>CM031539.1:16361062-18926302 GCA_018361395.1 Boechera stricta | reverse complement strand
CGATAGACTGCAAGAATGGACGATTACTACGAATGTAGGTGATTTGGTAATGTCTGAGCATGGAGAATCATGAAAGCGACCACCATCGACGAACAAACTTCTACGTCGATACACTCGGTGACATTGCGGAGGTATTTCCTGGAGAAACATCCTAGGATCCGCTGGAGCGAGCAGGTTATCTTGAAGGTTTAGAATTGGCTTTATATGATGATGCCACTGGTTATGTCGAATCCTCGACAATGCGATCCGTATCGATCGATACCAATGAGTATCGATCAGCGCGTGAAGAACTTGAGATTCCTAAACAAGTCATATAGATTGGAGGAGGAAAAAGCTCCAAAGATCGAACTCAAACCACTTCCAGCCGAGCTAAGGTGCGTCTTTATTCAACATATCCTGTTATCGTCATTCTTCTTTGAACAATACGGAGGTCACTTTACTTCTGAGCAAGCTGCGCCAAGTCATGACTCTCGGCTATTCTCTTGATGATATTTCGGTATCTCTCCCGATCATGCATCGCAGGATTTACTTGGAGGATGAGTCAAAGTCATCGGTTGAGTGTCGGAGGCAGTTGAACCCGAACTGAAGGAGGTTGTCGGGAAAGAGGTGATGAAGCTGCTGGCGGGATCATCTATGCAATCTCAGATAGTTCTTGGGTTAGCCTGTTCATGTCGTGCCTAAGAAGGGTGGTATCACGCTGGTGAAGAAGAAAACGAGCTGATTCCGACACGGACTATCACTGGTCATAGGATGTGCATCGACTACAGGAAGTTGAATGCTGCTACTCGAAAGGATCATTTTCCTTTACCTTTCATTGACCAGATGTTGGAGCGCTTGGCGAGTCACCCATACTACTGCTTTCTTGATGGTTATTCAGGCTTTTTCCAGATCCCCATTCACCCAGAGGATCAAGGGAAAATAACTTTTACATGTCCTTATGGCACTTTCGCATACCGTAGAATGCCGTTCGGACTATGTAACGCCCCCGCCACTTTCCAGAGATGCATGATTTCGATCTTCACTGATATGATCGAGGAGTTTATGGAGGTATTCATGGATGATTTCTCTGTTTATGGGTCTTCGTTCAAAGATTGTCTGGACAGCTTATGCAAGGTGCTTCAGCGATGTGAAGAGAAGCATCTAGTTCTTAATTGGGAAAAGTGTCACTTCATGGTGCAAGCTGGGATTGTTTTGGGACACAAGGTTTCAGAGAGAGGGATCGAGGTTGACGAGGCCAAGATTCAGGTCATCTCGAGTTTGCAGCCCCCACGGTCAGTTTCCGAGATCCRAAGCTTCCTGGGTCATGCTGGTTTCTACAGGCGATTCATGAAGGATTTCTCCAAAATTGCTCGACCTCTCACTGCCCTTTTGTGTAAGGAGGTGCAATTTGACTACACTCCTGCTTGTCTTGCTGCTTTCGAAGCTATCAAAGCAGCGAAGCGCTTCGTTCGCCTCAGTTGGAACTTACCTTTTGAGGTCATGTGCGATGCAAGTGATTTTGCTGTAGGTGCTGTGCTGGGTCAGAGGAAAGATAAGAAGTTGCATGTCATCTATTATGCCAGCCGAACGTTGGATGATGCCCAACGCAACTACAGCACAACCGAGAAAGAGCTCCTAGCAGTTGTCTTCTCTTTTGAGAAATTTCGGTCCTATTTGGTTGGAAGCAAAGTGGTCGTTCACACTGATCATGCTGCTCTCAGGTACCTGTTTCAGAACAAAGACCTCAAGCCTCGTCTCTGTCGATGGGTGCTCTTGCTTCAGGGTTTCGACATAGAGGTTAAGGACAAGAAAGGGATCGAGAATGGGGTTGCAGATCACTTGTCACGAATGCAAATAGATGGGGACGTGCCTATTGATGACTACCTACCAGAAGAACGCATCTACTTCATTGCTACAGAAGATCAGAATGATTTGGGGGATAATTCCGACTTCTCTCACGATCTGAGTTTCAGTATCGATCGATACCACCTGGGTATCGATCGACACCCCTCGACTGATTATACCATTTTATCGACAGATAACATCAGCTCGTATGATGTTTATTCAGCTGCTGTGGCAACTTTTTCCAGACCTTGGTATGCTGACATCGCCAACTATTTAGCTACGGCGACTGAGCCGAACCACGCAACACCTTATGCGAGGAAGAAGTTTCTACGAGAAGTAAGGCGTTTCTTCTGGGATGAACCTTATCTGTACAAGCATTGCTCGATGTCTACAGGGAGGTGCCTTGCTGAGTCAGAAGACGGGTTCTTTTTCATTGCCATGGTTCTGAATATGTGGACACTTCGCTCTTTCAAAACAGTTTCTAAGGTTAACTGCCGGGTTTTGGTGGCCAACTATGTTCAGAGATGCTAATGCTTTTGTTTCTAGGTGCGATGCACTGTCAGAGGAGAGATAAGTAAGCGACATGAGATGCCACAAACTTCATCCTTGAGGTGAAGTGTTTGATTGCTGGGGTATTGACTTCATGGGTCCTTTTCCATCACAAGAATTGTACATCTTGGTTCGCTATGTCTCCAAGTGGGTGGAAGCGATTGCAAGTCCGACCAATGATCATACGGTGGTTCTTAAGCTGTTTAAGACCATCATCTTTCCACGATTTGGAGTCCCGCGAATCGTCATCAGTGATGGCGGCAGTCACTTCATCAACAAGGTCTTCGAGCGATTGTTGAAGAAGTACGGGGTTAATCATCGTGTCGCTACTCCATATCATCCTCAGACTAGTGGACAGGTTGAGGTTTCCAACAGGCAGATCAAAGAGATCCTAGAGATGTAGGTGCTTGCGGAAGGACTGGTCTACTAAGCGAGCGATGCACTCGGGCGTATAGAGCGCTTTCAARACACCGCTGGGAACTACACCGTTTCACTTACTGTACGGGAAAGCATGTCACCTTCCAGTTGAGCTCGAACACAAAGGAATCTGGGCAACTAAGCTACTCAACTATGACATCAAACATGCTGCTGAGCGGAGATTGATTCAGTTGAATGAGCTCGACGAGATCAGGTATCACGCCTACGAAAACTCGAAGTTATACAAAGAACGAGTTAAGGCTTATCATGATAAGAAGATCCTTTCCCGTCACTTCGAACCGAACGACCAGGTTCTTCTATATAACTCTCGTTTGCACTTGTTTCCTGGTAAACTTCGTTCTCGTTGGTCAGGTCCTTTCACTATCAAGGAGGTACGACCACATGGTGCTATCGTGCTGATTAATTCGTCAGGAGACGAATTCACTGTGAATGGGCAAAGGGTTAAACACTATTGGGCGAAAGCCGAGATTCCAGCAGGACAAATCGTGCCTCTGGCTAATCCACCCGTCACCTAACCGTCATTAAAGTCAGGCTCGTGACATTAAACAAGCGCTTAGTGGGAGGCAACCCAACGTGTAAGTGATGTACTACCCTCGGTTTTTGTTTTCGTGTCGTGAATCGAATCTGATATGTATCGACCGATACCCAGCTGGTATCGATCGATACCAGTCGGCCAGGTAAGTGCTTCTATAAAACCCTTAGGGTTGAATCGCAAAACCCTCACTTCGCATCGCTCGACACAAAGCGCCACAACGCCTCTTTTCGCTTCTTCACGGTTTGAGTGATTCTTTGTTGTTTCCACTTTACACCCCATTAACACTATCTATTCCATTCGATCGATTAAACAAAGATGCCTCCTAGGAAGAAGTCACTAAATGAAGACGGAACCAATTTCTTCCGCACTGTCCACTTATCGAACACGCCGAGATCTTCGACGGTACGATTGGCTTCGGAAAGTGATGGCCCTATTGGATGACACGGGGTACGGGTGGCATACGATGGGTCCACGAGATTCTTCGCTTCAAAGGACCGAAGTTCGAGCTGTTCCAAGCCATCTTCATCTCGCCGCCTCGCGACCTCCACCATCCCGCCTCTTTCCTTTCCACTCCTTCCCACCACATCTAGCCACCTTGGCCTAGCGGACGAGAAGGCCAGATTGCATCACTACGCCTTTCGGGGGAGCAGATCATCAGAGCTGCCGCCGCACACAGCGCCCCATCTCGACAATTGGGATGACTACGACTGATTTTCTACAACGCATGGCTGGACGCCGAGATCAAACCGACTAGGTTCACACACTTACATGCGCCTGCTCTGGCGGGAGAGTTGCGAGGTTCCTAAGATCRGACTGGGGACGATGCCTACGAAGTGGTACCCGCTCTACCCAGACCTCGTCCGCCAATTCTTAGCCTCCGTACGTGTCTACTACACCGGCGAGGCCCCTGTTACTGCGCAGCAGGGCGTGCTGGCATTCATGATTCGCGGAGTGAGGTACCGTCTACCCTTCCAGGACCTCTGCAGCATCTACGGTTTCCGTAGGGATTTCTCACGATGCGAGCTGCCCACCAAGTTCCTCGACGTCCAGAACTTCTGGAGGCATTTTGGACATGGAGCCTACCACAGCAAGACGACGACGCAGACGGATATCCGCCATCCAGTCTTRCGATGCCTAGCTCGGATTCTGAGCAACACATTGTTGTGCAAGATGGAACCCAACAAGATGCGGGTGTCTGAGCTGATAGTGATGTCCATGGCTATTGGGGATATTATTGATGATGAGGAGTACGAGTGGCCTGAGCTGGATCTAGCGGTCAACCTGGGTGCGGTATTCGCACATCATTTAGAGTCATTGAAGGTAAAACCCTTCACCTCGCGCAGCAAGAGCGGCAAGACTTCAGGTCGCGCCAAGTCTGAGTCCGTAGGTAGCCTTCTTACTCCCATTTTTCTCCATTTTGGGATTGACACCACGAGCTGTTCGATAATCTCTACTCGGGCTGTTATGGACGAGTCGCACCTAGAGCATCTGCGCTGGCTCAAGCCAGGACGACGTTGGGTATTCAGCACCTCTCAGGGGGACTTCCTTGTCCAGCTGCCCAACACAGATTTGACAGACATCGATTCAGATGCGCCTAAGCTGTTTTTCACCCCTGCTCCGACGGACATGACTCGAGCACCGGTCACTCGACGCCGTGGTGTACCCTCCGAGTCCGTTACTGCACAGACACGCCAACTCAGACTCCTAYTCCTGCACCTGCTGCTACTTTTCCTCCTGTGCCGACCATGGACCTGGACCCGTTTCAGCAGTATGTCGTTCACAGTCTTCAGGCGATATGGAGCACCATTTCTCGATGCAGCTGCATGACTCCGCCGGCCCCTCGCTCGCCCCGTACACCRACCGCTGCTGGACCATCACGCACAGCTGGTGCTGATGCTGCCGATGACTCCGATTCCGAAGCTACAGAGGATTAGTCATCTCTCTCCGATTCACATGTTTTTCTTTTTTTYTTTTTTGTTATGAACTAATGTCAGTTTCTCTTTTATATGTGCACAAGTGGTTTAACSTTTATGATCTTTTGTTGTCTCTAACTCGTGTTTGAATGRTATCTCAGTTTCTAACTTGGATCATCTAACACGGTCAGCTCATTCATGCAGAGAAAGAGGTTTTTCATCTCGATTTTCACCTGGTATCGATCGATACCAACCTGGTGTCGATCGATACCACCCGTCTGTGGTAACGCCTCTTGTTCTTCATCATTGCCATTTTCTCCATTTGTTTYCCTTCACCTTCTCTAGGCTTGATACACACTGGGGACAGTGTTGTTTAAGTCTGGGGGAGGTAGTTACTGACATTGTGTTCATTTTGAAAAAAAAAAAAAAAAACAATTTTGTTTAATTGAGTCAAAACAACTTAGAGATTTCTGGATTGTGCTTGAATTTGTTGTTCTGATTTTGCTTTTGAGTGACCACTGTTACAGGATTAGTTTCAGTTCGACTAATGAAAAATCCAAGGGATAACCAGCCAGCTAGAAATCACTCATGTCTCCAGCAAGGTTCTTCACAAGCTTTAGCCAAATTTTGCACTTCATCTACGCGGTTAGTGTTCTTAGAGCTTGATTCATCATTCATATCTGGCTAAGGAACCCATCATGCTTGAAAATTGTGGTATATCTCTCCCGTGAAAATTGTTGGATACATATTTGCGTTAAAACAGGTAAAATCTATATAAAAGATGAAATGATTTCCGCCGAGTAGAGGGGTAGAAAAATTTCYTATGACCCCATTATTCTACTTGGATAAGGAATGATCACACAAAGGCCTGAAGTGAGGGGTAGGAAAATTTCCTATGACCCCATTATTCACCTAAGACTTTTGATACATTGAGAGGGTAAGAACCGGGGATTCGGTAGCAAACACTATCAATACTCGCGTTTCGGACCTTGATTTGTGTATACTGTTCAGATAAACCTGCGCTGTCGAAATCTAATGAGAACTGATTGTGAAATAAGTCTAGGGGAGATAAAGAATACCAGAAAGCAATAAATGTTGCTGAATAAATGGTTCTTTAGCTATGATATTGTATGGGCAAGAATCTAGAAAGTTCTTGAACACTGATTGCAGCGATGAAACTGGCGATGAGAGCTTAGATGAATATTGGTGTGAGATAATAAGTGAAGTCTTGGGAAGTTGGGGTTCCTACGGAGAAGTACATGGTGGTTAGATCTGGAGCTGATCAGGCAGAAGTGGGCGCTTGGGAAAAAGGGTCATTACAGCGATTTCGGTAGTCAGTCTCTAAGGTTTTTCAAACCTCTTTCTCTAACTTAGTTTTCTGTTTTGCTTGAGGGCAAGCAAAAGGCTAAGTCTGGGGGAGTTGATATATCATGGTTTTTACCCGTTTTTAGCCATGATATAAGTTGTTTTATCGAGTCTTTCTAGTGTTTTTGTATCGTTCTGGAGTCTTTTCAGGTCTTAGCACGTTTGGGACGAAATTGGAGATTTTGGAACCATTTGGAGCCTTTTGGAGCAAACCGAAGAAAGTACCCTTTTTGAAGCCTGAGTATCGATCGACACCATCCCTAGTCGATCGATGAACGCGGAGATAGAGAGATATCCAAGGAAGAGAATTTTCACCATAAGAAGCCCAATACTTTCCCTTATTTACAAAGAGACCCAGCTCGTGTTTTTAGACCTATTTAAGTAAGTTTTTAGTCATTAGGTCAAGGGAGCAGACTTTACTTTGAACTTTGATTCTTGAACCACCATTGAGATTTGAGAGCTTTTGTGAGGGAGACGGATCCAAGACTTTGTTCATCACACCAACAAGAAAACAGGCGAGATTCAAGATGGTGTAATTTCAGACATCGTTCAGGTTGTGAAGAAGAAGAAAGAAGAAAAAATTGCCGAATTGAGTCAGGACAGATCTGAGGCGTCTATAAATTTCAGACGTGATGAGATGAACCGCTTGGTTTTAGAGGTACAGTTAACGGTATTCATAATTTATATTTAACATATTTTATTTCTACCAAATATTTGAATATTTATATAACATCTTATTTGCAGGAAACTCCCGTTTCTCGTGGATGCTACCTTGGGTTGGGTAATTTGACCCAAAATTCATCATCAAACAGCGGAACCAACGAATGGGCACGCCTCGAGGAGAGTGAGAAAGAGATCGAGGAGTTGAAGCGTCAAAACGCAAAATTCAAGGAGTTTATGATGACGTAATTCCCTGATTATCCTATTTAAAAAGGATATTTTTCTCTTACTTTATAACTAAAAAAGGAGATATTACCCATTTTTAAAATTATGTCGGTTGTTATAACATAACTATTTTAATTTTAGCTTTTTTTCTTGTACATTGTCACTTTTAATATTTTGTAGTTTTTAAAATGTTTATTTTCCTTTTTTGTTCTTCATTTAAGGCCCAATTATTTTTTTTAATTAAAATTTTGTCTCTCGTCGTTTTTTGGACAGAAGCGTTCTTGAAGTTGTCGTCGGACTTTCATCGATTATATTCATCCTTTTTTGGATGGTTTGCTGTCCTCCTTGTTCCTCGGATAGTTGTCGTTATGTTGGAATTACTTTCGTTGTAAAGTGGATGGAAATAACTTTCGTACGTAAGTGCTCGCTATTTCGTTTCAATATCTTTTGTCGATATCTAGATGGAATTTGTTTCATTGCAATATGGATGGAAATTACTTTCGTACGTAAATGCTCGTTTTTTTCGTTTCAGTATATTGTATCGATATCTAGACGGAATTGTTTTCGTTTAAATGGGGATGGAAAACTATTTCGTCGGTTAAGCCTCCCTATTTGGTATCAATTTCTGTTCTCGTTATCTGGACGGAAATTTCCATCCAAATTCCATCCAAATCTTTGTTTCCATCGATATGTACGCGACTACCAATTGTCGTCGCAATTTCCTCGGATATAGCCTTTTCCATCGACATTCCATGTTTTCATGCCGTTGCAATTTATGCTTTTTTCTTGTAGTGTTAGTGGACCCATAAATTATTTTTACCTGGTTCAAAAAAGAAAAGGAAAACTGTATCATATAATTTATCGTATAATAATATAATACAAACACTAAAAAAAAATTATTTATATTTTTGTAATCAATTCAAAAAAGTATACTAAATCCCAAAAAAATATTGTGGTTTTCGAGATAATATGAAAAAAAAGAAGATATAAAAAGGGTTATTAAGTTGTCACAAAAAAAAAAAAAATTTTAACCAAAAGTGTCAAATTGGTGAATGGAACACATGATATATTGGGGAATCAAACACATGATATAGGGTGTCATTGGACAGTGAATACCAATATTTATTGTTGGTTATTTTAAAATTACAATGCAAAAAAAAACATTTATATTTAGTTTACCAGGGTTAAGTAACACCCTTATTTTTATAGGGGGTTCGCCACTGTATGTAAGAGTACAAGATTGGATAAATTAGATTAAGAGATAAAGAAGCTATTTAGGAGAAAGTAAATGTAAAATAAAAATGGATAGTCATCCAATTATCCTATAGAAATGAATAATTTTTCGAATACTTATATATTCTTCACAGACTCTTTTGCAAAATAACTTCTACTAGATACATTTTTATTAATTATTTTTATTTGCAAAATACCTTCTAGTAGATAAAAACGTATGCAATTTTTCTTTTTATTGATAATAACGTATGTAACTTTTTTTTATATTTCAATTAACCTATAAATTTTAACTCACTATTTTTCAATAGTAATATTATTTTCTAACTTAATATGTAATTTATATATTATCTCCGTTATCTTTAAAATTTACATATTTATATATATATATATATATATATATATATATATATATATATATATCCCCTGATTACAAATTTACCACCATTTTTTTTTGTCAAATATATGAACCAGTTAAAAAAAAATCATTTGGTTATCTACTTAACTGACCCATATTTATTGTAATCTCTGTTACATCTACATCAACATCATCGTACGGTATATTATCTTTGGTGATCTTTTTAGCAGACTATCCCATTTTATATGTTGTGAGGTGTAGATATACAGTAAACGTTGACACGTTCGACTAAGAAAAAAGGTTATTTTGAATAATTCTTATAATGTCTTGACTCGAATTTAGTCTACGTTTCGATTGAAGAATATTAGTGGAATGGGTTTTCTTGTTTATTAATTGCGGCCTACACCTGATACCATGGTCAGAAAAATGCAACAAATAATTCTTCTACAAAATTCGGATATAAATCAGTAGCAAACACTATAATCGATTTTTGTTGGGTTCATTATCCATTAAAAATTATCTTTTAAAACGTTACTGATTATATACGAGACAGTGTAGCCACAACATATACTTTTATATAAACCAAATTAAATTTTCCTTTCTAATAGAAAGAAGCGAAAGTAAAATATCATTTTATTCGTGAAATCGTCCAATCAAAATCATATCTCCTTACTATTATTTGGAGAGTACATTTATAAAAATAACCTTAAAATATGTTAATATTTACTTTCTTATGTCATTGGTATTAAGACCATTTGCTAACTTTTTATTAAAGTTATAATTATAAATTTAATTAGCACCTAAAACAGAATTAAATCGGTTTTAATTTTTCATTAGTATCTTCCAAAACACAATCGCAATCTACATCAAATCTATATTAATAAATCTATATACTCATAAATTATAAACTTTACGTATATAAATTAGAAACTTTACATATAAGTTGCAACAATCAAGGAGATTTAAAGATTTATTAGTTACTATATTTATGTAATATTTATTCTCCACCATAATTTTTGGAAACAATTCATAACTCGAAATTGCAAAATATATACAAATTTCACTATGATAAATAAAATATATGCGAATATCCAATTTAAGAAAATGGACCTATTTAATTTTTGATTTTTACTTATATTCTTTCCAAATAAAATCCTAACTAAATGCAATCATAATAACAACAATAAATTACGATATTTTGGAAGCAATCACAAATTAAAAAAAAATCAACTAAAACCCTACGACCACATCACTCTATAAATACAGTCTCGATATCATCTTCATCTTCACCACTTCACCAAACAAACATCTCTTTAGTTTCCGAGCATTCTAGCCTTTATTCTCGTGGTATCTTTTATCAGTGTTTCTGACTTGAAACCTTTTAAGAAAATGTAGAAATTAAAAGTCAAAATCACAAAACTTTGGAAACAATACTGTGCTACTACTTTTGAAACCATGGAAATGATCTTAATTGATGCTAAAATTAGTTTATTTTATTTGTTTATAATTTATTTATGTTTTTTCGTTCATTGACTGTTACTCTTTAATGAATATATATGTTATTAGTACCATATAAAGCTTTTTCACTTTGTTTATATTTCAGAAATTTATTGTCACCTTCCCTAATGATTTATTATGTTCTGATAGTATATAGCATTTAAGTATATATACTATCCGATTACTATTTCTCTAGGGCGATATAATACAGGCTACTAACGTGTATAAACTATGTGTTTTCGTTGCTAATTGTTTTGTTTGTTTCAGAGGATATGCTTGAGAGTTTAGTCTACTAATTATGTGTACTGCCATATTCTTACCCTGATTATGAAAACTGCAAACAATGTTAATAACCAAAAATATTTAAAAAGATCAATATGAAATATATTTTATATGAGAATATCCAATTTAAGAAAATGGTAATCTAAACAATAGAAATAATAATTCGAATTTTGGATTCTCGACATATTTGCCTGTTGATTAGAATTATTATTCTTCCTTAAATTGAAAAATATATAATATTTTTCTAATTACAAACCATTATTTAGTACAGGTAGGTTTGTTCATAATGGAAAACGGGACATGAAATTACGGGTAAGGATCAGAAACAAATACTTCGAAAAATAGACTGATAGACATATTGTCCGAAATATTTTCAAAAAAAAAAAGAAAATTGACTACTAAAAACAATAATAAAATGAAACAAATTTGTTTTAACAAAGAATTTATGTAGATTGTCAATTGTTTTTATTTCTTTCTAGATTATAATTTTTGTTTTAATTAATTAATTAATTTAAATTTTTTGAAAATAGTTAAAAATAGATTTTGTGAAGATTTTATTGATTTAATTAAACACACTAATTGAATTAAATTAAATACTGATTTAATTTTCTAAAAATAAGAAATTTGATGTAGATTACGACTTTTTTTGGAATGTTAATGTTAATGTTAGTTTCTCTTTATAATATCGAATCTTTTAATAGATTTTTAGTAGATTTAAAAATGTTAGTTTATATCTGACTTAATTTAATATGATGTACAATTTAACATAACATTGTAACATTGTAATTTAATTTTCAAATCAATTTAAATTGTAAAATTTGGTAACTAAAACAGAACAAGATATAATTAAAATTCAAATAAAAAATATCCGGAAATTTTTTGTTGGGAACAATATATCGCAATATCTAATATCGCTAATAGACATACTATCTTTCAACAAAAAAATATATTCAACGAAATCAATCTTAATATATATTGGGTTAATAGTTTCCAAAATTTTTTAATTAATATCTTAGAATATCGCAATCTTTCAAAACTTTACTTCTTTCTTCGGTTAAATCAAAGAAAATATTCTGATTTTATATATAATTTTTCCAACAGAAAATTTTCAATATCGTCGAGTATGAAAGTTTGGTTTTATATTTCTAATTATAAAATATTTACGCGGATATTACAAAGATTCGATATTATAAAAACTTATATTATAATTTTCGTAAAGTTTTGGAAAAATTACAATTTTCTAATATCCTGATTTTATAATTTTCGGATATTTTTCTATAATTACAATTTGTCCGTGCTATAGCACGGGATATATCCTAGTTTATACTAATAAGGACACCCATCTTTTAAGAAGTATTACAAAATGTAACATTAAAACAAAAAAGAAAAAATTACAATATGTTAGTCATGATGTTATAAGTGTACTTTTGTGTAACTTAAGTAGACGTAAAGATAACACCCAATATAGATTCTTTTTCTACAGTGTACACTCCAAGAATTAGCTTGCTCTTAGGTTCTAAGTAGGTCGGGGATTTTGGTTCGGTTTATTCGGGTCGGGTCGGACGGAATCATTTTTCTCGGTTTTCGGCGTACCGAAATCACTTCCCTCCAAATCGATCGGCGAGATTTCTAATTTCTTTGTGTTATCGGTTCGGTTCGGTTTTTTTTTAAAACAGAATCCAGGATTCAATGTTATAAAACCCTAACTCGATTTCTCCTTCACCACTTCCCCATTTCGATTCAAGTTCCCTTTTTCAATTTTCCCCTTTTCTCTCCCAAGAGAACCCTAACCCTAATTCGATCGATTTCGCTCAAATTTCAATTGATTCCCGGCCAAATAAACTGAATTGAAAACAAAAGCAACCGAGAAGCCACCCTTGGACATCAATATGACTATGGAGTAAAGGTCAGTGTCTTGATACACAAAAGTGGCACCAACTTCGTTGCTTCCTTCTGTTGAATTGAAGACTAAAGGTACGTCAGCAAATTCGATTCCATTCCAACTACCGCTCAGGTATAGTTTGGTGTCTCCCTGCCAGGTGGAAAGAACAGTGAAATCTTGAGTTTTGAGACCACATTTGAAGGCTCCACTTGATGGATCGTCTCTTTCTTTCTAGCTTGTTAAATGTGTTATCTAATCCTCTATGTGACGCAAAACTTGAGTTTTTCGAGGATCTGATTTTCAATCTAAGATTATCGTTTGGTTATTTCGGTTTTCTCGAATATTTTTCGGTTTTTGTCGGGTTTTCCGAGTTTTTGTGTGTAATTCAGAATTTCTAAGAAAATCGTAAACCAAACCGAATAACCCGAATTAAAACCGAACCGAATTGAAATGTATCTTGGGTTAAATCGGCTAAATTATTTTCCACCGAAAGAACCAAAAATCCGAAAAACTCGATCCGAAAAAACCGAAATTTCCGATCTAGTTTTAAGGAAATAATAATATATATGTTAGTAGTG
This sequence comes from Boechera stricta, assembly GCA_018361395.1. Lineage (NCBI taxonomy): Eukaryota > Viridiplantae > Streptophyta > Magnoliopsida > Brassicales > Brassicaceae > Boechera > Boechera stricta. Next base: position 18,912,966 of record CM031539.1, on the reverse strand, counting down.
TTTATGTGTGCGCAAACAGCACGGTTAACGACGCAAGAAGTGAGGTCAACAAAAAAAATAGCGAAGCAAGAAGTGATTGTCAAATGCAATGTAAAATAATAACAGGTAAAAGAACGAGATCCTAAAGAAAGGGAAGTCAACTATATTCTTTGAATATTCTATGTTTGAGTTCAATAAATTCAATATGCTCTCACGTGGATGCCAATGGCTTCCAAATGATGATTGGACTAATCAATCAGTGTGAACTTATTATTATTATTTTAAAAAAAAATTGTTTTGTTTACGATAGGTGTTGAACAAACGGATAAATGGCGATAATGACCAATGTAACTTCTATGTAAGTGTTTACTTTATGTAAGTTTGAATTTTTCGCATGAATGAGATGAAAAGTTAAATAAAGAAAAAACCGGATAAATGGCTAATATGAAACGATGGTAACAAGTACTGCAAAATGAACGGAACAATGTTGAACAGTTATTATAGTTAAGAAAGAGTATGTATAATAATTATGAAATTTCGACTAATTTTTGTAATTCTTTAAATGAGCGAATATATTTTTTAATTTTTTTTTACCTGTAAAAGGTTAGTTAAGAAATTTGGATATTTTCTAAAATATTAGCTTGATCGTATCCCACCCTTTGATTCGAAACCAATTAAGTTTGAACTCCCATAATAAGAGATATCTACACATGCGTCTTCCACTTCTCATAGTAGAGTAACTTGAGAACAAACGCAACTAATTGATTTAAATGCAGTGGATGCGGGTACATGAGTTTGTGAAAGTAATTGATATCAGTTTAAGTTTGATGAGCGACTTATAAGGTACCGAGGTCTGTCTCATCGTGCCTACATCTTGTGGGTTAGTGTACTCATTTGTGTTCCCAAATTTCTCAACTTTTATCTCATGGCTGCAACCTTTTGGGTGAGTGCATCTCGTGGTATGTTTTCATCTGCCACGTTATGGAGCTTGCAAAACAATTAAACCAGAATCAAAACACAATAGAATTTTCAATAAGGTAATCGGGCCAAAACTGAAATTTGTCAAACATATTTTTTATTTTATTTTTAGTTTATGATTTAAAAAAAAAAAGAAACAAAATTTAAAATAATTAGCAAAATAAATGTAAACGAATTTTTATTTTGTTAATGTTTATAAAATTTAATAAAATAAAAAACAAATAATAAAACTTTTTTTGTTTCGAAATTTATGTAAAATGGAATTAATATTTTAAACACTGAACTAGAAAATTCGCAAAGGATAGAAATGACTCGGATGGTAGGAACTTTGAGCTCTGACAACAAAACGATGTAATTACACACATTCGAATATTATAGAGTTCAAGCTTGCGGAAGTGATAACTTGATGATGTGAAAGAAAGCAACCAGACTTGCGATTGTCTAGGGGGAAACCGCATGAAGAAAGGCATATGAAACATAACTCTATAGGAAAACAACACAAATAGTTAGGGCTCAACCACTAATTGAACAAAGCTTTAACGAAACAAAACTTAGAAGATTTTTTATTACTTAGATGATTGTTGAATTAAAATACAAAGCAAATGAGCTTTATATAGGCTCGGACAAGACCGTTTGGATGTGTAAGCTTCCTAGGGTGGGTTGGATACCTTATTTATTTTTGGATACAACTGTTTGAATATGTAAGATTTCTAGGCGTAAATTACGTATGTTTCATAATTTATAAATAATAAAATAGATTTAATTTACGTCTGATTCAGTTTTAATTTAATAAAGCAGACTTAATTTACGACTGATGATAAATTAACAAAGTATGCTTAATATACGTCTGCCAAAAAAATAATTATTGTGCCGGTTTGGGTCGTGGATCCAAGAAGAAAGAATCAGGCTAGGACACTTTTGCATTTATGCTTCTTTTATTGAAGCTGTGATAGGTAAATAAAAATAAATATGAAATTGACCAAATTGGTCATGGATTTGCCTAGGTTTGAGTCCTACCCATGGGTAAAATTGTTTTTAGTAATCTAATAAAAAGTGTGCAGAATGTTGTGTTGACCAATAGGTCATACATTCTAGATGGCTGGGCCATGTTCTTCAAGTTTGGACATATATGGCCTTACCTAATTTTGCACTTAAGTACGGAGACCCAATAGAACCTCAAATTGTTCCTAACATCCTATTGATAGCACTCATATTTACATAGTATTAAGCATTATAACTATCATCTGAGGACTATATTAGTGCATTTGCATATACTTGTGTGATTCTAGGAACATGGAGCAAAACACAAGTGTTTAAGTGTGCTAAAATCCTATGAAAGCATTTACTTGGATCACGGATGATCACGGAAGAGTTTCATATGACTCAAACGAGTAGAGCATCATCCGGAGCATCGACCAGTCGTGGTCGATGCTGTTCTAGTAAGATGCATCGGCCTAGTAACATGGACCAGTCATGGTCGATGCCAAGAGCATTAACCCACACCATCAACCTGTCACAGCCGATGCAAACTCCGAGGAAAAAGGAAACTTGACGCTTTGGCGATTCAAGATAAGGGAACTCCATGATTTTGGGTTTTAGGCTTTAAGAAACTTATATCTTACAACTGGTTTGTTCCAGCAATCCTAGACTATATAAACACTTATAAAAACTCGCCCAAGAGGCAGCCACCACAAGCTCCCCAATAAGCCACACTTTTGATAATAATTCAATACATCACTCATTCAAAGAGTTCTTTGTACTAGGTTACCTTCTTACTTATGCTTAAGTTTTAGCTATTGATTATGATAGGGAGGATTTGTTGTTTCCCCTCTCTCAGGTTTCACCCGAGTGCTACTAGAGAATAGTCTCGAGAGTTTAATCTGATGTGGCTGCAAGTGCACGGTTAAATGCAATTGTAGTATAATCAGGATCGATCCACAGAGACTGGGAATAAGTACACAGAGAATGCAAGAATAAATCTAATCTAGGCAAATTATAAAGATTGGGGGGTTTTTGTTTCTACTGTCTAAAATGCATAAATAAGCAACAATTAAATAAGTAATAAACAAGTGAGTAATTGATATGCTCAAATTAATACCCTATAATGATACTAAAGCAGTTGCTGCAGTAAAGTTAGGGGTCGAACACAGGAACTCAAGAAAACTCACGCAATAGATGAAAGATGCAGATTGTGCTAAGCAAACAATAAACAATGAGAAAACAAATGATTGAAATAAGATTAGGTCGATTAATATGGATGGAAGCTAGGCTCAGGGTAACTCTCAGGAAATCAATGATAAACAACAATTAATCAATTAAGGTTCAATTCAATTAAGCGCCGTTCTTGAACTCAAACACGAAAGTATAGTTAACCAACTGTCGTTGCGAAAACTAACTAAGTCTAAAGTCTAAAATTCCAAATCTCTTTGCAAATCCTACACAGTAAACCAGCAATCAATTCAAGTTTGATATGTTCACAATTCGATTAAACCAAATCTCTTTGCAGATAATCCAATTGCTCACCCTAGGTTTTATCAGATTACTCAATTGCACTGTCGTGCCTAATCGATTAATCTAGGTTCTATATTCTAAGTGATCAGGTTAGAAATAGCTTTGAGAACAACCTATGGTGAAGAACTATTCAGATTATGAACCCTAACAAATCAATTATCATAAATCAGAGAAATCCATATGTGAAAACCCTGAACCCAAAAAGGAGACTACTCAGACATGATAGATGAAACAAATAACATAACTGAATAAATCATCAAATTAGACAAAAGAATAAAAACAAGGGTTCAGGATCTTCTCTATGATGAACAAAGTCTTGGATCCGTCTCCCTCACAAAAGCTCTCAAAAATAAAGTCTGGCTCAAGAAATAATAGTGAAAAGTAAAAGTCTCTGGTGAAGTCCCCCTAACCTAAAGACTAAGAGTTTGCTTAAATAGGTCTAAAAACACGAGCTGGGCCTCTTTGTAAATAAGGGAAAGTATTGGGCTTCTTTTGGCGAGAATTCTCGTCCTTGGATATCTATCTCCGCGTCAGTTGCGTCGGTATCGATCGATACCGCGATGGTGTCGATCGATACTCAGGCTTGAAAACGAGTATGTCGGTATCGATCGATACTGGGATGGTGTCGATCGATACTCAGGCTTGAAAACGGGTACTTTCTTCGGTTTGCTCCAAAAAGGCTCCAAATGTCTCCAAAATCTCCAATTTCGTCCCAAACGTGCTAAAACCTGAAAAGACTCTAAAATGATAGAAAAAGCACTAGAAAGACTCGATAAAACGACTTATATCATGGCTAAAAACGGGTAAAATCCATGATATATCAGTAATAACTAAATAACGTGCGATGAACGATAACTAAATAACTTGTAAGCAATAATAAGACAAATGATCCCAGGGGTGAATGGGAACGATTTCAGGAAATCTAAATCTAGGGTTCATGTTCTACCTAATAAATTTGTATTTGTCATTCTAGGGATTTTTCATACTTGCCTAGTCCACTCTCGTGGTATGCTAGGCTATATGTTCAGACCCACTCTCATGAAGAACTGAACATGCATTTCATACAACCTCATCATTGAATACTAAGCATCTCTAGACTTCTGGTAAAGGCACACAAAGTGAATGACATATCTATTTCCAGAATACAGCCCACTCTCATGGCCAAGTATCCCTAAGATCTTAATCTAACTTAGCTACGGTCAGATCAATAATTAACTCCATCAATCCACAAACATCGACACCAACTAATACTCCCTAGTACACAGATCTGAAGCTTTAACCCACTCTCGTGGCGCTAAGAACTTCTCAATCATACAACCACATCTACTGGATTCAGTTATACTCTTAAGCATCTCGCATAAGAGAATATTTAGCATTAAAGTGCATACTAAGGTAGCTAGATCGATTAAGAACGATTAAACATTTATTTAACCCTAAAGCAAAGATCCCATCATCGATCTCCACCAGAGATCTAAAGGATCTACTCACTCATCCCTCTCTGGGTTACAGCAGAGAATGAGTAGGAAGACATAATAAACAATAAACAAATCAGTAAATAAAGTAAAACAATGATTAAAAGAATAACTAAAGGAATCGCATAGATAAATCTTAAGAACATTGAGTTTTGGTGAGTTTTCTCTTCTGTATTTTTGTCTTTAGAGTCTCACACTTTTTTGCGGCTATGTTTACAACATAGATTCTAGAAGCATCAAATCCGAATATTCCAAGCCTTAAGTCGCCAAATCATCAACTTTCCTTTTTCTTTCGAACACAATCGACCCCATTTGGTCGATGCTCTTGGTCGATATTGTGTTCCGTCTGACTAGCATCGACCATGTTTGGTCGATACTCTCAACTGGTAAGTGGCACGGGAAAGCCATCGACCCCAACAGATCGATGCGCTCGTCCGATAGTTGGCCTTGGAGAGCCATCGACCTTGTTAGGGTTGATGGTGTTATCGATGCTGGGCTCACTCTGCAAGGAAATCTTTTGTAACCGTCTGTGAGGCAAGTGATTCCGTAACCTTCGTATAGCATCTAAGTATGCTCAAAACACCTCAAATACTCACGTTATGCTCCAGGTACCTAAAAATACATAAACAAATGCAAACACACTAAAATAATCCTAAATGCTAACTATAATGCAAGAAACTAAACTAAATAAGTGCATAAAAACATGTAAATATGAGTGTTATCAGATTCCTTTAGTATTATTTTGTTTATCGCTTTCTTTACTGCTTTAATTATGTTCATAAGCTCCATCCCTACTAGTACCTATAAGAGAGTAGGTCATTTAGACCATTAGGGTGATGGTCGATGATGGAATCTATGTTTAGGATTTTGTTTAATGTTCAGTTGTTCTTAACCGATCTAGCTACCCTATATGAAATCTTAACGGTAAGTTGTCTCTTATGGGAGATGCTTAAATGCCCAACCGAATCTCGTAGGTGTGGTTGAGTGATTAAAAGCTCTTAACGCCACGAGAATGGGTTGAGACTTCAGATCTGCATATTAGGGAGTATTAGCTATGGTCGATATGTTTGTTGCTTGATAGATGAGCATACTGCTAGTCTAATTCTGGCCAAGTTAGGTAAAGGCCTTAGGAGTGCATCGTCACGTGAGTGGGTTGTGCTCCGGTAATAAGTTTATCAAGAACTTAGTATTTCGCCAAATGAGTGTTTGGGAATACTTAGTAATCGATGATGAGATTGTGTGTAATGTAGGAAGGTCGCCACGAGAGTGGGTCTAACATAGTGAGTAGCATGCCATGAGAGTGGAAGACTAATATCAAAATCTCTAGATTGACAAACACTTACTTATAGATAGAACATGAATCCTAGATATAAATTTTCTACAATCGATTATCACCCATGTTTCTGTACATATTTATTTATACTTTTATATTTATGCTTTAGTTAGTCTTAGTTTTTAGTCTTTTATTGCTTTAGTAGTTTTAGTTATTTATTGTTTTTATTTACTTTATGCATTTTAGTAGTTAGAAACCAAACCCCCTACTCTATTATCATGCCTAAATTAGATTTGCATTTGCATTCTCAGTGTTTTTTTTTCTCTTTCCCTGTGGATCAATCCCGTTTGTACTACAATTGCATCTAAATCATGCACTTGCGGTCACATCGGATTAAACTCTCGAGACTACTCTCTAATAGCGTTCGGGTGAAACTTGAAAGAGAGGAAAGTGTAACAAGAATCCTCTCTATCAAATTTTTGGTGCCGTTGCCAGGGAAAGATGTGATAGCCATAGAGATTTGATGTAGATCTGAGACTATGCGTTTACGTTTTACTAACTAGTTATTTTTTGAGTTTCAGGTGTATGAAATTGAGGAGTAGAGGCAAGAACCAGCTGACTGATTCAATTCACGACATCAACGAAATAGAAAAGCAAGCTATGAAGGAGAAAAAGGAGAAATTACCAAATGGAGCATTGATAGCGTCGTATTTTACATGTTTTCTTGCATACATTTAGCTTAGTTTTATATGTTTCTAACTAGCATTTAGGATAGTTTTAGTGCATTTGCATTTGTTTATGTGGTTATAGGTACTTGGAGGAAATCATACATTTTCAGAGTATTTTGGGACTCTTAGAAGCTATAGGGACTTTGGAGCTACTTGTTGGGGCCAAGAACATCATGAAAAAACATCTCAAGAGCCTCACAAAGGATGCAGCGGCCCTAGCATCGACCAGGAGTGGTCGATGCTTTCTCAAAGGAGACCATTGACAGCCAGCATCGACCCAGGGTGGTCGATGCTCTTCCTCTGACCCGAACTTGAAGCGGAAGACGAAAACCATCGACGCAAGCATCGACCAGGAGTGGTCGATGCTCATCCTGGAAAAGCCCATCGACCACAAACATCGACCCAAGACCGTCGATGCTGAGTCACTGTGCAGAAAATGAAACTTCGATTAATGCTAACTTGCAAGTTATGGAAGTTTAGGATCTCGAGTTATGACCTTCCAGAAGCTTCTAAGGACGCCCTAGAATGCCCCAAGCCACCTAAACTCTATATAAACTCATGTAGTCTCACTAGACACAAGCTTATACTCTCTAGCCACTTTTTGTCTCACTTTCAATAAAGAATTCTTCTTTTAGGTTTATTTCTTTCTTATGATTTTGTTTATGTTTATGCTTTGATTTACTTTACTATTTTTAGTCTTTAGTTTATTGTTTTATACTCTATAATCCTATTCCTTGTCTTTGCCGTCACCCTCAGAAAGACAAGAGAGTAGATCCTTTAGACCACTAGGGTGGTGGTCGATGATGGAATCGATGATTTAGGATTCAACATGTCCGATTGTTCTTGACCGATCTAACTACTCTAATATGCACTCTTAATGCTAAGTCATGTCCTATGGGATGTGCTTAAGGTTATAACCAAATCAGTAGATGCGGTTATACGAATAGAAGCCCTTAGCACCACGAGAGTGGGTTAAAACTTCAGACTTGCATATTAGGGAGTATTAGTTAGAATCAAGTTTGTTGTTTGATGGAGTATCTTAAAGCTAATCTAATTATGGCCAAATTTAGATTATGATCTAAGGAATACATCACCACGAGAGTGGGATTGTATTCTAGAAATAGATCTATCAGTCACTCTTCATCTTAGACACACTCTAGCGCAAGCTAAACACTTGGTTAATCGGTTGGTAGTGTGACAACGCCAATCGATGTGTCTCTCACACATAAGAGTAATCGATGATGGGATGCGTTTAATGCGTAAAAGTCGCCACGAGAGTGGGTCTGACACAGTGTCTAGCATACCACGAGAGTGGACTAGTCTACTTCGAATATCCCTAGATTGACAACATAAACTAAAAAGGTAGAACATGAATCTTATAATCTGAAATCCCTGATAAATCGACTATCACCCAATTAACTGTAAATATTTAATTAAGTATTTTAATTATATTTATTTACTTATGTTATTTATATTTCTGCAATTTATTTTTTGCACTTTTAATTTATGCAATTTACATTTCTGCACTTTAAATTTCCGCAATTTATTTTATGCACTTTAATTCTGTAATTTAAATTTCCGCAATTTAAATTTCTGTAATTTAAATTTTCGCAATTTAATTTAAGCACTTTAATTTATGCACATTTACTTTATGCACTTTTATTTTCTGTTATTTATTTTAAGCACTTTATTTTCTGTAATTTAAATTATGTTATTTAATTTATGTTATTTAATTTAAGTATTATATTTTAAGTATTTTATTTTAAGTATTTTATTTTATTTGTTTTTATTTTACTTCATATTGTTTAGGACACAACCCCCTCGTTTCATTATTCTGCCTAGATTAGATTTGCATTTGTATTCTTTGTGTAGTTATTCTATTCTCTCTGTGGATCGATCTCGTACGTACTAAAATTGCAGGATTGTGCACTTGCGGTCCTATGAGTTAAACTTTCGAGACTACTCTTTAGTAGCGCTCGGGTGAAACCTGCGAAGGAAATAACAGGTGGTGAAAACCACACGATTTTCTGATGACGAAGCAGCTAAGAAACGAACCAATTGCTGATGAGATTGAGGGGGTCCCTTAACCTAATAGGGATATCGCTCAAGATTGTGGTGCACGTCGGGCGACTGCACACCTGATATATCATGGTTTTTACCCATTTTTAGCCATGATATAAGTTGTTTTATCGAGTCTTTCTAGTGTTTTTGTATCGTTCTGGAGTCTTTTCAGGTCTTAGCATGTTTGGGACGAAATTGGAGATTTTGGAACCATTTGGAGCCTTTTGGAGCAAACCGAAGAAAGTACCCGTTTTGAAGCCTGAGTATCGATCGACACCATCCCGGTATCGATCGACACCATCCCGGTATCGATCGATACCGACGTAACTGACGCGGAGATAGAGAGATATCCAAGGAAGAGAACTTTCACCATAAGAAGCCCAATACTTTCCCTTATTTACAAAGAGACCCAGCTCGTGTTTTTAGACCTATTTAAGTAAGTTTTTAGTCATTAGGTCAAAAGGGTGGCAGACTTTACTTTGAACTATTATTCTTGAGCCACCATTGAGATTTGAGAGCTTTTGTGAGGGAGACGGATCCAAGACTCTGTTCATCATAGAGAAGATCCCGAACCCTTGTTTTTATTCTTTTGTTTAATTTCATGATTTATTGAGTTATGTTATTTGTTTCATCTATCATGTCTGAGTAGTCTCATTTTAGGTTTAGGGATTTCTCATATGGATTTCTCTGATTTATGATAATTGATTTGTTAGGGTTCAAAATCTGAATAGTTCTTCACCATGTTGTTCTCAAAGCTATTTCTAACCGATCACTTAGAATATAGAACCTAGATTAATCGATTAGGCACATGCTAGAATTGAGTAATCTGATAAAACCTAGGGTGAGCAATTGGATTATCGCAAAGAGATTTGGTTTAATCGAATGAACATATCAAACTTGAATTGATTGCTGGTTTAATGTGTAGGATTTGCAAAGAGATTTGGAATTTTAGATTTAGACTTAGTTTTTTGCAACGACGTTGGTTAACTATACTTTCGTGTTTGAGTTCAAGAACGGCTTAATTGAATTGAACCTTAATTGATTAATTGTTGTTTATCATTGATTTCCTGAGAATTTCCCCTGAGCCTAGTTTCTATACAAATTCAACCTAAATTCGATCCTTTGTTTTCTCATCAATCATTTGTTTGCTTAACACAATCTGCATCTTTCATCTAGCGTGAGTTTTCTTGAGTTCTTGTGTTCGACCCTAACTTTACGCAACAACTGCTTTAGTTATCATGGGTATTAATTTGAGCATATCAAATTTGCGCGTGGGGACTCTAAAAATTCACCATTAGAATTTTAGTTTCGATTTTTCTGTGCAGTATCGATCGATACTCCATTGGTATCGATCGACACGAACGTCTGCTTTTTAAATTCTGGTTACTTATTTTTCGTTTGATTTTCAGGTGTATGCATCAGCGTGCTACCGGAGAAAGAAGGACACATCACGATCTCTCCAATACGAAGCTAGCAGACAACGCACAATCGGAAAACGAAGAGGACTATAGTTGAGATGGATCCTCCACATGGTTTGATGCATGATGAGGAAGGGGACGTCAACCTCACGCCCAGGCCGAACGGACGCTTGGCAGTACAACCGACCGGATCAATTCTATGCAAATCGGCATGATCCGTATTCGACTTTCCGAGGAATGACTTTGAGCTGAAACTTGCTTCTCTTGTTGGACAGCACCCTTCACCGGTCTCTCTCATGAGCACCCTATGGATCACATCGAGAAATTCGAGGACTTGGTCACCAGTATGTACAATGGAGCACATGAATACCTCTTTTGTAAGCTTTTCCATACTCTCTTGGTGGAGAGGCAGCTCTGAAGCAGCCTCCCTCTCGCCACTGAACGAGACCAAGAACGCATTCGTGAATAATTTCTATGACGATGCGAGATCGGAGGAGCTCAGGAACAAGATCTCTCAATTTTCTCAAGGTCCAAAGTAGCACTCAAGGCTGCTTGCGATTCAGATCCTAGAGAGACGTCCTCATCACGGTTTCAGTCAAGTTCACCGCTCGGGATCTTTTACAGGGATTGATTGGCGGTATCGATGGCAGATTTGGCAACGGAACTTCAACACTAGGATTCCAACCGATGCGTGAAGCTGATTGAGAACTTGGCGCTAGCAAGCAAGAATGCTGATTTCGAGCAAAACGGCTCTCTAGTGTTGCTGACGGTTCGCAGATCGAGGTTCAAGCTGGACACGATGCACAACCTCTTAGTGGGAAAGACAGAAGGCTGTACATTTTGCTGGGAGAGTAGACATTGAAGATGAGGCAGAGGATGTTAACTACATTGGTGGTTCTGGTTTTCGGTCAGCAATTTGGTTACAACAACAACCAAGCTTCAACAACAATCGCAAGGTGGTTACAAGTCTGGAGGTAACCAATCTGGTTTTGRTGCCACTCAATTCGCCCAAAAACCACTTCAAGGCGGTGATTTTACTCGCCAATACGGTAATTCAGCTTACCAACCGYATTCTCCGAGGTCTACAGAGAGTAAGACGGAGATCCTCTTGGAACAAATTCTAGGACAAGAAAAGATGACGAGATTTTAATAGAAAGCTGGATAATTTATACACGATCTGAATGGGAGAATCAACGCCTCGAAATCCATAAGATGCTGGAAAATCAAATAAGATATCGCAGCTGTCAAGGAAAGATAGTTGAACCACAGCATGGACATGTCAATCACCTCGCTAGAGAAGAGGATTTTTGAGATGACTGTTCGATCTAGTGATACTAGATCACCGATACCGCCTGGTATCGATCGACACTTCCCGAGACCTGCCGCAGAGGTTCAAGAGATGAAGATAAGAATTTTGACATTCCACGCAGACGATCGATATCCACACCTGTGTCGATCGATACCAACCTGCAGAGACGGTACAAAACTCCAGTATCGATCGACACTCATCTGGTATCGGTCGATACCTTTCGCAGCTGAATCAATAACGAGAAAATGACAGAGATGGGAGAACGGTATACAAACCAAAGCTACCTTACCCTGTTCTTCCCAAGCTGACAAGAGAGGAGTGGGCGGCTGCTAGAAGCAAGTTTTTGTCAAAAAAGATGGTTGCAGGACCTCCCGTTGCTGATACACCACCACCGCTGAGACAGTTGACAAAGAGGGAAGAAGGAAATTCTCGCCCATGCTCCATCTCTGAGTAAACTTTGAGTCTCGTTGACTCAGGTCAGTGTCAACGTCATGCTGCAGAGAGATTGAAAGCTGATATGAGATCTCCTAACACGCTTCTCACCTTCTTTTCACTCCCTTACGCTATTCCTAAAATAGAGATTGTCGATTCCTACTGATTTTGGTTGTGGAGAGAGCCAAGGTGCCCTTGATTTTGGGAAGACCATTTATGGCTACTGTTGGCGCGATCATGGACACGCATAAGAAGAGGATCTCTTTCTCTGCATCGACGGAGACGCTTCTACGATGTCATTCCTTCCGGAGGAGCACCCAAACATGTCTCGCATCACCATTGCCTCGGCGAGACTGATGATCGATCGCTCGATGAGTCTTATGATGAACCAAAAGTCACAGATGTTTCAAATGAACCCCCAACACCCCAAGAAAGTGGAGAAGACCAAGGCAACAAAGAGGAAGGCGAATCAACTTCTACTTTGATTCCTCGAAGTGTGATGGAGATTCGATCGAATAGGTGAAGTGCAAGGGAACCTCGAAACCTTTCTCTAAGGCTAGAGTTCTCATTCCTACGGAGATGAAAGAGAAAGAAGAGGATATGATGAGCAAAACTTTGAAGCTAGAGATGAGCAAACCTCGAAACCAAGGATCGCTTCGACAATTGGGACGATCGATGAGCCAACTGCTTATGGCCAATGATCAGGTATTCTTCCACCACCTGTGGAGAATAACAATTTCGAGATCAAGTCGAGCTTGATCAACATGGTGCAAGGTAGCTAGTTTCACAGGCTGCCAATGGAGAATCCGCTCGATCATCTAGATCAGTTTAACAAGCTTTATGGCACAGAAAAAATCAACAGAGTCTCTGAGGACGCTTTGAAACTACGTCCAGTGAAAAAGCTAATCAATGGGAGAAAATTCTTCCACCTGGGTCGATTCTTACATGGAGCCAATGCAGGAAGGTGTTCCTCGCAAAAAGTTTTTCAAACTCCCGAACAGCTCGTCATTGCAACGAGATCTCAAGTTTTGTGCAAAAAGGTTCTGAAAGCTTCGGAGAGACTTGAGAGAGGTTCAAGAAGTACACATCTTAGTGCCCGTACCATGGATTTAGTGAGGAGTCGCTGTTGAGCACTTTTTACCGAGGAGTTTTACGAAAGTAACAAATGCTTCTAGACACGACAAGCAACGATAACTTTTTTGGGCAGGATGCTGAACACGATATGACATTGGTGAAGAATTAATGATCTAACAGTTGTGCTTAATTATTGTATATGGTTTGTATATACGTTTCACATGCTTTATTTACATCTGCTTCAGTAACAAAACAACAAAGCAGGTTTATTGTACGTCTGCTTTAGTAACAAAACAATAAAGCAGAGTTAATATACACCAGTTTATGATGAGATTGAGTTCTTGATGCTGTTATTAATGGGATGCAGTTAATGGACTTGACGCAGACTAGATTTGTTTTAGTTGTAAATTAATGATCTAAAAATCGTACTTAATTATTGTCTATGTTTATAAATACGTTTCACATGTTTTATTTACGCCTGCTTCAGTAACAAAACAACAAAGAAGGTTTACTATACGTCTGCTTTAGTAACAAAACATGAAAACAGAGTTAATATACATCATTTTATGATGAGATTGAGTTCTTGATGCTGTTATTGATGGGATACAGTTAATAGACTTGACGCGGAAAGATTGGTAGTAGTTGTGAATTAATGATCTAACCGTTGTGACTAATTATTTTCTATGCTTTGTAAATACGTTTCGCAGGCTTAATTTTTGTTTGCTTTAGTAACAAAACAACAAAGAAGACTTAGTATACGTCTGCTTCATTAACAAAAGAACAATGCAGCTTTAAGATACATCATTTCATGATGAGATTGAGTTCTCGATGTAGTTTTTGATGGGATACAGTTAATGGAATTAACGCGGGAAGATTTGTAGTTGTGAATTAATGCTCGAGGGTTAAGGTTCAATGTGCAAAGTCACAACCTTCTCGAACATTAAAACACAACTACTACGTACAAATCTCCCTGCTTAAAAGTTTATTAACCGCATCCCATCAATATCTCTATCGAGAACTCAATATTATCATGAATATATACCCCTTTAAAACCTTTAACCATTTCCCCACGTAAAATCGCAAATTAATTTCCCCTCTCGCTCTCTTTAAAACCTTAACCCTCCCCACGTCTAGTTGCAAATGAACTCCCTCTATCTCTCTCTTTGAACCGTCTCCGTAATTAATTACTACTTCTCCCTCTATAAATACCAATTCAATTTCCATCCCCGCCACCACTATCTCTCTTTAAACTGCAACAAACACTTAACCCGACATTTCTACAAACTGCAGATGGATACTTCGTCATCGTCATCCCACAAACGAAAAGCCCAATGTAAAGAGACTTGGAAGAGGAGCTTCAGGCCTACGCAAAGGAGTAGGTCGCCGTTCAAAAGGTGCTTGAGGCCGCCAAGCAGAGGTTGGTCACTGTGTTGCACATGGTGAAAGACCAAATTGCGAAGGAGGCTAACTTGTTGAACCGCAAATTAGCCAAAGTTGAGAGAAAACTCGCCATTATCGCTAAAATAATTGATGGAGAGAACCAATGGAGTTGGAGGCTGAACGCAACCGGTTGGAAACATAAGCAAAATTTGTTTCCTCTAAGTTACACAACTTTCAGATCTCATTTCTCGCCTGAGACAAATTAGGGTTCAATTTCATGGCTTAATGTTGTTATATAATATTTTGTTTTTTTATTTGATTTATCAATAATAATTTACTTTTTCCTTTTTAAATCTCTTTTACTTATGAATCTCCTGAAGGTCTCCGCCATACTTGATCCTAATATGTCACAATACTTCAAGAATACTTAATTTAGACTTAATTTATTAAGTCTGCTTTAACGCACATTTCAAACAAACGCTTCGTTAAAATGGCAGTTTATTTAAGCACTTAAATAAGTCTGCTTTGCTTTGTTGTTACCAATTACTAAGACAGATTTAAACAAATTAATTAAGTCTGTTTCATATCTATAATATGATCAAACATTTATTTTTCATCCCCTTACTAATATATAGGGAGTATCAATTTAAAAATAATATTTAAATTTTAAAAAATTACATACAATGTCATTAGTCTTAAGAACTAGCAAAAAAAATCATTAAAAATAAAAATGTCTAAACACTTAATCTATTTAAAAAAAAATCTTCACAAAATCTATTTTCAGTTTTATCAGATTACACTTAATTAATATTTACCATTAAAAACACGTATTTGAAAATAAATAAAATATTCACAAAATCTATTTTAAATTTTATTCAAATTTCTTAAATAAATCAATTACTTAAACGAAAATTTAATTTAAAAAGTAATAAATATATAAATTAATAATAACTAATTTATATATTCCTAAATAAATAAAAATAAAATTATTAATTTTGTTTTCAAATTTCCACTACAATATTAATGCTTAAAACTAATTTAAAATAATTTAATACATATCTAACACTATTAATTGAGAATTACATATTATAAAAAAATATTTAAATTGTAAACAATTACATACGATATTATTGATCTTAAAAGCAAAAAACAAAAAATTTATCAAAGCTAAAAATATGTTAGTATTTTATTTTTTTATCATTATAGCAAAAATAATCTAATAAATCTTTCTCTACTAACCATATAACCAAACACAATTTTGTAATTAAACCTTATTAAAAATTAGACACAATTTACAATAATAAATCAACAAAAGTATTTGTTTTCCAAACATAAAATATATTAATTTAAAATTCAAAACATTCATGTACAATCTAAGTTTTTTTTGAAGGATTAAAATGAATATTTACGAAAAATAGTTTTTTTATACTCATAGTGTTTTATTAATTAATAATAATATATCATGAAGTTAAATGATATATATTTAATACTTATAAGCTTCTTTAAATGAAATCAAATAGTTGAAGTTAATATTTTCTTTATAATATTTGGAGAGTATAACTATAGAAATATTATTTGATTTGTTGAATGACAAATAATAATTTAATTCATAATAATTATTTAAATATTAAAATTATTGCAATGCTATCTAAAATTTTAGAATAAAGCTTAAATTTTAAAAAACTCAATCCGCACTATAGCTGGATATAATCTAGTTGCATAATTATTTGGATAACATTTTCTTGTTCTTTTCATGAAAAATTTCAAGCCGAGACAATCCATATATTATACTAATTTAATTACTTGTTGTTTTCACAAAATTCATTTTCAAATATATTATTTTTAATTTTTATATGTTTTAATAAAAATAGACTGAAACAAAATTAATTTACGTATGCTTCTTTATTTATTATTTCTAAACCAGACTTAAATTACGTTTGCTTTGTAGATGTCAATTTAGAAAGCAGACGTAATGTATCTGTAAAAACACACATAAAATATGTCTGTTATATATATAATTAATACTGAAGCAGACGTGATTTATGTATGCTTCATAAAAAATACATACTTAAGCCGATGTAATTTATGCTTGATTATTTGGGGAATTGTGGAAACTAACCTAAATAATTTACGAAGCAGATATAATTTACGCCTGCTTTGTGGATTCACTTGCAAAGCAAACGTAATTTTTGTCTGTTTTCTAAATTGTAATTGCAAAGCAGACGTACATTTACATCTCCTTCGATATATTTTTTACGAAGTAGATGTAATTTACGTCTGCTTGAATATTTATTTTTTATGAAGCAGACGTAATTTACATCTACTTTATAGATGAAATTTTTTAAGCAGACGTAATTTAAGTATGTTTCAAAAAAAAAAAATTCGTAAATCCAAAAATAATCAATATTGAAATAGATGTAGATTAAGTCTGCTATGTATAAAATAATTTATGAAGCAGACGTAAATTAAATGTGCTTTGTAATTGAAACAATTGTGCATTAAGTCTGCTTTATAATTTAAACTACAAAGTAGACTTAAAAAGCTACCATTTTCAAGATAATTGTGAAAGGTGGTGACATTTTTGAAAATATGTTGACGCCTTAAAACTACAAAAGACAGAAGGGTTACTTCCACAAGTAGACCTTTTAGGGGATTACTTTTGCAGTTGAACCCCAAATTCTACTTAGTTACCGCAATCCCTCGTTATAAAACCATAAAGATCGAGTTTTCTCATCTATTTACTCTGAAGTTTTATATTTTTAATTGTTTTTTTAGTTTTTCATTCAGTTTTTTTCCAATGTTTCTTTAATTCCATTTCCATTTTAATTTGCAGTTTAGTGAATTGCTCTTTCTATAAGGAAAATTAACAATATCTACCATTAGATATCGGCTGAATACAAAATTATGTTTCATATTTGTAATGATTATTTCTATATATGTATGTATATATATATAATTAATAAAATGCATTGGATGCCAATAAAACTTCATAATAAGTTGAAAGATTTGTGTGGATGGAAAACTAAGAAATTTTGTGGGATTTTGAATGATTGATTATTTTATTTATTTCAAGGGTTGATCTATTTCCATTCTTTTGGTTCTATTCTTTTTAGATAACATTCCATTACTTTTTTTTTGGTTAAAGGGCTTGATAATATTTCATCCTATATTTAGTAGAACTAATTTTTCACAGATCTCAAAATTTTCTGATTATAAAACAATTTCTAAATATCTAGTTATAAATTATAATTACGAACAATGTTATATTTTTCAAATAATCTCTGTTCAAATTTATATGTTAATTTCACGTAGTATTTTAGACAAGGAGTATTTTATATGTGAAAATACTTATTTCACGTAATATAAATTTATATGTTAGACAAATCTCCTTGCCCAATACTCAAGAGAAATTCAAAGAGAAACAAGGAACAAATATACAAATTCAAACTGAAAATACTCCGAATTTTATTAAGAAGATGCATAAGGGGCTTTGGTGCTTTTGGGGGAAGAGCAGTCTAAAGTACCAAATACAAAAAAACCACTTAAGGAAAGTTATGTCTTTTCTCTGCTAAACGTCCATAGGCTTGATCTTCAGTTATGGTGTGATTCGAATCTGTTTTGACTCTTTAGGCTCCTCTCTAGGCATGGCTCGTGTGCTTTATGATCTTAGGGTTTGCCTTGGTGAAAACTGGCTTTGTCCTTTTGTTGGTTCTTATTGTGTCCGAATGATGTGTGAAGGTGTAGAATCATTTTTAAAAATAAAAATGATCATTCGAGTTAGCAAAGAGTGGCAAAATGAATAACAAAAGCTGAATGTGGTTTTAAAAACCATGATCATGCATTTTAAACTCCATTGTGAAAAAAAATAAGTAAGGTTTAAGTCCAGATAAAATGAAGTTGGGAACAATTAAAGCAAGCATCAACCAAGAATTTCGACTTTCAAGCAAGGACACCAAAGCATATGAGTTTTAAAAATTTCAAGGCGGTTTAAGCAATATCCAACGATTAACAAGGACATCAAATTCCAAACCTAAACATGATTCTCAGTAAGAAAGATAAGTCATTTTCCTCCATTTAAAAGCACTGCGAACTATAACCAATTGGACTCGATCCAAGAAAAAAAAAAGAAGAAGATATGAATTCTTAAATGGCTTGTTTTTGGATTTTTTAAATTTTCTAATTTTTGTTCTTTTTTTTTTTGTCTTTTGCAATAAATATGTAAATGCAAGACTCAAAACATACAAAACAAAGAAAATAAGAAGCACAAAACACAAGATCAAATCACAAAAACCTCTCTCAAACTTAAATCACATTACCCTCTTGGTGTGTAAAAAGTCCTAAAGAAAGTAAAATGACGAGAAGTAAAAACGGTATTTACAACTAAAAAAGGAGCTTACGTTGGCTATACTCCTGAACCTTGGCCTTAGAAAATATAGAGCAGGTCTCAAGTAAGATCATTAACAAATACGTTCGAAACAAGCTACACTCCTTACGGGAAATGGGAGACAAAAGGTACATTGACGGATTACAGTTATGCTTTTCTACTCGTTTCTTTTAGCTCTTAAAGTGAACAATTATCAGTTTTAATTTCTGCTTCTAAAAACATGTCTTTGTACAAAAGCTTTGGTGGAATACAATTTAACATTCATTTCAAAAAAAAAAGAATATAGTGTAGAAAAGAGTCTTAGAACTCTTTAGTGAAGATGATGTCCTCCCAGAATGATTCGCTGGGGTTTTCACTTTATTTAGAAAACCTACAGATAATGTCAAGCTTCTTCAACGATTTTTCTCCTTAAATACGAAAGCAGATAATCTCTCTTGAAGTGTTAGAATTAATTCTGCCGAGATAAGTTATGTAAATTATGTTCTTCTGATTTAAATATGGATCTCATAACCTTTTTAATTAATACTTAGTAATTCCCGCGTCATATGCGGGATAAGATATTTATAATATTTTTTAAAAAATTAATAAATTAAATAAAAATTTCTTAATATTTTAATAATATATTATTGTATAAATAATTAAAATCTAAGATTAAGGTTTTTACATATCTATGTTAATAATTAATTATTCAGTTAAAACAATATTTTTTAAAAATCAAATTTTAAAAATCAAATTTAGGAAACAATAAAATCAGTTATAATTTTATGGAATATTTACTTATTCGATTTTTCATAAATAAATAAAGTTAATTTAGGTAAGATTATAATCTCTAAAATAAAGACAGTTTATATATGATTGATCTAATGACATATTATATAATTATTCTAGTAATTAATGTCCTATGAAATATATTCTCTGAGAATCATTTTGACGACGTCACGTCAGCATGACAGTGTTATAATATTTTATGTAAACATAAATTTATTTTATTAAAATGATTCTTAATTAATATATAGGGTATAATTCTGGTGGAAAAAATAACTCCTTATTGAATATAATGACGGGCCTATATAAACGGCTAATAGAAGGGTAGCTACATGTTAAAGGGTGACTAGCCCATTATGTGAAAACTAGAATCTGACTTATCCATCCAAAGCCCAACTGTGGGAAAGAAAACAGATTTTGGCGCATACTAGACACAAATGTGAGTTGTGTATAGATTTTCTGAGACGTCGTGAGCAAGATGGAGGAGTAACGACGGATGAGCAATGATGCGATTAGGTGCGACGGCGGAGTTTTCCGACAGGTCAAGGCACAACGCTGCCGCGACGGAGTGGGAGGAGTAACACCTCTGCAGATTCGCCAAGAAAGAGATCTATCGAGCAACATAGTGCAGCTTGAAGCAAAGGTGAATGAGGTGGACGAGATCTGAACTTTGAAAAGAATATGGAGAAAGATCTAGCGAAATTGGCGATTCTGGAAATTGGAACTTTGAAAGTAGTTCCGAGAATCTCGGAGGAGATAAATTTGGCGATTTAAAGTGAGATTTTGTTAGATTCCCAAGCTGGTTTCCGGTGTGATGGTTTCACGGCCGTCATCACCGGCGGTGATTGCAGGTGGTGAAAGCGTGGGTCTTTTGGCTGGTGTAACTGATTCAATGGCTGCTGAGAGTAATTTGGTGGCCGTGGTGGTGCCTCTAACAGAGGTGATGTCTGAAACAGAGGTCGTGGTCGTAAACGGGATTAACTCCGTCAGAATTGATGGCGATGAATCTATTAATGTAAGCGGTGGGTCGTTGGTTCCTATATCCGATTTACAAACATTAGAGGAGATGGGATCAGATGATTCAATGAAGGAAAAGGCAGACGTGGCTGCAAAATCATCTGTGGTTGTTAAACCAAAAACAACATACTCCTCTATTGTTCAACACAATAAACAAAATATGAGGGAAGACTAACTGATAAGTTCCTGAATTGTTGATAAACAAAAAAAAATACTTATTGAATTATTTTCTAAAACGTTTACACTACGTATAATTCTTTTATAGTTATAATGTATATATTTAAAGATAAAAAGAAATTGCTTGTTCTTTTCTATTTCCAGCATCATAGGTATTTTCTTCAATTTCCAGCATCATAGGTATTTTCTTCACCATGTACTTGATTGGTTATTTATTTATTTATATATTTGCATAAAGTAAATTGCATAAATAAAATAACATAAATTAAATTGCATAAATTAAAGTGCATAAAATGAAATAACTTAAATTAAATAACGATTAAACAATAATAAAGAATACGATCCCAAAGGTGAATGGAAACGAATCCGGAAATCTTCCAATATGAGAATTGATGTTCTTTAACTTTTTGTTAGCATCAATCGGTTTTGAGATTTCGTATAAAAATTAGTCCACTCTCGTGGTATGTCAATCACTATGTAAAACCCACTCTCGTGGCGCTTCACAAGCATTGAGAACGGATTGACTAGCAATTGCAACTCTACAAAGTAGTCAATCTCCTAACATGCTTAGTTCCGAGATCTTAATCCACTCTCATGGCATCAAGACTCTACGGTGCTAAACGAACTTGATCAAAGCTAATTTAGATAAGCTCACAAGTAAGAATAGATTTATCAATTAACTATGATTCCAAGTATGTAGATCCAAAACCTCTATCCAGTCTCGTGGTATAGAAAATTCCCAAAACACTTGGTCAGGCCTAATGGATTAGACCAAGCTCTTAGACCACTCCCATGGGAGTAGATCTAGCCTTAGGAACACATACAAGGTAGCCAATCGGTTAAGAACACAAAACATCAATCTCTAATTTGTAGATCCCATCATCGATCTCCATCCTAGAGATTTAAAGGATCTACTCACTCATAACTCTGAGGGTGACGGCAATATATGAGGAAGAAGACATGATAAACAAAAAACAAAAGCAGTAAAATAAAGTAAAGGAATGATTAAAAGAAGAACTAAAGAACTTGCATAATAAAACTTAAGAACAAAGAGTTTTCTCCCAAAATGGAGGCTCTAAAAAGTGTGTAAAGAGTTGGAAAAAGTGGGAACCCTTTTCTAATGTCATTACATGTGTTTATATAGAGTTAGGGGTCTTAGAGGGGTCTAGGTCATGCCTCAGAAGCTTCTAGAAGACAATAACTTGCACCATCAAGTTTCCATAACTTGCATCAATCAGAATTGAAAGTTTCCTTTTCTGCTCGGAGGGACAGCGTCAACCACCCACGGTCGACGCTCTGGCTAAGCATAACAAAATTATTTTATTGAAAAACGATAAAGATAAGGAGAGTGAACTCGTACCTTGTGCCATTGTTGTGCTAGTGCTTTTCGTCTTAGTGGAAGCAGAATGATCTCTAATGTACTTTATGTACTTCACAATAAGCATAGTGATAGGGAGGTTATTTCTACCTCTCACCAGGTTTCACCCGAGTTTCCTCGAGAGTTTAACCCGATGTGACCGCAAGTGCACAGTCAATGCAATTAAAGTACAAACGGGATCGATCTACAGAGATTGAAAATAACACACAGAGAATACAAGTCTAAATCTAATCTAAGCGGAATAATAAAAAAGGGGGTGTCGAATCCTAAACTAAATGATGTGGAAAAAATAAATAACATAAAGTAAATAAAACTGTAGATAACATAAATTAAATAAAGCATAATTAAATAGCATAAAATAAATAGCGTAAATTAAATTGCAGAAATATAAATAGCATAAATAAATAAACTAAAATAAATTACTTAAATACTTAAATAAATATTTACAGTAGATTGGGTGATAGTCGATTTATCAGGGAATTTAAATTATAGGATTTATGTTCTACCTTAATAGTTTATGTTTGTCAATCTAGGAATATTTGATTATAGATTAGTCCACTCTCGTGGTATGCTAGTCACATATCCACTCTAGTGGTGACCTTCACGCATTACACGTGATCCCATCATCGACTACTAAATATTCCTAAACTTCTGTTAGACTGTTAATCAAACGGCCTTGTGTTTTCGGTAATACAAAATGATTGATATATCTGTTTCTGAAACACAACCCACTCTCGTGGTGAAGCATCCCTAAGATCTTAATCTAACTTGATCAGGGCTAGATCAATGGTTACTCTATCAAACAACAAACTCGACCATTGCTAATACTCTCTAATATGCAAGTCTGAAGTTTTAACCTACTCTGGTGGTGCTAAGGGCATCTATTCCTATAACCGCATCTACTGATTTCGTTATAACCTTAAGCACATCCCATAGGACATATCTTAGCATTAAGAGTGCATATTAGAGTAGCTAGATCGTTGATATGTCTATATTTTACATGCTCTGAGCATGCATTTATCATCCATTTAGCCTTGTCTCATAGCATATTCTTACCATTTCATGACATTTGTTTCCAGTTTTGCATTCTTAGAGTGTTTTGCATCAGGATTGCATGCATATTGCATTTTGGAGTGATCGTACATTCAAGGAATATTGAAGATGTTGAGGTCAAATGGAGAGAAGGAAGAAGGGAAAGTTTAACCGACCACACACTCGACCAAGAAACTCGAGTGAAGCACACAAAACAGAACTAGACTCAACAAGAACTGAAAGAGTCGAGTGGAACCAAAGAAGAGGACTTGGTCGAGTCAGCACTGAGTCTGCACCAAAGACTACACCTTGAGACCAACTCGAGTTCACCACTCGAGTCCACTACTCGAGTCCACCACAAAAATGCAATCTTGGGACGGACTCGAACWAGCCACTCGAGTCCACCACTCGAGTTGGAGCCAAAAACRAAGACTTTGAAGCCAACTCGAGCCCCCATCTCGAGTCCCTATCTCGAGTCCAMCATAAAGCTGCCGTCTTGAAGTTTTTCGCCGGACTCGACCCCCATCTCGAGTCCACCTCCGAACTAAGCTATTTTGTCTTTTAGCGAGCTAGGGTTTTGCCAAATCCTATAAATACTCTGTTTTATCCATTGGAMAAAAGGAGGGTCTGCTGSGTTTTTTCTCTTCCCCCTAAACTTGTTCTTGCTTTGTAATCAGATTTCTTTTAATCTGTTTAGTATTTGTGTTTGATTCTCAGTAGTCTYTCTATTTTCATCTTAATCTTTCTATTTATGCAAGTTTTAATGATTTCTGGGTTTGTGTTCTTGATGTTCTTCATGAGTTCTGAGTAGTCTCTAGGGTTCTTAAGGATGGGATATATTAAGTGTGGAATCTTAGTCTCCTGGGTGGTTTAAGTTTAGATTACTTGATTTCCCTTCTGGATTAGTGTTATTAATGCTAGCTTCTTTCTGATCAATTGGAATTAGAACTTAAGCATTTCCACACCCACCAAGTGTTTGATGAAATGCCTGAACCAACTAATTCCAGAGATTTACATTCCTAGCCTAAGAGATTGGTTGTCTAGGGTGTTTATTGGCTTTAATAGACTGAATCTTAATGCTTGCTAGGTTAGATTTCGCTAAAGAGATTTAGGTCTGGATCTGGCTTAGCTTGAGGTTATCTGTCATGAGAGTGGATTTAACTGCTGATGAGTTTATTGTCTAGAGATTAGCTCTGCTTGAGTATGTTAAATACCTAGGTAGATTAAGAGGAAACACTAATCAATAACCCCATCCTTAGGAGCTTCTGTTTAGTTGATTGAATTTTGTTTACATTGCTTCTGTAGCTTCTGTTAGTAACTGCTAGTTCTGTTATCTTCTGTTATTAGTTTCTGCAATGCATTTAATTATTGTTCTGTTAGATTGTTAATCTCATGATCTACTGCTTGACTTGACTTAAATTGGTTTGATTGCATCCTTTCTGGTTAATAGCTCACCCAATTGGATTGACACCTTTCTGTGCTACAATGACAGTGCATTAGGGAATTGACCTATATCAGTTTGACTTATATCAAATCCACAGTTATCAATTTGTCGTCGTTGCTATTTGGGTGTTGTTTGTTACAATTAGGATGTCAAATCATTTCAGATCAAGTTCTTTTACGTCTACTTTGTTACTCACCTTGTGTTTCCTTCATTGTCTTTGCATCTCAGGTACTTATACGCGTCATTAGACAGACTCTATCAACTGACTCGACCAACCAACTCGAGTCAGTCAATCGAGTCTACCTTCACTTATATGCAAACGCGATCAAAAGGAAACCAGAACTTCCTGCGCTACCTCGACAATATTAATCAGCTACCAAGACAGTTGTGAGAGCAGGGAGAATACATCAGAGTAGATCAACATGATCAAGTGGGAATGGAAGAAAACCCACAAGGACAGAATGAACAAGGACCTCCTCCGAGGAGGCCACGATTGATTGGAGCAAGAGATGCTCCTAATACTCACACTCATAGGCAAGGGATTGTACCTCCTACAATCCAAAACAACAACTTTGAGATCAAGTGTGGTTTGATAGCTATGGTGCAAAGCAACAAATTCCATGGGTTGCCTCTGGAGGATCCTCTTGATCACTTGGACGAGTTTGATAGGCTCTACAGCCTCACTAAGATCAATGGAGTCAGTGAAGATGGCTTTAAACTTCGACTTTTCCCCTTCTCTCTTGGTGACAAAGCCCATCTGTGGGAGAAGAATCTACCCCACGGCTCAATCACTTCATGGGATGACTGCAAGAAATTTTTCCTTGCTAAGTTCTTTTCAAACTCAAGGACAGCAAGACTCCGCAACGAGATCTCCAGATTTGCACAAAAGAATGGTGAAACTTTCTGTGAAGCTTGGGAAGGATACAAGAGCTACCAATCTCAGTAATGAGTCCATTCTTAGCACTCTTTACAAAGGAGTTCTCCCAAAGATACGGATGCTACTAGATACAGCCAGCAATGGAAACTTCCTAAACAAAGATGTTGATGAAGGTTGGGAGCTAGTGGAGGACCTTGCTCAATCTGATGGGAACTACAATGAGGATTATGATAGGAGCGTAAGGAGGAATGCGGATTCCGGTGAGAAGTATAAGCAAGAAATCAAGGATCTTAATGAGAAGTTGGATAAGCTCCTCCTAGTCCAGCAAAAGCAAGTTCACTTTGTTAGTGAAGAAGGGCAACTTCAAGTTCAAGATGGGGAGATCTATCAGCTAGAAGAGATAAGCTATATTCAGAACCAGGGAGGCTACAACAAGGGTTTCATCAACTATAAAAGCAACCCAAACCAGCAGGATCACCTCTACCCACCTCAGCAACAACAGCTACAAAACAAGCCTTTTGTTGCTTACAACCAAAATCAAGGCTTTGTTCCTAAGCAGCAATACCAAAGAGGTTATCAACAGAAAGGATTCATGGGTCCACCTCAGGATTTTGCACAACAAGTTCCACCGTCTACAGCCCTAGATCAAGAACTCAAGAAAATGATGCAACAGCTACTCCAAAGTCAAACAGCAGGTGCTATGGAAGCATCAAAGAAGTTTGCTGAAGTGAAAACCCAAATGGACTACACCTACAATGATCTCAACAGCAAGATTGAGACACTGAACTCTAAAATTAAGTACATGGAGAACACGACTACCTCCACCTCTTCCACAAAGCCTATTGGACACCTTCCCGGAAAAGCAATTCTGAACCCAAAGGAGTATTGCAATGCCGTCTTTTCAATGGAATCAAGTCCCATTGCTGATCATGAAGCTGAAATTAAAGAAATTGAGTCTTTGTTTTATGGTTCAGATGCTAACACCAATGCAATCACTTTGAGGAGCGGAAGAGCGCTCCCAGCAAGAGAAGGAACTACTCCAATCACTGTAGATATTGAAGACCAAGATGGGGAGGATTTGTGCCAAGAAAAAGTTCAAATTGATCAGCCGAGTATGGACTCGAACAGAGCATTCGATCAACCTGTTCGAGCTCCATCTCGAGTTCAGCCACCACATGCTGAAAAATCAGTTTCTTCCATGGAAAGGAAATCACCCTTTGCTCTACCTTCATACAAGCCCAAACTTCCATTCCCAGGAAGATTCAAGAAAGATAAGGACGTAACCATGGTTGAATACAAGGGTAGTATCGATTGCATTGATTCACCAAGCACGACAAGGATTGAGCCTAAGTCTCTTCCCAAGCTTGGGAATCCCGATATGTTCTCCATAACCTGTTTTCTTGGTGATTTGGAAATTGAGGATGCTCTATGCGACTTCGGTTCAAGTGTGAATGTCATGTCCCGTGAGATGTTAAAGAGACTAGGGATAAGAAGCATCACTCATCACCCATCACCCATCACTTTTGGAGAGGCTCATTCACGAAAGCCACTTGGTCTTCTTGAAGATTACCCACTTAAAGTTGGGGATTGTATAGTCCCAACGGACTTCGTTGTTATGGAAATGAAGAAGGCCAAAAACTCCCACTCCTCCTTGGAACTCCCTTCCTCAACACTACTTGTGCAAACATGGACTTCAAGAACCAAAGGGTAGTTTTTATGAATGTGAATGACAAGGTCTACTACCCAATGAAAGCTTCTTCCAACAAGCTATGTGGCACAATTACTATCAAAGATGATGGCTATCGTGATGAGGAAGTAAAGTACATTGGTACAATTGAGAAGGTCGATGAAGCTCCACCCCCAAAGGTTTTTAAAGAGAAAAAAAAGTCTCTGGAACGAAAAGATGGAGCTGAGAGCACAATGAATGAGCAAGGGGTCAAGCCATTCATACTTGGTCGGATCATTGCAGAGAGACCTCGCCTCCTCCATGAACCACCCACTAATAAGGAGTCAAGTCAAGCTAGAGACTTTAAACAAGCTCACTGGGAGGAAGTCCCATGTCTATCCTTGTACATAATGCTTTAAGTTTTTGGTTTTTTGACTTGCTAGTGTTTCAGGTGGTCAATCAACAGGGAAGGGTTTGAGCAAAGAAAGAAGGATCGAGGAACCAAAACCTATCGATTTCCCCGAACCTGTCGAAGTCACCATCGAGCCACACACCAGCCTGCTTATAGAGAGAGCATGGAGGAATCAATAACCTCCTTCTTCTCTAACCCTTGAGGTACTAGCTCCATCTATTCTTGTACATATCATTTGCATTTTTCTCCATTTTTGTTGTTTCTTAAACCATCCTTCAGATTTTTTATTACACAAGGGACTGTGTAATTTAAGTTTGGGGGAGGGCTTAAGATGTGTTTCACATGTTTATTGTGTTCTTATTTTTCAATTTAATGCATATTTGAGTCTACATACATTTAAGACATAGAAAAACCAAAAAAATTTGAAAAACTTTAAAAAAAAAAAAAAACAATGAGAGTGTTCATGTAGTTGCATTTGCATTTTAGGATTGAGTCTAGATTCTTTTCATATATGGCTTTTTCATATGCATAGGGGATTATGATGATTATAACCTTGTAAGCATGCTGATTCAATAAGATAATTTCATTGCCCTCGTTTCTAGTTGTCTAATGCATTATGAATGAACTTGAAGTAAGACTGCACCATACTTTGAATGCACAACTAGATAGTCTTGTTTGAAGTATGCAGTGATTTAACACCATTCCCTATCTAATGCATTGCATTTGAACTCATGGATACCACATACATACTTGGATTTTCTTTCACCTGTTTACCACTCTTGCTAATCCAAGTAGCTGTTCTCATCCTTAGAACAGTTTTCCTACCCTTAACCTAGCCTTCTTTCAAGCCATGTTTACTTTATGAGCTGAAGGCTTATTTTGAATAAGTCGAAAGTGTGTGATGACAAGAATAATCTCATGTAGTTTTGGCTGCAATTTTCAAATCACATAGACTAGGTAGAGCTTGATTATTGCATAGGTTTGTTCTCGCAAAAGAAAAAAAATTGAGAAAGAAGAAAAGAAAAGGAAAAAGGGTTAAAAGTAGAGAGGAAAAGCTGAAGGTAAATTGATCTAGTAAAGGATTTGGCCTAAGAAGAGAAAAGGGAAAAAGGCAAAAAGCCTAATGTCTTAAGAAAGAAAGTTCTAAGTGAAAGACCCCTAATCCGCTAGACGTCTTAAAAGCCTCTCCTTAGAACAAGAACAAGAAAAAGAGAACGAGTTTGATCCAAGAAAAGTTCAAGGCAGAAAAAAAAAAATGATTGCAAGGTGAAAATAGGATATTTTCTGGGTTTAGAACTAGAGGGTTAAGATCACGTGTATCACGGCAGATGAGAATCGATCTTTTATGCATAGGTTGGTTCTTACTTTAACATTCGCTGGTGCTCCATTTCTTTTCTTGAAAGATCCCTGTTTTGAAATGATTAAACCACATGAAAGGGACCATCTCTGTCTCCTGAGGTTACCCTTAGCCAAATGAGTTCATTGAATGTGCATAGCTTGATTCATGGTTTCTGCTTAATTGAATGTTAAAGGGATTGGTAGATTTGAATACATGTCTAGATTGAGAGTAATCGAAATTGTGTCGTGAAGAGTATGGCTAAAGTTTTTAAGTAGAGTTCATACATCTGCATCGTAGTAATCAAGAACTCGGACATTGAGATCATCTATTTTCGCATGCTTTCGCCTCAATCCCACCTTCAAACCTCTCCTCCATCTTATACTTGTCTGATTGTTTGAAGGCAAACAAAGACTAAGTTTGGGGGAGTTGATATGTCTATATTTTACATGTTTTGAGCATGCATTTATCATCTATTTAGCCTTGTCTCATAGCATTTTCTTACCATTTCATGACATTTGTTTCCAGTTTTGCATTCTAGAGTGATGTGACGTATGCATGCTGCATTTTGGAGTCAGATCGTACATTCATGGAATATGAAGATGTTGAGGTCAAATGGAGAGAAGGGAAGAAGGAGAGCTTAATCCGACCATACACTCGACCAAGAAACTCGAGCGAAGCAAAAACAGACCTCGAACTGACTCGAACAAGAACTCGAGAGAGTCGAGTGGAACCAAAGAAGAGGACTTGGAAACCGACTCTAGCCAAGAGCAGGTCAAGTCAAGACTGAGTCCGCACTAAAGAGCACCTTGAGACCAACCTCGAAGTTCACCACTGAGTCCACTACTCGAGTCCACCACAAAATGCAATCTTGGGACGGACTCGAACTAGCCACTGAGTCCACCACCAGCCGAGTTCAAAAACAAAGACTTTGAAGCCAACTCGAGCCCCCCATCTCGAGTCCCTATCCCGAGTCTCAACATAAAGCTGTTCAAGTTTTTCACGGACACCCGAGCACTCGACCCCCATCTCGAGTCCACCTCCTAACTAAGCTATTTTTGTCTTTTAACAGCTGGTTTTGCTAAATCCTATAAATACCCTGCTTTTATCCATTGGAAAAAAGGAGGGTCTGCATGCTTTTCTCTCTTCCCCTAAACTTCTTTCTTGCAGAATCAGATTTCTTTTTAATCTGCTTAGTATTTGTGTTTCGATTCTCGTTTTCTATTTTCATCTTAATCTTTCTATTTATGCAAGTTTTAATGACATGGGTTCGTGTTCGATGTTCTTCATGAGTTCTCGAGTAGCTTCCTGTAGAGTTCTTATGATGGGATGATTATGTGGGAATCTAGTCTCCTCGGTGGTTTAAGTTTGATTACTTGATTTCCTTCTGATTGTTACTAATGCTAGCTTTTCGATCAATGAATTAGAACTCGGCATTTCCACACCCACCAAGTGTTCGATGAAATGCCCGAACCAACTAATTCCGTAGATTTACATTCCTAGCCTAAGAGATTGGTTGTCTAGGTGTTTATCGCTTTAATAGACTGAATCTTAATGTTTGCTAGTTAGATTTTCGCTAAAGAGATTTAGTCCTGATCCTGCTTAGCTTGAGGTTATCTCTGTCATGAGAGTGGATTTAATCGATGAGTTTATTTGCTCAGTGGATTAGCTCTGCTTGAGTATGTTGAACACCTGGTGAAGAGGAAACACTAATCAATAACCCCATCCTTAGGAGCTTCTGCTTAGTTGATTGAATGTTTACATTGCTTCTCGTACTGTTAAGAATCGCTAGTTCTGTTATCTTCGTTATTAGTTTCTCGCAATGCATTTAATTATTGCTCGTTAGATTGTTAATCTCATGATCTACTGCTTGGCTTCGACTTAAATTGGCTGATTGCATCCTTTCTCGTTAATAGCTCACCCAATCGATTGACACATTTGCAGCTACAATGACAAGCATTGGAATAATTCATATCAGACTTATATCAAATCTACGCTATCAATCGTTAAGAATCCATATCGAATCCTAAATCTTCGATCCCATCATCGACCACCACCCTATGGTCTAAATGATCTGCTTCTTTCTCTCTAAACTGAACAATGAATCAGCATAAATAAACATAAACAAGAGAGAAGTAATAAAGAAGAACTCTTATTAGATATGAAAGTGGTGGCTACCAAAGTCTAAGAGAATTGAGAGAGGCTTTCTAATGAGTATTACATGTGTTAATATAGTATTAGGGCTTTAAGAGGAGGCTAGGTCGTGCCCAAGGAGGTTGGGGAAGATCCCTTGTGAATTAAACTCGTAGGGTGATAAATAAGGCAAGTGTGGAGGTAGAATTGTCTCTAACGTACTACATGTACTTCACCATAAGCATAGCAACGCACCTTAGTTCAGACCACTCCTCTTTCGAACCTTGACTCTTCATTATCGACTTCTCTTTTTATTCTAAGTATAAGCTCTCGATTTAGGAGTATTGATCATAAAACACGAGCACGTACTCTTTCGGATTCCTGTAAGTTCAAGACCGTCTTGGTATAAATCATTTCCTCTCCCTTTTCTCACTTCAAGGTCGAATTGATTTTTCCCTACTTTTCTAGGGTATCATTTTATTTTTTCTATTAATCGCCTTTTCTTTTATATTCTAGGACAGGTTTCCATGAGACACGAACATTAAAAGTGGTAGTTTCCAATGTCTGGTTCACTTCTTTCTTACCTATATCCTTTTATTTTCTTTTTATTGAAGGGAAGGAAGAGGGGAAATGTACTCACATAGACGTGTCTTGCAGGGTCTCATAGAGGTATCGTGTCTCATGCATCTCGAGCCCCAAATCGAGAGTTTTAAGGTTCATTACGGTGAGAAATCAATTATGATTTGCCAAAGTCTTCGAAAGAATAATTATTTTGGGGTTTGTTGATCCACTCATGGGTTTTCCACGTTTCCTAGTAGAGATCAAACATTATCCAACACAGTATCCAAACATAAACACAAATAACACAATTAACAAGTTCAAATGCTACCTCATCAAAAACCTTTTCACATGTTATTGAACTTATGAACGAGGAAAATAGTGTAACAATCTCTCAAAATGCGAAAAACTTATGGTAAAACTTACATAAAAAGATGTCAAGGAAAAGAATTATCTCCATTAATCGCAAGACTTCCCCCCACACTTATTTCACAACATCCTCGTTGTGATATATAACCGTAAAGAGGAAAAAGCAAGAGAAGTACTTACTGTAATTCTCTTATCGGGTGTGGCAGCTTAACGTGTGCAAGTCTGAATTTTGTTTTTTTTTTCTAATGGTGAAGAACACCTGAAAAGTAAGAAAAAAAAAAAAAAAAACCAAAAACTAGAGAATAAGAAAAACAAAAATCCTAAAAAAAAATTGTATGTACAAAAGTAAGGTACTTTTTTAACGTCTTGAGCTCGACGACTTCATCCAGTGGTCAGATGAATGTGGAGATGATGGCCAAGTGGAAGCGCGATGGTTCCTCAAATCGATCACTTCAGAGTCTGTATGGTGAATAGATTTCTCCCCAACAGTAGTGTAGTCATCATTAATGGTCTCTTTATCAAGAGATTCCTTCCTTGATTGTGATTGTGGCGTCGAGGTAGCTCTCTCGGTATCTCCAGAATGGGGATCGATCATGATTGGTCGATACTTATGCCTGATGCTATGACCATCCATCGTTGAGGGGTGATGGGGAGGTCCAGTGCTCGAGGCAGCAGCATTATCGGTCCAGTTAGACCGATGGAGACTCCCAACAGATTTGGAATCGACTTGGATAGGTCGATGTGCTTTTCCAAGAGTTTGTACTGGAAGTACAGCGACCTTGTTTGGTCGATGTAGTGGACCGATGGGCAGGGCATCGACCCTGATTGGTCGATGCTCTTGTCCGGGACTTCGTTCTGGAAATTTGGAATCCGCAATATCGACCGTGAAAGGTCGATTCATTGGTCTAATGCTGTCCACCAAAGGGTTTGCTGATGTGTTCTCCTCCAATCTCATCTCCCACTGATTAGCTTTGTCACCCAAAGAAAATGGGAATAGGCGTAGTGTGAGAGCGTCCTATGAGACTCCGTTGATTTAATGTGCCTTGTACTGCCCGATCAGGTGACCATGCGTCGTCGAGCGACCTTTGGTTGGTGTGCAGCCGCCCGATGTGTATCACCACCTTGAGTGGCATCCCTATTAGGGTGAAGGATGCTCTCAAGCTCAACAGCAGATACGTTTTTTCATAGCTGCTCCATTCGATCTATTATCTTCTTCAATCCTTTTTTTAAAATATTTTTGGTGATCACCTGAAATTCAAAGAAATAAATAATCAATAAAAAACACAAAAAACTTAGTCTCAGATGTAGACTAAATCTCTATGGCTACTGCTTCAATACCAGGCAACGACGCCAAAAACTTGATGCAAGGATTTTCTCTCGATTATGCCGTTCTCCGATTTCACCCAAGTCTACCCATAGAGTATTCTCGAG
The DNA here is from genome assembly GCA_018361395.1 of Boechera stricta. Taxonomy (NCBI): domain Eukaryota; kingdom Viridiplantae; phylum Streptophyta; class Magnoliopsida; order Brassicales; family Brassicaceae; genus Boechera; species Boechera stricta. Next base: position 18,879,372 of record CM031539.1, on the reverse strand, counting down.
AGTGTAACCCATAAGACTGCAAGTGCACAGTCATGCAGTTGTAGTAATTATGGGATCGATCCACAGGGACTGAGAATAACACACAGAGTACAAGTCTAAATCTAATCTAAACAAAACAGATTTATTGGGGGTTTTCTAATCTACTAAACATGAAATTAAATGAAATAATAAATAAGAAACGAAATCTAAACTAATATTTACAGAAAATGGGTGATAGTCATAATTTAGGAATTCTAGATCTATGGTTTTTGTTTTACCTAATAAGTTTATGTTTGTTATTCTAGTGATTTTCCATATCTTGTTAGTCCACTCTCGTGGTATGCTAGACTCTATATTCAAACTCACTCTCGTGGCGAATGAATATGCATTTCGAGTAATCCCATCATCGAATACTCTCATGAGTGATAGGCACATCACAAGGGTTGTCACACCTCCATGTGATCCAATATGGTCAGTATGGGTGAAAACATGCCTAAGACACAAAGTAAATGATAGATCTATTTCTGGAGTCCTTCCCACTCTCATGGCGAATTCCTCCTGAGATCTTATCCTAACTAGGCCTACGTTAGACTAAGCATAAAGCTACTCTATTAAAAAACAAACTCAAAACTAGCCATCACTCCGTAGTATACAGATCTGAAGCCTTAGCCCACTCTCATGGTGCTAAAAACTTCTAAACATGCAACCACACCTACTGGATTTAGTTGCAAACTTAAGCATCTCCCTTAAGAGAATGCTCAGCATTAAGATGTATACTAAGGTGGCTAGAGTGATTAAAAAAAATTAAATATTTAGCAATCCCTAAAAATAGATCCCATCATTGACTACCATCCTAGCGGTCTAAAAGATCTACTCTAAAAACAAAAGAGAAGAAGTAAAAAGAAGAACTCTTTATTAGGTTTAAAAGTGGTGGCTACAAAGTCTAGAATCATTCCTCTATGAATATTAATGAGATTACAAGTGATTATATAGTACTTCTTTCCGTCCTCATCTTGTTTGTGGAGGCTTAAAACTTGAGATGACAAGTTTACTCAAGTCATATCCTGCCACATAGGAAATTTTCCAGCTTTCTGGAGGTCAGAATCGACCCTGATAGGTCGGTTCTAGGGTCGATATTGCTCCTCTTTCTTTGACAGGTCGATTCTTCCTCCGAGACAATGTTCTGGAAATTCTTCAGACTGAATATCGATCCCTACAGATCGATGTTGGGGTCGATATTGGTCTTCTTGTGCTTCCTGAAATCCTTCTCCGAATGTGCATGATCCAAGCAATTTCACCAATCTTCCCTTAGGCTTCAGTAAGCTCCAAAAACATCTCAAAAACTCAAGTTTAGCTCCAAGTACCTAAAAACATATAACCACATGCAAAAACACTAATACTACACTAAATGTTAGTAATAAAGACTGAAACTAACTTATTCTAAATCATAAAAGCATGTAAAATAAGATGATATCAACTCCCCCAGACTTATCCTTTGCTTGTCCTCAAGCAAACAAAAGTGAAGCATGGTGAAGTTATTTCATTGAAAACAAATAAAGATAAAGAGAGTGAACTTGTACCTTATAACATTGTTGTGTTAAATGTTTTTTGTGGAGGTAGAAAGGTCTCTAACGTACTCCATGTACTTCACCATAAGCATATGAACGCACCTCAGTTCAGACCACTCCTCTTTTGAACTTTGACTCTTCATTATCGACTTCTCTTTTTTATTCTAAGTATAAGCTCTCGACTTGGGAGTATTGATCATAAAACACGAACACTTACTCTTTTGAATTTATGTAAGCTCAAGACCGTCTTGGTACAAATCCTTTCCTCTCCCTTTTCTCACTTCAAGTTCGAATTGATTTCTCCCTACTTTTCTAGGGTATAATTTTATTTTTTCTGTCACTCGCCTTTTCTTTTCTATTTTTGGACAGGTTTCCATGAGACGCGAGCATTAAAAGTGGTAGCTTCCAATGCCCGGTTCACTTCTTTCTTACCTATATCCTTTTCTTTTTCTTTTTACTGAAGGGAAGGAAGAGGAGAAGTGTACTCACATAGACGCGCCTTGCAGGGTCTCATAGAGGTATCTTGTCTCATGCATCGCAAACCCCAAATCGAGAATTTTAAGGATCATTATGGTGAGAACTCAACTCTGATTTGCCAAAGTCTTCGAAGGAATGATCTTTTGGGGTTTGTTGATCCACTCATGGGTTTTTCACGTTTCGTAGTAAAGATCAAACACTATCCACACAACATCCAAACATAAACACAAATAACACAATTAACAAGTTCAAATGCTACCTCATTAAAAACCTTTTCACATGTTATTGAACTTATGAACGAGGAAAAGTGTGTAACAATATCTCAAAATACGAAAAACTTATGGTAAAACTTACATCAAAAGATGTCAAGGAAAAGAATTACCTCCATTAATCGCAAGACTCTCCCCCACACTTATTTCACAACGTCTTCGTTGTGATATAAAACCTGTAAAGGGGAAAAGCAAGAGAAATACTTACCGTAATTCTCTTATCGGGTGGTGGGTTGGCAGCTCCCACGTGTGCAAGTCCTGATTTTGTTGTTTTTTTTTATGGTGAATAACATCTGAAAAGCAAGAAACAAAAACAAAACAAATAGAAAAAACCAAAAACTAAAGAAAAAAAAATGAAAATCCTAAAAGAAAATTGTATGTACAAAGGTAAGATGATTTTTTAATGTCGTGAGCTCGACGACTTCATAGAGTAGTCAGATGAATGTGGAGACGATGGCCAAGTGGTTGTGCGATAGTTCCTCGAATCGATCACTACAGAGTCGGTATGGTGAATGGATTTTTCCCCAGCAGGAGTGTAGTCATTCGTTAATGGTCTCCACCAAGAGATTCCTTCCTTGATTGTGATCGTGGCATGATTGGTCGATACATATGTCTAATGCTACGACCATCCATCGTTGAGGGGTGATGGGGAGGTCCAGTTCTCAAGGCAGCCGCAGTATCGGTCTAGTTAGACCGATGGAGATGTTCGACTGTTCTAGAATCAACCTGAATACCTCGACGCATCTGTCCAGGATTTTGTTCTAGAAGTGAATCGACCTTGACAGGTTGATGTGGTGGACCGATGAGAAGGACATTGACCTTGATTGGTCGATGTGTTTGTTCAGGACAGTGCATCGACCTTGACAAATCGATGTGGTGAACCGATGGGCAGGACATCGACTCTGATTAGTCGATGCTCTTGTCCGGGACTTCGTTCTGGAAATTTCGAATTTTCAATATTGACGATAATAAGTCGATTCATAGGTCCGATGTTGTCTACCGTTGGGTTTGTTGATGTAATCTCCTCCAATTTCATCTCCCACTAATTAGCTTTGTCACCCAAAGAGAATGGGAATAGGCGTAGTGTCAGAGCGTCCTCTGAGACTCCGTTGATTTAATGTGCCAAAAAGCTTGTCAAACTAATTCTGGTGATCAGTAATGATCGTCAGAGCGACTTTTGGTTGGTGTGCAGCCGCCCGACGTGCAGTACCACCTTGAGCAGCATCCCTATTAGGGTGAAGGCTGCTCTCAAGTCCAGTAGCAGGTACTTCTTTTCATAGCTGCTCCACTCGATCTATCCTCTTCTTTCCTTTTTTTTTAAAAATATTTTTGGTGATCACCTGAAATTCAAAGAAGTAAACAGTTAATAAAACTAAAGCTTAGTCTTATATTCAGACCAAATCTCCATGGCTATTGCTTCAATCCCCAGCAACGGCGCCAAAAACTTGATACAGTGATTTTCTTTCGATTATCCCATTCTCAGGTTTCACCCAAGTCTACCTATAGGGTATTTTCGAGAGTTTAACCCATAAGACCATAAGTGCACAGTCATGCAGTTGTAACAATTATGAGGTCGATCCACAGGGACTGAGAACAACACACAGAGAGTACAAGTCTAAATCGAATCTAAGCATAATAGAGATATAGGGGTTTTCCTAATCTACTAGGCATGAAATTAAATGAAACAATAAATAAGAAAACATCAAATCTAAATCTAAACTAATATTTACAGAAAATGAGTGATAGTCATAATTCAGAAAATCTAGATCTAGGGTTCATGTTCTACCTAGCAAGTTTATGTTTGTCATTCTGAGGATTTTCCATATCTTGCTAGTCCACTCTCGTGGTAAGCTAGACTCTATATCCAAACCCACTCTTGTGGTGAATGAATATGCATTTCGAGTAATCCCGTCATCGAATACTCTCATGAGTGATAGGCACATCACAAGGGTTGTCACACCTCCATGTGATCCAATATGGTCAGCATTGGTAAAAACATGCCTAAGACACAGTGTAAATAATAGATCTATTTCTAGAGTCCTTCCGACTCTCATGGTGAATTCTTCCTGAGATCTTAACCTAACTAGGCATACGTTAGACTAAGCATAGAGCTACTCAATCAAACAACAAACTCAAAACTAGCCATCACTCCCTAGTATACAGATCTAAAGCCTTAACCTACTCTCATGGTGCTAAGAACTTCTAAACATGCAACCACACCTACTGGATTCAGTTGCAAACTTAAGCATCTCCTTTAATAGAATGCTCAACATTAAGATGTATACTACGGTGGCTAGAGTGATTAAGAATAATTAAACACTTAGCAAACCCTAAAAGTGGATCCCATCATTGACCACCACCCTAGTGGTCTAAAAGATCTACTCTAAAAACAGAAGAGAAAAAGTAAAAGAAGAACTCTTATTAGGTATGAAAATGGTGGCTACAAGTGGATAAGAGATTTGTATGTGTATAAGTCTCTCTTTTATAGTGAGATTAGAAGTGATTATATAGTATTAGGGTTTCTTAGATCTCTCCATTTCGTCCTTATCTTGTTCTTGAAAGCTTAAAACTCGAAATGACAAGCTGCCTCAATCACATCTTGCCACGTAAGAATTTTTCCATCTTTTTCGGAGGCCAGCATCGACCCTGATTGGTTGATGCTAGGGTCCATATTGAGCTCCTTTCTCTGGCGGATTGATTCTTCCTTTCAAGAAATTCTTTGGGCATGATATCGACCCCCACAGGTCAATATTTGGGTCGATATAATCCTCTTCTGACTCTAGAAAATCCTTCTCTAAATGTGTACGACCCAAGCAATGTCACCAATCTTCCCGAAGGCTTTAGTAGGCTCCAAAAATATCTTAAGAACTCATGTTTAGCTCCAAGTACCTAAAAACATATAACCACATGCAAAAACACTAATACTACACTAAATGTTAGTTATAAAGGTTAAAACTAACTTATTGTAAAGCATAAAAGCATGTAAAATACGATGCTATCAGATTTCCAAAATCTTAGCTCGTTCCATGGACATGACGTTTATGCTGGCTCCTGAATCACATAAAGCGTCATTGAAAGTACGACCAAGTATAGAGCATGTTACCTTGTATTGCCCAGAGTCAGCTCTTTTGAAGACCGTTGTGATTGGTCCCTTTAGTTGTGTGTCCATGTAGAGCTCTTTGATTTTCTCGATAGTCTCCTTAGTATCAGTGAAGTATAGATCGAGGTTTTATTTGAAAAGAGCTTCCTCGAATATGTAACCCCTTGGTAGTGATCGAACAAGTCGTCTGAACATGCGAAGTTTTTCCGCATTGATTTTCCTAAAGAACCATGCTACATCAATGCTCCTTATAGGTGGTCAAAGATGACTAGGATGAGGGTTTGTTGAGGATCGAGCCCCTCTGAATAGCTTCTCAGCGTCATATATCGTCTCATCCGTTCCCACAAAATACTCTTATAGAGAATACCTTTTCCAAGCGTCTTTAAAAGAGAATGGCTCGGGGATGCTCTTCATTAGCTCTTCAAAGCGTTTCTTGTTGATCGGATTGATGAATTTTGTCTTTTGTTGTTTCGTGATCGAGTTACAGCTCCTTATAATCTCATAGTTGGGTCTGTCGCTTCCTTGTACATGATTGTACTGTCGATATGTTATCAAGGTAGCGTTGTCGGTGTCATCAGAACGAGGATCGATCATGATTGACTGATATTTACGCCTGATGCTACGACCATGATATATCATGGATTTTACCCGTTTTTAGCCATGATATAAGTCGTTTTATCGAGTCTTTCTAGTGCTTTTTCTATCATTTTAGAGTCTTTCGGTTTTAGCACGTTTGGGACTAAATTGGAGATTTTGGAGACATTTGGAGCCTTTTTGAGCAAACCGAAGAAAGTACCCGTAAGTAAGATCGACGACACCATCATGGTATCGACGACACCGACGTAATCAACGCCAGGAGATTTTCAAGGAAGCCCATAAGAAGCCCAATCATCCCCTTTATTTACAAAAGAAGCCCAGCTCGTGTTTTTAGACCTATTTAAGCAAACTCTTAGTCTTTAGTTAAAGAAGAGAGACTTTACTGAACTATTATTCTGAGCCACCATTGAGATTGAGCTTTGTGAGGGAGACGGATCAAGACTGCTCATCATAGAGAAGATCCCGAACCCTTGTTTTTATTCTTTTGTTTAATTTCATGATCTATTCAATTATGTTATTTGTTTCATCTATCATGTCTGAGTAGTTCTTTAGTTTAGGGATTTCTCATATGGATTTCTCTCGATTTATGATAATTGATTTGTTAGGGTTCAAAATCTGAATAGTTCTTCACCATGTAGGTTGTTTCAAAGCTATTACTAACCCGATCACTTAGAATATAGAACCTAGATTAATCGGACAGTACACCAGTGCAATCGAGTAACTGATAAAACCTGGGTGAGCAATCGACTATCTGCAAAGAGATTTGGTTTAATCGAATTGTGAACATATCAAACTTGAATTGAGCGGTTTACTGTGTAGATTTGCAAAGAGATTTGGAATTTTAGACTTTAGACTTAGTTAGTTTCGCAACACGGGGTTAACTATACTTGTTTGAGTTCAAGAACTACGCTTAATCAATCTCCTTAATTGACAATTGTTGTTTATCATTGATTTCGAGAATTTCCCAGCCTTCTTCCATATCAATCGACTCCAAGTTTAATTCAATCATTTGTTTTCCAATCAATTATTGTTTGCTTAGCACAATCGCATCTTTCATCTATTGCGTGAGTTTCTGAGTTCTCGTGTTCGATTCCCTAACTTTACGCAGAACGCTTTAAGATCATTATGTGGTAATTGGAGCATTATCAAATTTCGCTATGCTGCCAACTCTAAAATTCACCATTAGAATTTTAGTTGTCGATTTTGTCTAGCTGTGTGCCGATCGATCGATACTTCATTGGTATGATCGACACGAACGCCTGTTGATTTTGACTTATTTCTCGCTCTTTGATTTTCAGTGTATGCATCGCGCTACCGGAGAAAGAAGGACACACCATCGATCAATCTCTCCCTCACAGAGCTAGCGAGCTTGAACGCACAAATCGGACAAAGAAAAGGACTACGTTGAGATGGATCTTCCACATGGCTCGCACGATGAAGAAGGGGACGCCAACCTCAGCAACCTCACGCCGAGGCTGAACGGACACTTGGCGATTACAACCGACCGGATCAATTCTATGCAAATCGCAAAGAATCCGTATTCGACTTTCCGAGGAATGACTTTGAGCTGAAACCTGCATTTCACTCTGACAGCACCTTCACCGGCCTCTCTCATGAGCACCCTACGGATCACATCGAAATTCGGGACTTGGTCACCAAAGATAAAGTGACAATGGAGCATCACGTAAATACCTCAGGAACAATTTCTATGACGATGAGATCGGAGGAGCTCAGAACAAGCTCTCTCAATTTTCTCAAGGTCCAAAGCACTCAAGGCTGCTCAAGGGCGATCTCGATCCTACCAGAGACTGTCCGCATCACGGCTTTCGCCAAGTTTAATCGCCGGGATCTTTTACAGGGATTGATCTGTATCAAATGGCATGGATTCTAAGCAATGGGAACTTCAGCACTAGGATTCCAACCGATGCCGTGAAGCTGATTCGAGAACTGGCGCCTAGCAATAACACCAGCATTTCGCGAGAAAAGCTAGTTGGCCGACGGTCACATCGCTGAGGTTCAGCCAATCGACACGATGCACAACCTCTTAGTGGGAAAAGACAAGAAGGCTGTACATTTTTGAGGAAGTAGAGAACATCAAGATGAGGCGAGGATGTTAACTACATTGGCTGGTTTCAGGTGGTCAACGATTTGGTTAAATAACAACCGGCTTCAACAACAATCGCAAGGTGGTTACAAGTCGGAGGTAACCAATCTGGTTTGACGCCACTCTCGCCCAAAACCACTTCAAAGCGGTGATTTTACTCGCCAATACGGTAATTCGCACCAACCGCATTCTCCGAGGTCTACAGAGCATCTGAGATCCTCTTGGAACAAATTCTGTGGACAAGAAAAGATGATCGAGATTTTAATAAAGCTGATAATTTATACACGATCGAATGGGAGAATCAACGCCTCGAAATCCATCGTAAGATGCTGAAAATCAAATACGACATCAGCAGCTGTCAAGGGAAAGATAGTTCAACCACAGCATGGACATGTCAATGCAATCACCTCGAACGCTAGAGAAGAGGATTTTGAGCCTCGAGATGACTATGTCCAGATCCAAGATACAGATCGACCGATACCGGTATCGATCGATACTTCCCGAGACCCAGATTCGGCGTGAAGATGAAGATAAGAATTCGACATTCCACGCAGATACCCCTACCTCGTGTCGATCGACACCAACCTGCAGAGATACAAAAACTCAGATCGATCAATCGGTCGATACCCTTCGCAGCTGAATCAATAACCGGAGTGACGTAGATGGCCGAGAACGGGTATACAAACCAAAGCTCGAGGCATTGAATGCGCAGAAGAAACTCGAGACTCAAATTGTCTGCGCAGGCCGTGAGAAGACAAGAGGGGTTTCTTCCAGGAAGACCGAAGATCCAAGAGCTCACATCAACGCCATAAGTCTAAGAAGTGGAAAAGTGGTAAATTCAGGAGTTAAGCGACTCAATAGCTGAAAATCCCGCCGATCTTGCTGGAGATGACGTGGGATGCCGAAAGTCCTGTATCGACGACACCATCCCGTATCGACGATACAGGACGCCTGAGGACAATGGAAGTGGTGTCAAAGGGCTGTAAAACCGCTACCTACTCTTTCTTCCTAAGCTGACAAGAGGAGGGGAGGCTGCTAAGTTTTTGTCAAAAAAATGTTGCAGGACCTCCCGCTGCCGATACACCACCACCGCCGAGACATTGACAAAGAGGGAAGACACTGTGGAAATTTTCAGTTCCATGCTCCATCTCTAGAGTAAACTTTATGAGTCTCGTTGACTCGTGGTCTAGTGTCAACGCCATGTCGAGGGCGACAGAGAGATTGAAAGCTGATATGAGATCTCCTAACACGCTCTCACATACGCGATTCTTCTAGCTCACTCCCATACGCGCTACCTGATTTACCGTTAAAATAGAGATTGTCTCGATTCCTACGATTTTCAGTGGAGATGAGCCAAGGATCCAAGGTGCCCTTGATTTTGGGAAGACCATTTATGAGCTACTGTTGGCGATCATGGACACGCCTAATAAGAGAATCTTTCTCTTGCATTGACGGAGACGCCTTCTACGATGCCATTCCTTCCTGAGGAGCACCGACATGTCTCTGCATCACCGCCTCGGCGAGACTCTGATGATCGACCGCCGATGAGTCTTATGATGAACCAAAAGTCGCAGATGTTTCAAATGAACCCCCCAACACCCCAAGAAAGTGGAGAAGACCAAGGCAAGCAAAGATGAAGCGAAGCAAGAAGATCAATCTGCTAATTTCACTTGATTCCTCGAAGTGATGGAGATTCGATCGAATATAAGGTGAAGTGCAAGGGCACTCAAACCTTCTCTAAGGTTGAGTTCTCATTCCTACGGAGATGAAAGAGAAAGAAGAGGATATGATGAGCAAAACTTTCGAAGCCAGATGTCAGGAGCTTATTTCGATGAGTCCTCCACCTTGTCCCGACCGATATCTTAGTCAAAGTCAAGCTCGTGACATTAAACAAGCGCTAGGGGAGGCACCGTAAGTCTATAAATATGAGTTTTGTTTTTGTGTTTTGTTGTGTCTTCGAATCAGTCGGAAGAAGGATTGGTCGTTTTAGCCAGACGATCGACACCATTCGTATCGATCGACACCACCGCCTATGGTAACACCTCTTGTTCTTGACCTATTTCGCTTTGTCCTTTGATTTCTTTCACCTTCTTCTGGCTTGACACACACCTGGGAGTGTTGTTTAAGTCCTGGGGAGGTAAGACGATATCTGTTCATTTTTGTTTTCTAAAAAAAAAAAAAAAAAAAAAAAAATTTTTTTCGTGTCAAAACAAMTTAGAGATTCCGACTGCGTTTGGTTTTGATGTGCTGGTTTTGCTTTTTGAGTGCCTATTGTTACAGGTCAATATCCAGCTCGACTAATGAAAATCCAGATAAACCAGCCAGCCGTAATTCATGGATTGTTCCAACAAGTTTTCATCACAAATTTTAGCCAAATTCTGCACTTCATCAATAAGGTAAATGTCCAAAGAGCTTGATTCATCATTCATTACCTAGCTAAGGAACTATTGCGTATGAAAGAAATGGTAGATCTCCCCCGTGATAAGTACTGGATATGAATTTGGTGATAATCAGGATCAAAAATGCATGAAAGATGAGATGATTTCCGCCAAGTGGAGGGGTAGGAAAATTTCCTATGACCCCATTATTCTACTTGGATAAGGGATGATCACACAAGTGCCTAAAGTGAGGGTGGAAAATTTCCATGACCCCATTATTCACCTAAGATACTTGATACATCGAGAGGGTAAGAACCGGGAATTCGGTAGCTAACACTATCAATACTGCCTCGAACCTTAATTTGTATATGCAGCTAAAAAAATCAATAAGAACGGTTGTGAAATAAGTCTGGGGAGTTAAATACCAAGAAAAAGTGAACATTGTTCGCTATTATGTATGACCAAAGAATCTAGAAAGTTCGTGGACATTGATTTTAAATGATGAAACTGGCGATGATGTTCGGATTTAAACACTTAGCGGGTCATGAGGAAGTCTGGAAGCCGGAATTCGATGGAGAGTACATGGAGTTAGATCGCGATCAGCAAAGCGCTTAAGAGGGATCATTACATATTTCTGTCAGATCGATCTCTAAGGTTTTTCAAACCTCTTTCTCTCACTTAGTTTTCTGCTTTGCTGAGGCCAGGCTAAGTCTGGGGAGTTGATATATCATGGATTTTACCCGCTTAGCCATGATATAAGTCGCTTTATCGAGTCTTTCTAGTGCTTTTTCTATCATTTTAGTCTTTTCAGGTTTTACGCTTGGGACTAAATTGAGATTTTGAGACATTTGGAGCCTTTTGAGCAAACCAAAGAAAGTTGCTGAGTAGATCGACGACACCATCATGGTATCGACGATACCGACGTAATCAACGCCAGAAGAGATTTTCAAGGAAGCCCATAAGAAGCCCAATCATCCCCTTTATTTACAAAAGAAGCCCACGTGTTTTAGACCTATTTAAGCAAACTCTAAGTAAGAGACTTTACTTTGAACTATTATTCTCGAGCCACCATTGAGATTGAGAGCAGAGGAGACGGATCCAAGACTGTTCATCATGAGAAGATCCCGAACCCTTGTTTTTATTCTTTTGCTTTAATTTCATGATCTATTCGCTTATGTTATTTGTTTCATCTATCATGTCGAGTAGCCTCATTTTGCAGGATTTCATATGGATTTCTCTCGATTTATGATAATCGATTTGTTAGTGGTTCAAAATCTGAATAGCTTCACCATAGTTGTTCTCAAAGTTATTTCTAACCCGATCACTTTAATATGTAACCTAGATTAATCGACAGCACCCATGCTGCAATTGAGTAATCCGATAAAACCTGTGGTGAACAATTCGACTATCTCGCAAAGAGATTTGGTTTAATCGAATTCAGTAACATATCAAACTTCGAATTGATGGTTTACTGTGTAGGATTTGCAAAGAGATTTGGAATTTTCGACTTAGACTTCTAGTTTTCGCGAACGATACTGGTTAACTATACTTTCGTGTTTGAGTTCAAGAACGCTTAATGAATTGAACCTTAATTGATAAGTTGTTTATCATTTCCTGAGAATTTCCCCGAGCCTAGTTTCCTTCCATATCAATCGACCTAAGTTTAATTCAATCATTTGTTTTCCAATCAATTATCAAGCCTACAAGACACCGCATCTTTCATCTATCGCGTGAGTTTTGAAGTTCTCGTGTTCGACCTCTAACTTTACTGCAGCAACGCTTAGATCATTATAGGGTATTAATTTATGTCAGACCACCCATCGCTGAGGCTCGAGTGTCTAGTGCTCGAGAAAGCATTATCGGTCGTTAGATCGGCTGGTCGTCCGATGCCAATCGACCAGATAGTCAATGTGGCCTTCCGGAGCTTCGCTTGGAATTGCATTGACCATGATGGGCTGATGTGATGGACCAATGGGCCTGAATCGATCCCGACTGGTCGATGTTCGTCCGATTTTCCTCGAAATATGATCGTCGATTTATGTCCGATTTCTCTGCTGGATGACTCTCTCCCGCCCCGATGATGCTCTTTCAGTGTGATGATGTTCACATACCCTGAGTTCGCCTCTGTGTTTCCTGGAGCATACCGTGGCGGTTCAGCAGGATGAAGCAAGTTGGGCGGTTTGGCTTCTAATATCGATGCGGAAGTATTGGCCGAACTCTGTCGAAGTTCGCAGATCTTCTCGTGAACATTTTTGAAGCCTTCAGAGATTTCCACTGAAACTTTGTTTACCCTCAAAGAATGCTCGAAGCCTTCATACTCTCCCTTTGTTTGTAAATTTGTTCCTCCTGTCCTTGGTATGGTAATGAAAGATGATTTCGTTGAACTGGCTTGGTCCGAAACCTGATATAAGTCAATTCCTTACTAGACCAAGTCGCCGTAGTAGAGTAAGGTGTCAATCCATAAGGGTGAAGATATTAACCAAAAAGGATGCGATCAAGCAATTCAAGTCAAGCCAAGCAAATACGATTGGGGTCTAGCAACCTAAACAAAAACTGAGAATTCGGACACTAAAACAGATTTCGTGATATGACTAACAAGAACTAACAGAAACCAAGCAAAATGAAATAGCATATGGGGGTAAAGAGCAGTAGATAGACTAGCAGCAAATTCAACAAAGGCAAGAGAAGTTCCTATGATGGGGGTAATCGACGGTGTCCTCTTAGCCTATTCAAGTGGTTTAATAAAACTCAATCAAGCTATACCCTAGACATCAAACATCAAAACCAGCTTAAGTCCACTCCCCGTGGTAAGTAACCTCAAACTAGACTGGGTTCCTGCACTAATCCTCGCTTAAATCTACCTAAGCAAATACGAATCGTTCAATATCGATAAACACCCTGACATAACTAATCCCTTAGGCTAGGTATGCAAATCTCTAACATCAGTTCATTCAAGCATTTTATCAAACACCTTCCGGTGGAAAAACACCTAAGTTCTAATTCCAATCGATCAGAAAGAAACTAGCATTAAGAACACCGATTTGAAGGGAAATCAAACATCTACACTTAAACCACCGAAAGACCAAGATTCTACACCTAATCTATCCCATCCTCAAGAACCCTAACGACTACTCAAAACTCATGAAGAACATCAAGAACACAAACCCGTAAATCATAAAAACTTCAGTACAGATGAAGAAATGTGAGATAATGATAAACATGAACAAACTCAAAATAACAAGTGAAATCAAATTACAAGTTCTGGAAACTAAGAACAGAGAAGAACACAAGGAAAACTCAAATATTAGATAAAAACGTAGCCCCTAGCCTTAACCCAACATTAGTATTTATACTAAGTCTTAAAACCCTAAACGCCATGCAAGAAAATAGTAAAATGTGTGATAAGGTCCAGCTCGGCTAAGTCTTGGTCGAGTCAGGCTCAAACGATTTAAATCAAGACTGCATTTTTTCTCGAGAAGAGTCGAGGTATGCTCAAGCAGTAAATCAAGATCGCATTTTTCTCGAGATGCAGTAGCCTCGAGCCGGGTTCTCAAACTTCAAGACGCCACCTTTTATCTCGCTGATCATACAGCTCGAGCATGGGTACTGAGCCGCTCCATCTCCGCCGACTGATCACGCCTCGCATGGGTATCCAGACGACTCGATCAGCATGTCCTGACAGCTTCTGCTCGCACTTACTCGACAAGATGTCCCATACTGCTTCACGGACTCGATCACGACCGCTCAGATGGACTCGAAAGCAGCACGTACTGAATCTTCGTCTAACTTCTCCAAAATCACCCGAAAGTACCAGAATAAGCCAAATATGCAGGACGATGCTAATGCAAAACACTCTAAGTATGCAAAACTCGAATAAATAACAAGAACGGGTGAATAACACGTCAAAACGTATGATTTATGCAAAACGATGCAAAATGCAAACATATCAACTCCCCAACTTAGTCTTCGCCCTCTCTCAAACAAAGGAATGAGAATGGAGTAAGAGGGTGAAAGTGGGACTCGTAACCAAAACTTGCAGATAATAACGGATGACCTCAATGTCCAAGTTACTAATTTAGAATGCAAAGTTTATTAGCTCTACTTAAAAACGTTAGCCATACTTTCGCAGACAAGTTCAATCAAATCTCAACCTAGTCATGCATTCATTTCTATCATTCCCTTTAACATTCATTGAATGTAAACCATGAATCAAGCTAAGCATATTCAATGAACTGCTTTGGCTAAGGGTAAGGTCAAGAGAAAAAATGGTCCTCAGATGGTATTGACGCTTCGTAACAAGGGTCTCTCAATGAAACGGAATGATTTAAGAGCTAAAGGTAACCAACCTACCATGCAATAGACTCCCATCACCCTCCTACACAAGCGGTCTTATCCCTTACCAAAACCCATCATTCTAATTCTACCCTTCACCCTTAGGCTTTTTCTTTGATATACTGATCAGTTTCAACTTTTCTTTTTGTTTTGGTTCTGTGAGGGTTATACACATATACATCTAATGATCGGGGTTCTTTTCTTAACTTAAGCGCTTTTGTGTTTTTTTTTTCAGACTTTGAGCCGCCTTTTTCTTTGCACACATCCCCCAATCCTTTACTACGATACTCAAACATTCAGATCATTCTCCCTAACTCTTACCCTTTTTTTTTTTTTTTTTTTTTTTTTCAAGTTTTTCTCATTCTTTTCTATCCACGTAACTCCACCCCAATATCCAATGATCAAGATCCCACCTAGTCCTATCTCGATTCGAAATCGCAAACCGTAACTACATGAGATTCTCTTCTTGCTCTGGCCAAACCTAACACTTTCCCTACCAAGCTCATTCAAAAACTTCACACACCTCACTAAAGTAATAACATGGCTTGAAAGAAGGCTATGGTGTGGCATGGTAAAACTGATCTAACAATGATAATCACTACTGATTAGAAAGAGTGGTATAAACAGTATTTGAAGAGAATCCAAGTATGTATATGGTATCCACGAGTTCAAATTCTACGCCAGACATGATAATTATAAGTCAAATTAGGTTCAAATAGACGGGAATGACAGAAAATCACAGCATGCTTCAGCTAAGACTCGATCTAGTCGGCATTCAACATGGTTCGATCTTACTTCAAGCTCAATATCAAGGCATTAAACAACTAAACGAGGGCATCAAGTCATACTAATCAAAAGTTTACAAGGTTTTAATCATCATCATCCCCATGCATATGCAAAGCCCTATATGAAACAATCTTCGACTCAATCCTAAAATGTAAATGCAACTAAATGAACACTGTTGTAATTATTTTCGAAAATTTTCAAAATTTTTTGGTTTTTCTATGCTATATATGCGCAGACTCAAGAACGCAAAAATCAAAATAAGAATGTAGAAAACACATCAATAGTTGCATCTTAACCCTTCCCCTAAACTTAAATTACACATTGTAATAAAAATTGGAAAGAAAGCAAGCAGAAATGTAAAACAATAAAAACGATGCATCTAATATATACGAAAGTGGTCAGACGGTAGTGATTATGGTGAGTATGCCGACTGACTCAGTGGTCGAAGCGTGAGCCGTAGCTCAAGTCCTGTTCAGCCTATTGCCAAGGCCTGGATACGAGCCTATGCTCTCCCGCTGGCTGCCTCTTCCTCGCGGTAAACTGCCTGGCTGCCTGCCTCTCAAGCGAGAGGCTCGTGGTGGTTCCATCTCTGCACATGATGTCTTGGTTCCTCGCGAAATCCACCCCCCCATCGAATTCCTCCTGTGCACGTGCCTCTCGCAAGTGGATTGAACTTTGCCAAGCCCTCGAGGGTCCTTCACGCCCTTCACTGCAGCAGTCCATCACTACTCCTCGAGTGCGGCGACCTGCCTTCCTGAAACTTGCTCCACCTCAAGGAGATTAATCCGCAAGGCCTCCTTCGTGGCGACTATGTGTGGCTCAGCCAGACTCCTCAAACGAGTATCTTTCTTGATCAACCTCCTCCGCAACAGCATCTTGACTGCTCCGACCCCATTCCTTGTTCCATGATCTCCTGCTTGCCTGATAGTAGTCTATCGAGAGAGGATGGAAATCAATGTTTGCCCCGGCGTACGGTGAGATCGAGTAGCGCAGCATTGCTTCCCCAACTGCTTGACGCATGAATCGACATAGATGTTCTGAGGCGTTGTATGGTCCAGAACCCTGCACCTCCTCAAGAAGTCAATATCTATCCATTTGGGTGGATGTGGTACCGATCGTAGCTCTACATCACAAGCAACAAGTATCGGGTGACGATACCCCAATACAGAGGTCACCGCGCCATCCATCTTCATCTTCGCCATCTTTATCGCCTCAGAAGTTTAGTGATCGAATCAAGGGGCGAGGTTAGCATCTCGCTCTATCGCCCGCATCTTCCGCCCATCTGTGCTCCCTCGGCAAGCAGTATAAGTCCATCCTGGGCTCACCTTCATTCACCATCCCGGTCACCTTCCTCAAACATGTAGCTTGCATTGCCTTGTGTATTCCTCGACGTGATTTCTGCTTCGAGCTCTTGCTTCTGTAGGAGGAGAAAGGTTTGGTGCTGTCTCCTATGGTCAATTCATAACTGCTGGAGCCTCATGATCAAAATCTTGAATCAGCCTATCCCTCCGTAAAACCATATAGTAGATTTTCGCGATCGTAGTGGCATAACATCGTCCCCGACGCGGGCGATGAAGCCGTGGTCGCATCGTTCAACATCAGCCTCATCGTAAATGAACCCCGAGGGACCAGAGGAAAGTGGCACGCCTCTTCCTCAGAAGCTTCCAGGGGGTTCATGAATTGTTTTATACCTCCCGCCTCAAAGCAGATACTCCATATCTTTAGCAATCCCGAGTGTCAGATTGCTTTCGTACCTGCTCCTTCAAAACTACGCTCAAGCGAGGCCTCAGTACTTGGTCAGGTTCGTGTTCCTCTTCTGGCTGCCATCAATTCTAGCTCGCTTCCTCTCTTTCTTCACCACCTGACGCTGCATTCGCTGATTGGTGCTTTTCCTTCGCTTGACCTGAGTGAGCTTCTGTCTGATACCGTAGCAAGAAGCTTGTCCCGACCCTCCAGCTCGAAAGGTGTGCTCATCCGCCGAGGCCTCTCTTATCAACTGAGGCTCGTTCCTCTGCTTCTTCACCACGACGCGGATAGCCTCCATTTGTTCTTGCCCCTCACGCTGACCCGGTGACTGTTGCCTCACCGACTCGAGTACGGGTGCTGCCAGACTTCCGCCCTTCTGGCTCGATCCGGGCTCGCATATGTGGTCGAGTCCGGTGTGAATTCATACTCCATGTGGTACTGCAACTGCTTTGTTTTCGGCTCTGTGCTCGTCGATCGAGTACGGCTCTTCCTCCACCTCTCGGAAGTTTCATGAGCTTTTGACATGCGATGCTCTCATGAGGGTCCATACCTGAGACTCGAGGAAAGATAAGTGAAGAGAAACTCAAGATGGTGAGGATAAGCCTCAAGAACCGCAAAAACAATTGAGGACTGAAATGAAAGAGAGGATCGGTAGAAGTGAGCAAAGTATGGAGCCGAAATGGGTATTTATAGTCGAGTGGGAGTCAGGTTGAAAGAGTGTTGAAACAGTGAGAGTGTGGATCGAGTCGCCACTTCTCCGACACCTGACCGAGTGGACGCCTCGCACCTTCTCGAATCGAAGTTCGCTTCAGTAGTAGCAAGTGAGGGGGCCAAGGACAAGGAGACCGTGTCAAAGCGCAGGCTCGACCAAACACCTTTCTCGCCTCGTCCGCGACGCCGCATCAGCTGGAGTGCAGCTCGACTGCCAAGCTGACACCGCAGACTGCCCCCGACACTTCCTCGCATCACTACGTGTGCTCAGACACCATAACACCTCCGACTGACTTACGTGGACTCAGACCATGACACTCTCGACTGCCACAAGTCAGAATTTTGAATTTTCAAAATTCTCCTAAGGTTTATGATCCACCTCTCATGCTTCCCGAAATCACACAATCACAAAAATCAAAATGCTTAAGACACTTATTTCGACGCTTTTTTAAAAAAACTAAGGCAAAGAAAATGTAGAGATACACTTCCCTCCCAAAGCTTGTTTAAAGTCTCTAAGCTTCGACTTTGATATGCTCAAATTAATACCCTAAAAGTACTAAAGCATTGCTAAAGATATCGTGGTCTAACACAAGAACTCAAGAAAATTCACACAATAAATAATTTAGTGAGGATTAAGGCAAATCAGACAAGAAATTGAAAAACGATCAAGTTGATTTAATCAAGGGAAGGATTAGCTCGTGGTAACTCTCAGGAAATCAATGATAAATAACAATTAATCGCTTAAAGTTCAATTCAACTAAGCCTGCTTCAACTCAAACACGAAAGTATAGTTAACCAACCGTCAAAACTAACTAAGTCTAAAGTCTAAAATTCCAAATCTCTTTGCAAATCCTACACAAGAAACCAGCAATCAATTCAAGTTTGATATGTTCACAATTCGATTAAACCAAATCTCTTTCAGATAATCCAATTGCTCACCCTAGTTTTATCAGTATCAGCACCTGTCGTGCCTAATCGACACTAGTTCTATATTCTAAGTGATCGTTAAATATTTTGGTAACAACCATGGTGAAGAACTATTCAGATTTTCAACCCTAACAAATCAATTATCATAAATCGTAGAAATCCATATGAGAAATCCCTAAACCTAAAATGAGACTTGCATACGATGATTTAAACAAATAACATAACTGAATAAATCATGAAATTAAACAAAAGAATAAAAAACAAGGGTTCGATCTTCTATGATTTAAAGTCTTGATCCGTCTCCCTCACAAAAGCTCTCAAATCTTAATGGTGGCTCAAGAATAATAGTTCAAAGTCAAGTCTCTCCAACCCTAATGACTAAAAGTTTGCTTAACAGTCTAAAAACACGATCGCTTTCGAAATAAGTGGAAAGATTGGCTTCTTATGGTGAGAATTCTCTTCCTCGATATCTCTATCCTTCCGCCGGCCGTCAGACGATCGATGCTAAAGCTTCAAAACGGTACTTTCTTCTTGCTCCAAAAAGGCTCCAAATGTCTCCAAAATCTCCACTTCGCCCCAAACGCGTTAAAACCCGAAAAGATTTGTAAAAAGACTGAAGACTGATAAAATCCATCTTATATCATGGCTAAAAACGTAAAATCCATGATATATCAATCCCCCTATTTAGCCTTTGCCCTCAAGCAAAACAGAAAACTAAGTGAGAGAAAGAGGCTCAAAAACCTGAGATTGCACCGAAATCGGCCGTGAATGATCCCTCTTCCCAAGCCGCCCACCATCCCCGATCATGATCTAACCTCCATGTACTTCTCCATCTAATTCCCAGTTCCACAGACTTCACTCACGACCCCGCTAAGTGTTCATCCAAGCTTATCATCGCCTCGCTAAAATCAATGTCCACGAACTTTCTGTATTCTTTCGTCATACAATATACAAGAACAATTCATTCAACTTTTTCGTATTTAACTCCCTACTTATTTCACAACCATCTTATTGATTTTTTTTTAACTGCATATACAAATCAAGGTCGAGACGCCGAGTATTGATAAGTTAGCTACCGAATTCCCTTCTACCCTCTCAATGTATCAAGTATCTGTGAATAATGGGGTCATAGGAAATTTTCCTACCCTCACTTTAGCGCATGTGATCATCCCTTATCCAAGTAATAATGGGGTCATAGAAATTTTCCTACCCCTCCACTCAGGAAATCATCTCATCTTTCATGCATTTTGATCCTCGATTATCACCAAATTCATATCCAAGACTTATCACTGGGAGATCTACCATTTCTTTCATACGCAATAGTTCCTTAGCTATAATGAATGATGAATCAAGCCTTTCGACATTTACCTTATGACAAGCAGAATTGGCTAAAACTTGTGATGAAAACTTGTTGGAGACAATCCATGAATTCTGGCTGGCTGGTTTACCTCCGATTTTTCATTACCGAACGATATGACTCAGAATAATAGACACTCAAACCAGCACATCAAAACCAAGCATGTGATCTCTAAGTTGTTTTGACACTAAAAACATTTTTTTTTTTTTTGAATAAAAACAAAACACAATCAAGAACACCTCCCCAGATTTAAACAACACTGTCCCCAGTATATATCAAGCTTATAAGGTGAAAGAAAAATAAATGGAGAAAATGGTAAGATGAAGAACAGAGTGTTACATTAAGTGGTATCGATCGACACCATGGTGGATCGATACCAGCGGAAACCGTGAAGAAAAAACCTCTTTCTCGTGAATGATCCGACGTGTTGACGATCCAAGTTAGAAACTGAGATGCTATTCAAACACGAAGTGTAGACAAATGTAAGATCATAAACGTTAACCCACTTAGTTCGAACAAAAGAGAAACTGACATTAGTTCATAACAAAATCAAAAGAAAAAAAAACAAAAAAGACAGAATCGAGAGGAGGACTAATCCTCCAGGAGTCGGTCATCACCAGCGGCGTGATGGTCCAGCAAATGACGGTGCGCGAGGTGAGCGAGGGTCGGCAGAGTCATGCCTGCACCGAGAAATGGTGCTCAGACGCTCGCAACAAACGGATCCAGGTCCATGGTGGCGCAGGGGAAAGGTAGTGCAGTGGAGAGGAGTCCGAAGCGAGGCTCGCCAGCAGCACAAGATGGACTCTCGAGGGTCCACCACGGCCGAGTGACTGGTGCCGAGTCATGTCCGCCGGAAAGGGTGAAGATTGACTGAGCCTCATGTCCACAAATTTGTTGGGCAGCCTGACTAGGAACCTCCGAGGTGCTGAATACCCAACGCCGCTGGCTTGAGCCAGCGCATGCTCCAGTGCTCCGCATCCATAACAGAGTAGATTACCGAGGTGTCAATCCCAAAATGAGAAAAATGGGAGTAAGTTACTTCCAGACTGCATCTGCCGACCAAGTTCCGCCTCGAGGTGAAGGGTTTAACCTTCAATGATCCAAATGGTGCGAATATCGCACTGTGATCGCGAGATCCAGCTCAGCCACTGCATTCTCATCATCAATAATGTCCCCAATGGCCATGGACATCACTATCAGCTCGATACCCGCATCTTGTTGGGCTCCATCTTCGCACATCAACGTGTGTCAATGAAGGCATCGCAAGACCGGGTGGCGGATATCCGCCTCGTGTCGCCGTTTGCCGTAGGCTCCATGGCCAAAATGTCTCCGTAAGTTCTGGACGCCGAGGAATCGGGCAGCTCGCACCGTGAGAAGTCCCTGCGAAAACCGTAGATGCCGCGAGGTCCCTGAAGTGGTGACGCACTCACCCGCGAATCGAAATGTCAAGACGCCTCGCCGAAAGAATCGCCGCTGCAAGTAGACACGCATTTGAGGCTAGGAATCATGGACGATCTGGATAGCGGGTACCACTGCAGCCATCGCCCCAGTCCGATTTCTAGAATCGCTGTAACTCTACATCGAAGCCTGGCGACGCATGGTAGCGGGTCGCAAACCTAGTCGGTTTCGATCTCAACGCCTAGCCATGCAGAAAATCGAGTCGTAGCCATCCCAATCGCCGAGATGGGACGCGTGCATTCGACGCCTCAATGATTGCCTTGCACTTCCCACAAAAGGCGAGTGATGCGACCTTGGCCCTTCGCCCTTCGAGGCCAAGGTGGCCTAGATGTGGAAGGGGAAGAGGAAAGGGCGGATGGTTGTCCGCGAGGGGTCGAGATGAAAATGGCGCCTCGAAAGTCGAACTCGTGGCTGAGACGAAGAATCTCGGTGACCATCGTATGCCACCTCGATTCGTACTCATCTAATAGGCCGCACTTTCCCTCAGAATAATCATCTGCCGAAGATCTCGACGTGTTCCAAGAAGAACCGTGTGGAAGAGAACTGGTTCCTCCTCATTCGTGACTTCTTCCTAGAGGCATCTCGCATCATTAACAACAACACATATAGAGTCAAAATCTCTAACAAACCAAAATCGCCAAAATTAAACACGACGGGTATCGATCGATACTGGTGGTATCGATCGATGCCATTAATGAAGAACAAAATTCGAATCGATGCATTAGTTGAAACCAATGACAAATACATGCTAGCAAGGTTCGACTAGCCTAAAACAACCATATCATTCAATAATCAACCCTAAAAACAAGTTTAAGAGGCTAAAATTTCAAAACCTAAAACTTGGTTCCATGGATCAAAAATTGAAAAATCTGAGATCTTACCTTGTTAAATCGATCGGATGATGTGTTAATGGGGTGAAAAATCAGTGGAAACAACAAAGAATCACTCAAACCGTGAAGAAATGAAAAAGAGGCGATCATGCCTGGTCGAGCGAGGTGTAGGGTCGATTTAACCCAGGGTTTTAAAGAAGTACTTACTCTGCCGATCGTATCGACCTGTGGTATCGACGATACTGATAGACAAATTCGATTCACGACAAAAAGAAAACAAAACAAAAAACAAAAATTAAGATGCATGCATTCTTAACGACGGGTCGCTCCCACTCGCTGCTTAATGTCACGAGCCTGACTTTAATGACTAGTAACGGGTGGATTAGCCGAGGCACGATTTGTCCTGCTTTCGCCCAATAGTTTAACCCCTATTCACGCAAATTGCCTCTCGACGAATTAATCAAGACGATACACATGTGGTCGCATTCCTCGAAAGGAAAGGACCGACCAACGGAGCGAAGTTTACCAGAAACAAGTGCAAACGAGAGTATATAAGAACCGTCGCTTGGTTCGAATTGTCGTGAAAGGATCTTCTTATCATGATAGACCTTGGCTCGCTCTTTCAGATAACTTCGAAGTTCTCATAGCATGATATCTGATCTCATCGAGCTATTCAACTGAATCAATCTCCTCACAGAGCAGTTTGATGTCGTAGCTGAGTAGCCTTGTCGCCTGATTCCTTTATGCTCAAGTTCAACAGGGAGATGACATGCTTTCCCATACAGCAAGTGAAATGGCGTAGTCCCAGCGGTGTTTTAAAAAAGCAGGCTTTAGTACAGCCCATAGTCATTTTGATCTCTGTTGGAAACCTCAACTTGTCCACTTGCTCGAGGATGATAGTGTAGCGACACGATGATTAACCCTGCTTCTTCAACAACCGCCGAAAACCTTGTTGATGAAGTGATCGCCACCATCATCGAGACGATTCGCGGATCCCAAACGCGGGAAGATGATGGTCTTAAACAGCTTAAAACCACCGATGATCATTGGTTGACTAGCAATTGCTTCCACCCACTTGGAGACATAATCAACAGCAACCAAAATGTATCTGTTCTGCACGATGGAAAAGGGCCCATGAAGTCAATGCCCAGCAATCAAAAAACTTCAACCTCAAGGATGAAGTTTTGGCATCTCATGTCGCATCGATCTTCCTCTCCGCTGACAAGTATCACACTGAGCAACAAAAGCATTAGCATCTTCTGAACATAGGCCACCGAAACCGGCCAGTAACCTTAGAAACTGTCTTGAAAGTGCGGTGTCCAGCATATTCAGAACCATGTGGAAGAGAACGTCCGAACCTCTCGACTCAGCCAAACATCTTCAGAAGACCATCGAGCAATGTACAGATAAGGTTCATCCTGAAACGCCTTACTTTCAGTAAACTTTTTCCTCTCATAAGGTGTCAGGTGATGCCTGGCTTCCGTCGCTAAAAGTCGCGATGTCAGCATACCAAGGCCTGAAACGGTTGTCACAGCAGCTGAATAGGCGGCATAAGAACTGATGCCATCTGTCACAAAATGGTGTGATCCGTCGGTGTCGACGATACCGTGGTATCGACGATGCGATGCTCGATCGTCGAGAAATCGAATTATCCCCAAATCACTGATCGCTCGTAGAATGAAGTAGATGCTCTTTCGGTAGTCATCAATAGGCACGCCCCACCTATTTCATTCGTGACAAGTGATCGCAACCCCATTCTCGATTCCCTTTGCCCTTAACCTCGATGTCGAAACCTGAAGCAAAGAGCACCCAACAGAGACGAGGCTTGAGATCTTTGTTCTTAAACAGGTATCTAAGAGCAGCATGATCAGGTGAACACTACTTGCTTCCAACCAAATAAGATCTAAATTTCTCAAAAGCGAACACAACTGCTAGAGCTCTCTAGCATCAGAAGTCAAGGCTGGGCATCATCCAATGTTGGCTGGCATAATAAATGACATGCAGCCTTCTTTTCTTTCCTCTCGACCCAGCACAGCACCTACAGCAAAATTGCGACGCACATGACCTCAAAAGGCAGATTCCAAGGTGAACAACAGCGCGCCACTCACCGCATGGCCTTGAAAGCAGCATGACAAGCAGGTGAAGTCAAATTGCACCTCTTTACACAACAGTAAGAGGTCGAGCAATTTTGAGAAATCCTTCATAAATCTCCCAGAAACCAGCATGACCCAGAAACTTCTCGGATCTCGAAACTGACCGGGGTCGCAAACTCGAGATCACCGAACCTTGGCTCGATCAACTTCAACTTTCTCTCGAAACCTTATGTCCCAAAACAATCCCATCTTGCACCATGAAGTGACACTTTTCCCTAAGAACAGATGCTCTTCACATCGCTGAAGGACCTTGCATAAGTTATCCGATAATCCTTAAATGAAGACCCATAAACAGAGAAATCATCCATGAATACCTCCATAAACTCTCTCGATCATCGAAGATCGAAATCATGCATCTCGAAAGAAGTGGCAGGAAGTCCAAACGGCATTCGCGGTATGCAAAAATGCCATAAGTGGCATGTAAAAGTTGTCTTCCCTTGATCCTCCGGGTGAATGGGGATCTGAAAAACCTGAATACCCATCAAGAAAACAGTAGATGGGTGATTAGCCAAGCGCCCAACATCGGTCAATAAAAGGCAAAGGAAAATGATCCTTTCGTAAAGAGCATTCAACTTTCTGTAATCAATACACATCCTATGACCAGTGATAGTCCGTGCCTGATCAACTCGCTTTTCATTCTTCACCACTGTGATACCGCCTTCTTAGGCACAACATGAACGGACTGACCCAAGAACTATCTCGAGATTGCATAAATGATCCCAGCTTCTAGCTTCATCACTTCTTTTCCGACAACTTCTTTCAGTTCGGTTCAACTGCTCGACATTCAATCGATGACTTTGACTCATCTTCCGTAGATCCGTGCATGCATAGTCTGGAGATACCTGCAATATCATCAAGAGAATAGCCGAGAGCTTTGCGACTTGCAGCTTGCTCAGAGAAAGTGACCTCCGCATTGTTCAAAGAAGAATTGACAATAACAGATATGTCAATTGGCCAATGAAAACCATTCTAGCTGGGTTTGAGCTCAATCTTGCGTGCCTTTTCCTCACTCCAATCCCCGTAAACACCGACTTAGAAGTTTCGCCTAAACTTTCCACCGCATGGTGTCGATCGATACCTCCGTGGATATCGATATCGATCGCATTGCCGAGGATTCTGACATAACCTGGCATCATCATCTAAAGCCAATTCTAAACCTTCAAGACGAACAAGTGCTCGCTCTAGCGATCCTCAGGATGTTTCTCCAGAAATACTCCTCCGCAATGTCACCGAGTGTATCGACGCAGGTTCGTTTCTCGATGGTCGGTCGTTTCATGATTTTCTCCATGCTGAAGGACATTACCAAATCACCAACGCTCGAGTAATGTCCATTCTGCAGCTATCGAGCACCAGCAAAGAAGAAGGAATGGTCTGCCTAGATAAGAGGATCCTTAGGCTCGCATCGCACTCCAACACGATGAAATCGCCTAATCAAGCAATTTCCAATCTTAACAGTACATCTTCGAGAAGCCCTCCGACGCATCGAACGATCGCAAGGACCAATGAAACTGTAGGCTGGTAATCACTCATTCCCATTCTCTTAGCAACGAGTGCGGCATAAGATTCACACTTGATCCAATATCACAAAGAGAGCAAGCAAAACGCCTGAAAAACAAGCGTAATCCAACACAAAAACTACCCGGATCGGAAGTTTCTTGGGATCGTGTTGGTGAGAATAGCACTCGCACTCTGAAAGCATATGCACACCTTCACGAGACTGAAGTCGTTGGATACCATCCGCCACGTACCTTCGAACGCGGGAGAAGTCTTGATAAGATCAACAAAAGGAAGCTCAACTACCAGCTTGCCTAACATAACCTGCATCTAGCATTTTCCCATTCCTTTTGGTCAGCTTAGGAGTGATGATAGGGCAATCTGCTTGTAAACCCTTTCCTTGACAGTTCAGCGCTTTTTGTGTCGCCTGGTATCGATCGACATCGGGAGTGTCGATCGATACTCGGGATTTTCAGCATCCCACTCGCCGCTTCCAAAGAAGATCAACGAATTTTCAGCTATTGGAGCCTCAACTCCCTGATTCTACCACTTTACCACTTCTCTACATGGCATTGATGTGGCTCTTGATCTTCGCCTTTCCTGGGAAACCCTTCGTCTCTCACAAAGAGCGGTCTGAGCAATTGAGTCTCGAGCTTTCAGCATGCATTCAATGCCTCAATCTTGCCATTATCCAGATAAGTGTCGTCTCCTCCCATTAAATTCTCCAGTCATCTTTTTGTCCCCGCAGAATTTGTTCCAAGAGGATCTCCGCCTTACTCTCTGCACTCCTGGAAGCGGCCGGGTAAGCTGAATCGCCGACAAGCAGTAAAATCACCGCCTGAAGTGGTTTTGGGCGAAAGTGGCACCAAAACCAGATCGTTACCTCCAGACAGAACCACCTTGCTGATTGTTGTTGAAGCTTCTCGGTTGTCATTGAACCATATCGCTGACCCTGAAAACCGAACCACCAATGTAGTTAACATCCTCGCCTCATCTTCAATGTTCTCTACTTCCTCAGCAAAATGATGCCTTCTTCGCCTTTCCCACTAAGAGGTTTGCATCGTGTCCAGTTTGGCCTGAACTCAGCAATAGAACGTAGCAACACTAGCGAGCCGCCGAAATCAGCATTCTCTGGTGCTATTGCACGCCAAGTTCTCAATCAGCTTCACAAAGATCGGTTGGAATCCTAGTGTTGAAGTTCCCGTTGCTTGCAGAATCCAGTGCCATCGATACCGCCAATCAATCCCTCCGTAAAAGATCCCGAGCAAATGAACTGACCGAAACCGTGATGCGGATGTCTCTCGTAGATCCGACCGCACCTCAAGCAGCCTTGAGTTTCTGTTGGGACCTGAGAAAATTGAGAGATCTTGTTCCTGAGCTCCTCCGATCTCGCATCGCCATAGAAATTGTCTTCAGAATGCTCTGGTCTCTGCCCAAGTGGCGAGAGATCCGAGTATGGAAAGAGCTTACAAAAGAGGTACCCTGGTACCATTGTACTTATACTGGTGACCAAGTCCTCGAATTTCTATGTGATCCATAGGGTGCTCATGAGAAAGGCCGGTGAAGGGTGCTGTCCAATAAGAGTGAAGTAAGCGTGCTTCTCAAAGTCATTCCTCCGAATACGATTGCCGCACGATTTGCAGAATTGATCCGGTCGGTTGTAATCGCCGTGTCCGCTCAGCTCGGCGTGAGGTTGTGAGGTTGACGTCCACCTTCTCATCATGCACCAAACCATGTGGAAGATCCATCTCACTAGTAGTCCTTTTCTTTGTCCGATTTGTGCGTTCGAAGCTCTGCCCAGCTCTGTGAGGGAGAGATTGATCAGTGGTGTGTCATGCTTTTCTCTGGTAGCACAGTGCATACACGAAAATCAGGAGAAAATAAGTAGCAAAATTAAAAGCAGGCGTTCGGTGTCGTCGATACGATGGAGTGTCGATCGTCTGACAACAACAAACAATCGACGACTAAAATTCTAATGGTGAATTTTAGAGTCCCGGCAATGGCAGAAATTTGATATGCTTTCAATTAATACCCTAAATCTTAAAGCAGTTCTTCTGTTATATCGGGTCGAACAAAGAACTTCGAAAATTCACCTGATAAATAATTTAGTGAGGATTAAGTATTTAAGCAATCACGGTTAGACGTAAATTAGAAGAAGCAAATGGGTAGGTTGATTTAATCAAGGGAAGGATTAGGCTCGGTAACTCTCAGGAAATCAATGATAAACAACAATTAATCATTAAAGTTCAATTCAATTAAGCGCTTCGAACTCAAACACGAATGTATAGTTAACCAACTRTCGTTGCGAAAACTAACTAAGTCTAAAGTCTAAAATTCCAAATCTCTTTGCAAATCCTACACAGTAAACCAGCAATCAATTCAAGTTTGATATGTTCAYAATWCGATTAAACCAAAACTCTTTAGATAATCCAATTGCTCACCTGTTTTATCAGATTACTCAATTGCACTGGGTTCGATTAATCTAGGTTCTATATTCTAAGTGATCAGGTTAGAAATAGCTTTGAGAACAACCTATGGTGAAGAACTATTCAGATTTTGAACCCTAACAAATCAATTATCATAAATCAGAGAAATCCATATGAGAAATCCCTAAACCTAAAATGAGACTACTCAGACATGATAGATGAAACAAATAACATAACTGAATAAATCATGAAATTAAACAAAAGAATAAAAACAAGGGTTCGGGATCTTCTCTATGATGAACAGAGTCTTGGATCCGTCTCCCTCACAAAAGCTCTCAAATCTCAATGGTGGCTCAAGAATAATAGTTCAAAGTCAAGTCTCTCCAACCTAATGACTAAAAGTTTGCTTAAATAGGTCTAAAAACACGAGCTGGGCTTCTTTGTAAATAAGGGAAAGTATTGGGCTTCTTATGGTGAGAATTCTCTTCCTTGGATATCTCTCTATCCCGCGTCAGTCGTCGGTATCGATCGATACCAGAATGGTGTCGATCGATGCTAAAGCTTCAAAACGGGTACTTTCTTCGGTTTGCTCCAAAAAGGCTCCAAATGTCTCCAAAATCTCCAATTTCGTCCCAAACGTGAAAAAACCTGAAAGACTCTAAATGATAGAAAAAGCACTAGAAAGACTGATAAGACTTATATCATGGCTAAAAACAAAATCCATGATATATCGGTTGTCAGGGTGTTTATTAATATATTGAACTGAATCTTATTGCTGCTAGGGTAGATTTCGCCAAGGATTGGAGTGCAGGAACTGGTCTAACTTGAGGTTACTTATCACGGAGTGGACTTAACTGGTTGTGATGTTTGATGTCTAGGGAATAGCTTGAATGAGTTTTGTTAGAACCTGGGTAGATTAAGAGGACACAGTCGATTACCCATCCTTAGGAACTTCTCTTGCATTGATTGAATTCTCTGTTAGTCCTATACACTGTTTCTGTTATTGCTCTGCTTCTGTTAATCCTTGCATTGATTCGTTTTAGCTTTTATTTTTAGTTTCTGTCTAGGTTGCTAGAGTCCTATACACTTTTTGCTTGGCTTGACTTGAATTGCTTGATCAATTCCTTTCTGGTTAATATCTTCGCCCTTATTTATTGACACCTTACTAAACTACAACGAAAATTTGGTTTAGTAAGAAATTGACCTATATCAATTTGGCGCCGTTGCCATTTGGGTGTTGTTTGTTACAATTAGGATTTCAAATCGTTTAAGATCAAGTTCTTTTTAATTTCTTTGGTTATCTAACTTGCGCCTTTGCATTTCGGTACAGTCTGACTCGACCAGTCTGCTCGACCACGGCTCGAGCAGGACAATCGAGCAGCGTCCTCTTCTTTCCGTCGGCGCGACCACTGCTTGATCACACACGTCGAGTCAGCCCATCGAGCCTACCTCCACTGCATGCAAACCAGATCCAAGGAAGTCGCTAATCATTCTATCGCATATTAACAAACTACCACAGCGGTTGCGAGGCGCACATCCGCGAAGACAGTCAGAATCTAGTGGGCATGGCTGAACACCTACAGAGCGAAATGCCTAAGAACCTCCTGTGAGGAGGCCCCGTCGATAGGAGCGACGGCGCTCCTAATACTCATACCACAGACAGGATTGTCCCTCCTACTATCGACAACAATTTCGAAATCAAGAGCAGCGATTGCTGATCTTGAGGCAAGTTTCATGGACTGCTATGGAAGACCCTCTTGATCACCTGGATGAGTTTGATAGGCTCGGCCTTACCAAGATCAATGGTGTCGTGAAGATGGTTTCAAGCTCAGTTCTTCCCTTCTCTTGGTGACCGAGCCCATCACTGGGAAAAGACTCTACCCCATGGTTCCATCACTTCATGGGATGACCGAAAGCCTTCCTTGCCAAGTTCTTCTGATCCAGGACAGCCGCTGCGAGGAATGAAATCTCTGGATTTACTCGAAGGATGGTGAAAGTTTAGCGAATGCTGGGATCGCTTCAGGGCTACACTACTCAGTGCCCTCACCACGGTTTCAGCAATGAGTCTCTCTTAGCACTCTCTACAGGAGTTCTTCCCAAGGTCTGAATGTTCAGATACGACCAGCGGTGGTAACTTCCTCAACCAAGATGTTGATGCTGGCTGGGCACTTGTGGAGAACCCAGCACAATCTGATGGTAACTACTCTGCGAGTATGATAGGAGTGTCGGTCAAGTGTTGCTACAGATGATCAGACTAGGGCCATCAAGGCCTTGTTGCTAAGTTGGATCAAGCTATAGAGAAACAGGTTCACTTTGCTTCGAGGATCTGAGTTTTTCAGGTTCAAGATCAGGAGGATGATGGTCTAGAGGAGATCGTATGTGCGAATCAGTCGATACAACAAAGGTTTCATCAACTACAAGAATAACCCGAATCGTCTACAGAGTACAAGCCGTTGCTTAACCAGATCGAGGTCTACCCACCTCGGCAACAAACTCAGTCCAAGCCTTTTGTTCCCTACATCAGCAACAGAACTTTGCTCTAGCCTATCCGACTCATCATCCGCAACAGGGAGCCTTGTGTCCACCACCCGGTTTTCAGTCTCCCCACGCTCAGTCTTCTACCGCTCCAGATCAACAGACGAACACCTTGCTGCAGCAAATCCTACAAGGTCAAGCAGCTGGTGCACTTGAGACAGCCAAGAAGTTTGGTGAAATTAAACCCAAATGGACTACACTTACAATGATCTTAACAGCAAGATTGAGTCTCTGCAGTCCAAGATTCGTTCCATAGAGGGCAAGACAGCCTCTTCCTCTAACTCTTCCCAACTCCCAAGAAAGGTAGTACCAAACCCTAAAGACTATGCTCACATCAATGCCATTACTTTGAGGAGTGGAAAGGAGTTAACTGAGAGGGAAAGATCAGTTAAAGTCACTGAGGATAGTGAGGTTGAAGATAGGGAGGATTTGAACTGCAAAGAATACAAAAAAACTCGTCTAGAGGCTGACTCTAGCACCCAACTCGACCAGTATACTCGAGCTGAGACCCCACGTCCAGCTCGAGACAACAGCTTCAGCAGTGGTCGAGTCAGTCCTCACTAAAACTGTGATTTCAGAGGAAAAGAAGGCACCTTATGTTCCTCCTCCGTACATGCCCAAATTGCCTTTTCCAAAGAGGTTTAAGAAGGACTTAATGGAGAAACATAAGCAAATCTTTGATTAGCATATAAAGGAAGCTGAGATCGGGTTGCTCTCATTGATGCCTTCTCCATGGTACCTCTTATCAGAAGTTTTTGAAGGATGCAGTGCTGAGAAAGACAAGGCGGTTCAGGGTATGGTTGTCTATCGGAGGAGTGCGCCATCATTCGAGAAGAGAGTCATCAAGGAGAAGTTAGGCGACCGGGTTCTTTCACTTCTACCGTGTCTCTCGGTCCATTGGTTTTCAAGTCTCTCTGTGATCTTGGAGCATCTATCGTCTTATGCCACTCTCGGTTGCAAGAAAGTTGAGGTTCGGCAACTATAGATCTCGCTCTCGTGCTTGACAGATCTATTAGGACTCCTCATGGTATCTTCAAGATCTTCCTCAGGGTTGGTTCGGTGGAGATACAGACTTCATAGTTCTTGAGATGGATGAGGAACCAAGAGATCCTCTGATTCTGGGAAGACCTTTCCTTGCTACAGCTGGTGCGGTCATTGATGTCAAAAAAGGAAAGATCGATCTCAACCTTGGGAGTGATTTCAAGATGACATTTGATGTCAGGGACACTATGAGGAAGCCGGAAATAGAAGGACAAGTCTTCTATGTTGAGGTAATGGATAAGCTTGCTGATGAACTTCTGGAGGAACTTAATCAAGAGGATCACCTTTAGACTGCCTTAACCAAGAGTGGTGAAGATGGGTATCTACATGCTGAGACTTTGGGGTATGAGATGATTTTGGACTCACACAAGGTTCTGGAAGAATCAGAAAGGTTTGAGGAGCTGATAGGGATCAACACAGATATTAATGCTGTAGAGGACACCGAGCTCGACCATGGAGCTCGAGCTAAGCTGTCCAGGATATCTGACTCGAGCCATCGATCAGTCTACCGAGCCAGCCTCTGCCAGCCTGGCAAAACTCCGAGCACCTAAGGTAGATCTCAAACCTCTTCCTTCTGGGCTAAGGTACGCCTTTCTTGGACCAAATTCTACTTATCTGATATGCTCAAATTAATACCCTAAAAGTAAAAAGCGTTGCTGCGTATATCGGGGTCGAACGAACTCAAGAAAATTCACACAATAAATAATTTAGTGAGGATTAAGCTAAGCAAATCACAGTTAAACAGTAAAATAGGTTATCGAAATATGATTGTTTTAATTCAATTCAGGGAAAGATTAGGCTCAGGGTAACTCTCAGGAAATCAATGATAAATAACAATTAATCAATTAGGTTCAATTCAATTAAGCGCGTTCTTGAACTGAACACGAAAGTATAGTTAACCAGCTGTGCGAAAACTAACTAAGTCTAAAGTCTAAAATTCCAAATCTCTTTGCAAATCCTAYACAGTAAACCAGCAATCAATTCAAGTTTGATATGTTCACAATTCGATTAAACCAAATCTCTTTGCAGATAATCCAATTGCTCACAGGTTTTATCGTTACTCAATTGCTGCGTGTGCCTAATCGATTAATCTAGGTTCTATATTCTAAGTGATCAGGTTAGAAATAGCTTTGAGAACAACCTATGGTGAAGAACTATTCAGATTTTGAACCCTAACAAATCAATTATCATAAATCAGAGAAATCCATATGAGAAATCCCTAAACTAAAATGAGAATACTCGGACATGATAGATGAAACAAATAACATAACTGAATAAATCATGAAATTAAACAAAAGAATAAAAACAAGGGTTCGGGATCTTCTCATGATGAACAGAGTCTTGGATCCGTCTCCTGCTCTCAAATCTCAATGGTGGCTCAAGAATAATAGTTCAAAGTCAAGTCTCTCCAACCTAATGACTAAAAGTTTGCTTAAATAGGTCTAAAAACACGAGCTGGGCTTCTTTGTAAATAAGGGAAAGTATTGGGCTTCTTATGGTGAGAATTCTCTTCCTTGGATATCTCTCTATCCCGCGTCAGTCGTCGGTATCGATCGATACCAGAATGGTGTCGATCGATGCTAAACTTCAACAGGTACTTTCTTGGTTTGCTCAAAAGGCTCGAAATGTCTCCAAAATCTCAATTTCGTCCCAAACGTCTTTAAAACCTGAAAAGACTCTAAAATGATAGAAAAAGCACTAGAAAGACTCGATAAAACGACTTATATCATGGCTAAAAACGGATAAAATCCATGATATATCATTATCCAATCATAGTAAATGATATGCTTAGTGATGATGAGTTGCATTTGCTGTTGACTGAGTTGAGAAAATTTAGAAAGGCTATAGGATATTCTCTAGATGACATTAAAGGAATTTCACCTAGCTTGTGCACTCACAGAATTCACTTGGAAAGCGAATCATATCTAGCATTGAACCTGAGAGATTGAACCCAAACTTAAAAGAAGTTGTTAAAAAGGAAATTCTTAAGTTGCTAGGGGCTGGAATCATATATCCTATATCAGATAGTACTTGGATTTCTCCTGTGCATTGTGTACCTAAGAAGGGTATGGTATGGCGTAGCAGGGACATAGGATGTGTATTGACTATAGGAGTCTTTAGGAAAGATCACTTCCTTTGCCATTCATTGACCAGATGCTAGAGAGATTAGCTAACCATCCTTACTCTGTTTTCTAGATAGATGCAGTGGGTTCTTTCAGATTCCATTCACCAATGATCAGGAAAAAACCTTTACTTGCCCTTATGGAACTTTGCATATAGGAGAATGCCTTTTTTTGTAATACTGCTACTTTCAAAGATGCATGACTTCTATATTCTCAGATCTAATTGAGGACTGTGGAGGTATTCATGGATGATTTTTCCGTGTATGGCTCCTCTTTCTCCTCCTGCTTTGAACCTTTGCGACTTACTAGGTGTGAGGAGACAAATCTGGTGCTCAATTGGGAGAAATGCCACTTCATGGTCAGAGAAGGGATTGTCTTGGGTCACGAATTTCAGAAGGGTATAGAGGTAAAGAGCCAAGGTTGATGTGATGATGCATGCAGCCACCAAAAAAGTCAAGGACATCAGGAGTTTCCTTGGGCATGCTGGGTTTTACTGAAGGTTCATCAGGACTTCCGAGGATAGCCAGGACCACTAACTGTTGTGCAGGAGCAAGTTCTGTTTGATCTGAGAATGTTTGAAGGCTTTCCAGCTCATTAAGGAAGCCTTAGTCACTGCTCCAATAGTCCAAGCACCAAACTGGGACTATCCGTTTGAGATCATGTGTGATGCATCGGACTATGCTGTAGGAGCTGTCTGGAAAATTGAGAAGCGCATGTGATCTACTATGCAAGCGGGGCGCTTGATGATGCTCGAGGAGATATGCACAACAGAGAAGGAGTTGCTAGTGTAGTCTTTGCTTTTGAGAAATTCAGAAGCTATCTGGTTGGTCTAAGGTGATGTCTATGCTGATCATGCGCCTTAAGGCATATCTATGCTAAGAAGGATACTTAAGCCATGCTCGGATGGATACTCCTTCTCAGAGTTTGACATGGAGATTGTTGATAAGAAGGGTATAGAGAATGGTGTGGCTGATCACTTGTCAGGATGAGGATAGATGATGCATCACGTTGATGACACCATGCACGATGAGAGACTCCTAGATCTTTTTACGTGATAGGAGTGAAGGACATACCTTGGTATTCAGATCTGGCCAATTTCCTTGCATGTGGTGAATTACGATGATCTTGATGCTACGAGAAGAAAGAAGTTTCGAGAGATGTCACCACTACTTAGGGGCGAGCCTTTCCTGAGAGGGGTTCAGATGGTGCATTCAGAAGATGTATAGCTGAAGCGAGGTTCGAGGTGTCTTTGAGCATTGCGGTTCTATGGAGGACACTTTGCTACATTCAAGACTGTTCAGAAGGTAATGCAAGCAGGTTTATGGTGGCCTGTGTTCAGGATGCTCAGCCTTCATCACTAGGTGTGATCCTTGCCAGAGAATGGGCAACATCAGCARGAGGAATGAGATGCCACAGAATCCGATTTTGGAAGTGGAGGTGTTTGATGTTTGGGGGATTGATTTCATGGGTCCTTTCAACCCACCCTCTTCTGGGAACAGCTACATCTTAGTGGCTGTTGATTATGTCTCGAAGTGGGTTGAAGCCATAGCCTGTCCTAGCAACGATGCAAAGGTAGTTCTGAAGATGTTCAAGAGCATCATTTTCCCCAGATTTGGTGTGCCAAGAGTTGTTATCAGTGATGGGGGATCTCACTTCATCAACAAGCTCTTTGAAAATCTTCTGAAGAAACATGGGGTCAAGCACAAGGTGGCTACACCATATCACCCCCAGACTAGTGGTCAAGTGGAGGTGTCTAACAAGCAGATCAAAGCCATCTTGGCTAGAGTAGTGGGCGTTTCAAGGAGAGATTGGTCTGCTAAGCTTGATGAGACTCTCTGGCTTACAGGACTGCATTCAAGACCCCTATTGGGAGAACGCCATTCCAGCTCCTCTATGGCAAGRCTTGTCATCTACCTGTTGAGATTGAGTACAAGGCGTTCTGGGCAACAAGGCTTCTGAACTTGGATATCAAGACTGCCGAAAAGAGAGTATTGGACCTGCATGAGCTGGAAGAGATCAGGCTGGATGCTTATGAGAGTTCTAAGGTCTACAAAGAGAGGACCAAAGCCTTCCATGACAAGAGGATCTTGCACAAAGAGTTCAAGGCTGGTGATCAAGTCCTCCTCTTCAATTCTAGACTCAAGCTGTTTCCAGGAAAGCTCAAGTCCAGATKGTCCGGACCGTTCTCCGTCAAAGCTTCACCTCACGGGCAGTCACCTTATTTGGAAAGGCGGAGCGAGATTCACTGTGAGCAGGAGACCTATCTAGCTGATACCATCATTCAGAAGGAACTTCGATTCCTCGGATGAGCCTTCCACTTGAGCAAAAAGGAAGTCAAGCTTAGTATATAAACAAGCTCACTTGGGAGGAAGTCCCATGTCTATCTCTGTACATATTTCTTTGTTTTAGTTTTTAAAATGTCAAATAAGTGTGCTAAGCTGTTTGATTTTGTCCTGATTGTGTGATTTCAGGAAAGTATGAGAGGTGAATCATGAAAAGAAGGCAAAAACGCACAAGAATGGCTTGACTCGAGCACCAAGCTCGAGCCATGTGATCGAGCCAACCAACCGAGCCTTAGGAGGGAAATTCAAATTTCAAAATTCTGACAAGTGGACCCAGCTCGACCAGGTTGGTCGAGTCACAGGCTCGAGTCAGAGGTGGCAGGCGTGTCAGCTCGACCCCACCTGATCGAGCTGTTGGATCGAGTCAACAAGTTTTGGCGCCCAAGCTCGATTTTGAATTCAAAAACCGAYATATGACKSCCCTCCTTGTCCTTTTGGTCCCCTCCCACTTGGCTATATAAGCAAAACTCGACCCAAGGCTCTCCTCACAGGACTCTCATTCTCTCTCTTTTATTTTCCAGAACTCTCTTTTATTGTTCTTGCTGTTTTTGAGGCTGTTCTCACATTCTTGAGTTTCTCTTCTTTCTTTGAGTGATTAGGCATGGATTCAAAGCTCATCGTGATCAGCTGAAGCCTCGCCAGAAACTTCAGATGTGGAGAGTTCTCAGCGAAGAACCCATGGAGGTTGAAGCGGCGACTCGAGCACTGCTCGAGCCGGATCAGTCGAGAAGGGGGACAGTCTAGCTCGAGAACTCATGCTCGAGCCGGCGGGTCGAGTCAAGGCGATGATACTGCGGACAAAAAGCTCCCCCATGCTAAACGTGAAGGAAAGAAACCAATGGAGCATAACATGCATCATGACAGTGGTGCGGCAGAAGAGAGAACCAAGGTGACAAAGCCTCGAAAGAAGACAAACCTTCAGCAAAGTTCCTGGAGGTACTTCTTGCTCGTGGTTTTGAAGGGACATACCCGCATAGAGAAACAATGAAGAAACTCGGCATTGCTAGGGATGTGGAGTACCTCTTTGAGACAGGAGACTTAAGTTCGTTCATGAGAATCCAGCTGGATGCCTACAAAGAGGAGACATGCCATTTCCTCTCATCTCTCGCTGTTCACTTCTATGATGAGGAGCCTGACTATGAATCTGATGGCGGTCCTGGCTTTATAACCTTCACGTGCAGAGGTCGATCCTATGCTCTCACCATCAAGGAGATTGGTACTCTAYATGGTTTTCCTGAAGGAGATGAACCCGTTCRAGATATTGACCACGAGGAGCTTCAGCAACTATGGTCAACCATTGGAGACAACGTTAAACCTTTCTCCTCTTCCAGAAGCAAGAGTTCTAGCATCAGAAGCCCTGTTCTGAGATATCTCCACAAGACCATAGCAAGCWCTATGTTTGCAAGAAAGGTGACTGGGAYAGTGAATGAAGGAGAATTGAAGATGCTGGACTTGTGCTTACTACCACTTCTGGGCTATAYAAGAGGTGGGCTGCAGATGAGGGGTGATAGGGCAGATGCAAACCTCACTTTTGTTCTGCTGGAACAATTCCTCTACTACAAGGAATGGGCAATGAGGATGCATAAGATGGAATCTGAGGGTGATCTCTGCATTGGAGGTATCATTACTCCAATTCTTGTTGCTTGTGATGTGGAGCTAATTTCAGAGCCTTATCCACCAAAATGGATAGATGTGGATTTCTTGAGAAGGTGCAGATTCCTAGACCATACAACACCTTCAGATGAGCACATATACAAGTTCATGCATCCAACCGTTGGGGAAACCAAGCTGCGTCTTCCTTGCACGGATTTGACTAAGRTACGAACGGGCCAGAACATAGATTTCGATCCTCCTCTTGATAGACTCTACAATCCAGATGCGGAGGTCATGCAGCAAGACATAGGTTCAGACGATCACGTTGCTTTTGAGGAGGAGAATGATGCAACAGAAAGGTATGCATTTGAGGAGTACAGCCTTAAGCCCTCACATAGTCCAGCTCTAAAGGAAGCACACAAGAGGATTGGTCTCTTACAGAAGTGGAACAAGTTCCAGGGCAAGACTATTGCTGCACTTAAGGGTACTGTGAAGGATCTGAAAGACCAAATGAAGGAAGTCAAAGACCAGCTCAAGGACTTCAAACAAAGTTCACTACATCTAAGAAGGTCATCTTGCCAAAGAGAGTTCTGGTGGGAAGCGGCTCGTTTCGGGAGCAACCAAGGCCTCATGCACCTGCAATGGAACAACCAAGAGCCTCCTCCTTCGAGCCAAGGCAGCTTCAACAATATGCAAGGCAGAAGAAGAGACGCTCAACAGGCGGAGCATCGCTCGACGATCCTCGAGCACACCCAGTCGAGTCAGCTTATACGTGAGCATGGAGGACTCGATCTCCTCTTCTCAAGCCTTGAGGTACCTGTTCCATCCATTCTTGTATATATTAGTTGCATCATTTTCATGTTTTCTGTTGTTTCTTAATCTTTCTTTCCAAATTTTTATTACACAAGGGACTGTGTAATTTAAGTTTGGGGGGAAGGGTTAAGATTTGTTTAATGTGTTTTCTCTGTTCTTATTTTGATTTTGTGCATTCCTGAGTCTGCATGCATCTATGGCATAGAAAAACAAAAAAAATAAAATTTGAAAAATCTTTAAAAACAGAGTGTTCATGTAGTATTGCATATGCATATTAGGATTGAGTCTAGATTGTTTCATATATGGCTGTTGCATATGAACAGGGGATTATGATGATTTAAACCTTGTAAACTTGCTGATTCAACTGTATGATTTCAATGCCCTCGTTTCTAATTGTTTAATGCCTTGTTATTGAGCTTGAAGTAAGACTGAACCATGCTTTGAATGCACAACTAGATTAAGTCTTAACTGAAGCATGCTATGATTTTCTGTCATTCTCTATCTATTTTGAACATGAATTTGACTTATAATTATCATGTCTATGCATTAAATCTGAACTCATGGATACTATATACATACTTGGATTCTCTTTCATCTGTTTATACTACTCTTTGCTAATCCAAGTAGTTGATTCTCATTGTTAGAACAGTTTTATCATACCTTTAACCTAGCTTTTTTTCAAGCCCTTACATCGATTTGCTGAGTGTGTGAGGCCCTTTTTTCTGGAATAGCTTGGTAGAACGTGTTAGGTTTGGGCCGACAAGGATAGATTCTCATGTAGTTCTGGTTTGCAATTTTTGAATCAGATAGGACTAGGTGGAATCTGTATCATGGGAAAAAAGGGTTGGTTCTGTGAATAGAAAAGAATGAAAAAACTTGGAAAAGGTTAAAAGAAAAGGATAAGAGTTCTTAGGAGGGGAATGATCTGAATGTTTAAGTATCTAGTAAAGGATTAGGGATGTAAAAAGAAAGAAAGGAGAAAGCTTAAAAGTCGAAAAACATAAAAAAGGCCTAAGCTGGTTAAGAAAAACCCCAATCCGCTAGATGTATATGTATAACCCTTCCTAGAACAAAAACAAAAGAAAAGATGAAACTGATCCAAGAAATCAAAAGGGAAAGCCTAAGGGTCAAGGGTAGAATTGGATGACTTTCGGGTTTAGACTTGAAGGTTAAGAACACTTGTGTAGGACTGGGTAGATGGGAGTCTATTCTTGTATGCATAGGTTCTTACCTTTAGCATTCTACTAAAGCTCATTCCTTTTCATTGAGAGATCCTTGTTCTGACAAAACCATGAAGGGACCATCTTTGTCTCTTGACCTTACCCCAAATGAGTTCATTGAATGTGCATAGCTTGATTCATGGTTTTGTTTAAATGAATGTTAAGGGAATGATAGATTTGAATGCATGTTAGGTTGAGATTTGATTGAACTTGTGCTGAAGAGTATGGCTAACGTTTTTAAGTAAAGCTCATAAACTTTGCATTCAAGAATTAGTAACTTGGACATTGAGATCATCTGTTACAATCTGCAAGGTTTTGGTTCTGAATCTCCACTTTCAAACCTCTTCTCCATTCTTATTCTTTTGTTTGCTTGAGGCAAGCAAAGACTAAGTTTGGGGGAGTTGATATGTTTGCATTTTGCATAGTTTTAGCTTGCATAATTCATACATTTAGACCTGTTATTTAACATGTTCTTGTCATTTATTCATAGTTTTGCATACTTAGAGTGTTTTGCATTAGGTTTGCATACATCTTGCATATTTGGCTTGTTATATGTACTTTCAGGTGATTTTGGAGAAGTAAGACTCGAAGGCTGTCTAGGACATCAGACTCGACCTGGATGCTCTAGCAGATGTGATCGAGCTAAGGCAGGAAATGGAGAAGAAGCTCAGCTCGGACCATGCTCGAGCTGATCGTAAGGTCAAAGGTGGCGTCTTGAAGATTTTGGTCGAGCTCGAGCACCCATGCTCGAGCTCATGATCGAGCTCAAGATAAGAGGAGTCTTGAATTTTCAAGCAGCTCGAGCCCTACTCGAGTAGCCTCGAGCTCAACCAATAAAAATGCAATCTTGATTTCAACCAGCTCGAGCACACTACTCGACCAAGACATGATCGAACTGGACCTTATCCTGCACGTTTTTGCCATTTGCCCATAGCGTTTTAGGGTTTTTAAGACTTAATATAGATACCTAATGTTGGATTAAGACAAAGGGAGTTGTTTTTTGGGGTTTTAGAGACCTAATTTTCAAGTTTTCTTTCTGTTCTTCATTTTCCTTCCTTGTTCTTGATTTCCAGACTTTGTAATTTGATTTCTGCTTGTTATTTTTAGTTAATTTCTTCTGCTCTATCATTTCTCTATTTGTTTCTATCATCTATGCAAGTTTTATTGATTTATGGGTTTGTGTTCTTAATGTTCATCATGAGTTCTGAGTAGTCATTAGGGTTCTTGAGGATGGGATAGATTAGGTGTGGAATCTTAGTCTCCTAGGTGGTTTAAGAGTATATTGTTTAATTTCCCTTCTAAATCAGTGTTCTCAATGCCAATTTCTCTCTGATCAATTGAGATTAGAACTTAGGTGTTTTTCCACCCAGAAGGTGTTTGATAAAATGTTGGCGATGTTAGAGATTTGCATACCTAGCCTAAGGGATTAGTTGTCTAGGTGTTTATTGACAATATTGAACTGAATCTTATTGCCTAGGGTAGATTTCGCCAGGATTGGATCTGGAACTGTCAGAGGTTACTTATCACGGAGTGGACTTAACTGGTTGTGATGTTTGATGTCTAGGGAATAGCTTGAATGAGTTTTGTTAGACCACCTGGGTAGATTAAGAGGACACAGAGTCGATTACCCCATCCTTAGGAACTTCYCTTGCATTGATTGAATTCTCTGTTAGTCCTATACCTGTTTACATTGCTCTACATTTAGTCACTTGCTTGATTCGTTTTAGCTTTTATTTTAGTTTCTGTCTAGGTTGCTAGAGTCATATACACTCTTTGCTTGGCTTGACTTGAATTGCTTGATCACTTCCTTTCTGGTTAATATCTTCGCCCTTATGGATTGACACCTTACTAAACTACAATGAAACTTTGGTCTAGTAAGAAATTGACCTATATCAGTTATACGAATATAAGCCCTTAGCACCACGAAAGTGGGTTAAAACTTCAGACTTGCATATTAGAGAGTATTAGCTATGGTCGAGTTTGTTTTTTGATAGAATTAATCATTGATCTAACTCTTGCTAAGTTAGGTTAAAACCTTAGGAACACTTTGCCACGAGAGTGGATTGTGTTTCAGAAACAAATCTATCAATCACTTCGTATTACTGAAAACATAAAGTTTATGAATACTTAGTAATCGATGATGGGATTCTGCGCAATGCGTGAAATTCGCCACGAGAGTGGGTCGGACACAGTGACTAGCATACCACGAGAGTGGACAATTCTATAATCGATATCCGTAGATTGACAAACAAAAACTTAATTGGTAAAAACATAAATCCTAAATATA
Source organism: Boechera stricta (assembly GCA_018361395.1). Taxonomy (NCBI): domain Eukaryota; kingdom Viridiplantae; phylum Streptophyta; class Magnoliopsida; order Brassicales; family Brassicaceae; genus Boechera; species Boechera stricta. The sequence goes on along the minus strand of CM031539.1, from coordinate 18,836,726 downwards.
GACTCCTTGAAATCATTCTCATGCATCATAGAGATCAATTGTTAATTTATTATTTAAGTTATTTAATTTAAGTTATTATATATTTATGTTATTTAATTTATGCCATTTATTTTCTGTTATTTAATTTTTGTAATTTATTTTATGCACTTTAATTTCTGCAATTTATACTTTTACAATTTACATTTCCACACTTTATATTTCCGCAACTTATTTTCTGCAATTTCATTTCCACACTTTAATTTATGCTATTTATTTTATGCACTTTAATTTACGCAATTTACTTTATGTTATTTAATTTACGTAATTTATCTTCAGTAATTTTATTATTGCTTATTTAATTATTATTTATTTAATGATTGTCAATTTATTTTACGCATTTTTATTATTCATTTAGTTTATGCATTTCAATTAATTAGAACTTAAAAACAAACCCCAAATCAATTATAACTCACCAGATTAGATTCACACCTACAATTTCTGTGTATTTATTCTCAGTCTCTCTGGATCGATCCCGATTATACTACAATTGCATTTAACTATGCACTTGCGGTCACATCGGGTTAAACTCTCGAAAAAACTCGGGTGAAACCTAGTGAGAAGAGGTGAAACAAATAACTTCCCCATCAAGTTTTTGGCGCCGTTGCCGGAGACTATAGCAATAGCCATTTAGATTTGGTCTAAAACTGAGACTAGGTTTATTTTTATTCTCTTATTTTTGATTTAATTTTGTTTTTGAACTAGTTGCTAGACTGGATGGATGAGAGACGGATGCGTAAGCCAAAAGCTACTCGAACAATAAGCATGGTGGACGAGCCAACAAGCCAAAGCCACCGTTTTGGCATACAACCACCACCAGTGGGAATGGACGAGTTCGAAATCAAGGTCAATCACATGGACAAGTTCGAAATCAAGGTCGACTTGATTAACATGGTCCAAAAAGGAAAGTTCCAAGGTCTATCAACAGAGAACCCTATAGAGCATCTGAATCACTTTGATGAGTTGTGTGATATGGTAAAATAAACGGTCTCTCTGAAGATGCACTAAAGCTCCGTTCATTTCCATTTTCACTTGGGGGTGAAGCACATCAGTCGGAGAAGAACATTCCATCGGAGACCGTTACGACATGGAGTCAATGCCGAAAAGCGTTCCTAAAAAGGTTCTACTCGAGCGCTAGGATTGCTTATTGGAGAAACAAGATATCAAACTTCACACAACAAAGCACCGAGAGCTTTGGAGAGGCGTGGGAGAGACTCGGAGGCTACACCACGCAATGTCCTCATCATGAATTCAGCTATGAGTCATTACTTTGCATTTTCTACCGAGGAGTGACACCGGAGTACCGTATGCTACTAGACTCTACTAGCCTCGGAAATTACTTAGGGCAAGATGCAAATCATGGGATGACTCTAGTGGAGAACTTTGCTCAAAGTAAAGCAAGCTTTGGAGAAGACTACGATCAAATGAGCAGACGCGTTGACATCAAAGAGGACAAGGAGTGGCTGACCGTCGAAGCATTGAACGAAAAAGTGGATACAATTCTTGATTCAACGCAAAAGTTTGTCAACTACGACAAATTTTTTCAAGACAATCGAATGCTTTCCAAGGATGGATATGCCGAGGTATGCCACGTCACGGAGTACCAACCTCGCCTTCCTACGGATCCTACTAACCAAAGTCATCAGAGGAGTCTTATCCCAGAGGAAAACATTTCAGCAAGGTCTTTAACGGAGCCAATCGAGCCAAGCCATCAACCACATCAGGTCGATGCTCTTCCCACCGAACGTTCTCGTCGAGCACAGTCGATCGATGTGCTTCCAGAGGCAAATCTCAAACCTATGCATCGACCGGCCATGGTCGATGCTAAGCCTGCCGACAAAGACCATCAACGTGAGCATTGATATGTCTATATTTTACATGCTTTGAGCATGCATTTATCATCCATTTAGCCTTGTCTCATAGCATATTCTTACCATTTCATGTCACTTGTTTCTAGTTTTGCATACTTAGAGTGTTTTGCAATAGGATTGCATGCATATTGCATTTAGGAGCTGTATCAGGTACATTCAAGGAATATTGAAGATGTTGAGGTCAAATGGAGAGAAGTGAAGAAGGGAGAGCTTAACTCGACCATCCACTCGCCAAGAAACTCGAGTGGAGCACAAAACTGAGACCTTAGAACCGGACTCGAACAAGAACTCGAGTAGATAGTCGAGTGGAACCAAAGAAGAGGACTTGGAGACTGACTCTAGCCAGCAGGTCGAGTCAGTACCTCGAGTCTGCACCAAAGACTGCACCTTGAGACCAACTCGAGTTCACCGCTCGAGTCCACCATAAAGTCGCCATCTTGAAGATTTCTGCCGGACTCGACCACCAGCTCGAGTGCACCTCCGAACCTAAATATTTTGTCTGTTTGTGAGCTAGGTGGTCTGTTGGATTTTTCTCTTCCCCCAAAACTTGTTTAGCTTTGTAATTAGATTTCTTTTAATCTATTAATTATTTGTGCTTGATTCTCAGTAGTCTCTCTATTTTCATCTTGATCTTTCCATTTATACAAGTTTTAATGATTTCTGGGTTTGTGTTCTTGATGTTCTTCATGAGTTCTGAGTAGTCTCCAGGGTTCTTAAGGATGGGATAGATTAAGTGTGGAATCTTAGTCTCCTAGGTGGTTTAAGTTTAGATTACTTGATTTCCCTTTTGGATTAGTGTTATTAATGCTAGTTTCTCTCTGACTAATTGGAATTAGAACTTAGGCATTTCCACACCCACCAAGTGTTGCCTCTAGAGGATCCTCTTGATCACTTAGACGAGTTTGATAGGCTCTGCAGCCTCACTAAGATCAATGGAGTCAGTGAAGATAGCTTTAAACTTCGACTTTTCCCCTTCTCTCTTGGTGACAAAGCCCATCTGTAGGAGAAGAATTTACTTCATGGATTGATTACATCCTGGGATGACTGCAAAAAGGCTTTCCCTGCCAAGTTCTTCTCAAATTCAAGGACAGCAAGACTCCGCAAGGAGATCTCCGGATTTGCACAGAAGAATGGTGAAACTTTCTGTGAAGCTTGGGAAAGATACAAGAGCTACCAATCTAAGTGTCCTCATCATGGATTCAGCAATGAGTCCATTCTTAGCACTCTTTACAGAGGAGTTCTCCCAAAGATAAGGATGCTACTAGATACAGCCAGCAATTGAAACTTCCTAAACAAAGATGTTGATGAAGGCTGGGAGCTAGTGGAGAACCTTACTCAATCTGATGGGAACTACAATGAGGATTATGATAGGAGCGTAAGGAGGAATGCGGATTCCGGTGAAAAGTATAAGAAAGAAATCAAGGATCTTAATGAGAAGTTAGATAAGCTCCTCCTAGTCCAGCAAAAGAAAGTTCACTTTGTTAGTGACGAAGGGCAACTTCAAGTTCAAGATGGGGAGAGCTATCAGCTAGACGAGATAAGCTATATTCAGAACCAGGGAGGCTACAACAAGGGTTTCATCAACTATAAAAGCAACCCAAACCAGCAGGATAACCTCTACCCACCTCAGCAGCAACAGCTACAAAACAAGCCTTTTGTTGCTTACAACCAAAATCAAGGCTTTGCTCCTAAGCAGCAATACCAAAGAGGTTATCAACAGCAAGGAATCATAGGTCCATCTCCGGGTTTTGCACAACAAGTTCCACCGTCTACAGCCCTAGATCAAGAACTCAAAACAATGATGCAACAACTACTCCAAGGTCAAGCAGCAGGTGCTATGGAAGCAGCAAAGAAGTTTGCTGAAGTGAAAACCCAGATGGACTACACCTACAATGATCTCAACAGCAAGATTGAGACACTGAACTCTAAAATTAAGTACATGGAGAACACGACTGCCTCCACCTCTTCCACAAAGCCTATTGGACAACTTCCCAGAAAAGCAATTCAGAACCCAAAGGAGTATTGCAATGCCATCTTTTCAATGGAATCAAGTCCCATTGCTGATCATGAAACTGAAATTAGAGAAATTGCGTATTTGCTTTATGGTTCAGATGCTAACACCAATGCAATCACTTTGAGGAGCGGAAGAGCGCTCCTAGCAAGAGAAGGAACTACTCCAATCACTGTGGACATTGAAGACCAAGATGGGGAGGATTTGTGCCAAGAAAAAGTTCAAATTGATCAGCCGAGTATGGACTCGAATAGAGCACTCGATCAACCTGTTCGAGCTCCATCTCGAGTTCAACCACCACCTACTGCAAAATCAGTTTCTTCCAAGGAAAGGAAATCACCCTTTGCTCTACCTCCATACATGCCCAAACTTCCATTCCCAGGAAGATTCAAGAAAGATAAGGACGTAACCATGGTTGAATACAAGGGTAGTGTCGATTGCATTGATTCACCAAGCACGACAAGGATTGAGTCTAAGTCTCTCCCCAAGCTTGGGAATCCCGATATGTTCTCCATAACCTGCTTTCTTGGTGATTTGGAAATTGAGGATGCTCTATGCGACTCCGGTTCAAGTGTGAATGTCATGTCCCGTGAGATGTTAAAGAGACTAGGGATAAGAAGCATCACTCATCACCCATCACCCATCACTTTTATAGACGCTCATTCACGAAAGCCACTTGGTCTTCTTGAAGATTACCCACTTAAAGTTGGGGATTGTATAGTCCCAACGGACTTCGTTGTTATGGAAATGAAGAAGGCTAACAAGCTCTCACTCCTCCTTGGAACTCCCTTCCTCAACACTACTGGTGCAAACATGGACTTCAAGAACCAAAGGCTAGTTCTTATGAATGTGAATGACAAGGTCTACTACCCAATGAAAGCTTCTTCCAACAAGCTATGTAGCACAATTACTATCAAAGATGATGGCTACCATGATGAGGAAATAAAGTACATTGGTACAATTGAGAAGGTCGATGAAGCTCCACCCCCAAAGGTTTATGAAGAGAAAGAGAAGTCCCTGTAACGAAAAGATGGAGCTGATAGCACAATGAATGAGCAAGGGGTCAAGCCATTCATACTTGGTCTGATCATTGCAGAGGAGACCTCCGTTCCCCTCCATGAACCACCCTAGACCTAATAAGTAGGTGAAGTCAAGCTTAGAGACTTTAAACAAGCTCACTTGGGAGGAAGTCCCATGTCTATCCTTGTACATAATGCTTTAAGTTTTTAGTTTTTTGACTTGTTTGCTAGTGTTTCAGGTGGTCAATCAACAGGGAAGGGGTTTGAACAAAGAAAACCAATACCTATTGACTCGACCGACAGACTCGAACCCCAGGTCGAGTCAGTCATCGAGCCAGCACACCAGCCTGTTTACACCAGAGAGAGCATGGAGGAATCAATAACTTCCTTCTTCTCCAACCCTTGAGGTACCAGCTCCATCTATTCTTGTACATATCATTTGCATTTTTCTCCATTTTTGTTGTTTCTTAAACCATCCTTCAGATTTTTTATTACACAAGGGACTGTGTAATTTAAGTTTGGGTTAGGGCTTAAGATGTGTTTGACATGTTTATTATGTTCTTATTTTTCAATTTAATGTATATTTGAGTCTCCATACATTTAAGGCATAGAAAAACCAAACAAATTTGAAAAAAATTCGAAAAACAAAAAAAAAAACAATGAGAGTGTTCATTTGCATTTTAGGATTGAGTCTAGATTCTTTTCATATAGAGCTTTTGCATATGCATAGGGGATTATGATGATTATAACCTTGTAAGCGTGCTGATTCAATAAGAAAATCTCAATGCCCTCGTTTCTAGTTCTCTAATGCATAGTGAATGAACTTGAAGTAAGACTGCACCATACTTTGAATGCACAACTAGATAGTCTTGATTGAAGCATGCTGTGATTTGACACCATTCCCTATCTAATTGAACCTGAATTTGACTTGTAATTATCTCGCTTATGCATTGCATTTGAACTCATGGATACCACATACATACTTGGATTTTTTTTCACCTGTTTACCACTCTTGCTAATCCAAGTAGCTGTTCTCATCCTTAGAACAGTTTCCCTACCCTTAACCTAGCATTCTGCTAAAGCTCATTCCTTTCTTGAGTGATCCCTGTTTTGAAATGACTAAACCATATGAAAGAGACCATCTTTGTCTCTTAACCTTACCCTTGGCCAAATGAGTTCATTGAATGTGCATAGCTTGATTCATGGTTTCTGCTTAATTGAATGTTAAAGGGAATAAAAGATTTGAATGCATGTCTAGATTGAGACTAATCGAAATTGTGTTGTGAAGAGTATGGCTAAAAGTTTTTAAGTAAAGTTCTAACATCTTGCATTCTAGAACTAGCAACTTGGACATTGATATCATCTATTTTATCAGCATGCTTTGTTTCTGAATCCCCACCTTCAAACCTCTCCTCCATCTTATAATTATCTGTTTGCTTGAGGGCAAGCAAAGACTAAGTTTGGGGGAAGCATCGACCTGGCGAGGTCGATGCCATTCCTGGAGGACCCGTCGAGCATACACATCGACCAGACAAGGTCGATGCCAAGCTGACAACGAAAGACATCGACGCAAGCATCGATCAGGAGCGGTCGATGCTAATCAAGGAGCCTTCACATCGACCAGCCAAGGTCGATGCCCTTCAAGGAGTGACCACCGGACATTCACATCGAGTAGAAGCGACCGATGGACCCTCAGAAGAAACCACCGGACCCCTCCATCGACCATATCAGGTCGATGCACCTCTAAGGACTCCCGAGACCGCTCACACATCTTTGAAATAACCACATGACGACCTCCTTAGAAGCATAGGACATGATTATGAGCCAAACCGAAGCTACAACATCATCACCAACAAGGACAATCACGTGGTAACCCCTCTCCCGTTTATTAAAGAAGAAAGAAATCCCTCGAGACTAAAGTTCTTTGGTGGGAATGTTCAGCACAATCAACGAAGGATACTCGAATTCATCGAACCAATCAAGCAGGAAAGGCCTCAGACGTCGGTACAATGCATCCCGGAGACAAGATCATTCCAAGCAGAGGACCCGGTTAGAACACTTTTAAAGAGAGAAGACCCCAGACAATACAAAGTCTCGTGTTCTCTCCAAGGTTTTGTATTAGATAACACTGTATATGACTCCGAATCAAGCATCAATACCATGTCCGTTGAGAGATCTAAGCTGAAGGGAATCAAAAATCTTTAACCATCGAAGATTCAAATTGGACTCGCCAACGCCGATGTAATGAATTCAAATGGAGCAGCTAAGGATGTCATGGTTTGGATAAGGAATTATAGTGTCCCTACGAATTTCCACATACTTGACATGAAGGTGGATGATGGTACTGATGGGAGGTTTTATTACCTCTTCACATGTTTCACCCGAGACATAAATCTCAAGAGTTTAACCATGTCTAGGGATTTTCCATGTCTTGTTAGTCCACTCTCGTGGTACGTTAGACTCTATATCAGATCCACTCTCGTGGTAAACTGAATATGCATTTCATACAATTCCATCATCGAATACTAAGCATCCTTAGACTTTCGCCTCAAGAATACAAAATGAATGATAGATCTGTTTCTAGAGTATAACCCACTCTCATGGTGAAATACTCCTAAGATCTTTAATCTAATTTGGCCAAAGCCAGATTAACTCTGTCAAACAACAAATTCAACACTAGCTATGATTCTCTAGTATACAAATCTGAAGGTGTAATCCACTCTCGTGGCATCAAACACTTCTAAACGTACAACCACACCTACTGGATTCAGTTGTACACTTAAGCATCTCCCATAAGAGAATACTTAGCATTAAAGTGCATATTAGAGTAGCTAGATCGATTAAGAACAATCAAACATTACTAAACCCTATAACATAGATCCCATCATCGATCTCCACTCCAGAGATCTAAAGGATCTACTCACTCATACCTCTGTGGGTGACAGCAGGATATAAGTAGGAAGATATGATAAACGATAAATTAAGCTGTAAATAAAGTAAAACAATGATTAAAAGAAGAACTAAAGAAATCTCATAAATAAATCTCAAGAACAAAGAGTTTTGTGTGTGTTTATTGATGGAATTGATTCTAAGGGATCGTGGCTGCCTCTAGGGCTGTTTTACAAGTATTTATATTAGTTTTAGGGTTACTAGAACAAACTAGGTCGTTTTACTAAGTTTCTAGAAGCCACAAATCCGAAAATAACAAAATTTCTAATTTTCTCGGAGGCCAGAATCAACCTTGATAGGTCAATTCTGGGGTCAGGAAACAGCATCTGCCTTGATAGGTCGATTCTAGGTCCGAGACTTCTCCCTGGGAATTCTTCGGACTTCATATCTACCCCTACAAGTCGATATTGGGGTCGGTGCTACAATAAAAACAGTGTTTTATGCATTTGCATTGACCTGGACTGGTCGATGCACTAAGTCGATGCCTGGACTGGTAAATTTTTTGTGTTTTGAGAGATTGTTACTCTCTTTTCCTCGTTCATAGATTCAATAACATGTGAAAGGGTTTTTAATGAGGTAGCAATAGAACTTGTTAAATTGTGCTAATATTTGGATGCTTTGTTGGATAGTGTGTGATCTTTACTAGGAAATTTAGAAAATTCATGAGTGGATCAATAAAACCCAAAAGGATCATTCTTCCGGAGACTTAGACGATTCAGAGTTAACTTCTCACCTTAATGAACTTTAATTTTCTCGATTTGGGGCTTGAGATACATTGGATGTGATACCTCTATGAGACATTTCAAGACACGTCTAAGTAAGTGCAATTCCCCTTTTCCTTCCCTTCAATAATTAGAGAAAATGTTATCACTTTTAACATTCGCGTCTCATGGAAACCTGTCCTAAGGAAAAGTAAAGAGCTGAAAAGAAAATGGGATCGATAAAAAAAAAATGATACCCTAGAAAATTAGGAAGAAATCGATTGACCTTGAAGTGAGAAAAGGAAAGGGAAAGGAATTGCACTAAGACGGTCTTGAGCTTACAAAAATCCGAAAGAGTAAGTGTTCATATCCTTTGATCGATATTCCCAAGTTGAGAACTCATGCTTAGAATAAAAAGAGGAGTCAACAATGAGGAGTCTAGGATCAAAGGAGGAGCGGTTCAAACTAAGGTGAGTTGCTATGCTTATGGCGAAGTACATAAGTACGGTAAAGATCATTCCACCTCCACAAGTTCACTCTCCTTATCTTTACTGTTTTTAGCATTTCTTCACCATGCTTAGCTTTTGCTTGCTTGAGGACAAGCAAAAAGGTAAGTGTAGGGTAGTTGATAGCACCATATTTTACCTATTTTTATGTATTCATTTAGTATAGTTTTATATCTTATAACTAATATTTGGGATAGTTTTAGTGCATCTGCATGTGTTTGTGTGTTTCTAGGTACTTGGAGGAAATCATACACTTTTAGAGTGTTTTGGAGTCCTAAGAAGCCACACGGACTTTAGAGCTAGTTGTTCGGGCCAAGAACATCACGAAGAGACATCTCAATAGTCTTCCGAAGGAAGCAGCCGCCCTAGCATCGAACCAGGGCCATCGACGCTCCTCCTGAGCAGGACTGTCGACCCACTCCGTCAAACCAGGGCCATCGACGCTCTCCACGGGCCGGACTTGAAGCTGACGACGAAGACCATCGACGCAAGTGTCGACCCTGCATGCTCGATGCCACACCTGAAGATTCATGTCGGCCAAGGACGTCGAGCGTGGCCCATCGATGCTATCCCCGATGGAAGAAACTCGAGATTCAACGTTTTGACATATCTACACTGTTTGAAGGCTTACAGTCAAACCAAAAGGAATTAAGCTACAAACCTACTTGCTATGGAATCTTGACTCAAAATAGAATCTCTGAGAGTTGGAATGAGGTCAAGATCTGCTCAGAATCAGAAGATATGAGTTTTACAAGTCATGTGCCCTGAACTTACCCGATTTGGACCTACGTGTACTGTTTCAAACATTGCGATCGAACCAGAAGGAATTTGGCTACAAACCAGCTTGATATCAAATCTTGATTCAAAATGGAAGCTCCAAGAATTGGAATCATACCAAACCGAGATCAGATACGAAAGTTATTCAAGTTCTAATCGAGAAGATCCTACACTTGCCTTATTTGGCACACTGCAAGTTTTAATTCGCAAAAGATCTTTCCCCAACCTCTTTGGGCATGACCTAGCCTCCTCCTAAATCCCTAAACTCTATATAAACACATGTAATGCTCATTTGAAGGGGTTCCCACTTTTTGATGACCACCACTTAGAGAGAAAAGTCTCAAAACGCTTTGTTCTTATGTTTTGTTTATGATAATGCTTTAGTTCTTCTAGTTCTTCTTCTTCTTCTTATTGCTTTACTTTATTTACTGATTTTGTTTATGCCTGCCTACGAAGACTGTCGAGCTCACGACATTAAAAAAAACACTATATCCCTTGTAAATACGTTTTTCCCAATTTTCAGTTTTTATTTTTGTTTTTTTCGATTTTTCGGTATTTTTCGTGTTTTCTGTTTTTCGTTTTTTGTGTTTTATTTTTAGCTGTCTTTCACCATAAAAAAAAAACAAAAACAAGGACTTGCAAACCTGGGAGGTGCAAACCCACAAAACCGATAAGATAATTACGGTATGAATTCTCTTGCTTTTTACCCATTTTACGGTTTTATCTCCTAACGTGGACGTTGTGATTTAAGTGTGGGGGAGGAGTCTTGCGATCAGATGAGGTGTTTTTTTTTCCTTAACATCTTTAGATGGAAGATTTACTGTTAGTTTATTGTATTTTGAGAGATTGTTGCACTCTTTTACTCGTTCATAGATTCAATAACATATGAAAACGTTTTTAATGAGGTAGCGATATAATTTGTTAATTGTGCTATGGTTTGGATGCTTTTTAAATAGTGTGTGTGATATTTTGTAGGAACCATGGAAAAACCATCAGTGGATCGACAAACCCTAAAGAATCATTTTTCCGGAAACTTAGACAAATCGGAGTTGACTTCTCACCTTAATGAACTTTAATCTTCTCGGTTTGGAACTTGAGATACATTGGATGTGATACCTCTATGAGACACTGTAAGGCACGTCTAAGTAAGTGCACTTCCCCTCTTTCGTTCCTTCAATAAGTAAAAAAAGGATATAAATAATAAACAAGTGAACCGGGCGTTGGAAGCTATCACTTTTAACGTTCGCGTCTCATGGAAACCTGTCCTAAGGATAGAAAATGATATAGGTAATAAATAAATGAACCGGGCGTTGGAAGCTACCACTTTTAACATTCGCGTCTCATGGAAATCTGTACTAAGGAAAGGAAAGAGCTGGAAAGAAAAGGCGATCGATAGAAAACAAAAAATGATATCCTAGAAAACTAGGGAAAAATCGATTGACCTTGAAGTGAGAAAAGGAATGGGAAAGGAATTATACTAAGACGATCTATTTTCCCAAGATGAGCATCGACCATGTGCATCGACCCTACGTGGTACGGTTTGGAACATTACGATCGAACCAGAACGAATTAGGCTGCAAACCGTAATGGTATGAAATCTTGACTCAACATAGAAGCTCCACGAATTAGAACCATACCAAACCGAGATTAGATGCGAATGTTATTCAACTTCTAAACCGTAAGATCCTACACTTGCCTTATTTGACATCCTGTGAGTTTAATTCACAAGGGATCTTTCCCCAACCTCCTTGGCCACGACCTAGCCTCCTCCTAAAGCCCTAATACTATATAAACACATGTAATGCTCATCAGAAAGCCTCTCTTTATTCTCTTAGACTTTGGTAGCCACCACTTTCATATATAATACGAGTTCTTCTTTATTTCTTCTCTCTTGTTTATGTTTATGCTTTGATTCATTTATGTTCTTAGTTTAGTTTAGTTTATTTTTTATTGTTTTATGATCCTATTCCTTGTCTCTACCGTCACCCTCGGAGAGACAAGAGAGTAGATCTTTTAGACCATTAGGGTGGTGGTCGATGATGGGATCGAAGATTTAAGATTCAGTATATTCGATTGTTCTTAACTAATCTTGCTACTCTAATATGCACTCTTAATGCTAAGCTATGTCCAATGGGATGTGCTTAAGGTTATAAGAAAATCAGTAGATGCGGTTATACAAATAAAAGCCCTTAGCACCACGAGAGTGGGTTAAAACTTCAGACTTGCATATTAGAGAGTATTAGCTATGGACGAGTTTGTTGTTTGATAGAGTAACCATTGGTCTAGCCCTGATCAAGTTAGATTAAATCTTAGGGATGCTTCACCACGTGAGTGGGTTGTGTTTTAGAAACAGATCTATCAATGACTTTGTATTACCGAAAACAAAATGTCATTTAATTGACAGTCTAACGGAAGTTTAGGAATATTTAGTAATCGATGATGGGATCGCGTGTAATGCGCGTAAAGGTCGCCACGAGAGTGGGTCTGACATAGTGACTAGCATACCACGAGAGTGGACTAGTCTATAATCGAATATCCCTATATTGACAAACACAAAATATTAAGGTAGAACATAAATCCTATAATTTAGATTCCCTGATAAATCGACTATCACCCAATCCATTGTAAATATTTATTTAAGTATTTAAGTGATTTATTTTAGTTTATTTATTTATGCTATTTATATTTCTTCAATTTAATTTACGCTATTTATTTTATGCTATTTAACTATGCTTTATTAAAGTTTTATTTACTTTATATTATTTATTTTTCCGCATCATTTAGTTTAAGATTTGACACCCCATGTTTTATTATTCTGCTTAGATTAGATTTAGACTTGTATTCTCTGTGTGTTATTCTCAATATATGTGGATCGATCCCGTTTGTACTACAATTGCATTGACTGTGCACTTGCGGTCACATCGGATTAAACTCTCGAGGAAACTCAGGTGAAACCTGATGAGAGGTAGAAATAATCTCCCTATCAAGTTTTTGGCGCCGTTGCCGGGGATTGACGCAATAGACATAGAGATTTGTTCTGAATCTAAGACTAAGCTTTTTTGTTTTATTACTTATATAATTCTTTGAATCTCACGTGATTACCATAAAAAAAAAGTGAGTTAAAAAAACGGCGCGCAATTGAGGATTCAGGTACCGAATTCTTAGGTAACGTCGAGCCAACAACGTTAAAAAAGCAATCTATCCCTTGTACATATGTTTTTAATTCTCAATTTTTCGTATTTTTATTTTTTTCTTTGCGTTTTTCGTTTTTCTCTGTTTAGTATATATATATATATATATATATATATATATATATTTATTTATTTCATTTTTCTATTTAAATAATAAATATTTTAAAATTTTAACTATTTATTTTTACAGTAGTATAATTTAAAAGTTTTATTTTATAAGTTGGTATAATTTTTAAACGTTTTTATAATAAATAAATTTAAATTAAAAATTCTTTTTGTTTTTAATTTATTTTCGTTTTTACATTATTTTTCTGTTGAGTTAAAAAAAAAAGTTGATGTTTTTAGTTTTAAAGTTTCCGTAATTTTTGTATTATAAATTTTTCTTCTGTTTCATTTTTCTAGTTCTTTTAAAATATATATATATATATATATAATATTATAATAATAATATTAATATATTTTAAATAAATAAATTAAAAAAAGATATTTTTAAAAAACATTTCCTATTTTTCTGTTTCATTTTTCTAATAATAATAATAATAATAATAAATATATATATATATATATTTAAAACGCTTTTAATTTTAAAATTTAGTTTATTTTCCTGTTTTGTTTTTCTAGTTTTTTTAACTTAAATAATTGTTTTAAAAAAAAATAATAATTATTTCCTTTTTTTCTGTTTCGTTTTTGTGCTTTCCTTTTTCTGGTGTTTTCACCATAAAAAACAAATAAACAAGGTCTTACAACTGTGGGAGTTGCCAACCCACGAATCCGATAAGAGAATTACAGTATGAATTCTCTTGTTTTTTATCCCTTTAGTTTTATTTCGCGACGCTTGTGATTTAATGTGTGGGGGGGTTCGATATATGGAGGTAATTTTTTTTCCTTGACATCTTTTTGATGGAAGTTTTACCATAAGTTTTTCGCATTTTGGGAGATTGTTACACTATTTTCCTCGTTCATAAGTTCAATAACATGTGAAAAGGTTTTTAATGAGGTAGCAATAGAATTTGTTAATTGTGTTATTTTTGTTAATGTTTGGATGCTTTGTTGGATAGTATTTGATCTTCACAAGGAAATTTAGAAAATCCATGAGTGGATCGACAAACCCCAAAAGTATCATTCTTCCGGAGACTTAGACGAATCGGAGATGACTTCTCACCCTAATGAACTTTAATTTTCTCGATTTGGGGCTTGAGATACATTGGATGTGATACCTCTATGAGACACTGCAAGGCACGTCTAAGTAAGTGCAATTCTCCTCTTCCTTCCATTCAATAAACAAGAGAAAAGGATATAGGTAATAAAAAAGTGAACCGGATGTTGGAAGCTATCACTTTTAACATTTGCGTCTCACGAAAACTTGTCCCAACGGGAAGAAAAGGAAAGGATATAGGTATTAAGAAAGTGAACTGGGTGTTGGAAGCTACCACTTTTAACATTTGCGTCCCATGGAAACATGTCCTAAGCAAAGGGAAGAGCTGAAAAGAAAAGGAAATCGATAAAAAAAAAAAATGATACCCTAGAAAAGTAGGAAAAAATCTATTGACCTTGAAGTGAGAAGAGGAAGAGGAAAGGAATTGCACTAAGACGGTCTTGAGCTTACAGAAATCCGAAAGACTAAGTGTTCATATCCTTTGATCGATATTCCCAAGTTGAGAACCCATGCTTAGAAATAAAAAGAGGAGTCAACCTTCAAATAAAACAGTAGAGTCTAGGATCGAAGGAGGAGCGGTTCGAACTAAGGTGAGTTGGTATGCTTATGGCGAAGTACATGAGTAAGGTAGAGATCATTTCAATTCCACAAAGACGAAAAGCACTTAACACAACAATGTCATAAGGTACAAGTTCACTCTCCTTATCTTTATCGTTTTTCAATAAAATAACTTCACTATACTTGGATTTTGTTTGCTTGAGGACAAGCAAAGGATAAGTGTGGAGGAGTTGATAGAGCTCATATTTACATGTTTTTACATATTAAAATAGACTAATATCATGCATTATAACTATTATTTGGGACTACTTTAGTGCATTTACATGTGTTTGTGTGTTTATAGGTACTTGGAGCAAAACCCATGCTTCTGGAGTGTTTTTGGAGCCTTAAAAAGCCACGGGGACTTTGGAGTCACTTGTTCGGGCCAATAACATCACGAAAAGCTTCTCGAGAAGCTTCATAAAGTAGTATCGACTAGGGCATCGACCGTGAGGGGTCTACCACCTATTCCCATTCTCGTTGGGAGACAAAGCACAACAATGGGAGAAGGGTCTACCACCTAGGTCGATCCTAACATGGGGGCAATGCAAGAAGATGTTCCTTGCGAAGTACTTCTCAAGTTTTTGGACTGCTCGACTTCGTAATGAGATATCGAGCTATGTGCAAAAAGGATCATAAAGTTTTGGAGAGATATGGGAGCGCTTCAAAGGGTATCTATTTCAATGCCCACACCATGGATTTAGTGAAGCGTCGCTGCTGAGCACTTTTTACAGAGGACTTTTGCCCAAATATCGCGAGCTACTTGATATCACATGCAACGGTAATTTCTTAGGGCAAGATGCTGAGCATGGAATAACTTTGGTGGAGAATATGGTACAAAGTGACACTAACTGTGGAGGAGACTATGATCGTAGAGATCGTAGCATGGCTGACGATGGAGGTGACAAGATGAAGATTGATATGAGAGCACTAAACGATAAGTTGGAGAAGGTTCTACAAGTGACAAGGAGACATGTTCACTTTGTAGATGAGTTGGATGCTGCAAGGGTACAAGCTGATGAGGAAGCAAAAGAGGAGAACTAGTGTGAGGTGAACTTTATCGGTAACTTTCGACAATGTGGTTTCAATCCTAACTACAGAAACCACCCTAATCTCTCATATCAAAGTAACAATGTGGAGAATCCACAAGATCAGACATACCCACCCATGAGGGCACCAGCCCCTTCATTCCAACAAGGAGGTTTGATATGTTTGCATTTTGCATCGTTTTAGCTTGCATAAATCATACGTTTTGACGTGTTATTCACCCCGTTCTTGTTATTTATTCCGAGTTTTTGCATACTTAGAGTGTTTTGCATTAGGTCCGCATACATCCTGCATATTTGGCTTGAGCATGTACTTTCGGTGATTTTGGAGAAGCTTAGACCAGAAGTTCTGCGGTACGTGCTGCTCTATCCATACGTGCAGTCGCGATCGAGTCCTGCAGCAGGCTGTCTGGGACATGCTGATCGAGTCCGTGCAGAGCAGAAGCTGTCTGGGACATGCTGATCGAGTCCGTGCAGAGCAGAAGCTGTCTGGGACATGCTGATCGAGTCCGTGCTGGATACCCATGCAGACGTGATCGAGTCTGAGYAGGAGATGGAGCAGAAGCTCAGCTCGAGTACCCATGCTCGAGCTGTATGATCAAGCAGAGACAAAAGGTGGCGTCTTGAAGTTTCAGAACCCAGCTCGAGCCCCTGCAATCGAGTGGACTACTCAAGCTCATCTCAGAAAAATGCAGTCTTGATTTTACATGCTTGAGCATACCACTTCATCTCGAAAAATGCAGTCTTGATTTCGTCTGTTGAGCACAGCACTCGACCAAGACTTATCAGCGACCTTATCCCGCACATTTTTACTATTTTGCATGACGTTTTAGGTTTTTAAGACTTAGTATAAATACCTAATGTTGGGTTAAGACTAGGGGACTACGCTTTTTATCTCTAATATTTCGAGTTTTTCCTTGTGTTCTTTCTTAGTTTCCCTTTAATTTGATTTCTACTTGTTATTTTGAGTTTGTTCCTTCTGCTCTATCATTATCTCTACCTATTTCATCTATGCAAGTTTTTATGATTTCTGGGTTTGTGTTCTTGATTTCTTCATGAGTTTTGAGTAGTATTGGTTCGAGGATGGATGATTAGGTGTAATCTTGGTCTTTCGTGGTTTAAGTGTAGATCGCTTGATTTCCTTCTAAATCGTGTTCTTAATGCTAGTTTCTTTTCTGATCAATTGAATTAGAACTTAGGTGTTTTTCCACCCGAAGGTGTTTGATAAAATGTCAATGAACTGATGTTAGATTCATGGCTTACCTAGCCATGATTAGTTGTCAGGGTGTTTATCGACAATATCAACTGATTCCTATTGCCTCGCTAGGTAGATTTCGCCAGGATTGGGTCTGAACTAGTCTAGTTTGAGGTTACTTACTACGGAGTGGACTTAACTGGTTTTGATGTTTGATGTCTAGGGTATAGCTTGATTGAGTTTTATTAAACCACTTGAATAGCTAAGAGGACACACTGAGTCGATTACCCCATCCTTAGAACTTCTCTTGCACTGTTGAATTTGTGCTAGTCCTATACGCTGCTCTTTACCCCCATATGCTATTTCTGTTATTGCTTGGTTTCTGCTAGTTCTTGTTAGTCATATACGGAATCTGTTTTAGTGTCCATTCTCAGTTTTTGTTTAGGTTGCTAGACCCCAATACGCTATTTGCTTGGCTTGACTTGAATTGCTTGATCGTATCCTTTTTGGTTAATATCTTCACCCTTATGGATTGACACCTTACTACTACGATGAAAACTTGGTCTAGTAAGAAATTGACTTATACCAATTTGGCGCCGTTGCCATTTGGGTGTTGTTTGTTACAATTAGGATTTCAAAATATTCTAGCTCAAGTTCTTTTACAGTTCTTCGTTTACTAACTTGACTRTCTTTGCATTTTCAKGTACACATCCACCTGCATGCAAACCAGATCAAGAGGAAGTCAGAACCTCCTCCGCCCCATAGATAATATTGACCGACTACCACAACAGTTGCGAGCGCAGCGAGAAAACATCCAAGACGAACATCAGAATCCAATCGGTATGGAAGACCAACCACAGGTTCAAGACCCTCCTGTGAGGAGACCCCGTTTGATAGGAGCAGGGGACGCCCCAAATACTCATACCAACAGACAAGGTATTGTCCCTCCCACGGTCCAGAACAACAATTTCGAGATCAAGAGCAGCTTGATCGCCATGGTGCAGAACAACAAGTTTCATGGCCTACCCATGGAAGACCCACTCGATCATCTTGACGAGTTTGATAGGCTCTGCAGCCTTACAAAGATCAATGGGGTCAGTGAAGATGGTTTCAAACTACGGCTCTTTCCCTTCTCTCTGGGTGACAGAGCCCATCACTGGGAAAAGACTCTACCCCATGGATCCATCACCTCATGGGACGACTGTAAGAAAGCCTTCCTGGCCAAATTCTTCTCCAACGCCAGGACAGCACGCTTGAGGAATGAAATTTCTGGATTCACTCAGAAGGACGGTGAAAGCTTCAGTGAATGCTGGGATCGCTTCAAGGGCTACACTACTCAATGTCCTCACCACGGGTTCAGTAAGGAGTCCCTCCTTAGCACTCTCTACAGAGGCGTTCTCCCGAAGGTCCGCATGCTTCTCGATACCGCCAGTACTGGTAACTTCCTCAACCAAGATGTTGATGCTGGATGGGCACTTGTGGAGAATCTAGCCCAATCTGATGGTAACTACACTGCTGAGTATGATAGGAGTGTCCGGCCAAGTATTGGTCCAGATGATCAAACTCGGGCCATCAAGGCCTTGACTGCTAAGTTAGATCAACTACTACAGCAGAAGAAACAAGTCCACTTTGCTTCTGAGGATACAGTCTTCCAAGTCCAAGATGGGGAGGATGATGATATAGAGGAGGTCAGCTATGTGCAGAATCAGGGGCAGTACAATAAAGGTTTTATCAACTACAAGAACAACCCGAATCTGTCTTACAGGAGTACCAACGTTGCCAACCCTCAGGATCAAGTCTACCCACCTCAGCAACTACCCCCATCCAAGCCTTTTGTTCCCTACAATCAGCAACAGACCTTTGCCCCTAAACCGCACTTCCAGAGTCATCACCAACAACAGGGAGCCCCGTTTCCACCACCAGGATTTCAGTCTCACCACGCTCCGTCTTCTACTGCTCCAGATCAACAGACAAACACTTTGCTGCAGCAAATCCTACAGGGTCAAGCTGCTGGTGCACTCGAAACAGCCAAGAAGTTTGGTGAAATGAAAACACAGATGGACTACACCTATAATGATCTTAACAGCAAGATTGAGTCTCTGCAGTCCAAGATTCGTTCCATTGAGGGCAAGACAGCTTCACCCTCTCACCCTTCCCTACTCCCTGGTAAAGCAGTCCAAAACCCCAAAGACTATGCTCACATCAATGCCATAACTTTGCGGAATGGAAAAGAATTACCTGCGCGGGAAGGACCTCCTACAATCACTGAGGACAGTGAGGATCTAGATGGGGAGGATTTCATTTCAAAAAACGACCAAGACAAGAGTTCCATGCCTGCTGGGGCACCACAGCTCAACCAAAATGATCAAGACAGTCTACCTCCTGCACCTAAAGCTGTGATTTCAGAGGAAAAGAAGGCACCTTATGTCCCTCCTCCCTACAAGCCCAAATTGCCTTTCCCAWAGAGGTTTAAGAAGGACTTAATGGAGAAACATAAGCAAATCTTTGACAAGCATATCAAGGAATCTGAGATCCGGTTGCCTCTCATTGATGCTTTCTCCATGGTACCTGCTTATCAGAAGTTCTTGAAGGATGCAATAGCTGAGAAAGACAAGACAGTTCAGGGTATGGTTGTCCTATCAGAGGAGTGCAGTGCTATCATACAGAAGAGAGTCGTAAAGGAGAAGTTAGGCGACCCAGGTTCTTTCACTCTACCATGCTCTCTCGGTCCATTGGTTTTCAAGAAGTCTCTATGTGATCTTGGAGCATCTATCAGTCTTATGCCACTCTCGGTTGCAAAGAAGCTAGGATTCAACAACTATAAGCCCTGCAACATCTCTCTGGTGCTTGCAGACAGATCTACTAGAACTCCTCATGGTATGCTACCAGATCTTCCTTTGATGGTCGGTACAGTGGAGATACCTACAGACTTCATAGTTCTTGAGATGGATGAGGAACCAAGAGATCCTCTGATTCTGGGAAGACCTTTCCTTGCTACAGCTGGTGCAATCATTGATGTCAGAAAAGGAAAAATCGATCTCAACCTCGGGAGTGACTTCAAGATGACATTTGATGTCAAGAACACTATGAGGAAGCCCGAAATAGAAGGACAAGTCTTCTATGTTGAGATGATGGATAAGCTTGCTGATGAGTTTTTGGAGGAGTTTACTCAAGAGGATCACCTTCAGACGGCCTTAACCAAGAGTGGTAAGGATGGGTATTTGCAAGAAGAGACCTTGGGGTATGAGATGATTTTAGACTCACACAAGATTCGGAAGATGATGATTGAGGAGCCGATATAACACAGAAATTCATGCTGTCGAGGACACCCAGCTCGACCAGCGGACTCGAGCTACCCTATCCAGTACGCCAGACTCGAGTATCCAGCTCGACCAGCAGGCCCAAGACAGACAGCTCTCGCAGCGCACGAGTGGTCGAACTGCGAAGCACCTAAGGTGCACCTCAAACCTCTTCCTTCTAAGGTACGCTTGACCAAACTCTACTTACCCAATCATAGTAAATGACATGCTGAATGATGATGAGTTGTTTGTTGATGGAGTTGAGGAAGTATAGGAAGGCAATAGATACTCTCGTGATATAAAGGAATTTCACCAGTTTGCACTCATAGAATCCATCCGAAAATGAATCATATGCTAGTATTGAACCCCAGAGGAGATTGAATCCTAATTTAAAAGAAGTTGTTAAAAAGGAAATTTTAAGTTGTTGGGCTGGAATCATATACCCCATATCTGATAGACTTGATTTCATTGCATTGGTACCTAAGAAGGAGGTATTACTGTGGTTAGAATGATAAATGAATTGATACCCACTAGAACTATCACTGGCCATAGAATGTATTGATTACAGAAGTTAAATGCTGCATCTAGAAAGATCATTTTCATTGCCATTCATTGATCGATGCTAGAAAGACTTGCTAATCATCCATAATGTTTCTAGATGGATATAGTGGTTTCTTTCAAATTCCTATTCATCCTAATGATCAAGAGAAAACTACATTCACTTGTCCATATGGAACATTTTATAGGAGAATGCCTTTCGTCTTTGTAATGCACCTGCTACTTTTCAGAGATGCATGACTTCTATATTCTCGGATTTAATAGAGGAGACTGTTGAGGTATTCATGGATGACTTTTCCGTGTATGGCTCTTCTTTCTCCTCCTGTCTTTTGAACCTTTGCAGGGTACTCACTAGGTGTGAAGAGACGAATCTGGTTCTGAACTGGGAAAAGTGCCACTTTATGGTCAAGGAAGGATCGCCCTGGGCATAAAATTTCTGAGAAAGGTAGAGGGTACAAGGCCAAGGTGGACGTGATGATGCAGCAACCACCCAAGAATGTGGGATATCAGAAGCTTCTGGGGCATGCTGGATTTTACGTAAGGTTCATCAAGGACTTCTCGGTAGCCAGACCACCGACAAGGCTGTTATGCAAGGAGCAAGAGTTTCTTGAATAATGTTTGAAGGCTTTCCAGCTCATCAAGGAAGCCTTGGTCACTGCTCCGATAGTCCAAGCACCAAACTGGGACCATCCATTTGAGATCATGTGTGATGCATCTGACTATGCTGTAGGGGCTGTACTGGGCCAAAGGATTGAGAAAAAGCTACACGTGATCTACTATGCAAGCAAGACGCTTGATGATGCTCAAGGAAGATACGCTACGACAGAGAAGGAGTTGTTGGCTGTGGTTTTCGCTTTGAAAATTTAGAAGCTATCTGGTTGGGTCTAAGGTGATAGTCTATACTGATCATGCAGCACTAAGACATATCTATGCTAAGAAGGATACTAAGCCAAGACTGCTCAGATGGATACTCCTTCTTCAAGAGTTTGACATGGAAATTGTTGATAAGAAGGGAATAGAGAATGGTGTGGCTGATCACTGTCGATGAGGATAGATGACCCAGCACCTGTGATGACACCATGCCCGACGAGACTCCTAGATGCTGTTTCTGTGATAGAGGAAGGACATACCTGGTATTCTCGATCTAGCTAATTTCCTGCATGTGAGTGCCTGATGATCTTGACGCCTACGTAAAAAGAAGTTTCTGAGAGATGTCAAGCACTACTACTGGGACGAACCTTTCCTATACAAGAGGCGATATTCACCGAAGATGCACAAAGAGCAGGTTCAGGTCGCTTGAGGACCGTCATGGTCTTTATGGAGGACACTTGCTACGCTCAAGATCGCTCGTAAGGTACTGCAAGCGGTCTATGGTGGCCTACAATGTTCAGAGATACTCAAGCCTTCATCACCAAGTGTGATCCTGCGAGAATGGGAAACATCAGCGTAGGAATGAGATGCCACGTAACCTAATTTGGAAGTGGAGGTGTTTGACGTTGGGGATTGATTTTATGGGTCCTTTCAACCCACCATCTTCTGGGAACAGCTACATCTTGGTAGCTGTTGATTATGTCTCGAAGTGGGTTGAAGCCATAGCTTGCCCTAGCAATGATGCAAAGGTAGTTCTGAAGATGTTCAAAAGCATCATTTTTCCCATTTGGTGCCAAGAGTTGTTATCTGAGGGGTCTCACTTCATCAACAAGCTTTGAGAATCTTCTAAGAAGCATGGGGTAAAGCACAAGGTGGCTACACCATATCACCCCTGCATCTGGTCAAGTAGGTGTCCAACAAGGCATCAAAGCCATCCTGGCTAGAGTAAAGGGGCGTTTCAAGAAGAGATTGGTCTGCTAAGCTGGATGAAACCCTCTCGGGCGCATAGTGACGRCATTCAAGACTCCTATAGGGCGAACGCCATTCCAGCTCCTTTAYGGCAAGGCTTRTCACCTACCTGTCGACGTTGAGTATAAGCGCATGGCAACAAAACTTCTGAATTTGGATATCAAGTCTGCCCAGGAAAAGAGAGTATTGGACCTACATGAGCTAGAAGAGATCAGGCTGGATGCGTATGAGAGTTCTAGGATCTACAAAGAAAGAACCAAAGCCTTCCATGACAAGAGAATCTTGAACAAGGAGTTCAAGGTTGGTGATCAAGTCCTCCTTTCACTCGACTCAAGCTGCTCGGAAAGCTCAAGTCCAGATGGTCGGACCGTTTCTTCAAGGAAGTTTCACCCTACGGAGCGATCACCTTATTTGGAAAGGGAGGAAACGAATTCACAGTGGATAGACAGAGGCTCAAACCCTATATAGCTGATACCATCATTCTAGAAGGAACTTCGATTCCTCTGGATGAGCCTTCCACCGCCTGAACAAAACAGGAAGTCTGATATATCATGGATTTTACCCGTTTTTAGCCATGATATAAGTCGTTTTATCGAGTCTTTCTAGTGCTTTTTCTATCATTTTAGAGTCTTTTCAGGTTTTAGCACGCGGGACAAATTGAGATTTTGGTGACATTTGGAGCCTTTTGAAACCGAAAGAAAGTAGCACCGCTTAGTATCGCGATACCGACGATGGGAGAGATATCCAAGGAAGAGAATTTTCACCATAAGAAGCCCAATACTTTTTATTTACAAAGAGGCCCAGCTGTGTTTAGACCTATTTAAGCAAACTTTTAGTCATTAGGTGAGAGACTTGACTTGAACTATTATTCTTGAGCCACCATTGAGATTTGAGAGCTTTGTGAGGAGAGATCCAAGATTCAGTTCTGTCATCATAAGATCCCGAACCCTTGTTTTATTCTTTTGTTTAATTTCATGATTTATTCAGTTATGTTATTTGTTTCATCTATCATGTCCGAGTAGTCTCATTTTAGGTTTAGGATTTCTCATATGGATTTCTCTGATTTATGATAATTGATTTGTTAGGTTCAAAATCTGAATAGTTCTTCACCATAGGTTGTTCTCAAAGCTATTTCTAACCTGATCACTTAGAATATAGAACCTAGATTAATCGATTAGGCACATGCTGCAAAGTGCACCTGATAAAACCTAGGTGAGCAATTGATTATCTGCAAAGAGATTTGGTTTAATCGAATTGTGAACATATCAAACTTGAATTGATTGCTGGTTTACTGTGTAGGATTTGCAAAGAGATTTGGAATTTTAGACTTTAGACTTAGTTAGTTTTCGCAACGATAGTTGGTTAACTATACATTCGTGTTTGAGTTCAAGAACGGCGCTTAATTGAATTGAACTTTAACTGATTAATTGTTATTTATCATTGATTTCTGAGAGTTACCCTGAGCCTAATCCTTCCTTGATTAAATCAACCTAATCGATTGCTCTTCTAATTTCGTCTAACCGTGATTTGCTTAGCTTAATCCTCACTAAATTATTTATTGTGTGAATTTTCTTGAGTTCTTGTGTTCGATTCTGATATACGCAGAACTGCTTTAGTACTTTTAGGGTATTAATTTGAGCATATCAAATTTTACGTGTCGACTCTAAAAATTCACCATTAGAATTTTAGTTGTCGATTTTTGTCTGTTAAGTTCACGATCGATACTCCATTGGTATCGACGACACTGAACGCCTGTTTTTGAATTTTGGTTACTTATTTTCTCTTTTGATTTTCAGGTGTATGCATCAGCGTGCTACCAKGAGAAAGAAGGACACACCACTGATCAATCTCTCCCTCACAGAGCTAGCAGAGCTTGAACGCACAAATCGGACAAAGAAAAGGACTACAGTTGAGATGGATCTTCCACATGGTTTGGTGCATGATGAAGAAGGTGGACGTCAACCTCAGCAACCTCACGCCGAGGCTGAACGGACACTTGGCGATTACAACCGACCGGATCAATTCTATGCAAATCGTGCAGCAATCCGTATTCCGACTTTCCAGAGGAATGACTTTGAGCTGAAGCCTGCTTACTTCACTCTTGTTGGACAGCACCCCTTCACCGGCCTCTCTCATGAGCACCCTATGGATCACATCGAGAAATTCGAGGACTTGGTCAAGATAAAGTACAATGGAGTACCACGTGAATACCTCAGAAGCTCTTCCATACTCACTGGTGGAGAGGCAGCTTACTGGCTGAAGCAGCTACCTCCCGGATCTCTCGCCACTTGGAACGAGACCAAGAACGCATTCCTGAACAATTTCTATGACGATGCGAGATCGGAGGAGCTCAGGAACAAGATCTCTCAATTTTCTCAGGGCCCAACAGAAGCACTCAAGGCTGCTTGGGTGCGATTYAGATCCTACCAGAGACTGTCCGCATCACGGTTCAACTGCTCGGGATCTTTTACAGAGGGATTGATTGGCGGTATCAGATGGCACTGGATTCTGCAAGCAACGGGAACTTCAACACTAGGATTCCAACCGATGCTGTGAAGCTGATTGAGAACTTGGCGTCTAGCAATAGCACCAAGAATGCTGATTTCGAGCGAAAACGGCTCGCTAGTGTTGCTGACGGTTCGCAGATTRCTGAGGTTCAGGCCAAACTGGACACGATGCACAACCTCTTAGTGGGAAAGACGAAGAAGGCTGTACATTTTGCTGAGGAAGTAGAGAACATTGAAGATGAGGCGCAGGATGTTAACTACATTGGTGGTTCCGGGCTTCGTGGTCGATGTATGGTTACAACAACAACCGAAGCTTCAACAACAATCAGCAAGGTGGTTACAAGTCCTGGAGGTAACCAATCTGGTTTTGGTGCCACTACCCGCCCAAAAACCACTTCAAGCGGTGATTTTACTCGCCAATACGCAATTCAGCTTACCAACCGCATTCTCTCCGAGGTCACAGAGAGTAGCACGAGATCTCTTGGAACAAATTCGCAGGACAACAAAGAGATGATCGAGAATTTAATGGGAAGCTGGACAACTGTATATCGATCTGAATGGCAAGATTGAGGCATTGAATCTGTCGAAAAAGCTCGAGACTCAATTGCTCACCGCTGGTGAAAGACAAGAGGGTTTCTACCAGAAAGACGAAGATCCAAGAGCCCACATCAATGCCATAAGTCCGAGAAGTGGTAAAGTGGTGTAATCAGAGTCGAGCAAGCCCAATAGCTGAAAATTCGCTGATCTTGCTGGAAACGAGTGGATGCTGAAATTCAGAGTATCGACGACACTCCCCAAGATCGATCGATGGCACACCCAAGGAAAACGCTGAACCTGTCAAGGAAAGGGTTTACGTCGGTTGCCTATCCTATCACTCCTAAGCTGACCAAAAGGAATGGGAAAATGCTAGATAAGGTGTTGCACAAGCTGGGTTGAGCTTCCTCATTGATGCTATCACTTCTCCCCGCATTCAAAGTGAAGCGGATGGTATCCAGCAACTTCAGCCTCAGTGAAGGTGTCGCATGCTTTCAGCCGAGTGCAGTTATTCTCACCAACACGATCCCTAAGAAACTCCAGATCCGTAGTTTGTGTTGATCGCACTTGTTCAAGAGCTGCTCGCGCCTCTTCTGTGATATCGATCAAGTGTGAATCTTATGCCGCACTCGTTGCTAAGAGAATGGGAATGAGTGATTACCAGCCTACACGGATTTCATTGGTCCTTGCTGACGCTCAGCACGCCTACCGTAGGGCTTTCAAGATGTACCGTTAAGATTGGAAATTGCTTGATTCCGACTGATTTCATCGTGTGAGTACGATGCCGAGCCTAAGGATCCTCTTATCTAGCAGACCATTCCTGCTATCGCTGGTGCTGATGATCGCAAGAATGGACGCATTACTCAACGTTGGTGATTTGGTAATGTCCTTCAGCATAAAATCATGAAACGACTCAACCATCGACGAACAAACCTTCTAATGCCGATACATCAAGGATATCAGGAGGAGATTTTTGGAGAAACATCCCGAGGATCCGCAATCCAGCACGGTTCGCATCGGGGTTTGAATTGGCTTGATGATGACGATGATCGTTATGTCTAATCTACGCAGATCAAGATCGATCGATACCACAGAGGTATCGATCGACACCACGTAGTGCGAAAGTTTAGGCGAAATTCCTAAACAAGTCAGTGTTTCGGGATTGAGTGAGGAAAAGGCACCAAAGATTCGAGCTCAAACCACTTCCAGCCGAGCTAAGGTACCATTGGCCCACGACATATCCTGTTATTGTCAATTCTTCTTTAACAATGCGGAGGTCACTCTGAGCAAGTCGCAAGTATCGCAAAGCTCTGGCTATTCTCGATGATATCAGTATCTCTCCGCATCCTATGCATGCACAGATCTACCTCGGAAGAGAGTCAAAGTCATCGATCGAATGTCAGACGGTTGAACCCGAACCTGAAAGAAGTTGTCGTGAAAGAATGATGAAACTGCTAGAAGTGATCATTTATGCAATCTATAGTTCTTGGGTCAGTCCAGTTCATGTTGTGCCTAAGAAAGGCGTATCACAGTGGTGAAGAATGAAAAGAACGAGCCGATCCCGACACGGACTATCACCGGTCATGATGATTGATTACGTAGTTGAATGCTGCTACACGAAAGCGATCATTTTCCTTGCCTTTATTGACCAGATGTTGAGCGCTGAATCACCCATACTACTGTTTTCTTGATGGGTATTCAGGTTTTTTCCAGATCCCCATTCACCCGAGGATCAAGGAAGACAACTTTACATGCCCTTATGGCACTTTGATACCGTAACGCCGCTGGACTATGTAACGCCCTGCCACTTTCCGAGATGCATGATTTCATCTTCACCGATATGATCGAGGAGTTTATGGAGGTATTCATGGATGATTTCTCTGTTTATGGGTCTTCATTTAAGGATTGTCTGAACTTACGCAAGGTCCTTCAATACATGAGAAATCCGTTCTTAATCGAAAAGTGTCACTTCATGGTGCAAGATGGGATTGTTTTGGGACATAAGGTTTCAGAGAAAGGGATTGAAGTCGATCAAGCCAAGGTTCAGTGATCTCGAAGTTTGCAACCCCCACGGTCAGCCTTAGATCCGAAGTTTCCGGGTCATGCTGGTTTCTACAGAGATTTATGAAGGATTTCTAAAAATTGCTCGACCTCTTACGCCTCTGTGTAAAGAGGTGCAATTTGACTTCACCCCTGCTGTCATGCTGCTTTCAAGGCCATCGAGCGAGCAGCATTGCTCAACCTCGATCGGAATCTGCCTGAGGTCATGCGATGCGAGCAATTTTGCTGTAGGTGCCGCCGGGTCGAGGAAAGAAAAGAAGCTCGTATGTCATTTATTATGCCAGCCGAACATTGATGATGCCCAACGCAACTACAAGATTACCGAGAAAGAGCTCCAAGAGTGTGTTCGCAGAAATTCTTGATCTTATTTTCGGAAGTAGTGCTCACACCGATCATGCGCTTAGATACCTGTTTAAGAACAAAGATCTCAAGCCTCGCCTCTCTCTAAGTGCTTTGCTTCGTGGTTTCGACATAGAGTTAAGGACAAGAAAGGGATCAAGAATGGGGTCGCGATCACTCGTCACTTAATGCAATAGTGGGGACGCGTCATTGATGACTACTCACCAGAAGAACGCATCTACTTCATTGCTCGCACGCATCGAGTGATTTGGGGATAATTTCGATTTCTCTCGACGATTCGAAAGATCAGATCGATCGATACCACCTGGGTATCGACGACACTTCGACTTCGGATCACACCATTTTGCGACAGATGGCATCAGTTCTTATGCCGCCTATTCAGCCGCGTGACAACCGCTTTGTGCCTTGGTATGCGACATCGCCAACTTTAACGGAAACTGAGCGCATCACACAACACCTTATGAGAGGAAAAAGTTTAAGTGCGCTTTCCTGACGAACCTTATCTGTACAAGTATCAAGCTCGATGGTCTTTACAGAAGATGTTTGGCCGAGTCGAGGTTCCTCTCTCTTCACCGCCATGGTTCTGAATATGCTGGACACTCGCAACTTTCAAGACAGTTTCTAAGGTTCTCGCAAGGTTTCTGCGGCCGACTATGTTCAGAGATGCTAATGCTTGCTCAGATACTTGTCAATGAGTAGGAAGATCAGTAAGTACATGAGATGCCAAAAACTTCATCCTTGAGGTTGAAGTTTTGATTGCTGGGCATTGACTTCATGGGCCCTTTTCCATCGCCGCACAAGCATACATTTTGCGCTGACATGTTCCAAGTGGGTGGAAGCAATTGCTAGTCCAACCAATGATCATACGGTGGTTTTAAGCGTTTAAGACCATCATCTTCCCCGGCTCGGGGATCCCGCGAATCGCCTTCAGTGATGGTGTACACTTCATCAACAAGGTTTTCGAGCGGTTGAAGAAGTACGGGTTAATCATCGTGTCGCTACACCGTATCATCCTCGCATTGTGATGTTGAGGTTTCCAACAGGCGCATCAAGGAGATTCTGAAAAGACTGTGGGTACTTCATGGAAGGACTGGTCTACTAAGCTGAATGATGCACTATGGGCATACAATGTTTTAAAACACCGCTG
Source organism: Boechera stricta (assembly GCA_018361395.1). Lineage (NCBI taxonomy): Eukaryota > Viridiplantae > Streptophyta > Magnoliopsida > Brassicales > Brassicaceae > Boechera > Boechera stricta. The sequence continues at coordinate 18,807,366 of CM031539.1, read as the reverse complement.
GGACTACGCCATTTCACTTCTTGGAAAGATGTCATCCCCCTGTTGAACTTGAGATGAATTGGCGACAAGGCTACTCAACTACGACATCAAACCTGCGGCGAGGAGATTGATTCAGTTGAATAGCTCGATGAGATCAGATATCACGCCTATGAGAACTGGTTATACAAAGAACGAGCCAAGGTCTATCATGATAAGAAGATCCTTTCACAATTCAACCAAACGACTAGTTCTTCTATATAACCTGCTTGCACTCTGCTCTGGTAAACTTCGCCTGCTGGTCGTCCTTTCACTATCAAGGAGGTACGACCACATGGTGCTATCGGTTGATTAATTCGCCGAGAAATTTATCGTGGAATAGCAAAGGGTTAAACACTATGGGCAAAGCCGAGATTCCAAAGAGGACAAATCGTGCCTCTCGGTAATCCACCTCGTTGCCTAACCGCCTAAAGTCGCTCGACATTAACAAGCGCTAGTGGGAGGCAACCCATCGTAAGTCTGCATACTAATTCGTTTTGTTTTCTTTTGTGTCTGAATCAGAATTTGTCATCACGATCGATACCACCTGCATCGGCCGATACCAGCGGCCGTAAGTACTTCTTAAAACCCCTAGGGTTAAATCGACACCTTCTCATCGCCGACACACACACCAAATTCCGCCTCTTTTCATTTCTTCAGCCTTTGAGTGATTCCTTTGTTGTTTCCACTATTTTTCACCCCATTAACACATTTTATCCCTTTCAATCGATTTAACAAGGTAAGATCTCAGATTTTTCAATTTTTTCAATCCATGGAACCAAGTTTTAGGTTTTGAAATTTTAGCCTCTTAAACTTGTTTTTAGTGGTCGATTATCGAATGATATGGTTGTTTTAGGCCTAGTCAAACCTTGCCTAGCATGTATTTGCTATCGTTTCAACTAATGCATCGATTCAATTTTTGTTCTTCATGAAAACCTGTAATGGCATCGACGATACCACCTGAGTATCGATCGATACCCGTGTTTAATTTGGCGATTTTGGCTTCGTTTCCGAGAGATTTTGACTTATATGTGTGCAGTTAATGATGCAGATGCCTCCTAGAAGAAGTCAAACGAGGAGGGAACCAGCTTCTTCCACACCAGCTCTTAAACACGCCGAGATCTTCGACGGGCAATGACACATGTGGAAAGTGATCCTATTAGATGGTACAGGTATCGTGGCATACGATGGGTCCACCGAGAGATTCTTCGCCTCAACGCATCGAGTTCTAATTCTCTCGAGGAGCGCCATTTTCATCTCGACTCACCTCGCGACAACCACCATCCCGCCTTTTCCTCTTCCACACCTTCTACCACATCTAGGCCACCTTGGCCTCGGCGTGGACGAGGCCAAGATTCGCATCACTACGCCTCAGGGGAGAGTACAAGGCAATCATTGAGGCCGAATGCACACGCCCCATCTCTACGATTGGGATGACTACTAATTATTTTCTACAACGCATGGCTAGACGAGATCAAACCACTAGGTTTGCACCCGCTTACCATGCGCCTCGGGCTTCGACGTAGAGTTACGCCGATTCCGGCAGTAAGATCGGACTGGGACTCCATGGCTCGGCTGGTACCGCCTATCCGCACTCGCCCGCCACTCCCTAGCCTCCGCACGTGTTCACTACACCGGCGAACTGCTACTCGCCGGCAGGCGACATTTCTGATTCCATGGACAGGTATCACTCACCCTTCCAGACCTCAGATCTACGGTTTTCAGGGACTACTCAGCGAGCTGCCCACCAAGTTCCTCGACGCCCAGAACTTCCTGAGACATTTGGCCATGGAGCCTACCACAAGACGACATTTGCATTGATATCCGCCACCTGCCTTATGCCTAGCTTCTGATTCTCGAAGCAACACATTGATGTGCAAGACGGAGCCCAACAAGATGCGTATTCGAGCTGATAGTGATGTCCATGGCCATTGGGGACATTATTGATGATGAGGAGTACAGTGGCTCCGAGCTGATCGCGGTCAACCTCGTGCGGTATTCGCACACCATTTGGAGTCATCAAGGTTAAACCTTCACCTCGCAAAGAAGAGCGGCAAGACTTCAGTCGCGCCAAGTCTGAGTCCCAGGTAGCCTTCTCACCCCATTTTTCTCCATTTTGGGATTGACACCTCGAGCTGCTCGGTAATCTCTACTGGCTGTATATGGACACCTGAGCATTCAAGGCTGGCTCAAGCCAAAGACGACGCTGGGTATTCAAAGACCTCCTCGTGGGACTTCCTAGTCCAGGCCCAACACAGATTTGACGGACATAGGCTCGATGCCCAAGCCGCTTCACCCCTCGCCTCCGACGATACGACTCCAGCACCGCCACTGACGCCGTGGTGGACCCTCCGAGTCCGCATTGTCGCTGACGAGGCCTCGCCAACTCGGACTCCCCGCCTCCCGCACCTGCAACTACCTTTCCCTCGCGCCAACCATGGACCTGGATCCGCTTCAGCAAGTATGTTGTTCAAGTCTTCAGCGATTCTGGAGCAATTTCTGCAAGCATGACTTCGCCGACCTCGCCACCTCGCGCACGCCCGCGCTGACCATCACGCACAGTGATGACACTGACTCCGACGCACAGAGGATTATCCTCTCTCTCGATTCTCATCTTTTGTTTTTTTTTTCTTTTGATTTTGTTATGAACTAATGTCGCTCTCTTTGTTTCGAACTAAGTGGGTTAACGCTTATGATCTTCTGTTGTCTCTAACTCGTGTTTGAATAGATCTCAGTTCTAACTTGGATCATCTACCACGATCATTCACGCAGAAAGAGGTTTTTCTTCACGGCTCACTGTATCGATCGATACCACCATGGTGTCGATCGATACCACTCCTGGTAACAACTCGCTCTTCATCTTACCATTTTTCTCCATTTATTTTTCTTTCACCTCTCTGCTGATATACACTCGGGGACAAGGTTGTTTAAGTCCGGGGAGGTAGCTAGACATTGTGTTTGCTTTTATTCAAAAAAAAAAAAAAATGTTTTTCGTGTCAAAACAACTTGAGATCCCTCGACTATGCTTGGTTTTGATGTGCTGGTTTGCTTTGAGTGTCTATTGTTGTTCAATATCCAGCCTCGACTAATGAAAATAGGTAAACCAAATTCATGGATTGTCTCCAACAAGTTTCATCACAAGTTTTAGCCAAATTCTGCACTTCATCAATAAGGTAAATGTCCAAAGAGATTCATCATTCATATTCATTCATGAACTATAAGGCATTATGAAAGAAATGGTAGATCTCCCCGTGATAAGTACTGGATATGAATTTGTGATAATCGTGATCAAAAATGCATGAAAGATGAGATGATTTCTAGAGTGGGTAGAAAATTTCCTATGACCCCATTATTCTACTGATAAGGATCACACAGCGCTAAAGTGAGGGTAGGAAAATTTCCTATGACCCCATTATTCACCTAAGATACTTGATACATGAGAGTGAACCGAATTCGGTAGCTAACACTATCAATACTGCCTCGAACCTGATTTGTATATGCAGTTAAAAAAAAAAAAAAAATCAATAAGAACTTGTGAAATAAGTCTGGGAGTTAAATACCAAGAAAAAGTTGAATGAATTGTTCCTCGCTATGGTATTGTATGACCAAAGAATCTAGAAAGTTCGTGGACATTGATTTTAGCATAAACTGGCGATGATAAGCTTGGATGAACACTTAGCGGGTCATGAGTGAAGTCTGGAAGCTGGGAATTCGATGGAGAATACATTGTTGATCGAAGCGATCAGTCATGGGCGCTTAAGAGGGATCATTACAGCGATTTGTACCAGATCAGATCTCTAAGGTTTTTCAAACCTCTTTCTCTCACTTAGTTTTCTGCTTTGCTTGAGGGCAAGAAAAGGCTAAGTCTGGGGAGTTGATATATCATGGATTTTACCCGCTTTTAGCCATAATATAAGTCGCTTTATCGAGTCTTTCTAGTTTTTCTATCATTTTGAGTCTTTTCAGGTTTTAGCACGTTGGGACTAAATTGGAGATTTTGAGACATTTGAGCCTTTTGGAGCAAACCAAGAAAGTACCTGCTTAAGTTTTAGCATCGATCGACACCATTCTGGTATCGACGATACGAATAACGATGTGGATAGAGATATCCAAGGAAGAGAATTTCACCATAAGAAGCCCAATACTTTCCCTTATTTACAAAGAAGCCCAGCTCGTGTTTTTGACCTATTTAAGCAAACTTTAGTCATAGGTGAGATTTGACTTTGAACTATTATTCGAGCCACCATTGAGATTTGAGACTTTAGGGAGGAGACGGATCCAAGACTCTGTTCATCATAGAGAAGATCCCGAACCCTGTTTTTATTCTTTTGTTTAATTTCATGATTTATTCAGTTATGTTATTTGCTTCATCTATCATCTCAGTAGTCATTTAGTTTAGGATTTCTCATATGGATTTCTCTCGATTTATGATAATTGATTGTTGTAGGTTCAAAATCTGAATAGTTCTTCACCATAGGTTGTTCTCAAAGTATTTCTAACCGATCACTTAGAATATAGAACCTAGATTAATCGACAGCACCATGCTGCAATCGAGTAACTGATAAAACCTGTATGAGCAATCGATTATCTGCAAAGAGATTTGGTTTAATCGAATCAGAACATATCAAACTTGAATTGATTGCTGGTTTACTGTGTAGGATTTAAGAAGATATTTAGAATTTTAGACTTTAGATTAGTTCGCAACGACAGCTTGGTTAACTATACTTTCGTGTTTGAGTTCAAGAAACGCTAATCAATTTAACTTTAATCGAATTGTTATTTATCATTGATTTCCTGAGAGTTACCCTGAGCCTAATCCTTCCCTTTGATTAAATCAACCCAATCGATTTCGCCTCTTCTAATTTATTGTCTAACGTGTTTTAGCTTAACTCACTAAATTATTTATCGTGTGAATTTCTTGAGTTCTTGTTCGACCCCTGATATACTGCAGCAACTGCTTTAGTACTTTTAGGGTATTAATTTGAGCATATCAACAACTAATCCCTTAGGCTAGGTATGCAAATCTCTAACATCAGTTCAGTCAAGCATTTTATCAAACACCTTCTGGAAAAACACCAAGTTCTAATCTCACGATCGAGAAATTGGCATCGAGAACACCGATTTAGAAGGGAAATTAAACAATCTACTCTTAAACCACCTAGGAGACTAAGATTCCACACCTAATATATCCCATCCTTGATATGCTCAAATTAATACCCTATAATGATACTAAAGCAGTTGCTGCAGTAAAGTTAGGGGTCGAACACAAGAACTCAAGAAAACTCACGCAATAGATGAAAGATGCAGATTGTGCTAAGCAAACAAATGATTTATGAGAAAACAAATGATCGAATTAAACTTAGATTTGATATGGAAGGAAGTTAGGCTCGTGGAAATTCTCAGAAATCAATGATAAACAACAATTAATCAATTAAGGTTCAATTCAATTAAGTCTGCCTTGAACTCAAACACGAAAGTATAGTTAACCAACCGTCGTGCGAAAACTAACTAAGTCTAAAGTCTAAAATTCCAAATCTCTTTGCAAATCCTACACAGTAAACCAGCAATCAATTCAAGTTTGATATGTTCACAATTCGATTAAACCAAATCTCGAGATAATCCAATGCTCACCCTAGGTTTTATCAGATTCAATTGCACGTCGTGCCTAATCGACATCTAGGTTCTATATTCTAAGTGATCAGGTTAGAAATAGCTTTGAGAACAACCTATGGTGAAGAACTATTCAGATTTTGAACCCTAACAAATCAATTATCATAAATCGAGAAATCCATATGAGAAATCCCTAAACCTAAAATGACTACTCTACATGATAGATAAACAAATAACATAACTGAATAAATCATGAAATTAAACAAAAGAAAAAAACAAGGGTTCGATCTTCTCTATGATGAACAAAGTCTCTGATCCGTCTCCCTCACAAAAGTTCTCAAATCTCAATGGTGGCTCAAGAATATAGTGAAAAGTAAAAGTCTCCTAACCTAAAGACTAAGAGTTTGCTTAAATAGGTCTAAAAACACAGCGGGCTTCTTTGTAAATAAGGAAAGTATTGGGCTTCTTTTGGAGAGAATTCTGCCCTGATATCTATCTCCGTCGATCGACGATACCGTATGGTGTCGATCGATACCATGCTTCAAAATCTGCCGGTATCGATCGATACCAGGATGGTGTCGATCGATACTCAAAGCCAAACGGTACTTTCTCGTTTACTCCAAAAGGCTCCAAATGTCTCCAAAATCTCCAATTTGCCCCAAACGTGCTAAAACCTGAAAAGACTCTAAAATGATAAAAAGACTAGAAAGACTCGAGAAAACGACTTATATCATGGCTAAAAACGGTAAAATCCATGATATATCAACTCCCCAGACTTAGCCTTTGCTTGCCCTCAAGCAAAACAGAAAACTAAGTGAGAGAAAGAGGTTTGAAAAACCTAGAGATCCCGACGTACCGAAATCGCCTGTAATGATCCCTCTTCCCAAGCGCCCACTGCCGCCTCGATCAGCTTCGATCTAACCTCCATGTACTTCTCCATCGGAATTCCCATTCCACGTACTTCACTCATGACCCCGCTAAGTGTTCATCCAAGCTTATCATCGCCAGTTTCATCGCTAAAATCAATGTCCACTAACTTTCTAGATTCTTTGGTCATACAATACCACACTAGAACAATTCATTCAACTTTTTCGGTATTTAACTCCCCTGCACTTATTTCACAACCAGTTCTTATTGATTTTTTTTTTTTTTTTTTTTTAACCGCATATACAAATCAAGGTTCGACGCAGTATCGATAGCAGCTACCGAATTCTGCCTTCTTACCCTCTCAATGTATCCAGACTTATCACGGGGAGATCTACCATTTCTTTCATACGCAATAGTTCCTTAGCTAGGTAATGAATGATGAATCAAGCTCTTTCGACATTTACCTTATCGATGAAGTGCAAAATTTGGCTAAAACTTGTGATGAAAACTTGTGAGACAATCCATGAATTCTGGCTGGTTTACCTCTGGATTTTTCATTACGAACTGGATATTGACCTCGAACAATAGACACTCAAAAGCAAAACCAGCACATCAAACCGAGCACTGAATCTCTAAGTTGTTTTGACACTAAAATCATTTTTTTTTTTTTTTCAAAATGAACACACAATGTCAAGAACTACCTCCCCAGACTTAAACAACACTGTCCCCTGTTTATCAAGCCGAGAAGGTGAAAGAAATAAAGGACAAACGAAATAGTCAAGAACAAGAGGTGTTACCATAGAGACGACGATACGGTGGTGTCGATCGATACCAAGGTGGTGTCGATCGATACGAACAAAACGACCATCCTTCTTCCGACCTGATTCGCAAGACACAACAAAACACAAAAACAAAACTCATATTTATAGACTTACCTGGGTCTCCCACTAAGCGCTTGTTTAATGTCACGAGCTTGACTGACTAAGATATCATCAGACAAGGTGGAGGACTCACTCCGAGATAAGCTCCACAACTGACATCTCCAGCTTCAAAGTTTTGCTCATCATATCCTCTCTTCTTTTCTTTCATCTCCGTAGGAATGAGAACTCTAACCTTAGAGAAAGGTTTCGAGGTTCCCTTGCACTTCACCTTATATTCGATCGAATCTCCATCACACTTCTGAGGAATCAAAGTGAAATTAGCAGCACCGTTGAACTTCTTGCTCGTCGCCTTCCTCTTTGCTGCCTTGGTCTTCCACAACTTTCGTGTTGGGGGTTCATTTGAAACATCTGCGACTTTGGTTCATCATAAGACTCATCGAGCAGATCGATCATCGAGTCTCACCGAGGCAATGGTGATGCGAGACATGTTTGTGCTCCTCCAGAAGGAATGGCATCGTAGAAACGCCTCCGTCAATGCAAAGAGAAAGATTTCTCTATTAGTGTGTGTCCATGATCGGCCAACAGTAGCCATAAATGGTCTTCCCAAAATCAAGGGCACCCTGGATCCTTGGCTCATCTCCACAACCTGAAAATCAGTAGGAATCAGACAATCTCCTATTTTAACAAATCAATAATTGTAGCGTAAGGGAGTGAGCGTAGAAGAATCCGCGTATGTGAGAAGCGTGTTAGGAGATCTCATAGCTTTCAATCTCTCTGCACGCTCGACATGACGTTGACACTAGACCCTGAGTCAACGAGAGACTCCTTGAAGTTTACTCTAGAGATGGAGCATGGAACTGAAAATTTCCCTGGGTCTTCCCTCTTTGTCAACTGTCTCAGCGGTGGTGGTGTATCAGCAACGGGAGGTCCTGCAACCATTTTTTTTGACAAAAACTTGCTTCTAGCAGCCTCCCACTCCTCTCTTGTCAGCTTGGGAATAATAGGATAGCAACTGGCTTGTATCCTTTCTTCAACCATCTCTGTCCTTTTCTCAGTTATTGATTCAGCCTGCGAAGGGTATCGACCGATACCAGATGAGTGTCGATCGATACTGGAGTTTGGTATCGTCTCTGCAGGTTGGTGTCGATCGACACTGGTAGGGGTGTCGATCGATACTCGTGGAATCTCAGAATTCTTATCTCCATCTTCAGCAACCTTCGAATCTACAGCAGGTCTCGGGAAGTATCGATCGATACCAGGYAGGTATCGGTCGATACTAGTATTACTGGATACGGACATAGTCATCTCAGGCTCAAAATCCTCTTCTCTAGTGCTCGAGGTGATTGCATTGACATGTCCATGCTGTGGTTGAACTATCTTTCCCTTGACAGCTGCTGATGTCTGAGCTATTTGATTTTCCAGCATCTTCTGATGGATTTCGAGAGCGTCGATTCTCCCATTCAGATCAGTGTATAAATTATCCAGCTTTCTATTGAAATCCACAGTCATCTTTTCTTGTCCCTGCAGAATTTGTTCCAAGAGGATCTCCGTCTTACTCTCTGCATAGACCGGTCGGTAGTAATTACACGCGAGTAAAATCACCGCTTTGAAGTGGTTTTGGGCGAATGTGGCACCAAAACCAGATTGGTTACCTGCACTTCAGAACCACCTTGTTGATTGTGCTGAAGCTTCTGTTGTTGTTGTAACCAAATCGCGACCCTGAAAACAAGAACCACCAATGTAGTTAACATTCTCTGCCTCATCTTCAATGTCCCCTATTTCCTCAGCAAAATGTACAGCCTTCTTCGTCTTTCCCACTAAGAGGTTGTGCATCGTGTCAGCTTCGCCTGAACCTCAGCAATCGCGAACGTCAGCAACACTACGAGCCTTTTCCGCTCAAAATCAGCATTCTTTCGTGCTATTGCTAGACGCCAAGTTCTCAATCAGCTTCACAAAGATCGGTTGGAATCCTAGTGTTGAAGTTCCCTGCTACTTGCAATCCAGTGCCATCTGATACCGCCAATCAATCCTCCGTAAAAGATCCCGAGCTGAACTGACTAAAACCGTGCGGATGCAGATCTCGAATCTCACCCAAGCAGCCTTGAGTGCTTCCTGCTGACCTTGAGAAAATTGAGAGAGCTTGTTCCCTGAGCTCCTCCCGATCTCGCATCGTCATAGAAATTGTTCAGAATGCGTTTCTCGTCTCGCTCCAAGAGAGATCCGGGAGGTAGTCAGCAGCTTCTCCACCAAGAGTATGGAAAGAGCTTAAAAAGAGGTATTCGTGGTACTCCATTGTAGCTTCATACCGGTGACCAAGTCCTCGAATTTCTCGATGTGATCCATGTGGTGCCTCAGAGAGACCGAAAGTGGTGCTGTCCAACAAGAGTGAAGTAAGCGTGCTTCACCAAAGTCTTTCCTCTCGAAAGTTGGAATACGGATCGCCGCACGACGCATGTGCGATCCGGTCGGTAATCGCCAAGTGTCCGCTCAGCAAAGCTTGGTTGTTGGGAGGAGGTATTTGTTCACCTTCCTCATCATGCACCAAACCGTGGAAGATCCATCTCAACGTAGTTCTTTGCATTATTCGCTGCTCGCTCTCTAGGAGAGATTGATCAGTGGTGTGTCCTTCGTTCTCCTGGTGGTACGCTGATGCATACACCTGAAAATCAAAAGAAAGAGAAAATAAGTAACCAAAATTCAAAAACAGACGTTCAGTGTCGATCGATACCAATGGAGTATCGATCGATACTGACGACGAACTTAGACAAAATCGACAACTAAAATTTAAAGGTGAATTTTTAGAGTCCCCTAACGCGCCAAATTTGATATGCTCAAATTAATACCCTATAATGATACTAAAGCAGCTGCTGCAGTAAAGTTGGGTCGAACACAAGAACTCAAGAAAACTCACAATGATGAAAGATGCAGACAGGTAAGCAAACAAATGATTTAGAAAACAAATGATCAATTAAACTTAGTTGATTTGAATGGAAGCTAGCTCAGGGAAATTCTCAGGAAATCAATGATAAACAAATTAATCAATTAAGGTTCAATTCAATTAAGCCTGCTTCAACTCAAACAAAAGTATAGTTAACCAACCGTGCGAAAAACTAACTAAGTCTAAAGTCTAAAATTCCAAATCTCTTTGCAAATCCTACACAAACCAGCAATCAATTCAAGTTTGATATGTTCACCGATTAACCCAAATCTCTTGCAGATAATCCAATGCTCACCCTAGTTTTATCGATTACCAGCCGTCGCCTAATCGATTAATCTAGGTTCTATATTCTAAGTGATCAGGTTAGAAATAGCTTTGAGAACAACCTATGGTGAAGAACTATTCAGATTATGAACCCTAACAAATCAATCATCAAAAATCAAAGAAATCCATATGAGAAAACCCTGAACTAAAATGAGACTACTCGATACATGGTGATTAAACACAAGACATAACGAAAGATCATGAAATTAAACAAAAGAATAAAAACAAGGGTTCGGGATCTTCTATGATTTAACAAAGTCTTGGATCCGTCCTCACAAAAGTTCTCAAATCTCAATGGTGGCCGAATAATAGTGAAAAGTAAAAGTCTCCTTAACCTAAAGACTAAGAGTTTGCTTAAATAGTCTAAAAACACGAGCTTCTTTGTAAATAAGGGAAAGTATGGGCTTTGGCGAATTCTCGTCCTGATATCTATCTCCGCGTGCGCGGCATCGATCGATACCGGTATGGTGTCGATCGATACTCATGCTTGTGTCTTGTCGATCGATCGATACCAGGATGGTGTCGATCGATACTCAGGCTTCAAACGGTTTTCTACTGCTTACTCCAAAAGGCTCCAAATGTCTCCAAAATCTCCAATTTCCCAAACGTGCTAAAACCTGAAAAGACTCTAAAATGATAGAAAAAACACTAGAAAGACTCGATAAAACGACTTATATCATGGCTAAAAACGGGTAAAATCCATGATATATCAATCCTCAAGAACCCTAATGACTACTCAGAACTCATGATGAACATTAAGAACACAAACCCAGAAATCAATAAAACTTGCATAGATGATAGAAACAGATAGAGAAATGATAGAGCAGAAGAAATCAACTGAAAATAACAAGCAGAAAACAAATTACAAAGTCTGGAAATCAAGAACAAGGAAGGACAATGAAGAACAGAAAGAAAACTCAAAAATTAGGTCTCTAAAACTCAAAAAAAACTCCCTTTGTATTAATCCAACATTAGGTATTTATACTAAGTCTTAAAAACACTAAAACGCCATGGGAAAAATGGCAAAAACGTGCAGGATAAGGTCCAGCTTGATCATGTCTTGGTCGAGTAGTGTGCTCGAGCTGGTTGAAATCAAGATTGCATTTTTATTGAGCTCGAGCAAGACACTCAGTATGAGAGCTCGAGCATGTGCTCGAGCTGACCAAATCTTCAAGACTCCACCTTTGACCTTAGCTCGATCATACAGCTCGAGGAGCATGGTTGCTGAGAGCTTCTTCTTTCTGCTTGGCTCGATCACATCTGTGCATCGAGTCGAGATCGATGTCTGAGCCCTTCGAGTCTAACTTCTCCAAAATCACCTGAAAGTACCTGTAACAAGCCAAATATGCAAGATGTATGCAAACCTAATGCAGAACACTCTAAGTATGCAAAACTAGGAATAAATGACAAGAACAGGTTAAATAACAGGTCTAAATGTATGAATTATGCAAGCTAAAACTATGCAAAATACAAACATATCAATAACTTTGCCTACTGCTCGATTATAACCTTAAGCACATCCTGTAGAACATAGATTAGCATTAAGAATGAATATTAGAGTAGCTAGGTCGATTAAGAGTAGCAAACATATGAAATCCTATAACATAGATCCCATCAACGATCTCTACCCTAGAGATCTAAAGGATCTACTCACTCATACCTTCGAGAGTGACGGCAGGATATGAGTAGGAAGACATGATAAACAATAAACAAAAGGTAGTAAATAAAGTAAAGCAATATGAAGAAGAAGAAGAACTAGAAGAACTAAAGCATTATCATAAACAAAACATAAGAACAAAGGGTTTTGAGACTTTTCTCTCTAAGTGGTGGGCATAAAAAAGTGTGAACCCCTTCTAATGAGCATTACATGTGTTTATATAGAGTTTAGGGCTTTAGGGGGAGGCTAGGTTGTACCCAAGGAGGTTGGAAATAGATCTTTTGTGAATTAAACTGGCAAGGTGCCAAATAAGGCAAGTGTAGGATCTTCTGGATTAGAACTTGAATAACTTTCGTATCTAATCTTGGTTTGGTATGATTCTAATTCGTGGAGCTTCCATTTTGAATCAAGATTCCATATCAAGTCTGTTTGTAGCCAAATTCCTTCTAGTTCGATCGCAATGTTTGAAAAAGTGCACGTAGGTCCAAGTCGGGTAAGTTCAAAATCACCTAATTTGTAAAACTTATATCTTCTGATTCAGAGCAGCTTTTGACCTGATTCCAACTCTCAGAGATTCTATTTTGATTCAAGATTCCATATCAAGTCGGTTTGTAGCTTAATTCCTTATGGTTCGACCATAAGCCTTCAAACAATGTAGACATTGAATCTTGGATGTCGGGTCACCTCCGTAGTTCGCGTCAAAACGTTGAATCTCGAGTTTCTTTCGTCGGGGCCAGCATCGATGGGCCACGCTCGACGTCCTTGGTCGATGTGAATCTTCAGGTGTGGTGTTGACCACGAACGGTCGACGCTTGCGTCGACGTTCTTCGTCGTCAGCTTCAAGTCTGGTCTATGGAGAGCGTCGATGGCACTGGTTCGACGGAGTGGGTCGACGGTCCTGCTCAGGAGGAGCATCGATGGCCCTGGTTCAATGCTAGCGTCGCTGCTTCTTTCGGGAGGCTCTTGAGATGTCTCTTCGTGATGTTCTTGGCCCGAACAACTAGCTCCTAAGGTCGTGTGGCTTCTTAGGATTCCAAAACACTCTAAAAGTGTATGATTTCCTCCAAGTACCTAGAAACACACAAACACATTCAGATGCACAAAAACTATCTTAAATATTAGTTATAACATATAAAATACACTAAATGAATACATAAAAATAGGTAAAATATGGTGCTATAAAATCATCATCCGAGAAAGGAGATCAGCTACTCCGTTCTCTATTCCTCCCTTATCCTTTATCTCCAAATCGAACTCTTGAAGGAGTAGTATCCAGCGGGGTAGTCTTGGTTTTGCATCCTTCTTAGCTAGTAAATACCATAGAGCCGCATGATCCGTGTGCACGATGACTTTAGAACCGACTAAGTATTGCCGAAACTTCTCAAAAGCAAACACGATCGCTAGAAGCTGCTTCTCGGTGGTAGCTTAATTCATTTGCGCCCCGTCTAGCGTTCTACTCACGTAATAGATTACATTCAGGTTTTTATCTTTGCGTTGTCCTAGCACAACTCCTCCAACATAGTCACTAGCATCGCACATAATCTCGAACGGTAACTCCCTATCCGGTGGTTGTACTATCGGTGCACTCACTAGCTCTTTCTTGATTAATCTGAATGCCTCGAAACATGTGTCATCAAACTTGAACTCGACATCCTTGCATAGTAGGCTGGTGAGTGGCTGAGCTATCTTAGAAAACTCTTTGATGAATCTCCGATAAAACCCAGCGTGACCAAGGAAGCTTCGTATGTCCTTCACCGTTTTTGGAGGTTCTAAGCTTGTCATGACAACGATTTTAGCCTTGTCAACTTCGATTCCTCTTTCTGAAATTTTGTGCCCAAGAACGGTTCTTTCTTTCACCATGAAATGGCACTTCTCCCAATTAAGTACGAGGTTGGTCTCCTCGCAACGTTTAAGTACCTTGCACAAATTAGACAAACAACCACCAAACGAAGAACCATACACAGAGAAATCATCCATAAACACCTCAACTACTGATTCAATTAAATCTGAAAATATCGACATCATACACCTTTGAAAGGTTGCAGGTGCATTACATAGTCCAAACGGCATTCTTCGATAAACAAAGGGACCGTAAGGACATGTAAATATCGTTTTTTTCTTGATCTTGCGGGTGTATCGGGATTTGAAAGAATCTCGGATATCCATCTTAAAAGCAATAGTGAGAATGATTAGCTAACCATTCTAACATTTGGTCAATAAATGAAAGAGAAAAATGGTCTTTTCAAGTGGCAACATTTAATTTTGTAAAATCAATATACATCTTATGTCCAGTGATAATTCTAGTAGGAATAAATTCAACATTTTCGTTCTTTATCATAGTAATGCCACCCTTTTTGGGAACTACATGAACAGGTGATACCCAAGTACTATCGGATATAGGATAAATAATTCCTGCATCTAAAAATTTAAGAATTTCATTTTTTACGACTTCACGCATATTTAGATTTAAACGTCTTTGAGGTTCAATGGAATTCTTACATTCATCTTCTAAATGTATTATATGCATGCATAAGGATGGGGATATTCCTTTGATATCATCTAAAAAATATCCTTTGGCCTTTCTATATTTTCTCAATTCACAAAGTAAAAGAGACATTTCATCATCATTAAGTTCATCACTTACTATGACAGGATATGTTGAATGTGGACCGAGAAACGCTTACCTTAGCCCTTTTGGAAGTGGTTTCAGCTCCACTTTTGGTGCCTTGAGTTCGCTCCAATCATTTCCATCGCAAGTCTTACCATCGCTTGCTTCCTCTGCGGCTTCTTCTTCGTCGTTTTCGGTCAATCTTGAATAAGCCATCTCACGAGGTATCATGTCCGCCACTTTTCTGTTTTGTAGCGTTTGGAATTCTTCACTTAGCTCCTCGTTGTTTAGTTCAACTTCGTCTAATACACCATCAGTTAGCAAGTCGAGATCGTCTAGGTAGAAGATACGATCTCGCTCTTCGGATTTCTTCATCACCTCATCAATACTAAACTGCATGAATTTGTTGTTTAGGTGAAGGTTGATTTTTCTGTTTTTAACATCGATGATCGCTCCCGCGGTTGCTAGGAATGGTCTTCCTAGTATGAGTGGATCTTTGGGCTCGTGATCCATCTTGAGTACCACGAAATCAGTCGGAATTTGGTACTCACCAATCATCACCCGAATGTCTTTGAGTAATCCCACCATCACGAGCGACACTCTACACTCCTTGAAGTTTGTAAATCCCAACTTTTGTGCAATGGATAGAGACATGAGATTCACACTAGCTCCGAGATCACATAAAGATCTCTCGAATGTTACTTGACCGAGTGTACAAGAGAGAGTGAAACTACCCGGATTGTCTAACTTCCTTGAAATCTTTTTGTCGAGAATGACGGCGCTGCACTAGTGCGTCAGGAATGCCACCTCGGTGAGCTCTTTCTTCTTCTTAGTCACGAGATCTTTGAGGAATTTGCTAGCATTTTGAATCATCGTCAAGGCTTCTAGTATCGGCATAGTAATGATTAGACCTTTCATTTGTTGTTCAAATGCATTCCTCATCCTTTCCGCTATTCTCCCTATGATTCTTCCCAAAAATCTTAGGCTGATAATTACGTAAGTCGAGTGTCTCCTTACTCCTTACACGAGTGTTAGGTTCTCCATCCGTGTCCGGTTTCTCCTTAATAATTTCTTTAATCTCAGGCTCTTCCTCAATTTCACTGGGATCTTCCTTCTCGAGGATTGGGTTTTCCTTCTCGATGATCGGATTTTGTTTCTCAATGATAGTCTCGTTGTTCTTTTTGTTGATCGGTTGTTTAGGTGGGATCGGTCTTAACTCATTTCCACTCTTCAAGGTTATCGCTTTGATTGTTGGTGTTACCTCCAATGTCTTGGTTTCTAGTTTGTGGACCTTAGAAACCAAGTCTTCGAACTTCTCATCTAACTCGTGACACCGTTGATTAACCTCCTTGAAGTCTTCACTACCCCTTGTAACCATGCTTGTCTATTCTCCCAAAACATCCTGAACTATCTCCTCAAGTTTGCCCGTTTTAGCCGTCAAGAAACTTGTCTCCTCGCTATTTTTGGACTGAGCATCGACCATGTACGGTCGATGTTCATGTCCGGTTTTAGTTGCGTCGACGTGGTATGCTCGATATAGCTGGTCGATGTTTGCTTCCTGTGTTGCGTCGATGTCGTACAATCGATGCTCCTGCTCGACGGTCCTCCTTTGAAAGTCGTCGACCCATCCTGGTCGACGGTGTTGTTCTGTATATTGTTTTTGATGGAACAAAATATTGCATCAATTTCAGCTTCTCCTCATCTTCGTGGATGTCGGCGTGTTTGTCTATTCGATCGTAGTTCGCGTCACTCTCGGCTAGATTCTCCACTAACGTCCTTCCACGTTGCGCGTCATGGCCCAAGAAAATTTCCCAACTTCCTACATCGAGTAACGTACGATACTCAGGAGTCACTCCCCGGTAAAATATGCTCAGCAAGGACTCATTGCCAAATTTGTGAGCTCAGGAGTCACTTTCCCAAATACGATACTCAGGAGTCACTTTCCCACGCTTCTCCGAAGCTCTTAGTGCTTTGTTCTGCGAAGTTTGATATCTTGTTTCTCTAATGAGCTGTCCTACCGTTTGAATAGAAATTTGTTAGGAACGCTTTCCGATATTCACTAAACGTTGTAACGGTCTCAGATGGAATGTACTTCTCCCACTCTTGTGCTTTACCCCTAAGTGAAAATGGGAATAATCGAAGTTTTAGCGCATCTTCAGAGAGAACGGTTATTCTCACCAAGTCGCACAACTTGTCGAATTGATTTAGATGATCCATAGGGTTCTCTGTTGATAAACCGTGAAATTTGTCACCCTGGATCATTTTAATCAAGCTAATCTTGATTTTGAACTCGACATCTCCCACGGGTGGTGGTTGGATGCCTTCGCAATTGCCGTGGCTTGTTGGCTCGCCGGCCATGCCTATCATTCGTGTAGCCTTTGGCCTACGCATCCAATTTTCGTCCATCCAGTCCAGCAACTGGTCCGCCCTTATCATTTTCCAAGTCTTAAATCCTGAAAATCCAAGAAAAAAAACAAAATAAATAAAATGTTGAAGAAACCTAGTCTCAGATTCAGACCAAGTCTCTATGGCTATTGCTGTAGTCCCCGACAACAACGCCAAAAACTTGATAGGAGTACGATTTACCTACTTCTTCTCAGATTTCATCCGAGCGCTACCTATAGGGTATTCTCGAGAGTTTAACCCGGTTATACAGCAAGTGCACAGTTATGCTGTTGTAGGACGTACGGGATCGATTCGCAAAGACTGAGAATTATAAATGTAAAGCACAAATTTATTTAACTACACAAAGAATGCAGGAATAAATCTAATCTAGGTAAATTAAAAATGTTTTTGGGGTTTGTTTCTAAGTATTAAAATGCGTAAAATAAATAACGATAATTAAATAAATAGAAACGATTTAAATAAAATAAAATAAAATAAAGCATAAATTAAATAACAGAAATTGAATTACGTAAAATAAATTGCATAAAATAAATTGCGTAATTTAAATAATATAAAGTAAATGGCTTAAATTAAAGTGCGTAAATTAAATTGCATAAGATAAATTGCGTAAAGTAAATTGCATAAATAAAAAAACAGAAATTCAATTGCATAAAATAAAATAACTTAAATTAAATAACGATTAAACAATAATAAAAAAACGATCCCAAGGGTGAATGGGAACGAATCCGAAAATCTTCCAATACGAGAATTAATGTTCTTTAACCTTTCGTTAGCATCTATCGGTCTAGAGATTTCGTATAAAAATTAGTCCACGCTCTGATCTTTTCTCACTTTCGATTTCAGCTGGTTATATCTATTTGACCTTATATCTCTATTTCTTTCTACTCCAAATCCAAACGAATAGTTAATAATCTTTTTCCCAATAGACGGTTTTGTCCCATTCGGGTTTTCCGACATTGAGTTTAATGAGGCTGCTATTCATTTAGAAAAAGAGTTGGATTCTATCTTCTTTTCAGATTCAAGTAGCATTGAATGTATAACCGATGTTTTTTTGGTTTGAATATATTTTAACATTTATACCAAAAAAAAAAAATTTTACATAGTTTTAACACTAAAACGTGTAAACAATGTTGAAACAAAGGATCACATATTGACATGCCCACTTATGCCTCCTATTTGTGAGCCAGATCTGCATCAAACTTCTAAGAGAATGGAATGATATGCCCACTTATGCCTCCGATCATATATTTTCCCTCCAAAATTATGTCACTAACGCCAGGCGTAGGAGAATGAAGTGTTGAGCATCTAAGTTTGCTGAGGTGAGCCTCTCTAATATGTATTTCCAATCGGGATTTGGCTGAAACTGTTGAAAATAGCACGTATGTCCAGCCAAACTGTATAAGAATATGGACACCTAAATAATTGATCTCGAGTCTCATCCGGTTTACCATATAAGACATAAAGTTGGTTAACACCCCATCTACTCATGCAATCACCAGTTGATAATTTATTCTGTATAGCTAACCACATGATCAAACAGTATCAGAGGAATCGCTGAGAAAACCAAATTATCTTGCTCCAAGAGACCCTTTGGTTTTGGTTTCGAATATGGTTCCATGTCTGAGATGTTGACAAATTTGACTTAAAAGTTTAAGAATTAATTCAATGTTTAATGATATAAATGAACTTTTATATAATTTAAATTAACATAATAGAATGGGTTAAAGTGATACACTTCTCAACAAATATAATCTAAAATATATGTACAATTTGTTTTGAGAAATTCTTTAAATGACTAATGTAATGTTTTTTTTTTGTCTAAAAGTATCAAGAAAAATTTTGAAATATCAAAACACCACAAACTTATAGAAAATATGATAATTTCTGAAAGAAAAAAATACATTAAAAAATCTGAAGACAATTGCATTCAACATTAAAAAGGTGTCACAACTGCAAATTGTTGTGCTGATGCTTTATCTAAGTGTATAGGAGATTTTCCTATTTATCATGCTTTTCTTGATGTTGTTCATCCAATTTGGCTTGTCCCATTGGTTGTTAGTGATAAACCTTGTACTCAAGTTTTAAGTACCACTTAATGGAAGTTGTTTCAGTTGTTGAAAAAAAAAAAAAAAGGTGTCACAACTCCAAACTATGTTCACTAACTAACACATGAATAATTTATAATAGCGCACAATCCACTATAAATTTACACGAAAACTGTTATCATAAAAGTAAGTTCACGCACTAAATTTGTTGAAAAGAGTGGATCACACGGTGATGAGCAAGCTATGGGCCGAGATCAATATGTGGAAAAAAGGGCCTAAGTTCGAATCTAAGCACATGGGGGTATGGTGAGTGTTCAAATACAAAAGGGAGTAATGTGAATATTCAGGAAGTGTGTGAAGAGAGCGCTCAGCCCTTGGGAAGAGTAATAGGACCGTTGGAGAGGTGCAAAGCTCAAGGAGATAGTGAACAAGCTAAACTGGTGAACATAAGGGTGATACACGGCAAAGCTACTTATGGGAAGAAAACAGTTTCCTTAAATGGGTGAATGAGTATAAACGGTAAAAGGTGTTTTACTTATTTTAGTTAGCTTAGCCACTTGTTTTAATCCATTGTATTTTAGAATGTTGTGTATACGTCTTTATATGTTGTAATCACACAAATAAGCAATATATACAATTCAGTTAGAAAACTTAAAACTTCTCTCTCGATTTCTCTTCTTTCTCACTTAAATCCTTTTATTCTCAAACTCATCATCCTAATATCCTAAATTCTACATGGTATCAGAGCAGATATAGATCATCTAAAGCTGCTTAAACTCGTGTATAACTCTAAGTACAATGGAGAATCAGAAGATGGTGGTGTTGCCGGTGGTTCTAAAAGGAAACAACTATCTACTCTGGTCTAGGACTGCTAAGACCACGTTAAGGAGTAGAGGGTTGTGGGAACATGTGGAGCCTCAAGAAGGAAGTAAGAACACAGGAGGAAGTGGTGAAGAAGACAAACCTAAAGAAGGTAGCGAAGCTAAGAAGAAGGAGGAGGAAGCTAAGTGGGAATAAGAAGATCAATTCGTTCTTTCGGTCATCCAAAGTTTCTTAAAGGCTCCTATTCTGTGAGACCGCGAAGGATCTTTGGGAACTTCTAGGAGTGCATGGAAACCTCTCCAACATAAGCAGAATCTTTGAAATCAAGAAGGCGTGAAACAACCTTCAACAAGAGGAAAAGCAGTTCAAAGATGTGTTTGGAGATTTTAGAGGACTATGGGCTCAGTTGGAGATGTTAAGGCTGATAGGAATAGGATTTACTTACTTCGTCTCAGGTTTCACCCGAGCTCTATCTATAGGGTAGTCTTGAGAGTTTAACCCGATTATATCGCAAGTGCACAGTAATGCAGTTATAGTATGTACCGGATCGATCCGCAGAAACTGAGAATAAATACATAGATAATGCAGGAATAAATCTAATCTAGGTTAATTATAAATGTTTTTGGGGTTTGTTTCTAAGTCCTACGATGCGTAAAATAAATAACGATAATTAAATAAAATAAAATAAACTAAAGCACAAATTAAATAACAGAAATTGAATTACGTAAAATAATTGCACAAAATAAAATTCGTAATTTAAATAACATAAATTAAATAGAATAAATTAAAGTGCATAAATTAAATTGCATAAGATAAATTGCGTAAAGTAAATTGCATAAAGTAAATTGCATACATAAAATAACAGAAATTAAATTGCATAAATTAAAGTGCATAAATAAAATAACATAAATTAAATTGCATAAATAACGATTAAACAATAATAAAGAAAATGATCTCAAGGGTGAATGGGAACGAATCCGGAAATCTTCCAATACGAGAATTGATGTTCTTTAACCTTTCGTTAGCATCTATCGGTCTAGAGAGTTCGTATAAAAATTAGTCCACTCTCATGGTATGCTAATCACTATTTAAAACCCACTCTCGTGGTGCTTCACAAGCATTGAGAACGATCTCGTCATCGACCGGATTGACTAGCAATTGCAACTCTACAAAGTAGTCAATCTCCTAACATGCTTAGTTCCAAGATCCTAATCCACTCTCATGGCATCAAGACTCTAAGGTGCTCAACTAACTTGATCAAAGCTAATTTAGATATATAAGTTCACAAGTAAGAATAGATTTATCGATAAACTATGATTCCAAGTATGTAGATCCGAAACCTCTATCCTCTCTTGTGGTATAAAGAATTCCCAAAACACTTGGTCATGCCTAATGGATTAGACCAGACTCTTAGACCACTCCCGTGGGAGTAGATCTAGCCTTAGAAACACATACAAGGTAGCCAATCGGTTAAAAACACAAAACATCAATCTCTAATTAGTAGATCTCATCATCGATCTCCACCCTAGTGATGCAATCCTAGGATCTGATGCATCACCATCTACCACCTGGACTTCACTCACAGCTCACCTAGGGAGCACCTCGAAGTGGAATCAGGCCAAAACAAGCTCGGACGTAGAAGTTATGACCGAAACAAGACAGACGGACCAAAAGCTTCCGAAACTGGACCAACGTGCATTCAAGCCTTCTCCTCTCATTTTTGCAAAGTGTTGAACGTTTGTGAGGTTCTAGTCCGAGAGAGAAAAACCGAGAGAAGTCCGAGAGAAGTCCGAGAGAATTAAGTGAAAGTTTGAGTTGCCTTGCTAGAGTGTTCGGATCATCAGAGTTAACCGAAGGAAGTCAATCCGTTCGTGTTATCGTCGGGAATCCTTAGCCCAACCCTTAGACTGTGAGTTCGGTTACATGTTCTTATGCAAGATCGTGGTATATGAGTTCGTTTTCTTGTTTGTGTTGCATATGTTCGGTTATGTGGTTAAGTCGTATGCATATGTCCGTTTGTTTATGCATGATTGATGTGGTGTTTGGTTGTATATMTGTTGTTTATGTGGGATTTATGCGTATGACGGATTGGATTTCTTAAGAATACATATGGGCTATCGGTTCGCTACCATGGCCGTATGTCGCATGACGATGCGGATAATTGACGGGTTACCGTGAGCAACCCGGCAGTCAATTATAGTTCGGGTTACTCGGCCATTTGTTTTAGTAGCCGTGGCCGAGTGAAGTAAGATGGGAACGTTCGGGTCACTCGGGTTCTCAATAGCCTTTGTGGCTGAGGCCGAGTGAAGTAAGAGTTGGAACCTTAAGAAATTATCCAATTCCGCAGGAAGAGTATAAGTGAGTTTGGAGAAATATTGAGAATTATTTATGAACCTTTTTATACTTGTGAATTTTGGTTTGATATTTGAATGTTTGTTTGGGGGTTATGCGGGTAATGATATGCTTGTACGGCACTCGTTCTCGCTAAGCAAAATAGTTGCTTACGAACTCATTCTTGCAAGTAAGCGTAAGCAGTGAGGAAGGGGAAGGAACAATTTTGGTGAAGTCGGTGTATAGAGTTTAGCCTTTTGTAAAACGTATGTTTCTATGACTTACTCGTTTATGTTTTGTCTTCCGCTGTAGCCTTTTGTACGATAGTATGGCCATGTAAATCAGTTTTTGTTGTCTGAACTTAAGTTTTATAAATAAAGGAAGTTTTATGTAAAAGCTTAAGTTCCCGGTAATGATATTAGCTTTGTCCGAGCGAACTAACTACGAGCTTTTGTTCGGGTTGGAAAGCTTTGAATAAAAGTAAGTAGGAAACATGACGCTTCGGATGCTCCGTCTAAGGTCTCGGTGAGTTCGGGAACTTCGGATCGAATGTCCGGACGCGTCATAAGTAGCGTTTCCGTTCTAGGCGAGAACGGGGGTGTTAAAAGGTGGTATCAGAGCATTATTACGATGCTCATAAGGGACTTAATTTTTGGATTTTATCGAGTAAATGTGTCGCAAAAGGCTATTAGGAAACACTGGCTTTGTTCCTCCTTTTCTTTGCTTAAGTTCTGACCTTGGTTCGTTTGTAGACTATGCCGCCGAGAAGAGCTTACAGAGGGAGTGGACGTCCGTGGATCAATCCTAGTGCCCCTGTGCTGGAATCAGACTCGAGTTCTTATGAATCAGACCCGTCTGAGAACCTTTCACCATGCGAGTCCGTCGGACAGACTATGAGTAACTGCGAGTACGAAGTGGATGAGTTAGATACTCGTGACATGAGTGTAAATCAGCAGGATGATGATGCGTCATCAAGTACGGTTAACGGAAGGCCGAATCAAACTAGAGCAGAACCGTCAACAAGAAGGAGAAGTTTATTCACGAGTCTTGTCAAAGGACTAATTGATCGTTTGGATCGCCGTGAGAATTGAGCTAGTTCGACTTATTCCGCTTTAGAGCCGGACTTTTTAAAGATAGTGAGAATGATGAAAACATTGGGGACGGAAAGATTTGAAGGTAGCACAGACCCCTTCATAGCGGATGCCTGGATAAAGAACTTGGAGAAAATTTTCGAGGCTACACGATCCCCAGAAGCCTTTAAGAAGGATGTCGCCAATTATTACTTGGATAAGGATGCGGTAAATTGGTGGAATGCATTGGAGAGGCGTTTTAGAGGGTACTCAACCAGATACACTTGAACTGAGTTTCGTAACGATTTTATGAGGAAGTACTTCCCTCCGGAAGCTCGGGACCGGCTGGAGATTCAGTACTTTAGGCTCACACAGGGTGACCGAAGTGTCCGGGACTATTAGGCAGAATTCACTCGCCTCCGTCAGTACGCGAATTACACACGGGGTGATGAGCCCTCGACTGCCCGGAAGTTCCTGCATGGATTACGACCAGAGATTTGGAGTTTTTTACAAGTAGTATAGTTCACAGATCTAACTACCTTGGTGGAACGAGCCGTTAACGTGGAAGTGGGACTGGCAGCAGAACGAAGGGAAGCTGCGAGAACTAGTGGGACACGTGATGCGGGAAACCAGAGGAATTTTACACCCAATGATCGGGATAAGAACGCAAGGATATCAGTGAGGCCCGTTGGCCAGCTGCGGACCTGTTACAGATGTGGTCAGAAAGGGCACACAGCCGCAGTTTGTAGAAACGCTATGCCAAATGTTCAGCGCCGAGACATAGTGTGTTTTACTTGTAATGGAAGGGGACATTACGCGACCTCTTGTCCTCAGAGGCAGACGCAGCAAGCGTACCAGCCCTTGGCCATTCAACCGCCTGTGAACCGTCCTGCCCCAGGACCCGTGCCTAAGAAGCAGGTAACTCAAGGCCGATTTTATGCGTTAGGTGGTGCTAAACCTGAACCGTCATGTCCTCTTAAAGGACCCATTGCAGGTATGTTGGGTTCTTGACCTTATGATTGAATTGATGCGTTATGCTTACTTGATGATTGAATGCATATAGAATAAAGAACATGTTAAATTGATGGATATTAGGAACTTTGCGTGTTGGTGGTATTTTTGTGCATGTGTTGTTTGATTCGGGTGTGACACATAGTTTCGTGTCACCTGAAGTAGTGAGAAGTTTCCAGGGAACCTTTACGATAGTGAAAGTGAGTATGCCTATTAGAACACCCGGTGATCAAATCCTCCATGCCACAAGCAGTGTGTTGGGAGTTCCTATCATCATCAGAGAGACTAAGTTTTCAGCGAACCTGTTAGTTACTCCGTTAGCTCACCATGAAGTGATTTTGGGAATGGATTTGTTATCTAGTTATCAGGCACATTTGGAATGTGGTAAAGGCTGAGTTTTGTTGGAAAAAGATGGACATCCAGTGGTCTCCTTTGGTGGGTTTTGTCCAAGTCTTGGAGTAGCCGTTGTGTCGGCATTAAGAGCTGAGAAGGAGTTGCGTTGTGGAGAAGCTTACTTGTAACCTTAACCATGATTGATGACGATGTAGAAGAAGAGCCAAAGTTAGAAGAAATTCAAGTGGTTCGGGAATTTCAGGATGTATTCCAACCCTTGGAAGGACTACCTCCGTCTCGCTCTAATCCCCTTCACCATTGCTCTTGAGCCAGGCGCATTACCAATAGCCAAAGCACCATATAGAATGGCACCGGTAGAAATGGCGGAACTTAAGAAACAATTGGAAGACCTTACCGATAAAGGCTTCATCAGACCAAGTTCTTCGCCATGGGGTGCTCCGATCCTGTTCGTGAAAAAAAAGGATGGGAGTATGCGGTTATGTATTGATTATCAGGGAATCAATAACGTAACGATCAAAGATAAGTATCCACTTCCGAGGATAGATGAATTGTTGGATCAGTTGCAAGGTGCTAAGTTATTCTCCAAGATTGACCTCGCTTCAGGCTACCATTAGATTTCGATCGCAGAGGATGATGTTCAGAGGACCGCTTTTAGGACAAGGTACGGACATTATGAATTTGTGGTCGTTGTAGTATAGTGGTAAGTATTCCCGCCTGTCACGCGGGTGACCCGGGTTCGATCCCCGGCAACGGCGCCAAATTGATATAGGTCAATTCCTTACTAGACCAAAGTTTCGTTGTAGTATAGTAAGGTGTCAATCCATAAGGGTGAAGATATTAACCAAAAAGGATGAGATCAAGCAATTCAAGACAAGCCAAACAAATGGTGAATGGGACTAGTGACCTAGACGAAACTGGAAATAAGAGTTAAAAGAGATACTGTCTAGACTAGCAGAACTAATGTAAAATGAGAAATATCAGAACGGCGATAGACTAACAGAAAATTCAATCAATGCAAGAAGTTCCTAAGGATGGATAATCGACTCGTGTCCTCTTACACAGTGGTCTAACAAAACTCAATCAAGCTATTCCCTAGACATCAAACATCACAACCAGTTAAGTCCACTCCGTGATAATAACCTCTGCAGACCAGTCTCCAGAATCCCCTTTGGCGAAATCTACGCTAGCAGCATTAAGATTCAGTTCAATATTGTCAATAAACACCACAACTAATCCCTTAGGCTAGGTATGCAAATCTCTAACATCAGTTCACCAAGCATTTTATCAAACACCTTTGGGTGGAAAAACACCTAAGTTCTAATCTCAATCGATCGAGAGAAATTAGCATTAAGAACACGATTTAAGGAAATCAAACAATAAACACTCAACCACCAAGAGACAAGATTTCACACCTAATCTATCCCATCCTCAAGAACCCTAATGACTACTCAAAACACATGAAGAACAACATAATCACAAACCCAAAATCAAAATAACTTGCATATAAGAGATAAGGAAGAGAAGAGTAGAATAAAGGTTCAAACAC
The DNA here is from genome assembly GCA_018361395.1 of Boechera stricta. Taxonomy (NCBI): domain Eukaryota; kingdom Viridiplantae; phylum Streptophyta; class Magnoliopsida; order Brassicales; family Brassicaceae; genus Boechera; species Boechera stricta. The sequence continues at coordinate 18,780,881 of CM031539.1, read as the reverse complement.
AAATACTCAGAGAATCAAAGATAAAAGATCAGAAGCAAGAACGTGATGAAGAACAAAAAGAGAACTAGAAAGTTAGGCTAAAAACCAACTCTCTTTAGTCTTAATCCCCCATTAGGTATTTATACTAAATCTTAAAAACCCTAAAACGTCATGGACAAAATGGTAAAAACGTAGATAGGTCCATACCATTTCTGGCCGAGTGGTGCTCGAGCTGGATGAAATCAAGATTGCTTTTTATGTTGAGCTCGAGCAGGTGACTCGATGATGGGCTCGAGCTGGACAGAAAAATTCCAAGACTCCTCTTTATGATGGGCTCGACATGGAGCTCAGCATGCTCGAGTGCTCGGCCGAATATTCAAGATCGCCGACCTGCTCGATACGCTCGAGCATGGGTGCTCGAGGAGCTTCGCCGATCACGCTCGGCAGAGCATCCAGGTCGAGTGTGATGCCCTAACCCGAACTTCTCCAAAATCACCGAAAGTACTCCTGCAAGCCAAATATGCAGGACCTATGCAAACCTCACGCAAAACACTCTAAGTATGCAAAACTAGGAATAAATGACAAGAACAGGGTGAATAACACGTCTAGATGTATGAATTATGCAAGCTAAAACCATGCAAAATGCAAGCATATCATAATGTCGTTTGGCTTGACAAATGCACCGGCAGCTTTCATGAGATTAATGAATGAAGTATTCCGGGAGTACTTAGATGAGTTTGTAATCATTTTCATCGATGACATTCTCATCTACTCACGAAGTGCCGAGGAGCATGAAAGGCATCTAAGAATGGTGTTGAATCGGCTAAGAGAGCAAAAACTGTTCGCTAAGTTCAGTAAGTGCAAGTTCTGGAAAAAGGAAATTGGGTTTTTAGGCCATCGAGTATCGGAACATGGCGTATCTGTTGATCCCGAGAAGATCGTTGTCATCAAGGATTGGCCCAAACCAACCAATGTCACGGAAATACGGAGCTTTTTGGGTTTGGCTGGATACTACCGTAAGTTTGTGAAAAATTTTGCTGCTCGGGCCAAGCCGTTAACTCGTTTGACGGGAAAAGGAGTTAAGTTTCAGTGGGATACCGAGGCAGCAAATGCGTTTGAGCAGTTGAAGGAAGCGTTGATCACTGCTCCTATTTTAGTTCTCCCTGAACCTCACCAGCCTTACACGGTGTATACGGATGCATCTCGAGTGGGATTAGGTTGTGTATTGATGCAGGATGGGAGAGTCATTGCCTATGCATCACATCAGTTAAGAAAGCATGAAGAAAACTACCCCACTCATGACTTAGAAATGGCCGCAGTAGTTTTCGCATTGAAGATATGGAGATCGTACCTTTATGGAGAAAGTGTTGAAGTACTTACGGATCATCAAAGCCTTAGGTATTTGTTCACTCAACCAGACTTGAACTTGAGACAGCGGAGATGGATGGAATTCATTGCAGATTACGATTTAAAGATCCTTTACCATCCCGGGAAAGCAAATGTGGTGGCAGATGCTTTAAGTCGTCGACGAGCAACTGTGAACATTGAGAAGGACGTGGAAGCCTTAGCCGCTGTATTAAAGATGGTGAGTCTAACGACCCTAGAAGGTGAAACCAGTGAGCCGTTGGGACTTCAGGCTGTGAACCAAGCAGGTTTGATTCAAAGGATCCGGGAAGAACAGTACGAAGATACGAACCTAAAGAAGATCATAGAGGAGTTGAAAGATATAGAAGGAAGAAATGAGAGTGGTTATCACTTAGCCGCCGATGGAACTTTGTTGTTGAATGGAAGGATTACAGTTCCCGCCGGAAAAGAGTTAAGAAAAGAAATTCTGAGAATGGCGCATCACTCATTGCTTAGTATTCATCCAGGAAGTACCAAAATGTATCGGGACATCAGACGGTACTATCACTGGCCGGGAATGAAAAGGTCCGTAGCGCAGTGGGTAGCTCAGTGTCAGACGTGTCAGTTGGTTAAAGTAGAACATCAGCTACCGGGAGGATTGTTACAAAGCTTACCGATCCCAGAATGGAAATGGGAGGCCGTTGCGATGGATTTCATAACCGGACTACCAATCGCACCAGGACGAGGGAACGATGCCATATGGGTAATAGTCGATCGTTTAACTAAATCCGCGCATCTTCTTCCGATAAAAGTGGAAGATAAGTTCGAAACTCTAGCCAAGTTGTACATAAAAGAAATTGTTAGACTTCATGGAGTACCAGCGAACATCGTGTCTGATCGAGATCCTCGATTCACTGGAAAGTTTTGGCGTGCATTTCAAGATTCCTTGGGAACTGAACTACATCTTAGCACAGCCTTTCATCCTGAGACTGATGGGCAGACAGAACGGACCATACGAACCATTGAAGACATGCTCCGGATGTGTATGTTAGATTGGGCCGGGACGTGGGAACAACACTTACCTTTGGTGGAGTTCTCTTATAACAACAGTTTTCATTCCAGTATCGGCATGTCACCTTACGAAGCTTTATATGGACGGCCGTGCCGAACACCAGTGTGTTGGACTAAAGTGGGTGAGAGGAAAATGTTTGGGATCGACATTGTGGATGAGACAACAGAAAAGATCAGGACTGTTCGAAGGAATATGAATATGGCTCAAGACCGTCAGAAGAAGTATGCTGATCAGAATCGAAGGGAAGTGGTGTTTGAGGTTGGAGATTGGGTGTATTTGAAAGTAGCGGCTCAGAAAGGGAAAGACCGATTTGGAAAAGTCGGAAAATTGGCTACTCGATTTGTAGGACCTTATAAAATTTTGGGAAGGGTCGGGGAGTTGGCTTATCGCCTAGAACTTCCCTCGGACATGGTCTTACATCCGGTGTTTCATGTATCCATGTTGCGAAAACATGTAAGAGACCCGACGGAGATTGAACCTCAAAGGATATAAGAACTTCGTACTAATCTTACCTACCTTGAGGGACCAATACGGCTAGGAGAGCGACGAGTCAAGAAGTTAAAGAACCGACAGATTTATCAAATCCAAGTCTTTTGGGGAAAGCAGAATAAAATTGTGGTGACTTGGGAAGACGAAGAAAATTTCCAGAAGAGTTACCCCGAGATGTTTGTTACTGAAGCTTAGACTTGAGCCTAAGAATTCGGGACGAATTCTATTAAGGGAGGGAGAATGTAGTAACCCTCACTTTTGATCGAAAAATCAAAAAAATGTCCGACACGGAAATGTCCGAGAATTGCTAAGTATTTGAGGTGCTTCTGTAACCAAGTTGGTAGGTAGCTGGGTGGAGAGCTGCTTCCGTAAGCAAGCACGCAGGTGGGTGGCAACGTGCTCGGGCTAAGCTAGCAAGCACGCAGCTGGGTGGCAACGTGCTCGGGCTAAGCTAGTAAGCACGCAGCTGAATGTTGAGGTACTTGTGAGCAGCTAAGCAGCTGAGTGGCGTGCGCATGTGCCAAGCTGGTGAATGAGCAGCTTAGCTTGCCCACCTCCGAAGTTTGCTTGGCGAGTCATGGGCTGAGGTGTCGGATTTTTGGCAGCCTAAGAAACCCTTGGCCGAAGTCTTGTCTGTTTATATATTCAAGCCTTCTCCTCTCATTTTTGCAAAGTGTTGAACGTTTGTGAGCTTCTAGTCCGAGAGAGAAAAACCGAGAGAAGTCCGAGAGAATTAAGTGAAAGTTTGAGTTGCCTTGCTAGAGTGTTCGGATCATCAGAGTTAACCGAAGGAAGTCAATCCGTTCGTGTTATCGTCGGGAATCCTTAGCCCAACCCTTAGACTGTGAGTTCGGTTACATGTTCTTATGCAAGATCGTGGTATATGAGTTCGTTTTCTTGTTTGTGTTGCATATGTTCGGTTATGTGGTTAAGTCGTATGCATATGTCCGTTTGTTTATGCATGATTGATGTGGTGTTTGGTTGTATATCTGTTGTTTATGTGTGATTTATGCGTATGACGGATTGGATTTCTTAAGAATACATATGGGCTATCGGTTCGCTACCATGGCCGTATGTCGCATGACGATGCGGATAATTGACTGGTTACCGTGAGCAACCCGGCAGTCAATTATAGTTCGGGTTACTCGGCCATTTGTTTTAGTAGCCGTGGCCGAGTGAAGTAAGATGGGAACGTTCGGGTCACTCGGGTTCTCAATAGCCTTTGTGGCTGAGGCCGAGTGAAGTAAGAGTTGGAACCTTAAGAAATTATCCAATTCCGCAGGAAGAGTATAAGTGAGTTTGGAGAAATATTGAGAATTATTTATGAACCTTTTTATACTTGTGAATTTTGGTTTGATATTTGAATGTTTGTTTGGGGGTTATGCGGGTAATGATATGTTTGTTAGGCACCTGTTCTCGCTAAGCAAAATAGTTGCTTACGAACTCATTCTTGCAGGTAAGCGTAAGCGGTGAGGAAGGGGAAGGAACAATTTTGGTGAAGTCGGTGTATAGAGTTTAGCCTTTTGTAAAACGTATGTTTCTATGACTTACTCGTTTATGTTTTGTCTTCCGCTATAGCCTTTTGTACGATAGTATGGCCATGTAAATCGGTTTTTGTTGTCTGAACTTAAGTTTTATAAATAAAGGAAGTTTTATGTAAAAGCTTAAGTTCCCGGTAATGATATTAGCTTTGTCCGAGCGAACTAACTACGAGCTTTTGTTCGGGTTGGAAAGCTTTGAATAAAAGTAAGTAGGAAATGTGACGCCTCGGATGCTCCGTCTAAGGTTTCGGTGAGTTCGGGAACTTCGGATCGAATGTCCGGACGCGTCATAAGTAGCGTTTCCGTTCTAGGCGAGAACGGGGGTGTTACAAACGGTGCTAGTCATTAAGCACTGAGAAGCCATGGGAGGATGGCATTGTGTCTTCACCATCACGCCAAGGTTAAGACATCCCAAGCCTCAAGATTAGTAGCATACTCTTTCCCTACTCCTAGCTTTCCCACCAGGTTTTACTAGGAAAGGGTTTTAATGAGGCGTGAAGACTTGAGCATCATTTCTCCGCTCCCATTGCTCGTTCTACTTAAAAATATCAATGACAAGTGAGGATGAAAAAAAGAAGTGATCTTTATCCAAGAGAAGTCATTACAAAAGCTTTTCTTCCTATACTTAGTCTATTTTGCTTATTTTGAGACTTATGAGCCGTTGTTGCTTTTAGGGCCTTTTTATTTGTGTTGTAATTAGGCCCAATTTGTCTTTGGTCCATTTAGCATATGAGTGCCCTAATTTGTAGCCTATAAAGGCAAGTCCTTCCTCATTTGAAAAATCAAGCAATCATTTACACAAATCTGAAAGTTTACAACTTTGTCTCCTAATCTATAGAGGTTGCTCTAGATTAGTAAACCCTAGGGTATTTGAGTGTCACATACTCTTTGGTTCTTGGCTGTATCAAAGGTCCCTCCATAACCTTTGTGTTTCACCATTCACTCCACCGGTTACTTCCGCTCACCACCATTCTCTCGCTTCACACGGATTGAAGTCTTCTCCGTCGTCTAGCTCCATTGTTTGTTGGTTCCCTCAAGTTTGGTTGTTCGGGCCAAGAACATCACGAAGAGACATCTCAAGAGCTTTCCGAAGGAAGCCGACGGCACACCTGAAGATTCACGTTGACCAAGGACCTGAAGATTCACATTGCTATCCTGAAGGAAGAAAATCGAGATTCGACGTCTTGACTTGTCTGCACTCTTTGGAGGCCTACGGTCGAATGAGAAGGAATTAAGCTAAAAATAACTTGCTATGGAATCTTGATTCAACATGGAAGCTCTGAGAGTTAGAATCAAGTCAAGAGCTACTCATAATCAGAAGATATGATTTTTACAAGTTAGGTGACTCTGAACTCATCCGGTTTGAACCTACGTTCACTGTTTCAAACATTGCGATCGAACCAGAAGGAATTTGGCTACAAACCGACTTGATATGGAATCATGATTCAAAATGGAAGCTCCACGAATTAGAATCATACCAAACAGAGATTAGATGCGAAAGTTATTCAAGTTCTAATCCAGAAGATCCTACACTTACCTTATTTGGCACTCTGCGAGTTTAATTCGAAAAAGATCTTTCCCCAACCTCCTTGGGCATGAACTAGCCTCCTCCTGAACCCCTAAACTCTATATAAACACATGTAATTCTTATTAGAAAGGGTTCCCACTTTTTGGTAGCCATCACTTAGAGAGAAAAGTCTCAAAACTCTTTGTTTTTATGTTTTTGTTATGAAAGTTCTTTAGTTCTTCTTCTTCTTCTTCTTCTTCTTCTTATTTCTTTGCTTTATTTACTGCTTTTGTTTATTGCTTATCATGTCTTCCTACTCATATCCTGCCGTCTCCCTTGGAGGTATGAGTGAGTAGATCCTTTAGATCTCTAGGGTAGAGATCGATGATGGGATTTATGTTATACTCATATCCTGCTGTTCTTAATCGATCTAGCTACTCTAATATTCATTCTTAATGCTAAGCTATTTCCTACGGGATGTGCTTAAGGTTATACGAATAGAAGCCCTTAGCACCACGAGAGTGGGTTAAACCTTCAGATCTGAATATTAGAGAGTATTAGTTATGGTCGAATTTGTTGTTTGATATAATTAATCATTGATCTAACTCTTTGTAAGTTAGGTTTAAACCTTAGGAACACTTCACCACGAGAGTGGATTGTGTTTAAGAAATAAATCTATCAATCACTTCGTATTTTCAACGAAAGTTAATGAATACTTAGTAATCGATGATGGGATTGTGCGCTATGCGTGAAAGTCGCCACGAGAATGGGTCGGACACAGCGACTAGCATACCACGAGAGTGGACTGGTCTATAACAGAAAATCCTTAGATTGACAAACATAAACTAAATTGGTAAAAACATAAATCCTAAAATATAGACTCCTTGACATCGTTCTCATTCACCCTAGAGATCAATTGTTAATTTATAATTTAAGTTATTTAATTTAAGTTATTTTATATTTATGTTATTTAATTTATGCCATTTATTTTTTGTTATTTATTTTCTACAATTTAATTTCTGCAATTTATTTTATGCACTTTAATTTCTGCAATTTATATTTCCGCAATTTACATTTCCGTACTTTATATTTCCGTAATTTATTTTCCGCACTTTAATTTATACTATTTATTTTGTGCACTTTAATTTACGTAATTTTATTTATGCAATTTACTTTATGTTATTTATTTTATACAATTTATAATTTAGTAATTTAATTATTATTTATATATTTTATGCACTTTAGGTATTATAACTAAAACCCCTAAAACAAATATAATTCACCTAGATTAGATTTATTCCTGCAATCTCTGTGTGTTATTCTCAGTCTTTGTGGATCGATCCTGATTATACTACAATTGCATTTAATCGTGCACTTGCGGTCACATCGGGTTAAACTCTCGAGGAAACTCGGGTGAAACCTGGTGGTGAGAAGAAGCGTAACCTTCTCCCCCTGTCAAGTTTTTGGCACCGTTGCCGAGGACTGTAGCAATAGCCATAGAGATTTGGTCTGAATCTGAGACTAGGTTTCTTTTTATTTTCTTGATTTAATTTTCTTTTTGATTTTTCAGGTAAAAAAGAATGAACCAGTTGCTGGACTGGATGGACGAGAGATGGATGCGTAAGCCAAAAGCTACTCGAACAATTGGCATGGTCGACGAGCCAACAAGCCAAAGCCACCGTTTTGGCATACAACCACCACCAGTAGGAGTGGATGAGTTTGAAATCAAGGTCGACTTGATTATCAAGGTCCAAAAAGGAAAGTTTCAAGGTCTATCAACGGAGAATCCTATAGAGCATCTGGATCACTTTGACGAGTTGTGCGATATGGTACAAATAAATGGTCTCTCTGAAGATGCACTGAAGCTCCGTTTATTTCCATTTTCACTTGGGGTGAAGCACATCAGTGGGAGAAGAACATTCCATCGGAGACCGTTACGACATGGAGTCAATGCCAAAAAGCTTTCCTAGAGAGATTCTATTCGAGCGCTAGAATAGCTTATTGGAGAAACAAGATATCAAACTTCAAACAACAAAGCACTGAGAACTTTAGAGAAACATGGGAGAGACTTCGAGGCTACACCACGCAATGTCCTCATCATGGATTCAGCGATGAGTCATTACTTTGCATTTTCTACCGAGGAGTGACACCAGAGTACCATATGCTACTAGACGCAGCTAGCCTTGGAAACTTCTTGGGGCAAGATGCAAATCATGGGATGACTCTAGTAGAGAACTTGGCTCAAAGTAACACAAGCTTTGGAGAAGACTACAACCAAATGAATAGACACGATGACATCCAAGAGGATAAGGAGAAGCTGACCATGGAGGGATTAAACGAAAAAATAGACATATTTCTGAAGTTAAAGCAAATATCGGTAAACTACGATAAATTTTTTCAAGACGATCGAATGTTTTCCAAGGATGGATATGCCAAGGTATGCCATGTCACGGAGTACCAACCTCACCTTCCTATGGAGCCTACTCACCAAAGTCATCAGAGGAGTTTTATCCCGGAGGAAAATGTTTCAGCAAGGTCTTTAACGGAGCCCATCGAGCTAAAGCATCGACCATACCAGGTCCACTCTCGTGGTAAACTGGATATGGATTTTACATAATCCCATCATCGAATACTAAGTGTCATTAAACTCTCGCCTCAAGAACACAAGGTGAGAGATAGATTTTTTTCTAAAGTATAACCCACTCTCGTGGCGAAATACTCCTGAAATAATCAATCTAACTTGGCCAAAGCGAGATCTATAATTAATTCTATCAAACAACAAATTCGACACTAGCTATGACTCTCTAGTATGCAGATCCGAAGGTTTAATCCATTCTCGTGGCATCAAACACTTCTAAATAGACAACCACACCTACTGGATTCAGTTGTACTCTTAAGTATCTCCCATCAGAGAATACTCAGCATTAAAGTGCACACTAGAGTAGCTAGATCGGTTAAGTACAACAATGAATTCTAAAACATAAATCCCATCATTGACCACCACCCCATGTGGTCTAAAGGATCTAGACTCTTGTCTCTTGTGGGTTACAGAGACAATATCTGATTTATAAAATAATAAATAGGTTTCCATGAGATGCGAACAGTAAAAGTGGTAGCTTTCAATGCCCCATTCACTTCTTTCTTACCTATATCCTTTTTTTTTCTTTTTACTTAAGGGAAGGAAGAGGGGAGATGTACTCACATAGACGTCTCTTGCAGGGACTCAGAGAGGTATCATGTCTCATGCATCTCAAGCCCCAAATCGAGAGTTTTAAGGTTCATTATGGTGAGAAGTCAATTCTGATTTGCCAAAGTCTTCGAAGGAATGATCCTTTTGGGGTTTGTCGATCCACTCATGGATTTTCCACGTTTTCTAGTAAAGATCAAACACTATCCATACATCATCCAAACATAAATACAAATTACACAATTAACAAGTTCAAATGCTACCTCATTAAAAACTTTTACACATGTTATTGAACCTATGAACGAGGAAAAGAGTGTAACTGATAACATCGTATTTTACATGTTTTTATGCATTCGAATAAGTTAGTTTTATGGCCTTATAACTAACATTTAATATAGTTTTAGTGTTTTTGCATATGTTTATGTGTTCTTAGGTACTTAGAGCAAAACTGGTGTTTCTAGAATGTTTAAGAGCCTTAAGAAGCCATGAGGACGTTGGAGCTACTTGCCATGGGTCGCGGACGATAACAGAAGGTTTTGTGGGAGCTATAGAGCCAAGCATCGACCCCAATATCGACATGTGGGGGTAGATATGAAGTCTGAAGAATTCCCAGAGAGAAGTCTCGGACCTAGAATCGACCTATCAAGCCAGATGCTATTTCTTGACCCTAGAATTGACCTATCAAGGTCAATTCTGGCCTCCGAGAAAAGTGGAAATTTAGTTATTTTCGGATTTTTGGCTTCTAGAAACTTAGAAAAATGACCTGGTTTGTTCCAGTAACTCTAAGACTATATAAATACTTGTAAAACATCCCTAGAGGTAGCCACCATCCCTTATAATCAATTCCATCAATAAACACACACAAAACTCTTTGTTCTTGAGATTTTTATTTATGAGATTTCTTTAGTTCTTCTTTTAATCACTGTTTTACTTTATTTACTGCTTAGTTTATTGTTTATCATATCTTCCTACTCATATCTTGCTGTCACCCACAGAGGTATGAGTGAGTAGATCCTTTAAATCTCTGAGGTGGAGATCGATGATGGGATATGTATTATAGGGTTTAGTAATGTTTGATTGTTCTTAATCGATCTAACTACTATAGTGTGCACTTTAATGCTAAGTATTCTCTCATGGGAGATGCTTAAGAGTACAACTAAATCCAGTAGGTGTGGTTGTACGTTTAGGAGTGTTTGAGGCCACGAGAGTGGGTTAAACTTTCAGATCTGCATACTAGAGAGTCTTAGCTAGTGTCAAATTTGTTGTTTGATAGAATTAATCATAGATCTGGCTTTGGCCAAGTTAGATTAAAGATCTTAGGAGTATTATACCATGAGAGTGGGTTGCACTCTAGAACAGATCTATCATTCACTTTGTATTCTTGAGGCGAGAGTTTATGGATGCTTAGTATTCGATGATGGGATTATATGAAATGCATATTCAGTTTACCACGAGAGTGGATCTGAATATAGAGTCTAGCATACCACGAGAGTGGACTAGCAAGACATGGATAATTCCTAGAATGACAAATATAAACTATTTAGGTAAAGTATGAACCCTAGATCTAGATTTCCTGAAATCGTTCACTTTCACCCTTGAGATCATTCATCTTATTATTGCTTACACGTTATTTAAGTATAGTTTATCGTACTTTATTTATTTATTGCAAACTTATTTAATTATTGCTTATTTATTTTATGCATTTAATTTAGATATTTAATTTAGTTTAATTTCGTTAGTCATTTATTTTAATAGTTTAGTTTATTTATCTGCTTTATTTATTTTATGTTATTTATCTCTTTTATTTATTTTAGGCATTTTAGATAGTAGAACCAAAACCCCCAACCTTTATATTTTGACTAAATTAGATTTATTCCTACTCTTTTTGTGTAGTTATTCTCGTTCCTCGTAGACGATCCCGCTGCATACACAATTGCATTTGCAACTAAGATAAGATCGGGTTAAACTCTCGATTAATTTATCTGGTGAAACCTGTGAAGAGGTAATAAAAACCTCCCATCAAGTTTTTGGCGCCGTTGCCGGGGACTGCAGCAATAGCCATAGAGATTTGGTCCAGATCTGAGACTAGGTTTCTTTTGTTTTATTTTATTGCTTTAATTTGTTTTTGTTTATATTTTTGATATCTCAGATTTTCAAAGTAAAAAAAAAATGGTAAGGACAGACCAGTTGCTGGACTGGATGGACGAGAGATGGATGTGTAACCCGAAAGCTACAAGCACAATAGGCATGGTCGACGAGCCAACAAGCTACTTTCTACGCATGGGAATCCAACCACCACTGGTGTAGGTTGATTATGAAATCGACGTCAACTTGATTATAAGTATCCAAGACGACAAGTTTCACGGTTTATCAACGGATAACCCTATGGATCATCTGAATCAATTCGACAAGTTATGCGACTTGGTGAAAATACACGGTGTCTCTGAAGATGCATTAAAGCTTCGTTTATTCCCATTTTCACTTGGGGGTAAAGCACAACAGTGGGAGGAGTACCTATCGACGACCGTTACAACTTGGAGTCAATGCCAAAATTTAGAAAGTTCTTCCCAAACTTTATCACAACTCGTTGGAGAAACGAAATATCAAACTTCATACAACGAAGTGCTGAGAGCTTTGGAGAAGCGTGGGAGAGACTTGTAGGCTACACCATACAATGTCCCCACCATGGATTCAGCGATGAGTCATTACTTAGCATTCTCTACCGAGGAGTGACACCTAAGTACTGTATGCTACTAGACGTAGCTAGCCACAGAACTTTCTTGGGGCAAGATGCAATTCATGGAATGACCTTAGTGGAGAACTTAGCTCAAAGTGCCGCAATCTTTAGAGAAGACTCCGATCAAGTGAATAGACGCGCTGACATCCATGAGGACAAGGAAAAGCTGACCATGGAGGCATTACACAACAAAATTGGACAGATTTCTGAAATCAAAGCAACGATCAGTAAACTACGACAAAAACTTTTCAGACGATCCAATGCTCTTTAAGGATAAATATGCCAAAGTATGCTACGTCACGGAGTACCAACCTCACAAGAGTCATCAGAAAGGTCTAGTCACGGAGGATCGTTATCAAAATCAAGAGTCATCAAAATCGTTATGAACCAATCCTCAACAACAATCAACGACAATTCCAAAGAGGATCAAATGCACAACAACACAAAGAAGCGAAGTACAAGGATATGTTGCAACAAATCTTGGAAGGTCAAGCAAAACTTAGTGCTGAGATTGGTGAAAATTTCAAAAACATTCACCGGAAGTGCGACGAGCTGTACAACAAATTCTACGGGCTAACCTCTCGAATCAACATTTTAGAGACTCAAAGGACTCAATGTATGATTCCCGGTGAACCTGAGATGAACCTTAAGGAGCTTTTCAATGACATACAAGTAAGTAGTGGCGAGAAGTTGGAGGAGAATGCATCGATGAAATCTTCAATAGAGCCCAGCGGACCTATGCATCAACCAAATCAGGTCGATGCCAGTCCATCGGACTAATGCATCGACTAAACTCGGCCGATGCTCTGGCCATCAGACATCTCCATCGACCCATCAAGACCGATGCACTTCCAGCAAGAAAAACCGGACAACTGCATTGACCAAATCAGGTCGATGCTCATACCATCGGTGCCCTGCATCGACCAAATCAGGTCAATGCACTGCTGAAACCTGCCGATACCGCTCCTTCGATTATAAAATGCCCACATAACAACATACTTGGAGGCATGAGACACAATCATGACACTAGAGGGAAATGTAGCATCATCACTAACGATCCCAACATGGATAACCACATGGAACGTCTCCCGTTAATTAAAGAAGAAAGTAACCCCTCGAGACCAAAGTTCTTTGGTGGGAATGTACAGCACAATCAACGGAGGATACTTGAATACATCGACCCAATCAAGAAGGAAAGGATTCAAAAGTCGGTGACATGTATCCCGAAGAAAAAACCATCCCAAGAAAAAGATCTGATTAGACAATACAAAGTCTCGTGTTCTATCAAAGGTTTTAAGTTCGATGACACTCTCTGTGACTCCAGAGCAAGCGTCAATATCATGTCCATGGAGAGAGCTATGCTGATAGGAATCACAAATCTTCAACCATCAAAGGTTCAAATTGGCGTTGTGATAGCATCGTATTTTACATGCTTTCTTGCATATATTTAGCTTAGTTTTATATGTTTCTAACTTGCATTTAGGATAGTTTTAGTGCGTTTGCATTTGTTTATGTGTTTATAGGTACTTTGAGGAAATCGTGCACTTTCATAGCATTTTGTGACCTTAAGAAGCTATAGGGACCTTGTAGCTACTTGCTGGGGCCAAGAACATCATTAAGAAACATCTCAAGAGCCTCACAAAGGAAGCAGCGGCCCTAGCATCGACCAGGGGTGGTCGATGCCCTTCTCTGGGAAAGCCATCGACAGACAGCATCGACCATGGGAGGTCGATGCTCTGTCTCGGACCTGAACTGGAAGACAAGACGAAGACCATCGACGCAAGCATCGACCTCGACCAGAAGAAGCCCATCGACCACGAGCATCGACTAGGACCTGTCGATGCTGAGTCACTGTGCAGAAAAGGAAACTTCGGTTAATGCAAACTTGCAGGATATGGAAGCTTAAGATCTCGAGTTATGACATTCCAGAGCCTTCTAAGGACGTCCTAGAGTCCCCCAAGCAACCTAAACTCTACATAAACTCATGTATTTTCATTAGATACAAGTTTAGACTCTCTAGCCACATTTTATCTCATTTTTAATAAAGAGTTCTTCTTTTAGTTTTACTCTTTTCTTATGCTTTAGTTCATGTTTATGTTTATGTTTTGATTTATATTTATGTTCTTTAGTTTCTGCAATTTATATTTCCGTAATTTAATTTATGCAATTTATATTTCAGTAATTTACATTTCCGCAATTTATATTTATGCACTTTTAATTTATGCACTTTAATTTCCGCAATTTAATTTTTGTAATTTACATTTCTGCAATTTACTTTTCCGCTCTTTAATTTATGCAATTTACTTTATACACTATATTTTCAGAAATTTAATTTAAGTATTTTATTTTATGCAATTTAATTTATGTTATTTATTTGAAGTATTTTATTTATGCAATTTTAATTTATGTTATTTAAATTATTTTATTTATTTTACCGCCTCATATAACTTAGGACACAACCCCCTATTTTATTATTTCGCCTAGATTAGATTTGCATTTGCATCCTCTGTGTAGTTATTTTATTCTCTCTGTGGATCGATCCCGTATTACTACAATTGCATGATTGTGCACTTGCGGTCTTATGGGTTAAACTCTCGACACTACTCTTTAGTAGCGCTAGGGTAAAACCTGAGAGAGAAGACGTAACAAACCTTACGCCGCTGTCAAGTTTTTGGCACCGTTGCCGGGGAGAATATGCAATAACCATAGAGTTTTGATGTGAATCTGAGACTAACTTGCTAATTTTTTTTTCTTTCAAATTTCAGGGGAATAAACTCAAAAGAATGGGGTCAGAGATGAATGCTAAGGAGATAGTCAAGGTGATCAGTTTGAGAAATGGCAAAAGAATAGGAAGCGAAATAGCAATAGACTCTGAGGAGAGCCGTGTCAGAACAGTGCGTCCACCAAAATGGCTCAAATCTCTAAACATCGAGCACGATCAGCGAGCAGAGCAGCCCGATGCACTCAGAAACCGAATCTCCAGCACCTTGCGTCGACTCCGTCCGGTCGATGCCGCTGTCATATTATGCGCTAACCGGGCTCAATATCAGCCAACCCCAGCCGATGCACCTGCTGCTCAGCGGCTCACCAAACGCCAGCATCGACTTGCCAGGGTCGATGCTCCAGCTGCCAGACACCAGCATCGACGAGCCACGGTCGAGGCTCTCACCATCAGACAACAGCATCGACCAGGCACCATCGATGCTCTCCCAGAAATCAGCGATGCTCACTCCCCGACGACAAAACGACCTGACTACTTGACAAAGCAGAGATGTAACGGTGTGACAAGCTAACAGAAGCCATGGCTCGGCGATACATTCAACAAAACAAGGTTCGAGATGATAGTCAAGAGTATACCAAAAGCAACTTCTTTCAAGGATGCATGGAAAAGGTACCCTTTGCAAGAATGCTTTGATGCAGGAGAAAAGATCTATAATGTGGAAAAGTTATTCAGAAGGGCTCGCCTCCCCAACAGCCCCAATCCTGATCGTCCCCTACCGCCAACGGTGTATAGTGACATAGAATGGTTCTTCAAGCAAATAAGCGGAGAGAATCTCTGTCAATTATATCGTCTTGTTGAAACACTCTCGAGAGATGTTACATTCGAACAAGCCCTTTTCAAGCATAACCTGGATCTCTACTTCAGCGAGTCAAAGGAGACTATCAAGGAGATCAAAGAACTCTACCTAGAGATCAAAGAACCCGGCAGAAAAATTTTCAAAAGAAGTAGCCCCGGTCTTTTCAAGGTATCCTGTTCTATACTTGGTCATGATTTTGATGATGCCTTGTGTGATTCTGGTGCTAGCATTAGCGTGATATCGTTGGAGAGGGCCAAGAAGTTGGGACTCAACAACCTTACACCTACGACTGAAATATACTGAAATATACATCCGCATGGCATCGCTGAAAATGTCAAAGTGTGGATAGGCGATGGAGGAGTCTTGACAGATTTCCATGTGATCGATATGAGGGCAGATGACGACAGTCTCATCGTCTTCGGTGGACCTTTCCTTGCAACAGTTGGAGCAGTTATTGATTGGCCTAATAGAAGAGTCTCGTTCACCTACATAGACCAAGACGTGTTCTACGTAGCGACACCAATTAATAGCGCTTCACGATGCTGTCCGGGAAGTAGATGTTTTGGTACTAACACACGGGTCAATGAAGATACTCCTATTGGAGAGCGATTAGACCACCGCCTCTTGTCCGAACCAATCAGCTCACACACAAGACAACAGATCCTTCGATGAACGGCCAGAATAAGAACCAATCCCGAGCCTTACTTCGGGAGGAACTTCACTCAAAGATATGCATCTCCACCATCATCTCCATCAACCAACCATTCCATGAGGTCGTCAAGCTCAAGACGTTAAAAAGAAGCAAACATATCCCTTTTACTTACGTTTTTAAATTTCAATTTTCTTAATTTTCCTATTTTATTTATAAACATTTATTTATTTATATAAGTACGTTTTTACCTATAAATTTTTTATTTTTCGATTATTATTTTTATTTTACTTTCCTTTAAAATTATATTTTAAAAAAAAAGCGTTTTTATTACTCGTTGTTCGTGTTTTTCTATTTTCAGGTGATTCTTCATCATAAACAAAAATAAACCAAAGACTTAAACCCGTGGGAGCTGCCCAATCCACACACCAAATAAGAGAATTACGGTAAAATTATCTTATTCTTACCCCCTTTACAGTTTTTATTACAACGAGGACTTTGTAATTAAGGTGTGGGGGGAGGGAGTCTTGCGATTTATAGAGGTAAATCTTTTTCCTTGACATCTTTTGATGAAAGTTTTACCATAATTGTTTTGCATTTTGAGAGATTGTTACACTCTTTTCCTCGTTCATAAGTTCAATAACATGTGAAAAGGTTTTTAATGAGGTAGCAATATAATTTGTTAATTGTGTTATTCGTGCTAATGTTTGGATGCTTTGTTGGATAGTGTTTGATCTTTACTAGGAAATTTGTAAAATCCATGAGTGGATCGACAAACCCCAAAAAGGATCATTCTTCCGGAGACTTAGATAATTCGGAGTTGACTTCTCACCTTAATGAACTTTAATTTTTTTCTCGATTTGGGGCTTGAGATACATTGGATGTGATACCTCTATGAGACACTGCAAGATACGTCTAAGTAAGTGTAATTTCCCTCTTCCTTCCCTTCAATATTTAGAAAAAAGGATATAGGTATTAAGGAAGTGAACCGGGTGTTGGAAGCTACCACTTTTAACATTCGCGTCTCATGGAAACCTATCCTAAGGGGAAGAAACAGAAAGGATATATGTATTAAGGAAGTGAACCGGGTGTTGGAAGCTACAACTTTTAACATTTGCGTCTCATGGAAACTTTTCCTAAGAGAAGTAATGAGCTGAAAAGAAAAAGGCGATCGATAAAAAAAAAATGATACCCTAGAAAAGTGGGGAAAAATCGATTGACCTTGAAGTGAGAAAAGGAAGAGGAAAGGAATTGCACTAATACGTCTTGAACTTACAGAAACCCGAAAGAGTAAGTGTTCATATCCTTTGATTGATATTCCCAAGTTGAGAACCAATGCTTAGAATAAAAAAAGAAGTCAACAATGAGGAGTCTAGGATCAAAGGGGGAGCGGTTCAAACTAAGGTGAGTTGTTATGTTTATGGCGTAGTATATAAGTACGGTAAAGATCATTCCAATTCCACAAAGTTGAAAAGCATCAAGCACAACAATGTCACAAGGTACAAGTTCACTCTCCTTATCTTTACAGTTTTTAGCATTTCTTCACCATGCTTAGCTTTTGTTTGCTTGAGGACAAGCAAAAAGGTAAGTGTCGGGGAGTTGATAGCATCATATTTCTTGTATACATTTAGCTTAGTTTTATATGTTTCTAACTTGCATTTAGGATAGTTTTAGTGTGTTTGCATTTGTTTATGTGTTTATAGGTACTTGGAGGAAATCATGCACTTTCATAGTATTTTGGGACCTTAAGAAGCTATAGGGACCTTGGAGTTACTTGCTGGGGCCAAGAACATCATGAAGAAACATCTCAAGAGCTTCACAAAGAAAGCAGCGACCCTAGCATCGACTAGGGGTGGTCGATGCCCTTCTTTGGGAATGCCATCGACAGACAGCATCGACAAGGGCAGGTTGATGCTCTGTCTCGGACCTGAACTGGAAGCCAAGATGAAGAACATTGATGCAAGCATCGACCGTGGCTGGTCGACGGCCTACCAGAAGACGCCCATCGATCACGACCATCGACCAGGGCATGTCGATGCTGAGGCACTGTGCTGAAGGAAACTTCGGTTAATGCAAACTTGCAAGATATGGAAGTTTAGGATCTCGAGTTATGACATTTCAGAGCCTTCTACGGACGCCCTAGACTCCCCCAAGCCACCTAAACTCTATATAAACTCATGTATTCTCATTAGACATAAGTATAGACTCTCTAACCACATTTTGTCTCATTTTCAATAAAGAGTTCTTCTTTTAGTTTTACTCATTTCTTATGCTTTAGTTTATGTTTATGTTTATGTTTTGATTTATATTTCTGTTCTTTAGTTTCTTATTTACTGTTTTATGAACCTAATCCTTGTCTTTGTCGTCACCCTCGGAAAGACAAGAGAGTAGATCCTTTAGACCACTAAGGTGGTGGTCGATGATGGGATTGAAGATTTAGGATTCAATATGTCTGATTGCTCTTGACCGATCTAACTACTCTAATATGCACTCTTAATGCTAAGTCATGTCCTATGGGATGTGATTAAGGTTATAACCAAATCAGTGGATGAGGTTATACGAATAGAAGCCCTTAGCACCACGAGAATGGGTTAAAACTTCAGACTTTCATATTAGGGAGTATTAGTTAGCTTCGAGCTTGTTGTTTGATGGAGAACCTTAATGCTTATCTAGCTGTGGCCAAAGTTAGATAATGATCTCAGAAATACATCATCACGAGAGTGGGATTGTATTCTAGAAATAGATCTGTCATTCACTCTTTGTCTTAGACACACTTCTCACGCAAGCTAAACACTTGGTTAATCGGTTGGATGTGTGACAATGCCAACTGATGTGTCTATCACTCATAAGAGTAATCGATGATGGGATTGTGCGCAATGCGTGAAAGTCGCCACGAGAGTGGGTCGGACACAATGACTAGCATACCACAAGAGTGGACTGGTCTATAATAGAAAATCCCTAGATTGACAACACAAACTTAAAAGGTTAAGCATGAATCCTATAATCTGAAATCCCTGATAAATCGATTATCACCCAATTAATTGTAAATAATTAATTTAGTATTTTATTTATGTTATTTTATTAATGTTTATTTATTTATGCTATTTATATTTCTACAATTTAATTTCTGCAATTTACTTTTCTGTAATTTATATTTCCGCAATTTAATTTATGCAATTTACTTTTCAGCAATTTACATTTCCGAAATTTATATTTATGCACTTTTAATTTATGCACTTTAATTTCCTCAATTTAATTTCCGCAATTTATATTTCTGCAATTTACTTTTCCGCACTTTAATTTATGAAATTTACTTTATGCACTTTATTTTCAGTAATTTAATTTATGCAATTTAATTTCAGTATTTTATTTTTATGCAATTTAATTTATGTTATTTATTTTAAATATTTTATTTATGCAATTTTCATTTATGTTATTTAAATTATGTTATTTATTTTACCGCCTCATATACCTTAGGACACAACCCCCTATTTTATTATTCCGCCTAGATTAGATTTGCATTTGCATCCTCTGTGTAGTTATTCTATTCTCTCTGTGGATCGATCCCGTATTACTACAATTGCATGACTGTGCACTTGCAGTCTTATGGGTTAAACTCTCGAGACTACTATTTATTAGCGCTCGGGTGAAACCTGAGAGAGAAAGCGTAACAAACCTTATGATGCTGTCACGTTGCTTCGTAGAACACATCTCTATTCGCATATGTGAATGAGATTCTCTGCTTTAGCCAATCGATGACCGCGCCAACTGTTGCTAGGAACGGTATACCAAGGATGAGTTGAGTGTGATCATCTCCTCTTATGTCCACTACATGGAAGTCAGTAAGAATGCGACAGTTCACAATCCAGATGATCACATTCTCAGCAACTCCGTACGAGTGCATCGCATCGGCATTAGCGAGTCCAATCTGAACATTTAACTTTGTAAGCTCATGGGTTGCCAACATCTTAGCTCGTTCCATGGACATGACATTTATGCTGGCCCTTGAATCACATAAAGCGTCATTGAAAGTACGACCAAGTATAGAGCATGTTACCTTGTATTGCCCGGAGTCAGCTCTTTTGAAGGCCGTTTTGATTGGTCCCTTGAGTCGTGTGTCCATGTAGAGCTCTTTGATCTCCTCGATAGTCTCCTTAGTATATGTGAAGTATAGATCGAGGTTGTATTTGAAAAGAGCTTCCTCGAATGTGTAATCCCTTGGAAGTGATCGAACAAGTCGTCTGACTAGCAGATACTTACGCCTGATGCTACGACCATCCATCGTTGAGGGTCGATGGGGAGGTCTAGTGCTCGAGGCATCAGCATTATCAGTCAGGTTACATCGATGGGGCGTCTGACAAGTCTGGAATCGACCTGGATAGGTCAATGTGGCCTTCCGGAGCTTCGTTCTGGATGAGCATCAACCATGACAGGCCGATGTGATGGGTCGATGGGCTAGGAATCGACCATGACTGGTCGATATGCCTGTCCGAGACTTTGCTCAGGAAATTTTGGGTCAGCAATATCGACCCTGATTGGCTGATTTACAGGTCTGATTTCTCTATTTTCGCTTTTTTGGGTGACTCGTCTCCTGTCCTGATGATGCTCTTCAGTGTGATGATGGTCATATACTCCTTAGGGTTTATCTCAGGTTTCCCAGGGAGCATACCGTGCGGTCTTTGTGAGGACAAAATAAGTTGGACGGTTTGTGTTTCTAACACATTGATGCGGGAAGAGAGTCCATTGAACTTATTGTTGAGTTCGTTGCATCTTCTATGTACATTCTTGAAGCCTTCAAAGATCTCCACTGAAGCTTTTGTTTGCCCCTCGAGAATGCTTCGAAGCATTCCTTCATACTTCTCCTCTTTTGGTTGTAGATTCGTTCCTCCTTGTCCTTGGTACGGTTGTGGTGCATAAGATGGTTTGTTTAATTGAGTGCTTGGTCTGAAACCTCCTTGTTGGAATAAAGGAGTTGGTTCCTTCATGGGTGGGTACGTCTGATCTGGTGGATTCTCCATATTGTTGCTCCGGTATGAGAGATTAGGGTGGTTCCGGTAGTTAGGGTTGAAACCACCTTGTCGAAAGTTACCGACAAAGTTCACCTCACACTCGTTCTCTTCTCTTGCCTCCTCGTCAGCTTGTGCCCTTGCAGCATCCAACTCATCCACAAAGTGAACATGTCTCCTTGTCACTTGTAGTACTTTTTCCAACTTGTCATTTAATGCTCTCATGTCAATCCTCATCTTGTCACCTCCATCATCAGCTATACTACGATCTCGACGATCATAGTCTCCTCCACATTTAGTGTCGCTTTGTGCCATGTTCTCCACCAAAGTCATTCCATGCTCAGCATCTTGTCCTAAGAAATTATCGTTGCATGCGGTATCAAGTAGCTCGCGATACTTAGGCAAGAGTCCTCTATTAAAAGTGCTCAGTAGCGACTCTTCGCTAAATCCATGGTGTGGGCATTGAGATATATACCCTTTAAAGCGCTCCCATGTCTCTCCAAAACTTTCTGAACCTTTTTGCACATAGCTCGATATCTCATTACAAAGTCGAGCAGTCTGAGAACTCGAGAAGTACTTCGCAAGGAACATCTTCTTGCATTGCCCCAATGTTAGGATCGACCCAGGTGGTAGACCCTTCTCCCATTGTTGTGCTTTGTCTTCCAATGAGAATGGGAACAGACGTAACTTCAGAGCGTCCTCTGAAACTCCGTTGATCTTCACTGTGCCACACAGCCTATCGAATTGATCCAGATAATCAATTGGATTCTCCATAGGCAACCCATGAAATTTGTTTCCTTGCACCATAGTAATCAAGCCTGACTTGATTTCAAAGTTGTTGTTCGCAACTAGTGGGGCAAGAATCCTAGATCTTTGAGCCACATAAGTAGGCTCATCAATGGTACCAATAGTCGGGGCAACTCTTGGTTGGCGTGTAGCCGCTCGACGTGCATCACCTTCAGCTTGAGCAGTATTGTCAACTCGTGCAATGTCCTCAATGTCTTAAGCAGGTAAATCAGTTCATTGCTGCTCCATTTCTTGTCTCCTTTTCTTTTCATTCCTAACTTGTCTTTCGATTTCTCTGTTGTCGCGAATTTGGTCAGTTGGTGGAGTCTTCCTGTAACTTCTCAAATGCATGCACCTGAAATTCGAAAATAAAAACAAGTTAGTAAAAAAATGAACACCTAGTCTCAGATCTACATTTAAACTCTATGGCTATTGCTTATTTCTTTCCCCAGCAACGGCGCCAAAAACTTGATGCAGAGGTTTTTATGCCTCTTCACAGATTTCACCCAAGAAATTAATCTCGAGAGTTTAACCCTTAAAACCACATGTGCATAGTTAAATGCAATTGTATTAATACGGGGTCGATCCACAGGGAAATAGAATGACTACATAGAGAATGCAAATGCATATCTAATCTAGGTGGAAATAAAATAGAGTGGAGATGATTCCTAATCTAAAATGATTACGAAAATAAATAAACAGGAAATAAGGGAAATTGACTTCTAAACTAAGAAAACAAATAAATCTAAACTAAGGTTAAACATAATTAAATTGCATGAAGAAAAGAACAATAATTAACTAACTATATACAAACTATGGGTGATAGTCTAAATCAGGAAACCTAAGTCTATAATTCATATTTTCTCTAAATGATTTGTATTTGTCATTCTAGGGATCCTCCATAATTTGCTAGTCCACTCTCATGGTATGCTAGACTCTATATCCAGTTCCACTCTCGTGGTAAACTGGATAAGCATTTCACATAATTCCATCATTGAATACTAAGTGTCATTAGACTCTCGCCTCAAGAACACAAAGTGAGAGATAGATTTGTTTCTAAAGTATAACCCACTCTCGTGGCGAAATACTCCTAAAATATTTAATCTAACTTGGCCAAAGCCAGATCTATAATTAATTCTATCAAACAACAAATTCGACACTAGCTATGACTTTGTAGTATGCAGATCTGAAGGTTTAATCCACTCTCGTGGCATCAAACACTTCTAAATAGACAACCACACCTACTGGATTCAGTTGTACTCTTAAGTATCTCCCATGAGAGAATACTCAGCATTAATGTGCACACTAGTAGCTAGATCGGTTAAGTACAACAATGAATTCTAAAACATAAATCCCATCATTGACCACCACCCCATGTGGTCTAAAGGATCTAGACTCTTGTCTCTTGTGGGTTACAGAGACAAGATCTGATTTATAAAATAATAAACAAGATTGAAAAGTAAACTAATCTAAAAAGTAATCAAAGTAATAACAAAAGAATAAGAACAGGAATTGACCTAAAGAAGAAGAACTTTTATTAGATCTGAAAGTGACGGCTACAAAGATCTGTTTTGTGTGTGTATATTGTTCTCCTCTTTTCTCTAGTGAGATTACAAGTGATTATATAGTATTAGGGTTTTCTGGAACCATCCATTTCGTCCTTATCTTGTTTCTAGAGGTTTAGAACTCGAAATGACAAGGTGTTCAAGTCATATCTTTCCACGTAGGAAATTTTCCAGCTTTCTCTAAGGTAAGCATCGAATAGGTCGATGCTAGGATCGATTTTGGCTCCCTGGGCTTGATTGGTCGATGCAACCTTCGAGAATTCTCTGGAAGTTCTTTGGTCTCAATATCGACCCCTACAGGTCGATATTAGGGTCGATTTTGCCTTCTCCGGTTTCTGTGAAATTCTTCTTCGAATGTGCACAATCTAGGCAATGTCACCAGTCTTCCTGTAGGCTTCAGTAAGCTCCAAAAATATCTCAACTACTCATGTTTAGCTCCAAGTACCTAAAAACATATAATCTCATGCAAAAACACTAATACCACACTAAATGTTAGTTATAAAAGCCAAAACTAACTTATTCTAATGCATAAAAACATGTAAAATATGATGCTATTAGTACACATCGAGAAGGAGAGGTCGATGCCAAGCTGACAACGGAAGACATCGATGTAAGCATCGACCAGGAGCGGTTGATGCTAATCCAGGAGCCTTCACATCGACCAGACGAGGTCGATGCCCTTCAAGGAGTGACCAACGGACATTCACATCGAATAGAAGCAACCGATGCACCTCTGAGGACTCCCGAGACTGCTCACACATCTCTGAAATATCCACATGACGACCTCCTTGGAAGCATAGGACATGATTATGAGCCGAACCGACGCTACAACATTATCACCTACAAGGACAATCATGTGGTAACCCCTCTCCCGTTCATTAAAGAAGAAAGAAATATCTCGAGACCGAAGTTCTTTGGAGGGAATGTTCAGCACAATCAACGAAGGATACTCGAATTCATTGAACCAATCAAGCAAGAAAGGCCTCAGACGTCGGTACAATGCATCCTAGAGACAAGATTATTCCAAGAAAAGGACCCGGTTATAACAATTTTAAAAAGGGAAGATCCTGGACAATACAAAGTCCCGTGTTCTATCCAAGGTTTTGAGTTTGATGACACTCTATGTGACTCCGGAGCGCGAGCATCAATATCACAAATCTTCAACCATCGAAGGTTCGAATTGGACTCGCCAACGCCAATGTAATGAGCTCAAATGGAGTAGCTAAGGATGTCATGGTTTGGATCGGTAATTGTAGTGTCCCTACAGATTTCTACATACTTGACATGAAGGCGGATGATGGTACTCAAATAATCCTTGGAGGCCCATTCCTTGCAACGGTTGGAGCGGTGATCGATTGGCCTAAGCGACGAGTCTCGTTCACATTGGTGAACAAAGAGGTGTTCTATAATGTGATCCCAACTGATAGACCTCCACCACAACCTCCACCGGCCCATTTTGTCAGATCGTCGAGCTCACGACGTTAAAAAACCATTCTATCTTTTTAATACTTATTTTTCAATTGTTCAGTTTTTCAATTTTTCGTTATTTTCGTTTTTCCTTTGTTTTTTGTTTTTTCTTTTTCTGTATTAATTTTCAGGATATTTACACCATAAAAAAAAAGTTAATATTTTAACTTTTTCTTATTTTTTGTTTTTTTCGTTTTTAAAAAAAAAACGTTTTTAATATTAAATTTTTCGTATTTTTTTCATTTTTTAGTTTTAATTATTTTTTAAACGTCTCTTATTTAAAAAATAATAATAATAATAATATAGAAAAGAATATATATATATATATTAAAAATATATATATTGTTATTTCGTTTTTGTGTTTTAATTTTCAGGTTATTTTCAACATAAATATATATATATATATATATATAAATCAAAGACTTGAAAACGTGGGAGCTAATCATACCCACGAACCCGATAAGAAAAGTCAGGTATGAATTTTCTTGCTTTTTACCCTTTTTATGGTTTTATGTCACAACGCGGACGTTGTGATTTAAGTGTGGGGGGAGTCTTGCGATCTATGGAGGTAATTATTTTTCGTTAACATATTTTGATGGAAGTTTTACCATAAATTTTTCGCATTTTGAGAGATTGTTACACTCTTTTCCTCGTTCATAAGTTCAATAACATGTGAAAAGGTTGTTAATGAGGTAACGATAGAAATTGTTAATTGTGTTATTTTTGTTTATGATGCTTTGTTGATAAAAATTTAGAAAATCCATGAGTGGATCAATAAACCCCAAAAGGATCATTCTTCCGGAGACTTAGACGATTTGGAGTTGACTTCTCAACTTAATGAACTTTAATTTTCTCGACTTGGGGCTTGAAATACATTGGATGTGATACCTCTATGAGATATACCAATTGCGACCGAACCAGAAGGAATTTGGCTACAAACCTCTATGTGATACCTCTATGAGATATACCAATTGCGACCGAACCTTTAATTTTCTCGACATGGGGCTTGAGATACATTGGATGTGATATCTCTATGACATATACCGATTGCGACCGAACCAGAAGGAATTTGGCTACAAATCGACTTAATATGGAAGCTTCCTGGGGTCCTCCGAATCCTCACCTAGCAAGAGAACCAAGCAAACCAGAAACATAAACGCCTCTAGTGAACCGAACCTATCGAGAAAGTTTTTCGCTACAATCTACCGAGTGAAACTCAATTCACCGGGAGAAAAGCCTAAGCTAAGAAGGAAAAACCGTAAAACTCCAGATTGAGCCAAGTTTTCAGACCCAACATGAAGCCTCATTAACAGGCCCCTTATAGCCCACCAATCAAAAAAACCATCAGCAAATTACAGGCCCAGCAAGAGGCCCAAACACCTCCTCGACGTCTCAAGGAAAACTCCAGCCCTTCGCGGCCGATCGTCACCGGCAGGAAGGAAATGAAGCGGCGGTGACCGGAGCAACGAACAGAGACGCGGAAGAAGCCGAGGGAAGAGAAGGCTGGATGACGGCGAGGTTAACCGGATCTCGACGAGATGGCTTCCGCTGGTTCCCTGGGAATGGAGCTTCCCGGCGGCACACGAATCCCATCAATCTCGAGACGCCGGAAGGGAAGGAGGTGACGCACGGCTGGCCTCACCAGGCAGACTCACCGACGCCCTCTAGCGGTGACGAATCCAAGAGCTCACCGACACCCCATCCTTCTCGATCCGCCGTGGAGAAAAACAAACTCCGGCGGCCGAAAGACACAACTCCGAAGGAACCTCCATCTGAGGAAGAGGAGCTACGTAACCCGCAGGACAAGAAACGAGACTTCACTTATCTCCCACGATCAGAACCACCGCCGGAGAAGAACTGCAGCTGGGATTAGGCTCTCCCGGTGCCGGAGCCACCGAGATTCAAGGCACGGGGGCAACTAGTTAAGGGAGACGCGTTCTCCTCATTTACTGGGCCCGAGAGAAAATACCTTTTTTCCCGAAAGACAGATAAGTTTTGAGTTTGGGAGAAAAAGAGAGAAAGAAGAAGCTTACAAGTTCACATTAACTTTAACTTATTTGTCTCTCGTCAATTTGCATATTAACCCTGAATTATTTAGCTTTCTTTTTTTTTTCTAGCCAACAATTATTAAGCTATCTTTTGTGTCGAATTTAAATTCTTTTCAAACATACCCATCTTTCAATTCTGTCATTTTCTCCTTTCGTAAAGAGAAATTTGGACATGAACCTTATCCGCGAACAGACTGGTGTTTGGTTTCCTGAGTTAGTGGCAAATGCGAGCACTGGTTGCTATTTAACACGTGGAGCTGTCACAGACCACTAGAAGCAGATACTCCACTTCAGCTCAATAACTCAGATTTTGCTACATTTATCTGAAAATCAAAGATCTCTTGGTGCCACATCATTATGCCCTAAGATGTGGCGCTCCAAATGGATACACCATAGAAAATAAAGTCAAAAACACGTAAGGCAAAAGACATCTATCACTTGTCTATACTTTCCTTACCTAAATGTCATATTCACTAGTGTCCACGTGCTTGATTATCAAATAGCGAGTCAAGAGTAAGCTTGCTTAGTTCTTAATTAGAATCTTATTATTACATATAAAACTTAAACGCCTTTCACAAAAATGTGATAAGTAGTAAAATTTTACTTAATTAAATTATGAAAGATATCAATTAGTCAGTTAACACGCGTAAAATATTTTATTTTTGTGTAACATATGTCAACGATACAAAAAAAAAAAGGTCTATGTTAATTTATTTTGTTTATATGAGTAATCTGAAGTAAGATATATTAAACGACCAAAAAAAAAAAATTTGTCCAGAAAACATATGTTTCATCTATTAAATATTTTATGACAGATTCTGGTTAAACGCATTTAAGGTTTCTAAACAAGATATTTACACTCTAAGACCGATTTAGTGGCTTGTAATGCTAGAGTATATTTTTGCTATTTTTGTACGCTTTGCAACTATGGTCTGAATCCCCAAGGTTTAATCTAAGTGTTTTTTTTTTTGAAAAAAAAAATATTTTCGCAATAATTTCATGCACTTTATATTCGCGTATTATTATCACCACTCTATTTTATTTTAATAATTTATAATGTTAGATCTAGTAACAAATAGTCATATACGTTATTTACATTTTAATATAAAATTTTATGTATCGAATATATATATATATATATTTATCTTTAAAAATGTACAATGTAAAATTTATTAATCAATCAAAAAAATGTTATTTACAAGAAAATAGGAAAAAAAAAATAAAGCTTGAGGACAAATATATCAAATTTATGTAAATGTGAGAGACAAGATAAGGTATAAAGAGCCGCTTGCTCAAGACAATTGGCAGAATCGATCTTTATATTCGAATCACTGGATTAGAGCGATAAGATTTGATTTTGTGGATTGTCTTATCAATAATGTGAATGAATTGATTAGGATGATGAGTACCTTATTAGTGATGCCTTCATTTTTCTCCCACCAAGTTTAGTCGATGTTTGGAATATCAAGCCCGTGGAAACATGTTGTGAGGAAAATGAGTGTGTCCTCTCAATTTGGGTTTGTGCTTCAACCATGATGCATTTGATCAATTCCAACCATATTGTATAACTACACAGGCATTCAGGTCTTAAACCGTTCAACAAGTGTGCGAAGAACCCGACGAAACTCGAGACCATCTTTTCTTTGCGTATCCATATATTTTTACCGTCATGCTGGACATCTGTGAACCTTTGATGTGCTCCCAACCGGAACAACTCAGAGCATCAAACATATACCATAACAAATCCATTTTGCATACTGGTTTTTCAAGTTACGGTTGCTCAAATCCAAAGAGGACGGAATGACTGAGACATCACCATCCTTTCCACTCGACAATCCAACTTTGACGCATCATTGACAAGACGGTCCATAATGGTTTCTACTCAATAAAATACCACGCTTCAACATCACTCCATGACTTGATGGAGATTTCGTATACAAATTTTCCTTGAAGGAACTGTTCTTATAATGTCTTAGCTTTGAGGACAAAACTATTTCAAGGAAGAAAGAATGATCCAATATCTAGTAGTTGTGACGAGGACTTCGAATCACCAGGTCCACAACAAATCAAGGATCAAATAGGGAAGCCTCCATATACACGTTTTAGGACCAGAAATTTAATGAATAAGCTCAACAAATCAGTGGGTATTTGTTGGGTAAAATGGAGCTTTAAGATATACATGAAAATTATCCAACATGCTTCCAAGAAGAACTTATCGAATGAAGACTAGTTGGAGCCTGAAGGACACATTCAAAACGAGGAATGACCCAACACTGAATTTTGAAGATCGAATTTAACTTTTTGTATGACTTTCTTTTATGAAGACCAAAGAGTTCAGACCGCCTAGAGCCGACATGAGACCGGTTCATACCAAGCCGGAAACATAAAGACAAAATTGGGGTCTTATTTGCGAGAAAATGAAGGACTTTCCTTATTTGATTGAGGTACAACCCCATTAAAAATTATTAGTGAGGGTCCAACCACACCAAGTTTGAGCCACCCAGTCAAGCTCCAGAGACTGAAACCTTACAATATATATCCACATCAAATTTGAAAATCGAGCTTTAATCATTTGGTCGTTAATTTCTTAAGATGTTTTATGATAAAATTAAACAAAGAAAATTAGAAATTAATGACCAAATAGTTATGACTAGATTCTCCAAATTTGTGGAATTGTAAATTACTCCCTCTGTTTCACAATATAAGAGATTTTAGAAAAAAAAAATTTGTTTCAAAATATAAGAGTTTTACACTTTTCAATGCATTAATTGTCATTTTATGTCTATTTTGCTCTTGGTCAAAAACACTTAAATTCATTAGTTTATGAATTTTAGTGGGAAAAAACTCATCTATAAGCATATCCATTTTAAACCTCTTAACAAAATTATTAATGAGAAAACCTCTCAAATAATACTTCGTAAATAAATAAATAAAAACCTCCAACTTTAATTTTGCGTAAACATATATTGTTGAATTGAATACTCTACATTTTTTTTTGTTTAAAAATGACATATAAGTATTGTTGAAAACAAAAAAAAGTTTCAACAAACTCGAATGTCGATTTAAAAATCTCAAACTCGTGTAAAGTGTAAACCATCATTCGCTCTTGTGCTTCTCTTATATTTCAGATATATTAACAAAAAAAAAATTCTACATAAATTTGTTATTTTTCATCGTTTTTAACAACCTATAAGACGATATCTTAGTTATATTGCAAGAAAATTACGTCTCTATAACAAAACAAAATGTGAATTCACTTATAAGAAATATAGTTGAGAAGATTTTGTAATGATTAATATGACCAAATTAATTTAATTATCCAAATTCAAAATAAATTAATTAAGCAGCAATTTTTTTAGAATATATAAATAAGGGTGTTCAATCCGGATTTTAGTTTGGATATTCAAACTAAAACTTAATCTAAAATGAATGGTTTAGTATGGTTTTGGTTTATGTTTTAATCAAATATATTTTTAATTTACAAAGATTTTTTTTCGATTCGGTGTGGCTTTAAATTCAATTTTATGGATGTATATAAAAAAAATTATTTAAATCATATTAAGATATATTGATCGGTCCCGCTCCCTTGCCTTTTCTTCCTCCAGGCGAGCCGACGGAAGCTTCTCTCCCGAGATCTGCGGTGACCGAGTTTTAGGCGGATCTGCCCTTTAGCCTGTACGCGTGCTTCAGTGTCTGCATCTAAGGTTCCTTCTCTTTGACAGCTGCTTGAGGGCGGTAACTATTTCGGTATTAAGGTCTTAGTTTGTCTCTCTGAACTTTGCTAGCTGTTATGTCATGGCTGATCCATTTTCTGGCTAGATTAGTACAAGGCAAGGGTAGTGTTAAGGGTTTGGAGCTTAGACTAGGTATTGTCTGTTTGGTGGTGTTGCTGCTGAAAGGTTGTGGATTGAGGACTCCGTATCCTGAGGTTATACATCGTCGAAAGCATGCTTTCTCTTTGCTCTGTCATCCTTCGTGTTATCTCTGGTGGATATGTGCTCTTAGCTACCTAGTTCAAAAGGAACCTACCCTAGTCTTCATTGTGTTGGTGTGTATTCACCCTCCCGAACTGGCTTTGGACTTCAAGGATTGTAACCATTGAGGCCTTGTTGGAAACCTTACCTAGAAGCTTCAAATATGGATTCTTTGAGACATGAGATACTTGAGCTTCCATCGACTTCCAGTGACGTTTCTGCTGAAGGGATGATCATTTGGCAAAGCAGTGAATATGAGTGGAGCCAAAGTTCCAATTGGTGAGATCAACGCATTTGAGGACAATGCAAGATACCAAGCTGTTGGATTTTTTGTTATAACTTGTGGTTTGCTTGTTTCCTTTTGGACAATAGGTTAGACATTAGCATTTTTAGGGGTATCATTTGATGTTTTTTTGGCTTTTATTGCTTTTGGTGGTTACTCTCATCGGTTTTCTATTTGTGTAACTGTATGAGAAACCGTGGTTATTCCCTTAGCAGAAACTGTTGGTCCATTGTGGTTTGGTGGTTTTTATAGCTTGTATTGGTGTTATAGCCTGCTTGTTTTTTTTTTTTAATAAAAGAGTTTTCGAGTTAAAATATATATATTGTTATAAACGTGGGCTGCGTGAATAATAAATATAGGTGGAGCCCACTGTCACTATGCATGCATAGTAACTCATTTTGTTTTCCTATAAATAGAGGCTTCCGCTTAATGTAAAAATCATTCCAATACAATTCAATACATTACAATCTCTCTGATAAAATCTCTTTCTCTTTTATATTTCGGTAATATAACCATATATATAAACACCGTTTTTATAACATATATATATATATATATTGATCGGTCCGTACTCCGTAGTGAACACCATTATATATAATTTCGTCTCGGGATTTCTCTTCCCTACTGGACTGAAACTGAAACACTTCTCTGGCTCGCTTCAACGGATCGAGAGTTCGGCAAATTCGCTTCCTAGGGTTTCTCATTTCTCGAATTTCATACACATGGCGAGTCAGTGAGCGCAATGGCGGCTAGCTCCGCAGTCTCTCTTCTCGATATCAAGCACCGACGATTCGGCGTGTGTACAAGTAATCATGATATGCGCCTAACGAAGTGGAAAAGGAAACTACTATGGTTCGATGGTGATCAAGCCGGAGCTAAGATGCGAAGATTTAGCTGCTGTTCAGATATGCTGGCACCGATTCGCCGCTCTGAGAAGTCGGAAGAACGGCGTTTAGATCAAAAGACGAGTGCCCACGGTGCCGGAATAAAAACTTCATCATCTGCAGTACCATTTGCATCTCCAAAGTAAGCTATTTAAGTGTAAATGGACTTGATTTCGTTGTCTAATTCGTTTCCATTACAAGTCAATTTTGTTTTTTTTTTTTTTTCCAATCTAATTTTGCCTTGTGAAGATTCTTGTTTCAATTGAGGATTAATGCTTCTGGCTGGTTCATTTCAATTCTTGTATTATTCATGAATGTTGGTCAAACGTATAGAAACAAAATCAATGACAGTTTGGTGGTTGTGTTTTTTTAAGGTGCTAAGATGATCTTTACTCTTATCTTTTATGGCTGCTTAGGAAGTTTCTGATGTTGTTTATGTGTGAGTCTTTTTGTTTTTTTTTTTAAATGAAATGACAGTTTCCATCAAATTGTGGGTTTTTGGCAGATCTCGATTTGTGTCTAAGCAAGAAAAGTTCTACCCTCGTTGTACGCCAAGGCTTACTGGGCCTCAGTCCCGTGATACTCCGCCTAAAAGAGGTGATTTAATTCTTCTATTTTTTTTTGCGTGTTAGGTTTATCTGCGTTCATAGTCATGTTGCTTCTTTTGAGTGTTAAACCCATGCCAGGTTTTAGTCGACGAACTGTAATAAGATTTAGATGTCTTCCCTGACAGATTTTTTTTCACTTTGTCATTAGACACCGGGATTGCTAATGAAAAGGATTGGGGCATTGATTTGCTGAATGAGAATGTGAATGAGTCTGGCACTAATGAAGATGGCAGTAGTTGGTTTAGAGAAAGTGGACAGGATCTGGGAGATAATGGGTACAGATGTAGGTGGACAAGGATGGGTGGTCGATCTCATGATGGCTCTTCTGAGTGGACAGAAACGGTATAAAATGTTTCCCTATAGTTAAATTTGACACTCCCCTGTCTTTTCTTCTCATTATGGCCATTGAGATTTTACCATACCTTACTAGTGCTTGCCTTGTGAGAACACCGTTTGAGTTTAAGAAAAAGAAAGTTATAGAGGATTTGTGCCATCTTAAATACTAGGATTGAATTCTTATTGTTCCCTCAGTCTAGTTATCTTGAGGTTATTCTTCGTAACCCGATGAAGTACACCCCAGGTGGACGTGTTTAATTGGATTTATTGATATCCTTGACAGTGGTGGGAAAAAAGTGACTGGACTGGATACAAAGAATTAGGTATTGTACTCCTATCCTACTCTACTTGAAATTATTCATTATTATTGTTTTCTGGTAGGTGGTAAAATTGGGATGTTTAAATGGTGTTGTTCCCGCATTGAAACTGTTGGAAATTAACTTGATATTTTGTTCGGTTTGCTGCATTTCCTTTCCCTTTCCCCCTTTTTACTGGATTTTTGGTACTTAATGATGATTTTTGAGTTTGTCAAGTTCTGTGTTTTTGTTTTTTCAAATTCTCACCCCAGTGGAGTGAACTTTTTGTAGGTGTGGAGAAATCTGGTAAAAATGCTGAGGGTGACTCTTGGTGGGAAACTTGGCAAGAAGTCCTTCATCAAGATGAGTGGAGGTCTATGTTCTAGCATTCCCTTTACCAAATTTAGCATCTTTGCTAACGTTTTTCACGTTGCTAGATTCTTACAGTCGTCTGATTGTAAAACTGGTCAAATTGCAGTAATCTAGCGAGGATAGAAAGGAGTGCTCAAAAGCAAGCAAAATCAGGAACCGAAAATGCTGGTTGGTACGAGAAATGGTAGGTCAATAACAACACAAATTGTTAATATTACCCTGCAGTGTCTGCTTTTGTTTGTATATTAGGGAGCATATGCTGCTGGACTTATAGTATCATTCACTGAAAACCAGGTGGGAGAAGTACGATGCTAAAGGGTGGACAGAGAAAGGAGCACATAAATATGGTAGACTAAATGAGCAGTCATGGTGGGAGAAGTGGGGAGAACATTATGATGGAAGAGGATCTGTTCTCAAATGGTTTTCGCGTCTAACTATTCTATTTTATTTACAAGTCCTAAACTTTTCGGTTACTGGTTAATATATAAGCTCCTAGTGACCCACATGAATGGGGATGGGATTTACTTGAACATTAATCTGTAAGAGATTTGAGATCAAAGAGATTGTGTTCATGGTTTTGATTTTGTTATTGTTGAACCTTCCAGGACAGACAAATGGGCTGAGACAGAGTTGGGAACCAAATGGGGAGACAAGTGGGAAGAGAAATTTTTCAGTGGGATAGGTTCACGTCAGGGAGAGACATGGCATGTATCACCTAATAGCAACCGTCAGTTCCTTCTTCTTCTTCTTCCTCCTTTATTTCCCTCATTTGATATGTTTGTAATCCCGTGTAACCCGATTATCTCACACATGTTTCTAGGTTGGTCAAGAACGTGGGGAGAGGAACACTTTGGAAACGGGTAAGGAACTTTGATTACTTATAGGTCTCAGATATTTGTGCCTTAGTGTATATATTTTCTAAATGAATCCACAACATGATTTCTTCCCTTTGATACAAATTTTTTACTATGAAAATGCAAATTATGTCACATGTAACTGCAAATCCATAAATGAACAGTGGAAACAATGGAGGCCTAATATTATTAGGTCGTTGATCGCAGAAAGGTTCACAAGTACGGAAAGAGTACGACAGGAGAAAGCTGGGACATAGTGGTGGATGAAGAAACATACTATGAGTAAGAGAGAGAGCTTACATCTTAACATATAATCTAATTTTGTGGTTTATTAATCTCGGGTTCATGTTTTGGTGAAGGGCTGAGCCACATTATGGGTGGGCAGATGTGGTAGGTGATTCAACACAGTTGCTCTCGATCCAACCTCGAGAGAGACCTCCAGGTGTCTACCCGAACCTCGAGTTTGGGCCATCTCCGCCTCCTGAGCCCGACCAACCACAATGACATCACATCTGTTTGTTTAGCTTACTAGCATAATAGCCTTTTTGCTTTGTCATTTTTTCGATAAATTTAGAATGTTGTGAATTATGGGTTAATATGATATATTTCTGATTCATTTGATCCAACGTATATCTCTTGGAATCTCCTGCTCAAGTATTAGTCCTCTCACGTACCCTTTAATTTCTCTGTCTAAAACACGTCCATATACGAGGCTGATTAATCAAAATCGAAAGCAAGCAAGCAAAGTCAACTCAATTCTATTCTATGATAACAATTAAGCTTCTCAATGGTTCAGCCCCATATTCTAACTGTATTGTGTGCAATGAAGAAAATATGCATATTTATCACATACAGGACAAAACTGGAGAACTTCCACTAAACCACTTCCATAAAGTACCAAAGTAGGATGAGATTTCAGAGAAACTTGAACATTATCATCAGCATCATTCTATAAATTGGAATCAGAGAAGCTGCGGGTACAGACGCTCAGGCCACTTGGGATAAGCGCGCTTGTACAAGTTCATGCACACAATGTCATGTTGCTGAACCACTCCATTGAATATGCATTTCATCGCCCCTGCACACAGTTCACATGTATAAGGAAAATTCCAGAAACAAAACTCTTAACTTTTTTATCTCTTCTAATAATAATCCCTTACCGTGTGTGCCCACTGGCTCCTTCACGCGACCACGACGCCCACATTTTGACCACACTTCTACAGGCTGCACACACAAACGTCGTTTCATCCCCAAGCTTTAGCTTAATATATGAAGTAATACATAAATTATTCAATCCATCGATTCTACTTTTCTCTTTTACCTTGAACCATTTCACGTCTTCTGGGTTGTGGAACATATATCTTACTGAAGCTTTCATTTTTGATACTCTCTGAGGATACCTGAACCAAACCACATTTAAAACAGCTTAGAATTACCATAGATTACATGTCAGAACATTTGTATCTATGCAAACTAGAATAAGTGATTGTACTTGGAAAGAAGAAGGTAATAACATTACCCAGTTAATATTATCTTCTTTAAAATTATTTTGTTGGGTTCAATGCTTTTCAAGGAACCAAGGGCAGCAACAGCAGGAGCATCTGACCCTTCAGAAATCTTCAGAACAACCAAAGGAAGTGGTGGGAAAGATATTGGGCCATATATTGAAGCCAATGAGAAACGCCCTGGATGCAGGAATCTCTCCATCTTGTGCTTGTCCGAGCTGAAATTGTCAGTTGAAAATACTGGCCTGGACATTAGCCCGACCAATATTATTAAAGATTGCAAACAAGAAAACCTACTACTGTAGATAAAGCAGAAAAAATTTGCTACCTTGCAATGAATTGTCGGAAACCAACATGGAACATAAGCTCTTCTTTTGTTTTAATAGGAGCTTCGTAACCATCATACTTCTTTACGCTGCAAAGCATAGACAAAGACGATGAGAAGATAGCTGAGCACACAAGGTCTCAAGAAACAGATATCTAAAGAGTGATTACCTAAAATGCAGCACCGACATCTTGGATTCATGCTGCAAAAGTCCAAATCCTATAATGGGTTTCGTCGTGTTCACAAGGGAGGATAGTTTAGAGGCAGCACCACGAGGCACTTCTTTAATATGCAGCCGTACATATGACCCAGTTGGTACACAATCATCTCTGTTTTCTTCTTCCATCTTCAGGGCTTGCTTGAGCACAAGCTTTTGAGTCCTGCCGACGTTATCAAAAGCAAAAATTCTGGCATAGTCCTGAGGTAAAGACTCCTGCATTTGCCAATAAATTATAAAAATTAGCAACAGTTTAATGTGGAAAAAAAAAGATAATGAAGTTCACATCAAGATCAGTGTTACTACATTTGGATCCCACGTGGAGGTTCTGAAGGATTTGAGACCCCTGTACTTTGCAAAACGTCTTCTTGCAGGTACATCAATGGGAGTCTCTACTTCATCGGGAAATTCTGAGAAAACATAACAGAACTTTTATTCACTTCTTGTAATCTTCATGAGTAAATAAAGGAAAGACAAAATAAATGAGCATAAGAGATTCAGACACTCTACAAGGACTCAAACGAATATGTGCATATACACAGACACACGATGACTCATACAGAAAATAACTCCACAGAGGAAATAAACACCAACCCTCGTCCTCAGCATGTGCCTCTTTGATTTTCTTGATTTCATCCTTAATTTGTTCCTCTGTCAAGTCTTCATCGTCCTGAACAATGAGCAAATTGGCTTATAACATTACCAAGATACTCGACGATAATAAAAATGCAGTGAAGCTACAAAAGGTCACAAAAGTAAGTGGACAAAATGTATACCATCATTTCGGACTCATTCTGAGTTTCATTATCAAAATCCCGCACGTTCAGTGATTTTTCATCATCCTCAAATTCTTGGTCATACCTTCTTTCTTGATTGGAATCCTCTCCTCTATCCAATACCATACCATTATCATCGGAATCACAATTATCAGAATCTTCTTCATCTGTTTCATCCACAATCCAAGCAGCCTGCAAACCAAATCATAACAACCAAAATAAGAGGGCCACCCAATTCTAACATTTATTTTTGAGGAAAATTGTACCAGGCAGGAGAATAGTTAAAATGAGGCTAGAAACATCAGGTTAAAAATCATCCAGGAACCTGATATTCTGAAGTCCCCCGCGGTAAAGTCCTCTTCTTTAGCTTTCCCTGTTTCTGATTTTTGTCAGCCTCAGCCATTTCTTCCTCTGTTGGCCATGTCTACACAATGGAAGAATTACACAACAAGTGACATCCCAGAACAGATAACAACACGAGCCAACTGCCCCTTCTTTTGTTAGAGAACTAATCAGACGTACCTGTTCCCCTGCTAAAGGATCTGGAGTGTTTTCAACTACTAAAGGCTCTTGTTTTATGGGATCAGGAACCAGAGACTTCAATACCTGGTCAAATCAACACAGGTACAAAAAAATAAAGTGAACTGACCAAGAGAAGAGAGCCATGAAAATAACATTATGAAAGCACAATAACATCTTATTTGTTAAGGATGAAATTAATCGTAAAATGATATCATGACAGAATTTCAACAACTATATAACCTCTTTTCTATAACCATATTTGAAGGATGTTGTTCTAGCATTCAACTTAATGTATCTTTTCTAAAGTAATAGTTTGTTGATTTGTTAAAGAAAATATAATATATATACCTCTTCATCGTGTGAAGCATCTAATTCCATGGAATTCTGATTTTTCCTTTCATTCAAAGGAAATGGATCCTTCAGCACTTCAATTTTGGAGAATTGAAAATCACCAACGCCAGAAACGTGGACCTAATTTAAGAAAATAAATAAACAAGGGATCCATGGGTATAGCACAAGGCGTGATAGAGAGAGGCTTGATTACCAGCTGATTTACAGACAGTTTGCGAGCACACAAGTAACCAGAGAGAAGTAGAGTGCACTTTCCTGAGCTTTCATCATCCACCAGCATCCCAACCTAAATGCACCATTCAAAATTATGAAGATATTTTACTTTCTACGATACCTTTTTTCTCACAGTCAAAATTAGATGCTATGAATATATAATCATAAAGCAAGCACCTTCTGAGCCACAACATATGGTCGTTGACTTCGCCAGTGAGGTACGGTAAGCCTTTGTGCCTTGAATAACCACATAAACTGCAAACATTCCCAGAAATATGGATTTCATCTAGACTAAGCTCAACTAATTAAGGACATTAAATCTATTGAAAACCACTCAGTAAAATTATATAAGAAATTATATCAGTCATGAAAATTTTACCTTATGCAACTCATCTCTGGTATCTGCTGGATAAAACTTACAATCCTCAGGAAATTCAGAAGCAAGTTGAGAGGCACACATCTTTTTAATCTCATTTTTCTTTTTCAAATCACTGGGTAAATCCTGCAATCAAGCAAAACGACATTGAGAAGCTCAACTTCAAGCAAATTTTGAGAAATCAGAGACTTGGTGGCTATGAATATAGAGCAGCAAGAACATACACGGATCAACACAGTGGTGCTTGGTAGACCAATTGATCTAAGCACCGAAAGACACTGACTTCCAAATGAATCTATGAAGTTAGATTTATTCTCTTCCCATGGAGACCTTGCAGATGCAACAAAAGCCATCAAATCAGCAACCTATTGCCAGTTAAAACAAATCAGTAAGCACCTATGATAAACTCTGCTCACAGAAAGAACCAACAAATGCAGACATGAATTCACATACCTTGGCCATTTCCATACATGTCAGAAGATCTCCATGAGGCGCCTTTAACACCTGTGATATATATTCACAGCATTGATCACACAAGGATTCGACTCACATAGCGATGTACATATATTTAAACCAATCTTAGTTCCACCAAGGAATACACATACGGTTGCTCTTAGCTTATACTCAGAAGATGCAACTGTTGAAGAAGCAATTCCAGAATCATCAGAAGCTAATAACTTTAAAA
This sequence comes from Boechera stricta, assembly GCA_018361395.1. Lineage (NCBI taxonomy): Eukaryota > Viridiplantae > Streptophyta > Magnoliopsida > Brassicales > Brassicaceae > Boechera > Boechera stricta. The sequence continues at coordinate 18,741,349 of CM031539.1, read as the reverse complement.
CATCTTCACCAAGTGAATTCAATTCCACAGAAGCAGAGAGTGGAAACAAGACCTATCATCATTAGAAGATACAAACATAAGGTTAATTGCCAACAAAACACACATAAAAACAGCAACAAAAATGTAAAGAAGTAAACACTCACGATAACACGAGGAGCAATGTTTAATCCTCCTGATGCTCTCTTCTCCTTCAAAACTGCTGCCCTTTTCTGCTCTCGAAGCATCTTGCCACGCTGAACACGAGCAGCTCTAGCACCTTTAACATAGTTACTATCCGATTTCCCAATCCTGCCACTATCTGATTCCATAAAACGGATCAATTTCGGGAGGTTTTTTTCAGTATCTGAAGATTGAAAAGAGACGAATCGTTGAGGATTAAGGTTTACCTTGGAGTGAGGTTCTGTGGAGATTGCGAGAAGATTTAGAGGAGAACCGAGTCTTGTGAGCTTTATTAACTTGAACTCGAGAGCGTCCCATGGCTTCTTAGAGACAGGTGCTGGATTTGGTGTGACTGCACAACGGAGAGAAGGAGTTCGGCTTTAAAGTTTAAAGTTTAAACCCTAATTCTAATTTTTCAGGGTTTTGTAGTAGTTGTCTTGTTGTTGTTCGCCGGGTCACAGACAACTGAAAGAAGACGAAGAATTACACATGCTTTGGGCCTAAGTTCACCAGTAAAATACAGTTTCTGGGCCTCTCAGCCCAATATGAACTAGTATTTGTGACTTAAAATGATATTGTATGGTTTGACGACCAACACCAAAGCACGATTCAGCCGAAACAGTGAAGAGTATTTACTATTTAGGACAATTATCCCACTTTCGAATGTTTTAGTCTTGAAGATAATTATCGTATTTCAACTCAAAACCAATTGGTAATGAGTGAATTGACACATGTCTCTTATACACTACTCAAGGTCCATTCCATCTTTTCGATGTGGGATATTCTCCACACCCCTCCATCAAGATAATGGTCCTTCTATCCATTAATCTCGAGAAACTCCATTGTATGATTATTTCGGTTGAAATCGGCCGAATCATATCCGGTACGGTCCGATTTCGGGTCAAATCGATTGGGCCCCTTTCGAGTCCGATCAATTTTGGTTCGGTGGGACAGTGTGAATTCAGGGCTCTGATATCATGTTAAGGTTAATGGACTTTCAACTCAAAACCAATTGGCAATGAGTGGATTGGCCTATATCCCTTATATATTGTTCAAGGTCTTTTCCATCTTTTCGATGCGGGATATTCTTCACATTATGATCCCTCGAAATTTTATAGCTTAGCTGTGTGAAGTATCTGAGCGATGAGTCTCTCTCTAATCTCTTATCTAGTCTACCAAGTCTCCAAGATTTGATTTTGGACCGATGACTCAGTGTTAAACACATAACTCTAGCTATAGGGGTGCCTTGTTTAAAGAGAGTTATAGTTGTTACACCTCCACATTCTTGTCGAACCTGTTTTATGATGTTAAATGTTAATACTCCTCTTTTTTTTTGAAAGGATGTAAAAAATTTTCATCTTTAAAAATCAGTTTTACAGTTAATGCATCCCTCAATTGAAAATAGTAGAGGATTTTGAAGGTGAAAACCAGAAAAATCTAATTTCTTGATTCAGACAAACCCTTAAACCATCTTCCAGCTTGAACACACCCGAAATATTGAGTGTGGATAGTCGATTACGTATGGTGCGATCAATGGTTTGGATGAGTTGTTCCGGTGAAGTTGGAAGTTTGCCATGTCGCCTTTGGTTTCTTTCACACCAAATGGAATGAATAGAAACTTGGAAGACATAACGCAATATGAATCGAGGCTTTGTTATTTGAATGATGCGTCCGAAATAGCGGTGAGGATGATGGTGTAGTCCATGGAGTAGCGGAGCTGAAATATCCAACGAGTTAGTGTTTCCCAGACCTGTGATGAGTAGGTACAGGAGAAAAACAAGTGATCGCGAGTTTCGATTGAATCGTGACATAACACACAAGAGAACTAACTCCCAAATTCCACGCACACATTTTATCACCCATATAAGCAATTGTGGGTTGCAAACCAGGCCATGAACGAATACTTAGGTGTAGCATTTGAGAACCACACTCCTTTGTACAAGTCCCTAGTTTGCTCCTCATGTCTTAATTGCTTCCAAGTATCCTTTGACGAAAATCGTTCCTTAAACTTCCCCTCACTACTTCTCCAAAGTGTCACATCTTCTTGTGAGGGTTTTTTCTCTACCTCGAAGCTTGTCCAGCTCCTCTTCTATTCGGTTTAACAAGTCATTCTGATGTCGTCGACGACGATGAGAGACAGTAGCTTCCGTAACAGTTGTTAATGACTTAATCCCGAGATCAATAAAGCCTTGGTCCCCGAAGATTTCATGAATTCTTCCCAGAGAACACGAACTATCATACCAAAAAGATGTTTGAAGACCACTTTGTACCTCCACCTTATGAAACTCTTTTGCTTGGTCTCGGTATTTGAAGATCATTCTCCACATCCAAGACCTTGTACTAGAATTCCCTTTTACCGACCAAAAAAATATTGTCCTTAGTAGTTTCTTTGAATCCAATTAACCCATAGGGAGTGTTTAGCCGATAAAATTCTCCAAATTAGCTTAAGACAACTTTGTTTGCTTCAACCATTGCTTTTATCCCAGTCTGTCTTCTCTCTTTGGCCTACAAACTTCATTCCATGCGATTTTAGCCTTCTTGTGATTCACAGGAGATGGCCTTATAGTCAACGTCGACTTCAAGACAACAGATCGTTCGTTGTCGATTTAGTTCGGTTTATTTTTTTCCCTGATTATTTTTTTTTTAATTCGTATCTTAGTATTTATTTCTTTGGTTAATTATGGACCTGACAATAAGAAAGCTGAACATATCTTCTCTATTTCCTTGGGACAAGCATTTGGCAATCGAAACGCGAAGATCCAGAAATTTATGAGACTAGCAATCATCAATGATAATAATTGCAGTCTTCCAGCATATGACAAATGACGGTTTTTCCAAAACCTAATATGGTCTCTTATCTTTTCAAGAAGCAGCAAACAATTGGCCAGAGACATTATCTTAGTCAAGAGAGGCAAACCCAAATATCGAACAAGAAGGGAACCCACATCAAATGGAAATCGAGCCATAATTGTCTCCCATATATACGAAGATATACTAGCCATGTATAAGGTCGACTTTTCAAGACTTATTCTTAAACCTGATATTCTAGCAAACTCACGAAAAACCTCTAGAAACCCGTCAATAGATCTCAACTTTCCATCAGCAAATACCATTAGATCATCAACAAAACAGCAAATACCATTAGATAATCAGCAAAACATAAATGTGTGAGCTTCAAGTTCCTACACTTCGGATAATAAACCAAATTTCTTTTCTTCAGCAGCCTTGTCGAGCATCATAGACAAAACATTCATCAAAATTATAAACAGATATGGACAAAAAGAGCAGCATGACGTAGTCCTCTTTAATCGATGATAATAAACCAGCTAATTCACCATTTACTTGAACGGAGAATGAGAGAGTTGTAATATATAAGCTAATCTAGTGAATGAACTTGGTCGGAAGATTTAAACATAATATTAATTTGGAAAAAAAATATAAATTTATGAGCATAGTGCAGTTTAGAAATAACTTAATAATTTATATGAAACACGTTAAACTAAAAGGGAAATTGCAAGAAAAATTCAACATTTCAAATTTTCACATAAACAGAATATTACCTAATTTGATTTGTTAATTCAAATTTAAAATATTTAACAAAGCAAAATAAACCTTCAAAAATTAACGCAAACAAAAAGAGCATAATTTTTATAATATTTAGTTTAAAAATTATAGATTAAAGAAAGAAAAACAAAATATGATAGTCAAGTAGTACAATGGTGGCCAACTCTGAAAAATCATCACATTAAGTTGTAGGTTCAGGGTTTGGACCATATTCCTTACGGTGTTAAGAGATTATTAAACCCACTAGACTAGTTGACAAAAAAAAAAAATTTTAAAAACAAAATTTTGAAAAATAGGGGAAAATAAACTGACATTGCTTTCAAACTTTAACTTTCAAAACCGCTTCCTTGATCCAATGATCTGATAGTATCCATGAAACATTGTGTAGCTTAATTTTACAGACCATATGTTGTCGCGTCATTGTTTGGATGGGCTTAGTCGTTAAAATCTCGGAATCGTGTTTTATATTGAAACTACAAACTCATATTCATTTTAGAATCAAAATCACATAATCAATTTTTTTATGTTAGAACACTGGGATTGCATGTGTTGGTTGTGATGTCAAAACCGTGGAATCGTGTTTGACATCGAAATTGTAAAAATAATGTTTTGATGTCAAAATCGCATAATTTGTGTTTTAGGGCTAATTCGAACATTCAACAACATCTCGTCATAAAAACAAACCTCTTTTAAGGCTGCCAACACATATATTAGAGCTTTTCTCTTTTTATATTTTTATAAGTTAAATTTCCAACAATTGACAACTGTAAACTAAACTACATCTCCATCTCATTAACTTTCACGAATTTATTATTTTCAAGATGAAGAATTGACATGTAGCCTTTTCTTGATTTTTTATAAATGTTTTCTACAAAACAAATCCTCCAGCTAGTTTTCGTAACTTTACCTTTAATCTCTAAAAAATATAAATCACTTTTGTAAAGTCAAAAATATATACAATATAACCCGCTTTTTTTACCGTTAAGTTTGTAAAATATTGATAAATAATATATCAAATCGAAACCCTCGCAATGAAGAATCTAAATCTACCTTTAAAATTTTTAAAATCTAATATATGTAACAGTAAAAACATTTTGAAGATACGTATAAATGTTATATAGCGTATTATTTTTGACTTCGTATGATGATCTGAATTTTTTGGAGATAGAGAATAAAATTGTAAAAATATGTGGTTTGGAATTATTATTATTTTGGTAGAAAACCTTTTGAATTAACATGTAGCATTTTTCTCCTTTTTAATTATGAGAATTTGGAATCAATCGTTCTTATAGTTGTTTAACTTTGGTGAAACGGAGGCGTGGCGTCGGAATGATAAGACCAGATGAGTGACCATCATTACTTTGAGTGGGTCGTGAAAAGCTTGATTTATTAATAACTGTAGATGTCTATGTGTTATTATTTTGCCAAAAAGGTTAACACTTTCTTTATTACCACTGGTGTTTTTTGGCATCTGTTAGTACAAGTCCTTTTTCTTAATTTATAAAGGAGCCCCGTTTTTTGGAATCAGATTTGAGATGAAAGAGAAAAAAGCACTTGCAAAGTCAGAGTCGCACTTGTGACCCTTCAACATCTAAGATCATTAAGGACCGTCTACGTACGACACAAGTCAGCGCCAAGCTAAGACCGAATATGTGTCATAGCCTATTCATGACAAATAATGTCTATATTTCCCGTGACACTATCTATGTGTGCCCCTGACAAGTGCGATTAAAGGTGATGGTTGTTTATCGTTAATCTTGCTTGGGTTCAATATGCCACACAGTCCAATATGGTTTATATAGTTTGTAGGATCTCGATTTTCTTATTTCGTTGTTTAGCGCCCCCATATAAATCAAGAATGGTCCTAGCCGTAGTTATTACATAAACTGAATGAAAAACAAAATTAATGAGTTTGGTTCTCGCCATCAATCGGAGATAGATGGTACGTACTAGAAGTTTGAATGAAGGTGACGAAGCAAAAATATTGCAATAACTGTCGAAAATGACCACCAACTACCATCTTTGTTTTTATTGGGTTAGACAATGTATACTTAAATGCTGGTTTAAGTAATAAACGAATGCTCACAAATCCAATTTGTATAACTAATTTGTAGATCACTATCGGATAGAGGAACTAATTCTCCGACGGAATTGTCTGTTTTCGAGATGTATCTAGACGACCTGAAAACGCTTAAGAAACGTTTTTCTGTCTTCTAAATATCTTATATTCAACTCTTGTTAAACGGTAAAGCAGATAATTTGGCGCGAAATATTAATGATATGTAAACTTAGTATCACCGGTTTGGTTTACCAAATCGTTTTAATTTTAATATAAAACTGTTGAAGAAAAACTAATTTGTAGATTTGATTTCTTTTGGCTATAATATAATGCGTATTTCAAACTGTGACCCAATAATGATATTACTATAAGTCATTAGGCTATATACATATATCATTTGTTTTATTTTGTTTTATACATATTATTTTATATGTTAAATGATGATAAATGCTTGGTTAACTTCTTAACTGGAAATGTTTTGATCTGATAAAGATTGTAGTGTAAATGGAATGAGCTCCCAAGGAAGTAGAATTGGGCCCAGAGACGGAATTTTGTGTTAAATGTATTCGATGTGGACCTCACGTTATCACGATCTCATCATTAGCCGCACATTCCTACCAACCCATTAAACACCCCTTCTGACTCAATATCACCATCTTTATTTACGTTCTTTTTTATTACAGAAAAACAAATTACCCAAGAATTAATTTTATATATTATACTTAGCTGAATATCCTAACAGAAAGTATCGAATTGAAACCGAACCAAAAAATCAAATAGTACCAAAACCAACTAAATATCTGAATAGATCCTAAACTCTAGAAACCGAAAGAACTAGAACCGAACCGAATCCGAACTAAAATATTTCGGATATCCGAAATATCCGAATATAATTATATATCCAAAAATATTAGTTATTATCAGACTGAATTACCGAAAAATATCAGAATATTTGAAAAACATCCGAATAACTTAACTAGAATCGTATGGATCCGAACCGAAATAACCAAAAAATTCAACAATCATGTAATCTTTTATTTAAAAGTAACTAAAATAATAGTTATATGTGAACTTTAGAATTTTGATCTTTAGCTACAGTTTTAGTAATTTCAATTTTTTGCTACACTAATTTTACATATTGATAGGAGTTCTTAACTCTACTAAACTCTAATATTTAGTTAAATCCTCTATATATTATTTGAGAAGTACCTTTATAGAATAAACCTCATAAAGGGTAAACAATTACATAACATTACCATTACAAGAAAGAACAAATTATCATTTCTCATTAAGGATAGTTTAGTCATTAATTATTTTGTTAATCATTTTCTAATTTTCGTTTTTTTAAAGTAGTTAAAAATAGATTTTATGAAATTTTTTTTGATTTAATTAAACACACTAATTAAATTAAATTAAATGTTGATTTAATTTCCAAAAATAAGAGATTTTATGTAGATTCTAATTTTTTTGAAAAATTTTAATCTCTCATTAAAGATAATATAATCATCAATTATATTCTTATCACCATTTAATATTATATTAATTATAAACAAATTATATTAAATGTTTAAATTATATTCCTTATTTTTGAAAATCGGATTTAATAATAATCATGATAATAGATTTTGTGAAAATTTTTATAAATCATAATATAAAATTAGGATATTTCATAGATATTACCTTCAAAATGCTACATGTGAAATACATATAGATTTCATGTTATATTTAAATCATATATTTATACATTAAAATCTACTAATATGGACTAAAACAACTTTACACTCATAATAATACGGTATAAATAAAATTAACAAATTCACAATTATCAATATACTACAATACATCAAATAATATCCTCTATTATTTTAAATTTGAGAATAATAATACATACCTATTTTAATATCTTTTATAATATTATAATTGTAACTTTTTAAAAAATATATTTACGTTACTTAAAAAAAAATATTTTTCCGCGCTGTAGTGCGGGATTGTATCTAGTTAATTTTTATATACTTATAACTTATTTCATGCTTACAAAAATATAATTGGGAATATATATATATATATATATATATAGATATAGATATAGATATATCCAAACAGAATATTCATTAACATATAATATAAAATATGAACGAATCCTATATATATTGTAGGTTACAAATTTTCTCAACATATTTACAAATAAAAGTTTAAAACTGATTCTGCATTTAATAACTTTCATATCATACATACATGCTATTATTGTAGCATTATACTTAATAACAAACCTGATCTAATCCGAATTTAACCAAAATATCCAATCCGAAGTTGAACTATATTTTAATATGGTATAGACGGATTCATTGCCTTTATATCCATAAAATCGAATCTAAATTTGAACCTAAAAAACTTAAAAATTTGATCTTAAACCTAAATTTAATTTAAAACCATGGATATAGTTGATTAAAACTCAACATAAACAAAAACCAAACTCAATTACAAATCATTCATATTACATTATTTTTATTTTGGATATTATTATTTATAAACTGAAAATTTTAAACCTAAACTGAACTAAAACTCGTTAAACACTATTAGCAGTTTTTAACTATAAAATAATAATTTAAATTATATTAGAAGCTTCAATATTATTATATCTAGTACATGGCGTATGGTAGTCCTGGGCAAACCAACCGAACCGAAACCGAACAAAAAAGAATCAGATCAAAATCGAACCAAAATTTAAAAATACCCGAATAGATCTTAAACTCAAGAACCGAAATAGAACCGATACTGAACCAAAATATTTCGGATATCCAAAATACCTTAAAATACAATTATATACCCAAAAATATTAGTTATTTTTAAACCGAATAAACTAAAATACATGAAATACCAAAAATACCTGAAAATATATCTATACATATCTGAAATACCCGAACATATCCAAAAATACCCGAAATAAATATATGAAAATACCCAAAAATACTCAAAATATACAAAAATACCCAAAAAAATACCAAAACAAATACTCGAATGGATCCTAAATTCTGTAACTAAAAGAACCGGATCCGAACCAAATTTTATTTGGTACCTATATGGATCATAAACTCTACAACCAAAATAACCAGAACCGAATGGAACAGAACCAGAACCGACTCGAATATCCGAACGCCTAGGCCTAATATATGGCATCATCTAGGAAGTTACTAATCAAATCAAATACATATCAAACAATGTTAAACATCGGTGCTAGGGTGTTTTTCTAATTTACATAATTAACTAACTAAAAAAATTGAAAAAAATAAAAGAGTTTAACTAGTCTTATTTACGGAGTTCACAATTACAACAAGGTTAAAAACATACTAACTCTTGATTCTAACAATGAAACAAAAGAGCGCCAACCAAACAAGCCATAAACGACTAAAGATAACATCAGAAAATAAACAATCACCTCTTACTACTTGATATGCTTGCATTTTGCATGATTTTAGCTTGCATAATTCATACATCTAGACGTGTTATTCACCCTTTTCTTGTCATTTATTCCTAGTTTTGCATACTTAGAGTGTTTTGCGTGAGGTTTGCATACATCCTGCATATTTGGCTTGTTGCAGGGTACTTTCGAGTGATTTTGGAGAAGTTAGGTTCGAAACTGTCTAGGACATCAGACTCGACCTAGATGCTCTAGCAGACGTGATCGAGCAGAAGCTCAGCTCGAGCACCCATGCTCGAGCTGTATGATCGAGCTGAGGTCGAAACGATCTTGAGACAGCGGCTCGAGCACCCATGCTCAAGCTCCATGATCGAGCCCATCATAAAAGAGAGTCTTGGAATTTTCTGTCGCTCGAGCCCATCATCGAGTCACCTGCTCGAGCTCAACACATAAAAATGCAATCTTGATTTCATCCAGCTCGAGCACACCACTCGACCAGAATGGTCGAGCTGGACCTTATCCTGCACGTTTTTACCATTTTATCCATGACGTTTTAGGGTTTTTAAGATTTAGTATAAATACCTAATGGGGGATTAAGACTAAGGAGAGTTAGTTTTAGCCACAACTTTCTAGTTCTCTTTTGTTCTTTATGCTTCCTGGATCTTTGTATCTTTGATTCTTGAGTATTTGTGTTTGAACCTTTCTACTTACCTCTTCCTTATCTCCTTACTTATGCAAGTTATTTTGATTTTTGGGTTTGTAATTATGTTGTTCTTCATATGTTTTGAGTAGTCATTAGGGTTCTTGAGGATGAGATAGATTAGGTGTGAAATCTTAGTCTCTTGGTGGTTCAAGTGTTTATTGTTTGATTTCCCTTAAATCGTGTTCTTAATGCTAATTTCTCTGATCGATTGAGATTAGAACTTAGGTGTTTTTCCACCCGAAGGTGTTTGATAAAATGCTTGATTGAACTGATGTTAGAGATCGCATGCCTAGCCTAAGGGATTAGTTGTCTAGGGTGTTTATTGATATTAAACTGAATCTTAATGCTCTAGGGTAGATTTCGCCGAGGATTGGGTCGGGAACTAGTGCAGCTTGAGGTTATCACGGGGTGGACTTAGCTGGTTGTGATGTTTGATGTCTAGGGAATAGCTTGAATGAGTTGTGTTAGACCACGGGTAGGCTAAGAGGACACAGAGTCGATTACCCATCCTTAGGAACCTGCATTGATTGAATTTTCATTTAGTCCATCGCGTTACGATATTTCTCATTTTGTTAGTTCTGCTAGTCTGAAGTATCTTTTTAACTCTTATTTCCAGTTTACGTCTAGGTCATAGTCCTTCACTCTTTGCTTGGCTTGACTTGAATGGCTTGATCCCATCCTTTTGGTTAATATCTTCACCCTTATGGATTGACACCTTCTTATCTATACGAAACTTTGGTGCAGTAAGAAATTGACTTATATCAATTTGGCGCCGTTGCCGTTTGGGTGTTGTTTGTTACATTCGGTTTGAAATCATTCTAGATCAGTTCTTTTCTATCTACTTTGTTACTTACTTTGATTTTCTTTTTACTCTTTGGTGTGCGGGGCGTGTCTTGACTCGAGCCCCAGCTCGAGCCCGGCAATCAGTCGCCTAGCTCGAGCCCGCAGCTCGAGTCGTCTATCTCGCCGCGTGCGCTCGAGTCTACCATCGAGTCCTGTTCCCCATGCAAGCGAGATCGAAAGGAAGTCGGACCATTCGTACATCGGCATATTAACCATCGGTTGCGAGCGTGAGCGTCGAGCGACAATCAGAATCTAGTGGGCATGGAAGACCACCCACGGGACCGACATGCCCAGACCCCACATGAGGCCACGTTTGATAGGAGCGAGGATGCCCCAAATACTCATACAACGAAAAAGATTGTCCCTCTACGGTCGAGAACACAACTTTGAAATCGAGCGGCTTGATCGTATGGTGCGAGAACAACAAGTTTCATGGCCTACTATGGAAGACCCTCTTGATCATCGGATGAGTTTGATAGGCTCTGCGACCTTACGATCATGGGGTCGGTGAAGATGGTTTCATAAGGCTCTTTCCCCTCTTGGTGACGAGCCCGTCAGCGGAAAAGACTCTCCCCATGGATCCATCACTTCATGGGATGACTGCAACCTTCCTTGCCAAGTTCTTCTCGATGCCGGAGAGCGCTTGAGGAATGAAATTTCTGGATTCTCTCGGAAAGATGGTGAAAGTTTACGTGAATCTTTGGGATCGCTTTAACTCATTCATGCCCACCACGGTTTCAGCATGAGTCACTCCTTAGCACTCTAGGCGTTCTCGAAGGTCGCATCTTCAGATACTGACAGTGGTAACTTCCTCACCAGGCGTTGATCTTTGGTTGGGCACTTGTGGAGAACTAGCACCTGTCGATGGTAACTAGTATGATAGGAGTGTCAGGCCAAGTGTTCTTCTGAGATGATCGGTAGGGCCATCAGCTTTGGCTTCTAAGTTGGATCAGCTGCTTCTGCGAGAAACAGGTTCGCTTTGCTGCGAGGATACAGTTTTTCAGGTTGAGATGGGAGGATGATGGTCAGAGGGAGGTCGGTATGTGCGGAATCGGTCGGTCACAAAGGTTTCATCGCTGAAACACCGAATGCTCTGCAGGGTACCAGCGTTCTAACCCTCGGATCAGGTCCCCACCTCGCAACAACCTCGGTCAGCCTTTTGTTCCTGATCAGCGGCGAACTTTGCCCTAAACCGCGTTATCAAGTCATCCTCAGCACGGCCTTGTGTCCACCACCTGTTTTCGTCTTCGCAGTCTTCTACGCTCGAGATCAGCAGCAAACAGCTGCAGCAGCTCCTACGAAAGGCTGGTGCACTTGAGGCGCGAAGTTTGGTGAAATTAAAACTTCGAGATGGACATTATAATGATCTTAGCAAGATTGAGTCGGATGGCCTTAATCAAGGGATCACCTTCGGATGGCCTTAACCAAGTAGTAAAGATGGTATACACATGAAGAGACTTTGGGTTATGAGATAATTTTAGATTCACAGGTTACGGAAGAGTCGACGGGTTTGAGGAGGCGTAGGGGTCAACAGAAATTCATCTTTGTCAGGACACCAAGCTCGACCATACATCGATACTACTCGAGGGCCGAGAACTTCAGTGTCCAGCTCGATCATACAAATCAGTCGGACGGCCCTGCACTCGATCTTGGTCAGCCTCTGCTCGAGCGACCCATGCTGCCAGGTCGAACTCAGAACCTATGGTAGATCTCAAACCTCTTCATACGGGCTAGATCGCCTTTCTTGGACCAAATTCTGATCATAGTAAATGACATGCTTAGTGATGATGAGTTGCGTTTGCTGTTGGTGAGTTGAAAAAAATTTAGAAAGTATAGGATATTCTACGGATGACATTAAGGGAATTTCACAGCTTGTGCACTCCAGAAATTCACTTGGAAAAGCGAATCTTGCTAGCATTGAGAGAAGATTGAACCCAAACTTAAATGAAGTTGTTAAAAGGAAATTCTTAAGTTCTTGAGGGAATCATATATCATATATCAGATAGTACTTAGATTTCTCATGCATTGTGTACCTAAAAGGGGGTATGTGATTAAAAATGATAAGGATGAATTGATACCTCTTGGGACTAACGGGGCATAGGATGTGTATTTATAGGAAATTGAATCTTTCTTAGGAAAGATCATTTTCCTTTGCCGTTCATTGACGAATCTAGAGAGGTTAGCTAACCATCCTTCTACTGTTTTCAGATGGAGTGCAGTGGGTTCTTTCAGTTTTCACTGATCGGAAAAGACCACTTTTACTTGACCTTATGGAACATTTGCATATAGGAGAATGCCTTTTGGTCTGTAATCTCTACTGACATTTCGAGATGCATGACTTACATGTTCTCGGATTTAATAGAGGAGGCTGTGGAAGTATTCATGGATGACTTTTCCGTGTATGGCTCCTCTTTCTCTCCTCTTCTTTTGAACCTTTGCGAGTCTTACTCGGTGTGAAGAGAGCAAATCTGGTGCTTTGGTGGGAGAAATGCCACTTCATGGTTAGAGAAGGGATTGTCTTGGGTCACGAATTTCTGAAAAGGGCATAGAGGTAACAAGGCCAAAGTTGATGTGATGATGCTGTAGCCACGTCAAGGACATCGGGAGTTTCCTTGGGCATGCTGGGTTTTATAGAAGGTTCATCGAGGACTTACCAGGATAGCGAGGCCAGTGTTGCGAGCGAAGTTTGTTTGATCTGAGAATGTTTGAAGGCTTTCCAGCTCATTAAGGAAGCCTTAGTCACTGCTCAATAGTCCAAGCACCAAACTGGGACTATCCATTTGAGATCATGTGTGATACGTCGGACTATCTTTGTAGGGTATCTTGGGCGAAAGTTGAGAAAAAGCTACATGTGATCTCTGCTGGCGGCTTGATGATGCTCAAGGAGATATCTTCACAAGAGAAGGTTGTTGGTATCGTCTTTGCTTTTGAGAAATTCAGAAGCTATTTGGTTGGGTCTAGGTGGTAGTCTATCGATCATGCACAACTAAGACATATCATCTTGAAGGATCTTAAGCCAAGATGCTTTCGGATGGATACTCCTTCAGAGTTTGACATGGAGATTGTTGATAAGAAGGGTATAGAGAATGGTGTAGCTGATCACTTGTCAAGGATGAGGATAGATGATCTTTTGTTGATGACACCATGCCGATGAGAGACTCAGATCTTTGTTTACGTGATAGGAGTGAAGGGCGTACAGGTATTACGATCGGCCAATTTCCTAGCATGTGGTGGGTTACTTGATGATCTTGATGCCTACGAGAAAAAGTTTTTGAGGATGTCAACCCTCTCTTGGGGCAGGCCTTTCTGTCAAGAGGGATAGATGGTACGTTCGAGGAGGTGTATAGCCTGAGGCGAAGTTCGAGGGTGTCTTTGAGCACCTGTCATGGTTCTTCATGCGGGACACTTTGCTACGTTCAAGGCTGTTCGAGAAGGTCTTTGCAAGCAGGTCTATGGTGGCTACAATGTTCGAGAGATGCTCGAAGCCTTCATCACTAAGTGTGATCCTTGCGGGAATGGAAGCGACATCGGAAGGAATGAGATGCCAAAAATCCGATTTTGGAAGTGGAGGTGTTTGATGTTTGGGGATTGATTTCATGGGTCCTTTCACCCACCTCCTCAGGAACGCTACATCTTAGTGGCCGTTGATTATGTCTCGAAGTGGGTTGAAGTATAGCTTTCCTCGCATGATGCAAGGTAGTTCGAAGATGTTCAAAGCATTATTTTCCCCGATTTGGTGTACAAGAGTTGTTATCGATGATGGGGGATCTCATTTCATCGCAAGCTCTTTGAAAATCTTACGAAAAAAGCATGGGGTCAACCAGGTGGCTACATATCACCCCAGACCGGTGGTCAGTGGAGGTGTCAACAAGCGGATCAAGCATCGCTAGAGTAGTGGGCGTTTCAAAGAGATTGGTGCAAGCTGGATGAGACCTGCAGGCGTCGAGGACTGCATTGAACTCTATGGGAAGAACACCATTCCAGCTCCTCATGGCAGGCTTGTCACTGTTGAGGTTGAGTACAAAGCGTTATGGGCAAGCTTGAACTTGGATATCAAGCTGCCCAGGGAAAAGAGAGTATTGGACTGCATGTGGAGGAGATCGGTGGATGTTATGAGGTTCTAGGTCATAAAGAGAGGACCAAGGCCTTCCATGACAAGAGGATCTTGCCTGAAGTTGAAGGCTGGTGATCAGTCCTCCTTTTCAATTCTAGACTGTTTTTCAGGAAAGCTCAAGTCGAGATGGTCGGACAGTTACCCGTCGAAAGTTTTACCTACGGAGTCACCTTATTTGGAAGAGGAGCGAATTCACTGTGAGCAGGCGGAGACTCGAAACCTATCTAGCTGACCCATCATTCCGGAAGGAACTTGATTCCTGGATGAGCCTTCATTGCTGATTAAAAGCAGTCGAAGCTTAGTATTTATAAACAAGCTCACTTGGGAGGAAGTCCCATACATCTGTACATATTTCTTTGTTACAGTTTTTAAAGCGTCGAAATAAATGTCTAAGCTGTTGATTTTTTCGATTGTGTGATTTGGAAAGTATGAGAGGTGAATCATGAAAAGGCAACGCCTGAAATGGCTTGACTCGAGCGATTGATCGAGCTATAATCGAGCTCTGCGATCGAGCCAACCAACTAGCCTTAGGAGGAAATTCAAATTTCAAAATTTTGACAAGTGGACCCGGCTCGACCACTGGAGTCGCATGCTGAGCGAGAAGGTGTCGGAAGGGCGTCGGCTCGACCCCACGGTCGAGTCGCATGCTGACAAGGTGTCGGACGTCAGCTCGACCCCACCTGGTCGAGTGCTCAGTCAACCTCTTTGGCGCCCAGTTCGAATTTTGAATTCGTAAACCGGCATATATGACTACCTTGTCCTCTTTGTCCCCTACTTGGTATATAAGCTCTCGATCGAAGACCTTCCTCACACCACCAAGACCCTCACTTTTCTCTCTTTCATTTTCCAGCACTCTCTCTATTAGTTCTTCTTTGTTTTAGTGTTCACTCATTCTTCGTTTATTGTTCTTCTTGAGGTTATTCTCACACTCTTGAATCTTTCTTCTTTGAGTGATTCTCAGACATGAATTCACGCCAAGCTCGTCGCAGATCAGCTGAAGCACTCGCCCGAAACTTCCAGATATGGAGAGAAACCGTCCCTGCAAGCGAAGAATCCATGGAGGTTGCAGCAGCGCTTGACTCGAGCACTCATGCTCGAGCCGAGGAGGATCGAGTGCGAAGGCGGCAGTCGAGCTCGAGCACCTGGTCGAGCAGCGAGTCGAGTCGGAGGTGATGCTGCGGACAGCTCTCCCGGGCTAAACGTGAAGGAAAGAAACCAATAGAGCCAAGCATGTATCATGACGGTGGCGCAACAGAAGAAGATGAACATAAGGCGACAAGAAAGCCTCAAAGGAAGAGCAAGCCATCTACAGCAAGGTTCCTGGAGGCCCTTCTTGCTCGAGGTTTTGAAGGGACAAGGTACCCGCATAGAAAACGATGAAGAAACTCGGCATTGCTAGAGATGTGGAGTTCCTACATGAGGCAGGAGGAGGCTTATGTGAGTTCATGAAGATCCAGCTGGAAGCATCTGAAAGAGAGCCATTTCCTCTCATCTCTCGCTATTCACTTCTATGATGAGGCCGACCATGACTCGGCGGTCACAGCTTCATAACCTTCATATCGGAGGTCGAGCCATGCTCACCATCAGGAGATCGGTACCACATACGGTTTTTCGGAGGAGATGAATCCATCGAGATATTGACCACGAGGAGCTTCGACTATGGTCGACCATTGGAAACGCTAAACCTTTCTCCTCTTCCGGAAGCAGAGTTCTAACATCGAAGCCACATGTTCGAGATATCTCCACAAGACCTTAGCAAACATGTTTGCGAAGCGGCAGGGGCGGTGAATGAAGGAGAATTGAAGATGATGGACTTGTGTGTATTACCACTTCTAGGCTATCTGAGCGGGCTGAAGATGAAGGGTGATAGAGGCGAATGCAAACCTCACATTTGTTCTACTGGAACAATTCATGTCTACGAGGAATGGGCGATGAGGATGCATAGGATGGAATGCAGGGGTGAGCTCTGCATTGGGGTATAGTTACTCCCATTCTTGTTGCCTTTAATGTGGAGTTGATCTCAGATCCTTATCCACCAAACTGGATAGATGTAGATTTCTTGAGAAGGTGCGATTCTAGACCATACACCACAGATGAACACATATCTGAAGTTCATGCATCCGACCGTTGGGGAAGCAGGCTGCGTCTTCCACTGCAGATTTGATAGATGCGAGCAGGCCAGAACATAGATTTCGATCCTCTCTTGATAGACTCTACCATACAGATGGCGAGATCATGCAGCAAGACATAAGTTAGAGCGATCATGTTGTTGAGGAGGAGGATGATGAAACGAAAGGTTATTCATTTGAAGAGTACGCCTTAAGCCCTCATGCTTGACCATAAAGAAGCACAAGAGGATTGGTCTATACGAGTGGAACAAGTTCCAGGGAAGACTATTGCTGCACTTAAAGTGCTTGTGAAGGATCGAAGGATCGAGATGAAGGAAGTCGAAGAACCGCTCAAGACTTTACCTGAACACTCGGCCTACATCGAGCCGTCTTGCGAGGAGAATTCTAGTAGGAGCGGTTCGTTTCGGGAGGAATCAAGGCCTCCACTGCCACGGAACCACCAGAGCCTCTTTACGAGACAGACAGGTTTCAACACTACGTAAGGCGACCCGAAGAGGCGTTGACAAGCGAGCGTCTGAGTCGGCATCAGCTCGATCACGGAGGTCGAGCCAGCGGCGTGCTGCTGAGCGACTCGAGCATCGACTCGAGCACGAGGCGAGCCGGCTTTATCTGGCGTGAGAGCATGGAGGACTCGATCTCCTCGCTTCTTCACCAAGCCTTGAGGTACTGTTCCGTCCATTCTTGTATATATTAGTTGCATCATTTTCATGCTTTCTTGTTATTTCTTAATCTTTCTTTCCAAATTTTTATTACACAGGGACGTGTAATTTAAGTTTGGGGAAGGGTTAAGATTTGTTTTGATATGTTTTCTCTGTTCTTATTTTGATTTTGTGCATTCTTGAGTCTGCATGCATCATGGCATAGAAAAACCAAAAATTTTTGAAAAATTTAAAACTTGAAAAAACGAGTGTTCATGTAGTTGCATCTACATTTTAGGATTGAGTCTGATTGTCTTCATATAGAGCTGTTGCGTATGCATAGGGATTATGATGATTATGACCTGGCTTCGCGATTTAATATGATAGTCTCGGTGCCCTCGTTTAGTTGTCGATACATTGTTAATGAAATTGAAGTAAAATTTCATACTCACGATATACTAGATTAGTTCTCAATTGAAGCGGTGTGATTTGATATCATTCCTATCTATCTGAACCTGAATTTTGACTAATAATTATCATGTCTATACTGCATTTGAACTCATGGATACCATATATACTTGGATTTTCTTTCATCATTTATACCTTACTTTGATCAGTAGTTGTTCTCATCATTAGAACAGTTTTACCATGCCTTTAGCTTAGCCTTCTTTCAAGCCTTGATATTATTTTCTTGAGTGTGTGAGGCTTTCTGAATGAGCTTGGTAGAAAGTGTTAGGTTTTAGTGACGAGGATAGATTCTCATGTAGTTACGGTTTGCATTTTCGAATCGGATAGGTACTTGGTGGGATCTTGATCATTGGGTATTGGGGTTGATTACGTGGATAGGAAAGAAAAAGGATAAAAGTTCTTAGGAGGAATGATCTGAATGTCTAAGTATCTAGTAAAGGATTAGGGGTCTTGAGTATAAGAAAAGAAAGAAGAAATTAAAATCGAAAAATATGAAAAATGTCAGTGGTCATGAAAAAAAAAACCATGAGAAAAACCCCAATCCATAGAAGTATTTGTATAACCTCTCAAGAACAAAAACATGAAGAAAAAAGATGAAACTGGTCGAAATTAGAAGGAAAAAGCCTAGCAGTCAAGGGTAGAATTAGGATGACTTTACGGGTATAGACTCGAAGGATAAGAACACTTGTGTAGGGACTGGGTAGATGGGAGTCTATTCTTGTATGCATAGGTTGGTTCTTACCTTTAGCATTCTTAAAGCTCATTCCTTTTCATTGAGAGATCCTTGTTCGAAATGAAAAACCATCTTGAAGGGACCATCTTTGTCTCTTGACACTTACGACGAATGAGTTCATTGTGTATGCGTAGCTTGATTCATGGTTTTGTTTAAATGAATGTTAAGGAATGATAGATTTGAATGCATGTATAGGTTGAGATTTGATTGAACTTGTCTGAAGAGTATGGCTAACGTTTTTAAGTAAAGTTCATATACTTTGCATTAGAATAGCGACTTGGACATTGAGACAATCTATTATATCAGCATGCTTTGGTTCGAGTCCCCACTTTCAACCCTCTTCTCCATTCTTATTCTTTTGTTTGCTTGAGGGAAAGCAAGGACTAAGTTTGGGGAGTTCGTATGCTTTTGCATGGTTTTAGCTTGCATAATTCATACGTTTAGGCGTGTTATTCACCACTTGTCATTTATTCTAGTTTTGCATACTTAGAGTGTTTTGCGTGAGGTTTGCATACATCCTACATATTTGGCTTGTTAGGTACTTTCGGTGATTTTGGAGAAGTTAGGTTCGAAGCTGTCTAGGACATCACACTCGACCTGGATGCTCTGCGAGGCGTGATCGGCAGCTCGGCTCGAGCACCCATGCTCGAGTTTGATCGAGCTGAGGTGAGCGTCTTGAAGCTGGCCGAGCTCGAGCACCCATGCTCGAGCGTATGATCGAGCTGAGGTCGACAGTCTTGAAGATTTCGGCCGAGCTCGAGCACCCATGCTCGAGCTCCATGATCGAGCCCGTCATAAAAGAAGTCTTGGAATTTTTACGTCGGCTCGAGCCCATCATCGAGTCACTGCTCGAGCTCGACACGTAAAATGCATCTTGATTTCATCGCTCGAGCACACCACTCGACCAGAATGGTCGGCTGGACCTATCTGCGTTTTACCATTTTGTCCATGCGTTTTAGGGTTTTTAAGATTTAGTATAAATACCTAATGGGGGATTAAGACTAAGGAGAGTTGGTTTTTAGCCTAACTTTCTAGTTCTTTTTTGTTCTTATCTTCGCTTCTGGATCTTTGTATCTTTTATACTTGAGTATTTGTGTTTGAACCTTTCTATTACCTCTTATCTTCCTTATCTCCTTACTTATGCAAGTTATTTTGATTTTTGGGTTTGTGATTATGTTGTTCTTCATGTGTTTTGAGTAGTCATTAGGGTTCGAGGATGAGATAGATTAGGTGTGAAATCTTAGTCTCTTAGGTGGTTCAAGTGTTTATTGTTTGATTTCCTTCTAAATCAGTGTTCTTAATGCTAATTTCTCTCGATCGATTGAGATTAGAACTTAGGTGTTTTTCCACCCAGAAGGTGTTTGATAAAATGCTTGATTGAACTGATGTTAGAGATCTGCATGCTGCCTAAGGGATTAGTTGTCTAGGGTGTTTATTACAATATTAAACTCATGCTCTAGGGTAGATTTCGCCAGGATTGGGTCGGGAACTGGTCAGCTTGAGGTTACTTATCACGAGTGGACTTAGCTGGTTGTGATGTTTGATGTCTAGAATAGCTTGAATGAGTTGTGTTAGACCACCTGGGTAGGCTAAAGGGACACACTAGTCGATTACCCCATCCTTAGAACTTCTCTTGCATTGATTGAATTTTTTGTCTATCGCCGTTCGATATTTCTCATTTTACGTTAGTTCCCAGTCAGGCGATATCTTTTTAACTCTTATTTCCAGTTTACGTCTGGTCACTAGTCCCATTCACTCTTTGCTTGGCTTGACTTGAATGGCTTGATCTCATCCTTTTGGTTAATATCTTCACCCTTATGGATTGACACTTCTTATCTTCTGTGAAACTTTGAGTCAGTAAGAATTTGACTTATATCACTACTCATCAAGAGACGACAGATGAGTGTACCAAAAAATTCCTCTATCTTGAAAACCTATTCCAAGAACCAAAAAGAGAGGTACTAAACTAAACCACCCATTAACTTGATAAATGCTTTTTTCTTTCAAAGAAAACACTAAACCACAAGGGATGACCAAATGATACATAGGAATTCAGTCTAAAGTCAGCAGTGACACTCTTTGCAATTAGAAAAGCACTTGTATTCTCATAAGCTTCAATGCAAACAACCTTCAAATCCTGAATCTGAGACCTAACTTGTTTTAACTGATTTGTCTGATTAATGAAAGTCAGCCAAGCTTTTGGTCGAGTAATCATACCAATCACCAAAAGACTCTGATGTGGCTAATAACACTTTCCATAGCTCAAATCATTGAGATTGAAACCGCATCATCTTTACTTTTGACTTTGGTGAAAGCCCTTCGACTGTTAATGAGAACAACTCCCATATCATCACGAATAATCCAAGAACTCCCCAACAATTCATTATTGGCTGACCATGACACACCAATATTACATTTTAGCCAGTGTGCCTCAGGTCTTCTCCAAATCTTCTTATGATCACCTTTGATTGACCTCTGATTCACATTCAACCTTGAATCTTGAATCTGTCTCACATTTTGGTCAAAAATATGAGCATTCGACCATTCTTGAGCATCATCTTTGATTTTGGCAATAGAATCCATAGGTTGAAAAGATTTATCCTAAAAATGAATAAATTTTCTTAACTAACCCTTTCAAGAGTAATTATCTACCATGTAATACTTCTCCAAGCATAAGAGGGTTTGATATTTATTCCCACCTTCTGGAATTCAGAATGCTCATAATATATATACTCTAAAAGAATCTTGAAAACAGACAATCTGGTTCTGAAATAAGACGCCAAGCCTGTTTAGCAAGAAGAGCCTGGTTAAAAGCTTCCATGTCTTTGAATCCCATCCCACCATGAATTTTTGGAAGACAAAGAAACTCTCAGCTTTTCCAATGAATCTTCCTTGATTGGGTGCTAGAGCTCCACCAGAACTGAGCCGATGCACTAGTAAGCATTTTGGAAGTTATCTTTGGTAATTTGAAACAGGTCATAGTAAAAACTGGTAAAGAAAAAGCTACAGATTTTAATAACACCTCTTTACCACCTTGTGACAAAAATCTATTCGTCGACCCAGACAATCTTCCTTGTAATTTGTCTTTCAAAAACCTTAATAGCTTCACCTTTGAACCACTTAGGCATTCAGGTAAACCCAAGTAAACTGATGCTCCACCCTCTGCATATATTCCAGGACTTCTCTTAATCTCCGATCTAACATGATCCTTGACTTTTGCTCCAAAGGATATTGAAGATTTATTTTTGTTTAAGAATTATCCTGTAGCTTGCTCATATTTCTTGAGAATACTTTGTAGAGTCTTGCTTTGATCCACTGAAGCTTTACACATAAAGAAGCTATCATCTGCAAAGAACAAATGATTTATTATCGGGCCATTCACACTGAAGCTTATCCCTTCAATCACCAAATTATTCTGAGCCTTCTCAAGTTAATGAGTGAATCCTTCAGCACACAAAACAAACAGAAATGGTGATAGCGGATCTCCCTGTCTCAAACCTCTCTAGAGAGTCACCAACCCAAAGATTTGGTCATAAATTAGCACATAATAGGTTACAGAGGAGATGCAAACCAAAACCCAAGTGATGACCTTTTGATTGAAACCAATTGCTTTTAATAGTGCTCTGATATAGCTCCAGTCCACTATGTCATAAGCTTTTGACATATCCCCTTTTAAGGCCATAAAAGAATCAGAGATTCCATTGTGAACTTTAAGACTGTGAACAATCTCATGCGCCATCAGAATGTTATCTGTTATCAACCTATCTTCAACAAAAGCATATTGATTCACTGAGACTAACTGAGGCAGAAGAGGTTGTAATCTCTTCACTAAAATCTTTGAGACTGTCTTATATAGGACAAAACAAAGGCTAATAGGTCTAAGATCACACATATCAATTGGATTGATGATTTTGGGAATTGGACACAGATGAGTGTAATTCCACTGAGATGGCATAATTCCTTCATCAAAAAATTTCTTAACTTCAAAAATCACCTAAGATCCAACTATTTCCCAATAATGATGGAAGAACAAAGAAGACATACCATCAGGACCAGGAAGCTTTGATTGCAAACACTGCCTCCTTTATCTCCTCACTTGTGACTTCTCTAATCAAACAATTGTTCATTTCTTCGGTGACTCTCACTCTTATACCACTAAACCACTCATTGAAAGATGAAGGATTTGAAGAATTAAAAAGGTTCTCAAAGTAGTCTATAGCCACATCTCCTTTAACAGCCTCTGATCTTTGATGAACACCGTTTTTATCCCTTAGGCTGTCAATTCTTTTTCTTTCTCTATTACTTTTCACAAAAACATGATAGTATTTAGAGTTTATGTCTCCACATCTGAGCCAAATTTGTCTACTCTTATCATTCCAGTACTGTTTCTCTTCACTGTACGCAGCATTCACATCACCTTTTAACTGAAGCAACTTTGAGGATTTGGCATTGTTTTTGACAACTCATTGTCTAAAACAACACTAGTCTTGTTGATTTTTCTTTAGAATTCATGCTATTTAACCTCTTCAATTTACTTAGAGCTTTTCTAACATCCTTAATCCTCTCCGCCACTAGAATGGAAAGGTTACTAATGTTCATATTCCAAGCTTTATCAATACTCTCTCTGATTTCAGGTTTCTGTAAAAATCTTCTATCAATTCTGAATTTTCTCCTGTAATCAAGAACTGTTGGAGTTAATCTTAGTAAGACTAGTCTATGGTCAGAACCAATTATTTCAAGAAAAGTAATATTTGCATTAGGAAAGGAAGAAACCCAATCAATATTCCCAAAAGTCCTATCAAGAAAACTTTGGATCCAAAACTGACCTTTTTTTCCTGCCCATGAAAGTTTGTTACCATGACTTGAAAATTTTTCTAACTAACAAGAATGAATCATGTTAGAGAAGAGTCTGAATTTGGAAACTGGAATACTTTGACCACCAATTTTTTCTCCATTATGCAGAATGGCATTGAAATCACCAACAAGACACCATCTATCAACACTGATGACTCCAATCCTTGCCAAACATTCCCAAACAACACTCCGTTTACTCCTTCTAGATCCCCATACACACAGGTTAAGAAATAATTAACTGCCTCATATTGAACCTGGACATCAATGAGGTTTTTATCAAAGAACTGGACATCTATATTTATAGAGTCCTTCCAAAAGAGAGCCAAACTTCCACACTTTCCCGCTGGAAAATGTCTTTTTGTTGCACCTTTGTTAACCACAAATGTCTTTCTCTTTTCCTGAGAACTAGAACCCACACTTGCTTCTATCTCCTTGGCCACTGCCTCAACCTGAGGAACACTATATTTCAAGGCTCTAGTACTTTTTGAGGGCCTTCTTCTTGGTTTCAAACTTTTCTGACTAGACCCGGAACCACTAATTTCCAAAAAACCAATGTTATGTCCCGTTGATCGAGCTTGAAAAGGCTGAGATAAAGCCAAGAAGTTCCTTGAATCACTGAAGGACATGGATGCTTCAGAATCTACAAAATCCCTGCCTTCAATACCACCAAGTCTCAAAACTTTACTTCTCTGAATTCTATCCTCATTTTCTCCTATTGCAGCATAAAGAAGTTTAGGTTCACTACTCCCAGATTTAACAACTTTATCCATCTCCTCAGAGTTATCATACTGAAAAACTAACCCTTTGTTTTTCAATAGATCAACATGGACCACAGGTACCTTCTCCAATCTCAGAATTGATTTTTTTGCAATGGGATCCTGCTCCACTTCTACGACTGATTTTTTCACTCTTTCAATTCTGATTATTTTCTCATCTTCATTGTTGACCATCAAGTATTGCCTCATACCATCTAGCACCTCAACTGCTATTCTTGGTCTGCCAGTAGAGAAGTCAATACCAACTTGATCTTCTCTAAGCTCACCAAATAGAGGGTCATCTACTTTGAGAACAAGTTGAGCTAGCAATCTTTTTACAAGTAACCACTCCTTTTCTTTTATCCTCTGCTTCTTCCATTCTTTTCTTGATCACCACCGGACAAGAATCTTTATCATGAGTAAGTCTCTGACATTCATAAAAAAACCGAACCACATTCATAAGTTGATCACATGGAGGGGAGATCAATTATGATTATGCAAATATGTTTTGTCGTTCACCTCCGTTCAGGTTTCACATGAGTGCTACTAGAAAGTCATCTCGAGAGTTTAACCCGTAAGACCGCAAGTGCACAGTCATGCAATTGTAGTACGTACGGGGTCGATCTATAGAGAGAATATAATAACACACAGAGAATGCAAATGCAAATATAATCTGTGGGATAATAAAACAGGGGGTTGTCGAGTCCTAAACTATATGATGCGATAAGATAAATAAAATAAAATGAAAGACTTAAAATAAAATACATAAATAAAATAATATAAATTAAATTGTATAAATTAAATTGCATAAAATAAATTACTTAAATTAAATTACATAAAATAAATAATTGAAAATAAAGTGCATAAAATAAAAGTACATAAATTAAATTGCAGAAATTAAATTGCATAAATTAAATTGCAGAAATTAAATTACGGAAATTAAATTGCATAAATTAAAGTGAAAAAATTAAATTGCATAAATATAAATTGCATAAATTAAATTGCAGAAATATAAATAAATAAAAAACATAAATAAAATACTTAAATATATATACATATTTACAGAGAATTGGGTGGTAGTCGATTTACAGGAATTTTAGATTATAGGATTCATGTATTTACCAATTAAGTTTGTGTTATTAATCTAGGGATATTCGAAGTAGGCTAGTGACCACTCTTGTGATAAACTACACAATATATCAGATCTATTTTCGTGGCGACCTTCACGCATTAAACACAATCCCATCATCGGTTACTCTTATATGTGAGAGACACATCGATTGGAGGTTGTCACACCGTCCAACGATTAACCAAGTGATTAGCTTGTGTTAGAGTATGTTTAAGACAAAGAGTTAATGACAGATCTATTTCTAAAACACGATCCCACTCTCGTGATAAAGTGTTCCTGAGAACAATACCTAGTTTGGCCACAACTACGCAAACATTGAGATGTTCCATCAAACAACAATCTCGACCATAACTAATACTCTCTAATATGCAAGTCTGAAGTTTTAACCCACTCTCGTGGTACTAAGAGCTTCTATTTGTATAACCTTTCGATTATAACCTTAAGCAATCCCATAGGACATAGCTTAGCATTAAGAATGCATATTAGAGTAGCTAGATCGGTTAAGAATAATTGCACATATTGAATCCTAAATCATCAATCCCATCATCGACCACCACTTTAGTGGTATAAAAGATCTACTCTTTTGTCTCTCCGAGGTTGACGGTAAAGACAAGGAATAGGATCATAAAACAGTAAACAATAAACTAAAGACTAAGAGCAGTAAAGTAAATCAAAGCATAAACATAAACAAAA
Organism: Boechera stricta; assembly: GCA_018361395.1. Classification (NCBI taxonomy): domain Eukaryota; kingdom Viridiplantae; phylum Streptophyta; class Magnoliopsida; order Brassicales; family Brassicaceae; genus Boechera; species Boechera stricta. Next base: position 18,715,090 of record CM031539.1, on the reverse strand, counting down.
GCATAAGGAATAAAGAAACCTAAAGAAGAACTCTTTATTGAAGATGAAAACAAAAGGTGGCTAAGAGAGTCTAAAAACTCATTGTCTAGTGAGAATACATGAGTTTATATAGAGTCTAGGAGGCTTGGGAGAGTCTTAGGGCATCCTTAGAAGCTTCTAGAAGGTATTAACTCGAGATCCAAAGCTTCCATATCTTGAATTTTACATTAACCAAAGTTTCCTTATCTGCCCAGTGAGTCAGCATCGACGGCCCTGGGTCGATGCTCATGGTCAATGTGGATCCTCAAAATGAGCATCGACCACGCCTGGTCGATGCTTATGTTAATGGTCTTCGTCGTCAGCTTCAAGTTCGGGTCCGAGGAAGAGCATCGACTAGCCTGGGTCGATGTTGTCTGTCGATGGCTTGCCCAGGACGAGCATCGACCACTCCTGGTCGATGCTAAGGTCGGTGCTTCCTTCTTGAGGCTCTTGAAATGTCTCTCCATGATGTTCTTGGCCCCAGCAAGTAGCTCCAACGTCCCTATGGCTTCTTAAGACTCCAAAACACTCTAAAAGTGTATGATTTCCTCCAAGTACCTATAAATACATAAACAAACACAAATATACTAGAACTATCCTAAATACTCGTTAGAAACATATAAAACTAAGCTAAATATATGCAAGAAAACATGTAAAATATGATGCTATCATAAGTTAATTACCATTGTTCTTCTAAAAGGTCTAGCAACATTGAAGATCACCTTGACTCTCACAAATTCATGGATTTGAGCTTGTTCTGGATCAAAAGTAACTTCAACAACTCTCCCTATTTGTTCTCCTAGTGCTGTAATAGAAGGAACCGTTTTGTAATTCATAGCTAGAACCCATTCATTAAAGGTATGAACCCCTTTATCCAACACTTCATTCATATCAAACTCTGACTTGAAGATAAATTGAAAATTTTCTTTTGACAAAACAACTCCATTCACTCTAGCAGATCGAAAATAAGATTTTTCATTACCTGACAATCTGGATTGAGCATCTTACCCACAAGATTTGTTGCATTCCTTGAACAAGAAGAGAATTCTGGGAGGTCCGGCATATCAAACGGCTCATCCTCATCTTCTAAGTTCATAATTAACATCGCCCTATCCATAGCTGACGACATCGACTTCTTTTGAACCTTAACAGACTTCAAAACCTCAAACTAACCTCGATTCCTGAAAATCCTCTTAATCCACCACAGAACAACCAACAGAAACTCAATCTTAACCCAGAAACTTCGAAAGAGAAAAATTGATCTCACGGAGAACCCTAGAAAATTCAAGCACTGTAGAAGAAATTTATCGGAAACTTACTACAACCGTTGGATTGACTGAAGATTAAAATCGATGGTAAAATACTGAGCTCTTTTAACACTATTAGGAGACTCTAATCGTAAAAGCGAGACTTAAGCCCTACCAAAGGGAAGCTGATGATCATTTTTGGTTATTCACCTAAATCGTCTATTTCATCTTTTAAGTTTTAATATATAGTTCAACAATTTACGTACGTCATAACAATTTTCTCAACAAATCAGTGAACGCCTGTGCAAACAACTACATTAGAAGTATTAGCTATAGCCTATACCACATACTACTACTTTTTTTACTCCCTTTTATTTCTTAAATAAGGGAGAAAAACCTAATTTAAATCTTTATTTTTAGATTAGATAAGAAAGTATCCCAAGAGATCCGGGGATATATATTTATATTATATTATCATGTGATTATGTGATAATTTAAATTTTGTTGTTGTACCAAAATTTGTGATGATAATAATATAAAATAATTAAAAGTCGTGGGTGATGTATGATGGTGATGTGATAGTGATGATGGAAGATTGCAAAGAGTTGCACATGACACATATGCACACCCACTCACATTGTTTTTTTCTGCTTCTTCTTTTGGGCGTTCCCACTCACATTGTCTTATTTCCCAAAATCGTTGGGTTGGTGTCTGAGACGTGTTTTCGATTTCCGAAAATTAAATATAATCCTTACTCTCTCTACTCTCTATCTCTAATCTCTATAGGTTGTACAGTATTTTTTTATACCTAATACTCAGTTTTTAAATTTGTTTCTCTACCTCAAACTCACAATATGGAGAAATTTAAAAACCATGTAGGTCTACTGTTAGTCTTATCCTCATAGGTAGGTCATCCTTGCACATGAAGATAATAAAATGATTAGTACGCTTTATTTATAATGTTCATGGAGGTCTTACTTTATTTTTTGTTGAGTTTTGTGACAAATCGATCAGCATAAAAGTTAAATTTTTACAAATCGAACTACAAATAAGTTTTATTTTGAATTTCTTGCATGAACAGAAAAAGGAAACGAAACACTAAAAGTATATTTTTTATATAATGATATGTAAAATATAATGGGTTATAATTAATTATCCCATAAATTTTCATATTATTTATTAATTTAAATATACAAATGAATATATATATATAAATAAATTATAAATGAAGTTAACTTGTGGTAGTCCAAATAACTTGATAAGTAAGACTATCTACGACTTGGTCTTTGTCAATGATATTCATTGACCACCAGTAAACGAAATCTATCCAATTGCTTTTACATGATCCATGATTCGGGTTAGATAGGTCATCCCTATTCTTAAGAATACCATAGTACTCTTAAGAGAGTTTGATTCTCATATTTAGAAAACATTATAAAACTTACACTTCTTTCAATCTCGACTTCGTCAATCTCTTTTACAAAAATGACTTTCTTCTTTTTCACTAACAATAATTCTTTTCATTGGATCCAACGTAACAGAACTCATTTTCGTTACGTGTTTTCATATTTTCTTGTTTTTAACTAAGGTTTATGGTCTGTTTTACTGATTTGCTCGTCAGACAATCGTCATAAAACACCCATCTATTTTTTGATGTTTCCACATATTTGAAATTTCTTGCAAAAACGTTTACTTCCACATGCTAGACAATTCTTAGCTTAGGAAAATCTCTTAGCGCCACATATACCTAGTTTAGGTGAATCTCATAGTGCCATTTGCTTAATTGGTCTTTTTAGACATGCACCAGAGGTGCTTGGTCATGTCCTGTAAAACTTAAGTAACTTGATGGCCAATGCCACTTGTTTCTTCCTTTATTCGCTAACAATGAGACCTTGCCGTTAAGGGTAAAAAGATGAAAAAGTTGAATGGTCATACAGGAAGAAGGCAACCTCTGGGAAGCAGAGCACACACCCCGGATTTTCGTATCAGAAACCGAATGGTCAGACTCAGACAAGAAGAATGAATTTCTTTTTAGCCCGATGTTCAAATAATTAAACTCATGCCTCTAGTTAAATGCTTAAAATTATTTTAAGCATGTGATAGATAAAACAACTAATCTCTACTCCACACACGATTAAAGCTACAAAGAAAGATTTTGAGGAGTCACCCGACACCTAATCCACCGCAACTTTTGTTGTAGAATGTATGGTAGTGATATCACCTTAATCCTCAAGATTAACTTGCCGGCTCGCTGGCCCACACCGATGGATCCAAATCTGATCTTGATCTGAATACTTAACCCAATATGCAAGTCCGGAAAGGTAAAACTCTGTAAATACAACTTCTTTCCTAACAACAAAGGGATCAAATTTCATCCAACTTTAGCTTAATTTTCCATAATACTCTAGAGCGCATAAATACTTATTTCCTCTTTTGCTTACTAGACTCTATCGGTTAAATACTTCAGCCATAGTTCTGACCAATTCGGTCACATCTAATGACCACTTCCAGACATTTGCACCCAAAACACTCTTCTTTTTCTCTGGTTTCCACCCCAACAAAGCCTTGTAAACCAACATATACACCATGGACCATCCCTTTCGACCCCATGTGAACAAACCCCTCTCTTTGTCCTGTTTTCCGACTTCCCCCTCTCTCTCCACAATTCTTACCCATGGTTTCTCTTTTTGTTTTGCTTTGTTTTCTGAAAGCCGTCGGTAAACACTATCTTTTCGTGTTCCAGACTCTGACGTGTTTGTTATGTTAACAGAAGATCTTGCCCCTTAACGGCTGAACCCACTTACAAAAAATATCTAAACAATATAAATCCAAAACTCTATATTTACACAAAAAATTAAAATCTACAAGTTCATCAGTTGTATGTGAAGGTATAACCCGTTGAAACGCTGTCCATAGTATGCTTACCCTGCCTTATTTACTTCTTACCCTCAACTCTCCTGATGATGGCGATATATGTACACTACTCGGATTTCGAGTTCAAATTGACAATCCTACTTATTGTTTAACACATAATTTTATTAATCCTTTTAAGTTTAGAAAAAATAAATCTATATACTGTTCAATGTGATTATCTTTCCTATAAAAAGAGAACTAATCATTAGGAGACACGTGGAAACTTAGTTAACATAGCTACACCCAAATCAAATAAGAAGTTATACATATTAATGTACATGAAGGTACGACCATTGCCTATAGATACACCACATAGTTTTTTTGACATATGTGACTGATATGACTCATATTTGCATGTTTTTATGCACTATAATAAGTTAGTTTTGAGCTTTATAACTAACAGTTAGTGTAGCTCTAGTGTGTTTGCATGTATTTATATGTTTCTAGGTACTTTGAGCTAAAACTTGATGTTTAGAGTGTTTCTGCAGCCTGCTAGAACCTATGGGAAAGTTGACAGCACTACTTGGATCATGCACATTCGGAGAAGGATTTCAGAAAACCGAAGAGCACCAGAATCGATCCCAATATCAACATGTAGGGGTCGATATTGAGTCCGAAGAATTTCATGAGAAAACTCGCGAAGCTTGCATCGACCAGTCAGAGAAGGGGAGCCAGAATTAACCCAAGAATCGACCAATCAAGATCGATTCTAACGTCCGAGAAAGCTGGAAAATTTTCTACGTGGCAAGACATGATTCGGGCAACTTGTCATCTTGAGTTTTAAGCTTCCAGAAGCAAGATAAGGACGAAATGGAATATTCTAAGAATCCCTAGGACTATATAAATCACTTGTAATCTCACTAGAAAACACAACTTGGAATAGAGAACTTTTGTAGCTACCACTTCTAAAAACCCCAGTAAAGAGTTCTTTCTTTTTTTACTTCTTTTCTTCTGTTTTAGAGTAGATCTTTTAGACCACTAGGGTGGTGGTCGATGATGGGATATATTTTTAGGGTTTAATACATGTTTGATTGTTCTTAAACGATCTACCTACCTTTCTATGCATCTTAATGCTAAGTATTCTCTTATGGGAGATGCTTAAGTGTACAACTGAATCCAGTAGGTGTGGTTGTTTTAGAGATTCCCGTGCCACGAGTGGGTAGAGATCTCGATCTGCATAGTTGGGAGTATTAGTTAGCAGTTTGTTATATAATGTAGTAGCTCTATGCTTATCTACGATCAAGGTAAAGATCTCGGAGAACTTCGCCACGAGTGGGATGGACTCTATAATTATATATATCATTTGCTTTGTGTCTTAGGCATGTTTTCACCAATACTGATGATATAGGTCAATTACACCAAAGTTTCGTAGTATAGTAAGGTGTCAATCCATAAGGGTGAAGATATTAACCAAAAGGATGAGATCAAGCAATTCAAGACAAGCCAAACAAATGGTGAATGGGACTAGTGACCTAGACAGAAACTGGAAATAAGAGTTAAAAAAATACTGTCAGACTAGAGGAACTAACATAAAATGAGAAATATCGAAGCGTATAGACTAGAGAAAATCAATGCAAGAAAGTTCCTAAGGATGGGGTAATCGACTCAGTGTGTCCTCTTAGCCTACCCAGGTGGTCTAACAAAACTCAAATGAGCTATTCTCTAAACATCAAACATCACAACTAGTTCCACTCCCGTGATAAGTAACCTCAAGCTGACTCAGCCGCATCAACCTTGGCGAAATCTACCCTAGCAGCATTAAGATTCAGTTTGATATTGGTAAACACCCTGACAACTAATCCCTTAGGCAGCGCAGATCTCTAACATCGTTCACAAGCATTTTATCAAACACCTTCGGGTGAAAAAACACCTAAGTTCTAATCTCATTGATCGAGAGAAATTAGCATTAAGAACACCGATTTAGAAGGAAATCAAACAATAAACACTTGAACCACCTAAGAGACTAAGATTTTACACCTAATCTATCCCATCCTCAAGAACCCTAATGACTACTCAAAACACATGAAGAACAACATAATCACAAACCCAAAAATCAAAATAACTTGCATAAGTAAGGAGATAAGGAAGAGAAGAGGTAGAATAGAAAGGTTCAAACACAAATACTCAGTAGAATCAAAGATACAGCATCCAGGAAGCAAGAACATATGAAGAACAAAAAGAGAACTAGAAAGTTAGGGCTAAAAACCACTCCCCTCAGTCTTAATCCCCCATTAGGTATTTATACTAAATCTAAAAAACCCTAAAACGTCATGGACAAAATGGTAAAACGTGCAGGATAAGGTCCACTCGACCATTCTCGTCGAGTGTGCTCGAGGATGAAATCAAGATTGCATTTTTATGTGTTGAACTCGAGCAGTGACTCGATTGTATGGGCTCGAGCTGGACAGAAAAATTCCAAGACTCTTTATGATGGGCTCGATCGAGCTCGAGCATGGGTGCTCGAGCCGGCCAAGACTGTCTTTGACCTCATGCTCGATGAGCCGCCGATCACGTCGCTAGAGCATCGGTCGAGTCTGAGCCTGACAGCTTCGAACCTAACTTCTCCAAAATCACTCGAAAGTACCCGAATGCCAAATATGCAGGATGTATGCAAACCTCATGCAAAACACTCTAAGTATGCAAAACTAGGAATAAATGACAAGAACAGGGTGAATAACACGTCTAGATGTATGAATTATGCAAGCTAAAACCATGCAAAATGCAAGCATATCAACTGACCCTATTAGATCGCCTGGAGGTGTGACAACCCTTGCGATGTGTCTATCACTCATGAAAGTATTCGATGATGGGATTGTATGAAATGCATGTTCATTCACCACGAGAGTGGGTTTGAATATAGAGACTAGCATACCACGAGAGTGGACTAGCAGACATGGAAAATCGCTAGAATGACAAACATAAACTTGTTAGGTAGAACATGAATCCTTGATCTAGAATCCCTGAAATCTGACTATCACCCAATTCTCTGTAAATATTAGTTTAGGTTTTATTTAATGTTTTAGTTTATTTATGTATGTTTGATTATGAACCAACCCCATATCTCTATTTTGCTTAGATTAGATTTAGACTTGTACTCTGTGTGTTTTATTCTCAGTCCATGTGGATTGACCCCGTATGTACTACAATTGCATTGTACTCTGTGTGTACTACACTTGCGGTCATATAGGGTTAAACTCTCGAGAATACCCTATGGGTGGACTTAGGTAAAACGTGAGAATGAGATAATCAAAAAAAACTGCTCAAGTTTGCGCCGGGATCGACAATACCATGAGATTTGGTCGAATCTAAGATTTTATTTTATTTTTATTAATTGTTTATTTTTTTGAATTTCAGGTGATCACCAAAAAAAAAAATAAAATCAGGACTTGCACACGTGGGAGCTGCCAACCCACGATCCGATAAGAGAATTATGGTAAGTATTTCTCTTACGTTTCCCCTTTACGGTTTTACATTACAACTAGGACGTTGAGAAATAAATGTTGGGGGGCTTGCGATCAATGGAGGTAATTCTTTTCCTTGACATATTTTAATGTAAGTTTTACCATAAGTTTTTCGCATTTTGAGAGATTATTACACTTTTTTCCTCGTTCATAAGTTCAATAACGTATAAAAAAGTTTTTAATGAGGTAGCAATAGAACTTGTTAATTGTGTTATTTGTGTTGACGTTTGGATGCTTTGTTGGAGAGTGTTTGATTTTTATTAGGAAATGTGGAAAACCCATGAGTAGATCAACAAACCCCAAAAGGATCATTCTTTCAAAGACTTTGGCAAATCGGAGTCGACTTCTCACCATAATGAACTTTTAACTTCTCGATTTGGGGCTTGAGATACATGAGATGTGATACCTCTATGAGACCCTACAAGACATGTCCATGCGAGTATATTTCCCCTCTTCCTTCCCTTTTATAAGAAAAGAAAGAAAAGAAAAGGATATAGGTAAGAAAGAAGTGAACCGGGCATTGGAAGCTACCACTTTGAATGTTCGCATCTCATGGAAACCTGTCTAAGAAAAGAAAAAAAAAGACGATTGATAGAAAAAATAAAATGATACCCTAGAAAAGTAGGGAAAAATCAATCGACCTTGAAGTGAGAAAAGGGAGAGGAAAGGAAATGTACCAAGACAGTCTTGAGCTTACAGAAATCCGAAAGAGTAAGTGTTCATGTTTTATGATCAATACTCCCAAGTTGAGAACTCACACTTAGAATAAAAAGAGAGGTTGACAATAAGGAGTCAATGATCGAAGGAGGAGTGGTTTGAACTAAGGTGCGTTGCTATGCTTATGGTGAAGTACATGGAGTACGGTAGGAATCATCTCACCTCCACAAGGACGAAAAACATCTAACACAACAATGTCACAAGGTACGAGTTCACTCTCTTTATCTTTACTATTTTCAATAAAACAACTTCACCATACTTAGCTTTTGTTTGCTTGAGGACAAACAAAGGATAAGTGTGGGGAAATTGATAGGACTCATATTTGCATGTTTTTATGCACTACAATAAGTTAGTTTTGAGCTTTATAACTAACAATTAGTGTAGTTATAGTGTGCTTGCATATGTTTATATGTTCCTAGGTACTTTGAGCTAAAACTTGATATTTATAGTGTTTCTAGAGCCTGCTAGAACCTATGGAAAAGTTGGCACCACTTGGATCATGCACATTCGGAGAAGGATTTCAGGAAACCGAAGAGCACCAGAATCGATCCCAATATCGACCTGTAGGGGTCGATATTGAGTCCGAAAAATTTTCTGAGAAAACTCGCGAAACTTGCATCGATCGTAGATTAGGGAAGCCATAATTAACCCAAGAATCGACCAATCAAGGTCGATTCTGATGTCCGAGAAAGCTAGGAAATTTTCTACGTGGCAAGACATGATTCGAGCAACTTGTCATCTCGAGTTTTAAGCTTCCAGAAACAAGATAAGGACGAAATGGAATATTCTAAGAATCTCTAGGACTATATAAATCACTTGTAATCTCATTAGAAAACACAACTTGGAATATAGAACTTTTGTAGCCCCACCACTTCTAAAAACCCTAATAAAGAGTTCTTTCTTTTTTTTACTTCTTTTCTTCTGTTTCAGATTAGATCTTTTAGACCACTAGAGTGGTGGTCAATGATGAGATCTATTTTTAGGGTTTAATATATGTTTGATTGTTCTTAATCGATCTAGCTACCTTTTTATGCATCTTAATGCTAAGTATTCTCTTATGGGAGATGCTTAAGTGTACAACTGAATCCAGTAGGTGTGGTTGTACTATTAGAGATTTCCTGCGCCACGAGAGTGGGTAGAGATCTCAGATCTACATAGTTAGGAGTATTAGTTATGGTCGAGTTTGTTATTTGATAGAGTAGCTCTATGCTTATTTAGCCCTGATCAAGTTAGGTAAAGATCTCAGGAGAACTTCACCACGAGAGATGGATAGACTCTAGAATTAGATCTATCATTTGCTTTGTGTCTTAGTCATGTTTTCACCAATACTGACCCTATTGGATCGTCTGGAGGTGTGACAACCCTTGAAATGTGTCTATCACTCATGAAAGTATTCGATGATAGGATTGTATGAAATGCATGTTCATTCACCACGACAATGAGTTTGAATATAGAGACTAGCATACCACGAGAGTGGACTAGCAGACATGGAAAATCTCTAGAATGACGAACATAAACTTGTTAAGTATAACATGAACCCTAGATCTAGAATCCCTTAAATCTGACTGTCACTCAATTCTCTGTAAATATTAGTTTAGGTTTTATTTAATGTTTTAGTTTATTTATGCATGTTAGATTAGGAACTAACCCCATATCTCTATTTTGCTTAGATTAGATTTAGACTTGTACTCTCTGTGTGTTATTCTCAATCCCTGTGGATCGACCCCGTATGTACTACAATTGCATTGACTGTGCACTTGAGGTCACATCAGGTTAAACTCTCAAAAATACCCTATGGGTGGACTTGGGTGAAACCTGAGAATGGGATAATCGAAAGAAAATCCCTGCATCAGTGACACACCGCAAAGGTTATTCAACTCAGTTTATGCTATCGATGTCAAGTCACATCTCCAAAAACATCTTGCAATCGGTCACTCATCGCTCAACTTGTAAGCACAATTCGACCCGACCACTAATAATCCGGTATACTAACCCGGTGTCAAAACCTCCTATAAACCCTCTGTTTCACACAATGCAGGAAAATAACAAACACAATCATATAACCTCATATATAAAACCATATGAATAGTCGAATAATTTGGATATGGAAAATGAAGAGTGCTAGGTGCTGAATTGGAGTTAAGTGTTGAATCTATTGATTTATGAAGTCGAGTAGCCTTTTACGGCTTGTCACATGCTAGAGGTGTATTAAGCATATAAATGGTGAAATGATAGCAGCTTATGCTTGTCAACGCTTTCTCAGACCTCCGTTCAGGTGGCTTGCAACCCTGAGCGAACAATAAAACTTTCGTGATCAGAAAACTCAAAAAAATATGAGAAATTTGTCTAGAATGCCCTAAGAAGTGAATGAAATAACTAGAATACACCAAGATCAAGTAATTACTTCAAAATCTTTTGATTTGTCCAGTAAACTAGCTTTTTAAAAAGAATAACGAAATGTCATTCAAACCTAATTGTCAACAAAAAAAAATGTCATTTAATCTAATTCCTTTTCCCTTTTTCTCTATTTTCATTTCTCTCCGAGTCTCTCTCTTTTCAATTGAATCGAATATGAAACTGAAATATCTCTCATCTTCTACATCAAAATCCATCATTCGAGGATCCATAACGTTAATCTTCTTCTTCTACCTCCCGTTGTGATGTCCCCTCTGAAACTGATGCTTTTCGCTGGAAACAGAAGGTGAACTTCTCGTTGTGTTCTGTATCTGGGTTTAAACCTTCTTGTTTCTCTTTGCAACTGATCTCTCTATAGTGGAATCTGATAACATACCATCTTAGAATTTCTAGGGATGCATTTCAATTTCTGTTTGGAGTTTAAAAATCTAGGTCATATGTTTTAATTTCGTTGTTCTGTGTAAAGGTGCCTTTTTCTTCTTCTAGATCTGGGTTTTACATTTACCCGTTAAAAATTCAATTACGGTACAAGATTCCAAAATTTATTTTAGCCGCAGATTTTTTTTTGTTATTCACAGATTTATTTGGTTATTTACAGATTTTTTGGTTATTCACATATTTATTTCTTTGTATCCGCAGTTTTTTTTGTTGTTTACAGATTTAAATTTGTGATTTTAAACTTTGATTATTTTTAGGATACTGAGTTTGGTGAAGCTTGAATCTTTGTGTGTTTGTTTATTCATATTGCGGTGGAAAGGTAAAAGAGATGAAGAGTTTAGAGAAGAGGTTTACATTGAACCACATATACGAGGACATACTGTTTCATCTCGAGGAGAAACATAAGCTCTCTCTCTTGTCAAATCCTATTTTGTTTTTTCTTTCAAATTCTCGTTTTGACTATATTTTTTTGTACGAAAGTCAAAATTGTGTAGGTTGATAGATATTTTTATTATTTGTTGTTGCTTGTGGGGATTTAAATTTTCATGCTATGGTTTGTTTCCTAGGCCCGCAAAATTATTGTAGTTTCGAAGGGGTAAACTAAATCGATTGTTTGATGTAAATGCGGAAAGCAGCGTAATATATGCCGCAGATTATTATTACAGATTTATTTATTTGATGCTGCAGATTTTTTTGGGGAGAATAAACTGGTGAGTTTGGAGTAACCGAAGACCAGACATGTGAGACCGAAGCTTGAGAAGCGAGATTGTAATTCATCATCGAGCAGGATTTTGGTTGATTTTAGGTTACAATGAATGTACTTTCTTGGTTGCTGCAGCAGTTTGTGACATTCTTTCTCCTAATTGTTTTTTATACTTTGATAAAAGCCTATTAACAAAGTAACAATTCACATAATTTTCCATAAACATATAAATTCTTTGTCTCCTTGTTGTAAACGGCAAAAACAAGAAAAACAAACTACATTTTCAACAGCAAATTTGTCTCCAAAGCCATCGTCTGCAGGATTAGCAAGGCAGCACTCGACAAACTTCGATGGGTATTTCTTCAGAACACTGTCAATAAGAAACTAAAATAATCTTGAAAAGAAATTTGAATTAAATCATTGACATCGCATGCAATTAAAGGTCTAAATTGATTGGAGACTCACTTAAAAACTTTGAATTTCACGCAAAACCAAGACTAACCTATGTCCTAGCAATGCATCCCATAGTCATATACTCACAAAAAAGGCAGCGAGACAGATATACCATACTAAAACAAAATGAGAGGAGCATAAATTTTGAAAGAAGTACAGTATCTTCTATTAAAAAATACAAAAAAAATCTATTTAGGAACGATATTTATAGTGTTGTCCATCTTTTGACCCCCTGTGATACTCTTAAATAACTTGTCCATGTTTAATTTTTGAAGACCATATCTCCTGAAACATTCATATCTGCTCATTTGATCCTTTGTGAATTGCGATAAAATAGTCTGCATCTTATTAGCCTTATTAAACAGGATAAGCACCAGTTGTGTATTTGGTGAGCTCAATTGGATAAAAGTTCCTTATTAATATGATAACAATATCATAAGTTATAATTATGTTTAGTAATAATTAAAATTTTACAAAAATATAAGATTATACGGTTGAGATTTGTCAATCTCATTTCTAGGAAAACAAATCTGCGGATACTGGAAATAAATATGTGGATATAAATATGCGGTTAAAGGGTGTCAACAAATCTGCATCTACTAAAAAATTAGTCGAACAAATATGTGGCCATGACAAATAAGTCTGCTGTGCAAAATAAATTTGTTGTCGCTTAGGATATATCTGCGGTCGATTAGGATAAATAGAGTCAATCTAGTAATTATCTTCAACGTGAATAGTAGAATAAGTCTGCGACAGATTTACAAATCTATCGTAGACTTATAAATTTGTCGTGTCTGCCAAAACCACTGTGACCGTAGATTTACAAGTCTGCGGCAGATTTGTAAATCTGTGATGTCTGCTAAACAAATCGGCATATCTATTTGGCGGCAGATCAAACGGATCTGCCTCATCGCACCACAGATTTGTAAATTTGTGTTGCGATGCGACAAATCGTTTTGGCGGTAGATTTAAAAATTTGTCGCAGATTTACAAGTCTGCGGTCAAGTAAGAACAAATCGACCACAAATTAGTTTATAATAAATCTACGATTACTATGCCAACAAATCTGCCACAGATTTGTTATCCTAAAGTGGCAAAACCGTAAATTTTCGCAGGTTTTTTTATAATTAACTCGAACTTTTTCCAGCGGCGCCAAAATTCATTAATTGCATTTTCATAATACTTTATTCCTAATACTTTGAATAAGGGTCATTTGGGGGGTTAAAAAAATATTCTGGTAATCTAGTAGGGGGTTATTCAATTATGGATTTTAATGGATTTGGAAATTCTTATATGATTTGAAAATCCATGAATTTTCATTGATTTTAAAATCAAAATCAGTAGATTTAAAAATTAAATAACTTGGATTTGAAAATCATACAAATGAGATTTCAAAATCATACAATATAGATTTTAGAAATCATACAAAAATATATTTCAAAATAATCATTATGATTAAATAAAAATATAGTATATAAAAATAATAAATAATCTTTCATGTCCTCATTTATGACCCCTCTGTTGAATTTGTCCACCTATCTGATGCTATTATATCTCTCCACTAATTGACATATTCTCTTTGTTGGTGTTCGGTTGTAAGAACTTCATCACTATTGTCGTTAATTTCTTCAAGAACTTCTTCAATCTAATACAAGAAAGAGAAACAAGACAATAAAGAGAAGCTGAACAAAGAGAAGTTGAGAAAATAAATAACGTATGAGAAGCTATCAAAAAAATCTCTAATTTGGAAGAAAATGTTCGTTACGATGCAATTAAAGTGATTCACCAATTTGGGATGAAAGAAGTTGTTGTTAGTATGTCTACTGATGAGCGTTATGGTTGGATTAAACGTAACGTTATAGAGTACTAGATATTATTACTTGTTAGGTTGGATTCATTATTTTTTTTCCTAGTATCACGTGTTTTGGATTTTGATTTTTAAAAATAATAATATATTCTTTTTTTGGAAATCCACCAAAATAACATAGTTGAGACTATGGATTTCAACCTCTCTATTTTTAAGTAAAATGGATTTTCAAATCCAATATGAAATCAAATCCATATTCAAATCTTTAATATTAAATAAAAAGTAATTTTAAATAGTATTTGTAAATCATAGAACCAATAACACATGATTTTGATAAAGATTTTATTTATATTACCTATTTTATTTAGAAAACTTCTTGAAAAAAGTAGCTTGTAATTGAGACCCTTATGCGAAAAATACACATATGATTTACCGTTTTAAATTTTTAATAAAGATAAAACGACATATTTGTCTCCTGACACGTCCTACTCTCACTGTTTAAAGATGTCACATGTTATCGTTTTATCTACTAGTTTAAAATTTATCTCCAATAATTACATTAAATTACAAATAATTTCTTAACAAAAATAATTATAAATAATGTCTTACCTAAATGATATAATAACACCCTACGTAAGATTTTAAATATGTTATTAAATATAAATATACATTTCTGTTAATTGAATATACTATAAGATTTAAAAATTATGTATTTTTGTTATATTGTAAACTTTCCTTTTAAAATTAATAATAATAATGTTTAGTTATACCATATATATATATATATTGCTTAAAAAATGTAATGAATTTTATTAAAAAAATTAAGTAACCAAATATGTCAAAATACAATGTAACTTCTCTAGTAACAAAACCTTTTTATATATTTTTTTGAAACTTAGGAGAGGGTATAAGATGAAACAATTTAATAGAATCTGAATGAATTGAATTAGAGATATAAGCTATAGATTTTCAAGGATTTGGAAATACTTTTAATTATTTAATTTTTATTGTATGATAATATTTTTTAATATTTTAATAGTATAGATAAGAAATTTATCAATAGAAATAAAAAGATATCAATAGATTTGACAAAATAACAAAAACAAAAAAAAGCCATTAATTTTTTGTTTCTGACTTTTTTAGTTTCCTGGGCACATAGTAAGGGTAGTTCAATATTAGTGACACGCAATATTTTTGCTATAGTAGTTCTGTCTTTCATGAGAAACTAATTAAAAGATAACCAAGTTAAAAGTCATAGTTCTGCTTATGAGAGTTATGAACCAATCACCATCATAGTTCTTCATTTCAGATGAGAAAGAAAAAAAGATTAAATTTTTTTAACCATTTACACATGTTAAAAAGGTTAAAATTTATCTTTCACAAAATTCAACAATTTTTCTATTAATTTCCTATTAATTAAAATTGACATACAAAACTAAAAGTCATTGAATAACAATAAAATTTAAAAGAATTAAAAAATTAACAAATTGAATAACACTAGAATTTAAAATATTTTGAAAGAATTTCATAAATACTTAATCTAATAACACAAGAATTTAAAGAATTATAAAAATATTTAATTGAATAACACTAGAATTTAACCTTCTATTATTTTATCTTTGACTCTTTCATCCAATAACCTATATTGACACGTCAGTATAACAGTGTTGTAATATTTTACATATATTATTTTGTTAAAACAATTTTCAATTAATATAAGTATATATATTTAAAGTTTTTATATTTAAAACCAAAATTAATAGATTTTTAGATTTTTAAAACCTAAAACTAAACTAAAAAATTACTACATTTATTGAATACCTAAATCTACTTCTCCAAAAGATAGAAACAAAAATCTGTTTCCGGAGTAACCGCGTAATCCTTTCTCCCAAGTATTACAGAAACACCCTCTACTTCATTCTACGACAAAACAACGTTGGAAAAAAACAAACCGCAAGCGAGGGTATAATAGTAAATTACAACGACTCTCACATCCCCTAGGAGTCCTGATATGGCAGAGCTCTGAAGAAGCACACTGTGTATATTATAAAACGTTCTCACACATTTCTATAATAAAACCTATAAAACCTATAAAACCTCTTCACACCTTTGACTCTCTCTCTCTGTCTCTTATCTTCTTCCACGCCGATGAGATTCTATTGAGATTTTCGAAGAACTTCGCATCGATTTGTCGGTGAAATTAGAAAAAACCAAATCGTCCTGACGAAGAAATTATGAGGATTGTTTCATCGCTTCTTTTCCTGGAAAGTCCTTTTTTTTGTGATCTATTTCTAACTATTTGCTTCTCCTCTCTTCTGGAAAATTTGTTTCTGCAGTTTTTAATAATTTTCTGCAATTTATTTTGTATTTTTCAACAGAGACGATAACGCTCCTTTATTTCCTTATAATCTTTTTTTTTTTGTTTTTTTTTCTTCAAATATTTCAATTCGGATTGTAGCATTGATATACAAACTTTTTAGCTTTTTGTATTTGAAATTTATTTAGTGGAGTCTAATTTTTTTTTTTATCCTGTGAAATTAGTTATACAAATTGTGATTTATCAAGAAAAAAGATTATTCAAAATTGTGGGATTTTATGTTTGTTAAATCCAATTTTTCTAGTAAGGTTGTATAATTCGGATTGTATCGATGATTAGCATTGATATATAAACTTTTTACCTTTTTTGTATTTTGAAAATTATTTAGTCGATTTTTTAACCCAAAAAAAAAACTTATTTAGTGGATTCTAATTTTTTTTTTTTTTTTGAAATCTAAATTTTCTAATTAATTATACAAATTTGTTCATTTTGAACATCTTTGTTGTTGTGTATTTTTTATACCAATGCAGATTCTGTTTATTGGTTATGGAGTAGCTGCAAAACAATCAGCAGGATATTGTGCTATGTATGACATCTGTGGAGCAAGAAGTGATGGGAAAGTACTAAATTGCCCTTTTAACATTCCTGCTGTGAAAGTGAGTGTTTTTTTTTTTTTCTTTTCTTTTCTTAGAAGATGAAGCAAAATGCTGATTTTGTTTGTTTGTTTCTCTACTAATGCTCTCTCTCTTTTTCTAGCCTGATGATTTGTTATCTTCAAAGATTCAAAGCTTGTGTCCAACAATCACTGGCAATGTTTGTTGCACAGAGACTCAATTTGATACATTACGTTCACAAGTTCAACAGGTACCAAACCGTTCTTTGGATCTCTTTTTTACAAGATTCAAAGATTTACTGAAATTTGAAATTTGTGTTTTTTTGTTTTGTCAGGCTATTCCCTTTATTGTAGGTTGTCCAGCATGTTTGAGGAACTTTTTGAATCTTTTCTGTGAACTTACTTGTTCTCCGGATCAGAGTTTATTTATCAATGTAACTTCTACTACAAAGGTAACAACTTTTTAAATGATGTACTTGTCCAATTGCTGCAACTTGAAGTAGCTTATGTCCAATTGCTGTGTGTTTTGTTTGGCAGGTCAAGAATAATTTGACTGTAGATGGGATTCAGTACTATATAACTGATGATTTTGGAGCGGGGATGTATGAATCCTGCAAAGATGTGAAATTTGGTAGCTCAAATAGCCGTGCTTTAGAATTTCTCGGAGCCGGTGCAAAGAATTATAAGGGTAGATATTTTGTTATATGTCTCAAGACTAGTTCAATTGAGTTTACTTATCTTATCTTGGAATAACAGAGATTGTCTGTTGTGTCATCAGAATGGTTTGCATTTATTGGCCAGAAAGCGGGTGTCAATGTGCCAGGGTCACCGTATGGGATCGTGTTTTTGCCAACACCACCTGTGTCATCTGGAATGAGGCCTATGAATGTGTCTACTTATTCATGCGGTGATGATACTCTTGGCTGTTCTTGTGGTGATTGTCCTTCTGCAGCTACTTGCTCCAGTAAAGCGGAACTTCCTACTCAGAAAAAGCATTCTTGCTCAATCAAAATTGGACCACTTGAGGTAAATATGGGTTTTATATTTACTAATGCTTATGATAGTGAAGTCTTTGTTTAACATGGTCCTGGTTGGTCAATCATGCAGGCGAAATGTGTTGATTTCATACTAGCCATTTTGTATATTGTATTGGTTTCACTGTTTCTCGGAGGGGGTTTACTTCACCGAGTAAGGGGTAAGAAAAAGACCTCCCAGATGAGACCATTGTCAGAAGCTGGTGGTGAACGGAATCCTGCTAACTTGCAAAAACCCGACACTATTCATGCGCAGGTATTTGTGCTTAGCCTAGCAGTACTACAACATTTGAAGTTTGAGCTGCTGATTAATAATTGGGATGCTCATTGCTTTGTTATCTTTTCTTTTGGTTCTCTCAGATGTTACAAAATACTCCACAGAGAAACTGGGCTCAGCTGTCGACAGTACAAGGGCACATGGCCAATTTTTACAGGTACTTGAAATTCATATATTTCTTTACTTAGCTCCAAAATTGGATTGTTGACATTTTCGCGTTATCTGTTTCCAGGAAGTATGGGATCTGGGTAGCAAGACACCCAACTCTCGTTTTGTGCTTGTCAGTCTCTATAGTTCTTCTCCTTTGTGTGGGTCTACTCCGATTCAAAGTGGAGACACGCCCCGATAAGGTAGCTATTTGAATTTTTTCCCTCTTGCTTATTGCTTTTACAAGCAATGCTCTATGCAACCTCATTGACCTTTCCTGTAAATGTTCATATAAATTGTTTTTTTTACTGTATTGCAGCTATGGGTAGGACCAGGGAGCAGAGCTGCTGAGCAGAAACAATTCTTTGACACCCATCTTGCTCCTTTCTACAGAATTGAACAGGTTTTCCAATTCTACTAACTTGTCTCTCTGTCACTAAAGGTTCTTGGGGACCTGGGTTCATTCAAACTTCTCTTTTATCAGAGTTCTTTTGACACTGTTATGGAAATTTCTGCAGCTAATATTAGCAACAGTTCCAAAATCTCCTCACGAAAAGCCGCCAGAGATTTTGACAGATGACAATATTAAGTTACTTTTTGACATACAAAAGAAGGTATCTGCTTTCTCGTTTTCTAGTGTTTTTTATCCATCTGATCTCTCACATAATGTTTTTCTGTACCGGACATGTAAATAATTGTTTAATATGGTAGGTTGATGGACTTCATGCAAATCACTCAGGTTCAATGGTTTCTCTGACAGATATTTGCATGAAACCCCTTGGAGAGGATTGTGCCACACAGAGTGTTCTGCAGGTTGCTCTCCTTCCTTTTTATAGTACTAGAGTTTAGCTTTTCGTCAATAGACCAGTAGTCCCTAACGTATCT
Organism: Boechera stricta; assembly: GCA_018361395.1. NCBI lineage: Eukaryota > Viridiplantae > Streptophyta > Magnoliopsida > Brassicales > Brassicaceae > Boechera > Boechera stricta. The sequence goes on along the minus strand of CM031539.1, from coordinate 18,695,645 downwards.
GGTGGATTTTCTTGCTTCTGGAGGCAGTATTTCAAAATGAAACCAGAAAATTATGAAGACTTTGGAGGCGTCGATCATGTTCAATATTGCTTTGAGGTAACTTATGAGTTGTGAATTTATATAGTATTTCATATTTTTTCATGATTAACTTCTCCATGACTGCAATCCACATTTCTAGCCTATTTTTTTTCATTTTAATAACTCTGTCTTTATGGCGATATTTTCTAGATATCTAACCATTTTATAATATGCTCACTACTTTTCTTCAGCATTTCACCTCGACAGATTCATGTTTGAGTGCATTTAAGGGTCCCCTTGATCCAACAACTGCACTGGGTGGTTTCTCAGGGAACAATTTTAGTGAGGTAGTATTCTTCAGTTTGTTAGAGTAACTACATAGAGTGAGTCAATTCATATGAGTATCTAATACCCCTTTAATTGACATGCTTAGGACAGGCTTCTGCTTTTCTTGTGACTTATCCTGTGGACAATGCTGTTGACAATGAAGGTAACAAAACTGAGAAAGCAGTGGCATGGGAGAAAGCCTTTATCCAACTGGCTAAGGTTGGAAATTTTTGATACGAAAACAAATGATTTCGTAATGTTATTTTATTCACTGTTTTTATGATGTACTGGTTTGATGCTATCGTTCTTGTTCCTTCTTTTACGTTAGTACTCTTTGTGACAGGAAGAATTGTTGCCAATGGTTAAAGCAAAAAATTTAACTCTTTCTTTCTCTTCGGAAAGTTCTATTGAAGAAGAATTGAAAAGAGAAAGCACCGCAGATGTCATAACTATAGCGGTGAGTTTCCTTATTTTGTACCTTCAAGATTCTATGGTCTATTTTATCTTAATACTTACCCAGCTATTGCTTCTAATTTTTTTTTTTTCGTTCCTACTCTGTTTGGTTTCTATTTCTCCTGTTTCTGTCCTGCAGATAAGTTATCTTGTCATGTTTGCCTATATATCACTCACACTTGGGGATGCACCTCGCTTAAATTCCTTTTTCATTACATCAAAGGTATGATAATGATTAACGGTTAGAATTATCTGAATTATAGCGTTACTCTGATACTCTTAATGAAGTTTCAAACTTCAAAGGACATATTTCCTTATACTTCATTCTGAAATGTAACCTTCTTAATTTCAGGTTTTGCTTGGTCTATCTGGTGTTCTTCTTGTCATGCTTTCTGTCCTCGGCTCTGTAGGATTTTTCAGTGCTGTTGGGATGAAATCGACTCTAATCATAATGGAAGTTATACCTTTTCTTGTTTTAGCTGTAAGTCATGTCTGGTTCTAATATTGCTTGCAACTTAAATATGTAACTGATGTTGTTGCCGACGTTCTTCATCTTGTTCTTAATTTTTCTTTACTTCTACATGAAATATTTATCGACAGGTCGGTGTTGATAATATGTGTATACTGGTTCATGCTGTCAAGAGGCAAGAGCAAGAGCTGCCTTTGGAAAGACGAATAAGCAATGCCCTTATGGAAGTTGGACCATCGATTACTCTTGCAAGTTTAGCCGAGATTTTAGCTTTTGCTGTTGGTGCTTTTATTAAAATGCCAGCTGTTCGAGTGTTCTCCATGTTTGCTGGTCAGTAAAACTTTTCAGTATTCAGTTTGCATGCTTTCATTATCTACTTTCTGGCTTTTTAACGATTCTATGCATCATGCTTGCAGCATTGGCTGTCCTTTTGGACTTTCTTCTCCAGGTTACTGCTTTTGTTGCTTTGATAGTTTTTGACTTCCAACGGACAGAGAATAAGCGGGTTGATTGCTTCCCATGTATTAAGACATTACAATCATCAAATAGTGCTGACAAAGGTAATCACTTTTGGGTTTTGATATATCACCATATCCTTTTTTATTGTAGAATCTTGTGAAATCAAATTTTCATTGGAGTTGTCTCGTATCACTCCCAGGGATTGGTCAGAGAAAAGCTGGCCTTTTGACTCGATATATGAAGGTGCTCCATTAATTAACTTATACAACCTAATAAACCATAGTAGATTTGGTTTCTGTTCTACATAATTGAGATTTCCCTTAAAAAGTACATTTAACGTTATCCTTGCATGTATTTTAGTCTAGGCAATTTTTCAATCTATGAAAGTTTTTACTTATTTTGATTTTTTTATGCTTCATTCTACACTTTCAGGAAGTCCATGCACCCATTCTCAGTCATTGGGCAGTCAAAATATTGGTTATTGCCTTCTTCTTTGGCTTAGCAATGGCTGGAATTGTGAGTTGATATATTTTCTGACCCATAAGAGAAATGTTGTATTGTTCATTAGCTGTTGAAATTATCATCTCTTATTTATCGTGTTCGTGGATTATGTAGGCATTGTCCACTCGGATTGAGCCTGGTTTGGAGCAACAGATTGTTCTTCCTCAGGACTCATATCTTCAGGTTTACATTGATCTTTACTAATGTAAAGTATCAAATCTAGGATATCTAACAAGTGCTCCTCTTTTCCTTTTAGGGTTACTTTAACAATATTTCTACATATCTTCGTATTGGTCCACCTTTATACTTTGTTCTGAAGAATTATAACTACAGGTATCTCACGTTCTGTTTCTCTTAGCGCGTTTAGCTGATATAATTTGGTCCAACTTATGATTAAAACTCAATTTGCCTCATGTCTCAGCTCAGAATCAAGACAGACAAATCAACTTTGTTCCATTAACAAGTGTGATCCTAACTCTCTTTTAAACGAGGTATATAGCTTGTCTGCATTTATTTTCATTTCTCCTCATAATATAATTTGGTTAGCTGTCTTTGATATATAGCTGTACTTTGTTTTCTTGTACATTGGAGAAAGTCTCACTATCCACTTTTCACACATTACAATCGCATTTATATCAAGATTTTTACAATTCAAATTAATAGTTTGGTAAGTTAAAGTCTGTATATAACCTGGAATTGTCTTTAATACCTACACAAATTTGTTATTGCTAACATTCTTAATGTGTTCCACAAGTCAATGTGGAAAAGAAGTAATATTTTTATATGTTCTCACAAGGTTTTAAGACATGGTACTATTAACTGCTACAGCTTCTTTAGCTGTTGGCATTAATTGTGTTTCAGTAATCGAATAGGCACATTGTTAGCAGATTATCTGTTCTTATTCTTTTTGAGTATATAACTTTCATTCTTGTCCATAGATTGCAAGGGCTTCTTTGACTCCAGAACTAAGCTACATAGCTAAGCCAGCTGCTTCATGGCTCGATGACTTTCTTGTGTGGTTATCTCCTGAGGCATTTGGCTGTTGCCGAAAGTTTGCAAATGGTACCTTTTGCCCCCCGGATGACCAGGTAGTTATATGTTTTAATTACTGCCGAGGTTTAGAGTCAAGATACTTTAGATTTAGTGGTCCCACTACACAGAGGTGGATTTGAATGAACTGACATGCAGAAAAAAGTTGCTTCAATTATTATAAGCATTCTCATTGGTTATAAATGGACTAATCATTGCATTGTGTTAAAAGTCACATGGGCAGCCCCACTCATAAGCTAGCTTTTGGGTGGGTTGGGTTCTACTTATGGGCTTACTTGGGCTTGGTTTAAGGCCTCGTATGGGATAGACTCTTATCACATTCTTACATACGTTGGAAAACTTATTCAAAAGTAGCATATTGGTATAAAATATCATACTTATTTCTGAGGTCCAAAATAATATGGTTAAGATGTGTAGAGCAATTTATGACGTACTGAAGGCTAATTTCCTTTTACGTGTGTTGCATTTCTAGCCTCCTTGTTGCTCTCCTGACCAAGGCAGCTGTGGCCTAAGTGAAGTATGCAAAGATTGTACCACGGTAATCCACTCACGATGATCTCATCGAATTAATTATCATTATTTGTGCTATGTGTTTGTTACTCTCCGCAACATCTGTAATGATGTCTTGCATAAATTTTGTTTTCTGGTTGTCTAGTGCTTCCGTCATGCAGATTTAAGTAGTGACCGCCCATCCACAACCCAATTCAAAGAGAAACTTCCTTGGTTCCTCAACGCGCTTCCTTCCGCTGATTGTGCTAAAGGTGGCCATGGTGCTTATTCTAGTAGTGTTGATTTGCAAGGTTTTCGCACTGCCCCCTTTTCTGTCTTAATCCATTTTACAGTCATCGATTCAGTCATTGTATTGATACCCAAATCTGAGATATGTATGTTCAATTTTCTTATCAGGCTATGAAAATGGTATCATTCAAGCTTCATCGTTCCGCACTTATCATACACCCCTTAACAAGCAGGTACTTTCCCATCTCATTATATGTAGAGAAACTTTGCCACGTTTGAAATAACTCTCTATTATCGTGTTACTTTATACTGCGAAATTGTTTTCAGGTTGACTATGTTAATTCAATGAGAGCTGCTCAAGAATTTAGTGCAAAAGTTTCCCGTTCTTTAAAGGTAAAAATATTATACTACGGGAATATACTAATTGATGCAAGTCGCATGCTTTCATATTTTGGTATCTTCTTGATCAAAAGACGTTGGATCATCTTCCTTTCATTTTTTCCTAATGAATCTGCACAAACTTGTCGCAATAATTCATCATCACCATGGTCTCTGCTAAAGTTTCTTCTTAGTCAACTTAACGTCTAACTTGTAGTTTATTCTCTTTCAGATGGAGATATATCCATATTCAGTGTTTTATATGTTCTTTGAGCAATATCTTGACATATGGAAAACTGCATTAATCAACCTCTCCATAGCCATCGGTTTGTAAATCTTATAATTCCAGATCTTAGCTTGAGTTTCTAGTTGGTAGGTCTTGATTCTACTTTTTGACTTAACATATGAGCTGACTTTGAAAGTTCCATCATTTTACAGCTGCCGTGTTTGTCGTGTGTTTAATCATCACATGCAGGTATCACTCTAAAGCTCATTTCCAATGAAATTTACTCTAACCTCTGTGCTAACCATAGTTTTGTAGCTAGATATGGTTAAACCTGATACATATCTTTTTCGTCTGTCTGCTGTCTAACTCAGCTTTTGGAGCTCCGCAATTATTTTGCTGGTGATCACAATGATCATTATTGATCTCCTGGTAATTTACTCTCTCATTGTTATGAAAAAAATCGATCTGTTTTCATACACTCAGGTTACTAATGTTATACTCTACCAACCCTTGATTTAAAATATGCTAGGGAGTTATGGCAGTCTTTCATATCCAGCTAAACGCACTATCAGTTGTAAATCTAATCATGTCCGTGGGCATAGCGGTTGAGTTTTGTGTACACATAACTCACGCTTTCTCGGTCAGTCCTCCCCCCTGTCTATATTAACAGTATTCACAACCAAAATGCTATTTTCATCCTGATGGGACTTTCCTAAATGCACAGATAAGCTCTGGGGACAGAAACCAACGGATGAAAGAGGCGCTGGGTGGGATGGGAGCTTCAGTTTTCAGGTATTTGTCTCTCTTCTTAACTCGATTCATGAACATAGAACACCAAAACGAAGAACCTGTTTCCCTCAGTATAAGAAGCTGATAAACCCTTAGCAAAGCCCATAACTTCCCTACGCATTCCTAACTAGAATACGAACCAAAGTCCTTATTAACATATGTTCTGGATATTGAATTATTCTAACATTCGTATCATGTACCGTGGCAGTGGAATTACATTGACCAAGCTAGTTGGGGTGATTGTGCTCGGTTTCTCAAGATCAGAAGTCTTTGTGGTATGTGCTTGCGATCTCTTGAACCATTTTTTTTCTCCTTTCCTTTTCGTATTTGGTTTCTGAATTTGTTTTCGTTTTTTCCCGACAGGTCTACTACTTCAAGATGTATCTGGCACTAGTCCTCCTCGGTTTCTTGCACGGCCTTGTATTTTTACCGGTAAGTCATGATCATTCAAACATTCCCTCATGTTAGATTTTTTTTTTTTTGACATTGGTTTGAATGATGAAGGTGTTCTTGAGCATGTTTGGTCCAGCTCCAAGACACGTAGAAGGGTTAAGGCAAGATCATCGACCTTCGGTTTCATCGCTGCCATAGCTGAATTAGGTTTTCTTTTAGCATACATTTGTAAGTGGTTAAAATTGTTTCACCCACAGCCACAGGGAAAGCTAAGTTCAGTGCATAGCAAAAGAGAAAAAAAAAAATCACAGCAAATGTTCTTCTTTCGGGCCGGTGTTACTGTTTCCATTATTACCAATTCATGATTTATTATAGTATTATAGCATACATACAGTGAGCGTCTCTCTATGAACGAAACGTGACATGATAAAACGGTGCGGTGCAAGCTAACTGTATTATCAGATTTTGTAGATATTTACATATCTTTGTGGGATGATGGTTTAGAGATAGGCATATACCGAATATCTTGAAATTTCAGGATACTCGAATGAGGATTTGAGAAGCAGCTTATCAAAATCAACCAAATTTTTTGCTGAATAACCCAAATCCTGATTTAATTCGGTTTAATTCGAACAACTATAATTCGGTTTAATTCGAACCAAATATAATTCGGTTTACTTCGGACCTTTTCCCTGTTGCTGAATAACCCAAATCCTGGTTTTTTCGGACAGAATTTTTTGAATTTACCAAACGCCTAGTTCTATCGGGATGATAAAAAAGGTTGTCTGAGTTAATTTATTGTGCAATGCTCTATTTGTAAAGTTCTTCGATTATGGAATAAGGAACCTGGATAGATTGAAATCCGAATATTGTCCAAACCTACATGAAAACTTGTAATTGGATTTTAACATATAAATTGGATTTGAATTAATTATATCCAAATTATCAAACTACATAACCAAACCAATTGATTAAACCGAACTAACCGAATTTACCCAGATTTTAACCAAAAACCGAAAAAATTTCGGTATCAAAAATAAATAATTGAACTAACCGAGAATCAAACCGAACATACTTTCGGATAAATTCGGCAAACTTTTAAACAACGGAAAAATCCAAAAATTTGAAAAATTTGAACAGTGAAGTTTTAAACCGATTAGTCTTAGGTTATGAATGTGGAATCAAGAACTAATCTAACATACGAATTTAACGTGTTCCTCTCTGTATCGGAGAATACGTCTCGTGCAAGGACCGACCCTTGCAAACATCCAATAAAGAAATCCAAGAGTAAGTTCAATACAATCCTCTCTCGTATCTCTATCTAACATTTTCTATGTTTCTCTCTTATAGGTACCTCTGAAAGAAACAAGACAACTTGAAGCTCATACACTCATGCTTCGAGCGTAAGAACAAACCTGAGAACAAAAAGAAGAAGAACAACAAACCTATATAAAACCCGAAGCTCTTAAAGGCAAAACCTCTCAAGAACTCTCTTAACCAAAAGCTCTCTCTCTAGCTTTGTCTCTCCTTTGCTTCTTTATGTTGTGAAAGTCCTGGGCATTTGGGTATTCGGTTCGGTTCCGGTTCTTTTGGTTCCGGAATTTAGGATTCATATTGGAATCGAATACATTTTGGATCGGTTCCGGTTCTTTCGGTTCCAACATTTAGGATCCATATTAGAACCGACCTTTTTCGGGTACTCGAAGAACCAAAATTTTTTGGGTATGTTTCGGATATTTTTGGGATATTTTTTAGGTTTTCCGTTCGGTTATTTTCGGGTACACAAAGAACCCAAAATATTTCAGGTATTTTCGGGTACCCAAAAATTTCGGTTCGGTTCCAGTTTTGGTTCTTTCGGTTCTAAAATTTAAGATCCATTCGGTTCTTTTGTCGGTTTGGTTCCGGTTCCGGTTACTCTATTTTCAGTTCGGTTCCGGTTCGGTCCATTCGGTTCGAGTATTTTGCCCAACACTAGTTGTGATGATGAATTGTGAGCCTTTGCCTCTCTTTATATAGAACCTGTAAGACCACCTTTTCCAATTAGAAGGAGGATTTGAACTTCTTTTCTCCTTTTGGAAATTGTTGTTTCTTGTTCCTTAAGAAAATAGGAAAGCACAAAACATCTTGTGGGCTTCATCTTCTGGATTCTTTCTTTTGGCCTAGCATTGGCCCAGCTGGTGCGACAACTCGGTTCACGACCCGAACCGGTTACTGACCTGACGATAATAAATCCATACGAACCAAATCGACCCGAAAAAACCGAACTCGCAGACCTACTAGGAAGGCCTGGACATTCGAGTATTCGGTTCGGTTCTGGGTAGGATCCATTTGGTTCTGGGTATTTCTGGTAGAAGGGTTTAGGATCCATTCAGGTATTTTAGAATTTTGGTTCGGATTCAGTTCGGTTTTGGTTCGGTTCCGAGTATCCGAAATATCGGAAAAAATCTAAAAAAATGGTTAAATTTGAATAAAAATTAGTTAAATCTTGACAAATATAACTAAGAACTTGCGGATATATTGGTTATTTTGAGTATATTGGTCATTTCGGTATAAAAATAATTGATATTTTCGAGTTTATAATTGTAGTTTTAGATAATTGGGTTATTTCAAGTCTAAATATAATTATATATCTAATTATATTATTTTAAATATATAATTATATTTCTGATGCTGGACATTGGTTCTGTTGGTTGCTCAGCTTGCTTTTGTTTGGTCTTCTGTCTGCTTCGATTCCAGATTTTGTCTAGACTTATTTGCTACAGAGATGATGAACCTAGAGGGGTGTCCGACGTGGCTAATTTTTTTTCTAGAGGAGTATCTGATGTGGCTAAAACATTCGATATCATTGGTTCGTAGCAACGTATCAAAGTGATGACGTGTTTTTTTACATTTTCAAACATCTCCTTTGCCAAGAAAAAGAGAGAGAGAGAGACATACAGATCGAGAAGAAGTGGAAATAACAATGGCGAAGCTGATGCTCTTCACCGCCGTAGTTATCGCGATTTTCTCACACGGAGCCTCCGTCGATGACAAATGCGCCGCTTGTAACGCCGTCGCGGTACATCGGATTCCCTAACTTTCCTCTCTTTGATTTCGTGTTATACACCGAATGCTGAATCTGAAGGACTGATTTTTGAATGTAATAGTGAATCGATTTCATTATAATGTTACAGAGATCTTCGATGGACATGTTGTATTCCTTAGTAACCAAATGAGTCATTAGAAATTGCAATGGGAAAACTTGGTTTTGTTTCAAAATGTGAAGTCTTTGATTCTAGGGGAGTTGACATCAGTAGATGGACATAAGTCAGATGATGTAACTTTGTTCTTCTGCTTCAAATCATGCATTTGGTTATATGAGTTAGACCTTCCTTAATACTAAAAAGGGTGCTTGATGTTGTGCAGGAGGAATTAGAGTTACAGCTTTTAAAGGTAAGAACATCTTTTAAAATCTGTCATGTTGTTGTATTATAGCATTAACAAAGCTTGCCTGCTTATGTTTCAATGCTTCGACGTTTCTATTCTCTTTCTTTCTGCTGCGATGCGTACATACAAGCACTATTTTAGTAACTTGATATTATTATATCTTGAAACAGGAAAAACCACGGAACCATCTTGATATGAGAAACCGACTAAATTCTAAAGGCCAGCGTGAAGGAAAGGTTATTGACTATAGGTACAACATTGTAGCCTCATTCTGCATTATCTGTAAAATAAATCATGTCTGCTTCGATTGTGTATTCTTTGTTTTTATGTGCTCGTCCTGAAAATCAGTTTGATAACATGTATCTGTAGTTAGGAGCAATGCCGAAAGGCATAGAATTTAATTGTTGGACTCTTAAACATTTTTTAAACTGTCCCCGGAATAGCTATGTTGCTGTTTAGGCATGTTTCTCACGGTGAATGATCCTGTAATTTTCTTTCTTTTTTGTGAATTCAAATAGAATAAGTGACCTGAGGGTGGTTGATTTGTTGGACGGGCTGTGTGATAGAATGCAGGACTATACTCTACAAAAGGTAAGCCGAATTTTTGCAGAATTCTTATTACGTTTGTGTTCCAATAGCAACATCTTTGTAAATTTTCTGGTATAATATCTCTTTGATCATTGTAAATTGACCAATGAGATTCTTATTACTACACTTCTGCAGGTGGAATCTAAGAATAGACAATGGGTGAAAGTGGGAAATTTTGACAATCAAACAAGTAATGTGTACTTTCCTTTTATAATTTGCTCTCTGTGATAAATTTGCAATTGTTCATCACATATCTAGCCGTAGGCCTGTCTAGCTGCCTCACTACTTATGTAATTTGATAAAGTAAGCTTAGATATCTCTTTTAATGAGTAGGAAAAAACTGTTGGTCTGTAGCGTATCCAGTTTGTCTATTAGAACACACTGTCACCGTGTCCGCTGTCTAGCTGCCTCACTACTTATGTAATTTGATAAAGTAAGCTTAGATGTATCTTTTAATGGGGTAGGAAAAAACTGTTGATCTGTAGCGTATCCAGTTGCCTATTAGAACACACTGTCACTGGTTCTGCTGTCTACTTTATTTGGTCAAAATTTCTGTTGAGCAACTGAGTAACTGTGAGAGAGCTTATATGATGCTGAAAATTCTGGAATTATTATTGTAGCTGTTAAATCCTCATCTCCAGCTATATTACTGGTTTAGAGACTTGTTTGGGACTAATGTTCCGTGTTTCTGTTGTCATATAGATAAACAGGAAGCTAAAGCGCATGCAAATGACATTTCTACTTATTGTGGAAGGTAAGACAATCTCAAGAACCTTCTCAGGTCCGTTATAGGGGTCGATTCACTCAGTATCTTGTTCCAGCTTAAAATTCATCAAAGTTATCTAAAATCTATATGTGATTTCTTATCACAGATTGCTGGAGGAAACTGAAGATGAGGTAATCTTTCTGGTTACCGTTCTCTTAAGTGACGGTTATAAAGTCAAACTAACTTAGGTTGATGTTGATGAGTGATTGCAGCTCGGTGAGGTAATAAAGAATGGGTCTCTAAAAGCAGGAGATGTCAGCAAGGTTTTGTGTCAAACTTTAAGTAACCACTGCAGCCAATCAAGGTTAGTACAATAATCTTTCTTCCTATATATGACCTGCCTCGAAACCATGATTAACTCTATTTATCTACTAGAGATCTGATATGGTTCGACATTTCGGTTTCTGAATTCAGCGAAACAGACTCAGAGGATGAGGCGGACGATGATGAAGATGAATTATAGCTCAATCCAATGAAAAGTGCATCGCTTATTTCCCAACAAGTTAAGGTCCCATCTTGGTAGCCATGTTATAGATACATCTATCTACAACTCATATGTAACTTAGACACCTTCTTAATTCTTAAGTTCTGTCGATACTCGGGTCTAGAAAACTTATTTACATTGTGGCAAGTGTTCTTTTTCTCACAAAAACCTAACTTAGCTAGACAGTATGAAAATAGTCTACATTTTTATTACAATCTAGTCGAGATTTTACATTGGATGATAATCAAATTGCCCCGCTGCTGCTGCTTTGTTGGGCATAGTTTAAAGCATGTTCATTATAATGACAATAAGAATCAGAGAGAGCGGGTCTCCTTGTCGAAGCCTGTTTTGTCCCTTCAAATATCCAAATGTCACTCCATTCATGCTCATTGAGAAGGAAGGAAAACATATGCAAGCCTGACTCCAATGTATGAACTGCTTTGGGAGTTGGCTAGCTTCAAACATGGCCAGAACCAAGATCTGCCATTCCGACAACCGGAACAACGAAATCCATCGGATCCGGCTGCCCAAAGAATCCTGTCGCCTCTTGTCTCCCCTCTCGCTGGAAACAGAGGATGTACTTCACGTCCCCACTCAGGGGATCTACTTGCCGATCTGCTCGTTGGTCTCCTCCAGCATCCATCACGATCCACCAACCGTCTCACGACGGAAGGCGATGAGATCTAAAACTGTCTAGGGTCCCAAACCCGATGAACACTTCCGACACCTATGGCTCCGTCATCCTCAAAGCGTGCAACCGCACGATCATCGCCTTACACCATTGACGCTTGGAACTTGCCGGATTTCGCACCGGAAGCTGACGACCGCCACCAAGGATGCCACGTGAAAAAGAAAAACCCTAGTTTAGCCCAGTAAACCATTCCCTAATTCATCTCTAATAGGGCCAGCGATTCCAAGAAGAAGAATTTGTAAATCAAAATATTTGGACCTTGAATTCAATAACTTTCATCTTTGTTGGCTAATGTTTTCCTAATGCTTGATGTAATTTGGAGTGTAAAACTCGACCAAAATGAAAAAAAAAAAAGGAATAAAGGTTTCTTCTTCTTCTTTGTTCTCCGTTTGAATGGATAACAATTTTGTGGGCACCAAAAGCAAAGAATTAAGAATAAGATGAAACTGTTATTACCTTTTCCATGAATCTTTACAAAGATCTATCTGGCCTTATTGACACAACCTACCCCGAAGAAATAAGAGAAAATACGAAATTTTTAAAACTTTTTCTCAAATACGTTTCTAACGATATTAAATTAAACATTTCTTGCTAATCAAGCCTAAACTTAACAATTTAAGATTTACCGAAGGCGTAAGGAAAAAATGAGAGGATCGATCGATCATCACCTCATGATCGATCGATCCGCCACTGATCGGTCGATCACTTCGACTCCCCGTCGATCAACAACCCATACGGCGAAATTTGGCCTTCATAATCGATCGATCGTCCAATCGATCGATCGATCGACCCTGAAAATTTCTGACGCTTTAACCGATATATCTGATCGATCGACGCCTCGATCGATCGATCACCTTCCGCGCCCAAAACAACTTCAATCTACTACAACACAACAACTTCTAACAACAAACCAAGTCATTATTTAAGCATTCAAACCATCTTAACATAACAATATGTATCTTAACACGTCCAAAACATTAGCTTCCTAAGAACACGAGTCTATAAACAACACATAAGGAAATCAAAACCCAAAAACCTTCAACCCCGAGATCAATCCCTTCTCTCGGCCTTGGTTCCACGCGCCCACATCTAAGTCTTTCTTTATCCTTACCTCGGTTCGACGACTGCCTTGACAATTAAACCTTACGCTTGTTTCCTGAACCTCGCCCAACTTAACCAAAATATCACCTCTGCCCACCACTCCCTCAGCTCAATCCGAAATCCCTAGCTTGGTCGATCAACCTCTCAATCTCAGCTCCAAACTCTGTTTTCCTCTTCTCTTTCTCTCTCTCTCTCTCTCTCTCTCTCTCTCTTCTTCTTTCCTTCCTTCTTCCTTTCTTTCTTTCCTCTAACTCGATCCTTTTGCTAAATGAGGAAGGAAGAAGAAACTTCCGAATAATAGAGAGAGTGGAGATATTTTTACATACATATATGTGATATAATGTTTAATTCAATTAAACCAAACCACCTACCCTCACTAAACCGCAACTGTTAAATTTTTTCTTAATTTCTCTCTCCACTAGTAATTCCGTCTCACTATTCTGAAATATTTGAGACATTCTCCCCGTCCCAAAATATTTCCTTTTCTGCCAAACGCCCTAATTACCGCATAATTCCGCTAAACCGAACCGCCTGATTTCAACAACGATCAATCTTTGATCGTTTCACCACACTTCCCGCCTGGGCCACCGATCAAGCTCGGTACCGCTCCATACTCGATTCAAAAACACTCTCGGTCTAACGCCGCAAGATCCTATGTGGTCCCGACGGCCAACCCGTCGAAATCCAATCAACCCCGATTCGAACGAGTTAAGTCTAAACCACCTAAGCATTAATCCAATCGCCCGACTTAATATACTAAGTCTCCGTGAGAACCAATATCATTGGTATTCACCCCGCGCCTATTAGATTAAATCGCCCATAATCCTAATCGGTAAACCACCCTGCTATGATTAAATCGCCCATAATCCTAACTCCACGCCATTAGAGCTAATATCACATAACTAATCGACCATCGAGCTATATCGTATAACCTCATGACCCGCCATTAGATTAAATCACCCATAATCCTAATGACCCGTCATTAGATTAAATCACCCATAATCCTATGACTGGCCGATAATTACGCATCACATAATTCTACCGACACCGACCACCTCGTAGATCTATTGACGAAACCCAAAATCCCTGAACCGAGACGGAACAATACTTTGCTCAATCACGCGACACATGAAATATCCCATCATATGCCGCCGCCGATACATGAAATCCCCCATCATGTACTCGACAACCCAATACATGAAATACCACATCATGTATTGTAATCCGCCATCAATCCATAAACATCATCATATTAATAATCAACGTCAAAATACAATATCCCGAGGGTTCGTCATAACAACCACATAATTAAATACAATTCCAGAAGACGACTTAGGAACACGGATGTTACACTTATATAGAATGAAGCATGACTCAATCAACTAACAAATCCTCAATTAACAAACTAACAAATCCCAATTAACAAACTAACAAATCAAACTAACGACTTTTTACAAATCTATACAGCATGTTCCTCTCACGTGTCTCTGCTTCTTAATACTCTATATCATATAGATCAAACCCTAACTCTCCAAACATTTGGATGAAGGCTGAACACGACCCAGAACTAGTGCACCAACAACAAAGAAGCCCAAAAAACTCAAAAATCTCAAATTGACACAAAAGAGTTGGCTTCTAAATCGTTGGGGCTTTCCGCTTTGAAATAGAGATATATGTGGTACTCGAATGCATCCAGATTTTCTCGCTTTTGCACTTAGTCCCTGGAACTATTTCTATTTACAATATTTTCTTCCAACGTTTGATTCGATCAGAAATTCCATGAAATTAGACAGCTTGTAAACTTTTCAAAAACTTCCATTTAACCCAAAATATGGTTATTAATTTTCTACTAATTCTGGGTGTTAAGAGTGTATCTAAAAATCAAACAAGAATGCGGAATCAAAATAAATATTTTTTAAAATGATATTCAAACTTTATTTGTAGATAATAAAATTATTGTTGTAAACTAATCCATCTTATTAATGAGACAAGGGAATATATATATATGAGTCTCGGGATACAGGGGAAAGATAAAATCCTAATGGGCCGGTTAATGAGTCCATAAGATGTTTTATAACACTCCCTCGACGAAATAACCGCGTCGATACTCAACCGATCTCTATAACGCTACTAATGCCTTCATTAAAACCTTACCAGAAAACCCAATGGAAAAACCATGGTTAAGAAAAGAGTACAACACGCATTACTCCCCGATTTCAGCATCATCAGATCCTTTCACGATCCCAATCTGATAAAGCTCCTGAGTTGTCGTTTCCAATGATTGTGAATAGTCGGCTGAATTCTCACTTGATCGACCTGCTGAACTTTTGACCATCCTTCTCGTAATTCATGCAGTGGAAGAATTTCTAAGAATATGCTTTCGTCCGATCCCCTTTCGATATAACCGCCCTGAAGGAGCAATGCAAAGTTCGGCTGTTTCAAACATAACCGCTGCTCCTTATCTTCGCTCATACCACACTGACATGTGGCCGAGTCACATCGCAACTGCATTACCACTCTCTACTATTTCGGCCAAGATTTCGCATTTGAGCGGCAATACCGCTTTCATGATCTCCATGAGATGCTCCTCCATGTGAAAACATAACCAGCCCGAGACCTCAAGCATGTTGGCTGTAAAACAATCCTAAGTCCTTAGTCCTCAGTACCTTAGATGTGTTTAATACCGCTCCAAGCCTTTATGATACAGCAAAGCGAGAGACTCATCAAGAAAACAGATGTCCGGTCTACATACCAAGTACATTAATGCTCCTATGGCACCTGAGGTATGGCATTTCAGACCGAGAACTTCTTCATCGCCCTTCTGGACCGAATGATCACGTCCAATGAGGCCTCACAACCATCGGGTCAACGGGGCTTGGTCCATATCAATCTCTCGAGTACCTTTTCAATGTATGCGATCGACATACAAGGATTCCATCTTCGATGTACTCAAGTCAATTTCCAAACAGAATTTAGCTTGCGTCTTTCATTTCAAATTTCGCTTTTAAGATTCTACAAGTTGATATTTCACTGATGTTCCGAGGATGTTTAAATCATCCACGATAACGCTATGATCACAAATCTTTGTTTTCGTATTTGATAAAGATGCATGGACTGATCGGATCGCTGTAGCCTTCTCTCGACGAGATATTCACTTAACCTGCTATACCACATACGTCCGCTTGTTTCCCATATAAGGATTGTTTCAAATTCTTAATGCCGATCTCGAGATGACGCTTATCTTTAAGTTCGATGCCATCTGGTAATCTCATATAGATTTCATCGTCTGCTGGTCCATGAGATAGCGGTTACAACATCCATTAACAAGAAATCTAAATTTTCTTATGGCCGCATTCTATGAGAATCGAAAAGTAGTGCATCCACCACGTGAGTAATAAGTCTCTTCATAATCGATTCGGTCTCTGAGAATTTGTGCCAAGCCTCGCTCAGATCAACGACTTCAACGAAGTCGCTTTTACGCACAAAGACTCCATTTCAATCGGGTTTAGATCAATGGTGTCCATGATCGACCAAACACATTCCTTCTTTTTTTAGATCGTTTAACTCCATGCTTATGGCTTCTTTCTATTTTACCCGATCTACGAGTGCACTCAATTATGACGGGTTCTGTGATCCTTCATGCTGCAACCTCAAGCTACCTCAGATGCAAAGATCGCATCTATGTCGACATCTTTTCTGCTCCATCGAGTTCCGTACATGCTATAATCGATGAGATTTCATTATTATCGATCCCTTCTCGAACCTTGAGATTTCGCCCCAAACCTCAGACGGCTCACTAATCTCACCGCGCTACGTCTCGTTATTTCAGAATTTCAACCGCTGCACCTCTTTGGTTTCCGATTTATCTTTGAACCTAATGGTCTGCCACGCTTATTACGTGACGCACTGAAGAACTCGAGTCCTGTCCTTTTTGGACATCTATTCGCATGCACAGTTCTGGCATGCATATTTACACTGTCAGGCCAAAGAAAGGAATCGCAATCGATTGCTAGCTTTATAAGTGTATAATCTTTTGGACCTCAATCACATTCTGAGTCCGAGGATCTTGCCATGTAAGTGATGTTCGATTCCATGAAATTTCCTTTACCTACCAAATTGCCTCCACCTAAGACAGATATACCGATTCAACAAATTGCAATCCGCATATCGCCTTAAATGTCTCCCCTGGTCGGCTCAAGATATTTGATAATGGTGGGAGAATCAAAACCAACATATATTCTCATCCTCCTCTCAGGTCCCATTTCCTTATTTTGCAACAAGAATTACATACGAAACACCCAAATGTCTTAATATGGGAGATGTCCGGCTCATGACCAAGAATCGGGATGGTGAATATCTATGCTCACTAGATGGCCTAATGCGATAGTTCAGCAAAGATGTAAGACTGCATGTCCCCAAGTCGAGACCGAGCCGCGAACCTCAAGAATGGGTAGCAATCCATTGAATTCGCTTAACGAATGATTCGCCAATCCATTCTGTATGGACATGCGCCACGGGATGTTCAACACTTACCCCCATGGCCATACAATACTCATTAAACGCTGGGAAGTGAATTCACCAAGATTATCAAGACGTATACTTGGGGAAATCGAAAATGGGCTCGCAACCGATGATTGGGCCAATAACCAAGAATGCTTGGTTTCGAGAAGACAATAGACAAACATAATGCGTCGATGCATCAATTGTAACCATGAAGTACCAAATGTCCCACATGATCTGACCACATATGTCTCCTCGATTCGCTCCAGAAAATTCAAGCTCTTTTGACACTTCTGACCAGGCCGAGGATCAACTTCCTCGGAACAAGCTGTGCACGTGAGGGCGAAAAATCGGTTTTCTTTAAGGTGTGCCCTTGTAACTTTCAATCAATTTACGCGATCGCATTCACGACTGCCGGCGCTCAAATAGTTGATCTTCGAATCGCTTTAATAAGAATATTAGCTCAATCATACTGACCTAGATAAGAAAGGCCAGTAGATATGGTATCTCAAGGACTTGTTTTGCTACCGTGTGAGATCTTAGAATCAAGTAGGATTCTTTGTTCTCTTCACCCCTGGTTTCAGGAAACCATTTAGTCTTATATCTTCAATCTCAATAGATTTTTTTCAACTGGAGTATAAGGCATCTAGTATTTCTAGATGTGTGCCGTGATAACAACACATGGGCTGGCCGTGGCCTTCTATTTAGCCTCGAGGTACCCGATATCAGCAATGCTCATGGTTTTATTACGAGATATGAAGATTCTCTCTCAAGATGGTGGCTGGATCTACTGCCCACCACAATGATGTGTTTCGAGCTCGCTCATAACTTTAATGCAAGCAGACATGCGATTTAAATAAGTAATTAAATAAACCATTTCATAAAATAACGATGCGAAAAAAAATAAAAAAATAAGTTCAAGAACACAAATCAAAATCAAACAAAGCCCAAATAAATATCATTAATATAAAACAAATATCTAAATGTCGAAATCAATCAAGAAGGTCCGAGGTCCAGTAATCCATGCGATTGTCATTCAAGTCACCTTCATAATCTTGTTAACCGTATTGGAGCTTTCCTGCGTTTCCGATAGAGATCACAGCAAATTGGAGTCATGACGCTCTTTCGACCAACGATTCGACATCCCGCATCTAAGTGCGGGACGGGATCGTCGAGTCAATGAAGTCGGCTTCGGGAGATTCCATCACCTTTACCGCGATCAGAATCGGTGTGTCGGCCGCCATGCTCGATTCCACGCTCATGCCACACGCCACATCGCAGAGATCGACCACAGTGATTCTCTCTCGCTCCTTCAATTGACAGCTCCTGGCTGATGGCCTGAAGAGCACCTCATCAACAACTCATTATTTTTCTCTGCAGAGTAGCAAGAGATCAAATCTTCATATCGCATTTCATCGCTACATCAAGCGGCGAAGACAATATTCTGAAGATTTGAAATGCCGACAATGTCTTTTCCAGCCAGCCTCATGTCGTACACTTCATCGCCACATAGTTTCATGATTGAAACGATCCGAAATAACTCGAGTCAGAAGGCCAACGATTTAAATTCGAACCAGTAGTTCTTCCACTCGAATCTCGTCGGGGCAATGACGCTTTCCTGATGGTCATACTCTTTTCGCCACCCAAACGTCGAGTGGGTTCTCAATCGTGAGATATGATTCGGTCTCCAAAGATATGATATGAAATATCGCCTGAATCGATCTTGAGACAAGGTTAGCCACTTCGATGACGATTCACTTCCAGCCGATGAGAAAATTTTAAGGCGCCCACCGGAGATAAGCTATCTCCTAAGATTCGACTTCAACCTCAACGCTCGACATCCGAAAACATAATCGATTTCATTAAGTTATCATTCATTTCGAAAAAAATTTTAATCTAGATTTAAGATTTGATAATTTTATTTTGTTTTCCTTTTATCGATTATGATTAAACTTTTCCTATTTAAAATGATTGTGGTTTTGTGATTTTCCTATTTACAATAGATTTTACTTTTCTGTTTCTAGTGTTCATGCGATTTTAAAGTTTGATTTCAATTTTAAAGATGTAACCAATCATAAACAATCAATTTAAAACAACCTGCATAACCTCAATCAATCGGATTATACTTGTGATTTGATTCGATTCGATTTAGTTTTGTTTTTAAAGCTTCTACTACACAAGATTTTGACTCACATGACTTTTAAGAATAATAACTTTTCTAAAGAACTTAAACAGTCACAATCGATCACACAAGCAATAACAATCGCTAATCAATCAAGATCTGCTTTAATTGCTACACTTTCTACCGAATTACTGGCTTGGCTTAACTTTTGTTTCTGATTTACCTTTCACCTTAATCAGACGACTTAACCGAGCTAAAGACCTGGCTTAACAAGAAATGAACATGACGCCGATTTAACAAGAACGCCGATTTAACAAGACCATGCTTTTTAGCAGTGAAAGAATCCTCAATGAACGCTAATTGTAGAACTAATCCATCTTATTAATTAATATATATAATTAGCTCCTGATACAGTGAAAGATAAAAAACCCTAATGTAATCTAATTTCTAACGAAATTCATAAGATGTTTTATAACAATTATAATATTTTTCACTTAACTCAAATTTTGAGTATTTTTTTTCTTTTTTGTCATTTTAATTTTATGATGAAACCGTTGAAAAATACATGATGAGAATGAAACAAAGACCCTACATTACAGGGAAGCTATGTGTATTGATTTTGGAAGAGTAACGAGTATTAATGCTCAATCCTAATTATTATGGAAATATATACTCACATTGGACCACTTTGATTTACGTATAATAAGAACAAAATAACGTAACCATTTTAGTTGTCAAGTCCTTGTCAACCAGTAACTTTGAAAATAGAAAATCACATTTATCATGAGTTCAAAAGATTAAACTATATATTATTATTATTCTATTATTTTACAGATCCAATCCACATGCACTTTTTCTATCTTTGTTAAGAAACTAGAGTAGAACAAAAACAAACAAACAAAGCCAAAAAAGCGAAAAAAACAAGTTGAAAAGTTTATTTTCAATCCAAAACAAATGAAAAAAAAAAAAAAACTGAAGCAAAGAGACACGTGAATGTATCCTTCCTCACTTCTTTGAAGAATATGAGGTTGGGATTAATCTCAATTCATCATCGAATCTGATTCCGTCACTTTGTTCTTTCCCCTTTCTTTTCCTTCTTCAATCCTTCTCTCTCTCTTCCTCAATATTCATATTTGGTTCATTTTTTTCATTACTAGTTGCAGAAGCTTCATAAGCCACAAAAATAATAGGTAAAATTTTGCTGCCTTTAATTCTTACCATTTCTGGGTTTTGCTTTGGTCCTACTGAATCACACCAATCATCATCCGATTGGTCCAATTTAAACTTTTTTGAAATTCTAACATATTTTTACTTTCATGTCTTTTGTCAGAGAGATGAAGCAACTCTGGGCTTTGTTGTTCTTGTCTTGTCTTTTTGGAAAAGGGTATTCTGAGAAACCAAAAGTTGTCAAAATCGGTGCAATATTCAGTTTTAATTCAGTGATTGGCAAAGTTGCTAAGATTGCGATTGATGAAGCAGTGAAAGATGTGAATTCAAACCCGGACATTCTCAGCGGAAAAAAGTTTTCGATTTCGATGCAGAACTCTAATTGTAGCGGTTTTATGGGCATGGTTGAAGGTAACTTTGAGACCATGTTTTGTAATGTTTTTGGATGTTATTAAATTTGAGTCATTTGACTCGAGTTTGTTTGTTTGTTTGTTTGTTTGTTTGTTTGTTTGTTGTTGTTGTTGTAGCATTGAGGTTTATGGAGAAGGATATAGTTGGGATTATAGGACCACAATGTTCTGTAGTTGCTCATATGATATCTCATATGGCGAATGAACTCCGTGTGCCTCTTCTCTCGTTTGCTGTAACGGATCCTGTAATGTCGCCGCTACAGTTTCCGTATTTTATTAGGACGACTCAGAGCGATTTATACCAGATGGACGCTATTGCTTCCATTGTTGATTTTTATGGTTGGAAGGAAGTAATTGCTGTGTTTGTTGATGATGATTTCGGAAGGAATGGTGTGGCTGCGCTTAACGATAAGCTTGCGAGTAGGAGATTGAGAATCACTTACAAGGCTGGTTTACATCCTGACACGGCTGTGAATAAGAACGAAATCATGAACATGCTCATCAAAATTATGTTGCTTCAGCCGAGGATCATTGTGATTCATGTCTACTCGGAATTGGGTTTTGCGGTTTTTAAGGAGGCCAAGTATCTTGGAATGATGGGAAATGGGTATGTTTGGATTGCTACGGATTGGCTATCCACTTCACTCGACTCTTCCTCTCCGCTGCCCTCTGAACGATTGGAAACTATTCAAGGTGTTCTTGTTCTGCGTCCGCACACGCCTGATTCTAGTTTAAAACGGGAGTTTATCAAGAGGTGGCGTAAGATTTCTGGTGCTTCTTTGGCTTTTAACACATATGGTCTCTATGCTTATGATTCGGTTATGCTGTTAGCGCATGCTTTAGATAAGTTCTTCAAAGACGGTGGGAATATATCGTTTTCTAATCACTCAATGCTTAATACCTTGGGAAAAAGCGGAAATCTCAACCTAGAGGCGATGACCGTCTTTGATAGTGGAGAAACTCTGCTTAAGGACATCCTCAAAACGCATATGGTTGGTTTAACAGGACAGCTTCAGTTCACTCTAGATAGGTCTCGGACCCGCCCAGCTTATGATATTATCAATGTAGCGGGAACCGGTGTTCGCCAAATAGGCTACTGGTCTAATCATTCTGGTTTATCAACCGTATCACCCGAGTCACTCTACACAAAGGTTCAACCAAATATGTCTTTTAATACAACAAGTCCGAAACTAAGGCATGTGATATGGCCGGGAGAAACATTTACAAAACCTCGCGGATGGGTTTTCTCTAACAATGGGAAAGAGCTCAAGATCGGTGTGCCTCGTCGCGTCAGTTACAAGGAATTTGTGTCACAGATTCGTGGAACGGAGAACATGTTCAAAGGGTTCTGCATTGATGTCTTCACAGCTGCTGTGAACCTTTTACCGTACGCAGTCCCTGTCAAGTTTATTCCTTATGGGAACGGAAAGGAGAATCCGAGCTACACGCATATGGTTGAGATGATAACATCTGGTGTGAGTGCCTATTATACATTCTTTTTAATAAAAGTTGTTTTAGCGTCATGATTTTTTTTTCTTCCCATTTCTCCTTACTTTTAAAATGGAATTACTGCAGAATTTTGATGGGGTAGTAGGTGATGTTGCCATCGTAACAAACCGGACAAAGATTGTAGATTTTACACAACCGTATGCAGCATCTGGACTTGTTGTTGTTGCTCCCTTTAAGAAACTGAATTCAGGAGCTTGGGCTTTTCTTAGACCTTTCAATCGACTTATGTGGGCAGTCACGGGTTGCTGCTTTCTCTTTGTTGGCATTGTTGTTTGGATCTTGGAGCATAGGACTAATGATGAATTCAGAGGCCCGCCTAAGAGACAATGCGTCACAATTCTCTGGTCAGTTTACTATAATTCAGAGGAGTAGCAAAGAAATAACAAGTTCCACTTATCCACTTGTTTTGTTGGAGGTCGATTAACTTCATGTTTTCGTCGGCTGATCCATTTGTCGTTTGTTTGATATCTGCAGGTTTAGCTTCTCGACCATGTTTTTCGCACATAGTACGTGAAAGAAAAATGCAAAGAAAACTTACTGTGGCACTGGTGATTGCTGGCTTTTGACTGACACGAGTCTTTCCCTTGGTTTTGGCAGGAGAGAACACAGTTAGTACACTTGGGCGGTTGGTTCTGATCATATGGCTATTCGTGGTACTAATAATCAACTCGAGCTACACGGCTAGTCTCACATCGATTCTGACGGTTCAGCAGCTCTCCTCACCCATCAAAGGAATTGAAAGCCTTAGAGAAAGGGATGATCGAATCGGGTACCAGGTGGGTTCATTTGCAGAGAGTTATTTGAGGAATGAACTCAACATATCAGAGTCACGGCTCGTCCCACTTGGATCACCTGAAGCCTATGCCAAGGCTTTAAAAGATGGACCACGCAAAGGAGGCGTTGCCGCAATTGTTGATGAGCGTCCCTATGTCGAACTCTTCCTCTCCAACAACTGCGCCTATAGGATCGTCGGTCAGGAGTTCACCAAAAGCGGCTGGGGATTTGTAAGTATAAAGATATTGTTACCATTTGGTTTGAAATGTTTTGTTCGTAAGTATGAATGGTTTTTACGTAGGCATTTCCTAGAGACTCTCCTCTAGCCATAGATCTATCAACAGCGATCTTGGAGCTGGCAGAGAACGGAGATTTGCAGAGGATCCACGACAAATGGCTAATGAAGAACGCATGCACTCTAGAGAATGCGGAGCTTGAATCAGACAGGCTTCATCTGAAAAGCTTCTGGGGACTGTTTCTCATATGCGGAGTTGCGTGCCTCCTCGCTCTCTTCCTCTACTTTGTTCAGATCATCCGTCAGCTCTATAAAAAGCCAAGCGATGATGCCATTGCGAGAGATCAGCAGCAAAATCATGACTCTTCCTCCATGCGCTCTACTCGTCTACAGAGATTCTTGTCCCTCATGGATGAGAAAGAAGACGTACCCAAGTCCGGAAGCAAGAAGAGAAAGATCGATGGATCAGTGAACGATACTTCAGGATCGACAAGATCACGAGGATTCGACAGAGAAAGAAGCTTTAATTCGGTAAATTAGATTGATAATGTAGTTACAGAGACGTATACAATATTTTTTTAACTAATTATAACTTTACAAACTGTATCCCTAATTATCTAATCTTAAATCTTAGGCAAGAAGTGTTTACATAAAATGGACAACTGTAAAATGCAAATTGACATTTATTCTACTAGAAGGCTTGGGGGCAATCCGGGCCTGTTCGGGTTTTTTCGGATTTTCGGATATATTATATATTTGGATCGGGTTCGATTCAGATTATTTCGAGTTTCGGTTTAGTATATTTTATAGTATAATTTTTTGGGTTTTTTGGGTTCGGTTCGGGTTTTCGGATTTTTGACCTATTCGGATATTTTCTCATTAACGGGTTCAGATCCGAATCGGGTTTTTTGGTTCGGTTTCGAGTTCGGATTTTTTGCCCACCCTACGGTACTAGTATATAATATTTACATCTCACAAACTCTTAACAACCACACAGTAGCTTAGGACTAACGATTCTGAAACGTTGAACGAAACCATACCGTGACATTAAATTATCAGCTGGGACCATAAGGTTGGTGTCTCTTTCAGAGTTGAGAGAAGGCCACGACATTCTCAATCCTCATCCAATCACTTCACCAAATAATAAATTTTTTCCATTTGGGACAGACCAAAACAATGAAACCTATCAATAATTATAACCACACAAACCCCAATTAAACCCTCATCTTCCTTATCTTTCTTCTGGGGACCCAAAAAAAGCTTCTTCATGGCAGGAGAATATTCCGGAAGCCGGAGTTCCAACACGCAGCTTCTCGCTGAACTCGAAGCCTTAAGTGAAAACCTTTACCAGAAACCTCAGGTTTCAGTGGGAAACCGGAGAACCAACTCTCTCGCTCTCCCGCGCAGTTCAGTTCCGTCTCTTGTTACCTCTGCAGATGAAGTGAGTACAGCACGAGCCGAGGAACTGACAGTATCGAAGCCGCGGGCTAGGCGTTTGTCGCTGTCTCCGTGGCGGTCGAGACCGAAGCTTGAGGTAGAGGAGGAAGAGAATGTGACTCAGAACAACAGGATTGTCAAGAAAGCAGAGGAGTCGTCATGGGGATCGGGTGCCAAGGACGAGAAAAAAGGGATATGGAATTGGAAGCCGATTCGAGGGCTGGTTCATATTAGAATGCAAAAGCTGAGCTGTTTGTTATCAGTGGAGGTCGTGGCGGCGCAGAAACTTCCGGCGTCGATGAACGGTCTACGACTTGGAGTTTGCGTGAGAAAGAAGGAAACGAAAGACGGTGCCGTTCAGACGATGCCGTGTAGGGTTTCTCAGGGTTCTGCGGATTTTGAGGAGACGTTGTTCGTCAAGTGCCATGTGTACTACTCGCCGGCGAACGGGAAAGGTGGTCCGGCGAAGTTCGAGGCTCGTCCGTTTTTGATTTATCTCTTCGCCGTGGACGCCAAGGAACTAGAGTTTGGAAGGCACGTGGTGGATTTGAGCGAGTTGATTCAGGAGTCGGTGGAGAAGATGAGTTACGAAGGAGCTAGGGTTAGGCAATGGGATATGAGTTGGGGGCTTTCAGGGAAGGCTAAGGGAGGTGAAATGGTTCTTAAATTAGGGTTTCAGATCATGGAGAAAGACGGTGGAGCTGGGATTTACAGTAAACAAGGTGAATTTGGGATAAAACCGAGCATTAGACCTAAGGATTTCTCTGGTTCCTTCGGGCGAAAGCAATCGAAGACGTCGTTTAGTGTTCCGAGCCCAAAGATGACCAGCCGGAGCGAGGCGTGGACACCAGAGCGTGGCGCGGAGTTAGGATCGGATGTTCAAGGGATGGAGCATTTGAATCTCGATGAACCCGAGGAGAAACCGATTCAGAAAACAGAGGAACCAGAACAGAGAGCTGAAGATGATCAGGAGGAACCTGATTTTGAAGTTGTGGACAAAGGAGTCGAGTTTGATGACGACATGGAAACTGAGAAATCTCATGAAACTATTGGTGAAAGATCCGTTGAGATGAAGGAACAACAACATGTTAATGTTGATGATCCTCGGCACATAATGAGACTTACCGAGCTTGATTCGATTGCAAAGCAGATCAAAGCGCTTGAATCGATGATGAAAGACGAGAGTGATAGAGGGGACGGTGAAACAGAGTCACAAAGGCTAGATGAAGAGGAACAAACGGTGACAAAGGAGTTTCTTCAGTTGCTTGAGGATGAAGAAACCGAAAAGCTTAAATTCTACCAGCACAAAATGGACATCTCCGAACTGCGGTCTGGCGAATCCGTAGACGATGAATCTGAGAATTACCTCTCAGATCTCGGGAAAGGTATCGGTTGCGTTGTTCAAACAAGAGACGGTGGTTACTTAGTTTCTATGAACCCTTTCGACACGGTCGTCATGAAGAAAGACACTCCTAAGCTCGTTATGCAAATCTCGAAACAGATTGTAGTAAGGCTCTGAATTAATATTTCCATAACAAAAGAATCCTACAATACAAGAATCTGAAATCTCTATTACAGGTACTACCAGAAGCTGGATCAGCGACTGGATTCGAACTGTTTCATAGAATGGCGAGTTTGGGTGAGGAAGTAGAGTCAAAAATATCTTCTCTTATGGCGATAGACGAGCTAATGGGAAAGACAGGGGAGCAAGTGGCTTTCGAAGGAATAGCATCAGCGATTATACAGGGAAGGAACAAAGAGCGAGCGAATACGAGCGCAGCGCGGACTGTTGCAGCGGTTAAAACGATGGCTAATGCGATGAGCAAAGGAAGAAGGGAGAGAATATTGACCGGAATCTGGAACGTGGAGGAGAATCCACTGACGTCGGCAGAGGAGGTTTTAGCCGTCTCTTTACAGAAACTAGAAGAAATGGTGATTGAAGGACTAAAGATTCAAGCTGACATGGTGGAGGATGATGCTCCTTTCGAGGTTTCCGCTGCCAAAGGCCAGCGGAATCCACTCGAATCGACTATTCCGCTCGACGAGTGGCAAAAAGAGAATCGCACGCCAAAAACGCTTACGGTTTTGGCGACAGTACAGCTTCGGGACCCGACAAGGAGATATGAGGCAGTGGGAGGGACGGTGGTTGTAGCAGTGCAAGCGGAAGAGGAGGAAGAGAAAGGGCTAAAGGTGGGAAGCTTGCACATTGGGGGAGTGAAGAGAGATGCGGCTGAGAAGAGGAGGCTGACGGCGGCGCAATGGCTTGTGGAACACGGAATGGGTAGGAAAGGGATGAAGAATAAGAGTAATGTAAAGAAGAAGGAGAAGGAAGAAGAGGAGGAAATGTTGTGGAGCTTGTCATCTAGAGTTATGGCGGATATGTGGCTCAAATCTATAAGGAACCCTGATGTGAAATTGCATAGCTGATCTTGGAGATATTCATACTATACAATAAGATGCATTTGTTTATCTATGTTTTGTATATTATTCAAGAGTTTCAAATTACCTGCAACAAACAATAGTAAAATGTCTTGTACCAAATTTTCGAAGTTGACATCAAGAATCTTTTTTCCTTAATTGAAAACATTTTCCACTAATACTAAATACTAAATTTTATTCCTGCTGTTTTGTTTTACTCATAAAGTCTTATATATAAGTATATAACCTAGTTAATTTACACGTCCATACCCACATGCTTTTTCTAATATTTAATTTTGTGTGTTAGTGCTATAATTTAAAACAATATTAATTATGTATTCTTAATTTGTGAAAACGTAAAAACAATATTTTGACACTGCTTTTGAAAAATATGTTTTTTTTTTACTTCGAAAAAATATGTTATCATGTGTGGCTTGAGATTTCTCATATAATTTATTCTAGATCACTATTACATATTACTGATTATTATTTTTTTTTTTGTGTTTTATTAATGTTTCCGTAAAAAAAGTATTATATAACTATCCAACTTAATTAATTTTCCTAACTTTTTCATTAAATGAGTTTTAAAATATAGTTCAACCTTATAAACAATGGAGTTGAGTTGAGGCAATTCATGAGCTAGTAACCCATTTTGACACACTTCTTTCTCTCACTTTTGAAAACACACATCCAAGTAAGGGTAGACACATACACATACCCTGGAATCCTGAGTATTCGAAGTCGGATCTACATCTACATGATCCGAGAAACAACTATCTGGATTTAGATATTTCCGGAAACAATGATATTTGCAGGTATTTCGAACAAGTATGAATATAATCTTCGTGGAGCGTGCTCATTTACTTCCCGTGGTCGGCCCTCACTCACTCGAAAGACCTTGCCATATTGGCTTCGGCCAAAATTCTGCACCAACAAATTAATTCGACGCTATAAGAAGAGAAGTAGAGTCGTCATGCATGCCACCGAAGGTTTCACCAAGGGGAGAGACCCGATAACATTCTAAGAAAATTCCACAGCCGATGGAAGACCCTATATGTGTAACAAAGTTAACACATGCCTCCCTACTACGACCCGAGGGAAAGGGAAATCATAACAAAACATGGTAAAACATATATCGACTAACATCGTCGACGATGGTGGGATCACAAGATCTGGTGACAATGAACCATCAAGCCCCAACAAACATTTTTTAGGAAAGGTTTTAGGAAACTTTTTGAAAAAGTCAGAACAACCTGGGGGACACCTAAAGATGAGGAATCAGTGACGTCCTTGTGCCTTAGATTTGTATTTTGACTTGCCTTTTCTGCTATTTGTTTCTTAGAAATTTAAGTCTCTTAATCCCTCACACACTATATTATTATTAATAAAGAATACAAGTCATGTGCTATTCCATATTTTGTACACCCTCAAAACCGGTTCCACGGAAAGCAACTCAATTCTTTGACTTTTGAGATTTCATCTATGACATTCTAAAGATAACCGACTCCTTATGTATTTGTGAAATGAATCGCATGACTTTTTTTTTTTGTAGTGGATCTTGAATCTTCCAGACAACTATAAAAGAGTACAAATGCATAAAACTTCTACCTTACTAAAACTATACAAAATCATAAATAGGACATGGTAAACATGTAGAAAATTAAACCATGTAAGGAACTTATTTTAAACATATAATTACATAGCTAAAGCCTCTGTTTCCAAAAAGTGTGTATAGACAATTAAGTAACCAAACTTTTAGTCTGTTAAATTTGGTCTAGCTTAAGGGTCAAGTAAGACGAAATCCGTAGATCGAAGGAGAAGCAGAATATTCTCACTTTTCATTCTTTTTCCTCGCCTTCTTATGCCATTGTTCTAGTGCTTTTGAAGTTTGTTCATCAAACACTGATCGCTTCACTGTGGATCCCATCTATAGATATATATTTTAAAATGAATTATGCATGACAAGACAATTATTCTATGGAGAATATAATATTTGAAAGGGAAAAAATATAAACGTTGCATACTTGAGTGACGAGAGCATAAAGGGGCAATGTGATATAACTGCATAGGAATTGTACTCCCACCCTAAATTCAAGACCATGTGTTCAATTGTCACAAACTCAAAAACTTTAATTGTTTTTGTTGATGAACATATTACTTACCCTAGACAGACACGAATGATTATAAGGCCAAAATGATGATGAAAACATGACCTTAGCCCAAACTCATACTGCAACAACAATCATTAACTCATCATAAGAAAACTTTCTAGAAAAATAAATAAATAGCAACATAAGTAAAAGTAGAAGAAGAGATTCTAAAAAGTTTACCCATATCCAAATAAAGTAAGTAATCTCAAAAGCATTCTGAAAAATGTTTAAAATAAAAAAATAAGTATTCACATATTCATACTAAAACATCACATATATCATTCATTTATATGCCAAAATTTACCTGAAAGAGAACGAAGTGGATCATATGAAGTACTAAAGCAGGTTTGCCAAACCAAAAATGTTGGTCGGAGACATTGACAACTGGCATGTCTCTCTTGAATCTCCAATGCCATGTACGATATAATAGCTTGAAGCTTTGTTCCTATGGCTAGTGTTAGCTTTAAACCAACCAAAATTAGCTAATAAAATATTGTTTGTTCTTCTTATTTTGAAGTAAGAAAGAGCTTCATATAGGAGATAAACTGATCACTTACTAGAGGAGGAACCATGGTGATTACGGCAGTAATATACCATCCTATTAAGGTTATGTTTATATATATAAATAAATTATTAGTTTCTATGTTGGAAACGAAATAAGAGATATTATAATGTAGAAAAATGATAAACGAAAGACTAACCGTGAACATCAAAGAGTAAAAAAAGCATTACAAAGGCCCATAGCTCGGGTCTGTCATTATGAATGGTACGTAGATTGCATTAGAATTTTTTTTTTTTTTAAATGATGAAAAATTATTGAAACAATATGGACCGAAAATGTAATAAAAGGATATGAGTTACCTTATTCCCACAAACACCTTGAAGTCGTCTTTTAACGATCTTTTGATGTACTTTTGAAAATCAAAGTTCATACCAGGTGCCAAATGAACCTAAATACATAGGTTATTAAAACAACAACAATTTAATATATATTTATGGAGAATTAATGTAAAATATCAATGAGCTCACACTTATGAATCCATGTCGCATTGTCAAGTAATCAGACTTTCTCACCGATCTAAGTATCTGACGGAAGAAGCACATCTGAAAAAATAAAATGTATCCTCTATTTGCATGAGAATAGAGAGAGAGGATAACCGATTAATCAAGAATAACAACACTTAGAATTTAAGAAATTCGTACAATGTAGAAGAAGAATTTATTGCTAGCCCAAGGATTGACATGTTCTCGGACAAATGATGTCTCATGTGTGAGTCTAAATCTTGATGGATCTGTATAAAAAAAGTCAATAAAACAAGTAAGGACAGTAAAAATTTGATTAGCTTTTGTTTCTGTTGATGAATATATCATCTAAAAATAAAGTTTAATCTACCATTCATCATTTCGTGTTCATGGATGACCTCTTGCTCCCATACTTTCCACCCACGAATCTGTGTTTACGAAAAAACGAATTATTTCAATTAAATTGATCATCAAGAGATGGACACATGCACTGTGACAACTTTATACAAATACCTTGGCTCTTCCAAGCATCATGGTTATACCACTATATATCACATGGAACACGGCCAAGAAGAATATGAATATATGCACTTGATGTAATGCGTTTAGTGATATAAGTGCGACATAATCCTGAAACAATAAAAATTAAAAAAAAAAATTCAATAAAAACTATACAAAATTTTATGCTGAAATAGTAATTATAAATATTACTTTCTTGCAATTCACTGGAGGAGCGTCGGCCAAAGAACGACGTTGAATGGAGAGAATACGCATTGCGTGGTCTGTTTTCTTGAGCTTTTTATCATTATCATCCTCACTAGATCCATCATATGGACCACAAAACGACATCGCATGGCCGTATCTTGATGGAACACATATGCTCGCAATGTAGTTTTGGCCAAATGTTAGAAGCAGAGAAACGAATCCCAAAACCATAAGCTCTACAATATGTAACATAGTTTTGAGTTAAATAGGAACCAAATCAATGTTCCTTGATTTTGTTTTTTGAAAAACGAAAGAAAATTCAAGAACTAAAATTTTGGATTATTACCATTTTTAATCTTCTCAAGAGCTTCAAACAAAGCTTTCTTCTTCTTTCGTTCGAAAACCTACAAGCATGGAATATACATAAGGTATAAGTTGTGTATGAAATTACCTCGCCGACTTTGTGAACGATGAGTTCCAAAATAATGGAGATCAAGATGATCACACCACAAACTGTAGAAACGGCCCAAGTCGGGGTCTGATCTAGCTGTCTTGGACCTTCACATCCTCCACCACCACCTCCAGCCATTTTTTAAAACCGTGATGGTTATCTTTTTATTTTTTTTCAATATGATTTTATTATCATAAATCCAATATCAATAGAGAAGAGACAATAAAAATGAAGTCAAAGAGATAGAGAGAGATAGAGAGAGAGAGAGAGAGAGAGAGAGAGAGTGTGTGCAAAGGAAGGGGATGATGTTGCCATTGACGTGCATGCGAAAATAGTAGAAAAAGTGTAGACAAAACCGGTGAGTTGATTTTGATTTTATCAATTCATTTTCTGTTGTTCTTTTTTTCTTTCCTATTTTACAGGTTTCGACATTATTTAAGTGGAAATGTACGAGGAAGAAAGGGTGCGGAATATTTGCTGGGGAAGTTTAGAAAAAGAAAAAAATTAAAAAGAAAAGAACAAACGAAAAAGATGTCGTTAGCTAATAGAATACACGTATAATATGTCTTCCAAAAAATACTTCTCAATTTATATCCCACAGAATCAATAGTTTTCACCTATTTCTCCAATTAAGTTTAATCAGTTTACGAACTAAACCCGATAGAAAACTACTCAAATCCAATATAAAACCAAAATAAAACCCGACTAAACAATTAAACCCGACCCAACCTAAGAACTCTAAAACCTCTTTAAAACCCCCCAAATTCTCAAATCTAAGAATCCTAAAATCACCATCTTCTGAAATCGATCTTTAAAATCATGAGCAATGTCTCTCGAGTTTCGAGTGGATCATCAAATTTCTGAAAAAGAGGAAGAGTTGTGTGCCTGCCTAAGATATGTTGGTGTGGGGAACAAACCGTGGCAAAATTTTCCAAATCCGACTCAAATCCTTGTCGGCGATACTTTCGTTATGGTTATACTGCAACAAAGAAGATAATAGGAATGCTATGCTTTGTTTGATGTTGATTTTGATTCTCATATATGCTTCAATGTAGCTTATGAATGATAACCATACTTTTAAGTGGGTTAATAAGATATTTTGGATGATATAGCAACATTGACTGTTTAAATTAGGAGATGGTTTTTGATGGTTTTTGAGAAGATGCAAATGGAATTTGAGAAAGAATATTTGAGAGGGTGGAAGCTGTTTTGTTGGAAGCAAAGTCTGAAAATTCACGATGAATAAAATGATGATTGTTTTAGTTTTTGGGTGTATGATCATTTTTGGTCTCATTAAACTAGTATGATGAATTATTGTATGAATTGCTCCTATTTTGTTATGGTATTAATTCAAATCCAAAAAGATTTGTTATGGTCTTGTTTATTGACCACTTTAATGAATTGCTCCTATTTTGTTCTTGTCATTGAATTGGTCTTGTTATTGCATTGAAGAAGACATTAGAAAAAGCCGATTCAAAACATGACCATACAAAGTTTCATTCATAAAAGACAGAACATGAATGTTCTAAAACAAGCAAAACATTGACAAGATTCTTAAACCAAAAGACATAACAAAGACAAGGTTCATATTGAAAACAAGACCATACAAAGCCGATTGATAAGGTTCAGAAGACACAAACATGACCAAGAAATACAAAAATAGATCAGTCACACATTGTTCTACTTGTGCTTTTCCTTCATTCCTACATTAGTCCTACTTCTGCTTCATTCCTTCATAAACCCTACTTCTGTTTCATTCCCACATTAGTTATCTTGAGTGATACAACCTTGAGAAGCCTACAAGAAAAAAACAAATATGAGAATCATATTCAACAAAAACAAGACACACATAAGAGACTACATTTACAAACTTGTATTAGATTCTTATTCTTGTGGAACCTACAATTATGGTCAGCTTAACCACAAATTCCAATATACATTATTCGTTTCTTCTGTTTTCGTTGGTTCTTGGTAGGAGAGTCATTAAAACCTTTCTTCCTCTTCTTGTCGGCCTTATTGATCTTTTCCTCCATGGTTGTGCTGGCTCAAGTGGTACTTGCACATTATGACCTTCTGTTAAAGGCCAAAATCATGCACCTCACTGTGAAACAAGCTCTTTTTTGTATTCCTCTTCCACATGGTAGTGTGGAACCATTGACACATAATTTTTCAGGAATAATGTCCAGAATCACTCCATATTTGATACTTCTAGAATTCCACATATTTGATACTTCTTGTAGATACAAGTCATCATCTTCAAGCAAACTCTGTGACTGTCTCCACCCAGCCTTACTTCAAACATCCCATTTGTGTTGCTACTGATCTTGCACACAGAAGCTTTTTGATGATCAATTGCAAGAAACTTTGACATATACGGTGTATATACAAGTGAAACATTAACACAAAACATGTAACAATAGTTTTAAAAACACACCAGTCTTCAAAAAAATGAAACCATGAAGAGATGATGTGATCCTCACATCGAACCCTATCACCACCTCGGATAGAGATGGACCGGATCTTGGATTGGAGTTGCTCGCACCATCTAGGGAAGGTGACAAGAAGGAGTGGAGCAAGGAGAGAGACCCTAGAGAGCCACCTAATGCGTTCGTGCAAAACTTCGAGACCTGAGATCGAGACAAGACCGCACGGACCGGACCGGACCCGACGAGCCACATTGAGACCAAGAGCTCACAAACACTTAGCTTTGGGAGAAAAGTGTCCTCACTCATCATTAGTGAGGACACCCTCTAAAGACTTTAGGTGAGTAAGACACTCTTTTCCTACTCCTTGGTTTCCCATTTATAGGTTTTACTGGGAAAGGGTTTTAACGAGGCTCGAAAGACCTAAAACATCACATCTCATCTCCCTTGTGTATTTGACTTGGAAATCTCTATGAAAAGCCTAAATACACAAGAGATGTGATCCTATCTCTAAGGAAAACTCCTACATATGTTTTTCTTCTTCTTTATTGCTTAAGACTTGTCATTTTTTCTTTTTGGTTTTATTTGAGGGCTTTAATTAATCTATTGATGGACATAGGTATCAAGCCTTGTCCTAACTTGAATTAGGCCCATCCATCATGTATTTGTCCTAATTGTAAGCCTATATAAGGCAAGCTATTCTCTCATTAATAATTAAGCAATCTTTAAATCAAAAGTTTACAACTTTGTTTCCAGTCTTAAGACTAGGGTTTCTCTTAGGTATTGAGGTTGGTCCTCTACCATTGAGGGTGGCTGTATCAAAGGGGCTTTCATACCTTTTGTGGTGCCTTCACTCCACCAGATTGCTTCACCTCCACCATCACGCCGTCACTCACTTTCGCCGGTCACCTTATCCACCACCATCTTCGCTGTTGAACTTGGATTGAACCTCATCTCCAAGTTTAGCTCCGTCTCCTCCATATTAGGCCGTGTTTGTCCTTGGTTCGTGGGTTCATCTTTAAGCTCCTTCCACCTCTGGACGTCTCTCACCATCTCCACTCCACCATCATCCACCATTTCTGCTCCATCCACCTCCTTTCCACCACCATTTCTGCTCCATCCACCTCCTTTCCACCCGTTTGCTTTCTTGACCGTTTGAGTTGTGGATCGATTTTTTTTGGTGTGTATATTATTAAGAAAAAATCCTTTGGTATGCATATATTTGATGCACAAAGTATACAATCCGCATTGTCATGTGAACGACAATATGATTTCAGCTAGTCCAATAGATGAGCTAGATGAAGTCGACGATGAAGAACAACAAGAGTCTGAAGGAAAAAGATGATGAAGAAATTTTTACTGAAACTGTACCAGAAACTCAAGGACAATTTAATTATGAAACTCAATTTCAACCACAACAAACGACAGGAAATCATCCCGTTGCATTGTTAATGCCGATTGAGATACCTACACATCAACGAAGATCAAGGCAAGGTGGTAACAGAGGTGGTAGAAGAACTAGTAGAAGACGAGGTCAATCTAGTCGACATACCACTCAAACCCCACGAATAAAAACCCTTATGGACACACATCTAACGAATATCGAGTCATATCTTGCAACTATGCAAAACCCAATCCAAATGCTCAATGCACGTAATCAAGCCAATGATGATTATGAGCATGAATCTTGGTTAAAGCTAAATGAGCTAGAAGAAGTTGAAAATTTACAGATTTCTTGTGGGCATCATCGGAGGTTTTGAGAAATTCATTTGAGCAAAAGCGGTTTGTGTTACTCAGGAGTAACGAAGATATAATTCATTTTCTAGAAGGGGTAACAGGTTATGACCGAAATGGTACTTTTGTCCGTGGAAACGACAACTCAATGGTTCTAGTGGGCCAAGCAGTAGAGGATCTGTTGGTAGTGGATCAGGGTCTCCAGGCGTAGGGTTTGTGAAATTTGGTGGTGGATTTATAAACATCGGAGGAAGTTCGAATTTGGGTGGTGTTGGTTCTTCTAACTCCAAACCAATTTAGCAGAAAACAAGAATTTCAAGTTTCAAACTCCAACCCACAATTTAATGTGTCTCCAAATCATATAGTTCTCTCAGGTGAAGGTTTGGCGTTTAGGCCGACATATCCAGCCGAGTTGCTCGAACTTTTCAATTTTTTTGACTTTAATCGTACGTTTGGAAACAATGATAATGCTGGAGAAAACTAAATGAATAATTACTTTCGTTTTTCATATGTATTTAAATATTATTTATCTATTATTTTTTATTTTTTTTACGTAAGTGTACCATTTTATGTATTTAATTTGATTAAGTGTTATTATGAATTTATATTTATGTGCTGGTTCCTTGCATTATCGAGCTATTCATGTGGATTACAAAATCTCACAGTAGATGAGCTACTTGAACAAATTTGTCTAAAGCATATGGATATTATGGAAGCACTCTTCGACCTGTGATAGATTACTACAAAAAGTATTATCGTCGACAACCAATGGACTCTGAATGGGGCTTTGGATGGTCCAACATTGAAGAAAGAATTTATAATTATCCAAGAGATTGCTTACACCTCTTGAAGATGCGGATTGAGGTATTTACATGACTTTGTGGAACATTACATACCGAGTTTGGAAAAAAATTCACAAGAAACATATATGTGGAAAAAAGTGTGGCGATGTTTCTTATCATATGCAGTCATAATATGACATAACATTCAGATGGGCTCTTATTTGAAAATCGAAGAAGCCTTGGCTGTTCTAGTGCTAACAAACTTCGAAGATGTTCATCTTTGGAGGTTTTCAGATTCTTCTTCCAAAAACAGATTCATCACAAAGAACACATGGAATAATATTCGTCAATCTTCACCGAGAGTGAACTGGTTTAAGGGTCTTTGGTTCCAAAGCAACTCCAAAACTTGCATTTTTTATCATGGCTGGTAATTCACAAGAGATTATCAACAACAGATAGGATGAAGACATGGAACTCGAATATAGATTCAGAATGCATCTTATGCAAAGCAGAGGATGAAAATCATAATCATTTGTTCTTCAACTACAGATACAACTCCGATCTTTGGAGAAAACTCTCGGCTGGTTTCTCATCAACTGGATATACATCCGATTGGGAACAAATTCAAGTCCAGATCAACAACTCGACGATGCCTTCGGTAAAACTCTTTCTCTTCCGATACTTGGTTTAAGCAACAACATATTATATATGGAGGGAAAGGAATTCTAGACGACATGGCTATGCTTCAGCAACCATGGAGGTCTTATACAGGTTGATTGATAAACAAATCAGAAACTTCTTAGCTTCGCTACGAGAAAATGGTCAAGGAAAGTATGATAATGCTCTCCAGCTCTGGTTTGAATTGTAAGGGACCTAACAATTCATTCAATAATTAGTCTCCAAGTTTCTTATTTTTAGTTTGATTTTATCATTCAAAAACTATGGCACTTGATGTACAAACTGTTGAAGTATAATCAAATCTCGTATAAGACAAAGTCTCATTCACATAAGTTGGTTATTAATTAAGAGTCACTAATTGTCATTCGTATAGTTGTGTTGTTTAGTTCTAAAAGTTGTGTTGGTTTGTCTCCGGAAGTTACAAACGGTTACGTAAAAACCTATATAAGTGTGTCGTTGTGTGTCTTTGTTATGTCGTGACGAGTGTAATATAGAAAAGTCAAGTACTCTGTTTTTAATCAGTTTTGTTAAAATACAGAGAAAAGTTACGTGTTCTCTTTTCTTTACTTTTTTATTTTATTTCTTGTGTACTAAGAAACACACAAAGAAGAAGAATAGTGAAAATTCCAACGTGGTAGCAGAGCTTTACGATTGAGAGGACCAACGAGAAAGCACAAGTTAACAACTCGTCACAACAGCAAGAAGATATCGCATACGTTAATCGCAAAATAAGCCGAGGCGATGCAAGGCTCTTCACATCAAGTAATCCCTATTTTCGATGGGGAGAAGTAGGACTTCTGGAGCATTAAGATGGCAACCATATTCAGGACTAGAAAACTGTGGTCCGTGGTTGAAGAAGGTGTGCCGGTCGAAACGGCACAAGGGCAAGAGACCCCTGAAACAGCAAAGGCAAAATCGCTTAGAGAACAAGCGATGGTAAATGATACGATGGCATTGCAAATTTTGCAAACTGCCGTGACAGATCGGATATTCTCACGCATTGCGGCTGCATCAACATCAAAGGAGGCATGGGACGGATTGAAGGCTGAGTATCAAGGTTCTCCTCAAGTTCGATTGGTTAAACTTCAATCGTTGCGTACGAAGTACGAAAATCTGAAGATGTATGATAACGAAGACATAAAGATGTTCACTGATAAGTTAACTGTTTTGGAGAATCAATTGACTTATAATGGTGAAAAGAAGACCGATTATCAACTTATACAAAAGATACTTATCTCTCTACCAGCCACGTTCGATAGCATTGTTAGCGTTATGGAGCAAACTCGTGACTTAACGTCAGTGACGATGATAAAGTTAATAGGTGTGTTAAAAGCACATTAGGCAAGGACAATAGCAAGAGAAGAAAGTTCAAGTGAAGGAGCGTTCAACGTTCAAGAAAAAGAGAGTTCCGGTTTCAAACAAGAAGATACTAGAAGTCGTATTGGTGAAGCAAAAAACAGCAAGAGGTGGTGTGAGTTTTGCAAGAGAAGCAACCACACAGAAAATGAGTGTTGGAAGAAACCGAAGGAAAACGAGCATGGCAAGAATCAAAGAAGTAACAAGGAGTGTTACAATTGTGGTAAGATCGGCCACTACTCAAATGTGTGTCGCTCAAAGGAAAAAAAAAGAGCGCATGTAAGTTTCAAAGAAAAAGACTTGGTTGAAGACCATATGTTGTTTTAGTGGATGCGAAGAAAACTTGCAGTTTATACGAGATATGATTAAGGGGGAGTGTTGAAGTATAATCAAATGTCGTATAAGACAAAGTCTCATTCACATAACTTAGTTATTAATTAAGAGTTACAAATTGTCATTCGTATAGTTGTGTTGTTTAGTTCTAAAAGTTGTGTTGGTTTGTCTTCGGAAGTTACAAACGGTTACGTAAAAACCTATATAAGTGTGTTGTTGTGTATCTTTGTTATGTCGTGACGAATGTAATACAGAAAAGTCAAGTACTCTGTTTTTTATTCAGTTTTGTTAAAACACAGAGAAAAGTTACGTGTTCTCTTTTCTTTACTTTTATTTATTTATTTCTTGTGTACTAAGAAACACACAAAGAAGAGAAGAGTGAAAACTCCAACACAAACGGTCTATTTTTTTGAATGAATACAGTTTAACATTTATTCAAAAAAAAAAAAGTTTAAAGTATGCCTAAATGCATGCTAATGCAATAAACAAGTTTACAACAAAGAGGAAGGTGGAGAAAGTGTAGAAGCAAGTTTTTTGCAAGAACAAGAAGGAACAAACATATGGAGCCCATCTGCAAACAATACGAGAGGGAATCAAACAAAAATATTAAATATTAAATTAAATATTTGCATTTCTTTATTTAACTAATATTGTTCACAACAAATATTTCTTTAATTGATTTTTTATAAGTTTAATTATATTATTTTTCAAAAATTCATCTAAACTCAGCGGTTACCATTTGAACTTAAAATTATTCAGCTAAATTCAGCCAAAGCTCACCAGTATATACAGCGGTTACCATTTGAACTCAAAATTATTCAGCTAAATTCAGCCAAAACTCACCAATATATACAGCGGTTACCATTTAGACCCTAATGAAGTGAATATGATACGTGTTTCTGGTGCGGTATAAGATTTTGAAAGTAAATGTCACCATTCAACATATTTTTTACTTTTCTAGATTTTAGTTTTAATAATAAATAAATAATAGTTTTGTACTAAGTGCGGTACGATTGACTCTTCTTTTACCTTTTACGTGCGGGAATGGGAAACTACCAGTATTAAAGTGTGTTCCAAGTTTATGTGTGGTCTAATATATTTTTTCTTTTTTCAAAAACAATTTGGAAAATATATGTAAATAAAGCAAAAACTTTATGGAATGCATACATAAAAGTATAAAAAGATGAAAACATCTATATTTTAACACTCTTATCTTCAATATAATTTTTTTGTTTATATTATTTACATAATTTTCTATAATTAATATTCAATAGTAATAAATAAAATAGTTAAAAAATTCTCCCATTTCTTAACTTTTTTATAGTTACTTATGATAAAATTTGTGGTTTGTAAAATTATTTATAAAATTATAGTTATATCCTCTTACTATTATTTGGGGAGTACAAATAAGAAATAACCTTAGTATATATTAATATTTACTTTCTTATGCCATTGGTATTAAGACCATTTGCTAATTTTTTTATTAAAGATATAATTGTAAATTTAATTAGTACCTAAAAATAGAATTAAATCGTGATTTTCAGGATATCTATCTTTCGGCTAATGAATATTTAAAGATTCGTAATATCTTTTGGTGAAATACATTTTTAGAAATAATATTTAATTTGTTGAATGACAAATAATAAGCTAACTCAAAATTATTATTTAAATATTAAAATCATTGCAATACTATAACCAAAACTTTTGAATAAAATTTAAATCTAAAAAAAATAGCACGGGATATATTCTAAGGGATATATTCTAAGGGATATATTCTAGTTGATGAAAATTGATAATCATTACGTGTTATCGGAATGCAATGACAGATCATATTCTGGTAATTAAAGGAGTATTAATCAAATGTTATGATTTACATGTGAATTTTGCTTTGTCGATAATATAAACCTATCCATTATCCATATATTTTTTTTTATTTCCTTCGATGCCAAATTTTTTATTTGAATAAAACAGTAAATTAGAAGAACAATAATTGGACTTTTCTTATTTATTATTCAAATAAGAAACATAATTGTGTTGAAGATATTTCTAATTATTTATTATGATATTTGTTGAAGATATTTGTAAAATATATTAATTATTTAATTATCTTTACCGATTTTGTAAGTCTATATAAAGGGACTCAATCCCAGTTGTAATGTAATAAGCGACGAAGTGAAAAACAATAAGAATAAAAAAGTTTTCTCTCTGTCTCAATAAAACAACGATCATAAACAACAAAATAAAATATTTATCTCTCCTATTCGATCTTTCTTTCCATTAATAAATATAAATATTAAATTATATTTTGCTTTTAACACGTAATCAGCACGAACCGCTCTTTTTCCGATCTAATCATAAGTCGATCTTTATCCGATCTAAGGTATGATTTAATTTATAATTAAATCAATTTTAATTGATATATATTATTGTTTATATGGAAGGTTATGCCTCCTCAATTATATGGTAGGCTCTGCCTCCTCACTTCTATGGAAGGTTATGCCTCATAAATTGATTTAAATTATTCTGTTATTTTTATGTTTTATAATTTATGATTTAAATTATTTTGTTATAATTTACATATATTTATATATTATTATATACGTGTAGATATCATGTCAAATTCGGCAAAGTTTGATATCGCTGCCCTTGACGTATCTGGAAATAATTATATGACATGGGCATTAGATGCAAAGATGCATCTAAAAGCGAACAAGCTTCTAGACACCATTGACAAGACAAAAAGGCCTCAGAAGAGAAAAAGACAAAGGCCATGATATATTTACGTCACCACCTCCATGATAATCTAAAAATTGAATACATCACGAAAGAAGGTCCTGAGGATATTTGGCAATCACTCAAAGATAGGTTTGATCACCAAAAATATGTGATCTTACCAAATGTTAGACATGAGTGGTTAAACCTTCGGTTTATGGATTATAAAAGTGTAAGTGATTATAATTCCGTATTGTTCAGAATTACTTCCAGGATGATATTATGTGGAGAGAAAATAACTGATAATGATATGATTGAGAAAACTCTCCAAACATTTCATCCTGTAAATTATCACTACAACAACAATACCGGACAAAAGGTTATACTCGATATTCGGAGTTAATAAATATACTCCTAATTGCCGAGCAAAATAATAAACTTGTGATGATGAATTATAAAACCCGTTCTGTCGGATCAGCAACATTCCTTGAAGCGAATGTCGCATCCTCATCCAGACGTGATAATTGGCAAGGACATGACGAGGTAGAGGCCATGGTCGCGGTCATGGACGTGGAGGCAGAGGTGTACAAGGAAGGGGATTCAACTATAATAGTTACAACGCGGGAAAGGCAAATAAGAGTTACAAGAAGAATGATAATACGAGCGCGATAACTACTCAAAAGAAAAATATGTGTTACATATGCGGAATGAAAGGCCATTGGGCGCGCACCTGTCGTACGCCAAAACATATCGCCGATCTGTATCAAGAATCCCAAAAGGTAAAAGAGAAAAATGTAAAACCAATTGTCTCTGATGAGCCTCGACCTTCTTTTGATAATACTCATCTTGGTATGGCAGATTTTCTTGTTGAACCAAGTGATATTAATGAGTAATAAGATGAGTAAGGTCAATGTAATATAATGTCTTCCTGAAGAAGATAAGAAAATAAAAGGCTTAATGTATAATATGTTTTATATTGTAATATAATGTTTAATATTATTTAAATTAAAATGAACAATTTATATTGATGGTACAAGCGATTACAAAAAACATCATTACATAAAATAATATAACAACATTAACAATAAACTCTCCGTGGGTATACTCTCTAACGAAGAGACCATAAATACAAACAATAATTAAAATTAAATAAAGAATTAAAAGCAAACGAAACATCTTCAAAAATAAAAGCTAAAGAAATTTCTTAGATAAATGAGATGAAATTTTTGAGTGAATAAATAAGTGAATGAATGAGTATATTTATAGATTGAAAAAATACTATTACTAGCCGTTTGAAAAATGTAAAAAATTTTGAAAAAATAAAAAATAAAATTCATTATAACAGTTGGTAATATAACCGACCGTTGGTGATATAAAATTGATCAGAAATTTATAATATGCGATCAGTTGAATTTTATTAGTTTCATATAAATAATTGATAATAATCTTTCAAACTTTCTATAACATGAATAAAATATTTTTTTTGTAACATAATAAATGTTGTTTTAATATTTTAACATGTTTTAATGTATCTCCTTTTTATTTTGACCTAGAAGAAGTCAAAATTTATGAATGAAGATGGAAATATATGTCTGGCAGATAGTGTGACTACGCACACGATATTAAAAGATAAAAAATATTTCTCCGATCTTAAATTAAGAGAAACTGGAGTAAAAACTATATCGGGAAATGCAAAAATTATTATGGGCTCCGGAAGAGCTCAATTCTCAATGTCAAGGGGAACAAAATTTGAAATAAATGATGCATTGTATTCCCCCAAGTCTTATAGAAACTTGTTAAGTTTGAAAGATATCCGAAGAAATGGATATCATGTGGAAACTAAGAATAAAAATGGCATTGAATATCTTTGCATCACAACAATGATTTCGGAGAGAAAATATATATTAGAAGAACTACTAGCTTTTTTTTCAGGATTATATTCAACAAAAATTAATGTGATTGAATCATATGCCACGGTCAACCCGAAGTTTACCAATATATTTCAAGTATGGCATGAAAGGCTGGGTCATCCTAGTTCAATCATGATGAGAAAAATTGCGGAAACTTCTAATGGCCATCCATTGAAAGACCAAAAGATCTTTCAATCAAATGAGTTTTTATGTGATGCATGTTCTTGAGGAAAACTCATAATTCGGCCATCACCAGGTAAAATTGGCAATGAATAACAAGAATTTTTAGAAAGAATACATGGTGATATATGTGGACCAATCCACCCATCGTGTGGACCATTTCAATATTTTATGGTATTAATTGATGCATCTAGTAGATGGTCCCATGTGTGTCTTTTGACGACACGGAATATGGCATTTGCCA
This sequence comes from Boechera stricta, assembly GCA_018361395.1. Lineage (NCBI taxonomy): Eukaryota > Viridiplantae > Streptophyta > Magnoliopsida > Brassicales > Brassicaceae > Boechera > Boechera stricta. The sequence goes on along the minus strand of CM031539.1, from coordinate 18,651,535 downwards.
AATTTATTTTCCAAATAATCAGGTTAAGAGCGCAATTTCCACATTATACTATCAAGAAAGTAAGACTTGATAATGCTGCTGAATTTATTTCACAAGCCTTTAATGATTATTGTATGTCTGATAGGACTCATATTTGCATGGTTTTATGTGTTATAATAAGTTAGTTTTAGGTTTTATAACTAACATTTAGTATAGTTTTATTGTGTTTGCATATGTTTATGTGTTTCTAGATACTTGGAGCTAAAACTTGATGTTTAGAGTGTTTCTGGAGCTTGCTAGGACCTATGGGAGAGTTGGCATCGCCACCTGGATCATGCACATTCGGAGAAAGATTTCAGGGAACCGAATAAGACCAATATCGACCCAGAATCGACCTGTGGGGGTCGATATTGAGTCTGAAGAATTTCCAGAGAGAAATCCTAGAGGTAGAATTGACCAGTTAAGGGAAGGGGCACATAATCGACCAGTCAAGGGAAGGGGCACATAATCGACCCTAGAATTGACCTATCAGGATCGATTCTGCGCTCTGAAAAGAGTGGAAGATTTTTACATGGCGATCCAAGAGTGGGCTGGTCTCCTATTTTCGGTTTTGAGACTTCTAGGGATAGGATAAACTCGAGTTTTTGAGATCTAACAACCCTAAAACTATAAATAAGCATGTAATCTCATTCATATAAACACACACAGACAATTCCCTACACTTTGAGATCTAATAAAGTTTCTAGGTTTTACTTCTTCTCTAATTTATGTTTATGTTTTTACTTTGATTATTGTTTTAGATTAGTTTACTTTTCAGTCTTGTTTATTATTTTATAAATCAGATCTTGTCTCTGTAACCCTTAGAGACAAGAGTCTAGATCCTTTAGACCACATAGGATGGTGATCAATGATGGGATCTATGTTTTAGAGTTGATTACTGTACCTAACCGATATAGCTATGTTAGTATGCACTTTAATACTGAGTATTCTCTCATGGGAGATACTTAAGAGTACAACTAAATCCAGTAGGTGTGGTTGTCTATTTAGAAGTGTTTGATGCCACGAGAGTGGATTAAACCTTCAGATATCCATACCAGAGAGTCATAGCTAGTGTCGAATTTGTTGTTTGATAGAATTAATTATAGATCTGGCTTTGGCCAAGTTAGATTGAATATTTTAGGAGTATTTCGCCACGAGAGTGGGTTTTACTTTAGAAAAAAATCTATCACTCACTTTGTATTCTTGACGCGAGAGTCTAAGAATACTTGGTATTCAATGATGGGATTGTATGAAATGCATATCTAGTTTATAACGAGAGTGGATCTGGATATAGAGTCTAGCATACCATGAGAGTGGACTAGCGAGACATAGAAAATCCCTAGAACAACAAATATAAATTATTTAGATAAAATATGAATTCTAAACTTAGGTTTTCTGATTTTGACTATCACCCAATTATGTGTAAATATTAGTTTAGGTTTATTTAAGGTTTATTTAATTCATGTTTAGTTTAGTTTATTTACTATTTTTTTAGTATAGATTTATTGCTTTTTATTTATTGTTTTATTTAATTTAACGCATAGTAGATTAAGAAACCCCCTCTCTTTTGTTTATCATGTCTAGATTAGATCTGCATTTGCATTCTCTATGTAGTTATTCTATTTTTCTGTGGATCGACCCTGTATTACTACAATTCCATTTAACTGTGCATTTGCGGTTTTGTGGGTTAAACTCTCGAGATTAACTTATCGGGTGAAATCTGTGAAGAGGCATAAAAACCTTTTCATCAAGTTTTTGGCGCCGTTGCCGGGGAAATAAGTAATAGTCATAAAGTTTTGATGTAGATTTAAGACTAGACAATTTTGTTTTGTTGACAAGTTCTTCTTTCAAATTTCAGGTGCACTAGCAAATTTGAGAGAACAACTGATCGAAAAGAAGGAGAGCCGAGATAAGATGGATGAACAAAGAACCACACTATCTCTTGAGGATATGAGCCCCATAGCTATTTTCCAGGTTATGACACTGAGAAGTGGGAAGAGGATGAAGCAAAGCACATCAATAAGCACAGCTGATGATAAGACTCATATTTGCATGGTTTTATGTATTATAATAAGTTAGTTTTAGGTTTTATAACTAACATTTAGTATCGTTTTAGTGTGTTTGCATGTGTTTATGTGTTTCAAGGTACTTGGAGCTAAAACTCGATGTTCAGAGTGTTTCTGGAGCTTGCTAAGACCTATGAGAGAGTTGGCATCGCCACCTGGATCATGCACATTCGGAAAAGGATTTCAGGGAACCGAATAAGACCAACATCGACCCCAGAATCGACCTGTGGCGGTCGATATTGAGTCTGAAGAATTTCTAGAGAGAAATCTTGGAGGTAGAATCGACCAGCTAAGGGAATGGGCACATAATCGACCCTAGAATCAACCTACCAAGGTCGATTCTGCCCTCCAAAAAAAGTGGAAGATTTCTTACATGGCGATCCAAGAGTGGGCTGATCTCCTCTTTTCGGTTTTGAGACTTTTAAGGATATGATAAACTCGAGTTTTTGAGATCTAACAACCCTAGAACTATAATTACACATGTAATCTCATTCATATGAACACACAGAGACACACATAAATTCCCTACACTTTCAGATCTAATAAAGTTAGTCTTCTTTAGGTAAATACTTGTTCTTACTCTTTTGTTTATACTTTGATTACTGCTTTAGATTAGTTTACTTTTCAATCTTGTTTATTATTTTATAAATCCGATCTTGTCTCTGTAACCCTTAAGAGGCAAGAGTCTAAATCCTTTAGACCACATAGGATGGTGGTCAATGATGGGATCTATGTTTTAGGATTCATTATTGTACTTAACCGATCTAGCTACTTTAGTATGCACTTTAATGCTGAGTATTCTCTCATGGGAGATACTTAAGAGTACAACTAAATCCAGTAGGTGTGGTTGTTTATATAGAAGTGTTTGATGCCACGAGAGTGGATTAAACCTTCAGATCTGCATACTAGAGAGTCATAGCTAGTGTCGAATTTGTTGTTTAACAGAATTAATTATAGATCTAGATTTCGCCAAGTTAGATTGAATATTTTAGGAGTATTTCGGCACGACAGTGGGTTGTACTTTAGAAACAAATCTGTCATTCACTTTGTATTCTTGAGGCGAGAGTCTGATAATACTCAGTATTCGATGATGTGATTGTATGAAATGCATATCCAGTTTATCACGAGAGTGGATCTGGATATAGAGTCTAGCATACCACGAGAGTGGACTAGCAAGACATGGAAAATCCCTAGAATGACAAATATAAATTATTTATATAAAATATGAATTCTAAACTTAGGTTTCCTGATTTAGATTGTCACCCAAATATGTGTAAATATTAGTTTAGGATTATTTAATGTTTATTTAATTCATGTTTAGTTTAGTTTATTTACTATTTTCTTAGTATAGATTTATTGCTTTCTATTTATTGCTTTATTTAATTTAACGCTTAGTAGATTAGGAAACCCCCACTTTTATTTTCATGTCTAGATTAGATTTGCATTTGCATTCTCTATGTAGTTATTCTATTTCCCTGTGGATCGATCCCGTATTACTACAATTACATTTAACTGTGCACTTGCGGTTTTGTGTGTTACACTCTCGAGATTAACTTCTCGGGTGAAATCTATGAAGAGGCATAAAATCCTCTGCATCAAGTTTTTGGCGCCGTTGCCAGGGAAATAAATAATAGCCATAGAGTTTTGATGTAGATCTAAAACTAGACAATTATGTTTTATTAACAAAGTTCTTCTTTCAAATTTTAGCTGCACTAGCAAATTTGAGAGAACAATTAATAGAAAAGAGGAGAGAGACGAGATAAGATGGATAAGCAGAGATCTAAATTATCTTCTGAGGATATGAGCCCCAGAGCTACAGTCGGAGTCATGACACTGAGAAGCGGGAAGAGACCAAGGAAAATCACATCAACAAGCACAGCCGAGAGCCGTACTGGGACCCCAAATCGACCAAACATGGTCGATTCTCCAAAAATTGATCAGCCGTATCGGATAAACTGGTCTGATGCACCTGTTTGGATGCCATTTGGTACCATAAATCGATCAAACAAGGTCGATACTGAGGCCAAACTGAACTCACATCGCCTCAACATCGTCCTGTCCAGCCCGATGCAAGCCCGAGAGCAGAAACCGGAAGCCAATATCGACCAATCAGAGTCGATATCAGCGTACTCAGAGACATAATTCGGCCCATCTTCATCGATTCTTCCTGTGAGGAAGAAGAAGAGCCTGAAGAAGACGAAAACCCCTCTGGAGTGTCTATACAAGGACCAGAACAGAGCTGTAACCTCCTCACGAGTCAAAAGAAACAAGTGTTTATCACTCCAAGTGACAAGATGAGACTCGAAACGTTGATCCAAAGCATCCCTAAGTCATTATCTTTTAAGGATGCATGGAAGAGGTACTTGTTGAAGGAATACTTTGAAGGAACAGATGAGACGATTCATGATATCAAATTTTTTTTCAGAGAAGCGCGCATCTCAGATATCCACAATTTTTCAGATACGATGTTACTTGGTTCTTCAGAGAAATAAGTACCGAACAACTCAGCGAATATTTTGGAATTGTGAGCAAGATTCCAAGAGATATTCCATTCGAGCAAGCTCTAGTTGAGTATAATCTTGACTCCTACTTTAGCGACAGCAAAGAGACCTTGGACGAAATCAAGGAACTGTACATCGGGATCCTAACACCAGATAGGAAGATGCTCAAAAGAGACGACCCCGGACTTTACAAAGTACCTTGTTCAATTCTTGGTATTGATTTTGATGATGCACTCTGTGATTCAGGTGCTAACATCAATGTAATGTCGAAGAAGAGAGCCTTGATATTGGGACTCAACAACCTCACCAGCTCGAATGTGAGAATCGGACTTGCTAATGCCGATATCACACACTCTGAAGGCGTAGCTGAAAATGTTACTGTATGAATCGGAGATCGTGGAGTCCCTACTTATTTCTACATGATTGATATGAGGGAGGACGATGACACTCCAATCATTCTTGTATGATCATTTCTAGCAACAGTTAGAGCAGTTATAGATTGGCCAAACAAAAGAGTGTCGTTCATTTATGTGAACAAAGACGTGTTATACTATGCAACACCGGCCAATGAAGCTCCTCCACCATGCTTGAGAAGAAGATTTTTTGATGATGACTGCTGGGGAGAGATGGACTCACTGTCCCACATCCGATCCTATTAGCTGAAGATCTCAACGACGAATCCTGAGACGAACAGCTAGGATAAACACTAATCCCGAGCGCTACCATGGTCGAGTCTTTGCATAACCATCTCGCCCTCGTCCTTCATCTTCATCATGTTCGGATCACTCCGAGAGGTCGTCGAGCTCACGACGTTAAATAAGCATTCTATCCTTGTACATACTTTCTTCATTTCTTTTTCAGTTTTTCATTTTTTGGTATTTTTCTGTTTTTCTTTTTTTTTGTGTTTTTCAGGTGATTCACCATAAAAAAAAAAAAAACAAAACAAAGACTTGTCATGTGGGAGCTGCCAACCCACAACTTGATAAGAGAATCACTGTAAGTTTTTCTTTTACTTTTTTCTTTTCCATTTTATATCACAACGAGGACGTTGTGAAATAAGTGTGGGGGGAGTCTTGCGATCAGCTGAGGTATTTCTTTTTCCTTGACATCTTTTTGATGAAAGAATTACTAAAATTTTTTCGCATTTGAGAGATTGTTACACTCTTTTTCTCGTTCATAGGTTGAATAACATGTGAAAAGGTTTTTAATGAGGTAGCATTTGAACTGGTAAATTGTGTTATTTATGTTTGTGTTTGGATGTTGTGTGGATAGTGTTTGATCTCTACTAGGAAACATGGAAACCCCATGAATGGATCAATAAACCCCAAAAGGATCATTCCTTCGAAGACTTTGGCATATCAGAATTGACTTCTCACCATAATGAACCTTAAAACTCTCGATTTGGGGTTTGAGATGCATGAGACATGATACCTCTATGAGACCCTGCAAGACACGTATATGTGAGTACATCTCCCCTCTTCCTTCCCTTCAGTAAAAAAGAAAAAAAAGGATATAGGTAAGAAATAAGTGAACCAGACATTGGAAGCTACCACTTTTACTGTTCGCGTCTCATGAAAACCTGTCCAAAAATAAAATGATACCCTAGAAAAGTAGGGAGAAATCAATTCGACCTTGAAGTGAGAAAAGGGAGAGGAAAAGATTTGTACCAAGACAGTCTTGAGCTTACAGAAATCCGAAAGAGTAAGTGTTCGTGTTTTATGATCAATACTCCCAAGTTGAGAGCTCGTACTTTGCTTTCAATAAAATAGCTTCACCATGTTTAGTCTTTGTTTGCTTGAGCACAAGCAAAGGATAAGTGTGGGAGAGTTGATAGGACTCATATTTGCATGGTTTTATGTGTAATAATAAGTTAGTTTTAGGCTTTATAACTAACATTTAGTATAGTTTTAGTGTGTTTGCATGTGTTTATGTGTTTCTAGGTACTTGGAGCTAAAACTCGATGTTTAGAGTGTTTCTGGAGCTTGCTAAGACCTATGGGAGAGTTGGCATCGGCACCTGGATCATGCACATTCGGAGAAGGATTTCAGAGAACCGAATAAGACCAATATCGACCTATAGGTGTCGATATTGAGTCTGAAGAATTTCCAGAGAGAAATCTTGGAGGTAGAATCGACAAGTCAAGGGAAGGGGCACAGAATTGACCCTAGAATCGACCTATCAGGATCAATTATGCCCTCCGAAAAAAGTGGAAGATTTCTGACATGGCCGTCCAAGAGTGGGCTGATCTCCTATTTTCGGTTTTGACACTTTTAGGGATATGATAAACTCGAGTTTTTGAGATCTAACAACCCTATAACTATAAATGCACATGTAATCTCATTCATATGAACACACAGAGACACACAGAAATGCCCTCCACTTTCAGATCTAATAAAATTCTTCTTTTTTAGGTCAATACTTGTTCTTATTCTTTTGTTTATACTTTGATTACTGCTTTAGATTAGTTTACTTTTCAGTCTTGTTTATTATTTTATAAATCCGATCTTGTCTCTGTAACCCTTAAGAGGCAAGAGTCTAAATCCTTTAGACCACATAGGATGGTGGTCAATGATGAGATCTATGTTTTAGGATTCATTATTGTACTTAACCAATCTAGCTACTTTAGTATGCACTTTAATGCTGAGTATTCTCTCATGGGAGATACTTAAGAGTACAACTGAATCCAGTAGGTGTGATTGTCTATATAGAAGTGTTTTATACCACGAGAGTGGATTAAACGTTCAGATCTGCATACTAGAGAGTCATAGCTAGTGTTGAATTTGTTGTTTGACAGAATTAATTATATACCTGGATTTCGCCAAGTTAGATTGAATATTTTAGGAGTATTTCAGCACGAGAGTGGGTTGTACTTTAGAAACAAATCTGTCATTCACTTTGTATTCTTGAGGCGAGAGTCTGATAATACGTAGTATTCGATGATGTGATTGTATGAAATGCATATCCAGTTTATCACGAGAGTGGATCTGGATATAGAGTCTAGCATACCACGAGAGTGGACTAGCAAGACATGGAAAATCCCTAGAATGAAAAATATAAATTATTTAGATAAAATATGAATTCTAAACTTAGGTTTCCTGATTTAGACTGTCACCCAAGTATGTGTAAATATTAGTTTAGAATTATTTAATGTTTATTTAATTCATGTTTAGTTTAGTTTATTTACTGTTTTCTTAGTATAGATTAATTGATTTATATTTATTGCTTTATTTAATTTAACGCTTAGTAGATTAGGAAACCCCCACTTTTATTTTCATGTCTAGATTAGATCTGCATTTGCATTCTCTATGTAGTTATTCTATTTTCCTGTGGATCGACTCCGTATTACTACAATTGCATTTAACTGTGCATTTGCGGTTTTGTGGGTTAAACTCTCGAGATTAACTTCTCGGGTGAAATCTGTGAAGAGGCATAAAAACCTCTGCATCAGCTGAGAGCCGCATCAAACCAGGAAATCGACCAATAAGGGTCAATTATCGGATTAACTGCCCCGATGCACCAACATGGACGTCTGCCCGACCCCTAAATCGACCAAAAAGCGTCGATTATGGTGTATTTCTGAACTCACTTCGACCCCAACATCGGCAAGTCCAGACCAATGCATCTCCAGAAGCAGCATCCGAAAGCCAAAATTGACCAATCAGGGTCAATATCAGCAGGCTTGGAAACAGAATCCGGCCAATCGTCATCGATTCTTCCTCTGACGAAGACGAAGACCCTTCTGAAGTGTCTATGCAAGGACCATAACAGAGCTGCAACCTACTCACGAGTCAAAAGCAGCAAGTGTTTATTAATCCAAGTAACAAGATGAGATTCGAAAGGTTGATTCAAAGCATCCCTAAGTCATTATCTTTTAATGATGCATGGAAGAGGTACCCGTTGAAGGAATACTTCGAAAGAACAGATGAGACGATTTATGACATCAAAATTTTTTTCAAAGAAGCGCGCATCTCAAGGAACTCTCATCTTTGATATCCACAACTTTTCAGATACGATGTTACTCGGTTCTTCAGAGAAATAAGTACAGAACAACTCAGCGACAGCAAAGATTCCAAGAGATATTTCATTCGAGCAAGCTCTAGTTGAGTACAATCTTGACTCCTACTTCAACGACAGCAAAGAGACCTTGGACGAAATCAAGGAACTATACATCGGGATCCTAACACCAGATAGGAAGATGCTCAAAAGAGACGATCCCGGACTTTACAAAGTATTTTGTTCAACTCTTGGTATTGATTTTGATGATGCTCTATGTGATTCAGGTGCTAACATCAATGTAATGTCGAAGAAGAGAGCCTTGATATTGGGACTCAACAACCTCACCCGCTCGAATGTGAGAATCGGACTTGCTAATAGCGATATCACACGCTCTGAAGGCGTAGCTGAGAATGTTACTGTATGGATTGGAGACCGTGAAGTCCCTACTTTTTTTAATGTGATTGATATGAGGGAGGACGATGACACTCTAATAATTCTTGGAGGATCTTTTCTAGCAACAGTTGGAGCATTTATAGATTGGCCGAACAAAAGAGTCTCGTTCACTTATGTGAAAAAAGACGTGTTATACTCTGAAACACCGACCAAAGAAGCTCGTCCACCACGCCTAAGAAGAAGACTTTTTGATGATGACCCTCACATTGATTACGCTCCTGCTGGAGATCTCAACGACGAATACTAAGACGAATAGCTAGGATAAACACTAATCTCGAGCGCTACAATGGTCGAATCTTTGCATAACCATCTAGCCCTCATCCTTCATCTTCATCATCCTGGGATCAGTCTGCGAGGTCGTCGAGCTCACGATGTTTAATAAGCACTCTATCCTTGTACATACTTTCTTCATTTCTATTTTAGTTTTTCGATTTTTGGTATTTTTCTATTTTTTGTTTTTTGTGTTTTCCTTTTCAGGTGATTCACCATTAAAAAAAACAAAACAAGGACTTGTCATGTGGGAGCTGCCAACCCACAACTCGATAAGAGAATCACTGTAAGTGTTTCTCTTGCTTTTTCCCTTTCGGTCTTATATCACAACGAGGACGTTGTGAAATAAGTGTGGGGGAGTCTTGCGATCAAAAGAGGAGTGGTCTAAACTAAGGTGTGTTGCTATGCTTATAATGAAGTACGTGGAGTACGTTAGAGACCATTTTACTTCCACAAAGACGAAAAACATTTAACACAACAATGTCACAAGGTACAAATTCACTCTTTTTATCTTTATTTGCTTTCAATAAAATAGCTTCACCATGTTTAGTCTTTGTTTGCTTGACGACAAGAAAATTATCAGTGTGGGAGAGTTGATAGGACTCGTATTTGCATGGTTTTATGTGTAATAATAAGTTAGTTTTAGGCTTTATAACTAACATTTAGTATAATTTTAGTGTGTTTGCATGTGTTTATGTGTTTCTAGGTACTTGGAGCTAAAACTCGATGTTTAGAGTGTTTCTGGAGCTTGTTAGGACCTATGGGAGAGTTGGCATCGCCACCTGGATCATGCACATTCGGAGAAGGATTTTAGGGAACCGAATAAGACCAATATCGACCCCATAATCGACCTGTGGGGGTCGATATTGAGTCTGAACAATTTCCAAAAAGAAATCCTGGAGGTAGAATCGACCAGTCAAGGGAAGGGGCACATAATTGACCCTAGAATCTACCTATCAGGATCGATTCTGCCCTCCGAAAATAGTGGAAGATTTCTTAAATGACGATCCAAGAGTGGGCTGATCTCCTATTTTCGGTTTTGAAACTTTTAGTGATAGGATAAACTTGAGTTTTTGAGATCTAACAACCCTATAACTATAAATACACATGTAATCTCATTCATATAAACACACAGAGACACATACACAATTCCCTACACTTTGAGATCTAATAAAGTTTGTAGGTTTTATTTCTTCTCTAATTTATGTTTCTGCTTTTACGTTGATTATTGTTTTAGATTAGTTTACTTTTCAGTCTTGTTTATTATTTTATAAATCAGATCTTGTCTCTGTAACCCTTAAAAGATAAGAGTCTAGATCTTTTAGACCACATAGAGTGGTGGTCAATGATGGGATCTATGTTTTAGATTTCATTACTGTACTTAACCGATCTAGCTACTTTAATATGCACTATAATGCTGAGTATTCTCTCAAGGGAGATACTTAAGAGTACAACTAAATCCAGTAGGTGTGGTTTTCTATTTAGAAGTGTTTGATGCCACGAGAGTAGATTAAACCTTTAGATCTGCATACTAGAGAGTCATAGCTAGTGTCGAATTTGTTGTTTGATGAAATTAATTATACATCTAGCTTTAGCCAAGTTAGATTGATTTTTTAGGAGTATTTCGCCATGAGAGTGGGTTGTACTTTAGAAACAAATCTTTCACTCACTTTGTATTCTTGAGGCGATAGTGTAAGGATACTTAGTATTCGATGATGGGATTGTATGAAATGTATATCCAATTTATCACGAGAGTGGATATGGATATAGAGTCTAGCATACCACGAGAGTGGACTAGGGAGATGATGTAAGTCAATTTCTTACTAGACTATCATGTCATTGTAGTACAGAAAGGTATCAATCCAAATGGGTGCGATATTAAACAAGAAGGATGCAATCAAACAGTTTAAGTCAAGCCAAGCAAGCAACTAACAGAACGAAAACAGAGCGATAGCTACTAACAGAAACTAGCAAAGGCAATGAAAAAGAAATCAATCAAACAAGAGAAGCTCCTAAGGATGGGGTAATTGACTTGGTGTATCCTCTTAATCTAACTAGATGGTTTAACAAACTCAATCAAGCTATTCCCTAGACATTAAACTCATAAGCAGTCAAGTTCATTCCCATGATAAATAACCTCAGGCTAATCTAGTTCTAGACCTAATCCCTTAGCGAAATCTAGCTTAGCAGGCATCAAGAATCAGTTTAATAAAGCCAATAAGCACCCTAGACAACTAATCCCTTAGGCTAGGAATGTAAATCTCTGGAATTAGTTCAGTCAGGCATTTCATCAAACACCTTCCGGGCGTGGAAATACCTAGGTTCTAATTCCAATTGATCAGAGAGTAATTAGCATTAAGAACACTAATCCAGAAGGGAAATTAAACAATTCTACACTTAAACCACCTAGGAGACTAAGATTCAACACCTAATCTATCCCATCCTTAAGAACCCTAATGACTACTCAGAGACCATGAAGAACAGCATAATCACAAACCCAGAAATCAAAATAACTTGCATAAGTAGAAAGATAAGGAAGAGAATAGATAGAATTGAAAGATTCAAACACAAATACTCAGTAGATTTAAAGTTACAAGATCCAGGAAACAAGAACAGATGAACAAAGCTTAAAATCTAGATTTCTTTGTGTTAAACGATTATAGGGTATTTATACTAAGAGATAGAAACCCTAAATCACAAAAAGACAAAATAGGCTAATTTTTTGGGGCATTCGACCATGGGTGGTCAAGTGCTATGGTCTAGCTGGACTAAATTTCAAGATTGCATATTTATTCTTCAGCTCGAGATAGGAGCTCGACCATGTGTGGTCGAGCTGGCTCCAAAAACTTCAAGACTCCACCTTTGTACTTGGCTCGATCAGTGGACTCGACCATGGGTGGTCGAGCCAGACTTCAGGACTCCAAGATTGCATTTTTCTTGATYAGCTCGACCTCATACTCGAGCCCCTTGGTCGAGTCAGACTCAAAAATCTTAAAATTGGTAACTTTTGTGCTGACTCTAGCACCCTGGTCGAGATGGTTGGTCGAGCCAGATTCCAAACTGTCAAAACAGGCTTCTTTTCTGCTCCTTTTGACCTCAGCATCTTCAATACTCCTTGAATGTACCTAATAAATCTCCAAAATGCAATATGCATGCAATCCTAATGCAAAACACTCTAAGTATGCAAAATTAGAAACAAATGCTAAGAACATGCTATTAAACAAGGGTAAATGGGTGATAAATGCATGCTAAAACCATGTAAAATATAGACATATCAGGAGACATGGAAAATCCCTAAAATGACAAATATAAATTATTTAGATAAAATATGAATTCTAAACTTAGGTTTCGTGATTTAGACTATCACCCAAGTATGTGTAAATATTAGTATAGGTTTATTTAATGTTTATTTAATTTATGTTTAGTTTAGTTTATTTAATTCATGTTTAGTTTATTTTATTTACTGTTTTCTTAGTATAGATTTATTGCTTTCTATTTATTGCTTTATTTAATTTAACGTTTAGTAGATTAGCAAACCTCCTATTTTGTTTATCATGTCTAGATTAGATCTGCATTTGCATTCTCTATGTAGTTATTCTATTTCCCTGTGGATCGACCCCGTATTACTACAATTGCATTTAACTGTGCTGATATGTTCAAATTAATACCCTATGATGATACTAAAGCAGTTGCTGTAGTAAAGTTAGGGGTCGAACACAAGAACTCAAGAAAACTCACGCAATAGATGAAAGATGCAGATTGTGCTAAGCAAACAAATGATTAATGAGAAAACAAATGATCGAATTAAACTTAGGTTGAATTTGTATAGAAGGAAACTAGGCTCAGGAAAATTCTCAGGAAATCAATGATAAACAACAATTAATCAATTAAGGTTCAATTCAATTAAGCCGTTTGAACTCAAACACAAAGTATAGTTAACCAACCGTCGTGCGAAAACTAACTAAGTCTAAAGTCTAAAATTCCAAATCTCTTTGCAAATCCTACACAGTAAACCAGCAATCAATTCAAGTTTGATATGTTCACAATTCGATTAAACCAAATCTCTTTGCAGATAATCCAATTGCTCACCCTAGGTTTTATCGACATTCAATCGCCGTCGTGCCTAATCGAATCAGTTCTATATTCTAAGTGATCAGGTTAGAAATAGCTTTGAGAACAACCTATGGTGAAGAACTATTCAGATTTTGAACCCTAACAAATCAATTATCATAAATCGAGAAATCCATATGAGAAATCCCTAAACCTAAAATGAGACTACTCATATGATATAAACAAATAACATAACGAATAAATCATGAAATTAAACAAAAGAATAAAAACAAGGGTTCGGGATCTTCTATGATGAACAGAGTCTTGATCCGTCTCCTCACAAAAGCTCTCAAATCTCAATGGTGGCTCAAAATAATAGTTCAAGTAAAGTCCTGCTTCTAATCTAAAGACAAGAGTTTGCTTAAATAGGTCTAAAAACACGAAGCTGGGCTTTTGTAAATAAAGGGATGATTGGGCTTCTTATGGGCTTCCTTAAAAATCTCTTGCGCTGATTGGTATCATCGATCGATACCATGATGGTGTCGATCGATGCTAAAGCTTCAAAACGGTACTTCGGCTTGTCTCCAAAATCTCCACTCGTCCCCAAACGTGCTAAAACCTGAAAAGACTCTAAAATGATAGAAAAGCACTAGAAAGACTCGATAAACGACTTATATCATGGCTAAAAACTGGTAAAATCCATGATATATCAACATTTAGCCTTTGCCGCCTCAAGAAAACAAAAACTAAGTGAGAGAAAGAGGTTTGAAAAACCTTAGAGATCCTGATCTGGCCAAATCGCTGTAATGATCCCTCTTCCAAGCCCACTGCTCGATCAGCTTCAGATCTAACCTCCATGTACTTCTCCATCGGAATTCCCAGCCTTCCACGACTTCACTCGACCCCGCTAAGTGTTCATCCAAGCTTATCATCGCCAGCCATCATAAAATCAATGTCCACGAACTTTCTAGATTCTTTGGTCATACAATACCATAGCCAGGAACAATTCATTCAACTTTTTCTTGGTATTTAACTCCCCAGACTTATTTCACAACCAGTTCTTATTGATTTTTTTTTTTTTTTAACTGCATATACAAATCAAGGTTCGAGACGAGTATTGATAGTGTTAGCTACCGAATTCCCGGTTCTTACCCTCTCAATGTATCAAGTATCTTAGTGAATAATGGGGTCCTAGGAAATTTTCCTACCCCTCACTTTAGCACTCTGTGATCATCCCTTATCCAAGTAGTAATAATGGGGTCATAGGAAATTTTCTACCCCTCCACTGGCGGAAATCATCTCATCTTTCATGCATTTTTGATCCTCGATTATCACCAAATTCATATCCAGACTTATCAGGGAGATCTACCATTTCTTTCATACGTTAATAATTCCTTAGTTAGGTAATGAATGATGAATCAAGCTCTTTCGACATTTACCTTATGAAGGCAGAATTTGGCTAAAACTTGTGATGAAAACTTGTTGAGACAATCCATGAATTCTGGCTGGCTGGTTTACCTCTGATTTTTCTGATATTGACCCTAATAGACACTCAAAAGCAAAACCAGCACATCAAAACCAAGCAGTCAGAATCTTAAGTTGTTTTCACACTAAAAACATTTTTTTTTTTTTGAATAAAAACAAAACACAATGTCAGTAACTACCTCCCCCAGACTTAAACAACACTRTCCCCAGTGTATATCAAGCTTAGAGAAGGTGAAAGAAAAATAAATGGAGAAAAATGGTAAGATGAAGAACGAGAGGTGTTACCACAGGCGAGTGGTATCGATCGACACCATGGTGGTATCGATCGATACCAGGCGGAAACCGTGAAGAAAAACCTCTTTCTGCGTGAATGATCGAGTGTTATCGTCGATCTTGACCTCAATCTCGAATGCATTCTTAAGAAAGCTAAAATTAGCGAAAAACCAAAACCAAAACTAGTATGCAGAATCACCGGTGGGTTGCCTCCCACTGCGCTTGTAATGTCAGAGCGACTTTAGAGCGGTTGGCGATGGGTGGATTAGCAGAGGCACGATCTCCTGCTGGAATTTCGGCTTTAAGCCCATAATGTTTAACCCTTTGCCCATTCACGGTGAATTCGTCACGGCGAATTAAAGCGCATGGTACCATGTGGTACCGTCCTTGACAGTGAAAGGACGACCAGCGGCGAAGTTTTCCAGGAAATAAGTGCAAGCGAGAGTTATAAAGAAAGAACACAATCGTTTGGTTCGAATTGTCGTGAAAGGATCTTCTTATCATGATAGACCTTGGCTGCGTTCTTTGTATAACCGAGTTACTCATAGGCGTGATATCTGATCTCATCGTCATTCAACTGAATCGATCTCCCCAGCGGGTTTGATGTGTAGTTGAGTAACCTTGTCGCCCAGATTCCTTTATGCTCAAGTTTGAGGGAGATGACATGCTTTCCCATAGCAAGTGAAATGGCGTAGTCCCAGCGGTGTTTAAAAGCAGTTACGTATGCCATGCATCATTCAGCAAGACCAGTCCTTCAGCGTACGTCTTTTCAAGAATCTCCTTGATGCCTTTGGAAACCTCAACTTGTCCATAGGATGATACGGTGTAGCGACACGATGATTAACCCGTGCTTCTAACCGACGCTCGAAACCTTGTTGATGAAGTGCCCACCATCAGCGGCGATTGCGGGATCCCAAACGGGAAGATGATGGTCTTAAACACTTAAGAACCACTGTATGATCATTGGTTGGACTAGCATTGCTTCCACCCACTTGGAGACATGTCAGCAACCAGAAATGTATCTTCTTGTGCGGCGATGGAAAAGAGGCCCATGAAGTCAATGCAGCAATCAAACTTGACCTCAGGATGAAGTTTTGTGGCATCTCATGTAACTTCTGATCTTCCTCTCCGCAGTATCACTGAGCAACAAAGCATTAGCATCTGAACATAGTCGGCCACGAAACGCGAGAACCTTAGAAACTGTCTTGAAAGTTGCGAAGTGTCCAGCATATTCAGAACCATGGCAGTGGAAGAGAGCGTCGGAACCTCGACCGCCAAACATCTTAAAGACCATCGAGCAATGCTTGTACAGATAAGGTTCATCCCAGAAGAAACGCGTACTCCATGAAACTTTTTCCTCTCATAAGGTGTTGTGTGATGCGGCTCAGTTTTCGCTAAAAGTTGGCGATGTCGGCATACCAAGGCACAGCGGTTGTCACGGCTGAATAGGCGGCATAAGAACGATGCCATCTCGACAAAATGGTGTGATCCGTCGAAGGGTGTCGATCGATACCAGGTGGTATCGATCGATGCTGATCTCAGATCGTCGGAGAAGTCGAAATTTTTCCCAAAATCAGCCAGCGCTCTGTAGAAATGAAGTAGATGCGCTCCTCGGTAGGTCATCATAGGCACGTCCCCATCTATCTTCATTCGCGACAAGTGATCTGACTCCATTCTATCCCTTTCTTGTCCTTAACCTCGATGTCGAAGCCTTGAAGCAAAAGTACCCAGCGAGGCGAGGCTTGAGATCTTTGTTCTTAAGCAATCTAGAGCGCATGATCGTGTGACGCTACTTTGCTTCCAACCAAATAAGATCTAAATTTCTCAGCGAACACAAGCTCTTTGGGAGCTCGGTAATCTTGTAGTTGCGTTGGGCATCATCAATGTTATGGCATAATAAATGACATGCACTTTTTCTTTCCTCGACCCGGCCACGGCACCTACAGCAAAATTTCGCATCGCACATGACCTCGAGTTCAATCCGGAGGTTGAGCAACGGGCTCACTAGCGCTTTGATGGCCTTGAAAGCAGCATGACAAGCAGGGGTGAAGTCAAATTGCACCTCTTTACACGGAAGGGTCGAGAGAAATCCTTCATAAATCTCTAGAAACCAGCATGACCGAGGAAACTTCGGATCTCTGGCCGGCCGTGGGGGTTGCAAACTCGAGATCACGAACCTTGGCTTGATCAACTTCAATCCCTTTCTCTGAAACCTTATGTCCCAAAACAATCCCAGCTTGCACCATGAAGTGACACTTTTCCCATTAAGAACAGATCTTCTCTTCACATGAAGGACCTTGCATAAGTTATCGACAATCCTTAAATGAAGACCCATAAACAGAGAAATCATCCATGAATACCTCCATAAACTCCTCGATCATATCGGTGAAGATCGAAATCATGCATCTCGGAAAGTGGCAGGCGTTACATAGTCAAGCGGCGTGCGGTGCAAAGTGCCATAAGGGCATGTAAAGTTGTCTTCCCTTGATCCTCGGGTGAATGGGGATCTGGAAAAACCTGAATACCCATCGAAAACAGTAGTATGGGTGATTAGCAAGCGCTCCTCAACATCGGTCAATAAAAGCAAGGAAAATGATCCTTTTGGTAGCAGCATTCAACTTTCGTAATCAATACACATCCATGACCGGTGATAGTCGTGTCGGGATCAACTGTTCTTTTCATTCTTCACCACGTGATACCGCCTTTCTTAGGCCACATGAACTGGACTGACGAACTATCGAGATTGCATAAATGATCCCGCTTAGCGTTTCATCACTTCTTTCCGACTTCTTTCGGGTTCGGGTTGAGTCTCGACATTGTCGATGACTTTGACTCATCTTCCAGGTAGATCCTGTGCATGCATAGGTCGGAGAGATACCTGCTATATCGAAGAATAGCCGAGCTTTGCGATACTTAGCGCTTGCTCAGCGTAAAGTGACCTCGCATTGTTGAAGAATTGACAATAACGGGATATGTCGAATTAGGGCCAATGAAGCGTACCTTAGCTCGGCTGGAAGTGGTTTGAGCTCAATCTTTGGTGCCTTTTCCTCACTCAATCCCGAAACACGACTTGTTTAGGAATTTCGCTAAACTTTCCACTGCACACACGTGGTGTCGATCGATACCTCTGTGGTATCGATCGATCTGACTGCATTGTCGAGGATTCACATAACCAGTCATCATCAAACCAATTACCTTCGGTATGAACCGGTGCTCGCTTGGGGATCCTCGGATGTTTCTCCGGAAATACTCCTGTATCACGAATGTATCGGCAAGAAGGTTTGTCGATGGTTGGTCGTTTCATGATTTTCTCCATGCTGAAGGACATTACCAAATCACCAGCGTTCGAGTAATCTGTCCATTCTTGCAGATCATCGAGCACCAGCTAGCAAGGAATGGTCACCTAGGATAAGAGGATCCTTAGGCTCGGCATCGTACTCAACACGATGAAATCGTTGGAATCAAGCAATTTCAATCTTACAGGCATCTTGACCCTACGGTAGGCGTCTTGAGCGATCGCAGGACCAATGAAATCCGTGTAGGCTGGTAATCACTCATTCCCATTCTCTTAGCTGCGGCATAAGATTCACACTTGATCGATATCACGAAAGGCGAGCGCTCTGTGAAAGCAGTCGATCGACCAAAACTACTGGATGCGGAAGTTTCTTAGGGATCGTGTTGGTGAGAATAACTGCACTCGGCTGAAAGCATAGCGACACCTTCACTGAGGCTGAAGTTGCTGGATACCATCCGCTTCACGTACCTTGAATGCGGGAGAAGTCTTGATAGCATCACAAAGGCTCATACCAGCTTGTAACATAACCATCGCATTTTCCCATTCCTTTTTGGTCAGCTTAGGAGTGATAGGATAGGCGGCTTGACATAAACCCTTTCCTTGACGGGTTCAGCGTTTTCCTTGGGTGTCTCGGTATCGATCGATCTTGGGGAGTGTCGTCGATACTCAGGATTTTCAGCATCCCACTCGTCGTTTCCAGATCGGCGGAATTTTCAGCTATTGGAGCTTGCTCGACTCTGATTCTACCACCACTTCTCAGGACTTATGGCATTGATGTGGGCTCTTGGATCTTCGTCTTTCTGGTAGAAACCCTCTTGTCTTTCACGGCAGCTGCGATCGAGCAATTGAGTTCGAGCTTTTGCGACAGATTCAAGCCTCAATCTTGCCATTCAGGTCGATATACAGTTATCCAGCTTCCCATTAAACTCTCAGTCATCTTTGTTCTTGTCCCAGAATTTGTTCCAAGAGGATCTCGTCTTACTCTCTGAGACCTCGGAGAATGCGGTTGGTAAGATGAATTACCGTAGGCGAGTAAAATCACCGCCGAAGTGGTTTTGGGCGGGTGTGGCACCAAAACCAGATTGGTTACCTCAGGACTTGTAACCACCTTGCTGATTGTTGTTGAAGCTTCGGTTGTTGTAACCAAATCGCTGACCACGAAAACCAGAACCACCAATGTAGTTAACATCCTCGCCTCATCTTCAATGTTCTCTACTTCCTCAGCAAAATGTACAGCCTTCTTCGTCTTTCCCACTAAGAGGTTGTGCATCGTGTCCAGCTTGCTGAACCTCGCAATCTGCGAACCATCAGCGAGCCTTTTCTCGAAATCAGCATGCTTGTATTGAGCCGAGTTCTCAATCAGCTTCACAGCGGTTGGAATCCTAGTGTTGAAGTTCCGTTGCTTGCAGAATCCGTGCCATCGATACCGCCATCAATCCCTCGTAAAAGATCGAGCTGAACTTGAAACCGTGATGCGGACGTCTGGTAGGATCTGAATCGCTCAACAGCCTTGAGTGCTTGTTGGACCTTGAGAAAATTGAGAGATCTTGTTCTGAGCTCCTCCGATCTCGCATCGTCATAGAAATTGTTCAGGAATGCGTTCTTGGTCTCGTTCAAGTGGCGAGAGATCCGGGAGGTAGCTCTTCAGCCGATAAGCTGCCTCTCCACGAGAGTATGGAAAGAGCTTCGAGGTATTCTGTGGTACTCCATTGTACTTTATCTGGTGACCAAGTCCTCGAATTTCTCGATGTGATCCATAGGGTGCTCATGAGAGGACCGGTGAAGGGTGCTGTCAACAAGTGAAAAGCAGGCTTCAGCTCAAAGTCATTCCTCGGAAAGTCGGAATACGGATTCTGCTGCATAGAATTGATCCGATCGGTTGTAATGCCAAGTGTCCGTTCAGCCTCGGCTTGGGTTGTGAGGTTGGCGTCCACCTTCTCATCATGCACCAAACCTGTGGAAGATCCATCTCAAGTAGTCTTTTCTTTGTCGATTTGTGTTCAAGCTCTGCTAGCTCGTGAGGGAGAGATTGATCGTGGTGTGTCCTTCTTTCTCCTGGTAACAGCTGATGCATACACCTGAAAATCAAAAGGCGAGAAGTAACCAAAATTCAAAACAGGCGTTCGGTCGATCGATACCAATGGAGTATCGATCGATCTGGCAACAGACAAACAAAATCGACAACTAAAATTCTAAGGTGAATTTTTAGAGTCCCGACAGGCGCAAATTTGATATGCTCAAATTAATACCTATGATGATACTAAAGCAGTTGCTGCAGTAAAGTTAGGGGTCGAACACAGAACTCAAAACTCACGATAGATGAAAGATGCAGTTGTCTTGAAATGATTGATGAGAAAACAAATGATCGAATTAAACTTAGGTTGAATTTGTATAGAAGGGAAACTAGGCTCAGGGAAATTCTCAGGAAATCAATGATAAACAACAATTAATCAATTAAGGTTCAATTGATTAAGCGGTTCTTGAACTCAAACACGAAAGTATAGTTAACTATGTCGTTGCGAAAACTAACTAAGTCTAAAGTCTAAAATTCCAAATCTCTTTGCAAATCCTACACAGTAAACCAGCAATCAATTCAAGTTTGATATGTTCACAATTCGATTAAACCAAATCTCTTTAGATAATCTTGCTCTAGGTTTTATCAGTTACTTGCAGCGTGCCTAATCGATTAATCTAGGTTCTATATTCTAAGTGATCAGGTTAGAAATAGCTTTGAGAACAACCTATGGTGAAGAACTATTCAGATTTTGAACCCTAACAAATCAATTATCATAAATCGAGAGAAATCCATATGAGAAATCCCTAAACTAAAATGAGACTACTCGGACATGATAGATGAAACAAATAACATAACTGAATAAATCATGAAATTAAACAAAAGAATAAAAACAAGGGTTCGGGATCTTCTCATGATGAACAGTCTTGGATCCGTCTCCCTCACAAAAGCTCTCAAATCTCAATGGTGGCTCGAATAATAGTTAAAGTAAAGTCTCTAATCAAAGACTAAGAGTTTGCTTAAATAGGTCTAAAAACACGTGGGCTTCTTTGTAAATAAAGGGGATGATTGGGCTTATGGGCTTCCTTAAAATCTCTTCTGCTGGCGTTGATTCGTCGGTATCGATCGATACCATGATGGTGTCGATCGATCTTACTTCAGCGTGGTCTTCGGTTTGCTCAACTCCAAATGTCTCCAAAATCTCAATTTCGTCCCAAACGTGCTAAAACCTGAAAAGACTCTAAAATGATAGAAAAAGCACTAGAAAGACTCGATAAAACGACTTATATCATGGCTAAAAACGGGTAAAATCCATGATATATCATGTGCACTTGCAGTTTTGTGGGTTAAACTCTCGAGATTAACTTCTCGGGTGAAACCTGTGAAGAGGCATAAAAACCTCTGCATCAATCTCACTGGGGATCGATGTTGAACATCCAGTGCCCCACGTTCATACACAAAATGGCTTGGCCGAATCTCTTATTAAACGGTTACACCTAATTGCTAGACCGTTAATCTTGAGAGCAAAACTTCCTATTTTAGTATGGGGACATGCTATCTTACATGCTGCAGCATTGATATAGATTCGACCAAGTGCACATAATAAAATTCCCCATTACAATTAGCATCTGGTCAACAGCCAAATATATCGCATCTCCGTGTTTTTGGATGTGCAGTATATGTGCCTATTGCACCTCCTCAACGTACAAAAATGGGGCCCCAACGGAGATTTGGTATTTATGTTGGTTATACGACACCAAGTATAATTCATTATCTCGAACCACAAACTGGTGATATGTTTATAGCTCGTTTTGCCGATTGTCATTTTAATGAAAATGAGTTCTCATCGTTAGGAGGAGGAATTCGTGAAATTCCAAGGGATATTGCATGGTATACACCATCGTTGATATCTTTGGATCCTCCTACAAAACAACGTGAACTAGAAGTACAAAAAATAGTGCACTTACATAATATGACAAATGAGTTACCATATGGGTTCGTAGATACGAAAAGGGTGACAAAATCATATATACCGGCTACAAATGTTCCATCAAGAGTTGGAATTTCACAGGAACCCAAAATGAAGAAAGTCCGGAAGATTTAAATGATGTAGTTCCAGAAGAATTACCAAAAGAAGATATCCCTAAAAAGGGACATGATACAAAAAATATGAGATTTCCATAAATTATGCCCAAAATGAAAAAGTATGGATAAGAAATGAGATAGATGATGATGATGATGAAATTTTCTCGTATTCTGTATCTAAAGAAATTGATAATGAGAATGATGACCCAGAACCAAGGTCCATATCATATGTCAGAATAGATCTGACTGGGAGAAATGGAAGATTGCCATGCAAAATGAGTTAATCTTCCTTAATAAGAGAAATGTGTTTGGACCTATAGTCACGACACCTAAAGTTATAAAACCGGTTGGGTGTAAGTGGGTATTTGTGAGAAAACGACACGAGAATAATGAGGTCACATGATATAAAGTCTGACTTGTTGCTCAAGGTTTCTCTCAAAGACCGGAAATTGATTATGAGGAAATATATTCCCTGGTAATGGATGCAATTACGTTCATATATTTAATGAGTTTAGCAGCATCCCAAATTTTAGAAATGAATCTTATGGATGTAGTGACAGCATATCTATATGGATCACTTGATAATGAAATATATATGAAAATCCTAGAGGGGATGAAAATGGCTAAAACATTGAACTCAAAGTCTACGGATATATGTTCGGTCAAATTACAACGATCACTTTACGGATTAAAACAATCCAGATGCATGTGGTGCAATCGTTTAAGCGAATACCTTTTAAAAAATGGTTATGTGAATAATACAATATGTCCATGCGTTTTTATAAAGAAATCCTTGAACGGATTTGTGATCATCGCTGTTTATGTTGACGACTTGAATATAATTAGAACTTAAAAGGAGATTGAAGAAGCACGAAATCATATGAAATCAGAGTTTGAAATGAAAGATCTTGGAAAGACAAAATTTTGTCTTGGACTCGAGATAGAACAATTCCAAGATGGAATATTCGTGCATCAACTAATTATACCAGAAATTTTTTTAAACGTTTAATATGGATAAAGCAACTCCTTTGAGTACTCTAATGGTTAATAGACAACTCAATGTTGAAAAAGATCCATTTAGACCATGTGAAGATAGCGAAGAAATGTTGGGTTATGAAGTACCCTATATGAGCGCTATTGGTGGACTTATGTATCTTGCAAATTGCACACGACCAAATATAGCTTTCACTACTAATCTGCTTGCAAGATATAACTCGTCCCCAACGCGAAGACATTGTAACGGAATAAAACATATTTTCCGTTATCTCCAAGGTACAATTGACTTAGGATTATATTATCCTAGAAATTCAAAATCTTGTCTAGTTGGTTTTGCAAATGTAGGTTATTTATCAGATCCACATAAGGCAAGATCCCAAACTGGATATATATTTACTAAAGGAGGAACTGCAATCTCGTGGCGTTCTCAAAAGCAAACACTAGTTGCTACTTCATCTAATTATACAGAGATCATAACACTCCACGAAGCCTGTAGGGAATGTGTGTGGCTTTGATCTATGACCCAACATATACAAGAAGCTAGTGGAATAACCACGAATAAAGAGCCTACAACCATATTCGCAGATAATGCTGCATGTGTCGCACAAGTTAAAGAAGGTTATATCAAAAGCGATAGGACGAAGCACATTCCACTAAGATTTTTCTCTTACACTCAAGAATTCGAGAAAAATGGTGAAGTCAATATTGTATACGTTCACTCCTGCGACAATTCAGCAGACCTACTTACGAAGGCGTTACCCACCACAATGTTCAAAAAGCATGTTCATAGTATCGGGATGCGTCTCTATGAGATTTATGAAGAAAAGTATTTTCCAGGGAGAGAATATATTACTGTACTCTATTTTTTATTATGGTTTTTGTCCCATTGGATTTTTCCGTGAAAAAGTTTTTAACAAGGCAGTACATATTAAATAATTAAGGGAGAATGTTGAAGATATTTCTAATTATTTATTATCATATTTGTTTAAGATATTTGTAAAATATATTCATTATTTAATCATCTTAACCGACTTTGTAAGTCTATATAAAGGGACTCAATCCCAGTTGTAATGTAATAAGCGACGAAGTGAAAAACAATAAGAATAAAAAGGTTTCTCTCTTTTCTCAATAAAACAACGATCATAAACAACAAAATAAAATATTTATCTCTCATACTTGATCTCTCTTTCCATTAATAAATATAAATATTAAATTATACTTTGTTTTTAACAAATTGGACTTTCTTAGACTTTTCTTTCAAAATTCAAACTCTCATCAGACTCATTCCTCAAACTCTCTCTCTCTTTTCTCTCTTTTCTCTCTCTATGAAGAAGCTTAGCCGGAAAGGAACCGTTCATCCATCGCCGGCGGCAATAAATCCCGATGAACAGCTTCTCTCTCTCCTCCCCGTAGCTATCTTCTCTCTCGTGGCGGCTCTTTCGGTGGAGGATCGTGAAGTTCTTGCTTACCTCATCTCAAACTCCAGTGACTCAAATAATATCTCTCACCTCAATAAAAACAAAGCCCACAAAGCAAGCCCATGGCATGAGACGTGTTTGAAATTGCTATATTGTTATTGGTAAAACATTTATTACCTCGTTCCTGACTCTGAATTTTGTGGAAAATGTAAGAAAATAAAAATAAAGCACAGGGTATAGAAAATAATACGTTTTGGGTCAGAAGCAGTATCAATAGTCCTTTGGCTTTGCCATCACGCTTTCTTCAATCCCCTTTCTCTCTCCGCCAACTCTCTGTCCCATCTTCTGAAACTAATAAAATCAAAAGTCTTAGATACAGTCATACAGTTCATCATATTCTCCTCAACCATTTGATTGAACACTATCTCTCTCTCTTTCTCTCAGACTTCCTGTAACACCCCAACCGTCCCTTTAATGTAAAACATCTCGATTTGTCCGTAAATACTTTATATAATCCAAATAAATTCTAACAAATATCCCAAAACAGCAGCAACGTCAACTTCAAGGTTTGTCAAGCACGACATTAGGCTCACCTGAATAGGTAGAAAAGGAGGAGATGAGTAATTTGGATTATCCAGTGAGAATAAGTCTAAAGGGCTTATGAATCAAATTAGAAGGATCTATAACAACTTCCTAAAGCAATTCTAAGGCTAAAACATGCAGACAAACACGGTGTCTATTACACCCAAGCAAATAACCACTCAACGGTTACATAGATAAGCATGGGGGCACGACTTCATCCAGGACACACCATAGCGTGACAATTGACAAGACTCATATTTACATGTTTTCATGCATTCATATAGGTTAGTTTCATAAGTTTTAGTTAGCATTTAGAGTTATTTTAGTGCATTTGTATATGTTTATATATTTATAGGTATTTGGAGCAAAACCAGTGTTTTCAGAATGTTTTGGAGCTTGAAGAAGCCATGGAGACTTGGGAGCTACTTGCTCGGGCCGAGAGTATCACGAATAGCCACCTCAAAGGAAGTAGCGGTCATAGCATCGACCGTGGGTGGTCGATGCTCTCTATGAGCGTCCCATCAATCCAAGCATCAATCTGGGATGATCGACACCAGAGGGGAGCCCAAGCTCAGAAGCTGACAACGAAGACCGTCAACACAAGCATCGAGCATGGGCCGTCGACATCCCTCCTGAGAATCCACGTCGAGAAAGAGCGTCGGACGTGGCCCATCGACGCCGACTCACCGGGCAGAAAAGGAAAGTTCGGTTAATGCGAATTGCAAAGTACGGGAAGTTTTGGGTCGAATTTGAGCTTTCTAGAACCTTTTGGGGCACGACCTAGACTCCTCCAAGTCTCCTAAAACTCTATATAAACACATGTAGCCTCCCTCATAAGGGTTCCCACTTTTTGCACCATTTTGTAGCCACCACTTAAAGAGAGAAATTCTCAACCACTCTTGTTCTTAAGTTTCATTTATGTTTACGCATTAGTTCTTCTTCTTCTATCTCTTTGTTTTCTTTTACTGTTTTTATTTATAGTTTATTATGTCTTCTATCTCATATACTTCTGTCACCCTCGGAGTTATGAGCGAGTAGATCCTTTAGATCTCGGGGGTGGAGATCGATGAAGGGATCTACTGATTAGAGATTGATGTTTTTTGTTCTTAACCGATTGACTACCTTGTATGTCTTCCTAAGGCTAGGTTTACTCCCTGAGGAGTTGTCTAAGAGCTTGGTCTAATCCGTTGGGCGTGACCAAGTGTTTCAGGAATTCTCTATACCACGAAAGTGGATAGAAGAATTTCGGATCTACATACTCGGAATCCTAGTCGATCGATAAATCTATTCTTACTTGTGAGCTTATCTAAATTAGCTTTGATCAAGTTAGTTTAGCATCTTAGAGTCTTGATGCCACGAAAGTGGATTAAGGTCTTGGAACTAAGCATGTTAGGGGATTGGCTACTTTGTATAATTGTAATTGTTGGTCAGTCCGGTTGATGACAAGTTCGTTCTCAATGCTTGTAAGAGCACCACGAGAGTGGGTTTTTACAGAGAGTTTAGCATAATACGAAAGTGGACTAATCTATATACGAAATCTCTAGACCAATAGATACTAACGAAGGGTTAAACAACATCAATTCTTATATTAGAAGATTTCCGGATTCGTTCCCATTCACTCTTGGAATCGTTTTCTTTATTATTGTTAAATCGATATTTAATTTAAGTTATTTTATTTTATGCAATTTAATTTCTGCAATTTACTTTACGCAATTTAATTTACGCACTTTATTTTTTGCAATTTATTTTACGCAATTTAATTTATGCAATTTAATTTAAGTACTTTTATTTTATGCAATTTAATTTACGCTATTTAAATTCCGTAATTTATTTTACGCACTTTATTTTCTGCTATTTATATTTTTGCAATTTAATTTCTGCAATTTAATTTTTGCACTTTAATTTATGTACTTTTATTTTATACACTTTATTTTCAGGTATTTATTTTATGCAATTTAATTCAGTAATTTAATTATTGTTTATTTAATTATTACTTATTTATTTTTATGCACTTTAGATAATTAAAACTAAAAACTCAAACAATTATAATTTGTCTAGATTAGATTCACATTTTTACTCTCTCTGTAGTTGTTCTTAGTCCCTGCGGATCGATCCCGAACATACTACGATTGCATTTAACCGTGCACTTGCGGTAAGATCGGGTTAAACTCTCGAGACTACTTTCTAGTAGTGCTCGGGTGAAACCTAAGACGAGGTGAAACAAATCCTCTTATCAAGTTTTTGACGCCGTTGCTGGGGACTGTAGCAAAAGACATAGAGATTTGGTCTGAATCTGAGACTAGGTTTATTTTATTTTATTTTATTTATTTTGCAGTTTTGTTTAATTTTCGTTTTCGAACTTGTAGGTTTTTAGACTTAAGGATGGACCATTTGATGAACTTGATAGAGGAAAATGTGATGCAAGCAATACGGACAATAGGCATGGCCGACGAGCCAACGAGCCGCGGAAACCACATGGACATACAACCACCACCAGTGGGAGATGTCGAGTACAAAATCAAAATCGACTTGATTGACATGGTCTGAGGAGAGAAGTTTCACGGCCTATCAACGGAGAACCCTATAGAGCATCTGGATCACTTTGACAAGTTGTGCGATATGGTAAAAATAAACGGTCTTTTTGAAGATGCTCTGAAGCTTCGTTTATTCCCATTTTCACTTGGGGGTAAAGCACATCAGTGGGAAAAGAGCATTCCATCGGAGATCGTTACAACGTGGAGTCAATGCCGAAAAGCATTCCTAAAAAAGTTATACTCGAACTCTAGGAATGGGATATCAAACTTCACATAACAAAGCACCGAGAACTTCGGAGAAGAATGGGAAAGAATTATGGAAAAGAATTATGGAATACATGAGAAAATGCCCTCATCATGGGTTCAGTGACGAGCGTTTTCTAAGCATATTCTATAGAGGGGTGACACCCAAATATCATATGTTACTCGATGTAGCTAACCATGGAACCTTCTTGGGGCAAGATGCACATCATAAAATGACATTGGTGGAGAACCTAGACGAGAGTGACAGCAGCTATGGAGAGGAGTACGATGGCATGAGCAAATACGCCGAGGCCTATGAGGACGAGAAAAAAACAGACTACAGAGGTGATACACGAAAAGTAGGATGCCATTCTGAGATCAACGCAAGGATATGTTTGTCTCGACAAAAGGTTTCCAAGTGACCAAATGAATCATCTGGAAGGTTTTGTTCTGGAGCGCTGTCACGAAAAACAGCATCACCAATCCATAGACACCGAGCGTCGACCACACAAGATCGACGCCGATATATCAGGGAAGTCTGTCGAGGGGCAACATCGATCAGGAGAGATTGATGCTTTCTCAGATGGAAACATTGAGCAACACCATTGACCAGGAGCGGTCGATGGTATTTTTGGGACTATCAAAGGAAAAGAGCATCAAACGGAACATCGATCGTACACCATCGATGCAATGTCTACAGAAACCGTCAAACAAACCCATCGATCCAGTCCGGTCGATGCTTTTCTTGGGGGTAGCAAAGAGACAAGTTTTCTAACGACCGGGACGAGCAAACTTGAAGAGGTGATTTAGAACATTCTAGATGGGGAATCAAGCAAAGGTGCAAAGGTCATCGAAGAATTCACAAACATTGAACAAAGATGGCGCGAACTAGATAAGAAGTTCGACGATTTGGTTTCTAAAGTCCGAGTATTAGAAACCCGAACTATTGAGGAAGCACCAACGATCAATGCTATAACCTTGAAGAGTGGAAAGGAGCTCAGACCGATCCCACCGAGGCAACCAATCAACAAAAATAAGGAGGATCCAATACTCGAGAAAGAAGATCCCATCGTAACCAAGGAACAAGAGATTGAAGAAGTTATTATGAAAAAATCAGACATGGATGTGGAACCTGATACTCGTGTGAGGAGCCAAACGATACCCGATCCACTTAAATATCAACCTAAGATCCCTTTTCCGGGAAGGATCAAAGGGAGGATAGCGGAGAGACTGAAGAATGCATTTGAACAACTAATGAAAGGCGTAATCATCACTATGCCGATACTAGAAGCTTTGACGATGATTCCCAACGCTAGCAAATTCCTCAAGGATCTCGTAACTAAGAAGAAGAAAGAGCTCACCGAGGTTGCGTTCCTAACACATGAATGCAGCGCGGTTATCCTCGACAAAAAGATTTCAAAGAAATTGGATGATCCGGGCAGCTTCACTCTCTCTTGCAGTATAGGTCCAATAACATATGGGAGATCTCTATGTGATCTTGGAGCTAGTGTGAACCTCATGCCTCAGTCCATTGCAAAAAAGTTGGGATTCAATACATTCAAAGAATGTAGGATGTCACTCGTTCTCACCGATCGCTCGATAAAAATGCAGGTTGGATTACTCGAAGACATCCCGATGATGATTGGTGACTACCAAATTCCAACCGAATTTGTGGTACTCAAGATGGATCACCAGCCAAAACATCCACTCATCCTGGAGAGACCATTCCTAGCAACCGCGTGAGCCATCATCAATGTTAAAAACCGAAAAATCGACCTTCACCTAAACGACGAAGAAATGCAGTTTAATATCAACGAGGTGATGAAAAAACCCAAGAAACGATATCGTATCTTCTTCATAGATGGTGTGTTGGATGAAGATGAGCTCGAAAACAAAGAGCTAAGTGAGGAATTCCAAACGCTACCAAATGGAGACGTGGCGGACATGTGATGCAGAGGTTTTTATGCCTCTTCACAGGTTTCACCCGAGAAATTAATCTCGAGAGTTTAACCCACAAAACCGCAAGTGCACAGTTAAATACAATTGTAGTAATACGGGGTCGATCCACAGGGAAATAGAATAACTACATAGAGAAAGCAAATGCAGATCTAATCTAGACATAATAATAAAACAGGAGGGGTTTTGTAACACCCCCATTTTGCAAATTTTAAAAAATTTCTTACTATGTGTTACTTCTCGAATTACTAATCAGATTTTTACACAAGCGGAAGACTTAACAAATTTAGCCACATAACCCACACCAATTTCGAATTTTAAGTTTAACAACTTAACTTAAATTACTAACCAATTTCGATTCAACAAATTCAAGCAATTTATTTAAATTAATTAAAAAAAATTCTCACAACTCAATTTATCTCCAAAATTCCTCAGAAATATTCTCAAATTAAACTATCAATACTCCAGCTCCAAACATCATCCAAAATACTCAAATCATGCTAAAATAATTTATCAAAGTAAATTAAACTCAAACGCAACAAAACAATAACCATCCACCTGTCCGCAACACCACCATGTCCCGCGAGCTCCTCAAGCATCACTACCTGCATTCGTAAGTCTGAATGCGTAAGCAAAAGAATTTCTTAGTGAGGTGGTCATCCCGTCTCACTAGGCTTAGTACAGAAACGCTCAAATACAAAAGTGCAAGATATATCATGTATGATTAATGTAATGCAACGGTTCCACAAACGTGAATGCAATGAAACAAATTCAAAGCAACCACAAACTTCAAATGGAACCCAAACTTGTCATGACACTCAAAAAACGCATACCCTTAATCAAATCAGACAATCAAAGCACAAATACTCAAAACGCAACTAATACATAGCCACGATCACACACTCACCTCAAATGCTACTGGCCTGAACACAGAAGAAGACCTAAATATGCCAACAACAAACGCCAATAGCTTAACAACACAAACGAATCAAATTAAAAACTCGATTCCTCAAATGACCCTTATCGGATCCACAAACAGACCAAGCAAGGTCCCTTACCAAACGATGATAGAACTGAGGTTACACACTCAGCCCTAACTTCTCACAGCAACCAAACACACTCTTGAACACAAAAATAGCACACAAAAATCGATTACAAATCGATTCCACAAAATAACACCAAAACGATCTCAAAATGACCACACGGGTCACTTATCCCAAATGATCTCTTAACCAATACCAAAGCAAGCTCAAAATCACCTCAGAAGCTCCACCAACACACGCTGAAGTTTCTGTCCAGAAGCACCACAAAAATTCAGACATGTCCCATGCATCAAAATCGTACCAAAAACGATTCCAAAATTGGTTCCTTACCAAACGATGCAAGGACCCAAACGCTACAGCACTCAAACGACTTCTCCTGAGCTAAAAAGCACACGCTGGAGCCTACAACATACCATGAGACAGCTCACAAAAATGCCTCAACAAAACGCAGCAAACTCCAACTCAAAACGGCCAGAAAAGAGCTTTTCTTACAAACGATTACTGAGATAACACCACTGCAGCAACACGAGACTTTTCTGGCTAGAACAACACTCAGCAGCAGCCTAAAAACACCCCAAAAGATTTCTCATAAAATCGCTCTACAACAGCAACAATACCAAGGAAGAAATCGCTTACCAATTTGAGATTATGAGACCAAAAAATCGAGCTCTCCACCAGAAACAGAAGAGACTTCTTCTCACTGACAAAAGCAGACGAAAACCGAACTGATCATACGTCCGTATCGCATCTGTACGGACGCTGTCCGTTCACCCGTAGGACGCAGTCCACGTCCGTATCTAAGCTCTCGGCTTATAAGCAACTTGCTTCTCATACCATTTCTTGAAGTTAGCTTTCATAACTTCCTCGGGTTCCCACGTGATTTCTTCCTCACCATCATGGTACCAAACAAAGTGAATCCAAGGCACGGTCTTTTTCTTAACTGACTGAAATTTCGTACCAATGATCCTCACGGGTCTTCCCACAATACTCATGTTACCCTGTAGGTCTGCCGGTACCACAAGTAACACTACGTCTCGAGGAGTTATGCATTTCCTCAGTATGGAGACGTGAAACACCTTATGAAAGGCGAACATAGACTGCGGCAACTCTAACTTATAGGCCACCGGTCTGATTCTCTCCAGAATCTTATACGGTCCTCTGTACCTCGGAGACAACTTCGATTGTATCTTAGACGGGTCCTTTCCCTTATAGGTGATCATCTTCAGATACACCTTGTCTCCTACAGTAAACTCCAACTCGCGACGATGCTTATTAGCATAACTTTTCTGTCGATCTTGAGCTTCTCTCATCTTAGCTCTCACAACTCTGATTCGATCTAATGTCTACAAGAAAAAATCTCTGCCCAAAATGCTACGCTCCCCCACCTGAGTCTAGCAGATGGGTGTACGACAAGGCCGTCCGTACAGAGTCTCAAAAGGACACATACCGATACTCGCATGATAAATGTTATTGTATACGAATTCTGCCAAGTTAAGATGATCTACCCACTGATCACCCCAATCCAGAACGCAAGCTCTCACCAAATCCTCTAATGTCTGGATTGTCCTCTTAAACTGTCCATCTGTCTGAGGATGATGAGTCGTGCTCATGTGTACCTTCATACCAAACTTATTTTGAAGCTCTCTCCAAAACTGACCCGCGAACTTAGAATCTCTGTCAGACATAATGCTAGCCGGCGCTCCATGCAAACGTACGATCTCCTTAACGTACGACTTGTCTAATTTCTCTGAATCAACTTTCTTGTTGACCGCAAAAAAATGAGCGGACTTGGTCAGTCGGTCCACGACGACCTAAATAACATCCTTCTTGTCACGGGTCGGCAATCCCGTGACGAAGTCCATAGAGATCATGTCCCACTTCCACTCGGGAACAGGTAGACTCCTCAACAAACCACCAGGAACTGATGCTCAATCTTAACTCTCTGACAAGTCGAATAGCCTGCAACCCACTGAGCAACGTCGCGTTTTATACCATTCCAATGGTAATAACGTTTAAGGTCACGGTACATCTTCGTAGACCCTGGATGTATCGAAAACTTAGACTGATGTGCTTCCTTAAGGATCTCATCCCGCAAGTCCCGATCATTAGGAACACACACACGACCATTAACCAAGATGGTACCGTTATTCGAAGTCTGATACTCCGTCTTCCTGTTTTGAGCAACATTCCGCATATTTTGATCTTGTTCTAGGGCAATCCGTACCCGAGTCAACAAATCTGTCTGGTCCGCAGCACCAAGGCCCAACGGCTTTGCCTCATCCGTCAAGGCGCTTAACCTCAAAGTACTGACCATACCAACAAGACATTCCATGTCCTTCTCTGTGTCGAAAGCAACCCGCTTCCTGCTTAGTGCATCCGCCACTAAATTAGCTTTACCAAGATGGTAAGTTATCTCTAGGTCGTAATCTGCTTTGAACTCCATCCATCTCCTCTGACGGAGGTTCAGCTCTGGCTGAGTAAAGATGTACTTCAAACTCTTATGGTCTGTAAAGACTTGCACCTTCTCGCCATACAAGTAGGATCTCCAAATCTTAAGTGCAAACATGACCGCAGCCATCTCAAGATCATGGGTAGGGTAGTTCCCTTCATGCTTCCTCAACTGTCTCGAAGCGTAGGCTATCACCCTCCCTTTCTGCATCAACACACAACCAAGTCCAATCCTGGACGCATCCGTGTACACAAGGTACGATTCACCCGGCTCGGGTAACGCTAACACCGGAGTACTCATAAGCATCTCCTTAAGCTTACTGAAGCTCATCTCACACGGCTCACTCCAAATAAATAGGGCATCCTTCCCCGTCAACTTCGTCAAAGGGTTGGCCATACTCGCAAAATTCTTAACAAAACGTCGGTAATAACCGGACAAACCCAGAAAACTGCGGATCTCTGTCGCGTTCCTCGGTGTCGGCCAATCCGTAATAGCCCGAATCTTTTCTGAGTCCACAGACACTCCCTTATCCGATACTACATGACCCAAGAAACTGATCTCACGCTGCCAGAAGCTATACTTCTTCAACTTGGCAAACAACTTATGCTCATGGAGCTTACTCATCACGGACCTCAAATGACTCTCGTGGTCCTCACTAGTCTTAGAGTACACCAAAATGTCATCAATAAAGATAATCACAAACTCATCCAGGAACTCTCTGAACACATTGTTCATCAACTTCATAAATGCTGCAGGAGCATTCGTCAACCCAAACGGCATAACCACAAACTCAAAATGCCCATAACGAGTCCTAAACGTAGTCTTACGAATATTCATCTCATATATCGAGATTTGGTGATATCCCGAAGCCAAATCGACATTAGGGAACCAAGTAGCTCCTCTCAGCTGATCCAAGAACTCGTCAATCCTTGGCAAAGGATACATATTCTTAACCGTCACTTGGTTCAGACTTCTGTAATCGATACACAATCTGAAGGATCCGTCCTTCTTCTTGACAAACAACACCGGTGCACCCCACGGTGAACTACTAGCTTTTATGAACCCTTTTTCCATGAGTTCCTCTAGCTGCTTTTTCAGCTCAGCCATCTTAGCAGGTGCTATTTTGTAAGGCGCTTTCGAAATCGGAGCCGTATCAGGCTCTAACTCAATAGTGAACGGATTAGATCTCTATGGTGGTACTCAATGACTTCACAAAACACATCCTTAAATTCTTGTACCACCAAAATATCTTTTAGGATCCGTAGTACCACTCTCCTCTGCCATGGAGATGGTAGCCAAATAAGCCTCACAGCCTTTCTCTAACAAACGCTCAGCCTGAATAGCCGATACGATCAGGCTTCCAGAAGTCGGTCTGACACCCTGGTAGACTAACATTTTCTTGCCCCTCTCAAAGTTCACCCGTCCTCTGTGACAGTCTAAATGGGCCTTATGCTGACCCAGCCAGTCCATACCAAGGATCACATCATAAGTCTCCACAGGGAAAATGACTAAGTCGACTCTCAAATCCTCACCACTGATCCAGGTAGACACATTAAAACCCTTCCCCAGGTCGTCATAAGCTGTCCACCAGCGGCCTTAACAACTCCCAGATGATTTCCAGGTTCCTTCTGAAATTCACCCTTCCCGATCATCCCCAGGTTCACAAAACAGTGTGAGGCTCCCGAGTCAAACAAAATATGGGTCTCTACACCACCCATGCTTAAGGTCCCTACACAATGATTATTATGCTAAGAGCCTAAAGCAGCAACACACATGACCAAATCTTTCCACAGAAACGACAAATTCACAAAGATAGGTTTTTCTGAAACTCACCAGTGCTCGGACTGCTCCCATCTCCAGCCATGGAGTAAACCTGAGCCATGTGTGCGGGCCTCTTAGGAGGTGGCGGTGGCAATGCCATGGCTCCTCCCCCAACTTTCTGTGCCAGCTTCGGGCACTTGTCCTTGAAATGACCCGGTTCCTTACAATAGTTGCAAATCTTACCCGTGTCTGGCTTAGGACAGTTTGCAATCCTATGATCCTTTCTACCACACCTGAAGCAACCTCCACTTTGAAACCTCGAACCACTCTCCACACTCGGCTTGCCCGACAAAGTACCACCCCATTTCCTTTTCTGTCCCGCAAACGAGTTCTCGGACTTGTTGCCCGCGGATCCAGCCTGAGTCTTACGGTTTCCACCAGCCTGGGCTTATCTCTTATTGTCCTCAGCAATCATACCACTCTCAATTATAGCCGCCTTCTCCACAAGTTCACCTATAGACCCATAGTCGTGCAACAAACAGCGGTTTCGCAGCGCCAACCGCATACCGAAGATCCAAAAATTGACCCTCCAAACGGTCCACAGCTTCCTACGGGAAGTACTTAGCATTGAACTCCTCACAGAAAACTCTCCACGAGTCCACTCTACCACGACAGCTAATAACACCCTACCACCACAAATGTGCCTCACCTTCAAGGAAGTGAACACCAATATCTGTCATGTACGGCTCAGGACACCTCAGGGTACCAAAATTCCCCTCAACCCGAGATCTCCACTCATCAGTCTCCGCGGGTTTGACACGTCCCACGAAGCGATCAGTACCCAACTTCTGCATATGGTCCAGCATCTTCAGGTAAGATGGGACTCTAGGCTCAGGAACTCCTGCCTCAACACGAACCTCATCCTGTTCCACATTCTCAGGCGCAACATTCTCTGTGGCTCCATCGTTTCCACCCGGTGGTGCCACAAGATCATGTCCATATACAGGAGTTCTAGCCAATAACTGAGCCATAGTGGCCAACACAAGTGCCATCGCTGCCTGAATAGCATCAGCAAACGTGATATGCTCAAATTAATACCCTAAAAGTACTAAAGCAGTTGCTGCAGTATATCAGGGGTCGAACACAAGAACTCAAGAAAATTCACACAATAAATAATTTAGTGAGGATTAAGCTAAGCAAATCACAGTTAGACAGTAAAATAGGTGATCGAAATATGATTGTTTTAATTGGGAAGGATTAGGCTTAGAGGTAACTCTCGGAAATCAATGATAAACAACAATTAATCAATTAAGGTTAATTCATTAAGCGCTGTTCTTGAACTCCACGAAAGTATAGTTAACCAAGTCGTTGCGAAAACTAACTAAGTCTAAAGTCTAAAATTCCAAATCTCTTTGCAAATCCTACACAGTAAACCAGCAATCAATTCAAGTTTGATATGTTCACAATTCGATTAAACCAAATCTCTTTGCAGATAATCCAATTGCTCACTGGTTTTATCGATTACTCGATGCCGTCGTGCTAATCGATTAATCTAGGTTCATATTCTAAGTGATCGGGTTAGAAATAGCTTTGAGAACAACTATGGTGAAGAACTATTCAGATTTTGAACCCTAACAAATCAATTATCATAAATCGAGAAATCCATATGAGAAAACCCGAACCTAAATGAACTACTCGGACATGATGATGAAAACAACATAACGAATAGATACATGAAATTAAACAAAGAATAAAAACAAGGGTTCGGGATCTTCTACATGATGAACAAAGTCTTGGATCTCTCCTCACAAAAGTTCAATCTCAATGGTGGCTCAGAATAATAGTGAAAAGTCAAGTCCCTTAACTAAAGACTAGAGTTTGCTTAAATAGGTCTAAAACACGAGCTGGGCTCTTTGTAAATAAGGAAAGTATTGGGCTTCTTTGGTGAGAATTCTCTCCTTGGACATCTATCTCCCGTCGATTCACGTGGTATCGATCGATACTCCGATGATGGTGTCGATCGATACTCGATGCTTGAAACGGTACTTTCTTGGTTTGCTCCAAAAGGCTCCAAATGTCTCCAAAATCTCCAATTTCGTCCCAAACGTGCTAAAACCTGAAAAGACTCTAAAATGATAGAAAAAGCTAGAAAGACTCGATAAAGCGACTTATATCATGGCTAAGCGGGTAAAATCCATGATATATCAACTCCCCAGACTTAGCCTTTTGCTTGCCCTCAAGCAAAACAGAAAACTAAGAGAAGAGAGGTTTGAAAAACCTTAGAGATCTGACTGCCGAAATCGTGTAATGATCCCTTTTCCCAAGCGCCCGCTCGACTTCAGATCTAACCATGTACTTACTCTGAATTCCCAGCTTCCACAGACTTCACTCATGACCCGCTAAGTGTTCATCCAAGCTTATCATCGCCAGTTTCATCGCTAAAATCAATGTCCACGAACTTTCTAGATTCTTTGGTCAAAATACCATACCTAAGGAACAATTCATTCAACTTTTTTGGTATTTAACTCCCCAGACTTATTTCCACAGTTCTTATTGATTTTTTTTTTTTTTTTTTAACTGCATATACAAATCAAGGTTCGAGGCAGTATTGATAGTGTTAGCTACCAATTCCGGTTCTTACCCTCAATGTATCCAGTTCTTATTGATTTTTTTTTAACTGCATATACAAATCAAGGTTCGAGGCAGTATTGATAGTGTTATACCGAATTCCGTTCTTACCCTCTCAATGTATCGACTTATCACGGGAGATCTACCATTTCTTTCATCATGATAGTTCCTTAGCTAGGTAATGAATGATGAATCAAGCTCTTTGGACATTTACCTTATTGATGAAGTGCAAATTTAAAACTTGTGATGAAAACTTGTTGGAGACAATCCATGAATTCTGGCTGGTTTACCTCTTGGATTTTTCATTAGTCGAACTGAAACTAATCACATAGCACCTCAAAAGCAAAACGAGCAATAAAGAGCACATCAGAATCTCAAGTTGTTTTGACAATTAAAACATTTTTTTTTTTTTTTTTTCAAAATGAACACAATGTCGATAACTACCTCCCCGACTTAAACAACACTGTCCCCGGTGTTTATCAAGCCAGAGAAGGTGAAAGAAATCAAAGGACAAAAGCGAAATAGGTCGAAGAGAGGTGTTACCATAGAGCGGTGGTGTCGATCGATACCAAGGTGGTGTCGATCGATCTTTGGACAAACGACCATCCTTCTTCCGACGATTCGAAGACACAACAAAACAAAAACAAAAACTCATATTTATAGACACAGTGGGTTGCCTCCCACTAAGCGCTTTAATGTCACGAGCTTGACTTTGGCTAAGATATTCGTCGGACAAGGTGGAGGACTCACTCGAAATAAGCTCCACGGCAGACATCTCAGCTTCAAAGTTTTGCTCATCATATCCTCTTCTTTCTCTTTCATCTCGTAGGAATGAGAACTCAACCTTAGAGAAGGTTTCGAGGTGCCCTTGCACCTTATATTCGATCGAATCTCCATCACACTTCGAGGAATCAAAGTGAAATTAGCAGCACCGTTGATCTTCTTGCTTGCCTTCCTCTTTGTTGCCTTGGTCTTCTCCACTTTCTTGGGGTGTTGAGGGGTTCATTTGAAACATCTGCGACTTTTGGTTCATCATAAGACTCATCGAGCGGATCGATCATCGAGTCTCGCCGAGGCAATGGTGATGCACGAGACATGTGGTGCTCCTCCAGAGGAATGACATCGTAGAAGGCGTCTCGTCTGAGAGAAAGAGATTCTCTTA
This sequence comes from Boechera stricta, assembly GCA_018361395.1. Taxonomy (NCBI): domain Eukaryota; kingdom Viridiplantae; phylum Streptophyta; class Magnoliopsida; order Brassicales; family Brassicaceae; genus Boechera; species Boechera stricta. The sequence continues at coordinate 18,612,257 of CM031539.1, read as the reverse complement.
TGCGTGTCCATGATCGCGAACAGTAGCCATAAATGGTCTTCCCAAAATCAAGGGCACCACGGATCCTTGGCTCATCTCCACAACCTGAAAATCAGTAGGAATCGAGACAATCTCCTATTTTAACAGGTAAATCAAGAATTGTAGCGTAAGGAGTGAGCTAGAAGAATCGTATGTGAGAAGCGTGTTAGGAGATCTCATATCAGCTCTCTGCAATCGCCTCGACATGGCGTTGACACTAGACCGAGTCAGAGACTCATTGAAGTTTACTCAGAGATGGAGCATGGGCTGAAAATTTCCTGGGTCTTCCCTCTTTGTCAACTGTCTCGGTGGTGGTGTATCAGCAGGGAGGTCCTATGACCATTTTTTTTGACTTGCTTAGCAGCCTCCCCTCCTCTCTTGTCAGCTTGGGAATAATAGGATAGGGCAACTTCGGCTTAGACCCTTTCTTTGACGGTTGAACATCCTCCTTGAGCTTGTCCGGTATCGTCGATCAGGGATGGTCGTCGATACAGGATTTTCAGCATCACTCGTCATCTCAGCAAGATCGGAGGATTTTCAGCTATTGAGTCTGCTTAACTCTGAATTTACCACTTTTCCACTTGACTTATGGCGTTGATGTGAGCTCTTGGATCTTCAGTCTTCCTGAAGAAACCCCCTTGTCTTCTCACAGCAGGCTGCGATGCAATTTGAGTCTCGAGTTTCTTCTGCGGCAGTTGATGCCTCGAGCTTTGGTTTATACCGTTCCTCAACTATCTCTGTCCTTTTCTCGTTATTGATTCAGCTGCGAAGAGGTATCGACCGATACGGATGAGTGTCGATCGATACTGGAGTTTTTGTATCTCTGCGGGTTGGTGTCGATCGATACCGAGGCGGTATCGGTCGATACTAGTGTCCTTGAATCACGAACACGTCATCTCAGGCTCAAAATCCTCTTCTCTGCGCTCGAGGTGATTGGCTGATATGCTCAATTAATACTAAAGAAATCTAAAGCGTGCAGTATATCAGGGGTCTAACACAAGAACTCAAGAAAATTCACACAATAAAACTTAAATGATTGTTGCTAAAACAGTTTAACAGAAAAATATGGTGACGAATATGATTGTTTTAATTCAATTCAGGGAAGGATTAGGCCTGTGGTAACTCTCAGAAATCAATGATAAACAACAATTAATAAATCAAGGTTCAATTCAATTGCTGCTCAACTCAAACACAGGCTAAAACTAACTAAGTCTAAAGTCTAAAATTCCAAATCTCTTTGCAAATCCTACACAGTAAACCAGCAATCAATTCAAGTTTGATATGTTCACCGATTAAACCAAATCTCTGATAATCCAATCGCTCACCCTAGTTTTATGATACCACCGCATCTAATCGATTAATCAGTTCTATATTCTAAGTGATCGTTAGAAATAGCTTTGAGAACAACCTATGGTGAAGAACTATTCAGATTTTGAACCCTAACAAATCAATTATCATAAATCGTAGAAATCCATATGAGAAAACCCGAACCTAAAAGGAGACTACTGCATATGGTGATAAACATACATAACTGAATAGATCATAAATTAAACAAAAGAATAAAACAAGGGTTCGATCTTCTATGATGAAAAGAGTCTTGGATCCGTCTCCTCACAAAGCTCTCAAATCCAATCACAAAATAATAGTGAAAAGTAAAGTCCTGACCTAATGACTAAAAACTTGCTTAAATAGTCTTAAAACACGACTGGGCCTCTTTGTAAATAAGGAAAGTATTGGGCTTCTTATGGTGAAAGTATCGGCCTTTACGCCGTATCGATCGACACTAAATTAGTATCGGTCGATACAGACACTTCTTCTCGCCGCTGACCGACTGCCTTTCACGACAACGGCATAACTTTTGATCGCACTGCTGATTTCCTTCAAACCACTTGCAAACGAAAGCTAAATCAAAGATCTATCTTGTGTCAAAATTTCAGCTCGATCTAACGGTGGAAAGTCCTCCAACGAATTGCCAAAAAGCTCCAAATGTCTCCAAAATCTCCAATTTCGTCCCAAACGTGCTAAAACCGAAAAGACTCTAAATGATAGAAAAGACTAGAAAGACGAAAAACGACTTATATCATGGCTAAAAACGGTAAAATCCATGATATATCAACTCCCCAGATTTATTTTGCCCTCAAGAAAACAGAAAACTAAGTGAGAGAAAGAGGCTCAAAACCTTGTAGATCCCGATCCGAATCGAAATTGTAATGATCCCTCTTCCAATGCCCACTGCTGCCTCGATCAGCTCCAGATCTAACCTCCATGTACTCTCCATCGGAATTCCCAGCCACAGACTTCACTCATGACCCCGCTAAGTGTTCATCCAAGCTTATCATCGCTTCATCGCTAAAATCAATGTCCACAACTTTCATTCTTTCGGTCATATACCATAGCATGAACAATTCATTCAACTTTTTCTTGGTATTTAACTCCAACTTATTTCACTTTTTTTTTTTTTTTTTTTAAACGCATATACAAATCAAGGTTCGAGACGCGAGATGATATGTTAGCTACCGAATTCCCTGCTCTACCCTCTCAATGTATCCAGTTCTTATTGATTCTTTTTTTTAACGCATATACAAATCAAGGTTCGAGACGAGATTCGATAGTGTAGCCACCGAATTCCTGCTTACCCTCTCAATGTATCCAAGATTTATCATGGGAGATCTACCATTTCATACAGTTCCTTAGCTAGGTAATGAATGATGAATCAAGCTCTTTGGACATTTACCTTATTGATGAAGTTAAATCTGAAAACGAGACAATCCATGAATTCTCGGTTTACCTCTGGATTTTTCATTACGAACTGATATATCCTCAGAATAATAGACACTCGAAAACCAGCACATCAAAACCGAGCACAGTCAGAATCTCTAAGTTGTTTTGACACAAATCATTTTTTTTTTTTATTATTATTTTTTTTTTTCAAAATAACACAATTAAGAACTACCTCCCCAGATCTTAAACAACACTGTCCCCTGTTTATAAGAAGGTGAAAGAAATCAAAGGACAAAACGAAATAGTCAAGAACAAGAGGTGTTACGATAGCGATCGACATACCAAGGTGGTGTCGATCGACATCGAGCAAAACGACCATCTTTCTTCCGACCTGATTCGCAAGACACAACAAAACACAAAAACAAAAAACTCATATTTATAGACTTACCAGTGGGTTGCCTCCCACTAAGCGCTGTTTAATGTCACGAGCTGACTTTGACTAAGATATCAGTCAGACAAGGTGGAGGACTCACCCGAGATAAGCTCCACAACTGACATCTCCAGCTTCAAAGTTTTGCTCATCATATCCTCTTCTTTCTCTTTCATCTCCGTAGAATGAGAACTCTAACCTTAGAGAAAGGCTCGAGGCCCTTGCACTTCACCTATATTCGATCGAATCTCCATCACACTTCGAGGATCAAAGTAAAAGAAGAAAGACCGTGATCTTCTTTGCCGTCGCCTTCCTCTTTGTTGCCTTGGTCTTCTCCACAACTTTCGGGTGTCGGGGGTTCATTTGAAACATCCGCGACTTTTGGTTCATCATAAGACTCATCAGCAGATCGATCATCAGAGTCTCACCAGGCAATGGTGATGCACGACATGTCTGGGTGCTCCTCCGAGGAATGACATCAGAAGACGCCTCCGCCAATGCAAGAGAAAGAGATTCTCTTCTTATGCGTGTCCATGATCGCCAACAGTAGCCATAAATGGTCTTCCCAAAATCAAGGGCACCCTGGATCCTTGGCTCATCTCCACAACCTGAAAATCAGTAGAATCGACAATCTCCTATTTTAACAGTAAATCAAGAATCAGCGAAGTGAGTGAGCTAAGAATCTGCATGTGAGAAGCAGTTAGAGATCTCATATCAGCTTTCAATCTCTCTGCAATCGCCTCGACATGACGTTGACACTAGACCCTGAGTCAACGAGACTCCTCAAGTTTACTCAGAGATGGAGCATGGAACTGAAAATTTCCCTGGTCTTCCCTCTTGTCAACTGCCTCAGCGGTGGTGATCAACAACGGAGGTCCTGCAACCATTTTTTTGACAAAAACTTGCTTCTAGTAGCCTCCCACTCCTCTCTTGTCAGCTTGGGAATAATAGATAGTAGGTCTCGGCTAGACTTTCTGACAGGTTCAACATCCTCCTTGGCACCTGCCCCGTATCGATCGATACCAAGGTGGTGTCGATCGATACCCTGGGATCATTAGCATCCCACTCATCATCTCCAGCAAGATCGACGGATTTTCAGCATTGGAGTCTGCTTAACTCCTGAATTTACCACTTTTCCACTTCTGACTTATGGCTGATGCGAGTTTCGATCTTCAGTCTCTCCCTGAAACCCCTCTTGTCTTCTCACAAAGAGTCTGCCCGAGTAATTGAGCCTGAGCTTCTGCGACAGATTCAACGCCTCAATCTTGCCATTCAGGTCGATATACAAGTTATCCAGCTTCCCATTAAACTCTCCAGTCATCCTTTGTTGTCCCTGCAGAATCTGTTCCAAAAGGATCTCTGTCCTTTTCTCAGTTATTGATTCAGCCTGCGAAGGGTATCGACCGATACCAGATGAGTGTCGATCGATACTGGAGTTTTGTATCGTCTCTGCAGGTTGGTGTCGATCGATACCAGGCAGGTATCGGTCGATACTAGTATTACTGCATACGAACTCAGTCATCTCAGGCTCAAAATCCTCTTCTCTAGCGCTCGAGGTGATTGCATTGACATGTCCATGCTGTGGTTGAACCATCTTTCCCTTGACAGCTGCTGATGTCTGAGCTATTTGATTTTCCAGCATCTTCTGATGGGTTTCGAGAGCGTTGATTCTCCCATTCAGATCAGTGTATAAATTATCCAGCTTTCTATTAAAATCTCCAGTCATCTTTTTCTTGTCCACTGCAATTTGTTCCAAGAGGATGCTGCTACTCTCAGACCTCGGAGAATGCGGTTGGTAAGCTGAATTACGTATTAGCGAGTAAAATCACATTGAAGTGGTTTTTGGGTGAATTGAGTGGCACCAAAACCAGATTGTTACCTCAGGACTTGTAACCACCTTGCTGATTGTTGTTGAAGCTTCGTTGTTGTTGTAACCAAATTGCTGACCACGAAGCCAGGCCAATAGTTAACATCCTCTGCCTCATCTTCAATGTTCTCTACTTCCTCAGCAAAATGCTACAGCCTTCTTTTTTACTAAGAGGTTGTGCATCATGTCAACTTGAACTCAGAATCTGAGCAATCAATAACACTAAGAGCCTCTTCCGCTCGAAATCAGCATCTTGATGCTATTCTGTAGACAGAAGTTCTCAATCACACAGCATCGGTTGGAACCCTAGTGTTGAAGTTCCCATTGCTTGCAGAATCCAGTGCCATCGATGCCAATCAATCCCTCAAAAGATCGAGCAGCTTAATTTGAAGCATGATCTGATGATCTCGTAGGATCAGTCGCTCCTTGAGTGCTTCATTGGGCCACTGAGAAAATTGAGAGATCTTGTTCTGAGGTCCTCACGTCTACGCATCATAGAAATTATTCAGGAATGCGTTCTTGGTCTCGTTCAAGTAGTGAGAGATCAGGAGGTAGTGCCAGCCCGATAAGCTGCACCACGAGTATGGAAAGAGCTTCAGAGAGGTATTCCTGTGACTCCATTGTACTTCATACCGTGACCAAGTCCTCGAATTTCTCGATGTGATCCATAGGGTGCTCATGAGAAAGGCCGGTGAAGGGTGCTGTCAACAAGAGTGAAGTAAGCGGCTTCAGCTCAAAGTCATTCCTCTGGAAAGTTGGAATACGGATCATTGCGATTGGCATAGAATTGATCAGTCGGTTGTACTCGCCAGAGTGTCCGTTCAGCAACAGCTTGGGGTTGTTGTGAAGGAGGTAGTTGTCCACCTTCCTCATCATGCCAAACCTGTGGAAGATCCATCTCAACTGTAGTTCTTTTTCTTTGTCCGATTTGTGCGTTGAAGCTCTAGCTCGTGAGGAGAGATTGATCAGTGGTGTGTCCTTCTTTCTCCTGGTAGCGCTGATGCATACACCTGAAAATCAAAAGGCGAGAAAATAAGTAACCAAAATTTAAAAACAGGCGTTCGGTGTCGATCGATACCAATGGAGTATCGATCGTCTTGGCACAACAAACAGAATCGACTACTAAAATTCTAAGGTGAATTTTAGAGTCCCGACAGCGCGCAAATTTGATATGCTCAAATTAATACCCTAAAAGTACTAAAGCAGTTGCTGCAGTATATCAGTCGAACACAAGAACTCAAGAAAATTCACGATAAATAACTTAGTGAGGATTAAGCTAAGCAATCACATTTAACGTAAAATATGGTGATCGAAATATGATTGTTTTAATTCAATTCGGGAAGGATTAGGCTCAGGGTAACTCTCAGGGAAATCAATGATAAACAACAATTAATAAATCAAGGTTCAATTCAATTAAGTGCAGTTCTTGAACTCAAACAAAGTATAGTTAACCATGCGTTGTGAAAACTAACTAAGTCTAAAGTCTAAAATTCAAATCTCTTTGCAAATCCTACACAGTAAACCAGCAATCAATTCAAGTTTGATATGTTCACAATTCGATTAAACCAAATCTCTTTGCGAGATAATCGATTGCTCACCAGGTTTTATCGTTACTCGAATTGCAGCAGTGCTGTCGATTAATCTAGGTTCTATATTCTAAGTGATCAGGTTAGAAATAGCTTTGAGAACAACCTATGGTGAAGAACTATTCAGATTTTGAACCTAACAAATCAATTATCATAAATCGAGAGAAATCCATATGAAAAACCACGAACCTAAAAGGGGCTACTCAGACATGGTTGATGAAACACAAGACATAACTGAATAGATCATTAAATTAAACAAAAGAATAAAAACAAGGGTTCGGGATCTTCTCTATGATGAAAAGAGTCTTGGATCCGTCTCCCTCACAAAAGCTCTCAAATCTCAATGGTGGCTCCAAAATAATAGTGAAAAGTAAAGTCTTCCTGACCTAATGACTAAAAACTTGCTTAAATAGGTCTTAAAACACGAGCTGGGCCTCTTTGTAAATAAGGGAAAGTATTGGGCTTCTTATGGTGAAAGTATCGGGCCTCTTACGTCGGTATCGATCGACACTAAATTAGTATCGGTCGATACCAGGACCTCTTACCTTCGCCAGACTGGACTGTCTTCACGACAACGGCATAACTTTTGATCGCACTTGGATTTCCTTCAAACCACTTGCAAGCAGCTAAATCAAGATCTATCTTGTGTCAAAATTTCAGCTCGATCTAACGGTGGAAAGTCCTCCAACGAATTGCCAAAAGCTCCAAATGTCTCCAAAATCTCAATTTAGTCCCAAGCGTGTTAAAACCTGAAAAGACTCTAAAATGATAGAAAAAGCACTAGAAAGACTCGATAAAGCGACTTATATCATGGCTAAAAGCGGGTAAAATCCATGATATATCAATTGCATGACATGTCCATGCTGTGGTTGAACTATCTTTCCCTTGACAGCTGCGATGTAGCATTTGATTTTCGGCATCTTCGATGGATTTCGAGCGTCGATTCTCCCATTCAGATCGTGTATAAATTATCCAGCTTTCTATTGAAATCCGTCATCTTTTCTTGTCCCTGCAGAATTTGTTCCAAGAGGATCTCCGTCTTACTCTCTCGGACTTGTAACCACCTTGCGATTGTTGTTGAAGCTTCGGTTGTTGTTGTAACCAAATCGCTGACCACGAAAACCGAACCACCAATGTAGTTAACATCCTCGCCTCATCTTCAATGTTCCTTACTTCCTCAGCAAAATGTACAGCCTTCTTTCTTTCCCACTAAGAGGTTGTGCATCGTGTAACTTCTTTGAACCTCACAATCTCGTCGCAACAACAGACCGTTTTCTCAAGCATTCTTGGTCTTTGCTGAGCATGAGTTCTCAATCAGCTTCACAGCATCGGTTGGAATCCTAGTGTTGAAGTTCCCATTGCTTGCGAATCCAGTGCCATCGATACCCTCAATCATCCCTGCGTAAAAGATCGGCAGTGAACTTGGTGAAACAGTGTGCGGACGTCTCTGGTAGGATCTGAATCGCTTGCAGCGGTGTTTCTTTGGTCCTAGAAAATTGAGATCTTGTTCTGAGCTCCTCCGATCTCGCATCGTCATAGAAATTGTTCAGGAATGCGTTCTTGGTTTCGTTCAAGTAGCGAGATCCGGAGGTAGGCTTCAGCCGTAAGCCCTCTCCACCAGAGAGTATGGAAAGAGCTTACAAAGAGATATTCATGTGGTACTCCATTGTACTTCATACTGGTGACCAAGTCCTCGAATTTCTCGATGTGATCCATAGGGTGCTCATGAGAGGACCGGTGAAGGGTGCTGTCCAACAAGAGTGAAGTAAGCAGGCTTCAGCTCAAAGTCATTCCTCTGGAAAGTTGGAATACGGATCATCGATTGGCATAGTTGATCCGGTCGGTTGTAATCGCCAAGTGTCCGTTCAGCAGCTTGGGGTTGTTGTGGAGGAGGTATTTGTTCACCTTCCTCATCATGCACCAAACCTTGTGGAAGATCCATCTCAACTGTAGTTCTTTTCCTTTGCGATTGTGCGTTCAAGCTGCTAGCTCGAGGGAGAGATTGATCAGTGGTGTGTCCTTCTTTCTCCTGGTGAGTGCGCTGATGCATACACCTGAAAATCAAAAGCGAGAAAATAAGTAACAAAATTCAAAACAGGCGTTCGGTGTCGATCGATACCAATGGGTATCGATCGATACGGCAAAGAAAATCGACAACTAAAATTCTAATGGTGAATTTTTAGAGTCCCGACGCGGCGCCAAATTTGATATATTAATACCTAAAAGTACTAAAGCAGTTGCTGCAGTATATCAGGGGTCGAACACAAGAACTCAAGAAAATTCACCATAAATAATTTAGTGAGATTAAGCTAAAGCAAATCACGGTTAGAAGTAAAATAGGTGATCGAAATATGATTGTTTTAATTCAATTCAGGAAGGATTAGGCTTAGGGTAACTCTCAGGAAATCAATGATAAACAACAATTAATCAATTAAGGTTCAATTCAATTAAGCGCGTTCTTGAACTCAAACACGAAAGTATAGTTAACCAACTGTTGCGCTTGTCTAAGTCTAAAATTCCAAATCTCTTTGCAAATCCTACACAGTAAACCAGCAATCAATTCAAGTTTGATATGTTCTTCGATTAAACCAAATCTCTTTGCAGATAATCCAATTGCTCACCAGGTTTTATCGATTACTCGATTGCCTTTATCGTCTTGTCGATTAATCTAGGTTCTATATTCTAAGTGATCAGGTTAGAAATAGCTTTGAGAACAACCTATGGTGAAGAACTATTCAGATTTTGAACCCTAACAAATCAATTATCATAAATCAGAGAAATCCATATGAGAAAACCCTGAACCTAAAATGAAACTACTCAGACATGGTTGATGAAAAACAAGACATAACTGAATAGATCATGAAATTAAATATAACAAAAGAATAAAAACAAGGGTTCGGGATCTTCTCTATGATGAACAAAGTCTTGGATCCGTCTCCCTCACAAAAGTTCTCAAATCTCAATGGTGGCTCCAGAATAATAGTGAAAAGTCAAGTCCCCTCTTAACCTAAAGACTAAGAGTTTGCTTAAATAGGTCTAAAAACACGAGCTGGGCCTCTTTGTAAATAAGGGAAAGTATTGGGCTTCTTTTGGTGAGAATTCTCGTCCTTGGACATCTATCTCCGCGTCAGTTACGTCGGTATCGATCGATACCGGGATGGTGTCGATCGATACTCAGGCTTGGGTACTTTCTTCGGTTTGCTCCAAAAAGGCTCCAAATGTCTCCAAAATCTCCAATTTCGTCCCAAACGTGCTAAAAATTGAAAAGACTCTAAAATGATAGAAAAAGCACTAGAAAGACTCGATAAAACGACTTATATCATGGCTAAAAACGGGTAAAATCCATGATATATCAAAACGTAACATTCTGATCCTCAACACCATTTCCGGTAACATTCTCGGCCGTTTCCCCACGAACCGAGTTATTTTCCGAGCCATCAGCGGCTCTCTCGACAGGACGCGAACTTCTGGTCTTCCTAGCCATCTGCAAAGTCCCAAAATTCATGCTAAGTTCACACAAACTTAACAGAATACCCATGCCAAACGGCTTCATAAACCATTCATCACATAATTTTACGACAAATTATAGAAACAAACGAGACTTACCGCGAGACTAGGTGTCGGGAGGATGGTTTTACTACACAAATACTCTCAAAATAACACCAAAATTCGCACAAAATCACACAATCCTAGAATCAAGCATGCTCTGATACCTAACTGTAACCACCCCATTTCGCAAATTTTAAAAAATTTCTTACTATGTGTTACTTCTCGAATTACTAATCAGATTTCTACACAAGCGGAAGACTTAACAAATTTAGCCACATAACCCAAAACGATCACAAAATGACGACACGGGTCACTTACCCCAAACGATCTCTTAAACAACACCAAAGAAAGCTCAAAATCACCTCAGAAGCTCCACCAACACACGCTGAAGTTTCTGTCCAGAAGCACCACAAAAATTCAGACATGTCCCATGCATAAAAATCGTACCAAAAACGATTCCAAAAGTGGTTCCTTACCAAACGATGCAAGGACCCAAAAGCTACAGCACTCAAATGACTTCTCCTAAACCAAAAAGCACACGCTGGAGCCTACAACACACCACGAGAGAGCTCACAAAAACGCCTCAACAAAACGCAGCAAACTCCAACTCAAATCGGCCACAAAAAAGCTTTTCTTACCAACGATTACTGAGACAACACCACAGCAGCAACACTCGACTTCTCTGGCCAGAACAACACTCAGCAGCAGCCTAAAAACACGCCAAAAGATTGCTCATAAAATCGCTCCACAACAGCAACAATACCAAGGAAGAAATCGCTTACCAATTTGCGATTATGATACCAAAAGATCGAGCTCTCCACCAGCAACGAAAGAGACTTCTTCTCACTGACAAAAGCAGACGAACGCAGTCATAAACAACCCAGAAATCAATCTTAAACAGCAGCCATGACAAGAGAGAATCGCTTACCAAAGGATGGGACCAAACGGCCACAAATTCTCCCACCACCGAACGAGTTCTTCTCCTTCTCTTCTCTGATGCGCGGCTCTCTCTCACTGATTGCAGGTGATTTACGCGGCCAGGGATACAAAAGAAGAACTTAAATAGGCAAAATTAAAGTAAGGGGTTTCACGGGCCAAGACTTAAAACCACACACAAAAAGCCTCCCAAAATCGCAAATTCATCAAAACACACCATTTTACTGAGTTTTACACTTGCCAAAATCAGAAATCCGTTTAACAAAATTTTCCAAAACCGACCTGATCATACGTCCGTATCGCATCTGTACGGACGCTGTCCATTCGCCCGCAGGACGCAGTCCACATCCGTATCGCACGTCTGCAGGACAACATCCGTTCGTCCGCAGACAATCCGCAGGACGACATCCGGACGGCATCCAGTCGATCTATCCGGACGTGTCCTCTCGACCGTACGAACGCTGTCCGCACGTCCGTACCGCCTGTCTGTAACCTATCATCCGGACATGTCCATCCACCCCAAATGCCGACGATAGCAGATCCATCGGCACGTCTGGCTCGCACCAAACGCCGACGATAGCTGTTCCGTCCGCTCGTCCGGCTCGACCCAAAAAGTCCGACGATTTCAAAATCCGACAACTTCTCAGAACACAAAAACATCGACGATACAGAAACTGATCTGAACATTCAGAACATCAAAACACTGATGATTCACGCTGCCCCGGTCCAGTCCAAGCATCGGTAAATCAGATCTCTCCACGTACGTCCAGTACACAAAACACCGTTGATTTGGGACCTGCCCGATAAAATGACCGAGTCGACAAAATAAATAAAGCGTAAAACGAGTAAAGCTATAAACAGAAAACAGTAGATCTAAACTAATAAAGCAATAAATAAAATAGACTAAGCATTAAAATAAAAGAGCATGAATTAAATAAACCTAAATTAATATTTATAGAATCTGGGTGATAATCGATTTGTCAGGAAATCTAGATCTAGATTTTATGTTTTACCTAATAAGTTTATGTTCATTGTTCTAGGGATTTTGTATGTCTTGCTAGTCCACTCTCGTCGTATGCTAGACTCTATATTCAAACCCACTCTCGTGGCGAAGGAATATACATTTCATACAATCCCATCATCGAATACTCTCATGAGTGATAGACACATCACAAGGGTTGTCACACCTCCATGTGATCCAATATGGTCAGTATTGGTGAAATCATGCCTAAGACACAGAGTAACTAATAGATCTATTTCTAGAGTCCTTCCCACTCTCGTGGCGAATTCCTCCTGAAGCTTTAACCCACTGTACATACTAGCTATTATTCCCTAGTATACAGATTTGAAGCTTTAACCCACTCTGGTGGTGCTAAGAACTTCTAAACATACAACCACACCTACTGGATTCAGTTGTACACTTAAACATCTCCCTTAAGAGAATGTTCAGCATTAAGATGTATACTAAGGTAACTAGACTGATTAAGAATAATCAAATATTTAACAAACCCTAAAAGTAGATCCCATCATCGACCACCACCCTTGTGGTCTAAAAGATCTACTCCTTTATCTCACTTGATGGTTATAGAAGAGATAGGGTTTTAGGGTTTCAGATCTAATAAAACAGTAAATAAAAATAGAACTAAACTACTGAAGAATAACAATCAAAATAAAAGCATAAACATAAAAAAAAAATAAACCTTAGAAATAAGAACTTTGATATGAAATTTAGAGTTACAAAGCGTGTAAAAGGTAATAGCTCCCTTTTCTAAAGTGTTTACATGAGTATTTATAGATATAGGGTTCTTAGGTCTCAAAATCTCGAGTTTATCTCATCCTTAAAAGTCTCAAAACCAAAAATAGGAGATTAGCCCACTCTTGGATTGCCACTTAAGAAAAATTCCAGACTTTTCGGACGTCAGAATCGTCTCCGACTGGTCTTAATTTCGTTCTTAATTTCGTTTTTGTTATTGTTGTTGCGAGGTTTTGGAAACATGACTAAATCTCCAGACATAGCCGGACTTCTTGCTAACATCCAAGCCCAATTACAGTAACTTGGAGATAGGTTACCATGGGTAGAGCTTTCAAGTCATCAGAGAGAGTCGGTTTTCGAAAATCTGTCCGAGAGATATCAACACCGAATCCCGAGTCCAAGGAGGATGAAGCGTGATTATAAGGAAGTTGTTGAGATCTGATATGAACAAGGACCTCAACAAAACCGAGTCCCAAAACACAAGTTAAACGTCTCCGCCTTCACGGGAGAGAATGACCTGGAAACTTACTTAGATTGGAAGAAGTGTATGGAGCGAGTCTTTGAATGTTATGAGTTTGACGAACTTGGTAAAGTCTCATTTGTTGTTACTCACCTCACGAGAAGTGCATCGTTATGGTGGGAAAAAGATGGGATTGAAAGAAAAACGAGTAGAAGTGAACCGGTTCCATCATGGGAAGTCATGAAGTACATGATGAGGAGAAAATATGTACCTTCATCATATCACCGAGAGTGTCAAAGACAAACTACTTCATCCAACAAGTCTAATGCATCTAGCTATTCTCCGTGGAGCCTACCCACTCTTGAATCTAGAGCCAACACCTCAACGGACGAAGACCATAAGAGGCCATCGAACATCGACACTCGTCTTAAGGACCGATCTTGCGAATCAGTTGTGAAGCTTCCAATCGAAACCAAATGAGAATCTATGGCTCCTAGAACCTGAGAATTTGTGTGGTACAAGTGTAGGGAGTGAGGTCACATAGCAAAGGATTGCCCAAGTTCGAAAGCCTTACTATTAAGCCCATTCGTCGGAAACGATTATCAAGTGGAAGAGGGTACTTTTGAGGCAAGTGACGAAGTAGTTGAAGAGGTAATCCAACCCGAGATTGGAGAGCTGTTAGTCACCATGAAAGTCTTAAATGCCGGTCATGTTTCGGAGGAGAGCGTTCAACGCGAAAATTTATTTCATACTCGGTGTACGGTAAAGGGAAAGATTTTCTCTCTTATCATTGATTGTGGATCTTGTGTGAATGTGGCTAGCTCATGCATGATAGAAAAGTTGCATATAGAAATCACTCAACATCCTCATCCATATAAGCTTAGGTGGCTAAGTGAAAAGGCGGAATTGAGCATAAGTGATCAAGCTAGGATTCCCTTTAGCATAGGAAACTATTGTGATGATGCTTTGTTTGATGTGATTCCTATGCATGCAAGTCATCTTTTACTAGGTCGTCCTTGGCAATATGATAGGGAAGTTACGCATCATGGAAAGACTAACCAATACACGTTCAATGTTTAACAAGAAACGGATTAGTCTAGCTCCTTTATCACCATCACAAGTGCAATATGCAGATTAAAATATCTAGAAAAAAGAGCATTGCTAAACCTAATTTTCTCATACCTCCTAGTGATGTTAGGAGAGCATTGCATGATAATACATGTCATATTGTGTTAATGGTCTTTAAAGAAGTGTTGAGTTCAGGTTGTACCACCGAGGAGCTCCCGTGGAAGTGCGTCAAGTTATAGACTGCTACCAAGATATCTTCCCGGAAGAACTACCAACCGGTTTACCGCCATTGAAGGGTATTGAACATCAAATTGATTTTGTTCCCGGGGCTCAACTTTCAAACCGACCAGCATATAGAGTGAATCCCAATGAAGCTAAAGAGCTAGAAAAGCAAGTGAGAGACTTGATGGAGAGGGGATACGTGAGAGAGAGCCTAAGTCTTTGTGTTGTCCCCGTTTTACTAGTACCAAAAAAAGATGGATCTTACCGGATGTGCATCGATTGTAGAGCTATCAACAATCTCACAATCAAATATCGACATCCCATACCATGGTTGGATGATATGTTAGATGAGCTAAGCGGAGCCACCATCTTTTCAAAGATTGATCTCAAAAGCGGGTACCATCAAGTGCGCATGAGAGAAGGTGATGAATGGAAAACTGCCTTCAAGACAAAGCATGGGCTATATGAATGGCTCGTGATGCCCTTCGGACTCACCAACGCCCCAAGTACTTTCATGCGCCTAATGAATCATATCCTTCGACCTTTCATTGGTAATTTCATTGTAGTTTATTTTGATGATATCTTGATATATAATAATTGCTTGTAGATCATGTTTATCATCTTGGATTGGTGCTAGATACTCTTAGGAAAGAAGATCTATATGCTAATCTTAAGAAACACACTTTTTGCACTAGCGAGCTTGTTTTCCTTGGTTTTGTGGTTAGCTCTCAGGGTCTTCGAGTGGATTTAGAGAAATCCAAGAATGGCCTAGACCAACCAATGTGAGCCAAGTGAGGATTTTCCACAGTTTGGCTAGTTTCTATCACGGGTTTGTGAAAGATTTTAGTACTCTAGTCGCGCCTCTTACCTCGGTTATCAAGAAGAGTGTGGGGTTTGAATGGGGAGAAGCTCAAGAGAGGTCATTTCTGGAACTTAAGGACCGACTCACTCATGCTCCCATCCTCGTCATACTCGACTTCAACAAGACCTTCGAGGTTGAGTGTGACGCATCTCGCGTTGCAATAGGGGCGGTTTTGACCCAAGGAGGACGACCGGTTGCATATTTTAGCGAGAAGCTAAGTGGAGCTACACTGAATTATCCCACCTATGACAAAGAGTTGTATGCCCTAGTAAGAGCAATGCAAACATGGCAGCATTACCGTGTTATCCACACCGATCACGAAACCTTGAAGCACTTGAGGGGACAAACTACTTTGAAGAAGCACCACGCCAAATGGTTGGAATTTATTGAGACTTTTCCCTATGTGATCAAGTACAATAAAAAGAAGGAGAACATAGTCGCCGATGCTTTATCAAGAAGGCATACACTAATCACTCTCATGGAATCAAAGATGCTTGGTATTGAGTTTCTTAAAGGGTTGTATGAAGAGGACCTGAATTTGAAGGACACTTTTCCTCGTCATGGGGCCGGATCTCACTCTAAGTTCTACTTACATGATGGTTTTTTGTTCAAAGAGAATAGGCTATGCATACCTCAAAGTTCTATGAGAGAGTTGTTGGTAAAAGAAGCTCATGGTAGAGGGTTAATAGGGCACTTTGGGATGGATAAGACATTGAGTACCTTAAAACAACACTTCTATTGGCCTAGGATGAAGAAAAGGGTCATGGATTATTGTGATAGGTATTTGGTTTGCAAGAGAGCAAAGTCCACAACTCATCCCCACAGATTATACACGCCACTCTCCATTCCAATAAGACCGTGGGTGGACATTTCGATGGACTTTGTTTTGGGGCTGCCTAAGGTGCATCACTAGGAATCCATCTTTGTTGTGGTTAATAGGTTCTCAAAGATGGTTCATTTCATTCCTTGTGCCAAGACCAATGATGCTTCTCAAACCGCTTCCTTATTCTTCAAAGAGGTTGTTTGTCTTCACGGAATTCCAAGGACCATAGTTTCGGATCGGGATACTAAATTCTTAGTCACTTTTGGAGGACCTTATGGAAGAAGCTAGGAACTAAGTTGTTTTTTTCTACTACTTGTCACCCCCAAACAGATGGACAAACCGAAGTGGTGAACCGGATCTTAGGAACGCTTCTTAGGGTCGCACTAGGGCATACTTTATGAATTGGGTGGAGTGCATTCCTATGTAATTTCAGGATTTCTTTTCGTTTGCCCACCTCTTAATCTCCGCCCGTTAACATATAAAAAATCAGACTCTTGTAGATTCGCCTCTTTCTTTCCGACTCGCTTCACGACTCTTTTAGTCTCGTTACGCTTAATAATCAAAATCAGCGGAAGCCAACTCTTGAAAATCTCAGGTTTACACTGCTAGATCAAATTCATACTGAAATGCATTACCCTACCTATCTAAAAAAAGAGGGCCCTGGGGAGCATGCCACCCTCAACCCACAAACTCCCATTCTCCTCTGGTAGGAATTCTTCAGGGCGTATTACGGTTTTTCACCGAGGGGGTGGCTCGAAGCGATTGCTTATAACTCAGCCCAACATTCGGTAACAAAGATGACTCCCTTTGAAGTAGTATATGGTCATATTCCCGACACTCCCTTGAGCTTAACACCATTACCTCCGGCGGATATGATGGATATAGAGGGTACTTCTAAGGCGGAATCCATGAAAAAATGTTTAGAGAAAGTCCATGGTAATATTGAAAGAAAGAATGAACAAATCATGGATAGGGTCAACAAGAAGAGGAAGCAAGTGATCTTTCAGCCGGGAGATTGGGTGTGGTTGCATATAAGACCCGAGTGTTTCCCAAGTCGAAGAAAACATAAGCTAGACCCATGTGGAGATGGACCGTTCAAAGTTCTAGAGAAGATCAATGACAACGCCTACCCTGTTGAACTTCCGGGTGAGTTTACTATCTCTCCCACCTTGAATTTTGCTGACTTGTCTCCATTTGATGTAGGAAATGATGCTATTTTGGGGACAAAAGATCTTGAAGAGGGAGGGGATGATGTGGACATCGGTTCCACACTAGAGACCATGGACCGGACCGGAGTGAGCCAAGGAGTGAAGACCGTGGTTCCTTTCACTCCAATTGAAAGGATGACCTGGAGCAAGACCAAGGCCATCGAGAATCAGCTACAAACTTACATTCATGGACTTATGGAGCATTTGGACCGAGAAGGACAAGATGACCCGGGGCAACACGACGGAATGGACCAATCGGACCCGAGAAGCCAAGCTTTGATGAATGATGGTGTGCGGATACTCAGCTTTAGGAGCAAAGGTCTATGTGTCCTCACTATCAATGAGTGAGGACACCACCCAAGACTTTAGGTGAGTAAAGCACTCTTTCCCTACTCCTAGGTTTCCTACTTTGGGTTTTACTAGGAAAGGGTTTTAACGAGTCTCGAAAGACCTAAAGCATCACATCTCATCTCCCTTATGTGTTTAGTTTGGAACCTTTGATGACAAGTCTAGACACATAAGAGATGTGATCCTATCTCAAGGAAATCATCAAAAGCTTACTTCTTTTACTTAGCTTATTTGCCTTTGTTTTTGAGACTTATGTGTGTTGTGCTTTTGAGGCTTGTCTTTGGTTAATTGGGTTTAGTTGTTTTTGGGCCTAAGTATCATGCTTGTGTTTTAATGGCTTAGGCCCCATTTAGCCCTAAGTCTCACTTGTGTAAGCCTATAAAAAGGACATATCTTCTTCATTAATAATTAAGCATCAATTTACACAAAAGTATCTCCTTTCTTTTCTCTAAACCCTAGTGTGCTTCTAGGTTAGAGTGCCTCTTGTTCTTAGAGGTTTGTTCTCAGAACTAGAGTGTGGTTGTATCAAGAGTAGATCAAAACTCTTGTTCTGCCTTCGCCCTTCACTCCTTCCCCAAATCTGCCGCTGTCGTTCCTCCTCAGCAGTGTAGCGCCGCCGCTAAGCCCTTGACCGCCATTGACGTCGTGAGCTTAGGAGACTCTTCTTCTTGTGGATCCGACGTGTATCATATTGCTTATTTCCCCGGAAACGACGCCAAAAACTTGATGCAGAGGTTTTTATGCCTCTTCACAGGTTTCACTCGAGAAGTTAATCTCGAGAGTTTAACCCACAAAACCGCAAGTGCACAGTTAAATGCAATTGTAGTAATACGGAGTCGATCCACAGGGAAATATAATAACTACATAGAGAAAGCAAATGCAGATCTAATCTAAACATGATAATAAAACAGGAGGGGTTTTGTAACACCCCCATTTTGCAAATTTTTAAAATTTTTCTTACTATGTGCTACTTCTCGAAATACTAATCAGATTACTACGCAAACGGAAGACTTAACAAATTTTAACCACATAACCCACACCAATTCCGATTGTTTAAGTCTAACAACTTAACTCAAATTGCTTCTCCGAATTCTCGATTAATTCCATAAACAATTCAGCAATTAATCCAAATAATTCAAAAGAATTATCGACAATGTCTAAACAAATCTAGCGAATTCTCAAAATTCATCGAAGCTCAAAAACAGCAATGCGGTACCAACACCGCCCACGAATTCAACCAAGTTCACCAGAAAACTCATGATAACGCAATAAAACTTAATAGTAAATTCTGTAAACTCTAAAACCATCCATCCACTTATGACATGTCCTCGTCCCGCGAGCTCCTCAAACATGGTTACCTGCATTCGTAAGTCTGAATGCATAAGCAAAAGAATTGCTTAATGAGGTGGTCATCCCGTCTCACTAGGCTTAGTACAAAAAYGATCAAATACAAAAGTGCAAGATATATCAAGTATGATTAATGTAATGCAACGGTTCCACAAACGTGAATGCAATGAAACAAATTCAAAGCAAACACAAACCTCAAACGGAACCCAAACTTGTCATGACAAAACTCAACAAACGCATACCCTTAATCAACCAAGACAATCAAAGCACAAATACTCAAAACGAAGCTAATACATAGCCACGATCACACACTCACCTGAATGTTCACGAATTCAAGTCAAAAACACTCAAATAGCTATCACAAACACCCACCAAACACAATCCTATCACAAAACAAACTCGAGTTAAACTCGATTCCAAAACGGATTCACAAATGGCCCTTAAAGGAGCCCTTACCAAAAACGATGCAAGAACTGAAGGTACACGTTCAGTCCTAACACTTCTCAGCTACTCTTAGCACCAGCTGAACACAAAATAACACAACAAAATCGATTAAAAATCGATTACACCAAAAATAACACAAACGGGCACAAAAGAGCCCTTATACCTAAACAGCTACAGCCACCAAACGACAACTCCTCAGCCCAGAAACAAGGCTCACTGAAGGCTACAGCAACACCAAAACATAGGTTACAAATCACCCAAACAATCAGCCACCAAAACCCAATGATAAACGCTTACTGTTTCGCGTTAACAAGGAACCAATGGGCGATTCTCACAAGACTGAAGCAAGAGTTCTTATCACCTCAGAAAACACTCTTACTGAAGCTTACAAACACCACAAAATACTGATCACAAAGCGCACCAACAACAGCAACATAACCCAAACTCAAAACAGCCACGAAAAGGGCTTTTCTTACCAACGATCAAGGATCTAAGGTTCCCAACAATTAGATCGGTCTCACCACACCCTTACAGCACACACCAACCTTGGAAACAAACACACAAAGACAGATCACAAACCGATCTCAAAGATCTAAGCAAAACAAATGGAAATCGTTTACCTTTTACRATTTYTCACAGAGATTCAAGAAGGAATCTCGATTCCGGAAAGGTCCACTGAAAGCTGACACAAAATGATCACAGAACACATCAGATCAGATCCCAAAAAAGTCCCAAAATGTGATAGAACAAGGAGGAATCGCTTACCAATCAYGAATACTCGCTAAGGGCTCCAAAATCGACAATCTCAAGGGCAAAGGATCACGATTTCTCTCTCAACAAGGCACGAGTTTTTCTAAGTCTTTTCTGTCTCTAAAGTGGCTTCAAAACTCGACCATGGCCTTATAAAAGTCGTCCTAGGGTTTAGGTTCTCCAAACGGGCCAAACACTTAGAAAAATTTCCATAATTCTAAGTCCCTGTGGGCCAAAAGTCTCAAATTCGGCCCGTGTCCCATACTTAGCAATTTTTCCATGATTTGCATCCTCCTTGGTCAGTCCAAACACTCAAAAATCAAATTGACCCGAATCAAATCGATTTTTGTCCCATCGGACCCCAAATTGACCCGTACGAAACCGTCCGTCGATCCACATGAGAATCTCTCGGCCAAATTGATATCCCGTCGGTCCATCTTGTCCAAAAGCCRACCAAATAAGGTTTTAGGACAGTCCTTGTCCTAAAATATATCCATGTCCGAAATATTAGGGATGTTGTCCTTACGGTCCCTTCACGGTCCCTCAGATGACCCGTGTGTCCGAACTCAGACAAATCTTGTCCGAATCTTATCCTGTCTGAACCTTATCTTACACCAACCTTATCATGTCCAAAAAAAATCTCCAAAATGACAAGATCTTGTCCGAATTTTTCCCAATCCGGACATATCGTCCGTATCGCATCCATACGGACGCTGTCCGATCGTCCGCAGGACACAGTCCGTTCGTCCCATCCAAACGTCCGTACATCCGCATCACGCGTCCGTAACATCCATCCGGACAATCCATCCGGTTGTATCCGAACATGTCCGTTCGTCCATCCGACCATCCCACGCGATCCTCCAAACATCGACAATAGTCCGTCCGCTCGTCCGGCTCGACCCAAAAGTCCGACAATTTCAAAATCCGACAACTTCTCAGAACATCAAAACACCGATGATAGGACCATCCGAACACACAAAAACACCGACAATACGAATTGGCTTGGTCAAGCCCAAGCATCGGTAAATCCGATCTCAAATGTACATTCAGTACACAAAACACCGACGATTCGGGAACTGTCCGACAAACTGACCGAGTTGATAAAATAGTTGCCCGAAGGATGGGTCTTATAGGTTTCCTAATCTAACATGCATAAAATAAATAAAACATAAAACGAGTAAAGCAATAAATAGAAAACAGTAAATCTAAATTAATAAAGCAATAAATAAACTAGACTAAGCATTAAAATAAAAGAGCATAACCTAACTAGGCTTTTGTTAGACTAAGCATAGAGCTACTCTATCAAACAACAAACTCGAGACTAGCTATTATTTCCTAGTATACAGATCTGAAGCTTTAACCCACTCTGGTGGTGCTAAGAACTTCTAAACATACAACCACACCTACTGGATTCAGTTGTACACTTAAACATCTCCCTTAAGAGAATGTTCAGCATTAAGATGTATACTAAGGTAACTAGACTGATTAAGAACAATCAAACATTTAATAAACCCTAAAAGTATATCCCATCATCGACCACCACCCTCGTGGTCTAAAAGATCTACGCCCTTATCTCACTTGATGATTATAGAAGAGATAGGGTTTTAGGGTTTCAAATCTAATAAAACAGTAAATAAAAATAGAACTAAACTACTGAAGAATAACAATCAAAATAAAAGYATAAACATMAARAAAAAATAAACCTTAGAAATAAGAACTTTGATATGAAATTTAGAGTTACAAAGCGTGTAAAAGGTAATAGCTCCCTTTTCTAAAGTGTTTACATGAGTATTTATAGATATAGGGTTCTTAGGTCTCAAAATCTCGAGTTTATCTCATCCTTAAAAGTCTCAAAACCAAAAATAGGAGATTAGCCCACTCTTGGATTGCCACTTAAGAAAAATTCCAGACTTTTCGGACGTCAGAATCGTCTCCGACTGGTCTTAATTTCGTTCTTAATTTCGTTTTTGTTATTGTTGTTGCGAGGTTTTGGAAACATGACTAAATCTCCAGACATAGCCGGACTTCTTGCTAACATCCAAGCCCAATTACAGTAACTTGGAGATAGGTTACCATGGGTAGAGCTTTCAAGTCATCAGAGAGAGTCGGTTTTCGAAAATCTGTCCGAGAGATATCAACACCGAATCCCGAGTCCAAGGAGGATGAAGCGTGATTATAAGGAAGTTGTTGAGATCTGATATGAACAAGGACCTCAACAAAACCGAGTCCCAAAACACAAGTTAAACGTCTCCGCCTTCACGGGAGAGAATGACCTGGAAACTTACTTAGATTGGAAGAAGTGTATGGAGCGAGTCTTTGAATGTTATGAGTTTGACGAACTTGGTAAAGTCTCATTTGTTGTTACTCACCTCACGAGAAGTGCATCGTTATGGTGGGAAAAAGATGGGATTGAAAGAAAAACGAGTAGAAGTGAACCGGTTCCATCATGGGAAGTCATGAAGTACATGATGAGGAGAAAATATGTACCTTCATCATATCACCGAGAGTGTCAAAGACAAACTACTTCATCCAACAAGTCTAATGCATCTAGCTATTCTCCGTGGAGCCTACCCACTCTTGAATCTAGAGCCAACACCTCAACGGACGAAGACCATAAGAGGCCATCGAACATCGACACTCGTCTTAAGGACCGATCTTGCGAATCAGTTGTGAAGCTTCCAATCGAAACCAAATGAGAATCTATGGCTCCTAGAACCTGAGAATTTGTGTGGTACAAGTGTAGGGAGTGAGGTCACATAGCAAAGGATTGCCCAAGTTCGAAAGCCTTACTATTAAGCCCATTCGTCGGAAACGATTATCAAGTGGAAGAGGGTACTTTTGAGGCAAGTGACGAAGTAGTTGAAGAGGTAATCCAACCCGAGATTGGAGAGCTGTTAGTCACCATGAAAGTCTTAAATGCCGGTCATGTTTCGGAGGAGAGCGTTCAACGCGAAAATTTATTTCATACTCGGTGTACGGTAAAGGGAAAGATTTTCTCTCTTATCATTGATTGTGGATCTTGTGTGAATGTGGCTAGCTCATGCATGATAGAAAAGTTGCATATAGAAATCACTCAACATCCTCATCCATATAAGCTTAGGTGGCTAAGTGAAAAGGCGGAATTGAGCATAAGTGATCAAGCTAGGATTCCCTTTAGCATAGGAAACTATTGTGATGATGCTTTGTTTGATGTGATTCCTATGCATGCAAGTCATCTTTTACTAGGTCGTCCTTGGCAATATGATAGGGAAGTTACGCATCATGGAAAGACTAACCAATACACGTTCAATGTTTAACAAGAAACGGATTAGTCTAGCTCCTTTATCACCATCACAAGTGCAATATGCAGATTAAAATATCTAGAAAAAAGAGCATTGCTAAACCTAATTTTCTCATACCTCCTAGTGATGTTAGGAGAGCATTGCATGATAATACATGTCATATTGTGTTAATGGTCTTTAAAGAAGTGTTGAGTTCAGGTTGTACCACCGAGGAGCTCCCGTGGAAGTGCGTCAAGTTATAGACTGCTACCAAGATATCTTCCCGGAAGAACTACCAACCGGTTTACCGCCATTGAAGGGTATTGAACATCAAATTGATTTTGTTCCCGGGGCTCAACTTTCAAACCGACCAGCATATAGAGTGAATCCCAATGAAGCTAAAGAGCTAGAAAAGCAAGTGAGAGACTTGATGGAGAGGGGATACGTGAGAGAGAGCCTAAGTCTTTGTGTTGTCCCCGTTTTACTAGTACCAAAAAAAGATGGATCTTACCGGATGTGCATCGATTGTAGAGCTATCAACAATCTCACAATCAAATATCGACATCCCATACCATGGTTGGATGATATGTTAGATGAGCTAAGCGGAGCCACCATCTTTTCAAAGATTGATCTCAAAAGCGGGTACCATCAAGTGCGCATGAGAGAAGGTGATGAATGGAAAACTGCCTTCAAGACAAAGCATGGGCTATATGAATGGCTCGTGATGCCCTTCGGACTCACCAACGCCCCAAGTACTTTCATGCGCCTAATGAATCATATCCTTCGACCTTTCATTGGTAATTTCATTGTAGTTTATTTTGATGATATCTTGATATATAATAATTGCTTGTAGATCATGTTTATCATCTTGGATTGGTGCTAGATACTCTTAGGAAAGAAGATCTATATGCTAATCTTAAGAAACACACTTTTTGCACTAGCGAGCTTGTTTTCCTTGGTTTTGTGGTTAGCTCTCAGGGTCTTCGAGTGGATTTAGAGAAATCCAAGAATGGCCTAGACCAACCAATGTGAGCCAAGTGAGGATTTTCCACAGTTTGGCTAGTTTCTATCACGGGTTTGTGAAAGATTTTAGTACTCTAGTCGCGCCTCTTACCTCGGTTATCAAGAAGAGTGTGGGGTTTGAATGGGGAGAAGCTCAAGAGAGGTCATTTCTGGAACTTAAGGACCGACTCACTCATGCTCCCATCCTCGTCATACTCGACTTCAACAAGACCTTCGAGGTTGAGTGTGACGCATCTCGCGTTGCAATAGGGGCGGTTTTGACCCAAGGAGGACGACCGGTTGCATATTTTAGCGAGAAGCTAAGTGGAGCTACACTGAATTATCCCACCTATGACAAAGAGTTGTATGCCCTAGTAAGAGCAATGCAAACATGGCAGCATTACCGTGTTATCCACACCGATCACGAAACCTTGAAGCACTTGAGGGGACAAACTACTTTGAAGAAGCACCACGCCAAATGGTTGGAATTTATTGAGACTTTTCCCTATGTGATCAAGTACAATAAAAAGAAGGAGAACATAGTCGCCGATGCTTTATCAAGAAGGCATACACTAATCACTCTCATGGAATCAAAGATGCTTGGTATTGAGTTTCTTAAAGGGTTGTATGAAGAGGACCTGAATTTGAAGGACACTTTTCCTCGTCATGGGGCCGGATCTCACTCTAAGTTCTACTTACATGATGGTTTTTTGTTCAAAGAGAATAGGCTATGCATACCTCAAAGTTCTATGAGAGAGTTGTTGGTAAAAGAAGCTCATGGTAGAGGGTTAATAGGGCACTTTGGGATGGATAAGACATTGAGTACCTTAAAACAACACTTCTATTGGCCTAGGATGAAGAAAAGGGTCATGGATTATTGTGATAGGTATTTGGTTTGCAAGAGAGCAAAGTCCACAACTCATCCCCACAGATTATACACGCCACTCTCCATTCCAATAAGACCGTGGGTGGACATTTCGATGGACTTTGTTTTGGGGCTGCCTAAGGTGCATCACTAGGAATCCATCTTTGTTGTGGTTAATAGGTTCTCAAAGATGGTTCATTTCATTCCTTGTGCCAAGACCAATGATGCTTCTCAAACCGCTTCCTTATTCTTCAAAGAGGTTGTTTGTCTTCACGGAATTCCAAGGACCATAGTTTCGGATCGGGATACTAAATTCTTAGTCACTTTTGGAGGACCTTATGGAAGAAGCTAGGAACTAAGTTGTTTTTTTCTACTACTTGTCACCCCCAAACAGATGGACAAACCGAAGTGGTGAACCGGATCTTAGGAACGCTTCTTAGGGTCGCACTAGGGCATACTTTATGAATTGGGTGGAGTGCATTCCTATGTAATTTCAGGATTTCTTTTCGTTTGCCCACCTCTTAATCTCCGCCCGTTAACATATAAAAAATCAGACTCTTGTAGATTCGCCTCTTTCTTTCCGACTCGCTTCACGACTCTTTTAGTCTCGTTACGCTTAATAATCAAAATCAGCGGAAGCCAACTCTTGAAAATCTCAGGTTTACACTGCTAGATCAAATTCATACTGAAATGCATTACCCTACCTATCTAAAAAAAGAGGGCCCTGGGGAGCATGCCACCCTCAACCCACAAACTCCCATTCTCCTCTGGTAGGAATTCTTCAGGGCGTATTACGGTTTTTCACCGAGGGGGTGGCTCGAAGCGATTGCTTATAACTCAGCCCAACATTCGGTAACAAAGATGACTCCCTTTGAAGTAGTATATGGTCATATTCCCGACACTCCCTTGAGCTTAACACCATTACCTCCGGCGGATATGATGGATATAGAGGGTACTTCTAAGGCGGAATCCATGAAAAAATGTTTAGAGAAAGTCCATGGTAATATTGAAAGAAAGAATGAACAAATCATGGATAGGGTCAACAAGAAGAGGAAGCAAGTGATCTTTCAGCCGGGAGATTGGGTGTGGTTGCATATAAGACCCGAGTGTTTCCCAAGTCGAAGAAAACATAAGCTAGACCCATGTGGAGATGGACCGTTCAAAGTTCTAGAGAAGATCAATGACAACGCCTACCCTGTTGAACTTCCGGGTGAGTTTACTATCTCTCCCACCTTGAATTTTGCTGACTTGTCTCCATTTGATGTAGGAAATGATGCTATTTTGGGGACAAAAGATCTTGAAGAGGGAGGGGATGATGTGGACATCGGTTCCACACTAGAGACCATGGACCGGACCGGAGTGAGCCAAGGAGTGAAGACCGTGGTTCCTTTCACTCCAATTGAAAGGATGACCTGGAGCAAGACCAAGGCCATCGAGAATCAGCTACAAACTTACATTCATGGACTTATGGAGCATTTGGACCGAGAAGGACAAGATGACCCGGGGCAACACGACGGAATGGACCAATCGGACCCGAGAAGCCAAGCTTTGATGAATGATGGTGTGCGGATACTCAGCTTTAGGAGCAAAGGTCTATGTGTCCTCACTATCAATGAGTGAGGACACCACCCAAGACTTTAGGTGAGTAAAGCACTCTTTCCCTACTCCTAGGTTTCCTACTTTGGGTTTTACTAGGAAAGGGTTTTAACGAGTCTCGAAAGACCTAAAGCATCACATCTCATCTCCCTTATGTGTTTAGTTTGGAACCTTTGATGACAAGTCTAGACACATAAGAGATGTGATCCTATCTCAAGGAAATCATCAAAAGCTTACTTCTTTTACTTAGCTTATTTGCCTTTGTTTTTGAGACTTATGTGTGTTGTGCTTTTGAGGCTTGTCTTTGGTTAATTGGGTTTAGTTGTTTTTGGGCCTAAGTATCATGCTTGTGTTTTAATGGCTTAGGCCCCATTTAGCCCTAAGTCTCACTTGTGTAAGCCTATAAAAAGGACATATCTTCTTCATTAATAATTAAGCATCAATTTACACAAAAGTATCTCCTTTCTTTTCTCTAAACCCTAGTGTGCTTCTAGGTTAGAGTGCCTCTTGTTCTTAGAGGTTTGTTCTCAGAACTAGAGTGTGGTTGTATCAAGAGTAGATCAAAACTCTTGTTCTGCCTTCGCCCTTCACTCCTTCCCCAAATCTGCCGCTGTCGTTCCTCCTCAGCAGTGTAGCGCCGCCGCTAAGCCCTTGACCGCCATTGACGTCGTGAGCTTAGGAGACTCTTCTTCTTGTGGATCCGACGTGTATCATATTGCTTATTTCCCCGGAAACGACGCCAAAAACTTGATGCAGAGGTTTTTATGCCTCTTCACAGGTTTCACTCGAGAAGTTAATCTCGAGAGTTTAACCCACAAAACCGCAAGTGCACAGTTAAATGCAATTGTAGTAATACGGAGTCGATCCACAGGGAAATATAATAACTACATAGAGAAAGCAAATGCAGATCTAATCTAAACATGATAATAAAACAGGAGGGGTTTTGTAACACCCCCATTTTGCAAATTTTTAAAATTTTTCTTACTATGTGCTACTTCTCGAAATACTAATCAGATTACTACGCAAACGGAAGACTTAACAAATTTTAACCACATAACCCACACCAATTCCGATTGTTTAAGTCTAACAACTTAACTCAAATTGCTTCTCCGAATTCTCGATTAATTCCATAAACAATTCAGCAATTAATCCAAATAATTCAAAAGAATTATCGACAATGTCTAAACAAATCTAGCGAATTCTCAAAATTCATCGAAGCTCAAAAACAGCAATGCGGTACCAACACCGCCCACGAATTCAACCAAGTTCACCAGAAAACTCATGATAACGCAATAAAACTTAATAGTAAATTCTGTAAACTCTAAAACCATCCATCCACTTATGACATGTCCTCGTCCCGCGAGCTCCTCAAACATGGTTACCTGCATTCGTAAGTCTGAATGCATAAGCAAAAGAATTGCTTAATGAGGTGGTCATCCCGTCTCACTAGGCTTAGTACAAAAATGATCAAATACAAAAGTGCAAGATATATCAAGTATGATTAATGTAATGCAACGGTTCCACAAACGTGAATGCAATGAAACAAATTCAAAGCAAACACAAACCTCAAACGGAACCCAAACTTGTCATGACAAAACTCAACAAACGCATACCCTTAATCAACCAAGACAATCAAAGCACAAATACTCAAAACGAAGCTAATACATAGCCACGATCACACACTCACCTGAATGTTCACGAATTCAAGTCAAAAACACTCAAATAGCTATCACAAACACCCACCAAACACAATCCTATCACAAAACAAACTCGAGTTAAACTCGATTCCAAAACGGATTCACAAATGGCCCTTAAAGGAGCCCTTACCAAAAACGATGCAAGAACTGAAGGTACACGTTCAGTCCTAACACTTCTCAGCTACTCTTAGCACCAGCTGAACACAAAATAACACAACAAAATCGATTAAAAATCGATTACACCAAAAATAACACAAACGGGCACAAAAGAGCCCTTATACCTAAACAGCTACAGCCACCAAACGACAACTCCTCAGCCCAGAAACAAGGCTCACTGAAGGCTACAGCAACACCAAAACATAGGTTACAAATCACCCAAACAATCAGCCACCAAAACCCAATGATAAACGCTTACTGTTTCGCGTTAACAAGGAACCAATGGGCGATTCTCACAAGACTGAAGCAAGAGTTCTTATCACCTCAGAAAACACTCTTACTGAAGCTTACAAACACCACAAAATACTGATCACAAAGCGCACCAACAACAGCAACATAACCCAAACTCAAAACAGCCACGAAAAGGGCTTTTCTTACCAACGATCAAGGATCTAAGGTTCCCAACAATTAGATCGGTCTCACCACACCCTTACAGCACACACCAACCTTGGAAACAAACACACAAAGACAGATCACAAACCGATCTCAAAGATCTAAGCAAAACAAATGGAAATCGTTTACCTTTTACAATTTTTCACAGAGATTCAAGAAGGAATCTCGATTCCGGAAAGGTCCACTGAAAGCTGACACAAAATGATCACAGAACACATCAGATCAGATCCCAAAAAAGTCCCAAAATGTGATAGAACAAGGAGGAATCGCTTACCAATCATGAATACTCGCTAAGGGCTCCAAAATCGACAATCTCAAGGGCAAAGGATCACGATTTCTCTCTCAGCAAGGCACGAGTTTTACTAAGTCTTTTCTGTCTCTAAAGTGGCTGCAAAACTCGACCATGGCCTTATAAAAGTCGTCCTAGGGTTTAGGTTCTCCAAACGGGCCAAACACTTAGAAAAATTTCCATAATTCTAAGTCCCTGTGGGCCAAAAGTCTCAAATTCGGCCCGTGTCCCATACTTAGCAATTTTTCCATGATTTGCATCCTCCTTGGTCAGTCCAAACACTCAAAAATCAAATTGACCCGAATCAAATCGATTTTTGTCCCATCGGACCCCAAATTGACCCGTACGAAACTGTCCGCCGGTCCACATGAGAATCTCTCGGCCAAATTGATATCCCGTCGGTCCATCTTGTCCAAAAGCCGACCAAATAAGGTTTTAGGACAGTCCTTGTCCTAAAATATATCCATGTCCGAAATATTAGGGATGTTGTCCTTACGGTCCCTTCACGGTCCCTCAGATGACCCGTGTGTCCAAACTCAGACAAATCTTGTCCGAATCTTATCCTGTCTGAACCTTATCTTACACCAACCTTATCATGTCCAAAAAAAATCTCCAAAATGACAAGATCTTGTCCGAATTTTTCCCAATCCGGACATATCGTCCGTATCGCATCCATACGGACGCTGTCCGATCGTCCGCAGGACACAGTCCGTTCGTCCCATCCAAACGTCCGTACATCCGCATCACGCGTCCGTAACATCCATCCGGACAATCCATCCGGTTGTATCCGAACATGTCCGTTCGTCCATCCGACCATCCCACGCGATCCTCCAAACATCGACAATAGTCCGTCCGCTCGTCCGGCTCGACCCAAAAGTCCGACAATTTCAAAATCCGACAACTTCTCAGAACATCAAAACACCGATGATAGGACCATCCGAACACACAAAAACACCGACAATACGAATTGGCTTGGTCAAGCCCAAGCATCGGTAAATCCGATCTCAAATGTACATTCAGTACACAAAACACCGACGATTCGGGAACTGTCCGACAAACTGACCGAGTTGATAAAATAGTTGCCCGAAGGATGGGTCTTATAGGTTTCCTAATCTAACATGCATAAAATAAATAAAACATAAAACGAGTAAAGCAATAAATAGAAAACAGTAAATCTAAATTAATAAAGCAATAAATAAACTAGACTAAGCATTAAAATAAAAGAGCATAACCTAACTAGGCTTTTGTTAGACTAAGCATAGAGCTACTCTATCAAACAACAAACTCGAGACTAGCTATTATTTCCTAGTATACAGATCTGAAGCTTTAACCCACTCTGGTGGTGCTAAGAACTTCTAAACATACAACCACACCTACTAGATTCAGTTGTTGATATGTCTATATTTTACATGCATTTATCATCCATTGAGCCTTGTCTCATAGCATATTCTTACCATTTCATGACATTTGTTTCCAGTTTTGCATTCTTAAGGTGTTTTGCATTAGGATTGCATGCATATTGTATTTTGGAGCTGTATCAGGTACATTCAAGGAATATTGAAGATGTTGAGGTCAAATGGAGAGAATGGAAGAAGGTAGAGCTTAACTCGACCATACACTCGACCAAGAACTCGAGTAGAGAGTCGAGTGGAACCAAAGAAGAGGACTTGGAGACTGACTCTAGCCAGCAGGTCGTGTCAGTTCCTCGAGTCTGCACCAAAGACTGCACCTTGAAACCAACTCGAGTTCACCACTCGAGTCCACTACTCGAGTTGGAGCCAAAAATGCAATCTTGAGATGGACTCGAGCCAACCACTCGAGTCCACCATAAAGTCGCCATCTTGAAGATTTCTGCCGGACTCGACCAATGGACTCGACCCCCAGCTCGAGTGCACCTTCGAACTTAGCTATTTTGTCTGTTTGTGAGCTAGGGTTTTGTCCTAATCTATAAATACCTTGTATTGCCCTCTGGGTAAAGAGGGGAGTCTGCTGTGTTTTTCTTTGCCTCCAAAACTTGTTCTTTATTTTGTAATCAGATTTCTTTTAATCTGTTTAGTATTTGTGTTTGATTCTCAGTAGTCTCTCTATTTTCATCTTAATCTTTTCATTTATGCAAGTTTTAATGATTTCTGGGTTTGTGTTCTTGATGTTCTTCATGAGTTCTGAGTAGTCTCTAGGGTTCTTAAGGATGGGATAGATTAAGTGTGGAATCTTAGTCTCCTAGGTGGTTTAAGTTTAGATTACTTGATTTCCCTTCTGGATTAGTGTTATTAATGCTAGTTTCTCTCTGATCAATTGGAATTTCAACTTAGGCATTTCCACGCCCACCAAGTGTTTGATGAAATGCCTGAACCAACTAATTCCAGAGATTTACATTCCTAGCCTAAGAGATTAGTTGTCTAGGGTGTTTATTGGCTTTAATAGATTGAATCTTAATGCCTGCTATGCTAGATTTCGCTAAAGAGATTTAGGTCTGGAACTGGATTAGCTTGAAGTTATCTGTCATGAGAGTGGATTTAACTGCTGTTGAGTTTATTGTCTAGGGATTAGCTCTGCTTGAGTATGTTAAACACCTAGGTAGATTAAGAAGAAACACTAATCAATAACCCCATCCTTAAGAGCTTCTGTTTAGTTAATTGAATTCTGTTTGCATTGCTTCTGTAGTTTCTATCAGTAACTATTGTTCTGTTAGCTTCTGTTATTAGTTTCTGTAATGCTTCTAATTATTGTTCTGTTAGATTGTTAATCTTATGATCTACTGCTTGGCTTGACTTAAATTGGTTTGATTGCATCCTTTCTGGTTAATAGCTCACCCATTTGGATTGACACATTTCTGTGCTACAATGACAGTGCATTAGGGAATTGACCCATATCAGTTTGACTTATGTCAAATTGACCGTATACCAGTTGTACACTTAAACATCTCCCTTAAGAGAATGTTCAGCATTAAGATGTATACTAAGGTAACTAGACTGATTAAGAACAATCAAACATTTAATAAACCCTAAAAGTATATCCCATCATCGACCACCACCCTCGTGGTCTAAAAGATCTACGCCCTTATCTCACTTGATGATTATAGAAGAGATAGGGTTTTAGGGTTTCAAATCTAATAAAACAGTAAATAAAAATAGAACTAAACTACTGAAGAATAACAATCAAAATAAAAGCATAAACATCAAGAAGAAATAAACCATAGAAAGAAGAACTTTGATATGAAATTTAGGGTTACAAAGTATGTAAAAGGTAAGAGTTCCCTTTTCTAAAGTGTTTACATGAGTATTTATAGATCTAGGGTTCTTAGGTGTCAAAATCTTGAGTTTATCTCATCCTTAAAAATCTCAAAACCAAAAATAGGAGATCAGCCCACTCTTAGATTGCCACATAAGAAAATTACAGACTTTTCAGACGTCAAAATCGACCCTGATGGGTCAATTCTAAGATCGATTTTGGGTTCCATTCTCCGACTGGTCGATGCATCTTCTGAGAGTTTTCTCGGGAAATTTTTTGGACTCCATATCGACCCTGACTGGTAGATTCTAGCATCGATATTGGTCTCTTTCGATTTCTTGAAATCCTTTTCCGAACGTGTATGATACAAGTGGTGAAGCCAACTCTCCCATAGGTTCTACCAGGCTCTGAAAGCACTCTAAACATCAAGTTTTAGCTCCAAGTACCTAGAATTATATAAACACATGCAAACACACTAGAACTACACTAAATATTAGTTATAAGGCATCAAACTAACTTATTATAATGTATAAAAATATGTAAAATACAGTGTTATCAACATGATACCTCGTGAGATGGCTTACGCGAGCCTAACCGAAGGTGACAAAGAAGAAGAAGCCAAGGAGGAAGCAAGTGATGGTAAGACTTGTGATGAGGACGATTGGAGCGAACTCAAAGCACCGATAGTGGAGTTGAAACCACTTCCGAAAGGGCTAAGGTACGTATTTTTAGGGCCAAATTCAACGTATCCTGTCATAATAAGTGATAAGCTTAATGATGATGAAATTTCCCTTTTACTTTATGAATTGAGAAAATATACAAAAGCAATAGGATATTCCCTAGATGATATCAAAGGTATATCCCCCTCCTTATGCATGCATATAATACATTTAGAGGATAAATCTAAGAACTCTTTTGAACCTCAAAGACGTTTAAATCCAAATTTGCGTGATGTCGTAAGAAAAAAAATTCTTAAACTTCTAGATGCAAGTATTATTTATCCTATATCAGATAGTACTTAGGTCTCACCTGTTCATGTTGTGCCTAAAAAAGGTGGTATCACTGTGATAAAAATTGAAAATGACGAACTAGTTCCTACTAGAACTATCACCGGGCATAGGATGTGTATTGATTTTAGAAAATTAAATGCTGCCGCTAGAAAATATCACTTTCCTCTTCCGTTCATTGATCAAATGTTAGAAAGATTAGCGAATCACTCTCACTATTTTTTTTAGATGGGTATTCAGGATTCTTTCAAATCCCAATACATCCTCGAGATCATGAAAAACAACATTTACATGTCCTTACACCTTTGCTTAATGAAGAATATCGTTTGGATTATGTAATGCACCTGCGACTTTTCAACGGTGTATGATGTCGATATTTTTATATTTAATTGAATCAGTAATTGAGGTGTGTATGGATGATTTCTCTGTGTACAGTTCTTCGTTTGGTGGTTGTTTGTCGAATTTGTGCAAGGTACTCGAACGATACGAAGAGACAAACCTTGTACTTAATTAGGAAAAGTGTCATTTCATGGTGAGAGAAAGAATCGTTCTTCGGCATAAGATATCGGAAAGAGGGATTGAAGTCGACAAAGCCAAGATTGATGTGATGACAAGCCTAGGGCCTCCAAAAACGGTGAAAGACATACGGAGTTTTCTGGGTCATGCAGGATTTTACCGAAGATTCATCAAAGACTTTTCAAAAATAGTAAGACCGCTCATGAGATTGCTATGCAAAGAGGTGAACTTCGACTTTGATGACGCATGTCACGAAGCATGACAATAGTATAACCACCGGATTGGGTATTACCGTTCGAGATCATGTGTGATGTTAGCGATTATGCGGTAGGAGCTGTGCTTGGACAACGTAAAGATAAAAAGCTGAACGTCATCTATTATGCGAGTAGGACGCTAGACGAAGCGCAAATGAATTACGCCACTACAGAGAAAGAACTTCTAGCGATCGTCTTTGCTTTTGAGAAGTTCCGCCATTACTTGGTCGGTTCTAAAGTTATTGTACACACAGATCATGCAGCACTAAGGTACCTACTTGCGAAGAAAGATGCGAAGCCAAGACTACTCCGCTGGATATTAATCCTACAAGAGTTTAATTTAGAGAAAAAATACAAGAAAGGAATAGAGAATAGAGTAACTGATCACCTTTCTCGAATGAGGATCACTAACGAGATTCCTATTGACGAATCACTACCGGAAGAGCAAGTCTATGCCATTAGAGTTCTTGTTGGCGAGCACAAACTCAACAAGGAGCTGAGAAGCATTAACGCCGTCAAGGACAAGTCACCATGGTATGCTGACATCGTCAACTATCTCGCATGTGGGGAGAAGCCGCCCTATCTCATCGGATACCATAAGAAAAAGTTTTACAAGGAGATAAACCGATACTATTGGGATGATCCGAACCTCTACACGCTATGCAAGGATAAGATATATAGAAGATGTTTTTCGAAGAATGAAGTTCATGGGATTTTAACAGGGTGTCATGGATCGACATACGGAGGACATTTCACTACATTCAAGATGGTGGCTAAAGTTCTACAAGCTGGGTTTTGGTGGCCAACTTTATTTACAGACACTCACCGATTCATTCTCGCTTGTGACGCATGTCAAAGGAAAGGAAACATAAGCCAAAGAAACGAGATGCCTAAAATCCCGATAATGGAAGTAGAAGTCTTCGACGTATGGGGAATCGATTTCATGGGACCATTCCCTAACTCTCACGGTAATAACTACATTATCGTGGTTATGGATTACGTATTTAAATGGGTAGAAGCAGTAGCATGTCCAACAAACGACGCGAAGGTGGTCCTAAAACTTTTTAAGAGCATCATATTCCCGCGATTTGGAGTTCCGAGAGAGGTGATTAGCGATGGAGGAACACACTTCATTAACAGAACCTTCGATAAACTCCTACAGAAGAATGGCGTGAGATACAAGGTGGCAACCCTATATCACCCTCAAACAAGCGGACAAGTGGAAGTCTTGAACCGAGAAATCAAAGCAATCTTGGAGAAAACGGTGAATGTTTCAAAGAAGGATTGGTCGCTTAAGCTAGACGATGCTTTATGGGCTTATCAAACAGCTTTCAAGACTCCCATAGGTATGACTCCTTTCAACCTTCTCTATGGGAATTCATGTCATTTGCCAGTAGAGATCGAGTATAAAGCTATGTGGGCTGTCAAGATGCTAAACTACGACATCAAAACCGCGGCGGAGAAACGACTCATGCAACTGAACGAGCTAGACGAAATTCACCTAGATTCTTATGAGAATGCCCGAATATACAAGGAAAAGACTAAGACATTTCACGACAAGAGAATACTTCGACGCGAGTTCAAGAAAACAATCAAGTCTTACTATTTAACTCCCGTTCGAAGTTCTTCCCGGGAAAGCTATGATCTCGTTGGCATGGACCTTTCAAGATAAAGTCGGTGACACCTTATGGAGCTATAGAACTATGGGATAAAAATGGAAAAAAGTTTCAAGGTGAACGGGCAGAGATTGAAGCCATATATCAGTTGTGAAGTTATTCTCGAACAAGAAACCAGAGACTTGGGAGATCCCACGGAGCTTCAGGACGAGTCAAAAAATCACTAGGACGGTAACACAGTCAAGCTCAACGACGTTAAACGAGCGCACTTGAGATGCAGTCTCATGTTATCCTTTTGTAAATATTTTGCCAACCTTTCAATTTCTTGCATATTTTAGTTCTAATGGTCGAACAAGTGGCTCGAGATTCGAAGAACATTTTCAAAATAATAAAATTGAGTGTCAATGAAGAGCATCAATCCTGGACGGTTGATACCAGAACGGTCAGCATGGTCGGACAAGAGCGTCGATCGTCCACGATCGACGCATTTCCTGAGCTCGAGGTATCAATAGAAGTATCGATCATGGACGGTCGATACCAGAAGGTAAGTAAGTCAAATTAAAATTTTCGGTTTGCTTCGGTTTGTAATAACTAAACCAAAATCAGTTTTGAGAAACAAAAGAGAGGGTTTGGTGTCTACAAAACACAAAAAAAAAAAAACAAATCATCTCCTTCTTCCTTCACCCCATTGTCGATTTTAAGCCTCCATTAAAAACTCTCCCCAAGTTTTTCACCTCTCACATTTCCATCCCATTTAAACTCAAAATTTGGTGTGGATTGAGGATTATATTCTCTAAATTACACCTCTAAACTCTATTCTTCCTCATCTCAACCAAGGTATGTTCTCAAATTTCTAAATTTCTACATTAATGTAAAAGCTTGCTCCTTGTTGAAATTGATGGAAGTTTAGCTAGAGGATCATGGGCTTTCCTAGGTATTGGTATAGAACTTTGAATTAGTGATCAATTTTAGCTTTGATTAAGGAAATTAGGTTGATTAGAACTTAGGGTTCTTCATGATAATTAAGTTTCCAATTTGGGGAAAATAGAAATTTAAGCTTGGAATGGCTAATTGAATGTGGTATCATGGTTCTAAGCCTATTAAATTAGCATATCATTAGATAAATCATATTATTGATTAGTACCATGGACCACATAATATTGAATTGGGGTTTAGTTGTTATTTTGTAGGAACTACAATGAGGAGAAGTAAAACAACTACATCTCCAGCTCAATCACCACCTCAACGATTGCTAAGAAAAAGGGAGAGTCGAACACAAACAGACAAAGCTAAGGGAAAACAACCGGCCAGCAACTCGCGTGACGGTCCTACACCTGCTCGCAAGCACAATCCACTCGTGACTCGTGAGTATAAAGCAGCCACAAAGAAGCTCTGCTCGCTTGATTTCGTACAAACACGTTTTCCCGATGATCTGCAGCTGATCTTTTATAACAGGGGACTTGGTGACTTCTTTAAAATGGCAAACTTCGCATTCAAGTACCACACATGTGATTTCTTAGCTTCAGTTCGAGTTGAGAAAGGACGAAGCATCCATGGGGAGACAAGTTCTATTGTGTTTATGATAGGATGTGATGAGCATAGGGTAACTTTTGACGAGCTAAACGAGATATATGGGTTTAGTAGGGCACGAACACGAAAGCGGTAACATCTCTAGCTAAAGCACGATCGGTTTGGGAAAGCGGATGGTCAGTTCATATTAGGAAGATCTAAGGCATCACTAATCCGTCATCCCGCATTACGCTATGCCAAAAGAGTGCTCTCCAACATGTTTTTTGCAAGACACGCAACAAGCAATGTACAACGAAAAGAATTGGCCCTCCTTACAAAAGGGATTAAACCGTTGTTGGTCTCCTGCAACGACGGGACTATTATAGAGGGAATTACACAACCTCTGAGCCTCGCCGAGGTATTAGCTCAAAGCCTACTCTATTTTGCTGAAGGTTCTAAGAAAACAAAGAAGCCAGATTTTACAGTGAACATTGGTGGGGTCATCACGCCGATCTTGATGCACCTTGGACTCGATTTGGGAGATACTCGTATGAGATACACTCGCGATGCAAGCGTCGTGCCACTAGATCTCCAGCACCAAGCACAACCAACCCTTCTTTCTCGCTCGACACTTCGGAGTCTAGTGGACTCTAAACTCAGCGTAAGATCTTGTTTTTTTTTTTTTTTCTTTTAGTTTCCTTCCATTTTATTTTCTTTTACTAGTCTACCTTTTGTATCGTTTACGATGTTTCTCTTTTGATTTATTTCCACCGAGACGGTGAAAAATAAGTCTGGGAGAAGCATCGTAAACTTCTAACCTTTTCTTTTTCATGATTTATTTTCTTGTTTCCCTTTATTTTTATTTTGACATTTTCATGTATCTTTCTATGTTCTTTTTATTTTGCATTTAGGAACTAAGAATTGTTGTACTCTTTTTCCCTTAGCCATGGTTCAATAACTCGTGGCAAGGTTTTAATGAGGCAACAATTTTTGAACTTTACCACTATGTTATCTATACTAATATTTTTTACGCTTTTTGAAAATTAGCAAGTAGTCTCGAGCAGGAAAATTGGAAAACCCATAAGTGGATCAACAAACCCCAAAAAGACCATTCTTTCGGAGACTTTAACGACTCAAAGTTGACTTCTCACCCTAATGAATTTAATTATTCTTGATTTGGGTCTCGAGATACATTGGACATGATACCTCTATGAGACCCTGCAAGGCTCGTCTAAGTAAGTACGATTCCCCTCTTCCTTCCCTTCGATAAGTAAAGAAAAGGATATAGGTAATAAAGAAGTGAATTGGGAGTTGGAAGCTACCACTTTTAACGTTCGCGTCTCATGGAAACCTTTCCCTAAGGAGAGAAAAGGATATAGGTAATAAAGAAGTGAACCGGGTGTTGGAAGCTACCACTTTTAACATTCGCGTCTCATGGAAACTTGTCTAAAGAAAAGGGGAGAGTTAGAAAGAAAAGGCGATCGATAAAAAAAAATGATACCCTAGAAAAGTAGGGAGAAATCGATCGACCTTGAAGTGAGAAAAGGAAGAGGAAAGGAATTGTACTAAGACGGTTTTGAACGTATATAAATCCGAAAGAGTAAGTGTTCTTGTCTTTTGGTCGATGGTTCCAAGTCGAGATATCACGTTTAAACTAGACAAGGGGAGACAACAAAGAGGATTCTAAATTCGAAGAATAATGTGGCTCCGAATTAAGGTAACTTGCTATGCTTATGGTGAAGTACATGTAGTACGTTTAGAACTGCTTCTATCTCCCTAAGTTGAAAGATATTGATACGATAAGATAATGTAAGGTATTGTCCAAAATAGATATTGTAGATCTTCTTCACTAGCTTAGCTTTGTATGCTTGAGGACAAGCAAAGAGATAAGTCTGGTAGAGTTGACAACGCTCATATTTACATGTTTTCATGCATTCATATAGGTTAGTTCCATAAGTTTTAGTTAGCATTTAGAGTTATTTTAGTGCATTTGCAGATGTTTATATAATTATAGGTACTTGGAGCAAAACCGGTGTT
This sequence comes from Boechera stricta, assembly GCA_018361395.1. Lineage (NCBI taxonomy): Eukaryota > Viridiplantae > Streptophyta > Magnoliopsida > Brassicales > Brassicaceae > Boechera > Boechera stricta. The sequence goes on along the minus strand of CM031539.1, from coordinate 18,572,377 downwards.
TTCAGAATGTTTTGGAGCTTTAAGAAGCCATGGAGACTTGGGAGCTACTTGCTCGGGCCGAGAGTATCACGAATAGCCACCTCAAAGGAAGCAGCGGCCATAGCATCAACCGTGGGTTGTCGATGCTCTCTATGAGCATCCCATCAAGCCAAGCATCAATCTGGGACGATCGACACCAGAGGGGAGCCCAAGCTCAGAAGCTGACAACGGAGACCGTCGACGTAAGCATCGAGCGTGGCCCATCGATGCCCCTCCTGAGAATCCACGTCGAGCAAGAGCGTCGGACGTGGCCCATCGACGCTGACTCACCGGGCAGAAAAGGAAAGTTCGGTTAATGCGAATTGCAAAGTATGGGAAGTTTTGGGTCGAATTTGTGCCTTCTAGAAGCTTTTGGGGCATGACCTAGACTCCTCCAAGTCTCCTAAAATTCTATATAAACACATGTAGCCTCCCTCATAAGGGTTCCCACTTTTTGTACCATTTTGTAGCCACCACCTAAAGAGAGAAATTCTCAAACACTCTTGTTTTTAAGTTTCATTTATGTTTATGCATTACTTCTTTTTCTTCTGTCTCTTTGTTTTCTTTTACTGTTTTTATTTATAGTTTATTATGTCTTTCATCTCATATACTTTCTTCACCCTCAAAGTTATGAGCGAGTAGATCCTTTAGATCTCGGGGGTGGAGATCGATGATGGCATCTTTTGATTAGAGATTGATGTTTTCTGTTCTTAACCGATTAACTACCTTGCATGTGTTCCTAAGGCTAGATTTACTCTGTGGGGAGTTGTCTAAGAGCTTGGTCTAATCCGTTGGGCGTGACCAAGTGTTTCGGGAATTCTATATACCACGAAAGTGGATAGAAGAATTTCGGATCTACATAATCGGAATCCTAGTCGATCGATAAATCAATTCTTACTTGTGAGATTATCTAAATTAGCTTTGATCAAGTTAGTTTATCATCTTAGAGTCTTGATGCCACGAAAGTGGATTAGGGTCTCGGAAGTAAGCATGTTAGGGGATTGGCTACTTTGTATAATTGCAATTGCTGGTCAATCCGGTCGATGACGAGGTCGTTCTCAATTCCGTAATTTAATTTACGCTATTTAAATTCCGCAATTTATTTTACGCACTTTATTTTCTGCTATTTATATTTCCATAATTTATTTTTTGAAATTTAATATCCGCACTTTAATTTATGCATTTTTATTTTATGCACTTTATTTTCACCTATTTATTTTATGCAATTTAATTCAGTAATTTAATTGTTGTTTATTTAATTATTGCTTATTTATTTGCACTTTAGATAATTAAAACTAAAAACTCAAACAATTATAATTTGCCTAGATTAGATTCACATATGTACTCTCTGTGTAGCTGTTCTCAGTCCCTGCGGATCAATCCCGAACATAATACAATTGCATTTAACCGTGCACTTACGGTAAGATCGGGTTAAACTCTCGAGACTACTTTCTACTAGTGTTCGGGTGAAACCTGAGACGAGGTGAAACAAATCCTCTTATCAACAATCGTCCAGCACGTCTTCATCCAGCGCACACCATAGCATGACCAACGACCTCTCCCAACAAACACAATCAATTCGGAGGCCCAAGACACACCATAGCGCACTCCGTTCCTGCGTAGTGTTCATCCCAGCCTGCTACTAGGGTTGTCACCAGAATGCAAGAGTTCCTCCCTATCGTTACCATAACGACCCACCCAAGGAATACTGACGATAGACTGACTTTCTGGGCCAGAATTCGTCCAACAACAGACTGACGCACAGTCTCAACATTCGATCTAAGTCATATATCTGAGAGTCCGGGTCTACAACGTAGCAAGCCACATGACACTCCTAGATCAAACTCACGCAAGCTCTCACACTTACGTACATAATGCACAATCATCACGCTCAAAATGCTATCAGTCATCAATCATCACACATCTGATTAAATTTCAATCTTAACTTAAACTAAGTGATACATATATAGGTACGTAATATATATATACAAACACAATCAACAACACATCTATTATTATTAGACATATCGCATACATACTTTAATCCCAGACTCAAACTAAAAAAACTCATTATATCTCAGAACTAAAAGAAACACTTAACAAGTCCTCATCTTAGCTCACGATTGCTGAAGACCTTTCTGAATCTGTAATTGCTGCTTAAGAAACTGCTACTTTTGGAACTTTCCTAAAATAAAAACTTTTCCGAATTAGTAACTTTCAAAAAATAGTAACTTTTTAAAAATATCAACTTTCCTAAAATAGTAACCTTACGAAACCTTCTCAAAATGGAAAGTCGGGTCAATGGAGGTGGTTTTATGCTCAGGCTGCAGGAGAACAACACATAAACGAACTCAGATCAATGCATAAACTGGGTTCAGCTTTTACCCAAAAAGACCATTTTACCCTTGAAGATTAAACACTCAGTTCTGGCCAAACGGTGATGAATCTGACAAAACTAATCCCGGAAATGAATAAATCGAAGCAAGATGAACCACTTACCCGAAAAAATCAGATTCAACGGTCACCAAAAGATTTTCCGGCGAACCTTTCGGCGGCTATTTCGGGCGCGTCCGACGATGTATGGACAAGCGGTTGGCGGTGTCGGCTTTGTCTCGGTGAGAGCTTTTGGCGCATGTCACAATCGGAGATCAGACGGTGGAGCTCCAAAGACTTTTCTGGTGATGGCACGGTGATTCCGACTGTGGGTGGTGGCGGTCCGGCGATGGCTTTAAAGGCACCGGTTTGACAGGGCTTCGCCAAGGCTTTTAGGTGTGGAAGAATATGAACCCTTACATCCTTACCCCTTCTTTTATATGTGATTAGAGGGGGAACCCTAGGGTTTTTGGGGAGATGGGCCCTTTGGTGGGCTTGGGCTGTTACAATTATCCCCTATTACAGAGGAATTCGTCCCCGAATTCTGCCCATCACCTCGTTCCTCGCTTTGGTCCTTAAAGAGTTGAGGATAGTCCGTCCGCATCTGTTTCTCTGATTCCCAAGTCTCTTCTCTGATCCCGTCTCTTTCCCAACATACCTTGATTGACTGCATATAGTAAACTCCCTCGAAATGAGTTACCTTACCCTTTCTAAAATATTTTATCTTGAATTAAGGAGTCCTACCTTAATTGCAATGTATTTGGTTTTCTTTTAACTTAGACTAGATAATCAAAAATGTGTCCTTAACATTTTTGGTTAATAAACATTATGCATTCTAATAAAAGACATATCACTTTTGCATTGTCTTGAAGCTTGAAAGAATTTTCACTTCCATGTGTGTTCTTTCAACGGTTTTCCTTTCACCGCTTTAATGCAACCACAGTTGATCCATTGTTAGACTTGTTTCGCAACATGGTATCCGAAGACGATAAACATGACCACTATGACTTTGACAATCCAGCAAGCTTGGGACTGACATGCTTCCTCTGCGCACTCTGATTAAAACTTGATCCTCCTTTAAGTAGGACAAGTTTACAACGTAACAACCTTTGTGATCCTTTGTGATCTTTTTCCCGCGTCCTTGGTGCATTTCTTACTCACCGTCCACAATGACTTTTATTTTCTCCTTAAACTTTGGTGTAGATGCTCTTTTTATTCCTCTACGTAATCCTTCTCATTGTCCTTAGTGCGTTTACTCATCGTTGTCCTTAATGAGTTTACCCTGTTACCTCTTCTCTCGTTCTCAAAAGATTGTTGAAGAATAAGAAACTTGTCGGTAAACTTGCAATGAAATATATTCCGTAATATTTCATAGCTCAGACAACTTTACGTAAAGTACAAATGAAACTTATCCTATCTAGTGTGGTGTCCTCCCACAATGTTTCTAGCTTTCCTTAGAATAACTCTTTCCTATCCTTCCCAAGTAATAAGGAAATACGATATCCAACACTTATATCCAAACCTCTGGCGATAACTCAATAGTTCAGCCTGCAATTCAGTAACTCTTCTCGCGCCTGACGAATCAGCCTCAATCCTTGATGGATTCAGAGTACTAACAATAACACACTACAAGAAAATGGCATATTGGTAGCAGTGCATTGTAGCACTAATTCATCAACTGCTACTAAAAGTAAAAAATTCGGTTTCCAACTTTTTCGTAGCATTAAATTAGTGCTGGGAAAAGATTTCAATAAGCGGGAACCTAAAATGATACTATAGCGAAAGAGTTTGGAGGCAAAACACATAACCATTTTTTCGTTTTCATGCCATTGATACTGTCGAGCATCAAACCTCATTTGGGCAAATTTCAGTTTTCACCAAATCCTTTTCTCTCAAAGACCACCAGAAACACATTTCCCCTTTTAATTTCAGTAGTCTCGATTCCTCAATTTCCTGTGTCTGTGTGTAAGTAGATCTGAAATGAAATTCAGCTCTCTTCCTGAGCTCGTGTCGTCTCAGCAGCTCTCGTCCATCGATCGATATTTCAGGCGTCAATCGATATTTCAGGTGAAACCAACTACTGTTCTGTAGTTATGAACCTAGATTTAGTTCCTCATTCAAAGTGCCTTGATTTCTCGATTAAATTCAATTACCTCTCACTGTAGCAAGATTCGAACCCAAAGCTCTATTTGAATATCTAACACATTTGAGGATAAGCAGAAAACTCAGGTTATACATTTTCGATTTATGGTTCTTATTCGCTTCAAATTTGAGTTATTTTTTCGCATTATGAATGAGTAGATTCACGTTATTGCTTTGGTTGGATATTGTTGCAACATTTGGAGTTTTCAAGGTTTCTTTTTGGGGTGAAGCGACTTAAACTCTTAAACCAATCTGCAACATAGAGGTTACTTCTCATCAAATATAAGTTTTTTTCTTGGTTCAGTATGTCTTGTTTGTGTTTTTGATTGTTCCGACTTTTAAGTCTCTGATTGATTTAATAGATGAGTGTTTATTGCTGCAAATGTGATTGACAATGTGTTTGTTTGGTGTTTGAGATCCTTATGGGTTTGTTTTGTTTTGTTTATGGGTTCATAAAAATGGATGAAAAGTCATGGGTTCATCTTAACAGTAAGTGAAAACTTTTAAAAATTGAGGGTTTAATTGGGGATTAATAGAGTTTAAGGTTTGTCATTGTTTTTTTATTTCATCTGAATTCAGAAGAGCTGATCCTGGTTATGAGAAAGGTGCGTGGGACTTTGTGAGTCTGTTGGTTCAGGTTCGGGAGAAAATTATCATTTGCCCATGCATTGACTATCGCGTAGTTCGTCAATCAGCCGGTGTTGTTGTTGATCATCTTGTAATAAAGGGAATGGATTGGAGTTACAAGATGCGGGAGGATTGGTATCATCATGGAGAATTGATGAAAAGAGACCCGTCCCAAAACAAAAACAGCTCTGACTTTTTTTTTTTTTTTGCGAACCCAGAGCACGATCGATCGATCCATATATTGGATCGATCGATCATCGATGGTCGATCCTACGGTCCCCAATCGATCAAACAACCATACTGATCGATCGATCGATCCACCCATGATCGATCGATCGATCCACCCATATGATCAATCGATCGGAACTCTGACCGATCGAACTCAAGTATCACTACAAGAAAACTCGCTATTTGCGATGGAATTTTGCGATGGCAAACCTCCGTCGCAATTTGCGATGAATCCGCGATGGCTTCGCGAAAACATTGCGACGGAAGCAGAAACCATCGCAATTTTGCGACGAAAATATCCGTCGCAGATTTGCGGCGATCTCGCTATATATTTGCGATGATTTAGCGGAGGCAAGTTCGCAAATCCGCAGAAATCTGCGATGAGCGATGAATAATTTTGAGTAGCAAATTTGCGATGAATCTGCGAGGACCTTAAGCGTTCCTCGAATATCATCGCAAATTTATGAAATTTGCGTCTTTGCGACGGAAAAAATTTGCGACGGATTTGCGATAATGCCGACATGGCAGGAAGGTAGATGGAACGCGTTTTAAATGATATGTACCTAACTATTTGCGACGAACAAATCCGTCGCAAATATATCGCATACATCGAAATTTGATCCATCCAAATTTTGAAAATCGCAAATTGCAGCAGTTCCTCGCAAATTAACTTCAGTAACAAATCCATCGAATTTCCATAGCAATGTCATCATAAATTTTCCCATCTCATAAATAGCCAAGCATTTAGTTATTTTTCATAACAATTCACACAACAATTGAGAAAAAAAAAAAATATGTAGTGAGTGAGTTACAAAATGGCGTCCCAGCATGAAGTATATGAATTACGGAAGTGGATGTATAATCGAAAAGATCCGGAGACGAGGGAAGTGACAAAGGAGAATCGTGTCGGATTGCGRGCATTCATCCGCCAGCCACTAATAACCCATATGCAAGGGTGTAACATTTTCTGTCCTTTAGAACGTGCAAGAACAATCAATATTTGAAATTGAGTGACGCATCAGATAATGAGGATTTATGCCAAATTATTATGTCTGGTTTTCACATGGAGAGGCTTTTTAGTCTGGTGCGTGAAGTAGAAGTGACGGTGATGGTGTTGATCAACCGGTTATACTGCTAATTATAACTACTCAAAAACATGTTTGAAAATTATCAAGAGTCTCATCCAGAAAATAGGTATCATGATATGGTCACAGATGCATTTCATGAATCTATTCCTGCATTTGTTGATGAAACTAGGGAAGAACCTAATGTTGAATCACAACAGTTTTATGATATGTTAGACTCTGYAAATCAACCTATCTATGAGGGATGTAGGGAGGGGTTATCTAAACTGTCACTGGCATCTAGGATGATGACAATTAAGAGTGATAATAACCTAACTGAAAATTGCATGGACGAATGGGCTGAATTATTTAAAGAGTATTTGCAAGATAATATTTTCCGAGAGTTCACTGAAATACAGAAATTAGTTGCGGTCTTGTTACCATCAGAAATGATGATGCGTATTGATAATTGTATGATTTTTTGGAAAGACAACGATAAGCTGCAGGAATGTCGATTTGTGGGAAGCCGAGATCAACCATCTACCAGACGTCCCATACCAACGTATGTGGTATTTGCCAATCACGATAGATTGGGTTATACAATCAGAAAGGACATCGGCAGCAATGAGATGGCATGCACAACATACAAGAGGATGGGGAGGTCCGACATCCGTCAGATGCAAAGGCGTGGCAACACTTCCAGACGGTATATTCTGACTTTGCTAACGAGTGTAGAAATGTCTATCTTGGCTTATGCACTGACGGTTTTAGCCCATTTGGTTTGTCTGGGAGACAATACTTGGCTTAACAGTCATAGTGACGCCACACAATCTTCCACCAGAAATGTGCATGCAAAGGGAATTCTTGTTTATGAGTATTCTAGTCGGTCCGAAGCATCCAAGCGATCTCGATGTATTTCTGCAACCTTTGATTCATGAGTTGAAACATTTGTGGTATGGTGTACGGACTTTCGATCATTCACAACAACGCATTTCAAAATGCGGGCAGTGCTAATGGACAATTAGTGACTTCCGCATATGGAATGTTATCGGCCGACCCACATGGGAGGTTATCGGTCCATATTGCATGGATCGATCGATGCTTTTCAACTAAAGCATGGAAGGAAACCATGCTGGTTTGATTGTCATCGCCGCTTCTTCCCATGCATCATTCTTACCGGAAGAATAAAAACTATTCAAGAAGAACAAAGTCGGCGTGTTCCCCCCAGTATAGTGAACAAACGTGTTAGAGCAGATTGATTATTGCAGGAAACATGTATATGGGGAAATTGGCACTACGGCAAACATGCCTGACGGATATGGGAGTTGTCACAATTGGCATAAGAAGAGTATCTTTTGGGAGCTTCCCTACTGGAAAGATCATCTATTACGGCACAACCTTGATGTGATGCACATCGAGAAAATTTTTTTCGATAACATCATGAATACGATTTTGAATGTGCAGGAACGGGCAAGAGTAAAGACAATTTCAAATCAAGGTTGACTTCTAAATATGCGTAAGAAGCAGATATTACGTGGGATGAAAATTACCTATTCGATCTTTCGCTTGTCCGGGAATGCAAAGCAAGTGTTGTTTGACGGGTTGCTTGTAAAATTTCCATGGGTATGTGTCCAAATTCTCAAGATGTATAGAGCAAGGAAAAAATTGCTGGTATGAAGAGCACGATTGTCATGTATTCATGCAGCGATTATTACCGCTGCATTACTTGAGCTCACCGACACTCACACGCTAGCAATTGCGTAATATAGTAATACAGTTTTAGTAGTGTTGTCCCATTAATTATTTTTATGTGTTTAACAGTAATAAACTATACATCAATTTTCAGGCATTGGAGCATTTTTCAGAGATCTATGCATACGAACACTTACAGAGGAGGGCATAATGCAATTACACATAATATCCCAGTTATTGGTAACTTAAAAAATATTTCCACCATTTGACGTGATGGAACATCTTCCGATCCACCTACCACATGAAGCAGCCTTGGAGGTCCAGTATTTCGATGGATGTACCGCTCGAGCGATTTATGGGACATCTAAAAAGAAAGGCAAAGAATCTGCAAAGTTGAAGGATCGATCGTGCAGGAAGTTTGACCGAGGAAACCTCTCACTTCACTTCCTACTACTTTCCCAAGTCGAACAAAGAAAACTCGTTGGACGATATGACGATGGAGGGTTGCACCAACATATAACGAGGTCCCAGATATCTTCTCCAAATAGGAGACTCGGTGGGAAGTTGAAAGAAATTTGGTGGGAAGACTACAAATATTCTGCTGCTCACAATTATATATGCAAAATTGTGAGGAGTGCACGATAGAGAGGTATAATTTTATTTATTTCATATTTAAATATAAATCTAAAAAGAGATATATGTTTGTTAAAAGAATTTTTTTTATAGTGAATTCGACAGCAAATGCGAAGCTCTCCCTGATTTCCAAGAACAAGAGAAGGTACAAAGAACGTGATTTCTGATGGTTAAAATACTATGTAAGTTTTGATGTATAAATAAATATATATACATATATTTATATATATATATATTTATTTATTACTTCCTTTAAAACTAAATATAAATATATAATTTCGTAATTAATATCACAGGTAATGAATGGATGCAAACCAGCCCTTGCCTCTCTCGGTTACATGAGATTGTTCAAGAACCCATTAAGATCACTACTGTCGATGTACTTCACTCGCGGTTACTTTTCATATGAATGAGCATGGCTCCAAGAGGTCAACGCAAATTATGGAATTCACGTCAGGTGAAAATGACTTACGGTATTTTGCACTAAATTATGGAAGTATCATATCCAGGAATTATCGGGTTGAAATGCGTTTTGTTCAAATGTCATTGGTATGATCCAACGGTCGGTCGAGGCGTTCGCACAAACTCTTTAGGGGTAACTGATGTCAATGCCAGCAAAAATTTTTCCAAATTTGAACCGTTCATCCTAGCAAGTCAAGCAGAACAAGTGTGTTTCATTCCATATCCTCGGATAAGGGAAAGACGAGAGACGTGGTTATCTGTGATCAAAGTGAATCCAAGAGGTCGAATAGTCGGAGAAGTTGGTGATGGCTTTGCAACAAGAAAGATCAGCAGACGCTTTCTGTAGTTATGGAGTCAAAGATATATTTCATATTGATCCACAAAACCAGAAGTTGAAGAGATGACCATGGAGGAGGTCAAGATCCGGAATGTGAAGAGTTCGAGGAAACAGACGACGGAGAAGAAACTGATAGTGAAAACTCAAATGTATCTGAAAATTATTCTGATTAAATATTTGTATGTTAGTATATGTTTCATGTGTTACACGTAAAATACGATGTTTTTATATTATTTTGATTTAGTGATATATAACTTTATATATTTGGATAAGTTAATAATATAAATGATTTTTTTTTCATGTTTTTCCCTGAGGAACTCATGATCCATCGCAGTTCCATCGCGAATATAAGTATTGCTACGGATCTGACGATCCATCGCAAATATCGCAAAATCGAACCCAAACCCATTCAATTTTTTGCAGTTATCGAATTTTAATAGAATAAGTTTGCGATGACGGATCCATCGCAAATCCATCGCAAAATGCGAACCCAAAACCCCTAATTCTAATTTTTTGCATCTCAGTTATCGAATTTAATTGAAATAAGATATCTTTGCGATGGATCCGCCGCAAGTCCCAGTGAACCCAAAAAACCTAAACTAAATTTTTTGCATTCGCGGTTATCGAATTTTAATTAATTCGAAATAAGTTTGCGATGGATTTGCGATGGATCCATCGCAAGTCCATCGCAAAATGCCAAACCCTATCGCACGCGATAATGGCATGGAGGGTATTATATTACCTTCTTCTTCCTCCTCGTTTGCGACAAATCGTCCCTGCTCGTCCCTCTCCGACTCTCCGGCGAACCTTCTCTCTCTCTCTCTCCTCGCGCCTCCTCCGGCTGCCTCCTGGCTTCTCCGGCCTCCCGGTTTTCCTCCTAGCTGCCTTTCCTCCTCCCGGCCGGCGAACCAGCCGTCCTCCTCCGGCGACCGCTCATCCACCTCCGGCGATACTCCTCCTGCCCGCGTAGCAATGTATGATTTTTTTTTTTTTTAATTTTGATTTTTGATTTTGTTTACTAATTTTAGGATGTTGAAATTATGATTTGGAATTAGAATTTGTGAATTAGATTGGGAATTAGAATTTGTGAATTAGATTGGGAATTAGAATTTGTGAATTAGTTTGGGAATTAGAATTTGTGAATTAGTTTGGGAATTAGAATTTGTGAATTTGTGAATTAGATTTGGAATTAGTTTTTATTACAAAAAACGTTTATATAATATAATTTTTGATTTTTTAGGTTTTGTGATTTAGTAATTTTTTAAAACAATATAAAAAACGTTTATTAGAATTATTAAACAAAATATGTGATTTATGTTATATAATTTATATTTTATTTAGGTTTTTTGTTTTTGTTTTGATTTAGTCAATTATGTTAGAAATTATTAATTTCTTTTTAGGTATTATTAATTTATGTTATCGATTAGGATTTAATTTGGAAATTTTAGAATTTTTGATTTTAAGATTTGAAATTGATTTTTTCCCTGAATTTGAGAATTATCTTTATTTATTCGTAAGTTTATTGATTTTTGAATTTAGGATTTTAATATGAATTTTTCATGAATTTATAATTTTTACTATTTTCATTTTTTAATATTTTATTTACAATTTAATATTTGAAAATGATTAGTTTATCACAAGTTTTATTAATTAAAACTTTATATTTCTAATTTTATTTAATTGATTGGAATTTAGGTTTTGATTTGTTATATTAATAAATTTTTGATTTGCATTTTATTTTGTTATAAAGTTGATGATATTGATTAGGATTTCAATTTAAATGTTTAGATTTGTTATATTATTTTTGAATACGATTATTAATTTTAATTTTTTTGCAATGTCTCGATCGCGACTACGCGATATCTTTCGCGTGGTGGTGGATCGACGCCGCCTTCTCCTGGGGCCAGTTTCTCTTCTCAGATGGGCGGGTCTCATATTCCCGACACTCATCATCAGTCACGAGCCCTGCCAGCACCCGCCGCCACTCACCTACATTTCTGGCTGACCATAATCTGGTCATACAGGCTTCTTCAGCAGCCAGGTCATGGCACCCCATCTTGATCCTAACTCGAGAGACTTTTTGGTAATTTCTTTTATTTTTTTCTCATATTTAATTTTGTAATGTTTAATACTATATTTAATTTAATTATCTTTTAAAAATAATTCAGGTTCGAACAAGACGGYTGTGTAGCAGCTAWGGTGCGTTCGATCCTGGAAAGAGACTTCAAAGAACCTCATGCTAATTGGACGCASACTCCGAGATATGTCGTCCACCGGTGGTTCGAGGCATTCGCTGTAAGTTTCAAAATTTTATTTATATCAAAGTCTTATTTGTTATATTTTTATCAACATAATTTTTTTTTTGTAGCAATCATACCACTGGGATCATGTGATTACATCGAGTGCGCAAAGTTTGAGAAAAGTTGAAGGCTCGAATGTGTGACCAGGTGGGGGTGGAAGCAAGTGGAAAAAAGAGGCGGCAATGCGATGCCTCGGTGGATGGATCTTGAGGTCTGGAAAGGCCTCGTGGCGTATTGGTCGGATCCGAGTGAGATCGGGCGGAAATGCTCGAGCTGCCCGCCTTCGGATCCTGACGGGGCGGGTGTCATAAGCATCGTTCGGACATTTCGTTTCAAGCAGTCGAAAGATAGTAAGTTTTTGTTAATAAATTTTAAATATTTAAAATTTTACATTAAATATGATAGTAATTATTTATATATATTTTAGTGAGACAGAGCGATGCGACACGATTTGCTAGCCGTTCTTGAAGAGCAGAACGGCGGATGGATCGTTTGTCGATGGGAAATCAGATCTACCAGCGTCACTTCCAAGATGCGGAGCTGACTCGGACTCTGATGGTGATGATCCCGAGAACACTTCGTCTCTCCGGCCATGAAGAACAAAATTTTTCTGAGGTATGTCTTTAAAATTGTTGTAAATATTTGTAATTATGTTTATTATAAATTACAATAATTTTTTTTCAGGTCTCCCGTAAAAGGGAGACTTTATGGTGTCGGTTCCTGCAATCGAAGATTGACGTGCACTTCTGCATCGTCTTCAGCTTCATCCCGCCAGGATTCAGAAGCTCTTCAGCTATCTCAGGCATTATCGAAGCAGTCAGCAGATGTCCAAGTATGATAAGCTTTTTTAATACTTGGGCAGAAGGATGCTTGACTTCTTCGACGAGTTCGGAGATGACTCCGGTTCGTACGAGGCAGGACGAGGAGGCGGACCATCGGATCTTAGTTTTTTACGTATTAAAACAATATTGTATTTTCATTTTTTAATATATTATGAATTTTATTTTTATTTGGATTTTAATATTAAATTTAATTTAATTAGATTTTTAAATTATATTTTAATTTTAATTTATATTTTAATTAAAATCGAAATTATATTAATTTATTGATATTAATATTAAAATCATCGCAGTCCATCTAATATGCGAGGACTTGCGATAAACTTTAATATGCATCGCAAGTCCATCGCAATCTGCGAGGGATTTGCGATAAATATTTAATAGTCGCCTTGCAATATTAACGTGGACTTGCGATGGTTTTGCGACAACAATTGTTACCGCTAATCGCTATATTGCGGATTTCGGTATATTTGCGACGGATTAGCTACTGTTTCACTCCGTCGCAAACATTGCGACGAATCTGCGATGATTTTTGATTTGCGACCCGCGATTAGCGACGATTTGGTGTTCCTCGCAAGTCCGTCGCAGTAAGCCTATTGCGACGGACTTGCGATAAATTTTTCCATCGCAAAAGCGGTATTTTCTTGTAGTGTATCCAGGTCGATCAGAACAACTTAGGGCGAAATTCAGTATTAATGATCGACCGATCGCCTCTTATGATCGATCGATCGGACCCCTTAAAAACTCTAGACGCTTTAGTCAACTTACTGGATCGATCGATCGGCCCTTGATCGATCGATCGGCCCTTGATCGATCGATCCCCTTGCCCTGCGCCCAAAACAACCTCATTCAAGTACTACATAACAATCCCACAACAAGGTCAAGTGCATAACAATCATAAGCAACCTTAACTCATGCATAACTATTAACATCCCTGGCGTTCTACGGAGACATCACAATTAAGGCATCCAAAACACATGAACACAAGAATCAAACCAAAAACCTTCAACCCCGAGATCATCCCTTCTCCTCGGCCTTGGTTCCACGCGCTCCACGTCTAAGTCTTTTCTTTGTCCTTACCTGCACCAAAAGAGGTGCGTAAGCATTGATAATGCTTAGTGAGGCGGTCATCCCGTCTCCACGGCTATACACACACATGATCAATGAATTTAATGCAATCAACGCATGCTTAGAGAACAAGTCAATACATACCGTGAAAGAGCTCAATCACAAACAATCATCACACATTATGGCTAAGCCATAAGTCACACCCATATGGACTAGTCCTTAAACACATATCAATCACGAAAACTCAAAGATCACACAGCTAAGCCGACGGTTACGCACTCACCTCGGTTGACGATTCGTCTTTGATGATTCCAAACTTTAAGCTTGCTTCCCTTGAATCTCTTGGCTCCCACTTGCCAAAATCTTACTCTTGCCTAGCAAGAGACCAACAAAAACTTTAATTGAATGAACATAAGCTCAAAAACCCCATGACAACCCCTTAAACTCGGATTACCCATACCCCAAATCGGATTCCCTTTGCTCAAAAACAGGGGCAACTTCGATTGCTCATAACTCTTACTATAGGTCGAATTTGACAAAACCCTTCGGTGATCATCAAGAAAAAACCCTCAAGAACTTATCTACCAAATTTATCCAAAACTAACAAGATTTGAGTGTCCAAACACTCACTTAAACTCACCCCGTCGCTACAGCCCGAAAACAGAGTAGTCTAGGGAGAAAAATCATATCTCCCAAACCACTCAACATAATCTCACGAAATTTGGTGGAAAACTAAGCAAGAGATTGAAGAACTTACCCTCCAAAATCCAGCTCAATCCGCACTGGGATGATACCCCGATCGAGCCTCACAAGTTCACCCAAAAACTCTGTTTTCTCGAGCTTTTCTCTCTCCTCTTCTTCCCCTTCTTCCCTCTTATTCTCTAGCTCTCTCCCTCTCTCTCTCTCTCTCTCTCTTTTTCTCCAAAAATATCTTCCTCAGAAAATGATAAGGATGAAGATGGAGAAGATTATAGAAGTGTGTAGAAGTTTATGGAGAGGAGAAGAAGATAATTGGGCCTTAAGTGGTAATTAGCCCACTAACCTCTTTTCTTAATCAAGCCCATCCTCAACAATCCATTAATCTCTCCTCTTGTTTCATCAATCCATTACTTCCTGAATTATTCGAGACATCATTCCGTCCCGACAATATTTCTTCCATTCTCGAAAAACCGGATTACCACGTAATTCCACTGAACTGAACATTTCTTTCCACGATCACTCCTTTGATCGTTTCACCTCGTTCCGCCCAGGACCACCAATCAAGCTCGGTGCCGTTCCATACTTGGTTCAATAACACCCGGTCTAATATAAGATCCTACGTGGTCACCCAATGGCTAACCCGTCGAAATCCAATTATCCCGGGATTCGATCGAGTTAAGTCGTCAGCGACCTAGCATATTAGAATCTAATATCACATGAATCTAATATGCTAAGTCCCCGTGAGAACCAATATCACGGTATCTCACCCTGGTTTACCGTCTATTAGGATTAAATCACCCATAATCCTTATCGGTAAACCACCGGATTAGGATTAAATGCCCATAATCTAACCCACATCATTAGTTAATATCACATAACTTAAATACCACATAATCCTAATGACCCCGTCTATAGAATTAAATATCACATAATTCTACCGACCCCAACCACATAGCAGGATCTATTGACGTAAACCCAAAAATCCCGAACCAAGGCAGACGAATACTATCATATGTCGCCACTGACCATACATGAAATACCACATCATGTACTGACAATACATAAAATACCACATCATGTATTATAACTCACAATTAATCCATCATATTATTAATCAACGTCAAAAATACAATATCCCGAGGGTTCATCACAACAACAACATAAATAAATACAACTCGAGAGGACGACTTAGGAACACGGATGTTACAATTGATATCAGGGACTGAGTGCAGAAGAAATGCAAGAAAGTGGAAAGAAGAGATTTTAGGGCTATACGAAGCGGTTGAGTTGCTAGATGAAGAGCTGGTTAGGCAGGATGACTTAAGTGAGACTGCTGAGGGTGAGGATAAGCAAGAAGATGATTTTCTTGCAAATTTAGCTGATGTAGAAACACCCCTATACCCAAGTTGTGAAAGCCACAGCAAGCTCTCCGCCATTGTTTCACTCTTCAGGCTAAAGACACAGAGTGGTTGGTCTGACAGAAGCTTCGATCTTCTGCTTCAGACATTGTCACAGATGCTACCAAAGAATAATGTCTTGCACACATCCTTGTACGAGGTGAAGAGGTTTCTAAGATCATTTGATATGGGTTATGAGAAGATAGACGCTTGTGTGAACGACTGCTGTCTATTCAGAAAGAAATTTCAGAAGCTAGATAGTTGTCCGAAATGCAACGCTTCACGCTAGAAGATTAACACGCGCACTGGTGATGTCAAGAAAGGTATTCCACATAAAGTTCTTAGGTATTTTCCTATTATTCCACGTCTGAAGAGGATGTTTAGGTCAGAGGAGATGGCCAAGGACTTAAGGTGGCATTTTACTAACAAGAGTAGCGATGGAAAAAGCAGACATCCGGTAGATTCTGTGACGTGGGATCAAATTAATGACAAATACCCGTCATTTGCAGCTGAAGAAAGGAACATTAGGCTTGGACTCTCCACTGATGGTTTTAATCCTTTGAACATGAAGAATGTTAATTACAGTGCTTGGCCTGTTTTGCTAGTCAATTACAACATGTCACCTGACAAATGTATGAAGGAGGAGAACATCATGTTGTCATTGCTGATTCCTGGTCCAACCCAACCTAGAAACAATGTAGATGTGTACTTAGAACCACTTATAGAGGATCTAAACCATCTGTGGGAGAAAGGAGAGTTAACGTATGACTCTTACAGTCACACTACTTTCATGTTAAGAGCAATGCTTCTCTGGACCATTCAGGATTTTCTTGCGTATGGAAATCTTGCAGGCTGTAAAGTCAAGGGAACAATGGGTTGTCCTGTGTGTGGGAAACACACAGACAGTATGTGGTTGAGTAATTGCAGAAAGCATGTATATATGTCCCATCGAAAAGGTCTGCCTCCCACACATGCTTATAGAGGAAAGAAAGCATGGTTTGATGGTAAAGCTGAGCATGRGAGAAGAGGTAGGATTCTCAGCGATCATAACATACACCAATTACTCAAAAATTACAAGAATGATTTTGGAAAGGTGAAAGTATCTGGAAGGAAGAGGAAGATGAAAGATTGTGTTGGATCAGACTCCAATACTGATGATGAATCCAGTGAGTCAGAGGAAGAGGAAGAACCAGTAGACGAGGAGGAGCTATCTAGATGGAAGAAGCGGTCAATCTTTTTCAATTTGCCTTATTGGGAGGTATGTTTTTCTAATTATATTTTACATCATCTTTTCAGTATGAATCTATTTTAGCTTTCTTAACATTCTTTCATCTTATCTGTGTTTGTAGTGTCTAGGAGCTTCCGGTTAGACATAATTTAGACGTGATGCATGTGGAGAGAAATGTTGCTGCAAGTCTTATAGCTACATTGTTGCATTGTGGAAAATCAAAAGATGGTCTTAATGCTCGAAAAGATCTGGAACTACTTTGCATTAGGAAGGATTTACATCCTCAACCCCGTGGAAAAAGAACATACCTTCCTGCAACTCCTTGGTCTCTGTCAAGCATAGATAAGAAACTATTCTGTAAGCGTCTATTGGACTTCAGAGGTCCGGATGGCTACTGCTCAAATATATCCAGGTGTGTAAAGATAGAAGAATGTAAGGTTAAAGGAATGAAATCACATGATTACCATGTCTTGATGCAGCAGCTACTCCCTGTTGCAATTAGAGGTATCACCTGAATTCTTTTAACTTTGTATGTTACAACATTATATGTCCTTTTTTGATATCTAGTGCTTTATTTCACTTCAGGTTTATTACATAAAGGTGTTAGGATAGCTATTGGACGCCTATGTGCATTCTTTAATCATTTGTGTCAGCGAGTTATTGATAGAGAGACAATTTCAGTAATGGAAACTGAAATTGTGGAGACTCTCTGCATGTTGGAGAGGTTCTTTCCTCCGAGTTTTTTCGATATAATGGTGCATTTGATAGTTCATCTAGGCAGGGAAGCTCGGTTATGTGGACCAGTCCATTTCCGTTTGATGTACCCATTTGAGAGGTACAACTTATAACTTTTTAGTTTATATCTTACACACTCAATAATCTTGCTGTTAATCTTCAATGATTTGTATCTGCAGGTACATGAAAGTTCTGAAAGACTTTGTCAGAAACCCTGCAAGACCAGAGGGTTGTATTGCTGAAGCGTATCTCGCCGAGGAATGCATGCGATTCTGCAGTCAGTTCTTGAAAAAGTCAACAAGCGTTGAGGAGAAACCTCAAAGAAATACTGAGTATGAGAGCAGCTCCATACTAGAGGGTCGGCCAATATCTGCAGGCACTTCATGTACTCTTACTGAGAAGGAGAAGAACATTGCCCATCTTGCTGTGATTCAGAATATGGCAATGGTAGAACCTTATGTGGAGTAAGTTCTTGACAGTCTATTGTTTTTATTATTTTTGTATTCCTGGTTATCTTGCTATATACAGTTGCTAATACTTTGTTATATTTCGATTTAAGCATGCACCTACAACATCTCAAGACACTAGTGAAAGATGTAGACGTGATGGGCCAACGTTATGGAGTACGCATATTCAGAAATTTGCGTCTTGGTTAAAAAACAGGCAAGTTCTTATTTAGTTTTATTGTTTTTGTTGAATACAGACTTATCTTCAATATGTATTGACATGTTACATTTTTTTAATAGATACCTCTTAGTTCAGAAAAACATGAAGAAACACTTAAGTGGTTGGCCTACGGTCCTCGTGTTAGCACAAGGTCTTACACAGGTTACATAATTAATGGTCTGCGGTTTCACACAAATGCAGTTGACAGGCAAACTCAGAACAGTGGGGTGTTGTATGAGGCCACGGCAATGTGTAAAGCTAGTGCAAAAGACACTTCTCAGATGGTTGATTTAGTATCATACTATGGCAGAGTGGTTGAGATTTTACTGCTTGATTACAATACCTTCTACGTTCCTGTATTCCGCTGTCAATGGGCAAACAGAGGTAATGGAGTGAAGGTAGAAGATGGATTCACACTTGTCAATCTCAACCAAAGTCAAGTGTCATTTGCAAGAGATCCATACATACTAGCCAAAGCAAGATGTACTGAATGGAGAAGGTGTGGTAATTGAAGAAGATGAAGTAGAACCACTGAATGAAACCTTAGATGAGGAAGTGCAACCTCAGGCAGATACAGTTGAAGAACCAAAGCGTAAAAGAATTCGAGGACCAACTAGGATGAAACATATTGCCAAGGATCCACATGAACGGGAACATGTTGACTTTACTGATTTGGGTGAACCCTGTGGTCCAGGGTCAGTGGTTTTATCATCCTACTTAGGTATGTTAGTACGTGAACATGTTCCAGTCGTTATCGATAATTGGAAAAAATTAGTGAAGATATCAGAAATGTTCTGTGGAAATCTATTCTGGTAATCTTTTCTTCTCTTTTACATATGTTAAATTTAACTTGTATTTGGTTGTCTTTCAATCTTAATTGGTATTTTTTATTTGAAACTGAATGCAGGCAAGGTTTGACGTGGATGAAGCGTTCAAAAAGGCTGTTGTGTTTAAGCAGATGGGATGTCTGTTTCGAGCATCTAAATCACGCCTGGTGACCAAAGTGAGGGAAGCTACAACATTAAAAGAAAGGATGAGTTTGCGACCTGCTAATGTACTTACAACCGAATGGCGTAAATTTGTGAGAGAGAAGACTAGTAACGCCTTTAAGGTATTAACTTATTTCTCTTTGTTTATTGTCATATGGAATAGCAACATTTAAATTTTTCATTCTTCTCTAGGTTGTCAGTGATTCATACAAGGAAAGAAGAAGGAAGCAGATACCTCACACTTGCGGGCGTAAAGGAATGGTCAGAGTGAGAGAAGATTTGGTAAAGACTAGCACAGAACCATCTAGTATGACGAGGCTAAGAGTTTGGGTCAAGTCTCGTACTAAAAAGGATGGTACCCCTGTAAACGATACTGCAGCTGAAATGATTGTAAGTTCTGTTAATTTTATTCAAAGTATCTGTAAATTGGTTGTGATGGTTGGTGGTTCTTATGAATTTGGAATTGTGTTTCCAGAGACAGGCATCAGACATGGACAGTCCTCATGATTCAGCAACAACGAATCCAAAGGAAGATATGCTAACCCAGATTTTGGGACCTGATAATCCTGGGAGATTGAGGGCAATGGGTAGAGGCATGAACTTGACCAAATTTGCTTGTTTCCAAGTCAAGAACGACTGTATGGCTGCTATGGAAAAAAGCAATTTCAATTGCAGAAACAGGTTGAGAGTTTACTTGCCAAAATTAATAACCAGGTTAGCATATTCTCTTCACATTGGTCTACTGATTATTATTTACTCAGTTTTATCAAGATAATGATATATG
This sequence comes from Boechera stricta, assembly GCA_018361395.1. Taxonomy (NCBI): domain Eukaryota; kingdom Viridiplantae; phylum Streptophyta; class Magnoliopsida; order Brassicales; family Brassicaceae; genus Boechera; species Boechera stricta. The sequence goes on along the minus strand of CM031539.1, from coordinate 18,552,096 downwards.
GCCATTGCTTCTCATATGACAGAACACTCAGGCTGATGTTGGTGAAAACTCGATTTATAGGGTATGCATTGACATCCTATACTTGTACGTAGACTTTTATTTATGAGCTGATATCTCATTCTTTATTTTCCATATTAGAGTGTAAACACCAAATCACTTCCCCAAGTGTTATTTGGTTGACTGGGCCTGTGTTGAGGAGAATGTTGCTGAGGGCCGTGTTGTGTCTTCTGATCCTGATGAGTTGGTGAATGGAATTCCAATAGGCCCTGACCATGTGAAGGTTTTGATTGAATCTGCTATCAAACTAGATGCATTTCTATAGAGGCATGCAGCTGAGATGTTTACTATTGAGGATGCACTTGGCGAAATGGTTGCATGGCAAGCTGAGTACTGCATTATTCCAACAAAAGGTTTCATGTCAGAAGACATTGCACCTAGGGTTAAGTTTCTTAACTTTGGTTATGTATGGTTGCTCTTCATCTTTAGCTGACTCTTTGTTATTGCTAATTTTCCTCTGTTTTTTGAAATTTGTTCTACAGAGCCCTAGTTCAAATAACATATGCAAGCTCAGGGATTATATCAACAATGATGAAGTGGTCGCTGTAGGCCGATGGCAGATGCGAGAACCTAAAGCGTTGGTGAATGGACTACCTCTTGGTCCAAATGCAATTAAAGTCTATGTTGATGATGTAGTCAAACCAACTGCATTTATATGGAGGCCTACTGCTGACATGAGAACTGTGGAGCAGTCTTTGAAACAGAAGCATGGCGCAAATGAGTTGTCGAGACAACAAATCCAACCTCTTCTGAACTACAACCTGAAAGTTCTAATGCAGCAAGTCCAGATTCTCAAATTGAGAAGTCTCCAATAACTCCTACAGCACCTCTAAAGAAACCTCCATCCAGTAAGAAAGCTTCTACGAAAGAGAAGTCTCCATTATCTCCAGCATCACCTATTCGCAGATCAGAGGTACATTTTTTTTATGAGTTACAAATGTTAGCTGGAATGTATATTTGATTGGTTGTAGTTTGCTGCTTGAATTTTGTTTATGTTTGTTGCTGGTTGTTCATGTAGCGTACCAAATTCAAGGAAAATAAAAAATGCAAGCTCATGGATCTGTCCGGAAAGAAGGTTGTTGTTGCTGAGGGACGTTGGTCAACGAATAATCCTGAGCATCGTGTCCACTTTGTACCTTTGGGCCCTGGTGCATGTCGAGTCTTGGTGGATGTTGTGAAGGTTAAAGATGCTGCAGTATGGAGAACTAATGATGAGATCCAGTATATGGAAGATGCACTTGGAAGCTCTATTGCTTGGCCTGAGGATAAAGTGGTTATGGTAAGTTTTTTTCACCATTTGGTCTTTCTTTGGTTTTAATAAAGCGGAAAAATATGTCAAACTAATCCAAGCTAACTTTTGTTTTCAATTCTAAAGTGAAAACCAACAGGACCTCGCAATGGCATTTGTAATCTTCTACTATAGATTATCTTACGACAAAAACGTCATTTAAAAATATTCAATGGCATTTGTAATCTCCTACTGTAGATTATATTATAGCACGAAAAAAACGCTATTAAAAATTATTCAATGCCATTTTTAATATCCTACTATATATTATCTTACAGCACGAAAACAACGCCATCAAAAATATTCAATGGCGTTTTATAATTTCCACTAAAACAAATTACAGCACTAAAAATACGATACGGAAAACCTAAGGATAGCATGGATATGGCGCTATGTAATTCATTTAGATAGCATTTGATTCGCGCTATCAAAGGTCAGACTAACGTAGCATTTAAAAAAACGCTACGATAGGGGGTCTATTGTAGCTACGGCGAACCTAGCATTGTAAAATACGCTACCAAAGGATACGGTAGCATTTTTTTCGCGCTACCAACGTGCCTTTTTCTTGTAGTGACACTCTCAGTGGATGCCTCAGAAGTGGCTGCTTATACAACTCGAGGTTTCTATCCTCTCTTAGGCGACATCTAAACACAAGAACAAGCAAATCAGCCTACTTCCTCAGAACTGTCTCCCGGGTCAGAACCGGTTTAACATAACCTAGAGCTCTGATACCAACTTGTAACACCCCAACCGTCTCTTTAATGTAAAACATCTCGATTTGTCCATAAATACTTTATATAATCCAAATAAATTCCAACAAATATCCCAAAACAACAAATATCCTAAAACATGCAGATAAACTCGGTGTCTATTACACCCAAGCAAGTAACCACTCAACGGTTACACAGACAAGCATGGGAGGACGACTTCACCCAGGATACATCATAGCATGACAATCGTCCAGCAGGTCTTCATCCAGGGCACACCATAGCATGACAAACGGCCTCTCCCAACAAACATAATCAATCCGGAGGCCCAAGATACACCATAGTGCACTCCGCTCCTACGTAGTGTTCATCCTAGCCTACTACTAGGGTAGTCACCAGAATGCAAGATTTCCTCCTTGTCATTACTATAACAACCCACCCAAGGAATACCAACAACATACTGACTTTCTGTGCCAGAATTCGTCCAACAACAGACTGAGGCACAGTCTCAACATTCGATCCAAGTCACAGATCTGAGAGTCAGGGTCTAAAACGTAGCAAGCCACAGGACACTCCCAGTTCAAACTCACGCAGGCTCTCACACTTACGTACATAATGCATAATCGTCACGCTCAACATGCTATCAGTCATCAATCATCACACATCCGATTAAATATCAATCTTAACTTAAACTAAGTGATACATATATAGGTACATAATATATATACAAACACAATCAACAACACATCTATTATTATTAGACATATCGCATAGATACATTAATCCTAGACTCAAACTAAAGAAACATATTATATCTCAGAACTAAAGGAAACACTTAACAAGTCCTCACCTTAGCTCACGATTGTTGAAGACCTTTCTGAATCTGTAACTGCTACTTAAGAAACTGCTACTTTTGGAATGTTCCTAAAATAAAAACTTTCCCGAATTAGTAATTTTCCAAAAGTAGTAACTTTTGTAAAATAGCAACTTTCCTAAAATGGAAACCTTATAGAAATGGAAACCTCCTCAAAATGGAAAGTCGAGTCAATGGAGGTGGTTTTATGCTCAGACTGCAGGAAAACAACACATAAACAAACTCAGATCAGCGCATAAACTCGGTTCAGCTTTTACCCAAAAATATTGTTTTACCCTTGAAGGTTAAACACTCAGTTCTGGCCAAACGGTGATGAATCTGACAAAACTAATCCCGGAAATGAATAGATCGGAGCAAGATCAACCACATATCCAAAAATAAGATTCAACGGTCACCAGAAGATTTTCCAGCGAACCTTTCTGCAGTGATTCCAGGATCGTCCGGCGACGTATGGATGAGCGGTAGGCGGCGTTGGCTTCGTCTTGGCGAGAGATTTCTAACAAGCTGGCGCGTGTCATAATCGAAGATCAGACGGTGGAGCTCCGGCGACTTTTCTGGCGACGGCACGGTGATTCCGACAGTGGGTGGTGGCGTCCGGTGATGATGATGGACTTCTAATCATTAGGCCACGACCATTGATAGAGCTATTTGGTGTGGAGGAACCTCAATCACCACCTGTGATATCTAACTCGGATTTAGAGATGCAGATGTTGTGGGAAGAACTACCATTGTGCAATAAATCTAACGACAAGCAAGGTAATTCTGACAAATTTTTGCAGATGGAGAAAGAAATACCAATTGATGAAACTCACGCAGCAAAATGTAAAAAAGGGAATCACGATCTGCGTTTTGATCTTAAGATTGGAATGCACTGTAGCCTCGTGGTGAGAGAGGTTCGAAACATGGATGAATATGACTTCTATGAGTGGGTAAAGAATTAAAATGTTTGAAAGTTTGAACATAAAGGTTTGATGGTAACTCTAATTTATGCTTCTTCACGTAGGAAGGGAAGAAAATAACCATCAATATATGTTAATATTTACTTTTTTTATGTCATTGGTATTAAAACAATTTGCTAATTTCTTATTAAAGTTATAATTGTAAATTTAATTAGTACATAAAAACAAAATTAAATCGTGATCTTTTAGGATATCAATCTTTCGACTAAGGAATATCTAAAGATTCGTAATATCTTTTGGAGTATATATTTATAAAAATAACATTTAATTTTTTGAACGAAAAATAATAAGCTAACTCAAACTAATTATTTAAATATTAAAATTATTGTAATATTATAACCAAAACTTTTGAATAAAACTTAAATCTAAAAAATCGATATATATATATTTATTTAGTAAAAACACAATTTAACTTTAATATTTTTATTCTTAACTATTAAACAATAATTGATCAAATATATATATTTAATTTATAACATCTAAGAACTATATGATCTATTAATTAGTTGCAGAATGATCATGTATGGTAATACTAATATTCTGTATATTATGTAAGGTTATTTTTTTTGGCTATAAGCAATAGATAATGTTGAAAAAAAAAAAGAGAAAAGCAATGGATAATATATTTTAAATATTTATCTTGCACTGCTTATTATATTTTTTACCATTCAAACATTTGTGTCGTACCGTACGTTGTTTTTTTACTATTTGAATATTGTCCCACAACACTTGTTTTATAGTAACCGCACTTGTTCCGCATTATGTGTTTCTATTTTAAAACCGCAGTTAAACCGGACCGAACAACTCGATCCGCTTATCCCGCACTATTTGATCCGTTGTCACCATTCGAAGCTTTAGATGAATGGGGAGCGTGTTTGAGGGACACGCCATGCAGAACCAAGTTGATGTCACCATTCAGCTTGTGTTTTTTTACCTTTTTATTTTCAATTTGAAGAAAAAAAAACATGGTGCGGAACTAAAAGTAACGTTAAGGAAGAAGTGTGGTTGGGGAAAAGAAAATACACAATCATTCAACCATATTTTTCTATGAAAACGCTTTAATCTATACATTTCTGTAATCTCTTTCAAATTCAAAGGCCAAAACTTCTCGACTTCTCTTTTTTATATTTCAAAAACTAATTAGTTAATTGATTTCAATTTTAAATTAAATTAAAGCAAACGTATTTTTGCTCAATAATTTATTATATTTCAAATTTAAAATCAATGAAATATATATTTTTCAAAGTAGAGAATATAATGGAAATTTTGACTTGAAATGTGTTTATAGTTAAATTTATTTAATTGTTACATATTTTAGATTTTTGACGTACAATTACTACATAATAATTTAACTATATCATTCCTACATTTAATTAGTACCTAAAATTTCTTATAAAATTTAGAGAGATTAACGAGAAATGCCACAATTGAGCGTTTTTTTTATCGTGCCACTTTCGTGAACAGTGCGGCAAGCGTAATGGTCCAGATTACTCCTACTCTTGGTTACGGTAATTGAGGACGCAACTATGTAAGGAACATGATTTGAGTGACTAATTTAATATGGAGAGAGAGTTGTGAAGTGACAAGAAGCGGGAAAGTATGGACGAAAGAGAAATTTTGTGTGGATGCGATTTTAGGGAATAGTGGGAGTACCCTAAAATAAAAAATAAGCCTTATCCTGCAGGAAGTAAGCATAAGTTAATTGCAGAAAGATTTGCTCTTTGATGACGGCGAAATTCTGCTTTCCTAAATTTTAATTGACAAAAAAGAGAAAAAAAGATAGAGTGTGATGAAAGGAATATGGAAAGTGATATAATTGGGTTTTAATTTGATTTCAAATGTTTTCGGGTGGGGAACTCAAAAAAAATCATTCGCTGCATTCTCGAAACAGTAAAAAGATCAATAAATAAATGGAAAGATTACTATAATGACTTAAGACTTTGTGTTTATAACTAGAATATCTTGTGTTTATGTAACATCCGTATCCCAAGTTGTTCCTTGTTGTATAAGTTATTACTGTTTCTTGCCGAACAAGTTATCGTTACTTGTTGTATAAGTTTTGTACCGTGTTGTACTTGTTCCTGAGAGAAGTAGGAACGATGTGGAGCTCAAATTAATGACTATATGGGATAGTGGTGGTTGAATTAATCGAGAAATTAATTATCCGGAACCAATTTCAGGTTGATCGGTTTTAACGAAATTAATTGGTGACTTTTGGGATGTTGACGGGAATTGAAGAAGTAATTTGGGACGAAGGAATGTCTCAAATATTTTGGAAAGTTTGGCCGAAATACTAAACCGAGTCGGAGAATTTAATTAAAAATCACGGGAATTGATTTAATTAAATTCAGTTTAGTGATTTGGTTTGGTTTAATTAAATTAAACCAAAATTAAAAATATATCTCCCTTTTCAAAGCTTCTAAAGAGATATTTTGGGAGCTAGAGATAGAGCAGAAAGAGAGAGGGAGAGAAGGAGAAGAGATCTTGAGTGGTGGAGAAAGAAGTAGAAGAGGAGGAGAAAGAAGCCTTAGAAAACAGAGTTTTGGAGCTGATTTAGAAGGGACTATCGGGGTAGCAAACTAATCCGGTTTGGGCTGAAACTTTTTGTGTACGTTCTTCAATCTCTTTTCTATTTAGATACCTAATTTAGTTGTGTTTCTTTAAGTAGTTTGGGAGATATGAAGTTTCTCCCAAAACCGCTCAAAACAGAGTAATCCGCAACGGGTGTGGATTGAGTGAGTGTTTTGGTACTCAAATCTTAATGGAATGAGCTGAAATTTTGTAGGTAGATTCTTGAGGGTCTTATCTTAAAACTCACCGAAGTAATTGTAAAAATATTTGCTAGAGTAAGAGTTATGACCGGACTAGTAAAACTCTGTTTTTGGGAAGAAGGAATCCGAATTGGGGTTTTTGGTGATGCAAGTTTAGAGCTTGTGATTCATCATTTGAGAGAGTATTTGGTACTCTATTTTGACAGGAGATTAATAGATATCTTGGAGGTGTGTTGTGGCAAGAGAAGACAAGCTTTGTGATTTGTTTCCCTGCTTGAGAAGCTTTATCGAGGTGAGTGCGTGACCGTGGTTTGAACTATGTGATCATTGATTTTTCGTGATTGATGTATGCTTAGGAACTAGACCATTTTGTGTGATTCATGGCTTGTCCATATTTTGTGTTGTGTGTGTAATAGAGCTCTATTACGGTATGTGTTTGGTTGTTCGTTAAGTAACATTTCGATTACGATAAAATCTTTAATCATATGTGTGTATGGCCGTGGGACGGGAGGACCGCCTCACTAAGCATTATCAATGCTTACGTGCCTCTTTTGGTGCTGGTAAAGAGAAGTCTTAAGGAATGGAGCTCGTGGAACCAAGGCAAAAATGAAAGGATGATTCATACGAGTTATATAACTTTTTGTTCGTATGATGTTATGCTTTTGTTGTTAATATGGAAACTTGTTGTTATGCCTTGGTTGCTAATGGTTTTGGACTTGTTAGTATACATGTTAGTGATATTTAAGGTTGTTCTTGAATGGTTAAGTGGAATATATAAGTTTGGTTATTTGGAGGTGAATTGTATGAGTTAAACTTTCGGGTTGTAGGACAGGGGTCAGGATCGACCGATCCTAAAGGGGATCGATCGATCCTTGCTAGTTATTTTTATCCAGAATTCCAGGGTCATTTCAAGGGGTTGATATCGTCCGATCCCAGAGAGGATCGATCGATCAGGAATCGGGATCGACCGATCCCATGGGAGACCGATCGAACCTGAGGGTTCAGTTTGGGTCCGAATTTTCATGAAGGGTCGAGATCAACCGATCCCATGGGAGATCGACCGATCCCATGGGGGATCGATCGATCTTTTAAGACAGAACGATCGATACACGGGTGGGATCGATCGATCCTGTTATTTCATTTGAATCTTTGAATGCAAGTCTATTAGGTCACTTGGGGTCCAAGCAGGGTTTTCTTGGTCATTGTTTAAGGGCCTTAAGGAAGTAGTTAGTACGACTAGACCGGTTTAAATAAAAAAAAAATAAATCCTGGGTTTTTATTGTTTTCCGCGCGTTTTTGTTTCTGTACTCAGGATGGGGTGTTGCAGTTTACTAGATTGTATTCAAATTTTTTAAACCCCAAAATGACCCTTATTCCATGTGTTAGGAATAAAAGTATTACGAAAATGTCATTAATGAATTTTGGCGCCAGTGGAAAGTTCCAGTTAATTACAGGAAAACCTGCAGAAATTTACGGTCTTGACACTGAGGAAAAAGATATATGCAATAACAAATCTGCGGCAGAGTTGTTGTCGTAGGAACCGCAGACTTGTTATAGAACAAATCGGTATCTGTGACCGATTTGTTCTTACTTGACCACAGACTTGTAAATCTATCGCAGATTTGTAAATCTGCGGTCAAATTGATATGCCGCACACTACCGTAGATTAATAAATCTATGGTAGACTTGTAATCTACGACAGATTTGTAAATCTATGGCGAAATTGATCTGCTGCACACCACCGCAAATTCGTAAATTTGTGGCCAAATTCATCTGCCGCGGATTTGTAAATCTATGGTTTAATTGACATGCCGATTTGTTTGGCAGACACAGCAGATTTACAAATCTGTTGTTATTCTGCAACAAATTTGTAAATCTGTCGCAGACTTATTTGGGACTCGCAAACTTATTATACTGTTAACGGAGAAGATAATTATTAGATTGACTTGTTGCGATGACAGTTTTATCCTAAGCGACAGCAGATTTATTCTCTGCGACAGACTTATTTACCATAGCCGCAGATTTGTTGGACCATGGACCGGTGTACCGGTAGAATTAATCCTGACCAAACTAATATTTTTAGTAGCCGCAAACTTATTACACGCATACTTGTTGACACCCTTTTCCGCCGACTTATATCCGCTGCTTTATTTCCAGTAACCGCAGATTTGTTTTCCAGGAAAAGAAATTGAAAAATCTCGACCGTACAAATTAGGGTATCAGAATAGATGTGGTTATAGCTGTCGCGTCATCATCTTCTTCATCTCAGTGTTCATATTCTTCATTTTTTTACGATTTGGAAGTAGATTTTCTTCAAGCAATCCAGATTAACATCAAGCAATCTAGATCAAGCATCAAGCAACCCATCTCGATTATCAAGCAACCCTAACCCAGCTCTATTGTTGTGAGATGGATCTGATTATTTTTTTATGTGGAAAATGGCAGTTTTAAGGAAGTAGATGGTTGTTTATTGTTAATAATAAGCGAGGGTCTTCAATGCTAAAAGCTGATTCAAGTACCAGCTTGGAAAATTTCATCGAAATGGTGTATGAGTATTACGCATTGGATAAGAAATCCTCTAATGTCGAATTGAGTTGCATATTTCCTAAGAAGATTATGCAGAAATTACCTCCAAATTCTCCTCCGGTGTATGTTAGGAATTGTAGATAATTCCAAGCATTTTTGGAGAAATCCAAAGTGGCAACTGTTCGACTATGTGTGGAAATGAAGGAAAAAGCTTGTGAATCCTTGAGACAGAAATATTTTGATTCTAATCGTAATAGGGGTAATCAAATCTGCGGCCAGAAGGATGACCTTCCAATAGCTGAAGAGAATTGGGATGACAATGATTACCACAACAACATTGGTAGTGGTAAGAAGGTTGAAATCATTTCGGAGAAGAAAGATGAAGAAGATGATGAAGACGATGATGGATGAAAATTCGATTATTGTGATGATTCCGATGGTACAGACTCTGGTGATGAGAATTTTGTATCGTATGGGATCGTGCCCAAAGCAAATGATGAAAAACCAAATATAAATGTAAGAATTTTGTATTGTAAGTGAAGGTACTGGAAATGTTGAATTTAATAATTCAGAAACGCTTTTTAAGAATTTACCTGTCAGCCAATGCTTTGAGACGAAAGAGTATCTGGAAGAAAGATTGTAGATTCTAAGTGTGATACATAAATTTGATTGGGATGTAAAGAAGTTAACACTAGTTTTGTTGACTATGAAGTGTTGGATGAAAGGATGTACATGGAAGGTACGAGCATCACCAATAGAAGATTATCCAAAGATTCATATCCGCAAGTATGCCACCGAACATACATGTTCAGTTACATATCGTTCTGCAAGATGCCGACAAACAAATCATGAGCTACTTGGAGCATTATATAAGGATTATGTTGGTGGAGTTAGACCATCCGTTTTACCAATATATGTTGCTGAAACATATTCTAGGACTTAGTGAAATATATCAGTGGCTAGTTTCTCCTGAATCTACTGAATATTTAGATCGTTAAGCCCATCAAATTTTTATCCTAAGGCAAAACGTTCTATATATTTCGAAGAGTATACTCTGCAATCCCCTAGCCACTTGTTGATTGGGATATTGTTTGCGGAGTTTAAAAGCCTTCTAACCGCTAACTGAGCAATGCTCTTCTTGCGTATAGTATGATCTACGTAGACATTTAGAAGTGCATGTAACATTCGGCGAAAAGGTACAACAGCTTCAAGAATTTTAGCCTCATCCGCAAAATCGGGGATGGAGTCATAGACGTATATCCTTTCCTTGGCAAATTGATGTCCAAAGCAATCCAATGTTTATTTCTAAGGTTAACCAATGTGTACAAGTTGTCGATATCGTAATACCATCTTGGCATTGCTGGATGCCATTTGCCATAAAATTCCTCAGAATAAGCGCCATTAAAGAGAAATTTCCCAGGTTTGAAGGACTTGTAATCGGAAATCAGCGTGGTAATGAACCAATAGTTCAAGAAACAGACCCTCTAGCGGTAAGTTGAAGGAACGCGCGTAGACCTAAGCCGAAACATTGAAATTGCAGCCACAAGGTGCTGTGAAGCAAAACAACAGAAGGGAAACACTGTTAATATCATCAAACAAATCTGTGATAATAACCAAACAAATCTGCGACAAAGCAATAAATATGTGGTAATAAAAAATATATGCGGCGTATAGGAAATAAATCTGTGATAATAACCAAAAAAAACTGCAGCTACATTGCACTAAATCTGCGGCTACATAACAATACATCTGTCAATAACCTAATAAATCAGCGGCTACGAATATATATCTGTTATAATGTTAAATAAAAATGTACTAATGTAAAATTTGTTACCAATCTCATCACGTAACCATCCATACTTATCATCAGACCACTGTTTCCTTGGAAGAGTAAGAATATTCAAGGACTGAAACTGGGAAGTCTCGCTTCCAATTGGATTTTCCTTTTTATTAAAACAAACAGTATTTGATGATCATTGAAGATAAAAATCAAGAAAAGGGTAGATGATGGAAGCAAAGATAAAAAAATACGCATTGAATCTCCTTTATGAAATTTTTAGTGTTTCCCATTTGTCGGCTCTAGAAGGTACAACACCTCGGATGATGTGTTTGACAGTTGAGTTCCTTAAGTATGGTAGTTTTTGAGAACATGCCAATTTTGGAACTCGTTTCACCACCGGTGTAACAGCCTTTATGTTGTCATCATGGACAACCATTTCATTGCTAAGACCCTGTAAAACATTGTCTTCTCTCGCTTCAGAGACAACCATTTCTTTGGCTAGACCCTGTACAACATTGTCTTCTGTCGCTTTAGAAATTGATGCTATTTTATTTTGATGGAAAGTTACATCTTCAATTTCACTATCCTGAAGCTTTCCAACCAGCTCCTTATTAAACATCTTCTCATCATGCTCTCCTAGGTTGACAACATCTTCTTTGGGTACCTCTGTTTTTTTCTTCTGCGAAGAAACATAAACAAATCTGGGGTCAACTACTAACCATACTGTAGCTTAACAAATAAATCTGCTACAACTTACCGGTGCACTACTGGCCTCATCATCTTCTTTTCTGCTACAGGTAACAACTTTAATGGGTTCTCGGCTCTCCCGAAGCTTCTCTACCTGCTTCTCTAAAAAACCAATTGTTACATCAACTGATGCATAAAGTGTTGTATAAGCTGTTGTAATTTTGGCCTCCAACTTATTAACCGCCTCTTCCACCATATTTTTAATTATTCCAACCATGCCTGAATCCTATATAAGGTAACAAAATTTTACTGAACAAAATTAAATAAACAAAACTGCCTCAATAGAAAACAAATCTGCGATAACTACAAAACAAATCTGCTAGATCTACAAAACAAATCTGCAAGTACCTAATACAATATGCGCGACCTACATAACAAAATATGCGGCTATCACAAAAGAAGGTGGCGAGTACCACAAAGTAATCTGCTACTATAAAAAAAAAGAACTAACCTCTGTGCCTTCATTTCTTCTTTTGGTCTTCTTTTTCTTGGACTCAGATTCAGCCAGATCAAGAAGAAGAAGAGGCGCCTCATTTTCTTCTGTTTTTTTCTTCTTCTTCTTTTTTTTAGGGCAAAATTCATGGACCAAGGCCAACCATTTGGATTCAAGCAATCTTCAAGGATATCTTCAATTAACTTATGATGTTTTGGATCCGGGGTCTGCTCACCATCATCATCAATCCATTTAGGGTAAGCATTTTCCAGTGGAACAACATGCATATACCACACACGAATCTATATAATAACTCGTCAGTCTACCATATGAAAATCACAGTAAACAAAATCAGTAATAAAACAAATCTGTTTTCATATGAAAACTAGTCTGTCAAGAGGATAAAATCAAGTCTGCAATATATCATAAAAGTCTGTCAAAACATAAAAAAAAGTCTTCGATGTACCAAAAAACTCTGTCATCATATAAAAACAAGTCTGCGATATATCAAAAAACTCTGTCATCATATCAAAACAAGTCTCCAGTATACCTGTCCATGATCTCTCCACTTATCCGTTAAAAAATCTTAAAATCTGAATCGCTCACGACTTCCTCTCCAGTTCAGTAGAGGAGGAACCAGAGTGCTTTCCTTTCTGAAGCCATACATTTCTCCCAAACTAGGAACATCTTCAAAGACCCATATCAGCAATACATGAACGCATCCATGTAATGTGTAATTGTCACTGTCACCCTTATAGTTATCAACTTGTACTTTAATGGAATTTATTAACTTTGAGAAACCAACTCTCTCCCACAGATAGTTTTCAAATTTCTCTGGTTCCAACACTCTTTTGGCTTCACTCAGCGACAGCCTGGAACTATGACTTATGCCAAAAATACCAACATGTAGGATAAACAACCTTCCTAACATCACCCTCTTCTCAAAACTCCAATCGTGACATCTGTGTAAAACCCTTTTCAGTTCTTCCAAAGTAGGTCCTTCCAAAACTGACTATGGTCACCAACCCAATTATCTGAAGGGTTAATTCCATCACAGTTTAAACTAGTTATATCCTGAAACTCGTGCAGTGAAAATCTTATTGGTTAACCACCGATAATCAACCAAAATTCATGATTGCTATTGATTTCCAACTGATTCGTCAGGAAAGAATGAACAATCTAGGCTGACCATATGTACTTCTCTGTGGAAAGCTTCAGAAATATACCAACAGATGAATCCTGCAAATTATCGCAAGCATCTTCACCAATATACTGTTTCATCTTCTTTAGACTGTTTAGATAACAACCGTGGTTCTTGCTCTTTTTTTAAATAGGAGATTTTCCTTCTTCATAACGTTGATTAGGGTAAGACGTCATTCTGCAATTAAATACAAACAAATCCAACACTGAGAAACAGAGGAAACAAATCTGTCGCTAGTATGAATAAAATCTGCGGCTTTAAAGAAACAAATATGCAGCTACGTTTACACAAATCTGCCGCAAAATAAACATATCTGCGGTTACTGAATGAATAAATCTAACGCTACTAAGAAACAAATATGTACTACTGTCAAACAAATCTGCTGCCAATAAGAAACAAAACTGCGATAACTAATAACCAAGTAGACGTCGCCTAAAAAATAAATACGCGTCTCTGAGAGTAACAAATCTGCAGTTACTGGGAATACGGAAGCGAACGGCGGCAAAACAAGATAACGGCCCAAACATAAGGAAGCGAATCCTTACCGTAATGAAGGTTAGAAGCAAAACCTTACCGATATGAGGGTTATACCCGAACCCTTACCGAAAGGACGAGGAGAGACGGAGAACGACGGCGAGGAGAGACGGTGACGGAAGCAACGAAGAGAGACGTCGACAAAAACTTCACAGTGCTTGAAATCGAACAACAGAGACGGCGACGAGAGGCAGCGACGGAGACAGCGACGACAAGAACGACGGCGACGAGAGTCAGCGACGACAAGAACGACGGCGACGACAAGAAGGACGGCGACCACGAAGAGAGACGGCAAAGAGACGGCGAGGAGAAGAGAGACGGCGTCGAGAGAGAAATTCAAATTTTTAGGTTTTCAATTTTTTTTTTTTGAAGCGACAGATTTACTGGACAAATCTAAAAATTTTGAAGAAATTACTAAATATTGGTATACTCTAGTTATAAACACAAAGTCATAGGTCATTTAAGGTAATTTTCACTAAATAAATGTCGGTTTTGGGGGGAGGAGGGAAAAATGGTCTTTCTAACTCTTTGGGGATTTAATAAAGTGACATTTTTCGAAAAAGAGATACAAAAGTGGCATTTACCATAATTTAGAAGAGGAAAGTGACATGTTCTTAAATTTTTCTAAATTTATGTTCTATTATCTAAAACTTGTATATTTTAAATAAAAATAATGTTTAATCGATTTCATGAGTTATTACGTTCTATTACCGAAAAGATTTTTGGAGTGTAGAAAAAAAAGGTTTCTTTGTACTCGATAATAATATATTTTATTATATATTTTTACTTTGTTTTTTGTGATGTATTTTTATATTTGATTCTACCAACAAATATTTCTATATATAATGCCAGACTTAAATTTTTAAATTTTAATATTTTTTTTATAATTGGTAAGTTATGTATGAAAAATGCTTGATCATTAATTAAACAACAAATTAATATTTTCAATTTATTATTAATATCATTTATTTATTTTTATTTATATAATATTTATCTAAAATATATATTCCGCACCGCATTTTTCCTTTTCACCATTCAAACATTTGTACCTTACCTCATGTTGTCTTTCACCATTCATATATTGTCACGCACCACTTGTTACACAATAACCGCACTTGTTTCGCATGATATATTTCTTTCAATCGCAGCGCATCTTTATAACCGCTTGTCCTGCACTGTCCAAACCGTTGTCACCATTTGAACCCTTGGTGTAGTAGCTTTTTTTTTGTCATCATGTGTATTTTATTAAGATATGAAACATACACCAAAAACAAAAAAAAATTCTAAACCAAATTACAACAAAACATAAACCCAAGACTTTTCAAAACGAAAAGCCTAACTATGAAACCCAACATGAGGAAACCGCCTCATGCAGAAAGAAGAAGCGTTGTATCAGTACATAAGGCACGTGTCACGAGTAGGTCCTGTGACAAAGACACGTGGAAGAAGAAGATTAGGGTATCGCCGGTCACCGCCGACTTATTTTCTCGACCCCAATGAAATCCAAAAACATTTGAATACGCCTGTTAAATCGCCGATCAGCAAACTTCACTGTAATCCGATTATGACATTTGCCAATTTCAGAGCTCTAGAGAATTGTTCATCTTCATAAAACTTCAACTTCAAAATCTTCCCGACCGAATCAAAAGCGGTTAATAAACCAGGCATCGTTCCGCAAGGCACCGGAAGGGAAGATATAGAGTACAGGAGTGAAATACGCATCAGCAATTTTATAGAGAGAAGAACGATCGATGGAGATTGTTGTTCCGGGCTGTTCAACGGTGTTACTTGATATATCATGGATTTTACCCGTTTTTAGCCATGATATAAGTCGTTTTATCGAGTCTTTCTAGTGCTTTTTCTATCATTTTAGAGTCTTTTCAGGTTTTAGCACGCTTGGGACAAATTGAGATTTTGGAGACATTTGGAGCCTTTTTGAGCAAACCGTAAAAGTAGTTTTGAAGCCGAGTATCGACGACACCATCCTGGTATCGACGATACCTAAGTTTTGAAGATGAGTATCGACGACACCATCCGGTATCGATCGATGACGAATCGACGCTGAGATAGATATCCAAGGAATTCTCCAAAAGAAGCCCAATACTTTCCCTTATTTACAAAGAAGCCCATGTGTTTTTAGACCTATTTAAGCAAACTCTTATCTTTAGGTTGGGACTTTACTTTTCACTATTATTCTGACCATTCAGATTTGAGAACTTTTAGGGAGACGGATCTAAGACTTTGTCATCATATAGAAGATCCCAACCCTTGTTTTTATTCTTTTGTTTAATTTCATGATCTATTCAGTTATGTTATTTGTTTCATCTATCATGTCCGAGTAGTCTCATTTTAGTGTTCAGGGTTTTCATATGGATTTCTCTCGATTTATGACAATTGATTTGTTAGGTTCATAATCGAATAGTTCTTCACCATAGGTTGTTCTCAAAGCTATTTCTAACCGATCACTTAGAATATGAACCTAGATTAATCGATTAGGCACGACAGTGCAATTGAGTAACGATAAAACCTAGTGAGCAATTCGATTATCTCGCAAAGAGATTTGGTTTAATCGAATTGTGAACATATCAAACTTGAATTGATTGCTGGTTTACTGTGTAGGATTTGCAAAGAGATTTGGAATTTAGATTTAGACTTAGTTAGTTTTCAAACGTTGTGTTAACTATACTTTCGTGTTTGAGTTCAAGAACGGCGCTTAATTGAATTGAACCTTAATTGATTAATTGTTATTTATCATTGATTTCCTGAGAGTTACCCTGAGCCTAATCCTTCCCTGAATTGAATTAAAACAATCATATTTCGATCACCTATTTTACTGTCTAACCGTGATTTGCTTAGCTTAATCCTCACTAAATTATTTATTGTGTGAATTTTCTTGAGTTCTTGTGTTCGACCCCTGATATACTGCAGCAACTGCTTTAGTACTTTTAGGGTATTAATTTGAGCATATCAAATTTGGCCGCTGGGGACTCTAAAAATTCACCATTAGAATTTTAGTTGTCGATTTTGTCTGTCGTTGTTGCATCGATCGATACCCATTGGTATCGATCGACACTGAACGCCTGTTTTGAATTTTGCTTACTTATTTCTCGCCTTTGATTTTCGTGTATGCATCAGCGCATTACCAGAAAAGAAGACACACCACCGATCAATCTCCTCACAGAGCTAGCGAGCAACGCACAAATCGGACAAAGAAAAGAACTACAGTTGAGATGGATCTTCCACAAGGTTTGGTGCATGATGAGAAGGTGAACAAATACCTCCTCCACAACAACCCCAAGTCGCTGAACGGACACTTGGCGATTACAACCGACCGGATCAATTCTATGCCAATGCAGCGATCCGTATTCCAACTTTCCAGGAATGACTTTGAGCTGAAGCCTGCTTACTTCACTCTTGGACAGCACCCCTTCACCGGCCTCTCTCATGAGCACCCTATGGATCACATCGAGAAATTCGAGGACTTGGTCACCGTATGAAGTACAATGGAGTACCACAGAATACCTCTTTGTAAGCTCTTCCATCCTCTTGGTGGAGAGGGCTGAAGCAGCTACCTGATCTCTCACTACTTGAACGAGACCAAGAACGCATTCCTGAACAATTTCTACGACGATGCGAGATCGGAGGAGCTCAGAACAAGATCTCAATTTTCTCAAGGTCCAACAGAAGCACTCAAGCTTGGACTTATCCTAGAGAGCGTGCATCACGGGTTCAGTCAAGTTCAGCTCGATCTTTAGAGGGATTGATCATCGTGATGGCACGGATTCCGCAATGGGAACTTCAACACTAGGTTCCAACCGATGTGAAGCTGATTGAGAACTTGGCGCCTAGCAATAGCACCAAGAATGCTGATTTTGAGCGAAAAGGCTCGCTAGTGTTGCTGACGGTTCGCAGATTGCGAGGTTCAGGCGAAAGCGACACGATGCACAACCTCTTAGTGGGAAAGACGAAGAAGGCTGTACATTTTGTGAGGAAGTAGAGAACATTGAAGATGAGGCAGAGGATGTTAACTACATTGGTGGTTCTGGTTTTCGTGGTCAGCAATTTGGTTACAACAACAACCGAAGCTTCAACAACAATCAGCAAGGTGGTTACAAGTCGAGGTAACCAATCTGGTTTGGTGCCACTCAATTCGCCCAAAAACCACTTGGCGGTGATTTTACCAATACGGAAATTCAGCTTACCAACCGCATTCTCCGAGGTCTAGAGTAAGACGGAGATCCTCTTGGAACAAATTCTGGGACAAGAAAAGATGACTGAGATTTTAATAGAAAGCTGGATAATTTATACACGATCTGAATGGGAGAATCAACGCCTCGAAATCCATAAGATGCTGGAAAATCAAAAGCTCGATATCAGCTGTCAAGGGAAAGATAGTTCAACCACAGCATGGACATGTCAATGCAATCACCTCGAGCGCTAGAGAAGAGGATTTTGAGCCGAGATGACTATGTCCGTATCCATTAGTATCGACCGATACCTACCGGTATCGATCGATACTACCAAGACCCGTAGATTCAAGGTGTCTGAAGATGGAGATAAGAATTCGAGATTCACCAGTCGATCGACCCTACCAGTGTCGATCGACACCAACCTGCAGAGACGATACCAAACTCCAGATCGATCGACACTCATCCGTATCGGTCGATACCCTTCGCAGCTGAATCAATAACTGAGAAAAGGACGAGATGGAAGAAAGGGTCTACAAGCGAAGTTGCCTATCCTATTATTCTCAAGCTGACAAGAGGAGTGGAGGCGCTGAAGCAAGTTTTGTCAAAAAAATTGCAGGACCTCCCGCTGATACACCACCACCGCTGAGACAGTTGACAAAGAGGGAAGACCTAGGAAATTTTCAGTTCCATGCTCCATCTCTGAGTAAACTTCATGAGTCTCTCGTGACTCGGGTCTAGTGTCAACGCCATGTCGAGGCGATCAGAGAGAGATTGAAAGCTGATATGAGATCTCCTAACACGCTTCTCACATACGCGATTCTTCTAGCTCACTCCCTTACGCTACAATTCTTGATTTACCGTTAAAATAGGAGATTGTCTGATTCCTACTGATTTTCGTTGTGGAGATGAGCCAAGGATCCAGGGTGCCCTTGATTTTGGGAAGACCATTTATGGCTACTGTTGGCGCGATCATGGACACTAATAAGAAGAGAATCTCTTTCTCTTGCATTGACGGAGACGCTTCTACGATGTCATTCCTCGGAGGAGCACCCAGACATGTCTCTGCATCACCATCGCGAGACTCGATGATCGATCGCTCGATGAGTCTTATGATGAACCAAAAGTCAGATGTTTCAAATGAACCCCCAACACCCCAAGAAAGTTGTGAGAAGACCAAGGCAACAAAGAGGAAGGCGAAGCAAGAAGTTCAACGGTGCTGCTAATTTCACTTTGATCCTCGAAGTGTGATGGAGATTCGATCGAATATAAGGTGAAGTAAGGGCACCTCGAAACCTTCTCTAAGGTTAGAGTTCTCATTCCTACGGAGATGAAAGAGAAAGAAGAGGATATGATGAGCAAAACTTTGAAGTGGAGATGTCTGGTTGTGGAGTTTATCTCGAGTGAGTCCTCCACCTTGCCGATTGATATCTTAGTCAAAGTCAAGCTCGTGACATTAAACAAGCGCTTAGTGGGAGGCAACCCACTGGTAAGTCTATAAATATGAGTTTTTGTTTTTGTGTTTTGTGTCGCGAGTCGTCGGAAGAAGGATGGTCGTTGTTCGTGACGATCGAGCATCGTATCGATCGACACCACTTGGTATCGATCGACACCACCGCTCATGGTAACACCTCTTGTTCTTGACCTATTTCGTTTTGTCCTTTAATTTCTTTCACCTTCTCTGGCTTGATAAACACCGGGGAGTGTTGTTTAAGTCTGGGGAGGTAGTTACGACATGTTCATTTTGAAAAAAAAAAAAAAAATGATTTTTGTCAAAACAACTTAGAGATTCTCACGTGCTCGGTTTTGATGTGCTGGTTTTGCTTTTGAGTGTCTATTGTTACAGGTCAATATCCAGTTCGACTAATGAAAAATTAAGAGGTAAACCAGCCATAATTCATGGATTGTCTCCAACAAGTTTTCATCACAAGTTTTATAAATTTTGCACTTCATCAATAAGGTAAATGTCCAAAGAGCTTGATTCATCATTCATTACCTAGCTAAGGAACTATATGTATGAAAGAAATGGTAGATCTCCCCGTGATAATAGATACATTGAGAGGGTAAGAACCGAATTGTATAACACTATCAATACTGCATCTCGAACCTTGATTTGTATATGCAGTTAAAAAAAAAGAATCAATAAGAACTGGATACATCGAGAGGGTAAGAACCGAATCGTAGCTAACACTATCAATACCTGCCTCGAACCTTGATTTGTATACGAGTTAAAAAAAAAAAAAAAAAATCAATAAGAACTGGTTGTGAAATAAGTCTGGGGAGTTAAATACCAAGAAAAAGTTGAATGAATTGTTCTTAGCTATGGTATTGTATGACCAAAGAATCTAGAAAGTTCGGACATTGATTTTAGCGATGAAACTGAGATGATAAGCTTGGATGAACACTACATGAGTGAAGTCTGGGAAGCTGGGAATTCCGATGGAGAAGTACATGGAGGTTAGATCTCAAGCTGATCAGCAAAGTGGGCTGGGAAAAGGGATCATTTACAGATTTTTTATCAGATCTCTAAGGTTTTTCAAACCTCTTTCTCTCACTTAGTTTTCTGTTTTGCTTGAGGCAAGCAAAGGCCTGGGAGTTGATATATCATGGATTTTACCCGCTTTTAGCCATGATATAAGTCGCTTTATCGAGTCTTTCAAGGCTTTTTCTATCATTTTAGAGTCTTTTCAGGTTTTAGCACGTTTGGGACAAAAAAGATTTTGGAGACATTTGGAGCCTTTTGAGAAACCGTAAAAGTACCCGCTTTTGAAGCCGAGGTATCGATCGATACCGGCTGAATTTTGAAGCATGGTATCGATCGACACATATCGATATCAAGCTAACGGAGAGATAGATATAGGGCGAGAATTCTCGCCAAAAAGAATACTTTCCCTTATTTACAAAGAAGCCCATCGTGTTTTTAGACTATTTAAGCAAACTTCTTGTCTTTGGTTAGGGGACTTTACTTTCTTGTATTTGAAGACTTTGAACGGATCTAAGACTATATAACCATTTGTTTTTTCTTTTGTTTTGTTTAATTTCATGATACATTGATTGTTATTTGTTTCATCATATCAGTGATCTTTTAGAGTTCAGGGTTTCTCATGGATTTCTACGATTTATGACAATTGATTTGTTAGGGTTCATAATAGAATAGTTCTTCTAGAAATTTAACGATCAGCTTAGAATATAGAACTTCGATTAATCGATTGGACGGTCGATTGAGTATCTGATAAAACTAGGGTGAGCAATTGGATTATCTGCCAAGAGATTTGGTTTAATCGGTGTGAACATATCAAACTTGAATTGATTGCTGGTTTCTTTGTGTAGGATTTGAAAGATTTGGAATTTTAGACTTTAGACTTAGTTAGTTTTACTTGACGACGGTTGGTTAACTTACTTTCGTGTTTGAGTTCGAAACGGCTTAATTGAACTTAATTGATTATTATTGTTATTTATCATTGATTTCTGAGATTACCCTGAGCTAATCCTTCCCTGAATTGAATTAAGCAATCATATTTATCTATTTTCTTTGTTTAAGCGTGATTTAGCCTTATCTTTAAGTTATTTATTGCGTGAGTTCTTGTGTTCGACCTAGCTTTACTGCTGACTGAATGCTTTTTAGGGTATTAATTTGAGCATATCATTCTCTTGGGGCGGAGGCTCTGAAGAGAGAGGATAGTGGGGAAAACGAGAAGAAGAAGAAGAAGAGGTGAAGAATCGTTTACATTACGAGCTTCCGTATTGCTATACGATTGCGATAGAGTGAGGAGTGAAATACGTACCAGGAGGAGTATGGAGTGAAGAACGGTCGATGGAGATTGTTGTTCCAGGCTGTTCAACAGTGCTACTCTCTGAGGACGGAGGCTCCAGCGAAGAGGATAATGAGGAAATGGTGAAATAGTGGATTTGGAGAAGAGAAGAAGAACACCGGAAGAAAGAACACGGCGAGAAGATGTTTGCGTCATCCATAGTTATACCAATTGCGAGGGAGAATAAGAGGTGAAGAAGGATTCGATTTTAAATTGGGGAAAAGTGGAGAGACTAAACAAACCTAAGTCACCTAAATCTGACATTTTTACCATAAAAAGTCGGTTTTAACCCAATATAAATGGGTTCGGGTGTGGATTGATGTGGTTGGGTTATAAATAACGGATATTTTAAAGAGTTATTTAATCTTTTCATCAATTCTCTATTTTAAGAAAAAGAAAAAGAAAATATTCCTTATATATTATTTGGAAAATACTCTTATAAATAATAATTACATCACATTGTCATTACATCTAAGAACAAATTAAAATCTCTCATTAAGGATATTTTAGTTAATTAATTATTTTGTGATCGTTTAATTAAATATTAAATTAATTATTTATAATTTTGTTTTAAATCATTTATTTATTTTATTTTATTTTGAAAAAAGTTAAAAATAGATTTTGTGAAGATTATGTTCGTTTAATTAAACACACTAATTAAATTAAATTAAATGTTGATTTAATTTTCTAAAAATAAGAGATTTGATATAGATTGCGATTTTTTGGAAAATTTTAAGAATTTAAACCGATTTAATTCTGTTTTTAGGTGTTAACAAAGATTCGATATTATAAAAATTGATATTATAATTTTCATAAAGTTTTGGAAGAATTACAATTTTTTTATATTCTGATTTTATAAATTTTGGATATTTTTTTATAAGTGCAATTTGTCTCTGCTATAGCACATGATATATCCTAGTATTTTATAAAGAGAACAAAGTAGCTCTTCTTTTCGATTTGAAAAGTAATTCTCGATCTTTCCGTAACGCACCGAAAGGGAAGAGTCACAATTCAACCTTATATACATAGTAAGTCGATACCAAACAACCACAAAACAAATTTCAAGCCGCAACTTCAAATCCACTTTTAATTGATGAAGATAAATAAGTTTGAAGAGAGGATTAAACAATAGAGGATCGAATAATTAAATATTACGGTGGAAAAGGCAACACACAAAAGCAACCAACGAGAAAGAAACAAATCAAAACCGAAGCTATTGGAACCAAAAGAAAACAATAAACCGGCCATATTATTTAATATTATTTAATTATTTTTCTATAACCAAAATACTCGATCCGAACCGAAGCTAAATCGAACCGAAACTAAACCAAGACAGTAATACACTGTATCAAAGCTAACAAAGCTAACAAAGCTAACAAAGCTAACAAAGCTTAGATATCATCGAACGTGTCTCTTAGGATCTCAGTTTCTTTCTCTCTTCTTCCATCAATGGCGTCTCTTTCTACCTCTCTCTCTCTTTCCACGAATCATCAACAACTCCATCCTTCATCTGGTAAACCTCTTTAATCTCTCCAATCTTTACACTAATCTTCGTGCGATAGATTCTAGATTGAGCTTATGAGATTTGATCGTTTATTCGAAAAAAACCCATGTCACGATTCTAATTTAGTTTCTCTAAGAACTCATTTTTCCTGTGATTTTGATTCCCAAATCAATTCGAGGATGATATCACACTTAATTGGCCTTGCTGCTGTTGTTATAGCCCTTATAGTGTCTTGTGTTGATAATAATTTTAATGAATACGTCTTTCTCGATTTTGCAATGTTGGGTCCTCTCTTTTGCTTGCGCTGATTGTAAAAAAATTGGTTTGAAATGCAAAATTAGAACTTGAAGAGGTTTGGTTGAGTGTGTGGAACTTTTTTTTCTTTTGTTTCTGAATCCATTTGTGCTGCCCATTGGCATAGTTTATGCAGATGTTGCAGCTTCTCTCTCGATTCACTGATCTTTGTTCGTTCTTCGTGCTAGGCTTTTCTCTGAAGCCATGTGTCAGTGTTTCTTTTGGATTGAATCGTTGCAACAAAATGCATGTTTCTGCTCCTAGAAACAAAAGGATCCTAACCATTCAATCAGCATACAGGTATAGAGTTTGATCCTCTTCTGTTTTAAGATTACCTATTTTATCAAAGTTATCCCAATTTTGGTAAATTATTGCATTAGTCTGTTAATCATAGGTCTGGTTCTTGTTTTACAATTGAGAGTGTAGATGGTTCGACTATAAACTTCTTACTTCCTGATAACAATTATGATATACTTCACTTTTGTAATTGGCAAATTATGTTTACATAGACTGTTTGCAATGTCTAATAGCATCAAAATCTTTGCAGAGATGATGATAATTCAGGCAGCACAGGCCTATTTGTTGGAGGGTTTATTTTGGGCGGACTTATAGTTGGAGCCCTTGGATGTGTATACGCACCACAGGTAATATTCTGAATCACATGGTTTAGTATAACCCTCTCTGCCCTCTATGGCTAAGGTTTGACTAATGTATGATGTTGTTTTTGTGAATTATATCAGATCAGCAAGGCTATAGCTGGAGCAGACCGAAAGGATCTCATGAGGAAATTGCCGAAATTCATATATGACGAGGAAAAAGCTTTGGAGGTAAGTTGTAATAATCACTATATTGCTAAAGCCTGATTCACTTATATGAGTCATGTTTTTATCTCTTATGGTTGATTTACTTAGGTGTACTGTTAATGCAGAAAACACGGAAGGTACTAGCTGAGAAAATCGCTCAGCTCAACTCTGCTATCGACGATGTGTCCTCTCAGCTCAAATCGGAAGATACCCCGAATGGTGCAGCTCTAAACACCGATGAAGTCGAGGCTACAGCCTGAAATCATCTGTTTTATAGTATTTGAATCACTTATTATGAACTAAATAATTGTTTGCTGTTTCTGTGTAATGTTGTACAACTTTTCATCTATCTACAAACCAGTGGCTTCTCTTTTCTTGAAACCGTGTGAAAAGTTATCATAATCATATGACAAATCTCAGTTTGAGGAGACTATTTAATTTCCGGGTTACGAGTCAAAGAGGCAAAATATGACATGGAAACAATAATAATAGACTTGAGAGACCTGTGATGACTATCATTCAATGGTTCATACCATCTTATCCCCACTGTATCTTACCTACATAATAACCACATATTATTTTGCTTCACTATTGACCATAGGTTGCTTTAGATCAAAATCAAAGGTCTGTGTATGTATGTATATATACCAATGCTCAAAAAATGATCAGTGGCACTCCTAGCTTTTTTCTTTTGCAGATATGGCCACACATGCATTTCTCGCCGTCTCCAGAGTCCCGGTCACACAAAGGCTGCAGTCTAAGAGTGCCATTCACTCTTTCCCTGCTCAATGCTCCTCCAAGGTACCTCTCTCTATCTAGCAGATACCCTCTGTGTTATGGTTAAACTTTATGTGTTTCTCCTGCTATTACCTGCACAGAGGCTAGAAGTGGCTGAATTCTCCGGCCTGCGTATGCGCAGTAACGGTGGGGAAGTATCTTTCTTTGATGCAGTAGCTGCACAAATCACCCCCAAGGTGACTGATTGATTGAATCATTATATATATGAATGTGCATATATATATGATGAGTTTGTGAAATATTAGGCTGTGACAACATCCACTCCTGTTAGAGGAGAGACAGTGGCCAAACTGAAGGTTGCGATTAACGGGTTTGGACGGATTGGTAGGAACTTCCTCAGGTGTTGGCATGGTCGCAAGGACTCTCCTCTCGAGGTTGTTGTGCTTAACGACAGTGGTGGTGTCAAGAATGTAAGTCTTTAATAAACCGAGGATTGAAGAGGTTAATCTCTATTGTGGAACACATTTGACATTGATGGAAATTGCAGGCATCCCACTTGCTCAAGTATGACTCCATGCTTGGAACCTTCAAGGCTGAAGTGAAAATTGTGGACAATGAAACTATCAGTGTTGATGGTAAGCTCATCAAAGTCGTCTCCAACAGAGACCCTCTTAAGCTTCCATGGGCTGAGCTCGGCATTGACATTGTTATTGAGGTGAATTAATTTCTATCTAAAGCTGCAATATAAACAAACTTAGTTAACTGAAAAAGATAAATGGTATATGGTTATGGTCATCAGGGAACAGGAGTGTTTGTTGATGGGCCAGGAGCAGGGAAGCACATCCAAGCTGGAGCCTCGAAAGTGATCATCACTGCACCAGCCAAAGGTGCTGATATCCCTACCTATGTTGTGGGAGTCAATGAGAAAGACTATGGTCACGACGTCGCTAACATCATTAGGTTCGTTTAAAGTTAAACCTCTCCCATGAAGACAAGAATTAGCTAGTTTTGAATATTCATGCTTCAGTTTTGGTCTCTCTTGGCAGCAATGCATCTTGCACCACGAACTGTTTGGCACCCTTTGCGAAAGTCTTGGATGAAGAATTTGGTACAATTTGCTTTTCTCTGCTCACTACATATTTCAAAATGGTTTCTTCTAACTCAGACATGAACTGAATTACAGGAATCGTCAAGGGGACAATGACAACCACACATTCCTACACCGGAGACCAAGTAATATCATTCGCACATACTTATCATCATTCCACCTTTGTGTGTGTATACATGTAGAATACATAAAAAAAATTTGAACACTTTCGGGCTTTCGAATACATTAAAAAAAATAACTCCATTTCGACCATATTAGGATATAGTTAGATTTATGGTTTGGTTACTTGGGTTCGGTTTATCGAGATTGAACACTCCTACTGCTTGTATTACAAATCATTAAAATTCTACTGTGATTTGACCCAATACATTCATTGCTCCAACCAATAGTAACATATATGTATGAAATGAATTGTTTCAGAGGCTTCTAGATGCATCACACAGGGACCTAAGGCGTGCAAGAGCTGCAGCACTGAACATAGTGCCTACCAGCACAGGTGCAGCTAAGGCGGTATCATTAGTGTTGCCGCAGCTGAAGGGTAAACTCAACGGCATTGCACTCCGTGTGCCAACCCCAAACGTCTCAGTGGTTGACCTTGTTATAAACGTTGAGAAGAAAGGTTTGACGGCAGAGGACGTGAACGAGGCCTTCAGAAAAGCCGCTAATGGACCGATGAAAGGCATTTTAGACGTTTGCGATGCCCCTCTTGTCTCAGTTGACTTCAGGTGCTCTGATGTCTCTACCACCATTGACTCTTCCCTTACAATGGTCATGGGTGATGATATGGTCAAGGTGGTTGCCTGGTATGACAACGAGTGGGGTTACAGGTGAGATTTATATAAAACACATTACGTTATATATATATATCAGTTTATATAAATTTAACCTATGAATGTTTGTTTGTTTACATTTGTGTTTGCGTGTTCGTATTTTAGCCAAAGAGTAGTGGATTTGGCTCACCTTGTGGCTAGCAAGTGGCCGGGAGAGGAAGCTCTTGGAAGTGGAGACCCTTTGGAGGATTTCTGCAAGACAAACCCGGCCGATGAGGAATGCAAAGTCTATGAATGAAAAGCTTTCTTTTCACCAAACAATACCTTTATCATGAGTTATTTATTCGAAATCATATAATGCATACCTCTTCCTTTTCGTTTATTGTCGAGTATAATATTATTTCAATGTTAAGGAAAACTTAGCAATGCATATGTTGGTATCTTAGAAAATGATAAAAAGTATATGTTGCCAAGTAAATTGAGTTGAAAGTTGAAACACATTTTAGACGTCTCTTGGAATTTTTTTTTTAAGTTCTCTCATTAACTTTAGATTTATTAAAAACTTATTAATTATCTGATCATCCACTAACCTCTTCATTAACTTAAAAAGTACCAATTTGTAGGCTCGGTAAATAAATATTTTCAGACTCCAAAAATAGCGCATTAGCTGTCAAATGAGAGTGGCGTCCACGGGAAAACCCATGGACAATTGCAATCACGGCGTTACAAGGGGAATCAAAGCCGAATCCAGACGAGTGTAGAGTCAAGTGGACTCACACCGTCGGGAGGTGACAGTTTTGGTACGCAACGAGGACGTTGTGATTTGTAAGTGGGGTGAATGTAACACCTCAATTTATGAAAATATGGTGGTGCATGAGGAGAATTTTAAAGAATGTATCTGGCGACTTATGTCATCAAATTGCACTTATCTTTTAGGTCAAACATCTTGTCAGAACTCCAGAGTTAAGCGTGCTTGAGATAAAGCGATTTCAAATATCATGTGGTTTTGGTCGGAAAACTAGTCTTTCAAATTTTCTCAGTATCGAGCCGACCATTGGACACAGATGGATCTACAGGCCGAGAGAGGACGTGAGGGCCCATTAACAGTGGCGATCGGGGCATTTCAAAGTGGTATCAGAGCAAACCTAGATGAGTGTGGAATTAAGTGAGTTCAAACCGTCTGAGTGATGGTCTTGGTAAGCAACGAGAACATTGCGCTCTGTGAGTAAGGGTGAATGTAACACCCAATTTATGAAATATGGTGATACATGAGGAGAGTTTTAAAAATTTGATTTGACTACATATGTCACCAAAGTGTCTTTATCTTTTCGGTAAACATCCAATCAGTTTAGAGTTAAGTGTGTTGTGCTGGAGCAAATTCAGGATGGGTGACCTACCGGGAAGTGATTTCTAGCACCGTGTGAGTGAGAACAAAACATGAGGAAAGATCCCATGGTGATTTTTAGGATCAGTAAACAATTTTTCGACCCTCTGGAAGTAGCGCATTGACATCCACCGTCCATGAACCCCATTCTCTCTTAGCCCGTGGGCCCCATTCGATGATCGATGCGTCACTTATTCGATGAAAAACATGATTTGATGTTGAAAAGTTAATTAGAGCGGGTAAACTTTTAGTATGGGACAAAGCTTCCTTGATGAACAAACACTATTTTGAAACCCAATAATTTAAGAATCAGGGTGGACTCATTTCCCCTTACCAACCCCAAAGAAACTCCGATTACAGTACGTTATATACAGTTGACAAGCGACTATTAATTATCACCGACAAATTTTGCTAATATAACTTTATTATAAATTTACAATAGATTAGTGGCTAAATTTTTTTATCACCGCAGGGCGTGTTAAGGTTAATGGGTTTCTAACTCAAAACCAATTGGCAATGAGTAGATTGACCCATATCCCTTATATACTATTCAAGGTCCTTCCATATTTCCGATGTGGGATCTTTCTTTACACTCCCCCTCGAGATAATGGTCCATCTAGCCATTAATCTCGACAAATCCCAATCTAGGATTATTTCGGGTGAAATCGGCCGAATTATTTTTGGGTCGGTCCAATTTCGGTTCAGATCGATTGAACTACTTTCGGACCCAATCAATTTTAATTTAGTGGGGCAGTGTGAATTCAAGGCTCTGATACCATGTTAAGGTTAATGGGCTTCTAACTCAAAACCAATTGGCAATGAGTAGATTGACCCATATTCGTTATATACTATTCAAGGTCTTTCCATCTTTCCGACGTGGGATCTTTCTTCACATGACGCAGGGTCCATAGCTAATTAGAGTTTGAGATTTTGTAATCATGAAATCTATAATAATACATGAAAATATTTATATCATGGGAACTCTTCCGATTGTGTTGGAAATGAGGTATGAAACAACAAATAACTTTCTAAATTATTCAAAATTTTACAAAATTTTCTAAAAATAATGAAAAGCTGTAAAAAAAAATATGAAAACTTCCAAAAACTAGTGAAAGTTTTCATATATTTTTACGATATTTCAAAAAGAATACAAATTTTTGATAATTTGATAATTTTAATCTAAATAACATGATGAACAGTGTCCACCTACATTTTATAGCGTTCGATAAGAAAAAATTTCATCAATTTAAAAATATTTCGATAAAATATTATTAGCATAAGGTTATTTGTTGACGAAAAAAATGAATGTATTATTGGAGCAACTAATAAATATGTTGTCTAGCTAATTGAGACGGCATTACAGTAAGACAATATATATTTGATTAAGTCGGGTTATAAGCTTTCAACTCACCTTCGATCAGCAGAGCGACCACAACCTTCTCCTGGTGATACTTAACTTAAATCAGCTATCTGGAAGGTAAACCAACTCCAAAAATCAAACACTTTTTGTGAAAACTTTTGTTTGGTGCTCTGCCAATATGTGAAACATTTCAACGAAGACAAATCTGAATCTTTGACTATACTCCTGCCCAATCGATTTAGAGAGCTTCAGGACTACTGATCCCGTTACGTATTGACTCATCTTTATCTCTAGCAAAGAAATTGGAAGATATTTTGGGAAGGTGTGGCAAATCTTTATGTCGTGAACTGCATCAACTATCCGTGTGATATTCTAGAGAATATGGAAGAGTAGAAATTTGCTCATACATCAAATAAAACAAGTTCATTGGAGCAAAGATTTGGACTATGCGAGAACATATTCGAAGGAATGGCTTGATTCTGATGAATATACCACAGTCTACCAAAATTCTAGCCAACATGTCAACGACTAGAGTCACATGCCATGAATCACATTCAGAACTGGACCTAAAACTTTGGAGGCCCAAGCATAATTTTTTTACAAGGTTTTTAAGACAATTTTTAGAAAAGAAGGACAAATTTTTAAAAGTTCGAAAAATTGGGGGTCTATAATAGCAAAAAAAAAAGGAAAATCAGGAACCTATTTGTTATAAATGTTTTTATTGATGAGGTTCAAAAATTTGGATGTCTTGGTCCCATATTTCATTTCGCTGGATTCAGAGCCGACATTGATCACATTGGATAAGTCTAGAACAAGAGTAGACTAAATGCAATTATGACAGGTTTTTTTTTTTGTCAATTAGTGTATACCAGTGAAAGTAGGAAGCTATTTGGGGTGAGGACAAGAGACAAAAACAGTTACATCATGTGCTTTGGAGTGTGAATTTCAAGCACTAATTATGGCAATGCTTGTTGGGCAAGAGGATACAATCAGATTATTTTTGAAGAGGACTGTACAATTGGTGGCTACTGCGTAGAGATCTCTTAACTGTTTTTCATTATTTTGTTCCTCATTCAATCTCTAATGTTTGACATTGTGACCATATTGCTTGTACCTAAATCAATAAAGCAAATGTCAAAAAAAAAAAAAAAAAGTCAAGAAACGTTTCATAGGATTGGGCCCATGAAGATCGGCCCAACTAAAAAAACATCAAAAGTTTCATAAGATTGGTCCCATGAAGACGGCCCAAATAAGAAAACATCAAACTCAAGCAAAAGCTTTGCATCGAGATCGTCTTCCTCAATTCATTCGCCGGCTCGATCGAGAGATTTGCAGAAGAAGAGAAAAAATATGTCGTTCATGAGAGGAGAAGCCTTAGTTTCGAAACTTGCTGCGCTCGCCAAATACGCTGTTCTTCCTGGAGCCATGGTCGCCTCTCTCATCTATTCGCCGCCTGACTTGTCCAAATACTCTAAATCTTCCAAATAGGTCAGATTCGGAATCGCTTCTGTTGAGATATCGAATTCAATAATTTCTCATGTGATATCTGTGATTTTATGTGTGTTTATGTAATCGACTTGAGAATTGAGAACTGAATTAGCTTATTTCGTGGTGGGGACAGATCAAAATGTTATTGATCCAATTGAGTTTTTAGGCAGATAAACTCAAAAAATTCATACTTAGTTTGAGTTTGAGTTTTATGAACTTTGGTAAAGTTGTTCTCTGTTTTTGCAAATTGGAAGTGACAATTTTGTAGTCTGTTTTTTTTTTGTTTTTTTTGTTTTTTTTTTTGTTTTTGTTTTTAACGAATGTTAAATTGTATTCAATCAAAAGCTTTTGTACAAAGACATGATTTTAGAAGGAGAAATTAAAACTGATAATTGTTCACTTTAAGAGCTAAAAAAAACGAATAGAAAACCATAATTGTAACCCGTCAATGTGCCTTTTGTCTCCCATTTCCCGTAAGGAGCTTAGCTTGTTTGGAACGTCTTTGTCCATGATCTTAGTAAGGAGACATGCTGGTCTTCCGATCTCACCATGTCGTCTTGAGTTTCGCTCCCTCTGATAAAGAAATTTTGTAGTCTATGTTACTCATAGAGACGTTTATTTATGACTCTTATTTTGGGATTAAAATCATCTTCTTCTTCTTCTTCTTGATGCAGGTTACAAATCTTACAATTTTGTGGCCTAAAGAGTTCCTTCTCTCTTTCAAAAATGTTATTTCGTGATCGATTGACTCGAATGTTCAGAATAATGTGTCGTGGAAACTTTCTCCATTCAGAATATTTGCTCAAGTTATCTTGTTAAATAACCATCTCATTATGACTTCTTGTTGTCGAAACTCTTCCATAGTTCGTTTTCATCGGTTGATTTGCTCTTTAATGTTTGTTTTGTCGTAGCTAGTTATTTTCTCAAATTTCTTCTTTCTCGATAGTTTTTGTGTGTGGGGTTCAGCAAGTACTACGGCAGTCACATTATGCACTTTGCTTATGGTTCGTAAGATCGAGCAATGTAGTTAGGTTTGGGCAATGTAGTTAATAGTTATGATCGCTAAAATCTGAGTGCAAATCAAGCCAATCTTTGTTATTCATATCACCAAGATCAGATCAGTGGACTTGGAAATGAGGTAACTTGGTAAACTTTGTAATGGGTCGAACTTTGTTTTAACAAGAGACCATCTTAGATATGTGTACACCAAGAAGCCTTTCTGCATGCCTTGCATCGGCAAATGTTTCGAGGTTGATGCCAAATCCTTTAGGCTGTATGCTTTGGCTCGTTTTCATATACTTTTTAACTCTAAAATATTTTACATATCATAAATTTTATTTATATATATGTTATTTTGAGATAATGCTATCTAAAATTCAGATGTTTATATAATAAAGATGTACTAATCAAAAGCTATTAATTCTATGTAAAAACATAAAAACTGAAATAATTGAACCATACCAAACCTAACATGGAAAATGAGCCTCAACTTTTTGCACGGTGCATTTTCCTACCTATACATCCAATCTCAACTCAACAAAAATTTAAAATTACTACCTTTTTTTTCGTCACACGATTTAAAATTACAACCTTAATTCTGTATTTTGAGTCGAAATGTTGACTTCAACAATTTTAGTCAATTTAATATATTTGAATTTTCATATAAATAAAATAATATATACTTTTTGACACTAAATTATTTAACATATCATAAATTTTATTTATATATGTTATTTTGAGATAATGCTATCTAAAATTCAAATGATACATAATAAAGATGAAATAATCAAAAGCTATTAATTATATGTAAAAACATAGTAACTGAAAAAGTTGAACCATACCAAACCTATCAGGGAAAATGGTGTAATTCAGCCCTAAATTACTATCCAAATTATTTATATATGTTATTTTGAGATAATGCTAGTGCCTTTTATAATCTCAACCCATCAAAAAATCAAAATTACTACCCAAATTTTGTGTTTTGAGTAGAAACCAACGTTGACTTCAACACTTTTAGTCAATTGCTAAAACTCTATGACTTGGACGACACGGTGGCAAGGAGAACAATGAGATGGCAATCCGTTTAAATAAAACTACATCGTTTTTTGCTTATGTACATATAACATATATAACGACAAGGTTACTAGAATAAAATCACATTTATTGTATGTAAAAATGACAGACGGTCAAATACCTAATATAACAATTTCACTTCTGTAAACATTTATTGTATGTAGAAATCCCTTTATAAGAAAAAAAAACGTAATTATTGTATGTAAAATGAACAGTTGTGTAAATACCAATTATAACATTTTCACTTCTCGACACATAATTTTAATTGTATGTAGAAAACCCTTTTTTGATTTGTATAATCCAAAGAATATTTGTAATGGGTCGAACTTGTTGGTTTTCCTCCTAGTGGGGAAACCAATTTGGGTTTGGTTAAATGAGAACCAAATTTGGGTTAATTATTGGGTTAGGGTAAATAAGAGAGATATATATATGTGTATCTTACCCTAATTATGAGACAAGAGAGAGTGTTGTCGTTTTTACAAGAGAAGAGAGAGAGAAGAGAGAGAAGAGAAAAACAGAATCGCCGTTTCTGCTTTCAGACACGATCGGACACTCATACTCGATCTTGCTGATTTTTGGTAGTAGCTTCGTGACTCAGTGGTCTTCAGATTCAACGGTGGGATTAAGTTTTCAACGGTTGGTTTGAGAGATATCAGAGTTTTAGCGTGGCTTTATGACTCATTGCTGCAGAGTATTCATCATCTGTTGGAGTGTTTGGGAAATCCGACGGCGGTGAGTTATTCTCTGATTGAGCTGAAATTTTGCAGTGGTGTTCTTGACTCGTTTATCTTGGATTTATGCGGTGGAGATCTTATTTTGAATCTAGTGAGCAGTCGTTTGTGACTGAATATTCTAGGCCCTTGTTGTGTTGTCTCTTGTTGTTTCTCTTGTGTTGGAGATTAGTTCTTTGGAGCTTGAGTCTCTGGACTTGTTCTGTGGGAACAGGGGAGGCGTGGTTGTAACTCAAAACATTTGATATAGTGGATTTTGAGTGGACTATGCGGTCCCGTGGTTTTACTTCTCACATCGAGAAGGTTTCCGTAAAATGTCCCATGTTTATCGCATGTATCAAATATTTTTCTCACAGGTTCATACAAGTGCGGGGAACGTTATTTCGCTGTACGTTTTTCCCCAACAAAGGGGGGAGGAGTACATACAGAGAACCCAAGAGAACTTTGTTGTAACAAGAGACCATCTTAGAGTGTGTACACCAAGAAGCCTTTATGCCTTGCATCGGCAAAA
This sequence comes from Boechera stricta, assembly GCA_018361395.1. Taxonomy (NCBI): domain Eukaryota; kingdom Viridiplantae; phylum Streptophyta; class Magnoliopsida; order Brassicales; family Brassicaceae; genus Boechera; species Boechera stricta. The sequence goes on along the minus strand of CM031539.1, from coordinate 18,517,456 downwards.
TGTTTCGATGTTGATGCGAAATCTTTTAGACTATAAATTCTTTGGTTCGTTTTAATATATTTGAATTTTCATATAATAAATATACTATATATTTTTTTACTCTAAAATATTTTACATATCATAAATTTTATTTATATGTATGTTATTTTGAGATAATGTAATCTAAAATTCAAATGATTATATAATAAAGATGCAATGATCAAAACTAATAATTATGTAAAAACATAATAACTAAAAAAGTTGAACCATACCAAACCTAACAGGAAAAATAGTGTAATTCAGCCTCAACTTTTTGCACGATACATTTTTCTACCTATACAAAGTGTTATTGCCTTTTCCAATCTCAACTCATCCAAAATTCAAAATTACTATCTGATGCAGGAATTTTCTTTCGATTATCCCATTCTCAGGTTTCACCCAAGTCTACTCATAGGATATTCTCGAGAGTTTAACCCATAAGCCTGCAAGTGCACAGTCATGCAGTTGTAGTAATTATGGTTCGATCCACAGGGACTGAGAATAACACAAAGAGAGTACAAGTCTAAATCTAATCTAAGCAAAACAAAGTTATGGGGGTTGGTTCCTAATCTAACATGCATAAAATAATTAAATTAAACATTAAATAAAACCTAAACTAATATTTAGAGAGAATTGGGTGACAGTCAGATTTCAGGTATTCTAGATCTAGGGTTCATGTTCTACCTAACAAGTTTATGTTCGTCATTCTAGGGATTTTCAATGTCTCGCTAGTCCACTCTCGTGGTATGTTAGACTCTATATTCAAACCCACTCTCGTGGCGAATGAATATGCATTTCATGCAATCCCTTCATCAAATACTCTCATGAGTGATAGACACATCACAAGAGTTATCACACCTCCATGTGATCCAATAGGGTCAGTATTGGTGAAAACGTGCCTAAGACACAGAGTAAATGATAGATCCATTTCTGGAGTCCTACCCACTCTCGTGGTGAATTCCTCCTGAGATCTTTACCTATCTTGATCAGGGCTAAATAAGCATACAGTTACTCTATCAAATAACGAACTCAACCATAGCTAATACTCCCAACTATGCAGATCTGAGATCTCTACCCACTCCCGTGGCGCAGAAAATCTCTAATAGTACAACCACACCTACTGGATTTAGTTGTACACTTAACCATCTCCCATAAGAGAATACTTAGCATTAAGATGCATAGAAAGGTAGCTAGATCGATTAAGAACAATCAAACATATATTAAACCCTAAAAATAGATCCCATCATCGACCACCATCCTAGTGGTCTAAAATATCTACTCTAAAATAGAAGAAGTAAAAAAGAAAAAACCCTTTATTAGGGCTTTTAGAAATGGTGGCTACAAAAGTTTTCTATGCCAAGTTGTCTTTTCTAGTGAGATTACAAGTGATTATATAGTCCTAGGGATTCTTAGAATATTCCATTTCGTTCTTATCTTGTTTCTGGAAGCTTAAAACTCGAGACGACAAGTTGCCTGAATCATGTCTTGCCACGTAAGAAATTTCCCATCTTTCTCGGACGTTAGAATCAACCTTGATTGGTCGATTCTGGCTCCCATTCTCTGCCTGGTCGATGCAAGATTCGCGAGTTTTCTCAGGAAATTCTTCGGAATCAATATCGACCCCTACAAGTCGATTCTGGGGTCGATTCTGGTGCTCTTCGGTTTCCTGAAATTCTTCTCCGAATGTGCATGATCCAAGTGGTGGTGCCAACTCTCCCATAGGTTCCAGTAGGCTCCAGAAACACTCTAAACATCAAGTTTTAGCTCCAAGTACCTAGAAACATATAAACACATGCAAACACACTAGAACTACACTAATTGTTAGTTATAAAGCTCAAAACTAACTTATTATAGTGCATAAAAACATGTAAATATGTGTTTTGAGTTGAAACCAACTTTGACTTCAACAATTTTTGTCAATCTATTATATTTGAATTTTCTTAAAAATAAATATACTATATACTTTTCGACTCTAAAATATTTTACATATCAGAATATTTAGTTTATATAAGGTTGCCTGCCTAAAACCCCGCCCATAACATCACCCCACACTCTATACATCCCAACTTCTTACCTTTGTCCAATTCCACCCAATTTTCTAATTTCTTAAAATCGAGTTCAGTTAGTCTAATGCATTTCTGAATCTACGTTTACCTGATCTAATTTGACTCAAAAAAACCCGACCCACTCTCCAAACTCCGACTTCAAACACACAAAATCCCTAAATCTAGTATTTAGGATTTTAGAGATTGGCAATTCTGTTGAAGTTGTTGATATTGTCGTTCCTCTATTCCTTCTGTTTCGCCGTTCACATCAAGTGTGATCTCCTCATGGCATTGCGGAAAATCGAAACTAGAACTGGGAATTTCTTCTTCTTTTTTGTTATAGGGTGGCCACATTTATTAACATTAGCACCACCCAACACAACACTTCTCTTAGTCACTTTGTCGAACATCTTGTGTGCATGCGATATTGCTTATGTTTCTATCGTTCCTATCGTCATCATTAACAAGATTAGACTTGGGTTTTGATTCTTTTCTTTGTTTTTATTTATTCAGAGGCTAGATTAGACTAGATCGATCATTTCTGATCTTATAGTCTTTGCTCAATAGGAAAGAACTAACTTGATTATTGAATAATGATTCAAGGGTTGTGTGCTTAAAACCTCCTTATAATATCAACCAACACTCTGTCCACCAAACTTTTTAACTCTGCCCAGTTCCACCTGTACTTTTAATTTGCTGTCCAATTCCACCCAATTTCCCAATTTCGTAAAATCAAGTTCAATTTGAGGTAATTGCATTTGTTAATTACGTTTACCCAACTCAAATTGGTTTTATTACACGACCCAGACTTCTTATTTCATTAACTGATTGCAAAACAAAATCCCTAAATCGAACAAAATCCCTAAATCGGCTAGATTCTTTTGTAGAAGTACGTGGATCTCTTGGTTGTTCATCTTGTTCGTTGTGGTAAACTCCAGCAAGGAAATCTCGTTCCACTGCACCGTGAATCCTTGACGGAGCAGACATCACTCTTGCCCGACTACTCATCTCTCCGGTTCCACCATTATAAGAGTGAATTGGCTTCACTCGAGTTCTGAAACTCGGAGGAGCCGATTGTAAATTACGACTTGGAATCTTCGGTGGCTCCAGCCTTCGAATGCATACAGCTCGGGAGAACTCACAATTTCACCTGAAAATGATTCCAAACATAAACTTATTAGCAACAGAAACAACTACATATATACACAAAAAGTTAAGGTTTTTAGAAAACCCAGATCCGTTTTTTGCATGTGTTAGATCAATTGCCATATAAATTGTTCGATACAGACAATGAAGTATTGAACTCAAATTTTAGTAGAACTGAATTAAAAATCTCATTTTTACAGATCTCATGGTTCAAACGAGTTGGTAGTTAGAACTTGAAGCAACAAGCAAAAGACAGTAACATAAACCCTAATTCAATAACAACAGTGAAACAGCTAAAATTGTAAAGATACAAAATTTTATAATCTTATACACGCTTTCGATTTGTTTAATGACGACATCCATTAGATTAAATTCGGTAAAGAAAAGAGACAACGACAGTAAGTCGATTTATGGATTTTGTTGGATTTAGGGATTTTGTTTTCGCAATCGGGTTTAATAGAAGTTTGGGTCGGGTAATAAAACCATTTCGGGTAGGGTAAACGCATTTAACAAACGCAATTACCTCAAATTGAACTCGATTTTACAAAATTGGGAAATTTAGTGGAATTGGACAACAATTAAAAAGTACGGGTGGAACTGGGCAGAGTTAAGAAGTTTGGGTAGATAGAGTGTTGGTTAATATTATAAGGGGTTTTTAAACAGACAACCCATGATTCAATGGGTAGATGAGATTAGGCTTGAATTAGGGAAGATTAATTCAAGATTTTGCTTCCTCTATCAAACCCTAATTTTCGATTTGGGAATTTTTTCTGTTCCAAGTCGGGTTGTGTGAAATAGGTAGATGGGTCGGGTGTTTTAAGTCAAATCGGATAGTTGAACTCGATTTTTAAGAAATTAGAAATTTGGGTGGAATTGGGCAATGATTAGAAACTATGGGTGTAATTGGACAGATGTAAAATGTTAGGGTAGATAGAGCGTGGGTTGATGTTATAAAGAATGTTTTAAGCAGGCAACCCATTTATATATGTTATTTTGAGATAATGCAATCTAAAATTCAGATGATTATATAATAAATATGCAATAATCAAAAGTTATTAGTTCTATGTAAGAACTAGTAACTGAAAAAGTTGAACCATATCAAGCCTAACACCGAAAATAGTGTAATTCAGCCTTAACTTTTCGTACAATACATTTTCCTCCCTATACAAAGTGCTAGTGCCTTTTCCAATCTCAACTCATTAAAATTTAAAATTACTACCTAAATTATGTGGGTTGAGTCGAAACCAACGCTCACTTCAACAATTCTAATCAATTTTATATATTTGAATTTTCATATAAATATATATATATATAATATATATTTTTTTACGCTAAAATATTTTACATATCATAAATTTTATATATATATATATATATTATTTTGAAATAATGCTATCTAAAATTCAGATGTTATATAATAAAGATGCAATAATCAAAAGCTATTAATTCTATGTAAAAGCATAGTAACTGAAAAAGTTGAACCATACCAAACCTAAAAGACAAAATGGTGTAATTCAGCCTCAACTTTTCGCACGGTGAATTTTTCTACCACAAAGTGCTAGTGCCTTTTCCAATCTCAACTCATCAAAAATTCAAAATTACTACCCAAATTATGTGTTTTGAGTCGAAACCAACGTTGACTTTAACAATTTTTGTCAATTGCTAAAATTCGATGACTCGGACGACACGGTGGCAAGGAAAACGACGAGATGGCAATCTGTTTAAGTATAACTACATTGTTTTTTGCTTTTGTACACCTAACATATAATGACGAGGTTACTATAGTACGATCGACATCAAAATCTCGAAACTGATGAAGAATATCGTCCGTCTCAATTGTAGGGGGTGGATAATCTCGTACGACCTTGTTCTTTCGGAACAATGTTTTACTCCGTCGATATGGATGATTCTGTCTTAAGAATCGACGATGGCAGTCAAACCAACAAGATTTCCGGTCATGCTTTAATTGGAAAGCATATGTATTGTTTGCACAGTAAGGACATGACAACCTCCCATGCGTTGTCCAACCTGACAACATTCCATATGCCGGGAAGTCACTTATAGTCCACAACAAAACAACACGCATCTTGAAATTGTTTTTAGTTGAGACGTCATAAACATTAACTCCTTCGTGCCATAACATTTGAAACTCTGCAATCAGCGGCTGTAGGAAAACATCAAGAGATCGTCGTGGGTGTTTCGGACCTGGAACCAAATGGTTAAGAAAAGGAATTCCCTCTTCATGAAAAGTGCAGGCGGGAGGTTGTAAGGCGTGACGATAACAGGCCACATAGAATACTTCCGACCAGACTTTCCAAACGGATTGAACCTGTCTGTGCATAATCCAAGATATACATTCTTTGACTCTGATGCAAATTCAGGATATATTGAAGTGAAATGCTTCCAGGCCCCTGCATCAGAAGGATGTGCAATTTCGCTTGTATACTCATGTTCGGTGTGCCATCTCATAACTGCTGCTGTTCTTTCTGACTGGTACAACCTTTTCAACCTGTCAGCAAAAGGTAGATACCACATACGTTGAAATGGTATTTTGTTTCTCCCACTCGTCATCTGAAATCTTTCAGCACCACAGAAACGACATTGTAACAAATTTGATGTTTCCCTCCAGAAAATTATACAATTCTCCCGACAAACATCGATCATCTGAAAAGGTAATCCTACACCGGATACCAATTTTTGAACTACACTGTATGACGCCGGTGCGAGATTATCTTCCGGTAGGTAATTTTTGAAAAATTCTGCCCAACCATCGACGCAATCTTCACTTAAATTGTAATCGTTTTTTAAGTTCATCATCCGTGTTGCAGCTGCTAAAGGTGAATGACTTCCTTTGCAACCTTGGAAAATTGGTGTTTTTGCAGCATCTAACATTTCAAAAAATCGCCTCGCTTCTTGGTTTGGTTCCTCTGCAACATTGTTACTTTCTCCTCTCTCTCGGAACTCATCTCTAACCATACGCACAACATTCGGATCTTCCCTACGATTTGGGCTATCACTATCTCCAATAAACTCGTTTTCCTCTATTCTATGTTCACCCTTTCCACCATGAATACTCGGTCCAGAACTAAAATCCTCCCCATGCGAAAACCAAATATAATAACCCGGTGTAAAACCTACCCAATATAAGTGATTCCAAACTATTTGCTTGTCTAGAAACCAATCATTACAACATTTAAGACAAGGGTAAGCCATAATACCTTCTGTACGTGTCATTTCCTGATTTGAAGGGAATTGCATGAATTGCGATAACCCCTCCTTGAATTCTGCTCGCATTTCGCCAGTAACATCATCTAAACGCTTATACATCCACTGTCTCACTTGGTAAATATTATGAGAAGCCATTTTTTTCCAACGAATGAACACAGTCTTATAAATGAGGTGGGGCGTCTATATATAGGAAATATTTCCGACCACCGTATTTCGTCGGAAAAGCTAACGGCTATATTTTCCGACCAACGGCTATATTATTCCGACCAATTTCTGACCAATGTTGTCGGCAATTGGTCGAAAAATTAGTAGCCGTTGGTCCGCCTTCGGTCCCACAAAATTTACCTTTCAATCTTAGTTTTGAATATGTCGGCAAATATTAAAATCTAATTTTCGACCAAAATGGTCATTTCCTCGGATATTAGTCGGAAATGTGTTTTTTTTTAATTTAAAATTTTACATAAAACTTAAGTTTTTCTACCAAATACAAATTAAAATTATACTTAAGATATATTAAGTCATCATCTTATCAGTTATCGTCGGAATCTGACACGTAGCCTTCGTCATCAATTGGTTCAACCATCTCCGGGAGATAATTATCTTTCGTGTACACTTTGTCAACATTCTTCACCGTTATGTTTAAATAACATGTTGATCTTCCCATCCTCACAAATGTAACCTATAAAACATTTAACATATTAATTTTGTCTTTATTTATTAACATGTATAAATTTATGTTATTAAAAATATATGTTATTACCTTTTTTAAAATGAACACAGAACCAACACGTATATCTGATGCAAATACTGACTCCGTAAAAAAAATTCTGTGAATACTAGTTTCAATTATTCCACTAGGGTCTTTTAAAGTGACCATGGCGTCACCCAATCCGTTTTGCTCGAATAGTTTAATCATCGCGACAACCTAAAATATTTGGTTATTTTCTAATTATATTTGTAAAAGCACTTATACTCAAATAATATATAAAGACAATCATTATTTACCTGATATAATTTACCCCAATTTGATGTTCCATTTGGAATTTTGTTAAGAGACGTCATGATTTCACAATTTGGAGGAATTTGCATAAGTCGACCTACAATATTATTGTTTAGTTGACTAAGTATCAAATCAAATCATTTTCACTTAACAAGTTTAACTGATTTGTTTTACCTTCGTTGCAGACATTAGTTATTGCTGTCAACCATGGTTCTTCTAGAAAATCATCATCGCCGCGACTTTCCTCTCCAAGGACTCTTCGTATGACCTCTTGTGTAGAAACTAAATTTCCTTCCTCGTCCATTGCAGAAGCATGTGACGTCTTCTTTCGTTTTATGGCAACATGAATTGGTCTTGCTGGTCCCAGCACTAACGAACCACTACTCTCAAAACTTTCACTTTTCTCTTTTCTCGATTCATCACCCATTGGAAATTGAGACATGATACAATAGGTTTTCTGTTTCTGTAAAATGTTTTTTTTTCTATATTTTAGTTAACAATAGGAGGGTGCATCTATTTATAGAAATTACAATGGTCGGAATTTGGTCAAAATATTGGAATTTTGAAAATTTTCCATCCAAATTCTGACTCCGTATTTCCGACGAAATTCCGACCAGGTTAGTCGGAATTTCGTCGGATATTGAGTCAAAAATAAGGTAAAATGCATTAATTATGACATTTATTATAACACTGCGAAACTGACATCACTTAGGGTTTTCCGTCTATTTTCCGACTACATTGGTCAGAATTTCGTCGGTATTTTACGTTTCCGATTAAATTTCGACCAAAGTGGTCGGAATTTTGTTGAAAAAACCGTCCAAATATAGTTCAGTGCATTTATTATGACATTTATTCTAACATTTCGAAACTGACATAATTTTTGATTTTACGACGATTTTCTGACTAAAGTGGTCGGAATGTCGTCGGATTTTAAAATTTCCGACTAAATTCCGACCAATGTGGTCGGAAAATTGTCAAAAAAACATAATGTGCCCGTGGTTGGGACATAGTCGGAATCCTGACGAAGTTTTTCTCTATAAACCCAATGGACATTTTCTCACAATTCACAAACGAAAAATCAGACGTTTATTTTGTTTAGGAACGTCTAAAAATATAAACTTCGCTATAAGAATCAAGCATATCAATATGATCCTGTAAACTCTTCGATCTAATTCTGCTGAAATATTAAAGAGTTTACAGGTCATATTGATATGCTGGATTCTTATATCTAAGTAAGTTTATAAATCTTAGAGATAATGTTTACTTATAAATCTTATAAATAATGTTTACAAACCTCCGCATGCCAATGAAATATTTTTTCAGGTTTTTACTCAGTGCACATTTATACTTGTTTAATTTCATTTCGAATTTAATCCACAACCGTAAATATGTGCAAATTTTCCAAATTAAAAAAAAAATTCAAATTTTTGAGCACCTTTTTCTGACTAATAACCGACCACCTTTGTGAGAAATTAGTCGGAAATCATATTTATTGTGGTTGGAATTTAGTCAGCAGACAGAGTAATATTTTTCCGTCTATTTTTCAACCATTTTTCCGACCATTTATCTACGAGACTGAGTTGGTCGAAAAATTTTAGGAATTTCTGACTAAAATGCCCGACAAATTTCCGACGATATAAAGTTGGTCGGAAAAAAATATAATTTCCTACTATTTTCCGACCAAAATAGGTATCGTCGGAAATTCGTCACTGATTGATCGGAATTCGATCGGAAAATTTCTGACCATAGGGTTGGTTCGGGGTGTTTTCTTGTAGTGCATTTATTGTATGTAAAAAGACTGTCAAATACCAAATATAACAATTTCACTTCCTTAAACATTTATAGTATGTAGAAATCCCTTTATAAGAAAAAATATAATCATTTATTGTATGTAAAATGACAGTTGTATAAATACCAAATATAACATTTTCACTTTTAGACACATATAACATTTATTGTATGTAGAAAATCCTAGAAAATAATAAATTATTGTAAGTAAAATGACAGTTGCGTAAAATACCAAATATAACATAAAAGTGGAAATCTATATAATATGCACTAACTAGACAATGAATTAATTTTCTAAAGCTAACTCCAATCTTTGGTAGTGATAAAGAAAAAAAAGTTGACTTTGCAAATGGCAAGTCAATGACTAATTTATAAATGATCAATGATTCTTACCTCTGAGCTTACTTATATTTCGAATCTAAATTTTTTTTTGTTGTTTCTATTTTCTGTCAGGCAAGTAACTGTGAGACAATGCTTAGCAAAATAAAGATTCCTCTACCAGATTTGCTCGTAAGTTTTGCCCATCATTTTGTACTGAAAACAATAATGAAAGTTTGTGTAACACTCTAATAACATTTTGCATCACTTATACACTATGTTTACATACCTACCTACTAAAAATTTCAAATATCATTTGCTTTTTTTTTTCCTTTTGCAACTTTAGAACGTAGTTCTAGCTTTGGATGCTTCAGCTATGGACATTGACCAGGTTGAAAATCTAATAAAAATCTGTGAGAGCAAAGAAGAAATGGAAATGTTGAAGGTAATCTTAAAAGCATATTGCTGTATATCTCAATCAACTGGTCTGAAGCTAACTCATGTTACGTTGTATTTTCAGAATTGTGCTGGTGATGACAAGGAAATGCTTGGAAAGTGTGAAGAGGTTTGCTACACTTCTTAAAGCCTTGGATGATTATTTGACATCATATGTACTCTGATTCTTCTTAACCTTGCAAATGTTGCAGTTTTTTGCGGAACTAATGAAGATTCCACGTATAGAAGCAAATTACGAGCGTTTGGCTTCAGGATTGCCTATGATTCTAAGGTAGAAATGTCAAGCTCTCTTATTCTTAAGACATACATTGTTGTAATTGATGTTGTTGGTTTTTTTTCAGGTGGAAGACTTAATAATCTTTCTGAATACTATAACCGCTGCTACTAAAGAGGTATGTATAGGGGAGGGTAACATCATCTGTGTCATGGTATTATTTTATAGCTATCTCTCCATCTGGGTAATTAAGTATCATATTTCATGTACTAGATGATGGAATCTGCGAAGTTGCATAAGATTATGCAAACAATTTCAACACAGGAAAATCTAGGAGGTATCATGTTCCAATTTCGTAAATTTTAATATTTGGTAGCATCTGTTGGTTGATGTAGTAGTGCCTTGTGTTTGCAGGTTCTGATGTGAGGTCTCAACTGGATATTCTTGTTAAATTATCTGATAATATGGCTTTGATGCATGACTTATGCAAGGTACAAATACTCTCTGTATCATATGGTTAATGTGGTTGGTTATTTGCGTAAGGTGCTTACGCCTTATTTTCTTCTTACGGGTTTAGCTTGTTGGTGAAAAAATGCCGGAATTGCTGGATTTTGGTAATGAACTTGCTCACGTGGAAGATGTCTCGAAGGTATGGTTCTTGTTGTAACCCATTACCCATGGTTGCTTCTTTTGTTATAGTTTCCACTTGCATTTACTGTTGCGGAAAATTGCAGATTGAATTGAAAACGGTTTCTGAAAATATGATAGCGCTGAAAAGAGGCCTTCAAAAGGTGGAGCAGGAGCTCATTGCATCAGAAAATGATGGTGAAATTTCTGCGGGCTTCCGGAATGTGAGCCACATGAATGTGTAGTAAAAATTAATTGCATGAGAAGAGCCAAGAAGAAGTCTTTGTAACCCGTCTCTAATCAGATCTTCATGTTTTAGGTGGTAAATGATTTTCTTGGTGCAGCTGCAGCCGAATCGATTTGGCTTACTAACTTATACTCAGAAGCGGTCAGCTATATATAACTCATCGGTTAGACCTTTAAGGACATGCATTCATCATGTTCAACTCCAATAATTAATTTGTAATTCACAGGGAAGAACTGTAGAATCCTACCTTGCTGAGTGTCCAGCTCACTTTAGCTTCGAGGAAGGTACGTACCATCACAAGTTTGTTCTTCTACTGTCTTATCGATTTTTGCCGTTCTCATTTTTATTCTGGCCATTGTCCCTATCTGCAGTGACCAAGACGCTGACCCATTTCATGAAAACGTTCACCAAGTCTCGCGAGGAGATTGAAAGACATGCTGAGGCTGAGAAGAAGATACCGGAGAAAGAAACAATGAACATCGAACAAAACAAGAACCTCTGAAGAGCCGAATCTAGATCCATAGACAACTTCTATGCTGCTTAGTTAGAATTGTAAACTATATATGATTTCATCACTAGAGTGAAATCTAAGGGTTCAAATTTTATGTCCTAGAAAAGATTTGAACTTTCTTACAACTCAAAAGTTACATTTATCTTCATTGTGCTACTAAAACATTTTTCTTCTAGTAAGAATAAACCTTTACAATTTTTACCTGTCTGCATATCGATACCATATTCTACATATAAAGATCTCTGTCACTATGTGTGGCCATGCCATAAAATATGATTTTTACCTCAAATAAAGCAAACATGTAAAAAACTAGCAGGAGAGGAAAATCTTTATCAATGTTAATCAACCTAGTGAATTATTTTCTGGCAATTAGAAGTGATAATACCTGAAGTTTTGCCTCAAATTCAAAGAAAATTTTGGATTTTAAAGGCAGAAACATTATTAGGTAGATATCATGAGCTGAAATATAAATCATCCAGAACCACAAGACCCACATCCCATATTGGACAGAAGATTTACGACAGCGAAAATACAAAAACAAGAGAGACTACTAAGAGACACTCATCTACGACTCAAATGCGCAAAGAAGCAGTTAAAAGGCGTTGTCACGCCACAAGGGTTAAGATTTGGTGTTTCATCCTAGGCCTTGAACCCTTGCATCCACGACTCATGCCAGTAGTAGATGGTTTGCTACTACTCCCTAGCCCGTTTAGAACCAGCCCTTCTGGTTCTGACAGGAGGAGGTAACACTTTGTGTGGGACAGGTAAGGGAATAGGCAAATGATGTTTACTCCCAGAAGCCAAAGCAGGGAACCCAACAGCAGGGATTCCAACAAGAGCACAGCAGACTCCTGCTTTGTCATCATGGAAGTATTATTGCCACTACCCTTTTGCAAACAGTAACGCAGAGACTGGTTTTCGGCAACGAAGCACTCAAGCATCCGCCCCAGTCTCAAGCATTCTCTCTCAAGATACTTACTCTTCTTCTCTAAATCTTGCACATATTCCTTCTTCCTTTCCCTAGATCGAACCGCCGCATCTCTATTTCTTACTCGCCTGAACCAAAATCACATCGCAATTATAAACTCTCAGATTCTTTTCAAGGCCGCATAACACGTTTTAACAATCTAAAGGCAACCAAAATACACAAACCAAATCACAACACTCATAAGCGCAACTCTTTAATGCCACGCATACATATGTTTGAACATAATCAACTCATGAACATTGACTCTTTAAACTACTTAAACAAGATTAACATGAACATATCACACTCATTTATCAACTCTTCAATGTCACACATAAGTATCTACTTAAGTATTTAAAATGATTTGTTCTTAATGTTGATATCAAAGCAGAAACACACATTTAGCAATCTAAACGCAACCAAAATCAATACAATAATATACAAATCCAACTTAAAATATAAAACGCTAAAAATCAAATATACCTTCTTCTTTTCTTAGCCACAGCATCATCATCATCTCCATCATCATCATCATCCTGAACCTCACTCCCGGAATCATTAGATTTCTTCTCCTTCCTGGAATCATCAGATCCTTCTGTTTCCTTCCCGGCGGTGACTTGTTCCGTCGCCAAATCAACGGTACCAGAATCGCTTATTGGATAATCAACGAGTAAATCCGCTATAAAATCTGATACCGATCGCTGATCCAACTCGACAACACTCTCCTCCTCTTGATTCTCATCACTCATCAATTTACTCTCAATCTCTACTATCAACGAGTCCGGTGAAGATCTAACAAAATCCTCCGCCGGAGGAGAATCAATGACGATTGAAGGATCGAAATCGAAGAAAAAATCATCATTTATGAGTAAATCAAAGCTACCAAATTCCTCCGCCATGATCGAAAAAAAAAAAAATTTATACAAACAAAAAAAAAGTGTAAATTTCTAATTAATTAAGAAGAAATTGGAAGAGAAATGAATTATATAGGAACTGTGTTTGACTCGTCTGAATTTCTTTGCGGCCAAGTAAATGTACACGTGTTACTCATGGACGCGTTTTTATGGATTTTAGCCAATAATATGACGTAGTGTACTGTGTTATAATGTTCTTGTTAGTAGGGGATTATTATTATAAGGTGCCGTCATACAACCAATGAGAAGGCTTCTTTTTTTTTTTTTTAACGCTAAAATACTGCTTGATTCCATTACCGAACGTTAGGATCAATGAGAAGGCTTCAAGCTCCAATTCTTTTTTGTAGCTGCTTTTTATTAAAAAAAAACTCCCTTAAAAAAATAAAGAAATTTATAATATTTTTTTAGCTAAGTCGATCACACCAAAATCTCCCTGATCAAAGGAGAAGCAGTATTCCATCAAAATCAAGATCCTCCACAAACCATCTACTCCATTCACATGATAGCAGATTACATCCTCAGCTACGAAGAGGATATGCTAGATTGGATCTTTGTGAATTCTAGAAAAGAGATTTTGAGACCTATGCTGAAGGTAGAAGATCAGACTCTCCCCACATAAACAAATGCAGGCATCTGGATAGGCCTTTCCAGAACCACTCCTTCCGTTCTACTGATCATAGCATCCCCCGTGAGCTCTTCAAAGTCCCAGGAACTCATAGGGAGACATCTTCAAGAGACTTCTCGAGATCAAGTCGAAGAGAAAATCAAGTAGCACCAAATTTGGTGTGGAGAGCAAAACAGGGAGCTGTGGAGGCTCATTCGGCTCCTTTAGACCCGATCCCGAGGCGTCCTCCTGCAGAGAAATCTAAGTGATTCCCACCCCTCTCCTCCGCTTCCGGTTCAATCTATGGAAGTAGTCATGGAGGACTTAAGGGAAGTTACGGTCCAATACATAAACTGTGTTGATCCTACTGAAAGTGCTGCTCGTAAACGGAGAGTGATGCATGGTGAGTCCAAGAGACTAATGAAAGAACAGCGAGGCGTATTCTCTTCAACCTCCCAGAGACCCCATGTCTCAGCCTTCCAATCTCTCTTTCGGGGAGATTGATTCAGGTAGTGAGGAACCGGAAGAGAGGGAGCTACTCTCACCGTTCCTGCAAAAAGAAGAGGAAGACCACCTATTGCTAGCAGACCCCCACAAATAAGCTCTCAGCTTCTCAAAGGAACAAGCAGCAGGAAGTTTAAAGCTCATCTAGTGGCTGTAGAAATATAAGTATAAGAAGAGAATTAGAGAAAGAAATTATGATTATAAGAGAGAAGACTAGAGAGAAACTTGTGTATTATGTTTTTCTTGTGTGTTTGTGATTATATTTACAATTGCCGAAAGACTCTATATATAGAGTTACATATTTTACTTATAATCAATCGACCAACTTCATCTAACATTTCACTTTGTCCATATCCACTTAGTACCATTTCCACCAACTGACTCCACTTGCTCCACTTAACTCCATCAACCTGACCAGGCTTTCAATTTAGTTTTCTCAATACTCCCTCAGGTTGGTTTAGAAGATCTTTCAAGCCATCTTGCCGTGAAGATCTTGACACATTCGATCACAGTGGCTTTAGTAAGAATGCATCGCCACGATCTTCACTGATGAACATAGGAGTGATGAATCTTCTTGAATCTTGTCCCGGACAAAGTGGTATCTCTCTGATATGTTTTGTCTCTCATGAAAACGGATTGGAAGCTATGTGTATGGCGCTTGGTTATCACAATGAAGAACAATCGGTTTGTCTCATGAATCCGAGATCTCGAGTAATGTTCTTAGCCATATCACTCCTTTTATAACATCGCTTTGCTTACATTTCTCGGCTAGACAATGAGACCACTTTTCTTTTTACTCCTCCATGTCACAAGATTTCCACCGACAAAGATGATAGCCGGTTGTAGACTTCTTCTCTTTTGTCCCCGATCCATCCGAAATCCCACTTTCTGTACTTTTGTTGTAACCTAAATACCTTTCGGACATCCCTTTAGATATCTCAAGATCCGTTCTACCATGTGCCAATGATGAGTAGATGGAGCCTTCATATGTTGGCTTACCACACAAAACAAATATCTGGTCTAGTTATGGTAAGGTAGATGAGCTTACCCGAGCGTTGATATTGTTTCACATCCGACCAAGGCTTCCCTCACTGTGATCTTGATACCCTTCTTCAATTGGTGTTTTGGCTGGTCTTGACCCTATCTTTCCCGTTTCACTTAGAAGGTCTAGGACATACTTTCTTTGCGTAATAAACATCTCATCTTCAAATCGTGACATTTCGATTCCTAGAAAGTATTTAAGACCCCCAGTCTTTGATGTCAAATCTTTATCTTGAGGTTTCTTTGTCTCTTCAATTCCTTCAACATTGTTCCCGTGATTATGATATCGTCCACATAAACTAGGATCGCCTGATACCTTTTCCTTAAATTTGGTGAACAAGGTATGATCACTTCCGACCTTAAGTATCCTTCATTGATGAGACAAGTGCTTAATCTTTGGTACCAGCCCTTGGATTGCTTGAGTCCATAAATAGCCTTTCAGCTTACACACGCCATTTTCGTCATGGTACCCTTGAGGTGAGGCCATATACACTTCTTCTCTAAATCTCCTTGTAGAAGGCATTCTTCATCCATCTGCCATAAACCCAAGATAAGTTAATGGCTAATGAGAGAACCCTTACAGAGTGTAGTTTGGCCACGGAGCAAATGTCTCAGTGTAGTCCTCCCCAAATACTTGTGTGTATCCCTTGGTACCAACCGTGCCTTGTATCTCTCTTTTCTCCATTACTTTTGTACTTGATCGTGTAGACCATCTACATCCTGACTTCTTCCCTTTGGGTAGTTTGATTATATCCCATGTATTGTTCCTCATTGATTCTATCTCCTCTTCCATTGCTTTAACCCATACTTCCTCTCCACTGACTTCCTCATATGAAGTAGGAATCCTCCTTTCCTTGGCTCAAAAATATTTGGTGTTCTTCGGGAAGATAGGCCATAGAACAATGGGCTTGAATCGGATGTTGGTGGCGCCATTGAAATATATCTTGGGTTTTTCCATTGGGAAGGAAATTTTTTGTCTTTGACTTCGCCTTAGATTGGTTACGAGTCGGAACATTCTCTACCTCATCTTCCTATACCTTCATCATTATCCAAGGTACCACTCGACTCCTCATCTTTTTCATCGGATGATGATGGCTGGCGGATGATGATGCGGATGATGATTCCTCAGCTGAGACTCTCCTCGTTCCTTTCTCTCCCGAGTTAGGAACCATCGGCTTATTTGTCCACTTTCGATGATGATGCTTTTTAGAATTTGATATGCTCAAATTATGATGATATCTTAAGCGATTGCTCGGTAAAGTTAGGGTCGAACACAAGAACTCGAAAACTCACGATAGATGAAAGATGCGGTATGCTAGCAAATGATTGATGAGAAACAAATGATCGAATCAGCTTGGTTGAATTTGTATAGAAAGGAAACTAGGCTCAGGGAAATTCTCAGGAAATCGATGATAAATAACAATTAATGCTGGAGTTCAATTGATTATTGCGAGCTTTTGAACTCACGACAGTATAGTTAACCAGCGTTCTTGAAATAACTAAATCTAAATTCCAAATCTCTTTTGCAAATCTACCGTAAACCAGCAATCAATTCAAGTTTGATATGTTCACAATTGATTAAACCAAATCTCTTTGCGAGATAATCTTGCTCACCAGGTTTTATCAGATTATTCGTTGCAGCATGGTGCTGTCGATTAATCTAGGTTCTATATTCTAAGTGATCAGGTTAGAAATAGCTTTGAGGCAACCTATGGTGAAGAAGCTATTCAGATTTTGAACCTAACAAATCAATTATCATAAATCGGAGAAATCCATATGAGAAATCCCTAAACTAAATGACTACTCGGACATGATAGATGAAACAAATAACATAACTGAATAAATCGTGAAATTAAACAAAAGAATAAAAGGGTTCGGGATCTACATGATGAACAGTCTTGGATCCGTCTCCTCCAAAAGCTCTCAATCTCAATGGTGGCTCGAGAATAATAGTTAAAGTAAAGTCGCCTAACTAAAGACTAAGAGTTTGCTTAAATAGGTGCAAAAACAGAGCTGGGCTTCTTTGTAAATAAGAAAGTAGGCTTGCTTGGTGAGAATTCTCGATCTGGACATCTATCTCGCGTCGATTCGTCGGTATCGATCGATACGGGATGGTGTCGTCGATACTCAGGCTTGAAAAGCGGGTACTTTCTTGGTTTTGCTCAGGCTCGGATGGTTCCAAAATCTCCAATTTTGTCCCAAGCGTGCTAAGACCTGAAAAGACTCGAAACGATACAAAACACTAGAAAGACTCGATAAAACAACTTATATCATGGCTAAGCGGTAAAAACCATGATATATCAACTCCCCAGACTTAGCCTTTTCGCCCAAGCAACAGAAAACTAAGTTAGAGAGAGGTTTGAAAAACATGAGATCTGGCGCTGAAATTTGTAATGATACTGCGTCAGCTCGATCTAACCACCATGTACTTCTCGTAGGAACACTTCCCAAGATTTCACTTACTTATCTCACACGATATTCACCTGCTTCTCGCCAGTTTCATCATTGCATGTGTTAGAACTTTCTAGATTCTTGCATACAATATCATAGCCAAGAACCATTTATTCAACAACATTTATTGCTTTCGGTATTCATCTCCCCTAGACTTATTTCATAATCAGTTCTTATTAGATTTCACACAGGGTATATCGAGCGACATGTACAGAATCGAGGTCGGCAGTATTGATAGTGTTTGCTTCTAGAATCAGGTTCACCCTCTCGATGTATCAAAAGTCTTAGGTGAATAATGGGGTCATGGAAATTTTCTACCTCACTTCAGGCTCTCGTGTGATCATTCCTTATCCGAGTAGAATAATGGGGTCATGGAAATTTTTCCCACTACTCGGCGAGAAATCATTTCATCTTTTTATATATATTTTACTGTTTTAAGCAAATATGTATCCAACAATTTTCACGGAGAGATATACCACAATTTTCAAGCATGATGGGTTCCTTAGCCGGATATGAATGATGAATCAAGCTTCAGAACTACAGCGTAGATGAAGTGCGAAAATTTGGTAAAGCTTGTGAAGAACCTTGCTGGAGACATGAGTGATTTCTAATGGCTGGTTATCCTTGAATTTTCATTAGTCGACTGAAACTAATCACAATAACGTGGTCACTCAAGCAAAATCAGAGCAACAAGCGAAAGCAGTCTTCAGTGGTTTGACTCAGTAAAACATATAAATAAGAAAACAAAAGTCAATGTCGGTGACTCACCCAGACTTAAGCAACACTGTCCCCAGTGTAGTGAAGAGAGGTGAAAGAAATCAAAGGACAAAGCGAAATAGGTCGAGCAGAGGTGTTACCATAAGCGGTGGTGTCGATCGATACCAAGGTGGTTCGATCGTCTGGCAAACGACCATCCTTCTTCCAGGCGATTCAAGACACAACAAAACACAAAAACAAAAACTCATATTTATAGACTTACCGGTGGGTTGCCTCCCGCTAGCGCTTGTTTGTCACGAGCTTGACTTTAAGATATCGTCGGACAAGGTGGAGGACTCACTCGAAATAAGCTCCCACAACCAGACATCTCAGCTTCAAAGTTTTGCTTTCATCATATCCTCTTCTTTCTCTTTCATCTCCATAGGAATGAGACACTTAACCTTAGAGAAAGGTTTCGAGGTTCCCTTGCACCTTATATTGATCGAATCTCCATCACACTTGAGGAATCAAAGTGAAATTAGCAGCAGATTGAACTTCTTGCTCGTCGCCTTCCTCTTTGCTGCCTTGGTCTTCTCCACTTTTCTGTGGTGTTGGGTGATATATCTGGATTTTACGTTTTAGCCATGATATAAAATCGTTTTATCATTATAGGGTATTAATTTGAGCATATCATTGGGGGTTCATTTGAAACATCTGCGATTTTGTTCATCATAAGACTCATCGAGCAGATCGATCATCAGAGTCTCGCGGAGAGTTGGTGATGCTTGAGACATGTTTGCTCTCCAGGAAGGAATGGCATCGTAGAAGGCGTCTCCGTCAATGCAAAGAAAGAGATTCTCTTATTAGGCGTGTCCATGATCGGCATAGCCGGTAACCATAAATGGTGTTCAAAATCGAGGCACCTGGATCCTTGGCTATCTCCACACCTGAAAATCAGTAGAATCAGACGATCTCCTATTTTAATAGGTAAATCAAGAATTGTAGCGTAAGGGGTGAGCTACAAAGAATCCCGTGAAGCGTGTTAGGAGATCTCATATCAGCTTTCATCTCTTGATAAGCCATGACATTGACACTAGACCACAGTCACGAGCTCTTGAAGTTTACTCAGAGATGGAGCATGGGCGAGAATTTCCTGGGTCTTCCCTCTTTGTCAGCTCTCGGGTGGTGGTGTATCAGCAGGGGAGTCCGACCATCTTTTTTGAAAAACTTGCCTCAGCAGCTCTCTCTTGTCAGCTTGGGAAGAGCGGGGTAAGATAGCTTTGGTTTGTATACCCTTCTCAACCATCTCTGTCATTTTCTCGGTTATTGATTCACTGCTGAAGAGTATCGAGCCGATACGGATGAGTGTCGTCGATCTTTGGTTTTGCGTCTACGCAGGTTGGTGTCGATCGACACAGGTAGAGTATCGATGTGGAATGTCAGAATTCTTATCTTCATCTTCAGCAGCCTTGAATCTAAGTCTCGGGAAATCGATCGATGCGTAGGGTATCGGTCGTACTATGCTGAATCGAACAGTCATCTCGGGCTCAAAATCCTCTTCTCTAGCTCGAGGTGATTGCGTTGACATGTCCATGCTGTGGTTGAACTATCTTTCCGGCATGCTGATGTCTATTTGATTTTCCGGCATCTTGATGGATTTCGAGGCGTTGATTCTCCCATTCAGATCGGTGTATAAATTATCCAGCTTTACATTAAAATCTCAGTCATTTTTCTTGTCCACCAGAATTTGTTCAGAGGATCTCCGTCTTACTCTCTGTAGACCTCGGAGAATGCGGTTGGTAAGCTGAATTACCGTATTGGCGAGTAAAATCACCGCAGAGAAGTGGTTTTGGAGTGAGTGGCACCAAACCAGATTGATTACCTCAGACTTGTAACCACCTTGTGATTGTTGTTGAAGTTTTGGTTGTTGTTGTAACCAAATCTGACCACGCAGAACCACCAATGTAGTTAACATCTACCTCATCTTGAATGTTCCTACTTCCTCGGCAAAATGTACAGCCTTCCGTCTTTCCCACTAGAGGTTGTGCATGTGTCCTCGCTGAACCTCAGCAATCTGCGAACAAGTCAGCAACACTAGCGAGCAAATCAGCATTCTTGAGTGCATTGCTGGCAAGTTCTCAATCAGCTTCACGGCATCGGTTGGAATCCTAGTGTTGAAGTTCCCTTTGCTTGCGGAATCCGGTGCCATCGATACCGCCAATCAATCCCTCTGTAAAGATCGAGCGCTGAACTTGACTGAAACCGTGATGCGGACGGTCTCTCTGGTAGGATCTGAATCGCACAGCCTTGAGTGCTTGTTGGACCACGAGAAAATTGAGATCTTGTTCGAGCTCCTCCGATCTCGCATCGTCATAGAAATTGTTCAGGAATGCGTTCTTGGTCTCGTTCAGTGGCGAGAGATCGGAGGTAGCTGCTTCAGATGGCTGCCTCTCACCAAGAGTATGGAAAGAGCTTACTGAGGTATTCATGTGGTACTCCATGCTTCATCTTGGTGACCAAGTCCTCAATTTCTCGATGTGATCCATAGGGTGCTCATAGAGAGGCCGGTGAAGGGGTGCTGTCAACAAGGCGAAGTAAGCAGGTTTGCTCAAAGTCATTCCTCGGAAAGTCGAATACGGATCGCACGATTTGCATAGAGATCGAGTCGGTTGTACTAACCGTTCAGCCTCGGCGTGAGGTTGGCGTCCACCTTCCTCATCATGCACCAAACCATGTGGAAGATCATCTCAATGTAGTCCTCTTCGTTGTCCGATTTGTGCGTTGACTCGCTAGCTCGTGTTGGAGAGATTGATCGGTGGTGTGTCCTTCTTTCTCATCAAATTCGTTCTATGGTGATGCATACACCTGAAAATCAAAAGACGAGAAGATAAGTAACCAATTTAAAAACAGGCGTTCGGTGTCGATCGATACCAATGAATCTCGATCGTCTGACTTTACAACAAACAAAATCGACATAAAATTCTAATGGTGAAATTTTTAGAGTCACAGCGGCCAAATTTGATATGCTCAAATTAATACCCTATGATGATCTAAAGCAGTTCTGCAGTAAAGTTAGGTCGAACACAAGAACTCAAGAAAACTCACCTGATAGATGAAAGATGCAGATTTGTTGCAACAAATGATTGATGAGAAAATGATCGAATTAAACTTAGGTTGAATTTATATGAAGAAAACTAGGCTCAGGGAAATTCTCAGGAAATCAATGATAAATAACAATTAATCTGCTAAGGTTCAATTGATTAAGCGTTCTTGAACTCGAAACAGTATAGTTAACTAACTGTTGCGAAAACTAACTAAGTCTAAAGTCTAAAATTCCAAATCTCTTTGCAAATCCTACACAAACCAGCAATCAATTCAAGTTTGATATGTTCACATTCGATTAAACCAAATCTCTTTGCAGATAATCCATTGCTCACTAGGTTTTTCAGTTACTCGATTGCAGCATCGTGCCTAATCGATTAATCTAGGTTCATATTCTAAGTGATCGAGGTTAGAAATAGCTTTGAAACAACTATGGTGAAGAACTATTCAGATTTTGAACCTAACAAACATTATCATAAATCAGAGAAATCCATATGAGAAATCCTAAACCTAAAATGAGGCTACTAGACATGATAGATGAAATAAATAACATAACTGAATAAATCATGAAATTAAACAAAGAATAAAAACAAGGTTGGGGATCTTCTCTGATGAACAGAGTCTTGGATCCGTCTCCCTCACAAAACTCTCAAATCTCAATGGTGGCTCAGAATAATAGTTCAAAGTAAAGTCCTTAACCTAAAGACTAAGGTTTGCTTAAATAGGTCTAAAAACACTGGGCTTCTTTGTAAATAAGGAAAAGTATTGGGCTTCTTTTGGTGAGAATTCTCGTCCTTGGACATCTATCTCCGTCGATTCGTGTATCGATCGATAGGGATGGTGTCGATCGATACTCAGGCTTGAAAATGGGTACTTTCTTCGGTTTGCTCAAAGGCTCCGGATGGTTCCAAAATCTCCAATTTCGTCCCAAGCGTGCTAAGACGAAAAGACTCGAAGCGATACAAAAACACTAGAAAGACTCGATAAAACAACTTATATCATGGCTAAAGGCGGGTAAAAAGATATATCAAATTTGTGCTTGATCCAAACAGGACTCATAATACCATCAAGATCCTCCCATCTTTTATTAGTGAGCCTTACCATCAAACTTAACATCTCTTGACACATATATTCGATTGAGTCGGATGATAACATTTGTAACCCTTTTGAGTGCTTGAGTATCCTACATGCACGATACTGGTTCCAACTTGTTTTTTGAGACTCGAGAACAAATACATAACACACCAAAAACCCAATATGATCAATATTAGGTTTGGTTACATTTAGTACCTCATATGGAGACTTATTGCCCAAGTTTGGAGTAGGCAGCCGGTTGATCAAATAGGCTGATGTCATTACTGGCATCTCCCAAAAGGGAACCCCTCTCTCGAACACTCTAGCCACTTTTAAATGTCTATTCTTCCTTTATACCCCATTTTGTTGAGGAGTGTAGGCACACTTGTTTGGTGAATGATTCCATTACTCTCCATCATCCTTTTGAATTGATCGCTCATGTATTCTCCCATTATCGCTTCTCAAAACTTTAACCCTTGTATTGAATTGGTTTAACACGTAGTTGTAGAATCAAACGATTCAAAAACTTGCTCTTGGAACTCATGAGTGTCAACCAAGTGTATTTTGATTTCTCATCAATAAAAGACACAAAGTACTTATATTGATCCTTAGAAACACGGGCTGACCATACATCCAGTGGACCAAATCAAAGCACTTATCATAACTAGTCTTTGAATCCGGAAAAGGATTTCTACAATGTTTCCTAGAACACAAGCCTCACAATCTTTATTTTCTGGGATTAGATTGGGCAAGATCATGCTAAGCACTTTCTGACTTTGATATATCATGGATTTTACCGTTTTTAGCCATGATATAAGTCGCTTTATCGAGTCTTTCTAGTGTTTTTCTATCATTTTGAGTCTTTTCAGGTTTTAGACGCTTGGGACGAAATTGAGATTTTGGAGACATTTGGAGCCTTTTGGAGCAAACCGAAGAAAGTACCCGCTTGAAGCCTCGAGTATCGACGACACCATCCCAGTATCGATCGATACGACGTTTCGCACGAGTATCGACGACACCATCCCGTATCGACGATACCGACGCAATCGACGCGAGATAGATATCCAAGGACAGAATTCTCCAAAAGAAGCCCAATACTTTCCCTTATTTACAAAGAAGCCCTCGTGTTTTAGACCTATTTAAGCAAACTCTTAGTCTTAGTTAAGAGACTACTTTCACTATTATTCGAGACCATAGATTTGAGAGCTTTTGTAGGGAGAGATCCAAGATTCTTCATCATGAGTAAGATCCCTAACCCTTGTTTTTATTCTTTGTTTAATTTCATGATTTATTCAGTTATGTTATTTGTTTCATCTATCATGTCCGAGTAGCTCATTTTAGTTCGGTTTTCTCATATGGATTTCTCTCGATTTATGATAATTGATTTGTTAGGTTCAAAATCTGAATAGTTCTTCACCATAGGTTGTTCTCAAAGCTATTTCTAACCCGATCACTTAATATGTAACCTAGATTAATCGATAGCACCTGCTGCATGAGTAACTGAAAAAACCTGGTGAGCAATTGATTATCTCGCAAAGAGATTTGGTTTAATCGAAGAACATATCAAACTTGAATTGATGCTGGTTTACGGTAGGATTTGCAAAGAGATTTGGAATTTTAGACTTTAGACTTAGTTAGTTTTCGAAAATAGTTAACTATACTTTGTTCGAGTTCAAGAACGCGCTTAATCAATCAACCTAATTTATTAATGTTGTTTATCATTGATTTCCGAGTTACCCTGAGCCTATCCTTCCTCATTAAATTCAACCAATTCTTCACCATATTTTCTTAATCATTTGCTTTTAATCCTCACTCTTATTTATCAGGTGAATTTTCGAAGTTCGTGTTCGACTCGAATACTGCAGCAAAGAACTGCTTTAGTTTTTAGGTATTAATTGAGCATATCAAAGCGCCGCTGTCGGGACTCTAAAAATTCACCTTTAGAATTTTAGCCGTTTTTTTGTCAGCCTGTTAAGACGATCGATCTCCATTGGTATCGACGACACCGAACGCCTGCTTTTTGAATTTTGGTTACTTATTTTCTCTCTTTTGATTTTCAGGTGTATGCATCAGCGCACTACCGTGAGAAAGGACACACCACTGATCAATCTCTCCCTCACAGCTAGCAGAGCTTGAACGCACAATCGACAAAGAAAAGAACTACAGCTTGAGATGGATCTTCCACAAGGTTTGGTGCATGATGAGGAAGGTGAACAAATACCTCCTCCACAACAACCCCAAGCTGTGCTGAACGGACGCATTACAACCGACCGGATCAATTCTATGCCAATCGCATGATCCGTATTCCAACTTTCCGCAGGAATGACTTTGAGCTGAAGCCCGCTTTACTCGTTGACAGCACCCTTCACCGGCCTCTCTCTGAGCACCCTATGGATCACATCGAGAAATTCGAGGACTTGGTCACCAGATGAAGTACAATGGAGTACCACATGAATACCTCTTTTGTAAGCTCTTTCCATACTTCTGGTGGAGAGTAGCCATGGCTGAAGCAGCCTACCTCCCTGATCTCTCGCCACTGAACGAGACCAAGAACGCATTCCTGAACAATTTCTATGACGATGCAGATCGAGGAGCTCAGAACAAGATCTCTCAATTTTCTCAAGGTCCAACAAGCACTCAAGGCTGTTGATTCAGATCCTACCAGAGACGTCCGCATCACTTTCAGTCAAGTTCAGCTCGATCTTTACGAGGGATCGATCGGCATCGATGGCACTGATTCTGCAAGCAACGGGAACTTCAACACTAGGTTCCAACCGATGCGTGAAGCGATTGAGAACTTGGCCAGCAATAAGCACCAAGAATGCTGATTTGAGCGAAAAGGCTCCTAGTGTTGCGATTTGCTCGCAGATTGCCGAGGTTCAGCGAAGTTGGACACGATGCACAACCTCTGGGAAAGAGAAGGCTGTACATTTTGCCGAGGAAGTAGAGAACATTGAAGATGAGGCAGAGGATGTTAACTACATGGTTCTGGTTTTCGTGGTCAGCGATTTGGTTACAACAACAACCGAAGCTTCAACAACAATCAGCAAGGTGGTTACAAGTCCTGAGGTAACCAATCTGGTTTCGTGCCACTCATTCGCCCAAAACCACTTCAAAGCGGTGATTTTACTCGCCAATACGGAAATTCAGCTTACCAACATTCTCCGAGGTCACAGAAGTAAGACGGAGATCCTCTTGGAACAAATTCTGCAGGACAAGAAAAGATGACGTGGATTTCAATAAAGCTGGATAATTTATACACCGATCGAATGGGAGAATCGACGCCTCGAAATCCATCGAAGATGCTGAAAATCAAATCGACATCAGCAGCTGTCAAGGGAAAGATAGTTCAACCACAGCATGGACATGTCAATGCAATCACCTCGAGCACTGAGGAGGATTTTGAGAGATGACTATGTCCGTATCCAGATACAAGATCGACCGATACCCACTGTATCGATCGATACTCCCAAGACCTCGTAGATTCAAGGTTGCTGAAGATGAGATAAGAATTCTGAGATTCCAGCATCGATCGACACCCTACCTGTCGATCGACACCAACCCGCAGAGATAAAACTCCAGATCGACGACACTCATCCGTCATCGGATACCCTTCGCAGCTGAATCAATAACTGAGAAAAGGACAGAGATGGTTGAAGAAAGGGCTATGCCGAAGTTGCCCTATCCTATTATTCCCAAGCTGACAAGAGAGGAGTGAGGCTGCAAGCAAGTTTTGCAAAAAAATGGTCAGGACCTCCCGCGCGATACACCACCACCGCCGAGACATGACAAAGAGGGAAGACCAGGAAATTCAGCCCATGCTCCATCTCTAGAGTAAACTTCAAGGAGCCTCTCGACTGTGGTCTGTCAACATGTCGAGGGCGATCAGCAGAGAGATGAAAGCGATACGAGATCTCCTAACACGCTCTCACATACGGATTCTTCTAGCTCACTCCCTTACGCTACAATTATTGATTTACCTGTTAAAATAGAGATTGTCTGATTCCTACTGATTTTCAGGTTGTGGAGATGAGCCAAGGATCCGGTGCCCTTGATTTGGGAAGACCATTTATGGCTACTGCGCGATCATGGACACGTAATAAGAGAATCTTCTCTTCATCGACGGAGACGCCTTCTACGATGTCATTCCTCCGGAGGAGCACCTGACATGTCTCGCATCACCATTCTCGAGACTCGATGATCGATCGCGATGAGTCTTATGATGAACCAAAAGTCGCAGATGTTTCAAATGAACCCCCAACACCCCAAGAAAGTCGGAGAAGACCAAGGCAACAAAGAGGAAGGCGACAGCAAGAAGTTCAATCTGCTAATTTCACTTTGATTCCTCGAAGTGTGATGGAGATTCGATCGAATATAAGTGAAGCAAGTGGCACCTCGAAACCTTTCTCTAAGGTTAGCTCATTCCTACGAGATGAAAGAGAAAGAAGAGGATATGATGAGCAAAACTTTGAAGCGAGATGTCGTCAGTGGAGCTTATCTCGAGTGAGTCCTCCACCTTGTCCTGACGATATCTTAGCCAAAGTCAAGCTCGTGACATTAAACAAGCGCTTAGTGGGAGGCAACCCACGTAAGTCTATAAATATGAGTTTTTGTGTTTTGTTGTGTCTTGCGAATCAGGTCGGAAGAAGGATGGTCGCTTCAGACGATCGACACCACCTTGGTATCGATCGACACCGTATCGACGACACCACTGGTATCGATCGACACCACCGCCTATGGTAACACCTCGTTTCGACCTATTTCGCTTTGTCCTTTGATTTCTTTCACCTTCTCTGGCTTGATAAACACCGGGACAGTGTTGTTTAAGTCCGGGGAGGTAGTTATCGACATTGTGTGTTCATTTTGAAAAAAAAAAATCAATAAGAACGGTCAGAAATAAGTCTGGGAGTTAAATACCAGAAAAAGTTGAATGAATTGTTCTTAGCTATGGTATTGTATGACCAAAGAATCTAGAAAGTTCGTGGACATTGATTTTGGCGATGAAACGGGATGATAAGCTTGGATAACACTTAGCGGGTCATGAGTGAAGTCTGAGCGGGAATTCGGGAGATACATGGTGTGAGAAGTCGATCAGCAAAAGGCGCTAGAGGGATCATTACAGCGATTTACCAGATCAGATCTCTAAGGTTTTTCAAACCTCTTCTCTAACTTAGTTTTCTGTTTTGCTTGAAAGCAAAGGCCAAGTCTGGGGAGTTGATATATCATGGATTTTACCCATTTTTAGCCATGATATAAGTCGCTTTATCGAGTCTTTCAGTCTTTTCTATCATTTTAGAGTCTTTTCAGGTTTTAGACGTTTGGGACGAAATTGGAGATTTTGGAGACATTTGGAGCCTTTTTGGGAGAACCGAAAAAGTACCCGTTGCGAGTATCGACGACACCATCCCAGATCGATCGACATGCATAAGTTTGAGCATGAGTATCGACACCATACCGTATCGATCGACATGACGCAATCGACGCGGAGATAGATATCCAGGACGAGAATTCGCAAAAGAAGCCCAATTTTCCCTTATTTACAAAGAGGCCCATCGTGTTTTTAGACATATTTAAGCAAACTCTTAGTCTTTAGGTTATGACTTGACTTTTCACTATTATTCTCGAGACTTTACTGAACTTGATTCTTGAGAGCTTTTGAGGGAGACGGATCAAGACTTTGTTCATCATAGAAGATCCCGAACCCTTGTTTTTATTCTTTGTTTAATTTCATGATTTATTCAGTGATGTTATTTGTTTCATCTATCATGTCTCGAGTAGTCTCCTTTTAAAGTTTAGGATTCCTCATATGGATTTCTCTCGATTTATGAATGACGTTAGGGTTCAAAATCTGAATAGTTCTTCACCATAGGTTGTTCTCAAAGCTATTTCTAACATGATCACTTGAATATAGAACCTAGATTAATCGACAGCACGACAGGCATCGAGAAATCGATAAAACCTAGTGAGCAATTGGATTATCTCAGAAAGAGATTTGGTTTAATCGAACATATCAAACTCAATTGATTGCTGGTTTACTGTGTAGGATTTGCAAAGAGATTTGGAATTTTAGACTTTAGACTTAGTTAGTTTTCGCAAACGCAAGTTAAGTATACTGTGTTCGAGTTCAAGAACGCCCTTAATTGAATTGAACCTTAATGATTAATTGTTATTTATCATTGATTTCTGAGAGTTACCCCTACTAATCCTTCCCTTGATTAAATCAACCCAATCGTATTTGTTCTTCTAATTCTACTGTCTAACCGTGATTGCTTTTAATCCTCACTAAATTATTTATTGGTGAATTTTCGAGTTCTTTGTTCGACGATATACCGCAGAACGCTTTTAAGACTTTTAGTATTAATTTGAGCATATCACTCACCCTCCTCAAATCTATCTTAACAGTCATTCTTACGTACACAATGACGTGTTTCAAGCTTCCGGTTGGTCTTTGTAAAAGAATTCAATCTGCACTTACCCGCTTTTGGTGGGACTCTCACCCGGAAAAGAAGAAGATTGCGTGGGTTGCTTGGACACCTCTAGCTAAACCAAAGCATATCGGAGGTTTGGGGTTTCGAGATATTCAAGATTTCAACGACGCTCTTCTAGGAAAGCTTAGCTGATGCCTTCTCAACAATCCCAATTGCCTAGTTAACAGAGTCCTCTCAGGGAAATACTGTAAAAATTCATCTTTGTGGGTGGCAAAGGTTCCAAGCTCTTGTTCTCATGGTTGGAGAAGACTCTTGATTGGGAGAGATCTTACAGAAAGGAATTTGGTGAAGGCAGTGGGTGATGGAAAGGACATCCAGGTCTGGTCAGACCCGTAGATCCCGCTAGACACGGCTAAAACCCCATTTGGACCTTCGAGAGAAGAAGTGTCAGACCTCAAAGTTGCTGATCTCTTCTTACCAAATTCTCAAATCTGGGATAGTGATAAGGTAGAGCAATTGTTCCCCCATCTAGCCACGAAAATAAAATGCTTAAGACCAAGTTTGCTGGGCGCAAAAGATTCATTTATCTGGCTTCCTACACAAAATGGAATATACTCCACGAAATCAGGGTATGCCACGCTTGCAAGATGTAGAGAAGAAGAGGAAAACAGAGTAAGCTCATCTTTTTCAGGAAACTGGATTAAAAATGTTTGGTAGGAGCTTTTTCTCCTAAGCTGAAATTATTCATTTGGAAGACAATTCAAAAAGCTCTCTCTTTGGGAGAAAACTTACAAGCAAGGGGGTTACTGCATTTGGGTAATTGCATCCGTTGCAATGAGCTGGAAACGGTAAACCATTTGTTTTTTGAGTGTGATTTTGCAAAGCAAATATGGCGGCAGGCACCGCTAAAGGATTCTCCAAACTTTGCTGGAATTCCTTTTGATCAGGCAGTTTAGGAGGGATGCAGACTTTGTCATAGACCATGTCCAGTTGGACATGTCCAAGTGGTTTTTTTTTTGGGCAAAGATGACCATATCCAATTGGCTTGCGTCTAATCGGGCTTGCGTCCAATTGGGTTTGTCCATGGACAGCCCACTCAATTTTCTTTACAATCATAACTCATAAAGCAGAAGAACATTGATGGTTTTCACAACACATAATCATAAAAACTCTGTTCACCCACAACTTATTACTACTATCAATCAAGTCTTGAAAACAGAAACATCATAAACCAAGTTATCATAAACACATAACCTCTCCGATTCAACATTCTCTGCCTCCTATACTTTCTAGAAATCTAGAATTGAACCCATTGTGTTCAAAAAAACTAAGAATGTTACTAAAATCACAAAAAACTCTAATAGCAGAGGGATCCTTTGTAAACTGAGCATAAATGGGAGCTTCATTGCCTCAATCATCTCAGAATGATCCGACTCAATCTCAACCTAAAACAACAAACATAATGTGTTATATCAAGATACACTTCCAGGAATACTGATGCATATTATACAAAGTCCAGCTATCCATCGGTTCAAAACCTCAAGAATGATAAAAGATTCTGTTAAACACTTCAACAACATTTAAAGCCAGGAATGTTATTGAAAAAGGTCATGCCCCAAACACATTCAGTTTTTTCAATTGGACATAAATGAATAGGAAGGAAGAGAAGAAACACAAAACCTCTTAAGCTTCTTCGTTCTCCCTTTCCTTATCTTCTTCCATCTTCTCTCCCTTCTCTTCTTTATCATTCTCCTCATCACCAGAAAAAATGGATACGTCTTTATAAAGACATGACACAACAAAGAAAAATCAGAATGATTCAAAAATAATGATTACCAATTTTTGGAAATCCTCGTAGCCAATTTCTTGCACAAATTAATGCTTGGACATTTGTAGGTAAAAGACAACTTCTATACTTGCTAAGTACACGACTACATATGCTAAATAATGATTCAGAAGCCACTGTTGTTATAGGGATGCTAAGAACATCACAAACCATACTCGATAACTCTTTAAACCGACTTGAGTTATCTTTCCAATATACTAAATGTTCAAACTTCTGAAAGCAATCATATCTAGCGCTGGCTCATCCAAATAAATATCCAATGGTGATTTTCCAGTAACATTAGCCTTCTGAGAAAAATAAGCATAAAATCCCTGAGAAAAAATAAATAAATTGATCATTAATTATGCATAAAATCCTTTAATCATGCATACAAATCATGAGTTAATAAGAAACACATACACCATATTCTTTTGTAACGTCTTCGTGTAAAGTATCTACTTGGGAAAAGATGGGGTTTTCTGGGTTTTTCTGGTAAGCTCCAAAAAACTTAAACATCTTTCTACACACATGAGCCAGCTTGGACTTACTAGTGGATAGATCTAAGGTGTTTTTAACATCGTATCTGCATTTTTCTTAACTTTAACTCAATAGTGACCAAGTAAGCAATCTTTGCTGGAGATTTTGAGCTCCAACAAGGCAATAACTCCAACTCCTCCGTATTTTTAGACTAGCTAGAATTTCGAGAAAAAAAATTGGATTATTGATTTCACAGCTTATGGATTTCTTAAACATGAATAGATGATATGGAAGTTTCTAATTTTGACTTTTTTAAATGTCATTTCAATTGTTTTTTTGTCAAAAAATACATGAAAACAAAAGAGACTGTGAGCTTGATGATGAGTGTGGTGAAAAAGAAGAAGTGTCAGGGTCACCAAATTCACGCAGGCCTTCTATTTTCCTTTGAACATTTGGTTACTTTGACCAATTTTAACCTGGACATGATTATTTACCGAAATTGATGATATATAGCTATATATATATATATATATAATTTCGGTAAAATCAGAGGATTGTAGTTAAATAAAAAAAGTAGATAAATGTAATAATAACATGGATAGATAAGTAAAATAATATAAGTAATACAAAGAAGAACCACAAAAAGTTAGTAATTAGTAAATATCATTTGTCAATAATGATAATAATGACATATTATCTTACACAAATTTTATTTTTCTTACATTTAATACGCGACGCGAAAGATAACTGTAACTGTATTTATTTTTACTAATTTTAACCTGTATTTCATTACCCACGAGATAAAACCATATAAATTTGATAATCCACATTTGGTCTACATAAAAAAACTAGATAAACCAAAGAAAATTGATGATATTGTATACAACACATTATTTATTTGACAGAACTAGGGGATTTGAGCTAAACAAAAAAAATAAAAGACCCAAATGTAAAAGTAGTATAATTTTATGGAATGGTCTGTAAATAAAAATAAATAGTATAAAGAAGAACCACCTTAGTAAAGGAACCATACTTTAGGCTTTTATTATCAAAATATAAAGGACATTTTTGTAAATATAAGAGTTCATTTTTTACACGTCTGTTAAAGTTAGTTTAGATTTCACGAGTCGTTTTTAAAAATATAATATATTACAGGATGATAGGTATGGGCATTCAGGTATACAGTTTAGTTTGGATAGGATCCATTCGGTTTCGGATATTTCGGGTAAAAAGGTTTAGGATCTATTCGGGTATTTTAGAATTTTTGTTCTGCTCCAGTTTGGTTTCAGTTCGGTTCCGGTACCCGAATTATTGAAAAAAATCTAAAAATTGATTAAATTTTGAAAAATATAACTAAGAACTTGCAGATATCCTTGATTATTTTGAGTATTTTGGTTATTTCGATATAAAAATAAATGATATCCTTGGGTTTATAACTGTAATTTTGGATAATTGAGTTATATCAAGTCTAAATATAATTAATATTTTGGGTATATAATTATATTTTTGGGTATTTCGGATACCCATTCGGTTTTAAATTCGGTTCTAAAATTTAAGATCTATTCGGTTCTTTTGTCGGTTTTGGTTCGGTTCTGATTCCTCTCTTTTCGGTTTAATTTCGGTTCGGATATTTTGCCTAGGACTAGGATGATATATTATTTGATATAATATCACCTTTTTACACGCGTCAAAAGCTATAAATTACATTATAATTACTTTGTCAAATTTAAACTTGCATACGATTATCTACCAAAATTGAGGACATATAGTTATTTGAGGAGTACTCATTTAAAAATAACATTTAATCTGTTAAAATTTACATACGTTAAAATTTACATACAATGTCATTGGTTTTAAGAACAAATAAAAAAAATCATAGGGTAAAAATCTTTTAACAATTATTATTTTAATTAAAAATAGATATATTTTTAAAAAATTTCACAAAAACTATTTTCAACTTATTTTAAAAAAATTTAAATAAATAGATTAATTTAAAAAAATTATAATCTAAAAAGAATTAAATATGTTAATATTATTAACGAAATTATAATTTCAAAAATAAGAAAAAAAACTCTTTTAATTACAATTAAGATATACTATCAAATTGCATAAGGATGATCAACAGATTTGGATGATTGCTATTATGCATAAAGAAAAGAGAATGATGTGAATGTGGAGAATATACAATTACAACCTTAAAGGTCTTGGGAACTTGATCTAAACTACTAATACAGAAACAAAGATGATATTTGCATAACCTTCCAAATCAAAACTATCATAAATGAAGAAACTAGATTGGAACAAGTTCCAAAATGAGAATTAAGAAAGCATTCAAGCTTAATACTCTGATACTATATTACTAACGATAATTTGGCCCGTACGAACAAATTTTTTTTTTTAAAGGTTCTTACATTTCTCATTAATCATAGTACTTACGACTCTGCTGGAAAAAAAAAATTGAGAATGAGAAATCAAAAAAGCAGTCGAGCAATTTATCTGATATCATTACAACCAAAGCAATTTTGGTGCGAAATAACAGAGGATATTGTTATAAACTGAAATCTCTCATTAGTCAAAAACAAAATATTTATTACTTTGTTGAAAAAATACCGTGAATGAAAAGATAAAAACCGGTTGAACTTATTGCTTTAAAACTATGTTGTCGAAAATTTGGCGCGAAAGAACAAAATATTTGATATTTCTTTTTCCAAAATCTCTCATTAATCAAAAGTAGAATAATTATTACTCTGTTGAAAACAAGAAAAGACCGCGAATGAAGAAACAAAATAAACGGTCATACTTATTGCTATGTTACCATATTACCGAAAATTTGGCGCGAAAGAACACAATATCTGATAAAGACTTTTTAAAATCTCTTATTGCTCAAAAGCAGAGTACTTGTTACTCTGTTGAGAATAAAAGAAAAAACCGGGAATGAAGAAATAAAATAAACGATCGAACTTATTGCTCTTATATCATATTATCGGAATTTTGGCGCGAAAGAACAGAGTATTTGATATAAACTTTTCAAAATCTCTTATTAATCAAAAACAGAGTATTTATTACTCTATTGAAAAAAAAGACAACGAATAAAGAAATAAAAGCAACGGTCAAAACTTATTTTTCAAATACCAAATTACCGAAAATTTACCGTGAAAACATAGTATCTGATAAAACCTTATCGAAATCTCTCTGTATTCAAAAAACACAGAACTTATAACTCTTACAGTTAAACTAACATTAACACAAAACTCATAAACTAGACTAAGAAACATCTAATACCCAAAAAAAAGCTTATCAAATTAAAAACATATCTAACACACAAAAAGAAAAACTTTACTCACAACATAAACCAGGAGATACCGGAGTCACCACCGGCGGACAAGTAACGACTTAAACCAATCAAAACAGACACGCGTCAAGTTCTAAGAGGATTAAAAGATTACGCTTATCGTGGTCGCTTGCTCATCTGATTCATTTGCGAGCTCCTCCTCATCTTATCAAATCTGCTTAATTAATTTTGGGTCTGCCCTTTTCTTTCACATCCTTCTCTCGACACAATTCTCTCAGCGCCGGTTAAATACTTGTCTCTCTCTCTTTCTCTCACTCTTGTCTTGTCTCTCTCGAAGCTGTTCTGTAAGAGATGGACGCAGGTGGCGCTTACAACCCACGCACTGTTGAGGAGGTCTTTAGGGATTTTAAGGGTCATAGAGCTGGCATGATTAAGGCTTTAACCACCGGTAAATTGTCTAAACATTTCATAGTTTATTTTTTCTCCCATTTTCTCACCGGAAAACTCAATTTTTTGATTACCCTTTTGTGCAGATGTTCAGGAGTTTTACCGACTTTGTGATCCCGGTGAGTGTTGTTCCTTTGAGATTCGTTTGTGGGTTTGATTTTTGCCGGTGAAAGTTTGGGTTTTTTGTTCAATTTTCTTCGTTCTGTTTTGTTTCAATCTGAATGTTGTTTCAGTGAGGCCTTTAGGGTTCATAGTCTCTCTTATCTTTTTGTGAATGAAATTGTACCTCTGTTAGATTTATTTGAATTGCGCTCCAGAGTCAAAAGTTTTGATTTTTGTTTATCTTGGTTCGATTTTGAGTTTTGAATATTTGATTTCAATTATTAAAAAAAAATTGTTTGCGATCCCTGTGTGTGTGTTCCTTCGAGATTGATTCTCGCCGGCGAAAGTCTGATTTAATTTTTTTTTTTTTTTGAATTTGCTTCCTTGTGGTTTGTTTCAATCTGAATGTTGTTTCAGTGAAGTATTAGGGTTCGTAGTTTCTCTTCTCTGTTTGTGAAAAAATCATACCTTTTGTCAGATTTATTTGAATTGCGGTACACAGTTTGAGCGGAGTCAAAGTGTTGAATTTTGTTTGACTTGGGCCCTGTTGTTCTTTTTCATTTCTGCATCTAGACGTAGTTACGTTTGTTTGTGTATTTTTAATTAACAGTTAGATGCACCTAAATATAAATGACCAAAAAAGACATCAATGTTTACTTAACACTTTTTAGATATAGATTTTGTAATATAAAGAATTTATAACTAGTTCTTGATATGTTTCTTTCATTTTTTCTTTTAGCAACAATGACATATACTATAAAATATCAAAATAAAATAAAAATATCAAAATGATATCAAAAATATCAAATTAAATATAAAAATATCAAATTAAATATCAAAATATCAATATAAGAGAATAGTCATAAACAAAGAAAACTCCATACTGAATTCTCATTTTTCAATAAATATCAAAATGAAATCAGAGATGACAAAAAGCCATAGCAGAGTCAAAACAACAGTCTACAGAAACTTGGGAAACTGAAATATAAAAAAAGCAGCAACATAAACACAACACTTCCTTGAAGCTTTCTCCATCTTCCTGCATTATGATTTCAATCAACATACAAAGTTATACACAAACACAACACTTCCTTGAAGCTTTCTCCATCTTCCTGCATTATGATTTCAATCAACATACAAAGTTATACACTGCATTATCTTATAAATGATGACAATTTCTAAAGAGTTGGGAGCAGATTCATGAAACTTACATATCTTGTTTTTAAATTTTGGCCATGTATGTTTTTTCTCCTAAAGTCTCATAGAACTTGGTTATAATGGTTTGTCTCCCAGCATCATTGACCATGTTTTTTCTTACATTTTCCTTCATATTCTCTTCTATTCGTAGTTGAAGATACACCCGTGTTTGTTGGTCACTCCACACAAGGTTCTATTGTTCCAAATACATATTCAAGACACTTGATATAAAGCATCAATATAATGAGTAAAAGTGGAAGAATACTTACATCAGTACCAGAGATGGATGTCATTGTTTTCGCTTAATTTCACTTCGACTCAGACACTGGATATATTGATCAAGCATGGAAATAAGTTAAGATAAAGTGGAAATCTGATTATAGTTTTTAAAAGGGAACCAATTAAGCTAGATCCCACTGAATATAAAACAACAAATATAATAATGCAAGCAAAGCCCCCATCTCACATGTCTCAAAACGATAGCCTGAAAACCCACTAACACTTTTAAGTTATTTTGTTTTTCTTGTTAATCTCTGCACTTTTTCTAAGTTTTTCCCACTCCACGAGATATTCTAAATTTTATATTTTAATTAAAAACAATGATATAACAATGGTTATATCTTAAAAGCCAAATAAACAACTCAGTCCCCTACAGCCTTAAGGAACAACTTCATCTCCACTTAAGTTAGCCACCACAATCAAATAAGAAATCACAAACTCAGAAACTACAAATCCAAAGCAAAGCGTAAACTGAAGGCGGAACCTTAACTCAAATTCACAATAACCCATCAGACGAAGACTCATCTGATTAAATTCTACCCAAATAAACTAACAACACCTAACTATAATCGAGTGGAAAATATTAGAGAACTGAATTTGAAACAAATATATCTTCATCGTAAACATAAGCATAACCTAGAAATATTAGAGAACTGAATCTGAAATAAGAGCTAGATAGAGAGTTATAAATTCACCACTTTCGTTTATGGAATCGAAATCGAGCAGAATGGAATCGAAACCAGCTCAGACAAAAGAAGCAAAGAGAGAATGTAATAATACCTTGAGAACCCCGTAAACCTGCCTCGATTCCACGTAAGATTCATTTGAGAAGACTTGTTTTGCCGAAATATTAATTGTTTTCGATTTGATTCAGAGGCGGAGAAACAAGGAAAAATCAAGGGGTATTTTTGACTTTTTCATTTTGGGATACACTTAAGTGTATCTAAACTCTCCATTCAAAGATATCTGAAAAATCTAATTATTTTGGATGCATTTTAAAGATATAATTTGAACTAAACAAACAATATTTGATATTTGCATCTAGATGTTGAAACGAACACCACCTTGGTTTCAATTAGGATTTCTGAATATTTGGTTTCAAAAAAAAGAAAAAAATTGTTCATTTTGTATGATCTATTTCTGTAAAAATCATGATTTGGGATTACCTCCAATTTTCCTTGGTTCTGAATGTTTCAGAGTGTGAGATGCTTGAATAATATAAAAATACAAGGGAGGGAGAACAGATTTGGGGCTTTGGGTTTGTTAAAAGGTCTCTTTGATTTGTTTTGCGGGTTTCTGTTCTTGGTTCTGACTCATATTTTTTACTTATCTTGCCATGTTATTATAATATTTTTACATTTAGGTCCTCTAATTTTCTAATTTAACTAAAACACCCTGTTTTTACAATATATATATATATATATATATATATATATATATATACACAAATGGCTATATGTCCTCAATTTTTGTAGATAATCATATGCAAGCTAAAATTTGTCAAAGTAATTATAATGTAATTTATAGCTTTTGACGCGTGTAAAAAAGGTGATATTATGTTATATAATATATCATCTAGTAAAATATTATATCCAGTAAAATATTCTGTAAAAACAGGATGTTTTAGTTAAATTAGAAAATTAGAGGACCTAAATGTAAAAATATTATAATAACATGGCAAGATAAGTAAAAAATATGAGTAATATAAATAAGAACCACAAACAATAATAAATAGCTATATATCACCAATTTTTTTGGTTTATTTAGTTTTTATGTAGATTATCAATTTTCTATTGTTTTATTTGGTGGATAATCAAATGCAGGTTAAAATTAGTAAAATAAAGACAGTTACAGTTATCTTTGTAAATGTAAGAAAAATAAAATTTGTGTAAGATAATATGACATTATTGTCATTATTAACAAATGATACTTATTAATTACTATTGTTTGTGGTTCTTCTTTATATTACTCATAATTTTTACTTATCTTGTCATGTTATTATAATATTTTTACATTTAGGTCTTCTAGTTTTTCTGATTTATCTAAAACACCCTGTTTTAACCGAAACTATATATATATATACGTACAAATCGCTATATGTCCTCAATTTTGGTAGATAATCATATGCAAGTTAAAATTGGTCAAAATAATTATAATGAAATTTATTACTTTTGATGCGTGTAAAAAAGTTGATATTATGTTAAATAATATATCATCCAGTAAAATATTATATTTTTGAAAACGACACGTAAAATCTAAACTAGCTATAAAAAAACGTGTAAAAAATGAACTCTTATATTTACAAAAATGTCATTTATAGATTTTGATAATAAAAACCTAAAGTATAGTTATTTTACTAAGGAAGTACTTCACTATATTACTCATTTTTACTAACATATTATTCAGATTATTACATTGCTTTCACAATTGGATATATTATTTTTAATTTAGATCCAAAACCCTAGTTTTCTTGAAAAATATAATTTGTTGTATACAATAGCTATATATCATTAATTTTCTTTAGTTTATCTAGTTTTTTTATGTAGAACAGATGTGGATTCTCAATTTTCTATGGTTTTATTTGGTGGGTAATGAAATGCAGGTTAAAATTAGTAAAAATTAATACAGTTATAGTTATTTTTCGCGTTGCGTCAAAAATAAGAAAAAAAATTTGTGTAAGATAATATGTCATTATTTTCATTATTGACAAATGATATTTACTAATTACTATTTTTTGTGGTTCTTCTTTGTATTACTCATATTTTTTACTTATTTATCCATGTTATTATAATATTTTTACATTTAGGTCCGCTAGTTTTCTTGTTTAACTAAAATCCTTTGTTATTACCGAAATTATATATATATACACAAATAGCTACATGTCATCAATTTTGGTAAATAATCATGTGTAGGTTAAAATTGGTCAAAGTAATTACAATGCAATTTATTGCCTTTTGACGCCTGTAAAAAAAGTGATATTATGTCAAATAATATACCTTCCAGTAAAATATAATATTTTAAAAAACTACATATGAAATCTAAACTAACTTTAACAAACGTGTAAAAAAATGAAATTTTATATTTATAAAAATATCATTTATAAATTTTGATAATAAAAACCTAAAGAATGGTTACTTTACTAAGGCGGTTCTTCTTTATACTATTTATTTTGATTTACATACTATTCTATATAATTACACTACTTTTACATTTGGGTCTTTCATTTTTTGTTTAGCTCAAAATCCCTAGTTTTGTCAAATAAAAATTTGTTGTATACAATAGCTATATATCACCAATTTTCTTTGGTTTATTTAGTTTTTATGTAGAAAAGATGTAAATTATCAATTTTCTATTTTTTTTATTTGGTGGGTAATCAAATGCAAGTTAAAATTAGTAAAATAAAGACAGTGACAGTTATCTTTCACATCGCTTGTTAATTGTAATGTTAATTGTAAGAAAAATAAAATTTGTGTAAGATAATATGTCATTATTGACAAATGATATTTACTAATTACTAGTATTGTTTGTGGTTCTTATTTATACTACTCATATTTTTTACTTATCTTGCCATGTTATTATAATATTTTTACATTTAGGTCCTCTAGTTTTCTAATTTAACTAAAACAACCTGTTTTAATTTAACATGCATTTGATTATCCACCAAATAAAAAATATATAAAATTGGCAATCTACATTTGTTCTACATAAAAACTTAATAAACCAAAGAAAATTGATGATATATAGCTATTATATACAACAAATTATTTATTTGTCAAAACTTGGGGTTTTGAGCTAAACACAAATAAAAGAGTAAAAGTAGTATACTTATATAGAATAATCTATAAATCAGAATAAATAGTATCAAGAAGAACCGCCTTAGTGAAATAACCATACTTTAGGTTTTTATTAGAAAAAATTATAAATGACATTTTTTAAAAATTAGAGTTTATTTTTTACAAGTTTGTTAAAGTTAGTTTGGATTTCATGTGTCGTTTTTAAAAATATTATATTTTACTGGATGATATATTATTTGACATAATATAACCTGTTTTACACGCGTCAAAAGCAATAAATTGCATTGTAATTACTTTGACCAATTTTAAATTATTTATCAAAATTGATGATATAGCTATATATATATATATATTTTGGTAAAAACAGGAGATTTATTTAAATAAGAAAAGTGGAGGATCTAAATGTAAAAATATTATAACAACATGAAAAAATAAGTAAAAAAATATGAGTAATATAAAGAAGAACCACAAAAAATAGTAATTAGTAAATATCATTTGTAAATAATGATAGTAATGACATATTATCTTACACAAATTTTATTTTTCTTACATTTAACACGCGACGGGAATAATAACTGTAATTGTATTTATTTATACTAATTTTCAACTGCAATTCATTATCTACCAAATAAAACCATATAGAATTGACAATCTACATTTGTTCTACATAAAAACCCAAAGAAAATTGATGATATATAGCTATTGTATACAACAAATTATATTTTTCAACAATACTATGTTTTTGGAGTTAAATTAAAAATAATTGATCTAAATGTAAAAGCATTGTAATAATCTGGACTAATATGTAAATAAAAATGAGTTATATAAAGAAGAACCGCCTTTGAAAAAAAAACTCACCTTTTCGTTTCAGTGTCTTCCTTATAAATTTCTTCATCGTCTTCTTCTCTTCTTCCTCCTCTCTCTGTAAGCCCCACCAACACCAAACTGTGGCGGCTATATTCTCCATCTTCTCTGTTTTTTTCTCTCTCTGTTTCATCTCTTTCTCAGATTCAATTTCTGGTCTCGGACTAATCAGGACCCAAAAATGGTTGTTCCTCTGCTTCTTAATACGTTTTTTTCTGATTCGATTTTAGAGGTTTTTATTTTTGTTTTTTGTAGAAATTGATTTCTGGGTATATGAGATTTCAGGTGAGTTCTATAGTAAAAATGGAGAACGATGACGTAATGACTCCGCCATGGCTATTACCAATGCTTCGAGCTAACTACTTTGTGACTTGTTCGATTCACTCAGAATCGAGTAAGCGTGAATATAATAATCTCTTTTGCTTGGATTGTTCAAGCAATGCCTTTTGCTCTTACTGTTTGATTCATCACAGAGACCATCGTGTCGTCCAGGTTCAATTTCTTCTCTCTCTGAGGAATTTCATCGAACACTTTTGATCAATTTAACCGAATAGTTTTGTTTGTTTGTGGTTGCAGATTCGACGATCTTCGTATCATGATGTTGTGAGAGTGAGTGAGATTCAAAGACATATTGATATCTCTTGTGTTCAGACTTATGTTATCAATAGTGCTAAGATCCTCTTTTTAAACGTGAGACCTCAGCTTGGAACGGGTAAAAGCGTTAACAAAACATGTCAGATCTGTTCTCGTAACCTCCTCGATTCGTTCCGGTTCTGTTCTATTGCTTGCAAGGTAATGCAAAGCTCTTGTGTCTCTTTGTCTATAAGGTTTCTTCTTTTTATTGTTTATGGTTTGCTTCAATTCTTATATTATGGTTTTTGTCTGTTTCTTGTTGGTCTAAAACAGCTTGAAGGAATCAAGAATGGAGAAGATCCAAACCTGACCTTCTCTTTGAGAGGAAAGAGTGGGAGAGATATGTTCTGTCTCGGTGACTCTTCGAAAATCCGCAATACCGGAATTTGTAGCCGTTTGATCAGCGGAATCTCGGTTGCAGTCGATGATCAACGCAGTGAAACAGCGGCTGTGATATCTCCAGGGACACCTCCAATAGATAGCCACCGGAGTTACCCAAAGCAGAGGAGAAGAAAGGGTATACCTCACCGAGCACCTTTCTAAAAGCTTTTATTAAAGGGTTAAGGTATAAGATGGAATATGGGAAAAAAAATCAGAAAAGAAAACAAAATTGTTGGTGAATGGAATCTTGTTATAAATAGTAGCAAGCTTATTAAAACAGTACAGAAAAAAAAGTGTGATTTTTCCATAGAAATTGGGATATGAATATATGATATAAGCATATTTTACAGCATCACTTGTGAGTAAACAAAACTTTATTACATTTTTTATCCTTCTTTATGTTACTTTATGATTTGGAAAATAAATTTAATAAGGTCTTAAGGTCACATCACATTTCAAAACATGGAGATGTAACGATACATATTTGTATATTTATAGGAGATTCCTTCATGTTCTTTTGGATGTTCCTTTTAGCTTTAAAAGTGAGAGAGTGAGTTGGCATTTATGAATGCGATATGTTAAAAAGTATGGTATAAAAATAGGGACCATTTGCTCATTTGCTCATTTGCCCTTTAATGTTGTATTTTAATTTCTTTTGCCCTTAAAAATAATTGAATTTCTTTTGTATTTATTTTTTAAGTCAAAAACATATAAATTACATATAAATCTAACCCTTTTTGATTTATTTACGATCCAACCAGGATCCAGTCGGATAAAACCTATAATTTCGGATCATCCACCGGGTAAAACAATATTATTTGTTTAAAAAAAAAACCAAAATCAACTCAATCCTCCCATCCACCTTCTTCCTTCTTCTTCGCGGCCGTTATACGATTTTGAAAACAAAATCAAAACCGCCCAAATTCTTCCTTATTGCTCGATTTTTCTTGCTCTCTCTCTTTCGTTCTTCTTGCTTTCTACTTATATAGCTCATCTATTTCTCAATTTTTTCATCCCCAACTTACCCAATCGAAACCCTAGAAACTCAAATCGGAGTTTAACAATGCCGCCTCGAAGAAGAAGGCTCGAACGTCGAAAGAACCGACGCCGCCTCCGATTGAAGAACCAAACCTTTCTCCGCCGCCTCCGACTGAAAAACCGAACCCTTTCTCCGCTGCATACAGGATTCTCCTCCTCCTCCACGTAATCGTGGTAATGGATTGATTTTGTAGTTGAATTACGAATTTCAAGCAAAACTAAATCGACAACTAAGTTTCAATGATATAACTAGGTATGCGATTTTAGATCTAGATATCGAGAAATAACTAAGCGATTTTGTAGAATGGGTATCAGTAGAATAACTAAGCGTTGGTAACCGTATATCATTAGTATTACTAAGTCTGTGGTACAACTATGTATCAATA
Organism: Boechera stricta; assembly: GCA_018361395.1. Taxonomy (NCBI): domain Eukaryota; kingdom Viridiplantae; phylum Streptophyta; class Magnoliopsida; order Brassicales; family Brassicaceae; genus Boechera; species Boechera stricta. The sequence goes on along the minus strand of CM031539.1, from coordinate 18,473,362 downwards.
GGTATTACTAAGCGTCAGATCAGATGCAACCGTTATTAACATTTGTGTTTGTTTTCAGAGATAATGAGGAGGATACAGAGCCACTTCAACCTGAGAAGATGTTCTTCCCACATACCGAGTTTTGCAAGTCCATTAAGATAGCCTCAAGTGTGAGGATTCCAACACAATCAAAGCTTTGTGTGACGATTTGCGAGAGATGAAATAAACTGGTTTAAAAACCACCCTCAATTCGCACATTTTGCACATGCCTGCAGAAAAACCACAAGTTAATGGGAATGTGGTCAATTCTTCTTCGACCGTGGTAATAGAGAAGTGGTAGAATGTGTTGGTTTGTGAACGGCGTTCCGATTAGGTATTCGCTGAGGAGCATGGCCTAATGCTTAGATTAGAATTATCCACGATACTATAAGAAGTCAGGGGATACACGGTTTGTAAAGCGGATGTTTAGAGATGACATTTCTGTGAGTGAAAGAGAAAAGCTTATGGAATTGAGAGGAGATGGAGATAGGATCAAGATGGGTACTCTTATTCTTAAGACGGTAATCGGATCAAAGCAAATGTAGGCCATGATCCTTTTTCTTCAGGATTGTGGATGATCTTCACGCGCGTGAGACCTTTCCGGGGAGATATTTTGATCAGAATATCGAGATATTCCACATGATGGAGCATTTTAGGTGAAACCCGGATGCACATGGTGCGGTTTCATAATTCCTTTGAGGTAAAATGATACTCTTTGTAATTTCAATATGTGTATTCATGCAAATGTAAGAGATATCTAATGTAAGTTTTTGTAGCACACGAATGCATTCCAAATTTACGGAAAAGTTTTGAAGATGTCTTAACCCGGATGGCTGTCCGAGGATGTGAAAGTGGAGATGGTTATATGAAAGGCTTTCATTGAAGAGGTTAACGATGCACTGAGATGACAAGGTATCAAAATCTTTTTTTTGTCTATCACCGGTTTACTTAGTTATATCGTGATACGTAGTCGTATCTAGTTTACTTAGTTATATCGTGATACGTATGTATCTTTTTACTTAGTTATATCGTGATACGTAATGTATCTAGTTTACTTAGTTATATCAGTTGTATCTGGTTTACTTAGTTATATCAGTGATACGTAGTTGTATGTTTATGGATTATTAGGTACAACTGACCATTTGTTTGTCCGTAAATGTACAGGAGGAGGAAATCCAGAGCATCTTGGCACCTGAGAATGCAGAGGTACCTCTTATGGCTCGCATCATGGAGTATGATTCTGATGATGAGATAGATGACCCAATGTTCCAGAGCTGGTACAAGTGTCTAACTAAGAAGAAGAGGATATGGTGGGAAGAGTTGTTCAAACTAGATGTGGCTGGTCGAGGGGTGGTTGTTAGGAAGGAGCCCGAGGTGGCTCCTAACATTGACATAGAGATTGTTATGAAGAAAATGCAAGAGATATCTGATCAAATGAAAGAGGGGTTTGATAAAATGGGTGAAAGGATGGATTGCATGGACGCAAGGATAACCGCTTGTGAGGCAGGGGTGAATGAAGCTTTGAACTGTGGTGCTGGAGGTTATGGATACAGTGGTGGTGCAGGCTATGGATACAATGGTGGTGGAGAGGATACAATGGTGGAGATGGTGGGGATGGTGTAAAGTGCAGCAGCTGCAAAGGCCCCAGCAGCCCCAAATACAGATGAAGAAGATTTAGGAGAAGAAGACTCGCTCCTAATGATGATGAGAGAGAAGAAAAAAGATGAGGACAATGAGGACGATGATGGAGATGATGGAGATGATGGAGATGAGAGAGATGGTAGAGATGATGATGATATGGAATTTCTATATACATCATATGGTGTAGAAACTGTTGAGGCGGCTAAGAAAGCAGCAGAGGAGAAAGCTGCTATTGAGGCGTTGGAGAAGGGGAAGGGTGTTGAGGAAGAAGAAGAGGAAAAAGAAGGAGAAGAGGAAGAAGAGGACGAGGAAGAAAAGGGTGCTGAAACCCTTGCATCCATCCGAAAAAAACATAGGTCCAATGTGAGTGCAAATCCGAAAAAAACACCGAGTACGAAGAAGACCAAGAGGAGAGGCTGTCCTTCGAGGTTCAAGAAAAGTCCATTCGTTTGAAGAAGCTTAAGAAGATGGTTTTAGTGTTTTGTGCTTGGTGTTTTATTTGGAATTTCATTTGTTTCTGTTTTATGTTGATGTATTTAAACCTTTTTTCTAATTATGTATTACTATGTATTACTAGGTATTACTACGTACAAATATTATTATTATTTTCAACATTATTAAATTATTAAAATAAGTGTGAACACACGCGTTCACACTACAAATATTATTATTATTATTATTAAATTATTAAAACAAGTGTGAACGCATGCGTTCACACTACATAATAATATTTTATTATTATACAGTTGTACTCAGTGAGTAATACAAACTTACCTATAGTTATATTTTTGGTGTTTTTGAGGTTTAACTAGTTATACTACGTTGTTAATAACTTTTTTTTAGTTGTACATATTACAATAAGTAATAAAACTAAGATTACTAAACTTTGATAGAAAAATATTTGTAAAATTACGATTTTTGTATGATTCACATGATAATGGCCTAAATGTTTAGGTAACGATCATACATGTCTAAGATATGTTAAGACAAAAACAAAAAAAATTTGAATTTTTTTTTTAAAAAATAAATTAAATCTAAGAAACTTCAATTAGAACTAATATGCGTAATTTACCTTGGTAATTTTAAAATTAAAATTAAAATTAACCATATATGTGTAATTTACCTTGGTAATAGTTATATCAGTAATACCTAGTTGTATTTCAATATATAGTTATAGTAGTAATACCTAGTTATATTTCAATATATAGTTATATTAGTAATACCTAGTTATATTTCAATATATAGTTATATCAGTAATATCTAGTTATATTTCAATCCATAGAATAGAGTTTTTAACCATAACCACAACACATAAATTATCACTAATACATAATACATAGTTTTCAATCACTCTCCTTGGCTACTACTAGCCTCAAACCATGACGCTAAACCTCCGCTTCTTTTCCTTCGCCCATGTTCGCCAACCGATGTAAATCTTGTTACTTGGGGTCTTCCTTGTTTTCTGACATAAGCCGGAGGAAGGGCAACCATATCGCGTACATTGTCAGGAACCATCCACTGAGACATATGAGGAACCGGATATATCGTCCTGTAGTAGGCCAATGCCCAATGCGACATCCAATAATACTTGGAACACAAATCATGTATTTGTAATTCAGTGTATCCTTCATTCCTTCCTTCCATAAGGGCGGCTATTGCATGCACACACGGATACCTGTTAATATCAAACTGCTTGCATGTGCACGTTTTCATTTTTAGATCAACTACATAACCTTTTCCATCTTTTCCTTGAATGTTGAAATGAAGCCAGAAACTGTTCAACACCGTCACCTTCAAATACTTCGCGTCGGCGCACAAAGGGTGCAATTCTTCTTCAATATAAGGCACCAACATCTCTCCTTCGGTAGAACTCTACCGATGCAAATTAAACCACTCAGCTATCTTCGCAACAATCACATCGATCATCGGTAAAAGAGCATATCTCCTTGCATCTTTCAGAACACCGTTAATAGACTCATCAATATTTGTGGTATAGACGTCGTGCCTCTCTCCCGGGAAATAACATCTTGCCCATTTCCATGTTGTATCGTTACCTTTTCTATCTTTACAAGTTTTATCAAGATACGTCCCTGCCTCAGGATACCTTGTCTTAAAAGCACCGTATAGTGTTTCGAACTCACACTCCGTGTACGCTTTTGCACATATCATGAACTTTTTTGCAACGGTGTCTTTGTGGACGTTGGAGCAGCTATTCTTCACATTCTGAGATAAATGATATATACAATACTCATGCTTAGCCAACGGGAACACCTCACCTATTGACTTGATAAGACTCGGATTTCTATCTGAAACGAATACTAGATCGGGAGAATCCGGTACTATTGATTTCAACTTATTGAAAAACCAAATAAGACTCAAATCTTTCTCACCATCAACAACACCAAAAGCAATCGGATAGTGGTGATGATCAGGATCATGCGTGGTCGCAACTATTAGCGCTCCACCAATCACATGTTTAAGGTGAGTTCCATCCACAACGATCACTTTTCTCATGGCTGCAAAGCCTTCAATGCTTGCTCCCAACGCAAAGAATAGGTACTTAAACTTATTATCTTCATCCAATTCCACATACAAAATTGTACCCGGATTCATCTTCTCCAACATGTACATATAAGAATACAACATCTTATAACTATCCTCTGGACTACCGCGTACACTGGCAATAGCTTTGGTTTTCCCTCTCCACGCGGTAGCGTATGATACTTTAACACCATATCTTCCTTGAACCAAACCAACTAGATTCTTTGGCCTTGGGGTTTCAATAACCCCTGGGAAATTATCATGTAAAATAGATGCAACTAACCGTGGTGTGCCCCTTCTTTTCTTTTTACTTGATCTTGCAGATGAACGAGAACACGTATGAATCTTGTAGTACGTTCTAATCGAAAAGCAATCTGAATCTTTATGCTTAGCAGCTCGTAAACCCCACTTGCAACCTTTTTTTTGTTCACAACATTTAACCACATATCGCGTTTTATCAGACTTCAAAACATCAAACTCAAAACAGTTAAGATGTCCGGCTTTTTCTACTAATTCTTGCACGGCTTGCTTGGTTGAAAATTCTTGGCCTATTTCCACATTCATACCATCTTCCCATTCACGAATCGGAGCCTGAACTTCTTCTACAGAAGGTGTGACCTCAATATCTTCATTCATAAACAAGTTATCCATGTTTCCTCGTTCTTCACATGTAATATTATCCAAGTCTTCTTGTTCTTCATCGTGGACAACCATAGCATAATGTTCGGACAGTTCACTTGCAGATTGATTCATGTTGCCATAACCAACTCGATAATTTGCTCTAGCACTAGAAATCATGTCCTCATTACTTGCAACAACTTGACTTATTATATCTTCTCTTCGAAGTTTATCACGCCCCTGATTTTGCTCAAACCACTGATTATTGACAATCTCCACATGCAACACACTTTTCATATGCTCTTCATACAACTCCAAATAACACAAAAGATCATCATCATCGAAGATATATACTGGTTTCTTAGGATCCACCAAAAGTGGAATGTCACTACATTTCACTTCAGTGCTATCTTTATCCAACCCCATCTTTTTGCATATTTGTTCAACCAATAACTCATAAGCAACCTCCTCACTCGATTTTTTCAACATTAGAGCGTGATAAACATTTTCTCTCGAAATCCATACTACTTCATCTCCTTTCCTTAAATAATATCCTCCATAATCAAAATGTATGAGAGTGCGCTGCTTTTTATTCATTGTACCCTGAAAATAATAAAATTAAACATTACACAATTTCGTAGTAATACTAGTTATATCAGTAATACATGTTAGCTTAGTAATACTAGTTATATCAGTAATACATGTTAGCTTAGTAATACTAGTTGTATCAGTAATACACGATATCTTAGTAATACCAGTTGTGTTAGTAATACACAATATCTTAGTAATACAAGTTGTATTAGTAATACACAATATCTTAGTTATATTAGCTGTATCAGTAATATCTACGAATGTAGTAATACTAGTTGTATCAATAGTATATATTTCTCAGTAATACACAAAATCGAACTACCATTCCGTAGACCCGTCACTCATCTCCAAATTGATGATGTACATTACCTCAAACGAGTTTCAATCAACTGAAACGAGCTTCACTCAACCTCCAAGCTTCAAGCTCCAATGGCGGATGGAAGAGACAGAGATGGTTCGGATGCTTCAAAAGCAGCTGCCAATGGAAGAAACAGAGCTCTTTCGGACTTCCAATGGCGGACGGAAGCTTCAAAACCCAAATCTCCACTTTTTTTTCTCTTCCAAAACGAATGAATGCGTCCGACGTGAGTAAATGTGGAGGATGAAGAATTTAAGAAATCGTAAAGAAGAGAGAGAGAGAGCCCGTTTGATGTAGTTGGGGAGTGGGATCCATTTTGTTTTTTTTTATTTAAGGATTGAGATATTAATATTTCAGGTTGAGGGTAGTTTTTGGGTTTTGTAAATTTTTGAAAGGGTGAGGGATAGTTAGAATAGAAAAGGGTAATGAAGAATTTTGTTATAAACTTAAGGGCATTTGAGCATTAAGTCCATAAAAATAGCTTGGTGAGGCATCAATTGTTTAATAAAGAATGGAGAAAGTGTAGTGGTGTGGATTTTTTTATACTTTGCCATCAAAACATGGTTTTTGGGGTTTGGTGAGAGTATCTTATGATTTTTGGGCAAATATATATTTCCTTTTTGGTACATTTTGTGGAAAGGTAAACCCTGTTTTGCTTGCTTTTTTCTTTTTAAGGAAAACAATTTTATTTTACTCTACTTTTCCACTTTGTTTATCTATGATAACATCTCGCTCTGTTGTTTGAGATTTCGTGGTAATGTAATTAGTTACTTTTATTCCTTTGATATATGTAATTAGTTATAATTAGTGGAGTCTATTTTTTTTTCTTTGCTCTACAATTTGTTGTTGGATTGATTTTCTATTTTGAACGGTTAGAGACATTACATATGTTCTTCCATGACATTTTAGAAATTTAGGGAAATTATTGAGCATTCCATATGTTTTTTCTTTCTTCCATGACATTTTAAAAATTAGGGAAGTGACTGTGAAGGTTCTTGCGTTTGTTTTCTTTGTTTGTTTGATGAAATAAATCGAAAATGTAATGAATAAAGAACAAAAAGAATTAAAAATTTAAAAATTTTCACTTTTTTAAAATTGTATATAATATTTTTAGAGTCTCTAAAGTTTCTTAACTTATCACATACTCTTTCTTTTTAGTATGTTTAAAGTAAAATGAAAATTTCCATTTAAAAATTATTTTCCTTCTTTTTAAATATGTTTTGTAAAAGATAAAATGGAAAGTGCTGAAAGCTTTGAAAAAGTAAAAACTAAACTATAGAATTGGAAAGATGACAAAGTTTTTTTAAAGGAATTAGGAAATATATAATGAAACAAATTGGAAATTTTGATGAATAAAAACAAAAAATAAAATAAAATAAATTTGCTATAGAAATTTTTTCAATAATGGTTAATTTTATTAAAATATATTGATATTTAAAGTAAATATTGTTTCTCTTAAAATAAATTTATTGATATAATTTTACTCTATAGCTTTGATTTATATTGCGTGTTCGTAATGAGAATCACAAACTTTTACTGAATATTTTTACACCTACTTATTACGAAGGTACTAAAGTACTAAATAAAATTGTTATTAATATAATTTATTAAAAAACAATTCTATATATTTTTAATAGGGTTATGATTTAAACCTTATTAAATTATAAGGGTTAAAATTTACCCTGTAGGGTTTAATAATGTATAACTATGATAAGTGTTGGAGGTAATGTAGAGGGAGGGATCAGTTGAACCCCATAATAGTTATAGCCATAACTCATATTGGACATCAAGCTGAAACTACTATTGGGCTTGACTGGTAAGTTTAGCTGGATAAGATAATAACATAATAGTAGCGTGAACTGAATAAAGTTTTTGAGGAATAATCACAAAATACTGAAAAGCTAGTATTAGTAAATAAAAAATATTTTTTTTCTAGTCATTTTATTAACATATTCGTAGTATGTAGAAGAATGACTTTTCAAAAATGTAAAAACATGAAAATTTGATGAATATTATGAATGATAAAAATAGTAGAATCGAGTTTTCAAAATGTGAAAGCGTGAAAAGGTATTAATTATATCCGTAAATTGTAAAATTCAATTTGTCAAACACCCAAAGAGAAAGGCTTCCACAAAAAAATTTGGAACAAGCTTGTTCCTCCATGTGCATCATTTGCTACGTATATCAAAATCAGAACATTTTAGGCAAGAGGGTGTATCGTGTATTCAACGCCGACTAAGCTAAGCTCTTTCTATGTGTATTTAGGCCTAATGAGGCCTATAATTAGTGAGCAGAAATGGCCCCAAAAAGCCCAGTTTATGGAATGTGGTTTAATTACTTATACTGAAAGAGCCGCTTACTTTGGTCACAGTCTAGGGTTTTTAGTCCATCGCCATGACAAAACAGATGCAGCACGTCTCCGACGATAATTTGGTCATTGATCTGATTCCTGTTGATCTCGTCATCACTATCTTGTCGAGATTGCCGGTGAAGTCTATAGCTCAGTGTCGTTGCGTATCCAAGCTTTGGTCATCGATAATTCGACGTCCAAATTACAACCTGTTGTTCCCGATCAAGTCTCCGGCTTCCGAGGTTCCTTTTCATCGTTAGAAAGGGAGTGTACGAACAAGATTGGTTCGTGCCCTCTTCAGCTCTAAGTCAAAATCCAGATAAGTATTCATATCTTGTAGCCAATCTTGACACGAGTTCCACCACAGATTACTGTAGAATATGTCCCCCGGTCAAGGGTTTGGTCTGTCGTCAACATATTGGAAAGGATTATACATTTGCGGTGATTTCTAATCCCATCACAGGAGAGTATGTAACATCACCCAAACTGACAACAGACTGGAATCAGTCAAGGCTGAAAATATATTTTGGTTATGATCCAATTGAAGAACAGTTCAAGGTATTGTGTATGACCTGGAGGTGGCGTCGTGGCCGCTCAAACGAGTATCATGTTCTCACATTAGGGACTGAAAATCTTTCTTGGAGAAAGATCCAATGTTGCACACTTCATTGTTTTCGTGGAGATGATGGAATATGCATCAACGGTCTTTTGTATTATCAAGCAACCATTGAGAAAAAACGTTCGATCGTTTGCTTTGATGTTTGGTCTGAGAAATTCAGATTTGTCAACATTGATCAATACTTGGCAACAAATATCTGGGAACCTTCGACTCTGATAAACTACAAGGGTAGTAAATTAGGTGTTATTCATTGGTATATAAATGGTCACACCTTTCCTACAAAACGCCCGAAGTGATCCACACCGACAAGTATCATTCTGTGCTGGAATGATTGGTAGTGGCGAAGTTGTGTTGTGTCCAAAAGATGTGCGAAATCCTTTCTACATTGTCTACTATAATCTCGAGAAAAACATTATCACGACCGTAAGTCTTGAAGATCTAGCACTTGATTATAGAAAACATTATCATGGAGTTTACACATTTCTAAACTTTGTAGGGGATGTGAAGCTTATGTAAAGGGATCCCCTTATGTAAGTGTTTACTTCTTCGGTTCCAAACAGAACTACCCACATGATCTTTGTCTTTGCCTTTATGTTTTTGTTTGGTCTTTTGGTGAGATTTTTTTTGAAGTTAGTATTTCATTTATTTATTTGGTTATGATTCTAATATTGATTTCTGAATTAATAAAATTGGTTATATCGTATTATGCTATTCTTTGTGTAAATTAATTGCTCCATAGGAGAAGATTGTAGCGGTTATATGTGGTAGTGAGGTACATGAGGACACATCTATTTAAGTGACATGACAAGTATGCTCCTGTAACAAACTATACGATCTCAAGGCTAGCATCATCTTTTCCACGATTCTCTATTGTGTAGAAAACCATTTGGTGTGATATTTTTCAGAACATTTAGTGGTAGAAAAAATAACATCGATCTTAAGTTGTGCAAGGGTCCTGGAAACTAATGGTCTAACCTTATCTCATTAGTTACTAAACAAGATACTAAAAGCTGCAATTAGCAGTTAGTATATCCAATTTTCAACTTTTGTTAATGATAAGAAAAAGAGATTGGAGAAAATGTAAATCATCACCAGAACAAGTTCACCAGATCTACATACACGCGAGAAGAAATAACATGTTTATCAACGTTATATTCCTCCCGAAAGTGCATAAACTGGCTCTGGTGATGATTTACGTTTTGTTATCTCTTTTTCTTATAATTAACAAAATTTGAAAATATGGACATACGCTTCTAATGGTACTGATACTGCTTTAGGCTTTGATAGAAGTTAAGTGATTGACTGCAAACTCTGACCAATATGGACATACGTTGTGAAGACTGGTCATTTTGAAGGAGACAAAAAGGCCAAAACTCTAAAATGACGTCAAATTGTCGAGATATTTTAGTTTCATTTTAGGTAAAATGACGCCGTTTCACACGTGGAATCCACATCATCGAAATTAAACAGCGGTTTTGCGGTGTTAAGGTTTATGTATGATTCTGTACAAAACATAAAGTTTAGGAAAATCAGTTTTTTCACACTTCCACAAATAAACTATGTTTTATATATACCCGAACTATACCTATGAGTAAGAATAGATCCCAAATAACCATAAATTTGAATTTTGTACCTTAATTTTATTTTTTTGTAAAATCATACATAAACTGATAAACCTAACACCTTCAAACAACCATTAACTTTTAATGACGTGGATTCCACGTGTGTAGCAACATCGTTTTGTTTTAAACGCAAAACTAGAAAATCTTAACAAAACTACATTGTTTTTTTTTGTTTTTTTTTGTTTTTGTCTCTTTGGCTCTGCTCCTTCGGAAGGAAGCTTTGTTCGTCAACTTGTACATCGGTAGAGACCTCAGATCTTTCCAGATTTTTTCCATTCATCTTTCTGCAAAGGAGTCTCTGTGTCTTAGCTTCTGTCGATTCATGCGGGTTGAGCAGAGTCACCGAGTCGATTGGATTCATGCGGGCGGAGCAAGTTACCGAGCGGATTGGAGATGATTAGAATGAGAAATTACCGAGTTGGAATGGAGTTGACACGGAAAGCTGAGTTGACTCGTTTGACGATTTGCAAATCCACCACATCCATGGCTTCTTCCCTGATCTAATTTCTTTGTACCGGTGATCATAGATAGTTAATTTAAAAGTCACTGTAACAATACTTGTCTCTTGTGTTTGATTCAGAATGAGCTGGATCAATTTCTCAAATACTACATAAACTCATTGCTATTTTACTCTAAGCATTTCTAAAACACTCTCCTATGGGACCCACATCATATTTTCCTAAGAAAACCCACAAACTACCCCTCATTTTCTCACGCTCCCACGCGCCCGCACTCATCCCAGTCAGCCACGGACCAATTTTAAGAAAATAATAAATGAGAAACACACCAAATGTGGGACCCACATCAACTACCTTCTTCTTCATTAAAACAACCCTGTCCGATCTCGAAGAAGAAACGAATTTAGAGCTGGATCCCGTCCGATCTCCTCCGCTCTCGCCTTCTCTCATCCTTTGCCTGCTGTTGGCCATCAGAGGTACCAGAAGGAGCTCAGTTTCCGCCATTGAAGGTGCGATTTGCATTTGGTTGCTACGTTTGGAGACGGTGAGAAAGATTTGAGCTCGGGTGTATCTAGAACTTGATTGAAACTCGTTTGAGGTAAGGTACATCATCATTTTGGGTATATTATAATGGATTAAGGATGATTTGCGAATCGAATTATATCACAGAATCTAAACTAAGATATTAATACAACTAATATTACCAAGATATTGGATACAACTGATACAACTTATATTACTATGTATATGTGTACAACTGATATAACTGATATCACTAAAAAATCATGTATTACTGACATAACGATATTATTAAGAGTTACAACCGATACAACTAAGAAGATGTGAATACGTAAACCGATATAATCGCTATTACTAAGAGATAGATTAATGTTGGAATTTTATATTGTGGGTATGAAAAAAGAAGTGATTTCACAATTTTGATTATGGGGGACATTATCTAAGGAAGGATGATGTTGTATGGATTTCAAGAAAAGATGTTAATCACGCTCTTGTGGTGAAAAAATCGAGGGTGGATGTCACTTATACGCTATTGGTTGAAGGTATATGCAAAAAGATGGGGGTGGATGAAGTTAGGTCTGTGATGAAAATTAGTTACATTCCACTTGTAGTGGATCCTAAGAAACCAATCTATATCGTCGATGATGATGATCTTTTGTGTTATTTGGAGTCGTATGAAGATCACGAAAAGGTGTCGTGGGTCACATAATCGAGTTATGATCAAATTCAGGAGTGTGATAAACTTCCAAGATATGATGTAGTAAGTCAATTTGGTGCAAGTAATGAAGACATGAATTCTATGCCAACTAAAATTATCGAAGTCGATTACGGCAACACGAATGTCATAAAGTGAACCATCCGAACATTATGCAGGTCGTAGACATGACGGGAACGAGGAGACTTGGATAATATTGGATGTGAAGAAAGAGAGACTGGATAATATTGGATTTGAACGAGGAGACTGATAATATGTGATGTGAAGAACGAGAGACATGGATAATATTGGATGAAGAATGAGGAGAATTGCTTATGAAGAAGATGAGCAGAGACGAGGTCATCGCCTGAGAGCCGCCTGCGAATTTGGAATGGGAAGATGGTATGGATGTGATATTAGGCCAAGAATTTGCAAGCAAGGCATACGTGCAAATACTAGTAGAAAGAGCCGGACATGTGAACTGTTTTCAGTATGCTGTTGTGAATTCTGATAAAAAGCGGTACGTAGTAAAATGTAGTAGGGCAAACAAAGGTTGCAAGTGGTATTTACGAGCTACGATGCTAAAGGATTCAAATTGCTTCTCGATTAGAACGTACAACAAGATTCATGCGTGTTCTCGTGCATCTTCAAGTACAGCTACAAAAAGAAGATATGCCACATCACGGTTAGTTGCATCTGTTTTGCATGAAGATTTTCTTGGTACACTTGAAACCCCATGTTCAAAAAAATATCATTGATTTGGTACAAGGAAGAGTTGGTGTTAAAGTATCACACTGTACCGCGTGGAGAGGGAAAAAAAAAGCTTGTGAAAATGTACGCGGTAGTCTAGAGGATAGCTATAAGATGTTGTTTTCTTATATGTACATGTTAGAGAAGATGAATCCGGGTACAATTACGGATGTTGAGTTAGATGAAGATCAAAAGTTTAAGTACCTATTCTTCACGTTGGGAGCAAGCATTGAAGGCTTTGTAGCGATGAGGAAAGTGATAGTTGTGGATGGAACACACCTTAAGCATGTGATTGGTGGAGTGTTAATAGTTGCGACGGCGCAAGATCTTGATCATCACCACTATCCGATTGCTTTTGGTGTTGTTGATGGTGAGAAAGACTTGAGTCTTGTTTGGTTTTTCAGTAAGTTGAAAACAATAGTACCGGATAGTGGTGATCTAGTATTTGTAACAGATAGAAATCCGAGTCTTATCAACTCAATAGCTGAGGTGCACCCGCTAGCTTTGCATGCGTATTATACATTTCACATGTCTCAGAATGTGAAGAAAAACTGCCCCCACGTCCACAAAGAAACACTTGCGAAAACGTTCAGGGCAATAGCGGAAGTGTACACGGAGTGTGAGTTCAAAAAATGCTACGCCGATTTTAGTAAAAGGTATCCTGTGGCACGGACGTATCTTGATAAAAGTTGTAAAAAAACTTGGAAATGTGCAAGATGTTATTTCCCGGGAGAGAGGTACAACATCTACACCAGTAATGCATGTGAATCTATTAACGGTGTTTTAAGATAAGCAAGGAAATACTCTCTTTTACCGATGATTGATGTGATTGTTGCGAAGGTTGCTGAGTGGTTTAATATGCGCCGGTAGGAATCTACCGAAGGGGGAATTTTGGTACCTTTTATTGACAAAGTGTTGCATTCATACAATACGCGACACGTCTTGATTTAAGCATTTCTTCCTTATTTTCCAAGTGCGTGGACGGGATGGAAATATTTATTTAGTTGATCTGAAAATGAAAACTTGCGCATGCAAGCGCTTTGATATTGACAAGTATCCGTGTATCCATGCAATAGCGGCCCTTATTGAAGCAAGGAAGAACGAATACACAAATATGCATATACATGATTTGTGTTCCAAGTATTACTGGATGACGCATTGGTCATTGGCCTATTACAGGACGATATATCCGGTTCCTCATATGTCTCAGTGGATGATTCCTGACCATGTACGCGATATGGTTGCCCTTCCTCCGTGTTATGTCACCAAAAGAGGAAGACCCCAAGTAACAAGGTTTCCATCAGATGGAGAACATAGGCGAAGGAGAAGCAATTATTCCAGGGAAGGTTTGTATTCATGGTTTGAGTGTAGTAGTAGTAGTAACCAAGGATATGGATAAATCTACATTTCTGCTACAACTATGTATAACTGTTACAACTATGTATTTTTGCTACAACTATGTACTACTAATACAACTATGTATTTCTGCTACAACTGGTATTACTAATACAAGTATGTATTACTGATACAACTGGTATTACTAATACAACTATATATTACTGATACAATTGAGATTACTAATACAACTATGTATTATGTATATTACACTCATATGGTTATTTTTAAAGGTATATTACACTCATAGGGTTACCGAAACCATTATTATCAATGTAAGGAGGATATATCATTTATTACCAAAAAAAAAAAACTATTTTGTTGTGATCTTAAAATATCTTAGACATGTATATGGTTATTTCCTAGATACTTAGACCATTATAAGGTGAGTCATATAAAATTTGGTATTTGATAAATGTTTTTCTATGAAAGTTTACTAACCTTAATTTAGTTACCTAGTGTACGTTTTACAACTAAAAAAAGGGCATAACATTACGGATACAACTAGTTAACCTATAAAACACTGATTTTACAACTATGTGTAAATGGATACTACTGTAAAACTGAATACAACTACGTGTGAACACATGTATTTAATAATATTTTTGATAGTGTGAACAAGTGTGAACACATCTGTTTAATAATATTTTATTATTTTAATATTAATATTTGATTAATATTTTAATAATATTTTCAATTTTAAGTTTACTAATATTTAATTTTTTTTTTAATTCAGTTTATCCTAATAATCCAACTACATAGTAATTCGTAGTTGTAATTAGTAATATATAAGTTGTACTTAGTAATATGTAGTTATACCTAGTAATATTAAGTTGTACTTAGTAATATGTAGTTGTACCTACTAATATTTGGCAGGAAAATATGCAAATACATCCTAAACAGAAAGAGTTTCCAAAGTTCACAAACCCAACAACTGAAAGACATGAAAAAGTACTGAAAACAGCCACTTAAAACAGAAAGATATGGAAAACCTAAAAAAAACCATTTTTCAAACATATGGACTCTTCTTGAACTTTGAAGGTTGTCCTCTCCTCTTCGGAGCTGGTGCACGCGGAAGAGATGGTGCAACCGGAGGAGATGGTGCAACCGGTTCAGCTGGAGGCGATGGTGCAACCGGAGGAGATGGTGCAACTGGTTCAGCTGGATGCATCTCTTCATCCTTGTCTTCATCCTCAGCTTCTCCCTCATCTTCATTCTCAGCATCCTCATCTCCACCCTCAGCATCCTCATCTTCATCTTCATCTTCATCCTCTCCCTCATATTCATCCTCATCTTCATTCTCAGCATCCTCAGCTTCTCCCTCATCTTCATTCTCAGCATCCTCATCTCCACCCTCAGCATCCTCATCTTCATCTTCATCTTCATCCCCTCCCTCATCTTCATCCTCAGCTTCATCCTTAGCCTTCTCAACAACATTTGTCATCAGAAATGCAGCAGCCTTCTTAGAAACTTCTGCCAACTTAGCAGCATTCTCCTTCGCAACATCAACAGCTTCTACACCATACATAACATACAAATATTCCATACTTTCATCATCTCTAAGCTGACGAGTAGTTTCCTCTTCTTCTACTGCAGCAGCCTTCGCAGCAGCAGCAACCTCCACATTAGCTTCTCCATCTACACTATAACCGTGACCCTGAAACTCCTCATCCTCTTTATTATTACCAAAAGCAGATTTATTCTTCGCACCAGGAGCACCATTTTCAAGAGCTGTAACCCTTCTCTTCAAGTCATCAATCTCTTCTTGCATCGCCTTCACAAGAACCTCTAGTTCATTGTTAGGAGATTTTTCTGTCTTCCCACATCCGTCACCTTCTGATCAGCTTTATCTAATTCGAAGAACTCCTCCCAATAGATCTTCTTGTTCTCATCAACTAAACACTTGTTCCAGTTCATAGAGATTAGGTCATCTCCTTCATCATCTTCACCATCTTCCAAGATACGTGACAAGAGAGCTAACTCATGCATCTCGGGTTCCATGACGCTTATTATATCGTGCGCATATATCATAACATCCAATAGTCAGTTTTACAGAACTACTACAACTATGTATAACTATTACAACTATGTATAACTATTACAACTATGTATAACTGCTACAACTATGTATAACTTCTAAAACAGCTACAACTATGTATAACTTCTAAAACTGCTACAACTATGTATAATATCGTACTTTCGTTTCTCCAAGTGCTTCGTTTATTTCTTCCAACGGAAATCCTTTCATAAAACTTTTTTTGCCATTTTTGCTTGCACATTCGCGGATATCCACGGTCAGCGGTTGGGACATCTTCCCAAAACTTTTCCCGCAAAACCGGGATACTTTCACACGCCAAAATCTGCAAATAACTTAAATTAGGCCAAATGATGAATGAACCCGGAAATACTATTAGGTAAATGAGATTTACCTCTAACGGAATAATAAAACCCGGAAAGCACCATGTAGGTTTAGCACACCCTTTGAAATTATCCATCAGATGGAAAATTTGGAACATACTATCTTCAAACGTGTATCTCCCCCACGGAAATATTTTACACGC
This sequence comes from Boechera stricta, assembly GCA_018361395.1. Lineage (NCBI taxonomy): Eukaryota > Viridiplantae > Streptophyta > Magnoliopsida > Brassicales > Brassicaceae > Boechera > Boechera stricta. Next base: position 18,456,627 of record CM031539.1, on the reverse strand, counting down.
CTCAAGATTGTCGACAATTTGGAGAAGAAAATGCTCAATGTATCCATACCTGGCCGATCCTTTGATGACGGTGCTTAAAAACAAAAGCACCACCATTTTCAGCCGATCTTCATCTCCTTTCATCTTCTTAAGCCTCACTCTCACCTCACCAACTAAAATATTTTCAGTTCGACCAAAATGACGTTTAACAAATCGAAGGCTCCCCAAATTTTCATGGTTGGGTGGATATATTTGGTAATTTAATCCGCTAAGGAGGGCATGCTCTTTCAATGAATACCTCACGGGCACGCCATTCACCACAAACCAACAGGCCTTACCCTTTTCCATAAAGACCGTGTGTAATAGGAGCATTCACATACCCATCAGTTTGTGGTTTTTGTGTCTGTCCATGTGCCACAAGTGCTAGAACTGAGGGTGGTTCCTAAACCAATCCTTTTCTTGTCCTCCCTTAAGAGCGTTTATAACATTCATCGTATTGAAATCTTCACACTTTGATGCTATCTTGCAGCTCTTACCATACTCGGTGTGTTTGAAGAATAACTTCGTAGGTGGAAGTGCCTCTGTGTCCTCCCAAACATCCTGCAATCCAAACATATATGTAAGTAATAGTTGTAGCAATCAAACCTAGTTGTACAAGAATAGAATAGTTGTATCTATAGATATCTATGATATTAGTCAGTGATACCTAGTTCGATATATACTAGTAGTGATACCCAGCGATACTACTARTCTAGTGATACCCAGTTGTACTGATACTACTAGCCTAGTGATACTCAGTTATACATAATAACCACATACATTTACAATTCATATGGAATAATAAAAGCGGATGAAAATTACTTGTGGATCAGATGAGGATCCAGCCTCTGTTCTTCGTGGAGGAGGGATATGTTCTTAAGGCGAAGGAGGATGGCTATGTTCTCGGGCCAAAGGAGGAGACGGGATCGCCGCTGCAACATGAGTCTTCTTCTGTCTTTTCTGATGCGGACCATCAAATACGACATTCCTCTGACTAGTGTTCCGCTTTTGTTGTTCCTGCAAATCAAACCCAGTTATACAAAAATCGCATAGTTATATTATACACAATTAGTTGTACATATTTATTTTCCCTTCAAATTCGTAATTCTCTCCACATAATCAATCAATTCTAACATGTGCTTGTGTTCTTGGTGGCGGAGGAGGAGGGGGCGCCTTACCGAGGCGGAGTGATTCTCCGAGGAGGTATCGTGGAGGCGTTGCTTCTCTCCTACGGCTAGTCTTCCTCGACCTCCTGCCGCCTCGAGTCTTAGGCATTGTTTTTAGGTCTAGGGTTTCGTTTTGGGGATTTCGAAATTCGGAGCAAGATGATATATAAAAAGGATAGAGGGAGGGATAACAAAAGGTAACTGACGGATTAGTGGTGCAATGTAGTTCGATTTCAAGGACTTAGTGGGGAGGTGGATTCGATTTTGGCCGTTTTTTTTTTGAGTTTCAAGTTCAAGGAGGACGCGAAGCTGGAGGAAGAAGGAAGACAGGTGGGGCCCGCCGATTTTAAGGGATTTTAAAATTTTAATGGAATTAATGACCTGATTAGGAATTGGGTGACCCGAAAGCTTTGGGTTTACCCGATTGGATCCTAGGTTGGGTTGTAAATATTTTAAAAGGGTTGGATAAGTTTGTCATTTAAGCATTTTTGAGTTTTCGAAAAAAGGAAAACAAATGAGAAAATAGGTGATGAGTATTTGAGAAATGCTTTTAAAGTCCATGAGTATTTGAGAAATTGATCCGAATGAGCTTCCGCTATTTATAGATACAAAAAAAGACCAAAACTTAAAAAACGACGTAGTTTTATTGAGATATTTTAGTTTTGAGTTTTAGACAAAACGACAGGGAATCCATGTCATCAAAACTAATGGCGGTTTGAGGGTGTTACGGTTTATGTATGATTTTGCACAAAACATAAAGTTAAGGTACAAAATTCAAAGTTACGATTATTTGGAGTATGTTCTCGCACAAAAGTATAGTTCAGGTATAAATTTAATTTAGTTCATTTGTGAGTTATGAAAAAGCCGATTTTCCGCAAAAGATACATGTCGATGTATATGACGAAACCTTGTTTAACACGAAAAAGAATAGCGTAAACCCTAATTAACTATTCTACGTAACGTTAGAGATGACGGGCAAGACGCAAATTATTCAACAACAGGCGAGGCGTATTCTTGCTTATAGTAACTGAAGTTGTTTATTTCGTTGGTCCTACGAAACCCTATCAGCTGCGAATCAAACTCTCACGAGTTAGATCGAGACGGATTTCAATAAGAAGGCAAACATCATTCCAGTGTGATGGTGGATCTAGAAATATTTTTGAGTGAGACATACAATATTATATATATATATATATATATATTACATATTAATTGATATTTAATATTAAAAATTTAAAATCTTTAATTTTTCATAAATAAATCTTTATTAATAAATAAAATAGCCGAGCAAAAGATACGTCAATTTTTCATAAACCTTTTTTTATCTGTTGCGCGTTGATTCACACGAATAGCCGAGCAAAAAATACATCGATTGTTCGTTGATTCACTTGAATAGCTGAACAAAAGACAACTCAAAGATCGTTGATTCTAATGAATAGCCGAAATTCAAGAGATAGAGAAGCTTTTTAACACAATGATGAGGTCCTTGCGGACTTTCACTGCTCTTGCTCTGATGCTCCTGACACTCCTTACAACTTCTTCCTTCAGTTATCAGCAACAACTGAACCAGACTCACCTCCAAACATCTATGTACCCATATCTCTCAAATGTCTAAGAGTCTCCCAGTTGGTGAAACCAAAGGCTGGGGTCTGGCCCGCTGGAGGTGGTGGTCCTCTCACCTCTTCACAACGCGCAAAACGCGGTGTGTCCTCTCTCAAGAATTCCGTCTCAACAGGTTCTTCCCAACACTAATCCCCAAACCTCTGGCGATACCTCAACAGTTCAGCCCGCAATTCAGTAACTCTCCTCGCCTCTAACGAATCAGCCTCAATCCCTAATGGATTCGGAGTAGTGACAACAACACTCTCAACGGATGTCTCAGAAGTGGCTGTCTATACAACTCGAGGTTTCCATCCTCTCTTAGGCAACATTTGAACACATGAACAGGCGAATCAACCTACTTCCTCATGACTGTCTCCCGGGTCAAAATCGGTTTGACATAACCTAGAGCTCTGATACCAAATTAAAACACCCCAATTTTTACTTCAGCAACACAGAAGCTACAACATAACTTATAACTCAAGTAATTCCATACTTAACCGGAAATAACCAACAGAATCCAGAATTCAACTTAAGTGTCTATCATTACCGCCACTTAGCGTTATTACGAAATTGAACAACCAAAATCCAAAAACGAAATAAATAAAATAAGGAATCTCTAACTCCTGAAACCAACAGAAACTGACAAACTCCAACAACTACTCCTCAAGGTTACCTGCAAGAGAATAGATGGTGAGCAATCTAAGATTACTCAGCGATGGTAAGCCTTAGGGCTCACGATTTTTCCATACACAAACACATTTGGAAAGTCACAAAGTCTAAACCTAAGACAAACAGACAATCACATGTCAACGACACACACCCATCGAACAAATAGAACTACGTTTCATAACCGCCAAAACGCGGCCCGCATATCACGTGCCACACACGCTATCCCTCATGCATACCGAATCCCTCGTGCCTGAGCACTTCTTCCCTGCACCTTTCACCAGTGCATAATAGATCCCTCGTGCCTAAGCACTTCTTCCCTGCACCGTGAAACTCGTCGGCTCGTCAGCCATCCTAACCTTCCCGTATTTCCGTGTTCATAGGCCATCACACAACTACAAGAATCTCTCCTTGCAGATATCTCTGCGGCTTAACCGTATCTCCACAACAATTATTACACCACAAAATAACATGCATTTCACATAATCACTCAACACACATTAAAATATTTATTTTAATTTATATCTCTAAAATACTAGTACTTTTTCTTTATACTTTATATAAAATATATAAATATTAATATACTCAACAAACAAATACGGTTACTCATATAATATGTAACTCGCAAGTATACTTGGTTTAACCTTAATCTAACTAACTAAATATATTTGTATACGAAGAAAACTTGTCCTCACCTTTGGCACGGTTGAAGACGCACTTTCCTTTTTTAGTAACTTTCCATTTTTTTTTTACCAACGACGAGTGGTTAAGCCCATGGTTACCGAAAACGTAGGGACCTTGAGGTCACGAGTTCGATTCGCGTTGGGAGGGGTCTGCTCTCCAAAAGAGAGTTATATTAAATGGTCTGGCCCTGCCGGGGATGTACGGGCCTACAGGCCCTGAACCTCCTAGCCATAAAAAAATAATAAAAAAAAACTTTCCCTTTTTGGAATTCCCACTTTGCAACAGATTTTATGAACAAACTTCATCATTCGAGCATAACTCAGTGGTCCTGAAGCTTAAATCTGTTTTTCTTTGACCGGCAGCTACGGGTCCATGAGTTAGAACGTTCCTGAAAAATATTAACCTTGGAATCAATTAAATACTCCACCAAACACGCATTCTACCTAAACCGATACAATCTGGAAATCTGACAGAAACTATTAGTCTCAAAGATGCAATCATAGATCAGAATCTAACCGTCCATTTCCAATCTCCACCATTGAAATTTGACTCTTTGATGTCCTGAAGCTGCCCACAATGTTTGAGGTCGATCAGCCAGAAAATGAACCCGCTATGTCCACTTGAATACCCGATGGTCCAGATCGTGACAGAATCCAAACACCTCACCAAACTGTCAATAACTCTTACAATACTTACTCAGCTCAAGATCTAAAAATTGGGTAATCTAGATACAAGTCTTAGCTACAACTCCAGAAAGTTTTGTTACCTTTGGAAACGATCTGCTAGGTCGAATCTCCCTTCTCCCACAGCATCTCGGTTCTGTCTCCATCTCCTTCATGTGAGGGAGTTTCTTTCTCTCCTTCTTCTCCCTTTCTCTCACCACGAAAATCTCCTCCTCTCTCACTTTGAAGCTGCCAATTCTAAATCAGAAAAAGTGAGAATAGATTAGCTTTAGGGTTAACTTTAATCTCCTGTGATTAAAGACCCTTTTACCCTTAATGATAGTGATGGCTTTAACTTCCCATTCTAACTTCTTTTGGTTTAGATTTATGATTTTCTTCGAAAATATATTGAGTCCTCGGGTTAGGGATGTTACAGGAAGTAACATAGATTTTGATATGATCTTTGTAATGTGTCAGGCATCGGAGTGGATGTGTAAACAAACGGTCTTTGATCTTTTTTGCCGGATGATTATGCAGCTCGGCTTCATCAGGTTAACACTGTGTTTGGTTTGGAAAAAGCTAATAAGTTTTTCAAAAGCATCCCCGAGAAGATGAGAGATTAATCTGTCTACTCCGTTCTCTTGAGCTCTTACACGAGATCTGTGAGAACACTAGATAAAGCCAAGGCCAAGTTTAAGAAGATGAGAGACTAGGGTTCCTCTTGAAACCTTACCCGTTCAACTCTATGATTTGTCTCTACGGTCAGATCCGGAAACTAGATATGGTCGAGAAGCTTCTACGTGAGCTGAAGGAGAACAATGTGGAGGTCGACAGTCTCACAGTGAATAATGTTTTGAGGGTATAAAACGTGGGTTGATAAAGAAGGAATCAAACTAGAAAGAGACACGATCGTTGCAATGGCAAAAGCTTACCGTAGAGCCGGTTCAACAGAAAAGGCGATAGAAGTGTATGGTGACATAGCAAGGAGAAAAAGAGAACTGTACTGTCTTTGGAATTTATACAAGAAGGAAGGAAAAGTGAAGGATGATGGATATCGAAGTGTCATTAGCTCGTTGTTGAAGTAGGACAATGTACAAGGAGCAGAGAATATATATGGAGAGTGGACACCAAGGGTTTGATTGGAAAGGCTTTTGGTAGAACTTAATGCTTATTAAAAGCCAATCAAAAATTTGTTTTAGAGCATTAAGTAGAGCATAGAGGCTCCTTAATGCTCTATACCATAATGCTCTTTAATTGAGGTTTTTCAAGGCTTAGAGTCTTTAAAAAATTAAAAGACAAATTTGTCCTTAATTATTAATTGAAAACCTAATACAAACAGGGTCATAACTTATACACATCATTTAAACTAAATTTTGTTTTCATGTCTCAGACATACAAACCCTCGGTGAGTTTTTACAATTGCAGCTAAGAAAAGTTTCGAAAACATGATCATGATCACATATACCAATTCCATACGTGTTAAAAAAAAGCTTCGAAAACATGATTCTCACATATATGACTTTTGTGTAATCATATATACCTAAGTTTATATAAAATATTATTTTATACGTTCATCGAACATAAATGATGCTGATTTTGATGAGTACGAAAGAATGGGAGAACAAGCATTAAATGCTTTAGATACAGAATATGAGTCAAAAGTTGAAGCCACGCGTTATGAACCTACAGGAGATACATACATGTCACGACTTCGTAACAATATTGCAAAAAGTATTTGGACTAGTTAGTATTAGTTATGGAGTCGTTATAAACACGTTAGTCTTTTTCTCAATCTCTCTTAGTATTATTATCATTTTTTTTTGCTTCTTTGTTTGGTTACGTTGATTTGGTCAAACTTGATATGTTTCATGATAAGAATATCTATAGTTTATTTCTTGGGATTTTATGCTTTTTCTATTTTGTAAAATATTGTTTTCTTCTAAAAAATCAAAAATGAAGAATCATATCTATTTTAGTAATTTTGTATGCTCACCGCTTTACCAATCAAGTTTTTAATTAAAGCTTAATGCTTTTATACCATAATGATTTTGGAGCATAATGCAACATAATGCTAATGCTTTATTAAAATCCTTACCAATCAAACACCCAAAGTACCAAAACTAGATATGAGCATACCGGTTTTACTGATTTCTCGGTTTTGTGCGGAAGAAAAGGCATTGCAGGTTGAAGAATTGATTAAGTCGATTCGAAAGAAGAGGAGATGTATTTAAAAATGTTAACATAACGTTTGATCGCGTTGGAGCTAAGTGTTGGCTTGGTTACATACTTACATTTATGGTAACCATTATTAGCTGGTTCATTATAGAGCACCCCAAGGCAGTATTTTATATGTGGCTAGACGACTCCATCTTGAACTTTTTGCTTCGATATTAATATATTATGGAATCATTTGAGGTTTCACCAATACAGAAATTAAACTATAGTATATATTGTATATACTTATAAATTAGATTTTTTTTTTTCCTTTTCTACTACACTAATATTGAATTATCATAAGATATAGAATTGGTACTGACTATTATTAGTAAGAGGAGTGGGTCATCCTCTTTTATACTTGTAGACAAGAAGCAACTACTTCAGAAAAGTTTTTGTTAGATTTGGTATGTGGTTCTGTTAGATTCTTTGTCACGTAGTGGTGGGTTCGTTCGGATACCAAACCCAATCACTGTCCTTTTCACCTTCCCATGTCTCTTAATTCCTCCATTTATTACCAATCACCATCTTCATTATTATTATCATCTCATATTCATGAAGATTTCTGGGGTTTGAGCTAAAATTCATTAGAAAGAGAATGCCGTCGAAGAATTATCGATATTCATCTTCTTCTTTTTCTTCTTCTTCATCTTCTTCTCAACTAAGTACTCCAAGGTACTTTGCTTTACCGATGTTAATCAAGTCTAAATGATTTTCTTTTTGAGATTTAATCTTGTTTAATTAATTATGGGTTAATTCATCTTGCAGAGCATTTCAAAATGGGCCTTCTCAAGCCATTTCTGTAAGTTCTTATTTACTAATATTTATCTACTATTGATTTCTTTCATTTACATATCTACTTATTGCATACATACATGTGAGCTTATCTATTTATGGGTCTTAATATTTATGGGTTCTGGATTTCGCAGTCTAACGAAGAACTGAAGGTGGAGATTGCGGAGCTTGAGACAGAGATCTTACAGTTAGAGCGGTATCTTCTCTCACTCTACAGATCATCTTTCGGAGATTATTTGCATTCTTCACTCCCTCCATCCAAGTCCAAACTTCACAATGACCGGGCGGATAAGTCTGTCTCATCCAGCTTCAAACGCTTGTCGGAAACGGTGAATGATCTTAATTTGCTGATGCATATATTGATGTAACTGCATGCAGTTTTCTTTAATATTAGTTTGTGATTGTGCAACGTTTTCAGGATAAGATAAAAAGATCTGACTCTGGTCACCCGAGTTTGGCAGATCTTCTTGGTCTTAACACTCTCAGTCCCAATAAACTCTGTGAAGAGATTCTGAGACTTATTTGTGTGATACACTTCAAACTCTCAAACAATGGACATAACAGATTGGTCAAGAACTCAAAAAATGAAGAGTGTGGACAGGAACTTGGAGTTGTTATCCATAAGCTTTACCTAGATGATGAAAATTTAAAGTCCGTAGAGAGCATGCTTCAGAATTTCAGGTGAGATTGCATGGTAAAAAAAAGGTGTAATTACATAGATTTTAAAGTGGCTTACTCTTTTTAGAACTGACCAAAATGCAGATCTTTGATTCAAAAGCTTGAGAAAGTTGATGTGGCAAGGATGGCTCGGGAAGAGAAGCTTGCGTTCTGGATCAACATTCATAATGCTTTGGTGATGCATGTAAGCAAATTAGCAAATCTGAGTCGCTTAACATATTTTTAAAACGCCTTTTGTAATCATTATGATCTAAATTAAAAGTGGTGTGATCTTACAGGCGTATTTAGTATATGGAATTGATGAAGATATAACAAGCAAAATGATCTTGAAGGTTTGAGATAGTTGATCAATTGCATTGTTAGATAGTTGATCATCTGATACACTAAGCAGTCAGATGTTTAACCTGTCCAGGCAGCATTTAACATCGGTGGCGAGCGGGTAAATACATACGATGTCCAGAGTTCGATATTGGGCATTCGTGCATGCCATTCAGCATCAGTAAGTTAATTTGTGACTTAAATGTTTGTTTACCTTTGCAATAGTTTTTCTCAAATAAACCATAGTGTTTAGTAACTCTCCTTTGTAATAAGTAGGGCTGGACAAAATACCCGGACCCGAAAACCCGAACCGAATATGTAAACTATCCAAATGAGACTTCAACTTAAGAACTGGAAAAATCCGAAACCCGAAAAACTCGAACTGAACCCGAATGGGTATCCTAATGCCCATGCCTAGGAAAAAGTAAAAAAAAATTTGTCAAATGGCCAAAAATGAGGGAAAATTTGAGAAATAAACCATATTTTTAAAAATCTGTTACATTCTTAAAACGTAAAATCTACTCGTTTCAATGCATAAAATACATTTTTATCTGGCCATGGTAGCGTTTACAGACGCTATTTTCACCGGCTAGGAGTTCAAAGACAAGTAGCGGTGGACACACTTATGCGTTGGACTATGCCGAACCACTTCTTCATTTTGCCCTCTCGACCGGAGCATCAACCGATCCAATGGTACTATGCCGACTAACTCCTTCCCTCTTTGATCTCCTCACAAACCGAGTTAGCCATTTAAAAACATTTTTATGTAATGGATCATTAGGTTCGAGTTTATACAGCGGAAGGAATCTTTCAAGAACTTAAGCAAGCAAGAGACGTTTTCATCCAAACAAGTGTTGGATTTGAGGAGACAAGGATTCTATTGCCAAAGATCATTTACAACTACGCAAAGGATACTTCTCTCGACATGGCTGAACTCTTGGATACCATATCGGAGTGCCTAATAGAGAAACAAAAAATGACAATGAGAAGAGTTGTGAAGAAAAAACAAGATAAATATATTCGCTGGATTAACCACAACTCCAACTTCCGTTACATCATCCATTCGGAACTCGTGAGTGTGAGTCTTTGAATATGACAACCATTTTATGTACCTAGTCACGATATGATTCTTGTTTTGTGCCAAGATTTTGCTAAATGATAAGAGGTTGAAATTGTATATACAGTGGATTAAATACAATGAGTTTTCAAGTCTAAAAGATTTAAGTTGCAGTCCAATCCGAAACAAGACAGCAATAAAACATACGCAAAAGTAACAACCAAGAGAAGAAGTCAAACAAACAGTCATTTGTTAGGTATTATACGTATACTTTGTGTATATATTTTTATCATATATAACATATTAACTAAATACCACACAGACAGAACCCAAGCTTAATTTGTTCTGGCAAGAGGAAATCAAAACCAAACTCTACAGATTAGTTAAAAAAACGTAGGGAAGAGTAAAAAGGGTTTCTTCTAGTCATGCCACGCAAAATCTCCTTTGCTTCGTCCACTTCTTCTATAATCGATTTCTGCATCTGAACTGCATAGACCCATCTTGTACTTTCTGCTTGTCTTTGCTTGACCTCCATTGCCCGGCGTGCTTGATACCGATATGTGCCCAGGTTGCCACTGCATATGATCTGCTTTCATATAACACAGGAGATTTTTAAAACACAGACTCCTCAATTTGAGGTGAATTTTAAAACTCAGATCATGTGACATATTACCATTGTACAACTCGAGCGGCTCTTGTAAGTTGCCTCTATTATCTTCACTTTTTTGCAGGTCCAAGTTAGCCTCCTCTGAGCCATACGAATTTAGCCCTTCACCTTCTGATGCAGCCTTTATATTACAGTTTGGTGAAGTTGCATCCAAGGTACTACGTGGTCTCATGGTGAAGGAGTCATCGTTCACATGTGTGATCTCCACATATTGGCTTGTCGTAATGACTTCATCTGCACTGAAACCAAAGGAAGCTCTGTATGCTTCCAGTTCTTCCATATCTTGCTTGGAAATGCGTTGACCATTTCCACTAGTTGGATAAACATCCGAGTCCTTTGAAACACTTAGTCTTCCACCAGTTTGAGAAAACGGAGCATCATGGTCAAGATAGTATCGAGCAAATGTGGCAGGACAGAAGAAATTTGAACCTTCAGATGCCTTTGGAGTATTGTTAGTCTCAGGTGTCTGTGCATAACTAGAGTCGCTCCTTGAACATTTGCCTGTTCTTGGAGAAGCCAAAGGATCCCATTGCGGTAAGAACTCACGCTCGGGAAAGGATGAGCATCGACCATCACCTGAGGTCCTTGAGATTGGCGACCTAAGACTGCTTGCAGGACTGCCAGGATACAGTGCGTATGTTGCATGAAGATCGTTTGCAGATATATAATCACCTTTCTCTGTTTTCTTGAGATCAGCAGCAGATGTCAAGAACCGAGCATAAGGTACATCAGGTGACGAAGGAGTGGTGAGATGTGCTAACTCAGGAGGAGGAGTCAAAGGAGCAGTAGATGGCTCCGTGGTATAGGTTGAGAAAACCGGTGGTGAAACCAATTGGGTCTCATGGGCATAAGGCCCGGTTGCAAACATTGCGGATGAAGGACCACCAGGAGAGTTAGCAGATAACGAAAGCTGGCAATTTGGCGATTGCATTGTCGAAGGAGCAGCAGAATGTGAGAAAGAAGCTGGAGACGAAGGTGGAGCAAGCATTGATGTAGCTTGATTACTCAATCCCACTGCCTGAGGTTGATTTGATTGATGATGACCACTTGTAACATTCCCTTCAGGTATTCGAGAAGCCGGCACAATACGTCTCTCTCCTTTTTTTGCACCAAAACAAGACAACACTTTAAAACACCCAACCCACCGCTTCCTCTGTCAATACAGTAAATCCTCATTAAACACAAAACACCAACTGCGAATCATACTAATGGTTAAAATGGGAACTATATTGACAGAGAAGCACAAGAACAGAAGCATTCAACAAGATTTATGTCAAACCTTTTCCTTCTTTTCTTTGTTTTACCAATTGCGTAGACTCACAAATTATAAATACTACTTGAACCTAATCAGGAATAAATCAACCACACAGGCTTACCATATCAAACCAAGATTCTGAAGCAATGAGTTGGTAATAGTTTCTATTACGAGTCTAAAAGACTTTGACTTTCTCAAGAAAGGGTCCAAAAGTAATAATTGTCTACATCTAGATCGGTCCACACACCAACTTCTAGTAAGAATTAAAGCTAAATAGATCCTGAAACTAAAACCCAAAATCAAAAGTCTCCATGTTTAGCTACAAACTAAATAGAACTAACCGATCAGATAAAAGCGATTGCTTCAGGATCTAAAATTACAGATTGAAGCTTAAAAGGAAGAGAACACAACAGACCCGTTCTCGAAGAGGAAGCCTAATCGCCATTACCATCAAACCACTCGATCTCTGTTTCTTCTTCGAACAGATCCAGAAATCTCACAAATCTCTTTTGTTTAGTTCATCTAGTTCAGAGCAGTGGCACACATTTCAGTGAGAATTTAGGGTTCAGGAGCTGTGATAGGGTGGGGATGCAATAAAAAAGACAAAGATTCAGCCGCAATTTAGGGTTTTGTTTATCTCTCTCTGAGCAGATGCATCTAGAGGAAGAAGCAGAGGCTGACACCATGTAGATTTTGCTGCTGTGAGGCAAGACAAAAGCAAATTTTTGTAAAGCAAAAGCCATTGTTACTAAATTATACAATTTTTTAAAATAAACTCAATATAGATTAAAAAACCAAATTGTATAATTTAGTGAAATAGGTTAAAACTTAAAAGTGAAAAGGATGCTTATTATTGAATGTCGCCATATACATCTTATTATACAAAGTTAAATTCTATAAAACACATGACATAATTTTGATTATATGGATTGATGATACTTATAAACTGATCTATCAGCTGTTAGAGCACTCTAAAAGTTTAGATTTTTGTTAGAGATTTAAATTTAAAAGTTTTTATACATTTAAAACATGATAAAAAAAAATCATTTATAAAATTACATTTTCATATTATTGACAACACATTATTTTTTTTATTATTATAATATTTAAGTAAATGGAAATTTTCAATTCTAATTGTAGGAAGAATTAGTGTAATAACATCTTTTAGAAGAAATATTTAACATGCAAATAATTAAAAAAGAAACGGGTAGCAAAGAAAGATAATTTTTGTACCATTATATTACTGATTTTTTAACGTGAAATATATCTCTATTATTCTTTTTGTCTTTTAATTTCTTTTTGTTAAAATATAAAGTTTGTTGATCAACATAATAAAATATTATTTATAAAACAGAAAAATAATTCTAAAAAATTACAAAAAATGAAAGAAATGAGTAAATCATTTAGAATGATAAGAAGTATGAACTAATTCCTTTTATAAGAACCAATTGTCGAAGTACACCATCATGTTTGCTCGATTTAAGTAACAAAAAATATGAGAAATTTTTAATGATAATTTGTAGGATCGGTAAACAACTCTTTCGAGTCTTCCAAAATAGCGCACCGACAATCAAACGAGGGTGAATTCATGAACAGTGAGAGGGTGTGAAACCCACATATGATGGCGGTCGGGATGTTACATGATTCTTTTACGAAAAAAACTTAGAATCTAGTTGAATTATTTTTTTTGGTATAAGTTGCAATCCAAAGTTCCATATCAAGAGAGTCCCAAAAAAATACCAAAACACGCTGCATTTCTAACCAATCAAAATTATTTATCACCAGCAATGTAAATGGTAGACTTTGCCGTATACATTAAAACTTAAAAGTGAAAAGGATGCTTATTATTGAATGTCACCATATACATCTTATTATACAAAGTTAAATTCTATAAAACACATGAAATAATTTTAATTATATGGATTGATGATACTTATAAACTGATATATCACTTGTTAGAGATTTAAATTTAAAACATGATAAAAAATTTCATTTATAAAATTACATTGTCATATTATTGACAACACATTAATTTTTTTATTATAATATTTAAGTAAATGGAAAATTTCAATCCCCTATATATTAATTGAGAACCATTTTAACAAAATAACATTATGTTTACATGGAATATTACATCAGTGTCATGCTTACGTGTCGTCGCCAGAGTGATTTTCAGAAAATATATTTTATAGGACATTAATTACTAGACTAATTACATAATATGCAATTAGGTCAATCATATATAAACTGTTTTTATTTTAAAGATTATAATCTTACCTAAATTAGTTATATTTATTTATGGAAAATCGAATAAGTAAACATTCCATAAATTTATAAATGATTTTATTGTTTTCTAAATTTGATTAAATCGAGTAAGTGAATATTCCATAAAATTATAGCTGATTTTATTGTTTCCTAAATTTGGTTTTTAAAATTTTATATTTAAAAGATATTTTTTTAACTAAATAATTAATTAGTAACATAAATATGTAAAAACCTTAATTTTAAATTTTAATTATTTATACAATAATATACAGTTAAATATTTAGAAATGTTTACTTAATTTATTATTATTTTTTAAATATTATATACATCTTATCCCGCGTATAACGCGTGAATCACCTAGTTCTAATTATAGGAAGAAATAGTGTAATAACATGTTTTAGAAGAAATATTTAACGTGTAAAGAATTAAGAAAAGAAAGATAATTTTTGTACCATTATATTCCTGATTTTTTACGTGAAATATAATTCTATTTATTCTTTTTGTCTTTTAATTTCTTTTTCTTGAAATATAAAGTTTGTTGATCAAAATAATAAAATATGATTTATAAAACAGAAAAATGATATAAAAAAATTACAATAAAGGGAAGAAATGAGCTAATCATTTAGAATGATAAGAAGTATGAACTAAATTCTTTTATGAGAAACAATTGTCAAAGTACGCCATCATGTTTGCTCAATTTGAGTAGTAAAAAACATGGGAAAATTTTTAATGATGATTTGTAGGATCGGTAAACAACTCTTTCGAATCTCTAAAAATAGCACATCGATAGTCAAACGAGGGTGGGTTCATGAACAGAAAAATGGTGTGGAACCCGCATACGATGGCGGTTAGGGCATTACATGATTCTTTCACAAAAAAAACTTATAATCTAATTGAATTATTTTTTTTGGTATAAGTGGCAACCCAAAGTTCCAAATCAAGAGACTCCAAAAAAAAATACCAAAACACGTTGCATTTCTAACCAATCATGTTTATTTCTCACCAGCAATGTAAATGGTGGACTTTGCAACATTATTGTACAATGATGAAGTACCATCCGTAAAAATCTTAATATCTTTTTTTTTTTTTTATGATCAGGAGGTTCAGGGTCCGTAGGCCCGTACGTCCCCATGACAGGACCCAGACCATGTAGTATAATTCTCTTTTGGAAAGCAGACCCCTCCCAACGCGAATGGTAATTAATACCACCAACATTTGTAGCTCTATTCATGCAGATAAGAAAACACATTATTGTCGAGAACAAAAGTTAGGGATAATGGGAGCAACCTTTGCAAAGATTGTGCTCAGAAAAAAAAAAAAAAACTTTTGTTAATTTCTCCAATAACCGATACTAGAACCGATGTTGTCATAATACATACATAGATCCAAAAACTGAATTGGTTCAAAAAGCTCATTGTTTGGAGGTAACCGTTATGAATTGTCACTGAACCGTGTTAAAGGCTTTCGGGATATCAAATTTAATGGCATAACAATCTGAAACCAATTATGAAGCTAGTAAAATATTTTCAGAAAAAGTCGGCTCTTGACAAACGCATTATGATTTGACATATAAAAAAAAAGACGAGAATGAATCTCACTGATAAGAAATTTTTTCAGTAGTAAAAATTGTCTCTATGACATAAATTTAGCTCGAGATTCCAATATGATTGTAGAAGCTATATTAATCTCCTATGTTATATCACATTGGTTTGCCTTCATTACTCACCAAATCTGGTACTTGTGATCCTAGATAATTACTACTTCGTACTCTTGATTACGTACTTGCACAAGATTTAAGATTGAGTATGGGACGATGTCAGATGCTTCCTCAGAATTAATCTGGATTAGCTTCTAACTAAAGGAGCTTGGGATATCTTAATTGACAACACCAACTCTGTACTACGACAACTTGTTAGCAGTATATTTTTCGGCTAATCCAGCGTTTCATTCGAATACAAAACACTTCAAATTTGATCACCATTATGTGAGGGAAAGAGTAACCCTTGATGCATTGGAGGTCAAACATATACCTGCTTCAGATCAACTTGCAGACATATTTAGTAAATCTCAGCATCTGCAAGTATTTTGTAATCTACGAAGCAAACTTGGTGGGTCAGTCCCTCCTATACCAAGTTTGAGGGGTATGTTAACTTAATATCCAGAAGCTTCGCAAATTAGAGACAAAATGCAGAACTAACATTAGAGAAGAAGAAGCTCAAACAAGAAGTGTTGAAGGAAGAATTGACAATGAATTAAAGGAGAAAAGGCCCACAAACATTCCTTTTGTCCTGCAATTAGCAGCAATTAGGGACAGGTGGCTAAAGCAATGTTATCTAGAAGACTAGAATCATAGAGCACTATAAATTACACAATCGTTGTATTGAACTGCGACACCCTATACCTATTTACAGAAGCTACAGAATTCGAAACGCGGTGGAAAACACAATTTTACCGAATTTCAAATTTTTTTAATTCAGTTCCTTTAAATTATCTAACACAAGCATCACTAATTACTTGAACACCAAGCAATAGCTCATAACCAAAGAGCTTAACAAGAAAACAAGGATCGATCGATCCAGATAGTGGACAGATAGATCTTGACTAGAATCAATCGATCTCGACTTGATTCAATCGATCTTAAAACTTAACGCAAAACACGACTGATCGATCAGCTTTAGGATCGATCGATCTTGACCACTCCTGTTCGATCCTAAAACGGAACGCAAAACTGGATCGATCTTTTCCTGGATTGATCGATCTTCACTTGGATCGGTCGATCCTCTCCTCCCAAATCGATCCTAAATCAAAACGCAAATCTAGACCGATCGATCTCCCCTTGGATCAATCGATCCTCCCCTATCCTGAAACCAAAAACTAGCAAAACTCATGCAATTCCTTCCACCTAAAACTAGACATGCATATCCAATGTTCCTCATCAATTCATACTCCTAAGCCACCTAGATATGCCTCAAACTCGCTAGAATGCTTTTACAGAAACATGTACAGGAACGATTCAAGTTTCAAAACAACCATTTCAACAAAATCATACAAGTTTCACAACTTAAGCATCCAAAACAATCTTAGATCATTACCAACAAAGCCTACCAACCAGTTGCAATATTACAACAAAAACATAACAAGCATACGAAATCAAAAGATGCAGGAAACCGTCTAAATCATCCTCTCCCTTCAGCCTTGGTTCCATGAGCTCCAATCTCTAAGACTTCTCTTTACATGCACCAAAAGAGGCGCGTAAGCATTCATAATGCTAAGTAAGGCGGTCATCCCGTCCCACAACTATACACACATATGATCAAGGATTTAACGCAATTAATGTGAACTTACAGAATAATCAATGCATGTAATGATATAGCTCCATCAGAACACAACACAACATAACATCACACAACATGGACCAACCATAAATCACACCCATATGGTCTAGTCCTAAAACACGCATCAATGACGACAAATCAATGATCACACAGCTAAGCTACGGTCACGCACTCACCTCGATAAAGCTTCTGAAATAACGAAACAACCACAATACTTTTGAACCTCAAGCTTGATTTCTCTTGGCACACACACAACCACCAAGGTATCTAATAGAAGCCTGCCAAGATAGAGCACAAAACATCTTCAAGAGGTTCATCACACGAGCCTTAAGCTCAATTACTTAATCCGAAATTTCAGATTTTCCTTCACAAAAACAGAGTTTACAAATCCAGTGATATCTCTTAATCTAGCCATTAAAACCTCAATCCCTATGGTCAATCTTAATATAAGACTATAAAGAAGGTATCTACCAAATTGCAGCTCAATCGGATAGGATTTGAGTGCCCAAACACTCCCTCAAATCGAACCCATCGCGGATTGCTCTGAATTTAGCGGTTTCGGGAGAATGACCATATCTCCCAAAATACTCAACAAAATGAAACACCCTTTTGTAGGCAGCTAGATAATAGGTTGATAAACTTACAAAAAACGTTTCAGCTCAAACCGGATCCTTTTGCTACCCCGATCGTTCCTCTGAACCGACACCAAAAACTCTGTTTTTGCAAGCTTTTACACCTTCCTCTTCTTCTTCAAAACTCAAGATCTCTTCTCTTTCTCTCAATCTCTCTCTTCTCTCTATCTAGCTCAAGCACAAATATCTCTCCAAATGAGATAGAGATGAGGAGAAGAAGATTTTAAAAGTTTTGAGAAGAAGAAGAGATATTTTTGTGGTTTAATCAATTTAAACCAAACCAATTACTAAACCGATTTTAATTAATCCAACTCTTATTATTTTAATTAAATTCTTTTTCTCGGTTTAGTATTTTCGCCAAATTTTCCAAAATATTTGAGACATTTTTTCGTCCCAAATTATTTATTTCAACTCCCGTCAATATCCAAAATCACCGATTAATTCATTCTGAACCAAATTAACCCGAAATTGGTTTCAAAATGATTAATCCTTCGATTAATCCAACCAACCACAACCCGTAGCGCTATTAATTGAGCTCCACGTCGTTCCTACTTGATTCAAAAACAATCTCAGGATCCAATACCGTAAGATCCCATGTTGTCATAAAATGACTAAACCCATTGGAATCCAATACCATAGGACCCGAATAGAGTTAAGTCCATCAAAACGACTAAGCGCATCAGAATCTAATACCACATGATCCGAATAAGCTAAGTCCGACAAGATGACTAAGTCCATCAGAATCCAATACCAGAGGATCCGAATAAACTAAGTCCAGCGAGATCCAATACCACAAGATCTCACTCGGTTTACCCTTGGTTAACCTCATAATCTAATACCACAAGACTCATTCGGTTACCAAACTATTAGGATTAAATATCACATAATCCTAATTGGTAAACCACGTCCGTTAGGATTAAATACCACATAATCCTAACCAACCCCATTAGGATCAAATATCACATAATCCTAATGAGCCAACCACGTATTAGGACCTAATGCCACAAGATCCATAACTTAGCAAAACCAAGTAACAGAACAACATATCTCACACAACCACGACAACACATAAACTACCTCATCATGTGTCAATCCATCAATACATAAAATATCATATCATGTATTCAACCGTCGCCAATACATGAAATACCTCATCATGTATTCATTTACAACTCCAAATACTCGATCGAGTAATCACACCAAATCAATTCAATAATATAAAACTAATTATTGAATTTTTCATCAAAATACAACATCCTCTGCAACTTGTAGGTACAAGTACAACCGTACAACGTCTTATACAACAAGAACAATAACTTGTACATCAAGAAACAACAACAACTTATATAACAAGAAACGACTTGGGACACGGATGTTACAATTATCCCCCACTAATTAGATTCGTCCTCGAATCTCAAGTCTCAGCTTGTTCTTCAGACCACTTGGAGAATTTTGCTTTCATCCTCGCCTCCGATTCCCAAGTCTCCTCATCAATCCCATCACAATCCCACAAGACCTTAATCTCAAGAGTTTTCTTCCTCCTGTCTACCTTGATTATGCGCTCCATAATCTTCACAGGTCTTGCTGCAATTGTAACACCCGTGTTCTAAAATTGATTTTTTTAAAAAATCAAATTAGGTTAATTTTCAAGTTTCTAAAATTTTAGGGAGAATTAAAGGCTGTGATTGATTTAATCTAAGGGTTAGAATTAATCAGTCCTAGTGAGCTTTTATCTCAATTTCTATTGATTGAGAACTAAAAAGGAAAACCTTAGTTTTTTTCTTATAAAAAAAATCAATCACTCTCCCTATCCCCTCACGTTATTGTTCTCCTTCACCATAAAATAGTTTGTGATTTTTGTTCTTGAGATTTGAAGAATCTGATAAAAAAAATTTGGGTGCGGTTCTTTCAAGTTGGTATCAACTCAAAGTTGATTCTCGGACGGTTAAAAATTTATATTTGAATTTTGAGTGAATAAATTTTAAATTTTAAATTTGGATTTGGTATTTGAATTTGATTTTTTTTTTAAAATTTGAATTGGGTGATTAATTGGTCTTTATCGATAAATGACGGTTGTTTAGAATGCATGTCTAGGACGGTTAGGGTTTCTGTAAACTGGATCGAGAGCTTGTATGCTATATGTTTACTTGATTATAAGCGGTTTAATCATTTAAGCATGATTATGTGTTGCATGTTATCTAGGAGAGAATTAGATAACAGTTGCAGGAGACTCTAGAATCACCCTCTTCGAGCCTTTAAAGAGATTCTCCGATAAGTTTATTTTTCTTTTTGTGTTATCTGTACAACTTAGTAGCTCGTTTTAAGTGCTGATGCTGATCAAGAAGAGGTCGTGGCAGGCTGAGGAGAAACGTGAGGGTTCTTGAGGTGTTAGCCAAAAGTGTGGCCTAGAGTACCACGGGTGAGCGGGTCGAGGATTCGGTTGAGAGTCATCCAGAGGTGAGCAATGTGGCCGGTGGTGAGAACACCGGTGTTGGCGGTGGGTCAGCGGGTGTGGCTCATCCCTCTGATGATCGTGTGGTGGATCTCTTGACTCGATTGTTGGGGCGGTTACTAGAGGTGGTACCAACTCCTACACCTGGAGTACCGCAGAGAGCGGAAGTGCAGCCGAGGGCAGCGGTTGCAGAGGAGCCTCTATCCTATCTGAGAATGATGGAGCAGATGCAGAGAATCAGTACTAGGTTCTTTCAGGGCAGTGCTGTTTTGGAAGATGTTGAGGTTTGGAGATCGAGGATGGAACGTAACTTCCACTCGTTAAGGTGCTCGACAGAGTATCGGGTTGACCATCTTGAGGGAGACGCACATCTCTGGTGGAAAGGTGTGACGGCTCGAAGAATGGTAGAGGAGATGATGTGGGGTGAGTACGTGGAAGAATTCAATGCCAAGTATTTTCCACAGGAGGCATTGGACCGTCTCGAGGGGCGTTTCCTGGATTTGACCCAGGGAAACCGGACTGTTCGGGAGTACAAGATCGAATTTAATCATCTTAAGGCATATGCGAGTCGTGGGCTCAATGATGAGAAAGCCATATACGCCGGTTTATGAGAGGTTTATGGGTCGAGTTGAGGAACCGTTTCCTGGTTCGGACATTCACCACCTTTGGCGAGCTGGTCGAGAAGGCCACATTGATCGAGGACGGTCTGAAGGACGAGGTTCTGGTGGGGAACACGGGCGTTCAGGCTAAGAAGCCTCAGCAGCATTCTTCCCAAACAAGGTTAGCAATCCGAATCTAAATGGAGTGGTTAGGTTTGATTTTAACAATCTGGTTGTGTCAATCTTGCTGATGTTTGATTTATTTGTTGTCAAGGGTGACAAGTCAGGGCAGGGACATAAGAGGAAGTGGGAGAATCCTCCAAAGGGTTTTCAGAGTCAGAATGCCAGTTGCTACAAGTGCGGTATCAAGGACCATCAGATCGCCAACTACCCTAAGGGAGGGGATGACCGGGTATGCTTTTACTGTAAAGTGGCAAGGCATATCAAGAATAATTGACCTAAGCTGGAGAAGGGCAAGGCTACGGAGACACCTCAAGCTAAGCGGATTGCAATGGCGCCTCAAGTGTACTCCATGGGTGCGGAGACGGCGGGACCGAGCTCTAGGTCGATCACGGGTAATTCTTGAACCTTGGAATAAATTCTTTAATTTATTCTTTGAGTATTGCTACTAAATTGTGTGTTAGGGTCTTAGCATATGAGTTATATGCTCGGACTTTGTTAGTGGGTTAGTCTCATGTGTTTTTTAATTCTGGAGCATCTCACTGTTTTGTTATTCTGGAATTTGTGAGCAAGAGCAAAATTCAAGAGGAGTCTGGTAAGCATCAGGGGATTGTTAAGGTGGTAGGAGGTCGAGTTCTGAGTATTCATGGTCTGGCTAAGAATGTGGATATTCCGGTAGCTGGGGAAATTATGCCAACCGACTGAATCATTTGTCCGGTGGAGATTAGATATTATTATGGACATGGATTGGCTCGGGAAGTTTCAAGCTCACCTGGATTGTTATTGTGATCGTGTGATTTTTGAAAGAGGTCAAGGGAAGTTAGTTTATCAGGGTGTAAAAACGACTTCCGAAAGCTTGGTGGTCTCTGCTATGAAAGCTGAGAAGATGATCGAGAAAGGTTGTGAGGCATACTTGGCTACTATAGTCTGTCACGATCGGACACAATGCTCACCGGTACACCATGTAACCGCACAATCTCATTAATGTACCTCCTTACCAATACTTTAGTTCCATCCGTTTTCCTTATCGCTAGGAAATGAGCTGACTTCGTTAGGCGTTCAACAATCACCCAAATAACATCCTTGTTCCGCGAATTTGGTAACCCAACCACGAAATCCATCGTAATCATATTCCATTTCCATTCAGGAATGAGTAAAATCTGTAACAACCCACTCGGAACCTGTTGCTCGGCTTTTACCAATTGGCAAGTCTCACAACTAGTCACCTGATAGAGCCAATATTTACATGTTTTTACTTATTCATATAGACTAATATTATGCAATCTATAGACTAATATTATGCAATCTAGTTAGCATTTAGGACTATTTTAGTGCATTTGCATATGTTTATGTGTTTATAAGTACTTGGAGGAAAACCAGTGTTTCTAGAGTGATTTGGGAGCTTAAGAAGCCACACGGACTTCAAAGTTATTTGTTCGGGCCAAGAACATCACGGAAAGCTTCCCCAGAAGCTTCACAAAGGAGGCATCAACCAGGGCATCGACCATGAGAAGTATATGCTGAGACATGACGAAGACCATCAACCAGACATGGTCGATGTGCTTCCCCAAGATGAGCATTGACCATGTGCATCGACCCTAAGTGTTCGATGCTGGCCCCGACGGAAGAAACTCGAAATTCGACGTTTTGACATATCGGCACTGTTTGGAGGCTTACGGTCGAACGACAAGGAATTAAGCTACAAAAAACTTTCTATGGAATCTTGATTCAAAATGGAAGCTTTGAGAGTTGTAATAAAGTTAAGAGCTTCTCAGAATCAGAAGATATTAGTTTTACAAGTCAGGTGACTCTGAACTCACCCGATTTGGACCTACATGCACTGTTTCAACTATTGCGATCGAGCCAGACGGAATTTTGCTACAAAACGACTTGATATGGAATCTTGATTCAAAATGGAAGCTCCAAGAATTAGAACCATACCAAGCCGAGATCAGATGCGAAAGTTATTGAAGTTCTAATCCAGAAGATCCTACACTTGCCTTATTTGGCACCTTGCGAGTTCAATGCACAAGGGATCTTTCCTAAGCCCTTTTGGGGAACGACCTAGACTCCTACAAGTCTCCTAAATACTATATAAACACATGTAATACTCATTAGAAAGGGTTCCTCTTTTTTGCACAACTTTTGTAACCACCACTTAGAGAGAAAATTCTCAAAAACACTATTTGTTCTTAATTTTTATCATGCAAGTTCTTTAGTTCATCTTCTTCTCATCTCTTTGCTTTATTTACTGTTTTTAATTATTGTTTTATCATGTCTTCTATCTCATATACTTTCGTCACCCTCGGAGTTATGAGCAAGTAGATCTTTTAGATCTCTAGGGTGGAGATAGATGATGGGATTTACTGATTAGAGATTGATGTTTTATGTTCTTAACTGACTAGGTACCTTGTATGTGTTCCTAAAGCTAGACTTACTCCCTTGGGAGTTGTCTAAGAGCTCGGCCGAAAATAACATGTGTGGCCGAGTGTTTCGGGAATTCCCTACGCCGCGAGAATGGGTAGAGGGGTTTCGGACTTACATACTTGGAATCCTAGTTAATCGATAAATCTATTTTCGACTTGTGCGCTTATCTAAATTAGCTTTGATCTAGTTAGTTTAGCACCTTAGGGTCTTGATGCCACGAGAGTGTATTAAGATCTCGGAACTAAACACGTTGAAAGCTTGACTACGGTGTAGAGATACAGTGGACGGTTAGGCCGGTCGATGACGAAATCATTCTCAATGCTTGTAACAACACCACGAGAGTGAGTTTTTACAGAGAGATTAGCATACCACGAGAGTGAGTTTTTACATAGAGATTAGCATACCACGAGAGTGGATTAATCTATATACGAAATCTGTAGACCGATAGATATCGACAAAAAAGGTTTAAGAACATCAATTCTCATATTAGAAGATTTCCGCATTCGTTTCCAATCACCCTTGTGATCGTTTTCTTTATTATTGCTTAACCGTTATTTAATTTAAAGTTATTTAATTTATGCACTTTATTTTATGTACATTTATTTATGCCATTTAATTTATGCAATTTAATTTAAGTCATTTATTTTATGTTATTTATTTTACGCAATTTACTTTACGCAATTTAATTTACGCATTTTAATTTCTGTTGTTTATTTTATGCCCTTTTATTTATACAATTTAATTTAAGTACTTTTATTTATGTCATTTAATTTACGCAACTTATTTTATATTATTTAATTTATGCACTTTAATTTACGCACTTTATTTTCCGATATTTAATTTACATAATTTAATTTCTGTTATTTAAATTACACAATTTATTTTACGCAATTTATTTTATGAAATTTACTTTACGCAATTTATTTTCAGTAATTTAGTTATCATTTATTTATTTTATGCACTTTAGATAATTAAATCTAAAACCCAAAATTCTATAATTCACCTAGATTAGATTTATTCTTGTAATCTCTGTGTAGTTATTATTAGTCTCTGTGGATCGATCCCGTACATAATACAACTGCATTACTGTGCACTTGCGGTATAATCAGGTTAAACTCTCGAGACTACTTCCTAGTAAGGCTCGTGTGAAACCTGAGACGAGGTGAAACAAAACCTCCTATCAAGGTTTTGGCGCCATTTCCGGGGACTGTGAAATAATCAATTTGATATGGCTCAAATTGATAATGGGTCAATTCCCTAATGCACTGTCATTGTAGCACAGAAAAGTGTCAATCCAAATGGGTGAGCTATTAACCAATTAAGATGCAATCAAACCAAATTAAGTCAAGCCAAGCAGTAGATCATGATATTAACAATTTAACAGAACAATAATTAAAAGCATTACAGAAACTAATAACAGGACATAACAGAACTAGCAGTTACTAACAGAAGAAATAGAAGCAATGTAAATAGAATTCAATCAACTAAACAGAAGCTCCTAAGGATGAGATTATTGATTAGTGTTTCCTCTTAATCTACCTAGGTGTTTAACATACTCAAGTAGAGCTAATCCCTAGACAATAAACTCAACAGCAGTTAAATCCACTCTCATGACAGATAACCTCAAGCTAAACCAGTTCCAGACCTAAATCTTTTTAGCGAAATCTAGCCTAGCAGACATTAAGATTCAGTCTATTAAAGCCAATAAATACCCTAGGCAACTAATCTCTTAGACTAGAAATGTAAATCTCTGGAATTAGTTGGTTCAGGCATTTCATCGAACACCTTGTAGGTGTGGAAATACCTAATTCCTAATTCCAATTGATCAGAGAGAAATTAGCATTAAAAACACTAATCCAGAAGGGAAATCAAAAAATCTACACTTACACCACCTAGGAGACTAAGATTCCACACCTAATCTATCCCATCCTCAAGAACCCTAAAGACTACTCACAGCCCATGAAGAACATCAAGAACACAAACCCAGAAATCATTAAAACTTGCATAAATGGAAAGATTAAGATGAAAATAGAGAGACTACTGAGAATCAAACACAAATACTAAATAGATTAAAAGAAATCTGATTAGAAAGTAAGAACAAATTTAGGGAGAAGAGAAAAACCCAGCAGACCCCCCTCTTGTCCAATGGATAATACAGAGTATTTATAGTCTTATGTAAAACCCTAAATCACAAACAGACAAAAGAGCTAAATTCGGAGGTGCACTCGACCTGGAGGTCGAGTGCCTTGGTCGAATCTGGCAGAATTCTTCAAGACGGCATTTTTATGATGAGCTCAACCAACGGGCTCGACCTGTGCTGGTCGAGTCTGTCAAAATTCTTCAAGACGACATTTTTATGATGAGGTCGACCAACGGGCTCAACCTGAGCTGGTCGAGTCAAGCTCTCCCTTCCTTCCTTCTCTCCATTAGACCTCAACATCTCCAATATTCCTTGAATGTACCTGATACAACTCCAAAATGCAATATGATTGCAATCCTAATGCAAAACAATCTAAGTATGCAAAACTGGAAACAAATGTCACAGAATGGTAAAAATATGCTGTGAGACAAGGATAAATGGATGATAAATGCATGCTCAAAGCATGTAAAATATAAACATATCAGACTGTAGCAATAGCCATAGAGATTTGGTCTAAATCTGAGACTAGGTTTGCTTTTACTTTTTTTATTTAATTTGTTTTTATTCTTCGATTTCAGGTTTTAAGGACTTGAGATTTTAGGAATAGACCGGTTGCTGGACCGGGAGAATGAGAACGTGGTGCATAGGCAAAGGGTGGTACAAACAATAGGCATGGTCGACGAGCCAACAAGCCACGGTCAGTGCACGGGAATCTGGCCACCACCTGTAGTCGGAGTTGAATTCGAAATCAAGAACAGCTTGATTAACATGGTCCAGGGTTATAAGTTTCACGGATTAATAACTGAGAACCCTATCGATCATCTGTATCAATTCGACAAGTTGTGTGAGATGGTGAAAATAGACGGTCTCTCTGAAAATGCACTAAAACTCTGTTTATTCTCATTTTCACTTGGGGGTAAATGAAAGAAAGACGGATTATCGACCGAACATGGTCGATGTTACACCTAAGGAAGACGAGGAAGTGAAATTCTTTACGACTGAGATAGACAAACTAGAGGAGATGACTTGGAATATCTTAGAGGAGCAAACAAGCATGGTTACAATGGCTAGAGAAGAGTTCAAGGAGGTTAATCAACGGTGTCACGAGTTAGACAAGAAGTTCGAAGACTTGGTGTTTAAGGTCCGAAAGCTAGAAACTCGAACAATGGAGGAATCACCGATGATCAATGCTATAACCTTAAAGAGTGGAAAGGAGCTCAGACCGATCCCACCTAGGCAACCAATCAACAAAAAGAGGGAAGAGACTATCATCGAGAAAGAAAATCCGATCATCGAGAAGGAGGATCGAATCCTCGAAAAAAAAGATCCTATTGAAACCGAGGAAGAGCATGAGATTGAAGAAGTTATTAAGGAAAAGCTGGACATGGATGGAGAGCCAAATACTCGTGGAAGGAGCCAGGTGACACTCGACGTACGTAATTATTAGCCTAAGATTCCTTTTCCGGGAAGGATCAAAGGGAGAATAGGGGTGAGAATGAGAAACGCATTTGAAGAACAAATAAAAGGTGTAATCATCACTATGCCGATACTAGAAGCTTTGGCGATGATTCCCAACACTAGCAAATTCCTCAAGGATCTCGTGACTAAGAAAAAGAAAGAGCTCACCGAGGTAGCATTCCTAACGCACGAGTGCAGCGCAGTTAGTCTCGACAAGAAAATTCCAAAGAAATTAGACGATCTGGGTAGCTTCACTCTCTCTTGCAATCTAGGTCCGATGATATTGGGAGATCTTTATGTGACCTTGGAGTTAGTGTGAACCTTATGCCTCTATCCATTGCACAAAAGTTGTGATTTACAAAATTCAAGGAATATAGGATGTTAGTCGTTCTCGCCGATTGCTTGATTGGTGACTACCAAATTCCAACTGATTTTGTGGTACTCAAGATGGATCACGAGCCCAAAGATCCACTCATCCTAGGGAGACCATTCCTAGCAACCGCGGGAGCCATCATCGATGTTAAAAACGGAAAGATCAACCTTCACCTAAACGATGAAGTCATGTAGTTTAGTATCGATGAGGTGATGAAGAAACCCAAAGAACGAGATCGTATTTTCTAAATTGACGATCTCGACTTGCTAGCTAATGGCATATTAGATGAGGTTGAACCTAACGACGAGGACCTAAGTGAAGAATTCCAAACACTATAGAATGGAAACATGGTGGACATGATACCTCGAGAGATGGCTTATGTGAGTCTAACCGAGGGTGAAGAAGAAGAGGAAGCCACGCTAAAAGCAGGCGATGGTGAGACTTGCGACGAAGACGATTGGAGCGAGCTCAAAGCACCAAAGGTGGAGCTGAAACCACTACCGAAAGGGCTAAGGTACGCGTTTCTCGGTCCTAATTCAACATATCCAGTCATAATAAGTGATGAACTAAATGAAGATGAAACCTCGATGCTACTTAGTGAATTAAAAAAAATATAGGAAAGCCATAGGATAATCTTTAGATGATATCAAGGGAATATCCCCATCCTTATGCATGCATAGAATACATCTAGAAGATGAATTTAAAAATTTCATTGAACCGCAAAGACGTTTAAATCCAAATTTACGAGATGTAGTGCGAAAAAAAATTCTTAAACTTCTAGATGCGGGTGTTATTTATCCTATTTTCGATAGTAATTGGGTCTCACTTGTTCATGTTGTACCTAAAAAGGGTTGTATCACTGTGGTAAAAAATGAAAATGACGAATTAATTCCTACTAGAACTATCACGTGACATAAGATGTGTATTGATTTTAGGAAATTAATTGCTGCCACTAGAAAAGATCATTTTCCTCTTCCATTTATTGATCAAATGTTAGAATGACTAGCTAATCATTCTCACTATTGGTTTTTAGATGTGTATTCGAGATTCTTTCAAACCCCGATACACCCGCAAGATCAAGAAAAACGATATTTACATGTTCTTGCGGTACATTTGCCTATCGAAGAATGCCGTTTGGGCTATGTAATGCACCTGCAACCTTTCAAAGGTGTATGATGTCGATATTTTTAGATTTAATTGAATCAGTAGTTAAGGTGTTTATGGATGATTTCTCTGTGTATGGTTCTTCGTTTGGTGGTTGTTTGTCTAATTTGTGCAAGGTACTAAAACGTTGTGAAGAGACGAACCTCGTACTTAATTGGGAGAAGTGCCATTTCATGGTGAGAGAAGGAATCGTTCTCGGGCATAAGATATCAAAAAGAGGGATTGAAGTCGACAAGGCCAAGATCGATGTGATGACAAGTCTAGGGCCTCCAAAAACGGTGAAAGACATACGAATTTTCCTTGGTCATGCTAATTTTTATCGAAGATTCATCAAAGATTTTTCTAAGATAGCAAGACCACTCACCAGCCTGCTATGCAAGGATGTCGAGTTCAACTTCGATGACACATGTTCCGAGGCATTCAGATCAATCAAGAAGGAGCTAGTGAGTGCACCGATAGTACAACCGCCAGATTGAGAAGAATTGCCGTTCGAGATTATGTGTGACGCTAGCGATTATGCTGTGGGAGCTGTTCTTGGACAACGTAAAGATAAGAAGCTGAATGTCATCTACTATGCGAGTAGGATGCTAGATGAAACTTAGATGAAGTATGCCACCATTGAGAAGGAGCTTCTAGCGATCATATTTGCTTTTGAGGAATTTAGATAATATTTAGTCGGCTCAAAAGTCATAGTTCACACGGATCATGCAGCGTTCTGGTATTTACTAGCTACGAAGGATGCAAAACCAAGGCTACTTCGCTGGATACTACTCCTTCAAGAGTTCGATTTGGAGATAAAAGATAAGAGAGGAATAGAGAACGGAGTAAGTGATCACCTTTCTCGAATGAGAATCACTGACAAGATTCCTATCGACGATTCACTACCGAAGGAGCAAGTCTATGCTATTAGAGTGCTTGTCGGTGAGCACAACCTCAACAAGGAGCTGAATAGCATTGATGCCATCAAAGAAAAATCACCATGGTACACTGACATCGTCAACTATCTCGCTTGTGGAGAGAAACCACCTAATCTTGTCGGATATCATAAGAAAAAAATTTTCAAGGAGATAAACCGGTATTATTGGGATGATCTGAAACTCTACACGCTGTGTAAGGATAAAATATATAGAAGATGTGTTCCGGAGCATGAGGTTCACAGGATTTTGACGGGATGCCATGGATCAACATACGGAGGACATTTCGCTACATTCAAAACGGTGGCTAAAGTTTTACAAGCTGGATTTTGGTGGCCGACTTTGTTTAGAGACGCTCACCGATTCATCCTAGCTTGCGATGCATGTCAAAGAGGAGGAAACATAAGTCAAAGGAACGAGACGCCTCAAAACCCGATAATGGAGGTAGAAGTCTTTGACGTGTGGGGCATCGATTTCATGGGACCTTTCTCAAGTTTCATGGTAACAACTACATCTTAGTGGTGGTTGATTATGTATCTAAATGGGCAGAAGCTGTGGCGTGCCCAACAAACGATGCGAAGGTAGTTCTGAAACTTTTTAAAAGCATCATTTTCCAGCGTTTCGGAGTTCCGTGAGTGGTGATTAATGATGGAGGAACACACTTCATTAACAAAAATTTCGACAAACTCCTTAAACACAAGGAGTTTAGACACAAGGTGGCAACAACATATCATCCTTAAACAAGCAGACAAGTGGAGGTTTCAAACCGGGAAATCAAAGCAATCTTGGAGAAGACGGTGAATATTTCACGAAAAGACTGGTCGCTTAAGCTAGACGATGGTTTGTGGGCTTATCGAACAGCTTTCAAGACTCCCATTGGTATAACTCCTTTCAACCTTCTCTATGGAAAGTCTTGTCATTCGCCGGTTGAGCTAGAATACAAAGCTATGTGGGCTGTAAAGATACTTAACTACGACATCAAAACCACGGCGGAAAAGCGCCTCATGCAATTGAACGAACTAGACGAGATTCGTTTAGATGCCTATGAGAATGCCCAGATATACAAGGAGAGGACAAAGGCATTTCATGACAAGCGAATACTTCACCGAGAGTTTAAGGTAAACGATCAAGTACTACTATTCAATTCTCGTTTGAAGCTCTTTCCGGGAAAGCTCCGATCTCGTTGGTCTGGTCCCTTGAAGATAAAGTCAGTAATGCCTTATGGAGCTATAGAGCTATGGGGCAATAGTGGAGAGAGTTTCAAGGTGAACGGACAACGATTAAAGCCGTATATGAGTTCTGAAATCATTGGCGGACGGGAGATCATAGAGTTGGAAGATCCACCCGATCTTTCGGAAGAGTCTCGGGATCAGTGAAACAGTAACATCGTTGAGCTCACGACATTAAATAAGTATTCTATCTTTGTATATACGTTTTTTAATTTCAGTTTATTTTTTTCAGTTTTTCTTATTTTTCTGTTTTTGTTTTTTCTGTTTTTCTATTTTCTATTTTAATTTTCAGGTTATTTTCAACATAAAAAAAATATAAATCAAGGACTTGAAAAAACCCTATAAAAAAAAAAAAATTCAGGTATGAATTTTCTTGTTTCTTTACTCCCTTTACGGTTTTATCTCACAACGCGGACGTTGTGATTATAGTGTGGGGGGGAGTCTTGTGATCTATGGAGGTAATTCTTTTTCTTTTTCATCTTTTGATAAAAGTTTTACTATAACCTTTTCGCATTTTGAGAGATTGTTACACTCTTTTTCTTGTTCATAGGTTCAATAACATGTGAAAAGGTTTTTAATGAGGTAGTAATAGAAATTGTTAATTGTGTTATTTTTGTTAATGTTTGGATGCTTTGTTGGATAGTGTATGATCTTCACTAGGAAATTTGGAAAATCCATGAGTGGATCAACAAACCCCAAAAAGATTGTTCTTTCGGAGACTTAGACGAATCGGAGTTGACTTCTCACCTTAATGAATTTAATTATTCTCGATTTGGGGCTTGAGATACATCGGACATGATACCTCTATGAGACCCTGCAAGGCTCGTCTAAGTAAGTACAATTCCCCTCTTCCTTCCCTTCGATAAGAAAAGAAAAGGAAAATAAAAAAAAAAGAGAAAAGAAAAGAAAGAAAAAGGATATAGAAGCGAACCGGGCATTGGAAGCAACCACTTTCACTGTTCGCGTCTCAATAAAATTTGTCCTAGAAAAAGAAAAGAGCTTAAAAGAAAAGAGCGATCGATTGAAAAAATAAAATGATACCGTAGAAAAGTAGAGAAAAATTGATCGACCTTGAAGTGAGATAGGGGAGAGGAAAAGAATTGTACTAAGACGGTCTTGAGCTTACAGAAATCCGAAAAAGTAAGTGTTCATGTCCTTTGATCGATATTCCAAAGTTGAGAGCCCATGTTTAAAATAAAAACAGGAGTCAACAATGAGGAGTTTATGGTCAAGGGAGGAGCGGTTTGAATTAAGGTGCGTTGCTATGCTTATGGTGAAGTGCATGAGTACGGTAGAGATCATTCCGCTTCCACAAAGACGAAAAGCACTAAACACAACAATGTCACAAGGTACAAAGTTCACTCTCCTTATCTTTATCGTTTTTCAATAAAATAACTTCAGTATACTTAGATATTGTTTGCTTGAGGACAAGCAAATGATAAGTGTGGAAGAGTTGACAGAGCCAATATTTACATGTTTTTACTTATTCATATAGACTAATATTATGCATTCTAGTTAGCATTTAGGACTATTTTACTGCTTAAGAAAACCGGTGTTTCTAGAGTGATTTGGGAGCTTAAGAAGCCACACAGACTTCAAAGCTAGTTGTTCGGGCCAAGAACATCACGGAAAGCTTCCCGAGAAGCTTCACAAAGGAGGCATTGACCAGGGCATCAACCATGACGGGTCCATCTGCTTCCCCAAGATGAGCATCGACCATGTGCATCGATCCTACGTGGTCGATGCTGGCCCCGACGGAAGAAACTCGAAATTCGACGTTTTGACATTTGGGCACGGTTTGGAGGCTTACGGTTGAACGAGAAGGAATTAAACTACAAAATAACTTGCTATGGAATCTTGTTTCAAAATGGAAGCCCTGAGAGTTGGAATCAAGTCAAGATATGCTCAGAATCAGATGATATGAGTTTTACAAATCAGGTGACTCTGAACTCACCCGGTTTGGACCTACGTGCACTGTTTCGAATATTGCGATCGAACCAGAAGAAATTTGGCTACAAACCGACATGATATTGAATCTTGATTCAAAATGGAAGCTCCATTAATTTGAATCATACCAAACCGAGATCAGATGCGAAAGTTATTCAAGTTCTAATCCAGAAGATCCTACACTTGCCTTATTTGGCACCTTGCGAGTTCAATGCACAAGGGATCTTTCGAAAACCCTTTCGGGGCACGACCTAGACTCCTCCAAGTATCCTAAATATTATATAAACACATGTAATTCTCATTAGAAATATTTCCTCCTTTTTGCACAACTTTTGTAGCCACCACTTAGAGAGAAAAGTCTAAAAAATACTATTTGTTCTTAATTTTTATTATGCAAGTTCTTTAGTTCATCTTCTTTTCATCTCTTTGCTTTATTTATTGTTTTTAATTATTGTTTTATCATGTCTTCTATCTCATATGCTTTCGTCACCCTCGGAGTTATGAGCGAGTAGATCCTTTAGATCTCTGGGGTGGAGATCGATGATGGGATCTACTGATTAGAGATTGATGTTTTCTGTTCTTAACCGACTATGTACCTTGTATGTGTTCCTAAATCTAGACTTACTCCCTTGGGAGTTGTATAAGAGCTCGACCAAAAATAACATGTGTGGCTGAGTGTTTCGGGAATTCCCTATGCCGAGAGAGTGGGTAGAGGGGTTTCAGACTTACATACTTGGAATCCTAGTTAATCGATAAATCTATTTTCGACTTGTGAGCTTATCTAAATTAGCTTTGATCTAGTTAGTTTAGCACCTTAGGGTCTTGATGCCACGAGAGTGGATTAAGATCTTGGAACTAAACACGTTGAAAGCTTGGCTACGGTGTAGAGATACAGTGGACGGTTAGGCCGGTCGATGACGAGATCGTTCTCAATGCTTATAACAGCACCACGAGAGTGAGTTTTTACAAAGAGATTAGCATACCACGAGAGTGGATTAATCTATATATGAAATCTGTAGACCGATGATACTGACAAAAAAGGTTTAAGAACATCAATTCTCATATTAGAAGATTTCCGCATTCGTTTCCAATCACCCTTGGGATCGTTTTCTTTATTATTGCTTAATCGTTATTTAATTTATGCATTTTATTTTATGCACTTTTATTTATGCTATTTAATTTATGCAATTTAATTTAAGTAATTTATTTTATGTTATTTATTTTATGCAATTTACTTTACGCAATTTAATTTACCCAATTTAATTTTTGTTATTTATTTTATGCCCTTTTATTTATGCAATTTAATTTAAGTATTTTTATTTATGTCATTTAATTTACGCAACTTACATTATGCTATTTAATTTCTGCACTTTAATTTACGTACTTTATTTTTTGCTATTTAATTTACGCAAATTTAATTTCTGTTATTTAAATTACACAATTTATTTTACGTAATTTATTTTATGCAATTTACTTTACGCAATTTATTTTCAGTAATTTAGTTATTGTTTATTTATTTTATGCACTTTAGATAATTAAACAGAAAACCCAAAATTCTATAATTCACCTATATTAGATTTATTCTTATAATATCTGTGTAGCTATTCTCAGTCTCTGTGGATCGATCCTGTACATACTACAACTGCATTACTGTGCACTTGCGGTATAATCGGGTTAAACTCTCGAGACTACTTCCTAGTAAGGTTGGGTGAAACCTAAGACGAGGTGAAACAAAACCTCCTATCACCACCCACTTGGCTACATCCTTCTTCATCCCAACGCAATGATAATACCGCTTCAAATCACAATACATCTTGGTTGCTTCGGGATGAATCGAAAATCGATTCTTATGTGCCTCAGAAAAATTTTCTCTCTTCAACTCCTCATCCTGAGGCACACAAACTCGGCCATTCACTAGAGTGGTCCTGTTGTTCGAAACTTGGTATTCAAACTTCTCCTCCTTAGAAGTCTTAATCAACGCCTCATCTTTTTCCTGAGCATCCCGCACTCTACTCAAAATATCGGCTTGATTAGAAGATTCTAACCCCAGCGGTTCTGACTTATCAGAAACAACACACAACTGTAAGGCGCTGATCATACTCACCAAGTTTGCAGCACCTTTCACTGTATCTAAAGCTACACGCTTCCTGCTTAAGGCATCTGCAACGAGATTAGCTTTTCCTGGGTGATAAGCTATCTCCAGATTATAATCTGCCATAAGCTCCATGATGGGGAGGTTATTTCTACCTCTCACCAGGTTTCACCCGAGTTTCCTCGAGAGTTTAATCCGATGTGACCACAAGTGCACAATCAATGCAATTGTAGTACATACGGGATCGATTCACAGAGATTGAGAATAAAACACAGAGAATATAAGTCTAAATCTAATCTAAGCAAAATAGAGATCCGGGGGTTTGGTTCCTAGAGACTAAAATGCATAAAGATAAATAACACAAAATAAATAAAACTATAAATAACATAAATTAAATAAAGCATAATTAAATTGCATAAAATAAATAACATAAAATAAAGTGCATAAATTAAAATGCAGAAATTAAAATGCCTAAATTAAATTGCGGAAATTAAAGTGCATAAAATAAATTATAGAAATATAAATGACATAAATAAATAAACATAAATAAAATAACTTAAATAAAATACTTAAATAAATATTTACAGAGAATTGGGTGGTAGTCGATTTATAGAGATTTTAGATTATATGATTCATGTCTTTACCAATTAAGTTTGTGTTGTCAATCTAGGGATATTTGAAGTAGGCTAGTGACCACTCTCGTGATAGACTATACACTATGTCAGACCCACTTTCGTGGCGACCTTCACGCATTAAACACAATCCCATCATCGATTACTCTTATATGTGAGAGACACATCATTGGAGGCTGTCACACCATCCAGCGATTAACCAAGTGATTAGTTTGAGTAAGAGTGTGTCTAAGACGTAGAGTGAATGACAGATCTATTTCCAGAACACGATACCACTTTCGTGATAAAGTGTTCATGACATTAGTACCTAGCTTGGCCACAACTAGGCAAGCATTGAGATGTTCCATCAAACAACAATCTCGACCATAGCTAATACTCTCTAATATGCAAGTCTGAAGTTTTAACCTACTCTCGTGGTGCTAAAAGCTTCTATTCGTATAACCTCTCGATTATAACCTTAACCAATCCCATAGGACATAGCTTAGCATTAAGAATGCATATTAGAGTAGCTAGATCGGTTAAGAACAATCGCACATATTGAATCCTAAATTTTCGATCCCATCATTGACCACCATCCTACTGGCCTAAAGGATCTACTCTCTTGTCTCTCCGAGGGTGACGGTAGAGACAAGGATTAGGATCATAAAACAATAAACAATAAACTAAATTAAATTAAGAACTGAAATCAAAACATAAACATGAACATAAACATAAAAGAAGAAAGAAGTGAAGAAGAACTATTTTATTGATATGAAAGTGGAGACACAAAAAGTCTAAGAGAATGTGTCCCTCTTATAAGGAGAGACTACATGTGTTTATATATAGTTTAGGAGACTTGGAGGAGTCTAGGTCGTGCCCCAAAAGTTTCTACAAGGTTCCAATTTGAAATCTCAAGCTTCCATAAGTTGTATCGTGCATTAAACGAACTTTCCTATTTTGTACGGAGAGGCAGCCTCGACCGTACACGGTCGATGCATGGGGTCGATAGGATTTTCAGAAACTGCACCGACCGGGCACGGTCGACGCTCTGGTCGATGTGAATGCTCAGGAAGAGCATCGACCACTCCTGGTCGATGCTTACGTCGATGTTCTTCGTTGGCTCAGCATCGGGCATGTACGGTCGATGCACGAGGAAATGTGATTATCAGAAACTGCACCGACTGTGCACGGTTGATGCTATGGTCGATGCTTCTTCTATGAAGCTTCTCGGGAAGCTTTCCTTGATGTTCTTGGCGTGAACAAGTGACTGCAAAGTTCCCATGGCTTCTTAAGGCTCCAAAACACTCAAAAAGTGTAGATTTTACTCCAAAAACTATAAACACATGATCATATGAAAATGCACTAAAATAGTCATAAATGCTAACTACACTGCATAATATTAGTCTATATGAATATGTAAAACCATGTAAATATGAGCTCTATCGCTCCATCAACCTCCTTTGTCTCAAATTCAACTCAGGTTGAGTGTATACATATTTGAGACTCTTATGGTCCGTAAACACCTGGACCTTACCACCATACATATATGATCTCTATATCTTAAGAGCGAATACCACTGTAGCCATCTCCAAATCATGATTAGGATAATTGTCTTCATGCTTCCTCAACTGTCTCGAAGCATAAGCAATAACCTTCCCATGCTGCATCAAAACACAACCCAATCCTAACCTTCAAGCATCCGTATAAATCACATACGGTTCCTTAGGATCTGATAACGCTAACACCGGTGTAGTAGTCAACAACTCCTTAAGTCTTAAGAAACTCTCCTCACACCTCTGCGTCCGCACAAAAGGAACATCTTTCCCTGTTAACCTTGTCATAGGTTGAGCAATACTCGCAAAACCCTTGACAAACCTCCTGTAATACCCAACTAACCCAAGAAAACTTCTTAGAGGTCTAGGCAAGTCTCTAATAGCTTTAATATTTTATGGGTCAACTTAAACTCCATTCTCAGAAACCACATGACCCAAAAATCCAATCTCCCTTTGCCAAAAACTACACTTACTCAATTTGGCAAATAACTTCTGCACCCTTAGTTTCTCTAACACTTTCCTTAGGTGATTACCATGTTCTTCAGAATACTTTGAATACACGAGAATGTCATCAATGAAGATGATCACGAATTCATCCAAATATTCCCGAAATACATCGTTCATCAACCTCATGAATGCTGCTGGCGCATTCGTCAACCCAAATGGTATTACTACAAACTCATAATGTCCATATCTCTTATGAAGACCGTCTTCTGAATGTCTGAATCCTTATTGGGTATCTGATGATATCCAGAAGCTAAATCAATCTTGGAGAACCAAGTAACACCACTTAATTGATCTACCAACTCATCAATCCTTGGAAGAGGGTACTTGTTTTTTATCGTCACTCTGTTAAGACCTCTGTAGTCTATACATAACCGAAAACTCCCGTATTTCTTCTTTACAAATAAGTGTGGTCCTCCCCACGGCGAGCTACTCGGTCTTATGAACCCCTTATCCAACAACTCCTCCAATTGCTTCTTAAGCTCCGTCATCTCTGCCTGTGCCATACGATATGGAGCCTTAGAAATGGGAGTTGTTCTCGGTTCCAACTCAATCGTGAAAGGATCAGACCTCGTCAGTGGCAACCCTTTCTGTAACATCCGTATCCCAAGCTGTTTCTTGCTGAACATGTTATTGGTACTCGTGGTATAAGTTGGTACCGTGTTTTATTTGTTCCTGAGAGAAGTAGAAACAACATTGAGCTCAATTGTTTAACCTACTGAGTTGAGATTGCTTGATTAATCGAAGATTAATCGCTTTCGAACCAATTCGGCTAATTTGGTTCGAATAGTGTTTTTACGAATGAATAGTGTTTTAACGAAATGAGATGTAATGTGATGGATAATATCGCTAGGTTGATAGCCAAAAGGTGGTGATTGAGTTAAATCGATCAACGATTGATTGTTGTTAAGTAATTCGAAGCAGTCGGTTTAGCGGAATTGTGCTAATTCCGATTTCGCGAAAAGAAAGAAATATTTTGAGATGGGAGATGTCTTAAATATTTCGAAAAATTACTAAACCGAGGAAAGTAATTAATCGATTGAGTTTGGTTTAGTGAATTTGGTTCGGTTTAATTTTATTAAACCAACAAATACATATATACACATATATAGTATTCTCTCCTCTTATTCTTGAACCTTCTACACTCCTCTCTCATTGGATTGCAAAATATCTAAGTCTGAGAGAGAGAGAGGAGAAGCAAGATAAGAAGGAGAGAAAGAGAAAGAGGGAGAGGAAGATAAGGAGAAGAACTGTAGAGGTGTGAAGGAATCGTTGTTTCTAACCATCAAAGGTAAGTCATAGTTGGAGCTCGTGGAACCAAGGCCGAGGAGAAAGGATGATCTAAGTGTATCGGGTTCTTTTTGTATCTTTGGTTTTGTGTATATGTCTTGCCTTGGAGGACGTTCTTTTGGGCTTACGGTTGTATTGCTAGAGATGTTATGTTAAGGGAATATGCATAAATTAAGAAATGTCATGATTGTTGTTGGATGTTATTGTGTGTTGCTTGAGTGAAGTTGTTTTGGAGAAAGTTTTTAAAATTTCCGCATTTTTAGTATTTTACGGATTTTCGTCCTTTCGTTTTCGGGGTGGGTCTTTTCACTTTCAAAGGTTGAACACATCCTCAAATCCCCCTACAAATAGAATGTTTTGAAGTGTCAAATCCCCAACCTCTTCAAGTATGGTAATGGTTGCGAGATACGTTTCACACCCTTTCTCAATCATCCTTTCTCATCATTTCAACTTGAATAGCTGAAATCACCAAACTTTCCGAAGTAGGCCTCACACCTTGATAAACCACCTTCCCATGATCAGTTTCAAATACCACCCGACCTCTATGACAATCCAAATGAGCTCTATACTTCCCAAGCCAATTCATGCCCAAAATAATGTCATAGAGCTCCACAGGCCATACAATCAAATCTGCTGGTTTAACTTCTCTAGCAATATTAACATCCACATCCTTAATCAAACTGTGGGTCCTGAATACTTGACCACCAGCCACCTTAACCATTCCCAAATGCTCACTAGGCTCCTTTTGAAACCCTCTTTCCTTAACTAATTTCGTAGTGATGAAACAATGCGATGCTCCAGAATCAAACAACACGTGAGATTTAACCCCTCCCATGTTCAAGGTCCCTACGCATAATCTGTATGCTAAGACCACTACACAAACACATAGAAAAAAAATTCATAACACATCAACATAATTCAAAAAGTTAAGAATTCTAACCAGTGATCGGCTTGGAGTTGCTCGCCACTCCCG
Source organism: Boechera stricta (assembly GCA_018361395.1). Classification (NCBI taxonomy): domain Eukaryota; kingdom Viridiplantae; phylum Streptophyta; class Magnoliopsida; order Brassicales; family Brassicaceae; genus Boechera; species Boechera stricta. Next base: position 18,416,707 of record CM031539.1, on the reverse strand, counting down.
ACTCAATGCTCAAGGAGTAGGTTCTAGGAGTCACTGCAACTCGCTTAGGAGGTGGTGCTTCGGACATTCCTCCACCTTGTTGTAGCTTACGACAAAAAATCTTGATGTGCCCCACTTCTTTACAACAGTAGCAAGTCCTCGTATTCTCCTTATGGCAATTAACAACATGATGATCCTTGCTTCCACATTTAAAACATCCAGATTGCACACTAAAAACACTCTGAGAAATGCTCTCCCACTTCCTCTTCTGCCCCTTAATGAACTTGCCACCTGTCCCCAAGCCAGAACTAAGAGGCTTCTTGGCCTGGTGATATGTCTATATTTTACATGTTTTTAGCATGCATTTATCATCCATTTAGCCTTGTCTCATAGCATATTCTTACCATTTCATGCCACTTGTTTCCAGTTTTGCATACTTACAGTGTTTTGCATTAGGATTGCATGCATATTGCATTTTGGAGCTGTATCAGGTACATTCAAGGAATATTGAAGACGTTGAGGTCAAATGGAGAGAAGGAAGGAAGGGAGAGCTTAACTCGACCATGCACTCGACCAGGAGACTCGAGTGGAGCACAAAACATAGACCTTAGAGCCGGACTCGACCAAAGGACTCGACCACCAGCTCGAGTGCACCTCCGAACTTAGCTATTTTGTCTGTTTGTGAGCTAGGGTTTTGACCAAATCTATAAATACCTTGTATTGACCACTAGGCAAAGATATATTCTGCTGGGTTTTTCTCTCTTCCTAAACCTGTTCTTGCTTTGTAATCAATTTTCTAGTAATTCTACTTTGTATTTGTGTTTGTTTCTTAGTAGTCTTTCTATTTACTTCTTAATCTATCTATTTATGCAAGTTTTTATGACTTCTGGGTTTGTGTTCATGATATTCTTCATGGGCTGTGAGTACTCTTTAGTGTTCTTGAGGATGGGATAGATTAGGTGTGGAATCTTAGTCTCCTACGTGGTTTAAGTGTAGATTGTTTGATTTCCCTTCTGGATTAGTGTTATTAATGCTAATTTCTCTCTGATCAATTGGAATTAAGACTTAGGTATTTCCACACCCACCAAGTGTTCGATGAAATGCCTGAACCAACTAATTCCAGAGATTTACATTCCTATCCTAAGAGATTAGTTGTCTAGGGTGTTTATTGGCTTTAATAGACTGGATCTTAAAGCCTGCTAAGTTAGATTTCTCTAGAGAGATTTAGGTCTGGAACTAGCTTAGCTTGAGGTTATCTGTCATGAGAATAGCTCTGTTTGAGTATGTTAAACACCTAGGTAGATTAAGAGGAAACACCAATGAATAACCCCCATCCTTAGGAGCTTTTGTTTAATTGATTGATTTCTATTGCTTTGCTTCTGTTAGCTTCTGTTAGTAACTATCGCTTATGTTGGTCTCTGTTATTAGTTTCCGTAGTGTTTTTAGTTATCGTTCTGTTAGATTGTTAATCTCGTGATCTATTGCTTGGCTTGACTTAACTGGTTTGATTGCATCCTTTCTGGTTAATAGCTCACCCATTTGGATTGACACCTTTCTGTGCTACAATGACAGTGCATTAGGGAATTGACCCATTATCAATTTGAGCCATATCAAATTGACTATATCAATTTGGCGCCGTTGCCATTTGGGTGTTATTTGTTACAATTATGATTTCAAATCATTTGAGATCAAGTTCTTTTAAGTCTAATTTGCTACTCACCTTGTATTTCCTTCATTGTCTTTGCATCTCATGTACTTCTACACGTCATCAGACAGACTTTCTCTGTGCCCTGTTCTGACTCGACCAACCAACTCGAGTGCCCCGTTCGAGTCAGTCAATCGAATCTACCTTCACCTGTATGCAAATGAGATCAAAAGGAAACCAGAACCTCCTGCGCTACCTCGACAATATTAACAAGCTACCAAGACAGTTGCGCAAGTAGAGAGAACACATCAGAGTAGATCAACAGGATCAAGTGGGAATGGAAGAAAACCCACAAGGACAGAATGAACAACGACCTCCTCCGAGGAGGCCATGATTGATTGGAGCAGGAGATGCTCCTAATACTCACACCCATAGGCAAGGGATTGTACCTCCTACAATCCAAAACAATAACTTTGAGATCAAGAGTGGTTTGATAGCTATGGCGCAAAGCAACAAATTCCACGGGTTGCCTCTGGAGGATCCTCTTAATCACTTGGACTAGTTTGATAGGCTCTGCAGCCTCACTAAGATCAATGGAGTCAGTGAAGATGGCTTTAAACTTCGACTTTTCCCCTTCTCTCTTGGTGACAAAGCCCATCTGTAGGAGAAGAATTTACCTCATGGATTGATTACATCCTGGGATGACTGCAAAAAGGCTTTCCTTGCCAAGTTCTTCTCAAACTCAAGGACAGCAAGACTCCGCAACGAGATCTCCGGATTTGCACAGAAGAATGGTGAAACTTTCTGTGAAGCTTGGGAAAGATACAAGAGCTACCAATCTTAATGTCCTCATCATGGATTCAGCAATGAGTCCATTCTTAACACTCTTTACAGAGGAGTTCTCCCAAAGATAAGGATGCTACTAGATACAACCAGCAATGGAATCTTCCTAAACAAAGATGTTGATGAAGGCTGGGAGCTAGTGGAGAACCTTGCTCAATCTGATGGGAATTACAATGAGGATTATGATAGGAGTGTAAGGAGGAATGCGGATTCCGGTGAGACATATAAGCAAGAAATCAAGGATCTTAATGAGAAGTTGGATAAGTCCTCCTAGTCCAGCAAAAGCAAGTTCACTTTGTTAGTGAAGAAGGGCAACTTCAAGTTCACGATGGGGAGAGCTATCAGCTAGACGAGATAAGCTATATTCAGAACCAGGGAGGCTACAACAAGGGTTTCATCAACTATGAAAGCAACCCAAACCAGCAGGATCACCTCTACCCACCTCAGCAGCAACAGCTACAAAACAAGCCTTTTGTTGCTTACAACCAAAATCAAGGCTTTGTTCCTAAGCAACAATACCAAAGAGGTTATCAACAGCAAGGAGTCATGGGTCCACCTCCGGGTTTTGAATAACAAGTTCCACCGTCTACAGCTCTACATCAAGAACTCAAGACAATGATGCAACAGCTACTCCTAGGTCAAGCAGCAGGTGCTATGGAAGCAACAAAGAAGTTTGCTGAAGTGAAAACCCAGATGGATCACACCTACAATGATCTCAACGGCAAGATTGAGACATTGAACTCCAAGATCAAGTATATGGAGAGCAAAACTGCATCCACTTCTTCCACAATGCCTATTGGACAACTTCCAGGATAAGCAATTCAGAACCCAAAAGAGTATTGCAATGCCATTTTTCAATGGAATCAAGTCTCATTGCTGATCATGAAGCTGAAGTTAGAGAAATTGAGACTTTGCTTTATGGTTCAGATGCTAACACCAATACAATCACCTTAAGGAGTGGAAGAGAGTTACCTGTAAGGGAAGGATCAGTTCCAGTCACTGTAGACAGTGAGGTTGAAGATGGGGAGGATTTGAATCGCGAAGAAGGCCAAGCTGAGAAACCAGACTCGACTGACAGACTTGACTAACCAACTCGAGCCCTAAGTCGAGTCAGTCCACTACCTGCTGAAAAACCAGTTGCTTCTGAGGAAAAGAAAAAACCCTTTGTCCCCTCTCCTTACAAACCTAAACTTCCCTTCCCAGGAAGATTCAAGAAGGATAAGGACGTAACCATGGTCGAATACAAGGGTAGTGTCGATTGCATTGATTCACCAAGCACGATAAGGATTGAGCCTAAGTCTCTCCCCAAGCTTTGGAATCCCGGTATGTTCTCCATAACCTGCTTTCTTGGTGATTTGGAAATTGAGGATGCTCTTTGCGACTCCGGTTCAAGTGTGAATGTCATGTCCCGTGAGATGTTAAAGAGTCTAGGGATATGAAGCATCAATCATCACCCATCACCCATCACTTTTGGAGACGCTCATTCACGAAAGCCACTTGGTCTTCTTGAAGATTACCCACTTAAAGTTGGGGATTGTATAGTCCCAACGGATTTCGTTGTTATGGAAATGAAGAAGGCCAACAAGCTCCCACTCCTCCTTGGAACTCCCTTCCTTAACACTACTGGTGCAAACATGGACTTCAAGAACCAAAGGGTAGTTCTTATGAATGTGAATGACAAGGTCTGCTACCCAATGAAAGCTTCTTCCAACAAGATATGTGGCACAATTACTATCAAAGATGATGGCTACTATGATAAGGAAGTAAAATACATTGGTACAACTGAAAAGGTCGATGAAGCTCCACCTCTAGAAACCATGACTTTTCATAGAAAGGATGGAGCTGAGAGCACAATGAATGAGCAAGTGGTCAAACCATTCATACTTGGTCAGATCATTGTAGAGGAGACCTCAGTTCCCCTCCATGAACCACCCTAGACTTCATAAGGAGGTGAAGTCAAGCTTAGAGACTTTAAACAAGCTCACTTGGGAGGAAGTCCCATGTCTATCCTTGTACATAATGCTTTAAGTTTTTGGTTTTTTGACTTGTTTGCTAGTGTTTCAGGTGGTCAATCAACAGGGAAGGGGTTTGAGCAAAGAAAAGACGGATTGGAGGAACCAAAACCTTGACTCGACCGACAGACTCGAGCCCCCGGTCGAGTCAGTCGTCGAGCCTGCACACCGGACTGCATACACTCGGGAGAGCATGGAGGAATCAATAACCTCCTTCTTCTCCAACCCCTGAGGTACCAACTCCATCTATCTTTGTACATATCATTTGCATTTTTCTTTATTTTTGTTGTTTCTTAAACCATCCTTCAGATTTTTATTATACAAGAGACTGTGTAATTTAAGTTTGGGGGAGGGCTTAAGATGTGTTTGACATGTTTATTGTGTTCTTATTTTTCTATTTGAGTCTGCATACATCTAAGGCATAGAAAAACCAAACAAATTTGAAAATTTTTCGAAAAACAAAAACACAAAAAGAGAGTGTTCATGTAGTTGCATTTGCATTTTAGGATTGAGTCTAGATTCTCTTCATATAGGACTTTTGCATATGAATAGTGGATTAGGATGATTATAACCTTGTAAGCATGCTGATTCAATAAGATAATCTTAATGCCCTCCTTTCTAGTTGTCTAATGCATTGTGAATGAACTTGAAGTAAGACTGCACCTTACTTTGAATGCACAACTAGATTCTTGTCTCAATTGAAGCATGTTGTGATTTGACACCATTCCCTATCTAATTGAACTTGAATTTGACTTGTAATTATCTCACTTATGCACTTCATTTGAACTCATGGATACCGCATACATACTTGGATTTTTTTCACCTGTTTACCACTCTTGCTAATCCAAGTAGCTGTTCTCATTCTTAGAACAGTTTCCCTACCCTTAACCTAGCCCTCTTTCAACGATGTTTACATTACTGAGTGTGTGAGGCCTATTTTAGAATGAGCTTGGCAGAAAGTGTTAGGTTTGAGCCTACAAGGATAGAGTCTCATGTAGTTCTGGTTTGCAATTTTTGAATCAGATAGGACTAGGTGGGAGCTTGACTATTGGGTATAGGGTTTGGTTATGCAAAGAGAAAAATATGGAGAAAGATGAAAGAAAAAGAAAAAGGGTTAAAAGTTTTTAGGAGAGGAAAAGCTGAAAGTAAATTAATCTAGTAAAGAAAGCCTAAGCTGGAAGTGAAAGACCCATAATCCGCTAGAAGTCTTAAAAGTCTCTCCTTAGAACAAGAACAAGAAAAAGAGAATGAGTTTGATCCAAGAAAAAGTTCAAGGCAGAAAAAATGATTGCCAAGAGTTAAGGGTAGAAATAGGATATTTTTCTGGGTTTAGAACTAGGAGGGTTAAGATCACTTGTGTATCATTGGGTAGATGAGAATCGATCCTTGTATGCATAGGTTGGTTCTTACCTTTAGCATTATGCTAAAGCTCATTCTTTTTCTTGAGTGATCCCTGTTTTGAAATGATTAAACCATATGAAAGGGACCATCTTTGTCTCTTAATCTTACCCTTAGCCAAATGAGTTCATTGAATGTGCATAGCTTGATTCATGGTTTCTGCTTAATTGAATATTAAAGGGAATGGTAGATTTGAATACATGCCTAGATTGAGACTAATCGAAATTGTGTCGTGAAGAGTATGGCTAAAGTTTTTAAGTAGAGTTCAAACATCTTGCATTCTAGAACTAGCAACTTGGACATTGATATCATCTATTATATCAGCATGCTTTGGTTCTGAATCCCCACCTTCAAACCTCTCCTCCATCTTATACTTATATGTTTGCTTGAGGGCAAGCAAAGACTAAGTTTGGGGGAGTTGATATGTCTATATTTTACATGTTTTTAGCATGCATTTATCATCCATTTAGCCTTGTCTCATAGCATATTCTTACCATTTCATGCCACTTGTTTCCAGTTTTGCATACTTACAGTGTTTTGCATTAGGATTGCATGCATATTGCATTTTGGAGCTGTATCAGGTACATTCAAGGAATATTGAAGACGTGGAGGTAAAATGGAGAGAAGGAAGGAAGGGAGAGCTTAACTCGACCATGCACTCGACCAGGAGACTCGAGTGGAGCACAAAACATAGACCTTAGAGCCGGACTCGACCAAAGGACTCGACCACCAGCTCGAGTGCACCTCCGAACTTAGCTATTTTGTCTGTTTGTGAGCTAGGGTTTTGACCAAATCTATAAATACCTTGTATTGACCACTAGGCAAAGATATATTCTGCTGGGTTTTTCTCTCTTCCTAAACCTGTTCTTGCTTTGTAATCAATTTTCTAGTAATTCTACTTTGTATTTGTGTTTGTTTCTTAGTAGTCTTTCTATTTACTTCTTAATCTATCTATTTATGCAAGTTTTTATGACTTCTGGGTTTGTGTTCATGATATTCTTCATGGGCTGTGAGTACTCTTTAGTGTTCTTGAGGATGGGATAGATTAGGTGTGGAATCTTAGTCTCCTACGTGGTTTAAGTGTAGATTGTTTGATTTCCCTTCTGGATTAGTGTTATTAATGCTAATTTCTCTCTGATCAATTGGAATTAAGACTTAGGTATTTCCACACCCACCAAGTGTTCGATGAAATGCCTGAACCAACTAATTCCAGAGATTTACATTCCTATCTTAAGAGATTAGTTGTCTAGGGTGTTTATTGGCTTTAATAGACTGGATCTTAAAGCCTGCTAAGTTAGATTTCTCTAGAGAGATTTAGGTCTGGAACTAGCTTAGCTTGAGGTTATCTGTCATGAGAATAGCTCTGTTTGAGTATGTTAAACACCTAGGTAGATTAAGAGGAAACACCAATGAATAACCCCCATCCTTAGGAGCTTTTGTTTAATTGATTGATTTCTATTGCTTTGCTTCTGTTAGCTTCTGTTAGTAACTATCGCTTCTGTTAGTCTCTGTTATTAGTTTCCGTAGTGTTTTTAGTTATCGTTCTGTTAGATTGTTAATCTCGTGATCTATTGCTTGGCTTGACTTAACTGGTTTGATTGCATCCTTTCTGGTTAATAGCTCACCCATTTGGATTGACACCTTTCTGTGCTACAATGACAGTGCATTAGGGAATTGACCCATTATCAATTTGAGCCATATCAAATTGACCGTATTTCACCTGGATATGTGAGCTAGCCACCTTAGCCTCCTCCTTTAAGCCTTCCTCGATCATAGCCGCTCTCTCAACCAACTCGGCCACAGATGCATAATTTTTCACAATGCATCTATTCCTCAACTCAAGGCGCATACCACGCAAGAACCTTCTTACTTGGGCCTGCTCATCCTCGAGACCCCTTCCCGCATATCTTCTAAGCTTGTTAAAATCATTCTCATATTCTCGAGCGGACTTAGTCCCCTGAGACAATTCCAGGAACTCTCCCTTAAGTTTATCCAACACCTCCTGATGGAAATATTTAAGATTAAACTCTTTACAGAATCCTCCCCAAGTGTCCACACCATTGGCTCTTCTAGCCAACACACTTTTCCACCACGAATGAGCATCTCCATCTAGGTAATGCAGAGCAAGATCATTTTTGTACTCCTCCGGACACCTTATAGAGTGGAAGTTTCCCTCCTACCTTGACCTCCAGTCATCAGCTTTAACAGGCCTTGCATCTCTAGAAAAGAATTTGGTGCCAAGCCTCTGCATATGATCCATCACTGTAAGGTATGATAAAATCATAGGTTCTGCAAACTCAACCTCTTCCCTAACATCCTAATTCACCACTACGTGTGGCTCATCAACTCTGGGTGTCACTTCAGGAGCTGGAGCTGGTACCTCCCTTGGCAACCTCTCCAAAAGCTGAGCCAATAAACCCAACATCTGCCCTATTTGGTTTTGATCCGCTTGTTGCTGAGCCTCAACTTGCGGTTCAACACCAACCGTTTGAGCCGCACCACCCGCAGCTCTAACATTTCCACCGCCAACAACATTATCAACCCCGACCTAATCTTCACCAATGGGATTCACATCCTCTAACCACTCAACTGACTCGCTCCTTGCCACCCTTCCTCTTCTTCTTCTTGTGCTTCTTACCATCTACACAAACAACTAGTTAATAAACTTTTTCAAGCTTAGCAAAATAGAGAACACAAAAGAAGTCTTACCATGGAACTTTTTACTTGGCTGAATGATAACACTCATTTTTACATGTTTCTATGCATTCATTTGGTTTAGTTTCACGCATAATAGCTAGGTTTTAGGATAGTTTTGGTACTTTTGCATATGTTTATGTGTGTTTTAGGTACTTGAAGCTAAACATGAATATTTTAAGCTGTTTCTGGAGCTTACTGAAGCCTACAGGAAGACTGGTGACATTGCTTGGATCGTGCACATTCAGAGAAGGATTTCGCAGAGTCCCAATAGTGCAGAATCGACCCCAGAATGGACCTGTGGGGGTCGATATTAAGCCTGAGGAATTTCCAGAGAGAATTCTCAGAGGATGCATCGACCAGTCAAAGCCAAGGAGCCAGAATCGACCCCAAAATCGACCTATCAAGGTCGATTCTGATCCGAAAAATAAGGGATTTTGAACACATGGCAACTAAGAACTTGGAATATTTGTTTTCATGCCTTGATAATCCTAGAAACTCGACTTGGATGCCTCCAGAAGCCTAAAAACTATATAAACATGTTGTAATGCATAGCCACAAGTTTGAGAGATTTTAGAGACAAATACACAAAAAAGGATCTCAGCATAACTCTTGTTCTTATGTTTTATTCATGAATTTACAGTAGTTCTTCTTGTTTTGCAATTCTTCTATTTTTATTTACTGTTTCTATTGCTTATTATGTCTTCAATATCATACCTTGTTATTGTTAGCAAAGGCATGAGTGAGTAGATCTTTAGATCTCTCGGATGGATGATTACTAAGGAGATCTGCTAAATAGAGTTTGATGTTCAAAGTTCTTAATCCGATTAGCTACCTTTTATATGATTTCACTGCTAGATCTATTCTTATGGGAATGATTTAAGGGCTTGGTTGAAATCAGTAGGTGTGACTAAGTGTTAGGAAATTCTCTTTACCACGAGAGTGAAAAGAGGTTTCAGATCTATATAATTGGAGTAATAGTTAATCGATAAATCTATTCGTATTTCTGTGCTTATCTAGATTAGCTCTGATCAAGTTAGTTTAGCATCATAGAATCTAGATATTATGAGAGTGAATCTAGATTTCGGAATTAGACAAGTTACGATCTTAATTACTTTTGTAGGAATGCAACAGTTAATTAGGTTGGTCAAATAGAGATTGTTTCAACGCTTGTAAGAGTGCCACGAGAGTAGGTTTTTACAAAGAGTTAAGCTTACCACGAGAGTGGACTAGAAAACTTTTTATATCTCTAGATTGATAGATATTTGCAATAGGCCAGAGAACATCATTCTACAATTAGGAAATTCTCTCAAATCGTTTCCTTCACCTTTGAGATTATTTGTATTATAATTGTTTTACCGTTATTTTCAGCTTAGATTAGATTTATTCTTGTAATTCTTGTGTAGTTATTCTCAGTCCTTGTGGATCGATCTCGTACATACTACGATTGCATCACGGTGCACTTGCGGTATTATCGGGTTAAACTCTCGAGATTCTCATCTCGGGTGAAACCTGTGAAGAGGTAATAAAACCTCTTATCAATTTTTTGGCGCCGTTGCCGGGGATTGCAGCAATAACCATAGGGATTTAGTCTAAATTTGAGACTATGTTTCTTTTGTTCTATTTTTTTTTTTTTTGAATTTTCAGGTTTTTAAACTTTAATAATGTTGAGGACTGATCAGTTGCTGGATTGGATGGACGAAAGATGGATGTGTAGGCCGAAAGCCACAATGACGGTTGGAATGGCCGATGAGCCGACAAGCCACATTCACCGCACAAAAATTAGTCCACCGCCAATAGAAGATGTCGAATTCGAGATCAAGTTTGACTTGATTCGTTTGGTCCAAAATAACAATTTCCACGGTCTACCAACTGAAAATTCGGTGGAGCACCTAATTTAATTTGACAAACTATGTGATACAGTCAAGATAATGGGAGTCTCTGAAGATGCTCTGAAACTTCGTCTATTTCCACTTTCACTTGGAAGTGGAGGAAGCCAATGGGAGAAACATCTTTTGTCAGAAACCATTACAACGTGGAGTCAATGCAAAAAAAATTTCCTAACAAAATTCTTTTCGAATTCAAGGACACCTCGTTGGAGAAACGAGATATCAAACTTCACGCAACAAGTCACTGAGAGTTTTGGAGAAGCATGGCAAAGAATGAGAGATTACACTATGCAATGCCCTCATCATGGATTCAGTGAAGAATCTTTGCTGAGTATTTTCTATAGAGGAATCACGCCTAAACATCGTATGTTACTCGACGTAGCCAGTCATGGAACTTTCCTAGGCCAAGAAGCGAAACATGGAATGACATTGGTGGAAAACTTGGCTGAAAGTGACATGGAGATGAGTACGATCTCACAACTAGACACATTGATACCCATGAAGATGAGAGGAAAAGAACTATAGAATCACTGCACGAGAAGATGGACAGAATTTTGAATCAGCAAGAAAAGCCCCAACATCAACCAAATGGAGTAAGAAGATTTCCAGACAGCAAAAATCAGACCCAAAATCGGTCAATCAGGGTCGATTTGGAGTCAGAAAAAGCCACTGAATCTTATGATCAATTAGTCAATCTCGAACTGATGAAAATCGACCAGTCATGGTCGATTCTCAATCTGCTGATGAAGCAATCTGGTTGACAACGGAGGCAGATAAGCCTGAAGAGAAGATTCAAAATACTTTAGATGGGTAGACAAGAATAAGTGCAGAGATCAGTGAAGGATTTAAGAACATTGATCAAAGATGCGAAGACTTAAGAGAAATTTTTTGAAGAATTGTTCTTAAAAGTCCAATCGTTGGAAACTCGAACAACAACTGAAGCACCTTCAATCAATGCCATAACCTTAAAGAGTGGAAAACAACTCAGACCAATCACACCTAGGAAACCAATCAACAAGGAGAATGTGGAGCCTAACTTAGGAAAAAAAGATCATATCATAATAGAACATGAACCTGAGACCGTAGAGATAGCGGACGAAAGACGAGATGCAAGCAAAGAACCTCTACCTAGAGAAAGGAACCAAGCAACACCGAATGTATCAAATTATCAGCCCAAGGTTCCTTTTCCAGGAAGAATAAAAAAAAAGAATAGCGGACCGAATGAGGAATGCCTTTGAAGAACAAATGAAAAGAGTAATCATCACCATGTCAATCCTGGATGCTTTGACGATGATTCCTAATGCCAGCAAATTCCTCAAGGATCTCGTAACTAAAAAGAAGAAGGAGCTCACCGAAGTGGCGTTCCTAACTCGCGAGTGTAGTGCTGTTATTCTCAACAAACAAATTCCAGAAAAATTAGACAATCCGGGAAGTTTCACTCTCTCATGTACTTTAGGTATCGTGATGTTTGGAAAGTCCCGTTGTGATCTTGGAGCCAGCGTGAGTCTCATGCCATTATCCATTGCTTAGAAGCTAGGATTAACATAATTCAAGGAATGTCGAATGTCACTTGTCCTCGCTAATCGATAAATCAAGACACCAGTCAAATTACTTGAAGATGTATCGGTGATGGTTGGGAAATTTCAGATACCAACTGATTTTGTGGTGCTGGAGATGGATCAAGAACCAAAAAATCCACTCATACTAGGAAGACCATTCTTAGCAACTGCAGGAGCCATCATCGATGTAAACAATGGAAAAATCGATCTTCATCTGAATGATGAAGTTATGTAGTTTAATATCGATGAAGTGATGAAGAAACCAATCTTCCCGAAGGCTTTAGTACGATGCTATCAACTACCTCATTAAAAACATTTTTACATGTTATTGAACCTATGAACGAAGAAAAGAGTGTAACAATCTCTCAAAATGCAAAAAACTTATGGTAAAACTTCCATCAAAAGATGTCAAGGAAAAAGAATTACCTTCATAATCTGCAACACTCCCGCCCACATTTAAATCACAACGTCCGCGTTGTGACATAAAGCCATAAAGGGGTAAAAAACAAAAGAATTCATACCGTAATTCTCTTATCGGGTTCGTGGGTATGATCAGCTCCCACATTTTCAAGTCCTTGATTTGTTCAAGTCCTTGATTTTTTTTTATATGTTGAAAATAACAGAATGGGCCGGTGGAGGTTGAGGTGGAGGTCTATCAATTGGGATCACATTATAGAACACCTCTTTGTTCACCAATGTTAACGAGACTCGTTGCAAGAAATGGGCCTCCAAGGATGATTTGAGTACCATCATCCGCCTCCATGTCAAGTTGTGGAAGTCCTTAGGGACACTACAATTCCTGATCCAAACCATGACATCGTTAGCTACTCCATTTGAACTCATTACATCAGCGTTGGCGAGTCCAATTTGAACCTTCGATGGTTGAAAATTTGTGATTCCCATCAGCTTAGCTCTCTCCATGGACATGATATTGATGCTTGCTATGGAGTCACATAGTGTGTCATCGAATTCAAAACCTTGGATAGAACACGAGACTTTGTATTGTCCGGAATCTTCCCTTTTGAAAAAGTGTTCTAACCGTGTCTGGAGAAGTTAGCATCAAGTTAAGCCGTCTAGGACATCTGACTCGAGCCACTATGGTCAAGACGAGGGAGCTAAGGCTGGAGATGGTGCAGGAGCAGACTCGAGCCCACCATCAGTAGGAGGTCGGCGTATGGCGTCTTGGAGGTTTTGGCCAAGCTCGAGCCCCATGCTCATGATCGAGCTCAACATAAAGAGAGTCTTGGAATCTTTGAATCCAGCTCGAGCCCATAGGGTCGAGTAGGAGGCTCGAGCTCAACACATAAAATGCAATCTTGATTTCATCCAGCTCGAGCACACCCGGCAGGGTCGAGCCTTATCTGCGCATTTTACCCATGACGTTTAGGGTTTTTAAGACTTAGTATAAATACCTAATGTGGGATTAAGACTAGGGGATGTTTTTATGCCTAATTTTCGAGTTTTCCCTTTGTTCTTCATTGTTCTTGATTTCAGACTTTGTAATTTGATTTCTACTTGTTATTTTCGTATTTCTTACATTCTTTCATCTCTCCATCTGTTTCTATCATCTATGCAAGTTTTAATGATTTCGGGTTTGTGTTCTTCATGAGTTTTGAGTAGTCATTAGGGTTTGAGGATGGGTTAGATTAGTGTGGAATCTTAGTCTCTAGGTGGTTTAAGAGTTGATTGTTTTAATTCCCTTCTAAATCAGTGTTCTTAATGCTAATTTCTCTCGATCATTGAGATTAGATCTTAGGTGTTTTTCCGAAGGTGTTTGATAAAATGCTTGAATGAATTGATGTTAGAGATTTGCATTCCTAGCCTAAGGGATTAGATGTCTAGGGTGTTTATTGACAGTATTGAACTGGGTCTTATTGCTGCTAGGGTAGATTTCGCTTGATTAGTGCAGGCTGGTTCGAGGTTACTTATCACGGGAGTGGACTTAACTGGTTGTGATGTTTGATGTCTAGGGAATAGCTTGATTGAGTTTTGTTAGACCACCTGGTAGGCTAAGAGGAGGCAGAATCGATTACCCCATCCTTAGGAACTTCTCTTGCATTGATTGATTTCTCGTCTACAGCCTATCGTTGTTTACTTTATTGCGCTTCTTGTCTTTGAATTGATTCTTTAGCATCTATTTCTGTTTTCTGTCTAGGTCGTTAGATACTCTTGTTTGGCTTGACTTGAATGGTTTTGATCTCATCCTTTTTGGTTAATGTCTTCACCTTATGGATTGACACCTTACTTATCTTTACTGCGAAATCTTGGTTACAGTAAGAAATTGTGATACCAATTTGGCGTTGCTGTTTGGGTGTTGTTTGTTACATTTAGGATTTCAAATCATTCTAGATCAAGTTCTTTTCTCTCTATTCTTTACTTACTTTGATTTTCTTTTTACGTCTTTGGTGTGTGGGGCGTGTCTTGACTAGCCCAGCTCGAGCCCGGCCAGGTCGATCGCCTAGCTCGAGCCCAGCGCTCGAGTCCGTCTCGCCAGCTCGCTCGATCGAGTCCTGTTCCCCTGCATGCAGCGAGATCGAAAGGAAGTCATAACCTTTCGCTACATCGCAATATTAACAAGCTACCACATATGTTGTGAGGCGGCGAAAGCGTCGAGCGACAATCGAATCTAGTGGGCATGGAAGACCACCCACAGGACCGACATGCCAAGACCCCATGAGGAGGCCACGTTGATAGGGAGGCGGGGATGCCCCAATACTCATACCAACAGACAAGATTGTCCCTCCTGCGGTCCGAACAACAACTTGAAATTAAGAGCAGCTTGATCGCTATGGTGCGAACAACAAGTTTCATGGCTTTACTATGGAAGACCCTCTTGATCATCGGATGAGTTTGATAGGCTCTGCTGCCTTAAGATCAATGGGGTCAGTGAAGATGGTTTCAAACTCAAATCTTCCTTCTCTCTTGGTGATAGAGGCCCATCCTTTGGGAAAAGACTACACCCATGGATCAATCACTTCATGGGATGACTGAGAAAGCCTTCCTGGCCAAGTTCTTCTCAATGCCGGGCGGCTGCGGAATGAAATTTCTGGATTCACTCGAAAGATGGTGAAAGTTTTGAATGCTGGGAACTTCAGGCTACTCGGTGCCCTCACCACGGTTTCAATGAATCACTCCGCACTCTCTAGGCGTTCTCGAAGGTCCGCATCTAGATACGGCCAGCAACGGTAGCTTCCTCAGAGGCGTTGATGCTGGCTGGGCACTTGTGGAGAACCTAGCCAATCTGATGGTAACTACACTGCTGAGTATGATAGGAGTGTCGCCAAGTGTTAAGATGATCAGGGCCAGCCATCGAGGCCTTGACTAAGTTGGACCTGCTACAGAGAAGAAACAAGTTCACTTTGCTTCGAGGATACAGTCTTTCAAGTTCAAGATGGGGAGGATGATGATCTAGAGGAGGTCAGCTATGTGCGAGAATCGGTCGATCACAAGGGTTTCATCAACTACAAAACAACCGAATCTGTCCTAGGAGTACCAATGTTGCTAACCCCAGTCAAGTCTACCCACCTCAGACAACCTCGGTCCAAGCCTTTCATTCCTACAATCAGCAGAACTTTGCCCTAAACCGCCTTTTCGAGTCATCACCAACACCGGGGCCCCATGTCCACCACCCGGTTTTCCGTCTCCCCGCTCGTCTTCATCGCTCCCGATCAGCAGAAACGCCTTGCTGCAGCAACTCCTACAAGGTCAAGCGTGGTGCACTTGACCGACCAAGAAGTTTGGTGAACTTAAAACCCAGATGGACTACACTACAATGATCTTAACAGCAAGATTGAATCTCTCAGTCCAAGATTCGTTCCATCGAGGGCAAGACAGCTTCATCCTCTAACACCTCCCAACTCCCAGGTAAAGTGGTCCAGAACCCTAAGGACTACGCTCACATCAATGCCATCACTTTGCGGAGTGGGAAGGAGTTACCTGAGAGGAAAGGATCTCCTGCAATCACTGCGGACAGTGACGATCTAGATGGGGAGGATTTGGTCTCCAAAACAACCAAGACAAGAATTTTATTCCTGCTGGAGCACCCCAACTCGACCAGAAAGGTCAAGACAGTCTACCCCCTGCACCTAAAACTGTAATTTCGAGGAAAAGAAGGCACCATATGTCCTCCTCCCTGACCCAAATTGCCTTTCCCAAAGAGGTTTAAGAAGGAYTTAATGGAGAAACATAARCAAATCTTTGATAAGCATATCAAGGARGCTGAGATCAGGTTGCCTCTCATTGATGCCTTCTCCATGGTACCTGCCTATCAGAAGTTTTTGAAGGATGCAGTAGCTGAGAAAGACAAGACRGTCCAGGGTATGGTTGTCTATCGGAGGAGTGCGGCCATCATTCAGAAGAGAGTCGTCAAAGAGAAGTTAGGTGACCCAGGTTCTTTTACTCTACCATGCTCTCTAGGTCCATTAGTTTTCAAGAAGTCTCTCTGTGATCTCGGAGCATCTATCAGTCTTATGCCACTCTCGGTTGCAAGGAAGCTAGGATTCAAACAGTCCATACATCTCTCTGGTACTTGCAGACAGATCAATTAGGACTCCCCATGGTATGCTAGCAGATCTTCCTCTGATGGTTGGATCAGTGGAGATACCTACAGATTTTATAGTTCTCGAGATGGATGAAGAACCAAGAGATCCTCGATTAGGAAGACCTTTCCTTCTACAGGTGTGCGTCATTGATGTCCGAAAAGGGAAGATCGATCTCAATCTTGGGAATGATCTCAAGATGACATTTGATGTCAAGGAGACTATGAGAAAGCCGGAAATAGAAGGACAAGTCTTCTATGTTGAGGTAATGGACAAGCTCGCTGATGAGCTTCTGGAGGAGCTTAATCAAGATGATCACCTGCAGACTGCCTTAACCAAGAGTAGTGAAGATGGGTATCTACATGCTGAGACTTGGGGGTATGAGATGATTTTGGACTCACACAAGGTCCTGGAAGAATCAGAAGGGTTTGAGGAGCTGATAGGGATCAATACAGAAATTCTAGCCGTCCAGGACACCGAGCTCGATCATGCAGCTCGAGCTAAGATACCCAAGACGTCAGACTCGACCCAGCAGATCGAGTCTAACATCAAGCCAGCCCCCTCTGCAGCAGACGACTGGTCAGAACTCCGGGCACCTAAGGTAGATCTCAAACCTCTTCCTTCTGGGCTAAGGTACGCCTTTCTTGGACCAAATTCTACTTACCCAATCATAGTAAATGACATGCTTAGTGATGATGAGTTGCATTTGCTATTGACTGAGTTAAGAAGATTTAGAAAGGCTATAGGATACTCTCTGGATGACATTAAGGGAATTTCACCTAGCTTGTGCACTCACAGAATTCATTTGGAAAACGAATCATATGCTAGTATTGAGCCTCAGAGAAGATTGAACCCAAACCTCAAGGAAGTTGTTAAAAAAGAAATTCTTAAGTTCTAGATGGAATCATATATCCTATATCAGATAGTACTTGGATTTCTCCTGTGCATTGTGTACCTAAGAAGGGGGGTATGACTGTGATTAAAAATGACAAGGATGAATTGATACCTACTAGGACTGTAACAGGACATAGGATGTGTATTGACTATAGGAAATTGAATGCTGCGTCTAGGAAAGATCATTTCCCTTTGCCATTCATTGACCAGATGCTAGAGAGGTTAGCTAATCATCCTTACTACTGTTTTCTAGATGGGTACAGTGGGTTCTTTCAGATTCCAATTCATCCTAATGATCAAGAAAAAACCACTTTTACTTGCCCTTATGGAACTTTTGCATATAGGAGAATGCCTTTTGGTCTTTGCAATGCACCTGCTACTTTTCAACGATGCATGACTTCTATATTCTCGGATTTAATTGAGGAGACTGTGGAGGTATTCATGGATGACTTTTCCGTGTATGGCTCCTCTTTCTCCTCCTGTCTTTTGAACCTTTGCAGGGTACTTACTAGGTGTGAAGAGACAAATCTGGTGCTCAATTGGGAGAAATGCCACTTCATGGTCAGAGAAGGGATCGTCTTGGGCCACAGAATTTCTGAGAAGGGTATAGAGGTAGACAAGGCCAAGGTTGATGTGATGATGCAGCCACCAAAAAACGTCAAGGACATCAGGAGTTTCCTTGGGCATGCTGGGTTTTACAGAAGGTTCATCAATTTCTCAGGATAGCGGACCAGACAAGGCTGTTGTGCAAGGAGCAAGAGTTTCTGTTTGATCAGAATGTTTGAAGGCTTTCCAGCTCATTAAGGAAGCCTTAGTCATCTCCAATAGTCAAGCACCAAACTGGGACTATCCATTTGAGATCATGTGTGATGCATCGGACTATGCTGTAGGAGCTGTCTGGGCAAAGGATTGAGAAGAAGCTACATGTGATCTACTATGCAAGGCTTGATGATGCTCAGGAGATATCTACAACAGAGAAGGAGTTGTTGGCTGTCGTTTTGCTTTTGAGAAATTCAGAAGCTATTTGGTTGGGTCTAAGGTAGTAGTCTATACTGATCGCAGCTAAGACATATCATGCTAAGAAGGATACTAAGCCAAGACTGCTCGATGGATACTCCTTCTTCAAGAGTTTGACATGGARATTGTTGATAAGAAGGGTATAGAGAATGGTGTGGCTGATCACTTGTCAAGGATGAGGATAGATGATGCTTGTTGATGACACCATGCGATGAGAGACTCTAGATGCTTGTTTACGTGATAGGAGTGAAGGACATACCTTGTATTCGATCGGCCAATTTCCTAGCATGTGGTGAGTTACCGATGATCTTGATGCCTACAGAAAAAGTTTTGAGGATGTCAACCACTACTGGGACGAGCCTTTCTGTCAGAGAGTCGATGGTGCATTCGGGAGGTGTATAGACGACGAGTTCGGGTGTCTGGAGCCTGTCATGGTTCTTCTATGCAGGACACTTTGCTACGTTCAAGACTGTTCAGAAGGTGCTGCAAGCAGGTCTATGGTGGCCTACAATGTTCAGAGATGCTCAAACCTTCATCACTAAGTGTGATCCTTGCCAGAGAATGGGCAACATCAGCAGAAGGAATGAGATGCCACAAAATCCGATTTTGGAAGTGGAGGTGTTTGATGTTTGGGGGATTGATTTTATGGGTCCTTTCAACCCACCCTCCTCTGGGAACAGCTACATCTTAGTGGCCGTTGATTATGTCTCGAAGTGGGTTGAAGCTATAGCTTGTCCTCGCAATGATGCAAAGGTAGTTCTTAAGATGTTCAAGAGCATTATTTTCCCCAGATTTGGTGTACCAAGTTGTTATCGATGGGGATCTCACTTCATCAACAAGCTCTTTGAGAATCTTCGAAGAAACATGGGGTCAAGCACAAGGTGGCTACATATCACCCCAGACCAGTGGTCAAGTGGAGGTGTCTAACAAGCGATCAAAGCCATCTTGGCTGAGTAGTGGGCGTTTCAAAGAGAGATTGGTCTGCTAAGCTGGATGAGACCTCGGCGTCTGAGGACTGCATTCAAGACTCCTATAGGAAGAACACCATTCCAGCTCCTCTATGGCAAGGCTTGTCACCTGTTGAGGTTGAGTACAAGCGTTATGGGCAACAAAGCTTCGAACTTGGATATCAAGCCTGCCCGGAAAAGTATTGGACTGCATGAGCTGGAGGAGATCAGGCTGGATGCTTATGAGAGTTCTAAGGTCTATAAAGAGAGGACCAAGGCCTTCCATGACAAGAGGATCTTGCAAAGAGTTCAAGGCTGGTGATCAAGTCCTCCTTTTCAATTCTAGACTCAATGTTTCGGAAAGCTCAAGTCGAGATGGTCGGACCGTTCTCCGTCAAAAAGTTTTACCTGAGCATCACCTTATTTGGAAAGGGCGGAAAGCAATTCACTGAGCGGGCAGAGACTCAAGCCTATCTAGCCGATGCCATCATTCCGAAGGAACTTCGATTCCTCGGATGAGCCTTCCAGCGAAAGCAGGAAGTCAAGCTTAGTATATAAACAAGCTCACTTGAGGAAGTCCCATGTCATCTGTACATATTTCTTTGTTTTAGTTTTTAAGCCAATAAATGTGCTAATGCTTGATTTTTGTCTTGATGGTGTGATTTCAGGAGAAATGTAGTGAATCATGAAAGGAGGCAAAAAGCATGCAGAGAATGGGCTGACTTCGAGCATCAAACTCGAGCCACAGGATCGAGCCAACTACAGAGCCTCGGGAGGGAAAATTTCAAATTTCAATCGGCGGTGAGCTGGCTGACCTACGGTCGGGAGTCGAGGCTGAGACAGGCGTGTCAGACACACTCGACCTACCTGAGAGTCGGAGGCTCGAGCCGGACGTGTCGAGCCGTGTCGGACGTCATAGACCCCACACTTCAGTGGCCAGCTCGATCAACTCTTTTTGGCGCTTCAAATTTTGAATCCGACATACAGCTCCTCTTGTCCTTTTGGTCCTCCCCATGCCCTATATAAACCAAACTACTTGAAGACCTTCCTCACACCACAAATACTCTCTCACTCCTTTCTCTTTCATTTCCGCTCTCTCTATTTGTTCTTGAGTGTTCGAGTGTTCATCCTGCATTCTTCATTTCTTGTTCTTTGTTAGGTTATTCTCACATTCTTGAGTTTCTCTTCTTTCTCGTGAGTGATTTTACAGGTATGGATTCACGTCAAGCTCGCATGAGTCAGCGACTCGCGAAACTTCCAATGTGGAGAGAGACCGTTCCTCAACGAGAACCCATGGAGGTTGAAGAAGTGCGACTAGCTCATATGCTCGAGCCAAGGGTCGAGTCAGAAGGTCGGAAGCCAAGCTCGAGCTCTGGGCACAAGCAGGTGGCTCGAGTCAAGGTGTTGGCGTTCGAGAAAAAGCTCCCCATGCTAAGCGAAGGAAAGAAACCCATGGAGTCCAGCCTTCCTCTTGGCAGTGTTGCACGGAAGAAGCAGCAAGGCAAAGAAACCTCAAAAGAAGAACAGACCATCCGCGCAAAGTACTTGGAAGTCCTTCTTGCTCGTGGTTTGAAGGCACGATACCCGCAAAAGCAGTGGACTCGGCATTCTTGAGGCGTGGAGTACATGCGAGATAGGCGGCTTAAGTGGGTTCATGAGTATCAGATGGAAGCTTACAGAGGAGACATGCCATTTTCTCTCATCTCTTGCTATTCATTTCTATGATGAGGAACCCGACTATGAATCTGATGGCGGTCTGGCTTCATAACCTTCACGCGAAGTCGATCCTATGCTCTACCATGAGGAGATGAGTACTCTATATGGTTTTTCTGAAGGAGATGAACCCGTTCAAGACATTGACCACGAGGAGCTTCTGCAACTATGGTCAACCATTGGAGACACTAAACCTTTCTCCTCCTCCAGAAGTAAGAGCTCTAGCATTAGAAGCCACATTCGAGATATCTCCACAAGAACAACAACACATGTTTTGAAAATGCTGGGACAGTAAATGAAGGAGAATTGAAGATGCTGGACTTGTGCTTACTACCACTCCTGGGCTATACAAGAGATGGGTTGAAGATGAGAGGTGATAGGGCAGATGCAAATCTTACTTTTGTTCTGCTGGAACAACTACTCTACTACAAGGAATGGGCAATGAGGATGCATAAGATGGAATCTGGGGGTGAACTTTGCATTGGGGTATCATCACTCCAATCCTTGTTGCTTGCAATGTGAGCTAATTTGAGCCTTATCCACCTAAATGGATTGATGTGGATGCCTTGAGAAGATCGGTTTCCTAGACCACACAACACCTCTGACAGCACATTTATACAGTTCATGCATCCACCATTGGAGAAGCCAAGCTGCGTCTTCCTGCATTTAACCAAGTGCGGACGGGCCGAACATAGATTTTGATCCTCCTCTTGATAGACTCTACAATCCAGATAGGGAGATCATGCATGAAGCATAGGTCAGGCATTATTTTGCTGTTGAAGAGGAGGATGATGCAATAAAAGGTTTGCATTTGAGGTACAGCCTTAAGCCCTCACATAGCCCGACCGAAAGAGGCACACAAAGGATTGGTCTCTAGAGTGGAACAAATTCCAGGGCAAGACCATTGCTAAACTTAAGGGCACTGTGAAGGAGCTGAAAGACCAGATGAAGGAGGTTAAAGACCAGCTCAAGGACTTCAAACATATATTCACTGCCCCTGCATCTAAGAAAATCGTCTTGCCCAGGAGGGTTCTAGTAGGAAGCAGTTCGTTTCGGGAAGAACCAAGGCCTCCTGCACATGCAATGGAACCACCAAGAGCCTCCTCTTTCGAACCAAGGCAGCTTCAGCATTACGAAAGGAAGAAGAGACGTTCACAAAGCACAGCATCTGGCTCGAGCAGTCAGCTCGACCATGGAGGTCGAGCCAGACACATGCACACGCCTGACTCGAGCCACCAGCTCGAGCCCACCCAGATCGAGTCTACCTATACGCGTGAGAGCATGGAGGAATCGATCTCCTCCTTCTTCTCCAAGCCTTGAGGTACCTGTTCCATCCTTTCTTATATATATTAGGTGCATTATTTTTCTTGTTTTCTGTTGCTTCTTAATCTCTCTTCACAAATTTTTATTACACAAGGGACTGTGTAATTTAAGTTTGGGGGGGGTTAAGATTTGTTTGATGTGTTTTCTTTGTTCTTATTTTGATTTTGTGCATCCTTGAGTCTTCATCTATGGCATAGAAAAAACTAAAAAAATTAAAAAACTTGAAAAAACAGAGTGTTCATGTAGTTGCATCTACATTTTAGGATTGAGTCTAGATTGTCTTCATATAGGGCTGTTGCATATGCATAGGGGATTATGATGATTATGACCTTGCAAGCTTGCTGATTTAATATGATAGTCTCAGTGCCCTCGTTTCTAGTTGTCCAATACATTGTTAATGAAATTGAAGTAAGGCTGCACCATACTCTGAATGCATAACTAGATTAGTTCTCAATTGAAGCAGGCTGTGACTTGATATCATTCCCTATCTATCTGAACCTGAATTTTGACTAATAATTATCATGTCTATGCACTGCATTTGAACTCATGGATACCATATACATACTTGGATTTTCTTTCATCTGTTTATACCACTCTTTCTGATCAAGTATGTCCTCATCATTAGAACAGTTTTACCATGCCTTTAGCCTAGCCTTCTTTCAAGCCTTAATATTATTTTCTTGAGTGTGTGAGGCCTATTTCTGAATGAGCTTGGTAGAAAGTGTTAGGTTTGAGCCGACAAGGATAGATTCTCATGTAGTTCTGGTTTGCAATTTTCGAATCAGATAGGTACTAGGTGGGATCTTGATCATTGGGTATTGGGGTTGGTTCTGTGGATAGAAAAGAAAAAGGATAAAAGTTCTTAGGAGGGGAATGATCTGAATGTCTAAGTATCTAGTAAAGGATTAGGGGTGCTGAGTATAAGAAAAGAAAGGGCAAAAAGCTTAAAATCTGAAAAATATGAAAAATGTCCAAGCTGGTTATGAAAACAAAAAAACCATGAGAGAAACCCCAATCCGCTAGAAGTATTTGTATAACCTCTCCTAGAAAAAAAAAACATGAAGAAAAGATGAAACTGGTCCAAGAAATCAGAAAGGAAAAGCTAAGTCAAGGGTAGAATTAGGATGACTTTAGGGTATGACTCGAAGGATAAGAACACTTGTGTAGGACTGGGTAGATGGGAGTCTATTCTTGTATGCATAGGTTGGTTCTTACCTTTAGCATTCTACTAAAGCTCATTCCTTTTCATTGAGAGATCCTTGTTCTGAAATGRCAAAACCATACTGAAGGGACCATCTTTGTCTCTTGACCTTACCCTGAGCCAAATGAGTTCATTGTGTATGCATAACTTGATTCATGGTTTCTGTTTAAATGAATGTTAAGGGGAATGATAGATTTGAATGCATGTCTAGGTTGAGATTTGATTGAACTTGTGCTGCGAAGAGTATGGCTAACGTTTTTAAGTAAAGTTCATATACTTTGCATTCTAGAACTAGCAACTTGGACATTGAGACAATCTATTATATCAGCATGTTTTGGTTCTGAGACCCCACTTTCAAACTTCTTCTCCATTCTTATTCTTTTGTTTGCTTGAGGGCAAGCAAGGACTAAGTTTGGGGGAGTTGATATGTTTGCATTTTGCATCGTTTTAGCTTGGTTAATTCATACATTTAGACTTGTTATTTAACCTGTTCTTGTCATTTATCTCTAGTTTTGCATACTTAGAGTGTTTTGCATTAGGTTTGCATACATCCTGCATATTTGGCTTGTTACAGGTACTTTCAGGCGATTCTGGAGAAGTTAGCATCAAGTTAAGCCGTCTAGGACATCTGACTCGAGCCACTATGGTCAAGACGAGGGAGCTAAGGCTGGAGATGGTGCAGGAGCAGACTCGAGCCCACCAGCTCGAGTAGGAGGGTCGAGCTAAGGCGAAATATGGCGTCTTGGAGGTTTTTGGCCAAGCTCGAGCCCCATGCTCGAGCTCTATGATCGAGCTCAACATAAAGAGGTCTTGGAATCTTTGAATCCGCTCGAGCCCATAGGGTCGAGTAGGAGGCTCGAGCTCAACACGTAAGAATGCAATCTTGATTTCAGCTTCTGCAGAGCACCACTCGACGGAACTGAATTGACTGCCTTTTTTACCATTTTACCCATGGCGTTTAGGGTTTTTAAGACTTAGTATAAATACAATGTGGGATTAAGACTAAGGAGAATGTTTTATGCCTAATTTTCGAGTTTTTCCTTTGTTCTTCATTGTTCTTGATTTCAGACTTTGTAATTTGATTTCTACTTGTTATTTTCAGATTTCTTCTTGTTCTTTCATCTCTCCATCTTTTACATCATCATGCAAGTTTTAATGATTTGGGTTTGAGTTCTTCATGAGTTTTGAGTAGTCATTAGGGTTTAGGATGGGTTAGATTAGTGTGGAATCTTAGTCTCTAGGTGGTTTAAGAGTTGATTGTTTAATTCCCTTCTAAATCGTGTTCTTAATGCTAATTTCTCTCGATCGATTGAGATTAGATCTTAGGTGTTTTCCACCGAAGGTGTTTGATAAAATGCTTGAATGAATTGATGTTAGAGATTTGCATTCTAGCCTAAGGGATTAGATGTCTAGGGTGTTTATTGACAGTATTGAACTGGGTCTTATGCCTGCTAGGGTGATTGCTGAGGGATTGTGCGGCTGGTCTAGCTTGAGGTTACTTATCACGGAGTGGACTTAACGTTATGATGTTTGATGTCTAGGGAATAGCTTGATTGAGTTTTGTTAGACCACCGGTAGGCTAAGAGGAGGCACTGAATCGATTACCCCATCCTTAGGAACTTCTCTTGCATTGATTGATTTCGTTTAGCCCTATCGCTGTTTACATTGTGCCTTGTTAGTCTTTGAATTGATTACTATTTCTGTTTTCTGTCTAGGTCGTTAGACCCTCATACTCTTGTTTGGCTTGAATGGTTTTGATCTCATCCTTTTTGGTTAATATCTTCACCCTTATGGATTGACACCTTACTATACTGCAACGAAATCTTGGTCTAGTAAGAAATTGATATATATCAACTTGGCACAAAGTTCTTTCTTGGGGGTGCCAAACCTGTTGAAGCTGATGAGTGGAGAGCAAGAGTGGAGAGAAACTTCCACTCTATAAGGTGCCCTGAGGAGTATAAGGTAGATATTGCGGTGCATTACTTGGAAGGAGATGCACATATGTGGTGGAGAAACGTGTTGGCTAGAAGTGCCAATGGTGTGAATACTTGGGGGGGAATTTTGTGAAGAGTTCAACCTCAAGTATTTCCCGCAAGAAGCCATGGATCGATTAGAGATGGAGTTCCTAGAATTGTCTCAAGGAACCAAGTCGGTGAGAGAATATGAGGTGGAGTTCAACCGACTTCGAAGGTTTGCGGGAAGGGGTCTTGAGGACGAACCGGCCCAAGTAAGAAGGTTTCTACGGGAATGCGTTTGGAGTTGAGGAATAGGTGCATTGTGAGATCATATGCATCGGTGGCCGAGTTAGTGGAGAGAGCGACCATGATTGAGGAGGGTATGATAGAGGAGGCTAAAGCGTTTAAGCCTCAAGTTCAAGGGAAGAAGTCTTTTACTTCTGATTCAGGAAAAGGTGGCAAGTTCATGGGAGGACAAAAGAGGAAGTGGGAAGGCTCTTCTCAGAGTGCTTCTAGCACTCAATCTGGATGCTACAAGTGTGGGGGCAAAGGTCATAGAGTGGCTAACTGCCCTAATAAGGACTCCAGGACTTGCTACCATTGTAAAGAGGTGGGGCATATCAAGATTTCATGTCCCAAGTTGAAGCAAGGCGGAGAGAGTTCCGGAGCTCCACCAGCTAAGAGGACGACGGTGACTCCTCGGGTGTACTCTCTGAGCATCGAGTCGGGAGAAGAGAGCAACACCAAGCCGATCACTGGTTATAATTCTTTTCTATTTAATTTGTGTTATGATTATGAGTATTGGCCATTGTGTGTTGTGGTTGTTTTGTTGTGTGGTCTCAATGCATAGGCCATGTGTAGGGACCTTGAACGTGGGATGGGTTACATCTCACGTGTTGTTTGATTCCGGAGCATCTCATTGCTTCGTTACTCCGGAATTAGTAAGAGAGGGGAGGCTCCGAGAAGAGCCTAGTGATGGTTTAAGAAAAGTGAAAGTAGCTGGGGGTCAGACTTTCGAGACTCATAGTCTAGTAAAAGATGTTGAAGTTCATATTGCTGGAGAGGTGAAGCTAGCTGATTTGATTGTGTGGCCAGTGGAGTTATATGATGTGATTTTGGGAATGGTTTGGCTTGGGAAGTATAAAGCTCATTTAGATTGTCATCGAGGTCGAGTGGTGTTTGAGAAGGATCATGGGAAAGTGGTGTATCAAGGTGTAAGACCTATGTCAGGAAGTTTGGTGATTTCGGCTATTCAAGCCGAGAAAATGATAGAGAAGGGATGTGAAGCATATCTCTAGACTATCTCGATACCCGAGGAGGTTGGAGATTCAATGCTTCAAAATATTCCCATGGTGAGGGAATTTGAGGATGTATTTCAACCGTTGAAGGGATTACCTCCACCGAGATCGGATCCCTTCACGATTGATTTGGAACCGGGGACAGCTCCTATTTCCAAAGCTCCATACCGGATGGCGCCGGCGGAGATGGCGGAGCTTAAGAAGCAATTGGAGGAGCTATCGGATAAGGGTTTCATAAGACCGAGCAGCTCACCATGGGGAGCACCCATGTTATTTGTGAAGAAGAAGGACGGGAGCTTTCGCTTGTGTATCGATTATCGGGGTATGAACCGGGTGACGATAAAGAACAAGTACCCTCTTCCGAGGATTGATGAGTTGTTGGATCAGTTGAGAGGTGCTACTTGGTTCTCGAAGATTGATTTGGCCTCTGGGTACCATCAGATTCCTATTAGGGAGTCAGACATTCAGAAGACGGCCTTTAGAACGAGGTATGGGCATTATGAGTTTGTAGTGATGCCTTTTGGGTTGACGAATGCGCCAGCAGCATTCATGAGGTTGATGAATGATGTGTTCCAGGAGTATTTGGATGAATTTGTGATCATCTTTATTGATGACATCTTGGTGTATTCGAAGAGCTCCGACGAGCATGATGATCACCTGAGAAGAGTATTGGAGAAGTTGAGGGAACAGAAGCTTTTCGCTAAGTTGAGTAAGTGTAGCTTCTGGCAGAGAGAGATTGGATTTTTGGGTCACGTGGTTTCGGAGAGTGGAGTTTCCGTTGACCCCGAGAAGATTAAGACCATCAAGGAATGGCCGAGACCCGAGAATGCTACGGAGATAAGAAGTTTTCTCGGCCTAGCTGGTTATTATAGGAGATTCGTCAAAGGTTTTGCGAGTATTGCACAGCCTATGACGAAGTTGACCGGGAAAGATGTTCCTTTTGTTTGGTCTCAGAAGTGTATGGAGAGCTTCTCGAGGCTTAGAGATGTTGACTACCGCACCAGTATTGGCTTTACCGGATCCTAAGGAGCCATATGTGGTTTATACGGATGCCTCGAGGTTAGGTTTGGGTTGTGTTTTGATGCAGCATGGGAAGGTCATTGCTTATGCTTCGAGACAGTTGAGGAAGCATGAGGCTAATTACCCTACTCATGATCTAGAGTTGGCTGCGGTGGTCTTTGCTCTGAAGATATGGAGATCATATCTGTATGGTGGTAAGGTGCAAGTGTTTACGGATCACAAGAGTCTCAAATATGTGTTCACTTAGCCTGAGTTGAACTTGAGACAAAGGAGATGGATGGAGCTTATGGCGGATTATGATCTCGAGATAGCTTATCACCCGGGGAAAGCTAATCTCGTTCTTGATTAAGCAGGAAGCAGGTAGGCTACAAATCTGAGAGAAGGACGTCGAGGAGTTGTTGAGTATGATTAGTACCTTGCAGCTATGTGTCGTTTCCGATGAGTTAGAGCCGTTGGGGTTAGAAGCGGCTAATGATATGCTCAAATTAATACCTAAAGTACTAAGCGGTTGCTGCGGATATATCGAATCGAACACAAGAACTCAAGAAAATTCACACAATAAATAATTTAGTGAGGATTAAGCTAAGCAAATCACGGTTAGGCGTAAATTAGAAGAGAGCAGAAATACGATTGGGTTGATTTAATCAAGGGAAGGATTAGGCGGGCTCTCAGGAAATCATGATAAACAATTAATTAATCAGGTTCGAATTCAATTAGCGTTCTTGAACTCAAACACGAAAGTATAGTTAACCACTGTCGTTGCGACTAACTAAGTCTAAAGTCTAAAATTCCAAATCTCTTTGCAAATCCTACACAGTAAACCAGCAATCAATTCAAGTTTGATATGTTCACAATTCGATTAAACCAAATCTCTTTGCGATAATCCAATTGCTCACCCTAGGTTTTATCAGTTACTCAATTGCACTGCGTGCTAATCGATTAATCTAGGTTCTATATTCTAAGTGATCAGGTTAGAAATAGCTTTGAGAACAACCTATGGTGAAGAACTATTCAGATTTTGAACCTAACAAATCAATCATAAATCAGAGAAATCCATATGAAAATCTAAACCTAAAATGAGACTACTCGGACATGATAGATGAAACAAATAACATAGCTGAATAAATCATGAAATTGCAAAAAATAAAAACAAGGGTTGGGATCTTACATGATGAACAGTCTTGGATCCGTCTCCCTCACAAAAGCTCTCAAGTCAAGTCTCCTTATCAAAAGACTAAGAGCTTAAATAGGTCTAAAACACGAGCTGGGCTTCTTTGTAAATAAAGGGAAAGATTGGGCTTCTTATGGGCTTCCTTGAAAATCTCTTACTGCGCGTTATGCGTCGGTGTCGATCGTATACCATGATGGTGTCGATCGATGCTAAAGCTTCAACGGGTACTTTCTTCGGTTTGCTCAAAAGGCTCCAAATGTCTCCAAAATCTCAATTTAGTCCCCAACGTGCTAAAACCTGAAAAGACTACAAAATGATAGAAAAAGCACTAGAAAGACTCGATAAAAGCGACTTATATCATGGCTAAAAGCGGGTAAAATCCATGATATATCAACTCCCCAGACTTAGCCGCTTGCCCTCAGCAAAGCAGAAACTAAGTGAGAGAAGAGGTTTGAAAAACTTAGAGATCTGAGTGCAGAATGCTAATGGCCTTTTTCTGCGCCCACTTCTGCTGATCGCTTGAGATCTAACCACCATGTACTTCTCCGTAGGAACAACTTCCCAAGACTTCACTTATTATCTCACACCAATATTCATCTAAGCTCTCGCGCTGTTTCATCGCTGCATCAGTGTTCGAACTTTCTAGATTCTTGTCCATACAATATCATAGCTAAAGAACCATTTTTAACAACATTTATTGCTTTCGGTATTCTTTATCTCCCCAGACTTATTTCATAATCAGTTCTCATTAGATTTCAAGCGAGGTTTATCTGAACACATACACAAATCAAGGTCAGCGTATTGATAGTGTTTTAGAATCCCGATTCTTACCCTCTCGATGTATCAAAAGTCTTAGGTGAATAATGGGGTCATAGGAAATTTTCCTACCCCTCACTTCAGGCCTTTGTGTGATCATTCCTTATCCAAGTAGAATAATGGGGTCATAGGAAATTTTCTACCCCTACTCGGGAAATCATTTCATCTTTTATATAGATTTTTACTTGTTTTGCAAATATGTATCCACAATTTTCACGGAGAGATATACCACAATTTTCAAGCATGATGGGTTCCTTAGATATGAATGATGAATCAAGCTCTAGAACACAACAGCGTAGATGAAGTGCAAAATTTGGCTAAAGCTTGTAAGAACCTTCTGGAGACATGAGTGATTTCTGGCTGGTTATCCTTATTTTCATTAGTCGAACTGAAACTAATCACTGTAACAGTGGTCACTCAAAAGCAAAATCAGAACAACAAATTCAAGCAAAGATCTTAAGTGGTTTTGACTCAATAAAACATATAAATAAGAAAACAAAAGTCAATGTCATTCTACCTCCCCAGACTTAAACAACACTTGTCCAGTGTTTATCAAGCCAGAGAAGGTGAAAGAAATCAAAGGACAAAGCGAAATAGGTCAGACAAGAGGTGTTACCATAGGCGGTGGTGTCGATCGATACCAATGGTGTCGTCGATCTGGAGCAAAAACGACCATCCTTCTTCCGACGATTCGAACTGAACACAAAACAAAAACTCATATTTATAGACTTACCAGTGGGTTGCCTCCCACTACGTTTAATGTCACGAGCTTGACTTTGGCTAAGATATCAGTCAGGACAAGGTGGAGGACTCACTCCGAAATAAGTTCCACAACCAGACATCTGCAGCTTCAAAGTTTTGCTCATCATATCCTCTTCTTTCTCTTTCATCTCGTAGGAATGAGAACTCTTAGAGAAGGTTTCGAGGTGCCCTACTTCACCTTATATTCGATCGAATCTCCATCACACTTCTGAGGAATCAAAGTGAAATTAGCAGCACCGTTGATCTTCTTGCTCGTCGCCTTCCTCTTTGTTGCCTTGGTCTTCTCCACAACTTTCTTGGGGTGTTGAGTCATTTGAAACATCTGCGACTTTTGGTTCATCATAAGACTCATCGAGCGATCGATCATCAGTCTCGCCGAGGCAATGGTGATGCAGACATGTGGGTGCTCCTCCGGAGGAATGACATCGTAGAAGGCGTCTCTCGTCTGCAAGAGAAAGAGATTCTCTTCTTATGCGTGTCCATGATCGTAACAGTATAATAAATGGTCTTCCCAAAATCAAGGGCACCCGGATCCTTGGCTCATCTCCACAACCTGAAAATCGGTAGGAATCAGACAATCTCTATTTTAACAGGTAAATCAAGAATTGTAGCGTAAGGGTGAGCTAGAAGAATCGCGTATGTGAGAGCGTGTTAGGAGATCTCATATCAGCTTCAATCTTTCGCAATCGCCTCGACATGGCGTTGACACTAGACTGAGTCAGCGAGGCTCATGAAGTTTACTCTAGAGATGGAGCATGGAACTGAAAATTTCCAGGTCTTCCCTCTTTGTCTGTCTCAGCGGTGGTGGTGTATCGACAGCGGGAGGTCCTGACCATTTTTTTTGACAAAAACTTGCTTCAGCAGCCTCCCACTCCTCTCTTGTCAGCTTGGAATAATAGGATAGAGGCAACTTCGGCTTGTAGACCCTTTCTTTGGAGGTTCAACATCCTCCTTGAGCCTGTCTCGGTATCGATCGACCGGGATGGTGTCGATCGATAGGACTTTCAGCATCCCTCGTCATCTCCAGCAAGATCGGCGGGATTTTCAGCTATTGAGTCTGCTCCGAATTAACCACTTTTCCTTCTTAGACTTATGGCGTTGATGTGAGCTCTTGGATCTTCAGTCTTCCCTGGAAGAAACCCCTCTTGTCTTCTCACAGCTTTCTGAGCAATTTGAGTCTCGAGTTTCTGCGACAGATTCAATGCCTCGAGCTTTGGTTTGTATACGTTCCTCAACCGTCTCTCCTTTTTCGTTATTGATTCAGACTGCGAAGGTATCGACCGATACGATGAGTGTCATCGATCTGGATGCCGTCTCTGCAGGTTGGTATCGATCGACATGGGGGTATCGATCGTCTGCGTGGAATGTCAGTGTAATTTCATCTTCAGACCTTGAATCTACAGCGAGGTCTCGGGAAGTATCGATCGATACGAGGCGGTATCGATCGATACTAGTATCACTGAATCGAAACAGTCATCTCAGGCTCAAAATCCTCTTCTTACTCGAGGTGATTGCATTGACATGTCCATGCTTTGTGGTTGAACTATCTTTCCCTTGGCATTTCGATGCAGTATTTGATTTTCAGCATCTTCGATGGATTTTGAGAGCGTCGATTCTCCCATTCGATCAGTGTATAAATTATCCAGCTTTCATTGAAATCCACAGTCATCTTTTCTTGTCCCTAGAATTTGTTCCAAGAGGATCTGCTTACTCTCTGTAGACCTCGGAGAATGCGGTTGGTATGAATTGCCATATTGGCGAGTAAAATCACCGCTTTGAAGTGGTTTTTGGGCAGATTGAGTGGCGAAAACCAGATTGGTTACCTCGGACTTAACCACCTTGCTGATTATTGTTGAAGCTGGTTGTTGTAACCAAATCGTGACCACGAAAACCAGAACCACCAATGTAGTTAACATCCTCCCTCATCTTCAATGTTCTCTACTTCCTCAGCAAAATGTACAGCCTTCTTCGTCTTTCCCACTAAGAGGTTGTGCATCGGTCCAACTTCGCTGAACCTCAGCAATCTGAACCGTCGATAACACTAGCGTGCCGTTTTCGTTCGAAATCAGCATTCTTGGTGCTATTGCTATACGCCAAGTTCTCAATCAGCTTCACAGCATCGGTTGGAATCCTAGTGTTGAAGTTCCCTTGCTTGCAGAATCCGGTGCCATCGATCATGATCAATCCCTGTAAAAGATCGAGCGGTGAACTTGGCAAACCGTGATGCGGACAGTCTCTGGTAGGATCTGAATCTCACCCAAGCAGCCTTGAGTGCTTCTGTTGGACCTTGAGAAAATTGAGAGAGCTTGTTCCTGAGCTCCTCCGACCTCGCATCGTCATAGAAATTGTTCAGGAATGCGTTTTGGTCTCGTTCAAGAGAGATCCGGAGGTAGCTGCTTCAGCCAGTGCTGCCTCTCCACCAAGAGAGTATGGAAAAGCTTACAAAGAGGTATTCATGTGGTACTCCATTGTACTTCATACTGGTGACCAGTCCTCGAATTTCTCGATGTGATCCATAGGGTGCTCATGAGAGAGACCGGTGAAGGGGTACTGTCCAACAAGAGTGAAGTAAGCAGGCTTCAGCTCAAAGTCATTCCTCTGGAAAGTAGGAATACGGATCGCACGATTTGCATAAATTGATCCGGTGGGTTGTAATCGCCAAGTAATGTTCGGACAGGGGTTGTTGTGGAGGAGGTATTTGTTCACCTTCCTCATCATGCACAAACCTTGTGGAAGATCCATCTCGCTGTAGTTCTTTTCGTTTTTCGGGTGTGCGTTGCTCTGCTACTGTGAGGAGAGATTGATCGTGGTGTGTCCTTCTTTCTCCTGGTAGCACGTACACGAAAATCAAAAGGCGAGAAAATAAGTAACCAAAATTCAAATTAATACCTAAAAGTACTAAAAGCATTCTTCTGCAGTATATCAGAGTCGAACACAGAACTCAGAAAATTCACACAATAAATAATTTAGTGAGGATTAAGCTAAGCAAATCACGGTTAGGCAGTAAATTAGAAGAGAGAAATACGATTGGGTTGATTTAATCAAGGGAAGGATTAGGCTCAGGGTAACTCTCAGAAATCAATGATAAACAACAATTAATCAATTAAGGTTCAATTGATTAGCGTTCTTGAACTCAAACACGAAAGTATAGTTAACCAATGGTTAAAACTAACTAAGTCTAAAAGTCTAAAATTCCAAATCTCTTTGCAAATCTACACAGTAAACCAGCAATCAATTCAAGTTTGATATGTTCACAATTCGATTAAACCAAATCTCTTTGCAGATAATCAATTGCTCACCCTAGGTTTTATCATTACTATTGCATGTCGTGCCTAATCGATTAATCTAGGTTCTATATTCTAAGTGATCAGGTTAGAAATAGCTTTGAGAACAACCTATGGTGAAGAACTATTCAGATTTTGAACCCTAACAAATCAATTATCATAAATCAGAGAAATCCATATGAGAAATCCCTAAACCTAAAATGAGACTACTCAGACATGATAGATGAAACAAATAACATAGCTGAATAAATCATGAAATTGAACAAAATAATAAAAACAAGGGTTCGGGATCTTCTCTATGATGCAGAATCTTGGATCCGTCTCCCTCAAAAGCTCTCCAAAGTCAAGTCTCATAATAAAGTAGAGTTTGCTTAAATAGGTCTCAAAACACGAGCTGGGCTTCTTTGTAAATAAGGGAAAGATTGGGCTTCTTATGGGCTTCCTTGAAAATCTCTTCTGCGCGTTGATTACGTCGGTATCGATCGATACCATGATGGTGTCGATCGATGCTAAAGCTTCAAGGGTACTTTCTTGGTTTGCTCCAAAAGGCTCCAAATGTCTCCAAAATCTCCAATTTTCCCAAACGTGCTAAAACCTGAAAAGACTCTAAAATGATAGAAAAAGCACTAGAAAGACTCGATAAAGCACACTTTATCATGGCTAAAAGCGGGTAAAATCCATGATATATCAACTCCCCAGACTTAGCCTTTTGCTTGCCAGAAGAAAACAGAAAACTAAGTGAGAGAAAGAGGTTTGAAAAATCTTAGAGATCTGAACTGTTCGAAATCTGTAATGGCCCTTTTTCAAGCGCCCACTTCTGATCAGCTGATCTAACCACCATGTACTTCTCCGTAGGAACCCAACTTCCCACTTCACTTATTATCTCACACCAATATTCATCTAAGCTCTCGCCAGTTTCATCGCTTGATCGTGTTGAGCTTTAGATTCTTGCCCATACAATATCATAGCTAAAGAACCATTTATTGACAACATTTATTGCTTTCCGGTATTCTTTATCTCCCCAGACTTATTTCATAATCAGTTCTCATTAGATTTCAACAGCGGGTTTATCTGAACAGCATACACAAATCAAGGTCAGCAGCGGTATTGATAGTGTTTGCTACCGAATCCCGGTTACCTCTCGATGTATCAAAAGTCTTAGGTGAATAATGGGGTCATAGGAAATTTTCCTACCCTCACTTGACCTTTGTGTGATCATTCCTTATCAGAGTAGAATAATGGGGTCATAGGAAATTTTCTACCTCTACACTTGAAATCATTTCATCTTTTATATAGATTTTACTTGTTTTAATGCAAATATGTATCCAACAATTTTCACGGAGAGATATACCACAATTTTCAAGCATGATGGGTTCCTTAGCGGATATGAATGATGAATCAACTCAGAACACTAACGTAGATGAAGTGCAAATTTGGTAAAAGCTTGTGAAAACCTGCTGGAGACATGAGTGATTTCTAGCTGGTGGTTATCCCTTGGATTTTCATTAGTCGAACTGAAACTAATCCTGTAACAGTGGTCACTCAAAGCAAAATCGAGCAACAAATTCAAGCAAGACGATCTTCAAGTGGTTTTGACTCAATAAAAACATATAAATAAGAAAACAAAAGTCATGTCGTGATACCTCCCCAGACTTAAACAACATGTCCCAGTGTTTATCAAGCCCAGAGAGGTGAAAGAAATCAAAGGAACAAAACGAATAAAGTCAAGAACAAGAGGTGTTACCATAGATGGTGGTGTCGACGATACCAAGGTGGTGTCGATCGACATACGAGCAAAAAATCCACTCATCCTTCTTCCGACCTGATTCGCAAGACACAACAAAACACAAAAACAAAAACTCATATTTATAGACTTACTCCAGTGGGTTCTCCCACTAAGCGCCACGAGCCGACTTTGGCTAAGTTATCCAGACAAGCAGTGACTCACTCCTCAAATAAGTTCCACAACCAGACATCTGCAGCTTCAAAGTTTTGCTCATCATATCCTCTTTCTTCTCTTTCATCTCCGTAGAATGAGAACTCTAACCTTAGAGAAAGTTTCGAGGTGCCCTGCACTTCACTCCATTCGATCGAATCTCCATCACACTTCGAGGAATCAAAGTGAAATTAGCAGCACTGCTGATCTTCTGCTCGCTCTCCTCTTTGCGCTCGGGTCTTCCACAACTCTTCGTGAGGGGTCATTTGAAACATCTGCGACTTTTGGTTCATCATAAGACCTATCGAAAGCGATCGATCATCGAGTCTCGCCTGAGGCAATGGCGATGCACGCATGTCTGGGTGCTTCCTCCAGGGAATGACATCGAGAAGACGCCTCCGCCAAGCAGAAAGAGATTCTCTTCTTACGCGTGTCCATGATCGCGCCTAACAGCAGCCATAAATGGTCTTCCCAAAATCGGCACTCGGACTTCATCTCCACAACCTGAAATCGGTAGGAATCAGACAATCTCCTCCTATTTTAACAAAATCAAGAATCAGCGTGGGGAGTGAGCTGTAGAATCCAGCATGCCGTAAGCTGTTAGGAGATCTCATATCAGCCTTCAATCTTTCTGCAACGCTCGATACGACGCCGATTACTAGACTCGAGTCAATCTAGAGACTCTAAGTTTACTCTAGAGATGGAGCATGGAACTGAAAATTTCCCTGGTCTTCCCTCTCAACCTGCCTCGGTGGTGGCTACCAAGAGGTCCTCGCAACCATTTTTTTTGACAAAACTTGCTTCTCAAGCAGCCTCCCACCTCTCGTCAGCTGGGAATAATAGATAGCAACTCGGCTTGTGATCTTTCATTGGTTCAACATCCTCCTCATCTGCATCGCATCGACGATACCGATGGTGTCGATCGATACCCTGGGACTTTCAAAGATCCCACTCGCCATCTCCAAAGAAGATCGACGGGATTTTCAGCTATTGAGTCTGCTTAACTCCGACTAACCACTTTTCCACTTCTTAGACTTATGGCTGATGTGAGCTCTGATCTTCAGTCTTCCCTGAAGAAACCCCTCTTGTCTCTCAAGCGGGTCCTGAGCAATTTGAGTCTCGAGTTTCTTCTCGTGCATTCAATGCCTCGAGCTTTGGTTTGTATACCCGCCTCAACCATCTCTCGTCCTTTTTTCAGTTATTGATTCAGTTCGCAGGGTATCGACCGATACCGATGAGTGTCATCGACATCGAGTTTTGTACCGTCGAAGTTGCGTATCGATCGACACGGGTATCGATCGATACGCCATGGAATCGAATTTTAATTTCATCTTCAGCAACCTCTCGAATCTACAGTAGAGCCTTCTGGAAGTATCGATCGACTATGGTGTATCGGTCGATACAGTATCACCGAATAACACGCCATCTCAGCTCAAAATCCTCTTCTCGCCGAGGTGAGTGATTGACATGTCCATGCTGTGGTTGAACTATCTTTCCCTTTCCTACCGGGATCTCGAGCTTATTTGATTTTCTCCAAAGATCTCTCTGATGGATTTGAGAGCCGATTCTCCCATTCAGATCGTGTAAAGCACCATTGCCTATTGAAATACAGTCATCTTTTCGTCCCTCATTGCTCCAAGAGGATCTCCGTCTTACTTCTCTGCACTCCTGAGAACGCGTGGTAAGCTGAATTGCCATATTGGCGAGTAAAATCACCGCTTTGAAGTGGTTTTGGGCAAATTGAGTGGCGCCAAAACCAGATTGGTTACCTCACTTGTAACCATTGCTGATCAGTTGAAGCTCCTATTGTTGCCAGAACCAAATCGCACCCCTCGAAAACCGAACCACCAATGTAGTTACATCCTCCGCCCTCTCTTCAATGCTCTTACTCAGCAAAATGTAGCCTTCTTCGCCTTTTCCCACTAAGAGGTTCGTGTCAGCTTCGCCTGAACTCTCAGCACCGCGAACTGTCAAGAATAGCCGTGCTGCTCAAATCAGCATTCTGGTGCTATTGCTATACAAGTTCTCAATCGCCTCACAGATCGGTTGGAACTTAGTGTTGAAGTTCCCATTGCTTGCGTAATCCAGTGCCATCTGATACCGCCAATCAATCCTCCCTCAAAAGATCCCGAAAGTACCGATTTCGATCAAACTGCGACGCTCTTCGGTAGATCGAATCTCACCCAAGCAGCCTTCAGTGCTTCGTTGACCTCGAGAAAATTGAGCTTGTTCCGAGCCTCGACCTCGCATCGTCATAGAAATTGTTCAGAACGTTTTTGGTCTCCAGCGAGAGATCCGGGAGGTAGCCAGCCTAAGCTGCCTCTCCACCAAGAGAGTATGGAAAAGCTTACAAAAGAGGTATCATGGTACTATCAGTACTTCATACCGGGTGACCAAGTCCTCGAATTTCGATGTGATCCATAGTGCTCAGAGAGACCTGAAGGGGTACCTGCCCAACAAGAGTGAAGTAAGCAAGCTTCAGCTCAAAGTCATTCCTCCGAAAGTAGAATACGGATCGCCGCACGTTTCACGATAGAATTCGATCCGGCCGGTTGTAATCGCCAATGTCCGTCTTCAGCAACACTGTCATGTTGTATGAGGTATTTGTTCACCTTCCTCATCATGCACCAAACCTGTGGAAGATCCATCTCAACTTTTCGCTTTTCACCAGGCGCTCAAGCCTCTGTCCCGTGGAGATCGATCAGGGCGTGTCCTTCTTTCTCGCAAAGACGCCGACGCATACACCTGAAAATCAAAAAGACGAGAAAATAAGAACCAAAATTCAAATTAATACCCTAAAAGTAAAGGCTGTCGCAGATAATGTGGGTCGAACACAAGAACTCAAAATTCACACAATAAATAATTTAGTGATTGATTAAGCTAAGCAAATCACAATGTTAGAATTAAGAATTAAATACGTATGTTGATTTAATCAAGGAAGGATTAGGTCAACTCTGAAATCAATGATAAACAACAATTAATCAATTAAGGTTCAATTCAATTACTGCTTCAACTCAAACACGAAAAGTATAACCAACGTCGCGAAACTAACTAAGTCTAAAGTCTAAAATTCCAAATCTCTTTGCAAATCCTACAGTAAACCAGCAATCAATTCAAGTTTGATATGTTCACAATTCGATTAAACCAAATCTCTTTCAGATAATCCAATTGCCACCTTAGTTTTATCAGACACTCAATGCATCGCCGTGCCTAATCGACATCTAGGTTCTATATTCTAAGTGATCAGGTTAGAAATAGCTTTGAGAACAACCTATGGTGAAGAACTATTCAGATTTTGAACCCTAACAAATCAATTATCATAAATCAGAGAAATCCATATGAGAAATCCCTAAACCTAAAATGAGATCACTGCATGATAGATTTAAACAAATAACATGAATAAATCAAATGAACAAAAAATAATAAAAACAAGGGTTCGATCTTCTATGATGAACAGAGTCTTGGATCCGTCTCCCTCACAAAAGCTCCAAAGTCAAGTCTCCTTCATCTAAAGACTAAGAATTTTTAATAGTCTCAAAACACGAGCCGGGTTTCAGAATAAGGAAAGATGGGCTTCTTGGGCTTCCTGAAAATCTCTTCTCGCTGACATGTTTCAGATCGATCGATACCATGATGGTGTCGATGCTAAAGCTTCAAAACGGGTACTTTGCTCCAAAAGGCTCCAAATGTCTCCAAAATCTCCAATTTCGCCCCAAACGTGCTAAACCTGAAAAGACTCTAAAATGATAGAAAAAGCACTAGAAAGACTCGATAAACGACTTATATCATGGCTAAAATCCATGATATATCAGCTAACCAGGCGGATATTTCGAGTAGAGCTGGGTGGCACAAGGAAAGATAGGCTTGATTAAAGCTTCTGATGAGAAATCCAGTATGAGATTTCGAATAATGGAACCATTTTGGTTCATATGTATGCCATAATGAGGAGGAGGAGAGATATTCTTCGAGGCACACCAGAGTCGATTCTCTATTCATCCTGGGCGACTAAGAGTATGAAAGTGGTTCAGTGAACAAGGACTTCGAGATCTTGAGATTCTAATCTAATTAGGTGGAGAATTGTAACATCCGTGTCCCTTAGTCATCCTCTCGAGTAGTATTGTATTTGATGTTATTGTAATGAACCCGGATTGTGTATTTTGACGAAATATTAATATATGAGTGTTTATCGAAAAGTGAGAGAATAATACATGATGTGGTATTTCATGTATAGGCCGAACAGATGACGTGGTATTTTATGATCGACGGGCATATATGATGGTATTTCATGTGTCATGATTCGAGCGGCATTCGCCTGGTTCGGGATTTTGGGTTTACGCCAATGGATCCTACTATTGGGGTCGATAGAATTATGTGAGATTTAATTTATCGACGGGTCATTAGATTATGTGGTATTTAATCATAATGACGGGTCAGAAAGTTATGCGATATTTAACTCTAATGATG
Source organism: Boechera stricta (assembly GCA_018361395.1). Lineage (NCBI taxonomy): Eukaryota > Viridiplantae > Streptophyta > Magnoliopsida > Brassicales > Brassicaceae > Boechera > Boechera stricta. The sequence goes on along the minus strand of CM031539.1, from coordinate 18,376,349 downwards.
TTGGATTTGGGCGATTTAACTTAACCGGTGGTTTACCGATAAGGATTATGGGTGATTTAATTAATAGAAAAACCAGGTATGATGATATAGGTTCTCACGGGACTTAGTATATTAGGTCCGTGTTATCGATTCTAATATGCTAGTCGCGGCTTAACTCGTCAATGATAATCGATTTCGACGTTACGTAGCACACGTAGATCTTGTGATGTTAGACCCGGGATGTTATCGAACCAAGTATGGAACAATACCGAAGCTTGATTCGGGCCCTAGTGGAATGAGGTGAAACGATCAAAGGAGCGCCATGAGGAATCCGAGAGGTTCCGAGTTTTAAAGAGGAATGTTTTGTGTCTAAATATTTCGAAATTATTCAAGTTATTAAACCGAAAAAGGTTAATTAGAAGAATTAATGGTCATGTTTAGTAATTTCGGCCTGTTTTTAATCTAATTAAACTAACAATTACATATATTTGTATAGTATGTATTCTCTCTCTCTCTCTATAAAATTCTTGAAGCTTTGTTCATGGGAGAGAAAGAAAAATCTGAGGAAAAGAGAGAGAGAAAAGGAAAAAAGGAAAGAAGAAAAGAAGGAGAAGAAGAGAAGAAATTGGAGAAAAAAGAGTTTTTGGGAGATTTGTGAGGTCCGATCGGGATATCAAGAGAGCTGCTTTGAGCTAAGCGCTTGTGGGTAAGTTCTCCAATCTCTTGCCTAGTTTTCACCAAATTTCGTGGATTATGTTAAGTGGTTTGGGAGATATGATTTTTCTCCCTAGACTACCCTGTTTTCGGGCTGTAGCGATGGGGCGAGTTTGATGGAGCGTTTGGGCACTCAATTCTTGTTTGTTTGGGCTGAAATTTGGTAGATAGGTTGTTGAGACTTCAATCTTCAAGTTCACTGAAGGAATTTACAAAATATGATCTAGGGCAAGAGATATGGTTGGTTAAGTCTGTTTTTGGGGAAAGGAACTCGAATTTGTTGAGTTAGGCTCTTGAGTTGGGAGCTTGTAATCAGTCTTTGAGAGTGTGTTGATGATCTCTTGGCAGGAGGTTTGTGAGATCTTGGTGTTGTGTTGTGTGTCCAAAGAAGGAGTAAGCAAGGCTTGGAAAGCGCCAAAAAGAGTGTTCTTCGCTTCAACCATAATCAAGGTGAGTGCGTGACCGAATAACATATAATCATTAGTCCTCGCGTGATTGATGTGTGATGAGTATTGTCCATATGTGATTTATGGCTACCAAGTTATGTGATGTGTGTGTATAGAGCTCTATCATAAAATACTTGATTGCGCATTGCATGTGATCAGGTAAGTCTGGCATTGTATGTGTACTTGTCAGACGGAGGACCGCCTCCAAGCATTATCAATGCTTACGCGCTTGAGCGACAAAAAAGGCTTAGATGTGGAGCTGCTGGAACCAGGTCGGGAGGGATGATCTCGGTTAAAGGTTTTGGATTATGTATTCATGTGTTTTGGACTTGTCTTAATGCATATTGGTATGTTAAGATGGTGTTTCAATGCTTAAAAGTTATACGTTTTTGGATCGAGGTGTTATTACTTGATTTTGGTTTGTTGTTTTGCTGTGTCTCGTCAAGAGGATCGACGATCAAGAGGATCGATCGATCTCTCAAGGTTGTTTTCAAGAAAAATTTCTGGTCGTTTTAGTTTGATCGACCGATCCCAGTGAGATCGATCGATCCTAGCAGGGTAATTTTGGTCAGATCGTTTGGGTTATTTTTGGGGGAAGTCAAGATCGACCGATCCTAAGGAGGATCGATCGATCGGCACCACTGTGTCAGAGTTGTTCGCTTGTTAATAAATCGATCGATCCAAAGGAGGATCGACGATCCGTTTTGCTGTTAAATTTTCTGGATATTGTAGTCGATCGATCGATCGTAGAAACGATCGATCGTTAGTTGAGATCGATCGGTCAGGAAGATCGACCGATCCTTCAGAAAAAAAGGGGTAGGTCTTTTCAGCACCAGACTTTGAAGTCGTCGAAGTAAGAAACAAAAGAATAGAAAAATATAAATATATAGAAGAATCCAACTTTAGTTGGGAAAATTCAATTTTACTCTAAAAGTGGTTGACTTTTCCAGTCTTCTATATCGTCTATGGTCGTCGATATGTTAAAAGGATGAAGACAAACAGATTTAACATAAACCAAAACAAGAAGGCACACTCTTCATAGATCAGATAAATCATGTACTATCCCCTCAGTTCTAGTTTGATCTTGTTCTTCTTCTTTTCCTTATTCTACCATCTTCCTTGCGCTTCAAGTAAACAAGGACTTGGGTGGTGTGAGACTCTCTTTCAGTGTGGGAATATAACTGCTGGTTTCCCTTTCTGGGGTGGCAATCGTTACAAACATTGCGGTCATCCGTTGTTGGAGCTTCACTGCAACAATAACATCACCTCTTTATTCATCTCAAATCAAGAGTTCTATGTTCGTCAAATAAATCAAACATCTAACACTCTTACGCTTGCAAGATCAGACCTTTTAGGTTCTTTTTGCTCCTCCTCTGCATATAATACCACAACCTTGCCTCCCGAAATCTTTGAGCTTTCCCCAACTTACAAGAGCCTCACCGTTTTATACCACTGTGATCCAAAGCTTTCTAACCGCTCGAGTTATACATGTCCTTCTCTAGGTACTTTTTCAATGTTTCAAAGCCTTAATTACCACCAGCATTCTTGCCAAAACAGTTTCACAGTTAACGTTCCAACGAGTTTCAATCCAGAGGAGAGAGAGTTGAATTTGACCAATTTGGAAAGTGCTCTAAGAAAAGGTTTTGAGGTGAAGCTGGTGATTGATGAGATACCGTGTCAAGAATGTTTATCCACTCGTGGAATCTGTAGTTTCAACAGTACCACACAGATTTGCTGTAACGTAACTTCACCGTCAGGAGGAGTTAGCTGCGTACCTAAACATCAACCTAGAGGTAAATGCTCTATGCCTTATTCCACACTCCATTTTTTTTTTCTTCCACAATATCTTTAGAATCTCTGAAACTGAAAAAACAGTGTACCAAACTCGGACATGGTTATTGCGCTGGTCAATGTATGTAAAAAAAAAAGGGACCTACCTTTATGATATTAATTTTCCAATAGGTTATTTCTGAGAAAATTCCATGCACCAGACTAGGAAGTCGTTGTAGTAAAAAACAAAAGAGTAGAAAAATAAAAATATATATAGAAGAATCCAACTTTGTATAGTTTAAGGTGGGAACTCGTATTTATTCTATAAACAACAGTGATAAAAACTCGTTTTAAAATCACTATTTCTTTTTTTTTAATGTTAAATTATATTCAAACAAAAAAAATCGTTTTACAAGTAACTTTTCTGAAAAAAGAGATTGAAAAAAAACTCTTAAGATTGTTTAATTAACAATTGCCTCGTTAAAACCCAGAAAACCCATTGTGGGAAAAACTGTCAATGGGAAAAAGAGTATAACCTGTTCATCAAAGCCAAAATAAAATCCAAAATGAATCAAAAGGTCTGAGATGCTCAATTCGCGAATCTGATGGCTCATCGGGTTGAGAACCAAACTTGGAGACCATTGAGATATTTCTGAACACCCATTTCCTTCAATGAGCTTAAGCGATTCCTGATGTCTTTGTCTATAAGCTTGGTTAGAAGAGCCGCCGATCTGTGTCTGTCTCCATGCCTGCGAGAATTTCGTTCACGCAAAATATGGTAGATAGTAGTCTGAAATGTGTATCGCAATAAAAAGTTGTCCGTCTTTGGCCGGTTTAAATGGAGGAGTTGTACTAGCTGGGACCAATCTGATGTGGAAGAGTTGCCAAGCAGGCCTCGCGTTAATTTGCTCCAAATCGTTGAAGAGTAGGAACAGGAGAAAAACAAGTGATCCCGAGTTTCCACATCTACACCGCAAAAAGCACACCTCGTTGCTTGACCTGCATTCCAGGATCCCATTCTATCACCTGTCGACAAACGGTTAAGAAAACCCAGCCAAGTGATGAAAGCATATTTTGGAGTAGCATAAGAAAACCAAGTCAAATGAAACCAGGCCACTCTTTGATGCTTGATACGAATTTCCTCCCACGTCCCTTTCGTTGTGAAAAATATAAAATTCTAGATAGAAACATTAAATAAAATATTAAAGTGAAGGTTCCTTTAGTTCAACTCTTACAAAACCAGGACATTTCCCAATTAGATGCTTTTTGTGATCTTTTTTTTTTTTTCTTTTTTTTCCAGCTGATGAGCTTTATATACGATGCACTGAAAGGTTTAGCTGTGGCAGTCAGAGATATCTGAGTTACCCCTTCTGGATACCTGGCAGAGAAGCCTGTGGCCACCCTAACTTCAAGCTCAACTGTAGCGGAGGATTCGCTGAGTTTAATATCGCCTCTGTTAAATTCAGAATCCTAGAATCACATTACAGTTATATAAGACTCGCAAGATCAGATTATATTGGCGATCTTTGTCCCCCAAACCCACTAAATGCGCCACTCAACGAAAGCGTCCTTCCAGTCCTTTCATTCACTGCTGACACAGAGCTTCTAACGTTATACTACGGCTGCCAATTCAATTCATCGGCTATTCCTGCTAACATTTACGTTGGAGAAGAGCTTGGTTGTGATGGCGGAAGAAGTTACTATGTGACGAGAAACCTCTCCTCTCATTTGAACAACTTCAGGGGAATGTGCAAAAGAAACGTCAGTGTTCCTGCGTCTGGACAAGCGTTAAGCGATCTGCAGAGAAATCCAAATCCAGATAATCTGAAGAAAGCTTTTGACCAGGGTTTTGTGCTTAAAGTTAACTCAGATTGTCGGAGGTGCCAACAATCTGGCGGTTCTTGTGGATATAATCAGACTTCAAGTGTGTTCGTGTGCTATTGTGAAGATGGTAAATGCCGAAAATATGGTAAGATTTCTGTCGTACATAATCTCATTTCCAAATGTTTTTCCAAAAGATTACTCAAGGCCGCGGAAACGCCATTTCATTAATGCAGGATTTTTTCGTCGGCATGAAGTTATGATAGGTGGTTAACCTTTCCTGGAGTTATTTTGGTTATTTTCCCTTAACCATTGTCTTCTCTGAATTAATTGTTCCTTAATGTTTGTTCCCTTTCAAGATCAAATTTAGTTCTATGCTGACTTGCTTTACTTATTTTAATGTTTCTACAGTGACTGTGTTGATCTTGATTCTCATAGGTTAGTTTGCTGCCCAAGATATTAAAATTGCTTTTAATCTTCCTAGATTTTAAAAAGTCAGTAACCGAACATTTTCTCTGTTTTACTAGGTTTGTTTTCACTAGCAGGTGTCATTGCGTTCTTGGTTTTATTGTGCCCTTGCTTCGGTCCAAATTTTCCGAAAGAGAAAACATCAGCTGATCTGAGACAAGAGAAGCTGAAGGCCCTTATTCCACTCAAACACTATACCTATGTGCAAGTGAAGAAAATTACAAAGTCATTTGCGGAAGTGGTTGGGAGAGGCGGATTTGGAATTGTTTACAGAGGAACTCTTTGTGATGGCCGTATGGTTGCAGTGAAGGTTTTGAAAGAATCAAAGGGTAATGATGGTGAAGATTTCATCAATGAAGTTGCAAGCATGAGCCAAACTTCTCATGTCAACATTGTTTCCCTGCTTGGATTCTGCTGTGAAGGTTCAAAACAAGCAATTATATATGAATTTTTGGGGAATGGGTCACTCGATAAGTTCATCTCAGACAAGACCTCAATGAATTTGGACTTGACGGCACTGTATGGGATCGCGCTAGGAGTTGCTCGTGGTCTAGAGTACTTACACTGTGGCTGCAAAATTAGGATTGTACACTTCGACATTAAACCTCAGAACGTGTTGTTGGATGACAATTTTTGCCCCAAAGTTTCTGATTTTGGACTTGCTAAACTTTGCGAGAAGGAGAGCATCTTATCATTGTTAGACACAAGAGGCACAATAGGATACATTGCACCTGAGATGATCTCTCGAGTTTATGGGAGTGTTTCTCACAAGTCGGATGTATATAGCTACGGAATGTTGGTCCTCGAAATGATAGGTGCAAGGAAGAAAGAAAGAGTTGATCAAAATTCCGTCGAGCGCTCAATATATTTTCCAGAATGGATCTATAGGGATCTTGAGAAGGCAGACAGTGAGGATATTGAGAAGACAGACAATGGAGGGCTTATCGAGAATGGAATCAGAAGCGAAGAAGAGGAGATAGCAAGGAAGATGACATTGGTGGGTTTATGGTGTATTCAGTCTTCCCCATCAAACCGCCCACCAATGAACAGAGTGGTAGAGATGATGGAAGGAAGCCTTGAAGCCCTTGAAGTGCCTCCGAGGCCTGTCTTGCAGCAAATTCCAGCTGCACCGGTTTCTGAATCTTTTTGGAATTCAGAGGAGAATTCAAGCGCCTCTGATATACTGATATGCTCCACAAAGTGAAAGCTGAAATCTTCAAGTATGTGAATAAAAAATCGTCATGAAGCTCATATACTCTAGAGAGATCCTAGACAGTTATATCTGTATATGTTATTTGCATAACAAATAGAACACATGTATCAATATACAAGAACACAACTCATAAGTTGCGATATAATTTTGTGACAGTGATACAATAAACGAAGTATGTGTGTTAATACAAACCTTTCCACACACGCATGAAAAGTTTTAGCCTATAAATAATCTCATTACAAAGAACAATCAAGAAGAAGAAAAGAGAATCACCTTGCCTTAACCCTATTTCCATTACAATATGACGGATAAATTTATAGTTTTACCACATATTTTTACAGCAAGATATATTAAAATTATATAATTTACATAAATGAGGGGACTTATCAGAGTTAGAGTTTAGACCAAGACATAAATGAAGTGTTAATACAAATCAGAGTAAGATGCTGGAAAAGAAAAGAAGAAAACGTAGCGAATGGTCATTGACTTGTTCCACACTCCATATCTCTGTAAATGAAAAAATAGAAAAAAGAACTTGGGATGTTATTTTCAGTTAGGTCCGTCTGAGAAACTGCTAAGCACCTCGTTTTTGAAAATATCAGAGGAAGACGAAGACAATAAATTGGTGATAGTGTGGATACATACATTTATATGCAGAAAACAATATCTAATTTCCCAAACTTAAAAAATTGTCAAATATTCTAAACTTGTGGGATACGGTATTCTTATGTCCAATAGTTTTTATATTCGTAAACAACGAAGAACAGTATGCCAAAAAAAACAAAAAACAAAGCCAATAACCAAAGATCGTTTAAATCTGTTATGTGCTTTTCTTTTTCTCATCCACCATTTTCCTATTGAGTGACCTCAAAGGCAACAATACAGAATAATTTCAAGCGTACACATTTCAAGCGACGATTTATCATATATGGCGAGAGAGGAATAATCGCAGACACGGACAGCCTTATTTAGTGCAATCAACAATTCTCCGAATCATTGACGAAGTAGTACATAACCGCATCTCTTCAATATGTGAGTTAGGAAATAAAGCATATGATGATGGCCTCAAGGTTTGGTTTTTAACCCGAAGTTCATCGAGTAGCTCTTCACCAAGATAATATCAGTTTATTTCAATTGATGTTCTCTGTCAAATTCAGTAAAAGTTGCATTAGCTTGTAATAACGATATTTTCTGAATATAATTTAACATTTATTTAAAAAAAAAAAAAACAATACAGAATGATCCATCTGTCTCTTAGTCCAACAAAATCTATGTCCTTTAGAATCATATCGATGCTCTTTGTGATCCCATTTTATATTTTCTCACCTAATGAGATATACGGACGCTGCAGTCAACAGTTTAGCTGCGGCATTCAGAGATATCTCTTTTACCCTTTCTGGATACCTGGCAGAGAATCCTGTGGCCACCCCGACTTCAAACTCAACTGGCACAGCTTTACATTGACTCTGTGAAGTACAGAATCATAGACGCAAACTATTACTTACACCGTGTAATGCATTACATGGTGTTGCGCTAGGAGTTGCTCGTGGTTTGGAGTACTTACACCATGGCTGCAAAACAAGGACTCAGCTAAGCTCTGCAAGAAGAAAGAAATCATGTTTTCACTAATGGACGCTAGAGGAACGATAGGGTACATTGCACCCGAAGTGTTTTCAAGAATGTATGGTAGAGCCTCACGAAAGTCAGATGTGTATAGCTATGGAATGTTACTCTTCAAAATGATAGGAGCAAGGAACAAAGAAAGATCCGATCAAAACTCTATATCTATGACACGCCCCATCCCGATTACGAAGATGAAAACGCGCGGAAAGGGATAAAATACGGAATAAATTTTTTTTTTTTTTTTACATGATCGATTCTAAAAATCCGATAAACTTTTCCAAGTCATTTGAGACATCTTTTTATCTCAATCTCACTCCCAAACATCATCAACCAAGCCCGACATTATTCCGTATTTGGTCCGATAACACTCTTGGATCCTATACCGCGAGATTCACGTGGTCACGCGACGAATAACTCATCGAATCCAATAACCCCAGATTCGAGTGCGTTAAACTCGCCCACCGACCTAGCGTATTGGAATCCAATATTCAATAAGCCAAAGTCCAACACGGATAAACCCGCCAACAACATATTAGAATCCAACTCGGTTCTAATAAGTTAAGTCCAACACGGATAAACCGACCTAACATATTAGAATCCAATACTCCGGATTCCAATAAGTTAAGTCCAACACGGGATAAACCCGCCAACCGACCTAGCATATTAGAGTCCAACAACCTGGATTCCAATAAGCTAAGTCCAACACGGTGACTAAATCCATCGAAATCCAGTACCCGGATGCCGAGATAGATCCAATACCAGTCCAGGATGGAAGAATCCTTACTCGGATTCATTCGGCCACCACCCTCGGCAAACCCAACTCCGTCAAGGTTAAAACAACCCATAACCCTGACCAACCTCATCGGGACTAAATACTCCATAGACCCGATAAGCCCTGACCACGTCTCAAGATCTCGGGACACTCGATCCCTCAGCCCCATCGAACCAAATAACGAAACAACACGCGGCTCAACCTTCAACAACACATGAATCATCCCCTCATGTGTCCAACCCGTCGATATATGAAATACCCATCATATACTCGATGTCACCAATACGCGAAACAGCGCAACGCGTATTAAACAATCCACGGATCAACCGAAAAACAACTTTATTACAACATCAACACCCATAATGCAACGAAAGTCAATGACTTATACAGCAAGAAAGTCAAAGACTTTTATACGAAAATACAACATCTTGTACCACGAGGTACGACTCGGGAATACGGATGTTACAATTCTCCCCCACTAATTAGATTCGTCCTCGAATCTAAATCTCAGCTTGCTTCTCAAGCCACTTGGAGAATCTCACCCTCATTCGCCTCTCAGGTTCCCAAGTCTCCTCGGTGATACCATCACAATCCCACAACACTCTAAGCTCGGGAATTCTCTTTCTCCCGTCAGCTTTGATTCTACGCTCTAGAATCCTCACAGGCCTCGCAGCCACTCTCATACTCGGTAATAATTCAGGTGGAATCTCTGCTAACACCTGATCATCTCTCTGCAAGCACTTCTTCAACATAGAGACATGGAAGACATCATGAATCGCTCGCATAACCGCGGGTAACTCCAACCGATACGCAACAGGTCCAACCCGCTCCGTCACTCGGAACGGCCCTAAATATCTCGGACTCAACTTATTCTCTCTGATCGACCTGTTGGTACCCTTAAACATTGCCATCTTGAGATAAACCATATCTCCTACAGCAAATTCTAACTCTTTTCTGTGGTTATCGGCATAACTCTTTTGCCGATCTTGAGCTTCTTTCATGTTCCACTTCAAGACTTGGATCTTTTCCGTAGTCTGATACACAGAGTTTTAACCCAATTAAATTACTGCAAGTGCACAGACAATCGCAGTAGTATAAGAGGAATCGAATCCACAGAGACCAAGGTTACACTATGATTTTGTGAGATTTTCAAATAAAGCTAAGACAGAATATGAGGTTGTTTTTAGTGACAGAGTTGCAAGCAAATAAAACGATGTAAATTCAATAATTAAAATGCACTAGACTAGGGTATTTCTCCGGTATTTAGAGATGAAACTTGAGCAACTATTCAGGATTAAATTCAGCACAAGTCTAGAACTCAAATATAAAAGTAAGAACGACCCACTCTCGTGGCGCAGAACTCTTTATCTAACAGCCTAAATACCTAAACTCTCGTTTGGACCTAGGGATGAAGATAAGCATTAATGTATTGATTCGATATGTTCACAAGCAACCGCACCGACTCTCGTCGCCTACGAATGAATGCTCACCAATGTCTTTTCTAGCAACCTAAAACACTCTCGAATAGGTTTAACTAAGATCATAGACTAAGTGATCAGTTTAATCTAAGCATTAAGAACTATTGCGCGAAGACAACATATATATGGATCTATCTGCGCTCAACTTATCAACTCATGAATACCATTGAAACCTAATCTAGCTAATGGAATTACTCAGCCATGGAAGAACAAATCACAACAATGGATAAAAAGGAATTCATGATTGATATTGAAATAGAATAAGGTTCAGAATTCTTCTCAAACAAAGTAGTGGTTGATCCTCTGGATATTACAAGCATGAACCAAAAATAATAAATCTCCAAAGATGTGATGAGAAATCGAGTGTGTATGAAGGAAAAACGATGTATGAGAGATTAGAGAACGAGGCGAAGAAAGAAACTGCAGGTGCAGGGGCGTGTGTTTTCAACTGGCGGCCCCCTCTTTTGTCCACGTCAGCACAAAAATTAGGTAAAAAGTCGAAACCGCATAATTTTTTGGAGCACCAGCGAGCATGTGCTCCCGAAACCGGACTGGGGTGCTCGCGTCTGGATTTTGCTCTATAGCTGCGATTTCATCTCTTTTTGCTCCAGAAGCTCAATTAGCTCCAGTCCATCAAATCCATTCCCAAGACTTCATTTTAACTGATAAGACTGCTTCGAAAGACACAAAAGACTTCAAAAGGGTTAGTTAATACAAGCTAAAAACTAACATATCAACTCCCCGGACTTAGACCTTTGTTTGTCCTCAAGCAAACTAGGAAAAAAAGAACAGAGAGAAGAGGTTTGAAAATCACGGGAACTCGCTTAGCTATTGGGGATGCCTGGACTTAACGGCTCGTCACTGGGTGTTGGAACACAATCCATTCAACCATGGGAATCATCAAACCTTAGTTACTCACAATCAAAAGGAAATTTGAATCCCATTCTTATCTCTTTACATAGATTAATGAAATAGAAGTGCGTGATCTTACCGGGGAATAAATCCAAAGGGTGCCAACTTTCAAAAACCCTCTCCCATATAACTTTCCTCTCCCTCTTTTCCTCTTCCAAAACCACCATTTTTTTTTTTTGCTTATTTTACAGCCATCGGTTTCATTTGCCGATGCTTTCGACATCACTTTTCGATGCTTTCTTCTTTATTTGGTGGGACAAATCTCCATGAGGTCCACAAAGATACAGTCAGCATCATCCCTTGGTTCACTTTGACTTTTAGTTTCCCTTACAACAAGCTTTCCATGAGGTCACAAAAGATACGGGTCACGCATCATCCCTTGGTTCCCGACATTGCTTTGAACCTCTTTTTATCAAATGGAGGGAGAGAACAAGATATTTGTGGAGAGTCGTGGTCTGTTTGTCTAATGTCTTCCCAATGAACGCCAAACCCCGAGAAAGAAATTCAATATCCGACAAAGTTCAATAAAGCTTAGATAACTTTGGTTCAACTATTTCCCAATGGAAAAGAGCTGGGGAATGTTTAATCCATCCATGATCTTCCGAACAGAACCTCCACCAATCGTGAGTCATAACAAGTAATCTCAATCCAAATAATCCAATAGATCAAGGTCATAATTCCCTAACAGCTTTGACTCAATAAAAACACAGCAACTAGACTCGAACAAACTGACTCAATCAAATAAAATAAAAGAAAATGAAACAAAGACAAAGAAGCAAAGAAAATAAATTAGTAGCATCGCCTCCCCGACTTAAATCACACCGTCCGTGAAAAAGGTCAAAGGGATTAGTCAATAAAAAGAAAATAAATGGAATATACAATGGTGAAAATAAATAGTGTAGATTCACCTGGAGGTAGCGTGTCCGATCATTCGCCCGCGCTCTTCCTTCAGCGCTGTTCTTTCCGAACCTGGGAGGAGGCGGAGCACCTCGAGTATGGCGGGTGCTAGACTCAGCATTGTTTTTTTTTTTTTTTTTTTGAAAGCAAGACCAAACTTAGAAAATGAAAACATCGAAAACTAAGAAATGTAATAATATACACATAGCCGCTTGGTTTAAGTCTTTACCGACTTGTTATACTAGGCTTGAGGAGGTCGCCAAGGTGGCGATCCACCTCTCCAATGTACGGCTCAGCTAAGTAGGTTTGATTCTCTGACCATTCACCACAAACTTTTCTCCACCGTGAGTTTAGCAAAACTACGGCTCCATGCGGCTTAACTTCCCTCGATCGGAACGACCACCTGACTTTAATTTCCTGAAACAACTTAAGGCGAGAGTTAAACAATAATACCCGATCATTGGGAGAAACTCCTGGATGATCCGTTTGTCATGATATGCCTTGGTCCTTTCTTTGTAAATCGAGTCATAGCAGCCATGCCTCCTCTAACTCTGTAGCTGCATATTCCGCCTTCAAGTGCTGGTTTGAGGTCTGAGCATCTTCACTGCCCAGGCAGCCTTGTACTCTAACTCAAAGGTGACACGCCTTACCATACACCAAGTGAAACGGTGTAGTTCCCCTGCTATATGCCCAAAGCGCATCATCTAGCTTCTTTGACCAATCCTTCCTCGTTATGTTCACGGTCTTTTGCAAATGTTCTTGATTTCTCTGGAGATTTCAACCTGACCGTTGTTTGAGGATGGTAGGAGATACTTTATGTTTCACGCCATTCTTCCTTAGGAGGTTTTCAAAGATTTTGTTGATGAAGTGAGAACCTCCATCGCTAGTTACCACTCTTGGCACGCCAAACCTTGGAAAGATGACTGATTTGAACATCTTAATCACTACCCGAGCATCATTCGTAGGGCTTGCCAAAGCCTCTACCCATTTGGACACGTAATCCATGCAACAAATGAATTATTCATAAGAGGATGGGAATGGTCCCATGAAATCAATACACACATCAAAAACTTCAACTTCCAGAATGAAGTTCTGAGGCATTTCACTCGCTGCTGATGTTCCTGCTTCCTCGACAAGCATCGCATCTAGATATAAACCGCTGAGCATCTCGAAACATCGTAGGCCACCAAAAACCCGATTGTAGAACCTTTGAAACCGTCTTGAAAGTGGCAAAGTGGCCAGCATATGGTGAACTATGGCAATGATGAAGGATCCCTGGTATCTCTTCTTCGGCCACACATCTCCTGAATATCCCATCTGAGCAATGCTTATACAAAAARGGTTCATCCCAAAAGTACCTCTTTACGTCTCTAAGGAATTTTCTTCTTTTGTTTCCCACGAAGWCTTCAGGCTCCTTYTCAGCAGCTAAGAAGTTGGCTATCTCTCCAAACCAGGGAAAAYTGGGTTGGTGTCCCCTTTTTATCGAACTGAAGAAACATTCCGGAGCACGTGCTCCGAGTGGGTGCTCCTCCGGGTGCTCGCCAATGCTTCCAGTACTGATTGCATAAACCTCTTCACCGGGCAGACTATCATCCATAGGTGTTTCTTCTTCAATACTCATCCTAGATAAATGATCTGCCACGCCATTGTCAGCCCCTTTCTTGTCCTTAATCTCCAAGTCGAACTCTTGCAACAATAGGATCCACCTCAAAAGTCTAGGCTTGGCRTCTTTCTTAGTGAGCAAATACTTCAAGGCAGCATGGTCTGTATGAACAATCACTTTTGATCCCAGATATGATCTGAACTTCAGCGAAAACAATGGCTAGAAGCTCCTTCTCGGTTGTGGCGTATTTACACGCCTCATCCATGTCCGACTAGCATAGTAGACAACATGTAGCTYCTTGTCTATCCTYTRTYCTAACACGGCCCCTACAGCAAAGTCACTCGCATCTGTCATGACTTCAAAAGGTAAGTCCCATTGGGTGGCTGAACAATCGGCGCTAACAAAGCCCCTTAATAGTGTGAAAGGCCTCTAAGCATGCGTCATCGAACTCAAACTTCACCTCCTTACACAGCAATCTCGTGAGAGGCCTAGCAATCCTAGAAAAATCCTTGATGAAACGACGGTAGAAGCCAGCATGTCCCAGAAAACTGCGGATCCCTTTTACCGAATTCGGCGGCTGCAAACTCATCATCACCTCGATCTTTGCCTTGTCCACTTCAATGCCCTTTTCAGATATCTTGTGTCCCAGCACTATCCCATCTCGCACCATGAAGTGGCATTTCTCCCAATTGAGAACAAGGTGCTTCTCCTCACACCTTTGCAAAACCCTACACAAATTCGACAAACAAACAGAAAAAGAACTCCCATATACAGAAAAATCGTCCATGAAAACTTCCATAATATCCTCAATAAGATCAGTAAAAATGGACATCATGCAACGTTGGAAAGTTGCTGGAGCGTTACACAAACCGAACGGCATGCGGCGATACGCGAAAGTGCCATAAGGACATGTGAACGTCATCTTTTCTTGGTCGTCAGGGTGGATGGGAATCTGGAAAAAACCTGAATAACCATCTAAGAAACAGTAATAAGGATGATTAGCCAAGCGTTCAAGCATTTGATCAATAAAGGGCAGCGGAAAATGATCCTTGCGAGTAGCAGCATTCAATTTCCGATAATCTATGCACATCCTATGTCCGGTTACTGTCCTAGTTGGTATCAATTCATTTCTATCATTCCTTATTACAGTAATCCCTCCTTTCTTAGGTACTACATGCACAGGGCTAACCCATTTGCTGTCAGAAATAGCATAAATCACACCAGCCTCTAGAAGTTTCATTATCTCTTTCTTGACGACATCTTTTAGATTCGGATTTAACCGTCTCTGATGCTCGACAGAAGTCATTGATTCATCTTCTAGATGTATCCTATGCATGCATAAATCTGGAGAAATCCCAGTGATATCATCAAGAGAGTACCCTAAAGCTTTCCTATACTTCCTCAATTCACACAAAAGCAAGGTAACCTCGACATTATTCAAATCCGCATTCACTATCACAGGGTATGTAGAGTTAGGACCGAGAAATGCGTACCTGAGCCCAGCTGGGAGGGTCTTTAGATCGAGTTTTGGAGCCTTCAGCTCGCTCCAAGCACAGCTAGTCGAATCGGCCAGAGCACGTGCTCCCGGTGTTGGAGCATGTGCTCCCGTCAAATTTTTTTCTGTCGCCTTTTCATCCTCTTCCAGGCTCATATATGCAACCATCTTCTCTATTCTGTGGCTTGAATCTAGCATTTTTGCAAAACTCTCAGAATCTGCACTCAGAAAACCGTGCTCACCTTTAACCTTAGTCAAGGCTACTTCCAATGGGTCATCTGTCAATAATTCTTCAGCTACTTCCCCAGCTATCTCTGAACCATCGTGAACAACAAATGTCTGTCCATCCATCATTGGCTTCTTGAGAAGCTTGTTCATTTCGAACCTTACTAGCATGTCTCCCAACCGGAGATCGACAATCCCTTCTTCGACATCTATTATTGCGCGTGCTGTGCATAAGAATGCACGCCCCAAGATCAGCGGGTCTCTTGGTTCCTCATCTAACTCCAGAACCACGAAATCTGTTGGAATGAGTGTGTCTCCTATTCGAACATGCAGATCTTCAATTATCCCAACTCGTAACTTGGTAGACCTATCCGCGAACACCAACGATATCTTGGTAGGCTTGAATTTCGTGAAACCCAAGCGTTTTGCCACAGAGTATGGCATCAGATTCACGCTTGAGCCTAAGTCACAAAGAGAGCAGGCAAAGGTCATTGGTCCGATCCTCACCGAGATCACGAACCTACCTGGATCGTCCCTCTTTGTCAGCACCTTGTTCTGGAGTATTGCGCTGCATTCCTTTGTTACCATCATCACACTCTCTTCTTCAACAACCTTTCCAGCCACCAGCTCTTTCATGTACCTCTTTAAGGCTGGTACCATCTGCACTGCATCAACCAAAGGAAGCTTTACCATCAAGTCTTTCAACATCTCCCTACACTTAGCATTTTCCAAATCCTTCCGAGTTTTCTTTGGAGGCACTGGATAAGGAACTCTGGGCACGTAGACTCTCTCTGGAGGAGTTTCAGTGGGTTTGGCGGGAGCACCCTGTGGGAGCATGTGCTCCCGAGGAGGGTTTGGGTGCTCGCTCGGTTTGACCTGAGATTCAGCTGGCAGAGTCTCAACCTGTCTTCCTAAGTGTGAACCATGTTCCAGTATGTATTCATCAGTGGTGATATCTTTCCCTTGGGTATTGTGCTCCATAACACTCTCCTTCCCTTTTCTAGTGACGTTGGGACTAGTTGGAGGTGCCAACACTTTACCACTTCTCAGCTCCACTGCGTTGACATATTCATTCCTGGGATTCATCTCTCCTTTCCCAGGAAGAGTCCCACTAGGTCGCTTAATTGATTCAGCAGTTTGTGCAACTTGCGTGTCTAGCTTCTTCACGTGAGCGGTAACGGCTTCATACTTCGCATTGAGATCATTATACATGTGATCTACCTTGGCATTGATCTCAGTTGCTGCCTTTTGCTGATTCATCAAGAGCTGCTGCATGAGATTTTTCAGTTCGTCTTGAGAGTTTGGCGCAGCGTTGGATTCTTGAGCGTTTGCGAAGTTGGGCTTTTGTTGAGTCCCTCCTTGGAATCGGTTCTGGTTTTGATTAGGAATGAACTGCTTCCCTTGCTGGTTGCTGGAGTAGAACTTCTGAAACCCTTGGTTCTGTGGCAACTGATTCATACCTCCTCCTTGCTGCGGATAGATTTGGTCTTGTGGGTTTTCCACATTGGTGCTTCGGTAAGAAAGGTTCGGGTGGCTCCTATAGTTTGCATTGAAACCACGGTTCTGAACATACCCTTGCCCACTCACGTAATTAATCTCTTGCATAGCAGCATCATCGTCTTCTTCAAAATCTTGGGAGATAGGCATGTTACCACTCTCATCCACAAAATGCACCGATTTGCTTCCCCTAAGTAGTTGATTTACTTTTGCTGTCAGCTCATCAATCTTTTGTGTCTCCATGCTGCTCACTTTCTTGGATCTATCATACTCAGGAGACTTGTTGCTGGAGCTCGAAGCTAAGTTCTCAATCAGCTCAAAAGCGCCTTCCTTAGTCTTGGTCATAAAGTCGCCATTGCTGGCCGCATTCAACGCRTTCCTATAATCCCACTCAACACCATCATAGAAGATACCTAGGATCTGCTCATCCTTAAACCCGTGGTGAGGACACTCTCTTCTGTACTCCTTCAGCCTTTCCCAAGCTTCACAGAAAGCTTCTCCAGAATGCTGTTGGAACGAAGATATTTTGTTCCTCAAAGCTGCGGTTTTCGATTTGGTGTAAAAGTGATCCAAAAACGCTGCTCTAACCTCAGCCCATGTCGTCAATGAAGCTGATGGCAGTGACTTCAACCAACGTGAAGCCTTRTCCGCAAGTGAAAAAGGAAACAGCTTGCACTTGAGAAACTCGCTAGGCACTCCATTAGAACCTRTGGTGCTGCAAATTTCTTCAAAGTTTTCAATATGGTCCATCGGAATCTCAGCTGGAAGCCCGTGGAAAAGGTGTTGCTTCACCAACGAAATCAATTGAGGTTTGATTTCAAAGTCTTGCCTCTGAATGGTAGGAGGCACGATGGCAGCTCGGTTTCGGTAATAGGCATGCGGATCGTCGCCGCCATTCCCCGGTTTGCAGCTTTAGTCTTTCTACGCATCGCTCTATCTCATCACGGAGCAACTGAACTTGAGCAGCCATTTCGTCTCTTGTTCAGCCATGTCAGCCGTGAGTTTTCTGCTCTCGCTCTAGCTCAGCTAGCGCTGAGATATTAATTGCGTCTTTCGTTTTCTAGTCATGCACCTGAAACATAAGGAAAAGAAAAGAGAAAAGAAAATTAGTAGCTTAGACTATATCTTAAATCAAAATCAAAGGTAACGAATTGGTCCCGGCAAGCCAAAAACTTGATACACGAGTTTTAACAATTAAATTACTGCGCACAGACAATCGCAGTAGTATAAGAGGAATCGAATCCACAGAGACCAAGGTTACACTATGATTTTGTGAGATTTTCAAATAAAGCTAAGACAGAATATGAGGTTGTTTTTAGTGACAGAGTTGCAAGCAAATAAAACGATGTAAATTCAATAATTAAAAGGCACTAGACTAGGGTATTTCTCCGGTATTTAGAGATGAAACTTGAGCAACTATTCAGGATTAAATTCAGCACAAGTCTAGAACTCAAATATAAAAGTAAGAACGACCCACTCTCGTGGCGCAAAACTCTTTATCTAACAGCCTAAATACCTAAACTCTCGTTTGGACCTAGGGATGAAGATAAGCATTAATGTATTGATTCGATATGTTCACAAGCAACCGCACCGACTCTCGTCGCCTACGAATGAATGCTCACCAATGTCTTTTCTAGCAACCTAAAACACTCTCGCGAATAGGTTTAACCTAAGATCATAGACTAAGTGATCAGTTTAATCTAAGCATTAAGTCTAACTATTGGCGAAGACAACATATATATGGATCCTATCTGTCCTCAACTTATCAACTCATGAATACCATTGAAACCCTAATCTAGCTAATGGAATTACTCAGCCATGGAAGAACAAATCACAACAATGGATAAAAAGGAATTCATGATTGATATTGAAATAGAATAAGGTTCAGAATTCTTCTCAAACAAAGTAGTGGTTGATCCTCTGGATATTACAAGCATGAACCAAAAATAATAAATCTCCAAAGATGTGATGAGAAATCGAGTGTGTATGAAGGAAAAACGATGTATGAGAGATTAGAGAACGAGAGCGAAGAAGAAAACTGCAGGAATGGGAGCGTGTGTTTTCAACTGGCGGCCCCCCTCTTTTTGTCCACGTCAGCACACCCAAAATTAGGTAAAAAGTCGAAACCCTTATTAATTTTTYGGAGCACCCTGGCGAGCATGTGCTCCCGAAACCGGACTGGGGTGCTCGCGTCTGGATTTTGCTCTATAGCTGCGATTTAATCTCTTTTTGCTCCAGAAGCTCAATTAGCTCCAGTCCATCAAATCCATTCCCCAAGACTTCATTTTAACCTGATAAGACTCAAAAACGACTCGAAAGACACAAAAAGACTCAAAAAGGGTTAGTTAATACAAGCTAAAAACCTAACATATCATAGTCTCCTGTACAATGCCCTCGCCAAACATGCTGCGCTCCCCCACTTGCGTCCAGCATAACGGCGTCCTGCATGGCCTACCGTACAATGCTTCATACGGTGCCATTCCGATACTCGATTGGTAGCTATTATTATAGGTGAATTCTACCAAGTTCAGGTAGTCCACCCAATGGCCACCCCAATCCAAAACACACATCCTCAACAAATCCTCAAGAGTCTGAATAGTCCTCTCGGATTGTCCGTCGGTCTGGGGATGATAAGCAGTGCTCAAGTGTACCTTAGTACCCATTTCCTCCTGAAAAGCCCGCCAAAACAACGAGGTAAACTTACTATCCCGATCCGACACAATGCTCGCGGGTACTCCGTGTAACCGCACAATCTCATTAATGTACCTCCTTGCCAAAACCTTAGCTCCATCGGTTTTCTTGATGGCTAGGAAGTGAGCCGACTTCGTCAGACGATCAACAATAACCCAAATAGCATCTCTGCCCCGAGAATTTGGTAGCCCAACCACGAAATCCATTGTCACCATATCCCATTTCCACTCAGGAATGGGTAGACTCTGTAGTAACCCGCTGGGAACCTGATGTTCCGCTTTCACCAACTGGCAAGTCTTACAGCTAGCCACCCACTTAGCTACATCTCTCTTCATCCCAACCCAATGATAATACCGTTTCAAATCTCGGTACATTTTTGTCGCTCCGGGATGAATCGAGAATCGACTTTTATGTGCCTCTTGGAGAATGTCGCTCTTCAACTCCTCATCGTTAGGCACACATACCCGACCATTTATCAGAATGGTCCCGTTGCTCGAGACTTGGTATTCGGACTTCTCCGCCTTAGAAGCCCTAATCAACGCCTCATCTTTCTCTTGAGCAGTCCGAACTCTACTCAAAAGATCCGCTTGATTAGCAGCTTCTAGCCCCAAAGGCTGCCTCATCGGAGACCACACACAACGTAGGTCTAATCATACTCACGAGTCCTCGACATCTTTTTAATACTCGGAATCTATGCTTCCGGCTTAGCGTCATGGCAGATTAGCTTTTCGGATGGTAAGCTATTTCTAAATCATAGTCATAAGTTCTACCCAGCCTTTGTCTCAGAAGTTCAAGTCGGTTGAGTGAACACATACTTGAGACTTTAGTCGATATACACTTGGACCTTCACTCCATAAGATATGATCTCTATATCTTAAGGAAAACTACGCAGCTAACTCCAAATCATGAGTAGGATAGTTAGTCTGGGTGCTTTCTCAACTGCCTAGAAGCATAAGATATAACTTTCCCATGCTTGCATCACACACCTGACAGTCCAACCTCGAGCGTCAGTATAGACCACATATGGTTCCTTGGTCAGTCTTAACACTGTGCTTGATGATCAGCATTTCGAGCCTCAGAAACTCTCCTCACATTGCTGGGTCCATACAAAGGGACATCCTTTCCAGTCAGCCGTCCTAGGTTGAGCAATGCTCGAAACCTTTGAAGAACCTCTAATACCCGTAGTCAAAACTCCTTATCTCGGTTGCATTTCTTGGTCGGGCCATTCTCTAATGGCTTTAA
Source organism: Boechera stricta (assembly GCA_018361395.1). Lineage (NCBI taxonomy): Eukaryota > Viridiplantae > Streptophyta > Magnoliopsida > Brassicales > Brassicaceae > Boechera > Boechera stricta. The sequence continues at coordinate 18,355,503 of CM031539.1, read as the reverse complement.
TCTTCTCGAGGTCACTGATACCCCATTCTCGGATACCATGACCCAAAATCCGATCTCCCTTTGCCAAAAACTACACTTAGACAATTTGGCAAATAATTTTGTTCCTGACTTTTCCGATGCCTTCCTTAAATGATCCCCATGGTCATCAGAACTCTTGAACACAAGAATATCATCTATAAAGATGATCACGAACTCATCAAATATTCTCGAAACATGGTTCATTAACCTCATGAGCATGCATTCGTCAATCAAATGGCATTACCACGGCTTCGTAATGCCCGTACCTGTTCGGAAGGCCGTCTTCTGAATGTCCGACTCTTTGATAGGAATCTGGTGATATCCAGAAGCCAAATCGATCTTCGAGAACCAAGTAGCACCTCTCAATTGATCCAACAACTCATCGATCCTCGGAAGAGGGTACTTGTTCTTAATTGTCACTCGGTTAAGACCTCGATAATCAATGCGTAACCGAAAACTTCATCCTTCTTTTTCCGAAACAAAACCGGGCGCTCCCCCACGGAGGCTGCTCGGTCTTATGAATCCTTTATCCAAGAGCTCTCAACTGCTTTTTAAGCTGCACTCATCGCAGGGGCCATACGATAGGGAGCCTTAGAAATGGGAGCCGTTCCCGGTTCTAACTCAATCACGAAAGGATCCGACCTCGGTGGTGGCAATCCTCTCAACGGCTCAAACACATCCTCAAATTCTCTTACTACGGGATGTTTTGAATCACCATTTCTCCGACTTCCTCGGGTATCGAGATAGTCGCGAGATACACTTCACACCCATTCTCGATCATTTTCTCGCTTGTATGGCCGAGATCACCAAACTTCCGATGTAGGTCTTGCCGAGACCCTTTTTCCGCGATCGACTCAGAACTCTACTGCGCCTCATGACAATCCAAATGGGCTTTATACTTTCCACCAATCCATGCCCAAAATGATGTCATAGATCTCGAACCTGATCATATCCGAGGTTTGACTTCTCGATATGAATTCTACATTCCTCGCTAACTACGAGCCCAAATACTCGACCACGGCCACCAACCTTTCTCACTTGCTCGCTAGGCTCTTCAGGAGACTTCCTCTTTCACTAACTCCGGGTAACGAAACAATGCGTCGCAGGTCAAATACTTGTGAACTAACCCTCCCACATCCAAGGTTCTAAAAAATACTTTATCAAATACCACAAGCACCCAAACACTACAGAATACAATACAAAAGATTAGAATTCTAACCGGTGATCGGTTTGGTGTTGCTCCCTTCCCAGACTCGATACTCAAAGAGTAAGTTCGAGTCACCAGCTGTCGCTTTGTTGGTGGAGTCTCGACCTTTGTCCTTGTTGCACTGGGCATGACGACTTGAGATGTCCCCATTGCAATGGAAACAAGTCCGTCTCCTTAATCGGGCGATTTGCATCATCCGGTGATCCTTAGCTCCGCGCGGAAACACCGGATTGCATACTTACTCTTGAAGTGCCTTCCTCTTTTTGTCCTTGCGGACTTACCACCTCCCCAATCAGTAGTATTCGCCTTAGTGGGGATTATCGCGGTGGCTGCTTTCGACTCCATGCATTCCCGATGATGGCCGCCTCTCACCGGCAGAGATATAATTTCGGACAATACATTCCTCATCGAGGCGCATACCACGGAGGAATCGTCGCACTTGGGCTTGCTCATCTCAAGACCTCTTCCCAAATATTTTCGGAGTCGATTAAACTCCGTTTCATACTCTCGGACCGTCCTCTCTCCTTGAGCCAATTCTAAAAACTCCGTTTCCAAGCGGTCCAACTACTTAACGGGAAATATTTGAGGTTGAACTCTTCACAGAATTCCTCCCATTACACCATTGGCTCTTCTAAACACATTCCTCCACCACAAATCGCGTCTCCCTACAGGTAATGCACGATGTCTACTTTATACTCCTCGGGCATCTTATTGAGTGGAAGTTCCTCTCATCCTTGATCTCCACTTCAGCTTAACGGTTTGGCACCCCAACTTTGTACCAAGTTTCTGCATGATCCATCACGGAAGATAAGATGGAATCATTTGCCCACTGCTCAAGCCCGACTCTTGGTGGTTCTTCACCTCTTGGTGGCATCTCTGGGCTGGTACCGGTCTGGTAACCTCTCCAAAATCTGAGCCAACATTCCCATCATCGCCCCGATTTTGACCAGCTTGTTGATGAACTAACTTGTGGTTCAGCGCCAACAGGAGCTGCACCTCCAACTCCGACGTCTTCACCACCGGCAACATTATCAACTTCTCTTGATCATCACCATTGGGGCTCCATTCCCACCACACGCGCTACCCGCCACTTCTCTCAATCTTCTTACTCTCACCATCCTTTAAAAGCAACAAAGATTCAACACACAAAACTCACTAACATAAACACAGAAGTCTTACCGTGGAACCTTTTCTCGGCGGAAGAGGATGATCAACACCCACAATCACATAACCACATATACACTCGTATAAAATCAATCAAACAAACAATCACGAGCAAAGCAAGACACCTCACAACGTCTAGAACCGCTTCCTCGATACAAATTGACACGCCCATCCCGATTACGAAGATGAAAAGCGGAAAGGGATAAAATCTGAGATAAATTTTTTTTTTTTTTTTTTTACATGATCGATTCTAAAAATCGATAAACTTTTCCAAGTCATTTGAGACATCTTTTTTATCTCAACTCCCAAACATCATCGAACAAGCCCGACATTATTCATATTTGGTCGATAACTCTCTTGGATCTATGCCGCGAGATTCACGTGGTCACGCGCGACGAATAACTCATCGAATCCAATAACCCCAGATTAGTGCGTTAAACTGCCCAGCCCACCTAGCGTATTGGAATCAATAGGATTCAATAAGCCAGTCCGCACGGGATAAACCGCTGACCGACTAACATATTAGAATCGAATACTCGGTTCTAATAAGTTAAGAATCACAGGGATAAACCCGCTAACTACTAACATATTAGAATCCAATACTCAGTTCGATAAGTTAAGTCCAGCCGGGATAAACCCTGACCGACCTAGCATATTAGAGTCCAACACCTGGATTCGAATAAGCTAAGTCCAACAGGTGACTAAATCCATCGAAATCCAGTACCACGGATGCCGAATGAAATCGCGGATCCAATACCCTTTGGATCCCCAACCGGTCACGTGGTTAACCTCAGAATCCTTACTCCGGATTCATTCGGCCCCCTCGGCGGCCCACTCCGTCAGGTTAAAACAACCCATGCACGACCTCGGGGGTATCTCCATGGGCAGATAAGCCACGACCACGTCTCGAGATCTCGGGACACTCGATCCCACAGCCCCATCGAACAAATAACGAAACAACGCGGCTCGACCTTGACAACACATGAATCATCCCTCATGTGTCACCGTCGATATATGAAATACCCATCATATACTCGATGTCGAAATGACGTTCGTGATAAACAATCACGGATCGGCCAGAAAACAACTTTATTACAACATCAACACCCATAATGCAGCGAAGTCAATGACTTATACAGCGAAAGTCAAAGACTTTTATACGAAAATACAACATCTTGTACCACGAGGTACGACTCGGGAATACGGATGTTACAATCTAACCCAAGCACAATGTACTTTCCAGAATGGATATATAAGGATCTTGAGAAAGGAGTCAATGGACGGCTTTTCGAGATTGGAATCACCAACGAAGAAGAAGAGATAGCAAAGAAGATGACGTTGGTGGGTTTGTGGTGTATCAGCCTTTCCCATCAGATCGGCCACCAATGAACATAATAGTAGATATGATGGAAACAAGTTTGGAAGCTCTTGAAGTCCCTCCTAAGCCTTCTTTGCAAATTCCTACAGCAGCATTTCTCTCCGAATCTTCATGGATTACAGAGGAGGATTCAATCCCCTCGGAGCTATTGGCATGCTATGCACCACAAACTGAAAACCAAATCCATCAGATTTTGTCTTCACTGTAAGCGTTTTTCATAAATATTACAAAGAACGTACCTTTTCAAAAGAATAAGGTAGTGAAGATCAGTGTCGTGCACAGGTTTACGGAGGCTTAAACCGAAAAAAAATATGTGGCATTTTTCATATAAAAAATATTACTAATTATGTGGCATTTTCTTTATCCTAATTATTTTTATCACTAAATGTGGCCTTATTTTACTACATACTAAAATAAAAATGTTAAATTTACATAATTTCCTTAGAATATAAATAATAACATTTATAAATATATAAAGTTTATCAAATACACAATAATACATATTAAAAAACGTGGTCTAATTTTTTTTAAAAAAATTGATGACCTAAGGCGAATGTTTTTTTTATAACAGTAGACACGGCTCTAGTGAAGATATTTCTAGCGTCTTTTTTAGCAGTCAAGTCTTATTAAGTAAAGAGTATAACGTTTGATACATAATTGAAACTTTAAACCTAAGGCTTTGACGTTGCTCATGAAAATCTGATCAAATTGTTGTCTTTTCCAATTTCCTAAATCCTCTGTTGTTGATAAATCAAAGGCAGCTTTAGAGGATGGAGACAGTACCAACAGATTTAGGAGAGAGTATAGTGTAGGAACTGACTTTAGCTGATTTCTGTAAAAGGATATGTAGTAATAATTGTAGGGCAAAAATTAGAGCTGTCAATTGGACCTGTCTATATCTATATGGGCCGTCCCGCGGAACTCAAGGAAACAAATTGAGAAAGGGTTTAAAACCCAAAGGAGACGAAAAAGATTCTGGAGTTTCGTGATGTTCTGTCTTCTGGTTAATGGGGAAGAGATTAAATTTGAGATTTTGATTTTAGGGAGAAGAAATCAAATTTTCCCCAAATCAATTTCTGAATTTCAGAAAAACCCTATTTTTTAGTGTTAGTGTCCATAACCGCACGGTCTAGCCCGCTTTTGACCATTGCCCATTTGGACCACTTTTTATTTGGGCCAAATTATGACAGCCCCGTAACATTGCGGACTGGGCCAAGCCCATGGATATCTCGCCAGTTGACATCCCTAACAAAAATGATCTATCCTTTCTGATAAAATGATGTGCTTTTGCACATAACTAGAATGCATAGAGAATTCGGTTCTGCGAAAAGACTCGCCAGGCGGAAATCAAATTGTGGTTGTGACTGTTAAGATTTGACTGAGTCACTCAGGGAAATCTTTACGAGGGCGGAAGACATTATGAACAGAGAGGAGATGAGATCAAAAGTTGATCACAGAAGTAGAATAGAGAGGAGAAGAGATAGTGTGAGTCGGCTTTGTCCGCTAGGTGCTTGTGCATAGGTTGATGGGGCTCCTGGGGCTAAGGTTGGGGATTTTTCTGTAACCGGAGGTAGTGGTGGCTCAATGACATCAGCGTCTGTGATAATTAGGTTTGGAGCTTGGGCTGGAGGTAAGGACGAAGGAGTCATTTCGGTTAAGAGGACACCGGGTTGGAGAGGGGACATATAAGGTGGTATTTCTTTGCTGCCCAAACATCGATTCCCTACGGAAGAGAAAAAAAGTTAGACATTGATGCTAATGGTAATCATTTTTTTGTGAAGCATTTGGTGAAAATTTTGGGCAACTTACTTTTGTATCTTGCAGCTGTGAAAGGGAACTCTGTGATGGTTCCATTGATACCGGCTAAAGAGATATATGTGTTTATCTCAACGGTTGCATCAGCGAAGAAGTCAAATGGTTGAGAGACAAACTCATTCTGAAACAGTTCTACATAAACCGGGAGCTGAGACTTCTGCAGTCTCTCCACAACATCGGTTTGCCCAGACAGGAAATCACCAGCGATAGGAAAGACTGAATCTTTGCTGATGACAACAGCGTTAGCGAATTTCTTTATTTCTTTGATACCATAGTCAAATATATCACGAATGGTTTCTTTTAATTTGTAGACAGTCTCGTACTTGCTCTGCTTCTTGAAGTCAACTAAAACTGAGCTGTTCGTAGACTGAATAATGACCTTTGTTGCGGTTGTTCCATTGCTGTAACCAGTTTCCGTGAGTGTATCGAGAACCGCTTTAACCACGTCGAGCCCTTGCTTCTCTCTCAAGTATGCTGCATTCTGAGGGACACAAAAAAACATGGCGGTGTGACTGATAAAACCTCAAGACTAAGAGGTACATGAAAACTCACCTCTACACTGATCAAAACACCGGAGAGGGAAGTGGATTTGTTTGCCAAGTCTAAGAACTCAGAAAGCGAAATAAGGTTCCCAGAATTTCTCTCATTCGGATTCCTAAACATACTGTAAACCCAGTAGAGGTTTGAAATAGCAGCTGCAGAAAAGATGTCAGAAGAATGTAAAATTGTTAAGAAACAGATATTCACATCTATATGTAACCTCTTTAAGTTAAGTAGGAGTAGAAACAGAAGCTTTCATACTAGTTACTATAATTAGTAGGACAAAGAGTTTGGAGAACAGACTAGCATATGTCTGAAGCAAGCGGAAAATTTGAAGGAAAACTTACGAGTCAAATTCTTGATCTCAGGCCATGTGAGACTAAAAGTGTATATTCCATCAACTGAGCTAATCTCAGGAACAGTTGTTGAACGGTTTCTGAGAGGCGTTAGGGCGACCGTTGTACTGTCCCTGAGATCTATCGAACTTAAGCAAAAGGGTTTGCCATCCCTAGACATTTGGACAGAGCAATCGATAACATCAACACCATCTTTGATTGCCTTCTCATATGCCAAGTCCGTACATCCAGGATAGTCCCCACTCGCACCATCTTTTGATATAACCAGAAAATCCACTGAGGCATATGCATGAACCATTTGGTAGATGATAAAGTCGATCATAGGTTTCTATTTGTAAGGAAAGAAAATAATGCAAATTACTCTCATTACCTTGTTTTTTAGCGTTTCTGCCAATGTGGGAGAAGCAGTCTGAGGAAAATATGTAAAGGAAATGTTTTATTTTGAGTATTTCTATCAATGTTTAAGGGCAAAAATTGTGTCTGCAAAAGAGATTTTGCTTACCAACTGATGCAGATGCAGTAATGGGAAAATCAGACAGCACACCATCCACAGAGAAATCACCATTGTCCACAAAGGATAGATACTCAGAAACCGGATCAAAACTGTAGTTATATGCAATATACACATCATTTGCAAAACCTGACACATATACTTCTAATCCTGCTTTGTGAGCATCTTGAACTAAGGATGTAGGAGGAAGCAAGTACTGCCTGTCATCGAGTGGCAATATGTAAGACTTTGGAACGAGAATCCCTGAAGCAAACATCTTGACAAAAGTTAGGTTATTCAAGATAGAACCGTAGGTTCGGTTTGTTGTGGGCTCAAAATCTTCTTTCCCAAGAAACTGGAACACGAAACCCGGCCCATTACTACTGAAACGACCAGCAATTTTTCTAAAGAAATTCACTTCAGGGGAAGATATGAAGTCAATGGAAACAGTTCTTGAAGCTGATAATAGAAAACTGCTCATACTAAAATTTTGTTGCTCATAGAACGCATCGTGCTGAACATTTAACCAGAAGAATGCTGGTTTCATCTGCGTGGCTACATTTTGAACCGTTGAAATATCGTATCCATTTTGATCAAATTTTTCTGATCGCGATAATATTCCTCGGATCACTAAGGCAAAATGAAAAAAAAAAAAAGAAACAAAAAACATTTGTGAGAAGTTACAAGAAAACAAAACTTGTTTATGTAACACTCTACAAAAGTGCTAACTGAATCATAAACACTTACAAGAAACATTCCCGACATCTTTCAAGGAGAAATCAATGGTGAACCAACCCTTAGTAGGGACTCCATTAACCAAGTAAGATTTTTGACGATTTGGGTAAACATATTCAATATTTGAAGCATTGGCCAAAGTTAAATCAGGGAAGCAAATTCCAACTCCATCTTTTGTTAGCTGAACATCACACCATTGAACAACATCAGCTACACTTGTTAGGTTTGCTAATTGGTAAGCAGCGAGACTCGAATCTGGAAACATTCCAGAAAACCCACCACGAGCAATCACACGAGGAGCATCACCTGGTAAAAGATAAAATAATCAAAAGTTGTTTTATTTCAAGAGACAAAAGTTATTATTGGAGTTCGATACTTAGGAAGCGCCCTTTATTGACCAAAATCAACTTTTGCATAACTGTTTTTCTGAAAATAAACGAATCCATTGAAGAAATTAAAGTGAAGTTACTATCTATAATTCTCCCAACTTTGTTCTACTATATATTATAATGAAATCACGACTCTGAGCACACACACACCAAAAAAAAACCAAAAAAAAAAACAGAGAGAAAGTGAGAGCACTCTCACCACTGAGCGTCTGCCATGGACTTCTAGATCCTTGCGCATCGATCTGAGCGGCAAACAGTTGAATCAGAACGACACCACAGAGTAAACACGTTGAAGATTGTAACCCTCGCATTTTTTGATTGCCTTGAAAGGAGGAACTCATTGGTAACTTCACCAGCTACTTTCTTCTCAGATCAAGATTCGAGAAAAACTCTAAAACTGGTTAATTCTAGAGGGGATATCAATTTGATTTCAATTTAACTGTCACGGTAAACTCTAAAACTGGTTGACTTTTCCAGTCTTCTAAAAATTCTCTATCGACGTCGATATGTTAAAAGGATGAAGCCAACCAGATTTAAGTGAATGTATGGTATAGGTTTTCCTACAAGTCTCGTGGTCCATATGTTTACTTTTCAAGTCTACTCAAGCTTTTATGGTAGATAAGTCAAAGGCAACTTTGAAGGATGAAGAACTGAAAAACAGATATAAGAGAAAGTATGGTATAAGTTCCTCTCATTCCCACACAAGATTTAAATCAGTGTTTATATATTACAGATATCCTTATCGAGTTAGGTTTTCACTGGGTTTTCTTTTCCGAGCAAGTTCTTACGAAGTGACCTTTTTGTGATATCAACAAAAGTTTTAATAAAATTTGATTAAAAAAGCTCCACTATTCCACCTCTACTTGGTCTCTCTCTCTCTCTCTCTCTCTCTCTCTCTTTGATTCCTCTGAACACAAGACACACATTCGTAAATCTCCACCACCTCATGTACAATCTCCCCACTTCTTGTCTGGTCTTTTTCTTCCTCTCCTCCTTATTCTACTATCTTCCTTGTGCTTCAAGTAAAGAAGGACTTGCGTGGTGTGAGACTATTCAGTTTCATTGTGGGAACATCACCGCGGGTTTCCCCTTCTGGGGTGGGAATCGTCCTGAACCTTGCGGTCATGCGTCGCTGGAGCTTCGCTGCAACAGCAAAAACATCACCTCTTTAAACATCTTAAACCATGAGTACAATGTTCTCCATATAAATCAAACATCTAATACTCTTAGACTTGTCAGAGCTGATTTTTTAGGCTCTTTTTGCTCTGCTTCATTCAAAACCACAACCTTGTCTCCCAAAATCTCTGAGCTTCCAAACTACAAGAGCCTCACCATTTTATATCACTGCAACCCTCGTCTGCACTACGTTTCGGGTTATACATGTCCTGGGAGAGGTGTTGTCTCAGCTTATCAAAACCCTGTTTATCAAAGATCCTGCCAAGAAAATTTCACTGTGAGCGTTCCTGAGACATATTTTCCAGAAGAGAAAGAATTGAATTTAACTCATTTGGAAAGTGTTCTAAGAGAAGGAGTTGAGGTGATGGTGAATACTGATGAGATAACGTGTGAAGAATGTTTGTCCTCAAGTAAGTTTCACTAAGTATTAATTGTTACATTTTCTTCTTCTTACTTTTTATTCTTTTTACTTTTTGCAAATATCGATGCTTTGTGTGATCCCATCTTGTGTTTTATCAGCTTATGAGCATTACGAACGCTGCAATCAACCATTTCGCTGCGGCGATCAGACCAGTCTCTTGTACCCTTTCTGGGTACGTGGCAGAGAAGACTGCGGCCACCCCGACTTCAAGCTTGATTGTAGCAAAGGATTCGCAGAGCTTACCATCTCCTTAGCGACGTACAGAATCTTAGAAGCTAACTATAACTCTCGTATCATAAGACTCGCAAGATTGGATTATATCGACAATCTGTGTCCCCCATACGCACAAAATGCGACGTTTCTTGAAAGCGTCCTTCCATTCGCTCCTCACACCGAGATGCTAACAATTTACTACGGCTGCCAAAAATTGTCATCTCTTAATGCTTACTTTGGAGAGCTTCATTGTAAGGGTGACAAAAGAGCTATAACAAACTACTATGTGACGAGAAACCTCTCATCTCCTTCACTATACGAAAATAATGGCCTTTTATTTGACAACTTGAGGGGAAATTGCAAAAATGGCGTCAGTATACCTGTGTATGGATCGGCGCTGAACACACTGCGTCTAGATAATCTACAGAAGACTCTTGAAAAGGGTTTCCAGGTTGAGCTTAATGGAGACTGTTCAAGGTGCATAGAATCTAAGGGTGCTTGTGGATACAATCAGACTTCAAGAAAATTTGTCTGCTATTGTAACGATGGGACCTATGGCAATAATTGTGGCTCTGGAAAGAGTAGTCATGGTAAACCATTATATTCACCAAGTTTGTTTCTTTCATCTTTTTCCCATTTCGAGATCATGTTTGGTTCTTTTCTGAGAAATATTACTTTTCAATGGTTGTACAGGGACTTTTGTCAACTTACTTCCTATAGGTTAGCTTCCTGGCCAGAGAGACTATGATCTGTTCTCAATTCCTAGATCAATAAAGAAGTTACTAAATCAAACATTTTTCTCTGGTTTTCACTTTCAGGTTCAGTAGCAGGGGTTCTTTTGCTTCTGGTTTTGTTAACATTGTTTCTCCGTTTTCTTCGGGTGAGAGAAATAAGACTGAGACACCAGAACCTGAAGGCTCTTATCCCACTCGAACACTATACTTACGCACAAGTGAAGAGAATTACAAAGTCATTTGCGGAAGTGGTTGGGACAGGCGGATTTGGAATTGTTTATCGAGGAACACTTGGTGACGGCCGTATGGTTGCAGTGAAGGTCTTGAAAGACTCAAAGGGTAATGGTGAAGACTTCATAAATGAAGTTGCGAGCATGAGCAGAACGTCTCATCTCAACATTGTTTCCTTGCTTGGTTTCTGCTCTGAAGGTTCTAAAAGGGCAATTATATATGAGTTTTTGGAAAATGGGTCACTTGATAAGTTCCTTTCAGGCAAGAGCTCAATGAATTTGGATTGGACGGCTCTATATAATATTGCGCTAGGAGTTGCTCGTGGTCTAGAGTACTTGCACCATGGATGCAAGACAAGGATTGTACATTTCGACATTAAACCACAAAATGTACTCTTAGATGACAATTTCTGCCCCAAAGTTTCTGACTTTGGCCTCGCTAAGCTCTGTGAGAAAAAAGAGAGCATCTTGTCAATGCTGGACACGAGAGGTACCATAGGGTACATTGCACCAGAGCTGATCTCCAGAGTTTATGGGAATGTGTCGCACAAGTCAGATGTGTATAGCTATGGAATGTTGGTTCTTGATATGATTGGTGCAAGGAACAAAGAAAAAGCTAATCAATCCTCTGCTTCTAGCACAAGTACAATATACTTTCCTGAATGGATCTATAAGGATCTTGAGAAGGGAGACGATGGAAGGCTTCATGGGAATGGAATCACCTGCGAAGAAGAAGATATAGCAAAGAAGATGACATTGGTGAGTCTATGGTGTATTCAGCCTTCCCCATCAGATCGCCCACCGATGAACAGAGTTTTAGAGATGATGGAAGGACACTTGGATGCTCTTGAAGTCCCTCCTAGGCCGGTTTTTCAAATTCCCAATGTGCCTCTACAAGGATCTTCAACATTTTCAGAGGATATTTTTGTTTATACAGAAGGATGATCCAAGAAGCCTCCATGGAACCCATCAAAGCACTAAAGTACATTTATCCAAAAATGTCATATATTATCTACATTCTGGTTTACCCAGAGGGCTTTTCTGTTAAACTAGTTTGATTTTTATTTTTTTTACTATGCTAAACTAGTTAATACCGATAAAACTTGTAGGCGTTACACGCAAACATGAGATCAAAACCTTTTCATCTACAAATAACCCAAGCTGTCATCAGACTAGACCTTTTTTCTTTTAAAACCATCAGAATAAACTACTACTTTATCTTTGCTGTTGTTTCCAAAAACCTACCGTATCAATTCTCTGGAGACAGTAATAAAGAACAATGTATCTCACAGTTATTAATTAACAAAACCCATTTAAAGGATTTGAGCAATGGAAGCATGAACACAAACATTCATCCAGGTATTCGATGAGTCATTATTGCCAAGCCTTAATGCTTGCTCCTGTTCAAACATTTACATGTCTAAGAACTTGATTTAGTTTGAAGAGAAACTAGACCGTTTCATATATGAGTGAAAGTTAAGTCTTTGACGGTAGCGGTAAAGAGCTGATCAAATTATTGACTTTTTAAGTCTCTTGAAACCTCTTTGGTCAGATTTAAAGGATGAAGATAAAAAAGATTTAGGAGATAAAGGATAGTATATATGGTATTGGTTTATCGGCAAGTCCCATCTCATTCCCACTAAAGATTGAATTCCGTGTTTTGCAGAGTAGACAAATGCCCAAGGCCCACTAAAGATAATTTTCCATGTTTTACCTCATTTTCCGAGAAAATTCTCAGGAATAGACGTTTAGGTGATATCAACAAATGTTTTAGAAATAGTAACAAAAAAAACTGAAGGGCAAACATTATTTATCATAGTTGATCTAGCGAATGACCAAATACTATTCATATGTTTTTTTTCTTCACCACCTTCTTAATCATATCCAGGGAAAAAAATATATGAGGAACATCCAATAACCAATCTTTCTCTGTGTTAATTTTGTGTTTTTGGCTTAAAAATAACATAGTGGAGAGACGAGTCTTTCTGAGTCAACTAATAAAGCCATTGGATTAATGTTCTCGAGTCTCTCTGCGTTTGTTTACTATGAGTCCACTTATAAAGCCAATTGATAAAAATGCTCTTGAGTCTCTCTGTACTTCTCCTCTATGAGTTCAATGCTTATACATTAAGAGATTAAACATAAAACCTAGCTTTAAACGATAAATCTAATATTTTTGTTTTTCCATTTATGTAAGTTACAGATGAATTCCCGGCCAGGTAATCCGACAAAGCTGGTAATACGATCTTAACGCTTTTATTCTGAGGTGTTGTTCTGATTCATCTGTTTGCTTCTCAAATCGATGCTCAAAGATCTAGAAGTCCAGGGGAGACGCTCAGTGGTGAGAGTTGTTCTCACTTTCTCTCTTTCTTTCTTTTGCGCTTGGTTTTCAAGAAAATAGGTTAAAACAAGAGAACTTAAGTCCAATAATTACTTTTGATTGTGGGAGCATAAATACTTTTGTCTCTTGTATTAAGATAACTTCGGATTAGTTTTTATTTATTTATTACCAGGTGATTGCTCGTGGTGGGTTTTCTGGAATGTTTCCAGATTCGAGTCTCGCTGCTTTCCAATTTGCAACCCTGACAAGATAGCTGATTGAAAAGACCCACCCCAAAAGGAAAAGACGAAAACGCGCAGAAATCATAAAAAAACAGAATTTTTAAAACTTTTCTTAAAACATAAAAAAATCATTCGAGTAAAACCCTTTTTCTATGTATCCAAGTCAAATACTAAACATCTAACTTAAAATAAAACGATTAGGTTTCAGGACATGGATCGTCGATCGCAAGGATCGATTGATCCGTCGAAAAGTTCCGAAAATGCCGGATCAGCAGCGAGAGCGTTCGATCTGGCCGTCGATCGATCACGATGATCGATCCTGTCGGATCGGTCGTTCTCGACTCCAAAGACAAAGCTTCTTGGACCGACTAGGGATCGATCGATCGTCGCCGTGATCGGTCGATCGACTAAATCAGAAGTTTTGCCCAGCAATGCGAGGATCGTCGATCTCGCGGGATCGATCGGTCTGTTCTTCGATTCTTAATTTCTGGCAAAATCGACCACTTCACGATCGATCGATCATGCGAAGATCGATCGATCTCTTCCCCACGGATCTCGACTAAGCGATACGGGATCGATCGTCATGTCGGATCGGTGATCGCCCTCTTGCCACTGCGCGAAAACAACAAAGCAAGCGATAGCATGCGAAATCAATTCATACCACGAGCCAATCACAGCTTGATCCTCCCTCCGAAAAAGATCTTGCATGCTTGAGCCGATATCAATCAAAACCGTAGAATTCAAGTATGACATATGAACAAAATATACCCAGAAGTCCCGTGCTCTCTAGATCATCCTCCGCCTTGGCAGGTTCATGGCTTCCCAGATGCTGCACACTTTTGCAAAGGATGCGCGTTGATAATCTTGGTGAGATCATAAAATGCCACGGCCATCAATATGATCGAGATTTACTTATTCTGATGTAACAACAACGAAACACATGCGTAATAGAGCTCATTACAACATAACAACACCTGACATGGCCAGACATGGAATCACACCCAATTAGTTACAGCTCTGCACCCAGAAATCACGCAAAAAGCAATGATCCATAGTCTGATCGTCTTTCACTGGCGTAATGAAGCGTACCACTTTCGCCTTTTGATGGCTTCAAGCCTTGATTCTCTTTTACCACTCAACCAACCAAGGTATCACCAAATCACTAACAAGTCCAAAAACACTTCTCGAAGTGACGACAAATGTCGAGCTCGGATTGCTCCCCCCAAAATCGGATTTCTCTTTTCAAACACAGAGCTTTAGTCAATCAACCTTATCTCTTGCCCTAGATCATATCTCGAAATTTCCTTCGGTGGAACTCAAGATAAGCCTTTCAACAACCTATCTACAAAATTTCAGCCAAACCTAACAAGATTAGAGTGTCCAAACACTCCATCAAACTCAGTCCGTCGCTACAGACCGAAAACAGAGCATTCTAGGGAGAAAAATCATATCTCATAAACCACTCAACATAACCCCACGAAATTTGGTAGATAATTAGGCAAGAGATTGAAGAACTTACCCACAAATTCTCAGCTCAATCCGAGCTCGTTTGCTACCCCGATCAAAGCTCACAACTCAACTCAAAAACTCTGTTTTTTCCAAGCTGTTTCTCTTTCTCTTCTCCTCCTCCTTCTTCTCCTTCTTTCTCTCCTTCTCTTGCTTCTCCTCTCTCTTTCTCTAGCTCTCTCTAGAACTCTCTCTCAAATGCTCAAGGATGAGTATGTATAGAGGAGAAAGAAGACTCTAAATTGTGGAGAAGAAGATGATACTATGTGTATCTTGGTTTAATTAAATTAAACCAAACCCATTAATTCACTAAACCGGTTTTTCAAACCAATTCCTTAATCCCATCAATTATTTCTCTCGGTTTAGTGATTCCGTTAAACCTCAGAAATATTTGAGACACCTCCCATCTCAAAATATTTCTTCCGCTCCGATAAATCGAATTACCGCAATCGATTTAACGAACCACGGGATTACTTCTCGGCGATCATCCTTTGATCGATTCAACCCAAACACCGCCCATTTGGCCGTTAATCGAGCTCGATATTATCCATATCACATTTCATCCCACATTTCCGCTAAAACACTGTTCATTCCTCAAAACACTATTCATTCCGCAAAAATACTATTCCGAACCAATTCAACCCGAATTGGTTCCGAAACGATTAATCTTCCGATTAAGCAAACCAATAGCAACCCCGTAAATTATAAATCGAGCTCCCCATTATTCCTATCCTCTCAAGCATGCAACACGGTACAAGACTTTTACGACATCCAATAACAGCTTGTACCGCAAGAAATGTAATAACTTTTATTACAAGGAAACGACTTGGGATACGGATGTTACACTGATGTTGTTCAGTGGTGTGATGTTCAGCTAACAAAAGATGGAGTTGGGATTTGCTTCCCTGATTTAAATTTGGCCATTGCTTCAAATATTCAATATATATTTTGTTTTGTTTTGAATAGAATGTTAAATTTTATTCGAATCCAAAAAAATTGGGGTAGTTCGGGAACTACAGATAACATGGTTGTGAGCCAAGAAGCAAGTTTTGAAAGTAAGGATTGCGACTAAAACCTTTACCCGGTTAATGGAGTCTCTACTCAGGGTTGGTTCACCATTGATTTTTCCTTGAGAGATCTCAAGGATGCTAATTGTAAGTGTTTATGATTCAGTTAGTGCATTTGTAAAGTGTTACAAAAACAAGTTTTGCGTTTCATGTAACTTCTCACGTAAGTTTTTTTTTTCTTTTTACGTATCTGAGGAATATTATCGCGATCAGATATATTTGATGGAAACAATTACGCAATTTTGACGCTTCAAAACGTATCCACTAAGATAAAACCAAATGGTCTTTGGTTAAATGTGCAGCACAATGCGTTCTACGAGCAACAAAATTTTAGCATGAGCAGTTTTCTAATATTTTTATTGCATCAAAAAAAGTTTTGGTGTTGTCTTCTCTAATTAAATAAAAAATTGTGAAGGATTCTAGACATGATAATTTTTTTTTCTTACGTGTAATTAGTTATAGAAAAATATTGATTATAACAAAAAAAAATATTTTAAAATTTTAATTTTTTTTTTGTCATTTATTTTTAAGAAATGATAAAATTAAGAAAATCTCTCGATTATTAATTTATGGATAAATTAATACCTCTATAAACTAATAAAATATCTTAGTCCCGAGGTTTTACTGTATGTTTAGGAATCCTAACACAAAATAATTAACATCAATGCCCGACTTTGTTTTTCTTCTCCAGGGAATCGCTGTTTTGGCAGCAAAGAAATACCACCTTATATTTTTCCTGTTCAACCCAATGGCCTCTTAAACGTTGTGAGTCCTCAGTCCTTTCTTATAGCCCAAGCTCCATACCAGGTTTTCGCAGATGATGATGTCACTGAGCCACCACTACCTCCACTTATAGCAAAGGCCCCAATCTCAACCCCTGGAACCCCATCAACCTTTGGTCAAAGCAATTCACATATGTGGGATTTGCTAGCCAGAGAAATTTCAAACTGTTTTTGTTTCCAAGATAAAAAAGAAGTTACTAAGTAAACATTTCCTCTGTTTTTTCTAGTCGCGGGTTCAGTAGCATGAGTTTTTTTTGCTCCTGGTCTTATTAACCTTGTTTCTCTCTTTACTTCGGAAGAGAAAAACACCACAAAGACAACATAAATTGAAGGCTCTTATTCCACCCGAACACTATACTTATGCTCAAGTGAAGAGAATTACTAAGTCATTTTGCGGAAGATGTTGGGAGAGGCAGATTTGGAGTTGTTTATCGAGGAACAATTGGTGATGGCCGTATGGATGGGGTGAAGATATTGAAAGACTCAAGAGGTAATGGTGAAGACTTCATGAATGAACTTGCGAGCATGAGCAGAACTTCTCATCTCAACATTGTTTCCTTGATTGGTTTCTGCTCTGAAGGTTCCAAAAGCACAATTATATATGAGTGTTTGGGAAATGGGTAACTTGATAAGTTTCATCTCAGACGAGAACTCGGTGAATATGGATTGGATGGCACTATATAGAATTGCGCTAGGAGTTGTGTGTGGTCTAGAGTAGTTGCACGATGGCTACAATACAAGAGTTGTACATTTCGACATTAAACCACAAAATGGTCTCATAGATGACAATTTTTGCCCTAAAGTTTCAGATTTTGGCCTCGCTAAGTTCTGTTAGAAGAGAGAGAGCATCCTATCATTGCTGGACACAAGAGGTACCGTAGGGTACATTGTATCAGAGATGATCTCCAAAGTTTATGGGAATGTGTCACACAAGTTAGATGTGTATAGCTATGGAATGTTGGTTCTTGAGATGACTGGTGCAAGAACAAAAAAAAAGCTAATCACGCTTCTGCTGATAACAAAAGTCCAATGTACTTTCCTGAATGGGTATATAGGGAGCTTGAATTAGGAAAGTCAGGCAGGCATATTGAAAATGGAATCAACAGCACAGAAGAGGAGATAGCAAAGAAGATGACATTGGTGGGTTTGTGGTGTATTCAGCCTTCCCCACTAGATCGTCGTCCACCGATGAACAGAGTTGTAGAGATGGCAGAAGGACACTTGGATGCTCTTAATGTCCCTCCTAGGCATTTTTTTTCAAAATCCCAAAGTGTCTGTACAAGAATGTTCAACATTTTCAGAGGATATCTCTTCTTACATAGAAGGATGATCCAAGAAGCCACCATGGATCCTATCAAAGCACAAAAGTAGCTATACATTTATTTAGAAATGTCATATATTGTCTACATTCCAGATTAACCAGAGGACTTTTCTGTTAAACTACTTAATACAGATTTCTATGGCAATAAAATGTTCGAGGCGTTACACCCAAACATGAGATCAAGAATTTGAGTTTCATCTCTACAAATAACTCAAGCTTTCATCAGACTAGACCTTTTTTCCTTTTAAAACCATAAGAATAAACTACTACGTCATCTTTGTTGTTGTTTGCAAAACCTACTGTCTCAATTCTCTGGAGACAGCAATAAAGAAAAGTGTATGTCAAAGTTCTTAATTAACAAAACCCATTCAAAGGATTTGAGCAATAGAAGCATGAACGCAAACATTCATCCGAGTATTCACTGAGTCAATATTGCTAAACCTAAATGCTTTCTCTAACATCTATTTCTTTAAAACTTAATTTAGTTTGAAGAGAAACTAGACCGTTTGATGTATACGTGAAAGTTTCAACCTAAGTCTTTGACGGTAGTGGTAAAGAGCTGATAAAATTGTTGAATTTTCAAGTCTCCAAAACTCTCTTTGGTAAGCTTTAAAGGATGAAGATAAAAAAAATTTAGGAGATAGTATGGTATTGGTTTACCGGCAAGTCCCATCTCATTCCCAGTAAGATTAATTCCATGTTTTGCTCTGAGGACAAATTCCCAAGGCCCACGAAGATTCTTTTGCATGTTTTACCTCATTTTCCGAGAATAGACGTTTAGGTGATATAAACAAAGGTTTTAGAAATAGTAACCAAAGAAATTGTAGGGCAACGATTATTTATCATAGTTTATCTAGCAAATGACCAATACTATCATAGTTGATATCACAAAAAGGTCACTTCGTAAGAACATGCTCGGAAAAGAAAACCCAGTGAAAACCTCACTTTTTTTTGTATGAATGTTAAATTATATTCAAACCAAAAAAAAATTTATTCGTTTTTACATAAAAATGCAACTTTTAGTTGAAAGCTAATTTGAAAGAAAATCTGAAATTGGCTAAGTTGTTTTTAATGAACAGTTGCCTCGTTAAAACCCAAGGACAGAAAACCCGAGTGGGACAAAACTGTCGATGGGAAAAAGAGTACAATCTGTTCATTAAGAGCCATAGTAGATAGTAGCTGAATATGTTGAAAGGCTTTAGAGCCAGCGCCTTCGATGTTGATTGGATGCATATCACCATCAACGTGTAGAAAACTAAAGCTGAAGTCCATCTAGATATCTCTTTTCTCCCATCTCGTTCAACGAGCTCAAACGATTACGAACATCCTTGTCAATAAACTTGATAAGCAGGTCCGCAGATTTATGCTTCTCACCATATCGTCGAGAATTCCGTTCCCGCCATATATGATAAAGAGAAGTCTGAAAAGTGTATCTCAATAAGAACCTCTCCGTCTTCGATCGAGGTGTACGAAAAAGCTGATCCAGCTGACTCCAATCAGATGTATATGAAGCTCGAAGCAGTCCCTTGGTTAGCGTATGCCATATCGTTGTTGAGTATCTACATGAGAAGAAGAGGTGATTCCGTGTTTCCACATTCTCATCACAAAAAACACAACCGGTTGCTTGATCCGAGTTCCAATCTCTCATTTTATCCCCTGTTGACAAACGATTAAGAAAAGCCAACCAAGAGATAAAAGAGTATTTAGGTGTAGCATAAGAAAACCAAGCATTTTGAAACCAGTTCACTCTTTGGTATTTTGTTCGATATTCCTCCCAGGTCCCTTTAGTTGTGAAAATCGATTTGTATTTTTCATTTGGATGTCTTCACAAATGAATATCGTGAGCATCTGAATTATTCCTAGCACGGAGAAGCAGTAGTGTGGCTTCAATCTCCAGCAATTGAGAATTGCGATGTCGTCTTGGTCGGTAGGAGGTTATAGTTGTCTTCACCGTAGCTTCTAAAGGAATCCCCATATCAATCGTACCTCGTGATCTAACTATATCCAATAATCGTCCTTGAGGAAACCAATTATCTAACCAAAAGGAGCAAGATTCACCATTTCGAACCTCAACTTTATGAAACAGCTTTCCTACATCCTTATCTTTAACAATTTCTTCCACATCCAAGAACCAACGGCTGTAGTAGCCTTACTCAACCAGAATGAATTCTTTTGAATTAAATTCGCCCAAATCCAAGAGACCCAAATTGTTGGCTGCTTCGAAACAATTCTTCATATGAGCTTAAGACAACTAACTTTATTAGCGGTCCAAAGACACTTAATTCCCAATTCTCCTTCGACTTTTGGTTTACACACATCTATCCATGATATTTTTGCTTTTCTCGGGTTTAAATCGGGACTAGACCAAAGAAAAGCGGAGCATAACTTGTTGATTTCATCGAGGCACCTTTTAGGTAATAGAAAAGCCGAGCTCCAGAAATTAAAGATACTTACAATGACTGAAGTGAGCAATTGTACGCGTCCCGCGTAAGATAACATTCGGGTTGTCCATGAGCTAATCGTCGATCTGATCTTATCGAGAATCGGAGCATAATCCGTAGCAGTCATCCGTCTTGTTAACAGTGGGAGGCCCAAATATTTTACGGGAAGCTGGCCTGAAGCAAAAGGGAGATTGGCTAGAGTTTCAGTCCGCTGTTGGGGAGATAGACCAGCGGTGTAGATCGTTGTTTTTTCTAGATTGATACTCAGCCCCGAATAAACCTCAAATTGCTCAAATAGCTTCATAATAGCCTCAATTGATCGACGTTTCCCATCAGCAAATATCATCAAGTCGTCAGCGAAGCAGAGATGTGTTAACCTTATATTTCTACACTTGGGATGGTAGCCAAGCTTCCGCTGAACAGCAGCCTCATCAATTAGATTAGATAACACGTTCATGCAGATGACGAAAAGATATGGAGAGAGTGAGCAGCCTGGTCGTAAACCCCTTGTACTTCCAAAATACCCAGCATGATACAAAGTTTAATCCAATGAACAAACTTTGGAGGAAAGTTTGAAGCCTCTAGGGTGTTCAGCAGAAAATTCCATTGTATAGAGTCGAAAGCCTTCGAAATATCCACTTTCATCGCACACCTTGACGAAATAGAGTCTTTATGATAATCTTTTACCAGCTCTGACGCTAACAAAACATTCTGCATAAGAAGTCTGTCTTTCACAAAACCGGATTGATTTTGTGAAATAAGACGAGGAAGAAGCAGCTTGAGTCGATTCGCTAAAAATTTTGATATGATTTTGTATAACACATTGCAGCACGATATAGGACGGTAATCTTTTGCATTCTCCGTCTTCAGAATAAGTGATAGAATTGTAGAATTAACCCCTTTTGGCAAGAAACCCTTGATAAAAAAAAGATTGAATCGCCACAATCATATCTTTTCCTATAATCGGCCAAGAAGCTTTGAAAAATTCCACTGTAAACCCATCTGGCCCTGGAGATTATTGCTTGGCATAGCAAAAAGCACTTGCTGTATCTCCTCTCCTGTAATTTCTTGTATCAGCGCATCTTGATCAGCCGAAGAACATCGAAATTTCATTAAATCTTTCAATCGATCGATCGACAAACCCTCGAAATTACTTGTCCTATGATTCAAAAAATCCTTAAAGAACCCTGAAGCCTCCATTTTCAGCGCTTCTTGTTCTATTAAAACCTCACCATTAGCATCCGTTAACTCATTGATGGCATTATTTGCTCGACGAGACTTCAACTTCCTGTGAAAATAGGAGTTATTTTGATCTCCTACTTTAAGCCAATGAAGCTTTGAGCGTTGTTTCAGATATTGCTCCTCAATATCTGATAAGTGAGACCATCTCTCATAAGCGTCTAGCTCAGCAGCTGAAGAAACGTGAGATAGATTGGATAAAGTCTCCATTTGCGCTTGACATAAATGCTCAAAAGCCTTTTTAGTTCTCTTTGATATGTCTCCAAGATGTTCTTTACCAAGATTTCTCAAAGCTGGCTTCAAATCCTTAAGTTTTTTGGTCAAACGATGGAGGTCTGAAGTTGAAATGAAGAGCGAATCTGATCCTTGCCAATGCTCATTTACCAAATCATTAAACCCCGAGATTTTTGTCAAAACATTCACGAATTTAAAAGGCCGACGACCAACCTCTCTACGAGCTTGTAACACGATGCGACACACTAGAATAAGAGTTCTGGAAAATGCGCCCCCAAGCTTCATTTACTAAACAACGATCAAGCTTCTTGCAGACCAAACCACTGTCTTGCTTATTTGTCCAAGTAAACAATGGACCTTTGAAGACCAATTTTGAAAGTTTACAATGATTCAGCACCTCTTTAAAATCCAGCATTCCTGAACTCGGAGCAGCCAAAGACGAGTTGGAGTGCTCAGCGATGTCAACGATTTCGTTAAAATCCGCACTAATTATCCAAGCTTTATTTCTGAACATTGGAGAAGCTGAATGATTCTTTAGATCCGCCCATAAGTGCTTCCTTCCTGGAAATTCGAAGCATAAACAAATGTACAGAAAAATTTCACATCCAAACTATCCAACAAAATCGAACAAGTGATCAGTTGATCACTCTTAAATACCGGCGTAACACGCGTGTTTTCCTTCCAGGCAAACCAAATGACCCAACCGGTGACTTTCATAGTTAGAAATGAATGACCAATCTCTGAAAATTGAATCATAAAAAGAGGAAGCTTTACTTTCTTTGACTTTCGTCTCCAAAAGACCCCCAAGTTGCACATAACCATGATTTATCCAATCACGAATAACGGAATGTTTTTTAGATTTGTTTAGTCCGCGTACATGCCAAAAGAACCCTGACATCAATGTTTTTTGTTGAAGGCCCTTTTACTCGAAACACTTGGAATTCCTGTGTTTTGAGCAACGGGTTCTGATTTTTTATTGTATACCGATCGGGTCGACCTTGGTAGTGAAGGCCGTTGTTGATCGTGTTGAGAACTAACAGTAGTTTGCCCTGTTTCTGGCTGGCTAGCTGTTAGATGGTTCAAGGTATGAGTGATTTTAGTGATTTCACCTTCTTCAATTACCGTTTGAGTGTCTGTTGTTTTGGTGTACAACTCTGCTTCATCTTCCCCATTATCCTCTGCTAGTATGGAGAAACGAGATGGTGAAATAGGGAATATGTTCCCGGAGCCTGAATTAGGTGTGCTCTGTTTTTTCGGCGTTGGAGAAATTAATTTCCATTCTTCCTCCGGCCTCTCATCCCTTAGAGTGACATTTATAACAGAAGCATTTGTTCCAAGACTCGCCACAGCAGAATTCTCCCCGAGAGTGAGCACTTGATCTGTTTTCTGAGTCACCAACTGCCCAGCCAAAACATCGATGCTGCTTTCTACCTCTGCAACTACCGGCTTTGTTGAAGCAATCTCTTGGTTATCACTGGAGCGTTGAACAACCACTTCTTTCCTATGACATACGGTAGCAAAGTGACCCCATTTAGAGCATTTAGTGCACTTAGGGGGTAGCTAAGGGTATTGGAACTCCAGAAGCACATCCATGCCGTTTTTCGATTTGAATCTAAACGTTTTAGGGAGATTCTTTGTGAGGTCATCTTCAACGTAAACCTTTGCTTCATCAAAAATATTGCATAACTCTGTTTCCGGGTGCAATTTATGTGCTTCACCAACAACACTTGTTAGGAGTTTTATTCCTTCCCAAGAGAACATCGTTTGTGGAATGTTCTTAACCTTTACCCAAATAGGCAGAGTCTTCAAAGAAGGTTGGCTTTCCTCGCTGGCTGGACCATACTTGGAAACCACCATTGGTTTATCTGCAATATTCCAAAATCCTCTTCTAAGAATCCTCTCGCGCATATCCCGATCACGGATCCTAAACTTTATCGTTGAATCGTTGACCACATAAGCATCGATTCGCCTCGCTTTATCTCCATAGGACCAAATTTTGTTGACAATAATATGAACTTTGGCTATGTGTGGAGCTTTGTCAGGAAATTGACCTACGATGAGATCCTTCCAAAGTGGTGGAGAAGCCATGAATGCCTCGTCCGGTATCCAGCCGACCTGTTCTCCATCAACCAGATCGATCTGAACTTGAAATTTGGAGTTTGAAGCCTTACTCTGCACGATAGTAGCATAGGAAGGGGTTGAATTTGTTGTCATCGGAGATGACGATATTTTCGATTGTATTTCAGCATCCTCACGCTGAGAAACCACTAGATTAGAACTAATAGGTTCCTGAACCAAATCTGCAGAAGAAACGATTACCCCACCAGATAAACCCTTATCACCACTCTGCTCTGCTGTCGCCGTCGTTGCTAAGTCCTTCCCTGAATCACGAACAGCTGAAGCCGCCGCCGGATGATGGTTGAGTAACCATCACGCCGGAAACCAGCGACCGAAAACCCTAGTAGCCCACGCCAAAAATCGCCTTTCTAATCACCTTTGCCACGTCAGTAAGAGTAAAAAAAGCCTTTTTGTGTGAAAACCTAACTCGATAAGGATATCTGTAATATATAAACACTGATTTAAATCTTGTGTGGGAATGAGGGGAACTTGTTGGTAAACTTATACCATACTTTCTCTTATATCTGTTTTTCAGTTCTTCATCCTTCAAAGTTGCCTTTCACTTATCTACCATAAAAGCTTCAGAAGACTTGAAAAGTCAACATATGGACCACGAGACTTGTAGGAAAACCTAAACCATACATTTGTTGGAAAATTACCCCGGTATTTCCTACGGACCAGACTACTCGGAAGTAAAAAATAAATGCGGAATAAATCGACACCAGGAATTGATAACGGAGTTCGGCAAAATGCCTACGTCTCCGGAGCCGCTGCAAGACTCGTTTTTTATTAAGGAGAGAATTACAAACGTGTTTATAACACCCGATCCCAAAATAATAAAACTCAGAAAAATAATAATATTTTTCTCACAAATATATATATGTGTATATATATATTTCTTCAATTTTCTCTCTCTTCTCTCTATCTCACCTCTCTCTCTCGTTTCTTCTTCTTCTTCAATTTTGGGATGATTTGCAGAGTTATTAGCAACTTCCTTTTATAGAGAGAGGATGGGTTGGTGGCACTCCTCATGGTGGTTGGTGGCATGAGGTTGGTGGCACATTTCTCCTCACGTTTTATTTGACTAACAACATTCTCTTAAATCTGTTTGTCTTCATCCTTTTAACTTATCGAGGTCCATAAGAGGATTTTTAGAAGACTGGAAAAGTCAACCACTTTTAGAGTTTACCGTGACAGTTAAATTGAATTTTCCCAACTCAAATTGATATCCCCTCTAGAATTAACCAGTTTTAGAGTTTTTCTTGAATCTTGATCTGAGAAGAAAGTAGCTGGTGAAGTTACCAATGAGTTCCTCCTCTCAAGGCAATCAAAAAATGCGAGGGTTACAAGCTTCAACGCGTTTACTCTGTGGTGTCGTTCTGATTCAACTGTTTGCTGCTCAGATCGATGCACAAGGATCTAGAAGCCCATGGCAGACGCTCAGTGGTGAGAGTGCTCTCACTTTCTCTCTGCTTTTGATGTACTCAGAGTCGTGATTTTGATGCCCAAGGAGTCGTCTATTTTCAGAAAAACAGTTATGCAAAAGTTGATATTGGTCAATAAAGGGCGATTCCTAAGTATCGAAGTCCAATAATAACTTTTGTCTCTTGTATTAAAACAACTTTTGATTATTTTATCTTTTACCAGGTGAGGCTCCTCGTGTGATTGCTCGTGGTGGGTTTTCTGGAATGTTTCCAGATTCGAGTCTCGATGCTTACCAATTTGCCATCAAGACAAGTGTAGCCGGTGCTGTTCAATGGTGTGATGTTCAGCTAACAAAAGATGGAGTTGTGATTTGCTTCCCTGATTTAAATATGGCCAATGCTTCAAATATTCAAAATGTTTACCCAAATCGCCAAAAATCTTACCCGGTTAATGGATTCCCTACTCAGGGTTGGTTCACCATTGATTTCTCCTTGAGAGATCTCAAGAATGTTTCTTGTAAGTGGTTATGATTCAGTTATTAATTTTGTAGAGTGTTGCATAAACAAGTTTTGTTTTTCTTGTAACTTCTCAAATTTATTTTTTTTTTTTTTCATTTTGCCTTAGTGATCCGAGGAATATTATCGCGATCAGAAAAATTTGATGAAAATGGATGCACGATTTCAACGGTTCAAAATGTAGCCACGCAGATGAAACCAGCATTTTTCTGGTTAAATGTTCAGCACGATGCGTTCTATGAGCAACAAAATTTTAGTATGAGCACTTTATTATTATCAGCTTCAAGAACTGTTTCCATTGACTACATATCTTCCCCTGAAGTGAATTTCTTTAGAAAAATTGCTGGTCGTTTCAGTAGTAATGGGCCGGGTTTCGTGTTCCAGTTTCTTGGGAAAGAAGATTTTGAGCCCACAACAAACCGAACCTACGGTTCTATCTTGAATAACCTAACTTTTGTCAAGATGTTTGCTTCAGGGATTCTCGTTCCAAAGTCTTACATATTGCCACTCGATGACAAGCAGTACTTGCTTCCTCCTACATCCTTAGTTCATGATGCTCACAAAGCAGGATTAAGTGTATATGTGTCAGGTTTTGCAAATGATGTTGATATTGCATATAACTACAGTTTTGATCCCGTTTCTGAGTATCTATCCTTTGTGGACAATGGTGATTTCTCTGTGGATGGTGTGCTGTCTGATTTTCCCATTACTGCATCTGCATCAGTTGGTAAGCAAATTCTTTTTAACAGAAACAATTTCGGCCTTAAACATTGCTGGAAATACTCAAAATCAAACATTTCCTTTTCATATTTTCCTCAGACTGCTTCTCCCACATTGGCAGAAACGCTAAAAAACAAGGTAATGAGAGTAATTTGCATTATTTTTCTTTCCTTACTAATAGAAACCTATTATTGAATTTATCATCTACCAAATGGTTCAGTGGATTTTCTGGTTATATCAAAAGATGGTGCGAGTGGGGACTATCCTGGATGTACAGACTTGGCATATGAGAAGGCAATCATAGATGGTGCTGATGTTATCGATTGCTCAGTCCAAATGTCTAGTGACGCTATCCCCTTTTGCTTAAGTTCGATAGATCTCAGGAATAGCACAACAGTCACCCAAACTCTTTTTAGCACCCGTTCAACTACTGTTC
Organism: Boechera stricta; assembly: GCA_018361395.1. NCBI lineage: Eukaryota > Viridiplantae > Streptophyta > Magnoliopsida > Brassicales > Brassicaceae > Boechera > Boechera stricta. The sequence continues at coordinate 18,328,271 of CM031539.1, read as the reverse complement.
CTGAGATTAGCTCAGTTGCTGGAATATACACTTTTAGTCTCGCATGGCCTGAGATCAAGAATTTGACTCGTAAGTTTCCCTAAATTTTCTGCTTGCTTCAGACAAATGCTAATCTGTTTTCCACACTCTTGTTCCTACTATTTGTAGCAACTTATCGAGAGCTTTTTTCTAGTCCTACTTAACTTAAAGAGGCTATATATAGATGCAAATATCTGTTTTCTTAACAATTTACATTCTCCTGGCTTGATATGCTGTGGTAAATATTACTTTAGAGATTACATAACTTGGAGTTACAATAACTATTCTCCCATCTTTTTCTGCAGCGGCTATTTCAAACCCCTTTTCCAGGGGTTACAATATGTTCAGGAATCCGAAAGAGAAAAATTCGGGGAAGCTTATTTCCCTTTCTGAATTCCTGAACTTGGCAAAGAACTCCACTTCTCTCTTCGGTGTTTTGATCAGTGTAGAGGTGTGTTTTCGTGTACATCTTCATCGTTAGATTTTATCGATTGGACCGTGATATCTTCTAATGGCCACACCACTAAGTTTTTTTTTTGTGTCTGTCAGAATGCAGCATACTTGAGAGAGAAGCAAGGGCTCGACGTGGTTAAAGCGGTTCTCAATACACTCTCGGAAACTGGTTACAGCAATGGAACGACCGCAACAAAGGTCATTATTCAGTCTACGAACAGCTGGGTTCTAGTTGACTTCAAGAAGCAGAGCAAGTACGAGACTGTCTACAAAATTGAAGAAACCATTACTGATATTAGTGATTCTGCTATCGAAGACATAAAGAAATTTGCTAACGCTGTTGTCATCAACAAACATTCAGTCTTTTCTGTCTCTGATTCGTTTCTCACTGGGCAAAACAATGTTGTGAAGAGGTTGCAGAAGTCTCAGCTCCCGGTTCATGTAGAACTGTTTCGAAATGAGTTTATCTCTCAACCATATGACTTCTTTGATGATGCCACTGTTGAGATAAACGCATATATCTATGGAGCCGGTATCAAGGGAACAATCACAGAGTTCCCTTTCACAGCTGCAAGATACAAAAGTAAGTGGCTTAAGATTTGCACCAAAAGGTATCACAACACAAAAAATTAAACATCAATGCCTAACTTTGTTTATCTTCTGCAGGGAATGGATGTTTGGGCAGAAAAGCAATTCCACCTTACATGTTACCAATCAAACCTGGTAGCCTCTTGACCAGTATGAGTCCTATGGCCTTACCTCCAGCCCAAGATCTAAGTCCGGTTTTCACAGATCCAAGTGCGGTTACATATGTCACTGAGCCACCACTACCTCTGGTTATAGCAAAAGCCCCAACCTCAGAGAAAAAAAGTTCGTTCTTTACTTTTTCCGCTTCAGAGATTTTGAACTGTTATGAATTTCTAATTTTTTAGATTAAAAAAGATGTTATTAACTCAAAATTTTCTCCATTATTTGTAGTTTTGGGTTCAGTAGCAGGAGTTGTTTTGTTCCTGGTTTTATTAACATTGTTTCTCCGTTTTCTTCGGGTGAGAGAAACACGACTGAGACATCAGAACCTGAAGGCTCTTATTCCACTAGAACATTATACTTATGCACAAGTGAAGAGAATTACAAAGTCATTTGCGGAAGTGCTTGGGACAGGCGGATTTGGAATTGTTTATCGAGGAACACTTGGTGATGGCCGTATGGTTGCGGTGAAGGTCTTGAAAGACTCAAAGGGCAATGGTGAAGACTTCATCAATGAAGTTGCGAGCATAAGCAGAACTTCTCATCTCAACATTGTTTCTTTGCTTGGTTTCTGCGCTGAAGGTTCCAAAAGGGCAATTATATATGAGTTTTTGGAAAATGGGTCACTGGATAAGTTCATCTCAGGCAAGACCTCAGTTAATATGGATTGGACGGCACTATATAGAATTGCGCTAGGAGTTGCTCGTGGTCTAGAGTATTTGCACCATAGCTGCAAAACGAGGATTGTACATTTTGACATCAAACCACAAAATGTACTCTTAGATGATAATTTTTGCCCCAAAATTTCGGACTTTGGCCTCGCTAAGCTCTGTGAGAAGAAAGAGAGCATCTTATCATTGCTGGACACAAGAGGTACAGTAGGGTACATTGCTCCAGAGATGATCTCTAGAGTTTATGGGAATGTATCGCACAAGTCAGATGTGTATAGCTATGGAATGTTGGTTCTTGAGATGATTGGTGCAAGGAACAAAGAAAAAGCTAATCACGCCTCTCCTTCTAACACAAGTTCAATGTACTTTCCTGAATGGGTATATAGGGATCTTGAATTAGGCAAGTCCATAAGGAATATTGAGAATGGAATCAACAGCGAAGAAGATGAGCTAGTGAAGAAGATGACATTGGTGGGTTTGTGGTGTATTCAGCTTTCCCCACCAGATCGCCCACTGATGAACAGAGTTGTAGAGATGATGGAAGGAAGCTTGGATGCTCTTGAAGTCCCTCCTAGGCCTGTTTTCCAAATTCCCAATGTGCCTCTTCAAGAATCTTCAACATTTTCAGAAGATATCTCTGGTTACACTGAACGATGATCCAAGAAGCCTCCTTGGAACCAATCAAAGTACAAATGTAGCTATTTATTTATTCAAAAATGTCATATATTGTCTACATTCCGGATTAATCAAAGGAATTTCCTGTTAAACAAGTGTTTTGACTATGTTAAACTAGTTAATACAGATTTCTATCGCGATAAAACGTTGAGGCATCACACCAAAACATGGAATCAAGACTATTCATCTACAAACAACGCAATATGTCATCAGACTAGACCTTTTTCGTGGGGGAAAACAGAACACTTGAAACAATATTCTTCTAAATGCTCTTTTGTGTTTGGTCGATAAGTTAAAAGGATGAAGACGAAAAGATTTTAAGAGATAGTGTGGTATATGTGTAGAGAAGAGAATGAAATGTGTTTCTCTTTTTAATTAAGTTCAAATATTACATCCAAATAGAGATAGAGAGACAATAACCACATCCTAATGACAAGGGAGTATACGTTGTTGAAGTGGAAACAGAGTAGGAGAAGTGGCGACAAATTAGGAACCAGTTGTAACAGAGTTGAACGAGTTTTGTTAGTGATACTCCAATAATATGTTTATCAACAAGTCCCTCTCATTCCCCTGAAGTTTCTTTTCCATGTTTTATCTCATTTTCTAAGAAAATTCTCATGAATAGAAGTTTAGGTGATACAAATCAACAAAGGTTTTACAAATAGTAAAAAAAAAAAAAAAAAAAAAAAAAAAAAACTAAAGGGCAAATATTATTTATCATAGTTAATCGAGAAAATGACCATTCGTATGTATTTTTTTTTCCCACTACATTCTTAATCATATCCAAGGGAAAAAAAACAAAAGAAAGGAACATCAAATAAGCAATCTTTCTCTGTCTCAATTATGTGTGTTTTGGCTTAAATATAACTTAATGAGGAGACGAGTCTTTCTGAGTCAACTACTAATTTTGTTTTTCTTTTTTCTTTTTTTAGGCTAATCTCTCTGTATTGGTCCACCCACTATGAGTCAACTAATAAAGCCATTTGGTTAATGCTGCTGAGTCTCTCTGCGTTTGTTTACTATGAGTCAACTAATAAAGCCATTTGAACAGATAATATCGTAATTTTGTGGACTGAGAGCAACAGAAACTGGTGAAGTTACCAATGAATTCCCGGCAAAGTACCCAGAAAACGGTAATGTTACAATCTTCGACGCTTTTACCCTGTGGTGTTGTTCTGTTACTGCTGTTTGCTGCTCGAATCGATGCTCAAAGATCTACAAGTCCATGGCAGACGCTCAGTGGTGAGAGTGCTTTCACTTTCTCTCTTTCTTTAAGGCATGGTTACGAGAGAATTTAAGTCCCTGGTTTCTTATGTGTAGTAGAAGTTGGGATAATCATATTTCATAAATAATTACTTCACTTGATTTTTCCATTTGGGAAGTTTTAATTTTAGAAGAACAGTTATGGAAAAGTTGATTTTGGTTTGGGGATCTTAGCTTATAAAGGGCAATTCCCAAATAACAAAGTCCAATAATTACTTTTGTCTTAAAATAATTTCGGATTATTACTTTTTTTTTTTTTACCAGGTGATGCTCCACGTGTGATTGCTCGTGGTGGGTTTTCTGGATTGCTTCCAGATTCGAGTCTCGCTGCTTACCAATTAGCAAACCTGACAAGTGTAGCTGATGTTGTTCAATAGTGTGATGTTCAGCTAACAAAAGATGGAGTTGGGATTTGCTTCCCTGATTTAAATTTGGCCAATGCTTCAAATATTCAAAATGTTTACCCAAATCGTCAAAAATCTTACCCGGTTAATGGAGTCCCTACTAAGGGTTGGTTCACCATTGATTTCTCCTTGAAAGATCTCGAGAATTTTTCTTGTGAGTGTCTATGATTCAGTTAGTACTTTTGTAAGTTTTGTTTTTCTTGTAACTTCTCACAAATGTTTTTTTTCTTTCTTTTTTTCATTTTGCCTTAGTGATCCGAAGAATATTCTCGCGATCAGACAAATTTGACGAAAATGGATACGCGATTTCAACGGTTCAAAATGTAGCCACGAAGATGAAACCAGCACTCTTCTGGTTGAATGTTCAGCACGATGCATTCTACGAGCAACAAAATTTTAGTATGAGCAGTTTTCTATTATCAGCTTCAAGAACTGTTTCCATTGATTACATATCTTCCCCTGAAGTGAATTTCTTTAGGAAAATTGCTCGCTATTTCGGTCGTAATGGACTGGGTTTCGTGTTCCAGTTTCTTGGGAAAGAAGATTTCGAGCCGACAACAAACCTAACCTACGGTTCTATCTTGAATAACCTAACTTTTGTCAAGAAGTTTGCTTCAGGGATTCTTGTTCCCAAGTCTTACATATTGCCACTCGATGACAAGCAGTACTTGCTTCCTCATACATCCTTAGTTCAAGATGCTCACAAAGCAGGATTAGAGGTATATGTGTCAGGTTTTGCAAATGATGTTGATATTGCATATAACTACAGTTTTGATCCGGTTTCTGAGTATCTATCCTTTGTTGACAATGGTGATTTCTCTGTGGATGGTGTGCTGTCTGATTTTCCCATTACTGCATCTGCATCAGTTGGTAAGCAAAATCTCTTTTACAGACACAATTTTGGCCTTAAACTTTGCTAAAAATACTCAAAATCAAACATTTCCTTTTCATATTTTCCTCAGACTGCTTCTCCCATATTGGCAGAAACGCTAAAAAACAAGGTAATGAGAGTAATTTGCATTATTTTTCTTTCCTTACTAATAGAAACCTATTATTGAATTTATCATCTACCAAATGGTTCAGTGGATTTTCTGGTTATATCAAAAGATGGTGCGAGTGGGGACTATCCTGGATGTACAGACTTGGCATATGAAAAGGCAATCAAAGATGGTGCTGATTTTATTGATTGCTCGGTCCAAATGTCCAGCGACGGTACACCCTTTTGTGCAAGTTCCATAGATCTCACGGACAGCACAATGGTCGCCCAAACTCCTCTCAGAACCCGTTCAACAACTATTCCTGAGATTAGCTCAGTTGATGGAATATACACTTTTAGTCTCACATGGCCTGAGATCAAGAATTTGACTCGTAAGTTTCGCTTCAAATTTTCCGCTTGCTTCAGACAAATGCTAGTCTGTTTTGCACACTCTTGTTCCTACTATTTGTAGCAACTTCTCAGAGAGCTTTTTTCTAGTCCTACTTAACTTAAAGAGGCTATATATAGATGCAAATATCTGTTTTCTTAACAATTTACATTCTCCTAGCTTGATATGCTGTGGTAAATATTACTTTAGAGATTACATAACTTGGAGTTACAATAACTATTCTCCCATCTTTTTCTGCAGCGGCTATTTCAAACCCCTTTTTCATGGATTACCGTATGTCCAGGAATCCAGAAGAGAAAAATTCGGGGAAGCTTATTTCCCTTTCTGAATTCCTGAACTTGGCAAAGAACTCCACTTCTCTCTCCGGTGTTTTGATCAGTGTAGAGGTGGGTTCTCGTGTACATCGTCGTCATTAGATTTTATCGATTGGACCGTGATATATTCTAATGGCCACACCACTATGTTTTTTTTGTGTCTCTCAGATTGCAGCATACTTGAGAGAGAAGCAAGGGCTCGACGTGGTTAAAGCGGTTCTCGATACACTCACGGAAACTGGTTACAGCAATGGAACAACCGCAACAAAGGTCACTATTCAGTCTACGAACAGCTCGGTTCTAGTTGACTTCAAGAAGCAGAGCAAGTACGAGACTGTCTATAAAATTGAAGAAACCATTACTGATATTAGTGATTCTGCTATCGAAGACATAAAGAAATTTGCTAACGCTGTTATCATCAAAAAACATTCAGTCTTTCCTGTCTCTGATTCGTTTCTCACTGGGCAAAACAATGTTGTGGAGAGGTTGCAGAAGTCTCATCTCCCGGTTTATGTAGAACTGTTTCGAAATGAGTTTGTCTCTCAACCATATGACTTCTTCTCTGATGCAACCGTTGAGATAAACGCATATACCTATGGAGCCAGTATCAATGCAATTATCACAGAGTTCCCTTTCACAGCTGCAAGATACAAAAGTAAGTGGCTTAAGATTTGCACCAAAAGGTCTCAGTGAGACAATCTCACAACACAAAAAATAAACATCAATGCCTAACTTTGTTTATCTTCTGCAGGGAATGGATGTTTGGGTAGAAAAGCAATTCCACCTTACATGTTACCTGTTCAACCTGGTAGCCTCTTGACCATTATGAGTCCTTCGTCCTTACCTCCAGCCCAAGCTCCAAGTTCGGTTTTCACAGATGGTGATGTCACTGAGCCACCACTACCTCCGGTTAAAACAGAAGCCCCAACCTCAACCCCTGGAACTCCATCAACCATTGCACAAGCACGTAGCGGACAAACCCGACTCACTTTATCTCTTCTCCTCTCTGTTTTTTTCCTCTCTCTTCTACTTATGTGATCAACCCTAGATCACTTCTCCTCTCTTTTTATAATGTCTTCTACCCTCGTAAAAATATTTCCTTGTGTGACTTAGTCAAATTCATAGAGTTTCTATGTGTGCCGGTTTACACTTTGGTTTAATGTCATTTGGTTATTATACTTGTTTATCATCATCAGTTTATATTTGGTTGTTTGTACATAAGAATTCTCTTGTTCAAGATAATGAACATTTTAAGAAATAAATTATGTTACAAATAAAAAAAATGAAATAGTATCAGAGTACTTTCCCACACAACTTCATTCATCTCATTTCTCTTCTTCAATCTTACAATTTGGCAATTAAAAATTGTCGTCATTCTATGATGTGATGTTAAACTAACCAAATATTGTGATCGGATTTGCTTTCCTGATTTTTGATTCACCAATTTAAGCACCGTATATAATACGATTTTATGTGTTGGACGCAAAAGGATATGATTACGTGACTCTGCTATTTTATCATCAAAACGGGATTTTACAATATTGCTACGAAAACTTAAGTTCACAATTTTGGCATCAAAACATGATTCTGTTAATCCAAGGCAAATTTTTGCATTTCCAAAATTTCATAATTTTGGCACCAAAGTATTATAATTTTTTTTTTTTCAAGCCACCAAAGTATTATACCACTTTTCTTAAATGCTCTCTAACTTGTCAGATACAAAAACCTCATCAAGATTATTATTGTAGCTATCATATGATAAAGCAAGAAACTTGCAGTTATTAATGATATATCATGGTTTTTACCCATTTGTAGCCATGATATAAGTTGTTTTATCGAGTCTTTCTAGTGTTTTTGTATCGTTTAGCCTTTCAGCCTCACATTTACGAATGAGATTTTCAAGATTTGAGCCATTCGAGAAACCAAGAAAGCATCTCTTAAGCTTCGAGTATCGACGACACCATCCCGGTATCGATCGATACCGACGAATCGACGCGAGATGTAGAGATATCCAAAAGAAATTCTCACCGTAAGTTCTCAATACTTTCCTTATTTACAAAAAAGTGTTTTTGCACCTATTTAAGTAAGTTTTTCCATTGACGATGAGCGTAGATTTTACTTTGAACTTTGATTCTTCGAGCCACCTCTGAGACTTGAAAGTTAGTGAGGGAGACGGATCCAAGACTTTGTTCATCATGTAAAAGATCCCGAACCCTGCTTTTATTCTTTTATTATATTTAATTTCATGATCTATTCGTTATGTCTTGTTTTTCATCAATCATGTCCGAGTAGTTCATTTTAGGTTCAGGTTTTCATATGGATTTCTCTGATTTATGATGATTGTGTGGTTCATAACCTCCATTTTTCACCATAGCCGTTCTCAAAGCTATTTCTAATCTCGATCACCTGTAACATGTAACCAGATTAATCGATTAGCACACAAATGGCACCGAGTAACTGATAAAACTCTAGTGAGCAATCCGATTATCTCGCAGAGATTTGGCTTAATCGATGCGAACATATCAAACTCAATTAATTGCTGGTTTAATGTGTGGGATTGCAAAGAGATTGGAATTTGATTTTAGATTTAAGCTAGCGCAACTATTACTGTTAACTATATTTTGTTTGAGTTCTAAGAATCCGCTTAATTGAATAACCTTAACCGATTAATTGTTATTTATCATCGATTTCCGAGAATTTCCCAGCCTAGTTTCCTCCATATACACTCCACTAATCTTATTTCAATCATTTGCTTTCTCATTAATTATTGCTGCTTAAGACAATCTGCATCTTTTATCTACCGAGTGAGTTTTCTTTCGAAGTTCGGTTCGATCTCAATCTCTTTATCGCAGCAAATCGCTTTTAAGATCATTATAGGGTATTAATTGAGCATATCAAATTTGGCGCCGCTGTCGGTCTCTAAAAATCTCACCATTAGAATTTTAGTTTCGATTTTGTTTGCTCGTTGACAGACGATACCCATCGGGTATCGACGACACCGAACGTCTGTTTTTGAATTTTGTTACTTATTTTCGCTCTTTTGATTTTCATGCATCATCGCACAGAGAAAGAAGACACACCACTGATCAATCTCTCCTCACAAGCAGAGCCAACGCAAATCGACAACGAAGAGACTACATGAGAGATCTTCCACATGGTTTGGTGCATGATGAGGAAGGGACGCCAACTCACGCCGAGGCTGAACGGACGCTGCGAGTACAACCGACCGATCAATTCTATGCAAATCGCAGCGATCCGTATTCCGACTTTCCAGAGGAATGACTTTGAGCCTGAATCTGCTTACTTCGCCTTGTTGGACAGCACCTTCACCGGCCTCTCTCATGAGCACCCTATGGATCACATCGAGAAATTCGATGACTTGGTCACCAGTATGAAGTACAATGGAGTACCACATGAATACTCTCTTTGTAAGCTCTTTCCATACTCTGGTGGAGAGGCAGCCATCGGCTGAAGCCAGCCTACCTCCGATCTTCGCTACTTGAACGAAAACCAAGAACGCATTCCCCGAACAATTTATAGACGATGCGAGATCGGAAGAGCTCAGAACAAGCTCTCAATTTTCTGTCCAACAAGCACTCAAGGCTGCTTGGTGCGATTCAGATCCTACCAGAGACCGTCCGCATCACTGCTAGCCAAGTTCACTGGATCTTTTACGAGGGATTGATGCGGTATCAAATGGCATCGATTCTGCAAGCAACGGAACTTCAACACTAGATTCCAACAGATGCTGTGAAGCTGATTGAGAACTTGGCCCAGCAAAGCACCAAGAATGCTGATTTCGAGTTTAAAACGGCTCGCTAGTGTTGCTGATTTGCCCAGATTGCTAGCTGCGAAGTTGGACACGATGCACAACCTCTTAGTGGAAAGACGTTAAGGCTGTACATTTTGCTGAGGAAGTAGGAACATTGAAGATGAGGCAGAGGATGCCCAGGCCGATATGGTTACAACAACAACCGAAGCTTCAATAACAATCAAGCAAGGTGGTTACAGTCCGAGGTCAATCTTTTGGTGCCACTAATTTGCCCAAAACCACCTCAAAGCGGTGATTTTACTCGCCAATACGGTAATTCAGCTTTCAACCGCATTCTCCGAGGTCAGAGAGTAAGACCGAGATCCTCTGAACAAATTCGCATGGACAAGAAAAGATGACTGAGAATTTAATGAAGCTGGAAAACCTGTAGCACGGACCTGAACGGCAAGATTGAGGCATTGAATCTGTCGCAAAGAAAGCTCGAGACTAAATTGCTCGACCGCCGTGGAAGACAAGAAGGGTTTCTTCCAGAAAGACTGACTTCCAAGAGCTCACATCAACGCCATCAGTCTGAAGTGGAAAAGTGGTAAATTCGAGTTAATCGATCTAATACTGAAAATCCAATCTTGCTGGAGATGACGAGTGGGATGACGAAATCCGTAGTATCACGACACTCCCCAAGATCGATCGATACCGAGACACCAAGGAGAACGTTGAACCTGCCAAAGAAAGAGTCTACAGTTAAGTTGCCCTATCCTATTACTCCCAAGCTCAAAAAGGAATGGGAGGATGCTAGATGCAAAGTGATGTTGACAAGTTGGTAGTTGAACTCCCATTTGTTGATGCTATCAAGACTTCTCCCGCATTCAAGATACGTGAAGCGGATGGTATCCAAAGAACGCCAACCTCAAGGTGTCATGATGCTTTCACCGAAAGGCAATGAGCTCACCAACACCATTCCTAAGAAACTTCCGATCCAGGTAATTTTGTGTTGGACCGCACTATATTCACAGATGCTTTGCACGCATCCTCCGCGATATTGATCGAAGTAAATCTCATGCCACACTCCGTCGCCAGAATGGGGATAAGTGACAGATCACAAGTGATCTCATTGATCTCTGATCGCTCAAGACGCTGTTTGGACTTCTCGAAGACGGCTCGCCAAGATTGAAATTGTTTCGATTCCAACTGATTTCATCGTGGTTGAGTACGCCGAGCCTAAGGATCCTCTTATCTCAAAGTGCACTCATTCCTCGCTATCGCCGGTGCTCGATGATCGCAGAATGGACAGACTCAACGTAGGAGACGGTAATGTCTCTCAGATGGAGAGAATCATGAATCGACCAACCATCGACTTAACAAACCTTCACTGCCGACACTTCAAGGATATCATGAGGAGTATTTCCGAGAAACATCCCCGAGGATCCGCTAACGAGCACCGTTTGTACCGGGTTTGGGAATTTTAGATGATGATGCCACGTTATGTCGTAATCCTCGATTAACAGATTCAGTGATCGATCGATACCAATGGGAGATCGACGACACCACGTACGCGGTGAAGAACTTAGCGAGATTCCTAAACAAGTCAGTATAACCTGGGATTGAGCGAGGAAAAAGCTCCAAAGATCGAACTCAAACCACTCCCAGCCGAGCTAAGGTACGCCTTTATCGCCTCTAACTCAACATATCCTCGTTATCGCCAATTTTCAACAATACGGGTCACTTTATCGCCGAGCAAGGCTATATCGCAAAGCTCCTCGGCTATTCTCTCGATGATATTTCGTATTCTCTCCGACCATGCATGCACAGGATTCACTTGGTGGATGAGTCAAAGTCATCGGTTGAGTGTCGAGACGGTCGAACCCGAACCTAAAGGAGGTCATTGTGAAAGAGGTAGTCAGTCAGCCGGATCATCTATGCATCTCGTATAGTTCTCGGGTTAGCCCTGCTCATGTCGTGCCTAAGAAGGGTGGTACTCACAGTGGTGAAGAATGAGAAGAACAAGCTGATCTCGACACGACTATCACCGGTCATGGACGCACGACTACAGGAAGTTGAATTACCGATCATTTTCCTTTACCTTTCATTGACCGATGTTGAGCGCCATGGCGAGTCACCCATACTACTGCTTCTTGATGGGTATTGCTTTTTCCAGATCCCCATTCAGCAGGATCAAGGGAAGACAACTTTTACATGTCCTTATGGCACTTCTCAGATACCGCACGCCGCTCGACTACGTAGCCCCGCCACTTTCCAGATGCATGATTTCGATCTTCACCGATATGATCGAGGAGTTTATGGAAGTATTCATGGATGATTTCTCTGCTTATGGGTCTTCGCTCAAAGATTGTACGCAAGGTGCTTCAGCGAAGAAGAGAAGATCTAGTTCTTAATTGGGAAAAGTGTCACTTTATGGTGCAAGCTGGGATTGTTTTGGGACACAAGGTTTCAGAGAGAGGGATCGAGGCTGACGGCCAAGTTCAGTCATCTCGAAGTTTGCAGCCCCCACGGTCGTTTCGAGATTCAAGCTTCCCTGGTCATACTCGGTTTCTACAGCGATTCATGAAGGATTTCTCCAAAATTGCTCGACCTCTCACCTGCCTCTTTGTGTAAGGAGGTGCAATTTGACTTCACTCCTGCTTGTCTTGCCGCTTTCAAGTCAAAGCGGCGCTAGTAAGCGCACCTATGTTCAGCCTCCGGATTGGAACTTACCTGAGGTCATGCGATGCAAGTGATTTTGCCGTAGGTGCGTGCTAGGTCGTAGGAAAGATAAGAAGTTGCATGTCATCTATTATGCCACGAACGCTGATGATGCCCAACGCAACACAAAGACGACCGAGAAAGAGCTCCTAGCAGCTTGTTTTCTTTTGAGAAATTTCGGTCCTATTTGGTCGGAAGCAAAGATCGCTCACACCGATCATGCCTCACTGCAAACAAAGACCTCAAGCCTCGCTCTGCCGATGGGTGCTCTTGCTCGTGGTTTCGACATAGAGGTTAAGGACAAGAAAGGGATCGAGAATGGAGTGGCAGATCACTTGTCACTTAATGCGACTAGATGGGGACGCGCCTATTGACGACACCGTAACGCATCTACTTCATTGCTACGGAAGAACAGAATGTTTTGGGTGCTAATTCCGACGTCTCTCGCAATCTGAGTCCCAGTGTCGATCGACACCACCTGGGTATCGATCGACACCCCTCGCCTGATTTTGCCATTTTATCGACGGATGACATCAGCTCGTATGCTGTTTATTCAACTGCTGTGGCAACTTCTTCCAGACCTTGGTATGCTGACATTGCCAACTATTTAGCTACGGAGACTGAGCCGAACCACACCACCCCTTATGCGAGGAAGAAGTTTCTACGAGAAGTGAGGCGTTTCTTCTGGGATGAACCTTATCTGTACAAGCATTGCTCCGATTATTGTGAGGTTCCCGAGTTTGAAGTACCTGACGTTCTTTTCATTGCCATGGTTCTGAGTATGCTGACACTTCGCTACCTTCAAGACAGCTTAAGGTTCTTCAAGCCGGTTTTGGTGGCCAACTATGTTCAGAGATGCTAATGCTTTGTTGTCAGCTGCATGCCTGGTCAGAGAGGAAGATAAGTAAGTTTGACATGAGATGCCACAAAACTTCATCCTTGAGGTCGAAGTGTTTGATTGCTGGGGTATTGACTTCATGGGTCCTTTTCCATCCTCGCACAAGAACAGGTACATCTTAGTTGCCGTTGACTACGTCTCCAAGTGGGTAGAAGCGATTGCAAGTCCGACCAATGATCATACGGTTGTTCTTAAGCTGTTTAAGACCATCATCTTTCCACGATTTGGAGTCCCGCGAATTGTCATCAGTGATGGCGGCAGTCACTTCATCAACAAGGTCTTCGAGCGATTGTTGAAGAAGTACGGGTCAATCATCGTCGCTACCCTATATCATCCTCGACTAGTGGACGTGATATATTGTAGTAGTTTTAATCATCATATTAGTAGATTTTTGTGTGTTTTCCTTGCATTTTAGAGTCTTAACAGGTTGGAACATGTCTAAAAAGCATGAAGAGGTCGAATCGAGCAAAGGATCGATTAGACGTTGAATCATCCGATCGATCGACGATGATATCGATCGATCGTAATTCCACAATTCCGTCACGCTTCAATCGACCAAGAAAGCAATGACCGCCGATCAACACAATCGATCGATCGTCAACGCATAATCGATCGATCATAATGCGAATTCCGCCATACAAATATGATCGACGATGGACAAATGCCGATCACGACAATATCATCGATCGCCAACGAATCGACGATCATGATGCGAATTCCGCCAGATCAACATATGATCGACGCGAGACGCATCGATCGATCACGAACCATCCGATCGATCGGTCGTATCCCGATCGATCGATCAAGAAGGATTGACCGAGACTCTAGATTGAACGATCGATCGATCGCATTCACGATCGATCGATCACGCCGCCGACATGTTTTAGATATTTGTTTTAGACTCGCAGACATATAAAATCATAGTTTTACTTTGTAAAGAGACTCAATTTATTTTCTCTCTAGAGGGTGAAAAGACTTAGAAAAACTCTTGTTCTTGATTTTGCTTCTTCTTTAAGATTTCTTTGATGAAACTTTGTTGAATCTTGATTATCTTAAGGATGAATACCTTTCTCTTATTCTCATCTGTTTTCTTTGTTTCTATGGCTATATGTGAGTAGTTTTCAGGTTGACTATGGCTAGGTTGATGGCTTAGGTTGATGGTTAGGAGTTGTGTTTATGGTTTGATCTTTGTAGATCCTTCACTCTTAGTTGTCCTCTATGCTAGATTAGCTAAGAAGAATCTAGATTTTAAGAATTTCACACCCGAAGGTGTTGATGAAATTCTATAACCAAGCTATTTGTGAGCTTTGTGATCCTAACTACGGAAGTAGTTTAGGTAGCTTAGTGGTAAGTTGAGATGATTTTGAATGCTCACTAAGTTCCAAAATGCAAACGGAAGTTTGTTCAATTTGTTCTTATTGTAGGATTTATAGCATGGAAATGTGTAAGTCTACTTGTGATCTCAAGGCCTAGTTAAGTTTGCATAAGTCCTTTAGACACAATGACTAAGCTAGAGTTTAAGCCATCAATGTCTAGTCATAGTTAATCGTTAAGATAAGAATCAATATCGTTTTCAGTTTTACGTATTGCATAACACTTGTTAAATTGAATCTTTGAATTGCTTTAACTTATTAAGTTTTCTTCATAGCTTATTGTGTTGCCAGCTTCCTTGTGGTTCGACCCTTAGTTTACTACACTTGCACCTTGCACTGGGGTAGATAAAGGAATTTTAAAGCTAGTTAAGAAACCTCTTATCAAGTTTTTGGCGGTGCAGGTATTCTTAGCCAATGGTTTTAGAAATCGTTTAAGATTAAAAGCTTTGTTTACTTTTTCATACTGACTTTCTCTTGAGTTTTTCGTTTTTGTAGGTGCATGCATCTACGAAGCCAAGAAAACTTCTTTGAAACCTGACCTTGACAGTAGAACGTTTGGGTAGAGCGAGCAAGACAAAAAAGAGAAGAAAGCGAGTTCAGCATTTATTAAGGTTAGGCATGGATCAACAAGAGCTAATGTTGGTGCGCATGGACTGGGAATTGACCTCCACCACCGTGCACGTCCTAATGTTGCACTAGAATGGAGCATTTGATGAACCGGGAACAAGAACTTCCAGCTTTGGTATTCAACCTCTACTATCGTAAAAATGATTTTGAGATCAAGTCGACCTCATCAATATGTACAAAACTCCAAGTTACATGGGTTGCGAGTGAGAACCCATTGGATCATCTTGATCATTTGATAGGCTTTGTAGAATGGTGAAGATTAATGGAGTTTCTCAAGATGCCATCAAGATGATATTATTCCCATTCTCACTTGGAGACAAGGCTAGTCAATGGGAAAAAGACATCGACAAATTTGTGGGCACATGGAATCTTTGTAAGAAGGAATTCCTCACCAAATTCTTTCCAAAGCAAGCAAAGATAAGGAATGATATCAACCTTCAAGCAAGGGCATAACGAGTCATTCTATGAAGCTTGGGAGCGTCTTAAGAGTTACATTAGAGCACCCATCATGGAGTTGAGCAAGCTCTTTTGGGAATTTTTCACCGAGGATGCTTGGAAAAATACCGGACTGCTTTAGATACCGCCAGCAATGGAAGCAGAAATTTAGATGTGGTACAAGGTGAAACTCTAATTGAGAACTTGGGCAAAGTGATCAATGCTACGATTATGATAGATCAGTCAGGATCTGTTCGAAGATCAGCGTCTCGAAGGAGATAAATGAGGAAAATTAGACCGGTTAGCAAGTGATGCATATCAACAAGAGCTGTAAACTTTGTGGATATGAATGATAGTGATAACCAAATGCAAGATGGATGACTAATGAAGGTGATGGTAATGATTACGAAGAGATGAATTATGTTGGAAACCAAGGTGGATATCGTACAGTTTCCAAATCGAAACTTTCATGAAGCACAGTATGGGAAAATCCTCAAGACCAAGTCTATCCAAATGTGCCCAATGCCCAAGGTTTTCAACCAAGAAATCCCTCACAAGGTCGAGGAACTTCCAGACCTCCATTCGAAACGACTTTACGAGGAGTCAGGTCGAGGATTTACAAACAAAAGCTTTACCAACTTCACAGGGCCTTCGCAACAACCTATATTCCCAGACCACAATTCAACAACTTTAGACAAGGAGGTAATTCTAATCAGTCTTCTCGAGATGATGGCGTAAAAGTATGTTGAAGCAAATCTTGGAAAAGGCAAGTGAAAAGAATGAGATCGAGATCTCACTCTAAATTTGAGGTTTGACACACATGTGAAGGGATTGGAGAATCAAATTGCCCAGTAGCTACTTCTAGGAACAATGGGAAGGGTATTTTACGGGTAATCGAGCCAAATCCCAAAGTATTGCAATGCAATCACATTGAGAAGTGGAAAAGGAGCTCCTACTGAGTTTTAAACCGGTGGAAGTTGTGTAAATGATAAGGCTGAAGAGTTGGATTTAGAAGCCGTGGAGATATCAACAACAGATGAAGATGTAGTTGTGAATGAAGAAGAGAAGAGGTAAAGGAAATGTTTGATAAAAAGGATATGTTTGTTTCACATGAACTAAACTTCCTTTTCGGAAGATTCAAAGAGATCTTGGAGAAACAATTTCAAAAATTCAAAGCTATTATGGGAAAGGTACAGTAGTATACCATTCATGGATCTTATGCTTGATTGTCCCATCTACAAGCTTCTTAAAGACATCATGACGAGGAGGATTTTTAAGAATCAATGGTGATGGTGAATCATGAGTGTAGTCTTTATCATTCAAAACATCTTACTAAGAACGGGATCAGTTTTACCATTCCTTGTGTGATGGGTCAATGTTCTTTGAAATTGTTTGGTTGATTTGGAGCAAGTGTGAGTCTCATGCCTTTGACGGTTTGTGAAGCTTGGATTAACAAATTTCAAGAAGACCGTATTACTTTGGTGTTAGCGGATAGATCGGTGAGGTATCAATTGGTGTTATTGAAGACTTACCATTGAAGGTTGGTGAGTGCATTATACTACAGATTTTATTGTGCTTGAAATGGATGAGGACTAGAGATCTATTATTTTGGGAAGACCATTCTTAGCCACGCTGTATTATTGATGTGAAAGGGGATGATTACCCTGCATTTAGACTCATTAACCATGAAGTTTGATATAATGGAGTACATGAAAAAACCCACCATTGAGAAAAGGTCTTACATTGAACATTAGAAGATATGGTGGATGAGTACTTGGAGGAGCTAAACATGGAGGAAGATTCTTCTGATTGGCATTAGGAATGAGGATCGTTTGATGGAAAATGAGGAAGCAAATAACTATGAGAAACCATAGACTCTCAAAAAGCTTGAAAGCGAAATTTGCATGTTTGAGAAGATAGAAGAAATAACGTTGTGGATTGGAAGAAGCTAGCAATGGTAAGACTAGCATAGATGAGGATTGGAGTGAGCTTAAGGCACCACATGTGGAACTCAAACCTCTTCCCAGGGGCTAAGGTATGCATTCTTAGGTCCAAATACCACTTATCCGGTCATTGTTAATGATGCTTTGAATGATGATGAGATGGAATTGCTGTTGCATGAACTAAAAAATATAGAAAGGCTTTAGGTTATTCATTGGATGATATTAGAGGTCTTTCACCATCATTATGCATGCATAGAATCTATTTAGAAGATGAGTCTAAATCTTCAGTTGAGCATCAGCGACTAAATCAAACTTGAAAGAAGTGGTAAAGAAACTCTTGATCTTGCGGGGTCATTTATTACATCTCGATAGCACTTGGATTTCCCGTTCATGTAGTTCCCAAAAAGGAGTAACGGTAATTAAAAGCGATAAAGATGAATTGATCCCAACAAGAACAATTACGGGTCATAGAATGTGCATTGATTACGAAAACTAAATGCATTAACTAGAAAGATCATTTCCTCTTCCTTTTATTGATCGAATGCTTGAAAGATTGGTCACTCTATTACTTTCTTGATGGATATTAGGGGTTCTTTCAAATCGATTCATCCTCAACCAAGAAAACGACATTTACATGTCCTTATGGTACCTTCTATCGAAGAATGCCATTTGGGTTATGTAATGCACCGAACATTTCAAAGGTGCATGATGTCATCTTCTCAGATTTAACTGAAAATATAATGGAAGTGTTCATGGATGATTTTTCCGTATATGGTGCCTCGTTTTCTTTGTGTCTTTCTAATTTGTGCAGTATTAAAGCGATGCGAAGACCTGCTTGTTCTAAATTGGGAAAAATGTCATTTCATGGTCAAGGAGGATCGTATTGGGACAGATTTCTAAGGAAGGGATTGAGGTTGATAAAGCCAAGATTGATGTGATGGTGCACTTGCCTCCTCAACAGCGGTTAAAGGGATTAGAAGCTTTTTGGGTCATGCGGGGTTTTACGAAGATTCATTAAGGATTTCTCCAGCATTGCTAGACCTTTGACATCTTTTATGCAAGGATACAAATTTGTCTTTGATGAAGCTTCTATGAAGCATTCTTGAAGCTGAAAGAAGCATTAGTAAGTGCTCCCATTGTCCAACCACCAGATTGGACTTACCATTTGAAGTTATGTGCGATCTGCGATTATGCCGTTGGAGCTGTTTTGGGGCAAAGAAATGAAAAACTTCATGTATACTATGCAAGTAGAAGATGGGCGATGCTCAAGTAAAGTATGCACAACGGAGAAAGAACTTCTTGCCATTATATGCCTTTGAGAAGTTCAGATCTTATTTGGTGGGATCAAGGTCATAGTACACGGATCATGCTGCCTTGAGACATTTGCTAGCCAAGAAGAGCGCTAAGCCAAGATTGCTTAGATGGATCCTTTTCTTGAGAATTTGATCAGAGATAAAGCAAGAAGGAGAGCGGAGTTGCGGATCATCTTTCAAGGTTGAGGATTGATGAAGATTTGGCTATTAATGACTCTTTGCCGAAGAGTGCATCTACAATGTCGAAAGCGGTCCAGAGGCTACATTTGAACTAGATGAGATTGTGGAAGAACAACTTTTCGTTGAGAAGAACTTCATAACTCTCCATGCTTGTTTAATTGACTATTTAGCATGTGGAAGGCCTCCCATTTAAAAGGCTATGAGAAGAAAAAGTTACAAAGATGTCAATAACTACTTTTGGGATCAACCGTATCTCTATAGGCGTTGCAAAGATGGCATTTTTCGAAGATGTATCGCCGAAGAAGAAGCTTGCGGAATTTTATTCCATTGCCATGGTTCGAGTTATGGAGGTCATTTGGCTACTTTTAACACGGTGCAAAAGGCAATGCAAGCTGGTTTTGGTGGCCGACAATGTTCAAGGATGCTCGAGAATTCATCTCAATGTGATCCTTGTCAAAGAAAAGGAAACATAAGCAAAAGGAATGAGATGCCTCAGAATTTTATTCTGGAAGTTGAGATCTTTGACGTTTGGGGAATTGACTTCATGGGACCTTTCCCTTTATCTTATGGCAATCAATATATATTGGTAGCGGTGGATTATGTGTCAAAATGGGTAGAAGCCCTAGCTAGTCCTACTAATGATGCTAAGGTGGTGTTGAAGATGTTAAGCGATAATATTCCCAAGGTTCGGAATACGAATTGTGATAAGTGACGGAGGATCTCACTTCATCAACAAGGTATTTGCAAGCTTGCTGAAAAAGCATGGAGTGAAACATAAGGTAGCCACACCTTACCATCCACAAACTTCTGGCCAAGTTGAAGTCTCTAACCGGCAAATCAAGGCAATTCTCGAGAAAACGGTTGGGAAATCAAGGAAAGATTGGAAGAAACTTGCGATGCTTTATGGGCATATAGAACCGCTTACAAGACACCCATAGGTACAACTCCTTTCAACTTACTTTATGGGAAGTCTTGTCATCTTCCGGTGGAACTAGAGTACAAAGCGCTTTGGGCCATCAAATTGTTGAACTTCGACTTGAAGACGGCTTCGGAGGCGTTTGATCTAAGAGAAGAACTTGAGGAGTTGAGGCAAAATTCTTATGAAAGCAAAAATCTATAAGGAAAGAACAAAAGCGTTTCATGACAAGAAGATCTAGGGGAATTCAAAGAAGGGGATCGTCTTGCTTTTCACTCTCGTTTGCGATTATTCAGGAAAGCTTAAGTCAAGATGGGGGTCCTTTCGTCATTAAGGAAGTTAAACCATATGGGGCTATCATTTTATGGAACAAGACTGGAGGTGAATTCTCGGTTAACGGAGATGCAAGCCTTATATGGATCTTGAGAAAGGGAATACAACGGTTTCTCTTGGAACCTCCGAAGCTAAAGATTCTCAACAACGTCAAGCTATTGACGTTAAACAAGCGAGTGGGAGGCGACCCACGTAAGTATATGTATATATAGTATATTTTCTTAATTTTTCTTGAGTTTTACAGAATTAGATAAGGATTAACCGATCGATCGATCGGTTTGATGATCGATCGATCAAAGACAACAAAAACAAGAGATGATCGATCGATCGTAGTTATGATCGATCGATCATCTGATAAACGACTTTAAAATAAACAATCGACGGATCGATCGATCATTATCCCCAAAATCGAAAATCTCATAAAATTTCCAAAAACCAACTTCTTCAATTCTCAGGTTTGAGTGATTTTGGGTCCATCTTGATCGGATTTTCGTCCTCTTTTCGATTCAGTACTCGTTCATCGATCTAAAGGTATGACCTTCGATTTTCAATTTTTGATTCGATGTTCTTGAGGAAAAATGAGAAATTTGGGTTTATTTTGATTGATTCTTGCTGTGCTTTCGATTGTTTGTGATTCTGGGCTAATTCAGTCTACATACCTTATTTTGTCGATTTCGTGTTGAATTTCCGTTTGGGATTTTGAAAAATTGTTAGATTAGTGTTTTTGTGATTGTTTTTGGATTGTTTGTTGATTTCTCAGATTATTAGGTTGATTTCGAACAGAAATGCCTTGATTGATTTTATGATAGATTTAGAAATTGAAATTGTTTGAGAAATCGAGCGAGATCGTTCGCGATTTGGGTTTATGATCGATCGATCGCTATCCATGATCGATCGATCATCGTTTCTTCTCGAACCAGATTTTGCAAGCTATCGATCGGTCGTAGTTATGATCGATCGATCGATCATATGTCAAATTTTCTGAATTTTTGTTTGTTTGGATAATCGTCGATATTTGCATTCTAATTTCGTTTTATTTTTATCTTTCAGGAAATGGTTAAAGCAGTACTTAGGCACTAGAAAGGTAACCGCGATAAGGAAAGCACCATCCACATCCTATGACCCGGTGCAGACGAGCACCTTGGCTTTAGGCGGATGACGTGATGGATGGGCGACGTTCGACGGTACCGCGAATGACGTAGCAAATCTCGAGATGCAGGGATATCCATGGGATTGTTGGAATAGTTGTTTACTGCGGTCTCCTGCGGATTGAGATGGTTCAAAAAGTTCGTCGATCTTTCTGCAAGATGGGGATTATGGAGGGCGTTTCGGTATCTTGACTAACATGGGTATAGGCCATTTCGCGAGCAAAAACCCATTATATCCAGGTTGTTCGATTCCTCGCTCAGTGGTATACTACGAGGATCACGAGAATCCCGAGCCAGGGGACACTCATTTTGTCGGCGGTTATGCAGTATCGATCGAGAACTCTGCGGTATTTACAGTTCGATAAGACTCAGGAGGCTAGCTTTCTTCCACTGGGAAGATTGCGAGGAGTTGGGTAAGCTTTGGGGTTTGATTGGTAAAGGAGGATGGTGGCTTTCACTCAAGCTTACTCTTGCTCGGCCAGTCCTATTGTTGCCAAGATCTGGGGCATACATTTTGGGCTAAGGAGGCAGGTTCGTTGAGGTTTGATGAGCTGATTATGTTGCTTGAGGGCTCACTGTATTTGCCGTAGCATTTATCTGAGCCTCCTCCAGCTGTGGCACCAACCTTGGTGCGTCTTGCCTCCATTTTGGTTCAGGAAAATTCCGTGCTCTGAACACTTGAGGCGGAAGGTGGAGTCTATTAGTCTCTTGACCCCAATCTTCATGCGGGATAGATCGGCAGACAGAGCGGATAGATAAGCGAGACCATATAGGCGAGGCTACAGAAACGATCAGATTTTCTTTCAGGCGGTCTATCTGAGGTTCACCACTCGCGATGGCTGCGCCTTGCAAGTTGCACCAGCCATCACCTCTCGACATCGATCGAGCATCGAGTTTACTCGGAGAGGCACTGACTGACGGTAGCTCACCGGCAGAGACGTTCTTCTCGATCTCACCGGGACATCGGAGGATGCCCCATACGAGCAAGGGCAGCCATCTTTTTAGAGGAGATGAGAGGAGTACATAATCCTCATATGCGAGTATGCGATTTACCTCCCTTACTGATGATCGATGATGCACGCTGGAGGTGGCGGAGCGATGCAACATGCACTCCATGCTGAAGAAGATGTGGAGCATGGCGAAGATACAATGCCCTCGTCCAGTCTGTTTCAGGGGTTCAGGTACTGATACCGTCGATTGTACTGACCTTGTCATCTTTGGACAAGAGACTACAGGATACTGTTGAGGCAGACAGCGACCGGAGGCGCGGGAGGCATAAGCCCTGGAGCGAGCCGCGTGCCTCTGAGGAGCATCGCTGATTAGGGTTATTTTATAACCTCGATTTTTCTTTTCCTTCCCTAGTTATGTCAGATCTTCTCTACATATTTATTCTCACACCGGACGGTGTGAAGTAAGTCCGGGGAGGTACTTATCGAACTAATGGTTTATTTGTGTTTTTGTTTTGTTTGAATATTTTGAGAAGTTTGATGTACTCTTTTCCCTGAAAAGGTTTTTATGAGGCATCAATCAACTTGTTATCGATTAATGTGCTAATCTTTGAATGACTATTGGAATTATATGAGATTACAAGGAAAATTGAAAACCCATCGTGAATCAACAAACCCGACTGCAACATTCCTTCTGAAATTCGCATAATTCAGAATCGCTCTTCACCTTGATGAAAATGATCCTTTCGATTTGAGATGCACGAACATGACACCTCCATGTAGAATCTACAAGACATGTCTGTGGTACAATTCCCTTTCTTCCCTTCAAATAAAAAAAATAATTATTTTTAGTTGGGGAAAGAAGCGAACCGGCATTGATGGTTACACCTTCACCTCTTAAGGCCTCGTGGAAAATAAAATAGTATAAGGAGAAGACAATCGATAGAAAAATAAAATGATACCCTAAAAGTAGTGGAAAAATCGATTCGTCTTCAAGTGAGAAAAGAAAGAGGAAAGGGATCAGTATAAAGACTGCTTGAACTTACGGAATTCACAAGGAGTAAGTTCACGCTCTTTGATCGATAATCCCAAATCGAGTAATTTAAATGAAGAGAGTCAGTAATGAAGAGTTTGAACTGATGTTGGGTGTGGCTTCGAGTAAGGTACATTGATATGCTTATGGTGAAGTACATGTATAGTTTAATTAATTCATTTCCATGTGGTCAAGATTGTTAAGACAATGCATTACAGGAACAAGTTCATTCTCCTTAAACTTAGATTTCTTCACTAGCTTAGCTTTTGTTTGCTTGAGGACAAGCAAAAGATAAGTCTGGGAGTTGATATATTACGTTTTAGTAGTTTTTAATCATCATATTAGAGATTTTTGTGTGTTTTCCTTGCATTTTAGTCTTAACAGGTCGAACATGTCAAAAAGCATGAAGAGGTCGAATCGAGCAAAGGATCGATAGACGTTTAATCATCCGATCGATCGACGATGATACGATCGATCGATCGAATTCCACAATTCCAGCACGCTCTTCAATCGACCAAGAAAGCAATGACCGCGACAATTCAATCGACGATCCAACGCATAATCGATCGATCATAATGCGAGAATTCCGCCGTATCAAAATATGATCGATGATGGACAAATGCTTGCTCGATCAACAATACAATCGATCGATCAACGATAATCGATCGATCATGATGCGAAATTCCAGTATCAACATACGACGACGAGATGCGATCGATCGATCACCGAACCATCCGATCGACGGTCGATCCCGATCGATCGATCAAGAAGGATTGACCTGAGACTCAGATTGAACGATCGATCGATCGCACACTGATCGATCGATCACGCCGACATGTTTTATATTTGTTTTAGACTCGCTGGACATATAAAATCATAGCGACTTTGTAAAGCGGGAGACTCATTCTCAGAACTTATTTTCTCTCTAGAGGGTGAAAAGACTTAGAAAAACTCTTGTTCTTGATTTTGCTTCTTCTTTAAGATTTCTTTGATGAAACTTTGTCAATCTTGATTATCTTAAGGATGAATACCTTTCTCTTATTCTCATCTGCTTTTGTTTCTATGGCTATATGTGAGTAGTTTTCTAGGTTGACTATGGCTAGGGATGGCTTAGTTGATGGTTAGGAGTTTATGGTTTGATCTTAGATCCTTCACTCTTAGTTGCCCTCTATGCCTAGCTTGGAAGAGTAATCTAGATTTTAAGAATTTCACACCGGAAGGTGTTGATGAAATTCTATAACCAAGCATTTGTGAGCTTTGTGATCCTAACCTACTAAGTAGTTGTTTAGGTAGCTTAGTGGTAAAGATGATTTTCAATGCTCACTAAGTTCCAAAAATCGCAAACGGAAGTTTGTTCAATTGTTCTTGTAGGATTTATAGCATGGAAAATGAAGTCTACTTGTGATCTCGGCCTAGGTTAAGTATAAGTCCTTGACACAATGACTAAGCTAGAGTTTAAGCCATCAATTGTCTAGTCATAGTTAATCGTTTTTAGTATAAGAATCAATATCGTTTTCAGTTTTTACGTATCGCATAACACTTGTTAAAATGAATCTTTGAATCGCTTTAACTTATTAAGTTTTCTTCATAGCTTATTGTGTTTGCCAGCTTCCTTGTGGTTCACCCTTAGTTTACTACACTTGCACCTTGCACTGGGTAGATAAAGGAATTTTAAAGCTAGTTAAGAAACCTCTTATCAACAGGTTGAGGTTTCCAGCATGCATCAAGGAGATCCTGAGAAGACTGTAGGTACTTCAGGAAGGATTGGTCTACTAAGCTGAACGATGCACTGGGCGATAACTGCTTTCAAGACACCGCTGGGGACTACACCGTTTCACCTACTGTACGGGAAAGCATGTCACCTTCCAGTTGAGCTCGAACACAAAGGAATTTGGGCAACTAAGCTACTCGCTATGACATCAAACATGCTGCTGACGGAGATTGATTCAGGAATGAGCTCGGCGAGGATCAGGTATCACGCTTCTGAAAACTTCGAAGTTATACGAGCAGTTAAAGCTTATCATGATAAGAAGATCATTTCCCGTCACTTCGAACCGAATGACCAGGTTCTTCTCTATAACTCTCGTTTGCACTTGTTTCCTGGTAAACTTGTTCCGTTGGTGAGGTCCTTTCACTATCAGGAGGTGCGACCACATGATGTATCGTCTTGATTAATTCGTCGAGGCGAATTCATATGAATGGGCAAAGGGTTAAACACTATTGGGCGAAAGCCGAGATTTCAGCAGGACAAATCGTGCCTCTGGCTAATCCACCCACTCCCTAATCGTCATTAAAGTCAGGCTCGTGACATTAAACAAGCGCTTGGTGGGAGGAAACCCACTGTTAGGTCTGTACATACTAATTTCTTCTGTTTTCTTTTGTGTAGTGAATCAGATTTTGGACATCAGTATCGAACGATACCATCTGGGTATCGGTCGATACCAATCGGCCAGGTAAGTGCCTCTATGAAACCCTTAGGGTTGTATCGCATACCCTCATCCTTTATCGCTCGACACGAAAACACCAAAATCGCCTCTTTTTAATTTTTTCACGTTTTTGAGTGATTCTTTTGCTGTTACCACTCGGTTTTGCACCCCCATTAACAATATCTACTCCGTTCGATCGATTAAACAAGGTATGCTCTCAAATTTTTCAATTTTGCAATCCATGAAACCAAGGTTTGGGTTTTGAGATTTTAGCCTCTTAAACTTGTTTTTAGGATTGAATATTGAATGATCTGGTTGTTTAGGCCTAGTCGCACCTTGCCTAGCATATATTTGTCATTGGTTTCAATTTATGCTTCGATTCGGATTGTTGTTCGTGAAAATTGTTAATGGCATCGATCGATACCACCTGGGTATCGATCGACACCCGTGCTTAATCTTTGCGATTTTGGTTTGCTCTGAGAGATTTTGACTCTATATTTGTTGTTGTGTTGTGGATAATGCAGATGCCTCCTAGGAAGAAGTCACGAAATGATGATAGAGCCAGCTCTCTTCCGCACGAATTTCGCTTACTGGAACCTGTCGAGATCTTCGACGGGTACGATTGGCTTTCCGGACAAGTGACGGCCATATTGGACACGGGGCTTCAGGTGGCATACGATGGGTCCACTGAGAGATTCTTCGTTCGGCGGACGTTCGAGCTGTTCGAGGTGCCATCTTCATCTCGGCGCCTCGCGGACCTCGCATCCGCCTGCTTCCTCTTCGCGCCCCACCCATCTAGGCCACCTTGGCACAGAAGGCGAAGGGCCAGGATTCGCATCACTACGCCTTTCGAGGGAGTACAAGAGGCGTCATTGAGCACCGCCTGCACAGCGTCCCATCTCGGCGATTGGGATGACTATGACTTCGATCTTCTACAGCTGGCGGGCGTCGAGATCAAACCGAGGTTCGCGACACAGCTACCATGCGTTGCCTTTAGGTTTCGATGGAGTTACGGTTCTACTTGAAGATGGGCTGGGGCGATGCCAGGTGGTACCTGCTATACCTCGTCCGCCGTTTTTAGCTGCGTGTCTCTTGCGGAGAGCCCCTGTTCTTGCTTTCGGGTGCTGACATTTATGATTCGCGGGGTGAGGCAAGTCTACCACTTCGAGGACCTGCAGGCATCTGGTTTCCGTCTGATTTCTCGATGCGTGCCCGAGTTCTGATATCGAACCACGGAGCATTTTGGACATAGGCGCCTACAAGCGCAAGGCGGCGGCGTGGGCAGATTCGCCGATAGGTCTTTGCGTGCCTAGCTGGATTACGAAGCGACACATTGTTGTGCGATGGAGCCACAAGATGCGGGTATCGGGCGATGTATCCATGGCTATTGGGGATATCATTGATGATGAGAATGCAGTGGCACTGGATCTGCGGTCGACTTTGGAGTTGGATTGCCATCACTTGGAGTCATTGAAGGTAAAACCCTTCACCTCGCGGCAGGCGGCAAGACTTGAGTCGCGAAGTCGAGAATCCGTGGGTAGTCTTCTTACTCCCATCTTTCTCCATTTTGGGATTGACACGCGAGCTGCTCGATTATCTCTACTAGCTGTTATGGATGAGTCGCTAGAGCATCGCGGCGGCTCAAGCCGGGCGGCGTTGTTTTCAGCACCTCGAGGGACTTTCTTGTCCAGTTTGCCCCACAATTTGATCATCGGATCGATGCGGCTAAGCTGTTTTCACCCCTGCCCCGAGATATGACTCGAGCACCAGCTACTCGACGCCTTGGTGCACCCTCTGGAGTCCGTATTACTGCTGCTGACGAGGACACGCCAACTCAGACTCCCACTCCTGCACCGGCTGCTACTTTTCCTCCTGTGCCAACCATGAACCTGGACCCGTTTCAGCAATATGCGTTCCATCTTCGATATGGAGCACCATTTCTCGATGCACGCTGACTCCGCCCCTCACTCACCCCGTGCACCGACCGCTGCAGGACCATCACGTACAGCTGATGCTGCCGATGACTCCGACTCTGAGGCTACAGAGGATTAGCCATTTCTATCTGATTCACTTTGTTTTTCTTGTTCCTTTTTCCTTTTCTTTTGACTTTGTTATGAACTAATGTCAGTTTCTCTTTTATATGTGGACAAATGTTAATATGGTATCTCAGTTTCTCATTTGGATCATCTACCACGGTCAGATCATTCAGTTAGAGAACGAGGTTTTTCATCACGATTTTCACGTGGTATCGATCGATACCAGCCTGGTGTCGATCGATACCACCCGTCTGTGGTAACACCTCTTGTTCTTAATCTTTGCCATTTTCTCCATTTGTTTTCCTTCACTTTCTCTAGGCTTGACACACACTGGGGACAGTGTTGTTTAAGTCTGGGGGAGGTAGTTACTGACATTGTGTTCATTTTGTTTTCTAAAACAAAAAAAAAAAGATAAAAAGTATTTTTTTTTATTGAGTCAAAACAACTTAGAGTTTTCTGGATTGTGCTTGACTTTGTTGTTCTGGTTTTGCTTTTGAGTGACCACTGTTACAGGATTAGTTTCAGTTCGACTAATGAAAAATCCAAGGGATAACCAGCCAGCTAGAAATCACCCACGTCTCCAGCAAGGTTCTTCACAAGCGTTAGCCAAATTTTGCACTTCATCTACGCAGTTAGTGTTTTTAGAGCTTGATTCATCATTCATATCTGGCTAAAGAACCCATCATGTTTGAAAATTGTGGTATATCTCTCCCGTGAAAATTGTTGGATACATATTTGCGTTAAAACATGTAAAATCTATATAAAAGATGAAATGATTTCCGCCGAGTAGAGGGGTAGGAAAATTTCCTATGACCCCATTATTCTACTTGGATAAGGAATGATCACACGAAGGCCTGAAGTGAGGGGTAGGAAAATTTCCTATGACCCCATTATTCACCTAAGACTTTTGATACATTGAGAGGGTAGCAGGGATTCGGTAGCCAACACTATCAATACTCGCGTTTCGGACCTTGATTTGTGTATACTGTTCAGATAAACCTGCGCTGTCGAAATCTAATGAGAACTGATTATGAGATAAGTCTGGGGGAGATAAAGAATACCGGAAGGCAATAAATGTTGATGAACAGATGGTTCTTTAGCTATGATATTGTATGGGCAAGAATCTAGAAAGTTCTTGAACACTGATTGCAGCGATGAAACTGGCGATGAGAGCTTGGATGAATATTGGTGTGAGATAGTAAGTGAAATCTTGGGAAGTTGGGGTTCCTACGGAGAAGTACATGGTGGTTAGATCTGGAGCTGATCAGGCAGCAGTGGGCGCTTGGGAAAAAGGATCATTACAGCCGATTTCGGTAAGAGGTCAGATCTCTAAGGTTTCTCAAACCTCTTTCTCTAACTTAGTTTTCTGTTTTGCTTGAGGGCAAGCAAAAGGCTAAGTCTGGGGGAGTTGATATATCATGGTTTTTACCCATTTGTAGCCATGATATAAGTTGTTTTATCGAGTCTTTCTAGTGTTTTTGTATCGTTCTGGAGTCTTTTCAGGTCTCAGCACATTTGGGACGAAATTGGAGATTTTGGAAGCATTTGGAGCCATTTGGAGTAAACCGAAGAAAGTACCCGTTTTGAAGCTTGAGTATCGATCGACACCATCCCGGTATCGATCGATACCGACGCAACTGACGCGAGATAGAGAGATATCCAAAAGAGAATTCTCACCAGAAGAAGCCCAATACTTTTCCTTATTTACAAAAAAGGCCCAGCTCGTATTTTTAGACCTATTTAAGTAAGTTTTTAGTCATTAGGTCAGAGGGGAGTGGGTGGCAGATTTTACTTTGAACTTTGATTCTTGAGCCACCTCTGAGACTTGAAAGCTTTTGTGAGGGAGACGGATCCAAGACTTTGTTCATCATAGAAAAGATCCCGAACCCTTGTTTTTATTCTTTTRTTATATTTAATTTCATGATCTATTCAGTTATGTCTTGTTTTTCATCAATCATGTCTGAGTAGTCTCATTTTAGGTTCGGGGTTTTCTTATGGATTTCTACGATTTATGATGATTGATTTGTTAGGGTTCATAACTGAATAGTTCTTCACCATAGTTGTTCTCAAAGTTATTTCTAATCGATCACCTAGAACATGAACCTAGATTAATCGATTAGGCACGACGGTCGATTGAATGTCGATAAAACTAGGGTGAAGCATCCAGATTATCTGAAGATTTGGTTTAATCGAATTGTGAACATATCAAACTTGAATTAATTCTGGTTTAATGTGTGGGATTTGCAAAGAGATTTGGAATTCTAGATTTTAGACTTAGTTAGTTTTACGACAGGTTGTTAGCTATATTTTCGTGTTTGAGTTCAAGGCTTAATTGGCTTTCTTTACTGACAGCTACTTTAGTATCATTATAGGGTATTAATTTGAGCATATCAATTAATAGAGAGCAATGAATGTTACAATTATTAACTAAACCCATTTAAGGGATTAGAGCAATAAAAGCATGAACGTATATACACCCTGATTTTAGTTCGTCTAACTAGATTGTATGATATATAAGTGAAAGTTTCAAGCTAAGTCGTTGACGGTAGTGGTGAAGAGTTGATCAAATTATTGACTTTTCCAGTCTCATAAACCCTCTTTGGTCATCTAAAGGATGAAAGAAAACAGATTTACGAGATAAGAGATAGTATTGTATGTTTCCAAGAAAATGATCAAAATCTCTTTCTATCTCAATTTCGTTTTTTTTTTTTTTTTTTTTGTGGGGGTCAACTAATAAAGACATGATTACAAATTTACAAGACTCCACGGTTACTTATCTTTCCTTGACTTGGTCCTTCACCATTACCACTTGCACCTTAACGAAATCTCTCTGTTTTTGTTTCCTCTCACCGCAAGATATACTGTTCAGAGATTTCAAACATTATGTACTATCTCTCTTTTCAAACATAGCCGTGTTCCGTAATATTAGAATATTATCACAAATTTGGTTTTTGAAAAATCTGAGAGACTAGATATTGTAATTAAAATACAGAAGCTATCAAATAATATGGAGACATACATAAGATTTAATGAGGTATTGGTTTGAATCTTTCAAACCAACTACTAATCTTTGGCTGAAATTAGATTTTATTAGATCGTTTTAAAAGGTACAAGATAAACTATATTTTTTATAGATTTTCTAATACATCTATCTAAGAAAATGAACTAAAGTTAACAAGTAAACGCATTTTACTCCTTTTATGTTCCTCACACCAACAACAATCTTTTTCCAAGGCAATCTCTCCCAAACTCAGCAGCTACAAAACACTTAAAGAACTCTGTTTTTCTATTTCTTTGTTTTGACAGCGATCTTGTGTGTATTTCAGCGGACACATCTTCTTAATGAGAATTTGCCTATGACACATTTTCTTTCCATGGAAAGAGATCAATCGCCACTTACTACAAAGAACATTAGAGAATAAATATCACAAAGAAAAGATAACACTACTAATTTATTATTTAAATTTCTTTCATAAAAAGGAAGTAGGAATAATGCATTATATTATTCGTCTAATTAAAAATAAATAGAAAATCACAATCTTTAAAATATAGATTCAACAGTTTCTAGTCTCATACCTATCGCAACTATTGAATTGTGTTCTTGTATACTGATACATGTTCTCTATTTGCTATGTACTTCGGAGGCGCTTGAATTTCTCTGAAATCCAAAAAGATTAGAAAAGCGGTGCAGCTGGAATTTGCTAAAAGTCAAGTTTAGGAGGGACTTCAAGAGCATCCAAGGTTCTTTCCATCATCTCCACAACTCTTTTTTATCGGTGGGCGATTTGACGGGGAAGGCTAACTACACCACAAACCCACCAATGTCATCTTCTTTGCTATCTCCTCATCTTTGTTGCTGATTTCATTCTTGATAAGCATATTATTGTCTTCCTTCAAGGTCCTTGTATATTCATTCTGGAAAGTACATTGAGCTTGCGTTTGATGCAGAATTTTGATGCAATCTTTATTTTTTCCTTACACCTATCATTTTGAGGACTGACATTTTGGAGTTGTACACATCTGATTTTTGAGAAACACTCTCTTAAACTCGGGAGATCATCTATGGTGCAATGTACCATTTTGTACCTCTCATGTCTAGCAGCGACATGATGCTCTCCTTCTCACAAATTTTAGCAAGTCCGAAATCAGAAACTTGATAGAGAAAAGAAAGAAAAAAGACCAAAAGCAGGACATGCATAACTGGAGCGGTAACAAAGCTTATGATCACAGTGGTATATAACGGATAGACCTAACAACATTTATTGTATACTGATACTTGTTCTCTATTTGTTATGCAAATAACATTTATCGACCTAACTATTTCAAATATCTCCTCTAGAGTATTACCTTCACAGCATTCTTTTTCACAGATTTGAAAGTTCCAGCTTTCAATTTTTGGAGCATATCTCGAAGGCGCTTGAACTCTCCTCCGCAATCCAAGAAGAATCGGGAATAGGTGCTGCGGAAATTTGCTGCAAAACAGGCCTAGGAGGAACTTCAAGAGTATTAAGATTTCCTTCCATCATCTCTACCACTTTGTTCATCGGTGGGCGGTCTAATGGGGATGACTGAATACACCACAAACCCACCAGTGTCATCTTCTTTGCTATATCTTCTTCCTCGTTGGTGATTTCGTGCCCAACATACCTTTTATCGTCTCCCTTCTCAAGATCCTTATATATCCATTCTGGAAAGTACATTGAACTTGCATCAGATGCACAATTTTCTGTGGATGTTTGGTTCCTTGCTCCTATCATTTCAAGAACTAACATTCCGTAGCTGTATACATCCGACTTGTAAGACACACTCCCATAAACTCGGGAGATCATCTCTGGTGCAATGTACCCTATTGTCCCTCTCGTGTCTAGCAGTGACATAGAGCTCTCTTTCTTCTGGCAAAGTTTGGCAAGTCCGAAATCAGAAACTCTGGGACAAAGATTCTCATCCAACAGCACGTTTTGAGGTTTAATATCAAAATGCACAATCCTTGTTTTGCAGCCACAATGCAAGTACTCTAGACCACGAGCAACGCCTAGTGCGATTCCATACAGTGTCATCCAATCCAAGTTCATTGAGGTCTTTCTTGAGATGAACTTGTCAAGAGATCCATTTACCAAATATTCAGAAATAATTGCTCTCTTTGAACCTTCAGAGCAGAATCCAACCAGGGAAACAATGTTGACATGAGATGTTTTGCTCATGGTCGCAATTTCATTGATGAAGTCTCCATCATTACCTTTTGATTCTTTCAAGACCTTCACTGCAACCGTACGACCATCAGAAAGGCTTCCTCGATAAACAGTTCCAAATCCTCCTTTGCCAATCACTTCTTCAAATGACTTTGTAATTCTCTTCACTTGCGCGTAGCTATAGTGATTCAGTGGAATAAGGGCCTCTAGATTATGTTTTATGTAATGTGATGTTTTTCTCTTTCGGAGAAATAACAATGTGAATATGACCAAGAGTACAAGAACACCTGCTAGTGAACCTGAACCAGGAAACACAGAGAACACGATAAATTTAAAACCTTCATCTAAGAAGATCAAAAACAGTTTGAAATCTAGCCGGATAGAAAACTAACCTATGACAATCGTTATAATAGTCCCTGTAGTGACATTGAACAAGTAAAATTTGTCAACATGGAACAGTTTACAATAAGGAAAAAATTCAGAGAAGACAACGGTTTACCTTGACTACTCTTTCCAGAACCGCAAGAACGGTGCTGAGGCCCATTGTTGCAATAGCAGACGAATTCACTTGAGTTATTATTATATCCACATGCACCGCCAGAGTCTATACACATCGAACAATCTCGGTTAAGTCCAAGCTCAAAACCCTCTTTAAGAGCTTTCTTCAGATTATCTGAAGTTTGAAATCTCTGTAGTGTGTTCAACGCTGGTCCAGACGCAAGAATACTAACGTCTAAGCACAGTACCTTGAGGATGTTTAAAAGGTTTCTAACCCCGTCAAGTAAAGGAGACGAGAGGTTTCTTGTCACATAGTAACTTTTTCCATCTTGATCGTCACAAAAAAGCTCTCTAAAGTAAGTAGGATCGTACACAGGCGTTGAGAATGAAAAGTCTCGACAGTTGTAATAAATTGTCAGCATATCGGTGTCGGGAGCAAATGGGAGAACGTTTTCGTTGAACAGCGGATTTAGTGGGTTTTGGGGACAAAGGTTGCTGATATAATCTGATCTAGCGAGTCTTATGACACGAGAGTTATAGTTTGCCTCTAAGATTCTGAACTTTACGGAAGAGATGCTAACCTCTGCGAATCCTCCAATACAGTTGAGCTTAAAGTCGGGGTGGCCGCACTCTTCTCTGCCAGGAATCCAGAAAGGGTACAAGAGATTGAATTGATCGCCGCAGATAAAAGGGGTACTGCAGAGGCTGTGAAGCTCATCAGCTGGGAAAACACAAGATGGAATCACAAAGAGGCAGATTGTTCGTTGTATTCTCCTCTATTTTTTTTTTTTTTCCTTGGAGTTCACTCAATAAGGAAACAAAAAACAAGAGATGTATGAGAAACTTACCACTAGGTTGAAGCTTTGGTTCGCAACTGACTCCTCCTGAGGGTGCTGTCTTGCAGCAAACCTGTCTGGTACTGTTGAAGCCGCAAATTCCACCAGAGGACGAACATGCTTGACAACTTATCTCATTGATCGTCACTTTCACCTCAAACCCTTTTCTTAGAACAGTTTCAAATTGATCCAAAGAAAACTTTGTCTCTTCTGGAAAGAAACTTTGGGGAACTTTCACTGTGAAAGTCTCATCGCAAATTCCACTAGGTCTTTGATTCACTGACACAATACCCTTATCAGGACATGTAAAATTCGAAACGTAAGAATATATAGAAGCGCAGCGGTAGAAAACAGTGAGGTCCTTGTAGGTTGGCAAAATCTCAAAAATATCGAGAGGTAAGGCTGTCGTATTGAATTTAGCGGAGCAAAAAGGCCCTACCAGGTCTGATCTAGCAAGTGTAAGAGTGTAAGATGTTTGATTTACATCGAGAACATAGTACTCTTGGTCTGAGATGAATAAAGAGGTACCGCTGTTTTTGCTGCAGTGAAGCTCTAGCAATGGATGACCACAATGTTCAGGACGATTCCCACCCCAGAACGGGAAACCGGCGGTGATTTTTCCACACTGAAACTGAGCTTGGCACCACCCAAGTTCTTTTTGACTTGAAGAACAAGGAAGGTGGTACAATAAAGGGAAGAGGAAGAATATGATCAGAC
The DNA here is from genome assembly GCA_018361395.1 of Boechera stricta. Classification (NCBI taxonomy): domain Eukaryota; kingdom Viridiplantae; phylum Streptophyta; class Magnoliopsida; order Brassicales; family Brassicaceae; genus Boechera; species Boechera stricta. Next base: position 18,293,021 of record CM031539.1, on the reverse strand, counting down.
AAGAAGTGGATTTTTGAGAATCTGATGAGTTCATGACTAATTTGTTAAAGTGTATAAAGGTGCCGAGAGACTTTTTTCCTTGGAAATAAGAATCTTGGTGCGTTGACCAAAAAAAAACAAGAATCTTGGTGAAGCAGAAGAACAACATAAGATGATGATAGGATTTGTGGGGTGCTACGTCTAATGCGTAATGCCGTGTCTGATTTTTCTTTTACCAAAGAGGACTCACGAAACTTGAAAAGTCAACTTTAATCAGCTAATTTTTTATTTTTTTTATTTTTTGTATCCTCTGAAAATAATATTCCAGTGAAACAAAGTTCAGAAAAAGAAAAAAAATAAGATTGTCTTTGATCATCACACGTAGCACTTCGGGCAATAGATGAAGCCCCTTGTTAGCAGCAGAAATGCACTCTCTAATCTCCAATCTCTGATGCATCAATTAATTCAAGAGAGAAAACACCTAGAGCAAGCCAACTAAAGAGGATCCTCACTGAAAGAAATCTAGTACTATCATTCAAGCCATTTTTAAAACCGTCAACTAAAATTCATTAATGAAATAATCTTATAGACATGAAAACCTAAACAAATTTTAGTTTGACGAAATGATGTACTGCAACATGTGTCTGAGTTTAAAGAAAACAGCAGGATTTTGGTTGAAAAATAATTCGATTTCTTCAACCTAAAATCAAAAATCCCCAAATTCAAAAGTTTAGGGTTCCTAAGTTAAATCGAACAGTTTATGCTAAACCATAATACTTAAAAACCTTTACTCTTAGCACAAGACACGATTTTTGGAACAAATCGATATGTACCATCTCCCCACAGCACACACTGTGTACTTTCCGAACTTTTTTAGCTTTTGCCAACCTAAAAGAGCCTTATATGTTACGTTTTAACTTCGATTTACCACGAATCTAACCTCACAAACTATCGATCATATGCGATACTTACTCGATTCAGCTCAAGGATGAAACCAAAAGCAAAGACCAAAGAAAGAACACACGACAAGTTTGTTTACCCGGTTCAGCAAGATCGATGTGATCAAGCCTACGTCTGGGCCAAAGTTCGGCAATCCACAATATCAAGGAGATGAATACAAAACAAGGTTAGGCTCTCAACAATGGAGTCTCTCTCTCTCTCACGATTACAAGAAGTGAACAGTCGTCGAAGAAGAAGAAGCGAATACAAGGACTTATACATCAAGACCCATTTTGTTATAACAGAAACCCTCTCCCGCAAAAAGAAGGTTTCCTTTTGATTCTTCAACCTTCTTCAATCCCGGTTCACTAACCTCTATCAAACCGAAAATTGATTCTTCTTAACCATGTGATTAAACCAACCTCAAAATTGAATCGGAACAAATTAATCACAACATTACCTTTGTGATAATTTTTTTTTTTGGTGAAGTGGCATAATTTTCTTTAGGTTTTAGAAATGTCAAAGCACAAGACTTTCGAGTCGTCGAACGAAAAAATCAGAAAAAAAAACAGGAAGTTGGTCAAAGAGACCATACGTAGGTTCATTAAACTTCTACAAAACCATAACAAAGACTATCTGTAAGACCTGTCCTTCAGGCAATGATTTTTCGACATGGTCAGAGTGTCGGGCAGGTTAGAAATTCCGATGTTTGGGTTAGACGGAGTCAGGAAATTCGGAAAAGTCCGATATTTGGAATTGTACGGACAATACGTACGGATGGTGGTCAGCAGACATACGGACAATACGTACGAATGGTGGACTACGGACGTACGGATAGTACGTACGGATGTGGTTTGCGGACGGACGGACATGACGTCCGGAGGCGATACGGTCGTCGGATATGATCGGATGCTGCGAATGGATTGTACGATCGGATCGTACGTCCGGAAGAGTATTGCGGACGCGGAAGGACAATCCGGATGGACTGTCTGGATGCGATCCGGACGGATGATGCGGACGTTCGGATGGACGTGCAGACGTATGGGCTGCGTCCGTACGGACGGTATGTCCGGATTGGGAGATTTCGGACAAAACCTTGCCATTTTGGGATTTTTCAGACAGGAGTGGATATTTCGACAAGGTTGGTCCGTTTTCAAACATGATTGGTCATTAGGACAAGGTTTGTCCGAATAGGACATTTTTGGCCCAAGAGGAGAAGGGACAGTCGAGGATCGTTCGGACATCTATCTTAAAATTTTGGACAGGATAAGGTTCGGACAAGATAAGATTCGGATATGATAAGATTCGGACAAAATTTGTCTGAATTCGGACACACGGACCATATGTGGGACCGTGAAACGATTGTTCGGACAACATCCCTAAACTTTCGGATATGGATAGAGTTTAGGACAAGAACTGTCCAAAAATCCTATTTGGTTGGGTTTTGGACAAGTTGGACTGTCGGGATATGTATTTGGTCGAGAGTTTCTCATGTAGACCGACGGACGGTCCGTTACGGGTCAATTTAGGGTCCGATGGGACAAAATCGATTTGAGCCGGGCCAATATAATTTTAAGTGTTTGGACAGACCTAATATGATGAAAAAATCGAGAATTTGGCTAAGTATGGGACACGGACCGAATTGGAGACTTATGGCCCGAAGGGAAAGAAAAATTTAGGAAATTTTTCTAAGTATTATCCCGTTAGTGCAAGGGTTTTGGGCGTGTGTTTATAAGGCTTAGGTCGAGTCTTTCAGCTGCCTAGAGCACTTAGAACGCAGAGAGAACTGGAGTTTTTGCTGAGAGAAATCGAGAGATCCCTGGCCGTGAGAGAGAGATCCGTCCATGGGAAAAAGCTAGCATTTTTGGTAAGCATTTCTCCCTCTTGGTTGGTGTTTTCGGGATGATCATAGAGTGTTCTCTGATGGTTTTATGATCGGTTCTTGACAGCCTTCAGTAGATCTTCCAGAATTGAGATCCATCACCGGATCTTGTCAGAAAACGCGAAAAGGTAAGCATTTGATGTTTGGATTCATATGTGTTGATGAGATCGTATCTTGATCTATTTTTGTATGGTTGTTTTAAGGTTGGGTGTGTGGTGTGGTTATTGTGGCGAAGTCATTTGGTTGCTGTGGCCTTAGATCCTTGCCTTGTTCGGTAAGATCTAGTCTTTTTGAGATTATTTTGGGGCCTAGTGTCGGATCAGTTTTTGATGGGGTCTTTTGGTGTGTTTCTTATGGCCAGCGTGTGTCAAGGAGATTGAGGAGAGACTGATCCAAGTGAGTCTGGACTTGTTTTGTGGATCGTTTGGTAAGGAAATCCTTTTAGGATTGTTTTGTACTTGTTTTGTGTAAATCGATTTTTGATGGATCTTTGTTTGGTGTTTTTGTGTCCAGCATTTGTGTTTGAAGTTGAGAGGAGTTCGATCAGATTAGTATAGCCTCAGATTGATCATCGTTTGGTAAGGATCTTTTAATAAGATCGTTTGTGAGGTTATGTTTGAATCGGATTTGCTAATCCGAGTTTGTTTGTTGTCTATACTGATTGGCGTTTGTTAGTGGTACCATTTATTGTGATTTTAAGTTGTTTTCAGTAACTTTAAGGTGAGTGCGTGACCGTGGTGCAATTGTAGAAGTAGTTTGATGTGTGGCTTGATTGTCTTGTGTTGTTATGTGTATGCGTTTGATTGTATTGACAGGTTGGGTTCTGCTTGTTGTTGGCATGTGTCTTTGTCTCTTGACTTATGCATTTGGGAATCATTGTATACATTAACCTCACTTTGATATATCTTGCTCATTTGTGTTGAATTGTTTCTGTAATTGTGCCTAGTGAGATGGGACGACCGCCTCACTAAATAATTCTTTTGCTTACGTATCCACCGCATGGATGCAGGTGAGAAAGATGATTTAGGAGCTCCTGAGACATGGAGGCGTTTGGACGGATGGGATAGTTTAGTTTGTTTGCGTTTTGGACTTGGTTAATTTTGAAGTATTTTGTTAATCATGCTTAGGCGAGTATTGGTGCTATTTTGAGAATTCTTGTGGTGAATCTCGTTTGTGAATTTTTGTTGGTTTAATTTGGAATAAGAACTCGCTTGCATAAATTAAATTGGTAAGTATTCCGCTGTGCATGAAATTGAAGTAAAAATTCGAGAAGTAACACTTAGTAGACATAATTTTAAAATTTGCGCGAATAGGGGTGTTATAGTTTGGTATCAGAGCGCGGTCGGCTCTAGGATTATAGAAATTATGTGAGATTTTGTTGATACTCTGATACCAGTTTGGTATCAGAGCATGCTTGATTCTAGGATTGTTAGAATTTTTTTGAGTTATTTTGAGGTTACACCATCCTTCCAAAGCCAAGTCTCGTGATAAGTGTTAAATGTTTCTGTGAATTTTCTGAAAAATTTGTGATGATTAGTTTATGAAGTCGTTTGGCGTGGGAGTTGTGCTGAGGTTGTGTGAACTTAGCATGATTTTTTGAGTCTTTGCAAATGGCTAGACTTACTAGAAGCATGCGCAAAAATGGTAGAGATTTTGAGAACTCCGGAGCTAACTCAGCCTGAGAGGAAACAGCTGAGAATGTTAGTGAAAATGTGGAAGGGGTTGAGGTTCATGTTGAGGCACCTGCTAGAGATATTTGAGCCTCCTGTACCAACTTATTTGAAGGTACTAGAGCATATGCAGCATTTGGGTACTCGTTGTTTCCCGGGTGGCACTAAACCCATGGAGGCAGATGAGTGGAGGTCTAGAGTTGAGAGGAATTTTGCTGCTGTGAGGTGTCCTTATCAGTATAAGACGTACATTGGTGATCATTTCCTAGAGGGAGATGCACACGTTTGGTGGGAATTTGGGTTGACTCGTCATGGTAGAGCTGGCTCTTGAAGGATTTTCTGTGAGGAGTTCAACTCTAAGTACTTTCCTCAGGAAGCTGTGGACCATTTGGAGGGTCAGTTCTTGCATTTGCGTCAAGGTTGATTTGCGTCAAGGTTCCAGGATTGTCCGTGAGTATGAGGCTGAATTCAATGGCCTTAAAAAGTATGCTGGTAGGGATCTTAAGGACGAGAGGGTCCAGATTCGTTGGTTTATGCGCGGTATACGGTTGGAGCTGCATAATCGGTGTCTGATGCGTGACTATTGAACCAAAGCTGAGCTTGTTGAGAAAGCGGCCGTGATTGAGTCTTGTATGATTGCTGAGGAGAGCAGGAAACAGTCCTAGGCAGGTGGAAATTGAAGACTCAGGCTGCTTCTATCGGGAATCGGTAATGCTGTTTAGGGACAGAAGAGAAAGTGGGAAGGTGCTTTTTCGGACAAGCAGAGTTCGAGGAATGGTTCTGGTTTCCAGAGTGGTGGATGTTTCAGATGTGGCAGCAAGGATCACATGATCGATAACTGTCCTAGGCCAGATGAAGGCAAGACTTGCAACTACTGTAAGAACCAGGACATTTCAAGGACAAGTGTCTGAAGCTGGCCAAGAAGGCAGAGTAGGATGGAGCTGTGGCCGTACACTCCTCAGGTGTATACCATGGCTGGAAACGAGGCTGGTCCGAGTATATCTCGTCTGATCACTAGTAAGTTTCGGAAAAACTTATCTTTGTGAATTTGTCTTCTTCTATGAAAAGTTTTGGTTATGTGTGTTGTTGCTTTAGGTTCTTAGCATTAAATAAATGTTTAAGGATCTTAAGCATGGTGATATGCTAGGATTTTAGCTTATATTAACTAGTCTTTTTATGTCTTTCGAGTCGATTTTGAGTCTTATCAGGTTAGAATGAAGTCTTGGAGCATGGATTTGATGGACTGAAGCTAATTGAGCTTCTGGAGCAAAAAAGGACGAAATCGCAGCTATAAAGCACAAAACAGACGCAGAGCACCCAGTCCGGTTTCGGGAGCACGTGCTCGCCAGGGTGCTCCGAAGAATTAATAAGGGTTTCGACTTTTTACCTAATTTTGGGTGTGCTGACGTGRAAAAATAAAGAGAGGGGGCCGCCAGTAGAAAAAGAGCAGAAGCACGAGCCCTAGAGTCATTCTCTGATTATTGGATAGATTTCTATTTTCTCTGTGACCATCGTTTCTCTGTTGCTCTCGATTTCTCATCAGACTTTGGAGATTTATTTTTGATTCATGCTTGTAAGATCSAGAGGATCAACCACTACTTTGTTTGAGAAGAATTCTAAACCTTATTCTATTTCAATATTATTCATGAATTCCTTTTTATCCATTGTTGTGATTTGTTCTTCCATGGCTGAGTAGTTCCATTAGCTAGACCAGGGTTTTCAATGGTATTTAAGAGTTGATAAGTTGAGCACAGATAGGATCCTTGTATATGTTGTCTTCGCCAATAGTTAGACTTAATGCTTAGATTAAACTGATCACTTAGTCTATGATCTTAGGTTAAACCTATTCGCAAGAGTGTTTTAGGTTGCTAGAAAAGACATTGGTGAGCATTCATTCGTAGGCGACGAGAGTTGGTGCGGTTGCTTGTGAACATATCGAATCAATACATTAATGCTTATCTTCATCCCTAGGTCCAAGCGAGRGTTTAGGTATTTAGRTTGTTAGATAAAGAGTTTGGCGCCACGAGMGTGGGTCGTTCTTACTTTTATATTCGAGTTCTAGACTTGTGCTGAATTTAATCCTGAATAGTTGCTCAAGTTTAATCTCTGAATACCGGAGAAATACCCTAGTCTAGTGCCTTTTAATTATTGAATTTACATCGTTCTACTTGCTTGCAACTCTGTCACTAAAACAACCTCATATTTCGTCTTAGCTTTATTTAAAAATCTCACAAAATCATAGTGTAACCTTGGTCTCTGTGGATTCGATTCCTCTTATACTATTGCGATTGTCTGTGCACTTGCAGTAATTTAATTGGGTTAAAACTCTGTGTATCAAGTTTTTGGCGCCGTTGCCGGGGACCAATTGCGTTACCTTTGATTTTTGTTTTAAGATATAGTCTAAGAAACTACTAATTTTCTTTCTTTCTTTTTCCTTATGTTTCAGGTGACCAGTAGAAGAACAAGATGAAATTGCACCGAGACCTTAATTAATATCTCAAACGCCGATCTAGCTAGACTAGAACGAGAGAACCGACAGCGAAGACTCACAGCTGACATGGCCGAGCAAGAAGACGGAATGGCTGCTCAGGTACAGCTGCTCCATGATGAGATAGAGCAGATGAGAGAAAAGACAAGCTCCTGCCATTGTGCCTCCCATGCAGAGGCAAGACTTTGAAATCAAACCTCAGTTGATTTCATTGGTGAAGCACACCTTTTCCACGGGCACCAGCTGAGATTAGATGGACCATATTGAGAATTTTGAAGAAATCTGCCTTTCGTTAATGGAATGCCTAGCGAGTTTCTCGAATGCAAGTTGTTTCCTTTTTCACTTGCGGACAAGGCTTCACGTTGGTTGAAATCACTGCCATCAGGTTCATTGACGACATGGGCTGAGGTTAGAGCAGCATTTACGGATCATTTTACACGAATCAGCTTTGAGGAACAAGATATCTTCGACAGCATTCGGAGAAGCTTTCGTGAAGCTTGGGAAAAGCTGAAGGAATACAGAAGAGTGTCCTCACCACGGGTTCAAGGATGAGCAGATCTAGGTATCTTACATGATGGTGTTGAGTGGGATTATAGGAATCGTTGAATGCGGCCCGCATGGCGACTTATGACGACTAAGGCAGGCGTTTTGAGCTGATTAAGAACTTAACCGAGCTCAGCAACAAGTCTCCTAGTATGATAGGTCGAAAATGAACAGCATGGAGGCCTAGATTGATGAGCTGACAGCAAATAAATCAGCACTTAGGGAGGCAAATCGGTGCATTTTGTGGATGAGAGTGGTAACGTGCTATCTCCCAAGATTTTGAAGAGGGCGATGATGCTGGTATGCAAGAGATTAGTACGTGAGTGGGCAAGGGTATGTTCGAGAAGTGGTTTCAATGCAAGCTATAGCCACGAACCTTTGCTCGAAGCACGATGTGGAAAACCCACAAGACGGATCTATCATGAGGAGGTATGAATCGGTGCCAGAACGAGGTTTGAAGTTACTCCAGCACCAGCAAGGAAGCAGTTCGTCCTACTCAAACAGAACCAGATTCAAGGAGGACTCAAAGCGTAAACAACTCGAGAACAAGCTGCTGAGAACTCTCAAGATGAACGAAAAATCTCATGCGCAATCTTGATGAATCAGCAATGGCTGACAGAAATCAATGCGAGTGGATCACATGTATAATGATCTCAATCGAAGTCTGAGTTCTGCATCCGTGAAGAAGCTAGACACATGAGAGTTCGCTGAGCGATTAAAATTAAGCGACTAGTGGGACTCTGCAGGAAAGGAGAGATGAATCCCGTGCAGATGGTACCAGCCACTAAAGAGGTACATGAAAGAATGGTGGCTGGAAAGGTTGTTGAAGAAGAGAGTGTGATGATGGTAACAAAAGGAATCGGTGCATACTCCAGGAACAAAGTCTTGTGAAGGGCGATCGGGGAGTTCGTGATCTCGGTAAGATCGGACCAATGACCTTTGCCTCTCTCTTTGTGACTTAGGTTCAAGCGTGAACCTGATGCCATACTCGTGGCAGCGCTTGGGGTTCCGAAATTCAAACTACCAAGATATCGTTGGTGTTCGAGAGAGTCGACAGTTACGGTTGGGATAATTGAAGATCTGCATGTTGAATAGGAGATACTCATTCCGCAGATTTCGTGGTTACGGAGTTAGATGAGGAACCAAGACCCTCGATCTTGGGCTTTTATGCACGCACGGCGCAATTATAGATGTCGAATAAGGGATTGTCGATCTTCGGTTAGGAGACATGCTAGTAAGGTTCGAAATGAACAAGCTTCTCAAGAAGCCAATGATAGATGGACAAACATTCGTGGTTCACGATGGTTCAGAGATAGTTGAGGAGGTAGCTGAAGAATTATTGGCGGATGACCCATTGGAAGTAGCCTTAACTAAGGTTAAAGGCGAGCACGGTTTTCTGAGTGCAGATTCCGAGGGTTTTGCAAAAATGCTAGATTCAAGCCACAGGATAGAGAAGATAGTTGCATATATGAGCCTAGAAGAGGATGAAAAGGCGATAGAAAAAAATTTGACAGGAGCACATGCTCCAAAACAGGGAGCATATGCTCCGGCCGATTCGATTAACTGTGCTTGGAGCGAGCTGAAAGCTCCAAAACCCGAGCTTACGACCCTCCCAGCTGGGCTCAGGTACGCATTTCTCGGCCCTAACTCTACATACCCTGTGATAGTGAATGCGGATTTGAATAATGTTGAGGTTACCTTGCTTTTATGTGAATTGAGAAAGTATAGGAAAGCTTTAGGGTACTCACTTGATGATATCACTGGGATTTCTCCGGACTTATGCATGCATAGGATACATCTAGAAGATGAATCAATGACTTCTGTCGAGCATCAGAGACGGTTAAACCCGAATCTAAAAGATGTCGTCAAGAAAGAGATAATGAAACTTCTAGAGGCTGGTGTGATCTATGCTATTTCTGACAGCAAATGGGTCAGCCCTATGCATGTAGTACCTATGAAAGGAGGGATTACTGTAATAAAGAATGATAGGAATGAATTGATACCAACTAGGACAGTAACCGGACATAGGATGTGCATAGATTATCGGAAATTGAATGCTGCTACTCGCAAGGATCATTTTCCGCTGGCCTTTATTGATCAAATGCTTGAACGCTTGGCTAATCATCCTTACTACTGTTTCTTAGATGGTTATTCAGGTTTTTTTCAGATCCCTATCCATCCTGACGACCAAGAAAAGACGACGTTCACATGTCCTTAAGGCACCTTCGCGTACCGCCGTATGCCGTTCGGTTTGTGTAACGCCCCAGCAACTTTCCAACGTTGCATGATGTCCATTTTTACTGACCTCATTGAGGATATTATAGAAGTTTTCATGGATGATTTCTCTGTGTTTGGGAGTTCTTTTTCTGTTTGTTTGTCGAATTTGTGCAGGGTTTTGCAAAGGTGTGAGGAGAAGCATCTTGTTCTCAATTGGGAGAAGTGCCACTTCATGGTGCGAGATGGGATAGTGCTGGGACACAAGATATCTGAAAAGGGCATTGAAGTGGACAAAGCAAAGATCGAGGTGATTATGAGCTTGCAGCCGCCGAATTCGGTAAAAGGGATCCGCAGTTTTCTGGGACATGCTGGWTTCTACCGCCGTTTCATCAAGGATTTTTCCAAGATTGCTAGGCCTCTCATGAGATTATTGTGTAAGGAGGTGAAGTTTGAGTTCGATGATGCATGCTTAGAGGCCTTTCACACTATTAAGGGGGCTTTGGTTAGCTCCCCGATTGTTCAGCCACCAAATTGGGACTTGCCTTTTGAAGTCATGACGGATGCGAGTGATTTTGCTGTAGGAGCCGTGTTAGGCCAGAGAATAGACAAGAAACTACATGTTGTCTACTATGCTAGTCGGACTATGGATGAAGCGCAATGCAAGTAGGCCACAACCGAGAAAGAGCTCCTAGCCATTGTTTTCGCCTTTGAGAAGTTTCGATCATATCTTGTGGGATCGAAAGTGATTGTCCATACAGACCATGCTGCCTTGAAGCACTTGCTGACAAAGAAGGATGCCAAGCCTAGACTTTTGAGGTGGATCCTATTGTTGCAAGAGTTCGATTTGGAGATTAAAGACAAGAAAGGGGCTGAAAATGGCGTGGCAGATCATTTGTCCAGAATGAATATTGAAAAGGAAACACCTATGGATGAGAGTCTGCCCGGTGAAGTAGTTTATGCAATCAGTATTGGTATCGTTGGCGAGCACCCGGAGGAGCACCCACTCGGAGCACGTGCTCCGGAATGTTTCTTCAGTTCGATTAAAAGGGGCCACCAACCCAGTTTTCCCTGGTTTGGAGAGATAGCCAACTTCTTAGCTGCTGAGAAGGAGCCTGAAGATTTCGTGGGAAACAAAAGAAGAAAATTCCTTAGAGACATAAATAGGTACTTTTGGGATGAACCTTTCTTGTATAAGCATTGCTCAGATGGGATATTCAGGAGATGTGTGGCAGAAGAGGAGATACCAGGGATCCTTCATCACTGCCATAGTTCACCATATGCTGGCCACTTTGCCACTTTCAAGACGGTTTCAAAGGTCCTACAATCAGGTTTTTGGTGGCCTACGATGTTTCGAGATGCTCAGCGATTCATATCTAGATGCGATGCCTGTCAGAGGCAAGGGAACATCAGCAAGCGAAGTGAAATGCCTCAGAACTTCATTCTAGAAGTTGAAGTTTTTGATGTGTGGGGTATTGATTTCATGGGACCATTCCCATCCTCTTATGGGAATGAATTCATTTTGCGCAGCTGACATTGCCCAAATGGGTGTAGGCTCGCAAGCCCTACTAATGATGCTCGAGTGGTGGTTAAGATGTTTAAATCAGTCATTTTTCCAAGGTTTGTGTGCCAAGAGTAGTGATTGCGATGGAGGTTCCACTTCATCAACAAGATTTTGAAAACCTCCTAAGGAAGAATGGCGTGAAACACAAGGTATCCACTCCTACCACCCTCAAACAAACGGTCGTCGAAATCTCCAACAGGGAAATCAAGAACATATTGCAAGACTGTGAGCATAACGAGGAAGGACTGGTCTAAGAAGCTGACGACGCGCCATTGGCATAGAACCGCATACAAGACTCCTTTGGGAACTACACGCTTCACTTGTGTATGGTAAGGCGTGTCACCTCCCCCGAAAGAGAGTACAAGGCTGCCTGGGTAGTGAAGATGCTCAACTTCGACCTCAAACCAGCACTGAAAGGACTATGCAGCTACACGAAGTTGAGGAAATTAGGCACATGGCCTATGACAACTCATGGATTTACAAGGAAAGGACTAAGGCATATCATGACAAACGGATCATCCCCAGGAGTTTCTCCCCTAATGATCAGGTATTATTGTTTAACTCTCGCCTTAAGTTGTTTCCAGGGAAATTGAAGTCGAGGTGGTCCGGTCCTTTCACAATCAAGGAGGTTAGGCCGCATGGAGCCGTAGTTTTGCTAAACTCTGGAGGAGAAGAGTTTGTGGTGAATGGTAAGAGACTCAAGCCCTACTTAGCTGAGCCATGTATTGGCGAAGGTGGATCTGCCACCTTGAGCGACCCCCCTCAAGCCTAGTGGTTAACCGAGTCGAGCTAAAGACTTAAAACAAGCGCTCGGTGGGAGGCAACCCACAGGTATGTGTGCATATTTCTATTACATCTCTTTGTTTTCTGATGTTTTCATTTTCTAAGTTTCAGGTATTGCTTTCAAAAAAATAAAAATAAAAATAAAAAACTCTCAAGCACCCGCCCAGAAGTCGCGAGCACGTGCTCGCCAGAGTGCTCCACACGCGCCAAGAAAGTCCAACTTACGCAAAAAAAAAAATAAAAAATAAAAATAAAACTTTGGGCCCACAAGACCACCAAAAGAGTCAACCCTAATTTGATTTTCTTTTTCTCCTTTCCATCGCCGCTCCACTCCAGCCTCCGCTGCTCACACTCGCACCCGATCTCCCCTTCTCTCCATCGCCGCTCCGCCACTCAACAATTCCGGCACTCCATCGCTCACCACCGACCCTCGATTCCTCCGCCGCTCCGCTGTTGCCATGCCTCCGAAACAAAGATTCTCCGGTTCCAAGGGGAAGGCGCACTCCTCCCCCTCCTCCGCTAATCGCCTACCCACTTACCCATGGCCGCGAAAGGAGAACGAAGCCTTCTCCCTACCCGACGACAGCTTGCCGGCACAATCCTCCACTCAATGGGATCAAAAAGCTTCATTCTACTACAACCAATTGCTCTGGGTGAGAATCGAACCTACACGCCTCATGTGTAGCGAAACACTCAAGGAATTGGGCATATTTGATGAAGTACAACAAATCCTCTATCACGCCCAATGTATGAGTTTTGCTTTCGAAGAAGACTACCTATTTTCGGACATCACACGCCAATGCTTAGCCACCGCCCGCCTCACTTACGCGGATCCGGAGAAACCTTCGTTCAATGGAGCAACATTTTCTTTCTTTGCTGGAGGAAAGAAGTATAGCATCGGTATGGAGGATTTTTGCATCCTCTATGGATTTCACCACGAGGTAAAGGAGCTCACATTTCCGAAGAAGTTTACACAGTCAGGAAGCTTTTGGGAGACCATCGCCTCCGGCCAATACCGCTCCAACTCGGCTGTAACATCCGTGTTCCTAAGTCGTCTTCTCGAATTGTATTTAATTATGTGGTTGTTATGACGAACCCTCGGGATATTGTATTTTGACGTTGATTATTAATATGATGATGTTTTGAATGATGATGATTACAATACATGATGTGGTATTTCATGTATGGGTTGTCGAGTACATGATGGGGGATTTCATGTATCGACGGGCGACATATGATGGGATATTTCATGTCGCGTGATTGAGCAAAGTATTGTTCCGCCTCGGTTCAGGGATTTTGGGTTTACGCCAAGATCCTAGGTGGTGGTGTCGGCAGAATTATGTGATGCATAATTTATCGATGGGTCATTAGATTATGGGTGATTTAATCCTAATGACGGGTCATTAGATTATGGGTGATTTAATCCTAATGACGGTCATTGGGGTTATACGATATATATGACGGGTCATTGTGAGTTATGTGATATTATTTAATGACGGGTTAGATTACGGGCATTTAATCTAACGGTGGTTTACCGACAGATCATGGGCGATTTAATCTCTAATCGGTGGTTTACCGATTGATTATACATTTAATCCTAATAGAGTAACGGGGTGAGATACCAATGATATTGGCTCACGAGACTTAGTATATTCGGTCCCGGGCGATCGGATTCTAATGTACAGTCGCTTGACGACTTAACTCGCTCGAATCCTGTCGATTGATTTCGACGTTACCGGGGACCACGTAGGATCTTGCGACGTTAGACCGAGAGTGTTTTTGAACCGAGTATGGAACGGTACCAGCGATCGGTGGCCCTAGGGGCGGAAGTGTGGTGAAACGATCAAAAGATCGATCGTTGTCGGTGAAATCCTAGCCGTTCGGTTTAGCAGAATTACGCGGTAATTCCGGCTATAGAAATTAAGGAAATATTTTGGGACGGGAGAATGTCTCAAATATTTCGGAATAGTGGAAGGAATTACTAAACCGTGGAGAGAGGAATTAAGAAAGAATTTAATCGTCATGTTTAGTGAATAGTCGGTTCGCTTTAATCAATTAAACTAAACGTATACATACACATATATGTATGTAAAATATCTCCACTCTCTATTATTCTGAAGTTTCTTCTTCCTTCCTCATTTGGCAAAAAGGATGTTAGAGGAAAGAAAGAAAGGAAGAAGGGAAGGAAAGAAGAGAGAGAGAGAGAGAGAAGGGGAGAAAGAAAGAGAGAAAAACAGAGTTTGGAAATGAGATTGAGAGGTTGATCGACCAAGCTAGGGAGTTCGGATTGAGCTGAGAATTGGTGGGTAAGTTCTTCCTTCTCTTTGTGTACTGTTTCACCAAATTTCGTGGGTGTTGTTGGGTAGTTTAGAGTTATGAATTTTCTCCCTAGACTACTCTGTTTTCGAGCTGTAGAGTGAGATTGAGGGAAGTGTTGAGCACTCAATTCTCGCTTTTTGGACTGAAATTTGGTAGATAGGTTGTTAAGAGGTTGAACTTGAAGTCCACCGAAGGGTTTTGTCAAATTCGACCTATAGAAGAGTTTGAGCAATTGAAGTTGCCCCTGTTTTGAGCAAAGGAAATCCTGAGTTGGGGTTGTGGGTAATCCGAGTTTGAAGGTTTGTTATGGGGTTTGAGCTAATGATCATCCAATTGAATTAGTTGTTGGTCTCTGCTAGGCAAGAGGTGAGACTTTTGGTGAGTAGAGCTAAGAGGTTCATGGAAGCAAGCTTAAAGCTTGGAATTGCTCAACGAATCATCAACCGAGCGAGCGTGACCTGGGTTGGGATTATGTGATCATTGCTTTTCTTGATTGTTGTGTGCTTAGGAACTAAAATTGGGCGTGATTCATGGCTTGGCCATGTTGTGTGTTGTGTTTGTAACGGAGCTCTATTACAGTATGTGTTTCGGTTGTTCACAAGCATTTACCACGCTCTAAGTTCGATCACTGCGGTTTATGGCCGTGAGATGGAAGGACCGCCTCACTAAGCATTATCAATGCTTACGCCTCTTTTGGTGCAGGTAAGGACAAAGAAAAGGCTTAGATGTGGGAGCCTGGGAACCAAGGCCGAGGAGAAGATGATCTCGTCAAGGTTTTGGTTTTGATTTCCTGTGTTTTGTGATTCGTGTTGTTTATAGACTCGGTTCTTGGATGCTAATGATTTAACCCTATATGATGTATAACGTATGCTAAAAATAGTTTTGGATGTTGTTGTGATGTGTTTCGGAAGTGAATTGGGCTGTTTGTCAGTTGTTCTCGAAGTCAGTAGGCGAAAGGGATCGACCGATCCATAGGATCGACGATCCCGTAATATCGCTTTTGTGGCGTAAGTCTTGGGATTCAAGATCGATCGCTCTTAGGCAAGAACGACGATCCCGGGGGTCGATTTTGGGCAGAGAGCCTCCTGGTCGATTAGTAGATCGATCGCTTCGCAAGCAACGATCGATCCTGAAAAGTCGTTTCGATCGATGTGCTCTCGACGAATTGTATAAGATCGATCGCCTCGGCAAGAACGACGATCCCGGGGGCCATTTTGGCCAGAGAGCTCTAGAGGAAATCGGGGGTCTCGAGATCGATCGATCATACATCGATCGATCCATACCGCATCGACGATCCTCTATCTCTGATCGACGGTCGGCTGAGGATCGACCGATCCTAAAAAAAAAAAAAGGGGTAGTCTTTTCACTTGTATCGTGAGCAAGACTGCTCTAGATGTGTAGTCTTGCTGTGATTGTTATTTGTGTGAGTAATTGTTGATTGTGGGTGGGTTTAGATCATCCTTCGGCCAAGGGAAATGGTTCCACTGCAAGTCTTCGGGTATGGTGATTAAACAGTGCATTGAACCTTGTGTTATTTTTGTAGTATGGTGAGATCTCGAAGAGTGCGAGAGGTGGCAAGGGGCGAGGTACGAGCGTGTGGTGAATGGAGCCCCTAATGGTGAGAATCAAGAAAGAGTCGACCCGTTGTGAGAATGTTGGAGTCGCTGGGGTGCAGCCTCGCTGTTGGTGGGGAACCGCAAGCCGAGGTTCAGCAACAAGCCGGTCAACCGAATGGGGGCAATGATGGGTATGTTGGCTCAATTTTGGAGAGGTTAGGACCGATACTCAGCCCAGGATGCCAGAGGGAAGAGCCACCAAGAGTTGTGGCTCATGAGGCGGTGCAGGCAGTGATTCCATCTTTACCTTCAAGTGATGGATCATAAGAGGCTTGCCAAAGTTCTTTCATGGGGTGCCAAACCGGTTGAAGCTGATGAGTGGAGGCGAGTGGAGAAACTTCCACTCTATGGTGGAGGTATAAGGTGGATATTGCGGTACACACTTACAGGAGGAGATGCGCGTATGTGGTGGAGAAATGTGTTGGCTAGAAGAGCAATGGTGTGAATACTTGGGAGGAATTCGTGAGGAGTTTAACCTCAAATACTTCCATGAAGAGGCTATGGACCGTTTGGAAGCGGAGTTTTGGAATTATCTCAAGGCGAGGTCGGTTCGAGTATGAAGTGGAGTTTAACCGACTTGAAGGTTTGGGGAAGGGGCCTTGAGGATGAACCAAGTAAGAAGATTTCTAAGGGGAATGCGTTTGGAGTTGAGGAATAGATGCATGTGAGATCGTATGCAACGGTGGCCGAGTTAGTAGAGGCGGCCATAATTGAGGAGGGTATGATAGAGGAGAATTTAGCATCTAGCCTCAGGCTCAAAAGATGTTTGCTTCGATTAGGAAAAGTGGTAGTTTTCGGGAGGACAAGAGGAAGTGGGAAGGTTCTCTCGAGGTGCTTCGCACTCAATCGAGATGTTTCAAGTGTGGTGACAAAGACATGTAAGGTTTACTGTCTAAGGAGATAGTAGGGCTTGCTTCCATTGCGGAGGTGGGATATATCAGGACTTCATGCTGCTCCAACAAGGTAGCGGAAGTTCGGGAGCTCCACCAGCTAAGAAGGCGGCGGTGACTCAGCTTATTCTTTGACCATCGAGTCGGAGAAGGGAGCAACACCAAGCCGATCACTGGTTATAATTCCTTTTCCATGATTACCTAATGTGTTTATGAGTTTTTTTTTTTTTCAGGGTGGTGGCGCTATTGTTGTTGTGTAGCCTCAATGCATAGGCTATGTGTGTGACCTCGAACGTGAGGTTGCATCTCACGCAGTGATTCCGAGCATCTCATTGCTTCGCTTCCGGAATTAGAGAGGGAGGTCCGAGAGAGCCTAGTGATTGTTTGAGAAGGGTGAGAGTGGCTGAGGTCGACCTTTGATACGCATAGCCTAAAGGCGAGACGTAGAAGTTCATATCGCGGAGGAGTGAAGCCAGCGGATATGATTGTGTGCAGAAAGATTTATGATGTGATCTTGGGATGGATTGGCTTCGAAGTATAAGTCACCTAGATTGTCATCGAGGGAGGTGTCGAGAATGATCATGGACGGGGTGTGTATCGGAGTGAGACCTACCACGGGTGTTTGGTGATTTCCGCTATTCAAGCGGAGAAAATGATTGAATGGGTGTGAAGCGTGATTCGCTACCATTTCATTACCCAAGATGGTAAAGAGATAAGGCTTCAAGACATCCCGGTGGTAAAAGAATTGAGGATGTATTCCAACCGTCAAGGGATTACCACCACCAAGAGCGGATCCATTTACGATCGAAGTTGGAACCGGGACGGCTCCTGTTTCTAAAGCTCCATATCGTATGGCGCCAGCGAAATGGCGAGCTTAAGAAGCAGGAGGAGCTATTGGATAAGTGTTTCAGTAAGACCGAGTAGCTTCACCATGGGGGAGCACCCTGCCTTGTTTTGAAGAAGAAGGACGAAGCTCCGGTTATGTATGTACTACTGGTCTAAACCGAGGACAATAAAGAACAAGTACCTCTTCCGAGAATGATGAGTTATTGGATCAGCTGAGAGGTGCTACTTGGTTCTCGAAGATTGATTTGGCTTCTGGATACCATCAGATTCCTATTAAGGAGTCGACATTCAGAAGACGCCTTTTAGGACGCAGGTATGGGCATTATGAGTTCGAGTGATGCCTTCGGTCGATTGACGACCAGGCATTCATGAGATTGATGAATGATGTTTTCCCGGGAGTATTTGATGAGTTTGTGATCATCTTCATGATGATATTGGTGTATTCGAGGCCCGATGAGCATGGTGACCACCTTAAAAGAGTATCAAGAAGCTAAGTAGCAAGCTGCTGAGGGTAGCTTGCAGAGAGATCGGATTCTTAGGTCATGTGATTTCCGAGAGTGGAGTTTTCGCTGACTAGAAGATTAAGGCTATCATGGAATGGCCGAGACCTGAGAATGCTACGAGATAAGAAGTTTTCTGCCGCTGGGTATTATTGAGATTCGGCCAAAGGTTTTCATGAGTATTGCTCAACCTATGACGGTTGACGGGGAAAGATGTTCCTTTATTGGTCTCAAAGTGCGAGGGTCGCACTTAAGGATATGTTGACCACCGCATCAAAGATCGCTTTACCGGATCCTAAAGGAGCCATACGTGGTTTATAATGCATGCATCGAGATTGGCCTGGGTTGATGCAACATGGGAAGTGATTGTTTATGCTTCTCGACTGAGGAAGCATGAAGCTAATTATCCGACTCATGATTTGTAGATGCGGCGGTAAGAGTTTGCATTGAAGATTAGAGATCATATCTCAGACATGGTGGTAAAGTACAATGTTCACGGATCATAAGAGTCTCAAGTATGTGTTTACTCAGCATGAGTCGAACTTGAGACAAAGGAGATGGATGGAACTTATACGGATTATGATCTCGAGATACTTATCACCCGGGAAAGCTAATCTCGCCATGATGCCTTGAGTAGAAGCGGATAGCCGCAAGTACGCAGGCGATGCCGAGGAGTTGATGGGTATGATTAGTACCTGCAGCTATGTGTTATTTCAGATGAGTTAGAGTTGGGGGAGGCGCTAACAAGCCGATATTTTGAAAGTAGTACGAGCGGCTCAAGAGAAAGACGGTTTTGATTAAGGCTTCGAGGGAAGAAGTCTGAATACCAAGTCTCGAATAATGGAACCATTTTGGTTCATGGACAAGGAGTTTCTAGTGATGAGGAGTCAGGAGAGATATCCTGGAGGCACACTAAAGTCGCATTTTCTATTCATCCCGGGCATAAGATGTACCGAGATTTGAAACGGTATTATCATTTGGGAGAGAGATGTAGCTGCATGGTGGCTAGCTGTGAGACTTGTCAGCCAGTGAAGGCCGAGCATTAGGTTCGAGCGGATTATTACAGTAGTTTGCCTATTCCTCGAGTGGAAGTGGGATATGGTGACGATGGATTTTTGGTGGGGTTACCGACTCGGCAAGGATGCGATTTGTTATTGATCGCTGACTATGTCCGCCATTTTCTCGCCATAAGAAAACAGATGGAGCTCCTAAGCGAGGAAGAACATTAATGAGATTGTGAGATGCATGGTGTACCCGCGAAGTATTGTGTCGGATCGCATAGTAAGTTCAGACGGTTTTCTGGTGAGAGTTCCAGTGAGGAGTTGGGTACTAAGGTACACATGAGTACAGCATATCATCCTCGATCGACGGGTCAGTCCGAGAGACCATCTCACTCGAGGATCTTTTGAGGATGTGTTGGATCGTGGCTATTGGGCCGATTACCCGAGCCTCAGTAGAGTTCACGATAATAACAGCTATCAGCGAGTATCGATGGCACCATATGAGGCTCAGATAGAGGCTTAGACGCCATTATGCTGGGCTCAAGTGGGGGAGCGAAGCATGTATGGCGAGAGTTTGGTGCAGAGACTAGTAGAAGATCCGAGCCTGAGGATCAACATGAAGGAGGCTCAGATCGCTCAGAAGAGTTATGCGGATAACCGAGAGAGAGTTGGAATTCGTAGAGATAATGGTTTATCTCAAAATGGCGATGTTCAAGGGTTCTAACAGTCATTTTCCGAGGGCAAGTCGAGCCCGAGATATTGGGACGCTCCAGTGGTGGAACGCTGGGACCTGTTGCTTACAGGCTGAATGCTAGCCATGCAAGCATTTCATGACGTGTTCCATGTGTCTAAGTTGAAGAAGCTCAGATAGGATGATCAGTTACCGAAAGTTCCACCTGAGTGCCGCCGAAGCTCGAGGGTCGAGGGAGACCTGAGGATTCTAGATCAGAATCAGGGTGACGGAGGAGGAGAGCTCCCGAGGTGAGGATCCTTTGGGATTGGACGGAAGAGGAGATTGGGAACCGAGAGACGGATAAGTGGCAGATTCTCCGAGTGGTTCAGTGAACAAGTTGGCTTGAGATCTCGAGGACTAATCTAAATTAAGGAGAATTGTAACATCCGTGTTCCTAAGTCGCCTCTCTCGAATTGTATTTAATTATGTGGTTGTTATGACGAACCCTGGATATTGTATTTTGACGTTGATTATTAATATGATGATGTTTTATGATGATGATTACAATACATGATGGTATTTATGTATCATGTCGAGTACATGATGGGGGATTTCATGTATCGACGGGGCGACATATATGATGGGATATTTCATGTGTCGCGTGATTGAGAAAGTATTGTTCCGCCTCGGTTCGTGATTTTGGGTTTACGCAATAGATCCTAGGTGGTGTTGGTCGTAGAATTATGTGATGCATAATTTATCGACGGGTCATTAGGATTACGGGTGATTTAACTCTATGACGGGTCATTAGGATTATGGGTGATTTAATCTAATGACGGGTCATTGGGGTTATACGATATACCAATGACGGGTCATTAGCAGTTATGTGATATTAGCTCTACGACGGGTTAGGATTATGGCCATTTAATTCTAACTGGTGGTTTACCGATTAGGATTATGGGCGATTTAATCCTCAATAGACGGTAACCGGGGTGAGATACCAATGATATTGGTTCTCACGGAGACTTAGTATATTCGGTCCCTGCGATTGGATTCTAATGTATTAAGTCGCTTGACACTTAACTCGCTCGAACCGGTTGATTGATTTCGACGGTTAGTCAGACCACGTAGGATCTTGCGCTAGACCGAGTGTTTTTGAACCGAGTATGGAACGGTACCGAAGCCATCGGTGGCCCTAGGGAAGTTAGGTGAAACGATCAAGATCATCGTTGTTGGTGAAATCCCGAAGTTGTTTAAGGAATTATGCGGTAATCTCAGCCATAAATTAAGGAAATATTTTGGGACGGGAGAATGTCTCAAATATTTCGAATGGGAAGGAATTACTAAACCGTGAGAGAGGAATTAAGAAAGAATTTAATGCCAAGGGTTTAGTGAATCGGTTTGGTTTAATCAATTAAACTAAACGTATACATACACATATATGTATGTAAAATATCTCCACTCTCTCTTATTATTCTGGAAGTTTCTTTCTTCCTTCCTCATTTGGCAAAAGGATCGAGTTAGAGGAAAGAAAGAAAGGAAGAAGGAAGGAAAGAAGAAGAGAGAGAGAGAGAGAAGGGGAGAAAGAAAGAGAGGAGAAAACAGAGTTTGGAGCTGAGATTGAGAGGTTGATCGACCAAGCTAGGGAGTTCGGATTGAGCTGAGAATTGGTGGGTAAGTTCTTCCTTCTCTTGTGTACTTGTCTACCAAATTTCGTGGGGTGTTGTTGGGTAGTTTAGGAGTTATGAATTTTCTCCCTAGACTACTCTGTTTTCGAGCTGTAGCAGCGGGGTGAGATTGAGTGAAGTGTTGAGCACTCAATTCTCGTTTGTTTGGACTGAAATTTGGTAGATAGGTTGTTAAGAGGTTGAACTTGAAGTCCACCGAAGGGTTTTGTCAAATTCGACCTATAGCAAGAGTTTTGAGCAATTGAAGTTGCCCCTGTTTTTGAGCAAAGGAAATCCGAGTTTGGGGTTAGGGGTAATCCGAGTTTGAAGGTTTGTTATGGGGTTTTGAGCTAATGATCATCCAATTGAATTGTTGTTGGTCTCTTGCTAGGCAAGAGGTGAGACTTTTGGTGAGTAGGAGCTAAGAGGTTCAAGGGAAGCAAGCTTAAAGCTTGGAATTGTCAAGAACGAATCATCAACCGAGGTGAGTGCGTGACCGTGGTTAGACTATGTGATCATTGCTTTTTCTTGATTGTTGTGTGCTTAGGAACTAGACCAATTGGGTGTGATTCATGGCTTGGCCATGTTGTGTGTTGTGTTTGTAATGGAGCTCTATTACGGTATGTGTTTTGGTTGTTCATTGACATTTCACCACGCTCAAGTTGATCACTGTTTATGGCCGTGAGATGGAAGGACCGCCTCACTAGCATTATCAATGCTTACGCCTCTTTTGCAGGTAAGGACAAAGAAAAGGCTTAGATGTGGAGCGCGTGGAACCAAGGCCGAGGAGAAGGGATGATCTCGGGTCAAGGTTTTTGGTTTTGATTTCTTGTTTTGTGATCGTGTGTTGTTTATGACTGTGTTCTTAGGATGCTAATGATTTAACCCTATATGATGTATAACGGTATGCTAAAATAGTTTTGGATGTTGTTGTGATGTGTAAGTGAATTGTGGCTTGCTTAGTTGTTCTTTTCGAAGAGAGGGATCGACCGATCCATATAGGATCGATCGATCCGTAATATCGCTTTTGCGTGGCGAAGTCCTTGGGATCGATCGCCTTAGGCAAGAACGACGATCCTGGGGGTCGATTTTGGCAGAGAGCCTCTGGTCGATTTTTGGGGTAGATCGATCGCTTCTGCGCAACGATCGATCCAAAGTTGGATTGATGTGCTCTCGGACGAAATCAAGATCGATCATTCCGGGCAAGAACGACGATCTCGGGGGCCATTTTGGCCAGAGCTCTAGAGGAAATCGGGGTCTCGAGATCGATCGATCCATAAGCATCGATCGATCCTCTATCTCGATCGATCGGTCGAAGGAGGATCGACCGATCCATAAAAAAAAAAAAGGGTAGGTCTTTTCATCGGCCACCAAATCAATCCGCCACCCCGCAGTTTTGTGCTCGAATTTTTAGAACATGTTGTTCAACCGAGATGTCGGGAATAAGGTACACATCGACGAGCTCTTGATGTTGTACTTGGGTTGCAGTTCTTTCCTAGGTAAAGGTGAGGAGACAGATGCTTACAAAGCCAATCTTGGCATCCGGTTCGCGGAGATCATATGCGCCATCAAGGATAACTCCAGTGGTAACCAGCCTGACTGAGCAGCCTCCTCACCACATTGCCGCAACTCCGATCGATCTCCTCCGCCACATGTGTCACCAAGATGGAAAAATTGGATATGACCCACTTAATCTCCTCCAAAATCCTGCGTGACCCGACCACATACCGGTTTATCAATGCCAGAGGTGAGACCCAATACTGTGCGCTTCCCAACAAGGTGCTCACCCAGCTTGTCATGGCCGAAGATCTCGCGTTTGAGCCTCCTCAGCAAGCCCTCATCAGCACACCAGCTCATGGAGCGCCCGGATCGTCATCGAGCACGCTGTTCGAGCATGAAGAAGATCAGCCTGCATAACGCCTCTCTGCCATACACGTACGCCACGCAAGGCGAGTTTGATCTTCCGCCTATATCCGATGACCCAGATAAGTGCAATGGATGATAGCTTCTCAGCGGAAAAACAACAGCCTAATGCAGAGGATCATGCAGACATTGGCCAAAGGATGCTGTCACCGCACCACAGATACAACTCCTCCACATCCACACGCCTTCTCCAGCAGTTCGGAAGAGAGCCAACACCTATAAAGGAAGAAGCGCAGAGCCGGCCAAGACGATCCGGACACCGCTACCTCGCGGTGAATCCTACCCACTATTTATTTTCTTTTTATTCGACTAATCCCTTTGATCTTTATCACACCGGGTCGGTGTGGTTTAAGTCCGGGGGAGCGGTCTGCTACTAATTTATTTTCTTTGTTTTTGTTTAGGTCCGAATTTTCCTTTTTATTTTCCTTTGATTGAATCAGTTTGTTCGAGTCTAGTTGCTGTGTTTTCGTTGAGTCAAAACTGTTAGGGAATTATGACCTTGATCTATTGGATTATTTGGACTTGAGATTACTTGTTATGACTCACAGATTGGTGGAGGTTCTGTTCCGGAATATCATGGATGGATTAAACACTCCCCAAAGCTCCTTTCCATTAGGAAATAAGTTGAACAAAAGTTATCTCTAAGCTTTATTGAACTTTAATCGGATATTCAATTTCTTTCTCAGGGGATTGACGTTCATTGGGGAAGACCTATTCGAGCCAAAACAGACCACGAACTCCCCAAAGTATGCTATTCTCTCTCACTCCCTTCCATTGAACCTAAAAAAAAAGTCAAGTGAACCAAGGGATGATGCGTGAGCCAGTATCTTTTGTGATCTCATGGAAAGCTTGTAAGGGAAACTAAAAGTCAAAGTGAACCAAGGGACGATGTGTAACGTGCTGTCCTTTATGATCTCATGGAGATTTGTCCACCAAATAAAAAAAAAAGAGCATCGTAAAAGCGTAAAGGGTGAAGATCGGCAAATGAAAACCGAGGTCAGTAGAAAGATAAGAAAAAGATGGTGGTTTTGGAAGAGGAAAAGAGGGAGAGGAAAGTATATGGGAGAGGGTCGTTGGTGAAGTTGGCACCCTTTGATTTATTCCCCTGGTAAGCACTCAACTTTATTTATATTTCATAATCTATGTAAAGAGATAGTAATGGGGATTCCAAATTTTCGATGTGAGTAACTCAAGGTTTGATGATTCCCATGGTTGAATGGATCGTTCCAACACCCAGTGACGAGCCGCATGAAGTTCTGCATCCCCAATAGCTAAGCGAGTTCCCGTGATTTTCAAACCTCTTCTCTGTTTTTTTCTAGTTTGTTTGAGGACAAACAAAGGTCTGGGGGAGTTGATATAGATTTTAGCTTATATTAACTAGTCTTTTATGTCTTTCTAGTCGATTTTGAGTCTTATCAAAGTTAGAATGAAGTCTTGGATCATGGATTTTGACTGAGCTAATTGAGCTTTGGAGCAAAAGGGACGCAAATCGCAGCTATAAAGCACAAAATGCAGAACCTAACTGCTCGGAGCACGTGTCGCAGGGTCCAAGAATTAATAAGGGTTTCGACTTTTTACCTAATTTTGGGTGTGCTGACGCGGAAAAATAAAGAGGGGCCGCCAAGTAGAAAAAGAGCGAGCACGAGCCTGCAGTCATTCTCTCGATTATTGGATAGATTTCTATTTCTCTCGTGACATCGTTTCTCGCTTGCTCTCGATTTCATCAGACTTTGGAGATTTATTTTTGATTCATGCTCAGAAGATCGAGAGGATCAACCACACTTTGTTTGAGAAGAATTCTAAACCTTATTCTATTTCAATATTATTCATGAATTCCTTTTATCCATTGTTGTGGATTGTTCTTCCATGGCTGAGTAGTTCCATTAGCTGACTGGTTTTCAATGGTATTTAAGATTTATAAGTCGAGCAAGATAGATCCTTGTATATGTTGTCTTCGCTAATAGTTAGACTTAATGCTTAGATTAAACTGATCACTTAGTCTATGATCAGTTAAACCTATTCGCAAAGAGTGTTTTAGGTTGCTGAAAAGACATTGGTGAGCATTCATTCGCAGCGATTTGAGAGTCGGCGGTTGTCATGAACATATCGAATCAATACATTAATGCTTATCTTCATCCCTAGGTCCAAGCGAGAGTTTAGGTATTTAGATTGTTAGATAAAGAGTTGCGCCACGAGAGTGGGTCGCTCTTATTATATTCGAGTTCTGATTTGGCTGAATTTAATCCAGAATCAAGTTTCATCTCGAATACCGAGAAATACCCAGTTGCCTTTAATTATTGAATTTACATCGTTCTACTTGCTTGCAACTCACTAAACAACCTCATATTTGCCTTACTTTATTTAAAAATTTCACAAAATCATAGTGTAACCTTGGTCTCTGTGGATTCGATTCCTCTTATACTATTGCGATTGTCTGTGCACTTGCAGTAATTTAATTGGGTTAAAACTCTGTGTATCACATGGGTGGAGTAGAGAATCATGTTTTGTTCGACTCAGGAGCTTCGCTATGTTTTATGAACCCGGGGATGATCGAGAAAGGTGAATTCCAGAAAGACCCTGGTAATCATCGGGGATCAGTTAGAGCCGCTAGTGGACAGCTTATGGAAGCCTTTGGAAGGGTCAGTAATGTGTCTACTTGGATTATTGGTAAGGATATGAGGACCAGTTTGGTCATTTGCCCTGTGGATTGGTTGGGCAAGTACAAGGCTCATTTGGACTGTCACAGAGGACGTGTGAACTTTGAGAGGGGCAAGAAAATGTTGCTCTATCAGGGTGTTAGACCGAGTACGGGAAGTCTGATAGTGTCAGCTAGTTAGGGGGAGAGTTTATTCAGGTGAAGCGTTTGTTGGAAAAAGGCTGTGAAGTCTATTTGGCTAGTATCACTATGATGGAGGAGAATAGTGACACGGATATTGGTAATATCTTGGTGGTCCAAGAATTTAAGAATGTGTTCCGTGAGGTGATAGGATTGCCACCGTCGAGGTCGGATCCGTTTATTATTGAGTTAGAGCCCGTGACGGCTTCAGTTTCAAAAGCGCCGTACAGAATGGCACCTGCTGAGATGGCTTAGCTGAAAAACAGTTGAGTGAGTTTATGAAGAAAGGATTCATAAAGACCAGTAGTTCACCATGGGGAGCACCGGTGTTGTTTGTCAAGAAGAAGAACGGATCTTTCAGACTTTGTATCGATTACAGAGGTTTGAACCGTGTGACGGTTAAGAATAAGTATCCTCTACAAAGGATAAATGAGTTGTTGGATTAGCTTAGAGGAGCTATTTTGTTTTCTAAGATCTATTTGGCTTCGGGATATCATCAAATCCTGATAGATGAGATGGATATTCGTAAGACTGCATTCAGGACTCCTTATGGGCATTTTGAGTTTGTGGTTATGCCGTTTGGATTGATTAATGCTCCTGCAGCATTTATGAAGTCATTGAATACCGTATTCAGAGAGTTCCTGGACGAGTTTGTGATTATCTTTATATATGATATTTTGGTGCATTCTAGGACTCATGAGGACCATGAGGTTCATTTGAGGGTCGTTATAAGTAAGCTCCGTGAGCATAAGTTGTTTGCTAAGTTGAAGAAGTATACTTTCTAGCAGCATGAGATCGGTTCTTGGGTCATGTAATCTCAGATAAGGGAGTTTCTGTGGACTCGAAAAAGATTCGGGCCATTACGGATTGGCCGAGGCGGAGGAACGCGACAGAGATCCGTAGTTTTCTAGGTTTGGCCGGTTATTACCGACGTTTTGTAAAAACTTTTTTGAGTAAGTATAACTCGTTGACCATGTAGACTGGGAAAGATGTCCCGTTTGTTTGGACCGAGGAGTGTGAGAAGAGTTTCAGTAAGCTGAAAAAAATGCTTACTAGTACTCCGGTCTTCTACCCGAGTCGGGTGAGCCGTACATTATGTACACGGATGCGTCTAGGACAGGACTTGGATGCATTTTGATGCAGCAAGGTAAGGTGATAGCTTATGCTTCTAGATTATTGAGGAAGCATGAAGGAAACTATCCTACCTATGATCTTGAGATGGCTTCGGTCATTTTTGCACTTAAGATTTGGAGATCTTATTTGTATGGAAAAAAGTGCAAGTTTTTACGGACCATAAGAGTTTGAAGTACATCTTCACTCAACCAAAGTTGAATCTTCATCAGAGAAGATGGATGGAGTTCGTAGCTGACTATGATCTAGAGATAGCTTACCATCCCGATAAAGCTAACTTAGTGGCAGATGCACTAAACAGGAAGCGAGTGGCTTCTGACACGGAGAGAGATATGGAATGTCTTTTTGGTATGGTCAGTACTTTGAGGCTGGATGTGTTGATTGATGCGGTAGAACCGTGGGGTTTTGGTGCTGCGGACCAGACAGATTTGTTGACTCGGGTACGAATTTCCCAAGAGAAATATCAGAATTTACGGAGTGTTGCTCAGAATGATAAGACGGAGTATCAGACTTCTAATGACGGCACCATGTTGGTTAATGACCATGTGTGTGTTCCTAATGATGAGGACTTACGGGATGAGATCCTTAATGAAGTACATCAATCTAAATTTTCGATATATCTGGGATCTATGAAAATATACCGGGATCTTAAGTGCTACTACCATTGGAACGATATGAAGTGGGATGTTGCTCAGTGGGTTGCGAGTTGTTCGGTTTATCAGAGAGTTAAGATCGAGCATCAGGTTCCTGGTGGTTTGTTGAGGAGTTTAACTGTTCCCGAGTGGAAGTGGGAATGATATCTATGAACTTTATTATGGGATTGCCGACCCGTGATAAGAAGGATGTGATTTGAGTCATCGTGGACCGACTGACCAAGTTTCTTCACTTTCTTGCTGTCAACAAAAAGATGATTCAGAGAATTAGCCGAGTTGTACGTTAAAGAGATCGTTCGTTTGCATGGAGCACCGGCTAATATTGTGTCTGACAGAGACTCTAAGTTTGCTGGTCAGTTTTGGAGATAACTTCAGAAGAATTTTGGTACAAAAGTACAAATGAGCACGACTCATCATCCTCAGATAGATAATCAGTATGAGAGAACGATCCACACATTAGACGATTTACTGAGAGCTTGCGTTCTGGATTGGGGTGATCAGTGGACAGATCATCTGAGTTTGGCAGAGTTTGCTTACAATAACAATTACCATACGAGTATCGGTATGTCTCCATTTGAGGCTTTTTATGGACGGCCTTGTCATACACCCATCTGTTGGACCCAGGTGGGGAAGCGTAGCATTTTGGGTAGAGATTTTGTCTTAGAGACATCAGATCAGATCAGAGTTGTGAGAGCTAAGATGAGACAAGCTAATGATCGACAAAAAAGTTATGCTAATAAGCATCAGAGAGAGTTACAGTTTGTCGTTGGGGATCTAGTGTATCTTAAGATGATCACTTATAAGGGAAAAGATCCGGCAAAGATACAGTCTAAGTTGTCGCCGAGGTATATAGTGCCGTATATGATTCTGGAGAGAATCGGATCGGTAGCCTATAAGTTGGCATTGCCATAGTCTATCCTCACCTTTTATAAGGTGTTTCACGTCTCTATGCTAAGAAAATGCATAACTCCTCGAGACATAGTGTTACATGTGGTACCGGCAGACCTACAAGGTAACATGTAAGGATCATATGTATGAAATTTATAATTGCTAAGAAGAAAGCCGTACTATGGATTCATGTTGTATGGGACCGTGACGGAGATGAAAAAATCACGTGGGAGCCCGAGGAAATTATGAAGGCTAACTTCAAGAAATGGTATGAGAAGCAAGTTGCTTATAAGCCGAGAGATTAGATTCGAGGACTGATCCTTTTGTAGTGGGGGAGAATTGTAAGATCCGTCCTTCGAGCAATGATTTCTCGACACGGGCAGAGTATCGAGCAGGCTAGAAATGCCGATGTTTGGGCTAGACGGATAGTTGGGAAATTCGGAAAAATCCGATGTTTGGAATCGTACGGATGGTGGTCGGACGTACAGACAGTGCGTATAGATGATGGTCTGCGGACTTACGGACAATACGTACGGATGGTGGTCTGCAGACGTACAGACAGTACGTAAGGATGTTGTTTGTGGACAGACAGACACGACATCCGGACGCGATACGGTCGTCGGATATGATCGGATGCTGCGAACGGACGGTACGATCGGATCGTATGTCCGGATGAGTATAATGGACGCGGAAGGACCGTCCGGATGGACTGTCTGGATACGATCCGAAAGGACGATACGGACGTCCGGATAGACGTGCGGACGTATGGATTACGCCTGTACGGATGGTATTCCGGATTGGGAGATTTCAGACAAGACCTTACCATTTTGGGATTTTTCAGACAGGTGTGGATATTTGGATAAGGTTGGTCCATTTTCAGACATGAATGGTAGTTAGGACAAGGTTTGTCCGAATAAAACATTTTTGGCCCGAGAGGACAAGGGACAATCGAGGATCGTTCGGACATCGATCCTAAAATTTCGGACATGATAAGGTTTGGACAAGATAAGGTTCAGACAGGATAAGATTCGGACATGATAAGATTCAGACAAGATTTGTGTGAATTCGGACATACAGACCATCCGAGGGACTGTGAAGGGATTGTTCGGACAACATCCCTAAAATTTCGGATATGGATAGATTTTAGGACAAGAAGTGTCCTAAAATCCTATTTGGTCGGCTTTTGTACAAGTTGGACCGAAGGGATATATATTTGGTCGAGAGTTTCTCATGTGGACCGACGGACGGTCCGGTACGGATCAATTTGTGGTCCGATGGGACAAAATTGATTTGATTCTAGTCAATCTGATTTTAAGTATTTGGACCGACCTAATATGATGTAAAACTCGAGAATTTGGCTAAGTATGGGACACGGGCCAAATTAGAGACTTATGGCCCGAAAGGAATGAAAAATTTCAAGTATTATCCCGTCAGTGTAAAGGTTTTGGGCGTGTGTTTATAAGGCTTAGGTCGAGTCTTTCAGTCGCTTAGAGCACTTAGAACGCCGAGAGACTCGAGTTTTTGCTGAGAGAAATCGAGAGATCCCTGGCCGTGAGAGAGAGATCCGTCCGTGGGAAAGAGCTAGCGTTTTTGGTAAGCGTTTCTCCCTTTTGGTTGGTGTTTTTGGGACGATCATAGAGTGTTCTCTGATGGTTTTGTGATCGGTTCTTGACAGCCTTCAGTACATCCTTCCAGAATTGAGATTCATCACCGGATCTTATCAGAAAACGCGAAAAGGTAAGCGTTTGATGTTTGAATTCGTTTGTGTTGGTGAGATTGGATCTTGATCTGTTTTTGTATGGTTGTTTTAAGGCTGAGGGTGTGCTGTGGTTGTTGGGGTGAAGTCGTTTGGTTGCTGTGGCCTTACATCCTTGTCTTGTTCGGTAAGATTTAGTCTTTTTAAGATTATTTTTGGGGCTAAGTGTTGGATCGGTTTTTGATAGGGTCTTTTGTTGTGTTTCTTATGGCCAGCGTGTGTCAAGGAGATTGAGGAGAGACCGATCCAAGTGAGTGTGGACTTGTTTTGTGGATCATTTGGTAAGGAGATCCTTTTAGGATTGTGTTGTACTTGTTTTGTGTAAATCGATTTTTGATTGATCTTTGTTTGGTGTTTTTGTGTCCAGCGTTTGTGTTTGAGGTTGAGAGGAGTTCGATTCGATTAGTATAGCCTCAGATTAATCATCGTTTGGTAGGGATTTTTAATAAGATCGTTTGTGAGGTTATGTTTGAATCGGCTTTGCTAATCCGAGTTTGTTTGTTGTCTAGGCTGATTGGCGTTTGTTGGTGGTACCATTTGTTGTGATTTTAAGTTGTTTTCAGTAACTCTAAGGTGAGTGCGTGACCGTGGTGCAATTGTAGAAGTAGTTTGATGTGTGGCTTGACTGTCTTGTGTTGTTATGTGTATGTGTTTGATTGTATTGACATGTTGGGTTCTGTTTGTTGTTGGCAGGTGTATTTGTCTCTTGACTTATGCATTTGGGAACCATTGTATACATTAACCTCACTTTGATATATCTTGCTTATTTGTGTTGAATTGTTTCTGTAATTGTGCCTAGTGAGACGGGACGATCGCCTCACTAAGCAATTCTTTTGCTTACGTATCCACCACATGGATGCAGGCGAGAAATATGATTGAGGAGCTCGCGAGACATGGAGGCGTTTGGACGGATGGGATAGTTTAGTTTGTTTGCGTTTTGGACTTGGTTAATTTTGAAGTATTTTGTTAATCATGCTTAGGCAAGTAGTGGTGCTATTTTGAGAATTCTTGTGGTGAATCTCGTTTGTGAATTTTTGTTGGTTTAATTTGGAATAAGAACTCGCTTGCATGAATTAAATTGGTCAAGTATTTCGCTGTGCATTAAATTGAACTAAAAATTCGAGAAGCACTTAGTAGAAATTTTTTTAAAATTTGCGCGAATAGGGGTGTTACACTATCCCTTAATCTCTTCTTCTCCTCTCCGGGTTCCTATTGATTAGTCTGTTTTAATCCTAGAAAAATCTGTCCTAGAGAATCATATGGGATGCTCTTACAACATCTTTGATCATTAAATGTGTAAATTTAAACTCCCCTGTAAATCCCAAATCTGCATATTAATCATCTCTTGTTTATCTTCTTCTTCTATCAAACGCGTTCTCTCTGTTCTTGATATCCAATGTCTCGATCCATGGTCTCAATCTTATTTGTGCTCTTCTAGTTTTTGAGCATCTCTGTTCGAGCTTAGAGCACATCACTAGAGACAGCGATCATTTTCCGAGGTTTTAAGGATTACAAATCGGAGATTCAAACAGGGGGAGCTACAACCATCGAACCCAATGGAATATTGAGACTCACTAATAAAAGGTCAAACATCACGGGAAAAACGTTTTACAACAAACCGGTAAGGTTGCATGACCATAAGGTCCATAACAATCTCACTCCCAAACCCGTCGTTCGCTCTTTTAGCATTTCTTTCGTCTTCTCCATATTCCCTTCCGACTCTAATAACGGAGGTTTCGGCTTCACCTTCACACTTTCTCCCACCCCAAACCGTCTAGGCGTCGAATCCGGACAATGCTTAGGACTTTTCAACAAAGAGAACGACGGGAATCCAAAGAATTATGTCTTCGCCGTTAAATTCGACATTGTAAAAGGATTCAAGGACGATGCTGATAGTAAAGGCCATTACATCGGTCTGAATTTAAATAGTCTCATCTCGGATGTTCGGGCACCGGTTGGGTATTACGACCTCGATGACGGCCGAAGAGAGGATTTCTACCTGGGGAGAGGTGAGCCGATGCGGGCCATTTTGGATTACCATGGTCCCACCCAAATGCTATATTTGACCATTTACCTAGCGGTGTTTCCCCCAAGAATACTGTCATTGATCTCGCATCAGGTTTCAAAGCTGTCAGAGATTGTGCAAAAAGAAATGTACTTTGGATTTACCGCAGCCACAGGGAAAGATCTTTTTAGTACTCACTACGAGATGTTTTGGAGTTTTTTCAGCGATGGAGATCGTCAAGCTACAGCCAGGCTCAAACTCTCAGATCTTCCTCTTCCACAACTCAAGAAAGGTAATAAATTATTTGAAATTCTCTGTACTTTTGTGAACATGCCTCGATCTCTAGTTTGTTTGCATACTGACAAGCTATACTTTCTTAAATGCTTTCCAGATAATCAAGCCCTGGTCACAAAGATTCTCATAATCATATGTAAATTTTCATCCCTTAATCAATAAATATCACATTTCATCAAAAAAAAAAAAAAAGATTCTCATAGGTTAGATAATTAGCCACAAAATCATGAGATTTCTTAACACACAGTAACTAATCGAAATCTATGTTTTTTTTTTTTTTAGTTGTGGGTCTGATAGTAAGTATTGTCGTGGTGTTGGGGGCGTAGAATTTTTTATAAGAAAGAGGAAAACATCAAATGCAAGAAAGAAGCTCAAGGCTCTTATTTCTCTAAAACATTATCGTTACACTGAAGTGAAGATGTTTACAGAGTCATTTGCTTGCGTAGTTGGGAGAGGAGGATTTGAGACTGTTTACAAAAGAAACTATAACACCCTCATTTCGCAAATTTTTAAAAAATTTCTTATTATGTGTTACTTCTCCAATTATTAATCAGATTACTACACATGCAAAAGAGTTAACCTATTTAATTTCAAAACCCACCCAAATTGATTAATTAAAAAATTTCTTATTATGTGTTACTTCTCCAATTACTAATCAGATTACTACACATGCGGAAGACTTAACCCATTTAACTTCAAAACCCACACAAATTGATTAATTAAAAACCAACAAAACTCTAAACAATTCTTACAAATAATTCTCAAAATTACTTATCTCCAAATTCGATCAAAAACATCAAATAATTTATTTAAACAATTAAATTAATTAAACTCTAAAATTAAGCTCCACTTAAATAATTCTTCAAATTATTCTAACAATATTCTCAACTCCAAACATCATCCAAAACACTCAAATCATGCCAAATAATTTATTAAAAATAAATTAAACTCAAACGCAACAAATAACAACCATCCATCCGTCCGCAATACCACCATGTCCCGTGAGCTCCTCAAGCATCACTACCTGCATTCGTAAGTCTGAATGCGTAAGCAAAAGAATTTTTTAGTGAGGTGGTCATCCCGTCTCACTAGGCTTAGTACAGAAACGATCAAATACAAAAGAGCAAAATATATCATGCTTGGTTAATGTAATGCAACAGTTCCACAAATGTGAATGCAATGAAACAAATTCAAAGCAAACACAAACCTCAAACGGAACCTAAACTTTTCATGACACTCAACAAACGTACTCTTAATCAAACAAGACAATCAAAGCACAAATACTCAAAATGTAACTAATACATAGCCACGATCACACACTCACTTCAAATGCAACTGGCCTGAACTCAAAAGCACACCTAAATATGCCAACAACAAACGCCAATAGCCTAACAACACAAACGAACCGAGGTACACTCGATTTCAAAGTTCTATACGAAATAACACTCAAATAGACCTTAAAGAGAGCCCCTTACCAACGATTATAGAACTGAGGTTACACACACAGTCCTAACTTCTCACAGCAACCAAAAACACTCCTGAACACAAAAATAGCACACAAAAATCGATTAGATATCGATTCTACAAAATAACACCAAAACGATCTCAAAATGACCTTAAAGGGTCCTTACCCCAAACGATCACTTAGCCAACACCAAAGCAAGCTTAACAACACCTCAAAAGCTCCACCAACACACACTGAAATTTCTGGACAGAAACAACAAACACAACTCAACTCAAACGATTTTACCGAAAGTACCCGAAATGGCCAGAATGGGTATTCCTTACCAAACGGATGCTAGGGTCAGCAACCATAGCCACACACGATCACTCTAAGCACCCTCAACACACAGAAACCACCACTGGCCAGAAACACACAAAAACTCAGAACACAACCCATGCAACAAAAACAAACCGAAAA
Organism: Boechera stricta; assembly: GCA_018361395.1. NCBI lineage: Eukaryota > Viridiplantae > Streptophyta > Magnoliopsida > Brassicales > Brassicaceae > Boechera > Boechera stricta. The sequence goes on along the minus strand of CM031539.1, from coordinate 18,258,040 downwards.
GGCTCAAAATCGAAGGTTCCTTACCAACGAATGGAGAACCAACACCACAGCAGCCAAACGAGTTCTTCTCAGCTCAGAAACAACACTCAGCAGCCTACAAATACACGCCCAGCAAGCTCACAAAACGTCCCAACAAAAACACACAAAACCCAAAAACACCGATGATTCGTATTTACTGATAAAGCTGACGAATAAATAGCAGCTGCTTGAGGGGCAGGTGCTTACAATTATTCCCCACTACAAAAGGATTCGTCCTCGAATCTAAGCTCTCGGCTTTTAAGCAACTTGCTTGTCATACCATTTCTTGAAGTTAGCTTTCATAACTTCTTCGGGTTCCCACGTGATTTCTTCCCCACCATCAGGGTACCAAATGACATGAATCCAAGGCACGACCTTTTTCTTAACCGTCTTAAATTTTATACCAATGATCCTTACAGGTCTTCCCGCAATACTCATGTTATCCTGTAGGTATACCGGTACCACAGGTAACACTACGTCTCGAGAAGTTATGCACTTTCTTAGCATAGAGACATGAAACACCTTAAGAAAGGCGAACATAGATTGCGGCAACTCCAACTTATGGGCTACCTGTTCAATCCTCTCCAGAATCTTATACGGTCCTATGTACCTCGGAGGCAAGCTTGAACGTATCTTTGCGGATCTTTACTTACGTGATCATCTTAAGATCTATTTAGATCCCCAACACGAACTCTAGCTGCGATCTTGATCGGCGCATAAATTTACCATCGATCACGAGCTTTTCTCATCTTAGCTCTTACAACTCTGATTCGATCTAATGTCTTGAAGACAAAATCTCTGCCCAAATAACCACACGAGTCCGGAGATGGTTGTATGACAACCGTCGTCTGAGCCTCGAAAAGACATACGGATACTCGCGTGATAAGCTTGTTGTTGTATCGAATGCACTTGGAAGATGATACACCCAGCTGATCCCCCGATCAGCGAAGCTCTCAGCAAATCCTCAATATCGGATTTTCCTCTCAGGGCTGCCCATCTATCGAGGATGATGAGCGTATGTATACTGCCGTCACATTTCTTAAACTCTCTAAGCCCGATGAACTTAGAATCTCTGTCGACACAATCTTAACCGGCGTTCCATGCGGCGCGTCTGCGATCTCGTCTGATTAAATAATTTCTCTGAATCATCTTTCTTGTTATGCAGAAATGAGCGAACAGTCGGTCGGTCCACCGACCCCAAAAGTATCCTTCTTGTCATGGGTCGGACCCAGTGATAAAGTCCATAGAGATCATGTCTCACTTCCTTTCGAGGATAGGTAAAATCACAACAAACAAAAACTTGAAAATCTCAAGAACCTTAATCCTTAACTTTCGAATATCCAACTCGTTCTCAGATTTACAAAATCTTACTATCTTGGTTACCCAACGATAAAATGATTTACCACGTAAATCCCAAGTCCGATCCACATTTCTTATACCACATGGCATATATCGGCGATTGGACTACGATTCCTTACAAATCCATGTCGAAAGAATCTCGCACCAAGAATTGCGGCTGACCCATGCTTAAGGCAAACCAGCGATTTACGGGCATTTCCTACATACTGACCCATGACACATTTATTGTCGACGTCTCGTGATTACCAACTTCTGGCAACAATCTAGTTTCCTTTTGAGCACTCACTTGCAAAATCACCATAAGTAATCCAGCGATAGCCTGACGATCTAAGCTAACTTTCAAATGCGTAGTCATGACAAAAACACATAAGACTTAGAAAATCTGCGTCCGGAAAGCTAACGAAATGCACCAACCTGAAACCTTAACGACCGCTGTCAGGTAGGTTAATCAAATCTGCACAAGCAAGCCTTAACCCGACGGACCAATGTCGGTAGGTTAATCAATGCAACCAATTATATAGCCTGTACAACACCAGAGGCATATAGACTCCTGGCTTGTCATGACCACTCGCTCAAACATCGTAACCATTGTGCAGCTACACCAGAAAACCGGCTCTAGACCAGCCATGCACTAATTTCACAAGCACACTTTGGTGAACCCACTGAATCCCAATAACACCAATAAATTGTAGTGGATAGGTTCTATCGGAAAAACAACACAACTTTAGCCACTCCGGTTCCAAAGTGATCGCTAAAACAAAAGCGCTTATCAAGTAACTTGCCAAAGGACACTGACAAATTCACACATAATCAGCTACTGTTTACTAGGACATGACAATAAACGGTCTCAATCCTCCACCACCACCAATAATACTTCTTAGTCTCAAAACAAAGTTCTATTGAGTAACATCACTATCTAAACTTTAGATTGGATCTCTCTCACCCAACAATCTCAATCCACAGTCCTGATTTCCTGTTCTATTTGAACTCAATTCTCAAAATGCACCTTATCCCGAGCTTTCAGCTCAGCCAAAAAGTGCCAACAAATAGCTCCTCACTAAATTCCAAATTCCAGCATCGACTTTAATCTCTACATTGGCAAATTCTTGCAGTCACAAATCTGCTTGTTAAAAGTAGCACGAGACCAGCGATCTGCATTAGTTAAAGCGTTCAGTCTCAAAGTACTAACCATACAAACAAAACATTCCATGTCCTTCTCTGTATCAGGAACAACCGTTTTACACATACTTTATGTACCAATGTCTGATTCACCCAGTATGCAGCATCATCGAATAATAAGCATTTCCTTGACACGAAACTCTTCTCACACTTTTCAGTCCAAACAAATGGGATATCTTTCCCTGTTAACTTGGTCAACGAGTTGGCCTTACTCGTAAAATCCTTCACAAAATGTTGGTAATAGCAGTATCGAGCTTTAGACCTATCGCGTTCCTCGGTCTTGGCGATCCATATCTATTTTTTCAGTCACGGACACTCCCTTATCGGGGACACTGACCCAAGGCCATATCCATGCAACTTACTCGAAATAACTTATCTTGAAATTTTCATCCACGCCCTCAATGACCTCGTGGTCCTCAAGAGTCTTAGAATGCAACAAAATATCATCAATAAAGATAATCACGAATTCGTAAAGAACTCTCTGAAGACGGTATTCATCAATTTCATAAATGCTAGAAGAGCATTAGTCAACCCGAACGGCATAACCACAAACTCAAAATGCCCATAATGAGTCATAAACGCAGTCTTACAAATATCCATCTCATCTATCGGGATTTGATGATATCCCGGAGCCAAATCGATCTTAGAAAACAAGTAACTCCTCTAAGCTGATCCAACAACTTGTCTATCCTCGGTAAAAGATACTTATTCTTAACCGTCACTCGGTTCAAACATCTGTAACCGATACAAAGCCTGAAGGATCCGTCCTTCTTGATAAGTCACACCGGTGCTCCCCACGGTGAACTACTGGTCCTTATGAACCCTTTATCCATAAGCTCACCCAATTACTTTTTCAGCTCAGCCATCATAGCAGGTGCCATTCTGTAAGGCGCCTTCAAAATTGGAGCCGTACTTGACTCTAACTAATAGTGAACGGCTCACACCTTGACGGTGGCAATTCTGTCACCTCACGGAACACATCCTTAAATTCATGGATCACCAAGATGTTACCAATATCCGTGTCACTACTCTCATCCATCGTAGTGATAGTAGCCAAATAGGCCTCGCAGCCCTTCTCCAACAAACGCTCAACCTAAATAGCCGACACGATCTGGTTTTCTGAGGTCAGTCTAACTCCCTGATAGACCAGCATTTTCTTGCCCCTCTCAAATTCACACGTCGTCTATGACAGTCCAAATGGGCTCTATGCTTCCCGAGCCAATCCATCCCAAGGATTACATCATAGGTCTGAACGGAGCTGATTACCAAATTGGCTCTCAAATCCCCACCACGGATCCATGTGGACACATTATTGACCCTTTCCAAATCCTCCATATGTTAGTTTATTATAAGCAAGTTTATTTCCATCCAGAAATTGTCATAAATACCATTGTCTGCCAACCAGACTCCCAAGTTTGTAACAACGCACCAACTATCGTCTTTGGCAGCTCCTTCTGTCATGACCACTTCATAAAATTTCCATCAAACACAACCGCTCTCCTCTAGCGGAAACTAACTTATCCATCTGCAAAGACTCAAACAAACACTAAGTTCACAAACCATACACCACAAAGTTTTACAACAAATTTACAAAAACAAATGAGACTTATCGAGAGATTGGTGTTGGGAGGATAGTTTTACTACAAAAAATACTCAAAATAATTTAGAAAAATTCTAACAATCCTAGAACCGACCTCACTCTAATACCAAACTGGTATCAGACTATCTACAAATCCTAGAGCCGTAATGGCTCTAATACCAAACTGTAACACCCCCATTTCGCAATTTTTTAAAATTTTTCTTACTATGTGTTAATTCTCGAATTACTAATCAGATTACTACACATGCAGAATAGTTAACCCATTTAACTTCAAAAGCTACACAAATTGATTAATTAAAAACCAACAAAACTCTAAACAATTCTTACAAATAATTCTCAAAATTACTTATCTCCAAATTCGATCAAAAACTCCAAAATAATTTATTTAAACAATTAAATTAATTAAACTCCAAAATTAAGCTCAACTAAAATAATTCCTCAAATTATTCTAACAATATTCTCATATATTCTCAACTCCAAACATCATCCAAAACACTCAAATCATGCCAAATAATTTATTATAAATAAATTAATCTCAAACGCAACAAATAACAACCATCCATCCGTCCGCAACACCACCATGTCCCGCGAGCTTCTCGAGCATCTCTGTAATGACGCGCACCATGAGTCGTAAATCTTGGTCGCGGGAACGTCCGTCAGTTTGGCCGAGTATCGGTTTTCGGAAGTTTTGAGGTGCTTGATCAAGCAGCTGCGTGGCGAGCTGCTTTGGTCCGAAAGCATGCAAGTAGCTCGGTGTCACCTTGCATGCGAAGTAGCTCGGTGTCACCTTGCATGCGAAGTAGCTCGGTGTCGTCTCGTGAGCAAAGGAACCGTGAGTCACCGCGTACGTGTCGGGCCCTAAGGGGAAAGGAAAACCCTCGTCCGAAGTAACCTTTTCTATTTATACAAGACTTTGGTCTCACTTGCGCGGGTTGGACGTTTGAGAGAGTTTTTGGCTGAGCTATTCGAGAGAGAATTCGAGAGAGAATTCGAGAGAAAAGTTCCGAGTAAAGTCGAGTTTCAGGTTAAGCGGATCGTTGGAGTTGCTTTGACGGAAAGGATCGGATCGTTGGGATTACTTCGGTTCCTTCTGTGGCCGTAGACTGTGAGTTCGGTTTTTCTCTTTCTTTCTTAAGCAAGATCCGTGGTTTTGAGTTCGGATATTTCTTGGTGTTATTGTTTGAGTTCATTAGGTGCATTTCTGTGATGAACGTGTTTATTTCGGTACTTATGCATGATTGATGTGGATCTAAGAGTGGATTTAATCTGATGCATAAGAACGTGGGTTAGACGGATTGGAATTCTTAAACAAATGTGCGGGCTATCGGGTTGCTCCCTTAGCCGTACATCGCATGGCGATGCGGTAATTGACTGGTGACCGTGGGCAGTCCGGCAGTCAAGTTACGGTTCGGGCCACTCGTTCGTCCGAGCCTTTGTGGCTGCAGCCGAGTGGAGTAAGAAGGGGAACTTAAGAAAACTTTCCAATGCCGTGGATGGTTTAAAAATGAGTTATGAGAAGCGTGCTTCACGTGTATGTTTCGTTATGTGATTGATCGTTTTTGATGGTGATTGTTATTTTGGGTTTGTGGGAGATCTTTGATATGCTTGTTAGGTACCCGTTTCTCACTAAGCGACTTAGTTGCTTACCGAACTCAAATCTTGCAGGAAACCGTTAGATCGGAGGGACGGAAAGGAACACTTTTTGGTGAAGTCGGTGTATAGATTTAGCCTTTTGCAAAACGTACGTTTACTTATCCGCTGTGAAATGTTTTGTTGTAGTGCATGCACGTTAAAACGGTTTTGTTGTATGAAACTTAAGTTATGAAATATAAGGAAGGTTTTTCTTGAATGCTTAAGTTTTCCGATGATGATATTAGCTCTGTCCGAGTGAACTAACTACAAGTTTTTATTCGAGTTGAAAAGCTTCGTTTAAGAATAAGTAGGTAACGGTGCTTCGGACCTTCGGCCTAAGGTCTCGGGCTTGCTCGGTAATCTCAGGTCGAAAGTCTGTTGTGCCGTAAGTAATGCTTCCGGTCCTAGAAGGGGAACGGGGGTGTTACAATCACTACCTGCCGTAAGTAAGTCTGAATGCGTAAGCAAAAGAATTGCTTAGTAAGGTGGTCATCCCGTCTCACTAGGCTTAGTACAGAAACGATCAAATACAAAAGTGCAAGATATATCATGTTTGGGTAATGTAATGCAACGGTTTCACAAACGTGAATGCAATGAAACATATTCAAAGCAAACACAAACCTCAAACGGAACCCAAACTTGTCATGATACTCAACAAACGCATAACCTTAATCAAACAAGACAATCAAAGCACAAATACTCAAAATGTAACTAATACATAGCCACGATCACACACTCACCTCAAATGCTACTGGCCTGAACTCAAAAGCACACCTAAATATGCTAACAACAAACACCAATAGACTAACAGCACAAACGAACCGAGTTACACTCGATTCCAAAGTTCTATACGAAATAACACTCAAATGAACCCTAAAGAGAGCCCCTTACCAACGATTATAGAACTTAGGTTACACACTCAGCCCTAACTTCTCACAGCAACCAAACACAGTCCTGAACACAAAAATAGCACACAAAAATTGATTAGAAATCGATTCTACAAAATAACACCAAAACGATCTCAAAATGACCTTAAAGAGTCCTTACCCCAAACGATCACTTAACCAACACAAAATCAAGCTTAACAACACCTCAAAAGCTCCACCAACACACGCTGAAATTTCTGGACAGAAACAACAAACACAACGATTTTACCGAAAAATACCCGAAATGGCTAGAATTTGTATTCCTTACCAAACGGATGCTAGGGCCAGCAACCACAGCCACACACAATCACTCTAAGCACCCTCAACACACGGAAACCACCACTGGCCAAAAACACACAAAAACTCAGAACGCAACCCATGCAACAAAAACAAACCGAAAAGGCTCAAAATCGAAGGTTCCTTACCAACGATTGAAGAACCAACACCACAGCAGCCAAATGAGTTCTTCTCAGCTCAGAAACAACACTCAACAGCCTACAAATACATGCCCAGTAAGCTCACAAAAACGTCCCAACAAAACCCAAAGAGAATCGCTTACCAATTCGCGATTCCACAAAGACCAAAGAGCCAAAGTACACGATTCTACAACAGCTCTTCACCCTGGTGTTGTGCACAAAAACTTCTCATTAGAATAGCCCCAAAAACGTCCTCCAACAAACGCACAAGGATGAGGAACACTTACCCAAAAACGTGAACAACAAACGTCGTCACAGACGGCCAAGCTTTTCTCCCTTCTCCCTCTGATTCTCTCAGCCAAAAACGAGCTCTCTCTCTGTTGCAGCAGTCCAAAATCGCAGCCAAGGGTGAGAAAAAGGGGTTTAAATAGGAGACATTAGGTTAAAATGTCTCACGGGCCAAGCCTTAAGCCACACTCCAAAAAGCCCTCCAATTTCGCACAAAGCCTCGGCCCATACTGCTCAAAACACAAGTTCTTATTGTGTTTCAGACATGCCATAATCGAAATTCCATTTAAGGAAAGTCCCAAACTTGACCTGATCACACATCTGTATCGCGTCCGTATCGCACGTTCGCAGGACGACATCCGTACGTCAGCAGGACAACATCCGGACGTCATCCGGTCAACCCATCCAGACGTGTCCTCTCGACCGTATGAACGATGTCCGCACGTCCGTACCTTCCGTCCGTAACCTCCCATCCGGACGTACCGCGGTACACGATTCTCGGCCATAGCCGACGGCCCAAACACCGACGATAGCGGATCCATCCGCACATCCAGCTCGTACCAAACGCCGACGATAGCGGTTTCGTCCGCTCGTCCGGCTCGACCCAAAAATCCGACGATTTCCAACATCCGACAACCTCTTAGAACACAAAACGCTGATGATTCGGGACCTGACTGATAAACTGACCGAATCGACAATACGGCTGCCCAAAGGACGAGTCTTACAGAAAGCTTCCTGATGGTCGTAAGGTCGCGGTAAAGGTTTTAAAGGACTCCAAGAACAATGGCGAAGACTTCATCAATGAAGTTGCCAGTATGAGCCAAACATCTCATGTTAACATTGTTTCTTTGGTTGGATTCTGCTACTAAGGATCCAAAAGAATGATTGTTTATTAATTTCTAGAGAATGGATCTTTGGATCAGTTTATCTCAATGAACACCCATCAACTACTGAATGGAGAAGGAGGCTTTACGAGATTGCACTAGGAGTTACTCGTGGTATAGAGTACTTGCACTATGGCTGCAAAACAAGGATTGTACATTTCGACATTAAACTTCAGAACGTGCTCTTGGATTGCAATCTTTGGCCCAAAGTTTCCGACTTTGGCCTTGCTAACCTCTGCGAGATGAAAGAGAGCATTATTTCACTTATGGATACAAGAGAGACAATAGGGTACATTGCACCAGAGATGATCTCCCGAGTTTATGGAAGTGTGTCTCACAAGTCTGATGTATATAGCTATGGAATGTTAGTTCTTGAAATGACCGGTGCAACAAACAAAGATAAAGTCGAAAAGGCTGCTTTCTAATACAAGCTCGATTTATTTTCCGGATGGGTTCTATAAGGATCTTGAGAATGGAAAACACAGTAAGCTTCTTGGGGATGAGCTAACCAGAGAAGAAGAGGAAATCACAAAGAAGATGATCTTGATGGCTATGTGGTGTATTCAGTCATGTCCATCAAATCGACCATCGATTAACAGATTTGTAGATATGATGGAAGGAAGCTTGGATACTTAAAGCTCCTCCTAAGCCCGTTTTGCATTTTCCGGCAGCACCTCTTCAAGATTCTTCTACGCTTTCGGAGGATATCTCTGTTTATGCAGAAGTATGATCCAAGAAATCTCCTTAGAACCTATCAAAGCACAAAAGCAGCAATTCATATATTTATGTTATGTCATATACTCTCTACTTCCATATTAATTAAGGGGAATTTCTGTTAAAATATGTAATACAAATTTCTGGCATGACAAACCCGCTCGAGGCGTTATACGGTGTAACTTACAGCCAAACATGAGATCAATAATTTGAGTTTCATTCGTCTACAAATAATATGTTTTGTAAAAGCTTTGACGCATTGTATCACCACACTATAAACGCTCATCCCAGACTTCTCATTTCCTCAGAACACATCAAAAAAGCATGAAACTTAAATCATATTTTTAAGCGTCTTTCATTTAGCGTTGAGAGTTAACTTCACAATTTTCTGGAGACAGTAGGAATATAGAACTACTTTTCAGGTATCGATAAGCGTATTTAGATGACACTCGTGTTTGTATTTTGTAAATACTATAATTTTATTTGAAGGGAGACTAAGAAGTTTGATCAGCCTTTCCAAGTCTTCAAATTATAGCTGATCAAATTATTGACTTTTCCAAGTCTTCTGTCTCGTCAATCCTCTTTCGTCAGCTTTACAAAAATGCAGACAAACCGGCAAGTTCCTCTCATTCCACTGAAGATCTCAGTCTCTCTCTCTCTCTTTTCTATATTCTACCATCTTCCTTGTGCTTCAAGTAATCAAGAACTTGGGTCATGTGAGACTTTGTTTCAGTGTGGGAACATCGCTGCTGGTTTCCCCTTCTCGGCTGGGAATCGAGACAAAGTTTGCGGTCATCTATCGCTGGAGCTTTTCTGCATCGAAAACATCACCTCTTTATTCATCTCAAACCAAGAGTTCTATGTTCTGCAAATAAATCAAATCTCCCCCCTCCCCCCAACCCACCCACACTTCTTATCTGGTTCTTCTTTTTTGCTCTTCTGCATCTACCAAACTTTTTGTTGATTTGGGAATGAGTCTAAACTTACACAAATAGCATTCCAACGAGAATCACTAAGGGATACAGATTATATACCAAGTGCAATAATTTTGGAAAACATCATATCAAGGTATGATTTATAATATGGAAACTTGAGCTGTTTTTATTACTAACCAAGTGACAAAAGAGTAATAAAAGGGCAATTCAAAGCAATTTTTACATGAATACATAAACTTTCAACACTATTCTATATAGATTTTCATATCAATTCTATTAAGGTTTCTTCACCTTCTTTGGAAGTTGAGGAACTTGATACCATAGGCGAAGACAAAGAAAAAGAGCAGGATCCAAGCGATGTGGACAACGGCTACAACTGCTAAGAAGTCATGTTCGAACCCAAATCCTACTTTGAGCAACGTTTTGATATCTATATCTCCGATTCCAGTGATGTGCACCATTGAATCCTTGTCTCCTACTTGAGATGTGATGAGTCCATACAATGTCCAAGCCACAGGTGTTGACCAGTAGTACCATCTCCACCATATTGGTATTTGCTGCATTTTAATCCAAACAAAAACTTGTTAAGCAGATAAACACTTTTGTTGATATTATCAAATGTAAGTTGCTTAAATATAATTACCGGTCTAGGGATGAGGAAACCGGAGAAGAGATTCCAAAGACTGAGGAAGAAGGACATGCAGATTCCGGCAATCTGATAGTTTGGTGTCAAGGCCATAAGCATCATACCATATAGCGTAAAGTAAATGAAGCTTGTTAACATGTAGTAGTAGAACCACAAGAATTTGGCCACAGTCCAGTCACATCCGATCATTGAGTATAGGATCAGCGTGTAAACTCCGGTTTGTATGGTGTTGTACATGATTTCCACTGCTACCTACACCATTTTTAGATTCATTTTTGGTTTGAATTCTGATTGTTGTCAAACCATTTTTAAGAGAAGTATCTAATAAGTAATAACATTAAGAAAGAAAAAAATATTAGAATGCTTTTAACCTGGGAAATTGCATAGGGAATGGCGGAGTACATTCCAGCTGGTTTTTCGCGGTAGAAAACCGTTCGCTCAATGGCAATCGCGGGTTGAACTGTTGCAGCGTTGAGGGCACCAAGGAACAATACAGCAGCGTACATGGCTCCAAAGAAATTATTCAAATCTTGTTCGTTCTCTCTGTTTTGGTTTTGGTTGTTTTGGATGAATCCGTCACGTTTCGATTAAATGAGGTTTAATAATGTAACAGAGAAAAGAAAAAAAATGGCTTACATTTTTGTTCCTATTTGCCAGAAAATTAGACCAAACAAGACACCAATGACTACTGTCATGAGAAACCGGATGGCATTGTACTGAGGATGTCTCCAGTATGACCAGTACTGCTTCCAGAAGCAAGCTTTGGTTTGAGTATAAAACCCTTGTGCATACTTGGTTCGGAAGTAGAGATCCTTTGATCCAGGTGCTGGTGTACTTAGCTCTTTGATGAGTTCTTGATTTCTCCTGAGTTAAACATAAGAGTTCAGATTTAAAAAGACAAGTGTAATTCTCTGGTTTAATTATTAGTAGCATTTTTCTTAAACATACCGATAAAGAGAGGAGTCGGCGAATATTTGAGCAAAGTCCAAGCTCATTTGTGACTCCATGGAAGGAGTAGTGACGTCAAGCATCCACGTCGCAGGATTGTATTCGTCCTTGATCTTCGGAACCCCTTCAATAGCCTGCAAATAGGGTCTAGATATTATTACTTCCATGGATATATATATATATAATGAATTCATATGAAAAAAAACTGATGATTCACCTCAAAGTATTCAACAAGTTTGTGCGAGTGATGCCCTAGACTTCCCGCATATATAACTTGACCTCCTCGTTTCATCAACAGAAGCTGCATTAACCAAAGATGATTCGTTAGTTTCATTCTGTTTTTGGGACCAAAAGTGGATTTTTTTTACACAAACCTCATCAAAGGATTCAAAAATGTCGATACTGGGCTGGTGAATTGTACAAACAACAGTTCTCCCTGTATCAACAGTATTCCTAACAGTACGCATAACAATGGCGGCAGCTCTTGCATCAAGACCAGATGTTGGCTCATCCATGAAGATTATTGATGGGTTAGCTACCAATTCAACTGCAATAGTAAGCCTCTTCCTCTGTTCTGTTGAAAGACCATCTACTCCAGGAAGGCCAACTATAGAGTTTCTAAGGGGTTTGAGCTCAACCAACTCCATCACTTCTTCAACAAACATCTATCAATCACATGAATAAGCAAAAGAGGTTACTTGTTTATAAAGTCTTGCAGCGATTATGAGAAAACAATGAAACTTTCTTTTGCATAGTAACATACTTACCTCTCGTGTTTTGGCATCTATATCGGCGAAAAGACGAAGCCAAGCTGAATATATGAGGGATTCGTAAACGGTAACATGTGGAGAATGGATATCATTTTGTTCACAGTAACCACTGACTCTAGCAAATGTTGCTTGGTTCTTTGGGTAACCAGATATGCTAATACTCCCTTGGATGTAGCCTCCTGTTTTCCTACCGGCCAAGACATCCATTAACGTTGTCTTACCTGCACCACTAACACCGACCAATGCTGTCAATATCCCTGGCCTGAAAGCTCCACCAATGTCTCTTAGTAGTTGAAGGCGATCTCCTTCAACTCCTTGAGCCTTCATTTCCTGCATTATTTATCGGAACAACGGATAAAACTTGCATTTGTGAAGTAATTGGTAGAGTTTAAATAGTAAGAGACACGGTTAATTACCGTAGGCATATCCACATAGTAGTTCACATTGTTGAATGCAATTGAAAGCGGTTGGAAAGGTAAAATCATTCCTCTCTTTGGCACATGATTTAAAGGACTATTGAGTTCCACTACAGCAACTTCTCAGCATCGTCAGAAACAAGATGCATAATCTAATACAAAGCATAACGGATAATTGATGATTAAAGAAGTCAAAGATTACACCTTCTGTTCCACGGCTATTTCCTTTCTCTTTGTCTTTAACTTCTTCCACAACTGTAGCTTTGGAGTTACCAAGAGCTGAAGAAACATTTTTAAAGACCTTTTCAACTAGAAAATGAATCTCTTTCGAAGTCTGGAATAGCAAGAAAATTAGAAAATGAGAGTGCTTACGGTTCAAATACATCAAGGCTAGTATGTAAAAGAGATTGAACAACAAAGAAAACCCAAGTAGCGCCACGATAGAGATCCAAAACCAATATGGCTCTGTAAAGAAGCCCCGACTCTTAAGTAGGACTTCTCCAACTGTTTTCGCGTTGATGCTGGTATCATAGTTGGGCTGCATCAGGTAACATAACAAATTTTGCATTACAATTGGCAAAGAGTAGTCAACAAGAGAAAAGCTTGGTGAAATCTTACACTGCTCCATCGCTCATCAAGAAATTCATTCATTACAATAGCAGTCTGTCCATACATCATAGGGGACATATAATAGGCCCAAGTCATCCACGGCTGGATATCATCTGTGAAGCAAAATATATAAAACATGTTTTCACTTACAAATCTCATAGAGACTTTGCCGCAAAATGATACCAAAAGACACTAATTAATTAGGAAATGGGACTAGTTTGATTCTATAGCTCAAACATAATTTAAATGTTCTGTCATAAGTTATGTGATCTTTAAGGATTCCAACGTATCTACTCAAATATTTTACTATCTGCTAAAAAAATTTGTATAGTTTTTTTTAACTTTCGTGTAAAATGGGATCATCTGCTAACCTTTAGCAATAATGAAGCCTCCAAGAGTAAATACAATTAGCAATGTGAAGGTCCCGATTGAGTTAGAGATTACTTCTGTTCTTCCAATGGCTCCAAGGAATCTAAACAAAGAAAGAGCCATCTGATTCACACAGAAGTATGCCAGCAACTGCCGGAAAAACCTATTGGCATAAGTTTAGTTAGTTCAAGAGAATGACAATATGAGAATATTAAGAAAGTTGTTTAGTGATCTTCATGAGCACTAGAGGCAAGCTAATATACCTGGCAGCCGAAGGAGCAAAGCCGATAGTATAATATGTAAGACCAATCCATATTCCTGATTCGATAAGAGAAATTGGAATCTTCAGAAGCCATGCTGGTAAGGCGAAAGCCCATGGAGGATAGAACAAGAAGTCCCTCTGCTTGTAAAACACTGGGAGCCTCATCACTGTGAATGCTAGTTCAGCTAGTCCATTAAACATTACATTGACCAAGCTGAAAAATAAAGCACCATAAAACTTTTGACCATCTTGCACCGTGCCAACATGCATTTCTGTCCTGAGATAGACCGTCATGGTAATCAAAGACATGATGGTTATCTGGACAGTCTTAAACACATACACAAAGGAGTTGCGTTTCATAAGTAGCCATTCTCTATCAAAGCATGCTTTGAACAGCTCCCAGTTTGATATACCATACTTTTGTGTGATTAGTGCGGCAGGGTGGGTGTTAGCTTTGTCATAGGGAATCCTGAATTCTGAAGTGAGTTGTTGCCCGGTGTGAAAAGAGTTAAAACCGCTTGAGAAATCACTCACGGACACATAGCTGTAAGGTTGTTCTTTCCTGTTCCAATATTGTTCTTGGTCCTTCTTAGACGTAACTTCTTGCAGGAAATCTGCAACCCCTTTCCTTTCAGGACATTGGAAACCCATGTACTCAAAGAACTCAAGAACGTTGTCCCGTGAACCCTGGTAGACAAGTCGTCCCTCTGACAGTAAGATAACGTCGTCGAAAAGCTCAAATGTCTCTGGTGCAGGTTGTAGAAGCGAAATAATCATCGTGACATCCAAGATATGAACTAATTGCCTCATGAACTTGCAAATTTGGAATGTTGTTGAACTATCCAACCCTGTTGATATTTCATCCATGAAAAGAGCTTTCGCCGGTCCTACCAACATCTCTCCTGCTCAGTTAAGATTAAGAGTATCCAAGTTTATGAACACGTATGCACTGTTACTGTAATGAATCATGGGTGTATCAAAGTGAACATATGTAACACTCAAAGTTTTACCTGTTGTTAGACGCTTTCGCTGTCCACCAGAAACACCTCGCCTCATTACGTCTCCAACAAGTATGTCAGCACATATGTCTAGACCAAGTATCTGTCAAGTGACATTAACCACGATAAGCTCAATATATTGTTCTTTCACTTTGTTAGAGAAAGCACAAGTAAAGTACCTTAAGTACATAATCTGTAACCAAACTAGTTTCTTGCCCTGATATCGCAATAGATTTCATGAATGCATCAATTTTAGGGTCTGGCTTTATTCCCTCTTCTCTCTCCCTCCTTGAGAGCTCAGCCATCAACTGGTACCGAGTCCCAACACCTAGACATCGTCCCGAGAAATCTAGTGTCTCTCTCACCGTCATTTCTCCAAAGTGAAGGTCATGTTGACTAATGTAGGCACATGTCTTTTGAGGAACAAACTCGTGAAACTCATGACCGCAGTAAGTTATCCTCCCCGACATCTGTCTTGTCATTTTTTGGAGTCAGATATTGATAAGAATCGGAAATGTTCATCTCAACCAGGAGCTTTGAGGATATTACATAAATATATGATAGATAACAAACCTGGAGGGTTTCATCGAGCTTCCCAGCCAAAGCTTGTAACAAAGTTGTTTTCCCTGAACTTGGTGGACCAAGTAATAAGGTCATCCTGGAAATATTCAACAATACACTTATCTCAAACTCAAATATATTCTCCTTCCATCAAATCCAGGTCGAGATCTAATATAGCAAAGACCTTCACAATTTGTTTTAATTACCTTGATGGTTTGATAATGCCACTAATATCTTTAAGTATCTGAATCTTCTTCTTTTCAGATGGAAGAAAGTGGAAGAATCCTAGAATGCTCTATATACATAAAACAGAAGAATCTTAATTAAGTAAAGCTTCATCATTGTTTATATAAATAAGAGCTTATAAGTTACCCCATCATAAGTCTCATAAATTTTAAAGAGATATAATTTGGACCTCGGAAGTTGAGAGATTTCAAAAGTAGTACATAAGGTTCATGGTCAATCCACTTAATGCTATTTTTTTTTTTGAGTTGTAAAATTATGATTCTAAAAATACTTAAACGGCAAAAAGCCATAAAATTAGGTTTTATCTTCTTTCTTATTTGTGAAACTTAGATCTTATTTTCTCAACGACATCAAACAACACAACCCAACAGAAAAAACAAAAAATTGAACCTCCATTGTATTCAAGGTGACGTTGAAGAGAGTAGGAAGCGCTCTACTTGCACTACGCACATCTCCTTCCACTGAAATATTCTCATACCTTACTTCAATTTTCGGAACTTGGATTCCAACTCTGTTTTATAAAAAAATCCAAATCTTTCAGCCGACAAAATAAATATAAAGGGTTTGTCTATATAAATCCATGGGATTTTTTTTTTTTTTTATCATACCTGTCTGTTCTTTCTCTCAATCCACGTAAAAACGTTTCGTTGTCTTCTTCAACAAAACTCAAAATCATTTCCATAAGTTGTTTCTTCTCCTTAGGTTCGAGCCTCGTGAGGTCAATCTCCTCCAGCTTAATCTTCCCATTGACCGTTGTTTGCGGCAACATCCCTTTACGTAGCCGATCATAGGTTGGCAATCGCTCAATCGCGGCCCACCGGAGTTCCACATCATCTTCCTCACGTCGTTCGCTCCTCCCAAACACCTCGTCCCCCTGAGACACAAACACATCTCTGAAGCTTTTGGAAGCTCCTACCAAACTCCTGTGACTGGTGGAGGCCAAACTCAGTCTCCCGCTCATTGTTCCGACTGGATCTTCGTCTCGTCCTAGCATCGCGGCCACTGCCAATGAGTCGTCCGGTTTGAGTTTACGATGAAGGAGGCAGCTATGCATCAGCCATTTAAAGGGGGAGGGAAACTTGGAGGTCAGAGAAGAGGCGGGGTGAAGTCTTTTGAAAAATGAATACACATAGATTTAACAATAAAATAATTTTTATATATATGTATATAATTAATTTTTAAAAAATAATTGGAGTATGTGTTAATAATATTGCAAATTTATTTAAAAAAAAGTGTGAGTACAGGTTTCGATTTTTTAAATGCAGCAGGTATTTATAGGTGGGATATGAAGTGGGAGATTGTGGTTTCAAACGTGATTGAACAATCTATACGACTAAAATAACAGTTAAAACATAAAATTATGGATTCAGATCAAATGTAAAAACAGCCCGCGAAGCTAGGGGTTTTCATAATTTCATCACATGACTATTCAAAGCATTTGGTTATTCCCATGCAATCCATTAATACAACAGTAATGATGAGTGGCATCATAACCATAATCATTAATAGTACGTACGTACTTAGTACTACTAATAATCGAATTCAAAGCATTGAAAATGTAGAGTTCCCAAAACAAGAAAAAATGCAGCCGAAGAGCCATGTGCAAGACAAATTGGTTCTTATCACTTTTTGTCTTCAACTATGTTCTAGTTTTGTACTCCTATATTTCTCAATCGTGTTGTTCAGTTTTTCTACACTAAACTCATCGAACAACTTCTTTAAAAAGCACAAGTCACGACCTTAATTTTAAAAGAAAACATTTATAGTAAACCAAATAACGGCAGGAAATTAGTAATTTTACTTCTGTATTTCTTTTATTATGGGATTATTCAACCCTTTATCTCTTTTAATTTAGCGGCACCTATAAAGAAGTACTTTTATTTTTAATTTGATCAAATTGAAGAAGTACTTTAATTTTAATTTTTTCTTTTCCCAAGTTATAAGTGAGTGAGTCAAGACTTAAGAGTGTCATTACTTTGGACATTTATATATAGGGCCTCTATGGATCACGTTCTGATCGATTCCCCAACCATAATCATTAAAAGTTCTGATCGTTTCCCCAACCATAATCACTAATAGTTCTGATTACCCGAGCTAAATTTCAAAGGAAAATGAAGAGAAAAGCTAATGATTTCACCAGAAAAAATGGATAGAAAAAGTTGACATTCTCTTCTTTTAATAGTCTTTCATCCGACGTAATGGTCAGTAAATGCCCAAATCAAAACCTCGTTAAATGTATTGTCAAATTAGAAATTTGACGTTTTGATTCAGCAATTTGAATGTGTCGATCAGGTCATCTGGAGTAATCTGGACGACTCATCTTCGTGTTTCATGGGTTTACCATTTACCTCGTATGTACCCCATCTCATAGTTTTTGTCTTTGACACTTAATGGGTTTTTATTGGGCTGGATTTGTTCTAAATCCTATACCAACAATTTTTTCCCGAATTATTGGAGCAAACTAGTATGTTGGGAGAATTAATCGTTACTATGCCACAATTATGTCATATCAAAGATTTGAATCTTGTGTTTCCATGTCAACAAGCCAAACGGTTACAATGTTTCCACGTCGACGGCTTCTCTTTTGGGGGTGCACACGTTCTTTCGGATGTGTTCACAAGATGTTTTTTTTTTTTCACTTCCTTGTGCTTTCACTTCACATTGTCTCCAAATACTATAAAAGGTATTTTCCCTATTCTTCGCATTTTAGGCTTTCTGGATTATTTTTTTTGTGAAATTTTGTTGAATCATCTTCTTCGTTTAATTTGTATTTGCCTCTCGATTTCCGATTCCAAATTCCTTAATTTCGTTATATAATCAGCTATGGATTAGCCCTATGTTTCGAACATTCCCAATTTTTGGGGTTTAACCTTGAAGATCTTCATTTTTACGTGGCGGTACTTGTGGAAGAACATTAAAAAAATTAGAACATGTATGCAATAAATATTTCCTTTATTCTAAAACCGCAATAATAGTTCCTTAACCCATCGTTACTAAATAAAGAAGTGAAAAATGTCCAAGTTTTGCTTCTCTTGGATGCATATCAGATCTTTAATTTAAATTCCCAATGTTATTATTTGCCATATGGGAGAATTCCTTATAAAAAAAACACCAATTAAATAATAATTTTCACATTACTACACAAATTTTGCAACGTTCCCGAATAATACATGAACTGTTTAATTATTCCTATATGATACTCAGACTAACAAATTTAAAAGTTTTACACTAGCATTTTGGCGGACGTTAGCCCGATAAACGGAAGTGTAGAAAGGGTGTTAAGTTCAAAAACACATGAA
The DNA here is from genome assembly GCA_018361395.1 of Boechera stricta. Lineage (NCBI taxonomy): Eukaryota > Viridiplantae > Streptophyta > Magnoliopsida > Brassicales > Brassicaceae > Boechera > Boechera stricta. Next base: position 18,238,965 of record CM031539.1, on the reverse strand, counting down.
TAATAAAACTTTTAAAAAAATCCTAAAAAATACACTAAACTAAATAATACTAAGTTCGAGAAAAAATATGCAGACTTTTTAAAATTCCTGAATAATAAATGAATGATTAAACTCATCCTCTTTAATACTTAGATTGTATATCAACTGGGGATCATATGACATGGCTTCCGGAGCAGCAACAAAATTGTATATTATGCAATTATGTTCTTGAGACGAGAGACCAGCTCTTCTTTTCTTGTAAATACTCATCAGGTGTTTGGTTCCAGCTCACACGTGATCTCCTAAAATATAACTATTCAACAAGTTGGATTGATCTAGTGACTACTATATCGCATTCTAAGTCTGCTCAAAACCGAGTGCAAAGTTTTGTCCTTTGATACTGTAACATCCGTGTTCCGTCGTTCTCTTGTATTATGTTTATTCGACTCTTGATGTTCATCGTAACCCTCGGGGTTGTTGTATTTAGACGAGGTTTGCTAATAAAAAGGTTATTAACAAAATAAGATGTTTATAATTGATACATGATACGGATTTCGTGTATCGGGTGTTATATAATACGTGATGTGGATTTCACGTGTTATAGGTGGTTCGACACATGATGGGGATTTCATGTGTGATGGTGATGTCGGGTGAGGTGTCGCTACGTTACTTGGTTCGGTGGAGTAGGGTTTAATATCGTTAGATCCTAATGAGGCATGTTTAGGATTATGTGGATTTGATCCAAACGGATAGGTTATTACTTATCGGAGGATTATGCGGATTTAATCCTCGGGTGGTCGGGATTATGTAGATTTAATCCTGACGGGTGGGTTTGTCGATTAGGGCTATGTGGATTTAGATCCTAACATATCGATAAACCGAGTGAGGACTATGTGGATTTAGTTCTCGAGTGGACTTCGCCTATTAATCCGGGTATAGGACTCTATGGGCTTAGTCATCATATGACCACGTGAGATCTACGGTATTGACTCCGAGATTGTTATTAAACCAAGTACGGGACGATATGGAGCTCGAACGATGGTGGCGATGATTTAAATCGATCAATATGGTTGTTGTTAAGAAATCCGCGGTTAATTTTAATTAAACGGAATTTGTTTGACGAAATAAAGAAGATATTTTGGGAAATTGGAAGAAGTCACTAAACCGAGCGGGAAAAATTAGTGGGAAGAGTTAATCGAGAATTAATGGTTCGGTTTAGTAATCCGGGATGGTTGGTTTAATTTTGATTAAACCGAGATATGATGATTATCGAATGGTAGTTGATGATGAGATGTCACAAATATTGTCGAAAAATCCTAGACCGAGTAGAGAATTAAGCGGAATCACGGAATGAATAATTAGATTCTTTAGTGATTTCTTTGTCTTTGGTTAAATTGATTAAACCATAGATATGTATACACATATGTATACATCTCTTTCTTCCTATTTCTAGATAATTCTTCTTCTCTCCATTGGGCAAAAAGAAAACTCTAGAATTAGAGAGAGAACGAGAGAGAGAAGGAGGGAAAGAAAGAGAAGAAGAAGAAGAAGAAGAGAAAGGGGGAGGAAGAAAGAGGAGGAAAGAGGCGGAGAAAAACAGAGTTTTTGGTGGTGATTGTGAGGTCCGAACGACCTAGTAAACGAGCACGGTTTGAGCTGAGATTTTGTGGGTAAGTTTTTCAATCTCTTGACTAGTTATCTACCAAATTTCGTGGGATTATGTTGAGTATTTTGGGAGTTACGAGTTTTCTCCCAAGACTGCTCTGTTTTCGGGTTAATAGAGATGGGTCGAGTTTGAGAGATTGATTGAACACTTGAATCTTGTTGGTTTGGTCTGGAAATTTTAGGGTTAGTTCTTGGACCTCTTGGATAGTTATCTACCAAATTTCATCACGTTTAGTTGAATGGTTTGGGAGTTTGGAATTTTCTTTCAAAATCACTCAAAAACAGAGCAATCTCGACAGGGCTGAGTAGAGAGAGCGATTGGGCGCTCGAATCTCATTTGTTTGGGCTGAAATTTGGTAGATAGATTCCTGAAAGGGTTATCTTGAGATTTACCGAAGGAATTGTTAAAATTTTGACTAAAGTAAGAGTTATGATTGGATTAGTGAGACTCTGTTTTTGGGAAGGATGAATCCGAGTTTGAGGTTTAAGCTTTTGAGCTTAAGGCTAGTGAGATTAATCTCTTGAGGGAATATTATGTTCTATCTTGGCAGGCTTGTAGTGGATATCCTAGTGTGTGATTGCACCAAGAGGCATCAAGCTTGAGGTTCTAAAGTTTTCGTGACTAACTCAAAGAAAGCGAGTCGTCGTGGTGAATCGTATGATCATTGATTTTTCGTGATTGATGTGTGCAGAGTAATTATGGGTGTGATTCATGCCTTGTCCATGTTGTGTGTTGTGTGTGTAATGGAGCTCTATTACGGTATGTGTTTGTTCGTTAAGCGCATTTCGATTACGCTTAATCTTCGATATACAGTGATAAGAGGAACGCCCACTAACCATTTCAACGCTTACGCACCTCTTTTGCGCAGTAAAAGAAAACTTAGGTGATGGAACCAAGCACGGAGAAGAGGATGATTAGGAGTTCGTCGAGTTTCTTTTGACTTGGATGGTTGTTCTACGCCGTGATTGTTGTTTTGGGACTCCAAGTTGTGTTTTATAATGTTAAGAGGTGTGAATGAGTTGTTGTTTTGATGGGTTATGAAAGTTGTTGCTTGTTGTTCGTTGTTGATGTTTTGGTCGCGAAGGGGATCGATCGATCGGGCCGATCGATCGATCCAAGAGGTCGGTTAAGGCGCTTTTAGTGACCGATCGATCGATCGATCGTGATCGATCGATCATTAAGCAAAAATTCGCCAGGCGACGATCGATGTGCTAGACGATCAGAGAATGATCGATCGATCGTAAAATCGATCGATCCATGTTTTAAACCTAATTGTTTTATTTAATTGAGATGTTAGTATTTGACTTGGATCGCAAGAAAAGGGGTTTTACTCGAATGGTTTCAATCGTTTTAAGAAAAGTTTTAAAAATTTCTGATTTTCGATTTTCCGCGGATTGATGGTGAGATACACATTTCAGGCCGCCATCTACCATCTATGGAGAGAGAGAAATAATCGAAGACATGACCAACATCTAATATCTCAATCGCTTTTTGTTGCAACAATCGACAAAACAGTTAGAAACCGTATCTCTTCCATATAGGAGTTAGGAGATACCAAACTCATCAACAACTTCACTATATGGTTCTCCACAAGGCTACAACAACAAAACAATTAATTAGTTCGATCTTTCTTACTATTCTTTTAACCTCTGAATATTTCTAACATTAAGTTGTAACAAACAGTATTTTTTCTTTGAATATAATTTAATATTTATTCCAAAAAAAAAAACTCAGATTAACAAATCGTGAAAATTTGACACCCGGGAAGGTGACAACTAATTCAATCGGTTCTTTTTAGTATTAACAATAATCTTTGGGCTTCGGTCTTTCCACTTCCGAATAAAATGGTTAGCAGATTAGGAACAATAATTAAATGCTTAACGGCTTTGAAACAAGTATAAACGATGAGGGCAATATCAGATTTACTTAATTTTTATTAGTCACGTGTTTATAACTTAACATCGTTTTTGTGCTATAATTTATCGAACCTATATCATGATTCATGCACCATATAGCGTTCCCGCAATTTCCTTAACTAAAGAATGATCACAGTGCTAAGAGAGACGTTTCAGAAAATTTAACATAGAGAAAAAAACAAAGAAAAAGTAAACTTGACATGTGACACACTGACACCCCAAGTCTAAGCTTTGTCCCCACTTGACATGGTCCTCAGGCCACTCTCCCCACTTGACATGGTCCTGAGGCTGCTTATCTCTCTCTATCTCATTAATTCATTTTCTCTACGTCTCTCAACACAAACCAGACTAAGAATACACACTGTTCAAAAACCAAAAAAATCATGTACCATCTTCCCACTTCTTGTCTGGTCATATTCTTCATCTTCTCCTTATTTCACCCTCTTTCTTGTGCTTCAAGTAATCAAAAACTTGGCTGGTGTGAGACTCTGTTTCAGTGTGGTAACATAACCGCTGGTTTTCCTTTCTCGGGAGGGAATCGTCACAAAGATTGTGGTCATCCATTACTGGAGCTTCACTGCAACAAAAACAACATCACCTCTCTTTTCATCTCAAACCAAAAGTACTATGTTCTCCATATAGATCAGACATTTAATACTCTTACACTTGCCAAACAAGAACTTCTGGATTCTTTTTGCTCCTCTGTATTCACCAACACAACCTTGCCTCCCGAAATTTTTGAGCTTTCACCGACCTACAAGAGCGTCACCGTATTCTACCAATGCTCCTCTTTAATTCCTAACCTTTCTAGCTATACATGTCCTGAGATAGGTCCCATCGCAGTGTCTGAAAACCCTGGAAAATATCCTGACAGCTGCCGTTCCAGTTTCACCTTGAAGGTTCCTACAAGTTTCGTTACAAAAGAGAAAGAGTTGAATGTGACCAATTTGGAAAGTGTTTTACGAAAAGGATTTGAGGTGAAGGTGGTGATTAATGAAGATGCGTGTCAAGAATGTTTATCCTCTCATGGAAGATGTCATGGCTTCAACGAAAACTTAACACCAGGAGTTAAATGTCGTCCACCAAGAGGTATGTTTCATATGCATCCTTTTCGTTTCATATATAGTCCTCTTCCTTAGCAACTTATATTGAAGTTTTCCTCGTTATGAAAAATCATTTCTCGAAGTGATTTTTCACACATTTAGACATAAATTACTTAGTAGTGAGCTCAAGAGAGAAGGTGAGACAAGACATAAGCTTAACTGGTTTGAAATCTTATTCTGTCTCCTGCGAATTGGCATTCACTTATGACTTAGCATTACTGCGTTTTCTTCTTGTTCTATTTTTCTCTAATATATTTGGATTTTTCAATGTGCATAGACTCTGAGGGTGCTTGTGGATATAATCAGACCTCACGTACGTTCGTTTGCTATTGTAAAGACCCCTATAGCCTATCATGCAGTTCTGACAGTAAGGTTTCTTTCATTAGATCATCTACCAAAAAAACAATCTTTAGTTTCAATTTTTTGGTTTCAAAGCTCTGATTCAGCTCTGATTAGCTTTATTTTTGGTGCCATTTGATTGATGCAGAATTATTTGTTCACAGGATAATAGGTACATAACCTTTCTTCTCTGAGTTAATTGTTCCTTAATCATTTCTCGTTTCACGATCAACTTTTGTTCTATGCTAACAAATTTTACTTATTTAATGTTTCTACAGGGGTTGTGTCGATCTTGATTCCCATAGGTTAGTTCGCTGCGCAGAGATAATTCAAATTGTTTTTGATCTTGATTCTCATAGGTTAGTCTGCTGCCCAGAGATTATATTACAAAGTCACTAATCAAACATTTTCTCTGTTTTTGTACATTGGTTTTTACTATCAGGTGTTATTGTTTCCCTGGTGTTTCTTTGCCGATTTTGCCGAGCCAAGATTTTCAAAAAGAAAAAAACATCAGATGCTCTTGAAGTCCCTCCTAGACCTGTTTTGCAAAATCCCACTGAACATATTAATGAATCATCAACACTTTCAGAGGATATCAAAGCACGGACTTGATCCAAGAAGCCGCCGTGGAACCTATCAAAGCATGAACGTAGCAACTTTTGAATTGTATTCTTGTATACTGATACATGTTCTCTATTTGTTATGCAGATAACATTTACAGACATAACTTTATAGTTACTCTTCTCTAGAGTATGACCTTCACAACAATAGTTTTTTCACAAACTTGGAAGGTTCCTATTTTCAATCTCGGAGGTGCTTGAACTTTCCTCTGAAATCCAAGAAGATTCAAGAAGAGGTACGGCAGATATTTGCTGCAAAACAGGTCTAGGTGGCATTTCAAGAGCATCCAAGCTTCCTTCCATCATCTCTACTACTCTGTTCATCGGTGGGCAGTTTGATGGGGAAGACTGAATACACCACAAACCCACCAATTTCATCTTCTTTGCTAGCTCCTCTTCTTCGCTGCTAATTCCATTCTTCTCGAGATGCTTTCCAATGTCTACCTTTTCAAGATCTCCACCGTATGCCTTCTCAAGATCCTTGTAGATCCATTCTGGAAAGTACATTGAGCTTGTGTTCGATGTAGAGTTTTGATATATAAGGATCTTGAGAAGGGAGACAATGGAAGGCTTATCGAGAATGGAATCAAGAGGGAAGAAGATGAGATAGCAAAGAAGATGCGGTTGGTGGGTTTGTGGTGTATTCAGTCATGGCCATCGCCTAGCGATGAACAGAGTTGTAGAGATGATGGAAGGAAACTTGGATGCTCTTGAAGTGCCTCCTAGACTAGTTTTGCAATTTTCCGTAGTGCCTCATCTCGAATCGTCCTGGATTTCAGAGGAAAATTTAATCTCCTCTGAGGTAAATATTTCTCCTTAAACTATAAATCGCAAGCTTTTTGTTTATGAGAAAACATCCTTGGTGTATCTATAAATGTTACTCAAATACATTTTACTGGACAATTAATCATCTTATTCCCTTATTCGTTACCTTGCTCTGACCCAAAACAAAACAGGGGACAAAACAGAACACATGTGTGTGAATATTTTATTCTTTGATAACAAAAACACACACAATATTTGATATTTTTTACTTGCGAATATCTTAGTGGGTGAAAAGGCTTTCAAGGCTTCTCTTTAACCGTTGAAGGTACTTTTTGAGTGATAGTTTTAACTTAAGTCTTTGATGTTGTTGGTGAAAAGCTCTAATCACATTGTTGACTTTTCCGGTCTCTAAGTCTTCATTGGTCGATAAGTCAGAGAACTTTTTAATGGAGTAGATTGATTTGTTGAAATCGTTTAGAACTTCGTTGTGTTTCCGATTGAGTAGATTGATTTTAGTATTGTTGATTTCGGGCATGAATGTTTGTAGGGTTTAAGTATTTTTTAGATTATAGTTTTTAGATTTTGTAAAAAGAATAAAAAAGAAAAATGGACAAAAGAAGTCTCGTGGCTAACATCATCTTCAAAAAAAATTTACAAAAATTACATTTTAGATTTCTTTTTGTAATTTGCAAAAACTATCAAAATCTATATGCCCTATATTTTTAAGGAAACCACTTTCTCAAAATTTTGAATGATTATAAATAGATTAAAAAAAAAACTAAAACCAAAATCTATTTCAAAAACCACAACTATTCAAGGCTGAATCCATTAGTAATATGATTGATTCGTAACGAATTTGTTTGTTAGGGTTTTTCGGCTGTGAATCTCTGATTTCTTCAAGAGTAATTTGAGTTCTAGGTAAGTTTTCAAAGAAATTTTAATCTATATCGTTCTACTTATATTTCTCTATCTGAATTCTAAGAAACTTCTGGTCGCATTCAATCTTTCGTCAATAATTTGCGAGTTAGTTAAAAATTTCTTTGTTTTGATGAACCAGCATAGAAATTTGGTAAAGAATGCACATATTAGAATACACTTTAGGGCTCTATTTATAATCGGCCTTGAGATTAAACGGGCCACAAACAAAAAAAATATTGTGGGCCATATTTTCAAACTTTATTATTAAAACAACCTTACAATTTGAATATTATTGAAACGACCTAATTAAGTTTTAAATGACCGTTTTACCCTCAATTCGTTTGATAATAAAAAACGTAATAACGAAAATGCCATTAATAAATTTCTACCACGTAAGCGCGCAAAAACTTAAGTCTACCAAAGCTATGATGGTAGACTTTAGAGCTCGGACGGTAAACTCTACCAGAGAACGAGGGTAGACTTCTGTTTTGTATGAAGTGGTAGACTTACTTGGAAAAGTCTACTAGCTTTGACGGTAGACTTATATTAAACGAAACGGTAGATTTTAGTTGAAATGTAACGGTAGACTTTGGCTTTGTCAGTTATGGTAGATTTATGCAGATAAGTCTACTATAATTACGGTAGAGTTTAATTGGAAGACATAGTAGACTTACGTTTTCATGTTACGGCAGATATTATTTTCTATGTAACGGTAGACTTATGTGTTGTTTAACGGTAGATTTTTAAACCAGCGTTGACTTGTTGACTTTTTTTGTAGACTTTAGGTTTTCTGGTAGACTTAAGTGACTTCGATGGTAGATTTTGTAACCCATGGTAGATTTATCTCGTTATTTATGGTAGATTTTCTGGTCAGTTGGTTATGGTAGACTTCAGCCTCACACGGTAGATTTATTCTGTTTTGGTAGACTTTGTTCACATAGTGAAAGACATAATTTGGTAGATTTCCGAAATTTTGGTAGACTTTATATACCCGATGGGGTAGATTTTAATTTGTATTTCGGTAGACTTGTATACCTCTCCATTGTGGTAGACTTTGTTCACATAGTGGAGAGACTTAATTTGGTAGATTTCCGGAATTTTGGTAGACTTTATAATCCCGATGGGGTAGATTTTAATTTGTATTACGGTAGACTTGTATACCTCCTCATGGTGGTAGACTTTGTTACCTCCCATGGTGGTAGACTTTTTGTATCTTTAGTACTCTTTAGCTTTGAAATCCAAGATTTGCTTTCCTTACAACTCATGAATCTTTCAAGCCTCTCCTCAGCAAACTTGTTTGTGTGTTTTACTATCAAGTTGTGCATCAGTATTAATTGTCTCTTACTTAATAGAGGACATAGGAGAAGACCTGCGATAGTGATAGTTACAAGTGGGTGGATGGTGTTGCTACACTGAGTCAATCAGAAAGAGAAAGCAGTGGAATCAATGGGAAGACTTCATTGCAAGAACGTATTGGGTGTTTACTAGAACTTCGTACATTTAGTATTGTACTTTTTCATTCAGAAAGTCATAAGTCATTACCGTTCCTTACATAGCATAGGATAGAAATAGATTTCTAATACCGACCGACAACAAAAAACAACAAACATAACATAACATAATCTACTTAAACAAACAAATAAACAAGGACGGCCACAACAATCACAGCAATACCAAGACAGAACAAAAGCTTCATCTCATTGTCATTTCCTTCACGTTTTGTGTCAACAAGCGCCTTAAGCGCGTTGTAGTTTTCATCAACTACCTGGAACAATTCTGTGGGATGAGTAATTGCGCCTCAATGACGTTGGATTAAGTATCTCAGCCGATCGTCTAGTTCTAAAATTTCTCGTTTCATGTCACGGAACTCCTCCATCATTGCCTCATCTCACCATTTCCATATATGGCAACCACCATCCTAAACAAAAAGACGTCAGAGCAGACGACTAAGACGCCGGAGAACACGAGAAGATGCCGGAGAAGACGAGAAGACGCCAGACTTGAGAAAAAAGACGCCGGAGAAGACGAAGAAGATGCCGGAGAAGATAAGAAGATGCCGGCGAAGACGAGAAGACTTCGGAGAAGAAGACTAAGACGCCTGAGAACAGGAGAAGAAGCCGAAGAAGATGCGGAGTTGACGAAAACACGCCGGAGAAGACGAGAAGACGAGAAGTCGAAGACGGCGAAGACGTGGGTGAACACGCCAGAGACTCTTACGCGTGAAGACAAAGACGGCGAATACGGGAAGATTCACAGGAATCGAGACTCGCCGGCAAAGAATCGATATTTTGATTTTCGAGACAAATGAAGATGAAAAGATCCTATTAATTTCCCAAAATCAGAAACTACAACAGTAACTGTAATAGTAACTATTATTTTAAGTCTACCGAGTTGTTGTTAAAACTCTACCGTCTCTTTATTTAACTCTAACGTGTCTTTAATAAAACCCTAGTAACCTAACCAGAAAAATTGAACCGTTTTTAATCGTTTTCCCTCCAAATGTCACTAACTCTACCGTAACTATTATTATAGTCTATCGTCTGGATATCTTTTAAGTCTACCGTTATGTTATATCCCAAAGTCTACCGCTATTACAACTTTTACGTCTACCGTATCGATATCTTTTTAAGTCTACCGTTATGTTATATCCCAAAGTCTACCTCTATTACATATTCTAAAGTCTACCGTATCGATAAAATATGTCTACTGTCTCGATATTAGCAACTATTGTCGCGACGACGAAGACAAATGGTTCAATTCATCTTCCTCCTCGATCATTCCAATCAATGGTCTTGCGTGGTCGTCCTCAAACGTCGAGTATCGTCGTCTTTCTCAACGGTAGCGTCGGCGATGCGATGGAGAAATCTCCACAGCGTCGCCGACGGTTTCTGTTTTAAAAAAAAATAATAATAAGTAATGACATTTCTGTAATATAAATCAAAGAATTGGTTTTTGTATCTTTTTACCAACTTTTTAAAAGAAGAGGTTGGTCTAGTAATATCAAATATGATAAGGTTGGTTTATGCAATTCTCTCCTTAATAATTTCTGAAAAGCAAAACTTTGTAGTGAGGAATGGAGGAGATTCTTCACTTCATGTATAATGCACTAATTCTGAAACCAATTGACTAAACACGAGTTTTTCTTTTCAAAGTGGGCCGGTCTAGTATTTATAATAATGAGGTCGGAAGCAAATGCTTCCTCTCCGGCCAGCTCTGGTTCTATTTTGGATTTACAGGAGATTGGATGATACAGGACATTCATGTACCCGGAAGAGACGAGCTTAGAAGAAATTTTTAATATTCTTTATGTACCATTTTGCAATATCATTTAGCCTAACCTTTGTATAAAATATGAATAATCATTGTAGAACTACTGAACTAATGAGTTCAGACCAGAGGACGCTAAATCTACTGTTAAAGATCTCCGAGGAAACTCAGAGATCGCTAGTTCGAATCGCCACCTGGGAGGGGTCTCCTCCTTTGGAGTGAATTTAACATGGTCTGGACCCTGCTCCAGGAAGATGTAGGACTCACGGACTTGACCTTCCTGGATATACAAAAAAAAAAAAAATTAATGAGTTGAGTAAAGAATTTGTTGAGGATTTTAGAACTTGTACATCCTACATGTACTAGTCTGAAGAGAGCTTGTTATTGCATCTCACTTGAGATAGGATGGAGGTTTAATCCGTGAGGAACCGAATATATGTGCGGTTAATTCTCTCATCTTTAAGTAGTTTTACTTGTTTGTTGAAGCTTAATATAGTTTGGAATCTTCTAGTGCATTCTTTGTTGTTGCAAATGCTTTGATTGGATTGATTTAATTACAATGATTCTTTTAGAGTTGTATTGTTTAAATGCAAATTACAGTGTTTGCTCGTGAAAAAAAACTGTTAAATATATGTTGTTTAACAATGTATCATTTCCACAATTAACACAATTTTTTATTTTTCATTTTTACAGCTGAAGAAACTGGTTGAAACATAAAGCATGGCATCAATCATTTTACATATCCAATGAGTAGCTAGGTACAAAACTTCCATCAATCATCTTTTGCAAAATTCTATATATCATATTCATAGTTCATACCAAAAGTCAATAATTATGTAACTTATATTTGATTTCAGGTTAATTACAAAGACAATTTCGAAGAGTACGACGGGTGTTAAATTATGCCTATGATATTTTTTTTTTCTTCCCAGCCTATGATATTATGTGTATGTTGTAAGATAACGTTATGTTCTATGTAGAAACATGTTATATATTTGTTTATCATAAACAAAAAAAAAAAAACATGTTATATTTTTCAGTAGAATGATTATATGAACTCGTCTTTTTTTTTTTTTTTTTTAATTTAGCTATATCATATTTCTGATGATTTTATTACATTTTATAATTTATATATATAAATGGACAACTTTGATGCATATTTGCATACATAGCAGTCCGTTGTATAATTGACTCAAAGTTTGATGCATATTTAAAGTCAATATAAACTGTTGTGAACCAAAAAATTATCATAAAAAAACTACTTTGAAAATTTCTTCCATCTCCAGTGAAATGGCATTAAGTTTCCATAAATTTTATTTCTTACTTTTTATAGTGGATTTAGACATACAAAATTTCTAAAACTGTTAAAAAATAAGAAGAGATCCACTACTCTCTTCCACTTATTGCACTTTTGGAATCTAGAACAAGAAGAAAGTGCTTAATTACTTTGAAATTTCTTCCATCTGCAGCGAGTTGGCATTAGATTTTCATTAATTATTCTCTTCTACTTATTGCACTTTCTTCTTGTTCCAGACTCCATGATGTAACGAAGAAAAGAATATAGCGTGACGTTTGGTCACAAAGACCAAAGATAGTTTCCTTTAGTCCAACTCTTACAATACAAAAGACGGATTTGGAGAAGTTGGGAGCAATTATTTATGAATTTCTGGAAAATGGATCCCTTGATAAGTTCATGTCAGAGAAGGTCTCGATGCATATAAATTGGCCGACAATATCTAGAATTGCGCTTGGAGTTGCTCGTGGTTTAGATAACTTACACCATGGCTGCAAAACAAGGATTGTACATTTTGACATAAAACCACAAAATGTACTCTTAGATGACAATTTTGTGTCCTGAATTTCCCGTAATATCCATATTATCTAGTTTATGAAAAAAATTCAGAAAATATATCTAATAAAAAAATTATATATTTCTGATTTTTACCCGTAATTTTCCGTTCAGTTACCCGTTATGGATAGGCCTACATCAAAAAGGCTACGTTGACGCTAATAGTTTTGCGACGTTTAAAATCCATTCAGTTTGTAGTGCGATCTCTTCTGATTTTTGAACGTTTTTTTAACATAAAAACTACTTCCATCTCCAGCGACTTGGCATTAACTTTTCATCAATTTTATTTCTTACTTTTTATAGTGGATCTAGACATACAAAATTCCTAAAACTGTTATGAGATCCACTACTCTCTTCCACTTATTGCACTTTTGGAATCTGGAACAAGAAGAAAGTGCTTAACTACATTGAAAATTGCTCCCATCTCCAGCGAATTGACATTAATTTTTCATTAATTATTCTCTTCCACTTATTCCATTTCGAGGCTCCATGTTTCAACGAAGAAACGAATATAGGGTGGAGTGGCAGATCCAGAATAAAATTTAATCTGGGGGACTATATAAAGTAATTATATTCAAAAAACTATAGTATAAATAAATTTTATGACAAAAGAAAATTTTAAAACATTATAATATGTTCTTCCATATTTTGGAATTTTTTATTTTTTATTTTATCAAACAATTACCTTTCAACAAAACAAACTAGACAATCGTTAGAAACTGATCACCTATTCAGTTGTGCTTTACCTATGTGATACTATACGCCTTCAAATTTGAAGTTTTGTATTAATCTAGTAATGGTAATTATCGCTTTGAATAAAAAAAATTAAAATCGTGTTTCTTTTGTTTTAAAAAAAACTGAGAATACTCTTCTCCAAAAAAACTATTAATCAATAAAAATCATTAGTTTCTTTTACAAGATATCAAGCCTGTACTTATATTAGCAAGATTGTAGAAAACCTTTGGTTTTCAATTTATATTGTGGGATCCGTATCTTTTTATATTGTATAATTTACATATTTTTGTAAACTATATAAAAAAAAAAGAATGTGGGGGCCACTTACGTCCGCTACTACTGCCGTGACGTTCGTTCACAAAGACCAAACATAGGTTCCTTTAGTCGAACTCTTACAATACAAAAGACATTCACCAATAGCTTCATCTCTTTTCTTCTTCTTCGCCAATTTTTTTTGTTTTGTTTTGTTCACTTGCAATACAATGATCAATCTGTTTTTATCCCCGACAAAATATATGTTTATCAGAATCATATGGTTGCTCTTTGTGATCCCATCTTGTGTTTTCTCAGCTAACGAGCTATATAGACACTGCAGTCAACCGTTTAACTGCGGCTATCAGAGCGGTCTTTTGTACCCTTTCTGGATTCATGGCAGAGAAGAATGCGGCCACCCGAAGTTCAAGCTCGAATGCAACACAAGTTTTGCAGAGGTTAGGTTCTCCTCTGTGAAGTTCAGAATCTTAGACGCGAATTATATCTCTAGTAGGATAAGACTCACCAGATCCGATTTTTTCAACAATCTTTGTCCTCATGCTCCTTTAAATGTGTCCTTTGTGGATAACGTCCTTCCATTTGCTCCTAACACCGAGCTGCTAACAATTTATTACGGCTGCAACTTTTCACGGGAAGTTTATACTTTTGGTGGCATGCTTGGTTGTCCGAGTGATAAGAATGACCACAAAAGAAATTACTATGTGACGAGAAACCTCTCGTCTCCTCTACTTCAAGGGATCAGTTTATCTTTAAACGACTTCAGGAGATTTTGCGAAAGAAACGTTAGTATTCCTGCATCTGGACCTTCCCTCAATACACTGCAGACAAATCCGAGTGCAGAAAATCTAGAGAGGGCTGTTGAAAACGGTTTTGAGCTTGAACTTAACCAAGAATGTCGGATGTGCATAGGTTCTGGGGGTGCTTGTGGATATAATCAGAGCTCAAGTGGATTCGTCTGCTATTGTGTAAATGAACCACATAAGGGTACTTGCGGTTCAAGAAAAAAGGGTAAGATTTCTTGCCTACATATTCTAATTTCCTAATGTTCTTCCACAAGAACCACCTCTTCTCTATTCCCCAAATTTGTGTGTTAAGTTCCCCATATTTTTGACCATTTGATTCAAAGTTGTGTCTTAATTTCCAACTGACCTTTGGTGCCGTTCCATTGATGCAGGAATCTTTTATGGAGCTGGACCAAAAATAGGTGCTTAACATTCTCATATTCCTTAAATATACTTGGATCTAATTCTGAAGACTATTGTTCATCTTCTGAAAAAAAAAAGTTCTTAGTCAAATTATTTATTTTTTCCATTTTCTTACATCAGGTTCAGGAGTAGGTGTTACTCTGTTCCTGATCCTGGTCTTAACGTTGTTTCTCCAAATTCTCCGAAAGAGAAAAACATCGCGTGATCTTGGTCAACAGAATCTCAAGACACTTAATTCACAACCAAAACTCAAAGCACTTATTCCACTGAAGCAGTATAGTTACGCACAAGTGAAGAGAATTACAAAGTCATTCGCGGAAGAAGTTGGGAGAGGCGGATTTGGAACTGTCTATAGAGGAACCCTTTGTGATGGACGTTGCGTTGCAGTGAAGGTTTTGAAAGACTCAAAGGGTAATAATTGTGAAGACTTCATCAATGAAGTTGCAAGCATGAGTCAAACTTCTCATGTCAACATTGTTACCTTGTTAGGATTCTGCTCTGAAGGTTCCAAGCGAGCAATTATTTATGAATTTCTGGAAAATGGATCTCTTGATAAGTTCATCTCAGACAAGGCCTCGAGGAATATATTAGATTGGACGACACTTTCTAGAATTGCGCTTGGAGTTGCTCGTGGTTTAGAGTACTTGCACCATGGCTGCAAAACAAGGATTGTACATTTTGACATAAAACCACAAAATGTACTCTTAGATGACAATTTTGTCCCCAAAGTTTCAGACTTTGGCCTTGCTAAGCTTTGCGAGAAGAAAGAGAGCATTTTATCATTGCTAGATACAAGAGGTACAATAGGGTACATTGCACCGGAGTTGTTTTCAAAAATTTACGGTAGAGTTTCCCACAAGTCAGATGTGTATAGCTACGGAATGTTGGTCCTCGAAATGATAGGAGCAAGGAACAAAGAAAGAGCTTCTCAAAACTCTGCATCGAACACAAGCTCTATGTATTTTCCTGAATGGGTATACAAGGACCTTGAGAAGGGAGACACTGGAAGGCTTATCGAGAATGGAATCAGCATTGAAGAAGAGGAGCTAGCAAAGAAGATGACATTGGTGGGTTTGTGGTGTATTCAATCTTCCCCATCAGATCGTCCAGCGATGAACAGAGTTGTAGATATGATGGAAGGAAACCTGGATGCTCTTGAAGTCCCTCCTAGGCCTGTTTTCCAAATTCCAGCAGCGCCTTTTGACGACTCTTCTACGCTTTCGGATATTTCGGGTTACACAGAAATATCTTCCAATGAATGTCGAACAAAGAAAGAAAACTCCTTGAACCATCACGAAAGCAGCAAATACAGTTATGAAAGTAATATATACCGTCTATATAATTAGAGTGTTTTTAAATCTGATTTTCAATGTAATATTGTTATAATCTAACCATGTCATTATCCTTTATATATTAACTAGAGAGAGTGCACTAAATTCACCAACTTCATGCACAACATCAAAACAAACAAAATTAAAATTATGCATCAAAATGATGAATTTAACCGCAGAAAATTAACGGGTAAAATCCACTTTTTTTGAAAAAAATCAAGAGACAAATTTTTGAAAAAGGCTCCTGAATTATTTTGCTGTTATACTTTTGTTATTTTCCTTCTGCATCTCCTTTTACTTAATCGTAAAGTAACATTGAACCATAAAACTAAACACTCTAGAGAATTTATATTAATAGGCCTCACAACCGCTTACAATGAATTCTAAGTTTGAGTGAAAATTTTGAGCTGCAAGTTGTAACTATTGCAAAAACTGTTACAGCTTGCATCTACATCATAATTTTTAGAGCTTTCAGGTTGTGAACTATTGGTTGTGAACTCTTAGAGGTTTCAGAATTTGGCATTTCACTAACTTCATCTTCTCTATCTTTTATGTCTCCACTGGATCAATTCCACTACCTTATTTGTTAGTTTTATGTTTTTTTTATTAAGCAAATCATTCTTAATTTATATTGTTAGTATTTTATTTTATTTTTATAAAGTATGTGATATTATTACTTTGGTATATATATTTTTTTTTTGGAGTAATTGCCAATAAGCCATAAGGCCATAACCATTGCACAGTTCCTTTTTCCATTTTTTGTTTGTTGTAAACCTATATATGTCAAACCTGTGTCAAAAAATGTATAAAAACTTTATTCACGCTGTCACACATAAATAAAGGGTTGATTTAGTAAAGAAAATACTAAATCTGGTATTGTAAAACGCAGAGATCAAAAGTCTAGGGAATCCCGTTTGAGAGCATAAAATTATGCTAAACCCTAAACCCTAAACCCTAAACCTTAAATAAAACACTTTTCAATTATAGCTATTTTTGACTAATTATTCATAGGTTTTCTTAATTAAGTAAATGGTTATGTAGCTAATTCATCTCATAAATAATTTGAATCACATAAACAATTATATTTTTCTGCATATGAATCACTTAAATAAATTATTTTTATATTATTAGTTTTTAATACATTATCATAAAAAATACTAGTTTGTATTGCGTCGCTAGTTTTTTAAATCCTGGTTAAATGAAAAATTCTGGATCGACTTTGTCGATGTAAATGACTACAACTTGAGCTCATGCACCAAATCATACACATTTTGACACGCCCCATTCCGAGTACGAAAACGGAAAACACGCGGAAGTCATAAAAATACGAAATTTTTAAAACTTTTCTTAAAACGGTTGAAACTATTCGAGTAAAACCCTTTTTCTTGCGATCCAAGTCAAATACTAACATCTCAATTAAAATAAAATAATTAGGTTTAAAACATGGATCGATCGATCACCTTTACGATCGATCGATCTGACCCTCTGACCGATCGATCTAAACCGCTCAGCTCGATCGTCAACCCATACAGCAAATTTTCGTCTTAATGATCGATCGATCGCCCCATCTGATCGATCGATCGGATCCCTTAGAAAATTCTAGACGCCTTAACCGACCTACTGGATCGATCGATCGACCCCTTGATCGATCGATCCCCCTTCCCTGCGACCAAAACATCAACAACGAACAACAAACCAACAACTTTCATAACCCATCAAAGCAACAATTCATTCACACCTCTTAACATTATAAAACACAACTTAGGAGTCCCAAAACAGCAATCACCAAGGCATGAGAACAACCATCCAATACCCAAAAAGAAACTCGACAAGGAACTCCTAATCATCCTCTTCTCCTCGGCCTTGGTTCCACGAGCTCCACAACCTATGACTTCTCTTTACCTGCACCAAAGAGGCGCGCATATGATAAAGTGAGGCGGTCCTCCCCACGGTTATACACACATGTGATCAAGGACTTACCGAAATAAAAGCAACACAAGCAAGCAATCAACAAGGAATGATAGAGCTCCATCACACACAAACACACACAACTTGGACAAGCCATAAATCACCCATATGGTCAAGTCCTAACACACATATCAATCACGATAAATCAATGATCACACAGATAAACCACGGTCGCGCACTCACCTTTGCCTTGACGTAATGAAGAGCACACTTTCCCCTTTTTGATAGCTTCAAGCCTTAAGCTTGATTCTCTTTGGCTTCTACTCAACCAACCACCAAGTTATCACCAAAACACCTAACAAGAAGTCACCAAAACGCTTCTCAAAGGGTGACAACAAGTAATCAAACTCGGATTACTCAAAACCCCCAAACCGGATTCCATCTTTTCAAAAACAGGGCTTTAATCACTCAACCATATCTCTTTCCCTAGATCATATTTCGCAATTTCCTTCCGTGGAACTCAAGATAAGCCTTTCAACAACCTATATACCAAAACTCAGCTCAATCGGTTGAGATTAAGATGTTCAAACGTTTCCCGTCACCAGACTGGTCACAGGTTCCTTCTGTACCAAGCGGTTTCAGGA
The DNA here is from genome assembly GCA_018361395.1 of Boechera stricta. Taxonomy (NCBI): domain Eukaryota; kingdom Viridiplantae; phylum Streptophyta; class Magnoliopsida; order Brassicales; family Brassicaceae; genus Boechera; species Boechera stricta. The sequence goes on along the minus strand of CM031539.1, from coordinate 18,220,447 downwards.
GATCGTTCGTAACTCTTAATCCAACCAACAAAACTTCGATCCTTCCGGTCAAATCCAAGATAAGAACCTCAAGAATCTATATACCAATTTTCATCTCAAACGGACAAGTTTCGAGTGTTCAAACACTCACCCGAAAACGGTTTAGCGTTACAGTCCGAAAACAGAGCAGTCTTAGGAGAAAATCCGTAACTCCTAAACTACTTGATAATTTTTGACGAAATTTGGCAGAAATTCAACTAAGACCATGAAGAACTTACCCACCAAATTTCAAACCAATCCGAGCTCGTTTGATACTCCGAACGACGCTTGCAAAACTCTCCAGAAACTCTGTTTTTCCTCCTTCTCCTCCTCCTTCTTCTCCTTCTTCTTCCCTCTCTCTCCCTTTCTCTCTTTCTCCCTTGGCTCGAAAATATCTTCTCTCTAGGAGGTAGAAGAAGTCTCCAGAGAGTTATGGAGAAGAGAAGGATATATTTATGTATATACATATATACATACACATATATATATATATGAATGTTGGTTTAATTAAATTAAACCGAACCGATCCGATTCCGCTTAAACCAACAATCAATTCTCAATTAATTTTTCCCATTCGGTTTAATAATTCCATCAAATTTCCCAAATCACCCGAGACATTTCTCCGTCTCAAAAAATATTTCTCTCCCAAAATTCCCGAATTTCCGCAATTTCAAAACAATCCAAACCGCTTGACATTTCTCAATGATCAATCCTTGATCACTTCAACCCAAACACCGCCCATTTGGCGTTAATCGAGCTCGATATTATCCATATCACATTTCATCCCACATTTCCGCAAACACTATTCATCCCGCAATTACACTATTCATTCCAGAAAATACTATTCCTTCAGAAAACATTATTCCAAACCACTAATCCAAATTGGTTCTGGAACATTAATCTCCGATCCGTCAAACCAATCCTATCCCCGCAAATTATTAATCGAGCTCCACATTATTTTTATTCTCTCAGAACAAATACAACACGTGCAAGCACTACAACATCAAATAACAACTTGCACCGTAAGAAATGTAATAACTTTTATTACAAGGATCCGACTGGGATACGGATGTTATTCTCCCTCACTTAATAAGATTCGCCCTCGAATCTTTTAAGACTGCAACCACCTTAGAACCCACTTGGGAGAATCGCACTTCCATCCTCACCTCGGATACCCAAGTTTCCTCTCCAACCCAAACATACCCTCATGACCTTATTCTCGTGGAGTTTCCTTCCTCCGTTTAACTTTCAAACTCCATTCTCTTCCGGAGTTTCCTGCACTACACTCTTGCCAATATGCTTTGCTCCCCCACTTGAGTTCGGCATAATGGCATCATGCAAGGCCTACCATACAGAGTCTCGTATGGTGCCCTCCCCTATACTCCCTTGGTAACTGTTATCATACGTGAGCTCCACCAAGCTCAGGTAATCGGCCCAATGGCCACCCCAATCTAACACACACATCCTTCATAGATCCTCGAGAGTCTGAAAAGGTTCTCTCCGATTACCGTCCGTCTGAGGATGATATGCTGTACTCATGTGTACCTTAGTACCCATCTTCTTCTGGAACTTCCGCCAGAGTATCGAGGTAAACTTGCTATCACGATCCGATGCAGTGCTCGCAGGTACACCATGTAATCTTACAATCTCGCCGATGTACCTTCTAGCCCAAACTCGAGTTCCACCTGACTTCTTATGGCGAGAACGTGAACGGACTCGATTAAACGGTCTACAATACCCCTGATAGCATCCTTGCCCCGAGAAAGCAGTAAGTCAACTATGAAATCCATCGTAATGCTATCCCAATTCCACTCAGGAATGGGTACTCTGTAATAACCCGCTCGGGACTTGATGCTCAACTTTTACTAGCTGACCAGTTTCACAACTAGCCACCCGCTTGGCTATACCTCTCTTCATCCCAACCCATGCTAGTACTGTTTCAAGTCTCGGTACATCTTGTCGCTCCGGGATGAATCGAGAATCGACTCTAATGTGCCTTCAAGAATATCTCCTCAACTCCTCATCATTAGGCACAACCCGACCATTTCCCAAGAATGGTTTCCTCATTCAAAACCCAATACTCAGACTTCTTGTCCTTAGAAGCCTTAATCAATTCTCATCCTTTCCTTGAGCACATCGCGCTCTACTCAAAATATCAGCCTGGGTARCCGCTTTAAACCCCAACGTTCTAACTTATCGACAAAGATAGTATCAAGTACTAATCATACTCACCAAGCCCATAGCATTTCTCTCTCGGTACTTGTAGCTACCGCTCCCATGCTGCTAGAACACAACCCAAACTTAGCCTCGAGGCATCGATCAATCACATATGACTCCTTAAGGTCCGTTAAGCCAACAGGGCCAACATTCCCTCCAGCTCAAGAAGCTCCCGTCACGCTTCTGAGACCACGTGCCCCAAAATCTGATCCTAAGTGCACCCGCTGCCCTCAACAGTACATACAACCTCAGCAAAACTCAAGGTTCGGATCGTCCACTTAGATCCGTTCCCAAGTGCACTTACTACCTTTAATGAACGAGCACAGCCTACTTCCTAACGACATGTGGTACCACAACTTATAATACYATACCGGTCACAACTCAACAGCCATAACTCATCACTAAGTATATCAGTACTCCCGTYATGACTCACTCTAGCCATAACCGTACTTACACAATAACCCAGCAGTGAGCATACACCCAAATGACAAACTACCCTGCATGACTTCCTTTTTCAACACGAGGCTCTACTCCAATGCCCCTAAAACCATCAATCACACTCGGTATTGTTCCATACTCGGTTCCATAACACCCCTGGTTTGTCATCTCAAGATCCTACGTGGTCACCCAACGGCTAACCCGTCGAAATCCAATCAACCCCGGATTCGAACGAGTTAAGTCGTCAAACGACCTAGCACATTAGAATCCAATCGCCCGCGGATCCTAATATACTAAGTCCGTGAGGTCCAATATCATAGGACCCCACCCCGGCTACCGACCTAGGACGCCGCATATCCTAATCAGTAAACCATCCTGAGATCATGAGATCTCACTCTGGCTACCGATCTAGGATACCGCATAATGTCCTAATCAGTAAAACCCCCCTGAGATCCAATATCGTAGGACCTCCCCTGGGCTACCGATCTAGGGTACTGCATACCCTAATCAGTAAAAACCCTCTGAGATCATAAGATCTCACCCTGGGCTACCGATCTAGGATACCGCTGTATCCTAATCAGTAAAAACCCACCCTGTTAGGATTATCAGATAATCCTAACCAACGTCATTAGAGTCAAATATCATATAACTCTAATGACCCGTCATTGGGGTTATATCACCCGACCCAATGACCCGTCAATAGGATTAAATATCGCACAATCCTATCGACCGCAACCACGTAGTAAGATCTGATGACATAAACCCAAAAATCCCGAACCAAGATGGAACAAACACCGCTCCCAGCTCCCAACACATGACATACCACACCATGTGTCAAACCCGTCGATACATGAAACATTATACCATGTACTCGACATCCCTGATACATGCAATGCTACATCATGTATCATCCGCAACACCAGCTACCCGTTTTAACAACACGCTTATCTCATCAATTCTGTCAACCACAGAATGAGATTCACCGACTCATTATTATCCCCTGAGATCGCATCGATACTCACTATCATACCCGGTCACTCTCTATGGCAATCTCATCAGTACTCAACCGAGGTCAAGAAATCTAGCAATCCAAACCCAACTATCCGAAGTTTCACTGGCAATTACCTCAACCTCCGCCTGCATACTACTCAAAAATCCATTTTCCAAGCTAGGATCGATCGATCACGACCCCTGATCGATCGATCTCGAATACTGAATAACGGACCGTAACATCACACCCTTCCAGATCGATCGATCTTTCCATGGATAGATCGATCTTAAACTCTCTTGTACACCCGATCGATCGATCTCCCCTTGAGATCGGTCGATCCTCTTCCCAAAATATCCCTGATCACATAACCGACATAAGGGATCGATCGGTCTGTCCTGTGGATCGATCGATCCTCCCCTGTTCTGAAAACAGAGTTCACCGAACTTGAGTAATTCTCACTCCCAAATCACTAAACAACTCAACCAGCCTTCTCATCAACAACACTTCCCCAAATACCACTTAATCCATGTCTCAAGACATCTGAAGGAAGCATTCTAGCATCAAACTTATTCCTCGCCTCTAAAACTCCCCAAATATCTACACCGTTGGCTTTCCTAGCCAATACACTACTCCACCACATATGTGCATCTCCCTCTAAGTGATGCACCAAGAGATCAACTCATACTCTTCCGAACATTTTACAGAGTGGAAATTTCTTTCCAATCTCGACCTCCACTCATCAATTTAATCCCATGCAACCCCATGCATATCCAATGGCGTAATTCACTTAAGACACTCAATATAATTATAAACACATCAACATAACTCAACCAGATAAGGAAAATTCTAACCATTGGTCGGTTTGGAGTTGCTCGGTTCTCCCGACTCGATGTTCGAAGAGTAAGCTGGGGGAGTCACCGCAGCCCGCTTAGGTGGTGGTGCTTTTGATCCTCTTCCACCTTGCTGCAACTTAGGACACGAAGCCTTAATGTGCCCCACTTCCTTACAGCGATAACACATCCTGGTGTCGCCCTTCGGGTAGTTAGCCATCCGATGATCTTTACTCCCACACCCATAACATCTAAATTGCCCACTAGAAGCATTCTTAGAAGTACTCTCCCACTTCCTTTTCTGACTCTTTCGACATTCGCCACTCTTCCCCGAATTAATGCTAAGAGACTTCTTGGCTTGAGTCTCTGAGTTAGCCACCCTATACTCGGGGTCCTCCGCTCTTGGTGGCTCACTCGCTTCGAGTGGCGCTTCGGGAGCTAGTGCGGCTACCGGCCTTGGTAGTCTATCGAGAATCTGAGCCAACAAGCCCAACACCTGCTCCATTTGATTTGGACCCTCTGTTGCTGACCTTGTATGTTCCTCCTTCAGCCGCTGAGCCGCATCCTTGCAGCTCCACCATCTCCTCGCCTCAGCAATATCCTCGACCAACACTTGTCTTCACCGGGGTCCGCTTGTTCTATTGGCTAGTCGCTCCTCCTCTATCATTTCCACTTCGACATCTTCACAAGCAATCAAACATTCAATACCCCAAAACTTAACAAACGGAACAAGAAAGAAGTCTTACCTGGAACCTTTACCTCAAGAGGATGATCTCTCACATACATCAACAATCACATACACAATCAATCAATCAAACAACACAGGACAAGCAACACTCACAGCATCCTAGAACCGCTATCTCGATACAAATTGACACGCCCATTCCGAGTACGAAACGAAAACGCTAAGTCATAAAATATAAATTTTAAAACTTTTCTTAAAACGGTTGAAACTATTCGAGTAAAACCCTTTTCTGCGATCCAAGTCAAATACTAACATCTCAATTAAAATAAAAAATTAGGTTTAAAACATGGATGATCGATCACCTTTATCGATCGATCGACCTCGACCGATCGAAACCGCCAGCGATCGCCAACCCATACGGCAAAATTTCGTTTAATGATCGATCGACGCCTCCATCTGATCGATCGATCGGATCCCTTAGAAAATTCTAGACGCCTTAACCGACTATGATCGATCGATCGACCCTGATCGATCGATCCCCTTCCTCGCGACCAAACATCAACAACGAACAACAAACCAACAACTTTCATAACCCATCAAAGCAACAATTCATTCACACCTCTTAACATTATAAAACACAACTTAGGAGTCCCAAAACAGCAATCACCAAGGCATGAGAACAACCATCCAATACCCAAAAAGAAACTCGACAAGAACTCCTAATCATCCTCTTCTCCTCGGCCTTGGTTCCACGAGCCCACAACCTATGACTTCTCTTTACCTGCACCAAAGAGGCAGCATTGATAATGCTTAGTGAGGCGGTCCTCCCGTCCCACCGGTTATACACACATGTGATCAAGGACTTACCGAAATAAAAGCAACACAAGAGCAATCAACAAGGAATGATGAGCTCCATCACACACAAACACACACAACTTGGACAAGCCATAAATCACCCATATGGTCAAGTCCACACATATCAATCACGATAAATCAATGATCACACAGATAAACCACGGTCCGCACTCACCTTTGCCTTGACGTAATGAAGAGCACACTTTCCCTTTTGAGCTTCAAGCCTTAAGCTTGATTCTCTTTGGCTTCTACTCAACCAACCACCAAGTTATCACCAAAACACCTAACAAGAAGTCACCAAAACGCTTCTCAAAGGGTGACAACAAGTAATCAAACTCGGATTACTCAAAACCCCCAAACCGGATTCCATCTTTTCAAAAACAGGGCTTTAATCACTCAACCATATCTCTTTCCCTAGATCATATTTCGCAATTTCCTTCGGTGGAACTCAAGATAAGCCTTTCAACAACCTATCTACCAAAACTCAGCTCAATCGGTTGAGATTAAGATGTTCAAACGTTTCCCGTCACCAGACTGGTCACAGGTTCCTTCTGTACCAAGCGGTTTCAGGAGATCGTTCGTAACTCTTAATCCAACCAACAAAACTTCGATCCTTCCGGTCAAATCCAATATAAGAACCTCAAGAATCTATATACCAATTTTCATCTCAAACGGACAAGTTTCGAGTGTTCAAACACTCACCCGAAAACGGTTTAGCGTTACAGTCCGAAAACAGAGCAGTCTTAGGAGAAAATCCGTAACTCCTAAACTACTTGATAATTTTTGACGAAATTTGGCAGAAATTCAACTAAGACCATGAAGAACTTACCCACCAAATTTCAAACCAATCCGAGCTCGTTTGATACTCCGAACGACGCTTGCAAAACTCTCCAGAAACTCTGTTTTCCTCCTTCTCCTCCTCCTTCTTCTCCTTCTTCTTCCCTCTCTCTCCCTTTCTCTCTTTCTCCCTTGGCTCGAAAATATCTTCTCTCTAGGAGGTAGAAGAAGTCTCCAGAGAGTTATGGAGAAGAGAAGGATATATTTATGTATATACATATATACATACACATATATATATATATGAATGTTGGTTTAATTAAATTAAACCGAACCGATCCGATTCCGCTAAACCGCAACAATCAATTCTCACAATTAATTTTTCCCATTCGGTTTAATAATTCCATCAAATTTCCCAAATCACCCGAGACATTTCTCCGTCTCACAAAAATATTTCGTCTCTCCCAAAATTCCCGGAATTTCCGCTTAATTCCGTAAAACAATCCAAACCGCTCGGATTACTTCTCAATGATCAATCCTTGATCACTTCAACCCAAACACCGCCCATTTGGCCGTTAATCGAGCTCGATATTATCCATATCACATTTCATCCCACATTTCCGTCAAACACTATTCATCCCACAATTTATTCATTCCAAAAATACTATTCCTTAAACATTATTCCAAACCAATTAATCCAAATTGGTTCTGGAACGATTAATCTCCGATCCGTCAAACCAATCCTATCCCGCAAATTATTAATCGAGCTACATTATTTTTATTCTCTCAGAACAAATACAACACGTAAGATCACAACATCAAATAACAACTTGCACCGCAAGAAATGTAATAACTTTTATTACAAGGATCCGACTTGGGATACGGATGTTACACATTTCGAACCTTAGACCTCATCAACTACCTTTGACAATTTGCAAAATGCCTATTTCATGGTTCATGAACCATCAACTTATGTGGGAGTCAAATATCACAACAGAGACCACTTCTAAAAACTCATCACATTAAATTTCATGTTCGGGGTTCGCACTCTGGTCTTTAAGATGTTAAAGAATTATCGAAGGCACTAGACTAGTTGACAAAAAAAACCATCAACTTTCTTAAATAGAAAATTTTCAAATTTTTGCTTTGAGAAAAAGAAAGAAACAAAGAACAAAAAATCTTTGAAAGTATCAAAGTAAACTAATACTGACGTTCACTTTTACAATACAATCTTTGAATTTTGTTCTAGGCTTATTTGATACTGCACGAATTTGGAAATATTTATTTCGAGATAAACTAAAAAGGATATTCTGTAAAATAACCTTTCAAATAATTTTTTCTTTTTTAACCTTTTATCTCCAACAAAATGCACGTCATTCCCAAAATCTTTGATTTTTTTTCTTAGCTTGTTTGATTGCACGAATTCGGAAGTATTTATTTCGGGATAAAGTGAAAAGGATTTTCTTCAATATAACTTGTTGTCACCACCGTCAACTTTGTAAAATTATGATAAATAATATATCAAATTGAAACTCTCACGACAAGGAATCCAACTCCACACTTAAAATTTGAAAATCTAAAGAATGTGACCGGAAAAACTTTTCAAACATATCTATAAAAGTTATATTACGTATTTTTTTTATTTTACAGGAATAATCTCCATTATTTTAGGTGAAAAATAAAAGGGTTGCCTACTAAAACCCCTCCCTATAATATCAACCAACACTCAAACCCCCCCAAACTTTTCACATCTGCCCAATTGCACCCGTATTAATCAATCTATGCCCAATTGCACCCAATTTCAAAATCGCGGTTAATTTTTTAAATTTGCGGTTAATTTGTACGGATTACGGTTTAAAATCGCGTTTAATTAATCCGATTTCGGTTTATTATCCACTAAACCATACCCCAAACCACTTATTTCTTTAAACCCGAAATCAAAGCTAAAATCCCCAAATCTCCACAAAATCTCCAAATCGAGAGTTAGGGTTTGATTGAGAGATAAATTGAAATTGATAGAGAGACAGAGATCGAGAGAAATAACCAGCAAAATCTCGAAAAGGAGAAGAAGAAGAAGAAGAGGATGAAGAAGATGAAAAAGAAGAAGAAGAAACTTTCACAAAAACAAGTGAAACAAACAACAACTGTCAATACGATAGATTGCTCCAAACCCTAACTCTATCTCTCTCGATTTCAATTTGGGGATTGTGTTTTGATTTGGGGGATTTTAGTTGATTTCGGGTTTAATGAATTAAGTGGTTTGGAATCTGGTTTAGTGGATAATAAACCGAAATCGAATTAATTAAACACGATTTTAAACCATAATCCGTACAAATTAATCGCAAATTTAAGAAATTAACAGCAATTTTGAAATTTGGTGCAATTGGGCATAGACTGATTAATACGGGTGGAATTGGGCAAAGGTGAAAAGTTAAACCATAATCCGTACAAATTAATCGCAAATTTAAGAAATTAACCGCGATTTTGAAATTTGGTGCAATTGGGCATAGACTGATTAATACGGGTGGAATTGGGCAAAGGTAAAAAGTTTGGGGGATTTGAGTGTTGGTTGATATTATTATAGGGAGGGGTTTTAGCAGCCAACCGAAAAAAAATTACAAAAAAAAAAAACTTGGAAGAATTGAAAACCAAACTAAAAATAACACCGAAGTTTGATATGGCAGAGAAGAATGTGGTCCCCCTAAGTTCAATCTCGAATGCTACCCAAGTTTCACAAAGCTTAGAAGTTCAGAATCTTAGAGGTTGAACTCTACTTCTCGTATCATAAGACTTGCTAGATCAGATTATATCAGCAATATTTAAAACCCACTAATTAAATGTGTCGTTCAATGAAAACGTCCTTCCATTTGTTTCTGACACCGAGCTTCTCACATTTATTACGACTGTCCAGAATTGTCTACTTCGACTTATGTGGAGAATTTGATTGTGACGGTGTAGACAGAAGAAGTTACTATGTTACGAGAAACCTCTCATCCCCTTTCCTTGACGGGATTGATTTCTTTTTAAACGACTTCAGGATATCATGCCAAAGAAACGCCAGTATTCCCGCGCCTGGACCGGCATTACCCAAAATAATCTAAAGGAGGCTCTTGAAGAGGATTTGAGATCCAAGTTAACCAAGAATGTTTGATATGCATGGACTCAGGGGGTGCTTGTGGATATAATCAGATACATACATCATGTGGAGTTTTCTGCTATTGTATGGACGAGCCATATAACCGTACTTGTGGTCCTAAAAACAAGGGTAAAATTTCCTGCCTACATGTTCTAATTTCCTAATGTCCACAAGTCCATTCCCTAAATCTATCATCCACCGACCTATTGGTTGGATCATCTACTGAGATTCCCTTTAGTTTCTAACAACTAGATACAGAAGCTCCTCTTGAGTTTCATTTTTTTTTGTGTCCAATACGATTCAAAGTTTTTTGTTTAGTTCGAACTTACCATTTTTCTGGTGCCATTCTATTGATGCCCCTCTACTAGAGCAAAAGCTGGTGCTTCCCCTATTCACGTTCTTTCATCACACTCGATTTAATTACCATATTCCATGTACCACAAGCAATACCATTTTCTTACCGTATTACATATTCGCCTTCCTTTTTTTTTTTGTCTTTAGGCATTGTGACGTAAGCTCGGAAAGCCTTAGTTTTTTTTTTTTGGTCAACTAGCGTTAGCTTATATCACTGGATCTCAAGGCCTTTCAAGCTTGGCTTGCGGAAGTGGGGATGTTGGTGAGGTGGAGGTGTCTCCTTCGGTGGTGATGAGACCAAACCAGGTGTTGGGGAGGGTGTGGAGGCTTGGGTCCTGGGGGTAAATACGCTCTAGAACCCAAACACTCAGCTGAACCTTAGGCAAGGGAGAATCCGCGCACACTACCTAAGAGTGATTGGTAAATATGCTGTTGATATATATATATATATATATCACTTTTACATTAGTTTTAATGTTTCAATGACAATATAGTATATATACATTACCATGTTATAGTATATACTATATGATATATATCTGAAAAAATAAAATAATTTTCTATATTAAATTTATGTAGTATATATATATATATTACTATATCATATGAATCATTAGTATACATATATATGGTCTTACGATAATAATCATTATTATATAATCATCTATATTACCTAAAATTAAACAAATGAATAATAAAGTGGAAAGAGAGAACGTGGAAAGTTAGAAAAAGAAAGAGAAAAACTCCTAGCATTATTTTGGGTGCTGTGGAAAATTGGATCTGTAAACCAAATATTCAAATATATTTTTCTTTTTTGCTTTAGTTTTAGATTTTAGAAAAATAATCTAAAACATGATCGAGGATTAAAAAGTTTTTACACTAGATTTGAGATTCGATTTTCAGATAACACAATATTTTGCAGATTGTTGATGCCAAGCTATCGAAGGTTCCAAAATATTACAGACAGAGTCGTCCGTCGTGGTCTCGTAAGTTATGGGGAGAGCTTAACCATCAGATGTTATACATGCAGAACCGTCTGTTATGGATCCGAGTGTTGCGGAGAGAGCTGCATCATGGAATCGTTGTTCGTGAAAGTTGTTTATCGTAATCGCATATGTTGCAGGTGACTACTATCATCATAATATTATTATATCAAATATTTCTAATGATAACGTAACAAATGAAAAGAAAAACATGATTGTTTAGTTTTGGAGCTGCGGGAATAATAAATGACTGTACACAGTTTCTACAGAAGCTACTAATCAAACCCTGAATGTCTTGAGGATGGTGGAAGTCTATGATTCTCCTAGAGGCTCTCTAAGTTGTTATTACAAAAGTGGTAAGGCTAAATAAGGAAATTTCCTTAATCGGATGCGGACACTCTTCCTCTATTTGAATGAGCTCTTCATGGTCTTCCATGGGTTCTTGGCATCACCATTTCTCCACTGGTTTCGGGCTTCGAGTCATCTTCTCCTCCTCCTCACGAGTGGGCTTAGATTTGATGTCTACATCATTCCCTCCCTCTTGACATAAAACAAAGTTTGTTTTCTCGTATTTTTGTATTTTCGTTCATACATAAAAGAAAATAAAAATAGAAGGGCTCTTATTAGAATCACTCTCATAATGAAAAGGGAAGAAAAAAATGGAAGAATGGAAGGAAAACGAGAGAAATTTGTGATATGAAGTTGAAATCGATTCGGATTTTAGGAGAAAAAAATGGAAGAATGGAAAGTCAAAAATCCGAGAGATTAGCTTTAACAATGAAAGTGCAGAAACGATAATAATATAAACGCAATAACGAGACGACACAAAATTTAACGAGGTATCGGTTAGTTTTTCATGAATACAACCAGAGTTTATTAGATCACTTTAAAAAATACAAGATAGACTTGAATTTCTACACAAATTTAATACATCTATCTAAAAACATGAACTAAGGTTAACAAGTAAATGCATTTTACTCCCTATTAATCATGTATGCATTCTTTTGGAGAAGTCTTTGCTTTTTGTTCCTCACACCAACATCAATCTTTTCCCAAGACAATCTCTCACAAACTCAGCAGCTACACAACCACTTGAATAAAAAATTATGTTTTTATGTTTCTCTGTTTTTACACTGGCGCAAGTGTGTCAAGAGAAGAAATGTCTTCTCCCTTTTATAGAGACACAGCACCAACGTTTATTTACATCAAACCTGCAACGTCTCTTTCCTTTTCTTAAATAAGGAAATAGATCAATACAACTTGCAAAGAAAGCGTTAGTGAATAAAATATCACAAAACAGAAACTCAGAAGAAGCGGATGCCTTAGCTGAGAGATGAAGAACAACACGCCCTCTGCAATCATAATCCTCTGTTTCACTCTGTTTTATTGGCATAGTTACACAAGTTAATGCATCTGTACCAGCAATTTCATTTACAGCTTTTCCATTGTTTTCCCACTTGTAAATAACTATCATTTTTTAAATGAATATCACATTTCATCCAAAAAAAATATTTATATCACAAGGAAGGAAAGTCAAATACACATTTTATCAAGACTTTAAAGTATGACAAATATGCAATTAATAAGAAAGCATAATTATATCATAATTCAAATAAGATCCTTAGAAATAAAGATTCTACAGAATGAAAACGAGAAGTCGCAATACGGAAACGAAGAGATCTGCAGGAATCTACAAAGACAACCTTCGGTGAAAGCTCTGAGAATCAAATGAGAAGACTATCGTAGTAATTTCCGAAAAATTGAAGAGATTTAGAGTTTTGTCATTGCTCTGTTACCGTATGAGAAAAAGTTTTGAAGAAAATATTTCTGCATTAATAAATGTGAACATACAAATATGTATGTATTAGTGCTAACTCTACTAAATAAACAACCAAAATGATTATAAAAAGATCTCTCAAAGTAAACTAATACTGACATGCCCAAGTCACACGATCCTCACTTGACTTGGTCCTCACCATTTCCAACTCGTCTTATGCTTATCTCTGCTCTCCTCAACACAAACCGAACCCAGAAGACACACTATTCGTAAATCTCAAACAAATCTAGTACAATCTCTCCACTTCTTGTCAGATCTTTTTCTTCCTCCTCTCCTTATTTCACCCTTTTCCTTGGGCTTCAAGTCAACAAGAACTTGTATTGTGTGATACTCTTTTTCAATGTGGGAACATCACCGCTGGTTTCCCTTGCTGGGGAAGGAATCGTCACAAACATTGCGGTCATCCATTGCTGGAGCTTTACTGCAACAAAAACAGAATTACATCTTTAATAATCTCCGACCAAGAGTACTATGGTCTCCATATAGATCATACATCTCACACTCTTACACTTGTTAGAGCAGACATGGTAGGGTCATTTTGCTCTGCTAAATTCAATACCACAACCTTGCCTCCTGATATCTTTGAGATTTCGCCAACCTACAAGAGCCTAAACCTATTCTACTACTGCGACCCTTTTATTCCTCACCTTTCAAATTATACATGTCCAGAGAAAAATCTTATCTCAGTGTCTAAGAACCCTAAATATCGCTAGCCCTGTGTTAGCTTTCTAGCTACTATTTGTCTCTGTAAACCCTTGTAAAAAACTTGTCACTCTTGTAAACCAATGTAACAGAGAAAATAGCAATAAAGTTCAAAGCTTTTCTTGATTGAAATAGAAAGGAGGAATACAAGACTTATTTATGTAACAATGGAGGAATTAAAGCTACCCTCAATGAATTCCTCCCAAGGAATCCATTGCCCTCTAACCACTCTTGGTTAGCCTTTACTATTCCCACACAAAAGCTGCCATCTCCCTGTCCTGCTCTCCTCTATTTAAGGGTCTTCTCTCTAGGATTGGGATGGGAGTGTCTCCTCTGCACCAAAAGCAACCTTGTCTCTTTGTGCATACTCCCGTTTGCTCTGCCAACCTTCTTTTTGCTCCATACTCGCTGCAGTCTCTCCTTTTTTTGTCTTTGAGTGCCACATCATCAGACTCTGTTTCATTAACAAAACTCAGCGTTTCAACATTCCCATTTTGAATCTCCTCGGACTTCTTTTTGTTTCTTCCTTTAACATAAACTTGCAAAGCCTTAACACCCCGCCTTGCAAATTTCACCGTGAACGTTCCTATGAGTTTTAACATTACAAAAGAGAAAAAAGTTGAATATGACCAATTTGGAATGTGTTTTAAGAAAAGGGTCTGAGGTGAAAGTAAAGATCGATAAGATAGCTTGTCGAAAATGTTCATCCTCTTATGGAAGATATAGCTATAATGAAACCGTTCCATTAGGAGCTAAATGCGGTCCATTGCATCCACCAACTGGTAAGCTTCTTATGCATTACTACTTATTATACTGAAGTAGCGGTTCTACTTCTAATAAACCTAAGATATATAATATGAATGAACGAGCATGGTGATGAATTCTAAGATATATATCTAGTTTCTTCAGGCTCCAACTGAATCGAAAATCGTAAATTGCTGTCAGACAAGTCGTTCTCATTCTGCATACCATTTTTATTTTTAATGCTTTACTTTGACATATCATCAAATTACTAGTAAGCTATTTTACGAACTTAATTCCTATCTTTCTGTGTTAGTTTTCACACTTTTAGACATACGTTATTATTGAACTTAGCTGATTTGAAAATTAGCATATTTAGTCACTCTCTTTTCACTAATTGATTTTTTTGCTTCCACGTCAGTCAATTTCAGTATTGAATGGTCTTTGCCTTTTTCTACACTCCATTTTTCTGCAATATTTTTAGATTCTCTAGAAGACTAGAACTGACAAACAAACGAAGAAACTTGGAAAGGCCCTACCTTTGGTTTCATTAGGTTTCAGAAATGACTTTGAAGTCGTCGTACAAAATATTAAAATATAAAATATAAAAAGTTGGTCGTAGAAGCCAAATCGTAAGTTCATTTAGTTTCAACTATTATTACAAAACCAAGACTTAGACCAAAACCATTCACCTATCCCTTCTTCACCATTTTATTATATTAATTCACCGGCAACACAATGATCAATTTGTCTCTTTCCCTGACAAAATCTATGTCCTATAAGGTCATATGTATAGGACATATGGATGCTCTTTGTGATCCCATCTTGTGTTTTCTCAGCTAATGAAATTAACAGACGCTGCAGTCAACCATTTAGCTGCGGCAATCAGAGAAATCTCTTGTACCCTTTTTGGATATCTGGCAGAAAAGAATGTGGCCACCCTGACTTCATGCTCGACTGTAACAGAGGAGTCACGGAACTTAGCATCTCCTGCGTGAAGTTCAGAATCCTAGAGGCGAATTATGACTCTGGCATAATAAGACTCGCCAGATCTGATTATATCGACGACGATATTTGTCCCCAAAATCCTATAAATGCACCATTCAACGAGACGTCCTTCAATTTGTTCCTAACACCGAGCTACTGACGATTTTTTACGGTTGCATCCGAGAATTTTCACATTATGTTTCTACTTTTGTTAGAGAGCTATGTGACGCGAAACTTGTCGTCCACTCCACAGCAAGGGAATAATTCCTTTTTAAGCGACTTCGGGTCATTTTGCAGTAGAAACGTCAGTATTCCCGCATTTAAACCGGCGCTGGACACACTGGAGAGCACTCCAAGTACATATAATCTAAAGAAGGCTCTTAGAGAGTGTTTCGAGCTTGAAGTTAACTCAAATTGTCGGATGTGCATAGACTCTGGGGGTGCTTGTGGATATAATCAGAGCTCAAGTGGATTCATCTGCTATTTCATAAATGAACCACATAACCATACTTGCGGTTCAAGAAACAGGGGTAAGGTTTCTTGCCTACAAGTTCTAATTTCTTAATATTCGTCCACAATAATCATCACTTGTTCCTTTCCCAAATCTCTCCACCCACTCACCTTGTGATTTAATCATTTACATGAAGTACCGATAGTTTTTTATGGTTCTTTTTTCTTAAACCAGGAGGTTCGGGGCCCAGACCGGGTTAATACAATCCTTTGGAGAATAGATCCCTTCCAATGTAGATCGAACCTGTGATCTCCTCAGGTAGATCGAGGGGTTTAACCACTAGGCCAACTCGTCGTTGGTTCGATAGTTTATTATAACTATATAAAGATAGTCCCTCGTGCTCTAATTTTTTTTTTGTTTCTAGTAAGATTCAAATTTATTGGTGCCACTACATAGATATATGCCTCTCTACTAGAGCTAAAGCAGGTGCGTGCCCTTTTCATGTTCTGTAAACAAACCTGATTTGATTACCCCATTGTCGTATTATGAAAACCGTTTTTTATCACTGTTGTTGTCTCTAGGCATTGGGACTGCTTTTTTTTGCAACGATGGGCGTCATTCTTTTGTTCTATTTCATCAGCGGGCGAAGGAAGACATCAGATGATCCGAGAACGAAAACATCAGATAATCTGAGAAGGACGACATCAGATGATCTTAGACAACAATATATAAAGACCCTTATTCCATTGAAACACTATAGCTACGTGCAAGTAAAGAGAATTACAAAGTCGTTTGCCGAAGTGGTTGGACAAGGCGGATTTGGAACTGTTTAAAGAGGAACTCTTTGTGACGAAGTGAAGATCTTAAAAGACTCACAGTGTAGTGACCCGCACCATGAGTCGGAAATCTAAGTCGCGGGAACGTCCGTCAGTTTGGGCGAGTATCGGTTTCGGTAATTTGAAGTGGAAGCAGCTACGTGGCAAGCTGCTTGGATATGTGACTAAGCTAGCGAGTGTATAGCTATGTGACGAGGTGCTTGGTTCCGTAAGCGAACATTCAAGCAGACAGCTCGGTGTCGCCGTGCATGCGGTAAGTAGCTGCGTGTCGTCATGCATGCGGCAAGTAGCTGGGTGTCGCCGCGCATGCATGCAAGCAGCTGGGTGTCGCCGCGCATGCATGCAAGCAGCTGGGTGTCGCYGCGCATGCATGCAAGCAGCTGGGTGTCGCCGTGCATGCAAGTAGCTCGGTGTCGTTCCGTGGGCAAGGGCGTCGTGAGTCACCAGGGACGTGGCAGACCCTAAGGGAAAAAGGAAACCCTTGGTCGAAGTAACCTTTACTATTAATACAAGGCCTTGGTCTCATTCGTGCGGTTTGGACTTTTGAGAGAGTTTTTGGCTGAGCTATTCGAGAGAGATCGAGAAACAAGTTCCGAGTAAAGTTGATATGCTCAAATTAATACCCTATAATGATACTAAAGCAGTTGCTGCAGTAAAGTTAGGGGTCGAACACGAGAACTCAAGAAAACTCACGCGATAGATAAAAGATGCAGATTGTGCTAAGCAAACAATAATTGATTGGAAAACAAATGATAAATTAAACTTAGGTCGATTGATATGGAAGGAAACTAGGCTCAGGGAAATTCTCAGGAAATCAATGATAAATAACAATTAATCTGCTAAAGTTCAATTCAATTAAGTGCCGTTCTTGAACTCAAACACGAAAATATAGTTAACCAACTGTCGTTGCGAAAAACTAACTAAGTCTAAAATCTAGAATTCCAAATCTCTTTGCAAATCCTACACATTAAACCAACAATTAATTCAAGTTTGATATGTTCACAATTCGATTAAACCAAATCTCGAGATAATCAAATTGCTCACCTAGGTTTTATCAGATTCAATTGCACGTCGTGCCTAATCGATTAATCTAAGTTCTATGTTCGTGATCGGTTAGAAATAGCTTTGAGAACAACCTGTGGTGAAGAACTACTCAGGTTATGAACCCTAACAAATCAATCATCATAAATCAGAGAAATCCATATGAGAAAACCCTGAACCTAAAATGAGACTACTCAGACATGATAGATGAAACAAATAACATAACTGAATAGATCATGAAATTAAATATAACAAAAGAATAAAAACAAGGGTTCGGGATCTTCTCTATGATGAACAAAGTCTTGGATCCGTCTCCCTCACAAAAGCTTTCAAGTCTCAATGGTGGTTCAAGAATCAAAGTTCAAAGTAAAGTCTGCTCCCTTGACCTAATGACTAAAAACTTACTTAAATAGGTCTAAAAACACGAGCTGGGTCTCTTTGTAAATAAGGAAAAGTATTGGGCTTCTTATGGTGAAAATTCTCTTCCTTGGATATCTCTCTATCTCCGCGTCAGTTACGTCGGTATCGATCGATACCGGGATGGTGTCGATCGATACTCAGGCGTCAAAACGGGTACTTTCTTCGGTTTGCTCCAAAAGGCTCCAAATGGTTCCAAAATCTCCAATTTCGTCCCAAACGTGCTAAGACCTGAAAAGACTCCAGAACGATACAAAAACACTAGAAAGACTCGATAAAACAACTTATATCATGGCTAAAAACGGGTAAAAACCATGATATATCAAAAGTCGAGTTTCGGGTTAAGCGGATCGTTGGAGTTGCTTTGTCAGAAAGGATCAGATCGTCGGGATTCTTCGGTTCCTTCTGTGGCCGTAGACTGTGAGTTCGGTTTCTTTTTCTTTCTTTCCTTAAGCAAGATCCGTGGTATCGAGTTCGGATATTCTTTGGTGTGATTGTTTGAGTTTTATTATGTGTATTTCTGTGATGAACGTGGTTATATTCGGTGTTTATGCATGATTGATGTGGATCCAAGAGCGGATCAAATCTGATGCATAAGAACGTGGGTTAGACGGATTGGAATTCTTTAACAAATGTGCGGGCTATCGGGTTGCTCCCTTAGCCGTACATCGCATCACGATGCGGTAATTGATGGACCGGGCGTCCGCAGTCAAGCACGGTTCGGGCCAATCATTCGTCCGAGCCTTTGTGGCTGCGGCCGAGTGGAGTAAGAAGGGGAACTTAAGAAAACTTTCCAATGCCGTGGATGGTTTAAAATGAGTTATGAGAAGCGTTGCTTCGCGTGTATGTTTCGTTATGTGATTGTTCGATTATTGATGTTGATTGTTATTTTGGGTTGTGGGAGATTATTGTTATGCTTGTTAGGTACCCGTTTCTCACTAAGCGACATAGTTGCTTACCGAACTCAAATCTTGCAGGAAACCATTAGATCGGAGGGACGGAAAGGAACACTTTTTGGTGAAGCCGGTGTATAGATTTAGCCCTTTTGCAAAACGTACGTTTACTTATCCGCTGCGAAATGTGTTATAGTAGTGCATGCACGTAAAATCGGTTTTGTTGTATGGAACTTAAGTTGTGAAATATAAGGAAGGTTTTTCTTGAATGCTTAAGCTCTCCGATGATGATATTAGCTCTGTCCGGGCGAACTAACTACAAGTTTTTATTCGAGTTGAAAAGCTTCGTCTAAGAATAAGTAGGTAACGGTGCTTCGGACCTTCGGTCTAAGGTCTCGGGCTTGCTCGGTAACCTCGGGTCGGAAGTCTGTCGTGCCATAAGTAGTACTTCCGGTCCTAGAAGGGGAACGGGGGTGTTACACACAGGGTAATGGGGAAGACTTCATCAATGAAGTTGCGAGCATGAGCAAAACTTCTCATGTCAACATTGTTACCCTCCTAGGATTTTGCTCTGAAGGTGATATATCTCGGTTTTCATAGGATTATCTGCATTTTCTCCTTGTTTTAGAGTCTTTTAGTCCTTTATGAAATTTTTACAGGTTTTATGTTGATTTGGAAAAGAATTTAGAATTTTGGGACGAAAATGCGGTTCTGGAGATGCAGGATTGTGCAAAGGGTCAGAAGTTTTCCATTCATTGAACACCTTTCCGATGTCAGATTTCAATGAATATTTGACACAAGATACCTCTTTGAGTTACCTTTCATATGGGACCAGTTTATATCATTATCATCGGTGGTTCAAAAGTTATGCATGTCTTACTGAAGACAGGTCAATCTGGCCAGCAGCTGAAGCAGATGCAGAAATGGAGCCGTGAGACCTCAGAATGGATCGATCGATCCACTTTTGCGTTCAACCTTCAGATCAACCACGACACTCAGGATCGACTGATCCACACCCAGATCGACCTGCAGATCGACCTGTGCAGACTCAGATCGACCGATCTAGCCCAAAAACTAGAAAATACAAAAGGAAAACTTCCTGATTTGCCCCAGATTGTCCTTATCTCTTTAGGATTCAACCAAAACATGTTTAGAACTATAAATAAGGGTTTTTAAGCCATTGTTTAGGCTATGCTTTCATCTCTATCCCAACTTTTTATACTCTTTTTCTTATTTTCAATCAATAGTTATGGTGTTTTACTTATTCATTGCTTGTTCATCTCTTGCTATGTCTGAGTAGTCTCCTAATTAGGTTTTAGGGTTTTCAAAAGAATCTCATGAATCACTGAATTAGCAATAGATAGAGTTTTATTTATTGATATCTTCACCTATTGTTGTGTTCATTGCTTAGACTAAATTGATCCCTTAGTCTCTGATTTAGGGTTTAACATTTTTTCCAAAAGATTGTAAGTTGCTTGATAGAACATTAGGTGAGCAAATTGTCTTTAACCAACGAAATCTGATGTTAAGGCAATTCGTGAACAGATTGAACATGCCTGTTGAATGCTAGTATGTAATTCTGAGTTCAAACGACAGTTTAGAATCTTAGGTTATTAGATAAAGTAATTGGTGTCACGGTAGTGGATTGATTATACAATTCTATTTCAGTTTGAGATTGGTGTTTAATTATTTTCCTGAATAATTGTCTGATTTTTGATTTGTGACTTCCTGCGAATTTCTATTTAATTCTTTGTTTACAATTGTTAGTCTTATTTTCCTTTTCATCTTACAAACAACATTTTTATTCTGTCTTAGCTTCCTAATCAATCTCTATAGTCTGTAGTGTGACAATTGATTCTCGTGGATTCGATCCCTAAGTACTGCAACGTACTAGGATTATTTGCATAGACCTGAGTGAAAGCTCAAACTATCAAATCGGCACCGTTGTCAAGGATCAATTTAGTTGCCTTCAGAGTTGAGACTAATATTTAGTCTAAGTCTCTACTAATCTCGTTTTATTTTTGCTTGCTTGTGTGTTTCAGGTGCATGCTTAGAAGGAGTGAGGGCTTTGACAACCTCCTGCAACTGACTAACCAAGATCTAGCAAGAATAGAACGAACCAACAGAAAAGCTAAGAAATCTAAGTCAAGGTTAACTAATATGGGCGATAATCTTGACAACTAAGCACTAGTTAAAACTTGCAACAACATCGTGCTATTGAGGATCTTGACACTCCCCATGTCTTCTACCATAATAGAGCTGCCATTTGTCCGCTAGAGAGGACTATGATATCAAGCCTTAGATGATTTGTTAGGTGAAGCAGCATCTATTCCATGGGTTACCTGCTGAAAACCCAATGGATCATATAGAGAATTTGAGGAAATCTGCAATACTACGAAGTCGAATGGGGTGCCTGTTGATTACCTTTCTCTCTAACAAACAAAGCACTGAGGTGGCTTAAGTCTCTACCTGCAGGCTCATTGAGGTCTTGGTTTGAATGCAGAGCTGCTTTCATTGACCACTTCTACACCAAGTCCAAGACTACTTCTCTGAGAAACAAAATCATTGCATTTGGGCAGCATTCACGAGAGTCTTTCTACGAAGCTTGGGAGATATTCAAGGAATACCGTAGAGAGTGTCCTCATCACGGGTATTCAGATGAGCAGATCCTGAGCATCTTCTACGATAGAGTCAACTGGGATTACAAGAATGCTCTCAATACTGCTAGCAATGGAGACTTCATGACTAAGACAATAACAGGAGCATATCAGCTGATAGAGAACATGGCTGCAAGTTCTAGTACTCGTTGCCCAGAGTATGATCGCTCCAACAAGGTCAGCAGTGTTAAGTCTCAGAAGATTGATGAGTTGACTACGAAGGTGAATTTGCTGATGAAGGCAAATGAGATGGGTGTTTAGCTCTGTGAAGGTGGTACAGAGGTCATTCGCTGTGAGGAACTCCATGAGGTTAATTATGTGAATTCGTGCAAAACAAGGTTTTCAACCATAGTTACAGAAGCCACCCAAATCTATCCTACAGAAGCACGAATATTGAGAATCCTCAGGATCACATCTATCCACAGCAGAAACAAACGTTCATGCAAAATCCGTGCGTCACTAGTATTCCACAAGGTTTTCAGGGGAAGCAGTTCGTGCAAAATCCGAGTCAGAATCAGTTTCAGAGTGGTTTCCAGCAGAGTCAACCATTCAACAATTTCCAGACACCTGCAAGCTCAGCGAATGGTTCTCAAGATGAGCTCAAGACACTTATGCAGAACAAAGATTGTACATTTCGACATTAAACCTCAAAATGTACTCCTAGATGACAATCTTTGCCCCAAAGTTTCAGACTTTGGCCTTGCTAAGATCTGCGAGAGGAAAGAAAGCATCTTATCACTGCTAGACACAAGAGGAATTGTAGGATACATTGCACCGGAAGTGTTTTCTAGAGTGTACGATAGAGTCTCCCATAAGTCAGATGTGTATAGTTATGGAATGTTGGTTCTTGAGATGATAGGAGCAAGGGAAAAAAACATCAACTAAAGACACTGCATCTAGCACGAGCGCAACATACTTTCCTGAATGGATATATATATGTATCTTGAGAAGGAAGATATTGGAAGGCTTATGGAAAATGGAACAAGAAGCGAAGAAGAGGAGATATCAAAGAAGATGACGTTGGTGGATTTGTGGTGTATTCAGTCTTGGCCTTCGAACCGCCCATCGATGAGTAGCGTAGTAGAGATGATTGAAGGAAACCTGAGTGCTCTTAAAGTCCCTCTTAAGCCTGTTTGGCAACATTTTGCATCGCCTGTTCCAGAGGATATCTCAGCTTAGACAGGAGCATTTTACGGGATTAGAGCCATGGAAACGTGAAACCATAAACCCCCAGATTTCAATTCGATGACACTCATATTTGTGTGAGTCGTCATTGCAAAACCCAAAAAGCGTTTTCACGTCTTTGACTTATCAAATTATTGATTTTTCCAGTCTCCTAAATCATCTTTAGTCAGCTTAAGAAAAATGAAGACAAACAGATTTAGGAAAGAGGAGATAGTATTGTATAGCTTTATCGGCAAGTCATTCCCTCTACAAAAGATATACCTCTGTGTGGATGTGTTTGTGGATGGGTTTGATGGCGACATATCTGACTTGGTCGGCTTAACTGTGTGAGGTTTCGGGAAACGGCAAGTGCCACAAACTTTCTTCCGTACTAGTACATCTAAAACTGTGTTGCTTCCAGAAGACCCATAATACATCTATTCCTACAAAATAGAAATTACTCTCAACAATGATTTAATGAATTTAGAAAATTATTTTGTTATTACAACTTCTAAAAGTCTGATATTGTCGACCAATTCAAATGACTGTATAATTCATGTGCCAAATAATGTTCTTACAAATCATATGCAGTTCGAACCTTAGGCCCAAAAAACCTTGGACAGTTATGCAAAATGCCTATATCATAATTCATGCTTCATATAATGTTATGTCAAACTAAACTGATACTGTGTTAAGAGAATTTGCAATTTCTGTGGTAAAATAGAAGTTTTTCAAATTCTTGCTTAAGAGAGAAAAAAAAAAGTCTTTCAAAGTAAACTAATACTGACATCCCAAGTATCCGTTTCTGTCATTATCCATATTTGACTTGGTCCTCGGGCCATTCACCATTTTGATATGCTCAAATTAATACCCTAAAATGATACTAAAGTTAAAGATATCAAAATAACACAAGAACTCAAGAAAATTCAACAATAAATAATTTAGTGAGGATTAATTAAGAAATCACTAGACAAGAAATTTAAGAACGAAATACTATCAGTCGATTTAATTGATTAAAGTGGTAACTCTCAGAAATCAATGATAAATAACAATTAATCGCTTAAAATTCAATTCAATTCAGCTCAACTCAAACACGAAAGATATTAACCAACCTGCTGCTAAAACTAACTAAGTTTCTAAAATTCCAAATCTCAGAATCCTACACAGAAACCAGCAATCAATTCAAGTTTGATATGTTCACAATTCGATTAAACCAAATCTCTTTCAGAGTAATCCAATCACCCTAGTTTTATCGACATTCAATCAGACCGTCGCCTAATCGACACAAGTTCATGTTCTAGATCGACTGAAATACTAGAACAACCTATGTAACTATTCAGGTTACGAACCCTAACAAATCAATCATCATAAATCGTAGAAATCCATACGAGAAAACCCTCGAATCCTAAAATGAGACTACTATACGATACATTTAAACAAATAACATAACCATAGATCATGAAATTAAATATAACAAAAGAATAAAAACAAGTTCGATCTTCTCTATGATTTAACAAAGTCTGGATCCGTCTCCCTCACAAAACTCAAATCTCAATGGTGGCTCAAGAATCAATAGTAAAGTAAAGTCTCCCCAACCAAAGACTAAGAGTTTGCTTAAATGTCTAAAAACACGAGTCGGCTTTGTAAATAAGGGAAAGTATTGGGCTTCTTATACTTCCGAAAATCTCTTCGCGCTTATGCCGGTATCGACGATACCGGATGGTGTCGATCGATGCTAAAGCTTCAAAACGGGTACTTTCTTCGCTTGCCCAAAGGCTCCAAATGTCTCCAAAATCTCCATTTCGTCCCAAACGTGCTAAAACCTGAAAAGACTCTAAATGATAGAAAAGCACTAGAAAGACTCGATAAAACGACTTATATCATGGCTAAAAACGGTAAAACCATGATATATCAACTCCCCAGATTTAGCCTTTGCTTGCCTCAAGCAAAACAGAAAACTAAGTGAGAGAAAGAGGTTTGAAAACCTTAGAGATCCTGATCTGTACCGAAATCGCTGTAATGACCTCTTTTCCCAAGCGCCCACTCGATCAGCCCGATCTAACCACCATGTACTTCTCCGTAGAACCCCAACTTCCCAAGACTTCACTTATTATCTCACACCAATATTCATCTAAGCTCTCATCGCCATCGCTGCAATCCAAGTTCAAGAACTTTCAGATTCTGCCCATACAATATCATACCAAAGAACCATTTATTCAACAACATTTATTGCTTTCGTATTTTATCTCCCCTGCACTTATTTCATAATCAGTTCTCATTAGATTTCAACAAATAAGCAGTTTATCTGAACAGATACACAAATCAAGGTCCGAACGCGAGTATTGATAGTGTTTCTACCGAATCCCTGCTTACCCTCTCAATGTATCAAAAGTCTTAGGTGAATAATGGGTCATAGGAAATTTTCCTACCCCTCACTTCAGCCTCGGTGATCATTCCTATCCAAGTAATAACATAGGAAATTTTCCTACCCTCTACTCATGGAAATCATTTCATCTTTTATATGATTTTACCTGTTTTAACGCAAATATGTATCCAACAATTTTCACGGGAGAGATATACCACAATTTTCAAACATGATGGGTTCCTTTAGCCAGATATGAATGATGAATCAAGCTCTAAGAACACTAACCCGATGAAGTGCAAAATTTGGCTAAAGTGTGAAGAACCTTGTGGAGACATGAGTGATTTCTATGGCTGGTTATCCTCGATTTTTCATTAGTCGAACTGAAACTAATCCTGTAAAGTGGTCACTCAAAAGCAAAACGAACAAAACCAAGCACAATCCAGAAAAACTCTAAGTTGTTTTGACTCAATTAAACAAAATTTKTTTTTTTTTTTTTTCAAAATGAACACAATGTCAAGAACTACCTCCCCAGACTTAAACAACACTGTCCCCAGTGTTTATCAAGCCCAGAAGGTGAAAGAAATCAAAGGACAAACGAATAAAGTCAAGAACAAGAGGTGTTACCATAGCAAGTGATCGATACAGGTGGTGTCGACGATCGATCGATCATACAAGGTGGTGTCGATCATCAATGGTGTCGACGACACGAACAAAAACGACCATCCTTCTTCCGACCTGATTCAAGACAAAAAAACACAAAAACAAAAACTCATATTTATAGACTTACCAGTGGGTGCCTCCCACTAAGCGCTTTTTAATGTCACGAGCTCGACTTTGCTAAGATATCAGTCAAGACAAGTGGAGGACTCACTGAAATAAGCTCCACAACCACATCTCCAGCTTCAAAGTTTTGCTCATCATTCTCTTTCATCTCCGTAGAATGAGAACCTAATTAGAGAAAGGTTTCGAGGTTCCCTTGCACTTCACCTTATATTCGATCGAATCTCCATCACACTTCGAGGAATCAAAGTGAAATTAGCAGCACCGTTGATCTTCTTGCTCGCCGCCTTCCTCTTTGCTGCCTTGGTCTTCCACAACTTTCGTGTTGTTCATTTGAAACATCGCGACTTTTGGTTCATCATAAGACTCATCGAGCGATCGATCATCGAGTCTCGCCAGAGGCAATGGTGATGCACATTTACATGCCGTGTGCTCCTGTAAGGAATGGCATCGAAGACGCCTCCGCCAAGCAGAGATTCTCTATTAGCGTGTCCATGATCGCGCCAACAGTAGCCATAAAATGGTCTTTCCCAAAATCAAGGCACCTTGGATCCTTGGCTCATCTCCACAACCTGAAAATCAGTAGAATCGACAATCTCCTATTTTAACAAGTAAATCAAGAATCAGAAGTGAGCTGAAGAATCCGCAGAGTGTAGTTAGAGATCTCATATCAGCTTTCAATCTCTCTGCACGCCTCGACATGACGCGACACTGACTCCTGAGTCAACGAGAGACTCCTCAAGTTTACTCTGAGATGGAGCATGGAACTGAGAATTTCCCTGGTCTTCCTCTTGTCAACTGTCTCAGCGGTGGTGGTGTATCAGCAACGGGAGGTCCCGCAACCATTTTTTTGACAAAACTTGCTTCTAGCAGCCTCCCACTCCTCTCTCTCTTGGGAATAATAGATAGGCAACTCGCTCAGACCTTTCTTTGACAGGTTCAACATCCTCAGACTGCGACGATCGATACCGATGGTGTCGATCGATACCCTGGGATTTTCAGCATCCCACTCCATCTCCAAGATCGACGGATTTTCAGCTATGAGTCGCTTAACTCCTGAATTTACCACTTTTCCACTTAGACTTATGGCTGATGTGAGCTCGATCTTAAGTCTTCCCTCGGAAGAAACCCTCTGCTTCTCACAAGCTGCGGAGCAATTGAGTCTCGAAGTTTCTTCGCATGCATTCAATGCCTCGAGCTTTGGTTTGTATACCGCTCCTCAACCATCTCTCGCCCTTTCTCGCTATTGATTCAGCTGCGGCGTCTATCGCTACTGATGAGTGTCGATCGATACCGGAGTTTTGTACGCTCAGCGTTGGTATCGACGACACATATGGGGTATCGATCGATACGCCGTGGAATGTCAAAATTTTCATCTTCATCTTCAAAGAACCTTCAATCGCAGAGTCTCGAAGTGTCGATCGATGCTCAGGTGTGTGAGATGACATGTCCATGCCGTGGTTCAACTATCTTTCCTCGACATGCCGATCCGAGCTATTTGATTTTCCAGATCTTCGATGGATTTCAGCGATTCTCCCATTCAGATCAGTGTATAGATTATCCAGCTTTCTATTAAAATCTCCATCATCTTTCTGTCTCGCAGAATTTGTTCCAAGAGGATCTCCGCTCTTACTCTGCAGACCAGAATGCGGTAAGCTGAATTACCGTATCAGCGAGTAAAATCACCGCCTGAAGTGGTTTGGCAATTGAGTGGCACCAAAACCAGATTGGTTACCTCCAATGTAACCACCTTGTTGATTGTTGTTGAAGTTTCGCGTTGTCAGAACCAAATCGCTGATCCTGAAAACCGTAACCACCAATGTAGTTAACATCCTCTCGCCTCATCTTCAATGTTCCCTACTTCCTCAGCAAAATGTACAGCCTTCTTCGCCTTTCCCACTAAGAGGTTGTGCATCGTGTCCAGCTTCGCCTGAACCTCAGCAATCTAACGTCAGCAACACTAGCAAGCCGCTGCCGAAATCAGCTTGTGCTATTGCTAGACGCCAAGTTCTCAATCAGCTTCACAGATCGGTTGGAATCCTAGTGTTGAAGTTCCGCTGCTTGCAGAATCCAGGCCATCCGATACCGCCAATCAATCCTCCGAAAAGATCCCGAGCAGCTGAACTTGATGAAACCGTGATGACAGCCTCTCTCTGGTAGATCGAATCGCACTCCAAGCAGCCTTGAGTGCTTCGCTGGACCCTGAGAAAATTGAGAGATCTTGTTCTGAGCTTCCGATCTCGCGTCATAGAAATTGTTCAGAATTGGTCTCGCTCTGCGAGAGATCCGGGAGGTAGTCCAGCCAGTAAGCTGCT
The DNA here is from genome assembly GCA_018361395.1 of Boechera stricta. Taxonomy (NCBI): domain Eukaryota; kingdom Viridiplantae; phylum Streptophyta; class Magnoliopsida; order Brassicales; family Brassicaceae; genus Boechera; species Boechera stricta. The sequence continues at coordinate 18,191,977 of CM031539.1, read as the reverse complement.
CTCCACCAAGAGAGTATGGAAAGAGCTTACAAAAGAGGTATTCATGTGGTACTCCATTGTACTTCATACTGGTGACCAAGTCCTCGACTCGATGTGATCCATAGGGTGCTCAGAGAGACCGTGAAGGGTGCTGTCCAACAAGCGAAGTAAGCAGGCTTCAGCTCAAAGTCATTCCTCCGAAAGTCGAATACGGACGCTGCACGATTGCATAGAATTGATCCGTCGGTTGTAATCGCCAAGTGTCCGCTCAGCAACAGCTGGGGTTGTGTGAGGAGGTTGTTCACCTTCCTCATCATGCACCAAACCTGTGGAAGATCCATCTCAACTGTAGTCTCTGTCCGAAGCGCTCAAGCCTCGCTAGCTCGTGAGGAGAGATTGATCGGGTGTGTCCTTCTTTCTCCTGGTAGTACGCTGATGCATACACCTGAAAATCAAAAGACGAGAAATAAGTAACCAAAATTAAAAGACGCCAGTGTCGATCGATACCAATGGAGTATCGATCGATACGAACCTAACTTAGACAAAATCGACAACTATTCTAATGGTGAATTTTTAGAGTCCCCGCAACGGCGCCAAATTTGATATGCTCAAATTAATACCCTAAAATGATACAAAGCAGTTGCTGCAGATATCAGGGTCGAACACAAGAACTCAAGAAAATTCACATAATAAATAATTTAGTGAGGATTAAGCTAGCAAATCACTAAAAGAAATTGAAGAACGAAATACTATGTTGATTTAATCAAGGGAAGGAAATTAGGCTCAGGGTAACTCTCAGGAAATCAATGATAAATAACAATTAATCATTAAAGTTCAATTCAATTAAGTGCTCTTGAACTCAAACACGAAAGTATAGTTAACCAACTCGTGCGAAACTAACTAAGTCTAAAGTCTAAAATTCCAAATCTCTTTGCAAATCCTACACAGTAAACCAGCAATCAATTCAAGTTTGATATGTTCACAATTCGAAAACCAAATCTCTTGCATAATCCAATTGCTCACCCTAGTTTTATCAGATTACTCAATTCCACTGTCGTGCCTAATCGATTAATCTAGTTCTATATTCTAAGTGATCGACTAGAAATAGCTTTGAGAACAACCCATGGTGAAGAACTATTCAGTTATGAACCCTAACAAATCAATCATCATAAATCGAGAAATCCATATGAGAAAACCCTAAACCTAAAATGAGACTACTCAGACATGATAGATGAAACAAATAACATAACTGAATAGATCATGAAATTAAATATAAAGAATAAAAACAAGGGTTCGATCTTCTATGATGAACAAAGTCTTGGATCCGCTCCCTCACAAAACTCTCAAATCTCAATGGTGGCTCAAGAATAATATGAAAAGTAAAGTCTGCCCTCTAACCTAAAGACTAAGAGTTTGCTTAAATAGGTCTAAAAACACGAGCTCTTTGTAAATAAGGGAAAGAGCTTCTAGGCTTCCTTGAAAATCTCTTCTGCTGATTACGCCGGTATCGATCGATACCATGATGGTGTCGATCGATGCTAAAGCTTCAAAACGGTTTTTCTTCGGTTTGCTCCAAAAAGGCTCCAAATGTCTCCAAAATCTCCAATTTCGTCCCAAACGCTAAAACCGAAAAGACTCTAAATGATAAAAGCACTAGAAAGACTCGATAAAACGACTTATATCACGCTAAAAACGCAAGAAAATCCATATATCACATTTCCACCCTCATCTTTATTCTTATCTCTCTCTCTCTCTGCTTAAATCACGCCCTTGCTCTCCTCAACACGTACTCAAACCCATAAGACACACACACATTCATAGATCTCAAACAAATCATGTATCTCCCCACTTCTTCGTTTCTTTTTCTTCCTCTTCTCCTTCTTTCACCCTCTCCCGTTCTTCAAGTAAACAAGAACTTGGCTGGTGTGAAGCTAAGTTTCAGTGTGGGAACATCACTGCTGGGTTCCCCTGGAAATCGTCGACCATTGCGGTCATCCATTGCTTAATCTTCACTGCAATAAAAACAACACCTCTCTGATCATCTCAAAAGAAGAGTACACTGTTTTTCATCTAAATCAAAAATCTAACACTCTTACACTTGCCAGACCAGAGCTTCTAAGCTCTTTTTGCTCCTCTGTAGCCTTGGAACCCTACTTGCCTCCTGGATTAGAGCTTTCGCCAACCTACAAGATCCTCAGCGTTTTCTACCACTGCAACTATCCTACTCATAACCTTTCGAGTTATAAATGTCCGAGATAGGTCCAATCATAGCGTCTGAAAACCTTAAATATCATGAGACCTGCCTTAAACGTTTCGACGTGAATGTTCCTATGAGTTTCGTTCCAGAAGAGAAAGAGTTGAATATAACCAAGTTGGAAAGTGTTTTAAGAAAAGGATTTGACGTGAAGGTGAACATCGATATGAAACCGTGTCAAGAATGTTCATCCTCTCATGGTTTCTGTAGCTTCAGAGAAACCTGGCCATATGAATTTAAATGCATTCAACCACATCCACCAACTGGTAAGTTTCTTATCCATCACTATCATTACATATCCATTTTCTTTAACAACTTATACCGAACTAGCGATTCTACTTCTGATAACCCTTAGATATGCAAGATATTTCTTGATTTTCTTTTGGCTCTCAGACAAGTCTTTCTCATTCTGCATACCCTTTTTTTTAACCCTTGACTTTTCTTATGGCTTTCAGATTGTCTCTGACTGATCTGTTTGTAATTTTCTTCTGTCTCCAGCTAATTGGCATAGTCACTCTCATTCACTAATTGAATTTTCTTTCCACTTATCAGTCAGTTTCATTAGTAAATGCTCTTTGCCTTATTCCACACTCCATTTCTTTTTCCACAGTATCTTTAGATTCTCTGAAACTGAAAAAACAATGGACCTAATTCGGACATGGTTATTGCGCTGATATTATTTTTCTCCATTAGGTTCTTTCATAGAAAATTCCAAGCACCAGACTTTGAAGTCGTTGGTACAGTAAAAAAAGCAAAAAGAATAGAAAATTAAAAATATATAGACGAATCCGCCGACCAAAAAAAATAAAATAAAATAGACGAATCCAACTTGCTTAGCAGGTTGGTCCAAAAGGACCAAACATGTTCCTTTATTCAACTCTTACAAAACCAAGACCTTTTCCAATTGCTTCATCTCTTCGTCTTCTTCTTCACCATTTTTTTTGTTATTCACCTGCAACACAATGATCAATTTGTCTCTTTCCCATAAAAGATTATGTCCTATAGCTTCATATGGATGCTCTTTGTGATCCCATCTTGTGTTTTCTCAGCTCAAGAGTATCACATACTCTGTAGTACCCCGTTTAGCTGCGGCGATCAGAATGATCTCTCTTACCCTTTCTAGATATATGGCAGAGAAGACTGTGGCCATCCTGACTTCAAGCTTGACTGTAGCGGAGAATTTGTAGAGCTTAGCATATCATCTGTGAAGTTCAGAATCCTAGAGGTAAACTCTACATCTCGTGTCATAAAACTCGCCAGATCAGATTATATCGGCGATTCTTGTCCCCAAAACCCACCAAGTGCACTATTTAAGGAAAACATCCTTCCATTCGCTCCTGGCACCGAGCTGCTGTTATGACTGCCAAGACATTGCAAATCATCCTAATGTCGGAGAGCTTGAATGTGGCGGTGTATACGGGAAGAGTTACTATGCTACGAGCAACCTCTCATCCCCTTTACCTCGCGAGATTAATGGCTTATTTTGCCAAAGCAACGTCAGTATTCTCGCATCTGGACCTTTGTTAAACACACTGCAGAATAGTCTGACTCCAGATAATCTACAGAAAGTTCTTCAAGAGGGTTTTGAGGTTGGACTTAACAAAGAATGTTCGATGTGCATGGACTCAGGGGGTGCTTGTGGATATAATTAGACACAGACATCTAGTGGATTCGTCTGGACATCTAGTGGATTCGTCTGCTATTGTATAGATGGGTCAAAGAACTATACTTGCGGAAACAAGGGTAAGATTTCTTGGCTACATATTCTAACCACCACTTCTCTATTCCCCAAATTTGTGTGTTAAGTTCCCCATATTTTTGACCTTTTGATTCAAAGTTGTTTGTTAAGTTCCAACTGACCTTTGGTGCCATTCCATTGATACATGAATCTTTTATGGAGCTGGAGCAAAAATAGGTGCTTAACCTTCTCTTATTCCTTAAATATAGTTGATTTGCTTCTGAAGACTATTGTTGATCTTCTTAAAAAAAAATTTTCTTAGCCAAATTATTTATTTTTTCCATTTTCTTACTTCAGGTTCAGGAGTAGGTGTTACTCTGTTCTTGATACTGGTCTTAACGCTGTTTCTCCAAATTCTCCGAAAGAGAAAAACATCGCGTGATCTTGGTCAACATAACCTCAAGATACTTATTCCACAACCAAAACTCAAAGCACTTATTCCACTGAAGCAATATAATTACGCACAAGTGAAGAAAATTACGAAGTCATTCGTGGAAGAAGTTGGGAGAGGCGGATTTGGAACTGTCTATAGAGGAACCCTTTGTGATGGATGTTGCGTTGCAGTGAAGGTTTTGAAAGACTCAAAGGGTAATAATTGTGAAGACTTCATAAATGAAGTTGCAAGCATGAGTCAAACTTCTCATGTCAATATTGTTACCCTGTTAGGATTCTGCTCTGAAGGTTCCAAAAGAGCAATTATTTATGAATTTCTGGAAAATGGGTCTCTTGATAAGTTCATCTCAAGCAAGAAGTCATCAAATATGGACTGGAGGGAACTGTATAGGATCGCGCTAGGCATTGCTCGTGGTCTAGAGTACTTACACCATGGCTGCAGAACAAAGATTGTACATTTCGACATTAAACCACAAAATGTACTCCTAGATGACAATCTTTGCCCCAAAGTTTCAGAGTTTGGCCTTGCTAAGCTCTGCGAGAGGAAAGAAAGCATCTTATCACTGCTAGACACAAGAGGAACGATAGGATACATTGCACCCGAAGTGTTTTCTAGAGTGTACGGTAGAGTCTCCCATAAGTCAGATGTGTATAGCTATGGAATGTTGGTTCTTGAGATGATAGGAGCAAGGAACAAAACATCAACTGAAGACACTGCATCTAGCACGAGCTCAACATACTTTCCTGAATGGATATATAAGGATCTTGAGAAGGAAGATAATGGAAGGCTTATGGAAAATGGAACAAGAAGCGAAGAAGAGAAGATAGCAAAGAAAATGACATTGGTGGGTTTGTGGTGTATTCAGTCTTGGCCTTCGAACCGCCCATCAATGAGTAGCGTAGTAGAGATGATGGAAGGAAACATTAGTGCTCTTGAAGTCCCTCCTAAGCCTGTTTTGCAACATCCTGCATCGCCTTTTCCAGAGGATATCTCAGCTTACACAGAAGTATGTTCCAGAAATGTCGCATAAAGAAAGAAACCTCCTTGGAACTTATTAGAGCACAAAAGCAGCATATACATTTATTCATCTTTACAGTTTTCTTTGGCATGACGAGCCACTTAGGGCATAACACCCAAAGATGAGATCAAGAATTTGAGTTTCATCTTCAAATAACATATTTTGTAAATACTTTGACCCATTGTATTTGTGTCATCAGATTATAAACGATCAGTCATGAATTTTCACCCTCAGGCCTTTTCATGGGAGCAATTCTCTACGTGCCCTCTCATCAGAAAACAAACAAAAGACTTCACTGATTTGTATTCAGGTTCTTGAAAATAAATGTTCTTGTCCTACGGCAGGGCAGTGTTTGAACTTGAAAAGCACTAAACGTATCAAATACAACGACCCAATCCAGAACACATCACACATTTGAGATTATGATATGCTCAAATTAATACCCTATAATGATACTAAAGCAGTTGCTGCAGTAAAGTTAGGGGTCGAACACGAGAACTCAAGAAAACTCACGCGATAGATAAAAGTTGCAGATTGTGCTAAGCAAACAATAATTGATGAGAAAACAAATGACTGAAATAAGATTAGGTCGATTGATATGGAAACAGGGAAATTTGAAATCAATGATAAATAACAATTAATCGTTAAAGTTCAATTCTAAGTACTGCTCTTGAACTCAAACACGAAAATATAGTTAACCAACTGCGCGAAACTAATCTAAGTTAAAATCTAATTCCAAATCTCTTTGCAAACTACACATTAAACCAGAATTAATTCAAGTTTGATATCTACAATTCGATTAAATCAAATCTCTTTCAGATAATCAAATTGCTCACCCTAGGTTTTATCGATATTTCAACCGCATCGCGTGCCTAATCGAATCTAAGTTCTATGTTCTAGATCGAAAATATTTTGAGAACAACCCGTGGTGAACTACGTTATGAACCCTAACAAATCAATCATCATAAACAGAAATCCATATGAAAAACCCTGAATCCTAGATTATCAGATAATGACGATTGATGAAACAAATAACATAATCGAATGTATCATGAAATTAAATATAACTGTGTTAATAAAACAAGGGTTCTGATCTTCTATGATAACAAAGCTCTTCGGATCCGTCTCTCACAAAGCTTTCAACCTCAGTTTCAAGTTAATCAAAGTTCAAAAGTAAAGTCCGCTTCTGACCTAACAAAAAACTTACTTAAATAGGTCTCAAAACACGAGCTGGGTCTCTTTGTAAATAAGGGAAAGTATTAGTTCTTATGGTGAAAATTTCTTCCTTGGATATTCTCTATCTCCTCCGCTGTAGTGCCGGTATCGATCGATACGATGAGTGTCGATCGATACTCGCTTCAAAACGGTACTTTCTTCGGTTTGTCTCCAAAGGCTCCAAATGGTTCCAAAATCTCCACTCGCCCCAAACAAGCACTGAAAGACTCTGCAATCATAAAAAACAGAAAGACTCGATAAAACAACTTATATCATGGCTAAAAACGGGTAAAAACCATGATATATCACTTAACACCGTCTCAGTCCTCAAATAGACAAAGCTTGAAAGTGAAATCTTAGCATTTAGAGTTAGACTCTCAATTCTCACAATAGACAGTAGGAAATAAAGAAGAAAGCATGTGTGAACAAACGCATTTACGGGATTATAGCCATGGAAACATGAAAACATAAACCCCCAGATTTTAATTCGATGACACTCATATTTGTGAGTCATTGCAAAACCCAAAAAGCGTTTTCACGTTTAAACATCCAGAGTTCTAAACGCATAGGTTTGAACGTATCAACCTATCTCTTTAACTTATCAAATTATTGATTTTTCCAAGTCTCCTAAATCATCTTTAGTCAACTTAAGAAAAACCTCTTGAGAATGTATCAAAAATATTCACAAACTGCTGAATATACTGCATAATAAGTCTGGGACTGCTCGTCGACTCGCTGAACTCGCCGACCCGCCCGAAAAGCTGACTCGCCTGCCCAAGCCAAGGTTAGTTTCTGTATTACTTGCAATTCCAAGTCCAAGTCCAAAATTTTTTTCCCATACTTGCTCCATTACCCTCCTTGAAATTGTTAACCGCCTTGTTTCCGTTACCCACTTACTACCGTTACCCGCTTGCTACACACACACTTACCATTTGTTCCTCTTATTCAGTTTAACCTTGGGCTTGAATTTTAGTTATTTGCCCAAGACCCATCTAATTTCTCGGCCCAGACTAAAACATAAACCTAAACGCCTCACAAACACTCTCACTCTTAGTCTCTCACAATCGCGATTCGCGCAGACCCTAACCTTCTTCTCATCTCGTCTTCTTCTTCGCATCTTCGAAAATCGAAATCGCAAACCCTAATTCTCATCTCTCTTCTTCTCTCGTCTTCTCTTCGATCGACGCTCTTCTCGCTTCCACACCTCGCTCTTGTCTCTCGGGTTAGGTCTCTTTCTGCTCTCGTATCTCTCTCTCCTCTTTTATCTTTTTTTGAGTTTATGATATATCATGGATTTTACCCGCTTTTAGCCATGATATAAGTCGCTTTATCGAGTCTTTCTAGTTTTTTCTATCATTTTAGAGTCTTTCAGGTTTTAGCACGTTTGGGGACGAATGAGATTTTGGAGACATTTGGAGCCTTTTTGGAGCAAGAAAGTCTGTTGAAAGATCGATCGACACCATCATGGTATCGATCGATACCGATAATCAACGCCAGAGAAGAGATTTTCAAGGAAGCCCATAAGAAGCCCAATACTTTCTTATTTACAAAGAGACCTTGTGTTTTGACCTATTTAAGTAAGTTTTTAGTAATTAGTCAAGGAAGCAGACTTTACTGAACTTTGATTCTTGAACCACCATTGAGACTTGAAAGCTTTTGTGAGGAGACGGATCAAGACTTTGTTCATCATAGAGAAGATCCCGAACCCATGTTTTTATTCTTCGTTATATTTAATTTCATGATCTATTCAGTTATGTTATTTGTTTCATCTATCATGTCCGAGTATCCTCATTTTAGGTTCGTGGTTTTCTCATATGGATTTCTCGATTTATGATAATTGATTTGTTAGGGTTCAAAATCTGAATAGTTCTTCACCATAGGTTGTTCTCAAAGCTATTTCTAACCTGATCACTTGAATATGAACCTAGATTAATCGATTAGCACGCATAAAGGCAAGTAACTAAAACCTAGTGAGCAATTGGATTATCTGCAAAGAGATTTGGTTTAATCGAATGTGAACATATCAAACTTGAATTGATTCGGGTTTACTGTGTAGGATTTGCAAAGAGATTTGGAATTTTAGACTTTAGACTTAGTTAGTTTCGCAAACGACAGTTAACTATACTTTCGTGTTTCGAGTTCAAGAACCTTTAATCAATGAACTTTAACTGATTAATTGTTATTTATCATTGATTTTGAGAGGTACCCTGAGCCTAATCCTTCCCTTTGATTAAATCAACCCAATCAGATTTCGCTCTTCTAATTTACTGTCTAACCGTGATTGCTTAGCTTAATCCTCACTAAATTATTTATCAGGTGAATTTTCTGAGTTCGTTCGACTCGATATACCAATAGAATCGCTTTTAGTATTAATTTGAGCATATCAAATTTGGCGCTGTGGGACTCTAAAATTCACCTTTAGAATTTTATTGTCGATTTTGTTAAGTCTGCCGTCAAGATAGATCGATCGACACCTAACGCTCTGTTTTGAATTTTGGTTACTTATTTTCTGCCTTTTGATTTTCTGTATGCATGCTACTGTGAGAAAGAAGGACACACCACGATCAACTCCCGAGCAAGCAGAGCTGAACGCACAAATCGGACAAAGAAAAGGACTATGATGAGATGGATCTTCCACATGGTTTGGTGCATGATGAAGAAGGTGGACGCCAACCTCAGCAACCTCACGCCGAGGCTGAACGGACGCTGCAGTACAACCGACTGATCAATTCATGCAAATCGTGAACTGCATTCGACTTCCAGAGGAATGACTTTGAGCTGAAGCCCGCTTACTTCGCTTGTTGACAGCACCTTCACCGGTCTCTCTCATGAGCACCCTATGGATCACATCGAGAAATTCGAGGACTGTCACCTGCAGTGATAATGGAGTACCACAGAATACCTCTTTGAAGCTCTTTCCATTTCCGAGAGGCAGCATCGCTGAAGCAGCTACCTCCCGGATCTCTCGCTACTGAACGAGACCAAGAACGCATTCCTGAACAATTTCTATGATGATGCGAGATCGGAGGAGCTCAGAACAAGATCTCAATTTTCTCAGCAAAGCACTCAAGGCTGCGTATTCAGATCCTACAGAGAGACTGTCCGCATCACTTTCAAGTTCACTGCTCGAATCTTTTACGAGGGATTAATCATGATATGGCACCGGATTCTCGCAAGCAATGGGAACTTCAACACTAGATTCCAACCGATGCTGTGAAGCTGATTGAGAACTTGCGCCTAGCAATAGCACCAAGAATGCTGATTTCGAAAAGGCCAGTGTTGCTGACGGTTCTAGAGCTGAGGTTCGGCGGCTGATTGACATGCACAACCCTTAGTGGGAAAGACGGAAGGTTGTACATTTTGCGAAAGTAGAGAACATGAGGCGAGGGATAAGCACTACATTGGTGGTTCGTTTTCAGGTCAGCAATTTGGTTACAACAACAACCAAGCTTCAACAACAATCAGCAAGGTGGTTACAATGAGGTAACCAATCTGGTTTTGTGCCACTCATTCGCCTAAAAACCACTTCAAGGCGGTGATTTTACTCGCCAATACTGGTAATTCAGCTTACCAACCACATTCTCCGAGGTCTACAGAGAGTAAGACGAGATCCTCTGAAACAAATTCTGGAGAAGAAGCATGATCGTGGATTTCAAAGCTGGATAATTTATACACCTGATCGAATCGACGCTCGAAATCCATCGTAAGATGCTGAAAAATCAAATAGACATCAGCATGTCAAGGGAAAGATAGTTCAACCACAGCATGGACATGTCAATGCAATCACCTCGAGGAAGAGGATTTTGCCTAGAGATCGTGTTCGTATTAAGATCGACCGATACCTTCCGGTATCGATCGACACTTCCCGAGACTTGCTGTAGATTCAAGGTTGCTGAAGATGAAGATAAGAATTCTGACATTCCACGCCAGACGATCGATACCTACTGTGTCGATCGACACCAACCTGCAGAGACGATACAAAACTCCAAGATCGACACTCATCCGTAACGGCCGATACCCTTTGGCTGAATCAATAACTGAGAAAAGGACAGAGATGGTTGAGGAGGGTATACAAAGCTCGAGGCATTGAATGCATGGGAGAAGAAACTTCGAGACTCAATTGCTGGACAGACTCTGTGAGAAGACAAGAGGGTTTCTTCCGAGGGGAAGACTGAAGATCAGAGCTTCCCAGCCATAAGTCAGAAGTGGAAAAGTGGTAAATTCAGGAGTTAAGCTAATTGAAATGAAAATCGTCTCTTGCTGGAGATGGCGAGTGGGATGCTGAAAATCCCGGGTATCGATCGACACCATCGATGCCAAGGAGGATGTTGAACCTGTTAAAGAAAGGATGAGCCGAAGTTGCCATCTATTATTCCCAAGCTGAAAAGAGGTGGGAGGCTCTAGAAGCGAAGTTTTTGTCAAAAAAATGGTTGCGGGACCTCCGTTGCTGATACACCACCAGCTGAGACAGTTGACAAGAGGAAGACCAGGGAAATTCTCAGTTCCATGCTCCATCTCTAGAGTAAACTTGAGTCTCGGACTCGAGTCTAGTGTCAGCGCGTCGTATAGAGGCGATTGAGAGATTGAAAGCTGATATGAGATCTCCTAACACTTCTCATACTGCGATTCTTCTAGCTCACTACGCTACAATTCTTGATTTACTGTTCAAATAGGAGATTGTGATTCTACTGATTTTCAGGTTGTGGAGATGAGCCAAGGATCCAGGGTGCCCTGATTTTGGGAAGACCATTTATGGCTACTGTTGGCGCGATCATGGACACGCCTAATAAGAGAATCTCTTTCTCTTGCATTGGCAGGCTCTACGATGCCATTCCTTCGGAGGAGCAAAACATGTCTCGCGCATCGGGAGAGACTCGATGATCGATGCTGATGAGTCTTATGATGAACCAAAAGTCAGATGTTTCAAATGAACCCCAACACCACAAGAAAGTTGTGGAGGCAGACAAAGCAGGAAGGCGGCGAGCAAGAAGTTCAACGGTGCTAATTTCACTTTGATTCCTCAAAAGTGTGATGGAGATTCGATCGAATATAAGGTGAAGTCGAGGGAACCTCGAAACCTTTCTCTGGCTAGAGTTCTCATTCCTCTGGAGATGAAAAGAAGAGGATATGATGAGCAAAACTTTGAAGCTGGAGATGTGCAGTTGTGGAGCTTATTTCGGAGTGAGTTCTCCACCTTGTCTGGCCGATATCTTAGCGAATCAGCTCGTGACATTAAACAAGCGCTTAGTGGGAGGCGAACCCACTGGTAAGTCTATAAATATGAGTTTTTGTTTTGTGTTTTGTTGTGTCTTGCGAATCAGGTCGGAAGAAGGATGGTCGTTTTGTTCGTATCGATCGACACCACCACTTGTGATATCAGTCGACACCATATGGTAACACCTCTTGTTCTTGACGTTTTGTCCTTTGATTTCTTTCACCTTCGGCTTGATAAACGGGGACGTGTTGCTTAAGTCTGGGGAGGTAGTCATTGATTTTTTTGTTTTCTTATTTATATGTTTTTATTAAGTCAAAACCACTTGAAGATCTTGCTTGAATTTGATTTTGCTTTTGAGTGACCACTTTGTTAGTTTCAGTTCGACTGAAAATCAAGGGATAACCACCAGCGAGAATTCATGGATTGTCTCCAACAAGTTTTCATCACAAGTTTTAGCCAAATTCTGCACTTCATCAATAAGGTAAATGTCCAAAGAGCTTGATTACATTCATTACCTAGCTAAGGAACTATTAAGTATGAAAGAAATGGTAGATCTCCCAGTGATAAGTCTGGATATGAATTTGGTGATAATCGGGATCAAAAATGCATGAAAGATGAGATGATTTCCGCAGTGGAGGGGTAGGAAAATTTCCTATGACCCCATTATTCACTAAGATACTTGATACATTGAGAGGGTAAGAACAGGGAATTAGGTAGCTAACATATCAATCTTCGCGTCTCGAACCTTGATTTGTATATGCGGTTAAAAAAAAAAAAAATCAATAAGAACTGGTTGTGAAATAAGTCTGGGGAGTTAAATACCAAGAAAAGTTGAATGAATTGTTCATTGGCTATGGTATTGTATGACCAAAGAATCTAGAAAGTTCGTGGACATTGATTTTAGCGATGGCGGCGATGATAAGCTTGGATGAACACTTAGCGGGTCATGAGTGTGTGTGGAAGCTTGGAATTCCGATGGAGAAGTACATGGAGGTTAGATCTGGCTGATCGAGGCAGTGGGCGCTTGGGAAGAGGGATCATTACAGCGATTTCGGTGCCAGATCAGGATGATCTGGTTTTTCAAACCTCTTTCTCTCATTTTTTCTGTTTTGCTTGAGGGCAAGCAAAGGCTAAACTGGGGAGTTGATATATCATGGATTTTACCGTTTTTAGCCATGATATAAGTCGTTTATCAGTCTTTCTAGTCTTTTTCATTTTAGAGTCTTTTCAGGTTTTAGCACGTTTGGGATGAAATTGGAGATTTTGGAGATATTTGGAGCCTTTTTGGAAAAGAAAAAGTACCCGTTTTGAAGCTTTAGCATCGATACACCATCATGGTATCGATCGATAATAATCAGATTTTGAAGCCCATAAGAAGCCCAATACTTTCCCTTATTTACAAAGAGACCATCGTGTTTTTAGACTTTAAGTAAGTTTTTAGTCATTAGGTCGAACGGAACTTTGATTCTTGAACCACCATTGAGACTTGAAAGTTTTTGTGAGGAGACGGATCCAAGACTTTGTTCATCATAGAAGATCCCGAACCCTTGTTTTTATTCTTGTTATATTTAATTTCATGATCTATTCAGTTATGTTATTTGTTTCATCATCATGTCAGTAGTCTCATTTTAGGTTCAGGGTTTTCTCATATGGATTTCTCGATTTATGATAATTGATTTGTTAGGGTTCAAAATCTGAATAGTTCTTCACCATAGGTTGTTCTCAAAGCTATTTCTAACCTGATCACTTAGAATATAGAACCTAGATTAATCGATTAGGCACGGCGATAATCTGATAAAACCTAGGGTGAGCAATTGGATTATCTGCAAAGAGATTTGGTTTAATCGAATTGTGAACATATCAAACTTGAATTGATTGCTGGTTTACTGTGTAGGATTTGAATTTGGACTTTAGACTTAGTTAGTTTTACGCAGCGGTTATTACTTACTTTTGTGTTCAAAACGGCTTAATTGAACTTTAACTGATTAATTGTTATTATCATTGATTTCTGAGAGTTACCCTGAGCCTAATCCTTTCCTTGATTAAATCAGATCGTTTTAACATTCTTGTAACATGTATTTGCTTAGCTTAATCCTCACTAAATTATTTATCAGGTGAATTTTCTTGAGTTCTGTGTTGACTGATATACCACTCAAGCTTTAGTACTTTTGATTAATTTGAGCATATCATCTATTAGTTGAGTGGTTATTAGTCATGTTACGTTATTTTTTTATTCAAAATTAGGGTTTTTATTTTAGATTTAGGGTTTCGGATGGGATATAGATGGGTCATTTGATCTTTGTATCTGATTGATTGTGTTGTGTTGTGTTGTGTTGCTTAGTGATTCGTATAGGCTTTTATGCTTAGTTTACTGATTGGTAGTTTGGCTTCTTTGATTTAGGGTTTCGGATGGGATATGCTCTCTCTTTTCTTATTTGATTGAATTTGTTCTTGATTGTTTAAACGATGAGTCTTGAATCATGTCTTGCTGACTCTTGCATATTTGTTGCATCAACTTCTCATATCTTGTGTGTGGTACCAAAGATGGGTATAGAAGCATGATCTGATGGAAAAATTGTTTAGCAAGGAAGATATGTGAGCTTCAAACTGAATTTGTTCTATGTTTCAAAACCCCAATGGTTCTATAATCGCAATTTTAATTTCTGCTTTTGTTGAGGTTGTTTTAGCTCATATGATTTACACTTTTGGAGTGTTATGTTTGAAGTATCTCTTGGTTTGATGATTAGAATCTGAAACTGTATTGGTGTTCTATTTTTGCTCAAAATTGGGACCTTGATATGTATGGAATGTGCTTGTTTCTTGACTAGTGGTGGTAGATGAATATTGTATTACATTTTGATGGTTACAAGATGATAATTTCATGGTGTTTGATTCAATTTCAATACTAGTTTAATTAAGACTTAGACAATTTCATGGTGTTTGATTGAAGTCTCTATTTGTAGCATTGAATTATGATTAATCAATTTCTTATAGAGAGCTGAAGATGGAAAAAAAAACTGTTCTGCTATTGTAGTGGCAGTACTTAGAATGTTGACTCGTGCTATAGTTTCAGGGAGAGATTGTTGTCCTAAATCATTATTGAAATTGTTAACTCTTGATAAGCCTTATGAATTAACATCTCAAGCCATTGTCCAAGACTCAATTGCTGTATGAGGTTGTGGGTCTTATCACTAAACCATATTAAAAAAGGGTTATGTGATCCGTAAGATGTTAAGCAATTACTCAATTGGTATTGTACTGTCTTTATTGTCTCTTTTGTTATGGATTCTCAAATGGCTAACTGATAGTCTGGCATCAACAGATTGCAAAACGTTTATGGAGAAGTTCAATTAAATAGCTGAAAGCCAGCAAGTAGGGAAAGAGAGCAAAGAGGGTGACGAGGCTGCTGATTTACTTGAGAATCTTTATGTTGAAGATAAGAAAAGTGAGGAGAAATCAAGGAAGCAGAAAAAGAAGAGCCATTCAATTAAGACTTAGACAATTTTATGTTTGTAATATTCAGGTTTAATCAAGACTTGGACAATTTTTGCATTTTGGTTGTTTTGAATACAATAATGAATAAAAAAACAATGCAAATTAGTACATTGTTGAGCAGACTTGGATTTGCAAGTCCGAGCACCTGTTCAAAGTACCTGCTAATATCAAAAATCTAGGCTGATACCTTTATTCAGCAGATACCTTAACTTGGGTGGTCAAGTCCGAAGTCTAAATTATCTGGCGGATGTATCAAATGTAAATATCATAGTGGATATCAAAACATAATGCATAACACTTGTTTCGCTACAAATACACATCACCTAATTTCTTTTATTATTAATTTTATTTTCTCTTCATATTAAAAATATTTTATTTGTCATCTATTACATCATGATTAGAAGACTATTTTAATCTTCTATCCTATTACTTTATCATATCATTTGTAGATAGGTTACTCTTGCTGGTGACGCAAGGCAAATGAGCAAACATAGTTACAGAGGTCAATGACAACAACAAGAAAAAAATATACTTTCTGAGAACACAGATGACAAAACATGCAGGGCAAAGTGTTTATCATATTTAATCGTACTGAAGCCTTCTGACATATCATCAGTAACCACAATCACTACAGGAAAATGATTGATAGCGCAATATATATCGCTATTATGTAAAGCGTATTAAATGTCTATGGCGGTTTTCGTGTTATGCTCTATAATTGTTTTACCACAGCGTTTTTATATATATTGCGATAGCATTTTATTAGTGTTATTAATTTGTATATATTACGTTATAATTTCTTTCTTATCTAGCATTTTAATTATGATCATTATCTATTCTTGCAATCGATCGAACTTGCTAGTAATTTGGATCAACAAATATTCATAAATGTTATATTAAAACCAATTATTCAAACGAACTCAAACACAATTCAAACACACCAATTATTGAAATCAAATGTACTTCAAGTAAGTTTGTCATTTGGCCAAGCTTATTATCTTTTGATTTTCAGTTCTGTGTTTCCTCTCCAAAGTGGTGCATCTTCAATGGTAGGAACATCAACAAATACCTTGCACATTGGCCCCAAGGGGCGAAATGAACTACATCTTCTGGATTTGTTGAGAAACTTGACCAACCTGGACCCTTTCAATCTAAGAGGATGCACTTCTTTTTCTCAATATTGTTAGAGGTGTTCTGAAAGTCTACAAACAAAATTCCAGCCAATTCATCACAATTTCATTCGAAGGAAATTTATCACAAATCCATCACAACAACAATCCATGCAACATATCATTTACTGAGAGAGGTTTAGAGTCTTACCCAGGTGATAAACTTTTTGACCTCCATTCACCCATGTTTGCTTGAATATTACTTATTTGAATCTTATGCAGAGGCCGTGATGCTCTCACCATAATGTCAATCACGAGCCTTTCCTCATCTGGTCTCCATAGAGATCCATCTTTGTTAAGAACCCTCTCAACCTTGACATAAAGCAGCATTTCACCCAAAGGAATGTTGTTTACCAGCCTTTGGATTAGTCGACTGAGAACCCTCAGCAATAACTTCATCTTCTTTATTCCAAGCATAGATGTGGATTTTATCATCTTCAATATTTGTACCCTATGGATCGATGTTAAGAAACCAAAACCAACAGTAGATTAGTTATCAACATGATTAAGCTGCATCTTTACATATGTACAACAATATATTAAAATTGGCGATATTCGACAGTAGCCATCTGGTCCTCTGAATTTGATAACCTCTTGCAAAATCTCTTCTTCTCTTCTTTGCTCAGCCAATACGCAGCTGGAGGTAAGTACATTTTCTTCCCACACTCAGGTGTGTAAGTTTCTACGAATCCCATATCTTCTAAATCTTGTCTTGCTTTTACACCATCTTTTGACTTGGCATTGTATCAAGATGGAAAGAATGGCGAAACATTCTTTTCCACATGCATTACGTCAATGTTGTATAATCGCATATCCTAACTCAGAAAAGGTTAAGCATATAATAAACATTTTAAAGTTAATTTTAAAAAACTTATATATGTTGACATATTACTAACCTTCCAGTAAGGCAAGTCAAATAGAATAGACCGTTTCTTCCACCTCCATTGGTCTGTGTCTTCTTCAAAATCTGTAAGGGTAAGCTCCTCATCTTCACCCAAATCTGATCTTTTCCTTTTGCTTTTCTTCTCCAGAGGTTTTCCAAAATCATTCTTAAAATCTTTAAGCATATCAAATATCTCAGCTCCTGTTTGAATTCTACTAGCGTCCCTTCCTCCACTGAAACCAAGCCGGTAAGGATGACCAGGCCGAGGCGTTTCCTATTGCCCAAATAGACGTGCTTCCGACTAAACTTCAACCACCGAAAAGGTGTATCCTTACACATACATACATGCTTGCTTCCCTTTCACCTTACAACCAAAGGTCCCCAACAGATAATCTGATACTCAACAAGATAGCTCTAAGTGTAAAATTCTCCTGAGATAATGAGTCATATACCTGGATACCTTCATTCCACATATCATTCAGATCATCAACCAAAGGAGCAAGATAAACATCGATGTTGTTACTTGGTGCTGTTGGTCCAGGAATCAGAAGGGTTACCATTATGTTTTCTGATTTCATACACATTGTAGGAGGCATGTTGTAGTTGACTAAAAACACTGGCCATGTGCTATACTTTGTGTTCTGGATAGAGAAGGGATTCATTCCATCTGTAGATATACCAAGGTTTCTCGGATCAGCGCGAACGGCCATTTAGCATCGACTGCTTCCAAGTTAATGAGTCCACCGGTGTCTCATTGTTCCATCTTCGAAGCATTACTGAAATGCCATTGCAAATTCTTGACATTGACATCGACTAAACATCCTACTGAATCTTTCTTTGATCGGAAAATACGAGAACCTTAGCTGGAATCCCATTCTTTGTCTCACAGAATGCTTATCAAGTTCCCATCTTGAAGACCACATCTTGGGCAGCTACTCATATCCTCATCGCTCCTGAAAGAAATACATTCTTACAAGCATGGATAACATCATAACCAAAACCAAACACCTTCAAGAATTTCTTTATCTCAGATATGGATTTTGGAAGCACATTACCTTCAGGAAGCATGTCATGAACCATAGACAAAATCTGATCAAAGTAATTTTCTGAGATCCCACTCTTAACTTTTATCCGGTATAGTCCCATGATTGCTGCAACTTTGGTGTAGTTTGAGCAGTTCGGGTACAATGGAGTTTCTGCATCCTCTAATTTCTTCTTAAACTTGGTTTCTTCTTCACTTTCAGGCTGCTCTCCATTCTTACTCAAGTCTCGGACGGTCCACTGCAAAGAATGCATCTAAATAGCTCATATGCCTCTAAGTCAAGACGTTGATCATCAACTGCCTTCTCATCCTTTCTCTCCATGAATACTCCAACAAGCATTCCTCTGTACTTGATCCATACCTCTAATAACCAAATGATCCAATACTGTGCTCATATCTTGATGGCACACATTCCGACAATCGATACAAGGACAGAACATCTGCATTGGATTACCCAACCTCTCTGCTGATGCATACACAAAAGAACGTGCACCTTCCTCATACTCGACACTTGGCCTGTAATTTACATCAATTGATTAAAGTTAGATTAACATTAGATTCATAGYTGTGTTTTATATTTTGATAAAAGTAAAACGAAGAACATACCTCGGAAGCCAAACCCAAGACTTGTCCATATTATAACACCGCACACCCGACAAAACAAATCAGGGAACGTGAAGAAATAGAACAAAGTCATCAAGCTAACAAATATACTAATTGATACAAACAAACAAAATCGAAACCCCAAATTGAACGATAACCTAAGCAATTTCAAATTGAAACGAAATCGAGCAGCAATCACCAATAATAGTTTATAAACCCTAAATGTATATGAAATCGAAGAAGAAATCTAACCTTCAATCGAAAAGATTTTCCTCAGCTACGCAACAAATCGAGGTCAGGAAGCCAACAGATTTGGAAATCGTTGGCGATAGAAGAACATGCACTCAGAGAAAAATGGAGAGTAGAAGAATTTAGATTAGAAGAAGTGAGATTAGAAGAACAGCTCAAAAAATCTAAGAATCAGAGGGAGAGTGAAAATGGAGGGAGAGTGAGAATGGCGGGAGAGGGAGTCGAGGAAAAGAGKGAAAAGGGGGGGGGGGATTCTGAAATTTTCCCTAAGTGTTTAAGAGCCAAAAGTAATTTACTCTCCCGCTTTCACATTTGACATTTTACAATTACTAATGCAATATATTTCCACGTTTTTTATTTCACTATAGATTTTATAGCGTTTACAGAATCCGAAACGCTATTAAAAACTAAACCATAGCAAAATAACAAAAAACGCTATAATGCACCGCTATAAATGCCTCATTTTCCTGTAGTGAATGCTTCTCTAAGTGATATTTATTCTTATTTTTTTCACACTTTTAGACATAAATTACGTACTAGTGAAGTCAAGAGAGAATTGGCATTATCTTAACATTAGTCTCATTCACTTATTGCATTTTCTTCTTGTTCTCTGACTTGTTCCACACAACATATTTCTGCAAATAACTTTAGTTTCTCTGAAACTGAAAAATTAGAGGAATATATTGAAAGGTCCTCTGCGTTGGTCATATCTTCTAAAAATGGATCCTTACTTTGGTATAATTTTCATTAGGTTTCAGAAATGCCAAAGCACATGACTTTGAAATCATAAATAGAAAAGAAAGTTAAACGTAAGTTTATTAGTTTAACTCTTACAAAACCAAACCCATTAACCTATCCGTTAATGTCTACTGATTTCCAACACAATGATCAGTCTGTTTTTACCCCCGACAAATCTATGTCCTATAGCTTCATATGGATGCTCTTTGTGATCTCATCTTGTGTTTTCTCAGCTCAGTCAACCGTTTAACTGCAGCAGTCAGAGCGGTCTCTTTTACCCTTTCTTGAGTGTCTTCTGGCTCTCAGACGAGTCTTTCTCATTCTGCATACCCTTTTTTTTTAACCCTTGAATTTTCTTATGGCTTTCAGATTGTCTCTGAGTGATCTGTTTGTAAGTTTCTTCTGTCTCCAGCTAATTGGCATAGTCACTCTCTTTCACTAATTGAATTTTCTTCTTCCACATATCAGTCAGTTTCATTAGTATATGTTCTTTGCCTTATTCAGACATGGTAATTGCGCTGGTCAATTTATTGTAAGAAAAGGGTCCTACCCTTATGATATTATTTGCACCAGACTTTGAAGTCGTCAGTACAGTAAAAAAACAAAAGAAATAGAAAAATAAAAATATATAGACGAATCCAACTTGCTTAGCAGGTCAAGACCAAACATAGTTCCTTTAGTTCAAGTCTTACAAAACCAAGACATTTTCCAATTGCTTCATATCAATCAGCAACCAAAATCAAGAAGCTGATACAAGATATATAAACTTCACTTGTTTGAATCTTCTTCTGTCTCCAACAAATTAGCATTAACTTAGCATTTAGTCACTCTCTTTCACTAATTGAATTTTCTTCTTGCACATATCAGCCAGTTTCGTTAGTAAATGCTCTTTGCTCCACACTCCATTTTTTTTCTTCCACAATATCTTTAGATCATCTGAAACTGAAAAAGCAATGGACCAAACTCGGACATGGTTATTGCGCTGGTCAATTTATGTAAAAAGAAAGGGGTCCTACCTTTATGATATTAATTTTTCCATTAGGTTCTTTCTGAGAAAATTCCAAGCACCAGACTTTGAAGTCGTCGTAGTAAAAAACAAAAGAATAGAAAAATAAAAATATATAGAAGAATCCAACTTCGTATAGTCCAAGGTGGGAACTCGTATTTATTCTATAAACAACAAAGATAAAAACTCGTTTTAAAATCACTATTCCCATTATCGTTTACCTATATAATTCAAAGTCGTCGTCGTAAGCCACCTAATTCCAAAGAAACTTCCATTTAGAAAAATATATAATTCCAGATAGAAACATTAAATAAAATATTAAAGTGAAGGTTGGTCCAAAAAGACCAAACATGTTCTTTAGTTAAACTCTTACAAAACAAAGACATTTTCCAATTGCTTCATCTCTTAGTCTTCTTCTTCTTCTTCTTCACCATTTTTTTTAATTCACCTGCAACACAATGATCAATTTGTCTCTTTCCCAGAAAAGATCTATGTCCTATAGCTTCATATGGATGCTCTTTGTGATCCCATCTTGTGTTTTCTCAGCTAATGAGCTTCACAGACGCTGCAGTGGCACGTTTAGCTGTGGCGATCAGAGAGAACTCTTTTACCCTTTCTGGATACCTGGCAGAGAAGACTGTGGCCTTCCTGACTTCAAGCTCAACTGTAGCGGAAAATTTGCAGAGCTTAGCATTTCCTCTGTAAAATTTAGAGTCCTAGCAGCGAATTATGACTCTGGTATCATAAGACTCGCCAGGATCGATTATATCAATGATCCATGTCCCCAAGATTCCTCAAATACGCCGATTCACGATTACGTCCTTCCGTTTGCTCCTACCACCGACTTGCTAACAATTTATTACGACTGTGATGGAGACTTTTCACATTATGTTTCTACTTTTGTTAAAGAGCTTTATTGTCGGGATGATGATAGTAATTTCTATGTGACGAGAAACCTCTCGTCCCTTCTACTTCAAGGGAATACTTATTTAAACGAATTCAAGGGATCGTGCAGGAGAAACGTCAGTATTCCGGCATCTAGAACCGCGCTGAACACACTGGAGAGAACTCCAAGTACAGATAATCTAAAGAAGGCTCTTAAAGATGGTTTCGAGCTTAGAGTTAACTTAGATTGTCGGATGTGCATGGAGTCAGGGGGTGCTTGCGGATATAATCAGACACAGGCCAAAAGTGAATTTGTCTGCTATTGTATAGATGAGCCCCATAACCGTACTTGCGATTCTAGAAAAAAAGGTAAGAATATCTTACCTACATACAGTATTCTAATTTCTTAATGGTTCTTCCTCGAGAACCACCACTTGTCCCTTTTTTGATTGGATCATCTCCAGAAAAGCATTGTAGTTTCTGATTTAAAGTTCTGTATTTAATAACTAGTAAGTTCTGTATTTAGTTCGAACTAACCGTTTTTTGGTTCCATTCCATAGATCCAGGCCTCTCGACTAAAGCAAAAGCAGGTGCTTCTTCCTTCTCCTCTGTTTTCACCGCCTCTGCTTCTTCCTTCCCCTCCTCTGCTTTTATATTCTCCGGCGCCTTTTCTTCTACCGCCGGGGCAGCTTCAGGTTTCTTCTCCGCCGGTGGATTCTCATCTACGTAATAAGCCTTTAATCCAATCTCACCTTTGATTTGAGAGAAAACGCTCCTCTTCTCAAGAGGATAATAAACCATAGTTTCAAATCCAGCAGCCGCGAACGCACTCCCGGCGATCTTAACTTTCCCGAGAAACGTACTCCGTTTTCCCGTCTTCTTATCGTTGCATAGATTAATCTCAAGAATCTCCTCCCCCATAGTCGCCGCATCGTGGACGAAGAACTCGAGCTTCTCGTCCCACTGTGGATTCAGATTCTCGGAATTTCGTCTTCGTCGGCCGCCGTTATGAAAATTGATTTGACGAAGAGGCCTTTTTTCCTGTTCTTTGGCAACAACTGTTTTTGTTTACCACAGGCAACGTCATGGACTTATTATGAAAATTGTTTTTGTTTTCTTCTCTAGGCATTGCGGCTGGAGCTTTGGGGTGGGTCATGCTTATACCCGGTTTTTGCTTACTCATCAGACGGAGAAAGAAGACACGGTCAGCTCAATACACAAGCAAAGACTTGCCAATAACGTCATATTCGAGTAGAGAAACATCAAATGATCCAATGATCCAAGAAGACATCGTCGGACGGAGAAAGAAGACATCGAATGATCCAAGAAGGAGGACATCGGAAGATTCAAGACAACAGTATCTAAAGGCCCTTATTCCATTGAAACATTATAGCTACGTGGAATTAGAGAAAATTACAAAGTCATTCGCCGAAGTGGTGGGGAAAGGCGGATTTGGAACTGTTTATAGAGGAATCCTTTGTGACGGTCGTAGTGTTGCTGTGAAGATCTTAAAAGAGTCTCAAGGTAATGGAGAAGACTTCATCAATGAAGTTGCGAGCATGAGCAAAACCTCTCATGTCAATATTGTTACCCTCCTAGGATTCTGCTCTGAAGGTTCCAAGCGAGCAATTATTTACGAATATATGGAAAATGGGTCTCTTGATAAGTTCATCTCAAGCAAGAGGTCATCAAATATGGACTGGAGAGAACTATATAAAATTGCTTTAGGCGTTGCTCGTGGTCTAGAGTACTTGCATCATGGCTGCAGAACAAGGATTGTACATTTTGACATAAAACCACAGAATGTACTCTTAGATGACAATCTCTTCCCCAAAGTTTCAGACTTTGGCCTCGCTAAACTCTGCGAGAAGAGAGAGAGTATTTTGTCATTGCTAGACACAAGAGGTACGATCGGGTACATTGCACCTGAATTGTTTTCAAGAATGTATGGTAGAGTTTCCCACAACTCGGATAGCTATGGAATGTTACTTTTTGAGATGATTGGAGGAAGGAACAAACCATCAACTGAAGGCTCTGCATCGAACCCAAGCTCAATGTACTTTCCTGAATGGATATATAGGGATCTTGAGATCCGAGACAATGGAAGGCTTATAGAGAATGGCATCAACAACGAAGAAGAGGAGATAGCAAGGAAGATGACATTGGTTGGTTTGTGGTGTGTTCAGTCTTCTCCATCAGATCGTCCACCGATGGATAGAGTAGTAGAAATGATGGAAGGGAACCTCAATGCTCTGGAAGTCCCTCCTAGGCCTGTTTTTCAAATTCCCACAGCACCTCTTCAAGAATCTTCTACAATATCAGAGGATATCTCAGCTTACACAGAAGTATGTTCCATAAATATCGCATAAAGAAAGAGACCCTTGGAACCTATTAAAGAACAAATGCGGCAAAAACATTTAATCATCTTTACAGCTTTCTCTGGCATGACAAACTGCTTACGCCGTTACACTCAAAATGAGATCAAGAATTTGAGTTTCAGCAGCAAATAACCTGTTTTGTTAAAGGTCACCAGATTATAAACGCTCATCCGAAACTTCTCACTCTCAGGCCTTTTCATGGGAACAATTCACTACTTCTTTCCTAGTTCCCTTTCAGACAACATACAAAAGACTCAAGTGATTTGTATTCAAAAACTTGAAGCTAAATGTTCTTGTCCAAAAATGCTTCTCTAGGCAATACAGCCGATCCTAAGGGCAGTGCTTGAACTTAAAAAGTACTAAACTTATTAAATACAACAACCTCACCGAGACTATTAGAACTAACATTCACTATGATACGTCCAAAACACATTACACTGTAACAACAAGAAGAAAAAGATAGTGTCTTAGTTCCCAAATGAAAAAGCATGAAACTTAAATCCTAAATTTAAGCCTTTATCACCTAGCTAGCGTCTAGAGTTAATCTCTCAATTCTCAACTTCCTTGTTTAAACATCTATATTTCTAAACGCTAAATTTGCTTTGAAGAGAGACTTGAACTTGATATAGAAGAGAATGTATCAACCTTAGTCTTTGACTGATTAAATCATTGACTTTTCCAGTCTCCTAGCTAGATCCTCTTTGGTCAGCTATATATAGAAAAATGAAGACAAACAGATTTTGGAGACAGGAGATAGATAGTATGGTATAATTTAACCGGCAAGTCTTTTTCATTCTCAGTGAAGATTTAATTACATAATTTACTAAAAGAGAAACAAAACTCCATGATTTACCTCTATTTCCAAGGAAAAACCTCTGAGAAAGTATCTAAAATATTCACACAAAAGAAACAAACAAAGCCGCACTACTATTTCTACCATTTATCTGTGAATGGTAAAAAAATGTGGAATGTACAGGTCAACCTTATTGCATAACACATCTTCCCAATTTTTATTAAAACTAATTTTATTTTCTTCTTCTATTACATCATGAAATTAAATCTTTTATCCTGTTATTGTATCATATCCTTTGTAGGTGAATTAATATTCATAAGGTTTCAGAAATGTCAAAGCACATGACTTTGAACCGTCGTACTTCACTATTAACAACCCACCTTCCTTTCTCTAGTATTTTCATTCATTTCAACATTATGTGTCTGCTCCACTTGAAAATTATAGTCATCCACCTCCATCAAAAAAAACCCAAAGTATTAGTCTGGTGAATTTATGACAATCGATACCCATGATAATGTTAATCCAAAAACACAAATCGGTTTAAGTATATTCTCTCCAATCAACCACATATAAGGATTTTTAAAATATCATGTAACTATATTATATATAGTTACGAGAATAGATAAACGTTTAGGTACCCAAACAATCGCTCTTGCAAATAAACGTTAAGGTAACCAATAATCGACTATGAAATCAAGTTATTCACTTTCTTCTTCTTCGACAAAATGGCTCTCACGCAAGTCATGACGATTCTCGTTCTCTTCGCGTTGGTGTCACTGACCTTGGCGTAATCTAATGATGGCGATAAATCCTGATACTCGTCTTGGACACTGGTCTTGAACTTGCGAAAGATTACTTCATCAACGAAGTGATCTCTATCATCATATCACCCAGCGATGAACAGAGTCATAGAGATGATAGAAGGAAACCTGGATGCTTTTGAAGTGCCTCCTAGACCAGTTTTGCAATGTTCCGTAGTGCCTCATCTAGAATCATCCTGGGGTTTTGAGGAAAATTAAATTTATAAATGTTCTAATTGTGCTAAACCGGTTTTATTAATCAATTTGTGTTGTAAACCGGATTGAACCGAGACTCTCTACTATATAAAGAGAGTTTCTTTGTTTGTTTCCGAGACTCTCTACCATATAAAGAGAGTTTCGTTGTTTGTTACAGAGTGTTAAATAACAAACTTTTAACAAACTTTTTTCGATCATTCTCTCTCTCTTCTTCTTCATTTTTTTAATGTTTTCTATGTATTTTCTCGGGAAAACTAAGATGATATCAAAGCTATAATTTCGTTTTTTGCTCAAAATCGCCGATTAAATCGTTTTCTTCAGCTCCTACGATCTATTCCGATCAATGCGATGGTTTCCGGCATGAAATTGCGGCGTTCGGCTTGATCGAAAACACCAGCTCGAGAATCACTGATTCGGCAAGAAACTGTTCCGATTCAAGTTTTGATTCCAGTCCAGACTCATATTCCAGTATGATTACACGGACTATTCACATTATACTCTCTCAAATGGTGACAATCCGGGAAATGCAATCATATCAGAGATCTTAGACGGTACGAATTACTCATCTTCGAAGATAGCAATGTCTGTAGCCTTAGATGCTAAAAAAAAAATTTGTTTTTGTTGATGGATCTCTTCCAAGACCTCCTGGAACACATCCTACCTTTAGAGTATGGTCTCGATGCAATTCTATGGTGAAATCTTGGTTATTAACATCAGTTACGAAGGTGATATACAGAAGTATACTTCATTTTGATGATGCATCCGAGATTTGGAAAGATTTGATGCAGAGATTTCATGTGACAAATTTGCCGAGAACATATGCTTTAATGCAACAGATTTGGTCAATATAGCAAGGTTCTATGAATCTCTCTGAGTATTATACAACATTAAAGACTCTATGGGATGATCTTGATAGAGCAGAATGTGTCACAACGTCTCACAATTGTAATTGTTGCAAAGCAATTGACACCAAGACAGAACAAGGAAGAGTTATAAAGTTTTTGGCAAGACTAAATGAATCTTATGTAGCTATCCGAAGCAGCATCATTATGAAAAAGACTATACATGACCTTGCTGAGATTTATAACTTGCTTGATTAGGATCATAGTCAAAGAAATTTTGGAATGACCAAGATGACCTCGAATGCTACAGCGTTCTAGTTGTCTGCAAATTTTTCAGAACAGATTTCAGTAAATGCAGCTTATCAAGGGAATCAGAAGCAGAACAAGGTTTTATGTTCACATTGTGGGTACACAGGACATTCTATTGATAAATGTTACAGAATTCATCGCTATCCACCAGGCTTCAAACACAAGTAAGGAAAGATTGAACCTCCAAAACCAGTTGTTGCTTCTATCAAAGTTTCAGAGAAAAATGCAAAGGGAGGAACTAGTCAGAGTTCAATGAATATTCCAAAGATTGTCAAAGGTTTAAGTAAGAATCAGATGCAAGATGTAATTGCTTTCTACAATTCACAATTACAAGTCTCTGAGCCAGAACCAGTCACAGTTGCTTCCTTCTCAGCTGGTGACACAAAAGTTTTGTAGGCATTTTGACAGCCGCTGGAGGTATTATGGAATCTCAAACTTGGATAATAGACAGTGGACCAACTCATCATGTATCTCATGATTTGAGTTTGTTCACATCTATATCTTATGATCTGAGTTCCAATGTTACACATCCTATTGATATGAGTGTTAAGATTGCAGGTGTGATGACAATAAGATTGAGTGAACTAATAGTCATCACAGATGTGTTGTATATTCCAGATTTTTAGATTGACTCTAATCAGTGTGAGCAGATTGACAAAAGAATTAAAGTCAGGAATATATTTTGATGAACAGTCTTGTGTGATACAGGATCCTATCAAGGGGTTGAGGATTGGACAAGGTAAAATGATGGGAGGACTTTATGTGCTTGACACTACCAAAATGTTGAAAGAGTCACCAAGTTTGAATTCAGTTGGTTCTTCTGCTTCAGTTTCAGTTGTTGTTGATGCAGCCTTGTGGCATAATAGATTAGGACATCCATCTTACGCTAAGATAAATGCTCTTAAGAATGTACTTGGTTTGCAAAACAGAAATAAAGATGATAGTGTTCATTATGAAATATGTCAATTGGGTAAGCAGAATCACTTACATTTCAATTCAGAAAATAATATGACTCATAATGCTTTTGATTTGGTTCACATTGACACATGGGGACCATTTTCAGTAATGTCAAGAGAAGGATACAGATATTTTCTCACCATTGTTGATGATCACAGTCGTGCAACTTGGATCTACATGATGAAGACTAAATATGAGGTTAGTCGTGTGTTTCCAGAGTTCTTGCAGCTAGTTGAGACTCAATATGGTGTGACAGTGAAAGCAGTGAGATTAGACAATGCTCCAGAGTTAAAGTTTTCGTATTTATTCAAGAAAAAGGGGATATTTTCTTATCACTCTTGCCCGAAGACTCCAGAACAGAACTCTGTGGTTGAAAGAAAGCATCAACATATCTTGAATGTAGCAAGATCACTGATGTTCCAAGCAAATGTGCCTTTAGAATACTGGTCATATTGTATTCTATCTGCTGTTTTTTTATAAATAGGCTTCCAACTCCATTGCTGAATGGGAAATCACCATATGAGTTGCTTCAATCTAAACCTCCATATTACTCACTTCTTAAAGTGTTTGGTTGTTTATGTTATAAGTCTACATCAAAACAGCAAAGGCATAAGTTTGAACCAAGATCAAAGGCTTGTGTATTCTCAGGGTGTCCTTCTGGATATAAACGTTAGAAACTTCTGGATTTGGAAACATAAACTACAGCATTTCAAGATATGTAGTCTTCTTTGAGACTTTGTTTCCCTTTTCCAAAAGTCATTCAGCAGATCCTTTCTCTACATCTGTTCTACATACGTGTTATGGTGCATCTTCAAGTACAAGTACAAGTATATAAAAAAAAATAAGCACACCACGGTTAGTTGCATTTATCTTGCATGATGATTTTCCAGGGATTCTTGAAACCCCAAGTCCAAAGAATCTCATTGGTTAGGTTCAAGGAAGATATGGTTGTAAAATATCATGCTCTACCGCGTGGAGAGGGAAAAACAAAGCGGGTGCCGATGTACGCGGTAGTCCAGAGGATAGTTATAAGATGTTGTATTCCTATATGTACATGTTGGAGAAGGTGAATCCGGATACAGTTACGTATGTGGAATTGGATCAAGATCAGAGGTTTAAGTACCTATTCTTCGCGTTGGAAGCATGCATTAAAGGCTTTGCAGCCATGGGAAAAGTGATCATTGTGGATGGAACTCACCTTAAGCATGTGATTGGTGGAGTGCTAATAGTTGCAACCGCGCAAGATCTTGATCAGCACCACGATCTGATTGCTTTTGGTGTTGTTGATTGTGAGAAAGATTCGAGTCTTATTTGGTTTTTCAGTAAGTTTAAAACACTGATACCGGATAGTGGTGATCTAGTATTCATTGCGGATAGAAACATAAGTCTTAAAAACTCAATATGTGAGGTGTACCCGTTATCTCAACATGGATATTGTATCTTTCATATAGCTCAGAATGTGAAGAATCATGTCTTCCACGTCAACAAAGATAACTTGGGGAGTAAGTTCATGGAATGTGCAAAACAGTACACAAATATGAGTTCAAAAAAGTGTACGAGGCTTTTAGGAAAAGGTATCCTAAGGCAGGGGCGTATCTTGATAATAGTTAAGAAACTAGGAAATGGGCAAGATGTTATTTCCCAGGAGAGAGGTACGACATCTATACCACTAATACTGTTGAGTCTATTAACGGTGTTTTCAAGGATGCAAGGAAATTCTCTCTTTTACCGATGATCGATTTGATTATTGCGAAGCTATCTTATTAGTTTAACAAATATTGGAAGGCTTCTACCGAAGAACAGATGTTGATGCCTTATATTGAGACCGTGTTGCATCCTTTGTGCGCCAAAGCGAAGTTGTTGGAGGTGACTGTGTTAAACAGTTTCTTCCTTCTTTTCAACGTGATTGGACGTGATGGATGTGGTTATTTGGTTGCCCTGAAGATGAAGACTTGCACATGCAAGCGTTTTGATATTGACAAGTATTTGTGTGAACATGCAATAGCCACCCTTATGGAAGCAAGGAAGAACGCATACACTGAAATGCAAATACATGATTTGTGTTCCAAGTATTATTGGATGTCGCATTGGGCATTGGCCTACTGTAGAACGATATATCCGGTTCCTCATATGTCTTAATGGACTGTTCCTGATCATGTACGTGATATGGTTGCCCTTCTTCTGCATTATGTTTGCAAAAAAAAAAGACACCAAGTAACAAGGTTTCCATCAGCTAGAGAACACGAGCGTAGGAAAACGAAGTCTGGAGGTTTGTATTCGTGGTTTGAGTGTAGTAGTAGCCAAGGAGAGTGATAATTTATGTGTTGGTTAAATGTTGTTTGTGTTTTGTTTTGAGAACTCTGTATTACGGATTGTTTTGAAATCAGGTATTAATGATACAACTAGGTATTACTGATATAACTATATATTGAAATACAACTAGGTATTAGTGATCTAACTATATATTGAAATACAACTAGGTATTACCGATATAACTATATATATAAATACAACTTGGTATTATTGTTACAACTATTACCAAGGTAAATTACATATATATGGTTATTTTTAAATATTGAAGTTACTTATATATATGGTTATAGCTACTACTATTGTCAATTTAATTCTTAGATCTAATTTAATACAAAAAATGTTTTGTTTTTGTTTCAAAATATCTTAGACATGTATGGATATTTCCTAAACACTTAGGCCATTATGATGTGAATCATACAAAAATCGTAATTTTACAAATATTTTTCTATCAAAGTTTATTAACCTTAATTTTATTACCTATTGTAATCTGTACAACTAAAAAAAATTATTAACAACGGAGTATAACTAGTTAAACCTGAAAACACCAAAAATACAACTATAGGTAAGTGGGTATTACTAGCAAACTGAATACAACTAAATAATAATATTTTATTATTTTTTGTAGTGTGAATGCATGTGTTCACATTTGTTTAAAAAAATTAATATAATAATATTTCTTAAATTTTTTAATATATATATATATATATTAATTTGATGTTGAAAAATATAATAATATTTTCGTTTTTACCCTAATAATCATATGATCATAGCTGTACGTATCAATACATAGTAATACATAATCAGAAAAAGGCGCAAATACATACTAAACTGAAAGATTTCCCAAAGTTCAAAAACCCAACAACAAAAAAACCTGAAAATGTTCTGAAAACAGCAACATAAAACAGAAACATATGAAATTCCAAATAAAACACAAAAACACCAAGCATAAAACACTAATACCACCTTCTTAAGTTTCTTCAAATGAATGGACTATTCTTGAACTTCGAAGTATGGCCTCTCCTCTGGGTCTTCTTCCTAATCGGTGTTTTTTTCCGATTTGCCCTCACATTGTACCTATGTTTTTTTACAGCAACTTCGAAAGATGGCTGCAAGGGTTTCTTCTCCTTTCTCTTCCTTGTCTTTTTCTGCTACAGTTAGAGGCATTTCCTCATACTTCTTTTCTTCATCCTTCTCTTTCTCATCTTTTTCTTCTTCTTCTTCCTCTTCTTCCTCTTCTTCCTCTTCCTCTTCTTCTTCTTCCTCTTCTTTCTCTTCTTCTTCTTCTTCTTCCTCTTCTTCTACTACAACACCCTTCCCCATCTCCAATGCCTCAGTAGCAGCTTTCTCCTTTGCTGCTTTCGCAGCCGCCTCAATAGTTTCTCTACCAGATGATGTATACAGAAATTCCATATCATCATCATCTCTACCATCTCCATCATATCCATCAGCTCCCTCATCTCCCTCATCTCCCTCATCTCCATCATCTCCATCGTCTCCCTCATCGTCCTCATTGTCCTCATCTTTTTTTCTTCCCCTTATTTCTCTTCATCATCAGATTTTGAGGAGTACGAGTCGTCTTCTCCTAAATCTTCTTCCTCTGTATCTGGGGCTGCTGGGGCCTTTGTAGTTGATGCGACCTCTGCAAGTTTTGTAAGCTATGCAGCCTTTGCAAGCTTTGCAGCCTTTGCAAACTCTGCGACCTTTGCAAGCTCTGCGGCCTTTGCAAGTTGTGCGATGGTTACACCACCATCTCCACCATTATTGTATCCATAACCTCCACCATCATATCCACTAAAAGGATACTAATTACCACTATCACAACTATTCAAAGCATCATTCACCCCTGCCTCACAAGCGGTCATCCTTGCCTCCAAGCAATCCATCCTATCACCCATTTTATCAAACGCCTCTTGCATGTTATCAGATATCTCTTGCATTTTCTTCATAACACTCTCTATGTCAATGTTAGGAGCCACCTTGGGAACATTTTTCTCCTTCCTAAGAACCATCCCTCGACCAGCCACATCTAGTTTCAACAACTCTTCCCACCATATCCTCTTGTTCTCCACCAGACACTTATTCTAGCTCTTGAACATTGGGTCATCTATCTCATCATCTGAATCATCCTCATAGATGCGAGCCATAAGAGGTGCATCTGCATCCTCAGGTTTCAAGTTGCTCTGGATATCCTGATCCTGCGCATTTACGGTCAAATAAATGGTTAGTTGTACCTAATAATCCATAATGATACAAGTATGTATGACTGATACAACTAATTAACCCAGATACAACTACGTATCAATGATACAACTAAGTAACCCAGATACAACTACGTATCACTGATACAACTAAGTAAACCAGTAATAGACAAAAACAGATTTTTGGTACCTTGTCTTCTCCAATTGCATCGTTAATCTCTTCCAATGGAAAACCTTTCATATAAAAAAACTCTCCATTTTTGCTTGCACATCCGAGGACAGCCACTAACCGCGGTTAAGATATCTTCTCCAAACTTTTTCCACAAATTTGGAATGCACTCGGTCGCCAAAAGCTACAAAAAAAAAAACTTACATTTGATATCTCTTACATTTGCATGAATACACATATTGAAATTACAAGAAAGGTATTAGTTTTACCTCCAAAGGAATTATGAAACCCGGAAAGCACCATGTGCTTCCGGGTTTCACCTTCGTTTTAAAATGTTCCATCATATAAAATATCTCTTTGATATACTGATCAAACATGTATTTTCTTCATGGAAAGGTCTTACACGCGCCAAGATCATCCACAATCCTTAAGAAGAAAGGATCAATGACGCCATACCTACTCTGTCCACCGATTATCGTGCTTAAGAAAAAGAGTAACACCATCTTGATCCTATCTCCATCTCCTATCATGCCTTTCAACTTTTCTTTTACATCTCCCACAGAAATATCATCAACTCTCCCAAAAATCCGCTTTACAAACCGTGTATTCCCTAACTTCTTATAGAATCGTGGATAATGCTGGCAATTTAAACCGCTAATTAGGCCATGCTTCCTCAGCGAATACCTAATTGGAACGCCATTCACCAGAAACCAACACATTTTGGTATCCTTCTCCATATACACGGTCCGAAGAAGAGTCAACCACATTCCCCTCAACTTGTGGTTTTTCTCTCTAGGTATGTGCGAAATGTGCTAGAATTGAGGGTGATTTATAAACCACTTCTGTTCGTCTCTCCCAAATACGTCCAAAGCTTTGATTGTAGTGGAATCCTCAAACTTAGAGGATTTCTTAATGGACTTGCATAACTCGGTGTATGGGAAGAACAACTTCTATGGTTGAAGAGGTTTTGTATCCTCCTCATTATCCTACAAAACAAACACATATGTTAATAACAGTTGCATCTAATGATACTCAGTTGTACCAGAACCCTTAGTTCTGTTTTTCAACTAGAGGCGGCGTGGGTTCTTTCTCCGTTCGAGCCTTCTTCGTCTTCCGTCCACTTCCACTTCCACTCATCGCGAATGGCGAGTTCTGAATTGGCGGCGGCATTGTTAAACTCCGATTTGATCCGAGTTGAGTTTCTAGGGTTTTTTTTGGGTAAGTTGGGAATGAAAAAAATTGATAAATAGATGAGCTATATAAGGAGAGAGCAAAAAAAACTAGAGAGAGAGCAAGAAAAATCGAGCAATAAGAATTAATGGTGGGTTTTTTTTGGAATGTTCGAGGTCTGAATAAAAAGAGTAAACAAATAATTATTTAGAACTGGCTTTCTCAGAATTTGCTAGAGTTTGGTTGTTTTTTTTGGAAACACGAGTGAAGGAATCTCGTGTTTCGTCTATTCTTTCTTTCATTTGTTGAGACATGTATTCTATTCCAAACTGTGACCACCATCGTTTGGGGCGTTTATGGATTGTATGGAGTAATAAAGTGAGAGTCACTCCGGTCTTTAAGAGTGATCAAATAATTACCTGTTCCGTTTTACTTGATGGGACTGACCAAAAGCTTTTGGTTTCCTTTGTGTATGCTTCGAAGTTTATGGAGGATAGACGAGTTTTATGGGAGGATTTGAGAAATCATCACACTTCCCCTATGTTTAAAAATAAACCTTGGGTGATTTGTGGAGATTTTAATGAGACATTGGAAGTGGAGGATCATTCTAAATTTCCATAGTGGTGTGCTTTCGGGAATGAGAGAGTTTCAGGATTTGGTCCGATTTTGTTCTCTAACAGATTTGGCTTCTCAGGGTCCTTGTTTCACGGGGTTTAATAAGAGAAGGAAAGACTTGATTTGTCGAAAACTTGACCGATTTCTGATCAATGATGCATGATCAGCGGTTTATGCTAATTCGTATTCTGTTTTCGAGTCTGGAGGTTGCTCTGATCACTTGAGGGGTAGACTTATGCTCGCCGAAAATCAAATTTCAACTCGCCGGTCATTTAAATTCGCAAATGTAATTACAACTCTCCCACAGTTTCACGCCTAGGTAGAGAGTTTCTGGCAGGCAACTAGCTCGCTTTTTGTGTCTTCATCAGCCATGTTTCGTTTTTCGAAAAAACTAAAGCTGTTAAAGGAGCATATGCGAAGATTAGCCAAAGCAAAATTGGGAGATTTATCGAAAAGAACAAAAGATGCTTTTGATGATTTATGTATGAAGCAGGAAGCGACTTTCGTCTCTCCCACGGAGGAGAAAATGGATGAAGAGGCAATTGCTCAATCAAAATGGCAGCACTTAGCGGATTTGGAGGAGAGATCTCTCAAACAAAGGTCAAAGCTTCATTGGTTGAAGGTGTGAGAAAGAAATTTTCATCATTCAATTAATCAGAGAAGAGCTTTTAATGGTATAAACGAGATCAGGGATTCGAATGGAAACTTGCTAAAGGAAAAATCGGACATTTAACAAGAAGCATCTCGTTTCTTCGAGGAGTTTCTTAATTGAGCTTTAGGTGTTCAGAGGAGGACCCAAACTTGTTGGTTGCAGTTGTATCTCGAGAGGAGATTCCGATAACTCTTTTCAAAATGCCACATACTAAATCTGTAGGACCAGACGGTTGCACAGTGGAAATTTTTAAAATAGCTTGGGGTTTAATTGGTAATGATTTTGTTGCTGCGGTTCAATCTTTTTTCCAAAAAGGATTTCTTCCTAAGAG
Organism: Boechera stricta; assembly: GCA_018361395.1. Taxonomy (NCBI): domain Eukaryota; kingdom Viridiplantae; phylum Streptophyta; class Magnoliopsida; order Brassicales; family Brassicaceae; genus Boechera; species Boechera stricta. Next base: position 18,156,351 of record CM031539.1, on the reverse strand, counting down.
AATTAATTCTACAATACTGGCTCTGATTCCCAAGAAAGAGGATGCTCTAGAAATGAAGGACTACAGGCCGATTACATGTTGCAATGTCATATATAAAGTGGTGTCGAAGATTCTTGCAAATCGTTTAAAAAAGTTGCTCCCACGCATTATTTCTTTAAATCAATCAGCTTTCGTGAGTGAAAGACTACTTATGGAGAATGTCCTTCTTGCATTGGAAATTGTGAAAGACTATCACAAGGATACAATCGCCTCACATTGTGCTCTCAAGATCGACATAGCAAAGGCTTTTGAATCGGTTCATAAGGATTTCTTGTTGAATACTCCTGAGGCTTTGAACTTTCCCTAAACATTTATTTACTGGATTCGTCTTTGTATTACATCAGCTTCCTTTTCAGTTCAGGTGAGGTGGTTAGTTATTTTGGGAGTAAGCGAGGTCTTCGACACTCACTATCGCTTTATTTGTTTGTAATCTGTATGAATGTTCTTTCGCATTTCATTGATAAGGGAGCTGTGGAGCAGTCTATAGGCTATCATCCTCGTTGCAAAAATATTCAGCATATTCATCTCTGTTTTGCTGATGATCTCATGATCTTTATTGATGGCAGTAATCGTTCAATAGAGGGCATTGTTACAATCTTCAATAACTTTGCTTCGAGATCAGGCTTGAAAATTAGCATGGAGAAATTAACTATATATCTTGGGGGAAAGTTGATTCATTCACCAGCTGACATTTCCACAAGGTTTGCTTTCTCACACGCATGACAAAAGATGATTACTCTATTCTTGTTGAGAAGATTAGATGTAAGTTTCGATCTTGGACCATTCGTTTTTTTATCTTTTGCTGGTAGACTTCAACTTCTCAAATACGTGATAATAAGCCTGGTCAACTTTTGGATGGCTGCATTTCGATTACCAAAAGGGTGTATTGATAAGATAAGCAAGCTTTGTTCTACGTTTCTTTGGTCTGGACCTGAATTGAATTCCAACAAGGTTAAGCTCTCATGGAATGATGTTTGCGTCCCATTTTCTGAAAGGGGCCTTGGAATTAAGCCTCTAAGTGAAGCGAATAATGTCTGTTCCTTGAAGCTCTTGTGGAGAATTTTATCTTGCCAACCTTCTTTATGGGTTCGTTGGATGTGGCAAAATCTTATTCGAGTATTTGGATGCTAAAGGATTCCACAATGAAGGGTTCTTGGATCTGGCACAAGTTACTTAAATTTCAGGATTTGGCAAAGAGGATTTATAAGATCAACGTAGTAAACGGTGAGACAACCTCATTTTGGTATGATGATTGGTCTTCATTGGGTAGACTGACAGATTCCACAAGACCTCGAGGCTCAATTGACTTTGGTATTGGTTCTACTTTGATGATTTCGGATCTGCCTATATCTCGCTGTAGAAGGCACCATCGTATTACTGCTTGGAATGCCATTGAAGAAGAAATATAAAAGCTTCAGCTTAGACAAGTGACTCAAGGATCGAATATACATCTTTGGAAGTTCTAACAAGATGCTTATCGAGAATTCTTCTCGACAAAACAAACAACAAATCTGATCCGAATTCATAAGCCTTGTGTGAGCTGGTATGTAAATGTCTGGTTCAAATATTATATTCCCAAATTTTCTTTTCAGGTTTGGCTTGCTTTTATTAATCGTTTAATAACGGGAGATAAAATCAATCTTTGGAACTCAGGTTATAATTCAACTTGTCTTTTCTGTCGTATGAACAAGGAAACGAAGGAGCATTTGTTTTTTGAATGTAGCAACACCTCAACCATCTGGGATGGATTATCTCGTGCACTTATGGGAGCATCTTTCTCCACGGAATGGAGTAACTTATGTCACAAGGTTTCTCATTCGGTATGTGTTTCAATCATCGTTCTATCATATTTGGAGGGAGCAAAATGCTAGAAGACATGGTGGGAGCTGCTATCATCTAGAAGACTGTGCAAGCTAATTGATAAGGATGTGCGTAACCGAATCAACATAATTGACACCTCGTTCGATCCACGCCTACAAGACTGCTATGTCACTTGGTTATCGCTAAGAAGTTTGGTCTAAATTCAGCTTTATCAATATCTCTTCAGATTTTCCCCTGTTTTTTCTACTCCAACTCGAAACGAATAGCCAGTACTCTTTTTTCCAATTGTTGGTTTATTTTCCCAAACAAATAAACCTTATTCTCCACACGGGTTTTCCACTTTTGGGTTTTAATGAGGTTACTGTTCGTTTCCAAAAAGGAGTTGGATTCGATCTTTTGTTCTGCTTAAAGTCAGCCTGGGCATGGGTACTTGATACCCGCCCATTACTTGCTATCCATTAAAGTCAGCCTGTTCCTTTATCACTAAGCCTTTAAGGCTTTTAAAAAAATAGGCCATTTCGGCCCATGCCCAGTCGAAACATAAAGAACCCTAAAGCCTTAGCCTATGACTCATTGACTCTCAGTCTCTCAATCTCGCATCTCTGATTTTGTTTCTATTGATGTTCTCGGCTTCTCTGCTTGTTCCAATTTCTATTGATGTTATCGTATGTCTTAATCTTGGGAGATTTGATTGATTTTTGTTTCTACTTGACCTTTTGTTAGCTTCTAGATTATTGATTTGTAATTGATTTTGGTAGCTTCTTCTCAATTTTATATTTTTTCGTGCTCTAAATTTTGCGAGAATCTATATGTTGAACCAAGTTTTTTTTAGGTATAGCGATGATGTAGATGATGTGGGTTGAGCACGCGAGGCTCTGCTTAGTACCTTCCCTATAGCTGATTCTCACTTATTATTCTTTGTTAATTGATTTGAGTTTTGCATTCCGTAATTCTTTTATTTTCGTTTCTGATTTCGATTGAAATGAAGGAACGCTCTTGTGATTTTGGATTTTACTAATTTGAATCTTGAATGATTGCAGACTTTTGACATTGTCAGTTCAGGCAAGTTTGGAATTTTGCTGGATTCAGGGGTTGTGGTTGGAAAATTGTAATGGTTGAGCTCTTTTTTGGAGGGAGATTTTAAAGAATATTTTGGAATTTTTTGTTAGTGAGTTTTGAGAATCGTTTGCGAGTTTGAATTTTTTATTTGGGTTAACGGTTGTGATGTGGTTTCTGGTTTGCAGATATTGAATATCAATTGGTTCCAAAAGCAACCCCATGGAAATGATGAGGTATGGTTTCTTAGTCTTGCCTCCCATTAGGACTTGTTTTCTTCTCTAGAAGTTGATTAATATACCCCGGACGTGATATTATTTAAATACTCTAGCTTATACATACAATAGTAGTTTTTTCTTATTTATTTAGTCGTTAGGCTGCTCTTTACCTGTTGCATATTTTCTAACTGCTTAGCATCTTATGTGTTTTCAGGTCAGCTTGACACTGAACATAACAGCAGACTTGGAATCAGTTGAATCTGTTACAACCACTACAAGAAAATGGCCAGATAGCGAGGACTTTTGAGAGGAAAAATAAATTGTCGCTAATTTGCGAGGAAATATAAACAATTTAGCGAGGAAACACACATTCCTCGCTAAATTGTCGCAAAAAATTTAAATTTGTGAGAAAATAGCATGGAAACCTAATTTGTCTCGAGAAAACGTCGGTACGTATGTAACCGTTGCGTCGTCGAATTAGCGATGAAAACAGATGCAAATATGACCGTTACAATGAGACCGTTATATGGATGAAAACAAACACACATTCCTCGCTAAATAGTCGAAAAAAAATATGTTTTCCTATAAATGCAACTCTCTTGAGTTTGAGTAATGATATAGCAATAGCCAAATTTTCTTACATAATTTCTTTCTAAATTTTCTTGTATTTCTATCGATAATGTCGAATTTTCCTTGGTCCGAAGAAGTTGATACGGAAAAAATACCAGACGTGGACTTAACGATGTCCGAACTCAAGACTGTTGTAGCGGGTTGGGATGCGGAGAGGGTGTAACATCCGTATCCCAAGTCGTATCCTTGTAATAAAAGTTATTACATTTCTTGCGGTGCAAGTTGTTATTTGATGTTGTAACAGTCTTGCACCGTGTTGTATTTGTTCCTGAGAGAATAAAAATAATGTGGAGCTCGATTAATAATTTGCGGGGATAGGATTGGTTTGACGGATCGGGAATGTCGTTCAGAACCAATTTGGATTAATTGGTTTGGAATAATGTTTCTGAAGGAATAGTATTTTTGGGAATGAATAGTGTAATTGCGGGATGAATAGTGTTTGCGGAAATGTGGGATGAAATGTGATATGGATAATATCGAGCTCGATTAACGCCAAATGGGCGTGTTTGGAGTTGAAGTGATCAGGATTGATCATTGAATCAGGCGGTTTGGATTGTTTTACGAATTAAGCGGAAATTCGGGAATTTTGGGAGAGACGAAATATTTTTGTGAGACGGAGAAATGTCTCGGGTGATTTGGGAAATTTGATGGAATTATTAAACCGAATGGGAAAAATTAATTGTGAGAATTGATTGTTGCGGTTTAGCGGAATCGGATCGGTTCGGTTTAATTTAATTAAACCAACATTCATATACATATATGTGTATGTATATATGTATATACATAAATATATCCTTCTCTTCTCCATAACTCTCGGGAGACTTCTTCTACCTCCTAGAGAGAAGATATTTTCGAGCCAAGGGAGAAAGAGAGAAAGGGAGAGAGAGGGAAGAAGAAGGAGAAGAAGGAGGAGGAGAAGGAGGAAAACAGAGTTTCTGGAGAGTTTTGCAAGCGTCGTTCGGAGTATCAAACGAGCTCGGATTGGTTTGAAATTTGGTGGGTAAGTTCTTCATGGTCTTAGTTGAATTTCTGCCAACTTTCGTCAAAAATTATCAAGTAGTTTAGGAGTTACGGATTTTCTCCTAAGACTGCTCTGTTTTCGGACTGTAACGCTAAACCGTTTTCGGGTGAGTGTTTGAACACTCGAAACTTGTCCGTTTGAGATGAAAATTGGTATATAGATTCTTGAGGTTCTTATATTGGATTTGACCGGAAGGATCGAAGTTTTGTTGGTTGGATTAAGAGTTACGAACGATCTCCTGAAACCGCTTGGTACAGAAGGAACCTGTGACCAGTCTGGTGACGGGAAACGTTTGAACATCTTAATCTCAACCGATTGAGCTGAGTTTTGGTAGATAGGTTGTTGAAAGGCTTATCTTGAGTTCCACCGAAGGAAATTGCGAAATATGATCTAGGGAAAGAGATATGGTTGAGTGATTAAAGCCCTGTTTTTGAAAAGATGGAATCCGGTTTGGGGGTTTTGAGTAATCCGAGTTTGATTACTTGTTGTCACCCTTTGAGAAGCGTTTTGGTGACTTCTTGTTAGGTGTTTTGGTGATAACTTGGTGGTTGGTTGAGTAGAAGCCAAAGAGAATCAAGTTTAAGGCTTGAAGCTATCAAAAAGGGGAAAGTGTGCTCTTCATTACGTCAAGGCAAAGGTGAGTGCGCGACCGTGGTTTATCTGTGTGATCATTGATTTATCGTGATTGATATGTGTGTTAGGACTTGACCATATGGGTGATTTATGGCTTGTCCAAGTTGTGTGTGTTTGTGTGTGATGGAGCTCTATCATTCCTTGTTGATTGCTTGCTTGTGTTGCTTTTATTTCGGTAAAGAGAAGTCATAGGTTGTGGAGCTCGTGGAACCAAGGCCGAGGAGAAGAGGATGATTAGGAGTTCCTTGTCGAGTTTCTTTTTGGGTATTGGATGGTTGTTCTCATGCCTTGGTGATTGCTGTTTTGGGACTCCTAAGTTGTGTTGTATAATGTTAAGAGGTGTGAATGAATTGTTGCTTTGATGGGTTATGAAAGTTGTTGGTTTGTTGTTCGTTGTTGATGTTTTGGTCGCAGGGAAGGGGGATCGATCGATCAAGGGGTCGATCGATCGATCCAGTAGGTCGGTTAAGGCGTCTAGAATTTTCTAAGGGATCCGATCGATCGATCAGATGGGGCGATCGATCGATCATTAAGACGAAAATTTGCCGTATGGGTTGACGATCGAGCTGAGCGGTTTAGATCGATCGGTCAGAGGGTCAGATCGATCGATCGTAAAGGTGATCGATCGATCCATGTTTTAAACCTAATTATTTTATTTTAATTGAGATGTTAGTATTTGACTTGGATCGCAAGAAAAAGGGTTTTACTCGAATAGTTTCAACCGTTTTAAGAAAAGTTTTAAAAATTTCGTATTTTTATGACTTTCGCGCGTTTTCCGTTTTCGTACTCGGAATGGGGCATGTCAATTTGGTATCAGAGCTGTAGCGGTTCTAGGATGCTGTGAGTGTTGCTTGCCCTGTGTTGTTTGATTGATTGTTTGTATGTGTGATTTTTGATATGTGGTTATGTGTGATATGATTGCTTTGGGGTTGGGCTAGAGATCATCCTCTTCGGCCACGTAAAAGGTTCCACGGTAAGACTTCTTTCTTGTGCTGTTTTGTTTAGTTTTGGGGTATTGAATGCTTGTTGCTTGTGAAGATGTCAAGAAGTGGAAGTGATAGAGGGGGAGTGGCGCGGGAGCCGGCTGAGCCAATATAACAAGCGGACCCTCGGGGTGAAGACCAAGTGGTGGTCGAGGATGTTGCTGAGGCAGGAGATGGTGGAGCTGCAAAGGATGCGGCTCAAGCGGCTGAAGGAGAGTCGCGAGTACAAGGTCAGCAACAAGAGGGTCCGAATCAAATGGAGCAGGTGTTGGGCTTGTTGGCTCGATTCTCGATAGCTCAAGGCCAGGTAGCATTAGTTCGGCCATCTGAAGTGAGTGAGCCGCCGAGAGCGTAAACCCAGAGTATGGGTGGCTCGAGACTCGAAGAAGTCTCTTAGTCGGGAAGAGTGGCGAATGTCGAAGAGTCGAAAAGGAAGTGGGAGTACTTCTAAGAATGCTTCTAAGGCAATTTTGATGTTACGGGTGGAAGTGAAGGTCTGATTGCTAACGCCCAAAGTGGCGAACACCAGGTTGTGTTATCACGTAAGCAAGTGGGGCACATTAAGATTTTGTGTCCGAAGTGCAGCAAGGTGGAAGAGGATCAAAAGCACCACCACCTGCTGGCGCGGTGACTCAGCTACTTTTTCGAACATCGAGTCGGGAGAGCCGTAGCAACTCCAAACCCACCAATGGTTAGAATTTTCTTATCTGGCCGAGTTATGTGATGTGTTTATAATTATATCAGTGTTTTAAGTGAATTACGCCATTGGTGTGCATGGGGTCGCATGGGTTTAAATTGATGAGTGGAGTCGAGATTGGAAAGAAATTTCCACTCAGAAATGTTCTGAGGAGATGAAGCGATCTCAAGCATCACTTGTAGGGAGACGACATATGTGGAGTAAAGTGTATTGGCTAGAAAGCCAACGTGTAGATATCTCGGGGAGTTTTAGAGGTGAGGAATAAGTTCGATGAAGAGCTTCCTTCGATGTCATGCATTACGGATTAAGTGGTATTTGGGGAAGTGTTTACGCAGCGCTGGTGAGTCAGTTTATGATTGGGAGTGAGAATTACCAAGTTCGAGTAACTGCGCAATGGGAGGATCGATCGATCCACAGATGACCGACTGATCCACGTGACGACCGATCGATCCCTTATGCCGGTTATGCTGATCATGATATTTGGGAAGAGACGATCATCTCGCGGGAGACGATCGACGTGTACTGAGTTTAAGATCGACGATTCATGGAAAGATCAATCGATCGAAGGGGTGTGGTGATACGGTTCGTTATTCAACCGAGATCGACGATCGGGACGATCGACGATCCTAGCTGAAAAATGGATTTCAAAGTGGTACGCAGGCGAGGTCGAGGTAATCGCCTAAAATGCTCGATATTGCCTGACTTCGCCTCTCGACTCATTAGAGTAGTGACCGTATGATAGTGAGTATCGGCGATCTCGAGGATGATAACGAAGTCAAGGAATCTCATTCTCGTGTCGAGTGTAATTTATGGATTACGTGTCGTGCATCGATAATGCGATGACATAAGTATGGGCATGAGCAAGTGATGTGTCGCAGTACATGGTATGTTGCTTCATGTTCTGCTTGACACACGGTGGTATGTCATGTGTCGAGCCGAGCGTGTTTGTCCATCTGGTCGGGATTTCGGGTTTAGTCATCGATCTTACTACGTGGTCGCGGCCGATGATCGCGATATTTAATCCTATTGACGAGTCAGGGTCGTGATATAACCTCAGTTGACGAGTCATCGTCGGGTGATATAACCTCATCGACGAGTCAGTTATATGAATGCGACTTACGACGCGGTTCGTGATTATCCGATAATCCTAACAGTGGGTTTTTAACAGATACAGGTATCCTGATCGTAGGGTGAGATCTTATGATCTCGTAGGGTTTTACTGATTAGATACAGCGTATCCAGACGTTCGTGTGAGATCTTATGATCTCGAGTGGTTTTACCGATTGCAGGCATCCTGACGTAGCCTTCTGTGAGGTCCTATATTGATCTCGTGGGGTTTTACTGACAGACATTACGCGGTATCCTAGATCGAAGTCTGAGTGAGATCTCATGATCTCGTGGATGGTTTACGACAGATATGCGCGCCCTAGATCGGTAGTGCAAGGGTCCTATGATATCGACCTCACTTATTAAGATATTAGAACTCTCTCATTGATTCTAATGTACTAGGTCGCTGACCCACTTAACCTCGCTCAACCGGTCGATTGGATTTCGACGGTAGCCGTGTGACCACGTAGATCTTCGAGATTTGACAAACCGGGTGCTATGAACCGAGTACGAACAATACCGAGTGTGATCGATGGCTTTGGGCTTGACGCAGTGCACCGCCTCGGTTGAAAAGGGAAGTCCCGCACGGGTAATGGGCGTGACGCGCACCGCCGGGTTATGTAAGTACGGCTGGGTTGAGTGAGGAATGAGTACTGATATACTGGTGATGAGTTTTGGTCAGTTGAGTCAGGACCGCTGGTATTATAATTGCGGTACCACGCATCGCCGGGAGTAGCTTGTCAAGCAGCGCCGCTAATGGCAAGTAAGTGCACTGGGAACGATCTAAGTGACGCATCCGAACCTGAGTTTCGCTGAGGTCAGATGTGCCGCCAAGGGTGGCGTATGCACTTACAATCGGATTTTTAGCTCGATCTAAGCGTGACGAGCTCGAGCACTCGAGGAATGTCGAGGCTCGTGTTCGCTAACCGACTTTGTGGAGCGATGATGCGCATGCCTCGGTTAAGTTTGGGTCAGGCTCTAATGCAGCATGGGAGCGGTAGCTACAAGTACCGATAAAGAGATGCTCAAGGGAAAGATAAGATTTGATAGGCTTCTAAGGACAAGTCCAGTATTGCCTCTGAATAATGAAACCATCCTTGGGAATGGCCTGGGTGCCCAATGCCGATGGAGCCGGAGAGATATTCTTCGGAGGCACATCTGTCGATTCTCTACTCATCCTCGGCGACTAAGATATACCGAGACTGAACATTATCTGGGTTGGGATGAAGAGAGGTGTTGGCTAGGGAAACCTAACCAGTTAGTAAAGTTGAGCATCAAGTCCCGAGCGGGTATTACAGAGTTTACCCATTCCTGAGTGGAAATGGGACATGGTTACGATAGATTTCGTAGTAAGGTTACCGGATTCTGGAAGAGATGCTATATGGGTAATGATCGCCGACTAAAGTCTACTCACTCCTCAGCCATGAAGAAGATGGGGCTCGAAGCTTTGCTAGAGGTACATCGCTGAGATTATGAGACTATACGGTGTACTCGTGAGCATTGTATCACATCGATATTCTGGCGAGAATTCTAGAAGGAGATGGGTACTAAGGTACACATGAGTATAGCGTATCATCCTCAGACGGATCTAAGTGGATCGCGTGAACTCGTAGCAGTTCGTGGGCTGGATGCGATGAGCTGACTTGACGCCACATGCCAAACTCAAGTGGGGGAGTGAAGCATATTGACAAAAGTTCTGTGCAGAGACTCCAGAGAAAAATCGGAGTCTTGGAGATTAAAAAGGAGAGAGGAAGCTCCTAAGATTAAAGTCATGTGGGAGGATGTTGGGGCTGACGAGGAAAACTTGGGAACCAGAAATGAGGATGGAAGTGTGATTCTCCCAAGTGGGTTATACGGCTGAATAAGCCTTGAGATTCGAGGACGAATCTAATTAAGTGGGGGAGAATTGTAACATCCGTATCCCAAGTCGTATCCTTGTAATATTATTTTCGCTGCAAGTCTATTTGACGTGTAATGCCTTGCACGCGGTTGTATTTGTTCCCGAGAGAATAAAAATAATGTGAGCTCGATTAATAATGGATAGATTGGTTTGACGATCGCTCCGAACCAATTTGATTAATTTCGGAATGTTTATGTATGAATAGTATGAATGAATAGTAATCGGGATGAATAGTGTTTGACTGAAATGTGGGATGAAATGTGATATGGATATCGAGCTCGATTAACGGCCAAATGCGGGTCAGTTGCGGATCAGCGATTGATCATTGAGAAGAATCCGAAGGCTGGATTGCTTTTACTTGAATTGCGGAAATTCGGGAATTTTGGGAGAGATATTTTTTGTGAGACGGAGAAATGTCTCGGTGATTTGGGGAAATTTGATGGAATTATTAAACCTGAATGGGAAAAATTAATTGTGAGAATTGATTGTTGCGGTTTAATAGCGGAATCGATCGGTTCGGTTTAATTTAATTAAACCAACATTCATATATATATATGTGTATGTATATATGTATATACATAAATATATCCTTCTCTTCTCCATAACTCTCTGGAGACTTCTTCTACCTCCTAGAGAGAAGATATTTTCGAGCCAAGGGAGAAAGAGAGAAAGGAGAGAGAGGAAGAAGAAGGAGAAGAAGAGGAGGAGAAGGAGGAAACAGAGTTTCTGGAGAGTTTTGCAAGCGTCGGAGTATCAAACGAGCTCGATTGGTTTGAAATTTGGTGGGTAAGTTCTTCATGGTCTTAGTTGAATTTCTGCCAAATTTCGTCAAAATTATCAAGTAGTTTAGGAGTTACGGATTTTCTCCTAAGACTGCTCTGTTTTCGGACTGTAACGCTAAACCGTTTTCGGTGAGTGTTTGAACACTGAAACTTGTCCGTTTGAGATGAAAATTGGTATATAGATTCTTGAGGTTCTTATATTGGATTTGACCGGAAGGATCGATGTTGGTTGATTAAGAGTTAACGATCTCCTGAAACCGCTTGGCAGAAGGAACCTGTGACCAGTCTGGTGACGGAAACGTTGAACATCTTAATCTCAACCGATTGAGCTGAGTTTTGGTAGATAGGTTGTTGAAAGGCTTATCTTGAGTTCCACCGAAGGAAATGCAAACATGATCTAGGAAAGAGATATGGTTGAGTGATTAAAGCCCTGTTTTTGAAAAAGATGGAATCGTTTGGGGTTTGAGTAATCCGAGTTTGACATTTGTTGTCACCCTTGAGAAGCGTTTTGGTGACTTCTTGTTAGGTGTTTTGGTGATAACTTCGGTTGGTTGAGTAGAAGCCAAAGAGAATCAAGCTTAAGTGCAAGCTATCAAAAGTGGTGCTCTTCATTACGCAAGGCAAAGGTGAGCGCGACCGTGGTTTATCTGTGTGATCATTGATTTATCGATTGATATGTGTGTTAGGACTTGACCATTGGGTAGGTGCTTCGTCCAAGTGTGTGTTTGTGTGTGATGGAGCTCTATCATTCTTGTTGATTGCTTGCTTGTGTTGCTTTTATTTCGTAAAGAGAAGTCATAGTGTGGAGCTCGTGGAACCAAGGCCGAGGAGAAGAGGATGATTAGGAGTTCCTGTCGAGTTTCTTTTGGGTATTGGATGGTTGTTCTCATGCCTTGGTGATTGCTGTTTTGGGACTCCTAAGTTGTGTTGTATAATGTTAAGAGGTGTGAATGAATTGTTGCTTGATGGGTTATGAAAGTTGTTGGTTTGTTGTTCGTTGTTGATGTTTTGTCGCAGGGGATCGATCGGGTCGATCGATCGATCCAGTAGGTCGGTTAGGCGCCTAGAATTTTCTAAGGGATCCGATCGATCGATCAGATGGGCGATCGATCGATCATTAAGACAAAATTTGCCGTATGGGTTGACGATCGAGCTGAGCTTAGATCGATCGGTCAGGGTGATCGATCGATCGAAGGTGATCGATCGATCCATGTTTTAAACCTAATTATTTTATTTTAATTGAGATGTTAGTATTTGACTTGGATCGCAAGAAAAAGGGTTTTACCTCGAATAGTTTCAACCGCTTTAAGAAAAGTTTTAAAAATTTCGATTTTATGACTTCCGCCAAGCTCCGTTGCACTCGGAATGGGGCGTGTCAGAGGGCTGCTGAGGAAGAACAATTTTCAGAACTGATGTCGCTTGTACAACAACCAACATATCCCGGAGAAGGTTCTGGTGGAAGTCCTTTAATTCCGGGTCCGGCTCAAAAGATTCAAGTGGCGCTTAGAAGGAAGAAGAACAAACACCCTTCCACAATTAACAACCTCGGAGAATCACTCCCTACACAGGAGGTGATGAACGTCATTACGGCGGAGGACAATGGAGGGGACAATGATTTTGAGGTGGAACCATGTATAACCGCAATAAAAGATATTCGTCACGAAGGTTAGAAAAAATTAAAATATTTTTGAATTTGTTATATATGTTTAAATAAAATTACTAATTATTTTCCTGTAGCGATGTTACAACAAATTCCGAAAGATTTTCCTATTTGGACCCCGATAAAGGAAATATTAGATGGAACCAAAAATTGGGGAAAGATTCATAAGGTTAAAAAAAATATTTTAATTTTCTTAATTAGTCATAATATTTAATATCACATTTTATGGAAAATTTGGTTTTTTTTTTTTGTAGGTTGTCGTAATGATAAAATAATTAGAACCTAAAGGGTTAGGGGATATGATGACCACATTAAAGGATCCAACTGGAACTATTGGTGCCAGCATTCATCACAAAGTTTTCTCCACTTATGGAAATGACATAAAAGTTAGAGCTGTGTTCGTATTACAGAAGGTAAGTTAATATAACTTTGTGATGAATGCTGGCACCAATAGTTCCAGTCCGATTTTTTAAACGCAATAAAATTTTTGCTCAGGGCATTTAGCCGTTGTAGGCCACGGAAAATCCTCACTATTTTCAGTTTACCGAGGATTTAGCGACAACTATTAGAGACAACTTTGCGAGAAAAATAGTTTGCAACGGCTAAATCATGACTCGGCCCTGAAAAGTCAGAATAACATCACATAGCCGTTACAATCCTCGCAAAATCCTTGCTAATTTGACATTAGCGGGGACTTAGCGAGAAAAGTTTGCTAAAATTAGTAAATTTTAATTTTCGGGTTTAGATTATTAAAATCTGTCTTATAATGAATAATTTGTTGTGTAGCTATTGGTGCATTTTTCCGTGATCTTTGTACAAGATCGTTCACGCGAGCCAGTCTTCATCATTTAGAGAGGCAAATCCCGGAAATTATCTGCAATCTGGAGAAGATTTTTCCACCTTCATTTTTTGATGTTATGGAACATCTTCCTGTGCATCTTCCGAAAGAAGCATTACTTGGGGGTCCAGTTCAATACCGTTGGATGTATCCATTTGAACGATATATGTTGCACCTAAAGAAGAAGGTCAAAAATTTAAGTCGAGTTGAAGGGTCTATTGTGGCACAAAGCATCAATGAAGAGGCGTCGTATTTCTCTGAATATTATTTTCCCCCACAAGTTCAGACTAGAGGTCGAAGGCCTCCACGTCACGATGATCGAGAGGAAAAAGCTAGCTACCCTGTTTTTGTTCCCAACTTGTTTACCCAGGTAAATTAAATACAAAAAATAGACATCAATTAAATTTTTTTAACAAGGACACACAGATGAATTTATGTTCACTAACATTGTGTTTTTCCACCATCGTATTTTAGGTTGGGCGACTATCCGGTAAAAGTACTAGAAGGAGATTAACACTTGATGAACATAAGCACGTCCATATGTATATATTCACCAATTGCGAAGAGATTATTCCCTTTGAAAGGTAAGTATTATAATGAGTTTAATAATTTTGTCTTCTCCTACTAATAAGACTAATTCAATTATCACAGGATATATATGAACCAAATACGTACGGCGTATCCCAATTACACGGAGCAAGAACTAAATAAACTAAAAGAGACAGAGTTTTCAGATTGGCTCACATATTTTGTAAGTGGATTTAACCATTGCTAATCATATATTAGGTTTTTAGCTTACCAAATGTGTCTAAGATGTTATATGAAATTTTTTTATGTATGCTATAGTCAAAAATGAAGCATCATTGGGACACCAAATGCCAACTTGGTTAGAAGAGATTACATTGACGCTATTTTGTAAGTCATATCCGATGTTCTATACGGGATATGCTTACAAAATTCGAGCGATGGGAAAAAAAGAGCAACATGCATTACGGTATATGTTCAAAATCCGGTGACATTATATACTCGCATTCTCCGTGAAATTTTGGAGATTCATTACCCTGGGATGCTCGACCTTCGATATGTTTTTATGATTGGTATGACCCAACAATCGGAACGAGTGTTCGCTATGATGAATTTGGAGTTACCAAAGATACATTCAAGGAAAAGATTACAAAAGTACGATCCATTTATCCTCGCATCACAGGCACCAAGTATGCATCTGTATCCGCTTGAAATAGAAATGATCCTGGATTACTGTAACATCTATCGCCTCCTAGAAACAGGGTGTTAGGATTTCGATCAGAGCCTATGCACAAGACAAATTCGCCGTTGATGTACCTGATGTAGTAGAGGACAGAGAAATGGTCGTAACGGAAGACGGGGAAAATGATATTTATGATGATTCGGAAGAGGAACATGGTGAATTTGAGGAAGATTCTGATGCAATACCATCAGAAGAATCATATTCATCGGAAGAAGATTAGTGGGATTGATATTTGTCATATATATGTATTAGTTTTTTATATTTTTATAAAGTTTGTGATTTTCGTTCTATTTTATATAACTATGTTTAATACTTGTTTGCTTTATATGCCAAGCATGAGTTTATTAATTGTTTGATTAATATGTCCCTATTTATTTTTTGAGATTAAACGTTCAAAATTTATTTTTTCTTTTTTAAAAATCATAATATGTGAGAATTTATGATTGTAAATCATTTATGTTTGTGAAATTATGAGAGTATTTTTATAAATCATATTGTTGAAAAGAAAATAATAATTTAAAAATAATAAATATCTAAAACTTAGCTACTTAATTTTAGAGGCAAATTTATTAGAGATTGCGAGAAAGGTGAATAATATTTTTATTTAGCGACGACTTTCAGAGGAAAACTTAATTTCCGAGAGATTACGAGGAATATTTTCGTCCGTAGATGATATAAAACCTAATCGATACTCCCTTGTTCATTCAGCCGCTAACGTTTGAGAAAAAAATTCGCGGCCTCCACGATCTTCGCCGCCTCCCCGCCTCCTCTCGCCGAACACACATCGCCTCTCGCCGGATCTCACCTCGCGCGCTCTCTCGCTTGCCATCACCTCTCTCGCCCGGCTCGCCCCACTATGTAGTTTCAATTAGGTTAGATTTAAAGTTTGTATTATTGTTAGTTATTTGATTTAGTGTTTGATTAGGAATTTGATTAGGAATTTTGGAATTTTATAATTGAGTTGATTAGGTTTGATTAGGATATTTGAGTTTACAATTGTATTATGTGAGTTTGATTAGAATTTAGGAATTTTGGATTAGTGATTAGATAAGAATTTGTGATTAGATTTTGATAAATTGTGTAAATATATGATTTGGGTTTGATTTCGATTATGTTTTATGATTATGGTAGTTAGGATTGTTTGATGGAAATTTAGTAATTAGTTTAATTATTTATGGATTTAATTAGATTAGTTTGATGTATTTATTTTATGTTAATTAAGATTTTGTTAGGAATAAAAAGGATTTTAATTAGTGTTTTGGTGTACTAATATGGATTTAATAAAATTTACACTAAAATTTTAGTTTGATAAATTTATGATTAAGACTTCGTATTTGAAACTTTAACACTTTTTTTCCAATTTGTCTAGGTCTTCGTACAATGATTTTAGGTCACAACAAGGTGCTGCTAAGACGTCATCTGGACATCCTTCTCGCCTGCCCGAGTCGCAACTGGCTCGATGAACATCAACATTCGGCAGCTTCTCAGCCAGCCAGGAAGAGAAGTACTTCCGATCCTTCATCCTAGAAGACCTCCTGGGACACATTGGTACACAGCCATTTCTAATATAATTTTTTCATAAAGTTTTTATTTTCTAATGACATACAAGTCATCTTCCACAGCAGAATAACTTGTTTACATGGTTTCATGTAAGTATTTAATTCTGAAAATGATGTTTGTTTTAATCTAATCAATGACCATTTTAATTATTTTTTGTAGCAATCGCATAACTGGCATGAATCTCATACGAAGATGGTGAGAGCTGAGTTCGAGCAATGCAAGGATCATTTCAAAAATCATATGCACAAATGGAAGATGTGTTGGAAAAGAGGAGAAGAAAAACCGACGATCTAAACGAGGATGTGGGATTGGATTCATACGGTATCGGAGCTCAGCATCGTTACCAAGGTCTCCGACACGAACTCAAAGAACCGCTTGAGTAGCGTGGGGGAGTACGCTCATAACAAGCGTTCGCATTTGATTCGTGATGTCTAATTTGGTATGTATTATATTTAGATGTTATTTTCGTATCTTACTTTTTAAGTTACTACATACTGGGTTTTGTTTTTTCGGAGGAGGCCGGTGGTGTACCACCAGACCACGACTCTTATGCGTGTTACACACACCAATAAGAAAACCGCCAAATCCAAGACAAACGGATTTCAGAGATTATCGAGAATGTCGAGATGAAGAAGTTGAGCTGTTAACGAACTTTCGAGGGTGAGAGTGTCGCAGGTTCATGTTCTATTGACCTGCCCCCACATGAGATTAACGCCTCATCCTTGAGGTTAGTAAGACTTTTGTAGATTAGTATTTCTTCATTCATATATATTTCTCCAAATCTAACTTTATTTTATCTCCACGCAGAAATGCCGAAAAGAAAAGGGACGTGTTATTTTTAGCAGAGTTCTTGACTCGCAGTACTCACCGAGAGCTCTTCTTCATATGTCGATCAGGTTCCCGAAATGGTTGAACGGCTCGTGAACGAGATGGCGCAGAAGGATGCGAGATGCAACTCGTGAACGAGAAATTGGCACGAAGATGAAGAGAGCAATCTCAAGTCATCTTTGGAGTATCGAGTGGTATTGTGAGGCAGCACTTTCCTCCTCCGCCGAACTAATGATCTTTATATTTCTCCTTCGCTTAATGTTGATATGATGTAGAACTTAGACTTAATGTTTATAATATTTTCAATTGTACTTTGAATTTTAATTTGGTTTATATGATCAGTTTAATTATAATTTCTTATTCAATAGTTTTGTTTAATTTAATTAAAAACAAAATGAAAAACATAATTTAAAGATTTTAAAAATATTATTTTCCGTCAATCCTCGCTAAATCGTTGCAGCGATATAGAGTATTCGTCGCTAATTCCTCGAAATAATACGCTTTCTAAATACTCGCTAATTCCTCGCAAATAATATCCTCGCTAATTCCTCGCAAATATCTTCCTCGCTAATTCCTCGCAAAATTTTCCTTTCTAATTCCTCGCAAAAAATTCCTCGCAAATTCCTCGCAAATTTTTACTTGCTATTTCCTCGATATTATCAACGATTTATCGAGAATCTGAACAGTAACGACGCCGATAAGGGAAACTCTTCGCTAAATGATCGCTATAGCCTATTTGCGACAGATTTTAGAGGAATATTGTCCTCGCAAATCAGCCTATTTCTTGTAGTGAACACTTCAAAAATATTTTATATGTAACTGAAATAACAGATTTTTACGTTTATGCTATCTGTCAAATGCCTTAATGCACTAACATGTCATTGTAATACAGAAAGGTATCAATCCAAATGAGTGTGTTATTAACCAGAAAGGATGCAATCAAAACGTCTAAGTCAAGCCAAACAAGTTGTAAATGGTGAAACTACCAACCTAGCAAAAGAGAATCAAAAGCAAGAACATGATCTAAAAACAGAACAAAAAAGGGGAGAAAGCAGCAGGAGACAAATAACAGGGCAAAAACAGAGTGAAAACAGAACGCAGAAAACAGAGATAAATCGAGAACAAACAGGTCTTAAGGATGGGGTTGGTCAGTCTAACAACCTAATCTAACCAAGGGCTTAACAAAAACTATCTAGCTAATCCCTAGACAATAGATTCAACAGCAGCTAAATCCACTCTCGTGGTAGATAACCCCAAGCTAAACTAGTTTCAGACCCAAATCTCTCTGACGAAATCTAGCTTAGCAGGCACTAAGATCCAACCTATTTTAGCCAATAAACACCCTAGACATCTAATCTCATAGGCTAGGAATGCAAATCTCTGGAATTAGCTGGTTCAGCATTTCATCAAACACCTTCGGGTGTGGAAAACCTATGATCTAATCTCAATGATCATAGAGAAATTAGCAGTAAGATCACTAATCCAGAAGGGATTTGCCTCAATCTAACCCCCAAACCAGTAGAAGATTAAGATTCCGAGCCTAGACCTAACCCATCCTTAAGAACCCTAGAAAACTACTCACATCATGATGATCATCAAGCAAAAAACTCGAAATGAAAATAACTTGCATAATAAGAAAGATAAGGAGGAGAATAGAAGGATAAAGATTCAAACACAAATACTGGGTGATTGAGAGATATATGATCCAAGAAGTAAGAACGATGAACAGATGATAAAAAACTTAAAAACATGATCCCCACTAATTACATACTGAGTATTTATAGTCTTAGTTAAAAACCCTAAATTTCAAAAAGACAAAATAGCAAATTATTGAGACTGGGCAGGCTCACTGAGTGGGTGGTCGAGCCCATGAAATCTTCAAGAGATTTTATCGACCAGCCTACTCGAGTGGCCTGGGTCGAGCCGAAATCAAGACTTCATTTTTGTGGACTCGAGCAGGCTGAGTGGATTGTCGAGCCGATTCCAAGACGGCACCTTTGGCTCGGCTCAAGGCTCGGTTGGAATGGGTGGAGCCGACTCAAGCGGCACCTTTGGCTCGGCTCGATGTGGCTCGAGTGGCTCCGAGCTGACTCCAAGACGGCATTGGCTTTGCCCGGTACTCGAGTCATGTGGTCGAGTCATCCATCTCGGCCTCAACAGCTTCAATACTCCAAGTGCACCAAATGACTCTAAAATGCAGAATGTATGCAAACCTAATGCAAAATGCCCTAAGTATGCAAAACTAGACATAAACGCTAGGAACATGCTAATAACAGAGGTAAAAAGGGTGATAAATGCATGCTAAAACCGTGTAAAATATAGACATATCAGTAACTCAATAACTATGTATGTATGTAATATTCAGGTTTAAGTATGTATTATTCAGGTTTAAGGTTTTGTATGTATGTATTATTCCGGTTTAAAGTTTTGCATGTATGTATTATTCAAGTTTAAAGTTTTTAAAACAAGGCAGGTAATGGTAACTTACATGTGGTATTGTACTTGCAAAAAGTAACAAAAGTAACCCCAGATCAAATTTTAGGATACTTGTTTGACCATTACAAGTATTAAGCCAAAACATCCCGGCGGGTACAAGTATTCCAAAAATAGCAAGTACACGTGAAAAGACCTACCCCTTTTTTTTTTTTTTTTTACGTATGATCGCATCCTCCTTCGACCGACATCGACAGAGGAACGATCGATCTATGGATCGATCGATCTCGAGACTCTCTGAGCTCTCAAAAATGGCGTGATCGATCGTTTTGCCAGGAACGATCGATCTTGATACCCCACTCGGCCGCAGAGCACATCCAATCGAACTTAGGATCTTGCCAGAACGACGATCTCTACCCAAAATCGACCTGAGGCTCTCTGCCCAAAATCGACTCAGATCGATTCTTGCCTAGAACGATCGATCTTAATCCCTGGCTTCGCCACAAAACGATATTATGATCGATCGATCCTATGGATCTGGCCGATCCCTTCTTGCCCGCAACTCAAGAACAACACTAAGCAAGCCACAATTCACTTCAAACACATCACAACAACATCCAAAACTATTTTAAAGATACCGTTATGCATCATATGGTTAAATCATTAGCATCCTAAGAACACAAGTCTATAAACACACACAAGATCACAAAACACAAGGAAATCAAAACCCAAAAACCTTCAACCCCGAGATCATCCCTTCTCGGCCTTGGTTCCACGCTCCACATCTAAGCCTTTTCTTTGTCCTTACCTGCACCAAAAGAGGCGTAAGCATTGATAATGCTTAGTGAGGCGGTCCTCCGCCTCACGGCCATGAACACATATAACCAAGAATTATCGCAACCGAAATGTACTTAAAGAATAACCAAAACACATACCGTAATAGCTCCATTACACAACACACAATATGGCTAAGCCATGATTCACACCCAATGGTCTAGTTCCTACACAATAACAATCACGAAAATCGATGATTATATATGGGATGCATACTACGCTTTCTGACGGTTTGAACAAAGGAATACTTTGGCCGGCTTCTAAGCTTACTTCTTCTTGGCTCAATTCACCTAAAATGCCACCTCTTGTCTAGCAAGAGACCAACAAACAAATCAATTGGATGATCATTAGATCAAAACCCTTTGAACTTCGGTACCCTAATCCCCAACTTCGGATTCTCTTTCAAAACAGAGGCTCCGGTTGCTCATAACTTAATCTCAGGCCATATTTTCACAATTCCTTCAGGTGAACCTCAAAGACAACACCAGAACTCATCTACCAACTTTCACCCAAAACTAACAAGATTTGAGTGTCCAAACTCTCACCCAACTCACTTGGCCATAAAACAGAGTAGTCTAGGGAGAAAATCCATAACTCTAAACTACCCACAAAACCCACGAAATTTGGTAGACAAGTACACAAGAAGGAAGAACTTACTCCAATTCTCAGCTCAAACCGAGCTCTCTTGTGGTCGATCAGCCTCTCAAACTCAGCTCCAAACTCTGTTTTCTTCCCTTCTTTCTTCTCTTCTCTTCCTCTCCTTCTTCCCTTTCTTTCCCTCTTTTCCCCTCCTTTTCTCTCTTCTTTTCTCTCTCTCGTTCCTTTCTTTTCTCCCCGAAAGAAGTTTCAAGAAGCCTCAAGAATTATAGAGAGAAAGGGGAGATATATATATGTATATGTTGGTTTAATTTAATTAAACCAAACCAATCAATTCCACTAAATGCAAATTAAATTCTTTTCTTAATTCCTTTCCACACGGTTTAGTAATTCGTCAAATTCTCAAATCACCGAGACCTCTTCCGTCTCAAATATATTTCTTCCATATCGTCAAACCCGGAATTACCGCTAATTCTAAAGGGATTCCTCAACAACGATCGCCTTTGATCGTTTCACCTCATTCCGCCCAGGGCCGATCAAGCTTAGTACGTTCCATACTGGTTCCATAACATCCCGGTTTACATCTCAAGATCCCATATGGTCCCCGGCAAAACCGTCAAAATCCAATCGACCGGATTGAGCGAGTTAAGTCGTCAGCGACTAATACATTAGAATCCATCGGATCACAATATAAGTGAGATCCATCAAGCGACCTAGTGACTTATGAACCCATCGCCCGGATCCAATATCTAAGGCCAGTGAGATCCCGGACCCATGGTTCACATCCATTAGGATTAAATGCCATATAATCTAATCAAAACCACCGGTTAGGATTAAATGCCTAATCCTAACCAGTCATTAATCTAACTAACTCTAATGACCGTCATTAGGATTAAATCACCCATAATCGACCGTCGATAAATTAGGCGATCTCAATTCTGACCGACCATATGGTAGGATCTGTTGGCGTAAACCCAAAAATCCCGAGGCAAGAATGAATACTCGATCCCGACTCATGAAATACCACATCATTAAATGCATCGATACATGAAATCATCATGTACTCGACTCGATCATGAAATCTCCCATCATGTATTATAATCATCGATCCATAACACCATCATATTAATAATCATCGTCAAATACATTATCCAGGGTTCATTACAATATGACATAAAAGCAATTCATCGGCGGACAGGAACACGGATGTTCTGACGCCCGTGCTTCAGCAGTTTAAAGTCACATCATACAGCTGTTTTTTTTGTTTGAATATAATTTAACATTCATACAAAAAAAATCGAGCAATAAGGTTCGAATTTAAGGAAAAATTTGGCGGTTTCGATTTCGTTTTCGAAATCATGTAACGGGCGAATATGGAGGAAGAAAAGTTTAGTGGGTCGTGGGTTATAAAAAAATATTATTGCTTTACCCGGTTCTGATTTTGGACGACCCGATTTTACTGGTTTTATCCGATTGGACTATGGTTGGGTCGTAATTAAATCAAAAGGGATTGGATATATTTGTAATTTAAACGTTTTTGAGTTAAAAAATAAATACAAACGAAATTCAATTATTGTTTAAGGGCAAATATAATGACTTTTTTATTTTGAGGGCAAAGTAGCAATTGGTCCTTGTAAGTGTAAATGTTATTCGCATATAAGAAATAGAACACTTATATCACTATTGAACTTGAAAGCCCTCAGTTACATTTTAGTGATGGTGTATATTTATATATTGTTTTCAGAAAGAAAAAAACAATAAACTATCTCATTCCCTTCATCATCTTCCTCTCGTCCAAAAGTAAAACAAGGAAAAAAACAGAACATTGGGTGATAACAGAAACACATACAATATCTGGTGGGTGAAAAGGCTTTCAAGCTTCTCTTTAACCGTTCAACTTTTTGATATTTAAGTCTTTGACGTTGTTGAAAAGCTCTAAATATATATTGTTGGAGCTTCGCTGCTTTAATAAATAACAACATCACCTCCTTAACCATCTCCAACCATCTATACCATGTTCTTCACATAGATCAAACATCTAACAGCGAACATCAACTGACGACACTTCATCTAAAACAAGTTTAATGTACTTCGTTGAATGGATATATAAGGATCTTGGGAAGGGAAACAGTGGAAGGCTAATATAAAATGAAATCAGTAGCGAAGAAGAGGAGATAGAGAGTTAGATGAAATTGGTGAGTTTGTGGTGTATTCAGTCTTTCCCAAGGGCGGATCTAGAGCTTAAGGTGTGGGTGCAAGTGCCTCCATCAAAATTTTATATAAATTTATTTTTGTATGTAAATTCCACACTCCAAATTTTTTCTGCAATGTCTTTAGTTTTTCATTAGGTTTCAGAAATGACTTTGTATCTGAAACTAATAAAGACTCCAAAATTTCTGTGTCTTTCACTATCCTTCCTTGACTTTGGGTCAACTAATAAAGACACCAAAGTCTCTCTGTATCTTTCTGAAAATAAGGTTTGAAAAGAAAAGTAAAACAAAGAAAGTAAAACCAATCTCCATAAATCCCCAAAACCCTCTCAACAAACAAAGAAAGAAAAAAAAAAAAGGCTTAATTGTTGTCATTTGAAGTCTTTCGTCAAAACCCAATGTCCATCTCTCTTCTATTCATCACCTTCGTCGTCTTCTCCGTCGCTGGCTTCCGGTCGTGCTTCTCCGCAGATCAACGGTACGAGAAGTGCCTATCGACTCTGAGATGTGGATCTACATCTTCGGTGTTCCCGAACATCACGTACCCGTTCTGGGGAACTGACATCGACAAACCCAGTTATTGCGGCCGGTCACCGTTCAAACTCTCCTGCGAGGATAATCAATTCTTAACTCTAGCGATCAGGGATCTCACATTTCGCGTTGTTTCCGCTAATATGAGTGATAAGACAATCACCGTTGCTGATGAGAGTTTGTTAGACGGTCGTTGCCCAAAGATTTTGAACGTCTCCGGGTATGATCGGTTCACATTAAACCCTAACACCCAGAAGATCTCTCTATACGATTGCCCCGATCATCATCCCCCAATAAATTCGCTGTCAAGTATTTCTTGCCAATCAAGCTACGACGACCGTCGGATAACATATCATGTCTTTGGACCGTTTAGTCCTGCCCGAAATTGTACTAAGGCTGGAGAAATTCCGATGCGTGGGTCTGCTAAGAACGATCTTCATCAGGCGAATTACTCGAATCTAGCATTGAAGACGGCTTTGGAACAAGGGTTCGATTTGAAATACAGTATAGAAAACAAAGTTTGCCAGGAGTGTACCACTTCCGGTGGGATTTGTGGTTCGGACTCAAAGTCGGAAACTTTCCGATGTCTGTGTGAAGACAAGCCTCACCATTCCTCCTGTGACATTAACGATGGCAAAGGTTAGTCCATTTACTTCTTTCAGTCCCAATTTTCCTTCTATTCTTGGGATTACATTTAAGATTAGTTCCATCGGATTGGATTCTGCACATAAGATTTTAGAATGTATACTTTGGACCAATTGGTAGAGAGACTGTTATCGTAATTGACCAAAACTTTTAATAATCTTTTAAAGACATATTTTGACTTTTCCAACATAGAAAATTGTTATCGTGTCTTGTTTTCCATTTATCATTAATCATTAAAAAGATGAAAAAAGCGACTTTTTAATTTTCATGTGTTTGAAGTTTCTGCTAGTAGACCGACGACCCTAACCGACCCTCTCTTGAAAAAACAAATCTCTTCTCACAAACTCCATTATACTGCCATTACAATGACTTTTCCAATTTTTATTTTCTGACTAACAATAATTAAGAGCACTATAAATCCATTAAAAAAATTTTTTTTTTTTTTTTGGGCTCATCTTCAACCTCAGAGGCTCCGAAGAGACAAACTAAAAGTTTCTGTTTTTACCGTTAGTATTATACTCTTGCACACACTAGTTGAACAAACTATAACTCTCTCACCCACTCCTTTGAAATTTTTTTGGTTTGTTTGTTCTCTTCTTCTTCTTACCCTACAAATGGATCCCCCAACTCCAAGTTTACTCTACATATCCATCTTCTACTTCACAATAATAGCAATTCAAACCCTCTCTCTTGATCCAAAGTCAAGGCTTGTGAGCCGAAATCATGCGGCAGAGGTCCCGAGATCTCCTATCAATTCTATCTATCCGGCAAGCAAGAATCCTTTTGTGGTTATCCCAGTTTCGAATTCACGTGTGATGATGAGCAGAAGCTCCCTGTTCTCAGGATATCCGGTGAGGAATACCTCATCAAAAACATATCTCACTTCACACAGTCGTTTCAGGTCATGAACTCAAAGGCGTCTCATGATGATCCATGTCCCAGCCCTCTACATAATCTTACCCTCCATAGGACTCCTTTCTTTGTGAACCCTTCTCATATCAACTTCTCTATACTTTATAATTGCTCCGATCACCTGCTGAAGGATTATACGACATACCGTCGTACTTGTCCTGGCAACACGTGTCTTCTTCGATTTTTTGGGGTCTTTGACAGGCAGAATCTGGAAAAAGAGAAAAAAATTGCATCCCTGTCATGCCAGAAACTAGTCGATGTTCCTATTTTAGCTAGGTGATGGGTATGAGTTATGTAGAGATTTTGAAGAGGGGTTTTGTTCTGAATTGGGCCGCAAACAGTTGCTCCCGCTGCATTAGCAGTGGCGGGCGATGTGGAACTGATCAACAAGAATTTGTATGCTTGTGTACTGATGGACCGAAGATACATGATACCTGCAAGAATGGTAAAGATTTGTGAAACAACGAGTATATAATCTTCTGACATATTATTATTATTATTTTTGGTAAAATGTTAAGTTTTATACCATTTTTAATTTTTGACAGAAGTTACAGAGAATACGAAGAAGACAGAAATAGTAAAAATAAACTAAGACAACAAGGAAACATAATCTAATGAAAAAGAAAATACAACAGTAAAAGAAGCAGAATCTGGAATGCAGCAAGTTACCACGGGCACTGACTCGATCTATAATCGCCCTCAAAATTCCTGAACAATCGAAACCTACAGATTCCTGAGGTCCTCCAAATCCTAACCTAGCAAGAGAAACCAAGCAGTCCAGAAGCAAATTCTACTAAGCCTCTAGCGAACCAAACCTTTGGAGAAAAACAGCTACAGTCTTCTGAAAGAAACTCAAAATCACTTGAAGAGAAAACCGTAAAACTCCGCTTGAAGCCGATCGCGATGCTGATTATTAATGGCCCTTTTAATGGCCCACCAAACATCTTCCCTCTTCCTTTGACCTAGCCCATGGAGCCCAATAACCTTGGTCTCACGCAGAGACTGCTCTCAACTTCTATCAATCCGATCGTCACCGGCAGAAAGAAAGCGGATAGGCGGTGACCGGAGCGACGATCTGAGGTGTGGAGGATGCCGACGGAAGAGAAGGCTGGACCACGGCACGGTTAATCGGAGCTCGACATCTGCTGGTGGCTTCCGCTGCTTCCCTGGGGATGAAGCTTTCCGGCGGTGGCTCAGAACACATCAATTTCACGGCCGCGGAGAGGAGGTGGAGGCATTCGGCTGGCCTCACCAGACAACACACCACCGTCCTCTAGCGGTGACGAAACCAAGAGCTCGCCGGTGCTCCTCCTTCTCGATCTGCCCAGAGAAAGACACGACTCCGACTGCTGCACGGGACTCGCCATCTCCGAAGGAAAGCTCCACCAGAGGAGGAAAGCTTCAGTAACTGCAGGACGAGATAAGTGGTTTCACCTCTCTCCCACGGTTGGGTCTACCGCCGGCGAAGAACGAGCAAGCGAAGGAGCCCTCCCCAGTGCCGGAGAGGCCACCGGAGAGGTAGTAGAAGCAGCGACGGCGGCTCTGTTAAGGCAAAGATTTAGCCCCTTTTGACATATTATTTCTTTCTTCTTTGCTCTATTTTTCTCACTAGCTCATTGCATAATTTGCATTACGGGTATTCCAAATTCTAGTTGGTTAATGGAGTCTCTAGTCAGGCCTCAGTCTGTGTTTTAGCGTATGCTCAAATCTGAAATTCGCTGATTATTGCCGTCTTGGCTTGTTCATTTCTATCGCAGGTAGTTTCAATTGGAGGCTAAAGATTGAAATAGGTAGGAATCTTTCCAGGTTCTGTTTTTGTAAAAATGGTCCTAGAATTAGTCTATACTCATAGATTTTATTATGATTTATACTTTAAATTTAAAAACATCATAAAATGTTTCCACTTTGCAAAAGAAGGCCAAAACGTTTTCACCTATACTCTGTTTTTTTTTTTCTTTTCCCTCTGTTTCAAGTCTTACAGATTCTATCTTGTCCAACTCAGGTGTTGTCATTTGAAGATTAGTTTCATCAAATGTATTCTGCACGTACACTCTCGTTTTCTTTCCGAGCCAGGCTGAACCAAATCTTGGGTTCTTTTATGGGTCATTACTATGTATTATAGGTCTCGTTTGTTTTTTTTTCTTACTCGGTCTTTGATGAAACTCCAAAAAATTAGTGGGGATTTTACAATGAGAAGGCTCCTGAGTTTCTAGTTTTTTTTTTTTTTTTTTCTAGTAGCATTCAAAGTTATGTCTTCAGTTCCAACCAGTATTTTCTTGATGCAGGCCACTCTGTTAAAGCGAAAATAGTTGCTCACCCTTCTCCGTTTTGTTCACCAAACCTGATTTGATTAACATAAGTCTTATTAAACCATGTTTGTGTTTCATCTCTAGGAATCATGATTGCTTGTGGATTTCTGGTGGCTACGCTTATAGCCGGAGGCTTGTTATGTGTCATCAGCCGGCGAAGGAAGACATCAGATGATCTGAGACAACAAAATCTAAAGGCTCTTATTCCACTGAAACAATATACCTACGCGCAAGTAAAGAGAATTACAAAGTCATTCGCCGAAGTGGTTGGGAAAGGCGGATTTGGAACTGTTTATAGAGGAACCCTAGCTGACGGTCATAGTGTTGCAGTGAAGGTCTTGAAAGAATCAAAGGGTAATGGGGAAGACTTCATGAATGAAGTTGCGAGCATGAGCAAAACTTCTCATGTCAACATTGTCAACCTGCTTGGATTCTGCTCTGAAGGTTCCAAAAGAGCAATTATTTATGAATTTCTGGAAAATGGGTCTCTTGAAAAGTTTATCTCAAACAAGACCTCAAAGGATATTGATTGGACGACACTTTACAGTATTGCACGTGGAGTTGCTCGTGGTCTAGAGTACTTGCATCATGGCTGCAAAACAAGGATTGTACATTTCGACATAAAACCACAGAATGTACTCTTAGATAACAATCTTTGCCCCAAAGTTTCAGACTTTGGCCTCGCTAAGCTCTGCGAGAAGAAAGAGACTATTTTGTCATTGCTAGACACAAGAGGTACAATCGGTTACATTGCACCTGAATTGTTTTCAAGAATGTACGGTAGAGTTTCCCACAAGTCGGATGTGTATAGCTATGGAATGTTAGTTCTTGAGATGATTGGAGCGAGGAACAAAACATCAACTGAAGACTCTGCATCGGACCCAAGCTCAATGTACTTTCCTGAATGGATATATAAGGATCTTGAGAACCGAGACAATGGAAAGCTTATAGAGAATGGCATCAACAGCGAAGATGGGGAGATAGCAAGGAAGATGACATTGGTTGGTTTGTGGTGTATTCAGCCTTCTCCATCAGATCGTCCATCGATGGATAGAGTAGTAGAGATGATGGAAGGGAACGTCAATGCTCTTGAAGTCCCTCCTAGGCCTGTTTTTCAAATTCCCGCAGCACCTCTTCAAGAATCTTCTTCAATATCAGAGGATATCTCGGCTTACACAGAAGTATGTTCCATAAATGTCGCATAAAGAAAGAGATCCTTGGAACCTATTAAAGAACAAATGCGACCAAAACATTTATTCATCTTTTCAGATTTCTCTGGCATGACAATCTGCTTACGCCATACACTCAAAGATGAGATCAAGGATTTGAGTTTCATCTGAAACTAATAAAGACTCCAAAATCTCTATGTATCTTTCACTATCCTTCCTTGACTTTGGGTCAACTAATAAAGACACCAAAGTCTCTGTATCTTTCACTATCCTTTCACTGTTTCCACTTGCTTCTTATCGATTTATCTCTCCTTCATTTTTCTCTCAACACAAGATCTCAAACAAATCATGTACCTTCAGAGCAGAATCCAAGCAGGATTTTCACTGAAGCTAAGTTTCAGTGTGGGAACATCACCGTTGGTTTCCCCTTCTCAGGAGGAAATCGTCCCCAAATTTGTGGTCATCCATTGCTGGAGCTTCACTGCTTTAACAACAACACCTCTATAATCATCTCAGACCATCTTTACAATGTTGTCCATATAGATCAAACATCTAAGACTCTTAGACTTGCCAGAGCAGAGCTTGAAGTTCCTTTTTGCAATGCTACATTCACAGCCACAACCTTGCCTCCCGAAATTTTTGAGCTTTCACCGACCTACAAGAACCTCACTACTTTCTACCTCTGCGACCCTAAGCTTTCTTACGGTTCAAATTATACATGTCCTGGTAAAGGCCCTACCTCAGTTTCTCAAAACCTTCATTATCGTAAGTTCTGCAATGACAGTTTCACCATTAACGTTCCAAAGAGATTCGTTCCAGAAGAGAAAGAGTTGAACATGATCAATTTGGAAAGTGCATTACGAGAAGGGTTTGAGGTGAAGGTGAAAATTGATGAGAAAGCGGGTCAAGAATGTTCATCCTCTTATGGAATCTGCGGCTTCGAAAATACCACACAGGTTTGGTGCAAGGAAACCTCATCATCAGGATGCAATACGCTCCTGCCTCCATCCATCTGATGGTAAGTTCCTTATACATCTTACACTGAAGTCGCTGTTTACACTGAACTCAAAAATCTTTAGACCTTTTTTTCTCTACCCTCTCACATATAAGTCAACAAGCATAATCCATACAAGAAGAAGATACTTTCTCAGAAGTCAGAACACATTTGAAAAAGCATGAAACTTAAAGCCTCTTTCATCTAGTGTTGAGAGTGAATCTCTCTCAGTTCTCTGTAAACTGTAGGAAAGAGAGATGAAAGTGTGTATTAACAAACGCATTTAAGGGATTAGAGCAATGGAAGCATGAACACATAAATCCCCTGGTTTTAGTTCGATGACTACGTGTATTTGTCTGATTCATTGCTAAACCTTAATCCTTGTTCTTCTTCGAACATCCATATATCTAAACACATAGTTTAATTTGAAGAGAGATTAAAAAGTTTGATCTATAAGTGAAACTTTCAACCTTTCTCTGACGTAGCTGGTGAAAAACTGATCAATTTAGGAGATAGGAGATAATATGGTAGGGATTTACCGGCAAGTACCTCTCTCATTCCCACTACAGACTTAAACTCCTCTACACACAATGACCAATATTTTTCTATATCAATTTCGTTTTTCAGCGTCAACTAATAAAGACAAGTGTTAAAAAAGTTTCCAAGTCTCTCTGTATTTGTCAGTTGTCACTATCCTTTCTTGGTCCTTCACGACCTTCACTGTTTCAACTTGCTTTTTATTGATCTATCTCTCTCTCTCTTTGTTTCCTCTCAACACAAAAAAAAACTGTTCCTAGATCAAACTGATCATAGATCTCAAACAAATCATGTACTATCACCCCACTTCTTGTCTGTTCTTTTTCTTCCTCTTCTCCTTATTTCTCCTTCCTCCTTGTTCTTCAAGTAAACAAGAACTTGGCTGGTGCGAAGCTATGTTTCAGTGTGGGAACATCACTGCTGGTTTCCCCTTCTGGGGCGGGAATCGTCCTGAACATTGCGGTCATCCATGGCTTAAGCTTCACTGCAACAAAAACATCACCTCTCTATTCATCTTTACAAAAGAGTACTCTGTTTTTCATCTAAATCAAAAATCTAACGCTCTTACACTTGCCAGAGCAGAGCTTCTAAGCTCTTTTTGCTCCTCTGTAGCTTCGGAAACCTACTTGCCTCCTGGACTTTTCGAGCTTTCGCCAACCTACAAGATCCTAAGCGTTTTCTACCACTGCAACTACCCTACTCATAACCTTTCCAGTTATAAATGTCCTAAGATAGGTCCAATCATAGCGTCTGAAAACCCTAAATATCATGAGACCTGCCGCAGCGTTTCGACGTGAATGTTCCTATGAGTTTCGTTCCAGAAGAGAAAGAGTTGAATATAACCAATTTGGAAAGTGTTCTAAGAAAAGGATTTGACGTGAAGGTGAAGATCGGTATGAAACCGTGTCAAGAATGTTCATCCTCTCATGGAATCTGTAGCTTCAACGAGACCTGGCCATATAAATTTAAATGCATTCAACCACATCCACCAACTGGTAAGTTTCTTATCCATCACTCTCATTACATATCCATTTCTTTAACAACTTATACTGAAGTTAGAAGCAACGATAAATGCAGTATGAGCATCGTTATATTAAATGGCTGCTCAGCCATACCATAATATTATTCTATCATATAGTACTAAAAGACATGCATGAAACGCGTGTCCTTTTCTAGTATATTATAATCTATAAGAGTCTAATATGATGGATCGTATAGCAACCCTTTTTTTGGCTTTGGATCGTCGATCAACTTGAATGACCATCATGAGCCTGTACCAAATATAGCTTAAAGAAAATAAATAAACAGAGAACATAAAGTCTGTCAAAGTAAACTAATACTGACATCCCAAGTCTCCACTTGTGTCACTATCCTCACTTGACTTGGTCCTCAGACACTTCACCGTTGCCACCTCATCTTTATGCTTATCTCTCTCTCTCTATAATTGTTTACTTCACTTCCTCTGCTCTCCTCAACACAAACCAAACCCAGAAGACACACTGTACATAGATCAAACAATATAACAAATCATGCACTATTTTCCATTTCAATCAACTAGTAAGCTATTTCTCTAAGTTATATCTGTTTTAACCTTCCTCTGCTAATTTTCACACTTTTAGACATAGCTTACTAGTGAGCTTTAGAAAGAAGGTGATATAAACTTTAATTGTTTGAAATTTTTCTTTCGACTTGCCATTAAATTTAGCGTTTAGTCACTCTTTCATTAATTGATTAACAATGTTTGAAAGAAGGTGATATATTTTTTCCACAATATCTTTAGATTCTCTGAAACTGAAAAAACATTGGACCAAATTCGGATATGGTTATTGCGCTGGTCAATTTATTGTAAGAAAAGGGTCCTACCCTTATGATATTATTTTTCCCATTAGGTTCTTTCTGCGAAAATTCCAAGCACAAAAAAATGACTTTGAAGTCGTCAATACAGTAAAAAAACAAAAGAATAGAAGACCAAACATAGTTCCTTTAGTTCAAGTCTTACAAAACCAAGACATTTCCCAATTGCTTCATCTCTTCTTCTTCTTCTTCACCATTTTTTTTTTAATTCACCTGCGACACAATGATCAATTTGTCTCTTTCCCAGAAAAGATCTATGTCCTATAGCTTCATATGGATGCTCTTTGTGATCCCATCTTGTGTTTTCTCAGCTCAAGAGCATCACATACTCTGTAGTACCCCGTTTAGCTGCGGCGATCAGAATGATCTCTCTTACCCTTTCTGGATATCTGGCAGAGAAGACTGTGGCCATCCTGACTTCAAGCTCGACTGTAGCGGAGATTTTGCAGAGTTTAACATATCATCTGTGAAGTTCAGAATCTTAGAGCAAAACTCTACATCTCGTGTCATAAAACTCGCCAGATCAGATTATATCAGCGATTCTTGTCCCCAAAACCCACCAAGTGCACTATTCAACGAAAACATCCTTCCATTCGCTCCTGGCACCAAGCTGCTGACGATTTATTACGACTGCCAAGACTTTGCAAATCCTCCTTATGTCGGAGAGCTTGAATGTGACGGTGTAGACGGGAAAAGTTACTATGCTACGAGCAACCTCTCATCCCCTTTCCCTCGCGTGATTAATGGCTTATTTTGCAAAAGCGACATCAGTATTCCCGCGTCTGGACCTTTGCTAAACACACTGCAGAATCGTCCGACTCCAGATAATCTGCACAAAGCTCTTCAAGAGGGTTTTGAGGTTGGACTTAACATAGACTGTTCGATGTGCATAGACTCACGGGGTGTTTGTGGATATAATAAGACACTGACATCAAGTGGATTCGTCTGCTATTGTATAGATGAACCACATAGCCATACTTGCGGTTCTAGAAACAAGGGTAAGATTTCTTGCCTACATGTTAGAACTTCCTAATATTCTTCCACAATAACCACCACTTGTTCCTTCCCCAAATCTCCCCACCCACCCACCTATTGATTGGAACATCTACGTAGAATCCTTACAGTTTCTAATAACAATATAAAGAAACTCCCTTGAGTTTCAATTTTTTTTCATTTCCAGTAAGAATAAAAGTTCTGTATTTAGTTCGAACTGACCGTTTTTCTGGTGCCGTTCCATTGATGCAGGCCTCTCTACTAAAGCAAAAGCAGGTGCTTCCTTTTTTCTTGTTCTTTGATTACCATAGGCAATATCATGACTTATTATGAAAATTGTTTTTTTTGTTCTCGTCTCTAGGCATTGCGGCTGGAGCTTTGGGGTTGGTCATGCTTATACTCGGTTTTTGCTTTCTCATCAGACGGAGAAAGAAGACAAAGTCACCTCAATACACAAGCAAAGAATTGCCAATAACGTCATATCCGAGTAGAGAAACATCAAATGATCCAATGATCCAAGAAGACGTCGTCGGACGGAGAAAGAAGACATCGAATTATCCAAGAAGGAGGACATCGGAAGATTCAAGACAACAGTATCTAAAGGCCCTTATTCCACTGAAACATTATAGCTACGTCCAATTAGAGAAAATTACAAAGTCTTTCTCCGAAGTGGTGGGGAAAGGCGGATTTGGAACTGTTTATAGAGGAATCCTTTGTGACAGTCGTAGTGTTGCTGTGAAGATCTTAAAAGAGTCTCAAGGTAATGGGGAAGACTTCATCAATGAAGTTGCGAGCATGAGCAAAACCTCTCATGTCAATATTGTTACCCTCCTAGGATTCTGCTCTGAAGGTTCCAAGAAAGCAATTGTTTACGAATTTATGGAAAATGGGTCTCTTGATAAGTTCATCTCTAGCAAGAGGTCATCAAATATGGACTGGAGAGAACTATATAGAATTGCTTTAGGCGTTGCTCGTGGTCTAGAGTACTTGCATCATGGCTGCAGAACAAGGATTGTACATTTCGACATAAAACCACAGAATGTACTCTTAGATGACAATCTCTTCCCCAAAGTTTCAGACTTTGGCCTCGCTAAGCTCTGCGAGAAGAAAGAGAGTATTATGTCATTGCTGGACACAAGAGGTACAATCGGGTACATTGCACCTGAATTGTTTTCAAGAATGTACGGTACAGTTTCCCACAAGTCGGATGTGTATAGCTATGGAATGTTAGTTCTTGAGATGATTGGAGCAAGGAACAAACCATCAACTGAAGACTCTGCATCGAACCCAAGCTCAATGTACTTTCCTGAATGGATATATAAGGATCTTGAGAACCGAGACAATGGAAGGCTTATAGAGAATGGCATCAACAGCGAAGAAGAGGAGATAGCAAGGAAGATGACATTGGTTGGTTTGTGGTGTATTCAGTCTTCTCCATCAGATCGTCCAACGATGGATAGAGTAGTAGAGATGATGGAAGGGAACCTCAATGCTCTGGAAGTCCCTCCTAGGCCTGTTTTTCAAATTCCCGCAGCACCTCTTCAAGAATCTTCTAAATTGTTGGCTTACACTGAAGTATGTTCCATAAATGTCGCATAAAGAAAGAGACCCTTGAAAACTATTAAAGAACAAATGTGCAAAAACATTTATTTAAATATAAAAATAAATTAAAACATTTAAATAACATTTATTTAAACATTTATTTAGAGCCTATCCAAGCTTCATTTAAAAAAAAACATTTAAATAAATTAAAAATAACACTTAAATATATTAAAACTAACAACATTTAAACTTCTTAAATAACATCATTTTTGGTAACCGTTAATAATAAAAAAAAAATAGTATCATACAATGTTCTAAAAAGCGTGAGGCGTTATTTGGGCGGTGGCTTAGCGCCTAGCGCCTAGACGGCCGAGGCTGGGAATAATCGGGGACTAGGCGGTGCAAAAAAATTAAGAGGAAATTCATGATTTTCTAACCTGGGTTCTCATACGATGGTAGTATAGGTTCCATGCATTGTTTCAACATGGGTTCGAATATTAATGGCCACGTTCTTATAATTTTTAATTAAAATAAAAGGGTAAAAACGTAATTACGCACATGTCCGTTTTTTCCCAACAAAACCATAATCGTGGCCGAGCCTCTATTTTTTTTTCTTGTTGCTTTTCATAACTTTTTCCATTTTATTCACCATTTTCTCATGTAACTTAACCAAAATGCCCTAGATCTATAACTAGTTTACAAATTTTTAACCAAAAAACGATGTTTTAGGTCATTTTTCTTTTAGGCCAATTTTTTTACCGCCTATGCCAAATTCGTGGCGGCTCACCTTCCCCTACCGCCTACTCCGATTTTTAAACATGGTATCATAATATTTAAATGACGTTAACCACTACTACCTTTGTTCCTAAAAAAAATGATTTTCTAAAAAATTTCTTGTTCCACAAAAATTGATTTCTATACACATTGAATTAATTAATGTTAATAATTTGTAAATTTTAAAAAGTAATCATTGAAAATATTATGAATTGTTATTGGTTTATAACTAAATGATAATCTTTTGGTGTGGGAAAATAATGTATTTATAGCGAGTAATCATTGTTTCTTAATTTGTATGAAAACTGCTAAACATCAATTTTTTAGGAAAAGAGGGAGTATTTAACAACATTTTTTAAAATGATGTTAAAAGTTAATTTTAACATATGTTTCTTTAAACGACCCAAAACTAATATATGTACTAGGATATATCCCGTGTTATAGCACGGACAAATTGCAATTATAAACAAAATATTTCAAATTAAAAAATTAGGATATTAGAAAATTGTAATTCTTCCAAAACTTTACGAAAATTGTAATATCAGTTTTTATAATATCGAATCTTTGTAATATCCACGTAAACATTTTGTAATCAGAAATATAAAACCAATCTTTTATACTCGACGATATTGGAAATTTTCTGTTGGGAAAACTATATATAAAATCAGAATATTTTCTTTGATTTAATCGAAGAAATAAGTAAGGTTTTGGAAGATTGCGTCATTCTAAGATATTAATTAAGATTTTTTGGAAAATATTAACCTAGGATATTCTAAGATTGATTTCGTATAATATATTTTTTTTGCTGAAGATAGTATGTCTATTAGCGATATTGGATATTGCGATATATTGTTCCCAACAGAAAATTTCTAGATATTTTTTATTTGAATTTCAATTATATCTTATTCTGTGTTAATTACTAAGTCCCTTTCAGATTTCCTATGTGAAAGATAACTAAACTCTATTGTCTAATTTTGTTTTATCTAAATGGAAATCTTTGCGTGATAAAAAAAAAAATATATATATATATATATATATATTTGAAAATTAAATTACAATGTTACAATGTTATGTTAAATTATATACCATGTTAAACTAAGTCAGATATAAACTAACATTTTTAAATCTACTAAAAATCTATTAATAGATTCGATATTATAAATAGAAACTAACATTAACATTAACATTCCAACAAAAAAATCGCAATCTACATCAAATCTCTTATATTTAGAAAATTAAATCAACATTTATTTTAATTTAATTAATGTATTTAATTAAATCAACAAAACTTTCATAAAATCTATTTTAACTACTTTTCGTAAAATTAAAAATAATTTAATTAACTAAAATGAAAATTATAATTTACAAAGAAGTAAAAAAAATCGACAATCTACATAAATTATTCCTTAAAATTTTCCAAAAAAATCGCAAGCTACATGAGAGAGGGAGAAGTTGTTACACTCTCCTCACCACCAGGTTTCACCCGAGCGCTACTAAAGAGTAGTCTCGAGAGTTTAACCCGATGTGACCGCAAGTGCACGGTTAAATGCAATTGCAGTATAATCGGGATCGGTCCACTTTGAGAATAGAATAACTACACTGAGAATGCAAATGCAAATCTAATCTAGGCGGGATAATAAAATAAGGGGTTATATCCTAAACTATATGGTGCAATTAAAATAAATAAAAGACATAAAAATAAAAGACATAAATTAAATAACATAAAATAAATAACATAAATTAAATTGCATAAATAAAATACTTAAATTAAATAACATAATTAAATTGCATAAAAATAAAATACTAAAATTAAATTGCATAAATTAAATTACTGAAAATAAAGTGCATAAAGTAAATTGCATAAATTAAAGTGCGGAAATAAATTGCAGAATTTAAAGTGCATAAATTAAATTGTGGAAATGTAAATTACGGGAAAGTAAATTGTATAAAGTAAATTGCAGAAATATAAATTGCAGAATTATAAATAACATAAATAAATAAACATAAATAAAATACTAAACTAATTATTTACAGTTAATTGGGTGATAGTCGATTTATCAGGGATTTCAGATTCATGTTTTAACCTTTTAGTTTGTGTTGTCAATCTAGGGATATTCGAAGTAGGCTAGTCCACTCTCATGGTATGTTAGACACTGTGTCAGACCCACTCTCGTGGCGACCTTCACGCATTAAACGCATCCCATCATCGATTACTCTTATGTGTGATAGACACATCGATTGGCGTTGCCACACTACCAGCCGATTAACCTAGTGTTTAGCTTACGTTAGAAGTGTGTCTAAGACGAAGAGTGAATGACATATCTATTTCTAGAATACAATCTCACTCTCGTGATGATGTATTCCTGAGATCATTGTCTAACTTTGGCCACAATTAGACAAGCATTAAGATGCTCCATCAAACAACAATCTCGATACTAACCAATACTCCCTAATATGAAAATCTGAAATTTTAACCCACTATCGTGGTGCTAAGGGCTTCTATTCGTATAACCGCATCTACTAATTTGGTTATAATCTTAAGCACATCCCATAGGACATGACTTAGCATTAAGAGTGCATATTAGAGTGGTTAGATCGGTCAAGAGTAATCAGACATATTTAATCCTAAATCTTCAATCCATCATCGACCACCATCTTAGTCGTCTAAAGGATCTACTCTCTTGTCTTTCCGAGGGTGACGGCAAAGACAAGGATTAGGTTCGTAAAACAGTAAATAATAAACTAAAGAACAAGAACATAAATATAAATCTAAGCATAAACATAAACAAAAGCATAAGAAAAGAGTAAACCTAAAAGAAGAACTCTTTATTGAAAATGAGACAAAATGTGGCTAGAGAGTCTAAACTCCTGTCTAATGAGAATACATGAGTTTATATAGAGTTTAGGTGGCTTGGAGAGATCTAGGACCTCCTTAGAAGACTCTGGAAGCTTTTAAACTCGACCCAATGCTTTCCATAAGTTGCATTTCGCATTAACCGAAGTTTCTTTTTCTGCACAGTGACTCAGCATCGATGAGCCACAGTCGATGCATGTGGTCGATGGGATTCTCCAGGATGGACGTCGATAGGCCACGGTCGATGCTTACGTCGATTGCCTTCGTCTTCGAGTTTAGGTCCGAGGCAGAGCATCGACAGGCCACGGTCGATGCTGACTGTCGATGGCTTGCCCAAGGATGGGCGTCGACCGGCCACGGTCCCTATAGCTTCTTTTGTGAAGCTCTTGAGATGTTTCTTCATAATGTTCTTGTCCCCGGAAAGTAGCTCCAAGGTCCCTATAACTTCTTAAGGTCCCAAAATGCTATGAAAGTGTACGATTTCCTCCAAGCACCTTTAAACACATAAACATATGCAAATGCACTAAAACTATCATAAATGCAAGTTAGAAACATATAAAACTAAGCTAAATGTATGCAAGAAAGCATGTAAAATACGATGCTATCACTACATAAAATCTCTTATTTTGGAATATTAAATCAACATTTAATATAATTTAATTAGTGTGTTTAATTAAAGGGACGATTACTAGAATAGCCTAAGTCTTCGTGTTTATAACAGATATAATTTTAGTTTACTAGATTGCCTGGATATTTTTTGAACTCCCAAAATAACCCTTATTCAAAGTGTTAGGAATAAAATTATTACGAAA
The DNA here is from genome assembly GCA_018361395.1 of Boechera stricta. Taxonomy (NCBI): domain Eukaryota; kingdom Viridiplantae; phylum Streptophyta; class Magnoliopsida; order Brassicales; family Brassicaceae; genus Boechera; species Boechera stricta. The sequence goes on along the minus strand of CM031539.1, from coordinate 18,117,311 downwards.
AATGTCATTAATGAATTTTGGCGCCACTGGGAAAATTCGAGTTAATTACGAAAAAGCCTGCAAAAATTTACGGTCTTGCCACTTTAAAACTAATCTGCGAAAACAAATTTGTGGCCGATTTGTTGGTATAGTAACCACAGATTTGTTTATAACAAATTTGCTTCCGATTTGTTCTGACTTGACCGCAGACTTATAAATCTGTGGCAGATTTACATGTGATTTACAAATTTGCGGCAGATTTTTAAATCTGCCACCAAATGGAGTATGCCGATTTGTTTAGCAGACATCGCAGATTTACAAATCTGCCGATTTGTTTGGCAGCCACAACAGATTTACAAATTTGCCGCAGACTTATTCTACTGTTTGAGCATAAGATAATTACTAGATTGACTCGTAGCGATGGCAAATTTCTCCTAAGCGACAGCAGATTTATATTTTTTGGCAAACTTATTTGTCATGGACGCAGATTTGTTCGACCATGTATCGGCAGACTTAATCCTGACTAGACTAACCTTTCAGCAGTCACAGACTTATTACCCGCAGACTTGTTGACACCCTTTGGCCATAGATTTATATCCGCAGATTTATTTTCAGTATCCGCAGATTTGTTTTTCTGGAAATAAGATTGACAAATCTCGACCATCCAATTTAGGAAAAAGAAATCCAAACAATATAAACCTAAAACCTAAATCAGTGCTCTCGTTTTTCTTCTTCTTCTTATGTTCTCCTTGGCCATTAATCGTCGCCGCTACAGATGAAAATTCGCCTCCAAAGCTACAATATTCCCGTTCTCTGTCTGGATTACATCGGTGAGCTTCGCGATCGATGAGTTTTACGAGTTGCCACACTGTAGATGTAGGTTTAATTGTATATCGATAAAGGAGAATTTTGGAAGAAACCCTTTTGTTTCTTCGGTTTAAAGGTTGGGCATTTTATTGCAGAATTTCAAACTTTTTGGATGCTTTATGTTCTTTCTCCAATTAATTACTGGGTTCTTGATTCAGTCAATGCTTTTTTTGTATCTCTTCTTAGGATCGAACCGATATATGAACCTATAAGGAATAAAAGGATGGATGAAAATTTTATTCTTATGTCTAGTAAACAAATTGGCACACATTGAGGAATTTGGTTTTCGTTTTGGCTGATCATTGGTTTGTGTGTTGCATCCTACGAATGTTTATGAATGTCCATCTGAAATGTTAGATCTTTGGTCTATAGTGTGAGATAAACCATGGTTCTTTGGAAGTGGATTGTAGTCTAGTGATGATAAATAATATTTCTTTGTACTCCACATCTTTGAGTTCTACCGACACCTCTTAAAGGTTTCAGTTTTACTTCAATAAAAGTATGGTTTTGAGGTCACTAGGTTTTTGAACTCCTTGATCTATGTTAGTTTGTGATTGAAATCACTACGGTCCAACTCATGGTGTGCCACACAGTCACTCCAAGCCACATATTCGGTCAAAGGGAAGGAAGTTCAAGAAGGCAATTATGAAATCTACAATTCTCTGTTCTTACAGTGTATTTGTATACACATTGATATGCATAATTCCAAATCTTATTCATAATATTTTTGAAACAACATATTGGAGAACCAAATTGATTGGAGAGACAACATAAAAAAAGCAAACAAGAACCCTAAAAGCTTTTGTTGTTTTTCTGAAGCTTAGTGAAGAATTCGTTGATGTTAGCAATGACCTCTTGAGGTTTCTCTTGGTTAACAAAGTAACTAGCATCTTCAATTATTACTATCTCTTGAAGATTTGGAACATCTGCAGCAAAACCACCACCGTGAATGTATTTTTTAATCCTTGGTGTGGTGTAAACCATGTCGAAGTCACTGGTCATAAACTTCACCGGAACTTGAATCTTATCTCTGATCCATGGTGCAATGAACTCCCAATTCCTGATATTAACCAATAACAAATTAATAAAAACCCTAAAATATGCATTCATATGTCCTTATCCTTAATTCCAAACATCAAGATTAGACATGAACGATATAAGCTATGACTAAAAACCAAACAAATCAACGATTTGTAGAGACTACATCATTACCATTTTTTTGAAAGAGCCATTAATCACAGTTTCTAAAGTTTGTAAAGTTTATGATGTCCTACATAAGTTATTGACCACATATTCCAACATATATTGCTACAATAAAATCAATATCATAAAATAAAAACAAGTAGGAGAAACTAAGTTACTTACATTGGACTCCATGGAATCAGTCATATCACATTAGACTCCATGGAATCAGTCATATCACATTGGACTCCATGGAATCAGTCATATCTTCATCCACCCTCACACGCTTTTCATATTTTGGCCAGTTAAATCCAAAAAACCATCAATCAAAACCACCAAAAATTCCACCATATGGAAAAATAATTCAAATATGTGAGTAACTAAAAAAATCTGCGGACAAAGAAATAAATATATGAATAACCAAAAAAATATGTGGATACAAAGAAATAAATATGTGAATAACTAAAAAAATATGTGGGTACTAAGAAATAAATCTGTAAATAACTAAAAAAATTTGTGCATACAAAGAAATAAATCTATGAATAACTAAAAAGATCTGCAGGTACAAAATGTGAGTTAAAGCCAAAAGTGTTACAGACAAACGATATCTATCTCCCCATATTTCTGAAACCAAAGAGCGATCAAAATGTAATCAAAACACAAAGACGCTAAAAGGATTTGCAAGTGTGAGAAAAGTGAGACTTTGAAGCATAAGACCAATCAACAAGAAAAAACATTTTGGGTATGTAAATCTGTTCATGATCAATTAACTTGGAACCAAAGCTCAGAGATCTCTAACCTGAACAGTCTTTTCAACAAGATTCCGGCGATGTTAAGCATTGGAAACATGACAAACGATTCCATATGCATCAACCACTTTGGATTTGATTTTCTCTACTGCTTCATGTACAAACATTCAGATCAACCTTTTAGTCTAAGAAAAGTTGGCTAAACAAAACTAAGAGCCCCCAGAAACACACAAATTTGAGAATCACGGATTTTTAAACAAGAAGCAAAATCCAAAAGTCTATCAAAATTGAGATGATTCACTTCAAAGTAACATATAGATATTTAGATACATCATCGATTTTGGTGTAATAGCAAATCTGTAACAAAACAAACCCAGAATCTTCACAATTCTGTCTACAGTAAAATTGCAAAATCAAAAAAAACTGCGGGTACAAATAAATAAATCTGTAAATAACTAAAAAAAATCTGCAGGTACAAAAAAATAAATCTGAAGCTACGTATGAAACGTCTAGTTCATAAGCATAAGATGAAGAAGAAGGGTCGATGGCGACCTTCAAAGATGAAGAAAAACAAGAATATCTAAGTGACTGAATTATTTGAACCATTTGGCTATTAAGGAAGAACAGGTGAGCGGAAGATAGGTGCAACAAAATCTAGTGCTCCAACACTGCAACAAGATATATTTCAAAGATTGATTAACCAACTGATTCTATCTATCTGTATACTTTGGCATGAAAAGAGATTTAATTAGGCATATGGGATATGGCTTACCACGGAAAGGAGTGAACCTTGCTTAAACTTGTCTTAGCAGCAATCTTCCTTGGCTCACCAGAATCCTACACATAAATTACATAAACAAAGTCATAAACAAAATCAGCTTACTTCATTCAAAAAAACCTGCCATGTTTTTGCATTTTTTGGCACCTCTTTAGCTACTAACAAAACAGGTTCATTCTGGAGTTCCCTTTCCAGTACAAGGCTAACCACCGCCTGCGAGCCTAAAAGAACATGTCTTTGTTTCATTTATGAGCCAAGACAGATATGAAAAACCCAATTGAAACATTTTGGCAAAATGGGTGATGAAATTGCAAGAAAAAAAAAGTCAAAAGAGGGCTAACCATAATCAGCAACAGTAATAGGACTATCATCTGATTTAATCCAAACGTCAAATACCAACAGAGATTTCCTCACTTCCTGGAACAAGCCAAAGAAAGAAATTTCACTTCTTAAAATCTGAATCAAGTCTCTGAGATGAGTAGTACACAAATCAAAGAAAAACATTGGATTGTTAAAACCCAATTAAACATTGAAATCGCATATATACAACAAGATCGAAGATTTCAGTCAAGTCTATATCCCCGTTTTCATTTTATCATAAATCAAATTCTGGATTTCACACCCTAATCCGCAAATACTCAACTCAGATTGTCTCGATCCAGGGGCACCAAGCTCCGAAACCAAATGGAGACAGAGAGATCCTAGATTTAGGAACATCCATTGTCTCCAACCACTAAAGTTAATCAGACCGCCGCAACGCCACCGGGAGTCACGGACATGGAGGAGCAGCAGCCTAATCTTCCGAAGCACCCTGCCAACGAGACAGACTGACAAAATACTTCAGCTTGGAGAGACAGAGGAGGCTGGGGTGGTGCAGGCAGATGACGGTGGCAAGGTCAAGCAACGCAGCCAGCGGCGCAGACTAGCGACACAAGCGAACGGCGTAGCAGCGACAGAGCTTTCCAATCTGAACTCCAAACAAAAGACGTGAAAACAGAGAAAGGGAGAGGGAGAACGAACGAACGAACGAACGAAAGAGAGAAGGCGCCGGCGCCGGCGCCGGCAGAGAGAATTAGGGTTTTTGATTGTCACTTTTTAGATAATTGACTTAGTATTGTGCCCATATTTTTAAGTTTTCTTTGTTTTTTTTTTTTTTAGGCTACGTAACTAAAAAAAAATCAAATTGATACGGTGGAAAATTTGAAATATTTTCATTTTTCAATGGTTTGAATGGCATTTTCGTTATTTTTTTAAAAAAATTTGGTTTACTCGACAAATCAAAAGATTTTTAAATAATTACTATTCTAATTTTTTCTTTCAATTCTTAAGGCATTCTATATAAATTTTACTTAATTAAATCAACAAAATCTTATTAAAATCTATTTTTAACTACTTTTCAAAAATTTTAAAATTAATTAATTAATTAAAACGAAAACTATAATCTAGAAAAAAAAATATATAAAAAAATCGACAATCTACATAAATTCTTCCTTAAACTTTTCCCAAAAAAATCGCTATCTACATAAAATCTCTTATTTTAGAATATTAAATCAACATTAGCACTATATATAGTTTTCAAAAAAAAAGAAAAAAAAAACAATTAATTATCTCATTCCCTTCGTCATCTTCCTCTCATCCAAAGTAAAACAGGGGAAAAAACAGAACACTTGGGTGATAACAAAAAACACATACAATATCTGGTGGGTGAAAAGGCTTTGAAGCTTCTCTTTAACTGTTTAACTTTTTGAAATGTAAGTCTTTGACGTTGTTGAAAAGCTCTAAATATATATTGCTGGAGCTTCGCTGCTTTAATAAATAACAACATCACCTCCTTAACCATCTCAAACCATCTATAATACCATTTTCTTCACATAGATCAAACATCTTATTAAGGATAGAAGATATATGACAAATCTCAATCGACTCCACCATATCATTCACTGTAATTACTCTCGTATCATTGACCGTCATTACTCTCATAATCTAGTTTCTATACTTAACCATTCTTTGGTTGCATAAACATGTGGTTGTACATCAATATCAATATACAATACAATCTCTAAACCTACATGGTATCAGAGCCTCTCGATACCTAGAGGAAAAAAAACAACACAATTTTTCTACGCCGCTCTTTTACAATTTTTTTTTCTTTTCTTTTTCTTCTTCCACACTACCTTCCCATCAATGGCTGCCTCTGAATTACCAGCCACCTCCACCGAAACTGTCCTCATAACTGAGACTACTTCAATCCTCAACGTCAACATGACAAACGTGACAAAGCTCACCACCTCCAACTTCCTCATGTGGAGCCTCCAAGTGCATGCACTTCTTGACGGTTACGATCTCGCCGGCTATCTTGACGGATCTGTCACCGCCCCACCACCAACCCACATGGTGAACGGTGTCACCTCCAACCTCGCCGCTACCACCGGAAACGCTCATGACAGCTGATTTGCTACCACTCTGGTGTTATCACCAACTGTCCAGCCTCCTACTCCACTACAACAACTTCCCAACAGATCTGGGAAACTCTCACCTCCACGTATGTTAACCCAAGTCGTGGCCATGTCCAACAACTACGTCAACAAATCAAACAATGGACAAAGGGCACCAAAACAATTGGTGAATATTTTCAGGGCTTCACAACACGGTTTGATCAACTTGCTCTTCTTGGCAAACCTATAGAACCAGAAGATCAAGTCGAGTACATACTCGAAGGCTTTCCAGAGGAATACAAGCCAACCATAGATCAACTAGAGGGTCGCGATACCACTCCCTCTCTCAATGAAGTCCACGAACGACTTCTCAACCGCGAGGCGCGTCTCCAATCGATGACACCACCTGACTCGGCCCTCCCTCTCACGGCTAACAGTGCCACTCATCGTGGGAATCAGTGGGGTCCTCGCCCTAACAACAAGCACAATCGCTCTCATCAGCCCTGAAACCAAAACAACCATCAACAACATTCCTCACCCCGTCCTCAATCCAACTCAAGGCCTTAGGCAAATGTCAAATTTGTGGCATCCACGGCCACAATGCAAGAACATGCTCCAAACTTCACACTCGTGGAAGCTACTACACATACCAACAACCATCTCCCACCGTCTCTCCAACACCATGGCAGCCACTCGCCAACATGGTTCTTGCTCCTCCCTACAATGCCAACAATTGGATATTGGACAACGGTGCAACACATCACATTACCTCAGATCTGAAAAATCTAGCATATCATCAACCCTATGTTGGCGGAGAGGACGTGTCCATTGTAGATGGCTCTAATCTCACCATCTACCATACGGTTTCTACCTCACTTCCCACACCATCTCGCTTTCTTGCTTTAAATGATATTCTTTGCGTCCCTAATATACAAAAAAACTTCTATGAGTTTATAGAATGTGCAATACTAATCAAGTCTCTGTTGAATTCTTCCCAAACCATTTTCAGGTGAAGGTGAAGGATCTCCACACGGGGACCCAGTTGCTCCGGGGACCCAGTTGCTCCAAGGAATGACTAAGAATGAGTTGTATGAGTGGCCAGCAGCAAATTCGGCGATTTATTATGCTTCACCTAACCCGAAAGCTAGCACTCAAATTTGGCATTCCTCGTTGGCCCATCCATCTCTCTCAATTTTATAAAATTTTGTTTCTATTATAAATTTGATATTTTACCATGTTATAATTATGGTATCTTACCAAGAAGAATTGAATAACTTTGAAAGAATATATGCATGTTAAAATATTTAGAGAGAGAATGTGAAGTTTTATTGTATTAGTGACATAAGAAGATAACCATAAAAATTTGAGAAATCTCACTAAGTGTAATGGTGATATTGGGATCCATTAAATTACTATGAGTGCTCCATTAACATCATGAGTGCTCCATTAACATCTTGAGTGCTCCATTAATTTTGCACTAAATATTTGTAACAGTTTCCAAGTTTTCTTTACCTATTTTAAATTTTTCAAAAGACAAATTTTATTGTTCTGATTGCCTTATTAATAAAATTCATAAAATTCCATTTCACTCTAACTCTATTACCTCTTTTCAACCTCTTGAATATCTTTATACAGATGTCTAGTCATCCCCACTAGTCTCCATCGAATTACAAGTACAACCTCATCATTGTGGATCATTTCTCCCGCTACACCTGGCTATATCCTATAAAGCAGAAGTCTGATGTCAAACAGGTCTTTATAGCCTTCACCAAGCTGGTGAGAACAAGTTCAAAAGGAAGATAGGCACCCTGTACTCTGATAACGGCGGAGAGTTCGTTTCACTCCGTGAATTTTTGTCTTCCCAAGGCATTTCTCACCTCACCACACCACCACATACTCCTGAACACAATGGAATCTCAGAGAGAAAACACAGACATGTTGTCGAAACTGGGTTAACACTTCTCACACAAGCATCAATTAAAAGATCATATTGGATATATGCTTTTGCCGCTGCTGTTTACCTCATTAATCAGATGCCAACACCAACATTAGCCAATGTCTCACCTTATAAACAGTTGTTTGAAAACACGCCCAACTACAACAAGCTCCGTGTTTTTGGCTCTCTCTGTTTCCCGTGGATCAGGCCATACACAACACACAAGCTTGATCAACGCTCCTGCAAGTGTGCTTTCCTAGGATACTCGCCCACCCAAAGCGCGTATCTGTGTCTTGAAACAGCTACTGGTCGAATATTTGTATCAAGGCATGTTCAATTTTTCGAGACCGTCTTCCCCTTCCAAGATACCCAATCCGATTCAACAAGCTCCGACGACGACAACACCACTCCTCAGCCTCAATCACCTGTCGTCACTCTCCTCTTGCCGCCGTCACACGCCCTCGTCGCTCCACCACGAACGAGAACCTCCAATCATCCTCCGCGACGCACACAGCTCTCGCTGCCTCCATCGCCGTCCTCATCACCCACGCCGCCGCCGCACCGATCAGCCTCAGCGCCGCCGCCGTCGCCGCCACCTCACACGTCGCCGCTGCCTCACACGTCACCGCCATCTCCACCGGCTGCTCCTATGTCAACACCATGTCTCGTTTCAACACCATCGACATCCACTAACCAGCAGCTCCAAAGCAACCCAATAACACTGTGGGCCAACAATCTCAAATAGGCCCACCAATGTCAACTTTAAATGAGCCTCACCCAGACTTCACAAATCCATCCAGCACACAGCAAGCCCAGATCCAGAATGAAAATTCAACGTCTTCCTCCCTTCGACATCAACCACCGTGAAGACAACACCCGATGCAGACAAGATCCAAAAACAAAATTACTAAACCGATACAGAAGTTGACCCTCACCGTCTCGACCTCCACCGCCAATGACCCCAAACCAACAATTCCAAAGTCTCCTGCTGAAGCCTTACGTGATCCTAATTGGCGTCAAGCGATGTGCTCCGAGATTAATGCCCTCATACGAAACCACACATATGACCTGGTCCCGCCTCAACGAAATCAGAATATTGTCGGCTGCAAATGGGTTTTTACTTTAAAGCATTAACCTAACAGTTTGATTGACAGGTATATGGCAAGGTTTGTCGCAAAGGGATTTCACCAACAACATGGCATTGATTATCGAGAGACGTTCAGTCTGGTAATAAAGGCAACCACCATTCGACTTGCCGTCACTAACTCATGGCGAATCAGACAACTCGATGTCAACAATGCTTTCTTACAAGGCACACTAGCTGAGGAAGTTTATGTTGCACAACCACCCGGCTTTATTGACGAAGACCGTCCCAACCATGTTTGCCGCTTAAGTAAGGCTCTATATGGCCTCAAACAAGCCCCAGGGGCGTGGTACCATGAACTTCGGTCACATCTCTTATCCCTTGGGTTCACAAATTCATTGGCCGATACATCATTATTTATTGCTAAGAATGATTCTCAACTAACATACATTTTAGTTTATGTTGATGATATAATTGTAACAGGAAATAATGAAGCTATTGTAAGCCGCTACATCGACGAGCTCGCTGCCCGGTTCTCACTCAAGGATCTCGGTGATTTGCATTACTTCTTGGGCGTTGAGGCAACAAGAACCACCACTAGTCTTCACCTAACACAGAAGAAGTACATCCATGACCTCCTACACAAACTCAAGATGTCATCAGCCAAACTAGTCATAACGCCAATGGCTCCAACTCCAAAACTATCACTCTTCACGGGAACAACACTTGATAACCCAACGGAATATCGCATGACGCTAGGAAGCCTCCAATACTTGTCTCTTACACGCCCAGACATTGCCTACGCTGTCAACCGCCTATCATCACAATTCTTACACCGTCCAACCAATGTTCACTAGCAAGCTGTAAACGAATCCTACGATACCTTGCAGGAACAATGAATCACGGAATCTACCTCAACAAATCGACAAAAACGATACTACATGCCTTCTCCGATGCCCATTGGACTGGTGACACCGACGACTTCATCTCCACCATTGCTTCTGTTATCTACCTTGGCGGTAATCCAATCTCGTGGTCCTCCAAGAAACAACGCGGTGTCGCTCGCTCATCAACCGAAGCTGAATACCGAGCCGTTGCGAACACCGCCTCCGAACTCTGATGGATCTGCCCATTACTCTCCGCACTACACATCACTCTACCATCCAGACCGGTGATATACTGCGACAATGTTGCTGCCACTTACCTATCCGCAAATCCAGTCTTCCACTATCGAATGAAACACATTGCTATTGACTACCATTTCATCCGTGACAACGTCCAATCCGGAAGACTGCGTGTTGCTCATGTCTCCACTCATGACCAACTCGCTGATGCCCTGACGAAACCTCTACCACGTCCCCGCTTCACCCAGATCACACGCAAGCTTGGAGTCACTATAACACCTCTAGCTTGAGGGAGCGTATTAAAGATAGAAAAAATATGACAAAGCTCAATCAACTCCACCATATCATTCACCGTAATTACTCTTGTATCATTGACCGTCATTATTCTCATAATCTAGTTTCTATACTTAACCATTCTCTGGTTGTATAAATATGTGGTTGTACATCAATATCAATATACAATACAATCTCTAAACCTACACATCTAACAGCGAACATCAACTGACGACACTTTATCTAGCACAAGTTTAATTTACTTCCTTGCATGGATATATAAGGATCTTGAGAAGGGAGACAGTGGAAGGCTAATATAAAATGAAATCAGCAGCGAAGAAGAGGCGATAGAGAGTTAGATGAAATTGGTGGGTTTGTGGTGTATTCAGTCTTTCCCATTAGATAGCCCACTGATGAACTAAGTTGTAGTGATGATGGAAGAAAGTGTGGATGCTCTTGACATCCCTCCTAGGCCTTTTTTGCAGCAACTCTTCAAGAATCCCTACAGCTACCCTTTCAGAGGATATCTCGGATTACGCAGAAGTATCTATCGCATGATGACTCTTTGTGAAGCCACATAAGGTGTATTTTTTATAACAAGAAAAAGAAAGATCTCCGATGAATCACGGAGAGGCTGAAGTCGAGCTTAAGGCTTAAGGCAACACTATTGTATTATTATAAAAAAACCGTTTTTTATTTTATTGTAAAAACCGTTTACTCTGACATATCAAACAACTACTTAGGTATATGTCTCTAATTAAGTTATATCTGTTCCGATCTTCCTCTGTTAAGCTTACTAGTGAGCTTAGAAAGAATATGATATAAAACAAAAACAAAAAAAAAAAAAAAAAATTATAAGCTTAATTGGTTTGAAAATTGATATTGACAGGTCACGTTGAAGAAAACAATGAAGTGTTGAGGAAAATAGATTTATTTCTCGTTATTTGTCGTCTTCTTGTTTTTTTTTTCCCCTCAATGTTATTATTTTTTTCTCTCTTTCACAAATTAAATTTTCTTCTTCGACATTAGTCAGTTTCAATAGTGAATGATGATCTTTGCCTTTAGATTTTCATTAGGTTTCAAAAATGACTTTGCATCTGAAACTAATAAAGACCCCAAAATCTCTCTGTATCTTTCACTATCCTTCCTTGACTTTGGGTCAACTAATTAAGACACCAAAGTCTCTCTGTATCTTTCACTATCCTTTCTTGACTTAGTCCTTCTCGACCTTCACTGTTTCCACTTGCTTCTTATCGATTTATCTCTCCTTCTTTTTTATCTCAACACAAGATCTCAAACAAATCATGTACCATCTCCCAACCTCTTGTCTGTTCTTCTTCTTCTTAGTCTTCACTTTATTTCACCATCTTCCTTCAGCTTCAAGTAAAAAAGAAGAACTTGGGTGGTGCGAAGCTAAGTTTCAATGTGGGAACATAACCGCTGGTTTCCCCTTCTCTGGTGGGATTCGTCCCCAAATTTGTGGTCATCCATCGCTGGAGCTTCACTGCTTTAACAACACCACCTCTATAGTCATCTCAGACCATCTTTACAACGTTCTCCATATAGATCAAAAATCTAACACTCTTAGACTTGCCAGAGCAGAGCTTGGAGGTCCTTTTTGCAACGCTACATTCACATCCACAACCTTGCCTTCCGAAATCTTTGAGTTTTCGTCGACCTACAAGAACCTCACTGTTTTCTACCTCTGCGACCCTAACCTTTCTTACCGTTCGTCTTATACTTGTCCTGGTAGAGGCCTTGTCTTAGTGTCTCAGAACCTTGATTACCAGTATTCCTGTGAAGGCAGTTTCACAATTAACGTTCCTATGAGTTTCGTTCCAGAAGAGAAAGAGTTGAATATAACCAATTTGGAAAGTGCTCTAAGAAAAGGATTTGACGTGAAGGTGAAGATCGGTATGAAAGCGTGTCAAGAATGTTCATCCTCCCATGGTTTCTGTAGCTTCAACGAAACTTGGCCATATGAATTTAAATGCATTCAACGACATCCACCAACTGGTAAGTTTCTTATCCATCACTATCATTACATATCCATTTTCTTTAACAACTTATACTGAACTAGCGATTCTACTTCTAATAACCCTTAGATATGCAATATACATATGAGCATGGTGATGTACTCAAGATATTTCTTGAGTTTCTTCTGGCTCTCAGACGAGTCTTTCTCATTCTGCATACCCTTTTTTTTTTACCCTTGACTTTTCTTATGGCTTTCAGATTTGATTGTCTCTGAGTGATCTGTTTTTAATTTTTTTCTGTCTCCAGCTAATTGGCATAGTCACTCTCTTTCACTAATTGAATTTTCTTCTTCCACATCTCAGTCCGTTTCATTAGTAAACGCTCTTTGCCTTATTCCACACTTCATTATATTTCCACAGTATCTTTAGATTTTCTGAAACTGAAAAAACAATGGACCAAACTCGGACTTGGTTATTGCGCTGGTCAATTTATTGTAAGAAAAGGGTCCTACCCTTACGATATTATATTTTCCATTAGGTTCTTTCTGAGAAAATTCCAAGCACCAGACTTTGAAGTCGTCAGTACACTGAAAAAACAACATAATAGAAAAATAAATATGTGTAGTCGAATCAAACTTGCTTAGCAGGTTGGTCAAAAGACCAAACATGTTCCTTTAGTTCAACTCTTAAAAAATTAAGACATTTTCCAATTGCTTCATCTCTTCGTCTTCTTCTTCTTCTTCACCATTTTTTTTTTAATTCACCTGCAACACAATGATCAATTTGTCTCTTTCCTAGAAAAGATCTATGTCCTATAGCTTCATATGGATGCTCTTTGTGATGCCATCTTGTGTTTTCTCAGCTAATGAGCTTCACAGACGCTGCAGTCAACCGTTTAGCTGTGGCAATCAGAGAGAACTCTTTTACCCTTTCTGGATACCTGGCAGGGAAGACTGTGGCCATCCTGACTTCAAGCTCGACTGTAGCGGAGAATTTGCAGAGTTTAGCATATCATCTGTGAAGTTCAGAATCCTAGAGGCAAACTCTACATCTCATGTCATAAAACTAGCCAGATCAGATTATATCGGCAGTTCTTGTCCCCCAAACCCACCTAATGCACCATTCAACGAAAACATCCTTACATTCGTTCCTGGCACCGAGCTGCTGACGGTTTATTACGACTGCCAAGACTTTGAAATTCCTCCTTATGTCGGAGAGTTTGAATGTGACGACGGGAAATTTTACTTTGCTACGAGCAACCTCTCATCCCCTTTACCTCGCGAGATTAATGGCTTAAGGGGTTTGTGCAATAGAAACGTAGGCATTCCCGTATCTGGACCTTCGCTGAACACACTGCAGAATAGTCTGACTCCAGATAATCTACAGAAAGCTCTTGAAGAGGGTTTCGAGCTTCGACTTAACCAAGAATGTTCGATGTGCATGGATTCAGGGGGTGCTTGTGGATATAATCAGACACAGACCTCAAGTGGATTCGTCTGCTATTGTATAGATGGGGCAAAGAACTATACTTGCGGTTCTAGAAACAAGGGTAAGATTTCTTGCCTAGTAAAATCATTGTAGTTTCTGATTTAATAACTAGTAAGTTCTGTATTTAGTTCGAACTGACCGCTTTTTTGGTTCCATTCCATAGATCCAGGCCTCTCTACTAAAGCAAAAGCAGGTGCTTCCTTTTTTCCTGTTCTTTGGCAACAACTATTTTGATTACCATAGGCAACATCATACACTTATTATGAAAATTGTTTTTTTGTTCTCGTCTCTAGGCATTGCGGCGGGAGCTTTGGGGTTGGTCATGCTTATACTCGGTTTTTGCTTTCTCATCAGACGGAGAAAGAAGACATCGGAAGATTCAAGACAACAGTATCTAAAGGCCCTTATTCCACTGAAACATTATAGCTACGTCCAATTAGATAAAATTACAAAGTCATTCGCCGAAGTGGTGGGGAAAGGCGGATTTGGAACTGTTTATAGAGGAATCCTTTTGTGATGGTCGTAGTGTTGCTGTGAAGATCTTAAAAGAGTCTCAGGGTAATGGGGAAGACTTCATCAATGAAGTTGCGAGCATGAGCAAAACCTCTCATGTCAATATTGTTACCCTCCTAGGATTCTGCTCTGAAGGTTCCAAGCGAGCAATTATTTACGAATATATGGAAAATGGGTCTCTTGATAAGTTCATCTCAAGCAAGAGGTCATCAAATATGGACTGGAGAGAACTATATAAAATTGCTTTTGGCGTTGCTCGTGGTCTAGAGTACTTGCATCATGGCTGCAGAACAAGGATTGTACATTTCGACATAAAACCACAGAATGTACTCTTAGATGACAATCTCTTCCCCAAAGTTTCAGACTTTGGCCTCGCTAAGCTCTGCGAGAAGAAAGAGAGTATTATGTCATTTCTGGACACAAGAGGTACAATCGGGTACATTGCACCTGAATTGTTTTCAAGAATGTACGGTAGAGTTTCCCACAAGTCGGATGTGTATAGCTATGGAATGTTAGTTCTTGAGATGATTGGAGCAAGGAACAAACCATCAACTGAAGACTCTGCATCGAACCCAAGCTCAATGTACTTTCCTGAATGGATATATAAGGATCTTGAGAACCGAGACAATGGAAGGCTTATAGAGAATGGCATCAACAGCGAAGAAGAGGAGATAGCAAGGAAGATGACATTGGTTGGTTTGTGGTGTATTCAGTCTTCTCCATCAGATCGTCCAACGATGGATAGAGTAGTAGAGATGATGGAAGGGAACCTCAATGCTCTTGAAGTCCCTCCTAGGCCTGTTTTTCAAATTCCCGCAGCACCTCTTCAAGAATCGTCTACAATATCAGAGAATATCTCGGCTTACACAGAAGTATGTTCCATAAATATCAGATAAAGAAAGAGACCATTGGAACCTATTAAAGAACAAATGTGGCAAAAACATTTATTCATATTTACAGCTTTCTCTGGCATGACAAACTGCCTACACTATTACACTCAAAGATGAGATCAAGAATTTGAGTTTCATCTGCAAATAACCTGTTTTGTGAAAGGTCACCAGATTATAAATGCTCATTCGGAACTTCTCACTCTCAGGTCTTTTCATGGGAACAATTCACTACTTCATTCCTAGTTCCCTTTCAAACAACAAACAAAAGACTTAAGTGATTTGTATTCAAAAACTTGAAGCTAAATGTTCTTGTCCAAAAATGCTTCTCTAGGCAACACAACCGAGCCCATGGAAGGGTAGTGGTTGAAGAAAAGTACTAAACTTATCAAACACAACAACCTCACCGAGACAATTAGTACTAACTTTCACTGTGATACGTCCAGAACACAATACACTGTAACAACAACAACAAGAAAAAGGTAGTGTTAAATCCTAAATTGAAGCCTCTATCACCAAGCTAGCGTTTAGAGTTAATCTATCAATTCTCAACTTCCTTGTTTAAACATCAATATCTCTAAACGCTAAATTTGCTTTGAAGAGAGACTTGAAGGTTTGATATATAAGAGAATGTATTGTTGGTTTTCCTCCTAGTGGGGAAACCAATTTGGGTTTGGTTAAATGAGAACCAAACTTGTTAAGTATATGGGTAGTAGAGATATATATATGTGTATCTTACCCTAATTATGAGACAAGAGAGAGTGTTGTGTTACAAAGAGAGAGAGAAGTGAGAAAAGAGAGAGAGAAAACAGAATCGCCGTTTCTATTTCAGAGCACGATCGGACACTCATACCAACTCCGATCTTGCTGATTTTTGGTGAGTAGCTTCGTGACTCAGTGGTCTTCAGATTCAACTGTGGGATTAAGTTTTCAACGGTTGGTTTGAGAGATATCAGAGTTTTAGCGTGGCTGTTCGTGACTGTTAAGCTGCAGAGTATTCAGCAGCATCTGTTGGAGTGTTTGGGAAATCCGACGGTGAGTTATTCTCTGATTGAGCTGAAATTTTGCAGAGGTGTTCTTGACTCATTTATCTTGGATTTGTACGGTGGAGATCTTATTTGGTGGCCGGAATCCTAGTGAACGTAGAGTCGTTTGTGACTGCAATATTCTAGGCTCTTGTTGTTTCTCTTGTGTTGGAGATTAGTTCCTTGGAGCTTGAGTCTCTGGACTTGTTCTGTGGGAACAGGAAGGACGTGGTTGTAACTCAAAACATTTGATATAGTGGATTTTGAGTGGACTACGGTCCCGTGGTTTTACTTCTCACATCGAGAAGGTTTTCACGTAAAAATTTGCGGTGTCCCATTTAGTTTATCGCCTTGAGAATATTCTGTCATCACAAATATTTTTCTCACAGGTTCATACAAGTGCGGAGAACGTTATTTCGCTGTACATTTTTCCCCAACAAAGTGGTATCAGAGCTTGGGGTTTGTGAGTTTTTGAAACTTGTTTGATAACTTTGGTTATTGGTTGCTTGTGTGAAAGATGTAAAATATGGGCARAATGATAAGCTTGAATGGTGCTAACTATCATCTATGGAAAGGCAAGATGGAAGATCTGCTATTTGTGAAAGAATTTCATGTTCCAGTTTTTCAGGAGGCAAAACCTGATGAGAAAACTGATGATCAGTGGAAGTTGCTACATCGCCAAGTGTGTGGTCTGATGAGGCAATGGATAGATGATAATGTGTTGCATCATGTTGAAAATGAGACTAATGCTCGTTCTTTGTGGTTGAAGCTGGAGCAATTATTTGCTAGGAAGACTGGGAATAATAAGATGTACATGATGAAGAAGTTGCTTGAGTTGAGGTATCAGGAGAGAACTCCAATGACGGATCACTTGAATGCATTTCAAGGATTGCTTAACAAGCTTTCAGACATGGGCATCAAATTTGATGATGAGATTCACGGTTTGTGGCTTCTTGGTACATTACCAGATTCTTGGGAGGTGTTTAGGATGTCTCTTTGTAACTCCGCGTCGGAAGGTACGATTTCGATGGATTTGGTGAAGAACATGTGTTAAATGAGGAGACTAAGGCAGTCAAATCCTAGTTCCTCGCGTTGATGTTCTAACTGAGCGAGTGGGGAGGAGTACATACAGAGAGCCCAAGAAAGACAAGAACAGGAGCAGGAGCAAATCTAACAAATTTGCAAATATGAAGTGTCATTATTGTCATAAGAAGGGACACTTGAAGAAGGATTGCTGGAAGTTGAAAAAGGACAATAAGCAAGGAAAAAGACAAGAAGATGGTGAAGATCGGGTAAATGTCACCGATGAACAGTTTCTTATTCTTCTTGAAAATGACGATGCCATTAATATTGCATGCCAGGACTCTAGTTGGGTGGTTGATAGTGGAGCTACTACTCATGCTACATCACAACGGGATTTGTTCTCTACCTACACTTCGGGTAGTTATGGTTCTGTGAAGATGGGTAATGATGGTTTGGCTCAAGTTGTTGGCATTGGTGATATTTGCTTGGAGACTAGTATTGGTACTAGGTTGTTGCTTAAAGGAGTTAAGCATGTTCCAGATATTCGATTGAACTTGATATCTACAGGAAGACTTGATGATGATGGTTTCTATAGTTTATTCGGATGAGGTAAATGGAAATTATCACGTGGTTCTATGGTTGTGGCTCGAGGTGAGAAGTCTTCATCTTTCTATTGGATGCAGGCTAAGGTCTCCAAAGACATTATTAATGCAATGGAGAATGATGATGCCTTGGAGTTATGGCATAAGAGACTCGGTCACATGAGTGAGAAGGGATTATCTGTGTTGTCAAATGATACACAGAGTTTTAACACAGAGTTGGAACGAAGATATCTTGTTCCTCAAAGCGGCAGTTTTCGATTTGGTGTAAAAGTGATCCAAAAATGCTTCTCTAACCTCAGCCCATGTCGTCAATGAAGCTGATGGCAGTGACTTCAACCAACGTGAGGCCTTGTCCGCAAGTGAAAAAGGAAACAACTTGCACTTGAGAAACTCGCTAGGCACTCCATTAGAACCCGTGGTGCTGCAAATTTCTTCAAAGTTTTTAATATGGTCCATCGGAATCTCAGCTGGAAGCCCGTGGAAGAGGTGTTGCTTCACCAATGAAATCAACTGAGGCTTGATTTCAAAGTCTTGCCTCTGAATGGTAGGAGGCACGATGGCGGCTCGGTTCCGGTAGTAGGCATGTGGAYTGTCCGCATCTCCGATACCGGGCTGCGGTTGCGGAGCTTCATGTCTTTCTCTCCGCATCTGCTCTATCTCATCACGGAGCATCTGCACTTGAGCAGCCATTCCGTTCTCTTGCTCGGCCATGTCAGCTGTGAGTCTTCGCTGTCGGTTCTCTCGTTCTAGTCTAGCTAGGTCGGCGTTTGAGATATTAACTAAGGGCTCGGTGCAATTTCTTCTTGTTCTTCTACTGGTCATGCACCTGAAACATAAGGAAAAAAAGGAAGAGAGAAAAGAAAATTAGTAGTTTCTTAGACTATATCTTAAATCAAAAATCAAAGGTAACGCAATTGGTCCCCGGCAACGGCGCCAAAAACTTGATACACAGAGTTTTAACCCAATTAAATTACTGCAAGTGCACAGACAATCGCAGTAGTATAAGAGGAATCGAATCCACAGAGACCAAGGTTACACTATGATTTTGTGAGATTTTCAAATAAAGCTAAGACAGAATATGAGGTTGTTTTAGTGAGCAGTAAGCAAGTAAAACGATGTAAATTCAATAATTAAAAGGCACTAGACTAGGTATTTCTGTATTCAGCGATGAAACTTGAGCAACTATTTAGGATTAAATTCAGCACAAGTCTAGAACTCGAATATAAAAGTAAGAACAACCCACTCTCGTGGCGCAGAACTCTTTATCTAACAGCCTAAATACCTAAACTCTCGTTTGGATCTAGGGATGAAGATAAGCATTAATGTACTGATTCGATATGTTCAAGCAACCGCACCGACTCTCGCCCGAATGAATGCTCACCAATGTCTTTTCTAGCAACCTAAAACACTCTCGAATAGGTTTAACCAAGATCAGACTAAGTGATCAGTTAAATCTAAGCATTAAGTCTAACAATTCGAAGACAACATATATATGGATCCTATCGTGCTCAACTTATCAACTCATGAATACCATTGAAACCCTAATCTAGCTAATGGAATTACTCAGCCATGGAAGAACAAATCACAACAATGGATAAAAAGGAATTCATGATGATATTGATAAGGTTGAAACAAAGTAGTGGTTGATCCTCTGGATATTACAAGCATGAATCACAAATCTAAAGTCTGGAGAAAAAGAAAACAAGAGAAGGAAATCCCTGAACAAAAATCTCCAAAAACAAAAAGGAAAACGAGAGTGAGCGAAAGAGAAGCGCCTGCAGTCGAGAACGTGTTTTTAACTGGCCCTCTATTTTTGTCCACGCCAGATGTCCAAAATTAGGTAAAAGTCGAAACCCTTATTAATTCTTCTGAGCACCCTAGCGAGACGCGTGCTCGAGACCGGACTGTGCTCAAGGCTCTGCTTTTGTGCTTTATAGCTGCGATTTCGTCCCTTCTTGCTCCAAAAGCTCAATTAGCTCCAGTCCATCAAATCCATGCTCCAAGACTTCATTCTAACCTGATAAGACTCAAAAATGACTCGAAAGACACAAAAAGACTCAAAAAGGACTAGTTAGTATAGGCTAAAATCCTAACATATCATCAAAGAAAGAGGTTATTCCTAATATCTCTGGTTTACACTTACAGAAGTGTGCACATTGCTTTGCAGGAAAACAACACAGGGTTTCGTTCAAGTCTTCTGTACCTTCTAGAAAACCCGAGATACTTGATCTGGTGCATTCAGATGTGTGTGGTCCAATGAAGACAAGATCTCTTGGTGGTGCATCATATTTTTTCACATTCATTAATGATCATTCTAGGAAGTTGTGGGTTTATACTATGAAGACGAAAGATCAAGTTCTTGGATATTTCAAGCATTTTGTGGCATTGGTTGAAAGGCAAACGGGAAAGAAGTTGAAGTGTATCCGCAGTGATAATGGTGGTGAGTATTGTGGACCATTTGATGTTTTTGTAGTGATCATGGTGGTATTAGGCGTCAAAAGAGCTACTAGGCTCACGATTGAATGGATTAGGCTGAAAGGATGAACAGAGCGATTGTCGAGAGGGTTAGATGTTTGATTTCAATCGGCTTGCGTATACTTTCTGGGGAGAAGCTTTGAGTTCGTTGTTCATGTATTGAACTTGTCACCGAGTGCTCCATTGGATGGTGATATTCCAGAGAGAGTTTGGACTGGTAAGGACGTTTCTTACAATCAGTTGAGGGTATTTGGATGCAAGGCATTTGTCCATATTCCCAAAGATGAAAGGTCGAAGCTTGAGATGAAGTGACAGTGTGTGTTCATTGGTTATGGTGAGGATGAGTTTGGGTACAGATTTTATGATCCGTTGAAAAAGCTTATTAGGAGCGAGAGATGTTGTGTTCATGGAAGATCAAGCGATTAAAGACATTGACAATGGAAAACAAGCTCGGAGTAATGAGAGTTTGATTGATTGTAGTTACTCATACACATCGGTTCATGGTCAAGCGAGAGTGAGGTTCATGTTGATACACCTGGTGCGATCTCCCATATGATGATGATGGTATTGGTGATCATGGCGGCGATCATGATGAGACACCTACCCGAACCAACTGTTAGAAGATGCAGAGGAGTGCAATACCATCGACAGGTATAATCTTGGTAGTATGTGTTACTACGATGGGGAGAACACGAATGCTTTGGTGAAGCATTGGAAGATGAACACAAGGATGAATGGTGGAATGCCATGAGAAAGAGATGGATTCTTTTGATGAGAATCATACATTTGAGCTTGTAAAGTTACCTAAGGGTAAGAAGGCATTGCTTAATAAGTGGGTGTATAGAATTAAGCATGAAGAAAACGTTTGCATCCTCGTCGAGGCTAGATTGGTTGTGAAAGGATTCAGCCAAAGAAGGGAGTTGATTTTGATGAAATCTTTTCACTTTGTGAAGATGTCATCTATTCGGGTTGTAATTGGATTGGCGAGTCTTGATCTAGAGGTTGAGCAAATGGATGTAACAAACTTTCCTTCATGGTGACTTGGAGGAAGAGATTTACATGGTAAACCGGAAGGCTTTGAGAAAAAGGGCAAAAGGACTTGGTTTGTCGCTTGAGGAAAAGTCTTTATGGATTGAAAGCGAGGCAGAGACGATGGTATAAGAAATTTGAGTCGGTTATGGGGGAGCATGGCTATAAGAAAACTACTTGATCATTGTGTGTTTGTGCGATGTTTGGTGAGGATGATTTTATCATCTTGTGTTTGTATGTTGACGATATGTTGATTGTATGCAAGAACATGACCAGAATTGAAGTTGAAGATTCAGCTTAGAAGTCATTTGCCATGAAAGATTTAGGTCAGCGATTCTTGGTATAAAAATTGTTCGAGATAGAGGTGAGAGGTTGATTCACTTATCTCAGTATATTGAGAAGATACTTGAGAGGTTTCACATGGACAAATCTAAAGTTCTTAGCACTCCTCTTGCTTCTTTAGATTAAGCGTCAACAAAGTCTAAACAAGTTCGGAGAAGGAAGATATGGCACGAGTTCCATATCTTACTGCGTTGGTAGTTTGATGTATGCCATGGTGTGTACAAGACCAGATATAGCTCATCTGTTGAATGCAGTTAGTCGTTTTCTTTCAAAACCGGGAAGAACACTGGAATCTTTGTGAAGTGGATTTTTAAGATATCTTCGAGGGACTTCGATTTGAAGCATACTTTGGAGGTGAATACAGTTAGTTATGATGCTGACATGGTAGGATGTTGATTCTAGGAAATCTACTTCGGTTGGCATTTGCGGGTGGAAGCGATATCATGGCGATCGATGCAAGTGTGTTGCACACTGAAGCTGAGTTCATGCGGAAGGCTTGTAAGGAGTTGTTGTGGATGAAGAATTATCTTGAGGAGATTGGTTTCAAGCAAGATAAGTATGTGTTGCTTTGTTACTGATCAAGCTTATTGAAAGAAATCTACATTTCATTATTCGAAAACATCGATAAGAGGTATCCTTTGGATACGTGATGTGGTTCTTCCAAGGAAGTGGAACTTTCGAAGATTCATACAATGATAATGGAGCTGATATGATGGCGAAGTCATTGCCTAAGGAAGTTTGAAGTTTGTCGAGAGATAGCAGGGATGGTTGTTTCCTCCCAAGTCGGAGAGGGAGTTTGTTGGTTTTCCTCTAGTGGGGAAGCAATTTGGGTTTGGTTAAATGAGAACCAAACTTGGGTTAGTATTGGGTTAGGGTAAATAAAAGAGATATATATGTGTATCTTACCTAATTATGAGACAGAGAGTGTTGTCGTTTTTCAAGAGAAGAGAGAGTGAGAAAAGAGAAGAGAAAAAACAGAATCGCCGTTTCTATTTCAGAGCACGATCGGACACTCATACCAACTCCGATCTTATTGATTTTTGGTGAGTAGCTTCGTGACTCAGTGGTCTTCAGATTCAACGGTGGGATTAAGTTTTCAACGGTTGGTTTGAGAGATATCAAAGTTTTAGCGTGGCTGTTCGTGACTGTTAAGCTGCAGAGTATTCAGCAGCATCTGTTGGAGTGTTTGGGAAATCCGACGGTGAGTTATTCTCTGATTGAGCTGAAATTTTTCAGAGGTGTTCTTGACTCGTTTATCTTAGATTTGTACGGTGGAGATCTTGTTTGGGAAAGAGAATTCTCACCATAAGAAGCCCAATACTTTCCCTTATTTATAAAGAGACCCAGCTCGTGTTTTTAGACCTATTTAAGCAAACTTTTAGTCATTAGGTTGGGACGGCAGACTTTACTTTGAACTTTGATTCTTGAACCACCATTGAGACTTGAAAGCTTTTGTGAGGGAGACGGATCCAAGACTTTGTTCATCATAGAAAAGATCCCGAACCCTTGTTTTTATTCTTTTGTTATATTTAATTTCATGATCTATTCAGTTATGTCTTGTTTTTCATCAATCATGTCTGAGTAGTCTCATTTTAGGTTCAGGGTTTTCTCATATGGATTTCTCTAATTTATGATGATTGATTTGTTAGGGTTCATAGTGATATATCATGGTTTTTACCCTCTTTAGCCATGATATAAGTTGTTTTATCGAGTCTTTCTAGTGTTTTGTATGTTGAGTCTTTTCAGGTCTTAGCACGTTTGGGACGAAGTGGAGATTTTGGAACCATTTGGAGCCTTTTGGAGCAAGCCAGAAGAAAGTACCGTTTTGAAGCCTGAGTATCGATCGATATCATCCGGTATCGATCGATCTGGCGTGACGAATACGTTTTGAGCTGATCGATCGACACCATCCGGTATCGATCGATACCGGCAACACGCGAGAAGAGATATCAGGAAGAGAATTTTCACCATAAGAAGCCCATACTTTCCCTTATTCTAAAGAGACCCTCGTGTTTTTAGACTTTATTTAAGTAAGTTTTTTAGTCATTAGGTCAAGGGCAGACTTTACTTTTGAGAGCTTTTGTGAGGGAGACGGATCCAGACTTTGTTATCATAGAAAGATCGAACCCTTGTTTTATTCTTTTGTTTAATTTCATGATCAGTTATGTTATTTGTTTTATGTATATAGTAGTCATTTTAGGTTTAGGTTTCTCATATGGATTTCTACGATTTATGATAATTGATTTGTTAGGGTTCAAAATCTGAATAGTTCTTCACCATAGGTTGTTCTCAAAGCTATTTAACTGATCACTTAGAATATAGAACTGATTCGATTAGGCACGGCGGTGAATTGAGTAATCGATAAAACTAGGGTGAGCAATTGGATTATCTGAAGAGATTTGGTTTAATCGAATTGTGAACATATCAAACTTGAATTGATTGCTGGTTTCTTGTGTAGGATTTGCAAAGAGATTTGGAATTTTAGACTTTAGACTTAGTTAGTTTCGCAGCGGTTGGTTAACTATACTTTCGTGTTTGAGTTGAGCGGCTTGAATTGAACCTTAATTGATTAATTGTTGTTTATTGATTTCTTGAGAGTTACCCGAGCCTAATCCTTCCCTTTGATTAAATCAACCCAATCGTATCGCTCTTCTACTTTTGCCTAACCGTGATTTGCTTAGCTTAATCCTCACTAAATTATTTATCAGGTGAATTTTCTTGAGTTCTGTGTTCGACTCGATATACTGCAGCAAATCGCTTTAGTACTTTAGGTATTAATTGAGCATATCAAATTTCGCTGTACGGGACTCTAAAAAATTTCACCATTAGAATTTTAGTTGTCGATTTTGTCAGTTGTCAAGATCGATCGATACCCATTGGTATCGACGACACCGAACGCCTGTTTTAAATTTTGGTTACTTATCTCTCGCCTTTTGATTTTCGTGTATGCATCGGCATACCGAGTGAATAAACACACCACCGATCAATCTCTCCAACTCAGAGCTTGAACGCACGAATCGCATAAGGAAAAGAACTACAGTTGAGATGGATCTTCCACAAGGTTTGGTGCATGATGAGGAAGGTGACAAATACCTCTCCACAACAACCCCAGGCTGAACGACACTTGGCGATTACAACCGACCGATCAATTCTATGCCAATCGCAAATATTCCAACTTCCAGGAATGACTTGAGCGAAGTCCGCATTTCGCCTTGTTGGACAACACCCTTCACCGGTCTCTCTCATGAGCACCCTATGGACCACATCGAGAAATTCGAGGACTTGGTCACCAAGATGAAGTACAATGGAGCACACATGAATATCTCTTTGTAAACTCTTTCCATACTCACTGTGGAGAGGCAGCTTAATCGGCCGAAGCAACTACCTCCCTGATCTCACTACTGGAACGAGACCAAGAACGCATTCCTGAACAATTTCTATGACGATGCGAGATCGTAGCAGCTCAAGAACAAGATCTCTCAATTTTCTCAAGGTCCAACATGAAGACTCAAGGTGTGCGATCTTGATCCTACCGAGACTGTCCGCATCACGGTTTCAGTCAAGTTCACCTGCTCTGATCTTACGTAGGGATTAATTATGTGGCACTAGATTCTGCAAGCAATGGGAACTTCAACACTAGGATTCCAACCGATGCCGTGAAGCTGAGAACTGCCTAGCAATAGCACCAAGAATGCTGATTTCGAATGAAACCTGCTAGTGTCATTGCCCGCAGATTGCCGAGGTTCAAGCGAAGGGACACGATGCACAACCTCTTACTGGAAAGACGAAGAAGGCTGTACATTTTGCTGAGGAAGTAGAGAACATTGAAGATGAGGCGCAGGATGTTAACTACATTGGTGGTTCTCGTGGTCAGCTTGGTTACAACAACAACCTAAGCTTCAACAACAATCAGCAAGGTGGTTACAAGTCCTGAGGTAACCAATCTGGTTTTGGTGCCACCAATTCTGCCCAAAAACCACTTAAGCGGTGATTTTACCCTGCCAATATAAATTCAGCTTACCAACCGCATTTCTCGAGGTCTACAGAGTAAGCACTGAGATCCTTCGAACAAATTCGCAGGACAAAGATGACAGATTTTAATAGAAAGCTGGATAATTTATACACCGATCGAATGGGAGAATCAACGCCTCGAAATCCATCAAGATGCGAAAATCAAATACCAGTGTCAAGGGAAAGATAGTTCACAATGGACATGTCAATGCAATCACCTCGAGCAGAGAAGAGGATTTTGAGCCATGATCGTGTCGTATCCAAGATACAAGATCGACCGATACCGCCTGGTATCGATCGACACTTCCCGAGACCGCTGCAGATTCGGGTGCAAGACGAAGATAAGAATTTTGACATTCCACGCCAGACGATCGATACCCCTACCTGTGTCGATGACACCAACATGCGAGACGGTACAAAACTCCAAGATCGACGACACTCATCCGTATCGGTCGATACCCTTCGCAGGCTGAATCAATAACTGAGAAAATGACAGAGATGGTTGAGGAACATACAAACCAAAGCTACCTTACCCTGCTCTTCCCAAGCGACAGAGAGAGGAGGCTGCTGTAAAAGTTTTTGTCAAAAAAATGGTCAGGACCTCCGCTGCCGATACACCACCACCGCGAGACAGTTGACAAAGAGGGAAGACCAGTGGAAATTCTCGCCCATGCTCCATCTCAGAGTAAACTTCAAGAAATCTCTCGCCGACTCGTGGTCTAGTGTCAACGCAGGCGATTAGAGAGAGATTGAAAGCGATATGAGATCTCCTAACACGCTTCTCACATACGCGATTCTTCTAGCTCACTCCCTTACGCTACAATTTTGATTTACCTGTTAAAATAGAGATTGTCTAATTCCTACTGATTTTCAGGGTGGAGATGAGCCAAAGATCCAAGGTGCCCTTGATTTTGGGAAGACCATTTATACGCTGATGCCGATCACGACCTAATAAGAGAATCTCTTCTCTTGCATTGACGAGACGCCTTCTACGATGCCATTCCTTCCGAGGAGACCAAACATGTCTCACATCACCATCCTTCGCGAGATCTCGATGATCGACCGCCGATGAGTCTTATGATGAACCAAAAGTCGCAGATGTTTCAAATGAACCCCCCAACACCACAAGAAAGTGGAGAAGACAAGGCAAGCAAAGAGGAAGGCGACGAGCAAGAAGTTCAACAAGGCTGCTAATTTCACTTTGATTCCTAAGTGTGATGGAGATTCGATCGAATATAAGGTGAAGTAGGAACCTCGAAACCTTCTCTAAGGTTAGAGTTCTCATTCCTACGGAGATGAAAGAGAAAGAAGAGGATATGATGAGCAAAACTTCAAGCTGAGATGTCTCGTTGTGGAGCTTATTTCGAGTGAGTCCTCCACCTTGTCTTCGACGATAGCCAAAGTCAAGCTCGTGACATTAAACGCTTAGTGAGAGGCAACCCACTGGTAAGTCTATAAATATGAGTTTTGTTTTGTTTTGTTTGTCTTGCCATGTAAGAAGGATGGTCGTTGTTCAGACGATCGACGACATTGTATCGATCGACACCACCTTGGTATCGACGACACCACCGCTCTATGGTAACACCTCTTGTTCTTGACCTATTTCGCTTTTGTCCTTTGATTTCTTTCTTCTCCGATAACACCGGGGACAAGTGTTGTTTAAGTCGGGATAGTATATCGACTGTTCATTTTGAAAAATAAAAATAAAAACAATTTTGTTTAATTGAGTCAAAACAACTTAGAGTTTTCTGGATTGTGCTTGGTTTTGTTGTTCTGGTTTTGCTTTTGAGTGACCCCACGATTAGTTTCCGACTAATGAAAATCCAAGGATAATCACTCATCTCCAAAAAGGTTCTTCACAAGCTTTAGCCAAATTTTACACTTCATCTACGCGGTTAGTGTTCTTAGAGCTTGATTCATCATTCATATCTGCTAAGGAACCCATCATGTTTGAAAATTGTGGTATATCTCCCCGTGAAAATTGTTGGATACATATTTGCGTTAAAACAGTAAAATCTATATAAAAGATGAAATGATTTCGAGTAGAGGGTAGGAAAATTTCCTATGACCCCATTATTCTACTTGGATAAGGAATGATCACACAAGGCTAAGTGAGGGGTAGGAAAATTTCCTATGACCCCATTATTCACCCAAGACTTTTGATACACAGAGGGTAAGAACCGGGATTCTAGAACACTATCAATAGCTTCGACCTTGATTTGTGATACTGTTCGATAAACTCTGTTGAAATCTAATGAGAACGATTATGAAATAAGTCTGGAGAGTAGATCGAAAGCAATAAATGTTTGAATAAATGGTTCTTTACTATGAGCAAGAATCTGAAAGTTCTGAACACGATTCAGCGATGAAACCTGGTGATGAGAGCTTGGGTGAATATGAGATAAAGTGAAATCTTGGGAAGTTGTTCCTACGAGAAGTACATGGTGGTTAGATTCTGAGCGATCAGGCAGAAGTGGGGAAAAAGCCATTACAGCGATTTCGAAGTTCAGATCTCTAAGGTTTTTCAAACCTCTTTCTCTAACTTAGTTTTCTGTTTTGCTTGAGGGCAAGCAAAAGGTTAAGTCTGGGGGAGTTGATATATCATGGTTTTTACCCATCTTTAGCCATGATATAAGTTGTTTTATCGAGTCTTTCTAGTGTTTTTGTATCGTTCTGGAGTCTTTTCAGGTCTTAGCACGTTTGGGACGAAATTGGAGATTTTGGAACCATTTGGAGCCTTTTGGAGCAAACCGAAGAAAGTACCCGTTTTGAAGCCTGAGTATCGACGACATCCTGACGATCGATACCAAATCGACGAAGAAAGTACCCGCTTTGAGTATCGACACCATCCCGTATCGATCGATACCGACGTAACGATGATGAGAGATATTCAAGGAAGAGAATTTTCACCATAAGAAGCCCAATACTTTCCCTTATTTACAAAGAGACCCAGCTCGTGTTTTTATACCTATTTAAGTAAGTTTTAGTCATTGGTCGGGAGCAGACTTTACTTTTGAGAGTTTTGAGGAGACGGATCCAAGACTTTGTTCATCATGAAAGATCTCGAACCCTGTTTTTATTCTTTTGTTTAATTTCATGATCTATTCAGTTATGTTATTTGTTTCATCTATCATGTCTGAGTAGTCTCATTTTAGGTTTGGGATTTCTCATATGGATTTCTCTCGATTTATGATAATTGATTTGTTAGGTTCAAAATCTGAATAGTTCTTCACCATAGGTTGTTCTCAAAGCTATTTCTAACCTGATCACTTAGAATATAGAACCGATTAATCGATTGCACGACCTGAGTAACTGTAGCAATTGATTATCGCAAAGAGATTGGTTTAATCGAATTGCGAACATATCAAACTTGAATTGATTGCTGGTTTACTGTGTAGATTTGCAAAGAGATTTGGAATTCTAGATTTTAGACTTAGTTAGTTTTCGCAACGAAGTTGGTTAACTATACTTTCGTGTTTGAGTTCAAGAACGACGCTTAATCAATTGAACCATTGATTAATTGTTGTTTATCATTGA
This sequence comes from Boechera stricta, assembly GCA_018361395.1. Lineage (NCBI taxonomy): Eukaryota > Viridiplantae > Streptophyta > Magnoliopsida > Brassicales > Brassicaceae > Boechera > Boechera stricta. The sequence continues at coordinate 18,087,996 of CM031539.1, read as the reverse complement.
TTTCTGAGAGTTACCCTGAGCCTAATCCTTCCCTTGATTAAATCAACCCAATCGTATTTCGCTCTTCTAATTTACGTCTAACCGTGATTTGCTTAGCTTAATCCTCACTAAATTATTTATGTGTGAATTTTCGAGCTGTTTCGACCTCGATATATCAAAGAATCGCTTTTAGTACTTTTAGGGTATTAATTTGAGCATATCACATAGCCGAGTAGTTCTCACCACGTGTTCTCAAAGCTATTTCTAATCTGATCACCTAACATAGAACTTAGATTAATCGATTAGCACCATGTGCAATTGAGTAACGATAAAACCTGGTGAGCAATTCGATTATCTGCAAAGAGATTTGGTTTAATCGAATGAACATATCAAACTTGAATTAATTGCTGGTTTAATGTGTAGGATTTGCAAAGAGATTTGGAATTCTAGATTTTAGACTTAGTTAGTTTTCAACGACATGGTTAACTATATTTTCGTGTTTGAGTTCAAGAACGGCACTTAATTGAATTGAACTTTAGCAGATTAATTGTTATTTATCATTGATTTCCTGAGAATTTCCCTGAGCCTAGTTTCCTTCCTTATTAATCGACCTAAGTTTAATTCAATCATTTGTTTTCTCATCAATTATTGTTTGCTTAGCACGATCTGCATCTTTTATCTACCGCGTGAGTTTTCTTGAGTTCTCGTGTTCGATCCCTAACTTTACTGCAGCAACTGCTTTAGTATCATTATAGGTATTAATTGAGCATATCAAATTTGGCGCTCGGGACTCTAAAAATTCACCATTAGAATTTTAGTCGATTTTTTTAAGTCGTTGTCAGATCGCGATACCCATTGGTATCGATCGACACGAACGCCTGTTTTGAATTTGGCTACTTATTTTCTCGTCTTTTGATTTTCATGTATGCATCAGCTACAGGAGAAAGAAGGACACACCACGATCAATCTCTCCAACACGTAGCTAGCGAGCTTGAACGCACAAATCGACAACGAAGAGGACTACATGAGATGGATCTTCCACATGGTTTGCATGATGAGGAAGGTGGACGCCAACCTCACGCCGAGGCTGAACGGACGCCAGTACAACCGACCGGATCAATTCTATGCAAATCGTGCAAAGAATCCGTATTCCCGACTTTCCGCAGGACAGCACCCTTCACCGGCCTCTCTCATGAGCACCCTATGGATCACATCGAGAAATTCGAGGACTTGGTCACCATGAAGTACAATAGTACCACATGAATACCTCTTTGTAAGCTCTTTCCATACTCTCTGGTGGAGAGGCAGCATCGGGCAAGAGCTACCTCCCGGATCTCTCGCTACTTGAACGAGACCAACGCATTCCGAACAATTTCTATGACGATGCGAGATCGGAGGAGCTCAGAACAAGATCTCAATTTTCTCAGGCCAAGAAGCACTCAAGGCTTTGGGTGCGATTCAGATCCTACCAGAGACTGTCCGCATCACGGCTCAGTTCACCTGCTGATCTTTTAGAGGGATTGATTGGCGGTATCGATGGCACGGATTCTGCAAGCAACGGAACTTCAACACTAGGATTCCAACCGATGCGTGAAGCTGATTGAGAACTTGGCGCCAGCAATAAAGACCAAGAATKCTGATTTCGAGCGAAAACGGCTCGCTTGTTCGGTTCGCAGATTGCTGAGGTTCAGGCGAAGCTGGACACGATGCACAACCTCTTAGTGGGAAAGACGAAGAAGGCTGTACATTTTGCTGAGGAAGTAGGAACATTGAAGATGAGGCAGAGGATGTTAACTACATTGGTGGTTCTGGTTTTCAGGGTCAGCGATTTGGTTACAACAACAACCGAAGCTTCAACAACAATCAGCAAGGTGGTTACAAGTCTGGAGGTAACCAATCTGGTTTTGGTGCCACTCAATTCGCCCAAAAACCACTTCAAGGCGGTGATTTTACTCGCCAATACGGTAATTCAGCTTACCAACCGCATTCTCCGAGGTCTACAGAGAGTAAGACGGAGATCCTCTTGGAACAAATTCTGCAGGGACAAGAAAAGATGACTGGAGAATTTAATGGGAAGCTGGACAACCTGTATACGGACCTGAATGGCAAGATTGAGGCATTGAATCTGTCGCAAAAAAGCTCGAGACTCAAATTGCTCAGACCGCAGCTGCTGTGAGAAGACAAGAAGGGTTTCTTCCAGGAAAGACTGAAGCTCCAAGAGCTCACATCAACGCCATAAGTCTAAGAAGTGGAAAAGTGGTAAATTCAGGAGTTAATCAGACTCCAATAGCTGAAAATCCCGTCGATCTTGCTGGAGATGACGAGTGGGATGATGAAAATCCCAGGGTATCGATCGACACTACCCCAGTATCGATCGATACCGAGACAGTGCCCAAGGAGGACGTTGAACCTGTCAAAGAAAGGGTCTACAAGCCGAAGTTGCCCTATCCTATTACTCCCAAGCTGACCAAAAAGGAATGGGAGGATGCTAGATGCAAGGTGATGTTGGACAAGTTGGTAGTTGAACTCCCTTTTGTTGATGCTATCAAGACTTCTCCCGCATTCAGAAGATACGTGAAGCGGATGGTATCCAGCAACGTCAACCTCAGTGAAGGTGTCATGATGCTTTCAGCCGAGTGCAGCGGTATTCTCACCAACACGATTCCTAAGAAACTTCCAGATCCAGGTAGTTTTGTGTTGGATTGCACTATTTTCACAGAGCGTTTTGCACGATCCCTCTGCGATATTGGATCGAGTGTAAATCTCATGCCACACTCCGTTGCCAAAAGAATGGGGATAAGTGATTACCAGCCTACAAGGATTTCATTGATCCTTGCTGATCGCTCAAGACGCTGCCGAAGGACTTCTCGAAGATGTGCCTGTCAAGATTAGAAATTGCTTGATTCCAACTGATTTCATCGTGTTGGAGTACGATGCCGAGCCTAAGGATCCTCTTATCCTAGGCAGACCATTCCTTGCTACTGCTGGTGCTCTGATAGACTGCAAGAATGGACAGATTACTCTGAACGTAGGTGATTTGGTAATGTCTCTCAGCATGGAGAGAATCATGAAACGACCAACCATCGACGAACAAACCTTCTACGTCGATACACTCAGTGACATTGCGGAGGAGTATTTCCTGGAGAAACATCCTGAGGATCCGCTAGAACGAGCACTGGTTTGTACTGAAGGTTTAGAATTGGCTTTAGATGATGATGCCACTGGTTATGTCAGAATCCTCGACAATGCAGATCCAGTATCGATCGATACCAATGGGAGTATCGATCGACACCACGTGTACGCGGTGAAGAACTTGGGCGAGATTCCTAAACAAGTCAGTATAACCGGGGATTGGAGCGAGGAAAAAGCTCCAAAGATCGAACTCAAACCACTTCCAGCCGAGCTAAGGTACGTCTTTATTGGCCCTAACTCAACATATCCTGTTATCGTCAATTCTTCTTTGAACAATGCGGAGGTCACTTTACTGCTGAGCAAGCTGCGCAAGTATCGCAAAGCTCTCGGCTATTCTCTTGATGATATTTCAGGTATCTCTCGACTATGCATGCAGGATTTACTTGGAGGATGAGTCGAAAGTCATCGGTTGAGTGTGAGAGGCGGTTGAACCAGAACTTTGAAGGAGGTTGTCGAGAAGAGGTGATGAAGCTGCTCGGCAGGGATCATCTATGCAATCTCGAGATAGTTCTTGGGTTAGCCTGTTCATGTCGTGCCTAAGAAGGGTGGTATCACGGTGGTGAAGAATGAGAAAAGGCAGTGATCCGAGGACTATCTGGTCATAGGATGTGCGTCGACTACAGGAAGTTGAATCTGCTTTACGAAAGGATCATTTTCCTTTACGCTTTCATTGACCGGATGTTAGGCGCTTGGCGAGTCACCCATCTTCTTGCTTTATGGTTATTCGGGCTTTCGGATCCCATTCACAGAGGATCGAGGGAAGACAACTTTTACATGTCCTTATGGCACTTTCGCATACCGTAGAGATATCGTTGGATATGTAAGCATGCCACTTTCAGGATGCATGATTTAGATCTTCCTGATGATCGAGGAGTTTATGGAGGTATTCATGGATGATTTCTCTGTTTATGGGTCTTCGTTCAATTGTCGGACAGCTTATGCCAAGTCTTCAGCGATGTGAAGAGAATCTAGTAATTAGGGAAAAGTGTCACTTCATGGTGCAAGCTGGGATTATTTTGGGACACAGGTTTCAGAGAGAGGATCGAGGTTGGCAGGCCAAGATTCAGGTCATCTCGAGTTTGCAGCCCCCGGTCGGTTTCGAGATCCAAAGCTGGTCACTTGGTTTTCACAGGCGATTCATGAAGGATTTCTCCAAAATTGCTCGACCTCTCACTTGCCCTTTTGTGTAAGGAGGTGCATTTGACTTCAATCTGCTTGTTTGCTTAAGCTATTCAAGCTTGGAACTATTGTTAAGCCTCGCTTACCTTGAGGTCATGTGCGCTGATGAGGATTTTCTTGCTGTAGGTGTTGTGCTAGGTCAGGAGGAAATATAAGTTGTGTATCTATTATGCCAGCGAGCGTTGGATGATGCCCAACAGCCTGGCCTTGACCGAGAAAGCTCTATGATTGTTTTCTTTTTGAAATTTCGGTCTATTTGGTTTGGAAGCAAAGTGAGTCGTTCACACATCATGCTGCTCTCGGGTACCTGTTTCAGAACAAGAACCTCAGCCTCGTCTAGCAGCGATGGGTGCTTTCTTGCTTCGGGGGTTTCGACATGAGGTTAAGGAGACGAAGGATCGGGGAATGGGGTTGCGAATCATAGATGGGGCGTGCCTATTGATGACTACTACGGAGAAGCAGCATCTACTTCATTCTGAGAAGATCGAATGATTTGGGGGATAATTCGACTTCTCTCACGTCAGGTTCGATATCGTCGATACCACGGGTATCGATCGGCGCCTTCGGCGATTATACCATTTTATCGACGATAACATCAGCTCGTATGATGTTTATTCAGGCGATATTGGCAACTTTTCGGACAGTATCTTGACATCATGACTGTTGCTTCTGACGAGCGAACCACTGACACCTTATGCGAGGAAGAAGTTTCTACGAAGTAAGGCGTTTCTTGCAGGATGAACCTTATCTACAAGCATTGCTCGATGGTCTCTAGAGGAGGTGCCTTCTTGATGCAGTACGACGTTCTTTTCATTGCCATGGTTCGAATATGCTGGACACCGCTACTTTCAAAAGTTTCTAAGGTTCTTGGCCGGGTTTGGTGGCCAATAGCATTTCGAGAGATCTTTAATGTTTTTGTTTCTCAGTCGATGCACTGTCAGGCGGAGAGGAAAGATAAATGCGACATGAGATGCCACAAAACTTCATCCTTGAGGTCGAAGTGTTTGATTGCTGGGTATTGACTTCATGGGTCCTTTTCCGTCCTCGCGAGCAGTACATCTTGGTTGCCGTTGTCTCCAGTGGGTGGAAGCGATTGCGAAGTCCGACCAATGATCATACGGTGTTCTTAAGCTGTTTAAGACCATCATCTTTCCACGATTTGGAGTCCCAGTAAGTCATCGATGATAGCGGCTTCAGTCAGCTTCATCAGCAAGGTCTTCGGCGTTGTTGAAGAAATGCGAGGTTAATCATCGTGTCATTACTCCATATCATCCTCGGGCTAGTGGGCCAGGTTGAGGGTTTCCAAGGCAGATCAAAGAGATCCTAGAGAGGCGTAGGTGCTTGCGGAAGGACTGGTCTCTAATGAGCGATGCGCTTGGGCGTATAGCTGCTGAAGACACGCAGGAACTACACCGTTTCATAGCTGCGGGAAGCATGTCACCTTCCAGTTGAGCTCGAACACAAAGGAATGTGGGCAACTAAGCTACTCAACTATGACATCAAACATGCTGCTGAGCGGAGATTGATTCAGTTGAATGGCTGGCGAGATCAGGTATCACGCCTCTGAAACTTCGAAGTTATACAAGAGCGAGTTAAGGCTTATCATGATAAAAGATCCTTTCCCGTCACTTGAACGACGGTTCTTCTATATAACTCTCGTTTGCACTTGTTTCCTGGTAAACTTCATTCTCGTTGGTGGTCCTTTCCTTCTCGAGAATGCTTATCGTCTTTGATTAATTGTCGGGACAGATTCCTGAATAGGAAGGTTAAACACTATTGGAAGCGAGATTCCAACAGGACAAATCGTGCCTCTGGCCAATCCACCGGTCACCAACCGTCATTAAATTCAGGCTCGTGACATTAAAGGCTTAGTGGGAAGACGACCGCAGAATGCATACATACTAATTTGGTTTGTTTTCTTTTGTGTCGTGAATCAGAATTTGGATATCGGTATCGATCAATACCAGCTGGGTATCGGTCGATACCATCGACAAATGTCTTATAAAACCCCATACCATCATTTCAAACCTGGCCCTGATATCTTTTTCGTTTCTTCATGGTTTGAGTGATTCTTTTTTTGTTTCCACTCGGTTTACACCCCCATTTATCTATTCCATTCGATCGATTAAACAAGGTAAGATCTCGAGTTTTCAATTTTTCAATCCATGGAACCAAGGTTTGGGTTTTGAGATTTTAGCCTCTTAAACTTGTTTTTAGGATTGAATATTGAATGATCTGTTGTTTTGGGCTAGTCGAACCTTTAGCATATATTTGTCATTAGTTTCAACTAATGCATCGATTCGGATTATTCTTCATGAAAACTGTTAATGGAGCACCATTTCTCGCTGTGACTCCGCCCTCGCTGCTGTACACCGACCGCTTGGACCATCACTGTGCGTGCTGCCGATGACTCGATTAATACGGATTAGTCATCTCTCCGATTCACATGTTTTCTTTTTCTTTTCTTTTGGTTTTGTTATGAACTAATGTCGTTTCTCTTTTATATGCCAGAAGTGGTTTTAACGTTTATGATCTTTTGTTGTCTCAACTTCGTGTTTGAATGGTATCTCGTTTCTAACTTGGATCATCTAACACGTCGCTCATTCATCGAGAGAAAGAGGTTTTTCATCTATTTTCATCGATCGATACCAACGGTGTCGTCGATACCACCTCTAATACGCCTCTTGTTCTTCATCATTGCCATTTTCTCCATTTGTTTCCCTTCAGGCATTCTGAGGGGCAGTGTTGTTTAAATGCAGGTATTCTTAGTTTCATTTTGAAAAAAAAAAAAAAAAAAAATTTTGTTTAATTGAGTCAAAACACTTAGAGATTTCATTGTGCTTGGTTTTGTTGTTCTGGTTTTGCTTTTGGTGACCACTTTGAGGATTAGTTTGTTCATAATAAAAATCAAGGGATAACCAGGTAGAAATCACCCATGTCTCCGCAAGGTTCTTCAGCTTTAAATTTTGCACTTCATCTGCACGGTTAGTGTTCTTAGAGCGATTCATCATTCATATCCAAGGGAACCCATCATGTTTGAAAATTGTGGTATATCTCTCCGTGAAAATTGTTGGATACATATTTGCGTTAAAAGCAGGTAAAATCTATATAAAAGATGAAATGATTTCCAGAGTAGAGGGTAGAAAAATTTCCTATGACCCCATTATTCTACTTGGATAAGGAATGATCACAAGGCGAAGTGAGGGGTAGGAAAATTTCCTATGACCCCATTATTCAAAGACTTTTGATACATTGAGAGGGTAAGAACATTCAGCAATCTACAATTGGACCTTGATTTGTGTATGCTGTTCAGATAAACCTGCGCTGTTGAAATCTAATGAGGCGATTATGAAATAAGTCTGGGAGATAAAGAATACCGAGCAATAAATGTTGTTGAATAAATGGTTCTTTGGCTATGATATTGTATGGGCAAATCTAGAAAGTTCTTGAACACGATTAGCGATGAAACTGGCGATGAGAGCTTGATGAATATTGGTGTGAGATAATAAGTGAAGTCTTGGGAAGTTGGGGTTCCTACGGAGAAGTACATGGTGGTTAGATCGAGATCGAGGCAGGTGGGCGCTTGGGAAAAAGTCATTACTGGCGATTTAACGTAGTCTCTAAGGTTTTTAAACCTCTTTCTCAACAGTTCTGTTTTGAGGGCAAGCAAAAGGCTAAGTCTGGGGAGTTGATATATCATGGTTTTTTTTTTAGCCATGATATAAGTGTTTTTCGAGTCTTTCTGTTTTTTGTATCGTTAGGTCTTTTCGGTCTTAGCGTTTGGGGACGAAATTGAGATCTTGGAACCATTTGGAGCCTTTTTGAGCAAACCAAAGAAAGTACCCGTTTGAAGCCTGAATCGATCGACACCATCCCGGTATCGTCGATACGGCACCAGCGGAGATAGAGATATCAAGGAAGAGAATTATCACCATAAACTTCTCCATTTACAAAAGAGCCCAGCTCGTGTTTTTAGACTATTTAAAGCAAACTTTTAGTCATTAGGTTGGGGGACTTTACTTTGAACTTTGATTCTTGAACCACCATTGAGGCTTGAAAGCTTTTGTGAGGGAGACGGATCAAGACTTTATTCATCATAGAAAAGATCCCGAACCCTTGTTTTTATTCTTTTGTTATATTTAATTTTATGATCATTATGTCTTGTTTTTAATGATCAGTGAGTAGTCTCATTTTAGTTCGGGTTTTCTCATATGGATTTCTCGATTTATGATGATTGATTTGTTAGGGTTCATGCGAGTAGTTCTTACACACGTTGTTCTTATTTCTAATCTGATCACAGAACATAGAACTTGATTCGATTAGGCGGCAGTGCGGTGAATATCGATAAAACTAGGTGAAGCATTCGATTATCTAAAGAGATTTGGTTTAATCGAATTGTGAACATATCAAACTTGAATTAATTCTTGGTTTAATGTGTAGGATTTGCAAAGAGATTTGGAATTCTAGATTTTAGACTTAGTTAGTTTTAGACGCAGGTTGGTTAACTATATTTTCGTGTTTGAGTTCGAAGCGGCTTAATGAATTGAACTTTAGCAGATTAATTGTTATTTATCATTTGATTTCTTGAGAATTTCTGAGCCTAGTTTCCTTCCATAATCGACTAAGTTTAATTGATCATTTGTTTTCTAATTATTGTTTCTTAGCGCTCTGCATCTTTTATCTACCGCGTGAGTTTTCTTGAGTTCTCGTGTTCGATCCCTAACTTTACTGCAGCAACTGCTTTAGTATCATTATAGGGTATTAATTTGAGCATATCACTAGGCACAAGTAAAGAGAATTTCAAAGTCATTCGCCGAAGTGATTGGGAAAGGTAGATTTGGGACTGTTTATAGAGGAACCCTTTGTGACGGTCGTATTGTTGTGGTAAAGATTTTGAAAGACTCAAAGGGCAATGGGAGAGACTTCATCAATGAAGTTGCGAGCATGAGCAAAACTTCATATGTCAACATTGTTACCCTGCTTGGATTCTGCTCTGAAGTTTCAAAGAGAGCAATTATATATGAATATTTGGAAAATGGATCTCTTGATCAGTTCATCTCAAGCAACACCTCAATGAATATGGACTGGATGACACTGCATGGGATCGTGTTTGGCGTTGCTCATGGTCTGGAGTACTTGCACCATGGCTGCAAAACAAGGATTGTACATTTTGAGATAAACCACGAATGTACTCTTAGATGACAATCTTTTCCCCAAAGTTTCAGACTTTGGCCTCGTTAAGCTCTTCGAGAAGAAAGAGAGCATATTGTCACTACTGGAAACAAGAGGAACGATAGGGTACATTGCACCTGAAGTGTTTTCAAGAATGTACAGTAGAGTCTTCCACACATCAGATGTATATGATAAGTTGGGATTCCCACTGGCTTATTGTAGGAAGAAGGCAAGCAGTGGTGGTCAAGCTGCGAGGAGACACAAAGAAGGTTGCAGACAAAAGTGGCTAAGTGTTGCTTTGAAGAATCGAAACCTCCTTCTCAATCAGAGGTTTATCTAGTATATAAGATTCAGTTTTTATGCTTAATGCGTTGTTGTTTAGAGTAAGTGAACAGAGTATTTAATGCCACCCATAACTTAGGATTTTGGCCATGAAATGAAATACAAATTTCTCTATCTTACTTCCGCCTCCTTCTCTTCTCTCTCACTCTCTTCTGTCTTAAACTCTTAATCTCTTCTCTTCTCTCTTATTTCTTCAGATCCGTTTGTCACTCTTAACAGTATACCGCTACGAAATGTTAGTCCCCGAAATGATTGGTGCAAGGTACAAAACATCCACAGAAAACTCTGCATCTAACACAAGCTCAATGTACTTTCCTGAATGGATCTATAAGGATCTTGGGGAGACGATGGAAGGCTTAACAGAAATGGAATCACCTGCGAAGAAGAGGATATAGCAAAGAAGATGACATTGGTGGGTTTGTTGTGTATTCAGCCTTCCCCATCAAATCGCCCAAGGATGAACAGAGTGGTAGAGATGATGGAAGGAAACCTGGATGCTCTTGAAGTCTCTCCTAGGCCTGTTTTGCAAAGTCCCGCAGCGCCTCTTCAAGAATCTTCTACTCTCTCAGAGGATATTTCCGATGACACAGAAGTATGATCAATGAATGTCACATAAAGAAAGTAACCTTCTTGGAACTTATCAAGGCATGAAAGCAGCAAAATACATTTATTCACGAAATGTAATATACTGTTTATATTCCAGATTGACCCACTGTGTCACCAAACTAGACCTTTTTGTTTCTTTTAATTTCTAAACCTATCAACGCTCTGGTCTTGGAATTCTCATGCTTATTACTTTTCTTCTGATTCTCCAGCCAACTGTCTTAGATTCTGATTCTCCAGCCAACTGTCTTAGACTGCTTCTAGAAACCTCTTGAAAGTAACTCATTTCAAACATATCAGCGATCCCGCTCTGTGGCAGCTTGCTCTGCTTGTTTGTTGCCAAGCGATACAACAAATTTCTTCAGATGTCTGATGAAATCTGGATAGAGTTCAAGGTCACAGTGTCCACCTCCACTTATCCACAAAGGTTCATACTTCTCTTTGCTGAGTTCCCAGAGCCGTTTTCCATGAGACCAATCAACCACTTCATCCGCAGTTCCCTAAAAGACCAACAAGAGAGTTCAGTGAACTTGCATTCAGATACTTCCAAGGTAAATGCTGGGATTCATCAGTTTCCCTTGTCTGAAAAATGCATTATAACCTGTCTTATAACAATCACACTCATAATGAAAAAGAAAGCAAAATAAAGCCAAAGCAATGCAAGAAGTCAAATGATGGGGTCACTTACATGAATTACTAATACAGGACAGGTAACAGAGCCGATTTTGTCAATATTCTGAAAAGCATGGAATTGCGCAAGTGGTTAGAAATTACAAATTTGATCAGAAGCAATTTGATGTCTAGTAAATCACCTTGTAAATATCAAACCAATATGTACATTTCACCGGATACAAAACCCTCATCCCAGACAGAATCGGGCACTGTAAAACCACGCCTCTCAAGTTAGGTGTGCGTGAAGCTAGATCGACAGTGGGTCCACTACCGACAGATTGACCATATAATATCAGTTGATCATCTTTTATGCCGTACTTTTCCTTGAGGCATTTATAAGATGCTTCTATATCCGCATATGTATTATACTCGCTTGCCTGATTCATACACCAACTCTATATCAATAAGAAACAATCCATGGAAGCCTATGGCTTATAATCCGAGTATCAAAGGGATTTCATATTTCATAAAATAGAGTAGTAAGCTCGGGACTATACCTGTCCAGTAGACTGACCATAACCAGAGTAATCATACCTGAAAAAGAAAAACCAATGAACACATTAAAAAACAATCTACCAATGAACACATTGAAAAACAATCTAATATAGTCACCTATTATATGAGAACAGATTTATCAACAGTGATGAAAGCAAGATATCAAGAAAAGTAGAAAACTTTAGATAGAAATTAATCAATCACAAAATGATAACTAAAATATTAAGTCTTCTGAACATAAAAAATCATTATAACAATGTAACAAATAGATCCTAGTTTTGGCAATTATAAGCATAGGAAAAATATGATTGATATTGGATTTAATGCCTCAGGTTTAAGACTCAAACTTTGAAGCTATAAGGCACTAATCTTTACGAAAATCGATTCTTCAATCAACATATTATTATAAGAACACAAAATTCTACTTAAATTCTCAAAAGCTTATCCATTACTTAAAAATCCAATTGATTAGATGTCTATGACAACGTATCAACAGATCGTATTCGGAAATTAGAAACAAAGGAAAGTACTAATCTTTCTACAAAATGTATCAACTTCGAAGCTGCAAAGCACTAATTTTTCCCAAGATTGATTCTTCAATTAATATATCATTCCAAAAAAACACAAACCAAAACTTAAATTCGACAAATTAACACATAAATTTATACCCCATAAGATTGACGCGAAGGCGATTGCTAAGCTCAACGAAAAGCTCAAACATTTGTCCCAAATCAGCAGCGTTACCATGAGAATACAAAAGCGTGCAATTAGCTTTCGAATGTTTAACATAAACAGCGACGATCTCATTGCCATAACGAGTACGAAGCTTCAAGATATCAACATCGTCGCGGCGAGGAATCTCCGGTATATATAAACGTCCACCGCAGCTATCGTCGGCTACAACCTCATACGACGGTGGAGTTGGAGGAAAGAAAGCAAATTTAGCAGCGATCGATGATGTTACACCTCCCATGATGATGATGAAGATGATGAATTCTAATTCATAAAAAAATAGACCTTTTTATCAAAAGTTGTAGAAACCCTATAATTTTATTTGGATTTTGTGAGATATTGGTGAACAAAGAGAAGAGGGAATTCGGAAATTGAGGAGGAAAGGGATAAGGAGAGGAGGAGATTGATGGAGGATTTGAAATCGTACAGCGGCGCGTGAGAGGTTTGAGGCGGCGCGTGGCTGGATGATGGGAGAAATGGGAGGATGTTGAGAATATCTGTTTTTTTTTTTGTCAAGGCCTTAAAAAGTCAAAATCAGGAAATGATATGATTTTGTGGATGGAGATTCCCATGCTGCGATTTTTGTACTTATTTTTTGGTTTATTTGAAAATAAAAATAAACATGTCATTTATAGTTTTTTTTTAATATAAAATAAGTTGGTGAATTTATATGAATTTAAGTTAATGAATGGAAGATTTTGTAAAAAAAAAAAAATTATATAAAATAAGAATTTTGTAAAATAGGTTAATCTATATTTAAAAAAGAATTAAAAGATTTTTGATTGTGAATATTTTAGTTTTGGAAAATCATTTAAAAATTTTTGAATACTCGCAAAATAACAAAAAGTAAAATATTTTTTGGTAAATTAATAGAAAGTAAAGTATTCAAATCTTTTTGTCTAGTGAAAAAAAGTATTCATGTGTTTAGTGAAATTTTAGAGACTTTTTCTTTTAATGTACAAATATCTTTTTGAAGAAGAATACAAAGTGTTGGGTAAAAGTAAAGCTTGTGAAAATCCTTGACAAATTCTACAAGTTTGTAAATTAATAGAAAGCAAAGTATTCATATCTTCTTCTTTTTTTAACATAAAAGCATTCTCAGATGTGAACTCTGCCATAGATATTCATAAGTTTATCTCCACAAATCACAAATGCGCTACATCGGGTATTTTGAGAAATAAGCCATATCATGGTTATCATCAATTAAGGTAGAATATTGTTTAAAAACACTACATCTGAACTCAATTGAGTATGTTCTCTGCTTACCAAATTTGGTATTAATCATCCAATCAACATGTCATCCACTAGGACAACGAAGATCACTTATTTTGCCATAAATGATCACTTAGTCTGTGAGCAATTTCAGAACAGTAAGTACAGTACATACAATTGATCAACTTAGTAAAAGTCTCACCAAACAACTAAATCGAGCTTCGTTCACTATCATATGCTTCTCATTTACTTTACTTTATATCGTCCAATATATCTTTATATAAAGCCATGGGTTTTAACTTTTAAGTTAAAAAGCCTATGATTCCTCACACAAATACAAATAATTGTAGCAATTTTCACCAAAAACTTGCACTAAGACAATATGTAGAGCAGTAGAACAAGGAATAAACTTTTCACATACAAATTCGGAAATAAAAAATCAAGAACGAGAAATGAATTAAAATCTAAAGAAAATAGAAATCACCTATGATCAAAATTTAAACAGTCGATGAAAAATGTTAATACTTTATTCGTTTCAGAGTTTATTGTTCAGGAATAGTTACAAGAACGGGACGCCAAGTTCGTCGAAGTAACCTACATCGAAGTGTAACAGACGACATGGGCCTAACAGACCCGCTAAAGCCCATACTGCGAGCCGCCGTTATCTCTTCTTCAAAACCTCCGTTATTCTTAACGCCGTTAACCGGTACATCACTCTCCATCTCCATCTCCATCTCCATCTCCATCTTCTTCCCCACCTTATCTCCGCCGCAGCCAATTTCCTCATACGGAGGCGACGAAACAAAAAGCTCCCTCAGCTTCCTTCGAGCTCGGATCTTACCTCTCTTATCAGATTTCTTCAATTCATCGCCGTTATTCTGGATCTCAGGTGAATCATGTAATCGCCACCGATCTGATGATCGAGTGAGTAACAAACGCAGCGTTTTACGACGGCGGATGTGGATGACTGGACTACGAGTTGGACTCTCCGCGACGGTGCTGCAATGAGTAGCGAGAAGCTTAAATTTCTGCAGAGACATTGATTTGGTTTTCTGTTTCGATCTCTGTGTTGATCATTTGGATTGGTTTAGTATTTTTGGTTTCGATTTGGGCGATTCTTTGCTTCGTGTGAGTGATTACTCATAGTGGAGGAAGAGGTAAAGGAATAAGGTGACTAGGATCAGCACCATTCTTGAAGAAGATAGGTTACACGTGGCAGTTAGAATGAGCGTCGTTTACTTTTCGCTGATTATATCAAATTTTATCAATGTGCCACCGAAATTTTTTTTTTTGTATCCCCTTATATATTAAAATAAAAATAATGGCTGATTGTTCTAAAAATGAGGTTTTCGGTCAGTAGCGCTATGAATTTAGGCTCATTTGTTTATTCATACACAGATTTATACCTCATGCATATAACACTACAAACTTTCAAATCAAGCCGAAACCACCAAATTGGAGACACCGTGGATTGATTTGCCAAATTAGTACCACCGTAGACGACGACGTGGCAAATGAGCGAACGAATTTCGAAGAGACAACGACGTTTTGATATAACCTAACCTAAAAAACTCACCTTTCTCAAAACACCATCGTATTCTTCCCGAAACACCATCTCATTCCCCGGGACTTTCAACTCCATGGTAGCTTCTACCTCTTCTGTAGATGAAGAATCATCTCTAAGAATTCTAAACTACCAAACATAAATTGTTCACAATTTATCTTCCCTAAGTAAACCCCTACACAACCTAAACGTATTCACTTTTAAGCTGGAGAGTCCAAGTTTTTAAATTTACCCAAAGGAAACCAATTTGACGAATTTTGTATACAATTCAGAGAAAATAAAATTGATAAATCAGAGCAATACCTAGAGGAGGAATGGAGAAAGATGAACAAGGCCAACCAAAAGGAGACGAAAGAGACTCTTCCTCCGTAAACGGATTCGTCACCTTATCGACCAAATTCGCAATCTTTGTGGCCGTAATCTGATGTGGTGGTACCCAAAAGGAGGAGCCAGGTGCGAAAGGAAGCCAATCTGTAGTCGAATTATGAACGATGATCCTTCGAACGAATTCGTTAAGCTTCTTGAAAATCGCAGCTTCTATTTCGGTTTTAGAATTGATGTCAATCTCGATGAGTTGTGGTATTGATGAAAAGCGGCGGCTGAAACAAACGATATTTGGTGGCGCCGTCTTCGTAATCGTCGGCTTGTTAAAACGACGGAGGAAGAATCTTTCCGTTGGGGATTAGGGTTATAAATTATCAAAACGTCGTCATCTCTTTGAAATTCATTCATTCATTTGCCATGTCGTCATCCACGGTAGCACCAATTTGGCAGATCAATCCAAGGTTTCTCCAATTTGGTGGTTGCGGCTTGATTTTGCAAGTTTGTGGTGTTTTATGCATGGGGTGTAAGTCTGTGTATGAATAAACAAAAGGACCTAAATTCATGGTGCTACAGGTTGAAAACCTTCTAAAAATGTAATGTAGCTTTGCCAAAAAAAAGGATTAAAAAATTAACGCTTAAATAGAAGACTATAAAACTAAGAGCATCATTAACGGAGTCTCTTACATGGGTATCTTAAATATATATATTTTTTTTTTAAAAGCTGTTTCTTATTTAAGAAACGTTTGTAGTGGGTTTCTTACTTCTCTTTTTCTTTTTTTCTCTTTTTTTTTTCTTAAAATTTATAATTAAATAATGTTAAGAAACCCAAAATGGGTTTCTCTCCATATTGATGGTCTAAGGAGATAAGTATGAATCAAAGAATAGAAAATAAAATTAACACCGAACCCCTTAGATTCAAAACCCATTTGAAACACAAAGATGGATGACATTTTTTTTTATACCATATATACTTAAAAAGTAAAAATATGAATCCGTACGATTTATAAACTAAGTCGCGATTGTGTTTTGTTGGTTTTTTTATAGTCTGATCGTTTTTAATTTTCGGGTTTAGACTAGTTTTTGTTGGTTAAGTGTTGTGGTTATCTTTTTCACAATTTATTAGTGTCTAGTTTTTTTTTTTTTACAGTTTTTGGTTTATGAGGTTTCGAACTCATTTTGTCGGTGTTTATAGACTTAGTTTTTGCGGACTCGGTTACTTTGATGTTTGTATTCTGCTTATTCGGGTAATATTTCCATTATCTAATATATATTATCAGATGAAAAAAAACAAAAATCCGTGCGAGTAGAACTTAATGACAGAGGATAGGAAGATTATAGGAGTAACGTACGTCTCTAGTAATAGTAATTAGTAACAAAAAAAACGTAATCACAAAAATAGGTATAAAACTAATAGGCCCATTTTAATACAGTCTCGCCCAAAAAAAAAAACAATAATTATTAAAAAAACCACTTACAGTAATGTCACAGCGACGAACCCTAATTACAAACTCGCCGCCGTATCAGAACTACTCGTCCACTTATCAGTTTCCGGCGAAATCGGCGGCGGAACACTATTTCTCAACAATCCAACATCATCTCCACCACCTTCAATATCCACAACATCCGGCGACTCCTTTACCAACACACGCTTCTCCTCCTCGTTAATCCCTTTCAAAATCTCCACAATCTCATCCATCGAAGGTCTAACTTCTCTCTCTTGTTGCAAGCATCGAAAGGCTAATTCAGCTACAGACATCATCTTCCTCCTCACATCTAAATCCTTCTCGAATCCTAAACTTGGATCTACGAGCTCGTGCAATGCGTTGTTCTGGATTTTGGATACAGCCATGTTCGCGAGATTGATATCGTGACGGTGTCGAGTGATGTCTACTGCTTCTTTTGATGAGATTAGTTCGGTTAGTACGACTCCGAAGCTGTAGACGTCGCTTTTCTCGTTTAATCGGTAACATTGGTAATATTCTGGGTCTACGTAGCCTGGTGTGCCTTGTGGTGCCGTTGAGATGTGTGTTTGATCCATCGGAAACAACCGCGAAAGTCCGAAATCGGCTACTTTGACTTGGTAGTTTTCGTCTAGGAGAATGTTTGTAGTTTTGACATCTCTGTGTATGATTCCTGTAAAACAGAGGAGGAATCGCAGTGTGAAAATTGTGAAATTATGCGAATTCGGATGGTCGATTTGATTATTATCTTGCTCTACCTGATTTGTGGAGGAAGGATAATGCACTTGCGGTTTCGATTGCTACTTTTAATCGCGTTGACCAGCAAAGAGGACGAGCTTCTGCGCGGTCGCCGTGGAGATGTTCGGCGAGAGTTCCGTTTGAGATGTACTCGTAGACGAGTAAAAGCTCTCTGCTGTGTCTTGATGTGCATCCGTAGAGGATCACTAGATTCGGATGTTTCAGAGATTTCAAGATTTCGATTTCGTTCTTGAACTGTTCTACGCGTTTTAGGGACCTTTCGTAGAGCCGTTTCACCGCTACAGCTCGTCCATCCTTCAACACACCTTTAGAGAATTGCCAAAAGATGTTAAAAATCTAAACTCAAAGCTTTCAAGGAGATTGAACAATCTGTGTTCTTACCGTAGTAGACTGTACCGAAGCCACCATCTCCGAGTTCTCTAGAGAAATTCTCAGTTGCTTCCTCAAGTTCTTCGTAGCTGAAGACTTGAACTCCATAGTAGTTGCTTCCATTTGCAAGGTTAGAGATTGAGGGAACAAGAGAGTGATTGCTACTAGAGGAGATTGTTGTGGAAGTTGGGTTTCTTGATGTTTCTCTACTCGAACATGACGTTATTGGCAAGTCTTTGCTTGTGTATTGAGCTGACTGTGTCTTCTTTCTCCGTCTGCTATGTAAGAACACACCTGCAACCATAAGAATGGCCACCCCCGCTATAGAAGCAGCAACCACAATGCCTATAGAAGAAAACAAAAACAATTTTCATAATAAGGGTATGATGTTGCCTATGGTAATCAAAATAGTTGTTGCCAAAGAACAGGAAAAAAGGAAGCACCTGCTTTTGCTTTAGTAGAGAGGCCTGGATCCATGGAATGGAACCAAAAAAGCGGTCAGTTCGAACTAAATACAGAACTTACTAGTTATTAAATCAGAAACTACAATGATTTTACTAGGCAAGAAATCTTACCCTTGTTTCTAGAACCGCAAGTATAGTTCTTTGCCCCATCTATACAATAGCAGACGAATCCACTTGAGGTCTGTGTCTGATTATATCCACAAGCACCCCCTGAGTCCATGCACATCAAACATTCTTTGTTAAGTCCAACCTCAAAACCCTCTTGAAGAGCTTTCTGTAGATTTTCTGGAGTCGGACTATTCTGCAGTGTGTTCAGCGAAGGTCCAGATGCGGGAATACTGATGTCGCTGTGGCAAAATAAGCCATTAATCACGCGAGGGAAAGGGGATGAGAGGTTGCTCGTAGCATAGTAACTTTTCCTGTCTACACCGTCACATTCAAGCTCTCCGACATAAGGAGGATTTGCAAAGTCTTGGCAGTCGTAATAAATCGTCAGCAGCTCGGTGCCAGGAGCAAATGGAAGGATGTTTTCGTTGAATAGTGCACTTGGTGGGTTTTGGGGACAAGAATCGCCGAAATAATCTGATCTGGCGAGTTTTATGACACGAGATGTAGAGTTTAGGATTCTGAACTTCACAGATGATATGCTAAACTCTGCAAATCCTCTGCTACAGTTGAGCTTGAAGTCAGGAAGGCCACAGTCTTCTCTGCCAGGTATCCAGAAAGGGTAAAAGAGTTCTCTCTGATTGCCACAGCTAAACGGTTGACTGCAGCGTCTGTGAAGCTCATTAGCTGAGAAAACACAAGATGGGATCACAAAGAGCATCCATATGAAGCTATAGGACATAGATCTTTTCTGGGAAAGAGACAAATTGATCATTGTGTTGCAGGTGAATTAAAAAAAAAATGGTGAAGAAGAAGAAGAAGACGACGAAGAGATGGAGCAATTGGAAAATGTCTTGGTTTTGTAAGAGTTGAACTAAAGAAACATGTTTGGTCTTTTTGGACCAACCTTCACTTTAATATTTTATTTAATGTTTCTATCTGGAATTTTATATTTTTCTAAATCGAAGTTTCTTTGGAATTAGGTGGCTTACGACGACGACTTTGAATGGTATATAGGTAAACGATAATGGGAATAGTGATTTTAAAACGAATTTTTATCTTTGTTGTTTATAGAATAAATACGAGTTCCCACCTTGGGCTATACAAAGTTGGATTCTTCTATATATTTTTATTTTTCTATTCTTTTGGTTTTAACTACGACGACTTGAAGTCTGGTGCTTGGAATTTTCTCAGAAAGATCCTATTGGAAAAATAATATCATGGTAGGACCCTTTTTTTACATAAATTGACCAGCGCAATAACCAAGTCCAAGTTTGGTCCATTGTTTTTCAGTTTCAGAGAATCTAAAGATATTGTGGAAGAAAAAAAAAATGGAGTGTGGAATAAGGCAAAGAGCATTTACTAACGAAACTGGCTGATATGTGCAAGAAGAAAATTCAATTAGTGAAAGAGAGTGACTAAATGCTAAGTTAATGCTAATTTGTTGGAGACAGAAGAAGATTCAAACAAGTGGTTTATATATCTTGTATCAGCTTCTTGATTATGGTTGCTGATTGATATGTGAAGGTAGAAAAATTATGGTATGCATAATGAGAAATACTTATAAAAGGGCATCTTACGATCAAGGGGAATGATCCTAGGCTTATTTACAATGGGTCTTGGGGTAGTGGTGTTATCTAGATTCTTCTAAAGGTTGTGTTGCCTAGGTTCGTGGTTTGATTTTCTCTTGGAAGAGACTATTGCAACCCCAATTGAAGATGTACGGCTTTTGGCTCAGAAATCTTTAATTAAACGTATAAAAAAAAACCGCCGGCTATGAAAAGATGATGATTGTAGAAGAAACTTACCATCAGGTGGATGGAGTGTATTGCATCCTAATGATGAGAATTCCTTGCAGCAAACCTGTGTGGTATTTTTGAAGCTGCAGGTTCCATGAGAGAATGAACATTCTTGACACGCTTTCTCATCAATCTTCACCTTCACCTCAAACCCTTCTCTTAGAGCACTTTCCAAATGTGCCAGATTCAACTCTTTCTCTTCTGGAACGAAGCTCTTAGGAACGTTAATTGTGAAACTGTCTTGACAGGAATACTGGTAATCAAGGTTTTGAGACACTAAGACAGGGCCTCTACCAGGACAATTATAACACGAACGGTAAGAAAGGTTAGGGTCGCAGAGGTAGAAAACAGTGAGGTTCTTGTAGGTCGACGAAAGCTCAAAGATTTCGGAAGGCAAGGTTGTGGATGTGAATGTAGCGTTGCAAAAATGACCTCCAAGCTCTGCTCTGGCAAGTCTAAGAGTGTTAGATTTTTGATCTATATGGAGAACATTGTAAAGATGGTTTGAGATGATTATAGAGGTTTTGTTGTAAAAGCAGTGAAGCTCCAGCGATGGATGACCGCAAACTTGGGGACGAATCCCACCGGAGAAGGGGAAACCAGCGGTTATGTTCCCACACTGAAACTTAGCTTCGCACCGCCGTAGTTCTTTTTTACTTGAAGCTGAAGGAAGATGGTGAAATAAGGAGAAGCAGAAGAACAAGACCAGACAAGAATTGGGGAGATAGTACATGATTTGTTGAGATCTATGAACAGTGTGTCTTTTGTGTTTGGTTTATGTTGAGAGAGCAAAGGAAGTGATTTAAACAAATTGATAAAAAGATAGAGAGAGAGAGACTTGGAGCGGAGACTTGGCTGTCATTATTATAGTTTACTTTGGAAGACTTTTTATTCTTTGTTTTCTCTTTTTTCTAAAGCTAAAATTTTGGAAGACTTCTGTACCATTGTGAATCCCTTTTTAAGGAAATTATGGGAACACCATATGGATATGGTGCACTCATTTAAAGTTGATGGACGGTCTGATTATATCAAACTCTTGGAGATAAAATTGAAAAAAGTAATATATCACCTTCTTTCAAACAGTGTTAATCAATTAATGAAAGAGAGTGATTTAAACGATAAATTTAATGCCAAGTCGAAAGAAAATTTCAAACAATTTAAGTTTTATATCACCTTTTTCTAAGCTTACTAGTAAGCTATGTCTAAAAGTGTGAAAATTAACGGAGGAAGGTTAAAACAGATATCACTTAAGAAATAGCTTACTAGTTGGTTGAAATGGATGATAGCGCATGATTTGTTATTTTGTTTGATCTATGTACAGTGTGTCTTGTGGGTTTGGTTTGTGTTGAGGAGGGCAGAGGAAGTGAAGTAAACAATTATAGAGATAGAGAGATAAGCATAAAGATGTGGTGGAAATGGTGAAGGGCCTGAGGACCAAGTCAAGTGAGGATAGTGACACAACGGAGACTTGGGATGTCAGTATTAGTTTACTTTGACAGACTTTTTGTTCTCTGTTTATTTCTTTTCTTTAAGCTAAATTTGGTACAGGCTCACGATGGTCATTCAAGTTGATCGACGATCTAAAGCCAAAAAATAGGTTGATAGACGATCCAGCATATTAGACTCTTATAGATTATAATATACTAGAAAAGGACACGCGTTTCATGCATGTCTTTTAGTACTATATGATAGAATAATATTATTTGAGGTAAGGCTGAGCAGCCATTTAATATAACGATGCTCATACTGCATATATCTTAGATTCTTACTTCAGTATAAGTTGTTAAAGAAAATGGATATGTAATGATAGTGATGGATAAGAAACTTACCAGTTGGTGGATGTCGTGGAATGCATTTATATGGCCAGGTTTCGTTGAAGCTACAGAAACCATGGGAGGATGAACATTCTTGACACGGTTTCATACCGATCTTCACCTTCACGTCAAATCCTTTTCTTAGAACACTTTCCAAATTGGTTATATTCAACTCTTTCTCTTCTGGAACGAAACTCATAGGAACATTCACGTCGAAACGTTTAAGGCAGGTCTCATGATATTTAAGGTTTTCAGACGCTATGATTGGACCTATCTCAGGACATTTATAACTCGAAAGGTTATGAGTAGGATAGTTGCAGTGGTAGAAAACGCTGAGGATCTTGTAGGTTGGCGAAAGCTCGAAAAGTGCAGGAGGCAAGTAGGTTTCCAAGGCTAAAGAGGAGCAAAAAGAGCTTAGAAGCTCTGCTCTGGCAAGTGTAAGAGTGTTAGATTTTTGATTTAGTTGAAAAACAGTGTACTCTTTTTTTGAGATGATCAGAGAGGTGTTGTTTTTATTGCAGTGAAGATTAAGCAATGGATGACCGCAATGGTCAGGACGATTCCYGCCCYAGAAGGGGAACCCARCAGTGATGTTCCCACACTGAAACTTAGCTTCACACCAGCCAAGTTCTTGTTTACTTGAAGAACAAGGAAGAGGGTGAAAGAAGGAGAAGAGGAAGAAAAAGAACAGACAAGAAGTGGGGAGATAGTACATGATTTGTTTGAGATCTATGAACAGTGTTTGTGTGTCTTATGGGTTTGGTGTGTGTTGAGGAGAGCAAAGGACGTGATTTAAACACAGAGAGAGAGATAAGCATAAAGATGAGGTGGAAATGGTGAATGGCCCGAGGACCAAGTCAAATGTGGATAATGACAAAAACGGAGACTTGGGATGTCAGTATTAGTTTACTTTGAAAGACTTTTTTTTTTCTTTTCTCTTAAGCAAAAATTTGAAAACCTTCTCTCTTACCATTGTGAAAATTCTCTGTTCGAGGAAATTGCAAATTCTCTTAACACAGTATTAATTTGGTTTCATTATATGAAGCATGAATCATGATATAGGCATTTTGCAAACTGTCAAAGGTTTTTTGGGCCTAAGGTTCCAACTGTAGATGATTTGTAGGAACATTATTTGGTACATGAATTATACAGTCATCTCAATTGGTCGACAATATCAGACTTTTAGAAGTTGTAATAACAAAATAATTTTATAAATTGCTTAAAACATTATTGAGATTAATTTCTATTTTGTAGGAATAGATGTATGATGGGTCTTCTGGAAGCAACATAGTTTTAAACTTTTCTCTGAAGAGCCACGATCACTATTTAATGTTGGCCAAGACACGGAACACCACATTAAATGTACTAGTACGGAAAGGAAGTTTGTGGCACTTGCCGTTTCCCCAAACCTCACAACACAGTTAAGCCGACCAAGTCAGATATGTCGCCATCAAACCCATCCACAAACACTTCCATGATCCATCTAATATTTATCGCGGTCAAGTCTCACTAACCTAGAAAACCCATACCACGAATCCGGTAACTCGGCCTACGAATCATGGTCCTTTAAAATCTAGAATACCCACTAATATTTGAAAATGAGGAGATTGACAAACTTCTCGCAAACAAGCCATTACTTTCTTAATAATATTTCTTCTCCTCTTTCTTTGCAACTCTCTTTTGACGTACTTCCTAAGACATCCAAAATTTCCATTTAGCTTCCTTTACTCTGAAAATGCTCACGACAAAAACAGATTATACTGTGGACCACCCTTGAATCTAGTCTAGAAGTTATTTTTTCGAACCTTTTCCTATTTTTAACTATTTTATCAGTCATGTTTATGGGAAAACACGACACTGATGTTCCATGCATTTCTTTTTATTTTCCATTTATGCATGTTAGTTTGCTCAGAGATAGAACATGCTTTTGAAAGACTTTCCATTCCACGACCACGATAAACGGTGCAAAAAGTCCAAAATTTAGCGTAAAAGAAAAAATAAAAAATAAAATATATATATATATAGAAAATTTGATGTTATCGGTGGGATGTATTTTCGAGATCCAATAAATGGTTAAAATTATTTTTCATCGGAGAAAGTCAATTGTGTGGGATAGCTGTTAAGCGTAAAATATGCGATTCAACCATTTGGGGGAAACCAAACTAGGCTCCTTGAAACACATGGAGGATTCATTCCTCCGCCTTGTATGTTACCATCTTGTTGTATGAACATTATTATTATGATTTTCAAAATGACAAAAATAAGCTTGTCTTTTCAAAAAACTTTTAGCCGTCAAGTTAGGACGGGTCACCATAATTAACTGGTGAAGAGTCAGTTCTTATCTTGCTCAAGAGAGATCCAAAGCTTAACTAGTTATTTGCAAACTCTTATAGACTCTTAGTAAATTCATATATTATATCACTGGAAATTGCTGGTAAAAGTTGGACGTGTTTCTGTTTCAAAAGAAAATCAAACATTTTTTCACGTAATAGCTAATATCTTAAGTTTTTGTGGAAATTATTTTTTTTTATCAAATCGTCTTTTGAACATCATTGATGTCAATGAATACAAAATTGTGCGTTTTATGAATCATGTGTTTCTCATTTCCCATTGCACTTTATCGCATCACATCAGTCCCCATCTTCCTTTTTTTTTCTTTCTTTTTTTTAACACAAAGACTAATTCCATTAATTGAAAATACTAAAAGGACCATTAAATTTCTCATTTTCCACAATCGGCAGAAGCCAGATTGGAAGAACTACATGTATCAACCCAAAATAAAGAGGACATATAGAAGCTTGGTGAGCAATAGCATCCGCCGCTTTATTGCCCTCACGGTGCGTAAAACGAAAGGAAAAATTGCTTTCAGGCTCTCCGTCCCTTGGTGACACAATAATGTCATTAAGAAAACCACCAAGACGGGGCCAAACCTCAGGATTGTTAACTGCCTGTAGAAGAGATGCGCAATCCGATTCAAAACAAACATTCACATAACCGACTGCCCAAGCCAACGCCGCAACTTCCGTTTCCAAAGATGAACTGAGTTTGGGATAACATTTTGCACCAAACTGAATGATTGCTCCGGTGTTGTCTCTCAAGATCCAGCCTATTCCACATTTCTCTGAAGTCTTTAGCCAAGCCCCATCAACATTGCATTTTAGCTGTCCTTGAGAGGGAGCCTGCCACTTTATTTGTCGACGGTTCACAGAAGCAAGTGTTGGAGCTCCAGGCTGCTTCTCATTAGCTTTAACCCATTTCTCTGAATCCAAAGAGGCTTTCTTCACCAGACAATCTGCTTGATTGTCAAGATTAGAGTAGACAAAATCATTTATACTTTTCCATAAATGCCATAACAACCATGGCCAATCTGTAAAGCGTCTTCTAGCTTCCCCTGAATCTGTAATCTTCGGTAGCAAAAGCCTAGAGAGATTCTCATAAAGGGAAGAATCAGGCTATGGGAAGTATAAAAAACTTACAGGTGATAGAGCCCAACAGATTTTGGCATAAGGACAAGTAAAGAGGAGATGGTTGACAGTTTCATCTTGACCATGACAACGGGGGCAATCTCCCATTGTGGTTAGACGTTTTTCCTTCATATTAGTCCCGGCTGCTAAACAATTGTTGATGCTTCGCCATAAAAAATGTTTAATCTTAGGGATAGTCTTGACTTTCCATAAGACTTCAAACAGTGGCTGTAGACTTGGATTCATGATCTCTCCTGCCTGCTCTTGAAACTTATTTCTACTCATCCATAACCAATAACCAGATCTTACAGAGTATGAACCATTGTTGTTGAAGATCCAAGAGTATGGAGATGATGGAGCTGTTTTTCCCGGTTTGATTTGACATATTAAGTTCACTTCATCCTTATCAAAACCTGCATTTAGCATAAACAAATTCCACTGGTCTGAACAGGGTTCCTTCAAGAGAGGAAGATGGTAAGAGTCCGGATCAAAGTCGTTTTTGGGTCTTGGAGGTCTTGGAGGATCTGTGTGAAGCCAAAGGTCTTTAAGCATCTCGATCTTCTCTCCATTTCTCAATTCTTTTCTCATTCCTCTATACATAAGAGACTGGGCTCCCATAATACTTCTCCAAGCAAAGGAAGGCCTGCTTCCTATTGTTGCTTCAAGAGGAGAGGAGAGTGGAAAATATCTCCCTTTCAAGACCCGAGCCAAAAGAGATCCTTCATTCGTTGCCAGCCTCCACATTTATTTCCCTAGTAAAGCAATATTGAACCCCTCTATGTCTTTAAAACCAACACCACCATCTCTTTTTGATCTCCCCAATTTACTCCAGGCCTTCCAATGAATTCCTTTTCCTGTCTCAGGGTTTTTCCACCAGAAAGAAGCTAAAACAGAGGAAATCTGAGTGCAGAGAGTTTTTGGTAACCTGAAACAGCTCATAATATATGTTAGACGTGCCATAGCCACAACTTTCACCAAAGTTTCCTTCCATCCTTGGGACAGGAACCTTGTATTCCAAGAATTTAGTTTTTTTTTCCACTCTATCCTTAATATATTTCAAAGAAGTAATTTTTGAACCTGAGAACAATTCAGGAAGCCCCAGATACATGCCTTTTCCTCCATCTCTTGAGACTCCCAGAATTGTTTTAACAGGCTGCTTGATGAGATCTGGAACCTTAGAGCCAAAGAGAACTGTTGATTTAGGAAAGCTTACTTTTTGACCTGAAATCCGACTATATTCTTCAAGAAGTCCCTTAACCACAGTTGTTTCCTCAGAATTGGCTTTATAGAAGAACAGATTATCATCCGCAAAGAGCAGGTGGGAGATGGCTGGAGATTCTTTAGCAATCTTTATCCCAGATATGAGATTATCTTCCTCTGCCTTTTTAAAACCTGAAGCTAGAACCTCTGCTACTAAAAGGAATAAGAAAGGAGAGAGAAGATCTCCTTGCCTTATTCCCCTAGAAGGGCTAACAGAGCCAAATTGGTGACCATTTATAAGAATACTAAATGTTGGAGAAGTTACACAAGCCATTATCCTTTTAACCCAAGCATCACAAAAACCCATCTTTGCAAGCAGGAGCTCCAAGAAGGGCCATTCCACTCTGTCAAAGGCTTTTAGCATATCAGTCTTTATTGCTAGGAATTCCTCTGTAATGGCAGGTCTGGTCTTTAGAGCATGATGGATCTCATGGGCAATCAGAATGTTGTCAGAAATCAGACGACCTTTCACAAAAGCTGCCTGAGATTCTGAAATGATTTCTGGGAGCAGCTGCTTCAATCTTGTGGCCATAACCTTTGGAATGATCTTATAACTGAAGTTGTAGAGGCTTATAGGCTTGAACTCACTGAGTTTTTTAGGCTTCTTTTTCTTTGGGATCAGACAGATGTTTGTTTCATTCAGCCTGCTATCAAGATTTCCGGAGCTCCAAAAGTCTTGAACCATCTTCCAGATATCCATACCCACTAAGCTCCAATGTTGTTGATAAAAAGCTCCAGTAAAACCATCTGGGCCTGGGCACTTATCGGGATTCATATCAAATGCATTCTTATTTACCTCCTCCAGACTTATAGGCTTCATCAGCTTTTGGTTTTGCACAACAGAAATGTGATTATCTAGATTCTGCAGCATTGGAGATCGATAGATAGAAGTAGCATCTTGTAGCTCTGAAGTGTATAAGATAGAGAAATGTTTAACTGCATCCCTGCCCTTGTCAATTTCTGAGAAATAAGAAATACCAGTATCTTCTGCAACTAGCTGATGAATCTTATTGCAGGATCTTCTCTGCTTCACAGAGGAGTGGAAAAACTTTGAATTCTTGTCTCCTACCTGAAGCCAAGTATTTCTGCCCTTCAATTTCCAAAACAATTCCTCTTCCCTGTAAGCCTGGCTAAGATCAGTTTTTAGACAATGTAAGGCAGAGAGATCCAGACTGTCCTGGTGAGTGAGCCAGTTGATTTGAGCTTCCAACTGTTGAATATGGATCAAATAGTTGGGTTTAGAGGCTTTCTTCCAAACTGTCAATTCAGATCTACAACAGTAGATCTTCCTCAACAAAACCATCTGAGGGTCTTGTCCTGTAACATCATCTAAGTTCTACTCTACTGACTGCCTCAATGAACCCTGGCTTCTCACTATGTCTCTTATCATATCTAAAATTCCCTTGCTGCTTAGGACCCTCCCCATTAAGGCAGGCTAAAATAGGACTATGATCTGACCCTATACGGGAAAGGTATAAAATCTGAGCTGCTGGAAATTGGAGAAAGTAGTCTATATTCACCATAGTTCGGTCTAGCTTACAATGCACCTAAGCACCATTTCTGACTCCATGCCAAGAGAAAGGGTTACCCTCCTTGGGATGTTCCACCAATCCATAACCTTTGATCATATTTCTAAAGGAAAGGAAAGAACTTTCAGATCTTGTTCTTCCACCCTTTTTCTCATCACTGTATATCTCATTGAAGTCCCCAAGTAAGAGCCATGGTCTGTCTCGCTTAGGCCCATTCGTTTAAGACTTTCCCAGAATAAACCTCTTTCTTTTGAAACAGGGCTTCCATAGACTCCAGTGAGATGAAAAAAATTATTTTCCAAGTTAAATCTGCATCAATCATTATGATGCTTGAAGAGATTATACGAATATCAATCCCTTCTTGCCAGAGTAATGCCAATCCACCACGTTTTCCTCTTGGTTCCACCGTATACATATCGAAAAACCATAGAACCTCACAAATATGCTCCATATAGTCTCTTTTCTGTTTTGTCTCGCTGAGAAAGATAACTCCAGAGGCGTACCTTCTAGAGATATCTTTCAATTGCCTCACTGTCAAGCTGCTGCCCAGTCCTTGACAGTTCTAGGCTAGCACCTTCATATCGATTTAGGGTGACTGCGGTTGCCCACAGTCTTTGTAGCTGGAGTGGTTACTAGAGAAGAAGATGGAAAATCAGTGGAACCTTTACCTTCTGTGATGCTACCTTTTGATGGGAGCTTAGAGGTAGCCGAAGGTTTTATAATAATGCTGTTAAGTTTGGCCCTTTTTCTAGCCTGATTTCTCTCAAAGCTTGTCCTTCTTTTTCTTTTAGAACCTGATCCTTCTTCAGCAGAGAACTGGAATACAGGTGTTATGTCGTGAATCTTAATCCCAGAATGAGGAGCTTCCCCAGAAGGAGCTAATTTCTCTACAGACTTGCCTGAGGAAAGGACTTTCTCTGAAGGTAATGATTCCTCAACAATTCTACCAGACGCGAGAACTTTTTTAGAAGGAGGTGTAATCACAACAGTTCTACCTGAAGCTAGAGTCTTTTCAGCAGGAGATGTATTAACTACGCTTCTTCCTAAAGCTAAGACTTTCCACCCGAGGGGCAGACTGCTTGATCCCTTGCTTATACTTTTGGAAATCCCACCACGGAGGAATTACTTTCCTGGATTCTTGCACTTCCCTGGATTCTTTTGGAGCCCACCTCTGTTCAGAACCCAAACTTTGGTAAGCTGTTTCCTTCCCGTTGCGAGAACCTCCTAGCCTTGAGAAGACTTCCTGTTTTTTGGAAGTTTTCGCTTGATCTTTGGAGAGGTTCAGGTTCTTTTTTCTTTTCGGTTTGGGTTTAGATACACCTTCTTGGCTGCATAATGCAACTGAATTAGTTTTCGGGCAATGATCTGAGTGTTTCCCTTTGTTTCCTTGCTTCTCAGATAGGACATAATCTTTGCCCTTCCCCTTATTTTTAACAACTGGTTCGTGAGAATCCTGTTGAGAAGTCTGAGAGGTTTGATGAGAATCCACAACAGGAAGGGAGAGATTGCTGTGAGAGGGTTTCTAAGAGCAGTGGTTCTGATCGTGCGTGAGCCTCTTGCACCTATAACAAAGCTTTGATAGCTTCTCGTAGTCCAGGTCCACTGTAAATACTTCTCCTGATCTGAATTTGATCGCCTTTTTGAAAACAATCGGTTCTGAGAGAGGAATCCAGATACGAGCTCTAGCGTACTTTAACGATTCGAAATTTTTTGCGTGAAGTTCAGTAACCTCGACCTTCCCTAAATTTGACCCTATAGCCTCCACAGTTTCTTTCTTCAGGCAATGCAGAGGGATACCCTTAATTCGAACCTAGAAAGGAACCCTTTCTAGAAATTTCGGTGGTGGATTCGGACTCCAAAGTTCACTGGTAACAAGCCAGCCGTTAACAAACCACGGAGCAAACTTAAGAATACGGTGCAGGTCTTTTTCATCAGAGAACGTAAATTGCACGCGATTACCTCCAATGCCTCTGCTTGAAACTTTCCCTTCTAATTCCCAGATTTTTGGTAGAGCAAAACAGAGAGTGAAGGGCTTGATTGCTGCTGGATTGAGGATACGAGTGATGATACCGCAGGAGTGTTGATTAATAAGCTCTTGATTATCAAACTCCGAGATTTTAATCGCCTCCTCAACGTTTACAGTTTCATTCTGCTTTAACTTTCTCAGTAACTCATCATCCTTCTTTTTCTGCAATCGATTCATACCAAAATTTAACACAAATCCAATGGTCGTGAATAAACTCATATTCAGAGAAGCGGTTATAAACACGCCTGATGGTACCAAGTCCAACAGAAGAGCACTAAGGATATTGCGAGCAACACCCTAATGTCTCTGGGTACAAATCTCTTAGTAGTTAGGGACAGACCCTCCGGGACTACAGTGCTCAACTAAAGTCAGTTTCCAACATTCACTGCTCAAGGTGAATCTTTCACAACAGATCTAAGGCGTCGGAGATGTAGGCGCGAAGCACTAAACCCAACAGCACATAGAACTGTTTGCCTTCGGCGTGGAAAGATTACCAAGCAGGTAGGGTAAAGGAGAAGAGGAGAAACACCATTCAAGAGGAGAAGCTGGGACTAAGAAGGGTTTAAGAGCCGAAAAAAGGAATAAAATAGGAGAGAGAAAGAAGAAGAGGACCAAGAAGATCTGAGAGAAGACGCACAGATCTAAAGGAAGAACAAGAAGATTTGAGAGGAGAATTCAGGGTTTGTAAAAAGAGAAATAATATTCTTCTTTTTGATGTCCCCATCTTCCTTTGGTCACTACGGTTATATCTAGTTACCACTGTTTCAAAACAAAATTTTACATTTCTATCTGTATTTACTTTTGAAAAAACATTACAAAAAAAATATTGCATTTAGCATTTTTTAAGTAAAATTTTTTTACATGTTCATTTAGATTATATATAAAATAAACATAAACGAAAACAAGCAATCGATGCTTTAACCAATCTTTCATTGCGAGGCATAAACTTAAATATTTATGTACAATAATATACTCTGACTTCGACTTTCAGGCTAAAGCGATTCATGAACTTTCCCCACACAGTAAAAAATACATCTAGTTTTAAAATTATACACAAGACTGATACCTATATATATGTTCGATTCCACATTTGCATCTACCGTGAGAATGTCAATCAAAGGTCCAAATTGAATTAAAATATGTATGTTATCTATTTCACCGATTCATTCCTACCCGAATTCCAAACGAACTGGCCCCAAACAATATCGTACCTGAACACGAGTATATACTCCGCTTCTATTTCGCACTCTTTCAAGCTTGTAAATTAATTATTATTATGTCCCACACTTTAGATTCGCTCTCTTCTTTGCCCTCGTCATGTTTCCAGCAGAAATATTTTTTCCTTCTAAAAGGGTTATCAAAGGGCTGGGCTGGACGAATCCTCAAGACCCGCAATAAAAAAATGAAAAAAAATAATAACTGTCCGGAAAAAAATTTGAATCGGGAAAAAAAGTTAATTTCCCGAGAAATGAACTTGTGAATTTTTTTTTTGAGTGGGTGGAGTTTTCGTTATAATTTTTTTTTAAAAAAATATAGCAATAGCATATGTACAATTGCGTAAAGACTGATTGTGTTCAGACATTTTAAAGGGGTCCGGAAATATATTTTTTCCATTTTTACGGTTCATATGTGCTGGTTTTCTCAAAAAATTAATAGACCCACAAATTGTTTTCTTGTAGCCCATTAATTGCCAGAGCTGAATCTGGCCTAAAGACAACAAAGACACGAGGGAGGGTTCGAGAGAGATAATTCACGCTAGGATTCTCCATATTCTATGTGTAATATGACTTAGTGAGTCTGAGACGCATAAGCTGGAGTAAGGGTTTTGAGTTTTGAGATGGAGAAAACGGAAGGTAAATTTATATATGACAATTAGTCTCTCTCTTTCTCTCTTTTTTTTTTCTTTTTTTTTCCAATGATTTTGGGTTCTCTCCACCTTTTACAGTTTGACTGTGTTGATTTGGACTAAATGATTATCAAATAGTTGGACGCGCAAGCGGGTGTGGGTTAGTTATGCGCCTGATGATACGAGTGGTTGTGCACCTACATGGAAGCGTGATACGTGTGATAATTGTGCGGGAAGTCACTTTTATCGTTGATGCGGGAGACCCCTTTGTTTTTGTGAATCAATTGTGCACATGAACATTATCCCTCACACCATTTATTTTTTTATAAAGATTTGTCAATCCCCTATATATTAATTGAAAATCATTTTAACAAAATAAACTTATATTTACGTGGAATATTACAGCAGTGTCATGCTGACGTATCATCGCCATAGCGATTCTCAAGGAATATATTTTATAAGACATTAATTATTAGACTAATTACATTATATGCCATTAGATCAATCATATATAAACCGTCTTTATTTTAAAAATTATAATCTTACTTAAATTAGTTTTATTTTTTTATGAAAAATTGAGTAAGTATATATTCCATAAAATTATAGCTGATTTTATTGCTTCCTAAATTTGAATTTTAAAATTTTATTTTAAAAGATATTGTTTTAACTAAATAATTAATTATTAACATAAATATATAAAAATTTAAATTTTAGATTTCAATTATTTATACAACATTATACTGTTAAAATATTTAGAAATATTTATTTAATTTTCTAAAAAATATTATAAATATCTTATCACGCGTATAACGCGAGAATCACCTAGTTTGATTTATTCACCATTAGGAAAAGATCATATTATAATTTTTTTCTTTATAAAACAAAAGCATCATATTAAGCACTTAATTGGGAATAGGCTGTCCAAAATGAGAAGCCATCCCGACACCGAAATGCTTATATGGAAAATTCATCGGTCTTGACCAATGCACAAAAATAATTCACACAAATAATTATTCTCCAACCAAGACATTGAGTGAATGTCTCATTTTATTTTTTGAGCTTAAAATAGTCTTTATGACATCAATGCATAAAATCACATCCGAAAGTGGTTTCCGATTTAGTACCAAACGAGATTCAAACTAAGACGTATCGGGAATCCTTAGTCCTCAAGTCATCTGCCAAAGTCCAACGCAGCTGTAAGATGTTTGATGATATATCCAGACCAACTATTTGTGAACTTTTTCATACATATCCAATGTGAATTGATGCCTAGGCTGATTAATGAATTTAATAGATTTTATTTCATTGCTCTTTGATCTTCTAAGTTTTAGCCTAACTCGATAATTAAAGAAGGAATTATGATAATGGAAATGAGTGAATCTAATTTATGTTATTCACTATCTTAAGCTCGTGTTTGATTATATGTTCTAACAGCTTACATAGAGTAGTAATCTTTCTTGGTTTAATATCTTGCCCTGATCCATGCTTTGTCAGCTTTGATCATTAATTCGAATTTGTTACCTTTTGCTAACGTGTTTCTTGCTTATTCTAGTTTTGATTTGTTTGGTTATTTTAGTTTGTTAGATTGTAATAGTTATAGTAAAAACCGAACAACTTGTTATCTTTGCTTAAGTAATTTCATCATAGCTTAGTGTGTTACTCCAATTCTTTTTGGGATTGATCCTTGAATACTACTTCGCTTACTTCGGTGTACCATGCACTTTGTTGTTAGTTTAGGTTTTAACACTTGAGACAGCATCGAGCAAAACGAATCATACTTTGAGTCTTCGAACCACTCATTTCAGTATGACTAAAATCGTGAGAAAAGTTGCAAAAGTAAATTCGGATATATGATTCGATTGTGGGTCAAAGTTGGACGTGTTTCTGTTTCAAAAGAGGTTTCTTCCTTGCAGACTATAGATCAAACATTATTTCCACGTAATAGATAAACATTATTTCCAAACTTTAGTGGAACAATTTTTAAATTAGAACTTTTTTTGGATGTTACTGATGTCTACGACATGTAACGAATACAAAAATGTGCCTCTAGGCCACGATATTCATAATGAATATAATCTGTTAATCATTTTATGAATCATACTGTTTCCTATTCCACTTTATCACATAAATCGCCATCTTTCTTTGGTCCCAACTGTTACACTTAGCTTACATTTAGATGTGAAAAAGGGGACTTACAAAACAATTTATTTGTTTTGACCAAAAAAACTAAACAATTTGTATGTATCTGGCATTTATGTTAAGAATTAACATTTTTTTTTTGTTTATAATGCCAAAAGTTAGAAATTCATATAGAAAAAAAATATTCACTAAGCATAAAAATAAACATAAACACAAACACAATCAAGACATTAAACAATCTTTCGCGGCAAGGTGTATGGCTATTGAAATAAATCATGCAATACATTTCCAAAGCACAAAGTAACTTAAAACACAATAATATTTGAAAAGCCAAATTTAAAGCATTAATCAACATCGTCATAGTTTTTAGCTGACGTCATTGAGAAGTGTCATTGACTGAGGCATGAAGCTTTCTCTCCAACACTTCACTAGAGATCTTCCCCATCAATTGATAGAAATTGATGAGCTCAGAGAGTCGCTCAACGTTCATCTTCTTCATTATGTTCATCGCCTTCCTCTGCTTCTCCTCATCAAGCCTAAGCTTTTCTGTAAATGAGCCATCGTTCCTCATCGTCGCTCCCATCTCCTTCAGCCTCATCTCTTGTTTCACACTTAGAGCCGTATTTGACTGCGTCCACATGGAAGAAACAAATCAACATGCGTAGAATTACCATATTTCATTATTATGTTAACAAGGGTTATCATGAGAAAGCAAACCAAATCTAAACGAGATCCATCTAATTTTGTTTTTTTAAATAAAAACCAAACAATAAGATCTTTTCTATGCCGAAACAGGTTGAACATAGTTCGACCAAACGAATAAATTAAAGTTAATTATAATTTCATATTATTAATCAACAATTATGTATATGAAAAATGTATTTAGCTAAATAAAAGAGTTACAGAGCAATATATATATATATATATATATTTCATTTTTTTCTATTCGAAGCTGAACCAATAAAAAAATAAAAAAGATCCAGCTGAGAAATCAAATGAAT
Organism: Boechera stricta; assembly: GCA_018361395.1. Taxonomy (NCBI): domain Eukaryota; kingdom Viridiplantae; phylum Streptophyta; class Magnoliopsida; order Brassicales; family Brassicaceae; genus Boechera; species Boechera stricta. The sequence continues at coordinate 18,052,495 of CM031539.1, read as the reverse complement.
CCTTAAATTATTAAACCTTGCCGACAATAAAAAAAATATAAGTACTTTTAACCCATATACGAGAAGCCAAATATGAGTCCTGACCTCTTTGCCCCTTGCAATAATATGGATCAAGATTATGTTTAGTTAACACAGAACGGTTTGGTGTTATGTACCTCAAGAAACTCAGCTCCAACTTCAAGTTCTGATTCTATGGATTGGTTGTTCAACGAATAAGATCTGGTGTACATAGACCTTGCAAGCGAGAAGCTTCTAACAAGTATCTTTCTTTTGTTCTCCATTTCTGGATTGAGTTCCAATTTCTTAGGATCAGACAATGAGCTATTCAGCTTCTTTTGACATACAATCACTGCTTTTGCAAATTCCTGTCAAAACCAGATAAGCGCATAAACTCATTGATCATCACATGTAGTTTAGAGGTTTGTGCTAATGCTGTCGATATGTCACCATCCGGAATAAAACACGCATAGTGCATGTTTTGAAAAAAAAAAAAAAACATGAACTCAATCACGAACCTGATAAGCAACAGGACAACCAGGGAAATCAAATTCATCGCAGCCATTCTTTCTCATCCTCTCTGGATGGAACTGTAAACCCATTAGGAACTTTCCCTCTTTAGGATTGTACATATCAGGATCATAAAACCCTTCGATCAATCCATCAGGAGCAAAAGCCATTGGCACAAATCTTTGCGCCAATCTCTTAACCCCTTGGTGGTGATAACTGTTGACCAAGATCTCCATCTTTTCTCCATCTAAGGAATCTTTGAAATATTTATGCAAAGGACTGTTTTTTACTATCTTCACCTCATGTCTATAACCATCATAATCATCATAATCTATGTGATTCCTTCTATTTTCCTCGGTGACCTTATTTGTGACCTCTTTCTCCAAGTCTTGATAAAGACTCCCACCACAAACAACATTCAAAACCTTCAAGTTTCATTAGAACAGTAAATTAACCTTGGTGGTCCATTGACCGAAGGACTCACCCTCTTAGTTAAAACTGAGTCCTACCCACTACAATTCTAAGTGGCAATAAAACTTAATTGTATCTTTTGCTATGATCACTGACAGTAAAATATTATGCTCTTTTTTCAACGGAGAGCCAAGATCTAAGGCAAGGATACAAATACAATACCTGTGATCCTCTACAAATTCCTAAGTAAGGAATGTTCTGTTCTAGGCAGAGGTTTGCTAGGGCAAATTCAATCGAGTCTTTTTCCTTGTCGATAGCTGTATCACTTGCGTGTGTTTTCCGAATCTCGTCGAGTTCTTGCAATGAAAGGGATGATATTTCGGATTCGAATCGAGAAGGGTCGATGTCTTCTCCTTCACATAGGAGAACTCCATGGATGGGCTTGAAGCTCTCCAACAACTTGTGAACACCGGCCACTCGTGGTACAATCACCGGCACAGCACCGTACTCGACAATAAGATCAAGATGATACTCACCTAAACGGAAAAAAAAAAAAGCCAACATAAACTTAAAAAAGTCCAAGGGAAAATGGAACAACAAAACGTAGAACATTCCAAGGATCCATCAAAAGGATTATTACCAACGAAATCGACGAATTTGTTCTTGCGAAGAGTGCGTCTAGAGACGACAAGGACGCGAGGGAGGATCTGAGATAGATCATTCACGCTTAGACTCTCCATTTTCTATGTGTATACTATATATGACCTTATACGCATAAGCTCGAGTGTTTGGGTTATGAGTTGAGAGAGGGGGAGAAAATGGAAGGTGAATTTATAGGGGAGGAGGAGGAACGATCAGGCTCTCTTTTTTCTTTTCTTTTTCTTGATTCAACGATTATTGGCTCTCTTCACCTTTTACTGTTTACTATTTAGATTGATGTAGATTGAATGATTATTAAAACATTTTTGTTGTAGTAAACTCGTCTCACGTTTATTTCAAGGCATACAATTATTTAAAGGTACTAGACCTTTAAATTACCATTTTCAAGGTATCCAATGGTTATAGAGTTGTTTTACTTTGTTATGATAAGAGTTGGGTCATTGACTCATTAGGCGAGTGAATACGCGATGGTCCATAGTCCAAATAATAGAAAGGTTCAACTAAATTTTTCTTTTGAACTATAACTAGATACTATCTCGCACTACAGCGCGGGATGATTTTTTTTAATCTATGTTAAGTATTTTTTTTAAAGAGTTACTGTTGTAATATTATCAAAAATATTAAAATGAGTAAATATTATTATTTACAAATATAAAATCATCGGCGATTATTTGATATATTGTACTATATTGGTAATTGCAAATTCGGTAATATTGTTGATACAATATTATTATTAGTGTAAATTTGATTTAGTCCATATTAATAGAGTTTAAGATATAAATATGATTGTAAATGTAACATGAAATCTATATATATTTCACATGTAGCATTTTCAAGATATTTTTTAAAAAAAATATATTATAATAAATTGTATAATGTTCTCAAATTTGTTTTGTCAAAATAATTTTTTTATTATTTTGATTCATAAGCTAAGATTTCTGTTTACATATAAGGTAAGATTTTTTTTTCATTTCATATTATAATTAAACAAGAAAAAAAATTTAACATAATAAAAATCCTAACATATTACTTTGCATAAAAAATTAGTATATAATTAGAAAAGAAGACATACTTCAATGAAATCACTTTTGTGTCTCCATTATCATCTCCTACTACATACATGAATATAAGCAAAATATGTGAGAAAGGATATGAAACTAAAGTTTCATAAATTATTAAAAACATGAATATAATATATATATATATATATATATGGAACAAATAAAACAAAAATAAGATATATCACGTGCTATGGCACGGACAAATTGCAATTATAGAAAAATATTCAAAATTAGAAAATAAGGATATTAGAAAATTGTAATTCTTCCAAAATTTTATGAAAATTATAATATCAATTTTTATAATATCGAATCTTTGTTAGCATCTAAAAACAAAATTAAATCGGTTCAAATTCTTCCTTAAAATCTTCCAAAAATCGCAATCTACAACAAATCTCTTATTTTTGGAAAATTAAATCAACATTTAATTTAATTACTGTGTTTAATTAAATCAACAAAATCTTCACAAAATCTACTTTTAACTTCTTTTCAAAAAAAAAAATTATTTAAAACAAAAATTATCAATAATTAATTTAATATTTAAATAAATGATCACATAATAATTAATTGGATAAAATAATTTTAATGAGAGATTTTAATTTGTTCTCAGATGTAATGGCAATGTGATGTAATTATTAATATTTTGTAAAGTTTATTTATAAATATACTCTCCAAATAATATATAGGGGATACTTTTTTTATAAGGATTTTGAAACAATATTAACAAGATATAAAAATAAGAATACCTCGACAAAATAATATATTATATTCTACTATATAAACATGAACACGCTTTACTATATTTAGAGCATTTATAATTTACTAAATTGCAATATATTTAAATGAGTCGGCATTTTAGACGTTAGATTCTGGATTACCGCTTTAACACCTAATGTTTTCTTAAACAGTGATATGCATGCAAAGGTTTTAAAAGTTAATTCAATTTTAATTTTTTTAAAATTTGCTAGTTGTCCAATATGGTCCTACCAATATTTTGAGTATGAATTATGACGTTCAAGTGTTCAACGCAATAAACATCCATATTTTAAATTTAATAAAATATTAAAATGCAAGAAGTTTTTTCAACACCCATTTCTTATCCTGATTTATTATTTTGATAGTTGCTCTAGTTATTATTTATTATTATTTCTTGGTACATCTAACATAACACACATTTATCTGTAAAAACATATGTCACAGAACAAACATTTGTTGGGATCTCCTACACTCTATCCCACACAACCAAACTTAATTCTCATATATGAATATTGATCTTCCACTATTCCCAAATACAATCTAACTAAACTTCTCATAAAAACAATATATTATCATAAGTAATTTGAGATTTGTGTTTATAAAGCTTTCAAATGTGACATAAGACTAAAAATGGATTAGTAGTGAAAAATATTTAAAATAAATAAACAAAACAAAATGTATATCAATTATTTGAATATAAGGTCAAAATGGATTATTAGTAAAAACATTATTTATAATAAATAAATAAATAACAAAATGTAAACAAATTAGCATTTCTCATATATGAATATTGATCTTCCACTATTCCCAAATACAATCTAACTAAACTTCTCATTAAAAACAAAATATTATCATAAGTAATTTGAGATTTTTGTTTATAAAGCTATCAAATGTGACATAAGACTAAAAATGGATGAGTAGTGAAATATATTTAAAATAAATAAACAAAACAAAATGTATACCAATTATTTGAATATAATGTCAAAATGGATTATTAGTAAGAAAAATATTTATAATAAATAAACAAAATAAAATGTAAACAAATTATTTATTAAAAAAATCATTTGACAATAATTTAAAACGTCCGACAATGCAGTCATGCTTCATCTTATAACCCTAATATTTTCAAATGGTGTGCAAGCTTTAAAACTTTTTTTTTTTGTTGAATACAATTTGAAATTATTTTTAGAAATCAATATTATACACGATATGGTTGAAATATCATGAACGATAACTGAGATGTTATGAACATGCAAATAAGGATCGCTACAAATTTAATTCTAAACCGTCATCTTATCCGAGTCAAACACAACATTATAAACATTCCTCTTCTCACCATGAGAGAAAAGAAGAGTGTAGAGTAGGGTGAAAAATCGTTTATGGTGAAAAGAGACATCACACTTCGAACCAAAAAACAAGGATGACCGAGGCGGGAACATTTTACGTTATAGTATAGTCCGCTCGGTAAATTCAAAGATCACCCTTTTCATACTATACCACACGTTCATAATGGGATGAAACGACTTCTAGTATGTTCCATCATGTCCTCCTATCCCTCCCTTCTAGATCCCTCATGATCCAAGACGTCTTCCAGAGAGTTCCAAAACAACTTTGGTAAACAAATTTTTTCTCTTCAAAATCTTCTACCTAAAAACATATTGGGTCATAGATCCCCACTCCTTTCCCGGAAATCCGACTTCCATCTAATCACTTTAATATATTCTTACTAGAGAGTAAGAGAGTCATCCTGGCGACTGTCATAATCGTATTATTATGGTAGGTCTTTGTTCTCCCATAAAGCAGACGCGAAAAGGAGCATTCTCCAAATGTCATAGTGAACCTTGCATTATTCTTCTCCACATATCCTATGCTTTTAGGTTGTTTCTGAGCATTTGGCTTTCCTTCCAAAAAACAAAATTAAATCTTATTCGGCCAGTTTGATTCGTTAAGCATCTTTGAAAACATCACAATGATGACAAAAAGCAAATTTTGGGTTACCCGAAGTAAAAATTAACAGTAAAAGACCAAAGAAACTTCCAAAAGCGGGGGCAGTCTTTGTAGAAGCAACCTAACCAGATCTAGGAGCTAAGACGCTAGTCAAAATACGTGCATAAACTTTACCCAACCTATCTTCGATAGTCTGTAAAAGTAGTCGAAATATGGGAAGGTAAAATTTCTGACAGTGTGAGAAGTTGTGTCACAATTCACATATACGTTTAGTATAAACATTGAAGATAAAAAATTCTAAACAAGCAAACGATGCCAAAAGTTAGGAAAATATTTTCTTTATTAGATAAAACCAACCAAGTCGGTTATGTCCTTTAAATGGGAGCCGAAAGAGGAAGATAAGAAAGAGGGATCACTACAACTAAGACAAGCTAAGAGTCCACTGTCGGCAGGAAGAACCAAACACAAGAAGCACAAGGCCTCGCATGGAGAGAACACATGTCGTCATTCGTTCCCATGTTTTCACATATACAAGCTAAACCTAAAACAAGAACATATATGTAGGCAATGGTTATTAAGAAATTTTCGAAAAATAGCTTAATCAGCATGTTTGAAAATTGGTGAATAATATTGGAAACTACGGATATTCACTTCTATTTTTATCACCTTAAAACATATTTTCATTAATTGATACTTTAAAAAGCAATACTCCCTCTGTTTTTTAAAAAGTGTCATTTGACACTAAAATTTTGTAATAAAAAAAAGTCATTTTAGTATATCAATGCAATTTTTAACAAAAAATACCATTTTTGACTTTTGACTATTGAATTATTAATGATGAATGCATTAAAATAAAATAAAATAAATAATTGTAATTATATGAATAGTTAAGGGGTACAATAGAACTTTAATCTTATTTCTTAACTTGTGTGAAAAATGTTAGAATGACACTTTTAAAAAAAACAGAGGGAATATATTGTATGTCCTGTTCCACAATTGGAGCTAGCCAATTTGGGAAAACTACATGAAGAAAAGCAAAATACAAAGGAGAACTACTTATGTCTTTGGCCTAGGCATCCGCACAATTGTTTGTGTTACGACTAATGTGTTTGTAGATAAAATCTTTACCATCACCAAAGTCGGGATGTCATTAGTGAAGTTTCTAAGTTTTGGCAAAAAGTCAAGTTGGTTCACAGCCTTGATCACATCACTGTTTTCCGATTCAAAAATGACCTTAGAATAACCAAGTCTAGGGCTGGGCAAAATATCCGAACCCAAAATCCGAACTCGAATCCGAACCGAAAAACCCGAACCCGAACCGAACCCGATTTTTGCAAAATTTCCGAATGGATCCTAGATTTCTATATCCGAAAACCCGAACCCGAACCCGAACCCGAACCGAACCTGAAACCCGAATATACCCGAAAGTATTTGAAATACAAGTATATAGCAAAAAAATATTACTTATACTTATACTTGTAATAATGCAATACCAAACATTACAATTATAAAAACGCAAATTTGTTATATATTTTTGGATAATTTGGATAGATTTGAGTAAAAAGTAACTATATTTAAAAAAATTCAGGTATTTCGGATATTTTCCAGTAGATTTGAGTATATATGTATTGAGTTCACTCAGGTTATCTTTCTCATTTTCCTAATGTGTTATTTAAAACAGATTGAATCTTTTTCAAATTAGCTTTTGGGTAAATGAGATCTTCGTAGTATTGAAGCCCTTAACTTTACAATTATGATGCATATGACTATATGTTTTGGTTCGGTTACTTTGGGTGCAAAATACCCGAACCGAACCCTATTGAATCCGAACCCGAAAGTAAATCTGAACCCGAACCAAACCCGAGTGAACCCGAACCGGATCCCGAACCGAAAATGTCAAATATCCGAATGGGGTCTAGAAGCCTAAACCCGAAAAGCCGAAAACCTAAAAAACCCGAACCGAATCCGAACGGGACCCCGAACACCCAGCCTTAACCAAGTCTGGAAATGCATGATACTGCCCATGAAAGCGCCGTAGTTTCAGCTTCAAGGGGAGAATGGAGCAGTGGGAAACGTTTGGCTCCTTAATACCTTATGTCGCCACGGTTGTCTCGGAGAATACAAGCCACTCCACATTTCTCTGAAATCCTATCTCATGATCCATTAATGTTGCACTTCAGCCATCTGACTGGCGGGGCTTTCTATTTCTCACGGGAGACTAGAGGAATTGAGGGTTGAGATGACCTGGTTTTATATTCGTTTGCTTTTGCCCATTCCAGACATTCCAGCAGGGCTTCCTCCATCACCTTGTCTGTAGAAGTGTCTATAGCAAACATTTACTTTTTTATTTTATCTCGGGATTATCAAATTTATCTCGAATTTTGTCCTATTAATCTCGATGATAATAGTATACCCAACAAGTAGTTTTCAACTCTTTCTCATGCCCTCGAGATTGGATATGAGGACATTAATTTGCACGCAAATTGCTTTACTTTGGTGTGAACCTCCTCAACTCTTCTCAGTCTCACATTGAGATCCAAGTATTCGTCAAGACATTAGAGACTTGATTTATACATTTAGAGTTATTTCTTTGTCATATCTTCCATGTGTAGCCAATTCAGCGACACTCACAAACTCTTGCTAAAAATACTTTTTTGGCCCTTGAAAACTCTTAATCAATGAATTCATTTGGAATGTTCTAAAATATGGTCCAGACCATATATATGTTGTATGGGTGAGAAGTCGTATTGTATGATGACTATACAGTGTCTATACGGTAAAAGTTATACGACTGTATATACAACACATATACGATATATAATGATAATTCTGCATATACGATGTTTTTTTAAGGCTCGAAAACAAAAATATTTTTTTTATTAACTAAAAAAGAAAAATTTACAAAAACTACTAGTTTTATTCGAAGAAAAATAATCCATAACTATGAAATGACTTTATCATTATTCTTTTTCTATTATTTTCCTGTTTATTATTTATTTCAAAAAATTTAAAAAACTTTTGTGAAAGTGAGAAATTTTTTTTTTTTGTATTTCATGTATATTATTCGTCATGATTATTATTTTTTATATTTTTTATTGTAACTTTGTAATTATATGTGCATATCTTCAAAAATTTTATATCTATATATTTAATAGTATATATATTTCCATCGTATAATCTCCACGTACTCTGCCGTACGTTTAGTGTATATCATATTTGAAAACATTTCCTAACCGAAAGAAGAATCACAATGTTATTTGCTTTGATCACTTTAAATATTTTAGCTTATTTTTAAGATATTACTAGGTGATTCCCGCGTTATACATAGGATAAGATGTTTATAGTATTTTTTTAGAAAATTAATAAATTAAATAAACATTTCTAAATATTTTAATTTTAATAGTATATTATTGTATAAATAATTGAAATTTAAAATTAAAGTTTTTACATATTTATGTTACTAATTAATTATTTAGTTAAAACAATAAAATCAGCTATAATTTTATGGAATATTTACTTATTCGATTTTCCATAAATAAATAAGACTAATTTAGGTAAGATTATAATCTTTAAAATAAAGATAGTTTATATATGATTGATCTAATGACATATTATGTAATTGAATTAACAAAATATATTTTCGAGAATCATCTGGTGACGCATAAGCGTAATATGAATATTTCGTATAACATAATTAGAAGATTTCATTTCTTTTAAACTTAAGATACAAACGTAACTGTATATGGTAAAATTAAGGGATATTTTCCAAAAATACCACATTTCCCACCTTTCACGAAATAATACATTTCATTTTCCCTTCTAAAATTGCCAAAAATCATTGTTAGAGAGGAAAGAAAATGACAAATTTACCGAAAAACCTCTTCTTCTTTCTTCTTCTTTCATCTCGTTCCTTCTTCTTCTACTATTTCATTCTCCTTCTTCTAGTTAAAACTCATTTATCCTTCTTTCTTTTTTCTTTGTCCTTCTCCTCTTTCCTTTTTCTCTTTCCTGTTAATTGATCCTTCTTCTCCATCCTTCTATTCTTGCTCTCTCTCCTCTCTCTCTTGATTAGCCAGACTCCTTTTCTAATTAGAAGGAGATCTCTCTCTTTCTCTCTCCCTCTCTCTCGCTCATTCACTCTCTCTCTTCCTCTATCTTTCTCTCTCATGGCATGGACATATTAAACCGGTGTGGACAAAGAATTGTATGTCGTAGACATACATTTAACAAAATATTAAAACTACATGACATAATATTAAATGTCGTGGACATATAAAAATGTCGTACACTTAATATTAAATGGCATAGACTTATTATTTAATTCCGTGGACATATATTTTTCATGTCGTAGACTAATTATTTGATGTCATGGACAGATAACTCAGTGGACATATAACTCAGAAGTTTCACTTGAAGAATAATGTACAAATTTAATATATCTTGTGGACATTAATACATCCTCACATGTTCCAATCTATGATGGATATAACATAGATTTGGTGGACATATATAAAATAATGGGTATGGACATACTAATATGTATTATGGTCATTGACATGTGTTCATATGGACATCCACTGATTACGTAATATAGGTATAAAAGTAGCTAGTTATGGTCACAAATATATGCCTAGTAGACATAGTTAAGCTATGATGAACAGAAACAGTAAGATTTTTGTCCACAATTTTGTTATATTGTCCACGATTTCAATTTTTGTCCACCACTTCGATATTTTTATCCATCACTTTATTTTTTGTCCAAAACAGCGTTATCTGTCCACGATTCCGTTATTTTGTCCATTACTTTTTTTGTCCTACGAATAATGAGAGAGAAGGGAGAGAGGAGAGAGAGTAGAAAGAGAGCGTGATAGCTAGAGAGAGAGAGATCTCCTTCTAATTAGAAAAAGAGTCTTGCTAATCATGATCGAGAGAGATCGAGAGGAGAGAGAGCGAGATAAGAAGGATGGAGAAGAAGGATAAAGAGGAAAAAAAAGGAAAAAAAAGGAAAAAAAAACATGAAAGAGAAGAAAAAATGAAGAGAAAAATAAAGAAGAAAGAAAAGAAACAAAGAAGGGCATGCTGGTGTTTTTAGACCAATGCTACATAGTAATTTGTGGTATTTTTCGAGGTAAGAAGGTGAAATGGCATTTGGAGAAAAGTTTGACGGATTTTTTGGCATATGCGTTAATAAACTCTAAAATAAATATGAATTCGGCTAAGTTGGTAGAATGAAAATAATTCAAGTCATTTGTGACACATTTAAAATTTTGCAGGGAAAATAATTAAATAATTTATAATATAAGGAAATAATTTATAAACTATTAATATTCCATAATTGTGTTGACTTCCTTAGTCAGCTAGTCTTAAATTCCACCAGAAACTGTCATAAATGAGTAGAGATTTATAAAATATAAACAAAAATATTATGGAAATAAATTACATTCAGAAGAAATTTTATCATATTATATATATTGCAATATAATTTGAGTTATCATTTACAAGCAACTACCACCACAATGTTTCCGCAATTGACGCTAATATTTCTTCTATCTCTCGTTGTAATCCATCCCCTACATGTCTCAAGCTCCCCAATAAGAAATCTTTCGGCAAAGACATGGTGTGTGTCAGCTCCCTCGGCGACAGATGCAGAACTACAAGCTAATATTGATTGGGCATGCAGCACAGGACAAATTGATTGTACAATAATCAACCCTGGCGGAGTTTGCTTTGAACCAAATACTCTTATTAATCATGCATCATTTGTGATGAATGATTACTACAAGAATCACGGGTGCACTGAAGAAGCGTGTGATTTCAATCATACAGGTCGAATCATTGATACTGATCCAAGTTATGGTGGTTGTTTGTATACGTAGAATACATGGTTTGATGAATGATTTTGTGATTGCAAAGTTTTCTTACAAATAATACAATTATGTGGAATCATAAGTATTTTTAAACATTATGTAAGGTTAATAAAAACTAAAGTTATTTTTCATACAGTTTTAGTCATATTAAGTGTTTTTATCTTGATGAATTTGCCATTATATTCAACAGTATATAACTCGGAATATGGAAACGTATTATCTACGGAAAAGAAAAAAGCTGGAAACGTGTTATTTTTGTTGGAGATAACAATTGGTGAAAGTTATGGACGCAAGAGATTTGACTTTCAAATCAACGGAACAAAACGTGTTATTTTGGTTGGAGATACATAAGGCAAAATTTATCATTTCTTTTGTTTTGGTCACTGGAACTTGGAAGTCACGTTACAAAAAATTCAAGGTTAGTAAGGATCTTTGTAATGATCATATATTACACATTGCAAAGTCTGAGAGGCTCTTAATCCATCACTTTCTTTGGTCTCTGGACTTTTAGTCAGAAAACTGTAAAAGGATTTCATTTAGTGTTTTCGTCAAGCTTATGGATTATGAAAAAAGCCTTGCATCTTTTTAATGACAATTTCTACACTTGTATCACAATATGAGTGGATAAATTAGTCAAAAAAACCATCTAGGCCCGGGAACTTTTTTCTGCATGGATGAAAGAGGACTGGTCTTCCTCCTTGCTCGGGATGGTAACAAGCTTATCGTTTATACCGTTTTTGATCGTGGGGTTAATGGCGTTTGCTACTAACCAGAAGTCTTCTCGATCTCAAGATGTACATACCTCTAGTAGTGATGGGAGATGATCTAGGCAATCTTGTCATATTTTACCGTGGGCGAATCCTTAGTCATCTTCTAGGATCGAGAACACATTGATAGTTCCCTTTATGCAAGTTTCATCATGTATCATATTCCGAAACTAGAACTGTAGAACTGCTTTTTAATTGTTGACCAAAAAGTTTTGGGCCTAGTTCCGTTCATTTCCTCATACCGAGGACTATAGCATGTAATATGTTCCCTTCCCATAAGTCACTCGAACATGGTTCTTAATTTGTAACCCTTGGAAAGGAGAGAAGAAAGCTTAGAGATTCATATATAGTTTTGGTGTTTGGCCAAGGGAGCGCCACTTTATTTTCCTTGATAAGCTCTGATCAATTAAAATTTTTTCTTTGGTTCATAAAAATATTGCTCTACGACATGACATCACTTAATCCAATACGAGACCGTCCATCATCTCGTCTTTCGAACCAAGTGGGTGCCACAAGCTTCTGGATAAGCGCTTCCTTCAAATTCGAAAGTTCATCTTGTGAGCACCATATGAAATAATTGAGCGGTGGTCCGATCCCTCAACCAGAAGGTGCTAATTTTAGGAATTTTTTTTGTTCTATATTGCCAAAATGATTTTAGTAATTAGATTAGGAAATGATAATGAACGAAATTAATATGGATGTTCTCATAGGACATTAATATTTTTGCCCAAAAGAATGAGAAAAAAAAAAAAGAAAGTTAGGCAGCTTGAGTTTTTGAAAGGAGCCTCCAAATTCAACATCCCAAAATTGACTTATGACCAATTTTGAAACCGACATGTGGGTGGGTTAAAATTACATTTACTGTTGGATTAAGAACATCTCTTCTCTCTTCGTCACAACTTAAGTATGGAAATTAATTTGATGATTTGTCGTCGAGTTTGAAAATTTCACACAAATTGTGTTTATTATCCTTCTACAGCTTCTAAAATTAAGCCTCAGTTATATTGCAATTCCTTGACTCTTGATTACAATTTTATGGACGTTTTTTTTTACTTTATATGTAGATTTTATGTTTAGAGTTAAATACAAAATCTCATCACAAATGTCAATGAATCCAGCATATAACCGACTAGATTCATCAATGAATCCAACATATAACCGCCTAGATTCATCTACGGATTCAAAAATGATATCCTACTACACTATCTCTGTTTCTAAAAAAATGATTTTCTAGAAATTTTTTTTATTCCACAAAAATTGATTTTCTTTGCACATCGTATTAGTTAGTGTTAATAATTTGTAAATTTCAAAAAATAATCAATGAAAATATTTGAATTTATGAATTGTTATTAATTTATAATTAAATAATAATATTTTGGTGAGAAAAATAATGTATTTATAGTTAGTAATCATTGTTTCCTAATTTGTTTCTTAGTATTCTTTTAACTTAAAGCAACAAATTAAATGAGTCCGAACACGAATTGGCAATAGCCTTCGTGTCGTCCTTATTTTACACTGAACGTGTCTCATGAAACCCTGTGCACAGGACGTGTACCCGCTATTTTTGGCATACTTGATACTTGATCGGTCCCGCACAAGTAATGAATTTTTGGACTTGGACTTGCAAGCCGTTGAATCGGTATCCAGATTTTTGATCTTGCAGTCACTTGGCATCTCTTCGAGCTCAATGCAATCTGCAATACATTACTTGCGCATTACATATCAAACTGAGTATCAAGGCAGATAACAGGTAAGTGTGCGGGTACCAAGTATCAAGGCGGGTAACGGGTAAGTGTGCGGGTATCAAGTAACAAGACGGATAACGGGCTTTGAAGCAAGTAACGGGGCAAATATCGGTAACAAATTTTGGACTTGGATTTGGACTTGCAATTAATTCAAAAATAACTCTTATTACTTGGCTTGGACGGGGCGAGTCCCTGCTTTTACAGGCCAAGTACGGGGCGGATCTAGCGAATTTAGCGGATAACGGTTCTCAAACTCAGGGTTAGTCTCATGACTCTCATTATCTATGAATCATATAAAATAAAATAAAAAACGTATTTTGCATATTACTCGCCATCTCCATCACAATAAATCTTATCATTTATTATGTCCTTACACAATATAATTTACACATGAAAGAAAAATATCTAACTCTATTTGTTTCATTTTAAATACGTCTGCTGTCCTATTTTATAAGATGTTTTGGGATCTTTTATTTGTTTCATTTTATTAGATGTTTTGTAGATTTCTATGCAAAATTAAAATACATTTAATAGTTTAATTATTTATATTATCCAGTATTTTCTATGATTGGTTGAATTGTTTTAAATTAAAATATTAAATGATTTTTTGTGAATTTTTTTTTTAATATATACGCTTTTACCAAAAACAACTTATAAAATAATATAGAAGAAGTATTATATAAAGATTTTACACACAAACTTAAGAAATTGTATCAATTATGTAATTTTTATTGTTTTTTATATTAAACCATTTTTATTATCTAAAAACATAAACATCTGCATAATAAAAATAGTCACCAGAAAATAATAAAAATTATTCTTTTTACATAGAACATTGAGAATATCACTAATTTTTTTTAATGTAAATAGGATATAAATATTAGAGGAAAGTCTGATCAACTCAAAAGACTCTTTTGAAAAGAGTTGCCCATTAGCCGCGAACAGGCCACGACTTATCTATGGCCTATTTAATATTGATATTATTTTTAATTTCAGAAAAATATAAAATTAATTTAAAGTATATATATTTTTACAAAATAAAATAAAAAGAGTTTGATCTGAAGACCTTTCAAGATGAAACAAAATCAAAGGTCTCAGTGGTTCTAACGCTTTAATAATGGAATGGAAGACTCAATAACACATACGAAGAAGATAAGCGTTGTGTGGTCAGTAAACCGATCTCTCTATTCATTTGAAAGTTTCTAACTCACCAGAGTCTCCGGTCAAAGCCAATCTTCAAATGTTAATTTTTTTTTTTCCCCAATAAAGCAGCAAGAACCTACGACTAGTGTCACTATTCTACAATTTTTAAAGCTGCCCACACAAATCTTCATCCTCTTCTCTTGTAATAAAACAAAACCTCCATAGACTATTCTTCTCTAGAGCAGAGTTCAGACCGGGGAGTATTTCAGACTTTGATCCTTCTGTCTGAATCACCCCCGAAAGTTAACTTGCTTGTCGCAATACCACAAGAAGAAGGACCATACTTGAATTCACACAAAAGGGTAGGAGACTAATCCATATCCTAAAAAATGAAACCAAAGTCTTGATATTTTTAGGTCTGGATATCGAAAAACACAAGCTTCTAATCAGAACACCAATGGAGACTGTCTCTGTTTTGGTCTTCTTCTTTCTCCTTCTCCTCGTGCCTGAAGCCAGGAGCACGAACCAGAGAGGTTGCGAACCTTTCACCTGCGGAGAACTCGACTTCAAGTTCCCTTTCTTTAGCACAACCATGCCGTCTCGATGCGGTCTTTTCAAGCTGAACTGCAGTGCAAATATTTCAGAGATACAGCTTGTAGAAAAAGGGAAATGGTATAAAGTCAAGAGCGTCTCTCAAGCCAACACGATAACCATCACCGACACGGGGCTTAACCAAAGCTTGGTAACCGGAAACTGCAGTGACTTGTCAAGCTTCTCTCTTCCAGATTCGCCATGGCTCAACTTGACCACTTTGTACAAATGCAACAACAGTCGTAGGAAGAATGATTTCAATTATGCGAATTGCGGAGGAGAAAGAAGCAGCTTGTACTACAGTTTGGGAGTTGGTCATGATGTTTCAGGGTGTTCAGCTATCAAGACTCCAGAGAGCTGGGTGACTCCAAGAAAAGGGAACCAGTATGATGTAAATGCTACTTTCTCTATTCATATAAAACTGCCTCAAGGCTGCTATAGATGCTACATCCGAGGTGGAGAATGTAAGATGATTAAAGACAAGTATCAATGCGATGGAGGAACCAAAGGTATGAACACAATTAAAGCTAGGATTAGGTAAAAAAAGATGTTCTAATTTGCATCTTTAGTTTCATCTTTCTCCATGAAAACACTCAATTTGAATCAAACCACCACTTCTCAATTCCCCAAATTTGTGTTAAGTTCCCCATATTTTTGACCTTTTGATTCAAATTGGGTGTTAAGTTCCAACTGACCTTTAGTGCCGTTCCATTGATGCAGAAATCTCTTATGGAGCTGGAGCAAAAATAGGTAGTTAACCTTCTCCTATTCCTTAAATATACTTGATTTGATTCTGAAGACTATTGTTCATCTTCTGAAAAAAAAGTTCTTAGCCAAATTATTTATTTTTTTCCATTTTTTTACTTCAGGTTCAGGAGTAGGTGTTACTCTGTTCCTGATCCTGGTCTTAACGTTGTTTCTCCAAATTCTCCGAAAGAGAAAAACATCGCGTGATCTTGGTCAACAGAACCTCAAGACACTTATTTCACAACCAAAACTCAAAGCACTTATTCCACTGAAGCAGTATAGTTACACACAAGTGAAGAGAATTACAAAGTCATTCGCGGAAGAAGTTGGGAGAGGCGGATTTGGAACTGTCTATAGAGGAACCCTTTGTGATGGACGTTGCGTTGCAGTGAAGGTTTTGAAAGACTCAAAGGGTAATAATTGTGAAGATTTCATTAATGAAGTTGCAAGCATGAGTCAAACTTCTCATGTCAACATTGTTACCTTGTTAGGATTCTGCTCTGAAGGTTCCAAAAGAGCAATTATTTATGAATTTCTGGAAAATGGGTCTCTTGATAAGTTCATATCTAGCAAGAGGTCATCAAATATGGACTGGAGAGAACTATATAAAATTGCTTTAGGCGTTGCTCGTGGTCTAGAGTACTTGCACCATGGCTGCAGAACAAGGATTGTACATTTCGACATAAAACCACAGAATGTACTCTTAGATGACAATCTTGTCCCCAAAGTTTCAGACTTTGGCCTCGCTAAGCTTTGCGAGAAGAAAGAGAGTATTGTGTCATTGCTAGACACAAGAGGTACAATTGGGTACATTGCACCTGAATTGTTTTCAAGAATGTACGGTAGAGTTTCCCACAAGTCGGATGTGTATAGCTATGGAATGTTAGTTCTCGAGATGATTGGAGCAAGGAACAAAACATCAACTGATGACTCTGCATCGAACCAAAGCTCAATGTACTTTCCTGAATGGATATATAAGGATCTTGAGAACTGCTACAATGGAAGGCTTATAAAGAATGGCATCAACAGCGAAGAAGAGGAGATAACAAAGAAGATGACTTTGGTTGGTTTGTGGTGTATTCAATCTTCTCCATCTGATCGTCCACCGATGGACAGAGTAGTAGAGATGATGGAAGGGAACCTCAATGCTCTTGAAGTCCCTCTTAGGCCTGTTTTTCAAAATCCCGCAGCACCTCTTCAAGAATCTTCTACAATATCAGAGGATATCTCAGCTTACACAGAAGTATATTGCATAAATGTCTCATAAAGAGAGAGACCCTTGGAACCTATTAAAGAACCTATCATAGAAGTTATACATCATTACAGCATTCTCTGGCATGATAAACTGCTTACGCCACTTGATATATCTCGGTTTTAATGGTTTTTAACCATCGTTTTCATAGGATTATCTGTGTTTTCTCCTTGTTTTAGAGTCTTTTAGTCCTTTATGAAGTTTTTACAGGTTTTATGTTGAATTGGAAGAGAAAATTTAAGAAAACGCAGATGGAGATCGTGCGTAAGGCGAAGTCTTTCGTTGAACTCCTTCCCGATGTCGGATTCCAATGAATTTTGGATACAAGATAGCTCTTTGAATTAGCTTTCATTTGGGACTGGTTTCATATCATTATCATGCATGTTCAAAAAGAATGGCATCAAAGTGAGACACTAAGAAAGGTTAATAAAAATTAAAAGTATTCTTCATTCAATTTTAGTCATGTTCAATGTTTTTATCTTAATGATTTTGCCATTCTACTCAACATTTTTTATGATTCTCTCATACAACTAAGTTTTCAAGTGCATAGTCATTATATTAACATGAATACAACTTGTGCCAAAACTCTTAGGCAAGTCATCACTATTTTATTGCAACATAATCATTTAGTGAGTTTATTAATAAAACTAACCTAAAACTATTTTTGGGAAGGAAATTTTTTTAACATAACTTCTCTATTTCTATAGGTTTGGTCAAATAATCTCATTTTTATTTCCAAAAAAAAAATGAAATTTAAGATCTTAAAAATTACACTTTTTTTGTCAACAGATTACTTTTCATAAATTAAAGGCCAATGGACTACAACAATTTTGAAGCAAAGAGAGATAAGATAGTCTGGGGCACGCAGGCCCTGAAAATAGCAAAATGGATTGGGTCACTAAGCCCCATCCGATAATATGCTTTTATAATTCTATAAGGCCCATGGCCAAAATTCTACAAACGGTTCGCCCTAGCCACCTAACAAAGACTGTGCCGTCGGAGGAGTCATGGCAGCGACGGCGCGACAACTTGATTGGAGCAGTGGGGATGATCGGAAGCAAGTAGCAGATCTGAGAGACTCAGCCATATGTCGCTCGGAATAAACTGCAGCGGCGAGAGAAACCTGCGAGATTCGATCAGAAGTTTGCCCTAGATCTCGCGCGGTGGTTGCACACAGGGTACTCATCTTGCGGCGGACCAACGGCGAGACCAGGGAAGTTCGTGAAGGCTCTCGGGAATGACTTCGGTGAAAGTGACTGGATGGGATCCAGCGAAACCACCTGAAAACCCTTTACCATTTGTATCAAAGGGTGATATGAGACATCGATTGGAAAAACACTTAAAGTGTGTGCTATCAATTTCGGCGAGTCTAGATCTATGGTCAGCGACCGAGAAGTGGCCATCCGGTGAGTCTTCCAAGGAGCGAATGCCGAGACGAGAAGCACAAGAAAGCGGAAAGGTTCGATGGCTCACAGCCACGAGTGGTAGCGGAAGGTGAAAACTCCAAGATCCGACCGCGGAGTCACCCGTACGGCGGTGAAGAGAGGTGGGGCGGTGGAGAAGCGATCTTCTACCGGAATCTGAGAACGGATTCCGACCGAGACCTTCCGGCGGAGATAGTGGACGTAAAGAGAGAAAATAAGAAAACTGAGGCACGAGAAGCAAATAGAAGAAGAAGTTGCAGGAGAGAAGGCAGAAGACACCGCCCAAAGCCGGCGGAGACAGATCGGGAACCTTCAGATCTAGAGAGTGTTGGTTAATCTACATTGTTTGGACCGCAAGTCATTAACCGATCCAATGGTTAATGTCAAAGGCGGTTTAGTATTTAGTCTTATTGAGTTTAGGATAATGTTAAGAGTAGATTTGGTGAAATCCTAATGCAACGGCGCTTCTCTTCTAATCCATACCCGAAATCTTAATCTTGCAACTTGGGGAGCAAGACACGGCAAAAGGGATTTGGGAAGCAATCAAGACACGACATATGGGAGCTGATCGTGTTAGAGAGGCACGTTTGCAGACTTTAAACTCGGAGTTTGATCGTTTGGTGATGAAGGATTCGGATACAATTGATAACTTTGCTGGCAAATTATCCGAGATCTCATCTAGGAGTGCTGCCTTAGGAGAAGTTATTGAAGAATCAAAACTTTTGAAGAAGTTTTTGAAAAGTTTACCACGACGCAAGTTCATTCACATCATCGCATCTCTTGAGCAAGTGTTAGATCTCAATACAACCGGATACGAAGACATTGTTTGGAGATTGAAGGCGTATGAGGAACGTATTGGAGAAGAAACACAAGGAGAAAATCAAGAGAAACTTATGTGGGTGAACTCGGAGTCACAAAACATGAGAGGTGGATTCAACGGAGGGCGTGGTAGAGGACGAGGAGGTGGACGTGGTCGAGGTAGAGGGAGGGGAAGGTTTAATAGTCAAAATCAACCTTCAGATCAAAACCAAAACCAGTCCAAAGAAAGACTATTCAAGGGTGGTGTGTTACCAATGTGACAAGAATGGTCATCTTGCAAAGAATTGTCCCGAAAGGCATCAAAGACAACATGAGGCAAACGTAGCGGAGACAGAGGTAGCTGACGGTGCATTGTACATGCATGAAATTATTCTCTTGAATGAAGAAAAAGTGATACCTAAAAAATATAAAGCTGAAGGGATAGACAACAACATATGGTATTTAGATAATGGAGCAAGCAATCATATGACCGGAAACAAGTCTTTCTTTGTCGAGATGGATGAAGCTATTACCGGAAGAGTGAGATTCGGTGATGGTTCGTGTGTAGAGATAGCCGGAAAAGGATCTATTTTGTTCGTGTGCAAGACGGGAGAACAAAGATCACTTAACGGCATCTACTACATACCAAAACTAAAGCACAACATCTTAAGCCTTGGACAAGCTACTGAGAATGGATGTGAAGTGAGGATGAAGGAGGATTTTTTGGTGCTTTATGATCCTTGTGGAAGACTTCTCGTTCATGTCACTAGAACTCCAAGTCGACTCTACAAGGCCAATATGAGAATTGGATGAACGAAGTGCTTACAAGCAAAGACTAACGAGACGTCTTGGAAATGGCATCAACGTCTAGGTCACGTCAACTTTAGGGCGATGAAGACTATGGTTGACAAGGACATGGTGGTCGGCATGCCAATGATTGAACAAGAAAAGGAGGTTTGCGAGTCATGCTTAGCCGGAAAACAAACTCGCTTAGCGTTTCCGTCAAAAACAAGTTACCGAGCTTCAAAAGTCCTTGAATTGATTCACGGTGATCTATGTGGTCCAATATCACCAGCAACTCCTTCTAGAAACCGCCATATATTCGTATTGATCGATGATTATTCACGATATATGTGGACTATTCTATTGAAAGAAAAGAGTGAAGCATACGAAAGGTTCAGGAGGTTCAAAGCAATGGTTGAACAACAGTCTGGAATGACCATAAAGACTTTTTGGACTAATAGAGGAGGTGAGTTCACGTCATCAGAGTTCAACTCGTTTTGTGAAGAAAGCGGGATCACACGACATTTGACGGCACCATATTCACCACAACAAAATGGTGTCGTGGAAAGAAGAAACAGAACCTTAATGGAGATGACAAGAAGTATTTTGAAGGCTATGAAAGTTCCAAATTTTATGTGGGGAGAGGCAGTAGGACACTCCACATATCTTATCAATCGAGTGAGTACAAAAGCTTTGGAAAATCAAACCCCTTACGAGTGTTTTACGGGCAAGAAACCAAACGTTGATCATTTGAGAATATTTGGTTGTGTGGCTCACGTGAAGGTAGATGCGACACATCTGAGGAAATTAGACGAGAGATCGAAGACTCTAGTTCACCTTGGAATTGAACCCGGTTCAAAAGCATACCGATTGTACGAACCAAGAGAGAGAAAAGTGGTTGTTAGTCGGGATGTGATCTTCGCGGAAGATAAAAGCTGGAATTGGAATAACCAAGATGATCAAGAGAATGGAGAACCAGGAATGTTCAGCTTGGTTAAGGGAAACACTACATATGTCGGGAACGAGTTGGAACATGAGAGTGAAGATCATGAAGAACTCGACGATGTAGCAAGACTTGAAGCAAATCCTGATATTCAGCATGAAGCAACTCCCCAAAGCATCACGTGAAGAAGTCAAAACAGAACAGGTACTGAAACTCATGATAGAGTTTTACCGATTGAAGAAAACAGAGAAGTTGTCTGAATCTGAGAATCCAATACCACCAAAATATATTGAAGACTATGTGTTGCTTGCAAACTTGGAGTGTGAAAAGTTGTTACTAACTATCAATGGTGAACCGGAAAAATATGAGGAAGCCGATAGTTCAAAAGAGTGGTTGAAGGCCGAGATAGATTCTATAGAGAAGAATCACACGTGGACACTAGTGGAGAAACCAAAAAGAGCCAAGCCTATCGGACTAAAATGGGTTTATAAGATCAAAAGGAATGCCGACGGATCAATAAACAAGTATAAGGCAACGCTAGTAGCGAAGGGATATGTGCAACAACTTGGTATAGACTTCGATGAAGCTTTTGCACCTGTAGCTCGCATCGAAACTATACGGTTACTCATAGCTTTGGCTGCTACTAAAGGTTGGGAGATCCATCATCTTGACGTGAAGACAACGTTTCTACACGGAGAGTTGAAATAAGTAGTTCATGTGTTCCAACCCGATGGCTTTGTCAGAAAAGGAGAAGAAGACAAAGTCTACAAACTCTCAAAGGCTTTATACGGATTGAGACAAGCACCTAGAGCATGGAATAACAAGCTTGACCAAATTCTCAAAAGCTTGAATTTTCAAAGATGCTCCAAGGAACAATCCGTGTATACGAAGCAAGGAGAAGGTTTTCATCTCATCGTGGCTGTATATGTGGATGATCTTTTCATAACCGGAACCTCAATGAAGATAATAAGTGAATTCAATAACGACATGTCATCTAAGTTCGAGATGACGGATCTAGGGAAGCTCAAATATTACCTTGGGATAGAAGTAACACAAGGAGAAGATGGAATCTGCATCAAAAAACAGGGGTATGCACAAAAGATCCTACTAGACACAAGTATGGAGACTTGTAATCGTACACATGTACCGATGGAATCCGGATTAAAGCTGTCAAAAGTGGAAGAAGAAACCGAAGTTGACGCCACAAGATATCGAAGAACTATTGGCTGTTTGAGGTATCTCCTTCACACAAGGCCAGATTTAGCATATGCGGTGGGCATACTTAGCCGATATATGCATAAACCGAAGGAATCACATGGACAAACCATCAAACATGTGTTGCGATACGTGAGAGGAACAACAAGCTTGGGGCTGAGATTCAAGCGAGATGGAGACGAGAGAATCGTCGGCTACAGCGACAGTAGCCACAACATCGACATAGACGATGGGAAGAGCACGGGAGGCCATGTGTTCTATTTCGGCTCATCACTGATAACTTGGTGCTCGCAGAAGCTTTCCACCGTGGCATTGTCTTCCTGTGAGGCTGAATTCATGGCTGCTACAACTGCTGCATGTCAAGCCATTTGGCTCCAAGATTTGCTCGGAGAAGTGATCGGAGACAAGAGCAAGAAAGTCTTTATCCGGATCGATAACAAGTCGGCCATTGCTCTTACGAAGAATCTGGTGTTTCACGGAAGGAGTAAACACATCCTTTCATGATACCATTTTATTCGTGAATGTGTTGAAAACGAGCAAGTAGAGGTCGAGCATGTTCCCGGAACTGAGCAGCGAGCTGACATTCTAACCAAGGCACTAGCACGCGTGAAATTCAGGGAAATGCGAGACAAGATCGGTGTTGAAGACTTCCATAATCCAAGCTTAAAGATTATGGGGGAGAATGTTGGTTAATTTACATTGCTTGGACTGCAAGTCATTAACCGATCCAATGGTTAATGTCAAAGGCGGTTTAGTATTTAGTCTTATCGAGTTTAGGATAATGTTAAGAGTAGATTTGGTGAAATCCTAATGCGATTAGGATTAGAACTCTTCCTATAAATATCATCAAGCGTTGAGTGCTTATGATATAACGAGAGTCGAATGTTTAGTTTTTGGTTGAGTCTTTTCTAAGCATAATAAAGAGTTGAGTTCTTTACACGATTCTTAAACTTAGAGAGAGAGAGTAAAACTAAACCGAGGACTAGTAAAAAATATCTTAGCATGCGTTGACGGACCACACGCTTTTAAAATCACTTTTGGAGGAAAAAAAATTGAGCTAGTGAATGATGATAATCGATGGCGGATGGGGCAAAATATGAGAAGCGACAAGGAACGTGAGTCACAAGGAACGATCGATCATATTGTACAGCAAACAGAAGTCCCCACACCAACATGAATTGGTGTCATATTATGAATGTGAAGGAGCCAAAATCATCAAAAAGAAAGTGTTATGTCATTGTGGACCTCGATTAGGGGTAAACTTGTAATTATCTTTATTTCTATTTTTAATTTCTTGGGCACCTATAAAATTAAATTTTTCCGAAATTGGCTATGAAATTATTGGCCTCTTTTTTGGCCCACCATAACAATCCAACCACTTTAATTCGTTCTTAGTACAACAACGGCTACTTCACCTTAACATTGTCTAGCATTTTTGTATTTTAAATCAAAATCTTGACAATGCACATGACCCCTTAGGAATCCACATTAACGATTTTATTATCGTACATATTATAGGTTGTTTAATCATCCCAGCTAACTCTTTCGGTTAATATTTAAGAACAAGATGGTTTGAAATATTGGCATCGTTTCTAACCACTTGTTTAGGAACCCATTTATTACGTATTACTTATAAGTCAAGTTTTAAACCCAAAATACTAAATATAACGTATCCGTCAATATTAAAACATTTCATTTAACAGGTGACGAGTGTATTATTGGCGGTACACATTTCATTTGACCCAAAAACTACACTAAAGTGGTATTGAATCCATGAGAACTAAAAATTCACACAAAAGGTTTTGCGAGAGAAATAAATTAACTAAAAAGAAAGATTGTTTTGTTTGTGGTTTTCTAAACTAAGACATAAGTAAATTGTAAGTGAATGAAAGAAAGCAACAATAATAAAGAGTATGTAGATAAGAATTAAAGGCATTATACGTAGGCAATTTCACATGGACTCAAATCACAATTATTAAATTAACACTTTCAAAAAAATCAAGTTCTCTTTTAAATTCCTAAGATTCTAAACTGTAATTCATATTCAAGAAATCAAACATGCACATACTTCAGATTTGATATATTCACTAAATATCCTAACACCAACTTTTATTCGATAGAAAACTTTGCTCATCTAAGTTCTACTAGGAAACTGAACAAAAATTTATGGTGCACAAATCAATTTAAAATTAAAAACCTAGTTGATCAATCAAGTAGCATTAAGATTTATGATCAACAATTGATGAATAACCAATTCATAAATGAAATTTATAAGATTTATGGTCAAATAATCTCATTTTTATTTCCAAAAAAAAAAGAAATTTAAGATCTTAAAAATTACACTATTCATGGAACAATAACTAAATTTCCTAGATAAAATAATATTTATATGTTACAAATTAAATACATATATGAAAAGAAAATATTAGTGGTACTATAACACACTATCATCATATTATATAAAGTTTAACGCGACATGTTTAGATGATGATCTAAATTGATCGGAGAATGTGGACTCCAGAAATTCTCAAAAGAACGAGAATTGGATTGTTGAAAACTAATGGCAAGTTTTCATGATGATTAAACTACCATGGAGTAAGAGAATAGTCAGTGCGGGTGAACAAACTTGATCAGGTATAACAAGAGATTAGGGGATGAGAGTTCTCGTCAAATACTTGTTGATGATTAAGAGACTTCTCGGAAGTATTTGGATTTGAAAGGTTGAGTAAGATCAAGTCTAAAAGTGAGACTGGATGTTACTTGGTGATTAATAAAAATTAAGTGGAATATTTTTATAATTTTGACTTGAAATGTCATGGATGCTAAACATAAATTGAACAAGTGGTGTTCTAAAATTGTTTAGGAAGAGTTTTATTGGGAGTTTTAAGACTTGGATGGGATTCTGAAGATAAGAATCCGAGAAAGCGAGAAAGCGAGAAAGCGGAGTAGTCCGCAGTTGTTTTATGTGTGAGGGCTATTGGGACAAGTGTGGTTTCTTGAGATACGTGGTTTCTCTATTGTCCTGAGAGAACAAAAGTGGTTCTCTGATGACCTGGGAGGATCAGTGGATTCT
Organism: Boechera stricta; assembly: GCA_018361395.1. Lineage (NCBI taxonomy): Eukaryota > Viridiplantae > Streptophyta > Magnoliopsida > Brassicales > Brassicaceae > Boechera > Boechera stricta. The sequence continues at coordinate 18,026,808 of CM031539.1, read as the reverse complement.
TTGATGACCCTTGAGGATGAATACATTCTCTAAGGACCGGGAGGACAGCGGGTTTTCCAATACGCTAAGAGGACGTGGGTTTTCCAATGCTCTATGAGGACAATGGGTTCTCTAGGACTCAAGAGGACAGTGGGTTTTCTATACGCCGAAAGAGGACATTGGGTTCTGTGTATGCTCTAGGGACAGTGGGTTCCGTGATACTCTAGGGACAGTGAGTTTCTAACAACTCAGAGGGACAATGGGTTCTGAAGTACTCTAAGGATAGTGGGTTATATAGGCTGCAGTGGGTTACTGAGATCTAGGATGGTTGATCTAAGACCTCAGAGAATGCGAGTATGAGTTGGGAGCATTGAGTATATAGGCGTGAGTCAGAAGCTGAGTATGGTCTGGGTATGGGTTGTGTATGATCAAAGAGATTTGACTTGACATTTTTTTAACAAAAGAGAAGGTGAATATGACCGTGGATAGTCAGTTAAATGGAGACGGGTGGAAGACAATAGCTAAATGGTTTAAGCAGAGTGCTTGAACTAAAGATTCAGGGATGAATCTATTTCTAATGGGGGAGAATTGTAACACCCGTATTCCAAAATATATTTTTGAATCAAATCGCGTAAAATAAAACGTGAGAATTAAGCTACTGAATAGCTATTTTGACAGTTTCAGAGAGTACACCGAGAAACAAAAAATCATTGGAGTACATTATGATTTAATTATGGACTGGTTTAGTGGTTTAATTGGTTTAATCTTTAAATCAATTAGGAATCGGTTTATTTTAAGTGTACCTAATTTAAACCAAACTCTAGCCATATATAAATGAGTGTGGACGTTGAGTAAGGGAGAAGGAGAGAAGCTTTGAGTTGAGTAAGGGAAAACAAGATTCCATATGGAGGGGTTAGAGACAGGCTATATATGTCGTGGAAGAAAGGATATTCGACCGACCAAATCATGTGAAAAGGTAACAAAACTTTCTGGAGTTATAGCTAAGACATGTATCTAGACTTTCTAAGTTACAAATCTTGATTTGGGTTATTATCTAAGAGTTGTTTATGTTATCGTGAGGCCCTTAAAATCTGTCGTGAATCTAGACCAGTGGACGTTTAAATGGTGGTCAGAAGTTTATCTTTTGTCGGATCGATCTGAAACTTTGTGGGTAGCTTCAGAACATCCAGGAGTCTAGTTTCAATGGTGAAGATTGGAAATGGACGGTTAGATCTCAATCTGCGTTGGTATCTCTGAGACTATTAATTTATGTCAGATTTCTAGATTTTGTTGGTTTAGATAGAATGTGGTTTTGATTTTGTTTTTGATTGACTTAGAGGCTGATCTTAGAAGGTGTTCCAGATAAGAGAAAGTAATGTTTAGCAAAGTAACAAGGTGAGTGCAGGACCATAGACATAGTTGTGTGAGTATGATTGATAATATTTTGTTTCATGTTTGTAGACCCATAAGTTTGTGTGATAAGCCAAGTGGAGTTCTAGATCGAGTATATCATGATATGATTGATTGGTTGAGTCGATATTCATGTTTTAATTTTGTTATTTTCATATTCATGTGTGTGTATAACCTGTAGATGAGAGGATAACCTCACTAAGTATTTATTAAATACTTATGCATCTCATTTTTTATGCAGGTAAAGAAAAAGCGTGAAACTAGTGGAATCATGGCTATAAGGAGAGGATGATTTAGTTCATGGGTGTTAAATTTATTTTTAATTTTAATAATTTTTTTGTTTAGTAAATATTAATTATGGGATTAATATTTATTGGGTGTAAAAAAAAATCTGGGTCAGGTTGTTTTAGTCTTACTCTAAATCAGTTGGGTAGAAATCGGGTTTATAGTCGTACTATAGTACACGTTCTTGGAAAATAGAAAGAAATAAATATCAAAGCAAATAATATATTCATGGGAATGAAGTTATTATTAGTTATGAAAAGATAATACATTATATTAGTGTTTAATTTAGTGGATTTGTGAAAAAAAAAATTATTTTTTAAATATTTACTTAATTTCAAATTTATTTGGTTATTCACAAAAATATATATTTATAAAATATATGCAATCAATCTATTTATAAAATATAAATTTGATATAGCTTTTGATAAAATATATTTTCATATAAATATACATAAAATATAATATAATATTATTTTCTGGTGTTATAGCATCGGGTATAGTACTAGTATCTATAATATACCAATAAATTATTATATCTGTGTAACTTACTAAACTCAACCTAATATGAAATAAACAAGCATAAATTACCTTTAGAAAATTTGTACAATAGATTAATTTTTTGTAATCAAACAAAATATAGATACAAAAATTTGCGCGTACGCATATGTATTAGCCTTGTAATTCATACATTTTCTGTAAGATTCGGCGAACATTAATTTATACAGCATTTTCACCGTTATCATATAAACTTATAATATCAATTTGATCTTTTGGAGTGTTTTGGCTCTTGGTTATCCGTTTCTCCCGGAAATATATAAAAAAAAACAAGAAAATAAACTTTATTAAACCATATAAGCCATACATTAACACAAACGGTTGAATTGTTTCATAAAACGTTTGATATAATGTTATTTATTTCCTTTCATTTCTTTATTTATTTATTAAATCTCTAGAGTTTCAACAAGTGGGATAAGCAACACCACACGCAGCAAGGACTTTGCGAGAGTTTGGAGAGCTTATGTATTGCGCAAACGTAGGGTTCTTAGCGAAACCACACAGGCATGACTGTTGCTCTTTAAGCTTTGCACAACATGCACCTGAGGGTTGTCCACCTCCCGTAATCGCTGCAAGGCAAGGCTGAAGCTGCTTTGCGTCACATGTCACTCCCACATTTCCTGTATCTCCCGTGTCGGCGGCTTTGATAGCAGCCGGGAATGATGTGGAAAGTATGACGAAAACGATGAGTATCAATGTCACGATCTTCATGTTTAATTGTTTGTATTTTGGTTGTGTTTTATTTTTTTTTCTTAGGAACATTTTGAGGTCTTGTTTTGGTATTTATTGGGTATGGGTTTCGTATTGCATTGCATAACGCGAAATGCATGTATCTTGCATCGTTAAATAACGTGAACGTAACTAGCCGTCATGCAAAAAGAACCTAGAAACTAAAGGTCGAGAACAAGTAATAGTGACTCACTTACGTATTATAATAAGGCTTATTATTTAGATACAAATACCTCAGTTAATGGTGATGCAAGTGAAAAAGATTATAAAATAATTGATTTGATTATTTATATCACCCAAATACAATTAACTTTTTATCTCACCAAAAAATTTTACATTTAAACCAGAGGGCGCTAGCTCTACTGGTAAAGATCTCCCAGAGAATTCAGAGTCAGCCAGTTCGAGTCGCCACCTGGGAGTGGTCTCCTCTAAAAGAATGAATTTAACATGGCTCCGTCCTAGAGAGATGTAGGGCCTATCGGCTTGAACTTCCTAGATATACAAAAAAAAAAATGTTAATGTGTTGAAGCAATATACATAAAGGTGATCGCTAGAATTTGATTTTTATTTCCGGAGTGTAAAGCAAAACATGAGAAAAACTCTCATTGACAAATCTTTCGAACTTCTTGTAATGCAAACAACCGTCGACAAAGTTGGGGAAATCAACCGAAAGTGGACCTAAAGGCTTATAGATGGTAGCGGTTAAGACGTTACTACACTACAAGAAAACAGCCGGATTCCCGACGGAAAATGATAGTTAGAGTTTTTACTCGGGTCTATGCAAATAATCCTAGCACGTTGTAGTATTTAGGGACCAAATCCACGAGAATTAAGTGTTGCACTACAGATTACAGAGAATGATTGAGAAGCTAAAACAAAATAAAATGGTTGGTTGTTAAGCAAACAGAAAAATAAAACTAATAGTTGTAAACAATGAATAAAAAAACGTCATGCTTTATGAAAATTCGCAGGAAATCACAAATCAAGAATCAGACAATTATTCAGAGAATGAATTAACACCAATCTCGAACTCAAACAGAATTGTATAATTAATCGCCGTCGGCACCGCATTTGTTTAACAACCTAAAATTCTAAACCGCGCTTGAACTCGAATTGCAAGCATTCAACAGGCAGATTCAATCTGTTCACGAATTGCCTTAACATCAGCTTTCGTTGGTTAAGGATAATTCGCTCTCCTAATGTTCTATCTAGCAACCTATAAACTTTTGGAGAATAGGCTAAACCCTAAATCATAGGCTAAGTGATCAATTTAATCTAAGCTATAAGAACAACAATAGGAGAAGATTAACAATTATAAATCTCTATGTATGTCTAATTCAGTGATTCATGAAATTCTTTGAAACCCTAAAACCTAACTAGGATATTACTCAGACATGGCAAGAGATGAACGAGCAATGAATAAATAAAACTCCATAACAATTGAATTGAAATAAGAAAAGAGTATAAGAATTCTTCTCTGAGAGATGAGGTATGAAAAGTTGGAATAGAGATGAAAGCATAGCCTAATCAATGGCTTAAAAACCCTTATTTATAGTTCTAAACATGTTTTGGTCGAACTCTAAAGAGATAAGGACAATCTGAGGCAAATTAGGAAATTTTTCTTTTGTATTTTCTCGTTTTTGGGCTGGATCGGTCGATCTGGGTCTGCACAGGTCGATCTGGATGTGGATCGGTCGATCCTGAGTGTCGTGGTTGATCTAAAAGTTGTACGCAAAAGTGGATCGATCGATTTGAGGTCTCACTGATCTCGCCAGCCGCTGGCATTGACTGGCCAAGAAATGGGCATAACTTTTGAACCACTGATGATAATGACATAAAACCAATCCCAAAGAGATATCTTGTGTCTGAAATTCATTGAAATCCGACATAGGAAAGGTGTTGAACAAATGGCAAACTTCTGAATTTTTTGCACGATCCTGCGTCTCCAAAACCGCGTTTTCGTCCCAAAATTTCAAATTCTCTTCCAATTCAACCTAAAACCTGTAAAAACTTCATAAATGACTAAAAGACACTAGAACAAGGATAAACACATATAATCCTATGAAAACGATGGTTAAAAACCATCAAAACCGAGATATATCAATTCTCCCATACTTAGTCTTTTGCTTGTCTTCAAGCAAACTAGAGAAGAAAGGGTCGAGGTTTGAAAACAGAAACTCATCATATCTCAGAACGCCTCATCAACCAACACTTTTGAATCCACATACCACAAAGCAAAAATTAGAAACACGTCAGTATAAATCATAAGCTTAGCAATCTAACGGATACAGCTTAAACTCCTTAGAAAAATCTGAAATCTCCATTGTTCCTGTAATTTATTAGGCGTGTGGTCTCATCAAGGGAGTATCGATCAAAGAACACGTGGACTCTTTCCCTTCCAAGCATATGCAACCTCTCTCTTAAAACTCTCTCTCTTTTTTTTTTTAGCATTTATACCAATTGATGAACCAGAGTTAGTCACTATCGTGTTCCTTGTGAGGAGACGCGTATGTGAAATCACTCTTGAACAACCATATCTTGGACTCAAGAATCAGAGCTAATCACTATCGTGTTCCTTGTGAGGAGACGCATGTGTGAACTCACTATCGTGTTCCTTGTGAGGAGACGCGTATATGAGGCTTGCCGTCACAGTTCTTTTAAAGGAACTCAAACAGTTGTTCATAAACTAAGATTTTAATATCGTTACATAGAGAGAGATTGCATCATGCTTATCTTGAAAATAGTCGTGTTCGATGTATACCAAGCCCCAAGATGAGAAGTTAAAGTTCGTTTGGTGTGGAGTCAACGCTGGATTTCTCAAAAACTCCAGAAATTCAAACCTTCTCAGTTTGATTGATCAATCTATAACATTCTACCTAGTAAAAACTACAATCAGCTGTTATGGCAATGGTTCATTAAGTGTCAGTAAAATGTGGTTAGTTCCAAAAAAAGTTCATAGTTTCAACAGATTTTGACTCAATAAAGCGACTTAAACTGACTCAATTGATGCCTCATTAAAAACTTTTTCAGGGAAAAAGAGTGCAACAATAGCAAAACTGACGCAATAAAAATACAAAAACAAACGACTCAAAAAATAGAGAAACAACATTAGTCATACGAAGTACCCTCCCCCAGACTTAATTCACATTGTCTCGGTGTGGAAATATCATGAAGGAGAGCACGCATAAAGAAAATGAACCGAAAATAATGGATTAAGGACTTATCAGGACCTTATTGATAAGTTCATTTAAGAAAATGCTGATGCTCTTTTTTTGTTTCACCTGAAATCTAAAAGTAGATTGTCAGAAAACTAAAAAAACGAAAAGGAAGACACGTACCAATGGGTTGCCTCCCACCAAGCGCTTGTTTAGAGTCATTAGCTCGACTTGGGTGATATCTAGACACAATGCAGTGGATCCTCAGGAGGAACAGGGTGGGGTGGGTGTGGTCTAAGACAGAGGACCTTTCCCGTCATCTCGTCAATTGCTGCTTGACCTTTAGCTTTGAGTTCTGGGGTGATGATTGCTTTCACCTAAAAGAAAGGTTTAGACATACCTTTGCTTTTTATCATGTACTCAATGATGTCATTTACACGTTTCAGAGGTGTTAAAGTGATACGGGATCCTTTAGACAGTCCCCCAGACTTGAAATGTTGTGTGATATTCAACTCGTTCTCCTCAATAACTACAAAAGATCCACTCTGACGGCACAACATTATAAAAGATACATTTGTCAACTGCTGAAAGACACACTCGCTTGTTAGGCAAGTCGACAAGTGCTCCTGCTATAGCGAGGAACGGTCTTCCCAGGATCAGAGGCATGTAGGCTCCGTCACTCATTGCAACTACCTGAAAATCACAATGCATCAAGCATTTGTCAATTCGTACCTGGAGGTCACGGATGCATCCTTGTGATGATGAAATTGTTGCATCAGCAAACTTGAAGGTCATGTCAGAAGGCTGAATATCCTCAATCCCCAAACGTCGTGCGATGTCCATAGACATGATGTTCACTGTATAACCAGAATTGCACAAAGAATCATCAAAAGATACCCCATTAATAGAACAAGGGACCACAAACTTCCCTGGATCTGCAAGCTTTGGCAAAAGCTTGAATGGAAGATGCTTAACTGTATAGGGATATGGAAATTTTGGTACATATGGAGCAAGGCTCGCAGGAGAAGGCTTTTTCCCAAGCGTTGGAGGTGGGATCAATCGATCCACAACAGATCGTTCGATCTGAGAGTTGACAGTTGTTTGTTGATGAATGGGATCGATCGATCCGGCTGCTGATCAAACTTTTTAGCCGAGCTGGACTGAACTGTTTTGGAAGAGGCTGGTTGATCTGGACATAATGTACTCTCTCTGGTCTTCACCACGCGTTGAAACTCACAACTTAAGCACTCGAACTTCCAAGTAAGATCAGATATCTCTTGAGAGTTCCTGCTTTGTCCATCTAAAATCTGTTATAGAATGACACCAAATTTGTTCTCAAAAGCAGCGTATTTTTCATATCCAACATAATGCACATTAGCTCGTGAGCTACCAGAACTATCTCCAGACCGTGGATTCTGTTCACCCTTCGCTGGAAGAACACATTGCTGTCTCTTAACTGCTTCTGCAGTCTGAGCAACCTGAGTATCAAGCAGCTTCATGTGATTTGTAACAGCTTCATACTTGTTGTTGAGATCATTGTACATGTTGTCCACTTTCGTGTTGATCTCGTTGGTAGATTTCTGTTGCTGGAGTAGAAGTTGATGTATAAGAGTTTGGAGCTTATCCTGAGAACCACTCGCTGAGTTTGTAGATGTCTGGAAGTTGTTGGATGGTTGACTCTGTTGAAAACCACTCTGAAACGGATTCTGGCCCGGATTCTGCACGAACTGTTTCCCTTGACCTTGTGGAATACCAGTGACGCCCGAATTTTGCACGAACGTTTGTTTCTGCTATGGATAGATCTGATCATGAGGATTATCAATGTTCGTTCTTCTATAAGACATATTTGGATGGCTTCTATAATTCTGGTTAAAACCCCTGTTTTGCACGAAACCCTGTCTATTCACATAATTAACCTCATGCAGCTCCTCAGTAATATTCTCACAATGAATGGCCTATGTACCATCTTCACAAAGCTGAACACCCCTCTGATTTGCCTTCATCAGTAGACTCACTTTTGCACTCAGCTCATCAATCTTCTGAGACTCAACACTGCTTACCTTATTGGAATGATCATACTCTTGGCAACGAGTACTAGAACTTGCAGCCAAGTTCTCTATCAGCTGATATGCTCCTGTTATTATCTTAGTCATAAAGTCTCCATTACTAGCAGCATTGAGAACATTTTTGTAATCCCAGTTGACCCATCTGAATATTCGTGATGAGGCCACTCTCTACGGTATTCTTTGAATCTCTCCCAAGCTTCGGAGAAAGACTCTCCTGAATGCTGCCCAAATGCAGTGATCTTTTTCCTCAGAAAAGCTATCTTGGACTTAGTGTAGAAATGGTCAATGAAAGCAGCTCTGCATTCAGCCCAAGACCTCAATGACCCTGCAGGTAGTGACTTAAGCCATCTTGATGCTTTGTCTGATAGAGAAAAAGGGAACAGCTTGCACTTGAGGTAATCAGCAGGTACCCCATTTGACTTTGTAGTACTGCAGATTTCCTCAAAGTTCTTTATGTGGTCCATTGGGTTTTCAGCAGGTAACCCAGGGAAAAGATGCTGCTTTACCAAACCGATCATCTGAGGTTTGATCTCATAGTCCTGCCTAACAATCTCTGGCGAACAAATAGCAGCTCTGTTCTGATAGAAGACATGAGGAGTGTCAACATCCTACATGCGCATTCTAGAGTTGATTAGCTGTAGCAGCCTATGCATCAGCTAGTGCTTAGTTGTTAAAGTTATCACCCATGTTGGCTAGTCTTGACTTTTCTTTCCTCGCTTTTCTGTTTGTTCGCTCTATTCTTGCTAGCTCTTGATTACTCAGATGCAGAAGGTTATTAGAGCCTTCACTCCTTCTAGACATGCACCTGAGACACACAAGCAAGCAAAAAATAAAACGAAATTAGTAAAGACTTAGACTAAATATCAATCTCAAATCTGAAGACAACGTTTTTGATCCCCGGCAACGGCGCCAATTTGATAGTTAGAGTTTTCACTCGGGTCTATGCAAATAACCCTAGCACGTTGTAGTACTTAGGGATCGAATCCACGAGAATCAAGTGTTGCACTACAGATTACAGAAAATGATTGAGAAGGTAAGAAAAAATAAAATGGTTGGTTGTTGAGCAAACAGGAAAATAAAACTAATAGTTGTAAACAATGAATAAAAAAAACGTCAGGGTTTAGGAAAATTAGCAAGAAATCACAAATCAAGAAGGTAATTAAGAAAAATAAATCTGCAAACGAAAATAAAACTGATACAATGTAAAAAACGCTAGTTTTGGTCACAAATCGCTAATCAGAATTCAAGATTTAAACTGTTCTCAAACTCATAAAAGCAAGTTACAACAGAAATTAACTGCTTCACAATTGCTTTAACATCTTTTGTTAAGGACAATTCGCCTCCTAATGTTCTATTCAGCAACCTATAAACTTTGGAGAATAGCAAACCCTAAATCATGTATCAAGTGATCAATTTAATAAGCATGAGAACAACAATAAGAAGATTAACAATGATAAACTTATCTATGCCTAATTCAAGATTCATGAAATCCTTTCAAACCCGAAAACTTAACTAAGACGATTGACATGGGAGATAACAATGAATAAATAAAACTCCATAACAATTGAATCAAATAAAAAAGAGTATAAGAAATCTTCTCGCTGATAGGTATGAAAAGTTAGAATAGATGAAAACAATAAACAATGGCTTAAAACCCCTTATTTATAGCTCTAAACATTTTTCGTCGAACCCAAAGAGAAGGACAATATCGGAAAGTTTTCCTTTGTATTTTCTTGTTTTGGGCGGATCGGTCAACTGGCTCTCGATGCACGCCGATCGGTCCGCACATCGATCTGGATGTGGATCGGTCGATCCCGAGTGTCGGGTCGATCTGAAAGTCAGACGCAAAGTGGATCGATCGACCGAGGTCTCATTCTCGCATATGCTTGCCAGCTGGCGATTGACCTATTTTCAGTAAAACGGGCATTACTTTTGAACCACTGATGATAATGACATGAAAGATAACTCAAAGACCTATCTTGTATCCAAAATTCATTGAAATCCGACATTGGGAAGGTGTTGAAAAAATGGCGAACTTCTGACCCTTTTGCACGATCCTACATCTTCAAAACCGCGTTTTCGTCCCAAAATTCCAAATTCTCTTCCAATTCAACATAAAACCTATAAAGACTTCATAAACGACTAAAAGATTCTAGAACAAGGATAAAACATAGATAATCCTATGAAAACGATGGTTAAAAACTATTAAAACTGAGATATATCAGAAAACCAACCGGAAACTCCGTTGACATAAATCCCTTGGTATTCCGTCGGTAACTCTCCAGCCGTCAGTATTTCCATCAAGAATCCCCGACGAATGAGATACCGTCGAGTAAAACCGACGATTGCTTTCATCGGTTCTCTACCCATAGATAGCCGCCGGTACTGACGGTCGGGGACGACATACCCGTTGGGAATCTATCGGTTAATAGACAATATAAATTTTAGAATTTCAGATTTCAAAACTGAAATTCCTTAATCAACTAGTTCAACGTGTCCGATAACCAGAAAATATGTTGGTATTTTTTGGTATTGGGCACGTGATTCCAATTGATAATGGAGTTTCAAGATTTGAATCCGAAACTGTAAAATATTTGTTTAAATTGGTAACTAAAGAGGTTTATTTATTGGGAGTAACTTTCATCCGAAGGATTCCTAGCAGATTATTAATATGCCTCGCGATTACGTCGGTTATAAGATAGTAAAAGTTTTAAAATTTCAGATTTCAAATATGAAACTCCTTAATTACCTGGATCAACGTGTCTGATATCACAAAATATGTTGATATTTTGTAGTACCGGGTACGTGATTCCATGTAATAATGGAGTTCCAAGATTGGAATAAAAAACTGTAAAACTTTGGTGGAAATGGATAAGGAGTTTCATGATTGGAATCAAAAGCTAAAAAAAGTTTTAAAGAAATGAATGTAGAAATGAGTAGCCGAAGGGGTCTATTTATAAGGGAGTAATTCGTGACCGACGGATTACCAATGGAATATTACAATCTGTCGAGTACTTTTTCAGTATATAATCAGATGATCTCCTCCTCATTTCTTCACTTGCTCAAAAACAAAAAATTGAAACAAAGAGAAAAAAAATTCTTTTCGAATTCTATTTTCTGAAACCGTAAGTTTTTAATTTTGTAATGTTTAGAAATTAACATTCGTAGAGTCTTAGTATATTTATGTTTTTTTGTTAATATAGCTGATATGGACAAAGTTAAGTATAAGAGTCGCAAAATATTTACGGTTTTAATTTTTTTATCGGGTTTTGGAACTGCTTCTGCATCTAATGTTAGTTTGTATTTCATTTATTTAATTCTTTTTTAAATAAAAATAATATTACTAATTATTTTTTTTTCCTGCAGATGGCTTCTGAAAGTATTGCTTCGAACGATGCTCATGAGGTTAGCGTCCAGCCCCCGGCCCCGGCCCAGGAAGTGATTGATATTCTTGACAAGTTGTTAGCTGAATGTGATGAGATCGATAAACATGTTGAAGCAATGATGAAAGAGATTAGTGAGAAACAAGAAAAGCTACATAAGGAGTTTGCAGAACTGAGGAAGAGGCTGCGAGATGAAAAAACTACAGAGAAGAAGTCATAGTTATATTTAAATGTTTTATGTTTAATATTTTATGTTTTATGTGTAATAATTTATGTTTTCTATTTTATGTTTATGTTTTCTATTCTATGTTCTCTTTTTTAAGTTTATGTTTTCTATTATATGTTTTCTTTTTTATGTTTTTAGTTTTAAAACTTTAAATTATTAATTAAAAAGTTTATTGTTATAAATTACTTGCACTTTCTTATTTTAATTAATTGTTTATATTTTAATTTAAATCGTTCATCTATTAAAAAAAAAATATATATATCGAATATAAATCGGTAAACCGTCGGGATACCGTCATATATGAACCATTCGGGAATCCACCGTTAACCGACGGTCTTAGTCATCGGGATTCCGTTAGGAGAGTGGAAGCCGTCGGTAAACCGTCAGAAAGAGGCCTGACGGCCATTCCGTAGTTATTCTGTCCATCAGCAATCCGTCAAGAATTCCCGACGCGCTAAATCACCGGACAAGTACTGTCGATAAATCATCGGTAATGAGTGTTACCGATGGCTTCCCGACGGATTTGTCCGTCTGAAATATGCATGTTTCTTGTAGTGTTGGTTTTAAAAAATTTCAAAAACTGTTATTTTATGCTGATATATATGGTCTACTATATCTGCTGATATATATGGTACACTTTGCGATCTACTATATCTGCTGATTCTCAATTAATCTATTTGCTGTTATTTCGGTTTCTCATTCATATGTTTGTATTGCTTGTGGAATCCTCGGGCCTCTTGTCAATGTCGGAAAGAAACTAAGATTCAAAAATTCTCTCTATTTTTCTAGAAAAGAAATCAAACAAAAGTGATATGAGTAAAACGATGACATTAACACTAAACAGTACATTGTTTTCAGAAGACATTTGATATATGATATATCATTATTTATTTTTCTTGTATTTATTTATAAAAATCCCTAAACCTAACATTTGGGGAAAGGTATATATATACCACAAGTGTCTAAGATTTTGCGAGCGTTTGACGAGCTAATGTAGTTTTTAAACGTTGGTTTGGCCATGAATTGACACAAACAATGTTTTTGCTCACCTGGTCTTAAACAACATTGATACTCTGGTGGCAAATTATTGATAAACCATCGGCAATATTCAAGACCCTTTTCAGAACACTTTCCTTTTGGCAAATTAGCAGCGTCGGCGACTTTGATCGGAGATGAAAAAAGTGCCAAGAATATCACGTAGGTGATGAGTACCAATGGTTTGATCTTCATGTTTAATTGATTATTTACCTTTATCTATAGCAAATCGTTTGGTTTACTATTTTTTCTTAAGAACATTTTGAAATGTATGGGTATTTATTGGGTAATGAAGGGTCCGTACGTATTGCATGGTATTGCGTAGAATATATGTGTCTTGCCTCATTAACCGTTGAGCACCGTGAAAATAATGCGTACAAAATAAATCAAAACAAAAGTTTTTTGTTGACATTAAAATCAAATTAATAAGTGTGTAAACAACACAACTGAAGTTGGGTTCATTTGTGGGTAAATCATTTAATACAAGAGAAAGAAAATCTTACAATAGCCCAATAAGCCCAGTTTACAAAAATAGCCTAATCACAAATTTTGAGTAGTGAACCAACAATTGAATTAGATCATTACAAATTTTTTTCTTTATCGTAAAAAAAGAAAGATCAACACATAAACATGTGCCTAGCAGCCTAGGTATGTATGTCTCTTTCGATCCACACAATGTATTTATTTCTTCTTTTATAATATTCTTTTTTTAATAACATATGTATTGAAGATGGACCAAAACTGAATCAAAGTCGACTACATCGATATTTAATTAAAAAAAATTACTCTCTCTCTCTCAAAATATAAAGAATTCTAAAGATTTATTTTTGTTTCAAAATATAAGGTTTTCTCAACTATCTATATAATTTTATTAATTATTTCTTAAATATATACTCAAAAAACTATTTTGAAAATAGATAGTCAACATTAATATTTAATATTTTAGAACTCCATGTAGTCATGTCTTCTTATTTTGTTTCTTTAAAAGTTGAAATGACTGTTTTCTTTTAATAAATTTTTTAAGATACGTGTTTTTTCTAAAATCCCCTAAATTCTGAAACAGAGGGAGTATTTATCAAAATCTTAATTTATAAAATTTACATTTATATTTATCTTAATTTATAAAATTTAGATCTATTAAAATTCTGTATAAATAAATGTAAAATTATAACTTGATTCAAAAAAAAGAAATAATTGTAACCTTATTCTTTTGAAAATCTATTACAATTTTCACCATATTTTGATGCTTTTACTATCACCAATTTATCAATATTTATAAAAAAGATTAGTAGCACGCAGTGCTCGGTTATATGTCTAAGATGTTATCTATGTAAACTATGTTCCTCCGGATAGCCAATCTTTTTTAAGTTATAGGTTGCCGACAAAAAAAAAATTAAAAAGAAAAGAAAAACTTATAAAATTTTGAGAACAAATGTGTTGTCAATAGACTCAATACGTCAAAAAAAGAAAAAGGCAAAAAAAAAACTTTATTTGCGTACTATGTCTAAAATTTATTTGGTTATTTCTCACATAACAATATGACATATATTTATGCTACTTGTGGTATCCTTGGCCTCAGATCAATGTTCAGAAGAAACAAAATTTCATAAATTCTGTCTAATTTTTCCAGAGAAAACCAAAAATGATAAGAAAAAAACAGGCTCGATGTGAGCCAATCATCATCTCCTTCTCTTCCGTTAATTCTCTGCAACACACAACATCATCAACCTTTCTCTTCCTCCAACATCTTACTCACCTGTAAGTTCTTCTTTAAAAACTCATCCCCTTCTTCATCACCAATCCAATCTTGAACTCTGGGTTTATACGTTTCTGATGAATTATGTGGTCACTCTGTGTCTGTAATTTTTAGTTTCGAAGAAAAGATTGAATTTTAAAGGTTTTTCTGGGTATTATCTTCGATTCTGGCTGAATTGTTCTATGTTTCAGTAGAAACCTTGGAGGAACATATCAATGGCTGAAAAGAATTTAGGTGGAATTGTATCAGTGAAAGCCGCCATTAATAAGTACGGACAAACAGCTACTCGAATCGTCTCTCCTCAGCTTGATTTGCCACTCATTAAGGTGACGCCAAAGATCAAACTTTTACAGATAAAAAATGTCATATTTTTGCAAATAATGCTTTTCGTTTGCTAAAGTTTTGATTTTGAGAATTGTATACAGTTGGTGAAAACCAAAGATCAATTCTTTAAATATAAAAAATGTGTAATTTCTATCATATTTGTACAAATAATGCTTTTAGTTTGCTAAAGTTTTGATTTTGAGATCATTACCTGAAATCTTAGGCAATTTCGTATGCAATTGGTGATGATGATTCTTTATTCTCATTTATGAATTTTTGTTGTTAACAGTCCTCTTCGGTTGCGGAAGATTTGCATAAGTCAGGGAGAGAACTTGGAATGTACAGAGAGAGTAGAAGAGTTTCTGAGTTTGCAAAGGTGGAAGCAGAAGCGGAACTGTGTAAGGCGAAGAAGACGGTGCAGGAGCTTACCTTACGGATAGAGGAGTCGAATCGCAGGTTAAAGTCTCGGAAAATCGATACTGAAGCTGTGATGAAGGAGTCAAGGATAGATGGGAATGCTCAGATTATGAGAGAATTAGAGGATGTGAAGCAAGAACTGAGTAAGTTGAAGCTTGATATAGCGTATGTTTCGAGAGAGAAAGCTGTAGCAGAGAAGGAAAGAATGGAGTTAGGTTTTAAAATGGAGGAGAATTTGAAGTTGTTAGAAAGTCTTAAGTTAGAGGTCGATGTTGCGAACGAAGAGCATGTTTTGGTTGAATTGGCGAAGATCGAGGCTTTGAAGGAATGTAAAGAGGTTGAGGAGCAGAGAGATAGAGAAAAGAAGGAAGTGTCTGAGTCATTAAATAAACGGAAGAAGAGAATAAGGGAAATGATGAGAGAGATTGAGAGATCAAAGAGCTTTGAGAATGAGTTATCTGAGACTTTATCGGATATCGACATGTTAGAAACTCAGTTGAAGCTTGTCAAGGAAATGGAGAGGAAGGTTCAGAGGAATGATAGTATGTCGAGATCGAAAAACCGTGCTTTTGAAAGAGGAAAAGATATTTTGTCGGTTTTGAAAGAAGTTACAGAAGCAACAGAAGCGAAGAAGGCGGAACTCGCTTCTATTAACGCAGAACTCTTTTGTCTAGTCAATACAATGGGTACGTTGAGACAAGAACTTGATCAAGCCAAACAAGAAACAGCTCGGTTTGAGAAGATGATACAAAAGGATGATTTAATGATTGAGAGACTCAATTCTAAGCTGCTTATTGCGAAAGATCAATTAGAAGCAGTATCTGTAGCTTCAGAAAGAATCAGCTCTCTTGCTGACAATTTAACTACTTCGTTTGAGAAACTCAAGAATGATAGAGAAGCTGCAAAGAAAGAAGAGCTTAACCTTAAAGAAGAAGCAAGGATCATCAATAATGAAATACAGAAAACTGACATAGGATTTGATGGAAAGGAAAAAGAGTTGCTTTCCAAGTTAGATAAGCTTGAGAAAGCGAAGCACGCAGAGGCTTTAGCTCTGGAGAAGCTTGAATCAATGGTAGAGAAAACAATGGAAACTCGGGAAATGGATTCTCAGCGAAACTCAACCATTACAATCTCAAGATTTGAGTATGAGTATTTAAGTGGACAAGCTTGTCACGCGAAAGAAACTGCAGAGAAGAAAGTAGAAGCTGCAATGGCGTGGGTCGAAGCACTAAAGGCTAGCACTAACGCGATTTTGATAAAGACGGAATCTTTAAAAAGAGTGAGTGGGAAAACAATGGTGGAAGAAGAAAGGGCATCATTCAGGATGCAGAGGTCGCTATCGATAAAGAGACTGGTCCAGGATGAGATTCAGAAGTTCAAGCAGAACTCAGAAGACAAAGGCTTGATCAACTCTCCTAAACCTATAAGAAAATCGATTCAAAAGTTCAAAGAGAACTCAGAAGACAAAGGCTTGATCAACTCTCCTAAACCGGTAAGAAAATCAGTAAGGCTTAGCGGGAAATTCACACCGGTCCAGGGAGCGAAGTCGAGAAGATACTCATCAGGAAACCGAGGAACTCCGACTTTCTTTGTAATCAAGAAGAAGAAGAAAGTTCCAAACTTGGTTAAATTTTTTAGCCGGAAAAGGCGTAAGTGCTCTTTAGAACAATGAAAAGTTTAGTTATCTTGTTGCCGTAACTGAGGTTTTTTTGCTTGCATTTTAAGTTACACATTGTTTGTAGTTTGTATGTGGTTTATTTGTTTTGCATTTGAAGGTATTTATGTATACTTAGGTGTATATTAATAAAAATAAAGTATTGCATTTTATAATAACCGAGTAATTTTGTTATATGTTTTAGTAATTTGAAAGGTTTAAACCAAACTAAAACCAAAGTTTTTCATCCAAGATCAGCCATTGATAATATGTTTTTGGCCGTAAATCATCTCTCTCAAAGGTTTCAAACTAAAGGGGCAAAATTCAGTTTCCATTATAGAAGGTCGAACATTTTCGCCACTAGCCTACCACAAATTTGGTATAACCGTTCGGTTTTTATAGAAACATAAACCGAAGTAAACCAAACTAAAATCGAATGTAATTATAATGAATCATTTAGTTTATAATTATTTTTTTTCATAAACTTATTATCTAAATATTTTTCAATATAATATTCATCTCACGAATAAAGTTTTAATTTATTTAATTGTATCTAAATTTTATTTATATATTTTTTGTAATCAAATGCTCTAAATTTTATTTTATAATTTTTGTAATTGAATGCTCGTCCAAATAAAATTTTGTAAAAGTAAACCAAAGATAAATCTATGAAACTTATAAAAGTATGTAATAATCATAGTAGAAATATTAAATTTTCTTTCTGAAATTGTGAAATTAAAGTTTTGTTCAAGTAAACCAAATTATGTAGTACTCAAAGTAGTATTTACTTTTTCATGTATTTTTTCTGACACATATTAACTCATATTCCCCAAACTAGTTAGATTTGCCATAAGACTCCAAAAGAGAAACAAACAATCTAGAAGTACTTTTAAGAACAAATCAAATCGAACCGAAACATAAATTGACCGGCACTTTATTAATTCTGGTGGAGATTGACTTTAGAATGTGGAAGTAAAATTGTCAATACATTTTCCCCACCACTAAACAACTAGAAACTACAACTGTTCCTCATTACATTACGTGCCCCCTACTGTTCCAATATATCGCCTCAATCACCGCTAAATCCATTGACATATAAATGAAGTATATGCACATATAAAATTTCAAACATTATTTATTATAATTTGTTTGATGCATGAATTTAGATGCAACTTTCACACACAAAAATATATCTTCAGAATTTTAGAATTGAAAAGAAGTTACAACTGTTGACTTGAAAACTAGGCCAGTCCACGCTATAGCAACACTATTGATTAAAGCTTGCTGCTACTTTTTAGTTTTGGGGATATTTAATAGCCAAACTTTACTCAATTCAGAATTGTTTTCTCTTTAGAGATGGCTCAATTATTTATCATTCTCTGTTTCATTCTAGCCCATTTCATTGCCATAGCTACTTCTCTAAACGATCAAGGTCTTGCTCTTCTTTCCTTTAAACAATCCCTACAAAACCAGAATGACTCTGTTTTTACCAGTTGGAACTCTTCAGATTCAAACCCTTGTTTTTGGCAAGGCATTACATGTAATGATGATCTGAGAGTTGTGTCGATTCGTCTTCCTAATAAACGTCTTTCGGGTTCTCTTCATCCTTCCATTGGAAGTCTCTTCTCGCTTCGTCACATTAACCTTAGAGGCAATGAGTTTCAAGGGGAGTTACCCGTGGAGCTCTTTAAACCAAAAGGGCTTCAAAGCTTGGTGCTCTCTGGGAATTCGTTTTCCGGGTTGGTTCCTGAAGAGGTAGGGATCTTGAAGAGTCTGATGTCTTTGGATCTTTCGGAGAACTCTTTCAATGGTTCAATTCCTTTGTTGCTTATTCGATGCAAGAAGCTGAAAACGCTTGTTCTTAGTAACAATGGTTTCTCTGGAGATCTTCCAACCGGATTTGGTTCTAATTTGGTTCATCTTCGGACGCTGAATCTTTCTTTCAATCGCTTGACTGGAACGATCCCCGAAGATTTTGGAAGTCTGAGGAATCTGAAAGGTACTCTTGATCTTTCTCATAACTTCTTCTCAGGTATGATTCCAACAAGTCTTGGAGATCTCCCGGAGCTTCTGTATGTCGATATTTCTTACAATAATCTCAGCGGTCCGATACCTAAATCCAACGTTCTGTTGAATGCCGGTCCAAATGCTTTCCATGGGAACCCTTTCCTCTGTGGATTACCCTTAAAGGTTTCTTGCACCACAAGAAACGCAGGGATAGTTCCTTCTCAGCTATATACAAGAAGAGCCAACCATCATTCTAGACTTTGCATCATCCTTACAGCTACTGGAGGCACAGTTGCGGGAATCATTTTTATTGCTTCATTATTCATCCACTATCTTCGAAAAGCATCAGCTCCTGCAATCAAAGATGAGAACAACCACACATCTCATTCAGAAGAGAAACTGAAGAAGACAAAGCCGGAGTTTTTCTGTTTCAAGACTGGGAATTCAGGATCTGAACCGCTCGATGAGAACAAAACTCAACAGGTCTTCATACCAATGGACCCGGAAATCGAATTTGACCTCGACCAGCTACTGAAAGCCTCGGCTTTTCTTCTAGGTAAGAGCAGGATCGGGCTAGTGTACAAGGTTGTTCTTGAAAACGGGTTAATGTTAGCTGTTAGACGATTGGAAGATAAAGGTTGGCTAAGGCTCAAAGAGTTTCTAGCTGATGTCGAAGCAATGGCGGAAATTAAGCACCCGAATGTCTTGAATCTCAAGGCTTGTTGCTGGTCTCCAGAAGAGAAACTCTTGATCTATGATTACATAACAAATGGTGATCTTGGTTCTGCAGTTCAAGGTAAGTTTATTGTCGAAATCGCGTAAATCCATGACCATACTTTAGATTCAAGTCTGATTCATACAAGTTTATGACAGGTAGAGCTGGTAGCGTGTCCTGCAAGCAACTTACGTGGCTGGTCCGGTTAAGAATATTGAGAGGAATCGCCAAAGGATTGACTTACATTCACGAGTTCGGTCCCAAAAGATACGTCCATGGACACATAACCTCAAGTAACATACTTCTCGGACCGAATCTTGAACCGAAAGTTTCAGGTTTCGGTCTAGGGCGTATCGTCAACACATCTTCAGAGATCAGATCAGACCAGATCTCTCCAATGGAGACAAGCTCACCAGTCGTCTCTAGAGAATCATATTACCAAGCTCCTGAAGCAGCTTCAAAGATGACTAAACCGTCTCAGAAATGGGACGTGTATTCATTCGGTTTAGTGATACTCGAATTGGTAACCGGAAAATCTCCGGTTAATTCAGAGATGGATTTGGTTATGTGGGTTGAATCGGCTAGTGAGAGAAATAAACCGGTTTGGTATGTTCTTGACCCGGTTTTAGCTCGAGATAGAGATTTGGAAGATAGTATGGTTCAAGTGATCAAGATCGGTTTAGCTTGTGTACACAAGAACCCGTATAAAAGACCACTCATGAGAAGTGTCTACGAGAGCATCGAGAAGCTGGTTTCTTCGATTAAAAATTAATTTATTATGATAAATTTTATTTAATAATCGTAACTATTTTTATGTTTTTTTACTTCATAATTTTGATTACGGTGAGCTATAAGAAAATTCAAGCAAGACAAAAAGGAAGGTCTCTTCGATTTAAATTATCAATTATGATAAAAGTTATGTAATAATCGGAACTAAATTTATCTTTTTACTTTATAGTTACAAAAATTCGAGCAAACTTTTAATATGTTCCGTCAAATCACTTAACAACAGACCTTTATTTAACTCAATCAAATGCAAAATTAATTAAAATTAGGAATTTAATTCGTTTATCCGTAAATTGACGTTTTTTTTTTGGTTTTTTCCCATATTTTTCTAAAAGAAAAGTTTTTCGGACTAAAAATATTTAATTATGATAAATTGTTTTACTTTTTTTTTGACACCGTAATAATTTACTATTTTTTTTAATTTCATAATTGTGATATTAGGGTGAGGTATAGAAAACTCAAGCAAGTAAAATTAGCTAATAATATTTATAAAAAAAAAAAAAAGACAAAAGGGAGGGCATTTTGATTAATAATAAAATAATTGACAAAAATGTTAATACATTTTTTACCCGACCCGACCCGGAATTTAGAACCGGAGCTTTGTCTCAAAGGTCAAATCTATCTTTAATGTCATCGAAACTGTACCCGCCGCCAACTCCAAACCCATACCCAAACCCGAACCCAATACCGCAACCTAAACCAAATCCAAGCACCACATTAGAATGGTTCAGACCTTCATTGGCGCCTATCCCGAGCCCACCGGTGAGACCAAAGCCGATTCCAGCGCCACAGCCAAAGCCGCCGCCGATTCCAGGACCTGCGGTAGTGTTCTTGATGTTCTCGATTTGTCCTCGGAGGAATTTGATAACCGGAAACTCGGATTTCCCAGTTTTGACGTCTGGTTTACGGCTCCAGAGTTTAACTGATCCCATGGTTTGTGATTGGACAAATGACAATCACTGAATTGTGAATTTATGACTGAGAAAATCAGATAAGATTGAGAAACAGATGTGTATATGTATTGGGCTTATTTACGTATGTATTGGGCTTAAACCCATTTAAGTCTCTACAGTCTCGCGTATTTATCACTTTTTCAATTCATTAAATAAAAGATACAGGAAAGTTTTGTATAAAGTTTTAGTATATCACCAAGGGGTATGTAGAGTTCATGAAGTCACGTCAAGCTGGACTATGGAGGCATTTTGCTAGCTATGTTTAGGAGTGTCAAAATGGGTTCAAATTCATGGGTCAACACAATCTAACACAATCCATGAATTCATTGAGATGGAAATTTGAGTTTTAATGAGTTAATGAAATAAGTTTGGTTAAAAAAAAGAGTTGATGAGTTTACAAAAACCAAACCATCACAAATAATTGATCGTGAAAACCAAATGAAACCGAAAATAATCCCATTATAATGTGTAAACATAGAAGAATTAAAAGAGAAACCCAATAAACTAGCTTTATAAAGTTAAGGGTATTAATCCATGGTTTCACATTTTTATGTTGTGGGCCAGACCTGATTACATCGGCTCTTTCATAGGATACTTCATGAATCTCATTTCCGAAGACGATCTTAGATTCAAAGGCATTCTCTTTGAAATCAACTTTTAATTAAATCTCTACGCTCGTTATCAAGAATGGTATATGTTTAATTCAAAAACCTCCAAAAACCTTTTTATAGAGTTTATACGCTTTATTTCTTGTGCATGCATATATCCTCCAAGAATATTTACGCTTCTTGTTTATCACATGCATTTGACTCCTGATTGAAATAAACCACACATTGTATGTATCATTCATTTTTTATGGTTTATTAATCAGATTTTATTGGCACAGTTCTAAATCATATAAAAATGTGGGAAAGTGAAAGTAATCATGAGCCTATGACCGAAAAAATCATTTAAACCAAGTTGGGGAGAGAGAGCTTTGTTAATGATTTGTACATTTGGAGTTGTTAAGTTTCATGTTAAGAACTCTTCGTAAAATCTCTTTGTAATGGTGAATACAAACCTAAAATACCGATTACAGGTGACATATAAGAACTTCTAAGCTTCTTTCTAAGAAATCTGATATACTCTCAGCTCACATTAATCTCATAGCATTCGATGCTCTCCAAGACTCATAATAAAAGCAACGACAAACATAAAACATACGAAATGGTAAAATTCTTTTCTTTTATATATATATATATTTTGGTCAACACGTAAAATTCTTTATTTATAGTTTCGAAACTAGATTCTAGGCTTGAGAATTTTGGTTAACTCCTTTACCCAAATTCGAACTAAAACCAAAAATCTCGGTTTAGTTTGGTTCGGTATTTTCGGTTTGGTTTATTTTCGCAAGCCTACTAGAAATAACAAATTTTCTTCTCGAAGAAACCAAATAAAGCTTATCAATACCCGTTCCCCTCTCCTCTCCCTCCCTCGAAATAGTAGAATATCGAGCGATTCAAACTCATGCAAAAAATATACATATATAATATATATCTCAAATTATTTTAGGTAAGTG
This sequence comes from Boechera stricta, assembly GCA_018361395.1. NCBI lineage: Eukaryota > Viridiplantae > Streptophyta > Magnoliopsida > Brassicales > Brassicaceae > Boechera > Boechera stricta. The sequence continues at coordinate 18,003,815 of CM031539.1, read as the reverse complement.
TTTTAAATCAAGTAGTTAAAGGTCCATATTTTTAGCTTTCTCCACCAGAATTCAATTGCATGTAGTCGTGCTACCCTGTATAGTATAGATTGGATTATGGATCGGATTTTGTTGATCCAAATGGTGAAAAAGTAAATATATCTCAAAATTTTCCAAAATTTGATCAATTAGTTATATTATATGACGTTAACAAGAAATGCGAAGAAAATATTAACACATCCATTACAGAGATTTTATTTATCTTTTATTAACATCTAATTAAAAATATTTTATTTGTGTAATTATTATATCATTTGATATAAAAAAAGAATTAATTCTTAAAAAAAATTCAAAATCAAAGCTGTAATATCAAATGCTTTGTCATTGACTAAAAATTGCTTTGTTTGAAGATCTAAGAGTTTCATCAGAATACATTTTCTGCCAATTAAAATTATTTTCATATTTTAACATGTCATCAAAATTATTCTGATGAAATCATTAGATTTATATTTTAAAATCGCGCAGGTCATTTCATAGATTGTAGATTGTTTGTTACATTTGCCATAAAGGATATTAATCTCCAATATTCCATCTAATATTGAAAATATTCTCAAATAACATCGTAGTATGTAATTTTCTTCGAACTGAAAGAAATATTTTTTAATATATACTTTTGGCTTTTTGCTTCCCAAATACTATATAGAGAATTATGATTATAAATTTACATTTGGATTAGTTATATGATATTTAAAAGAAAATGTCGTAGAAAAGGGTAAAACCGTAAATTCGATAGGGTTGTTGTTGGGTTAGAAGGAAGGAAACATGTTCTAGTTAGTTAGCTACAACGAAAGATTTTGATTGAAGTATATACACATAGGAAAGAGGGACCATAGTTAGTTAAAGTTGTGCTCTTGAAGCAAACTCACACATATATTCCTTACCTTACTACGGTCGTTAACAACATGAAACTAAACAAACATATATAAATAAATAAAATCTGAATTTGATCATCAATTAATTAACTATTCTTATTCATGATTGGCCCAACCAAACTTAATATATGATTTTTTTTTTCCTTCAAACACATCAACACAGACTTCCTTAGTCTCTAAATTACAAGCAAAAGTTCCCCTCCTAACAAACTTTTTGTTTCCATCTAAATTTTTTTAAAATAGATTTTTGTTTCGCATTGAAATTTATAGTAGCTCATGTACATTTTTTTGGACCGGGAACATAATACGTAAAATAGTCTCTTTCCAAATGGGTCGAACTAGTGGGGAGAGAGCTCTAAACCTCTCTTGGGATTGAAAATTCATCCATGCTATTGACTAAATATGATCGAACAAATAAATTAAATTTTTTATGTTGAAAATTGTAACAATCTTACCTTTTTAAATTTATACACCAAAATAAATATATTAATTATTTTCTCACTGTATATGTAAACCAAAACACTAGTTTTGTTGTTGAAGTTATCTAAAAAAACAAATAATATTCTGTTAGACATCTCTAACGGTTCTGAAGTTGGCGCGAAAGTGAAAGTAGGTAGAATACTCCTCTGTTCTTTACTTAACCATGGAGAAGCAATTCGCTAACCAATTAAATACATCTTCTTATCAATCACATCCTTAGATCATCTCATCGTACGGTCTCAATTAAGTAGTGTAATAATCTTTCCGTAGTCTCTCCCGCATACGATCTTTATCTCTTCCTTCTTCCTCACCTCTCTCGTCGTCCTCTGTTTCACAGTTTATATATATATACAGAGCATTGTTCATATCTTTACTTCACCGCTCTTTCTCTTTCGCTTCTCTGGAAGTTTCAACGCTTCTAATTCAGGTTACTATCTTCTCCGATCAAACCAAAGCTTGATTACGATATTGTTCATAGAGATCATCGCGTTTGTGAAGGAATTTTTAGTCTCAGACTTTGATTTTGTAGATCTAATCGGATTCAATGTTGTTGATTTACACATTGTGATACAAATCTGTGAATTTTGGATTGATTTTGGCAATTTTTGTGTTATCTTCTTCAGGAAGCTTCTTAGATTCACAAAAAATGGAGAAACTCGCGGCGTCTACTGTAACAGATCTAGCCTGCGTAACGGCGTTAAACTTAAACTCGCCGCCACCTCCATTATCACCGATCTCTGAAAAAAGCTTCAACAACAAACATCAAGAAGAGTTCGCTGCAAGCTTCGCGTCGCTATACAATTCAATTTTCTCGCCGGAATCTCAGTTTCCCATCTCGTTATCACTCTCTCCTTCTCCTCCATCATCTTCCTCACCACCAGTTCGCGACGACACAACCACAGAGCATCGTCTTCGTCAAGCGCGGCTTATTCTCGAGTACGACGAACTCAACGAGCATTACGAGCTTTGCCTTAACCGTCTTCAATCTCTAATGACAGAACTCGACTCGCTTCGTCACGAAAACGATGCTCTCCGATATGAAAACTCAGATCTACTCAATCTTATTCACATCTCTACTTCATCTTCTTCCTCCTCCGTATCTCCATCGCCGATCCATAACCGCCAATTCCGTCACCAGATCTCCGATTTCGGTGCGATTCATAAGCATTCTCGTTCCGCGAAGAGAAACTCGTTGCCTAAGAGCATCTCCGTTAGATCTCCGGGATATCTCAAGATAAACCAAGGAAGAAGCCATGGATTTGGAGCTTCGGATCATCAAACGAGTCAACTCAGCTCCGACTCGGTAATTTCTCACTTTATTTATTTAATTATTTTTCGAAATTTTAATTTTTTTTGTTTAGTTATAATGACTTCATAAATCTCCGTGAAGGTCCCATCTCAAAAGGTGTGTGTAACAACAAAAGAGAGAGAAGCTTTAGAGCTTGAGGTTTATCGTCAAGGGATGATGAAGACGGAGCTTTGTAACAAATGGCAAGAGACTGGAGCTTGTCCTTACGGCGATAATTGCCAATTTGCTCACGGAATTGACGAGCTCCGTCCTGTGATTAGACATCCACGCTACAAAACTGAGGTGTGTAGAATGATTGTTACCGGAGCTACGTGTCCGTACGGTCACCGTTGCCATTTCCGTCACTCACTTACTGATCAAGAGATGATGATGATGCTCACTCGCTGATCTATGAGAAGAAGAAGGTCACAAAAGGGTAATAATTAGTGGTTCTGTACAGATTTGTTGGTACCTTATAAATATCGTAACTTTTCTGGGTAATGAATGGGGAAGAAACATATTTTCATAGGAATAAGGAAGGGAAAGATGTTAAATAAATGTTGATACGATTATAGGAATATTATAATTAGGGATGGATATGAAAGGAGAATTGAAGAAATGTGTGATTCTCTTTTCGACTTTGGGATGTTGATTCTTTGGATATGTTGCTTGTGTTTCTCTCGGATTAAGCAGGAGAGGACCTGAAAATGAATTTAGATTCAACAAAGATATTGAATTTGTATTGATGAAAGTTTTTTACTTTCTGCATAACTGTGCAACTTTCTTTCAGTTACTCTTCCAATGTTTCTATGTTCTGTTTGATTTGTTTTGAGAGTTTAGATTTCTTGACATTTTATAGTATGAACCGTAGTGCAAAAGTACAGATCATAAACTAATGTGAATTGGTATAGTTTTTTCTTTCTATACATGGTAATACATTCATGGGAAAGGATTGACTTGGTTTGTTGTGAATATATGAGTTTGTTTTTTGGTTATCTTGGTTTTGTGTATTTATGTCCGAAGAGTAATCTCTGGAAACCGCCACTCAAGTTCCTGCAGTATGTTGACAAACATAGTCTAAATCATAGAATGTGTTAGTTTATCTGGAACTATGTGTTTTGCAAACATTACCATTTGGAGAAGAATGCAGTGATTGTGTCGGATGATATATTATGTATCGAGTTGTTCTGTTTAGGGTCGGCAAGAGAAAAGCAATTTCTCTGCAGAAAACTATTTCTTGACGATTTTGTGATTAGAAGTTGTCACTAGTTAGTTCCTGCCGTACACTGGAAAACTTAGTCTTAAGTCATATGATGTGTATGTGTTAGTTGATCTAAAACTACTTCTTTTGCTAAAATGGTTTCAACTTACAAGGTCGATGAAGTTTGTAGAATGTCATTGGGATACTTACTAGCTGGAAGATACATTGTGAATCTTCAAGAGTAAGAAGATCGAGTTGGGTTAGATTTGCCTTTCATATGGAGGATGCTTTGTGTATTGTTTGAGTTTGGTGACTACAATGGTACTAACTGGTAACTTTACCAGGATATGGCATATTGCTTTTTACTATATTAGACTGTTTTTGATATCAGTATGCTAGTTTGATACGCTAAATTAAATGTGTTGTGCCTTAAAATCTAGGTTATTGAAGGTCAAATACATGCAATTTGACCATTTTTGTTTAAAAAAGAGTGTTGCCTTAGAGAAGGATCACGTTTTACCACTGCCACAGATTAAAACAGTCTTTGGCTTAGTATTGATTCCCCCTGTAGGTTCGGACTAACAGTAATACAAAGAAAAGAAGAATCTTGTGTTCATTTTTCGGCTCTAGCTCTCTAATGAACGATTCAAACAATTGTATTTAGGCTAAATAATTAGCTTTGTTCAGCATGTTATACCTATATGCATTGGCGTTATGCCCTTTTCTAGTCTGGTCTTCTGAGCTTACCATGTTTATTTGGACTGTGCCTATGATTTTATCATTTTTAGAAGTTTGGAGCTACAATAATGATGAATTATTTACTTCATCCGTTTGTGGGATTTTGCTAATCCGACATTATTACATTTAGAAGATCTTACTAAATGTTGCCAATGCATGCTCCATTATACAGAGTTGAATCATCGATTTCCTATTATAGTATATACTTTTAGTTATGATTTTCTTGTCTGAAATGTGTGACTTTCACGAGTTATAGCTTTGTTTTAAACTTAGCTTGAGTTTACTGGAAATTTCATGCTCATGACTGCCTCCTCGAAATGATAATTATTGCTTAACGTAGTCCTGTCTCTAAAGTAGCATGTCATGGGTCATGGCCTGAGTGCAACCTCTATGGTTCTCTTAACGTTATGTCGATGTGATAAAAATCCCACTTCGGATATGAGGGGAACAAACAGCTGCTTTATAAGACAGAGGCCACCCTGATAGGTATGAGGCAGAGCATCCACCTATCTTATACACGTACAAGAAGAGGAACCAAGAAAGTGGCTGAAAAAACAGAGTTTGGGATAGGCAAGGAGAAGCAGTCAAGTTTGAGAAGTGTGTGGGTCAGACCTGAATAAGCTTTTACCTGAAGTTATTAGTAACTTAGAATAACCACTGTTTAGTCTTATCTTATTTTCAGCTTTTACTTTTACCATAATACGTTAGGGTTTTCCTAAGGTAGAGTGGAGTAGTATTTAAGGAGAGGAACAATATTGTAAAAGGGTATCAAGGGATTATGAGGCTTGTTGGGGGTGAGAGAGTGCACCATTATCAAAACTCTCATTGTTTCCTGAGTATCAATACAGTATTGTTTCCTTTCAATCTCTGTTTTCTGTCTATTTGGCTGCAACTCGTATCAAACTTGGTATCAGAGCCATTTTTCGTTCTACGGGATGTCACCAAAGAAAACGGATGTGCCGCTGAGAATCGACTTCCTGGAAACCTAGGTGGAAGGGCTCGTGAAGGAGGTGGAGAAGATCTTGGTGATTGATGAAAATGTTGCTGAGATGAGGAGGTTTCAAGAGAAAATGTGGGCAGAAATAAAGTCACAGATTTCTGGAAAAACACCTAAAGCAACACCTAGAGACAAAGGGAAGGATCTAGCTGACATTATTGGAGAAGGAGGAGGGTCGGCGATGGAACAGCCGCGGTAGACCGGAACATCGGAGATCGTCACCGCCTTAGCGCTAGAACCCAGAGCTATTGGTGAGCCACCAAACCGAAAGATGGAGCTGCCGGTGTTTGACGGAAGCAACGCCGAGAGTTGGGTCGTGAGAATAGACCAGTTCTTCGAGCTGGGAGGACACTCGGAGGAGGAGAAACTGGACTCAGTGAAGGTGTGCTTTGACGATGAAGCTTTGCTGTGGTTTCGATGGGAGAGAGACATAAACCCTTTTTCGAGTTAGGAAGACTTAAAAAGGCGGCTGCTTGAAAAATTTTCTCCCACTCAAGCGGACCCATTCGAGAGAATCATGACACTGAGACAAACTAGAACGGTGAGGGAGTATAACAGAGAGTTTATTTTTCTCGCTATGAATAACCACAGCTTGCCGGAAAAGGTTTTGGAGACGGCGTACATGATAGGGTTGTCACCGGAGATCAGAGTAAGGGTGAAACTCCATGAGCCTAAAAGCCTAGAGAAGAGGATGTGTTTGGCACTAGGGGTGGAGGATTGCTTTTCGGTGGCGACAAATCACTCCATGACAAGGAGTAACCACTTTTCTCCTTTGCCAAATCGACAGGCATCACAAAGTCGTACACAGGAGCGTGAACGAGGACACGTGGGCAAGAGAGAGTATTCTAGAAATACAGGGGCAGTTTTGTCAAAACACAACTCATTAACAATGGGAAGCAATACACGGTCGTTTGGCCAAGAGAGACATAACCCTAATTTAACAAGTTTTCAACAGAAAGGAAAAACAGCGCCGTATCGTCGTCTGTCTCCACAAGAACAGCGCGACAGAAAGGCGTGTGGTCTATGCTTCAAGTGTGATGAGAGGTACACACGAGACCATAAGTGGTAACTCCAAACTATACAGGTTTACTTGGTACAGGAAGATGGGTCGGAGGAGAAGTGGGAAGAAGAGGCCGAAACAGAGGAACCAGAGCCGGGGGAGGAGGTTACAGAGTTGGCCGAGCTCTCCATCAGGTCCGTCGTTGGCTTGAGCTCACCAAGAACCATGAAGATTCGTGGGAGCGTGAGAGGCAGAAGGGTGGTGATTCTGATTGACTCCGGAGCCTCCCACAATTTCATTTCTGAAGCGTTGGTTCAAGAGCTGAGTTTGGTTTCAGAAAGAACCACGGGATATGGAGTAGTCATGGGAATGGGTATCACGGTGAGAGGGGAAGGAATTTACAAGAAATTGATGGTTAAGGTACAAAACTTGGAGATGAGCGTAGATTTCTTACCCTTGGAGCTGGGGAGTGCATATTTGATCTTTGAAATGATGTGGCTAGAATCGGTAGGCGAAATGAGGGTTAACTAGAACTTCAATAGATGATGTTCATGGCTAACGGAGTGTCAGTAACATTGAAGGGAGATCCCAATTTATGCACTTCTGCGATATCATTCAAATCGCTATATAAGGCTGTTCGAAACGGAGGAGAAGGGATATTGATTAAATATCAAAACTTGGAAGTCAAAGAGTACAGTGAGGAGACGACTCCATCACATCCTCACTTGCAAGGGCTGCTGGAAAAATACACTGGAGTGTTTGCGAAGCCATTTGGCTTGCCGCCAAGCCATGGCAAGGAACACGCTATAGTCTTGAGACAGGGAGCTGAACCAGTGAGTGTAAAACCATTCCGTTATCCACATGCACAAAAAGCCGAGTTGGAGAAACAAGTGGTTACAATGCTGGGAGCGGGAATCATACGTCCGAGTGAAAGGCCATTCTCAAGCCCAGTTTTATTGGTGAAGAAGAAGGACGGAAGTTGGCGTTTCTGCGTAGATTATCGGGCACTGAATAAGGCGTCAATCCCCGATAGCTACCCTATCCCGATGCTAGACCAGTTGATGGATGAGTTATATGGGGCAGAGGTGTTCTCTAAGTTGGATCTTCGGTCAGGATACCATCAGATACGGGTAAAGAAGGATGACATTCCAAAGACGGCTTTTAGAACGCACGACGATCATTATGAGTTCTTGGTAATGCCCTTCGGATTGACAAACGTGCCAGCCACCTTCCAATCCTTGATGAATGATGTCTTCAGGCCATATTTGAGGAAGTGCGTGTTAGTCTTCTTCGACGACATTATAGTATACAACCGTACAATGAAAGAGCACATGAAACATTTGGAGAAGGTGTTGAGGGTGTTGCAGCAGCACCAGCTATATGCCAATCAAAAGAAATGTCAATTTGGATGTTCTCAAGTATAATATCTTGGTCATGTGATTTCTGTGTAGGGTGTAGCAGCAGATCCAGAAAAGGTGAAAGCTATGGTACAGTGGCCAGCGCCTAAAACGGTACGTGAGCTGCGTGGGTTCTTAGGGCTGACAAGGTACTACCGCAGGTTTGTACAATATTATGGGATCATCGCCAAAGCATTGTCATCTCAGCTCAAGAAGGAACAGTTCAATTGGGATGAGGAAACAGAGCATGCGTTTCAAGCCTTGAAACAGGCAATAGTGACTGTACTTGTATTGAGGTTGCCTGATTTTGAAAAATAGTTTGTGGTGGAGGCTGATGCCTCTGGAGTAGGGCTGGAGCAGTGCTCATGCAGAAGCAACGCCATGTGGCATATTTCAGTAGAGCCTTAACAGACAGGGAGAGACAGAAATCTATTTATGAGAGGGAGTTAATGGCGATAGTATTATCAATTCAGAAGTGGAGGTACTACCTACTGGAAGGAGATTCACAGTAAGGACAAATCAAAAAAGTCTCAAATTTCTCTTAGAACAAAGGGAAGTCAACCTAGAGTATCAAAGATGGCTGACCAAGCTACTGGGGTTTGATGTCGACATACAATATAAGGCGGGGATGGAAAACAAGGCTGCATATGCTTTATCACGACAAGGAGCTCTAAACTTCCTGCTAGCAATCACCACTCCGGCCTCAATTAATGTGGAGGAGATCAGTGCTGAGGTAGAGAAGGATCACCATTATCAAGAGTTGATAACTAAGATTAAGAAATGACACTTATACATGAGGAGATTATAAGTGGAGGAATGAGAAGCTGTAGAGAAAAGGTAAATTGGTGGTTTTGAAATGATCAATTGTTGTTAATGGAATCTTAAAGAAGTTTCATGACAGCATAATTGGAGGTCATGCAGGGGTACTCAAAACACAGAGGAGAGCGAATGATCAGTTTTATTGGGAAGGAATGATGACAAACATTCGCAGGTACGTGTCCGCATGCTTGGAGTGCTAAAGTAATAAGTATTCCACGCTGGCGCCAAGTGGATTGCTGCAACCACTTCCAGTGCCGGGAAAAATCTGGGAAGAGGTATCTATGGATTTTATTGAAGGATTGCCAAGAAGTTTGGGATTTGATGGGATTTGTGTGGTTGTGGACAGGTTGTCAAAGTATTCTCACTTCTTTGGAGTTAAGCACCCGTTTACATCTGTTGATATAGCTAAGCTGTTTGTGCAAGAGATAGTTAGGTTGCACGGGTTTCCACACTCAATTTTGTATGACCGTGACAGAGTGTTTCTCAGTGGGTTTTGGAAGGAACTATTCAGAATGTCAGGTACAGAGCTTTGGTACAACACCGCATACCATCCACAGTCAGATGGACAGACTGAAGTGGTGAACAGGAGCCTAGAAACTTACTTGCGTTGCTTTGCTAATGACCAGCCTCGGACATGGGCTCAGTTTCTACCTTGGGCAGAATTCTGGTACAACACTTCTTTTCATTCATCCATCAATACTACTCCATTCAGAGCAGTCTATGGCAGGGATCCACCCGGGGTGATAAAATATGAAGAAGGGTCAATGAGTAATGCTGATCTTGAGCATCAATTGAGGGACAGAGATGCTGTGTTGGAACAGTTAAAATAAAGCTTGAACAGGGCCAGACAGAGGATGAAATCGCAGGCAGATCTACATAGAAGAGAGGTGCAATTTGAGGTTGGGGATGCAATGTTCCTCAAGCTTCGACCCTACAGGCAGAAATCTTTGGCTCAGAGGAAGAATGAGAAGTTATCTCCTCGATCTTATGGACCGTTTCAAGTGGAAGCTGTAACATCCGTGATCCTAAGTCGTCCTCTCGAGTTGTATTTATTTATGTTGTTGTTGTGATGAACCCTCGGGATATTGTATTTTCGACGTTAATTAATAATATGATGGATGTTTATGTATTGGGGTGCAGTACATGATGTGGTATTTCATGTATCGGCAGGCGGCATATGATGTGGTATTCATGTGTTGCGGAGTTGGGAGCGGTGTTTTGTTCCGTCTTGGTTCGGGGATTTTTGGGTTTATGTCACCAGATCCTAGTACGTGGTTGGGGTCGATAGGATTATGCGATATTTAATCTATTGCGGGGTCATGGGGTTATGCGATATTTAGCTGATGATGGGTCGTGAGTTATGTGATACGTAGCTCAATGATGTTGTTAGAGATTATGTGGTATTTAATCTAACGGGAGTTTACGATTAGGGTCATGTGGTATTTGATCCTAATAGATCGGTAGACCGGGGTGGGGTCCTATGATGTTGGATCTCACGGGGACTTAGAATATTAGGATCCAGTGTTATTGGATTCTAATGTACTAGGTCGTTTGACGACTTAACTCGTTCGAATCCGGGGATAATTGGATTTCGTTGGGTGATCACGTAGGATCTTATGATGTTAGACCCGGGGATGTTGTTGAACAGAGTATGAAACAATACCGAGCTCAATTGTTGGCCCTAAGGGCGGTAAATGGGTTGATTCGATCAAAGGATTGATCGTGAGACGAAATCTCGAGTGGTTCGGTTTAGCGGAATTATGCGGTAATTCTGGGGTTTGACGGATGTGGAAGAAATATTGTGAGACGGGGAGATGTCTCGGGTGATTTGGGAAATTTGACGGAATTACTAAACCGTGTGGAAAGGAATTAATTAGAGAATTAATCGTTACGGTTTAGTAATTTCCGGTTTGGTTTGGTTTGGTTTAATTTTAATTAAACCAACAAAGATATATACACATATATGTATATATCTCCCTCTCCTTCTATATTGTTCTTGAAGCTTCTCTTCATCTTTTGACAAGAAAATCTAGATTTAGAGAGAGAAAAAAGAGAAAGGAGAGAGAAAGAGAGAGAAGAAGAAGGAAGAGAGAGAAGGAGAAGAGAAAGGAAGAAGAGAAAAGGAGAAAGAGGTGAGAAAACAGAATTCTTGGGGTGTCTTGAGAGGTTCGATCATAATGTGTGATGATTGTGTGTGATTGAGCTCTTTCATGGTATGTATTGGCTTGTTCTTTAAGCATATGTTGATTGCGTTAAATTCATTGATCATATATGTGTATAAGTGGGGGCGGGATACTGCCTCACTAAGCATTATCAATGCTTACGCTCTCTTTGTGCAGGTAAGGAGAAATCTTAGATCGTGGAGCTCGTGGAACCAAGGAGATATGGGATGATCTAGGATGAACATGGGTTTTTGGGGTGTATAGACTGTTCATATGTTTTGATGCCTTGGTGATGTTTTGGACTAAGAAATGGCTTGTTAGCGATGTTTGATAAGGGAATATGTATAAGTTAAGTGTTGTTATGTTGGTTTAGAAATTGGTTAACTTGTTTGACTTATTTGTTTAGTTTGATTTGTTTAGTTTAACTTATTTGTTTAGTTTGACTTGTTTGATGATTTTAAGACAACTAAATGGAAAATTTTTAAAAATCCCGGGTATTTATCGTTTTCCGCGCATTTTTGTTTTCATACTCGGAATGGGGCGTTTCAGAAGCTAAGGTGGGAGTTGTGGCTTATCGGCTTAAGCTGCCGGCGGGGACTAAAATTCATCCCACATTCCATGTGTCACAGCTTAAGAAGACAGTTGGGGATGACCATGTAACAATGCAGCTACCGAAACAACTCACTCTGGAGGGTGTCTTATAGGTTCAGCCTGAAGCAGTACTGGATTCACGAAAGAATCCCACTTCAGGAAAGGAAGAGGTCCTCATCAAATGGGTTGATTTACCAGATTTTGAGTGTTCTTGGGAATCCAACGAAGCATTGTCCAAGCTCTATATAGAATTTAACCTTGAGGACAAGGTTGGTTTCGAGGGATGCGGTATTGATAGGTATGACGCAGAGCATCCACCTATCTTATACACGTACAAGAGGAGGAACCAAGAAAGTGGCTGAGAAAACAGAGTTTGGGATAGGCAAGGAGAAACAGTCAAGTCTGAGAAGTGTGTGGGTCAGACCTAAATAAGCTTTTACCTGAAGTTATTAGTAACTTAGAATAACCACTGTTTAGTCTTATCTTATTTTCAGCTTTTACTTTTACCATGATACGTTAGGGCTTTCCTAAGGTAGAGTGGAGTAGTATTTAAGGAGAGGAACAGTATTGTAAAAGGATATCAAGGGATTAAGAGGCTTGTTGGGGGTGAGAGAGTGCACCATTATAAAAACTCTCATTGTTTCCTGAGTATCAATACAATATTGTTTCCTTTCAATCTCTGTTTTTTGTCTATTTGGCTGCAACTCGTATCACACCCTCACTCATAAGCTAGCTTTTATAGTGAGTCTTACCCCGGGGGTCTTTGTGGGCTTGTTTGGGGACTAATCATATCAGTTGGACTAGCCCTGACAAGTGAAGCGTGTTACCTTATTGTCCAACTTTCAAAGGAGATAAATGGATCCATTCAGTCCTTCTCTGTATGCTTAAGCCTTGAAGTATAATCATTTCTCACATCTTTAAATTGTTGATGGATGAGATTATATTGTGTCAAAAACAGGATCCCTTTTTGTGTCACCAAATGAACGAGATAACAAATTTACCTAACGACTAATTTTGTAGTTGTTTAGACCATCAATATAGGAAATAAGAAGTGGTGAAGTACCGGGTTTCCTTAAGTATTTTCCACTTGTTAATAAGTGAATTCTATGATATTGTTTTTTGGTGAATCACAGAATTCAGAAGTCAAGTTCATTTGTCTCGGGGACTAGAATACAAAAAAGATTTTGAAATCAGATCTTGAAGTATGTACGAAAACTAACACAATTGCTTCCTCATCTTTCCACATTTCTGTGATTTTCTGTAAGGCTTTTAGAGTTCTGAAATTAAAATCATTTTTGATTAAACCGCACCATGATATTTGATTATCCCTCAAAATTGGTAAAGTTGTTGGTTTTGCAAGTTGTTACGAGATTGGTTATTTGTTGTTGGTATTTTAGATGAGCAGATCACATGTTCGTGAAAACATCAAAGAACTAAAGAGCAAGTACTGCATTAATAAGATTTCTAGATGGATGATATTTGTCTCAATCACTTTAGTAAAAGCTTGTAAGTTCTTCGGAGCCTTCATGTACATACCAAGTCTTGCATCCATCTATGAAGGATTCATAAGCTTTTACATGAATTATTTCCTGATTTGTGTCGTGTTGATAAGTTACTTTTTTCCTTCATCTTTATTATTTTATACTCTTATATTGAATCCATAAGCTAATCAACTCTTTATTGACATTCTATTGTAGGGATGAAAAGAATGAGCTGAGTGAAATCGCTACAAAGCGTGTGCCGATAAATTGAACAGTTTGGGAATTGAGTTCACTCGTATAAAAGAATCTCTCAAGGACACTATTGTTAGCCTGGATACTTTGTTTACTTTGTTTTGTTTTTAAACAGAGTAAATTGGAAATCTCCGTATATTCAAAAAGTTTCTGGATATCAGTTATTTGCCGAAGCAAAACGAATCAAAAAATTAAATATTTGATATAACTGAAACGGATCACACAATAACTTTTGAGGATATTAGTTTTGTCGCCAACCTTATTATTTGTAAACGCAGAGTATAGTCTATAGTCTATGTAGAAATTAGATGTTTTCCCCTGCTATCAAAGTGTTAGTAAATTGGGAACTTAGAGATGATGATGATGATAATGTCGTTGAAGTTTTTTTGGATCTGCCAACTAATCTCCAATGAATATGTTATGAATGTAAATGCAGGTTGTGCAATTGTTTTCTTGCTTAGAATAAGCTACATAGAATGGGCTCTTGATTCTGAGCAGGACTGGTCCAACCAAAATGGTGGCCCGAAGTTTAAAAAAAAATTGGATCCTTTTAAATGTTTTTAATTCAAAAACAATTATAAATCTAATTTTGGACTAGAGTTTAATATATAATAGTCAAAAATATCATATTTTGGAAGCTCCTAAAAACACAATCCTAACATATAATATTAAAAATGGGAGGTCCCTAAAAACCCAAAAAAATTGGGAGCCCCTAAACCTCCGCTTACCTGGCTTATGCTCTGGACCGGGCCAGATTCTGAGTACATTCTTTGTGGTATCTATAAAACCCCATGATTCAAGCTTGGTCATTGACACAACCAGAATGGACTTGTAAGATTGATGAAGGTCCTGCTGGTATTTCATACGCTAGGTGGAGTCCAGACAGTCGTCATATACTCACAACGTCGGAGTTTCAGCTAAGGTTAACAGTTTGGTCTCTTTTGAACATGGCATGCGTTCATGTTCAGTGGCCGAAGCATGGTTCGAAGGGAGTTGCATGGGAAGTTTGCTGCAATCTGTTTACGGCGTGATTGCAAGGACTATGTTAACCTTTTGTTTTGTCAATCATGGGAGATAATGGGTAGCTTCGCTATTGATACCTTGGACTTGGCTGATCTTGATGATAGTTCTATTGTAGTGTGGGATTCGCCTCTTGAATATAAGGTATATATTGTTTTGGTTTTGATGCTATTTTTAGATAGTTTCTTCACTGGTATTGGAATTCTATTATGTTTGGTTTGTCGGGGATCTCTCTAAAGTTTGTAACCTTTGGGCAGGTTCTAATCTATTCTCCAGATGGTACCAGGCATATGAATGTGGACTTGGTGTGAAGATTGTTTCCTATCAACGGTTCGTGCGCCCTGTTCTGCTGCTATTTTCAAGGTATATCCCTTTCTACCCTTTGAAAAAGAGTTTCTAACAGCCTGAAAAATGCTGACTGTCAAGTCAGGCGTGTGTATTTAACCTACTGGACATTATTTTTTTTAGGAAATCGATGAACCCTTACAGCTTGATATGTCTGAGTTATCATTGGATGAAAACTTTATGCCAAGCAATTATGGTAAGAACGATTCCAAACCTGTTCTTTTCTGATAGGGAAAACTTCTGTACCACTCTTGTTGTTTGTAATCTTATCTTGTTTTCTTCTGTGGTTCTATGTCCAGATGCTTCAGAATTAAGTGTTAGGTATGAAGTCATGGAATTACCGGTAGCTTTTCCTTTCCAGAAACCTCCTGCAGACAAGCCTAACCCAAAACAAGGAGTCGGTAAACTCTTTCTTCTGCGACCAAATGCCACCTTGGAAACTGCAATCGGATATGGAAAATATCCTTCTTGCTTTTAACTTCCAAAAGCTAAACTTCCAAAAGCTAAAATATCCTTCAGGCCTTCTGGCTTGGAGCAAAGACAGCCAGTACATATGCACACGAAACGACAATATGCCCACTGCTCTGTGGATATGGGACATGTGCCACCTCGAGGTTACAGCTATTGTGGTCCAGAAGAAACCTATACGAGCCGCTGTGTGGGACCCAACCTGTACACGCCTCCTCTTATGCACTGGAAGCTCTCACTTCTACATGTGGACTCCCTCGGGTGAGTTCTGTGTATGCAACCCCCTCACAGGCTTCTCCATATCTGACCTCAAATGGAACATTGATGGAAGCTGTCTCCTTCTCAAAGACAAAGACGCGTTTTGTTGTGCCACGGTCCCGTCTCTACCTGAGTCCAGCGACTACATCTCTGATGACTGAAGATTCCTTGTGTGATTTTTTTTGTAAATTAAAAGTCGCAGCCTTCTGTCTTTCAATTTTAGTAGTGTTTTAATTTCCCGCGACTATTTCTAGTGAATGTTAACTATTTTTCGATGTATAAAGAAGTTTTCTTGAGTAACAAAGTAACCGTTGAGTCATTGACCCAACAAAATAAAGTTCACATTTCAGGAAATAGGCTATGGTCGACTCAACGAAGGTATTTACCAAAACTCTTCAATATCTGTGGAACACGTTTTTGTATGTGTATCTTGATGATTGGTATGGGATTGTGATTAACACGTGCTTTCTTAATCATAATGCTACAGGATCATTTTATAAATGTTAAGGAAATGGTGATCCATATGAAGTACATAGGTGTCTTCCAAACTCTGAGTTGAAAAGTTAATGAGGCATTACGATTCTGGAGACACAGACAGATGCTAGATTGAAGGTCTCTCGTACTCCTTAAAACTATATAACACTTTCTGGTAACATGAAAAGTATTCAGATTATTGATCCCGCAAACATCGTCAAAAGTGAGATAGATATGATTGAGTTTCTTCAAGTATATCGTTGGAACTATGGAGAACGATTGATTAGAGTATATGCTTTTTCCATGAACCAATGAATATTCTGGTATATGCCATGATTTGTAAGTGTATGACAAGTTTACTCTTGTAGTGGTGACCAATAAGTCCAATACGGTTGGCCTTGCATTGACAACTCAGTCAACCCTTGAAGAAAATATCTTCAATTTAAAAACAGGTTAGCTCACTATAGATGTAAATGTGACATATGTATTTTGTTCAAAAATATATAGATCCCATTTTGGCATTAGGATTCCTCCACCCAGTAAGGATTTAAACACGAAAAATATCTCATAAAACATATCAGTGAAATATATGATATAGGTAAAACATTAGACCATGTTTATTGGGGAGAAACCCATTTTGGGTTTCTTAATATTTTTTAATAATAAATTTTAAGATATCATGAAAAAGGAAGAGAGAGAAGAAGAAATAGAGAACCAAGAAACTCTTAAAATGGATTTCTTAAATAAGAGATTCAAGAGATGGTTTCTTAAAAATATAATAATAAAATAATTAAGAACTCCACTTAAGAAACCCCAATAATCATGCTCTTAGGATCCAAAAAAAATTTTAGCTCTGACCCTGATTTTTTTTAAGAAATCTATTATGGGCTAATACAGGGCTGGGCTCAAAAAATTATAAACTAATTTTGTAAACGCTGTAAGCTTCTCTCATCTCCTTAATCGGCGAAGAACCAAAGCTTCTCTTCGAATTAGGAAACAATCAATAAGAACCAAAGCTTCTCTTCGAAAAGGGGAAACGAAACCCTAATCGAGCTTCTCCTTCTCGGAAATGTCGCACTTCCGCCACTTTTGACTCCTCCGTTCATTGGCGGCGATCTGACTTGGTGATATTCACTGCCGTGAATCTGATTTCGTTTCTGCCAAGGTATGCGCATTTGATATAGAGAGCTTCGTGTTTTTATGGCTTAGTAGCTTGAATTATATGTCAATGGAGTCTTCTTAGACCTTATTTCTACAGTTACTAGCTTGAAGTAGATGATTTCTTTCAATCTTTCTTAACCCTGAAATCTGAGGATTCTAAATTGAAAAGCTTGATGAACTTTTAAGTTGCTACTTCTCTCAATTTTAGCAGAGTTCACCTACATTTAGCAGACGTTTTAGCAGAGCTCATCTACATTTAGCAGAGTTCACCGACATTTAGAGTCTTTGTATGAGCTCAATTCCTGGTACACGTTTTAAGTGACCATGATCTAGTTCTGTATGGGTGGAATAATCTTTCTGTCAGAAGAGTCTTTGTAGTTCGTAGTCACTCCTGTAAGCACAACTCCATGGCATGTGTTTCTGTGATCTCTCTGGTAGCGTTACTCCTGAAAATTTTAAGATTGTTAAATGTGAAATCTGGTAGTGTTACGTCCTAAACGTCTAAAAGCTAAATGTTGGATGATGGTTTGTGGTTGAATGATGGCTTGTGGTTGCTAGGATTTATAGCTGATCCAATTATCAAGAGGATTGGTTCCTGAAACTTTGATTGATGATATTCACATTGAGATATCGACTTTGAATGACTTTTCTTAAGTATTCCCCTAGAGGGCTTTTGTTGCAATTTAGAAACGAATGGAGTTTTCTAGTATGTATGTGAAATTGCTTCTTTGGTGCTTTCTGGTTTTAAGCTTGTGTTTCATGTGTTTTTGTTTCTAATATTTTGGTTTAATACACTGAAATTTATCCAGCATTCATTGCTGTTTGTTTCAATCTCGATTAATACTTTGTCGATGAAGAATTCATTATATATATACCCTCTAACCAAATGTGATTGTTTCGCATATTGTAGTTTGACATTGTTGATACTATATGATTGTTTTTTGGAGATTTATTATTTTTTTAAGTTCATTTTAGTCTTAATCAGTTGTATCAGGGATCATTTGTGGGTTTGATAAACTTTTGTGGAGGAAAAGTAATAGAACGTATAAACTAATAGTAAGAGTATGTTTTGCAAAATGAGAGTATGTTTTACTAAGGGGAATCAAAATAAACGGACTAACGGGCTTAATTGGGCTAGCAAAATAAATGGGCTTTAATGGGGTGGGTTTAAACGGGCCTTAAACAGGCCGGGTCTAAACGGGCTTGGTAAGCGCATGATAACATCCCTAGGTCTAAGGTGCCAGACTCAAGTTCTGGTCTTCGAAAGAGGGAGTGGGTTCAAATCCCACATCTGACATCATAGTTTTTTTTCTTTTACCCAATTTTTTAAAAATCCCCAAATTAAAACCCTAAAAGCAAAGTCGACGATTTGGATATGTTCAATTTTGTGTTTGTGATCAGCTAGTCAGATCTAGATCATATAGCTTAATGTTTTAATCAATTAGTTGAAATCATGATCTTTTCAGATCAAAGTTACTTGGATTCATGCAATTGAATCGTCGTTAACCCAACGAGAAACTTTGAGTTATGCATTCTCCAAAATGGCTACCAATAGTGACAAAGTTAATCTCTCGCGCATGTTCAAGTATTTACTAGGTTCGTCTTGAATGTGTGTTTCTTATTTTCTTTTTTTGAAAAGCTCTCTCTTTTTTTTTTGCATTTTGCTTCTAATTAGTTTTTTTTTTCCTGTTCTTCTGGATTGAATTTTGGAATTAGCTACGCAGTTACTTTCCAGAAGCATCCCGTTCATATTCAATTCCTGGATCGTGAGGCATCTCACGGAAAAAGACTATGCGGTAATGAATCGTTGTTTACCAGTCAAATGTATATGTTCTTTTATTTTGCCAATGTATGTGTTTTAAGCTTGAAGGAAAGGATTATTTTGGTTTGTTCCTGCATTTGTATGCATTTGTTATGGTAAAGATTGTTTTTTTGTATCATATTGCCAAGTAGCAAAACTTGAATAGTTGGGTTCAGGAATCCAAGATGTGATTGTAATTGTATGGATTCTTAGGTGTGCGTGGAAACAATTGTTAAGTCATGTATTATAAGTTTTAGAGATGCTTGATTTTACTGGACTTTTCATTGCAGTAGCTACGTGGATGATGTTTTCTTTTTTTTTTTCAGTAGTTTGATGGTTTTGATTTTAAGCTCGATCTATCTTTTCTCATTGGAATGCAGCTCTACGCGGTCCAGTTCCATCTTTTTGTTACTTGTGTCTTGTTTCTCAGCCGGGAGGGATTCCGGCGCGCTTGCTTGCGGGTTGACATTAACCGGTATGCATAAAGTAGTTTGCGCTGATCTCGTTCACATAATCGGTTCATAACTTAGTTTTTAGTCAGTGATATTCCTTAATTTCGTGCTGCAGT
This sequence comes from Boechera stricta, assembly GCA_018361395.1. Taxonomy (NCBI): domain Eukaryota; kingdom Viridiplantae; phylum Streptophyta; class Magnoliopsida; order Brassicales; family Brassicaceae; genus Boechera; species Boechera stricta. The sequence continues at coordinate 17,984,403 of CM031539.1, read as the reverse complement.
GATGGTCTTGGATCAGTGGAAAATGTGACTAGGCTATTGAAAGTAGCATGGGTGACATTTCCACTCGGAATAGCCATAACTATTGCAGCATGCGTTTTTGTGTTATGGTGGCAGAGCCTTAGTTACTCCGACACATATGCACAGGCTATCTTGATTCACGGTACATTGTTGTGATTTCTGTGCCCTTTTCATACTTCTTTCGCTTACCGTCTTGGAATTTGAAAGTTTGGGTTTTGCAGTCATTTACTTGTGTCTGTAATTATTGCTACATCTATTGTCTGTTTTTCTATCACTATGATTTTCTTCTTTTCATAGTAGTCCAAACTTACAGTTTGATGCATATATAACAGTATGATTAACCTACTTAACATGGCAGGATTTGCATGTGTACTGGAGCTAATGGCTGAGCCTTTGTATATCCTCTCTCAGACATTGGTGAGACTAAAGTTGCGTCTCGTTGTTGAGACTGTCGCTACAGTTGCACGCTGTGTAACTCTGTGCTTTCTCATTGTCATGCAAACCAACATGGTACAGCTCTTGTACCATTCCATTTTATTTTGTGCTAAGGAAAGCTTATATGATAGAACAAATATCTAATTATCTTCGATATTTGTAGGAAAAAGGGATAATCTATGCACTGTCACAAGTTGCATATGGAGGTTCCTTATTTCTCGGGTACTGGGCTTATTTTCTCATTTGTGGTGTTTACAAAAATTCAAATCTCTTTCCTTTCAGGTATGAGTTCTCTGTTATTTGATCTCCTTGTCTGCATTCATAATTCTTGATATGCTCTAATCAACTCATTCATTCCCAATAATGTTCAACAATTTTTGTGATGTCACAGACCTGGGAACTTCATGGATTTCGATAGGCAGCTCTCGAACATGTGTATGCTATTTACTTTTCAGTCCTTTCGAAAGTTGATCCTTCAAGAAGGTGAAAAATTGGTCCTTGTATGGTTAGATACACCTTATAATCAGGCTGTATATGGGATTGTCGACAAACTAGGCAAGTCTCTTTAATGACAAAATGCAAATTATCTACGGCTACAAAGGTTGCCTAGAAATGTTTCTTACACAATTTTTAACTCCAGGAAGTTTAGTTGTACGCATGGTGTTTCTTCCTTTTGAAGAAAGTTCATACGCTACATTTGCCAGGTTCGCATCAGGTTCATTTCTCTCCTGAGTTTAGTGTAGTTAAGTATGTAATAAATCTTAGTTTTAATGTTTCATGATTTTGGTTCAGACATATCTCCCAAGATTCTTACTGTTCATTATCATTTATGGTTTTTATTTCTGTGTCTCTCTCTCTTCTGACAGGTGATCATCAGGAAAGGAAAAAGAAACTCGGAATTTGCTTGACCGAGGCCTTGAAGCTTGTGATATTAATAGGTATATTCCTATTTATTGCAGAGTCTCCGAAACCGAAATTACAGATCCCCAATTGTTTTTGTATCTCAGTGTAGATAAGTCTTTTTGAATCTAATCTCTGGTAATTTTCTGAATACGTGAACTTTCTGGGAATTTTTAGGTCTTATATTTATGGCATTTGGCCCGAGTTATTCGTACTCTCTCATCAGATTGTTGTATGGTGAAAAATGGAGTGATGGAGAAGCTTCCTTGGCCCTACAGTTTTATTGTCTCTACATCATTGTCCTGGCCATGAACGGTTAGTGATCATATCTAGATCAACTAGTGCTTATGGACTTATTAAGCTTTTTGGCGGATACTAGTTGCATATTTCAATCACTTTGTAAATTATTTTGTCAGGAACCTCCGAAGCATTTTTACATGCAGTTGGAACAGAAAATGAACTGCAGCGCTCAAACGACATGTTGCTTGTATTTTCATTGATTTACGTCGCATTAAATATTCTGCTGATAAACTCTGCTGGAGCAATAGGTTTAATCATGGCGAATTCTTTGAGTATCCTTCACCTATATATATACATACTGCAACTAGAATCAGCTATTATTTTCTCTTTTTGTTTTCTTGACTTCTTAAAAAAAAATAGATATGATTTTTAGGATTATCTATTCAGGGAAATTCATCCAACGTTACTTCCAGGTATATGCTTGATTAAACTATAGAATTATGTAATTGCCCCATTTTTTAAAACAAAATTTGTATTTAACCTCCAAATTTGTCTGCAGGGCACTTCTTCATTCTCATTCCGAAAATGCTTTCCTTTGGGTTGGCACATTCTTATCCTTTCGAGCATAATTACTCTCATCTCAGAGAAAACCATCCTCGATCGTAAGAATTTCTGGGAAACATTTCCACTCCATTTCGCCATTGGTTTCATCTGCTTCTGTGTTTCGGCCATTGTCATGTAAGTCCTCTCCTATGGCTACTACAATATCCATTTCAGAAAACCTACGGTCTTATTTCGGTTCTATATGCAAAATATATTTTCTGAAATCTTGTGTGTTTTCTCTGGTAGATACCGGCATGAGAGGGTGTTCATCAAAAGAATCATACGTTTCAGTGATTACAATCACGACGACTGAAGAAACCAAAAAACCGGTATATGCCCTGGTTAAAGTACGATTAAGGATTAGGTTTATGGTTTTGCTTACAAAATTTTTTTGTATTACCGAATCCAGAGTTCTTTGGAAAAAATCTTCAATTTTTATAGGAGTTATTTAACAACTTGGTACTCTTCATTATTTTTGTTTTTAATGATGGTTAAATCATCTCTTTTAGTTCACTTCATTCATTGGTCATAAATAACACTCGGGGTGAAAGAAAAAACCCAAAAGAAGATGAATAAACAGGTACATCAAGATTGACCCAAAAAAAAAAAATGTTAGAAACTGCATATTTAACAAAACAGAGTATTAATTTCTTTAGAAACCAATTACTTGGGTTTATCATTTGCATATCTTAATTTTTATTTAATTCCTTAAAAGGATTAATAGTGTGAAATCCTTTTGCTTAATTTTTATCATTTTTTTTTGCTTACATCTTTGTTATATTAGTGTCCATATAAATATAACTGTGTGCTCCCTAGCCAATTATCGCACGTTTATATAATCCCATAGATCCGACGGCCAATATCATCTGGCCTTAATATTTTTCCTCTCTATTTTTTTCCCGCGCATTACAGTTGATGAACATTCACTTTTTTTTTTTTTTGATAAAATGAACATCCCACTTTCTTTTTTTTTTGGGCAACACATCCCACTTTCTATTTGTGTTAATAAATGGTCCAAACACCGCGAGTGTTAGGCATCTTTTACTTTTAGAGTTGGGATCAAGGTTTAAAATTGCTTTTTGTTTTCAGTTATTAATATCAAGGAATATGAAAAGATAACAACAAAAATAATGGAATATATCCAATTCTCATGAAATATATCCAATTCTAGTAAGTTGGGCTCGGTCGACGATTGATACAAAAACTTGTCTAGCGGCGCCTATGATTCGGACCAAATCCTAAAGAGTCTTGCCTCTCTCAGAAAAAGATTAGGGCTAGATTAAAGTTAGGTTTTTTCCTTTTTTATACATTCAAAATCTCTTATATTCATACTTGCTATTCTTGACAAAAAGGCAAAAACATTGTTCATTCCTTTTTTGCATACAGGTTTGCACCGATAAAAGAGAAGGCTAATTCCATTGAGGTAATCTCGTGTCCTCTCTTTCGTTTTTCGTCTTTTAACGCTAGGGTTTTTCAGTTCACAAAAGCAAGAAGCAATCAAGAAGCCTTACACGATGAGTGTGACCTTTTCGGTTATACTGTAAGGGTTAGGTGAGTGAAGAGGTGATGAAGGATAAAAGTATGCAGAGGGAAAACGGCCAAAATCAACTCAGACTATTTGCGATACATTTTTTCATACCTGAACTATGACATCCGGCTTTTTCATACCTAAATCATCAAATATTTCAAATTTTAATTATGAACTATGTTAATTTAGCTGATTCTTACATGAACTATGACACCCGGCTTTTTCATACCTAAACTATGACCCCGGCTTTTTCATACATGAACTTTGACCCTGGCTTTTTCATACCTGAACCATCAAATACTTCAAATTTTAATATGGGTGTCATAGTTCAGGTGTAATAAAATAAATAAAACATAAAATAAAATAAAACAATTAAATAACATGAAATAAAATAAAGCAAATAAATAAAGTAAAATATTAAAGCATAATTAAATTGCATAAAGTAAATTACTAAATTAAATTACGTAAAGTAAATAGCATAAATTAAAGTGCGTAAATTAAAGTGCATAAATTAAATAACATTAAATAAATAACATAGAATAAATAACGTAAATTAAATAATATAATTAAAATAATTTAAATAAATATTTATCGAGAATTGGGTGATAGTCGATTTACAAAGAATCTAAATTATAGGATTTATGTTCTTCCTTTTAAGTTTGTGTTTGTCAATCTAGGGATATTCAAAGTTAGGCTAGTCCACTTTCGTGGTATGGTAGTCACTTTCGTGAACGGATTGACATAGAAAAAACAGCCAAAATCAACCCTGACTATTTGTGATACGCTTTTTCATATCTGAACTATGACACTCGCCTTTTTCATACATGAACCATCAAATATTTCAAATTTTAATCATGAACTATGTTAATTTAGTCGATTCATACCTGAACTATGACACCCGGCTTAGATTAAAATTTGAAATATTTGATGGTTCAGGTATGAAAAAGTCGGGGTCATAGTTCAGGTATGAAAAAACCAGGTGTCATAGTTCAGGTATGAATCGACTAAATTAATATAGTTCAGGTATGAAAAGGTCTGGTGTCATAGTTCAGGTATGAATCGGCTAAATTAACATAATTCAGGATTAAATTTTGAAATATTTGATGGTTCAGGTATGAAAAAACCGGATGTCATAGTTCAGATATGAAAAAACGTATCACAAATAGTTTGTATTGATTTTGGCAGTTTTTTAGGTAGGCAGATAGGTGGTTTTCGTGTGGCCATATGTGAATCCGGATAATATCGATTATTTGAGATGAAGAAAGTTTTTTGATTTGATCTGCACGAATCCCGAGCAAATCACCAGCAATGCAAATTTTATTTTATCAAATAAGAAATCAGAGAAACAATAATACACCTCATACGTCAATAACTAATTATCTAGTCAACTAATCCGACAAATAATTTTTAGTTATTCAGCTAGTTCAGAATAATATATAGTTTTTAGTTCACTCATACGTCAATACAACTCATACGTTAATTTTGTTATTAAATTGAAAACAAAAATCCCCTATATATTATTTGGGGAGTACACTTATAAATAAACATTAAAAAAATATAAATATTTACATCACAATGCCATTACATTAAAGAACAAATTTTAATCTCTCATATTTTAGTCATTAGATTTTTACTTCTTTCTAAATTATAATTTTCATTTAAATTAATTAAAAATTTTTTTTAAGTAGTTAAAAATAGTTTTTGTGAAGATTTTGTTGATTTAGTTAAACACACTAAATAAATTAAATTAAATGTTGATTTAAGTCTTAATTTTTTTAAGAAAATAAAAAAATGTAAACATTAAATAATTTTATTTAGATAATTTTATAAAATTAAAATGTTATTTAAGTAAAAATTTTATTTTAATATATGTATATCAATTTTATTTTTTAGTAAATATGATAATATAATTTTGATGAAATAATTTTTAGTATGTAAATTAAAAATAGTTTTTTATCTTTCTTATTTTCAAATTATAATTTAGTTAATAATAGTTAACATATTTATTTATTTCTAGATTATAATTTTCGTTTTAAATAATTTATTTATTGTATTTTTTTTTTGAAAATAAGTTAAAATAGATTTTGTGAAGATTTTGTTGATTTAATTAAACACAGAAATTAAATTAAATTATATGTTGATTTAATTTTCTAAAAATAAGAGATTTGATGTAGATTACGTTTTTTTAGAAGATTTTAAAGAATAATTTAAACCGATTTAATTAAATTTTTAGGTACTAACAAAGATTCGATATTATAAAATTATTATTGTAACTTTCGTAAAGTTTTGGAAAATTTAAAATTTTCTAAAATTTAAAATTTTATAATTTTTAGATATTTTTCTATATTTGCAATTTGTCCCCGCTATAATACGAGATATATCCTAGTGACTTTTAAAACACATCACATATTACCAGGACATGTCGCCTGTTAATTTGTGCTGTCATTTGTGTCACGACTTTCATTCAAACCCAACATAATGTATATTGTTGACCATATTTCAAAATAATTGATCTTTAAAGTTGTTTAAACAGATTAAAAAATTAATATTTTTTCTTTTTTTTTTCTAAATAACAACTTTATTTACTATTTATCTAAATGTTTGGAAAAAAAGCAAATTTTTCAAAGAATCAATGGAAAACACGAGATAAAAAAATATAAGGTTATCTTTATTGATATTCAGTCATAGTAACAAGTAAAGAAGAACATAATCTGACTTCGGCGCTTGCAGGTTGCATGCATCTCTTAGCTAGGGTTTTTTGCTTTTAAGTTTTCAATAATCTCTTCAAAATATCTCATCGATCTATTTATAAGGAGTCAGTTTCTTAACCCTAATTCCTGTAGGAATAGAGCCTAAACGCTTTATTTTTGACTCTCGTCAAAATAGGACCAAACTCTTTAAAATATAGTTCACGTAGAGTCAATTTCTTCAATTAGCCGCTCTCAAAGCTGACTTTCGATCCATCAGGAAAGCAATAAAAAAAATGATGGATCGATTAGCCACTCTCAAAGTTGTTGAGGCATCAAGATGATTTCCAATCTTCCCACTAGTCGTCTCTACTTCATGGATTCTAGTCTAATTTCTCACATCCTCATCAATGAACCAAGGATGACTCTCCAAATCAATGAACCAAGGATGACTCTCCAAAGAGCTTTGTCTATTACTTTTCTCATTTTATCTACTTATTCTTTTTTAAACTCTATTTCTCTTTTTTTTTTTAAAATACTATTAACCCTTTAACCCAAAAAAAAAAAGTGCTCACATAAGCGGCAAAGTGTAGGGTGGTTTTTTAGTTTGGAATATTCTAATGAATTTGAAAATTTTGGGTTGGGCAGGGCCTTATAAAAAAAGTTCAAGACCCATGTCTCTTCTCTCTCTACGTATAAATCTACATGGGTCAAATTACTTTTGCTTTTGATAAAGACGATGATTTTATAGGATCATTAATGGACTTATCGAGTGTTATGTGCACAGAGAGCCACTGCATCTAGTTATGTGTTAGGGTTGAACATTATTTAAATTTTAGTTTCTACGGATTGTATTTAGATCCCGGAAAGAAAACAAGAAAAAAAAGTGTTAGATATTGGTAAAGGCCTACGTGAAGGCTAAGAATTGTCTGCTGGAACGTTGATGATCTTTGATGACATGAGTTGGTTTTCTATCGCAACTGGATGGTGAGACCTTTGACTCATAACGTTTTAAGATAAGAATCGTTTTCACTATCCAAAACTCGACTGCGATATTGAAATTGAGAAATAACTGTTTTCGTAAGTAAATGATTTTTGGTGATCCTTTCTATATCAGACATGAAATGATTTATAGACTTTAAAGTCTTCAATCAAAATCGAGTTTATACATATCTCTTAAACCTATATAACTTGTCAATGTTTTAAAGACTTTTCTGAATTTATTACTCTTTAGTGAAACTATTACAATGAAATAAAACATCGAGCTTCCGAGTTTTATATATGACCCATAACAAATCGGAGAATTGACAACAACAGTAAACTAGGAGTTTCGCTGAACCATAACGCTACCGTGAATCGTAGAATTTGCCGCCTCGCAAGACAAGTGTTTTTAACTCCGCGATCAACAATTTTTGAATAGATCTTATGATGGGATGTGGCGGTTGTTCAAGATCCATTTACTTTTCTCTCACCATATCGCATCGAGGACTGTTTTTTCTGCTATGAGCCGTAGGAAGATTGAGGTGCTGCTGTGAGACTGTCTTTGGACCCCATGAAGTGAGAGATTAGCCGAGAGAGGCAAAATTCTCCATGAATCATAGCTATAGAGACATCTTAAAAAGAGAATGATCTCTTGTATGTGTAAGAATATTTTATTGAACATATATAAGTTATAACACTTCCTTTCATAATACAAACATCCAGAGATAATAGCTATTAAGTCAAAAAAACTAGATAAACAAACTCAGACTTAACACACAAATTTTACCTTAATCTGCGCAATGATACAAATCGAAGTCTGAAGATCCATTCAAGGGATCTTTGAGATAGTTGAAACGATAGGAATTGTTTCAATTTTTTCCCAAAGATATAAATTAAGATACGTACTGTACAATAGAAAATTAGAAATTGTAACTCTAACCTATTACATACTTTCTCAACTTGATTATAACTACACCAATTCCAAAACCTAACTAATGTCCACTTTTAAAAGCATTGAACCTATTGAGCTCTTATATCACACATTCACTATTCAGTTTTATAGGCATGGATACTAATGAAGTTTGATCACCAATCTTAGAATCTAACAAAAAATTTGGATGAAGCCTAATTAAAATACCTTAAAACTCAAACCATATATTTGAAGATAAGAAAACTCAATCTGGAACATATGATCTATAATAAAATGCAAGTTTAATATCTCTTGACGAAAACATGTTAATTAGGCTAAAATTTGCATTCTTATAGTTGCAAGTCAAAATTAAGCCATGAAAGAAACAAGATATAAACGTAGTTGTATATATATATATATAATTATATAATAGGTCAAAGAAGATGGGCGATGGCAAAATAACAGGTGATGACAGAAGGCTAGAGAGCACAAAGGAGTAAGATACAACGAAGCTGCTATGAATTGTATCTCATCATCTGTGCTCTCTATCTTCTGTCAACACTATGTATGCCTCCCAACCCATTAGAAATCGAATTTTGATTTACGATTGATAACAAATATGGAAAATTAAAGAACCTGACAATTTATGGACATCAAGAACTTGTTTAAAAAAGAACAAGTTTGATGATCATTGTAGTTATGACTCAAGATCTTTATATATATAGGAGAACTAAGTAATTAGGCGTATGTATGGGTGTCGAGAAGTACCAAAAAAGAGTTGTTGATGAGATGATGATGATGATGAGATTTCTTGAAGCCACTATTTATAGACGCACAGAGCTCAGCGAGATAAGTTGTCTGCTCCAATTTAATATTGTAATTAATTAGGTTCCTTTGGTATATACGGATTTTAAAATATATCCTTGTTAACAAAAAAAAGGGAAAAAAAAGTTAGTTAACTTTTTGGAGCTATAGATATCTACCTATTTTGCAAGATTGATTTACCTCTTTTGGATAAAAAAAAAAAGAGTCAGAACTACGTGTAAAGAGATATGCACATAAGATATCTTTGATATCAAATGTGAGGTCATACTCGCATTAAGATATCTTTGATATTAAATGTGAGGTCACACTAGCATTATACTTAATTGATGGCAAATCATATCAAAGAGAACCGTCAAAAAAAATTAAAAAAGGATTATATGCTTCTAAGAACGGTCATTAATTATTACAATTTTCTCCAAAACGACTACCATGTGTATTTAGAATGGAACTTCCAGAAATTAATAGCCTTAATCTTTGCCAGAATAAAAAAATCCATTATATATATCACAACAAGAAAAGTACATGATTTAAAGGTCAAAAACTAAATTGTTAATCTAAAAATTTATCAAAAAACACACAATAAAAAGATAATAAAAGTTTCTAATTCCTTTTATAAATTATTATCCTAGATGGGATAGTAGTTTCGACAATCTATGCAACCGACTAAATGTATCCCCTTACTATTATTTGGGGAGTACATTTATGAAAATAACCTTAACATATGTTAATATTTAATTTCATATGCCATTAGTATTAAGACCATTTGTTAATTTTTATTAAGGTTATAATTGTAAATTTAATTAGCACCTAAAAATAGAACTAAATCGTGATCTTTCAGGATATCAATCTTTCAGAATAAAATCTTTGATGAATTGATTAAAATTATTTTAAATAAGTTTTCTAAAAAATAACCTTAATAAAACTTACCGTTTACCTTAAATTATATTCCGTTTATAGCTTCTTAAACTAAATGAAAAAAGTATTGAGTACTAATATACTAAAGGAAGTATTTAAACGAAAGGAAATATTTAGTACTAATATACTAATATCCCGTTTACATCTTCTTAAACTAAAAAAAAGAAGTATTTAGTACTAATATACTAAAGAAAGTATTTAAACAGAAGGAAGTATTTTGAATTTATTTTTTTTACGCCAACCAAAAAAATGCTCACATTTTTGTTCATAACAAGTCAATTTGGCTCTTCTCCTACAACAATGGCAAACTTAAATCTTTAAAAAAATAATTCAAGCAATCAATACTAGACTCAATTCATGGTTCATTTTCTTCTTTTATACATTAAAAATACTTATTTAAAAACAAAATATTCACAAAATCTATTTTTAATTTTTATTCAAAAAATTTTAAAAGCAAAATTTATCTTCACAAATTATCTTAAACAATTACATACAATATTATTGATCTTAAAAGCAAACAAGAAAAATCATTAAGAATAAAAATGTGTTAGTATTTTATTTTTTATCTTTATACCAAAATAATCTTTTTTTGTCAATCAGGATATTCCATTAAAAAAAAATGTTTCGATACAACAGAAGGAAATAAACTCTTCAAAGTCCTCCTCGAATAGAAGGTTTAAAGCTACACAAGTAAACAAAACAAACAATAAAGCACAATAGGATAAATCTTCGGTGAGCATATAGCTTCAATGATAATCAATAAGGACAACATCTTCAACTATGGGGTCCAAATGCTTGGCGAGAGAGCCTTCACATTTTCCGAAGACCAGAACGATACAGCGTCGAGAAATCCAATAAAAACTCTCTTAATAGCTGTTTGAAACGCAAACGCTTAACGAGAAGCATGAAGTGAACCCAACACAATTATTTAATTAATCTTTATTAAAAACTAGACACAATTTACAATAATAAATCAACAAAATTTTTTGTTTTACAAACATAAAAGATATTAATTTAAAATTCAAAACACTCATTAAAATCTATTACTTTTTTTTTAAGATTAAAATGAATATTTTTAAATAAAATCAAATATTTACGAAATATTTACGAAAAATATATTTTTTATACTCATAGTTTTTTTATTATTTAATAATAACACATTATGAAATTATTATAAAAATGATATATATTTAATACTAATATATTTTTTTAAATGAAATCAAATAGTTGAAGTTAATATCTTCTTACTAATATTTGGAGAATACAATTATAGAAAGAACATTTAATTTTTTGAATGATAAATAATAACCTAACTCAAAATTATATATTAAAATCATTGCAATACTATAGCCAAAATTTTATAATCAAACTTAAATCTAGAAAAAAATTAATCCACCCTATAGCGCGGAATAGATTATATTAAAATATTAAATTTTCAAGCAGCATGATATTGGGTTGTATATTAAATTTTCAAGCAGCATGACTCAATTATGAAACTTAACCCGCCTTTGTATGTTGGGTTGTTTCGATATTAAGAATGCATACGAGCGATATGCTGCACATTTGAGGAATAAATATTTGATCAGATCTTAGCTCTTTGTCTTCTCTGCAACTAGTCCTTTGTAGAACCGCACCAACATTTCTTTAGTCGATATTCACTTCTACCTTCGTATTACCATTTTTCAGAAACTTGCCACAATGGCAAGCTCACCCTCAAACTAGTGATGCAAACCACCCTATCTACTATTTGGAAGCAATTTAATGGTAGACTTCATTCAGCAGAATCTTGATCCACTGCCACAGCTCGCGAAAATATCACTTCATTCCCACTGCAACGCAATTCGGTATCCATTGAATCCTATTTGGCTACCCGGTTCCAAAATTTTATCCATTGATTTCGCACATGGAAATTACGTATGCTCTTTGAAAGTACAATCATCTCTGCCTTATAATGTTTTAATCATGTCATCATTTTAATAAAATCAAATTTATTTAAGTAATATTAACAATAAAAATGTTGAAATACTGTATATATACAAGTGGACTGAATCTAGAAAATCCATATATATCATAATGCATATTTGGATCTTATAAACGTTTAAAATACAAGAAAGGGTAAAACATTATAATGAAAAAATATTCCAACTGTATTTATAAGTTAAACGATTCAATTTTCCGCAGGAGTAGGTGATATTTCGAAGTGCCAACTTTTAAATTTTCAAATTTATAATAAAGATGATAAAGATATTTAAAGAAAATAGTATTATTATGAGGCTAGGGTCTTTGTAATAATGCCAAGAAAACAAGAAAGAAAAAAGATATGGAGAAGACGAAGAAGAAAGATGATGATCAAATCTTTATTTAAAGATACCCACCCACCCAAAATGGAATAAAGACATGACGCCCAATCACTCATTTTTTATTCTTTAATACTCCTTTTGGCAACAATTTTCTCAAATTCTCTGTTTTGTCATATCCCTATGAGACCATCAATCAATTGACAATGTATTCGAAATGCTTTTTTATATATTTTTTTATAATATTAACGCAGAAGTTCCATCTGGCTAATATTATCATTTTATATAGATAAACTGGCGTAACACAAAATTATAGGGATAGACTAGTGATCTTAAGATAAATTTTAAGGTTATTCATTTGGTTTAAGAATTTCTGAATAAAAACAAATTTTCTTATCTTTGTTGTGAAAAAGATTTAAATAAAACTCTATATCACTAATCAATAAAACCCTAAACATAAAATAGACTAAGAAATTTTAAAATCTAAAAGCCTAGACGCACCTTTCCAATCCATATTGATCACTCAATACCGATGACGCACCACTGAGAAAAGGTTCATTGATCCAAGACGACTTAACATTACATTTTATAATGCTAGCTAGTTTGGAGCTAGCCATATTGAAGCACAACGCTGATAGTAGACCATTTTTCATTTATTTCTCAAATATGCAATTTTTTTGTTGATCTTTTGAACGAACACTAAAGATATGAGATTAAAGGAAAATAATATCAATTTTCTAAAATCAGTACAAGAACATTAATATAGATAAATAATCTCAACTTTAGTTCTAAGTAAATAATCTAACTATATATTGTTCGACCAACCACAAATTTTTGATCCAAGTTTGAGAGTTTCTCTACAAAGATTTTAAAATCCTATCATTTAAGGAAAAAAATATTGTAGAGAATCAAGAAACTAGTGCTATGAATGACAAGTTTGTTAATTGGTTTTAAATAGATATTCAGAACCTAAATGTCTTTGTATTAGTATGAAAAAATCTAAATACGTGTAATTGTGTAATTAAAAACATCTACACAATAAGATAAGATATTATAGATAGTAGGTTTTCTTAATTAATTGTACGTTAATATGCTATACTGATCTACTCACCCCTCTTCATTTATAAGAAACTAGAACCAATAAGAGCCAGAGAATTTGTAAAATAAAATAAAATAAGGGTGCATGGTTTCATGCATTTTCCAAGTATTTTCCAACAGCATTTAGAGGAGTAACCTTGCGGTAGTCTTGGATTAGCTGTTGGCACTATGAAAGGGTTTTCTACATATATGACCAATAAATTTGGCACGTAGTAGTAAATTATTTTTATTAAAATTAAATTATACATAAAGATGAATTATTGAGGATCATAGTAGGGTTGTAGGCTTCTGAAGACATTCCACATTGAGAAAGTTCCAATCCCATCGATCATCTGTAGATTAATTCCACATACCCTTCGAAAGTTAATTGGTTGGCTCATAACTTCTCAGTTAGTTTAAAGCCACCAAAACTACAGTGATTTGCATAAGATTCTACTACATCATGTTCGAGAATCCAATTATTAGTATATTTATATAATTATGATAATACTGTCAAATTCCTTTTCTGACCAACGACCGAAGTACCGAAACTAGTGAACGACGCAAGAACCAACCTATATTTTTGACCAAAAATGAAAAAAACCGTAACCTATTTCTTTTGTCAACACTAAAGTTTTGCTCAAATCTCTTTTGACAACCAATCAAAAACATATCGAACCATATCATAAGGTTGAAATACCCAATGATTAATTAGCAACATCAATTACTAATACTACCGGTAGTTGTTGCTCACGATAATGATTAGCAACATCAATTACTAATACGTTTTATTGTTTGTTTCCCTGTTGCCAACTATAAAAACTAACGATAGTGATTAAATTTTGTCTATTTCGTAGTTGTTAGTTTAACGAAAACATCAACAAAAAAATATCAGCAATTAGCAACAATTTCCTTTTTTTTTTTTTTAACCACTAGCATGCAATATTGACTTTATGTTTTTGAGTTGCAATTAATGTTTGAAAAATGCAGTTATTAGCAACTACAAAGGTATTAAAACAAACTTGATTTAATCGCCGAAATTTGTTGCTAGGTTATCGAAACATGTCATTGAACCAACGATTATAAAACAAACAAAATTTGGTCCCTAGTTGTTAGTCATTGCTTGCTGTTAGTGACTGTGAAACAAAAGAGAAAAATATATATCTAACTTTAGTGGTTTGTGAGTCATGTGTAATTTTCTAGCATGGCCAAATTGACCAACAAAACTGAAACGATACATAAGAGAACCGGATTCAATTAGTTTTATGCAAAAAACATGGTTCAAGGTGAAAGTTGAAGTAAGCATATAAATCTTATCACTTTGAGATTCCGTGGGTGTTGGAAACCAACTCTAGAGTCTTCAAAGCTATATTCCACGGAATACTCGTTCTCACCTAATGGCTGAACGTAGTTGAAGGGCCCTACGATATCGAACTAAAATAATGCTTCGTAAAATCATTCTATTGGAATATAAACATATGTATGCATACTTCCACTAGAGATCTATATTCTGTGTTTCAAACAACCAAAACCTTAAATCCATGGATTGCGTTATAATTTTTAGAGTAATAACAGTAAATTTATTTGCAATAATAATAGCTAAAATATTGTAAATAAATTTGTTTATTTATCGCTTTATTATTGATATTATATCATTTTTTTCCTTATCTTTATTTATCATAGTAACAAAAAAACCAAACCCAACTTCTATTTTTCTTAGCTTCTAGTTGAGATATTCATGGTTTCTAGCACATATTTATATTATAAATATCATAATATTCGATAAAACTATGCGCAAAAATTCACACCATTTTGTTACTATTTCATTTTGCCAATTTTGACTGTGTAAATAATTATCTAACAAAGAAGCCCTAAATTGAAAACAAAAATGGAATCGTTGTGTCATATCCAATCATATTATTAATTATATTTGGAGCGAAAGCCAATGAATCTGGGTACAAATATGGCGTACTATCACAGCCTTGTCTAATCAAGGATAATGCATTGCAACTAATATATACTTTATATATATATTCTTCACTCAGGCAGAAGTTGTCTAGATTGTCGTAAAGAGATAAGATGGCATGTGCGCTGTAAATATTGGCTTGACCAAGACCACGAACCTATCAATAGTTCTCCATCTTTAATACCGTAAGTAATAGTGCTGCGCTAGAATATTATTTTTTCCGGATTCACGAAGAGTGTTTTTTTTATTGTTTTATAAAGAGTGTTATTTTATATTTTCAATACAATTTTTAAAATTAAATTTCAGTTTTATTTATGTTGCAAATTAAAAGAAAAACCTATTTTAATAAATTAGTAAAAAAATATAACAAAATTTTACATGTTTTTCTTAATTTGTGTGAAAAGTACTAAAATAACACTCTTTATAAACAGAAAAATATGATTCAATTACATGTGTTTGTAGTTTACATCATCTTTATGTCACCACGTATTTTCACATATCTGTTGCTAAGGAAATTAATCATCTTGTAAGTCGTTATTTATAAGAAATAAAATTAATTGAGTATACTTAGGCTTTCGATAATATCTTTTTTTTTTAATATATATATATAACCACTCAGAAACAGTAAGAATGTAGATATGTAGATATAGTCCTTAGATATTCCCACAAAAGAAAAAAACTAGTAAAAATATGTGTGTGAATGTGTTTGTATATAAAAAATGTTTTTTTAAAATGGAGTGAGTGGAGAATAGTGGAATGAAGAAAAAGGAGTAGAGATAGGGTTGAGAAAGCAGAAGAGAATACGGAAGAAGCTATAGGGAAGCGACAAGTAAGAAGATGCTTCCCCAAAGAGAAATAAAGAGATGAGGATAAGACACTGTTTCTGTCAGATTCTTTGTTCCCTCTTCACCTTCTTTTCCTTCTATTGGCTATATTCTTGTTGCATCCATCATCCATGATCTCACTACACAGTACACACACAAAAATAGTACAAAATTGTATTAACCCTAATATTCTTTTTTCTTTTTCTTTTTTCAAAATAACATTCTATTTCTTATCCATGAATAACTATTTTAGGTTATAATTATTTTCTGAAGAAGGACCTGAGCTGTCTTTTAGTATGACCATTTGTACAAAAACATTTACCTTTGGTGTTCGACCAAAAAAAGGACATTCACCTTTGGTGTTTGGTATATATATTTGCAATTATATAATCTAATATATTAAGTTGAAAAATCTATTTTCTAAAAATAATCTTCTTAAAACATTAATTGTACGTCTGATAAAAATTGTCTTCCATAACTTAGAGCGGTTCTGCTAAATACTAAGATAAGTTAAGATATTTTTTCGAATTAGTTCTTTTCCCACTATAGAAACTTAGTCTTGGGGCCAGAGGTTCTCCTTTTTAAGGGTTATTAGCTCAACTTGTTCAACATTCTTAGTCTTACAACAACAACAAAAAAAGGATTTTCTTTTTTAAATGTGCATGCATGGGTGTTTTAAAATCTTATACTACTAAATGTGTGAAATGTTTTTACACATATGTTCACAAGAAATAACATGTACAAATGAGCGAGTATTAAAAAAAGACTAACAAAATGGAAGGAAACCAAAACCAATAGAAAAACAAATTTTTTTATAATAATAAAAAAAAAAACACCCGCAAGACAAAGCAGTCAACCCCATTTACTCGACCCATTTCTAGGGCAACTGTATGACAAGACAAGAGAGCCGATTCATACATTTTTTCTTTCTTTGTTAATTGGTTACTATTGGTAAGAAAAAAGGTTTATATAGGTATGAATCTGATTAATTAGAAACATAGCTGTAGATTAATTACGGTAGAATTAATCAGTTTATAATTTTTTTCTGTCTCTTCAAATTTTTATTTTCTTGGAAAGGAAAAAATATAGTCCCTTAAACTCTAAATATAATTGTGCAAAACAACAAATCATGAATAAACAGAAAAATATATTTGTGGAACTATGAATTTGAGTTAGACCCACCTACTACATTTGCAGCTGGATTAGAGAAAAATATGTTGTAGTATATTGTAAAGCCTGTAAATATTTTCAACTTTATTTGTAGTTGATATATCTTATTAAAAAAATGCAGAAAAGGAGATCGAACTATACTTTATATAAATAGAATATCATGAGTGTTTTTTTTTTCCTTACGAAAGTAACAATATTTCAAACCAAACTGTTGACTATTTTTTTAAGATATAAAGATAGTGTAAAAACTTGTAGGAAGGTAAAATACATCTAGCCAAATTGGTATAAAAAAAACTTATTTCCAAATTAAAGATAAGTGTGACCGCTCTTTATTTACATCTACTGATAAAATAAAAGAATTCTTCCATATATCAAAATTAAATATACTTTTTATGTAAACCATGAAGTTTCATTCTTTTGGTCCGTAGTTTCCCTAAACCCGGAAACACTTCCAAACGTCACTAAATCACCATATATTTTTCTTTTCCAAAAAAAATATTATTTTTATATATTACCTAATTTTAAAAGAAAAATCAAGTAAAATATTTGATATTGAACTATATAATTAGAAAACCTAGAAATGAATACGTCCAAATAATACTCATAGTAGACAGATACTCCATCAACAAGAGTCTAAACATCATTAGAATCACGCTAATGATCCGATTTAATTCGATCTCGCTCTATGAATTAAATTGAGTAAAAAACAAAATTCTCAATCATCTCGTCTCTCTTTTCCCGTTGCCAACTAGGCTTGACTTTTGTAGTCTCAGGGCCAGATTGCAACTATATTAAAGCCATGTCTCATGGACAATATGAAATATATTGGAAATGATATAATATATATGATAAAACTAATTGAAACACAACATATATTTACATGGTTCAGCAACTATGACTTGCTTATTTTCATGGGTAACTGAGACCGTGTTATTAGTGGACAAATTGTTTAAAATACAAATGGGAAGAAGGAAACACGAAAGTATAATAATGAAAACCCTAATTCAACCTCAAATTGATTGGATCCACGAATCTAAAACCAAATAGAAAATCTAAGCTAAAGCTGCACTCCTTGCAGCGTGACTCATTGTTGTACCACAATCAACAAATAATTAGATTCAAAACATACCAACATGAATTGTTGTCATGGCAAAGCTAACAATTCTGAATTCTTCAACTGTTCAATATATATATATATCCAACATGAGTTTTTTTGGTTAATGAGTTTCCTATTAAATGAATTAAATCAACAATTTTGGATGCAATTTATCTACAAGTTAAAACCGATTTTTACCATATCAATACTTAGACAACAAATTTTTGAAAGTAATATAATTGTCCAAGTAGTTCCCGGTGAAAATGGGCAATTTCCTTGTGAGGAGCCAGCTTTGGAGAATACTACCTTCCCATTGGAACCTTCCCTCCTCAGCGATGATGCTCTATTCCGAGCACACCAGTCAATGATCTTGAAGCCAGTAGTAGTTTTTAGGACAACTAATAAATCCATTAAACCAACAACTTCGGCTCGCTTTGGTAATCCCAGATTCACGGACTCTCTGTCATTTTAATTCTATCTTCGATTAAGATTCAGGTTATCATTTCACCAGGCAACAATGCCCTGCAACACTGATGTTGTAACAATTTTTCTTAATCTTATGTAAGCAACTCTTTATAAACAGACATACAATAAACTAAAACTTGAGTATGTCACAACGCAATGTCTAATGTATATACACTACAAGAAAAAGGCATAGATTCTGACGAATGTTTTGGTCAGAATATCGTCGGAACAGGCCATTTCCAACGATATTCCGACCAAAATAACTCGTTGGTCCTATTCCAACTAAATTACGACCAGATGAAAACCGACGAAAAAAAAATAAAAAAATGACGAAAACATATTTGTAACCCCATTCCGACCAATTCAATTCCGATGAAAAACCGATGACATATTTCCGAGAAAAAACCGACAAAATATTTCAGACAAAAAAAAATGAAATCTTTGAGACAAAAAACCAAAGAAATCTTTCCGAAAAAAAACCGATGAAATCTTTCCGACAATAAACCGTTGAGAATATTCCGACCAAAAAAACGACAAAACAAATCCGACCACAATTCCGACCAAATGTATCCGACCATAAACCGATGAATATATCCGACCAAAAACCGAGAAATACGAATATTATTATTATTTTTAAATAATTCCGAAAAGAAAAGAAAAACTATTTTAATTAGCCAGAAAAACAAAAAAAAAATACAAATTATTACAGAAAAATATAAAAGTAACATAAATTATAATTAAAACATTTTAAGTTCAACAATAGTTACGTTTTTAAACAACCTTAACGTACAACGAACCGTCAGGTTTTGAAACACCCGTTAGCCGGGAAAATTGGAGAACTGCAATTTGAGAAAGGCCTTCATTTCCTCGTTTTGACGTTCTATATCGGCCAATTTATTCTTGCTCTCCGCCATCTCTGTCCTGTTCTCCGCTATCTCTTTCCGGTTTTTCGCTATCTCTTTCCGACTCTCTTCGAGTTGTGTCTACGGGCCTCTTGTGTAGGAAGATGAGGAACTTTGAGTCAATTTGCCCAACCCAAGGTACCGGCCATGAGAAACGGGAGTTTCCTGCAAAAAAGTTTATAAATATTAACATAATTGCCTAAAATTTAAAATCTAAACTAAAATTATGAATACTACAACGTACTGCTAAAACCAAGCGGTTAATCTCATCACAGCCAAAATTTATAGACGATTCAGATTCGCCCTGAGACAATGCGGCAATTTGTTCTTCTTTCTTCTTCTTCTTCAGATTCACAACGAGGTCTGCAATGACGGGATCTTGAATCTCGCCTGTTTTCTTATTGGTGTGTGTAACTTCCATCATTTGAAGTAACTCAGTACGCACACCACCAGCCTTTGCAGTCTAGATAATATAGACAAAGTATTAATAAAAGAAACAATTCACCTAATACGGTAATGATAGTAAAATTTAAAACTTACTAGTTCATCCAGAATTGTGAACCGCCATCCCTTTACCGTCTCGATCGTTTTTCCTATTCTTTGAGTTTTTTTGAGCAACTTTTACAGTTGCGGGTTTCACCCAATGTTGTTGTAGTCCCAGCCAAACTGTTTTGTTGCATCCCTTCGGTGGTTCCTCGCTCCCTTTTAACTTTTTTTTTCCACTCGCTCACGTGGTGTGTATACTGGGTTTTAGCTTCCTTCATAAACAATTTTTCCACTTTTTTATTAAGCGAAGGGTCCCAGTTATAATCTTGCTGTAAACAAATAAAAAAAGTTAGAAAAAAACATTAAAAGACTAAAAAAAGAAAGTAAAAACATTAAAGAATGTTACACAATAAATAGTATTTTGTAATGATGAATTACTTACCGCAAATGTGCGGAACCATAAATCCTTATCCTCGTCAGGCACTTCAGAAAATTTTGTGTATGGAATTTTAACCAACCCATGAATCATTTTAAGAACGGATTTGCTAATCTTAGAATTGGTGTTCCCAAACCTTAAAAAAAATTATGTTATTGTAAATCACATATATTAGTAAATATAAATAATGTAAATAAAAAACAATAACACTTACCACATTGCGCCCTCAGGATCTAGACGTGGGAGACGGTGACGACCGGCTGAGCTAAGATATCTTCAACAGTAATAGGAGAAGGGTTAACGGATCCCTGAGTCTCAGGCACAGAATCTCCAGATGGAGATGCGTGAGTGGGATTTTGTGGTGGCGGCGTCGAGCGATAGGGTTGGTTTTACTCAGCCATTCTATAATCACCGTAATCTGGAAAATTCCTACAAAAAAAAAAAATTAAAAACCAATGATTTTAGTTAAAATAAAGTAGTTTACATTATAAGATATATCATAAATATCTTTGTATATATAGGGAAAAATGGAAAACTGAAAACGGGAAACTGAAAACTGGAAATATCCTTACATTTTTCTTGAAATGTAAGAAATATCGAAAACTGTTTGATGAATAAAGTTTCAAATTAGCTGCAACAATCTGTGAAACAAATGGGAGTTAGATTCAGTTTAGTGGTTAATATATAAGCTGAAATTAAGAGACAACGAAGAGATAAGAAACATATGAAGGTCAATTTCGAGATAAGAGATCCAATATCAAAGAAGACGATAAAAGATCCAATAACAAACAGCATAAATTTTCTAAGTTTTAATCATTTAAGAGGAAACACTAACTTTACTTATAAAGTGTTAATCATCAGCCATATGCTTACTTTTAATCACATCAAATGAGAATTGATCTATTTGTAGATTCAACTATCTTTAGCATACCTTGGAAGAGGGTGAAAATGAGTTTGAGCAATTTTTCACTTTTCTTGACCTGTATAAGTTGGAGCCTCAACACAAAATTTCTTCATTATGATGCAAGATACTGAATTAGACACTAACACATTAATTATTGGAATTGGTTTTTGTTTTTTTTAATTCAAACATTCACAATCTTATCAAATCGTTATATTAGAAAACTAGTATAACCAAAACTATGGAAAACAGTTTTCTCTTATTACATTAGTTATTTAGGTCGAACTTTCAAAAACTATTACACTTTGGTTTTTATGGAAAACAAAAAACCCAAAAACTGCAACAAAAGTCTCTACAAAAAATCCTAAGGTCTTTGAATTGTTTAGATTTACTATCAAGTATAGAAAGTATAATCCTACTCACAAAACAATTCGTGGTTGTAACCTTTTTGTAAAAAAATAAAAACAATTTGTGATTGCTATAATTTAATTTCTTCGTTTTAGTTCAAGCAAATTAAACTAAATAATATGAGTTTCTTATATTTTGACAACAACAAAACAACTCATCTCACAACGGAAATTGCAAACGAATAGACTGGCTTAAGTAGGAATCATATGAGTCGCACGTGAGACGCGAGAGATCGGCGTTGACAACTGCAGCACCACAATAAACTAATGATGGAAGCTAAAGCAAGACGAGAAGGATACAAAATCGACAAAACCAAGCAGTTATGCTTCTAAGTGATGGTTGCTAAATGTTTAAGTATTTTACACATCGTTTAAAACAATGTTGTTTCTATTTTTCTTATTTATCATTTATGTAATATTTTCCTTTCTAACTATTAATAATTTGTGAAATATAATAAATTTTAATATTTTAAAATATTTCATATTTTTCGTTAACGTTTATAACTTAAGTTGTTATTAATTAAGTCCAGAACTCACATATAAAAACTGAATAAAGTTTTTCCGTAACTTATAATATTTTTACGACGATAAATGGAAATGCTCAAAAAAATCAACCACTTATTGAGGAAAACAGATTTTGGTCATAATATGATTGTAATTATTTCCATCCAAATCCGAACAAAAAACATCGACTTTCCGAGAAAGGTTTATTTTGGTCGGAGTTTTGTCGTAATTTTTCCAATCATAATCCGACTAACTCCCAAAAACCAATGACTTTCCAACGAATGTGTAGTTAGGTCGGATTTGGGTCTTAAAAGGTCCGACCAAATTTCGACGACTTCCCAAAAAACAATGAATTTCCAACGAAAGCATTATTTGGTCAGATTTCTGTCGGTCTTATATAGTAAATTCCGACGAAAGCGGTTTCGTCGGAATTTCTTGTCGAAAATTTGCTTTTTTCTTATAGTGATATTCTGCTTCAAATAAAATATTGATATTTTAAAAAAAAATTGTTTATTCTTTTTGTTTCTTTTGTATAACTATGAAGTTTTCTTCTTTAAATCCAGTTCAGCTGGAATTTTTGGCCCGGTCTTGAAAAAGAAAAAAAAAACACAGTGCTAATATACAATTTGAATTACAAAAGAAAACCGGTTTAGAGATTGCCAAAATTTTGTCTAGAACTTGGATTCATTTTTAACAAAGTCGTATTCTACATCAATATTTTATGTTAGTTTGAGGAATTTTAGACAGATTAAACTATATATAAATTAAATATTTTTTTTCTCTTCTTTTTTTTGTTAAATGTAAAATAGATTAAAAACAGAAAATATCCCAAATAGAAGGCCGAGTTTTTACAAACTTGAGAGTGAAACAGAAAGGAAAGAAGAAACTAAACAAAAAAAGTCAAGAACAACAAAGAACAAGAGACTCAAGGAGCCCTTCAGGGAGGGAACCAACAAGAATTCAAAACGAGATTCAAATTAACATAACCATCTACTTACAGTTTACAATAATTTTCTGTAAAAGTTGAAAGTTTTTGTTCTAGCATCAAAATTTTCGATATAGAAGAGAAAGAACGTCTACCACTATATGGTGCCTCGACCAATTTTTAATTTAATTGTCTAGTTTTCGCCCTAATAAATAGTATAATGTTAAGTACGCCCTCTGAATAGTATAATGTTGTTAACCGCTTATAAAGCGAAGGGGCTGCTTTAATTAGGCCATCAACAAATTTAACATTTTAAAGGCCACACTGTTTTGTTATATTAGTGCAGTAATTATTGGCCAGATTCACTCCTCTCTCATGTTTGAGAGAAAACCTTTATGAACGTTACAGAAAAATGAGTTCACATGTATAACCTAAAACTAAATTAGTTACATAATTCTATATATCAATACAAATTTAATTATATTTCATGGAATATATAAAGGCTATATTTTTAAAATATGTTTTAGGCTATTGGATGTTTAGGACCGGGCCTGCTTATAATGTTTGGGAGTTCCATTCAATATATATATATATATATATATATATATATATGTTAGTCGCAGGTTGGAAATAATAATATGACGTTACATTAGCATATAAGAACCTTGGGTTTATTAGTGTATGAATCATTGCGCGAAAGATTTAGAGGTAATACATACCAAAAATGTTATACATACCTTGGGTTTATTTTGGCGCTATCTACCTATTCTTGAATCATATACGTATATATATATATATATATATATTCAGATACAAAGTAGCTTTTTTTGACAGAAGGAAAGAAAACAAAACAAAAGAAGTAAAACTACGAGGGTGATTGGTTGGAGTTTTAAATTTTTCTAAAGCCATATTTTGGTTTAAAGATCTAAATTAAAAGTAATCATGCTTTATAAATATTTGAACCTAAAGCAATCGTGCTTTATAAATATTTTCTAAAGCCAAACCTATTTTTAAAAACCTAAAGCCACTTTTATGTTTTTTTTTTTGGAATAAAAATCTAAAACCATAAATTTTGGGCTTTGGAAAATTTTCTTTAGCTTTTCATTTATACATGTCTTGTATTTGATAAAAAATAGAAAATAGAAAACAAATTTTTTTTTTTATTGTCATGTGTTTTCTTTATTATTTTTTAAAGAAATTATTAAATAAATTGATAAATCCTATATATATGTACATAATTGTTGTGTAGTCGTTAAAAAATAGGAAAATTTTCATTATTTTTTTGAAAAAAATTTACTTAAAACAAATTGATAAATCCTATATATATGTACATGATTGTCGTGTAGTCACTAGAAAATAGAAAAATTTTCATTATTTTTTTAATTAAAATTTTACTTAAAACAAATTGATAAATCCTATATATATATATATATATATATGATAGTGTAGTTTATAGGGATATTAGAAAACAAGTTTGCACTTCTTTATCTGAAAAATCTAATTGATCATAAACATAACGAGTAATCATAAAAATATATAGATTTTTGTCATCTATATTTATTTTATTTAAGTTTTAGATAGTATGTTTGCATTTTTCGTATTTTAATTTATTATTTATTTTAGTTAAATGAATTTTTAATAAATTTATTTTTTACTTATTAATGTATAGACAAAATATTAATATATAATAGACACTAATATTCACCAAATATTTTGATATTTTAAAAGTCACATCCATGTTTATCAATCATTTTTCATTTAATTCTACAGTTCCAGCAAATAAACTTACAGTTCCAGCAGATAAACTTACAGTTCCAGCCGATAAACTTAAAGCTACAACTCATATACAACCAAAATTATATAGCCATATATTGCTTTTCTCTTTGAATTAGAAAAAGGAAGAAGTAAAGCTATACTGCAAAATAGGTATACCTATCTACGTAGATAGCGCCAAAATAGTATTGAGCTTGGACATTGGCCGGGAATAATAATTTTTTCTTTCAACAAGAATATAAGTTTTTTTTCATTCAAGAATAGAATTTGAAAGCTGTATATACCAAAGGAACCAATTAATTACAACATTATTCCAAACTTGCTGAAACAAAAAGATCAATTCAGTTGGAGCGTGGAGAAATCATCTCGCTGCTCTCTATGCGTCTATAAATAATGGCTTCAAGAAATCTCATCATCATCATCTCATCATCTCATTAACAACCCTTTTGGTACTTCTCTACACCCATATATACGCCTAATCATTTAGTTCTCCTATATATAGACCTGTGTGATAGAAAATATGTTGAGTGAAGATAACTACATGATCAACTTTGGTTTGTTTGTTTTGGACAAGTTCTTGATGTCCATAAGAGGTTTGTTATATCAGGTTCTTTTAATATCCGTTTTTCCAATCGTAAATTGAAATATTGATATTTAATCATTTGAGGCATTGATAGTGTTGACAGAAGATAGAGAGCACAGATGATGAGATACAATTCGAAGTAGTTTCTTTGCATCTTACTCCTTTGTGCTCTCTAGCCTTCTGTCATCACATTTTATTTGCTTAATCCTCTCTTTTTTTATAAAGTTTTTATATAATTATCTACTATAAGAATCCATATGAAATTCAATATTACATCCACAGCTAGGATATTGATTGAAACAGTTCTGAATTTATAAAAGTCAAACACATGCCAGTTTAGTGTATATATATATATATATATATATATATATTTTGTTTTGATTTCCTCGGGATTGTATACAAACTATAACACAATCTAATTTATTAATAAAACACAAGGTTGAAAGTTTGGTACTTTATTTTGTTTTATTATCAAGGTCTACCACAAGATATGACTAGGTCCACTACGAGATCTCTCTTTCTTGTGAGTTTATGTAACATTCTTTCTCTGATGATTCAGCTTTTTAATAAAACAAAAACAAAAGGAAAGGTTCGAAGGGAAAATTTTGATGAGATTTGATTATAGAAAATTGATATTCTCAATTAAAATTTAAAGATCGATTTAGTATTGGCATATGCGTAATACATACCAAAAATGTAATTTAAGTTATTTTAAAAATTTTGTTTTGAGGAATGGTGAGATAGTGAAACTTCAACAAATTCAGAAAAATAACTTTTCTAATAGTAATATATATTGTAGGATTTTTTCGTTTTGTTAATTATATAAAAGTATTACATAATTTAAAATTTTTTTTTATGTGGAGCATCTTAGGACCATAATCAATTGTCTCAAAGGAGCTCATGGGCGGATGGTAAGACACCTTGCTTTTTCCTTTGGCATCAGGGTCAAAATCCTTCTTTTGTGTGGAGTTAAAAAAACGATTATAAGCCAGTGGACCCGACCAAAAGAATATGCTACCTCTAATCCCAATCTAGTCTCCATCAGTCCAAGACCAAACAAAGTAAGTAAGTCTCTTTTACGTCGACGTATCTCGAACCTATGATTTTAATCTTCCACAATCGAAAAATTACAAAAATCTAACCAATAAAACCAACGGTTACGGATTATAGTTCCATCTCGTTTTCACCGGTTTAGTATATAGCATTTAGATATGTTTAGGTGTATTTGTATTGTATTTGTGCTTATTAAGTGTATACAGTGGGATCATGAAGAATGCGGGTTTTGTGGTGCATTTAGACCAAAAGGAAGTTAAAGGACCCAAATGAGATGAAGGAAAGATCAAGAGAAAGATTTGAAGATGAAACCGAAACCAGTGATCACAGCGGCATGGCGACACCGGCTTGATGAAGTCGTTATGACTGCAATGGCATGACGACATCGATGTGAGATACATACATTATAACTTTCACATCTTCCAGTGGTTGCAGAGGGTTGCTCCCGGCGGTTTGGAGATACCGCAACGACCACATCAACTTACCCCCAACGGCATGCTTATCCCGGTATGAGCCCTAGAAGACCCACGATCCAAGATCTGACCCGGTCCACACCATTTTACTATTCAAGCAATTCTAACCATATCAAACCGTACGCTATGCTATTTTGAAATACTCTTATTTTTTTTAGATTTTGTACGAATGTTGAGCATTTTTATGGAATCTAAACCCTTTTTTTTAATTTCTTGTTTATAATCTCTAATCTAACATGAATATGTAAGAATCTTTATAGTTTTTTTTTGTTTTCATGGGGATTAGTGAGTAATTTATTAAGAACCTTTGGATATGGTAGATTAGGATGATTATGATGTTTAGGCTTAGATTTCAATTAATCCTTGTTTATTAGATTATCTTAATGCTAGATTAGCATAGGCCAAGTTAATCTAAAACTTAGGTGAATTATTGTCCGGAAGTTGTTTGATGAATAAATCTCATAATTGCTTTACATGCCTAGCCAATGAAAATTGATAATTACGATGTTTAGTAGCTATTTAGACTTGATAAGTTCATATTTATCATATGATTACAAACAAAATTTTATGTTAATTACATACTTAGCGTATGATTAGTGTCATGGAAGTGGATTAGTTTAAGTTAGTTATCTAAGGCGTAAGGATTATCATTGTTTGGTTGCATGAGCATCATAAATTGATCAAGAGTTTTTACTCTTATTTGATTGGTTTCATCTAGAATTCTTCGAAAAACCAAAAACCTTTTTATTAGCTTAGTTTAAGTAGTCTCATGCATTCTCATTGAGTTGTTCCATTTTTTTTTTTTTGCATTCGATCCTTAAATACTATATTGATACCATACACTTGTAGTAGAGTTGTTTAATTAAGGTTAAAACTTTGAGCGATCAATATAGGTTAAAAGAGCTCCATAAGGTTTAACGATTTTATAAGTTAGTGTCATATTTTATAACTGCAATGATTAGGATCCATGTCATAAACATAAAAATGATTGAATACAAACACTTACCTCCCCTCGAAGATCTTGGGTCGGTCGATAGTGTATAAATTCGAGAGTGAGTTGGCCACAATGACTTCGTCCACCAACTAAACCCCACACTATTGCAACTCTTTCTTAGTCCATCTTTAAAGTTCATCTATGAAATGGATCATTGAGTGTTGGTTGAAAGGTTGGAACTTTAAAGTGTGAGAGTAGTAATTTTTGACGTAGTCGCAGATCGTACATTTTTATCGGAATTACCTTAAGTTGTTCCGAAGGTAATTCCGTGTCAAAACGCCAGATAGAAACAAGTTTTTGCACGTGTTTTATGTTTCTTTTCGTTATACATAAGGTTGAAATAGTCAACTACAATACCGAAAGTGTTAATTAGAGCTTTCCTATTGGGAATATCTTGATGAGATTCTTATAATAAAAACTAGAAAATTGAAGAGGGAGAATGACATGAGTATCTTAAGTAATTTTACACATTTTCTGAAATATTTTTTAACAAAACTTGTACATCCTCTTTTAATATGCTTTCCCTTACTTGGTCGCCTTGTGGTGTCATCTTGATTACTCTGTCTCTAGCCTTCGCTACCTAAAACCCAAATCAAAACAAGATTTAATACTCTAGCAAAATAAGAAAAGAAAATATATCGATAATCAATACAAGAGAAAGAAAAAACAAAATAATAAAAGCAAAGATATACCTCTTGTTCCCAATTGGTGAAGAAAGTGACAAGAGCGAGAACAATTGTTTGTAGGGTAGAGCCAATCAGTATACCGATCCAAAGTCCTTTCCCTCTCAATTTCACAACGAAACACAAGATTGAACCCACCGGGATCCCGACCAGATAATATGATCCTATGTTTGCATAAGCTCCTATATGTTGCCACCCTGTTCCTCTAGCAACACCTGAAGAAGCAAGAATAATTAGGGTTTCTCATAAAAGATAAATTTAGCTTTCTTTGTCGTCAAGTAACATCTGCAAATGCTTCAGTCTGTACATTCTACTGTATACAGACTTTTGATTTGATGTGAATTGTTTACCTGAGAGTACGGCGAGAAAGCTGTCAACGCCAATGGATAGGCAGAGAAAGGGTGTGATTTGAGTTACATAGTCAGCGACTTCACTCTCG
This sequence comes from Boechera stricta, assembly GCA_018361395.1. NCBI lineage: Eukaryota > Viridiplantae > Streptophyta > Magnoliopsida > Brassicales > Brassicaceae > Boechera > Boechera stricta. The sequence goes on along the minus strand of CM031539.1, from coordinate 17,954,907 downwards.
TTACTGAAAATATAAGCCCAATTCCTTCTGCAGCTGTAGAGAGTGGTGCTTACTATAGCTGCATCAATAACGCCGAGAAAAATCGCAGAATTAGCTGCGGCTTGAGCTGCCTTTGGATTTCCAGCTCCTAGCTTGTTTGAGACATGTGTGCTATTATAAGACAAAACATTGGTTCAAAGAAATTATCCAAGAAAAAAAAATAGATTCCTATGAACAATTGGAAATCTATAAAACCTTGCGGCTGCTCCTATTGCATTCACCAGAACGTAATGCAGAGACGACATTGTTAGGCTGTTCAAAGAATAAAGACTGAACGATCAAAAGGTTGTTTAAAAATAAGGCTTATGTTAGAATTTTTAGAAAGTGATATATGTGCCTTACCATATGGATAGCACCGATGTTTCGAGCTTTGCGTTCGGTAAGAGTCCAGACATCAGTATAAGAAGCTCAAACGACCACCATTCTAGGCTTTACTTACACCAAACATAAGAGGAAAAACAGAATTAGGAGTCCATGGAAGATCAAAGATCATGAATCCCCCCTCCCACCATTAAAGATCAAAACCAAGAAGCTTTACAGTATTAGAGGGTTTTATTACCAAGTCATCATTGCAGAGGGTATCGCGAGGGTGATAAACTGTTTCATGCTCAAAAAGATTTCTTGCGCTTGAAGATTCCTAGTTTCGCGATACAGAGCAGAGTCTCTCATGAAAACCCAAAGCAAAATTACGTTGAACCAATACGAAAATCCTATGGACAAGGCGGCACCAATGATTCCAAATCTCAGTTTATAGACAAGAAGCCAACAAAAGGGAATGTGAAAACATAGAGCTCCAAGAGAACCCAAGAAGAGAGGAAGAACCAATCCTTGTGACTGGAAAAACCGAGTCATAGATTGAAGAACAGAGTATCCGAATAAAGCCGGTATGAGCCAGATCGAGTATCTACAAGCTAATTGAGAGATGAGAGGATCTTGATGGAAAACCTCCAAGAGTTTGTCCATGAAAACCCACAAAAGTGAGATTGGGAAACAGAACAAGAGAAGACATAGCATTGAGCTGTAAGTGTATTCACTGATTTTCCTAAATTGTTCTGCTCCAAAAGCTTGACCACATAGTGTCTCTAACGCACCTGCCAATCCAAACTAATCATCTAAGTCAGCAGGTAGGTCCAATAAAAATAGTAGTCCTAGTTAAGAAAACAAAAAAGTTATACACTCCCATAGCTTCAAAAATGTGTAAATTTGTTTTAAAATACGTTCTCCACAACACCTTTTAAAGAAACAAAAAATTTGTTGGTCCTAAAGATATAACCATTATATATAAAAAAAAAAAAAAAAAAGTTAAGTAAACAAAAAAAATTAGTGATCCTAATCTTTTGTTTAGCCCGCTTGTCCTATGGACCAGATCCAGAAGTTAAGACAAATGAGAGAGAGAGGAGGAGGAGGATTTTACGACGAGGCTGAAGCCGGTGACGTTGGTGAGAGAAGTGGCGATGGCCACGGCGGAGAGAGAGAGCTCGTCCAAGTGACCAGCCATAACAATGGAGATAACTTGAAGGAGGTACTGAGAAGCAGCCACAGCCACCATTGGAGCAGCCATGGAGCTAACCTTCTTCATCATCTCTGTCGACAAATAATAACTTGTCTGATCTTCAGATTCCTCATTTCTACAGTCTTGTCCTTCTTCTAGCTTTTCTTTAGGCACCGCCAAGAAGCCGTTTTCCATGATCAAATCTTTTTTCAGAGAATCAGTAAAATTGAATGGATCCAAATGAAAAACTTGGGGAAAGATAAAGAACTCGTCGTTGACCATGTGAAATCAATTAAACAACGACGCCAACACGTAGTCCCAGTAAAAGTAGATTAGATGATAGATCTTGCCGAAGAAGTTAATACAAAACGTTGACTAATTGTGAAATAGATATGATAGTTTATATGATGCTGGTGGACGGAAGTCTGATATTATCTAACAGGTTTAAAGATAAATATTGTAGAAACTTTATTTTAATACTATATGAATCGTTTTGTAGCTAGAAAAAATGATTTTTTCTTATGTGAGTTTCTTTAAATTATTGAAAAAAATGTGTAATTGTTTTACTGTTCATTTTCAGTGTTTCCTGCCATCTAAGGATTTTGATTGGTTGAGCTATAAGTATTTCCTATGAACCTAAATTATTGAAAAATGTCTAATAAAAACAAAAAAAAAGCTTGGAGTTCATGCCGTTTTTGCTATCAGTAGTTGGTTTTCTAAACGCAGTTTTTTAGACAATTTATGGCCTTATGCCTTTCGATCCATTTGTGGCTTATACCAAATGGGATTGGATGTAGCCCAAATAATATTGTATGGAACCTACTATAAATCCACCTAAGGGATAATGGCGGAGAGGCAGAAGGAACTCGGCTACGTTGGTGAAGTCAGGTTATCCAATGCGATCACTGACACTGAACATGAGAACGTTGTATATTTCAACAAACGAGTTAACGGCGTTTGATTTGGTCTTTTCATGTTATTCACTGTAAATATATCGTACAATTTTCATCTAGGACTTCTTCTTATCAGCATCTGGGACTATAATATGCGAATAAGATGACAATTTTCGTTGTCCAATATTTTGAGGGAGCCATAGAATCTTATAAAGTTATTGGTTGTAATGTTACAATGTCTTAAGTAAACAAATAAAACGATAACCACACTCTTTGGTTCATTTCGTTTATTTTTTTCTTCCACCTAGTCAAAGAATCATGGAGTTTATGGCATTGATTCCGTTAGTTTAGGAGGAACTTAATTAGAGGAGTAGTGATTATGTTTTGACTAAAGCAAATACAAAATGTAAAATACATCTGGGTAAGAAAAGATTAGGCCCAAGCCCATCTAATGAACCAATCTAACCCACCCGCCCAAGGGTTTCATGTCCACTAATGTATAAGGTAAGTAACTCCCCTCTCATTGCACAAATATAGTGACAGAAGGCCACAACCCTTGGACATGAAACCTCACCTTGTATATTAATGGAGTTTATTCTATGGGACAAAAACCATTTTGTGTATTTCATATACCCCACTTTAAACTTCCATTTCTCATTCAAAAAAATGTCAATTTTGACATTTGAATACGTTATAAGATAGTGTTTCCAGATATGAGTCCAACGCTCTCATCATCTAGTCATTCAGAATTTTTTTTGGGTAAATGTCCTATGAAACATGACAAATATTGAGTTTCAACACTAAGTAGACTTATTACCGGTTCTTAAATGAAATTCGGTATAATAAGACGGAAAAACCATTACTTTAAGGGACGTATTAGGAATCTAATATTAGAAATTTGATGTAACTTAACATAATATAAAAATAACATAGGTTAGTCTATTTACTGCTAATTAATTTTGAGTTGAGAAAAAAACTCATAAAATTGAACAAATAAGAGACGTATAAATGTAACAGTTCATTAAATCAATTGTTTAGTCTCTAATCTTGAAACGGGCCGTATAGCTAATGTTAGGAGTTCCGTGACAAGACTCTTACATCAATGAAATCAATATAATGATGCAAAACTGGACTTGAACATGGACTGATGCGAGGCTAGATTCATTTCACCGTGTACCTTCTTGTATACTGATTTTGCAGCAACACGTGTTTTATGACATTAGACCATCTCCAGTAGGAAAGCAAATTTCGCATCCTATATTCCCTCCACATCACTTTATTCTTTTTCCAAGTCATTTCAATTTTTTAATTCACACCCAACTCCATGAACTAACTCACAATAGGACAAATCATTTTTCTTTCCAACTCATTCTCCTTCTTCTCACATCATCATATATAATTCATTTTATATTTATTTATTTTATTTTTATTATTTTATATATGTTATACATTTTATAAATACTATTACTATTAATTTATTTATAATCAAAAAAATAATTTTAATAATGTAAAAAATAATAACTAATATATAATTTGTTTTTTTAATTAGAGTTGATTAATATATAAAAATATATTATTTTAGTGATTCAAATAAAATACTCATTTTCTAAATAAATAAACAACACTCGTTATTATTAATAAAGACAAACCAAACATACATAATTCATTATTGATCACAAAAAAACAATAACTTGCCACGTCATTATTGATCACAAAAAACAGCTGTTTTGTCCGATGATGACTATATAACCAATGCTCTTGGTTTGTATGAAGCAAAAGAAGGTTGTGTGTTTGCTTATGTGGAAGAATGGAAATTGGTTCGCCATCATCCCAAGTATATGCTGGGATCAAATGAATCTGGTAGTAGTGGTTCTAAGCGAAAAAGTGGTAGTGATGATGTTGAATCACCATTTCAGTCCCTTGTTCGTCCAGAAGGTAGGGAGGCAACGAAGAAGAAAGCTAGAGCTTCTTCCAGTAAATCATCTATTACCAGAAGATCAAAGCATGCCATCGAAGAAGAGTTGGCCAATTTAGCCTCTATTCATGAAAACCTTCAACGAAACAGGACAAACACTGTTTCAGCTATCTTAGAGTTGTCTGCTAGCCAGAAGGAAGTTGCACGTTCTAAGAACATGGAGTTGTGGATCCAACTGCATAACAAATCTCGTGATGATGTTGACAAATGCGTTGTTTGACCGTTAGTTTTAATATGTTGTGTTCTAAATTTATAATTGTGTGTTTGTTAAAATAATTWGTGACTCTACTCAATGCAAATTTTGAATAATTGATCATATTCACTACTTCCGACAAGATATGACTACTCACTGCAAATATTAATTCAAATATTGAATAACTGATCAGACCCACTACTTCCGACAAGATATGACTACTCACTGCAAAAGATTAATTCAAATATTGAATAATTGATGAGACCCACGAGGATAATAATTCATCATACCCCCAAGACTTATCTACATATTCAATTTAGTTAAGTAAAACGGTTGGAGTCCAGAGCTCATTTATTATAAAAATGGTAGTTCACATCATATCAACATAACTCATTCCAAACATTCATACTTTATTCTTCTTATCATTCAATGGATGTACCACCAAATTTGTTTAACTTCGAAGAGTTCGAACAACAATGGAAGTTGGAAGAATCTCTTATCCAAAGGCAATAAGAACTTCTTGAGGAACTGCAAAGAAGAAACGAAAGATCCCATTCCAAAAAATTTATCTATAGAGATCATGTAGCTGCCCATGAGCTCATGGCCACTTGACGAGTCATGCACTTACACCGACATGCGTTCAAGAAGATATCGAATGAAAAAACCATTGTTTACGAATTGTAGAATCTTTATCAAATTACGACGTCTACTTCACTCAAAGCGAAATAATTCGGAAGCTTTTCCCGTCGAGAAGTGCACATCGCCTCCTGCATGGCTGCCAGTGATGCTTGTGGCGAGTATGTGAAGATTGGAGAAAGMACGGCGCTCGAGTGTACTAAAAWWTTTTGTGAAGGGATAATTACCTTGTTTCAAGATGAATATTTACGAAGACCAAATGTGACAGATTTGGAGAGGTTACTCCAAGTTGGTCAGGATCGTGGTTTCCCCGGAATGATTGGTAGTATTGATTGCATGCACTGGAAGTGGAAGAATTGTCCCAGGCTTGGCATGGACAGTTCACAGTACCAGGCTCGGCAACAGTTATTCTTGAGGCTGTGGCGTCATATGATTTGTGGATATGGCATGCTTTCTTTGGGTTGCTGGTACATGACATTAATGTACTCGATAGTCACGGTGTTTGGCGACATCATTTCGGTGAAGCCAGAGTGAACTTCATCGTAAATGGTACAATCTGTCGGCTACTATCTTGCCGATGGAATCTATCCTAAATGGCCTGTCTTCGTTCAGTCAATTCAAGTTCCTGTAGGCGACAAAGCATAATTGTTTGCCAAACAACAAGAATCATGTAGGAAGGACGTGGAACGAGCATTCAGTGTTCTTCAAGCACGATTTGCTATTGTTCGGCAACCATCTAGAATGTGGATATCGAGGTATTAGGTAAAATAATGCGGGCCTGCATTATTTTACATAACATGACAGTAGATGATGAACGTGATACATATTCGCGAAACTGGGAAAATATCGACTTCGAACCTTCAAACAATTCTGCATCAAGCTCTTCGATCAACGTCGACACCCAAATATTACCACAATTTGAAGTCCATGTGCAAGGCCGGTCAGAATCAGATATTCATGTTAGAGCCAATTTACGTGATAGGGATCAACATATTCAATTGAAGAAGGATCTCGTCGAGCATATTTGGCAAAGATTCGGAGCAATCCTCAATTAGAAATATCAAAATTTATTTCTAAGTTTATTAATGTTTGGTGTTTGTTTTGTTGTAAGATTTTAATGAATTATGTATGTTTGGTTTGTCTTTATTAATAATAACGAGTGTTGTTTATTTATTTAGAAAATGAGTATTTTATTTGAATCACTAAAATAATATATTTTTATATATTAATCAACTCTAATTAAAAAACAAATTATATATTAGTTATTATTTTTTACATTATAAAAATTATTTTTTGTGATTATAAATAAATTAATAGTAATAGTATTTATAAAATGTATAACATATATAAAATAATAAAAATAAAATAAATAAATATAAAATGAATTATATATGATGGAGTGATGTGGAAGAAAGAGAAAATGAGTTGGAGGAATGAAAAAATGATTTGCCTTCCTATTGTGGAGTTGGGTGTGAATTAAAAAATTGAAATGATATGGAAAGAGAATAAAGTGATGTGGAGGGAATATAGGATGGGAAATTTGCCTTCCTATTGGAGATGGTCTAATGAATTATAACTTGCCACGTCATTATTGTGTCAGAATTTCATGCTAGGCAAATTTTGCCTTCCTCCGATGACATGTCATTTTGCCTTTGATAATTCCCTACCTATTGGATCTAATAACACCCCATTTCCCTAGCTATTGCGTTTGGTCTTACAATCACCTACTCACCTTGACTGATTGACTCTTATGAGTTATGAGCATCTCACTTGTCGAAGAAAGTAAGTTTTTTTTCGGAGAAAGTATTTAAATTTGCTTTTTGACTTCTTTAATTATGGGAAATTTGCATAAATAACTTTAAAAAGTGTTAGATATTATGTATATTTAACATATTTAAGATACTTTTGCCTAATTATGGGAAATTTGCATAAATAACTTGAAAAAGTGTTAGATATTATGCATATTTTACATATTTAAGATACTTTTGCCCTTCTTTTTCTTTGCATTTATTTATCTTTTTTTTTTAACGATTTCTTATGTAATCACCGTTTTTTTTTCTAATACTATTTCTTATGTATACTATTTTTTTTTCAATTCTCTCATAACTTAGATCTTTGTTCCACTTTCTTCAGTGGTTTCAGTCCTTGTTCATCCCCACTCTCGAATTTTAATTTTGTTGCGGTACAACTCTCCATCCCGATTCGCCGCACTGCAAAAGCTACGTCGTTCTCTATCCGTGTTTTGTACATGATTCAGCTTCTACTAGTCCCAAGTTCGTAAGTTGGCGTCTTTAATAGATTATCTACTTCTAGCCGAGTTTCTCCATCGACGGTCACTAGTTAAGTTTTAGTGTTGTTTTTTAGTCGTCCAACACATGTTCGATTGAATGCCTATATAGGTTTCCAGTCTTGAAACCGGGTTTCTATGTCACCCTCCGATGATGCTAACGTTGTCTTGTTGTTGCGTGTCGCATCCGTACATTTTACTATTTAAGTTTTTATTGTACTATTTGTTTATCAGTGAACCGATTTATAGTTCAAGTAGAATTGAGCAATGTTTTAACTTGTGTTTAAATTTGTTGTAAATTTAATAATATAATATTTTTGTGGATTTGTTCTTGTAAATAATGACTTTGTAATACTATTTATTCTAGTAAATGGAAATGAGTACATATCATACTATTCAAGTCAAGTCAAGTAAATATCTCCCTTTGAAACTTCGCCACGTCAGCCCAATCTTCTCTCTCCCACGGACGCGTTCAAAGGGTACAACGAGTGTTAAAGAGTCTGTAGACATTTCCTTCCCTTAATGTGTTACTTATTTAATTTTCCACTATGGTGCAATATCTTTAAATAATTTATTAAAAATTGGCTAGTTTTGCAAATGACCTTTTAATTATTTGTTATATACTTTCGAGGTAACTACTATCTTGGGTTCATCTTTTTTGGCCATTTTATCAAGTGGTATTATACTATAGAAGATTTGACGCTTGGACCAACAACTCTGGTTACTCCTTGATTTATCTATTATAGACCAAATCATATAGATATCTATTATAGACCAAATCATATAGATATCATATAAAAGTATATTGTTTTCTCTCAAAATCAATTACAATCAACAGCATACCTCATTAAGTTCCATACATTGAAACCCTCTTATAAATCCTTTGAGGAATGAGTGGAGTAGAAAAAAAATCCAAAACCAGTTGAAGATTATTGAACAAACTCACAAAAAAGGCAATCAAAATCACAAAGTTTATGTTCAGTTAAGCAGTGAGTCATGTCTCCACACTTTCTCATCACCTATTCTCTCCCTAGCCTTGATTGCCTGCAAAATTTCACAAAAAATAGTAGAAACAAATATTAACTCGAATTCTCGAAAATCGAATGAAGGATTAGAAACAAAAACACAAAGCTAGTTACGCGGTTGCAATCACCTCTTTGCTCCAATTGGTGAATCCAATAACAAGAAATAGGATTAGAGTTTGTAGTGTTGATCCTGTGACTAAACCAGCCCAAAGTCCTTTCCCATTGAAGTGAAGATGAAAACATAGAAGAAGTCCAACGGGAATACCAATGAGATAATAAGAGGTTATGTTCACATAAGCTCCAATTTTCTGCCACCCTGTTCCTCTAACAATCCCTGAACAAAACAAAACATTTATTCGGTTCACGATCACAAAAATTGCAAAAAAAAAAACACGGTTTCGACACCGGAGATGATGGTTAAGAAAGGCTAACCGGAGAGGACGGTCAAGAAGCTGTCCATGAGGATCGATATACAAAGAATGGGAGTGATATCAGTCACATAACTAATTACTTCCTCCACATTGCTATATGCATAAGGCCACACACTGCGAGAAAAGAAGAGACTAGAGCTCACAACAACTGACTCAACAGCTGCAATTATGATTGCAGCTGCAGCAGAATCACGAGCCCCTCGCGGATTCCCAGCTCCTAGCTCATTCGCCACATTGGTACTAAACCAACAACAACAAAAAATGAAACATAAATTCTTTGAAAGTAAAATAATATGAAACTTAGATTTAAAAGTATTAAAGTAAAAGCAAACCTTGCTGCATCACCAATTCCATTTACCAGATTGTAGTGCAATGAAGAGGTCGTGAGGCTGCTCAATCCCAAAAATAAAGGCTTAGAAAATGAAAGAAAAGATAAGTATAACAAAGTATATTTGTTTTTGCGGTTCGATACATTACCAAATCGAAATAACCGAAGTTTCGAGCTTTGAGTTGGGTAGAAGACCAGACAGCAAAGTAATCACCTCGAAAGCTAACCACTCAAGGCTATCGAAGGAAGGAAGAACAAACAAAAAAACAGTGTTAATAGATTAGTGAAGGGGAAAAAAATCCATTAGACCAGACTAATCTCAAAAACCAACACAACGGTGACCCCAATAGGCACTAAACTACCATCACTTGGTTAATTTATTGGAATTGTCAAAAAAAGCTTTACATACTTACCAACACATCATTGCAGAAGGAACCGCAAATTGAAAGAAGATACTAGTATGAACAAACACATCCTTGGACATATAAATCCGCGTTTCCACACAACGGCTAGAGCGTTTCATATAAACCCAAAGGAAAACAGCGTTGAGCCAGTAGGAGATACCGATAGACGCAGCCGCTCCTTTGGCTCCAAAGTCGAATATGTGAACCATTAGCCAACAGAGAGGAACGTGGAAAGACAGAGCGGCTAAAGAGCTCAAGACCATTGGATAGATCAAGCTTTGTGACTGGAAATATCGAACCAACGACTCGAGAACAGAGTAACCGAATAAAGCCGGTACAAGCCAGAGACAGTACTCACCGGCTAACTCTGCTATTTGAGGGTCTTGATGAAGCAGAAGCAAGATCTGGTTCATGAACATCCAAAGAATCGAAATCGGAACAGAGATCATCAAGAGGAATACTATTGAAGTGAAAGTGTAAGATCCAAGCTTGTGATATTGTTTTGCTCCATATGCTTGACCACATAGTGTTTCTAATGAACCTGAAAGTCCAAACTATAGTATACAAAAATGATTAGAAACAAATTAATCAACCAAAAAAAAAAAAAAACATTTATACTCTCATAAGTTTTGCTTACCAGAACACCAAAGCCAGTAACATTAGCAAAAGAGCTTCCGAGAGCTATTCCGGCTAGAGAGAGTTCGCTCCGGTGACCGACAATCATGGTGGAAGTTGCTTGAAGAAGGAACTGAGACATATTCACAGCGATCATTGGAGCAGCCATTGAAGCAACCTTCTTCATCTTCTCCCATCTTATTTTTTCTTTATCTTCTTCTTGTGATTGTTTGGTGTTCAACAGTAATGGAGCTTCGATACTCTTCTTCATCTTTTTGTTTCTGGTTAGAGAAATGTGGGAAGTTTTGTCGTATTTATTTTACTTTAAGATTGGAGTATTAATGTTTTTTTTTTATTTTTATGACTCGACGTCGCGACTCGAGGAAAAAGTAATAAACACGTTTCCGCGTCTAAAAGAAAAATCGGTTTCGACTTTTATCATCTCAGTCATTTAAGTCAAATGGTACAATTCATCAGCACGTGTAAGACGAAGAGGCATCCTAACTAATAATTGGATAGAATATAGCGTTATTGGTTGTAGTTAGGACTTAGTGGCCAAAATATTTGGGATTAAGATTTAATCCAAATTAGGATATCTGAAGTTTATATATATATATATATATATATATATATATTGGATAATAACGGTATTGGTCGTAGTTTATATTGTAAGATTAAAGTTGTAATTTTTTTTTTTTTTGAAAATACTCCGTTGATTTTTTTTGTTGGACAAAAATTTCATACAAACCAAATCGACATTACAAAATTAGTGTACAAAACTTTCAAAAAAATATTATTACATAAACAGATATATTCTCTAAATTTTAAGTACAATATAACAAAATATGTAAATTCTAACAATGATTTTTATAGTAAAATTTTATTCGCTAATAGATTAGTATCTTCGTTACTTTTTTCCGTATTCGATATTATTCTGATGTTAATTGTGTGTGGATAGCATCTCTTGGCTGAATCTTCAAATTGCACACTACATGATTAAACCCAATGCTTCTAGCATAAGTCCTGAAACTTAATTTGGTACCAATATTTCGTATCAGAGTGTTTATTTATTTATTGTGTAAATAAAAGTTAATAATAAAAATTTGTTCACCTATTCAAGTATAAAATGCATGTGTCATTTTACACAAAAAAAAAATTACAAGTTATTATTTATTACACACGTTTATATTGTTTGGAGAGAGGCGACAGAAAAAAAAAATTACAGCAAAATTTTGGTGCTTAGAAATAGACTCCAAAAAGTTCTTTTGGTTCAGTTTTAAGGCTTTTGGGTTGTTGAAACTTGAAACTTTCTAGAACCTTACAAATCAACCACAAAAATTATGGTTAAAATTTGTGTAGGCTCTTGAATAAGGCCACTTTAAAACAAGAAGAATTGTAACGAATGATTTCAGTATTATTAGATTAGCATATGCGATAGAACTGGCACACAGAAAAGTATAATATTATAGAGTTATGTTTTATTAAAAAGAGAGATGGAGAGTGTACAATTGATTTGAAATTTCATTTGAAAAATCATTTTGAAGAGAGTATTTAAATGGAACTACACTTTGATCCTCAATTAATATATAATTATTTATATAAATGAGATATGCAATGCAAATAATAAGGAAGAAAATTCTTTGTTCGTATTAATTGCATAACTGCACCAATTTCGGTAGGAGTGGACGAATCTGGATATCCGGAGGATTTTAGGATATCTGGATCCGCCATTTTATTATCCGGATCAGGATCCGTTTCTCCCAGATATCCGGACTTCGGATATCCGCCCAAATAAAAGATATCTGCTGGTATCCGGATACTTAAAAAAAAAATTTTAACCTTAAAATAATTAAAAATAAATAAATTTTATATATATTATTTTTTAAAAAAAAGGTTTTTGATATTATAATAATATTTAAATTTATTTTATTTTATTTATAAATATATTTTTAATATATTCGAATATTTATTAATATAATATTAAAAAAAAAATTCGGATCCGGATTGTTAAGAAATAATCCATTTCGTGACAGAGACTAATCGAGTGAAATTAAAAGCGAGAATAAAGCGACAGAAAATTGATAACGGAGTTCGGCAAAATGCCTACGTCTCGGGAGCGCAGACTTCGTTTTTATTAAGAGGATTCTGCGTGTTTATAACACCGATCCCAAAATAATATAACAGAAATATTTTTTCTCTGCAAATATTTTTCTTTGCTCTTTACTACCACCTCCTCTCTTCCCTCACGTTTTCTTCTATTTTGGGATGATTAAAAGTATTTATAGGGAGGATTGAGGGGGTTGGTGAAAGATCTTGGGCGGTTGGTGGCCTTGAATTTCAAAGAAAAGAAAAATTGCATCTCCTTTTGACAATCTGCGGAGGGTTGGCACCTCCCTTCTCCTTTTGACATTTCTTTGGGATTTCCTTTTGTCTGTCTCCAGCAAGGCGATTTCAATCTGTACTTGATATATCGGCAGCTCTTACTCCTTAGTTAGTGAGGTCGGAGTTGAACACTTGATTTGTCGATCGTTCAGTCTTTGTTAGCATATGCGATTTTGAGCTGACTGATCTTCAGTTTAAATCCCATCTTAGGATAAAATGATATCAGCGATTGTATATGCTTCGTTACAGAATGAAAGAGCGGATTCTTAGGATGGATATATGGCCTACGTCTGAAAATCTCTTCTTTTTTCTTTAAAAACTTTGCCATTCATTTCTTTCTTGGCTTCCGTTATTGCATTCGGCTTATGGTGGAGAACAGCTATCTTCTGCGGTTGAAACACTCAGCCGATGCCTCAGAGTGAATTGCCGACAGTGCTTTTCTTTGTATCACATTTCGGTAAGTCGGCATCCACATAGCTGTCAATATGTATCTCCGTCTTTAAAACATATTTTCTTTGTGGTACCCCACAATATCGAGGATCCATTTGGCTTCCAGGTGTTCCTTGCATCATTCATGTACTACTAACAGCTCCCTCGCATTGATATGCGTGCAGTCAAACCATGACATACATCGGACTTCATTCTTTGGCGTCTGAGAACCGACGTGTATGCGTTTCTCCTCCGTCTTTGGTATGTTCTTTGGTGAGTGAACACTAAAAGGTGTACTTACTGGTTTAGCATCTTGCATGTTGAATCTTGAGAGTACTTTGTTGGCGTACTCATCTGCGATAACATCAAGGTTCACGACTTTGTGTCTCTGCGATCCTCATTCGAATTTGCTTTGTAGCGCAGATCTTTCATTGCAAATTCCTTTCTGAAATTATTAATCTCTTGCATGTCGAACGGCCAGCAAGCATGTCGTCCACATCATAACAGAATAATGAAGCTGCTTCGAACCTTTGATGTAGACAATGATCTTTGACATCTTGTGAAACTCTTCGTGAAGTTATCAAACTTCTTGCAGCACTTCGGGAGCTTGTTTTAACTCTACTCTTTTCATTGCATACGTGCTTTCTTTCCTTATCTATGAAGCCTTGGTTGCCTCATATAGATTTCTCAAACACACCATGAAGGAATCTTTGTCTTTACATCCTTCGAAGATGTAAATTCTCCGCCGCCACAATTTTTAACACGACGATTGTCGTTAGTTTCACGGAGAAAAAATTTCATTGTAGTCAATACCTTCTTTTCTTTGAAACCCTTTAACAACTCTTGCCTTGTAACGTTTATTCCCATCATGTTCTTCTTTGATTACGTAAACCCTTGTTATGTAGAGCTTTTTCTTATATTGAGCATAACTCATGTCATTCTTGTTTGACAAGTGAGTCCATCTCATCTTCCATGGCATCCCACTTGATTGAATCTTCCACTCAGCCAGCTCTAACATTCGGTTCTCAGTTGTGCTTACAACAAATAATGCAAAGAAGGCGAATAACGTTGTGTTGGTTTAGAAGGTCAGAAAGCGCTGAGTTACGTGTGGATGGCTCTTCATGAGTTGCTTCAGAACTGCTCTCAACAACTTTTGAGAATTTTCCTCGAACTCAACAAATTCCTTCTTTTCGACTTCGGTATGCGATCTGTTCGATACGTCTTTGTAATCACATTCTCGTTGAATATGCGTTTACTGGTTTTTATAATCCCAAAACCGGTAGCCGAACTCATCCCACCATATCCAGCAAAGGCACGTTTGTTGGACTTAGAAGTTTACTTCTTTCAGAATCGATGTGCGTATGAGATACATCAAATACTTTGAAGTGTGCACGTTTACCTCTTTTCCGCTCCTGCGATTCCACCATCCAGGAGAGGGCCCGATTGATCAAGTAAGCTGCGGTGTTAACTGCTTGAGCCAGCATGTCCTCATCTTGCGCGTTATTCGAGTTACGTTCATGCGCTCTGCTACGCCGTTCTGCTGTCATGGGAGCTGTTTTCTCCATTTTGATCCGTTACTTTGCAAAGTTCTCTGAATCTTTTGTCGTATACTCTCTCCATTCTCGGAACGCCGCGCTTACTTTCAGCTTTTCGTTTTCCATGTGCTTCCATTTTCGAAGGTATCAAAGACTTCTCATTTCTTCTTAGAAAATAAACCACTTCTGCAATCATCAAGAAAGGTGAGCGCGAGAACTGGAGAGGCTGGAGATGGCCCCACGTCATATGAACCGATTCCAACTTTTCTTCGGTGCCCCGTCTTTGTAAAGCTGACCTTCTTTTGTTTTCGAAAGATGCAATCTTCACATAAGCGACATCTACTTCTTTTAGATATGGCACTTTCCCTTTGACATGAGTCGTCATCCTTTTCGTATGGCGCCTTTGGTGCGGGTTTGATTTTCATCGGCGTCTCCCATTGATAGTGTTCTCACGGTTTGAGGTCATATAGAGTACCATTCTTCTTACCACGGCGATGGCGAGTCTCCTTTGGTAATCCGCCATTTTTGTTCGAGAAGGTTGTACGGTAACCTTCTGAATCAAATTCCTTTTAAGGCCGGGGAATATGTCTCACTGCGCTTCCATGTAGTTTGGTTTGGCACTTGATCGGATGTCTCCACGATCTTTAAGGTTTCATCGTATCTAGATGAACCTTCAAATCACCACTAACGTAGTTCTCCATGATTTCTGCATGGGGTGGCATGAAGGAGACAAGATCCAGATCGAGATTGATTGTTGGCGTTATAGCATTAGCTATATTTTACTGTCACATTCTGATTCTGTGAGCTGACATTTTTCTTTGGTGCTCGGCAGTCTCTTTTAAAGTGACCCTTCTTGCCATTGAGTACAGGTGAAATCTTTCTTCCCGGATCTTGATTTTCCACCTACGACACCGATGCGCTTTCACGACTCGAACTTGCAGGCTTCATGCTGAGGGCTTAGGACTTCTCTTAGCGTCGTATTTCCTCATTCAATGAGGTCACGATCATTGAACTTTAACTTTGTAGTTTGATGAAGCTACTTGAGTGTTGTAAGCATTCCATGCATGATGATAAGAGAATCAGCTCGAACTTCATCTTGGTCGAGTCAAGCGAGCTCAGGTTGTGATTGTGTTGAGCTTCGGATGTTCAAGCTCCTTCTATTTGTAAGTTAAATAACATCAAATGAATGGACTTTGTTTGAGGCGATGGTTTCTCATTATTCGAGAGAGTCTTCATAAGATCCGGTAGTCTTTTCTTTGCATGTTAAATCGACATTTCGGACAACGTCAGAATGACTCAGAGCTTCGGTCGGGAGAGTCCATTCGTCATCCCATGCCTCGGGTTTCTTTCAAGAGAGGTAGATCTGATTTTTTAGAGTAGACGATCTTGTCTGCGTTTTCCGAGAAACCAAGTCAGTCGACTTACCGTCACGCTTTTCAGTCTTTGCGGCCATCGCGTCGGTTTTTACGGATCGTTTATAACTATTTCACGAACTTATTATAACGCCTTTATCGAGCAATGAGCAAATTTTCACTATTCACGTGAATAGTACTTTTGAATAATACGATATGAATAATGTACAGTGAGCGTACCACACGTGAGCAATCCTGCGTAGTATGTGTCAGTAAGTGAATAGTAACCACAGTCGAAATATTGATCAGAGCTACGATACGGTTGTTAGGAAATAACATTTTCCGACTAATCGAGAGTGAATTAAGCGAGAATAAAGCGACAGAAAATTGATAACGGAGTTCGGCAAATACTGCACGTCTGCAGCGCAGACTTCGTTTTTATTAAGAGATTACAACGTGTTTATAACACCGATCCCCGAAATAATATAACAGAAATATTTTTTACAAATATTTTTCTTTTCTCTTTGTCTCACTCTCTCTTCTCTCACTCACGTTTTCTTCTTCAATTTTGGGATGATTAAAAGTGTATTGTGGAGCTCTTATTTATAGGGAGGATTCAAGGGGGTTGGTGAAAGATCTTGGGCGGTTGGTGGTGCCTTCAATTTCAAAAGTTTGGCACCGATGAAAGAAAAAATTGCATCTCCTTTTTGACAATCTGCAGAGGGTTGACACCTCCCTTCCTCCTTTTGACATTTGCTGGGATTTCCTTTTTGACTAACACGGATTCGGATCTGTTTTGAGATTTTACTATCCGGATCCGGATCTGTTTTGCTCGGATATCCGAATTTTTGGATTTGGATCCGGATATCCGTAGATCGAATCTCGGATCGTGGATATTTTGTCCATCCCTAAACTTCGGTCATGATCATTTATTTTATAATTAAAATATTGTCATTTATTTAAATTATTGTGCCAATAACGCACCATGGCTTTGAATAGTTACATCATAAAAGAGGCATATAGATTAGATCGTTTGTTATTTACCATTTATTAATTTTAATTTGCAGTAGTGTAGACAGAAAAAAAAAATTACTGCATACCAACTACAAAATACTAATTTTGCAGAAAAAAAAATCAATATACGTTGGATTGTTATCCACTTTAAAAGTAAAACAAATTAATTCACTAATAATTTAATCCGCTCTACATGCAATATCTATTAAAAAAAAAGATCTTATGATAGTCAAACTACTAAACCATCAAACATCTAATAAGCCGAGATGATAATACTAAAATGAGGGACCCATTTGCTTACTTATTTTCTTAAACTTAATCATACTATATAGTTATACAACTGAGAACCAACCAGTGATCAACAATCCGTGATAAACCAATTGGGAGTATACACATTACACACTGACAAAGAGGAACCCATTTGCTTACTTATCCTTGTCGAAGTTTTCAAAAATAAATAAAGAAATAGAAGTTGTTGAGAAAAAGTTATTAAAATGGGCCCTGACATCGTGTACTGTGAGAAATAATAGATACTGAACTTTTTGATAGTTTGAACATTTCTTTATTTTTCTTAAAAGTTAAACAAACTTTAATCACATGTACACAACTTCATATTTACGGTCGCTTGGTAAAATACAAACACTCCATACAATTCTTGATAATACAACTATATATCTATTTGTTTTCTTTCCTTTGACATGGAACAACTTTATGCATCCAATCGGTGAAGAATTCCGATACACGAAGTTGAGATCTGTTTCAAAAGAGTTGTTCCCGTGAAGCTTATAAGTCAATAAAGGCATGTCTCTCGGCCACACTCTATGCAATCTTTTAACGCTGATAACTTGGGATTTTGGTGATTGCATGCTTCTACTCAAAGCTATTTGGATCGGTGGAGCCTAGGTATTGTCAAAACTTTCTAACTACTCCAAGTTTGATTGGTAACGTTGCATTGTTGTGGTATCTCATGTGTAAATGGTACCAATTATGTACCGCCTCTAACGTTTTATCTCATGTGTAACTGTTCAGTAAGACTAACGAAACTAATAGTAAAAAAAAGATATAGGTAAGGAGAGACGGTACGTAATTGGTATTACATTTGAAATAGAAATTTTGTTATCGGCATCATCTCGTGGCGATTAGGAGACGGTAAGAGTACTATATATGTTTTAAAAATTTTTAAATTCAAAATATTTATCCCTTATATATTAATTGAAAATCATTTTAACAAAATAACCTTATGTTTACATGGAATATTACAACACTGTCATGCTGACGTGTCGTCGCCAGAATGATTTTCAGAGAATATATTTTATAGGACATTAGTTACTACACTAATTACATAATATGTCATTAGAGATCATAAACTGTATTTATTTAAAAGATCATAATCTTACCTAAATTAGATTTATTTATTTATGTAAAATTAAGTAAGTAAATATTCGATAAAATTATAGCCGATTTTATTATTTCCTAAATTATAGATTTCAATTATTTATACAAAAATATACTATTAAATTATTTAGAAATATTTATTTAATTTATTAATTTTGTAAAAAATATTATAAATATCTTTAATCATTTGAATATTAATTCGTCAATAGATACTTGAAAATTAAACAATCGTTTTGTACCGTGCCGTCATCTCTTCTTGCTTTTTCTTGCCTTGTTATCTCTTACTGCCAATATATATATATATATATATATATATATATATATATATTTTAAACTATCATCACTTACACTATAATAAATATTTTAAATTTAAAAATCAATAGAGTTATAAATGTATTGGTATTTGAATGAACACAAATAATACTCCTTATGTCCCATATTATAAGATGATTTAGGATTTTTTATTTGTTTCATTTTATTAGATGTTTTGTAGGTAGACCTGTCAAGCGGATCGATCCGCGACCCGCAACCTGCCAACCCGCCAAACCCGCATTGAATATCACGACACACATCCGCCCCGCATAATATGCGGGTTTTAAAATTTGACCCGCACCTGCACCCGCAAAAACCACGGGGACCATGGGCCAATCCGAATATATAAATTATTTGGGGGAAATTATGCAAATGTAAAAATTTTGGGAAATATTTATAAATTTTTTTAAATTAAGGGTAAAAAATATAAAATTCTATAAAATATAGGAGAAAAATGCAAAAAAATATATTCGGGTACCCATGGGATCCGCGGATCTCGACCCGCTAACCCGCCAAATTTGTTAACTCGCCCCGCGAGACCCACAAATTAATGGTCTTATTTTGGTGAGCTCGAACCCGCCCCACAGCGGGTCAAAACCCGCGAGGCTCATAGGTGTGGGTCAATATTGACATGTTAAATTTAAATGTATTAAATATTTTGTAATCATTTATATTATGCAGTATTTCTATGATTAGTTGAATTGTTTTAAATTAAAATATTAAATGATATTTTTGTGAAAAAATGTCTCGCTTTTAGCCAAAACATCTTATAAATTGAGACAGAGGCAGTACAAAACAGTACAACTTATTTTATTTATAATAAGCAGTGTTTTGTGAAAAATTACAAGAACGAATAGTTATATCTAAGAGAAAACTTATTTTAAATATATATATATGTATATATATGTAAATAAAATGTTAATTAACTCTTTAAAAGTTATAACATGAAAGAAGTATTAAAGATAATTGTGACTTATCCAACTTTGCCAGACAAATTTTTTTGATGTCATCAAAATTTTAGTTTTAATGAGTTTAAATTATATATAGATTTCGATATTCAAACATTTTGATAGAAAGAAAGAACCATATAATGTTTTTTTATTACATGTAGAAGGTACTTTCTTTATGCTACTTCCTTTCCTAAAAGAATAATACTAAGGTGTTTTTTTGGTTCCATAATATAATTTGTTTAAAACCATACTTTCAAAAAAAAAAAAAAATTCTCTTAGTAACTATATTAACCATTTTTAGTTTTGATTAACCTTTGCATCCCAAATAAATATAATTAAACCAGGTAAAATCCTTGTGGTGATATACCCGAAAATATAGCCAATATTATGCAAGGAGACATTGTGTTTGCTAGTCCGAATTACATAGAATTCAATTAAGATATTGTATGAAAATTTTAGTATTTCATTGATTTTCGTAGTGTGGCTGTTTTGATGTCACTGTTAATGAATATTTGAGCCTACCTTGGTGTTTAATGCACGTTCAATTTAATTGTTGACAGAAGAAACATTCAACAAACTGTCGGAAAACAATGAATTCTCGTCTTAATACCTACAATACAACAAGAGAAACGTTACTATCATTTTTGGCATCACATTATACATAGATAGTATCGCCGCGTCACTGCCTCAACCACTTAAAAGCCAAGTGGCATAACTACGGCCTCCAATTCAATTTTGTAGCGCTCATCTGAGAGAGGTCGTTCTGTAGTGGGTTGCTGACTACTTAACTCGTGTTTCTCATGGAACGGTGTATGTCCAAGTTCCTCCTGATCCTAATATTGGTAAAAAAGAACATAAGCGAAAAAACCAAACAGCACCAAATCGGGTTGTTTAAATTGAAACAAAACTCTAGAATTTTGTTTATGAATCAGTTATGTTTATTATATTCGAACTCAAATAATCAAACACAGAAACTAATAATATGTAATGGGAAAAAATCAAACTGAATAAACCAAAATATATTAAAATTGATTTCATCATTTTTTTTTGTTGAAATTTTATTACTTGTATATATAAACATGTTCGTATGCAACCACCTTTACTGATATAATTTTAGACTTGCGTTTTATCAAGCAGAGGGAGTAATATATATAGAGAAACTAAAAATTTACATATTTTCTTAATTAGATTTGCTATTCTTTTTATTATACTCCCTATCTTTCATTTAAATTGCCGTTAAGGATTTTTCACACATTAAGAAACATATTAAAATTTCTACTATACCCCCTTATTAATACACTACATAATTTTATCTCTTTAATTAATACACTAAAATAATAAGGTTAAAACGTTGATAAAAATAAAAAATAAATAATAAAGTTAAAATTGGAATTTTGTCTAAAATTATGCATTGACAATCTAAAACATCACTTAATTTGAAAAGAAAAAAAACAATCCTAAAATGGTTTAATCACAAGCAGAGGGAGCATATGTTATTTGTTCTATTAGATATTAGATTTTAGTATTTGTTTCCATAAAATTATGGTTATCCACAATTTTCCGAGTATCTTAGAATGGATCCAGAGCCGATTATAGATGAAAGCGGACCAAACATGAGTTTGGAACCTCCCAAATAATCTGTAGGTGTAAGGCCAATTTTTTGCGTAAATTTTGCATTAAGTTGGTTATTAAAACCAATGTGGAGTCAAGCCAAGTTAGCGAGGATTCGTTCATTTGTTACGTAATTAGTGGGCTTATAAAATCTTTTTTTTTTGCACTGTATGGATCACATATTATAGAAGTGGAGATTGCAGATATTTTGTCAAACCCTATACAACACCACTGCTTCTCCACTAATATTAATGACAATAAGCATATGACCACCATAGATTAAGACACCTACTTGTATATCGCATAAGGAACCGTCTATATACATAAGGGAAAAAGATTCATTCTTAACTTCAAATTAATAAGTCTCAGAAAACATACAAAGTCGATACTGATTACGAAAACAGATGTTTTTTAATTTTTTTTAGTGTTATATCTCAAATAAAGGTTTATTCAGGATCA
This sequence comes from Boechera stricta, assembly GCA_018361395.1. Classification (NCBI taxonomy): domain Eukaryota; kingdom Viridiplantae; phylum Streptophyta; class Magnoliopsida; order Brassicales; family Brassicaceae; genus Boechera; species Boechera stricta. The sequence continues at coordinate 17,933,150 of CM031539.1, read as the reverse complement.
GGTAAAGATTTGTTCTCAGTTTCAGGTTTGGAGTTAGAGAAACTTGACTACAAAGGTAAAAGATGGCTTCAATGTTTCATTTCTATCGTAAGTATGGTTTTGATTGGTAACTAATTCGCAGAAAGGCATTAGAAAACACGATTCTAGAACCATTAGATGTTTTATATACCTCTCCACAAGTGATGATGTTATAGGAAAAAAGAAAAGAAATGAAACATTATCTTCTCAAGTGAATCCATCAGGACCCATCACTCTCCTCATTTTTCCAGGAGGTGACAGTACGGCCGGGCTACTTCCGTGTTGGTTTTGCTCAGAGGCCTTTGGTTCGAGGGCGTCTCCTTTTGAAGCTGGAATTTGAAGCTTCCCTGGCTCAGTTGGTGATGGAGAAGACGAGAAATACCTGATGAAAAACCAAATGATAATCAGAGCGATGAAACAGATTTTTGTTTCTCCTGAGTTTCTTTTGAAAGACTTAACCTGTGATCCAAAGCTTGTTGTATCGTGATCCTTTGTCGTGGGTCGTAGATGAACATTTTTGCTAGAAGATCCAAAGCATCATCGCTTGCCATAGGGAAAATGGTACGTAATGGTGGAGCGGGTGTATAGGAGAACTCCATGTAGTCTGGGAGATAGATCATATCAGACCATTGGGAAGGTACTGGAGTTCCAAAAGCTTGAAAGATCTTTCCGAGTTGATCAATCTCAGTAGAACCCTGAACAAAGCAAAGCATTACATAAATAAATGTGGACAACTGCGAATATCAAGACATTCCTGAAGTATAGAAACATGTTTTGAGAAACAGAGATCTTTTTGAAACATAAAGCATAAAAAAGTATATACATTACCGGTAGAAATGGTCTACGAAGTAATAGCTCAGCAAAGATACAGCCTGCAGCCCAAACATCAACTCCTGCTCCATACTGTCGACTCCCAAATAGTAACTCAGGCGCTCTGTACCATGTAGCAAATACCTGTGTGGATAAGCATCTTTAGCTATGAATCAAACTTTAGGACTCTTCCAGAAGCATATCTAACCAAAAAAATATCTACACAACCAATCAATTTCATTATCCTCTAGAGTAAACAATGTCGATAAGTCTCTAAGCAACAATTTGGTATTTGGTGACTTTGAACAACCAATCTTTTATATTACCAAAACCAGAAAACATAAGTATGCAAGAATCAGAATTAAAAACATTGGATGTCTTCTCAAAGCACTGTATGAATTTTTCGCTTCCAGCAAACGAGATTTCTACACAACCAATCAATTTCAGAATCTTCTAGTCATAATGTTAATACGACCTTCAGCAACAAAATGGTATCTAGCAACTTGTAATCACCAACCTTTCACAAACCAAAAACAAAAGGATGCAAACATTAAAAATAAAAAACATATGGTGTCTTCTCAACACTCTGTATCTACTCTCAGTTTGTCCCAAGAAAAACATCCAATAGATCATCAAGAACTAGACTAATCTAGCTGCCAATTCAAACCAAAAAATATCAAATTACCTGATGAGTAAACCTCCGATTCGGACTCCCAAACAACCTAGCCAAACCAAAATCAGCTAATTTCAACAAACCATTCTCTCCAATCAGCAAATTATTAGGCTTCATATCCCTAACAAACACAAAAAACAAACCATCACATATCAAAACCCAATCTTAAAAAAAAAAAAACAAAGAACAAACATACGAAAAATTCTTCCTTTACTAACCTGTGAAGGACCCATTTCTTATGACAATAAGCTAAACCCTTCAAAGTCATCAACATATAAGACTTAATATCACCAGGAGATAGAAAAATATTACGATCACGAATCACAGCTTCTAAATCAGTTTGCATATACTCAAAGACAAGATGCAAGCTTCCATTGTGAGGAAACGCATCAATGAGCTCAACGATGTGCGGATGATTCAGCTCTTTTAATAGCTTAATCTCTCTCAAAGCTGTGAAATTTACTCCTTCCTTTTGGTTTCCTAACCTAATCTTCTTCACTGCTACAGTTTTCCCAGTCTAACAAAACAAAATCGAAGATTTAAGTTTGAATCTGACGGAAATTGAAATCGGGGAGGAGGATTTGATTTGGTTTTGGGTTTACCTTTGTGTCTGTGGCTTTGTAAACGACACCGTATGTTCCTTCTCCGAGTACTTGACGGCGGAGATACCGATCAACTGGTTGATTTTCGCCGGATTTCGACATTGGGTTTAAAGTTTAAAACACTTCCGACGAAGACGAGGGCTAATGAAGCACTTTAAGGAATTAGATTCGTTTGGTCTTAATTTTACCCTTACTTTTTAGTATTTTATGAAACGAACCTTATATTAATAAAACTATCAGAAACAACCCTATCATCTTACAAATGCTCTAGTCGTAGCTTTCTGTTATCGAACAGAACTGGATTGGTGTAGGTCTATCAATTAAGGATATATATAGCCGATAAGAGTCGAGAACATATATTGAAAAGTATTATCCGAAAAGTATTGTTGGCTTTGCTTTGAATAAATCTTTGCCCCAAAATAACATAAACATTCAAACATGTCAAGAATCACTTCTCTAAAGCCTCTAGAACAATTACAACAAACTGCAGATAATGCTTTAAGATAGAGAAAAGCAAAATGCAACATCTTTGGAGACAAGGAGATGATGGTTCTCATCCAGCCTTAGTTTAAGGAAGAATCATGATTCTTGAGGTTCTGGTATTGGTGGCTGATCAGGCAAAACCTGAGCTTCACCATTGACATTAGGTTGTTGTTCATTAGATGGTTCAGGAGGAGCAGCAGTGGCGGCAGTCTGCTCATCTTCTGGATGAAAATTTATAGGGAATTTAGTTACTCTAGGTTTGTCAGAGAGTATGTTCCTCTGGACTTTATCAATCAAAACCTTAGTTGGAGGCTCTTCCCTGAGTTGCTCATCCTCGTAGTCATTGTTCACGTAATATCCAACTCTCAAGAATTCGTGACCCATGTAAGAACATGTCAACAATAGCACAGTGACACCAATGATGTCTTCCTCGCGAATCTTTGATGGATCTGGAGGATCAGCCTGTAAAACCCAGTAATGGAGAGTTAGACCAAGACTCTGTTGCTAGGCCACAATTGTAATGAGGGAGCGTTAAAACAAATGCATATGTTACCTGCAATACAAACCGGTAGTTCCCCACATTAACAGGGCCTACAAGCACACTCTCTAGAAGTTGATCATAAGTCTCATCTTCTGCTGAGCCTACGTAGATAAGTTTCCATTCCAAATCTGTACCAAAAGCAAAGCTGGGGTCTAAGTTGAAAGAATTTAAATCTTGCTTACAAGAAAATGACCATAACTATCAAGAACTACTGACTTTACATGAACTACATGGCTAGCTTCTGACTTTATTGAAGTAACAAGAAACATATCTTAGCAAGTTATAATGTTTTCCAGACAAATCTAAGAACCATAAGTGCTGAAAAACTAATGTAAAAGTATTTAATCATTGCAAACAATCATACAAAAACCCTAATCAAGGCAAAACATATGACACTGCAAACTTTCTTGGAAAATGGAAAAAGACAACTTTTGACATATGTTAATCAAATTTCTATGTTAACCAAGAACTTGAGCATAGATCAATCCAACTAATAGACAACAGGAATCGACTTCTACCATGTTTATGGCTACAGAATAGAAAACAGTAACACAAGTACCCAAAAACCCAAAGTTAAATCCTGTAGCAGCATAATACCTAAGCCAAAGTAAACTGAGTCAGATGCTTTCTTTATGATTGAAATCACTCGTTCAATCTTTAAATTGACATCAAAATCATATAAAGCATGACTCTGATATTATAACAATTGGGTTATACAATCAGTAAGAATCAGCAGAGACTAAAATAAAACGTCAGTTAAACCAAGCAAATCATGATAGAAGACTGAAAATTTACAATTCTTGGAAGGAGAAAGTGGAGATTATACCGTCTTTGAGAGAATTCAAGCACTCGTAAGAAATCTCGAACTGAAAAGGGCTAACAAAAGGAGCAGGATTATCCAATACGGCGACGTTGGTGATGTTGATGGCACTCATTATGTTATTTGGAGAAGAACCCTAGATTCAATATACTTCATTCAAACTCGGGAGAGACCCAGATAACAACAAAGTTCCCCTTTATTTTTTTTTGACTTATTCTAAAGCCGATAAAGCGGAGAAGCAAGAAGAATAAAGAGCTTAGGGTTTTCGAATTTTTCCGAGGAGAGAATAAATCGACGAGGAAGCTCAAAGAGGTTTATTTATCGGTGGTGAGAGAGACAGAAGCGATTCGTGAAGATGAAATGTTTCAATTTTGGGGGAAGGCTTCTTATAACCGGTTGTCGTATGAAGGGTGACCGGCTATCACCGGTTACTTGATTTGGCGGGAGGATTACTTAACTCGCGAAATGGAGGAGGGAAAATTGCTAAAAATTGAATTTTAATGTTTGAACACAAAATGTATGGTCCGATTAGTTACACAATATATTTTTTAATGATAACGGAATTGTTGTTTTAAAAAATAACAGTATTATTTTTGATACTGGTAGTTTTTATTGTTTGTGATTGGTAACCATACTAGTAATATATTTATCTTATATATATAAAAGATTATCAATCATATCCGTTATTTCAAGACTCTACTGTAAATTTTAACACGAATCACTATCTAAAATTTGGTGAATTTACTATATATTAAAGGCGATTATTTTTTAAAAAGAAACATTTGATATAATAAATTTTACAATCAATGATTACAAATCTTTGAATATCCTATTCTTTTAATTTGTTCAATGATGGGTCATTTGAATATCCTATAATATACATATATATTAACTTTTTTTTTTTCCCCATTTTCTCTGATTTTTATTCCATATTGTTGTTACCAATAAGACCATTTGTGTTTACGACATCAAAAAAGAAAAAGTCATGCAGAGACCTAATATATATACAGATTGGCTAAATATTCACATAGTTTTAGAGAGAAATATTTACACAAAAGAAAATGTGATGCAGATACATAATATACACAGATTGGCTAAATGTTCACATAGTTTTAGGTAGAAATATTTACACATAAGTTTACAAACCGATTAAAAACCACAAAAAATATCGGCTACTAATTTAAACACCCTTGCCAAGTGCTTGATAGCCAAAACGCCTAAACGAACCAAACGCAGATAGGAGCATGTTACTGTTGAGATGTGATGTTCATTTTTCTGGTTTGAGCATGAAACATCTCTGCGATATCTGCAGCCGTGCTGCATTCCTCGGGATATCTATCTGTCACTTTACGAACAAATCTCGGAAACCTAACAGAGATGCCTCGGGATGGATGGACGAGACCTAAAGCGGCACTGTGAACAGGCGAGACTGTGAAATCTGCACCTCTGATTTCCCAAACAACCTCTGCCGAAAACCACATGTCAGGTGTCTCCCCAGTTCTGTAGTAAGGCGGCTTTTTCGCAAGGATCTTATCCCCGGAGTAGAATTCTTTCATCTGCAAGATAAGCAATATATTGATGATCCTCGATACTAGAAAGTATAATCACGATTGAAATGGTTCTCAAGTCACAATTAGGGCTTGAGTCGGAATATACACCAAACCGACCCTAATTTGAACCAAAATGTATTTACTACCCGATCTGTTAGCAAAGGTAAAAAACCCGAAAACCAAACCCCAATTGCATCAAACCATACTGAATTAAAAATGGATTCTACTGGTTTCAGCTTCTACAAAACTAACAAAACCAAAACCGAAAACTACCAAACCATAAACCAGATGTCCACCATTAGTCACAACACAATGTTAGGATTCATAAAATTTATCATCAAAGGTTGGATGAATGGAGAAGTGCGAAAGTGTAGTTGAGCTTTTCATTACCTCGATGTAAAAGGCATCAGAAAAACCAGACATGACACGGCAGACACTCTGGAATTCCTCAGTCTCAGGGTTGAAGCAGGCCATAAGGAATGGACTATACCTACACACACAAATAAAACAGAAAAATCAGAATTCATCAAGATGCATTTGAGAAATTACCAGTAAACTTATGATTACAATTGAGCTTCAAAGCTACAAGGCCAATTCAAACATTTTTCTTTTCAGGAAAAAGAGAAAGTTGGGAAATATGTTTTTACTACCATCCTGCTTTTCTCCCATTGCCATGCCAAGCACCTATAGGAACTAAATCCAATGTGTCACCCAATCCATCTACATAATCTTGCTTAACCTGAGCCAGAAAAAATAGCACCATTTAATCCATTTCCAGCACAGTATGTTTAGGAAGATAATTTACAGCAAAGAGACCTTGAGCCATGAATCAGAGCGCTTTGTGGGGCAGTATCCAGCATCAACATCTAAAGACTTGACCATGATTCCTTCACAAGATGACTGAAATGCTTCTTCAAGAAAAGCATTTATCCTACTCAGAGTGTCTTGATTATTCAAAGACGCTTCTTCTGTTCCCACCTATGAAACAATGATCGGTTCAATGAAAATACCAAAACACTTATTTACAGAAGAACGCTTTACAATGTTCTAGCCTATAACTTTAAGGTGAGAAGCTACCGTAGCACTTACAGTTATTTCCTTAGCATATTCAAGATAACCTGGCCTAGTCTCAGGGAAGACCTCCTTTAGACCTGAAAGTTCGAGCATAACCAAGTAAGATAAGAGTGGGCATATATGAACCTGGTAGAGAAAATGAATGCATCAAGTTAAGGAAAAAAGAGAATGATGGGGATTACGTCTTCGTCTCTCACGGAGGGGAAGAGCCAACAGCCTGCATTGATACGCTAAGCAAATTACAACTCAACATATAAGTTATTAGGATAAATGCAAATAAAAATAAAAATAGTGAGTAAAAAGACTCATACTGTTCTCCATTGACAAACATAATATCAAACACGAAGACGCATACTTCAACCTGCAGAAAGCCATTGGAAGAAATAAATACATCTAGAAGAACATATTGAAAAACTAAAAAATTGACAATGGACTAAGAATTTTGTATTCAAAAGATACAATAGGACGAAAAGGAAAAACTTCATGAGGAAATCGCCAAACATACTGAAGAAAAAAAGAAAAAAAATCTCCTTTTTGCCTGGCTTTGTTGAGAACTAGATTAGTAGAGACTAAAATGTAAAACGATGTGGAACTTCCATACTAAAATTCAATTGGAATTGGAGTGTAACGTCCAAAACATAAAAAACCCGTCCCCATGTCCAAGCAATTTTAAAAACATGAGATAAAACAGGTGACAAGTTTGTAACCGTGACTACAACAAAGAACATGGGGCAATAACGTAATTAATAGAACAAATCTACTGAGATAACTGCTGAGATTTTGACATAAATGCTGATAATCATTTACTTGTTATAAGATTGTATAGATTTTGTGTTCGATACCTTAATACTTTCTGTAGTTATCAAAGCATCTTTGCTCCCTCTCTCTCTTGTTGATAACTCTTGGAATGACATGAGTTTGTTTCCATTCATTCTATCAGTGGCAACCACCTAAAACCATAAAAAACCAACACACCATGTATGACCAAGAGAATTTATGATAAACAATTACTAGTTTAATTTGAAAACCGGCAAAAGGTCCCTTGCCTCGTTTTCCTGTGCATGGCTAGAGGGGTTTGGATAGATAAAGATGCATACAGTGAATTATATGAAAATTCTCCTACCTCTGCATCCAACATGAATGTCTCAGTGGCAGGGCAAGAAAACTGTTTTATGACATCAACCAGATCCGGAAATCTGGACGTTGTTTCGTCCCCATTCCGAGAAAAGATATGCACAGTACCATCATATAACTTATGGATCTGGGCGCGCTGGCCATCATATCTGAAAGTCATATTTAGGCATAATAGCAAGGTGATTCAGGAAACACAGAAGACTAGTGGAGATCAATAGAGTGCAAAGAAAATTCATGGAAACAATATCAACTCTATCGTAACATTTAATGGGATCTCACAGAATGCAAAGAAGATTCAAGGGTTGCGAATTGAAAGAAACAGACATTCCGCTAATAATCAGAAATTTAGCAGTTTCGAGTAGTTTAAGAGAAGTTCTTGAGACAAACTTACTTGTATTCACAAGTAAAAGCCTTGTCTTGGAAGAGGTTAAAAAATTCTTGAACCCCCTTAGCAATTCTGCAATTAAAAAACAGTAATAAAGGCATGAGATCAGCAGTTCTAATCGTTATCTTGCAAACAAAGATGTCGCGAGGATCTGCACAATTACTTTGCAAGCATGGGTTTTATAGGTATCCCTGGGACCATTGACAGAGTTGACGTTGAAAACTCAATGTCTTTGTCCATGAGAGAAGGAACAACCACGTCCTGTTTAGAAACAAATAATGTATTGAAATTGATGTCTCTATTTGAAAACTTTGCTATACTGAGTAGGCCAAAGAATAAACAGTCTGAAGGCTGTAAACAGGTGGAATTCATTTTTTTTTTCAGAAAACAAATTAATTAAGAAAAAATGAATTCTTGTGTTTTTTTCACTAATTCTTGATCAAGCCACCCTACAATTGTAAATGGCATAAGCAAAATTTAATGCAAACAAATTAATTTTTAAAAAATGTCATTTCGCGTGAAAAATGGCAAAACAAAAAGAGGCCGCGAAGGTAATAAAGGTTGACATTTAAAGCTCACCAGAGAAGGAAGAATGTTGTAAGCCTCAACTACTGCAGCAGAAACACTCTGAAATTTTGAAGTTTCCACTTAACAACATAAGCGCTTGGATATAAATTTTTGAACACGCTTGACTTGATAAGTGACAACTAAGAAAGAAAATAAAATCAAACCTCGAGTTTCTCTCTGAAACAGGTTTCTGATGGTTCTTTGTTATGGCAATTCCAGAAAGAATTCATAACGATTGCTCTCCCAAGTGCAGGCAGAACAGTTCTCAACATAGCGCCAATCCTTAAATTACGGGCCTGAACAGGCACATCGCTGCTTACAGAACGGAAGTTGTGAACAATATTATAAATAGAAAAAATTCGAGAAACTCTCACCAATGTTCTAACAAGAAATTTGATCTCTTTCTCTCTACAAGAGCGCATTAGCTTCACGATGAGATTTTTCTTTTGCCTAGTACTTCCAGTACCCGTCTGCACACTGAGGAAAACTGTTAGGAGCTTGCTGGAATGACCTCATGTTAGTAAAAAAATGTCTGGCTACAAACCAAAGATCATTATAATGATCCACTAACAATGAAACTGTGCTTTAGTTAGAAGAAAGCTTAAACGAATTACCAGACAGAAACCACATAAGGTTCTGCTTAAGTAGATAATCTATCAATAACATTTAGCATTTAGAGATAGCTTAATAGTGTCAAAATCAACACAAGGTGATCTAGATCTGTCCCACTTACTTTTAAGAACCCGAATAGTTATCTGAGGACCACAGAAAATCATTTATATTATCCCAGCAAATCATCATTGTCTTAGGCATCCATAGTACTTATACCTATATATGAATGAAATAGATGTAAAAAGAAGGGAAGCCACCAACAAACCAGTATAAAATTCAGAAAATAGAAATGCTGTTATGTGTATAAAGTTCTTTAACTCATATATCCGTTATAGCCATTTCAACAGAAAGATGAACGAGCACCTCTGAATATTTTAATCTTCAAAGAGACATAGTATCATCAGTTAATAGCTGTTCTGCTGTACGCATTGCCAGTTAAGCTCTTTACCTAATCTTTCGTAGAGTTGAAAACACATCTCTAACTAGAAGTGGAGGTGGAGGAACCAGTAGCTTTTGTGTTTGTCGACATAGCTGAGCAACATCCCCTGAAAAATTTGATATTTAAAGCCCGTTTCAGCAGGGTGTCCAGTAAGGAATAACAACCAAAAGTTGACTGGGATGGCATATAATTGTCTTACCAAGATCCCCCATGCTATTATACATATCTCTCACAGTAGACCGACTTATTCCACATGCTTCTTCCAATGCAGAAGAGATTAGACTTCCACCAATGTTAAGCTCCTGTTCAATTGATACTAGATCAGAAAAATCTTTAAGGTTATTCAAATAAAAAGAGAAGGAAGAAAAGATTAAAAAACTGACAATATTCTCATGGTCAGCGGCAATCTTATTTGTGCAAAGATAAACAACGGGCAGAACATCTTCTGGAGAGAGAGCCAACAAGCTGATGGATGAGAATATACAGAAATATAAGTGCCAATCATCATTGCTGCAGCTTAATCAACAGAGTGAACGGGAATCAAAAAGAGTTGGCAACCTTCTAAACATGTTGCAAAGCATAGACATAGCTTTGATCTTGCCCTTTTCACCTTCAACGGAAGCAAATGTTCGGACAAGGTGGATATATGGAGCTGGTTGTCCCTCCCTCCAACAAGCTGCATTATACCAAACACAAAGAAATGCAAGTTGGCTGAAAATTCCTACAACACTGCAAACAAAGTGTTTGCAAACAAACTCTCTCAAATTTAAGGAAAAAAATTGATATGATATTAAAATTATAAGACTGTGCATATAAATACACCAACCGTGCTCTTTAGGTTTATATTTTTCAGGAGGTAGAGATACATAATTTTTGTCCACAATTTCCTCTGCTGATGTCTGCACACATATGTTGACTGCATATCCTGATTTTTCTGACACCTTTTTGTCCTCCTGAGAGGAACATGCTTGTGGACATTGCGAAAACTGAATTGTTTTGCTAGAGCGTCTTCCCTCACCTGCATGCCCACCAGGTATTTCACTGGGTTTGCTGTAATAGATATCCAATGCCCTATTTATATCTCCTTTAGCCTCATCAATGATGGAAGCAGCATAATCTCTTAAAGATTCAAAACCATTAACAATATCAATAAATTGATCTGTCACTTCTTTGTATACTTCTGAAGCATCATTGTGGACCATCTTTTTATCTGTACTGCATTCTTCAGTCTCTGAACCAACACCAACAGAATTAGATCCACTATCCAAGACCTTATTGAAAAACTTAAAAATGGTTGGCTGCCTCGGACCAACTAGCCTCGATTTTGGATCTTTCTTGGCCTTCTTGTTTGATTTACTGCTTGAGCTTTTGCCTCTTTTCCCAGGAGAAATGGTACCCTTTGTTAAATTCATTTTTCTTGGTAAGTCAAAACCTTTTCGAAACGCTTGAACATCTGGATAAGTGCTCTTCACAGGATTTGGTTGCAAGTCGGTTACATCGTCATCAAACAAAACATCTTGATTTTCGAAGGAAGGCGTGGGAAGAGAGGATTGCTTGTAAAGCTCTGCTTCACATTCATAAAAGTTACTTACTATTTCCACGGGATTACCAGCATGCTTCTTAATCAGATCTAACATTTGCTCTTCAGTAACCCAAGCAGGCAAAGAATCACGTAGTTCTACCAGCAATCTTTCAGTCACCGAAGAATCACTACTTGGGGCTGTATCATGCAATAAGGGTCCTCTAGATGACGGAACATTATCTCCACCGTCTTCACATGCTTTTTTATCTTCCTCTTCGTAAACCTCAGCCAAGCGTGACACAACATCTATGTCCTTTTTCTCATTCTTCTGGTAAGACTGACAATAGAAACCCAATAAAAAATCTTTCTTGTTTGCCATTTCATCTACCAATCCAGAAAAATGTTTCTGCATCTTATTAACCTCCTTGCTATCAAGCTTCTCGATATCAACTCCAACTGTAGGAATAACTCTTTTAGGTTTCAAGAACTTTATGTACTCTCTAAGTTCATCATAATTCGAATGCTCACTATACGGTACAAGATATATCTCCATCGAATCTTTAGTCCTAACCGCAAACTTATTCCGCTTCACTTCATAAGTCCACCCTGTAGGCACAAAACCTATAACTTTATCATACCCTTTCTCAACCATAATCTCATTCATCTTCACAAAATTCGGCCTAAAATACGGCCAAGTCTCACCCAATACATTCCATCCCACAACATGAACATCGCTCTCATTCTCATCCTCTGTAAACATTCCATCCGCTCCACACCCCAAAACTGACAAAATCGACATCTTTCTCGCATCCACAACGATTTTCCTCTTACATCTCCTAGCAATCTCAACCAAAATCTTCTCTTTACCAACAACATAAGTAGCAACAAGAAACAAAACCTTCTTCTTCGTATCCACACACTCCTCACTAATCTTATCTATCACACTAACCACAGAACCAACAGATTCCTCTTGCGTCGGAAAAACAAACTTACGATTACAATAAGTAGTATCCAGAAAAACACCATCACAACCAACAAAACCACTAAGAAACGAATCAAATCTCATCTCATCACAGAATCTAAAATCTCCAGTATGGACATACCTCTCAAATCCACCATTCTCTAATGTGACTTTAAACAAGAACTGTACCGCTCCAGGACAATGATTCGCTTCAATCAACACAACTTCAGAGCCATCGATCACAACCGTTTGTTGCATAGGTAAAGCGAAGACGAAATGTGAAGGAACTTGAAGGATTTCTTCAACGAGACGAGCGGTTTTGTGAGAGCAGAAGATAATTCCACTAGACCAAGAAGAGGAGAGACCGGAGTAATGATCGGAGTGGAAATGTGAGAGGAAGAAGGCGAAGGAGGAGGAGGAGGAGGAATCGGAGGATTGTTGTGGGAAGCGAAAGAGATCGACGATGAAGTTAGTTTTAGGGATTCGCTTTGAATGAGGGATTGAAAGAGATGAAAATGGTGGTTTCGGTGGGGGAAATTGTGGAGAAACAGAGGAGATTGCTGACGAGTAGAGATTTGTAGAGTCAAGGTTTAGGGTTTCTGAGTTGCCGGCGATTGTGGTTACGCCGGAATCGGAGACCATGATGATGAGGAAGATGAAAATTGGCGCCAAAATGCGATGGTTTTAGGGATTGGATTTTCTAGGTTTGGGTTTCGTTTGGTTTCCGAGGAAATAAAAACAGTGTAACTTTGGGAAAAAACTCAAATAATTTTCCAACTATAAAAAGTTCAAATTTATTCCCCAGAAAGTGCAATTTTATTCCTGAAATGCTAGTTGACTAGACAAATTAAACCTGGTTGAGTCAAACTCTAACTGAGATTAACGATTTAATCTCTCACGTGTTAATTTTTTATTTTATTTTATTTTTTATTTTTATCTTTCTTTTGGTTTTATCTCTGTGTCGTCTACGGGTTTCATTTTCTTTTTTATCTCTTCTCTCTTCTTCCCCTTTCTCCTTCTCCTTAAGTAACTTGAAGAAGAACCCTAAAATCACAACATCAAAATCGGGAAACATGAGCAATCGAATGATGAAGAGTGAAGGAAGCTCTAAATCTGTAAGTGTTTGATTTCTATTCTGATTCTGAAATTTTCGATTTGTAGTCATGAACGATTAGGGTACTGAGTTTTCGATTTTCGATTCGTCGTCGACTTGGATGGAAGACATATACTTTTCTTTGATTGGTGTGGGATTACGGAGTTAGAATCAGTGGATACAGTTTGAATAAAAGATAGATCTTGCATCTTCGTGACTTGTACTTCGTTTGTTCAGTTTTATGGTCAAGTTCTTCTGTTTCCGGCGATTATGGTGTATGACTATTAATGGTTTTATGATTGGAGATGAATGGAGATGACATGGCTCGTGGCTTATCTAGGAATTTTGATTAAACAATGACACCACAATGATGTTTTCAAACGTTTGCATTTTAAGGCAATGGCTAGTTTGCATGTTAATTTTGATAACTCTTATTCACGTGAAAACAGAGAGGAGCTCTGCTTCTCTAGCTCTCTTCCCACCTACACTACATTACAAACTCTAATTAACTTGCGTAAATGACCTGCTTAAAATAAATGATCTGTATAAAACCGAGACCTGCTACAATATTTAAGACAACATAAAAGCAGCAACATAAATGGAATTATAATGTATTGTAAAAACTTGGCATATCCAACATTCAGTAAAAAAAAAGCTCAAAAAAAAAACACATAGTCACCACATAGAGAACACATTCAGTTTAAAGAAACAAAAAGACATTCAGTTTAGAACATAGTTGTTTAACTAAACATTTAATCATGTAATTGTGATGACCATGACGGCCATGCTTGCTGTGATGATCCAGCTTGTGATGATCCAGCTTGCTGTGATGATTGCCCCTACAAAAAGCTCATAATGTGTTGGTAAAGAGAGAAACATAATCTTAAATAATCAATTAACTATCCCTTTCAGCATCATTTCCAAATGCTTCTTCAAACCCTTCGCCAATTTGTACTCCTATATATTGACTCTCTGGAAGCTGATTGTCAGACTCCTCAGCGAGCTCCTCCGCGAGCTCAGGTTCTACCTCAGTATAACCACCGTTGTCTTCGACAATGACCGGACAATCGTCGTCTTCGACTCGTTCAGGATCAGAATCTACATCATGACTATTTTCTTCTTCACGCCCAAACGATTCATTCTTACGTCTCTTAGGAATCTTGGGTCTTCTTGGCATGGTTGAATTTGAGCCTAAAAGCCAGTAACCATCAAACAATATTCGATTAACAAAGATAAACACAAAAGCCACTAACCAACGCTATTGACAAAAACAATTTAGAATTTCCAAAATTGAACAGAGTCGACATGTATTGAATAGACTCCAACATCATTATTTAAAGGCTATGAGAAAAGATATGATGAACAACGATAATCCAAAAACATAATTCATATTTGTTATGGGCCTATGTGGCTTGAGTTATTCTAAATGTTTAATACCGAGATGATGAACAACGATAAACCAAGAACACTTACGGTTTTTCTTCCTGTTTTGAAGTTCTGATTTTAGGGTTCTTCTTATTTTGATGTTGTGATTTTAGGGTTTTTCTTCAAGTTTCTAAAGGAGAAGGAGAAAAGGGGAAGAAGAGAGAAGAGATTTAAAAAAAAATGAAACCCGTCGACGACACAGAAATAAAACCAAAAGAAAGATATAAAAAAAAAAAGTATAACACGTGAGAGATTAACGATTCCGTTAATCTCAGTTAGAGTTGACTCAACCAGGTTTAATTTGCCGAGTCAACTAGCATTTTAGGAATAAAATTGCACTTTCATAAAATGGGGAATAAATTTGCACTTTTTTTATAGTTGGGAATTATTTGAGCTTTTTCCCGTGTAACTTCCGATTACAGTGGCGTTACATCGGATTGCTTAAGCAGCCTAAAAGAGAAACATGATATTTGTCATCTTAACTAAAATTATTTCATGTGTTTTTTTAATCCAATACAGTAGTACACTCTAGACAATTTCCAATTCTTATTTATTGGAGTGTGTAGCAATTTCGGGTAGATAAAAATGAGATATTTGGGCAAACTAATATTTTTGAATTTTTACAATATTTTTTTTTTCCAAATAACACTTTTTGTAATGTTTGATATATTTATTTGTTTAAACATGTTGACATAAAACTTAACCACCAACATTCTTCTGTTTTCTGATTATTATTGGTTAGTTACCGTTTTCTAAATTACTCAATTTGAGTAGTTAAAAAAGCACCAAACTAATGTTTTAAAAGACTTTCTATTGGCCACATCGAAAATTGGATAAGAATCTGAAGTGGTATATTCAACGGTTTGTTATTTTGTATAAATTCATTTGCTCCTTAGTGTTCAGGTCATTTCAAGAGATGCCGAATCTGACCTGAGTTCTTTTGTACATATATAACAAGTTATATATAAGTCTCGTATCTATCATTTTCCCAAAAAAAATATCTTACCTACCAAACAAAAATGGTCAAGCTTAGTTCATACATGTGCATCTTGCGCATTGACTTTGTTTGTGTGACTTTCATATATTTTATGGATCAATGATCCAAAACCATACTTGAATTTGCATCTGAACTATGTTATTGAGTGAACAAAGATCATTAGCATTAGCAAGGTGAATTTTCACGACTGTTTTTTAAATATTAATTTATAAAAATTACCATTAATAATGTAAAAAAATAATAAGATAACTCGTCAAAACATACGATACAAAAAATTTTACGTGTGAAAATCGTTGTATGCAATAAAATAGACTATTAATTGTACTAGAAAATAAGAAAATAAATTTATTACATAAAAGAGTTTTGGAAGTGAAGCAAAGTAAGACAGCAATGCAGTTTTTTTTTCTTGCAAGAAAACCAAATTTGCAAGCCAATAAGAAATCTTGATACCATAACATTACACATCGCAAATATTCAGGTTATCATCTAGGAATCAATTCCTGCGAAGCATAATGAAAAATTGCATTCCAGATTTTGCACTTGCAAGTTGCGGAAGTATCTTGGGACACTTCTCCTCGATAAGCTTCATTGTCTTCTCCATTGCTTCTTTACCAAACCATGACTCAATAACTCCTCCAAATGTAAACTTTGTTTGAGGTTGCCAAGAACTTTGGGTCCAAAGGAAATTCTTCGTTCGCATGACTAATTTTCTCAAACGCTTCGATGGTGAAATACCCGTTGTCCACTACGACGCTCTTGAATTCCGCCACATGTGCCGGATAGATTGGAAAAATGAAAGAGTCCAACTCTTCTTGGTCGATTAATCCCTAAGCAAAACAATAACTAGAAGTGTTAAAAGATAATATGTTTTCACTGTGGTGCGTGACTACAAGTAAACATGTTATTAGCTACCGATTTAAGCAACAAGATTTTTTACCTCTTTAGCTACATCATGGAGGCAATTTCCCATGAAATCAAGCAGCATGCCTTTCACTGTTTCGGACATTTTAACTCCATCTGGTAGACATGATCCAAGAAGAAATAGCAAGCCTCCAGACACAAGTTCTTCGCTTCTTGCTTTCAAGAAATTGCCCATGTCGATCATGAACTGATCATGGTAAACTTCCGCAACTTCTTTCAAGAATCCAGTGCAGTGAATGTCCTTGTTCCACCCTGCAGAGTTGCGATCCGTAATCCCTTTGGGAACTTGGGACAACCAATGAAGCGAGTAAGAACAATGCCCAATATGGAGACTATCTTGAGGGAGAACACGACCGAAGAAAGAACCCGGAACTCCAGCAACAAAGTATCTTTTAGTCAAAGGGAGCGTTTGGTTAAGGGTGTTGAAATCGTTGTTCGAATGATCGTTAAAGAAAATTTGAAACTCAATGTTATCATCCTGATTTCGCTGACTTTTGTTCCACAGCGTCTATTATGTTTTGTACTGCAAGGAACGTGTTCGGTCCAGTGGACAACCAAAATCCGCTATGTTAAAGCGATTGGAAGCTAAGTCGATGTCGAGTTTGGTGGAGATGCTTCCAGTGATTTTTTTCTTTTGCGACTTCAAGCAACGCTCTACAATTATCATAAAAAATAAACAATAGGGATGATTGGTTAGAGGTTTAAACTTTTCTAAATCCATATTTTAGTCTAAAGCCCTAAATTGAAAGCAATCATGCTTTATAAATATTTTTCAAAGCCAAATCCATTTTAAAAAACCGAAAGCCACTTTTATGATTTTTTTCTTTTTTTAGAATAAAAATCTAAATCCATAAATTTTGGATTTTGGAAAATTTAAAGTCTAAAGATATACTTACAGCTCCTGCAGATAAACCTAAACCTACAGCCATAATCCTAAAGCTACAGCAGAAAAATCTGTAGCCATAATCGTACAGCCAAAATCCTAAATCTACAGGCACAATCAATCAGACCCAATATGTGTATTAGATTAAAAATTCCCACTCTTAAGTTAATTCAAAGCTGAATATAAACTATTAAGGTTAACTGTTAAGGAAAATTTAAACTGTTTTTACAAATTAAAAAGTTGATTGGAATTGAAAAGTTTGCAACTTTTTGCATGCAGGATCAAAATCTTCGGGTCTAGATAGACCAAAATGTTAGGATTGTATTAACGAGACTCCATGAAACAATGTTGTTATATAAGAATCTTCTTAGGTAATTAATCATTTCTTTTCTTTTCAGATTTGTAAAAGATTCATTTTTATATGAACTAGGAGAGTACCTGCTGCGTATATACACAAATTTGTTTTTCCAAATATATTTTTCTAAGTTTTACAGTTAGTGATTTCATTAGTTTTTTAGTAAAATATTTTGATTGTTCCTATTATACAAAATATTTTGTTGTTTTATTTGATTAAAATATTATCTAGAAAATTTAGTAAAATATTTCAGTAAACACGATTATCACCGCAGACTCTATGATTTAACTGATAGTTTGGTAGAGTGTGGATGCACTCGGGTCTATACAAATACCCTAGTACGTTGTAGTACTTAAGGATCGAATCCACAGGAAGCAATGGTTACTATGATTCTATACGAATGAAATCAAGCTAAAGAAATATATTGTGATGTGGTTTGAATGTAAACAAGCATATGGTTAAAACGATTATAACTTATAACTAAAAACGCTGGGCATTAAGGATTATCGCCGGAATATGATGTGTCGAACTAGATAATTATTCAGGGAACAAATAGAATCAATCTAGAACTCAAACATAAATGTATAATCAATCCACTTTCGTGGCATCAATCACTTTGTCTAGCAATTTAGGGTTCTAAAACTTTCGTTTGAAACCTAGAATTCTAAACAAGTTTTACTAACAAGTTTGATTTGTTCACAAGTTTGCCTTAGCATCAGCTTTCGTTGGCTAAGGACAAATTGCTCACCTTAGTTCTATCAAGCAACCTATAAGCTTTTGGAGAATAGATTATACCTCAGTTCATAGACTAAATGATCAGTTTAGTCTAAGCATTAAACACAACCAAAGGTGAAGATAACAAGGATAAAACCCTATCTATATCTAGCTCAAACATCCATCAATTCCTTTGATTACCTTAAAACCCAACTAGAGAATTACTCAACCATAGATACAGAACAAACAAGAGGATACAAATATAGATTCATAATCATTAAACAAGATAACTTAAGAGTTAAGAAATCTTCTCTATAGATGATGAACAAGGAAGTGTTCTTGGTGTAAGCTTTCAAGATCATGAACTAGAGAGAGAATTACAAGTCCTTTTTGTGTCCAAAACCAGAGAGAAGAGTGAAAACTCGTCTCCTCAAATGTGACGAAAAAGTATGTTAAATATCTTACAAAACGCGTCTTTAGAAACAAATATCTAAACAGGTCGGCAGGCAACGATCGATCGATCAAGGATCCGATCGATCGATCGCCTATTCTTTATCGGGCGTTCCATTCTTCTCGGTCGATCGAAGTAACTTACGGCGAAATGGCTGAGTGTAAAACAAAGTGGTGATCGACCGATCGGTGACACAATCGATCGATCGGTTGTATGTTGAACGGTCGGTTATCTTCTTCCTGGTCGATCGAAGTAACTCACGGCGAAAACGGACCATATACGATCGATCGATCATTGACACGATCGATCGATCAGGAGTTTCAAACCGTACGGATCTTGTACTTTGCCTCCGTTTCAACCTCTTCGTGTTTTAAGACGTGCTCCGACCTGTAAAGACTCTAAAACGTAGAGAAAATGCACAAAAACCTACTAATACAAAGGATAAAAACTATTAAAATCGAAATATATCATTAACCGTATTCCTTTTTTTAGCTATCTTTGAACCATTTTAAAGATTTTTGTTTTAATATCGTTAATTTTTTAATTATAAATTGATTGGTTGAGAAAATGAAACAATGATAAAAACTTTAAAAAAATGTCAGTTGTGATTTGAGAATGGTATTATATTTTGATTTATGTTATCTGATGATGGTCTCAAAAATCCACAATTTTAATAGCCTCTTCAAACTCCATTATTTTAGTATTTATTTTTTCGTAAAGAAAATAATTAATATACAACTTTGAATTGTAAAATTATTATTTTTTAAAATAAAGAATTAATTAAGAGATGTTGATGTATCATCGTTGGAGAGACTCCATTCATCTTATATATATATATGATTAATAAATATACCATGATTTGCTTAATTACTTTAATACTTAATTTAAAAATATTAAATTTTTAAATTTTAATATCTCATTGAAAAAATGCTATATTTCTTATTATATTTTTGTCAATATATTCAAAACTCTCAATTTAAAAATTTAACTATTCATAATTTTATGTGTGTTAATTTTTACATAATAATTAGTAATTAGGCTTTACAAAGAAAAAAATAACAAAACTGTTTTTAAGGAAAAGAAAACAAGAATAAACAAAATAGTTTTCAGTTTCGTTTAACTTTGAATTTTTATGATTTAACTTTGTTTAGTTAGTTTGGCTTAATTTTAAAATTACCTATATATATATATATATATATATATATATATATAAATGAGAGCTCGATTCGTTTTGGTTTAGTTAAAATACCAATCCTAAATATTTCAAGAAGTTGAACAAAAGTAACTGAGTAAGCATCAAAACTGATCCATGCATGATACGTAAATTACGCCTCTACAAATAAAATGCTAAATTTCAGATCTTAAGAACTTATGAACCAAAAAATTCACAAGTAAAAAGGAGTAAACATATATCGCACATCTTTGAATCCTCAATAACGATAAATATATATATGTTCACAAGAAGATAATAATTGTAGAACATATATAAATAACAACCTGGTACGTTGAGTGCTGACTATAGCTGTTCGGACCCTCGCTTCCGGCCATCGTGTACGTAGGTGCCATCTCTCTTTCTTTATATTTCGTGAGTTGTGATGATTCTTCTGAGTTAATTTGGTCTTAATTTGCATAAATGATGCGTTTATTATATATATCCTCATATAATCTACTTTCAGAGTGTTGACAAAAAAAAAATCTACTTCCAGAGTAAAGAATCAGTTGGCATTTTTGACTGTTGTTGAAAAAGGACGGCAAGAAAGAATTTTCTTTTTCTTTTTTAAATTAAAGTTATTGCCGTGGTAACGTATTAAACTTGGGAGATAAGAGTAAAACACCCTTTAAACCGTTGTTATTGACTCACATATGAGACTGAAACACGAGTTTCCTTTCTAACGCAGTCACTTGACTATACGTAATGGCAATAGATCAATGCTGATGTTTATGGTCGTTTTAGTTCATGGCTTATATGGAGTTATGGAACTATGGTTGCGAGTTTTGTTGGGAAACGGACCAAGACCAACAGAGATTACGAACTGAAATCAAGATTTAACTATAGAAATATCGTAAATCTTTACGAATATATCACTTACATCATTAGGAAATTTGTATCCTTCCCATTGCCTATTTTCATTTTAATACACAGTTTAATGAACAAGTGCAGTTTTAGCATCTTTTTAGTATACCAAGGATAAGACCCTTGATGATTGAGCTCCCAAAACAATTTCCTACAAAGATAATATTGTCCTTTAATATTAGCAACCCAAATGGAACCTTCACAGTAAAAATCATCTAGATTGATTTGAGAGAACATGCTCATTCCAAAAAAACTGCATCCCTAATCTCAAGTCCGGCCCCTTCAGCTAGTGATTTCAAAATTGAATTCCGAGACACTCGGACACCTCTTGAATTAGATCGATCTCCTCTCTAAGATGAGGATGAGGATGAGGAAAGGGTGAGTCAAAGTTGTCAACAAGTTTGAAAGTCTTCTGAGGCAGAATAAAGGATGAGCTCTAAAAATGAACAAGTGCTACTATAACTGTCTTAATTAGTTGTGGCCTACATAGAAATATAAATTTTGCAAAGTCCAAGATTGGAATTTTTTGTTTAACCTTTTCGATAAACGCCGGCCTCAGTCCAGAGTCACGTTCAATTTGAGAGAGATACATACAAAAACTCCGTACTTTATTTAGCTTACCTCTCCCATTCCTCTAATCCCTAACCAAACAAACCTAATCTCATCACCTGGTTGCTAATATTGTTGGATTCCCACCTAACCAACTAATATCTCCTTACCTCCTATTCCTAGAATTACTGAGACTATTCTACTATTATCATTATTTAACCCTCACTGAAAGAATTATAATATGAAGAAGAGTATGTACATGCATGACGCGTCCTATAATGTTTATTATTTTTTGTAAAGAAGAGTCAAGCAAGGATGATTACATATGTATTGGGTCAAAAGTAAGTTGATGTAACTTCTTGAGTTACCCACAGAAGGGAACTATGATCTTTTCAAATGGAAAAGGTACAAATCTTATGTGATTGATATTCCAATATGCCCTTTAGATGACCTTCAAAATGAGAACTTTTTTCGATACTAAAAGGTGAGACACCCGAATAAGATATAAGTTTTTGAGACATTGATTTCAAGGCCGAAAAAGTTTAGTCACGTCATATTATAGTGATGCGCAGGAATTTTACTTCCTACTCTTGAGTTTCACTCGAGAACTAACAGAGAGTAGTCTCGAGAGTTTAACTCGATAGCAACTACAAGTGCACTGTAAAATCACTTGTAGTACATACGGGATCGATCCACATAGATTAGGAATAACTACACAGAAAATCAGGGATGAATCTAATCTAAGCAAATTATCCATTAATAGTCACAAAGCTCCCTATATCAACTCATGTTGGCTATGCAAACTAAGCTCTTAACAGGTATATTCCAGAACCCTAATCCACTCCCGTGGTATTAAGATATCCTAAAGTACTAAATTAACTTGATCAAGGCTAATTTAGTGTTAAGTTCACCTGAGAAGAATAGATCTATTGATTAAGAACATTAAACTTCAAGATCTAATCATAGATTTCCCTAATCTATCACCACTCCTAAGTTATAGATCCCTAAACTTCAAGATCTAATCATGGATTTCCCTAATCTATCACCACTCCTAAGTTATAGGGGATCTAATCCCTCATAGTACTGCAAATAGTCACAAAATATGAGTAAGAATGATCAAAGCAATAAACAAAGCAAATATTGAAATAAAAGAGAAATCTTATGGATGCTTGAACACAAAAGTATATACAAAATGAAAATCTAAGATCTAAAACATAAAGAGTGCTTTGTTGTGTATTCTAGGGTCTCCCCCTCAAAAAGTCGAGTTTACAAGAGTATATATAGGGATAGAGGTGAATATAGGTCAACCCAGGACAAACCGGATCGATCCGAATCAAAATAGGAAAATCCGGAATTCATATCGACCCTACTTAGTCGATATTGATGGTCGGTGTAGGCCACTAGAATGCACTTGAGTCTCAAATCTGGTTTATTTGGTCGATATGGATGGTCGGTGTAGGTCACTGAAATGCACTTGAGTCTAATATCGAGCCTACTTGCCCGATATCGATGGTCGGCATAGGCCACTGGTTTGCACTCAAGTCTCATATCGACCCTACTTGCTCTTTTTGCATCAAATCATTTGTCTTCAGCTCATTCTTCGTGTTATTGCTCCAAGTTCCTGAGAAACACAACAAAAACATGCAAACGTACTAATCTAGTTCTAAATGATTGTTAGAATGGATAAAACTAACCTATATGATGATGCTAAAACAAGTAAATATGCGAGTTATCATAAGTCATGTCAAGTTTTTCTTCTTGGAAATAAGATAAATAGCATATGGAATGAACTTGTGTTGATCCATATCTATCATCTAAATCATCAAACGTGAAGTGACATTTATTCTTTTGTGGGACTGGGGAGAACAGAAATTAAAGATAGTAAGAGAACCACGACAAGTAGAAGAGGAAGATGACAAAGCGCCATGACGCGAAAGTGAAGCAACAAAATTAAAAAACACATATGGATCATTGATCAGTTCTTGCGACGCACGATGATGTACTGCATTCCGGGTTCGGTATTCTGAACTCGAGAAATCTCTTGGCATGCCTTGACCTCGATGAGCTCAAAGACTTTCCTCATGTCTTAGGCTCCAAAGTGTTTGGATATGAAAGCTCCATAGGAGGCCCTGAAAGAGACGGCCAAGATCTCGGGGTCTAGCGGAAACTCCCCATTCTCCTCGATGATTTGCCTCAATTTGCCTTGCTCTGCACCGTAGAGTGGGGTGCTGAAGGGGTCCATCTTCCCTATAAATATTTAGCCACTACAGCGGAAACGATGTAAATGGCTATAGATATAAAACTTTTACTACAAATAAAAGGTAGTTTAGTAGCAAAACTTTTCGCAATCCTTTTCGAGTATTTTTTTTTATAATTGAAAAGGCTTTTCCGTAGCTATGGATAATTTCTTCACCTTTTTGTAGTCAATCACAACATATTGACTACATATATTTTATGTAGGCACAAATTGGGTACAGATAACAACATGCTTCTAAGTTTTTATCTATAGTTATGTAGTAGCCAGTCTGTGACCAATTTGATATGATCACAAAATTTGTGTGGCTCTATAGTTAAACGCCTAATTTCGTGCCGTGAATTATTTTTCTAGGGAAGTTTCAAAAGGTTGTGATATGAATCTGATTATGAGAATCGCTTATAAAACCAGATAAGACAGAATATTCCGAGGAATTAGTCTCTAAGAGAGGTAGAAGGATAGATCCACGACTTCAACGAACTCACGGAGCACAAACTTTAAGTATATTAAACCTAAGACCCAATACTCGCACAATGGAACCTTTAATCGAGGGGGTGGAAATCTCAACTTGTAGAACACGCGTAGCACAAACTTTGGGTATATTAAACCCCATACCCAATACTCTCACAACAAAACTACGAATCTCATCACGAAGGCGTCACAAAAGGAGATGAATGAACCGTTTGATAAGCCAACCACATATATTACGCACCGCAGGTTGATCGCTCGAATATTACACACCGAAGATCGAAAAATTCACAAGAAACTCAAAGAAGAATCACTCTCACAAAATAAATGTTTGATTAAAAAGTTGGATATCTTCTTCAATGGAGATTACATGTATTTAAAAGGAAAAGAAACTTTTAAAAAAAGCTAAATAATAAATTGTCTTGAAAACTAAAAGAAATAAAGATAGATAGTTGAATGAGAATTCAACTGTTGGTGTTCTCTATGCCTCCAAAGTGACTCTTTATCTTCATTTTCGTCACTTGCAAATTGCTCATAAGTCTGCTGAAGTTTGTTAAGAATCCGCTTCAAGTCTGCTAAACGACTTGAATAAGGCTCAAAGTGGGCTGGACTTGATAGATATCATTCCCAACGGATTTTTGTATACTCTCCTTATCCGAAATCTCTTGAATCAGCCCATTGAGTTCATCCTTAAGCTTCTTGGCTTGAGCTCTCGTCACTAGTCCAACGGGTACATGCAACGCATCCTCTTGCTTATCCTTGTTGCTCATGATGTCCTCATCTGGTTGGAACTAAAGCTTTGTGCATTTTGTAACAAAAAAAAAATGTAATTATTGATATTAGTTTTCACATTTAGTAAATTATCAACGATATTCAAAATATATATATTATAAAATTCCAAATTAACATATGAAATAACTTGTACTGATCCATATCTATAATCAATAACACTCGTATATGTATAATCTAAATCATCAAACATAAAGTGACATATATTCTTCTGTGGGATTGGGGAGAACACAAGGACGGTAAGAGAACCACAACAAGTAGAAGAGGAAGACAACAAACCACCATGAGGGGAAATACACGCAAAACATAATTAAAAATACATATATATTTGGATCATTGATCAGTTCTTGCGAAGCACGATGAGGTATTGCATTCCGGGTTTTGCATTCTGGAGGCGAGAAATCTCTTGGCCTGCCTTGACCTCGACAAGCTCAAAGGCTTTCCTCATGACTTCGGTTCCAAAATGTGCGGAAATGAAAGCTCCATAGCAGGCTTTAAAGTAGATGGCCAATATCTTGGGGTCTAGCGGAAACTTTCCGTTAGAGTGAATGATATCCTCAAAAGCCTCGAATGTGAACTTCCCATTCTCTTCAATGATTTGCTTCAACTCGCCTTGTTCGGCAAAGTAAATTGAGGTTTTGAAAGAGTCCACCTTGTCTTGCTCGGTGACACCCTTTTTTTAATCAAAAACCAATTTTTTTTTTATAAAAAAAGATGATGTTAGTTAGTACTTATGTAATTGTAGGTAATACTTTGAAGATGAAATTATGTACCTGTTTAGCAAGATCAATAAGAGATTCTCCGATAAAATCCATTACTATTCCTATAAGGGTCTCGGACATCTTAACTCCGTCTCTTAGACACGATCCTAAAAGCAACATCAATCCCCCAGGCACGAGCTCTTCAGCTCTAGCGTCCAATAGATTCTTGGTATCGATAGAGTACTGATCAAGATACGCTTTCTTGACCGCTTGGTTAAACCCGGTGCAATGCATGTCTTTGTTCCACAAGGGAGATTGACGGTCCATGATCCCTTTGGGGATCTTGGATGTGAAATGGAATGCGTAACTCATGACTCCGATGTGAAAACTCTGCTTAGGAAGAACACGGTCGAAGAAAGAACCAGGAACCCCGACGCTATAGTATCTTCTCCCCGGAGGAAGGTTCTGGAAGAGAGTGTTGAAATCGTTGAGGCTAAAGTCGTTGAAGAGGACTTGAAACTCGATGTTATCTGTCGGGTTTTTTCCGGTTTCTCTACGGTACTTTTCTTCTACCGCATCTATTATGTTCTGGACTGCCACAAAAGTGTTAGGTCCACTAGCGCAACCGAAATCTGCTACACTAAACCGGTTCGAAATCAACTCGAGGCTGAGGTTCGTTGAGATCGCCTCGGTCATCTTGTCCTTCGCCGCTTCCAGCAACGCTCTCTGTAAAAGAGGAGATTGTTAACTAGATACATCTTAGGTATTCAGAACCTAGCTAACTAGGAATGCAAATTATTTATATTTAAACCTGATACGAGGATTGTTGGTAGTAACTCTCAGGACCTTTTCCTCCACTCATTATCAAATCTGGAGTAGTAGTCATGATATCTCTCTCTCTATTCTCACTCTTCTTTTCTTGTTAGATACTATCATGGACGGCTCTACTCTTATTTATACTAATTTTCCTTTGATGATTTGAAGACTTTAGTTAAAAGTCCTCGTCATTCTATTAAATGTTGCAACTCTTCCAGTAGAATTTTAGTGAGGCCGTGTAGGAGTACAAAACCTCATTTCTTTTTATGTTTTTGAGTTAAATCTTAAGAACAAAACCTCATTTTCTGTTTACCTTAAATGAATCAAACTACTGGGTTAATCTCGTGGGTTTTTAAATTTTGTATAGGCGAGTAAACAAGTAATGTCGTGGACGTCGGTTTGATGCCGTTAAGGGAGTAAAGCCGAATTTTAAAACACTAACAGAAAAATCTGAAGTTTGTGTTTTAAATAAGCCATGCTTTTTCTTTTATTTGTAGGGTAAAATCATAAATCCATTAAATTCCGTGATACAAACATTTATATAAAAACTTTTAAAATTGATCTCATTTTATTAAGGACAAAAAAAAACATAAATATCTCCCACGTTTACGAGTTAGAGAAGTGTGATAAATATTATGATTTCTCTATAGATATTGTCATCCTTCTTTATATAGTCATTTAAGACTTTCCAAGATATATATATATATATATATATATATATATGCTTACTATCATGTTATAACATTTTCTCCACTCTATTTTTTGTTTGATAAATATTACGATTCCTCTTTAGATTTTTTTTATTTACACCCTGTACAAATTAAAATTGGTTACCTATTGTTGAAGTATGTTCCACATAAAGAGATGAGAAATTTGGGGTGTAGTACATAAGATACATGAATCTTTCAACTCATTACCAATTAGTTTAGAGTTGTAAGTACATATTTATTAAAATAGTATCATAGTCCATGGTTCCATTTTTTTATTGTGAGCCACTCATGTACCAAATGTCCAGTTTCACAAACTTCAAGTTTTGGATGTCGAGCTCTGAGTATGAAGGGGATGTGTTAGAGTATGTCTCATATACATGAGAAATTTATGGTGTAGTATATAAGATACATAGGGCTCTCTAATCATTGTCAAATATTGGTTTTGAATTGAAAGCTTTTGTTTACTAAAACTATTTGTTGTTTTCTATATCATACATTAGAATAAAGTCTCTTTCTTTTATATTTATTTAAAAGGTATAGTCAAATATAAATTCAAATAAAAGAGGGTTATACTGTTTATGTGTTTTACATCATATTCATATGTTTGATCAATAAAGTAGTTTATAATTGTTATATAGATAAAACAGGTTACAATTTTCCGACGAAATTCCGACCATCAGAACTCGATGAATATTAATTGGATTTGGATGATGTTGAGAAAACACAAAATTTACCTTGGCCATCGATTTAGAGGCATCAGACGAAATTATGGGCTTTGTGATCCTTGATTTAATCATCGGAGTTCGCTCCATATGAAGAACACTTTTGCATGTCAATTATTGTAAATTTGATTGAACACTATATGTTTTTATGTTTTTGTTTTTTAGTTGTTGTTCTTCTTCTTGTTGAATTATACGACCCTTGGTTTTTTATTGTTATTTTTTCTTTATTCATGATTCCTCTTTCTTTTTTTTTGGTCTTTAGCCATGATTCATGAATGTAACTATGTATACACAAAGACACACAATCATATCTTTTTTTTTTTGGGGGAAAAATCACACAAAATCATATCTAAAAATTTTAAGAAGAATTCGAATAAATACTTTTCAAAGCGACCACTGATATATCTAGGTTTTGATAGTTTTTAACCATCGTTTTCATAGGAATATCTGTATTTTCTCCTTGTTTTAGAGTCTTTTAGTCCTTTATGAAGTCTTTACAGGTTTTAGGTTGAATTGAAAGAGAATTTGGAATTTTGGGACGAAAACGTGGTTTTGGAGATGCACGATCGTGCAAAAAGATCAGAAGTTTGCCATTCGTTGAATACCTTACCAATATCGGATTTCAATGAATTTTGGATACAAGATAACTCTTTGAGTTAGCTTTCATTTGGGACTGGTTTCATGTCATTATCATCGGTGGTTCAAAAGTTATGCCCAATTTACTGAAGACAGGTCAATCTGGCCAGCAGCTAAAGTAAATGCAGAGTGATCACAACACTCAGGATCGACCGATCCACATCCAGATCGACCTGTGCAGACCCAGATCGACCGATCCAGCCCAAAAAGGAGAAAATACAAAAGGAAAACTTCCTGATTTACCCCAGATTGTTCTTATCTCTTTAGGGTTCGACCAAAACATGTTTAGAAATATAAATAAGGGGTTTTACGCCATTGTTTAGGCCACTTTTTTTAATCTCTATTTCATTTTTACATTCTGTAAATTTTTCTCTGCAATTTCTGGATCTCTATAAGCTTGGGAGAAGAATCTCTGACTCTACATCTTGAGAAGATTTGAACCCTTTTGATTTCTTACTCTGTGATTATGAGGTCTTATTCATTTTTCTCTGCTTTCTTTGTATCCATGTCTGAGTAGATCCATAGTTAGGTTTTAGGGTTTTCAAAAGAATTTCATGAATCACTGAATTAGACATAGATAAAGATTTATTTATTAATATCTTCACCTATTGTTGTGTTCATTGCTTAGACTAAATTAATCACTTAGTCTCTAATTTAGGGTTTAACCTATTCTCCAAAAGCTTACAGGTTGCTTGATAGAACATTAGGTAGGCGAATTGTCCTTAGCTAACGAAAACTGATGCTAAGGCAATTCGTGAACATATTGGACTTGCTTGTTATAATGTTTTTCTAGAATTCTAAGTTCAAACGACAGTTTAAAATTTTAGGTTGCTAGACAAAGTAATTGGTGCCACGATTTTAGGTTGCTAGACAAAGTAATTCACTATGTTTTATTTTTTGTTCTCTTGTGTGTTTTAGGTGCATGCCTAGAAGGAGTCAAGGCTCTGACAACATCTTGCAATTGAGTAATCAAGAGCTAGCAAGAACAGAGCGAACAAACAGAAAAACGCAGAAAGAACAGTCAAGACTAGCCAACATGGGTGATAACTTTGACAACCAAGCACTAACTGACGCACAGGCTGCTACAGCTAATGAACTTCAGACCTTAAGACAGCAGATGCAACAATTGCTACAACAGCAACAACTACAGCAGCAACAGCGTGCCATTAGGGATGTTGACACTCCTCATGTCTTCTACTAGAACAGAGCTGCCATTTGTCCGCCAGAGATTGCTAGGCATGACTATGAGATCAAACCTCAGATGATCGGTTTGGTAAAGCAGCATCTTTTCCATGGGTTACCTGCTGAAAACTGATAGCATCATATTTTTCATGTTTTTATGCATTAGAATAAGTTAGTTTTAGCTTTTATAAATAACATTTAGTGTAGAATTAGTGTTTTTGCATGTAGTTATATGTTTTTAGGTACTTGGAGCTAAATAGGAGTAGTAGAGATGTTTATGGAGCTTACTGAAGCCTACAGGAAGACTGGTGACATTGCCTAGATCGTGCACATTCGGAGAAGAATTTCACAGAATCCGAAGAAGGTAGAATCGACCCTAATATCAACCTGTAGGGGTCGATATTGAGTCCAAAGATTTTCCAGAGAGAATTCCTGAAGGATGCATCGACCAGTCAAGCCAGGGAGCCAGAATCGACCCTAGCATCGACCCATCAAGGTCGATACTGACCTCCAAGAAAGCTGGAAAATTTCCTATGTGGCAAGATATGACTTGAGCAACCTTGTCATTTCGAGTTTTAAACCACTAGAAACAAGATAAGGACGAAATGAAGACTCCTAGAGAACCCTAATACTATATAAACACTTGTAATCTCACTAGAAAAAAGAGAGAGAACACACATACAAAAATAGATCTTGTAGCCGTCACATTTTCAGATATAATAAAGTGCTTCTTATTTAGGTCAGTACTTGTTCTTATTCTTTTGTTTATGCTTTGATTAGTGTTTTAGATTAGTTTCTTTTTTAGTTTTGTTTATTATTTTAGAAGTCAACCCTTGTCTCTGTAACCCTTAGGAGACAAGAGTGTAGATCCTTTAAACCACATTGGGTGGTGGTCAATGATGGGATCTATGTTTTAGGATTCATTACTGTACTTAACCGATATAGCTACTTTAGTGTGCACAATAATGCTGAGTATTCTCTCATGGGAGATACTCAAGAGTACAACTGAATTCAGTAGGTGTAGTTGTCTATTTAGAAGTGTTTGATGCCACGAGAGTGGATTAAACCTTCAGATCTGCAGATTAGAGAGTCATAGCTAGTGTCGAATTTGTTGTTTGATAGAATTAATTATAGATCTCGCTTTGGCCAAGTTAGATTGAATATTTTAGGAGTATTTCGCCACGAAAGTGGGTTATACTTTAGAAACAAATCTATCTCTCACTTTGTGTTCTTGAGGCAAGAGTCTAATGAAACTTAGTATTCAATGATAGGAGTATGTGAAATGCATATCCAGTTTACCACGAGAGTGGATCTGGATATAGAGTCTAGCATACCACGAGAGTGGACTAGCAAATTATGGAGGATCCCTAGAATGACAAATACAAATTATTTGGAGAAAATATGAATTCTAGACTTAGGTTTCATGATTTAGACCATCACCCATAGTTGTATATAGTTAGTTTATTATTGTTATTTACTTTATGCAATTATGTTTATGCTTAGTTTAGATTTAATTGCTTTCTTAGTTTATAGTTTATTTATTTTATTTCCTGCTTTATTATTTTCGCAATCATTTTAGATTATAACTCAGCCCCCACATTATTTTATTTCCACCTAGATTAGATCTGCATTTGCATTCTCTATGTAGTTATTCTATTTCCCTGTGGATTGACCCCGTATTACTACAATTGCATTTAACTGTGCACTTGCGGTTTTGTGGGTTAAACTCTCGAAATTAACTTCTCGAGTGAAACCTGTGAAGAGGCATAAAAACATCTGCATCAAGTTTTTGGCGTCGTTGACGGAGAAATAAGCAATAGCCATAGAGATTAGATGTAGATCTGAGACTAGATGTTTATGTTTTACTAACTTGTTTTATTTTCGAGTTTCAGGTGCATGCATTTGAGAAGTTACGGGAAAACCCTACCAACTGACCAAATTCGCGAAATCAGAGTAATCGAAAGATAAGCTAGGAAGGAAAAGAGAAGGTGACAAGAAATGGAGCAGCAACGAATTGATTTACCTGCTGAAGACATTGAGGGCATTGCCCGAGTTGAAAATGCTACTCAAGCTGAAGGTGGTGCACGTCGAGTGGCTGCACGACAACCTAGAGTCGCCCCGACTATTGGTACCATCGATGAGCCTACTTTTATGTCTAAAAAATCTGGGATTCTCGCCCCACTAGTGGCAAACAACAACATTCAAATCAAGTTAGGCTTGATTACTATGGTGCAAGGCAACAAATTTCATGGGTTGCCTATAGAGAATCCAATTGATCATCTGGATCAATTCGATAGGCTGTGTGGTATAGTGAAGATTAACGGAGTTTCAGAAGACGCTCTGAAGTTACGTCTATTCCCATTCTCGGACTGCTCGACTTCGTAATGAGATATTGAGCTATGTGCAAAAACGATCAGGAGGTTTTGGAGAAACATGGAAGCGCTTCAAAGGGTATCTATCTCAATGTCCACACCATGGATTTAGTGAAGAGTTGCTGCTGAGCACTTTTTACAGAGGACTCTTGCCCAAGAATCACGAGCTACTTGATATCGCATGCAACGGTAGTTTTTTAGGGCAAGATGCTGAGCATGGAATGACTTTGGTGGAGAATATGGTGCAAAGTGACACTAACTATGGAGGAGACTATGATCGTAGAGATCGTAGCATGGCTGACAATGGAGGTGACACAATGAAGATTGATATGAGAGCACTAAACGACAAGTTGGACAAGGTACTACAAGTAACAAGGAGATATGTTCACTTTGTTGACGAGTTGGATGCTGCAAGGGCACATGCTGACGAGGAGTCAAGAAAAGAGAATGAGTGTGAGGCGAACTTTGTCGGTAACTTTTGACAAGGTGGTTTCAAACCTAACTACCAGTACCACCCTAATCTCTCATACCGGAGCAACAATGTGGAGAATCCACAAGATCAGACGTACCCACCCATGAAGGCACCAACCCCTTCATTCAACCAAGGAGGTTTCAGACCAAGCACTCAATTCAACAAACCATCTTACGCACCACAACCGTACCGAAGACAAGGAGGAACAAATCTACAACCAAAAGAAGAGAAGTACGAAGGAATGCTTCGAAGCATTCTCGAAGGACAAACAAAAGCTTTAGCGGAGATCTCTGAAGGCTTCAAGAATGTACACAAAAGATGCAACAAACTCAACAGCAAGTTTGATGGACTCGCTTCCCGCATAAATATGTTAGAAACACAAACTGCCCAACTTGTTTCGTCCTCACAAAGACCACACGGTATGCTCCCTGGAAAACGTAAGATGAACCCTAAAGAGTATGTGAACATCATCACACTGAAAATCATTATCAGGACGGGAGAAGACTCTTCCAAAAAAAGGGAAAACAGAGAAATCGGACCTATAAATCGGCCAATCAGGATCGATATTGCGGATCCAAAACTTCCAGAGGGAAATCTCAGACAGGCACATCGACTAGTCAGGGTCGATTCTCAGGCCATCAGTCCACCAGATAGACCTATCAGGGTCGATGCACTTCTAGAACGAAGCTCCGAAAGGCCACATCAACCTATCCTGGTCCATTCTAGACTTGTCTGACGCCCCTATTGATCTAACCTAACCGATAATGCTGCTACCTCGAGCACTGGACCTTCCCATCGACCCTCAACGATGGATGGTCGTAGCATCATGCATAAATATCGTCCAATCATGATCGATCCTCATTCTGAAGACACCGAGAACACTACCTTGACAATATATCGATGATATAATCATGTACAAGGAAGCGACAAACCCGACTATGAGATTATAAGGAGTTGTAACTCGATCACGAAACAACAAAAGATAAAATTCATCAATCCGATCAATAAAGAATGCTTTGAAGAGCTAGTCAAGAGCACCTCTGAGCCATTCTCTTATTAAGACGCTTGGAAAAGGTACTATCTACAAGAGTATTTTGTGTGAACGGATGAGACGATATATGATGCTAAGAAGCTTTTCAGAGGGGTTCGATCCTTAATGAACCCTCATCTTAGTCATCCTTTACCATCCACAAGGAGCATTGATGTAGCATGGTTCTTCAAGAATATCAACAAGAAAAAGCTCCGCATGTTCAGATGACTTGTTCGATCACTACCGAAAGATTACACATTCGAGGAAGCTCTTTTCAAATACAACCTCGATCTATACTTCACATATACTAAGGAGACTATCGAGGAAATCAAAGAGCTCTACATGGATACACGACACAAGGGACCAATCACAACAGTTTTCAAAAGTGCTGACTCAAAGGTAACATGCTCTATACTTGGTCGTACTTTCAATGACGCTTTATGTGATTCTGGAGCCAGCATAAACGTCATGTCCATGGAACGAGCTAAGATGTTGGGAATCCACGAGCTTACAAAGTCAAATGTTCGGATCGGGCTTGCTAATGCTGATGCGATGCACTCGTACGGGGTGGCTGAGAATGTGATCATCTGGATTGCGAACTGTCGCATCCCTATTGACTTTCATGTAGTGGACATAAGAGGAGATGATCACACTCAACTCATCCTTGGTACACCGTTCCTAGTAACAGTTGGCGCGGTAATCGATTGGCCAAATCAGAGAATCTCATTCACATATATGAATAGAATTATGTTCTACGAAGCAACACCAACAGCAGGCACTTCACGATTACACTCAAGAAGAGAATCTCTTGGTGAAGAAATCACTAATGATACATATACTCTTGTTGGGGAGAGATCAATTCACCATACCAACTCCGATGAGAACGATTCAAGGAATCGTCGCGCAACAGTTCAGCCATTATATCCATGGTCTTCTGACCATTCCATGAGGTCGTCAAGCTCATGACGTTAAATGAGCAATTTACCTTTGTACGTACAATTTTCTTTTAGGATTTTCATTTTATTATTTTCTAGTTTTTGGTTTTTCTATTCTATGTTTTTGTTTCTTGCTTTTCAGGTGTTCTTCACCATAAAGAAAAACAAAATCAGAACTTGCACATGTGGGAGCTGCCAACCCACAACCGATAAGAGAATCACTGTAAGTTTTCGTCTTGTTTTTCCCTTTCTATCTTACATCACAACGAGGACGTTGTGAAATAAGTGGGGGAGTCCTGCGATGAAAAGAGGTAATTTTTTTCCTTGACATCTTTTGATATAAGTTTTACCATAAGTTTTTCGCATTTTGAGAGATTATTACACTCTTTTCCTCGTTCATAGGTTCAATAACATGTGAAAAGGTTTTTAATGAGGTAGCATTTGAACTTGTTAATTATGTTATGTTTGGATTATGTGTGGATAGTGTTTGATCTTTACTAGGAAACGTGAAAACCCCATGAGTGAATCAACAAATCCCAAAAGGATCATTCCTTCGAAGATTTTGGCAAATCAGAATTAAATTCTCACCGTAATGAACCTTAAAACTTTTGATCTGGGGTTGAGATGTATGAGACATGATACCTCTATGAGAACCTGCAAGACACGTCTATGTGAGTACATCTCCCCTCTTCCAGTAGGTGTAGTTGTCTATTTAGTGTTTGATGCCACGAGAGTGGATTAAACCTTCAAATTTGTATACTAGAGAGTCATAGCTAGTGTTGAATTTGTTGTTTGATAGAATTAATTATAGATATGGCTTTGGTCAAGTTAGATTGAATATTTTATGAGTATTTCGTCACGAGAGTGGGTTCTACTTTAGAGACAAATTTATCTCTCACTTTATGTTCTTGAGGCGAGAGTCTAATGACACTTAGTATTCGATGATGGGATTATGTGAAATGCATATCCAATTTACCATGAGAGTGGATCTGGATATAGAGTCTAGCATACCACGAGAGTGGACTAGCAAATTATGGAGGATCCCTAAAATGACAAATACAAATCATTTGGAGAAAATATGAATTCTAGACTTAGGTTTCCTGATTTAGACCATCACCCATAGTTGTATATAGTTTATTTCCTGTTTTATTATTTTCGCAATCATTTTAGATTAGAACTCAACCCCCACTTTATTTTATTTCCACCTAGATTAGATCTGCATTTGCATTCTCTAAGTAGTTATTCTATTTTCCTGTGGATCGACCCCGTAT
The DNA here is from genome assembly GCA_018361395.1 of Boechera stricta. Taxonomy (NCBI): domain Eukaryota; kingdom Viridiplantae; phylum Streptophyta; class Magnoliopsida; order Brassicales; family Brassicaceae; genus Boechera; species Boechera stricta. The sequence continues at coordinate 17,897,139 of CM031539.1, read as the reverse complement.
TACTACAATTGCATTTAATTGTGCACTTGCGGTTTTGTAGGTTAAACTCTCGAGATTAACTTCTCGGGTGAAACCTATGAAAAGGCATAAAAACCTCTGCATTAAAAACCCAATGGACCACATAGAGAACTTTGAGAAAATCTGCAGTAGTACAAAGTCTAATGGGATACTTGCTGATTACCTCTAGTGCAAGATGTTCCCTTTCTCTCTATCAGACAAACAATCAAGATGGCTTTAATCACTACCTGTAGGGTCATTGAGGTCTTGGGCTGAATGCATAGCTGCTTTCATTGACCATTTCTACACCAAGTCCAAGACAACTTCTCTAAGGAACATGATCACTGCTTTTGGGCAACATTCAGGAGAGTTTTTCTGTGAAGCTTGGGAGAGATTTAAAGAATACCGCAGAGATTGTCCTCACCATGGGTATTCAGATGAGCAGATTCTAAGCATTTTCTATGGTGGAGTTAACTGGACTACAAAAATGCTCTCAATGCTGCTAGCGATGGAAACTTCATGACTAAGACCGTTGTAGAGGCATATCAGTTGATAGAGAACATGGCTGCAAGTTCTATCACCCGTTGTGCAGAGTATGATCGCTGCAACAAGATCAGTAGTGTTGAATGCAAAAGTGAGTCTGCTGATGAAAGCAAATCAAATGAGTGTTCAGCTTTGTGAAGATGGTACAGAGGCCATTCGCTGTGAAAAAAGCACTGAGGAGCTGCATGAGATTAATTATGTGAATGGACATGGTTTCGTGCAAAACAGGAGTTTTAACCAGAATTACATAAGCCACCCAAATCTGTCTTACATAAGCACGAACGTTGAGAATCCTCACGATCAGATCTATCCACAGCAGAAATAAACGTTCGTGCAAAATTCGAGCGTCATAGGTACTTCTCAGGGTTTCACAGGACAGACAAGTGTGCAAAATCCGGGCCAAAATCAGTTTCAGAGTTGCTTTCACCAGAGTCAACCATTCAACAACTTCCAGACACCTGCAAGCTTAGCGAATGGTTTTCAGGATGTTCTCAAAACACTTATGCAGCAGCTTTTGTTTCAGCAACAAAAATCAACCAATGAGATCAATGCAAAAGTGGACAGTATATACAACGATCTCAACAAGTATAAGGCTGTTTCTACTCACATAAAACTGCTTGATACTCAGATTGCTCAGACTGCAAAAACAGTTAAGAGACAACAAGGTGTTCTTCCAGCGAAGGGTGAACAGAATCCATGGTCTGGAGATGGTTCTGGTAGCTCACGAGCTAATGTGCATTATGTTGGAGATGAAGAACGAGCTGCTTTTGAGAACAAGTTTGGGGACATGCTACAACAGATCCTAGATGGACAAAGCAAGTACTCTCATGAGATATCTGATCTTACTTGAAAGTTTGAATGCTTAAGGTGTGAGTTTCAACACGTGCAGTATATCCAGATCGATCAGAATCTTCGAAAACAGTTTTGTCCAGCTCAACTACGAAATCTCGTCAGCAGCCAGATCGACCGATCAAGGGGGAATCAATCGATCTTACGCAGCAGCAAATGGCGAGCAGTTCTTAGATCGATCGATCTGCTGTGGATCGATCGATCCAATCTTCAGCTCTAGGAAAGAAACCTGTACCCGTGAGTCTTCCTCCATATGTTCCAAAATTCCATATCCCTGTGCAGTTAAGCCTCTTCCATTCAAGCTTCTGCCAAAGTTTGCAGATCTAGGGAAGTTTGTGGTCCCCTGTTCTATTAATGGGATAGCTTTTGAGGATTCTTTGTGCGATTCAGGTTCTACAGTGAACATCATGTCTATGGATATCGCACGACGTTTAGGGATTAGGGATATTCAGCCTTCTAACATGACCCTCAAGTTTGCTAATGCAATAATTTCATCATCACGAGGATGCATATGTGACCACTAGGAACGAATTGACAAATGTTTGATGCCATGTGATTTTCAGGTAGTTACAATGAGTGACGGAGCCTACATGCCTTTGATCCTGGGAAGACCGTTCCTCGCCACAACAGGAGCACTTGTCGACTTGCCTAACAAGCCAGTGTGCCTTTCAACAATTGACAAAGGTGTTTTTTATAATGTTGGGCTGTCAGAGATTAGCACGCAGAGTGGATCTTTTGTCACTTTAACATCTCTGAAGCGTGTAAATGACACCATGGAGTACAGGGTAAAGAGCAAAGGTATGTCTAAACTTTTCTTTCAGGTGAAAGTTATCATCACCCCAGAACTCAAAGTTAGAGGTCAAGCAGCAATTGACGAGATGATGGGAAAGATCCTCTGTCTTAGACCACACCCACCCCATTACATCACGCCTAAACAACACTCATGTCAAGCTAATGACTTTAAACAAGTGCTTCATGGGGGACAACCCATTGGTACGTGTCTTTCTTTTCGTTTTATTTTCTTAATTTTCTGACAATCTACTTTTAGATTTCAGGTGAAACAAAAACAAGCATCAACATTTCTTAAATGAACCTATCCATAAGGCCTTGGTAGGTCCTTAATCCATTATTTTCTGTTCATTTTATCTATGCGTGCTCTCCTTCAGGATTATTTCCACACCAAGAGGGTGTGAATTAAGTCTCGGGAAGGGTACTTCGTATGACTAATGATGTTTCTCTGTTTTATTTCTTTGTTTTTTAGTCATTTGTTTTTGTGTTTTTATTGCGTCAGTTTTGCTATTGTTGCACTCTTTATCCCTGAAAAAGTTTTTAATGAGACATCAATTGCGTCAGTTTGAGTCGTTTTATTGAGTCAAAATCTGTTGAAACTATGAACTTTTCTTGGAACTAACCTCATTTTACTGACACTTGATGAACCATTGCCATAACAGTTGATTGCAGTTTTTACTAGGTAGAATGGTATAGGTGGATCAATCAAACTGAGATGGTTTGAATTTCTGGGGTTTTTGAAAAATCCAGCTGCACCAACCGAACTTTAACTTCTCATCTTGGGGCTTGGTATACATCGAACACGACTCTTTTCAAGATAAGCATGCTGCAATCTCTCTCTATGTAATGATCTTAAGATCTTAGTTTATGAACAACAGCTTGAGTTCCTTTAAAAGAACTATGACGGCAAACCTCACATACACGTCTCCTCACAAAGAACACGATAGTGAGTTCACACACGCGTCTCCTCACAAGGAACATGATAGTGATTAGCTCCGATTCTTGAGTCCAAGATAGGGTTGTTCAAGAGTGATTTCACATACGCATCTCCTCACAAGGAACATGATAATGACAAACTCTGGTTCATCAATTGATATATATGCTAAAAAAAAGAAGAGAGAGGTTGCATATGCTTGGAAGAGAAAGAGTCCACATGTTCTTTGATCGATACTCCCTTGATGAGACCACACGCCTAATAAATTATAGATTAATGGAGATTTTAGATTTTTCTAAGGAGTTTAAGCTATATCAGGGAGATTGCTAAGCTTATGATTTATACTGACGTATTTTCTAATTTTGGCTTTGTGGTATGTGGATTCAAAAGTGTTGGTTGATGAGGCATTCTGAGATATGGTGAGTTTCTGTTTCCAAACCTCGACCCTTTCCTCTATAGTTTGCTTAAGGACAAGCAAAAGACTAAGTGTAGGGGAGTTGATATATCTAGGTTTTGATGGTTTTTAACCATCGTTTTCATAGGATTATCTGTGTTTTTTCCTTTTTCTAGAGTCTTTTAGTCCTTTATGAAGTCTTTACAGGTTTTAGGTTGAATTGGAAGAGAATTTGGAATTTTGGGTCGAAAACGCCGTTTTGGAGATGCAGGATCGTACAGAAGGGTCAGAAAGTTTCCATTTGTTGAACACCTTCCCAATGTCGGATTTCAATGAATTTTGGATACAAGATAGCTCTTTGCGTTAGCTTTCATTTGGGACTAGTTTCATGTCATTATCATCAGTGGTTCAAACGTTATGCCCGTTTTACTAAAGATAGGTTAATCTGGCCAGCAGCTAAAGCAGATGCAGAGTGAGACCTCAGATCGATCGATCCACCTTTGCGTTCAACTTTCATATCGACCACGACACTCAGGATCGACCGATCCATATCCAGGTCGACCTGCAGATCGATCTGTGCAGACCCAAACCCATTGTTTAGGCCACACATTTATCTTTATTCTTTTTTTACATTCTATTACTTTTTCTCTGCAATATATGGATCTCTGTAAGCTTGGCAGTAGAATCTCTGACTCTACATCTTGATTCTTGAATTACAACCGTTAGTTTTATTTTCTTGTTTACTCTACAACCAATCTTTTTATTTTATCTTAGCTTCTCAATCATTCTTTGTAGTCTGTAGTGTAGCAATTGATTCTTGTGGATTCGATCACTAAGTACTACAACGTGCTAGGGTATTTGCATAGATCTGAGTGAAAACTTTAACTATCAACCACACAATAAAAATATCAACACTTAAATGCAAATAAAGAATGCCATTTAAGAAGAATTCGAATAAATAATGCCAAAAAAACTTAAAAGATGTCAAATCATACAATACATAGAATAAACATAGTTTAATCTGAATCCAACGAATATTCTAAATTTGCGGAATCGCTTGATTCTTCAAACTCATCTTCGTGTTCTTCATCACCGTCATTTTCCAAAACTTCGTCTATTTTGATGTTTTCAACATCAATTAGAGGAATGGCTGTAGCGGATTATTCAATTTGAATACTTAAGAGTATCTCTGTTTGTTGGAGCGGCTCTATTCCAGATTCGGTAACCCCATCAACCCTACCACGTGAATTAATCTGATGCGTCGTAATCCATGGTTCATGTCGAGTTATAACCCTTGGATATGGTATGTAGCAGATCTGGAATGTTTGAGATGCCAATATGAAAGGATCATACTTTTGGAACTTCCGTAAAGTGTTTACTTCTGTCACACCAAACTTGGTAACTCGCACACCTCTCCCAACAGTGAGATCGTACCAATCACACTTGCGATCCATGTATACTTAATCTCTAAAATATCTGTTATTTCCCCGAAATACTCCATCGCTTCTATACGAACAAGTACATGTAGCTTACTGTCTTCCGGTTTACCATTCCAGAACGTTTTCTGAAAACATAACCTCGAGTACAATACATGGGTGATGACATTGCTCTCGATAATGGACCTCCAACCAATTCTTCGGATAATGTTCGTTCCCATTTCCGCCAAATTGGATCTATATAAATAAAAAATACCATAAATTAGCCATTATTATATTTTATATTTAAACACTTGCATGTATTTGTATATTATTAAAAAACTTACATAGTATTTCAGCCAACTCGTGAATTGTGTTTGTTTCATATCCTCTATTTGTGCTTCTGTCATATTTGGATATGCTCTTGTCACTTGTTCAACAAAAATACTGGAAACAAATGAATTATATTAGATAAAAGTATAAACTAAAATGTTATAAATTATAGTAATATAAATATTTATGCTTACTTCTCAAACGGCAAGAAATCTTCACAATTTTTGAGGATGTAAGTGTGAATATGATTGAACTCCTTGTCTGGAAGCCAAACTTTTTTTAACTTTCCACTAAGCCTCCCAATTTGAGAAAACATAAATGGGACGTAAGTATGGTAAAAAAAACTTTTCATCCCCATCATTGTATCTACTTGGTTTCCTTGCTTTCATTTGAATGGTTGGTCCAAAATAGTAGGATGAGAAGTTTGAAGTTTCTTCGTTAATACTCTGTGCAACAATAGATCCCTCAACGCTGCTTAAATTCTTCACCTTCTTTTCAAATGGAATATGAATCGCTCAAATTAATACATCCACCTATATTGTACAGGTCTACCAAGTGCAACTTCTCACGGTAAATGAACAGGTAAATGCTCCATAACATAAAAAAATGCTGGTGGAAACAATTTTTCCAAATTGCAAATAATGACCGGGATATTTTGGTCTAGCATACGAATCCCTTCGTATGTTAAAGATCTTGAACATATATCCCTAAAAAAGAGCCCTAAACCTGCACACAATATTTAAAGATATCATTAAATATTAAACAAAAATAGAAATCAATATTATAGTTGAATAGCTTGCAACATTTAAAATACATATAATTCCTTCATGGACCACACTTGGTAAAAGCTGAGCGAATGCGAAAAGTAGTAAACGTTGCATGAAGACATGACAATCATGACTATTCATCCCTGCTAAACGTCCACTATGGTCATCAACACAATATGCTAGATTTGCCTCATATCCATCTGGAAACTTAACTAAATCGATTATCCACTAGAAGAAGCCAGTGTTTTTAGTTGCATCTAATCTCTGAATAGGAATAGGAACCACCCCATCACCAAGCAAATGTAGATCCACATGAGAACAAATTTCTGGCAAATCCATTCCTGCTTTAACTTTATCTTTGGTCTTCCCCTGCATATTCAACAGGGTGTTTATGATGTTCTCGAAGAAATTCTTCTTAATGTGTATTACATCAAGATTGTGGTGGAGTATATGGTCTTTCCAATAAGATAAGTCCCAGAAGATATTCTTTGATGCCAATTATGCTGATCTCCATATCCATCCATCTACAATGACCATTACCACCAATGTCTACAGTACGATCGACATCCAAATCTCTAAACTGATGAAGTATGTTACGTTGTCTATCGTACGGGGTGGATCATCTCGGACTATCTTGTTCTTTCGGAAAAATGTCTTAATCTGTTGATATGAATGATTATGGCTTAAGAATCAACGGTGGAAGTCGAACCAACATGATTTCTGACCATACTTTAATTGGAATGCATCTGTATTGTCTGCACAATAAGGACATGATAACTGCCATGCGTTGTCCAACCTGAAAACATTCCATACGCCGGAAAGTCACTTATAGTACACAACAAAACAACATGTATCTTGAAATTGTTTTTAGTGGAGACATCGTAAACATCAACTCCTTTGTGCCATAACATTTGTAGCTCTACAATCATCAGCTGTAAAGAAACATCAAGAGATTATCGTGGGTGTTTTGGACCTAACGGTTACACGAAACGTTACATACCCTTATTATACTAACTGTGTTATATAATAATCTAATATGTATTTTATGATTTTTATACTTTATACGAACATACGTTAAATTCCAATAAATAATAGCTTTAATTGTTCAAATAGGGTCTTTGAGTATGACCATGGCATCACTTAATCCGTTAAGCTCAAATAGTTTAATCATCGCAACAACCTAAAATATTTCAATCATAAATTATTTATGTCAATGGTCTTTAATTTTTTAAAACATTTATAAATAAACAATAATTTATCTGCTCTATTTTACCCCTGTTACATGTTCCATTGAGGATTTGGTTAAGAGCCGTCATAATTTCACAATATTCGGGAATTTGCATAACTCGGCCTACGAATATATTGTTTAGTTAATTTAGTGTCAAATCATATCATTATAACTTAACAAGTTTAACTAATTTGTTAAGTTTTACCTTTTTTGCGGATGTTGTTTATAGTCAACCATAATTCCTCTGTAAAATCATCATCGCCGCGCCCTTCCTCTCCAAGGACTCCATGTATGACCATTTGTGTAGAAAGAAACATTTCCTTCTACAATTGTAGAAGAATGTTTGGCCTTCTTTTGTTTTATGGCAACATGTATTGGTCTAGCTGGTCCAACACTAACGAACCACTACTCCCAGAACCGTCACCTTCCTCTTTTCTCAGTTCATCACCCATTGAGACATGATATAAGATTTTTTGTTTTTAGTAAATTGTTTTGTGTTTTCTATATGTTTTGTAATCAAGAGGAAGATGCTTGTTTATATAGAAATTACGGTGTTCAGAATTTCGTCGGAAAATATTTGAATTCTGAAGTAGTTTTCTGACAAAATTCCTACACCGTCTTTCCGACGAATTTCCGATCAATGCGGTCGAAAATTTGTCAGAAAATTACGTTTTTTCTTCGGGAAATTTTCATAAAAGATTCAAATATTTTCCAACAATTCTCCGACTAATTTCCCGACCGTTTACCGACCACTATATTTAGTCGGAAAATTTTTCTGAAATTCGACGATTTTGTCCAACTACTTTCCGACGACTTCATCGTTGGTCGGAAATTTCAAATAAATTCCGACTAATTCTTGACCAACAAGTCGGTCGTCGAAAATCGGTCGGAAGTTACTCGGACTATCGTCGGAATTTGTCCGATAACCTCGCCGGTCGGAAATATCGGTCGGAAATGGCGCTGGTTTCTTGTAGTGAGCTATTATGTTTGTTGTATACAAATATAATTTATATATGAAATAAAAAATTTCTTTCATAATTCTTGTATATATAAGATATTCTTTTATATTTTTGGGTATGGATTCATTTTTAATTTTTATATTTCATATCATATCTTAATGTACAAAAGATTTAGAAAATATATTCTTATAGTAAAATTCTATGATTTTCTATATATATATATATATATATATATAACTTTGCAAGGCTTTAGCATTGTTGCAATGTTAATGTTGGATAACAATATATACATATCACATTTCCATAATTTCATCAATTAATAACAAAATAAGAAGACTAATTGAGTAATTGTGAACATACACATTGTTAGACGTGTATTGTAATATGTGCCATTAGGGCATGGCAAGAGGTTGACTTATATAGTGATATTAGTAGTGTGTATTCACGCTTAATACAATGTATTTAAGAATGATGCATTTTATTGTTGTTGGCTGCCGAAATGATCCAGATACACTGACTCTCCTCTATGTGTGTTTTCTAGTATCTTTTGGAATCTAACCGTTGGAGAGGAGTGGAGAATCTATGGTACAAGTGCCCTTTGCAGTGTCCTTTTTATTTTAGAAAACCAATGTTTTATGAGTTCTTACATTTTCTGTTGAATGCTCAGATATCAAAATTTTCTTTAATTATTATTTTGTTAAACTCTGAAAAACTGAATTAACGAATGACGATCCAAAAAAAGAACATAAACCAATCCAACATAAAACAGAACAATAAAGAGCAAAACCAAGTTACACAAAGGTAATTAGAGCTTCTGAGGCCAAATTCTCCTTCAGCCAATTTGGAGAACCTGTCGCCACATAAGATTGACATCTGCCATATGTTTGTGTTATGTTGTTCTGAACACCATTCCCATTAGCCAATGTTCTTTAAGGCACAATTTACGTCTTCACATACCCCACGATAAGGAGGCCACTCTCTTGGAGATATTACAGCCGAGATTATGTCTTCAGCATCCGAGGAGAACACAATCTTCGTAATGTTATGGCTAGCTATACTCTCAATAGCCCATATATTACTTCTTGATTTCACATCTAAAAGACTTTCAATGAAACGGAAAGCTCGGATATCGATATTATTTTATCTTGTTGTATATTGAGTACCATTTTTTTTAAATTAATAAATGCATAAATTATGAAAATGTCGTCTGTAATGGTAAAGCTTAGTTTAAGCTAAACCAACAGAATCGGACATAAGATATCTGGGGCCCATATAAACTAATAAAAGTAGCATCCTAATTTTTATAGTATGAAAAATTAAACCTGAAAGGTAAACACAAACAAAAAAGTAATAAACATACACATAAAATCAAGGGAAATTGGAATAAAAACTAGAATTTTTATTAAAAACTTAAAGTAATAGTTATTATAAAATAAATTTGAAACTATTTACTTGGAAGTGGCACTAATTATGTTTTGTTTTTCATTATTGATGATTCTCATTTGGGCGATATTGGAGTGTTCAGACGAGATACACGACCATATAGGCTTGTTATGTGCTCATTTACTGTTATTTGTGAAAGTACCCTATTATGTTCACGAATATTTTGACATGTGTTTTAAATTGTCATTTTAAATGCCATGGTACATTTTAATCAACAATTCTGTACTGATTCAATTTGTCATATACCACAAATTTAAGTAGTAATAGCCAAATGCCTACATACATATGGTATTGGTGGAGCATCGTCTGGGCATAGGTGAGCTACACCTATGATGCACACGAGGTGTCTTTTAAAATCTCTAGTCGAAGTTGACAACCTTTTGATTTGAATAGAAGATATAAAAATGATAAATATTGTGAAATCGTGAAAATGAAATTTTGTATAAATCGTGAAAATGAAAATGAAATTCCTAGCATTCACTACAAGAAATAGGCTGATTTGCGAGGACAGTATTCCTCTAAAATCTGCTACCATCAATAGCGATTTTAGCGAGAAACTTCGTTTCACCATTTAAGTTAGTGTTCATTCTCGATAAATGTCGATAATATCGAGGAAATAGCAACTAAAAATTTGCAGGAATATGCGAGGAACTTTTTGAGGAATTAGAAAGGCAAATTTTGAGAGGAATTAGCGAAGGATATTATTTTGGAAATAGCGAGGATATTATTTTCGAGGAATTAGCGAGGAAAATATTTTCGAGGAAATAGCGAGGATATTATTTTCGAGGAATTAGCGAGGAAAATATTTTCTAGGAATTAGCGAGGAAAATATTTGTGAGGAAGTAGCGAGGAAACACGGAAAATAATATTTTAAATATTTTAAAAATAATGTTTTAATTTTGTTGTTTAATTAAATTAAACAAAACAAAAAATATTGAATAAAAACGAAATTATAATTCTAAATTGATCATATAAACCAAATTAAAAGTCAAAGTACAATTAAAAACATTAAGTCTAAACATTAAACGAAGTAGAAATATAAAGATCATTAGTTCGCGGGAGGAGGGGGAAAGTGCTGACTCACAATACCACTCAGATACTCCAAAGATGACTTGAGTTGCGCCATCTCTGCATCCTTCTGTGCCAATTTTTCGTTCACAAGTTGCATCTCTACATCCTTCTGCGCCAATCTCTCGTTCACAAGCCGTTCAACCATTTCGGGAACCTGATCGACATATGAAGAAGAGCTCCCAGCGTAGTACTGCGAGTCAAGAACTCTGCCTAAACCGTAAGGACGTCCCTTTTTAGTTTTCGGCATTTCCTGCATGGAGATAAAATAAAGTTATATTTGGAAAAATTTATATGAATGAAGAAATACTAATCTACAAAAGTCTTACTAACCTCAAGGACGAGACGGTTAATCTCATGTGGGGGCAGGTCAACAGAACATGAACCTGCGACACTCTCACCCTCAGAAAGTTGGGTTAACAGCTCAGACTTCTTCACCTCGACATTCTCGATAATCTCTGAAATCCGTTTGTCTTGGATTTGACCGGTTTTCTTATTGGTGTGACTCAATGTCGTTTCTGACTCGAGTTAGACCAATCTCATTACTTCCACATTTTTTTTTTTGCATGGGACTAAAACGGAGATTGTACAACCTTGTATGATCCTTTATATTATTCTTAATAATATTTACATATTATCAAAAAAAAAAAAATTGTATAGGAGCACTTATCCAAACTGAAATTACATATGGAATAACCAACCTTTTACGTTTCGTATCATTTATTAACAACACTTGCATATGTTGATATGTATAAGCTTAATCATAAACCATGAACAAACATTTACTCATTTGTATACAAAGACGCTAAGAAAACATCAACAACAAGATGACGACAAAACACTAAGAGGAAAGAAGAAAAGCAACAATGCATGGAGGAAACACATATTCACAATATATTTGGATCATCAGTCAGTTCTTGCGAAGTACAATGAGGTACTGCATTCCAGGTTTGCATTCTGGATGCGAGAAAAGTGTTGGTGTGCCTTGGCCTCGACGAGTTCAAAGGCTTTCCTCATAGCGTCGGCTCCAAAATGTGCGGATAGGATAGCTCCAAAGGCAGCCTTAGAGGAGGCAGCAAAGATCTTGGGGTCTGAAGACTCCCCGTTTGGCTGAAAAATATCCTCGAAAGCCTCAATTGTGAACTTCTGGTTCTCCTCTATGATTTGCCTCAACTCACTTTCCTCTGCAATGTAGAGTGTGATGTTGAAAGAGTCCACCTTGTCTTGATCAATGACACCCTTTGTTAATTAAAAAAAAAAAGATTAAAGAAGATAATGTTCGTTATGTGATTGTAGATAGTTTGTTAAGATTAAGAAACAAAAAAAAAAATATATACATATACCTGCTGAGCAAGATCATTTAAAGAAGCTCCGATTAAATCCAGGACAATTCCTCTATAGGTTTCCGACATCTTGATACCGTCTCTTAGACATGATCCTAAAAGCAACATCAATCCCCCGGGCACAAGCTCTTCAGCTCGAGCATCCAATATATTCTTGGAGTCGACCGAGTACTGATACGCTTTCTTCACCTTATTGTTGAAGCCGGTGCAATGCACTTCTCTGTTCCACAGGGGAGAGTCGCGGTCCGAGATCCTGTTAATATATAAACCTGATACGAGGAATGCTGCTTGTAACTCTCAGTACCTTCTCCTCCAACCATGACCCATTCTGGAGTAGGAGACATTATCTCTCTTCTTCTCACTTTTATTTCTTGTTTGATACTTTAGTTTGTGATGAGAACTGTGATAATCTCTATGCTTGTTTATATACTAAATATCCGTTGGTGAGAATGATTTGTTTCAAGTAGAATTATAGTGCGTGAAAATTGAATAATCAGGTGCCTTGGACCTTAAACTAGTTTTTTAACTTGAAATTGAAATGACGGAACGAAGAAAGGGAAACATATGAAAACGTTCAAAGTATCCAAAGTTGGTGGTGTAAAAGGGGGAAGATAGTTTGAGGCTTGAATAACTTGGGTTTCTATGGTTGACTCTTTTCTTTTGTCTTTCGTCTTCTTTATTTCTTTACTTATGTCTTTTACATGTATAAATATTATTTGTCATTTTAAACAAAACAAATCTAATCAATATCTTGTCTTTTTGATGAAAAAAAGATAAAACTCTTTTTGATGAAAAAAGATAAAACTCTTTTTGATGAAAAAAGATAAAACTGAATGTTAAATTTTGTTTTAAAGATGAAGGATAAAAAAAGGATAGATGTATGTAATTTAACATTTCTCAATATTGGAAATTATTAAATATTAACAAATATATATACTTAATTTCTTGAGGACTAAATATTAACAAATATATATACTATATTTCTTGAGGTTCCGAAATCTTTTTTTTATATATGTGTCACATGGAGAACAACTCTATTTTTGCTTCTAATTTCAAAGTTGTACCATCAAAAAATATTATTTGAATATTTTTACGGTGGTTAGCTAAAACAACCTATATTTTTAAACATTATTACTAAAACGACCTTAATATTTGGATATTACTGAAACAACCTAATTCTGTTTTAAATGGCCGTTTTACCCTCAATTCGTTTGGTGACAAAAAACGTAATTATGAAAATGCCATAAATGAATTTCTGCCAATTATGGTAGACTTACGCGGATAAGTCTACCGTAGTTACGGTAGAGTTTAATTGGAAGACATGGTAGACTTACGTTTTTATGTTACGGTAGATATTATTTTCTATGTAATGGTAGACTTATATGTTGTTTAACAGTCGATTTTATAATCAGCGTTGACTTGTTGACTTTTTTTTGGTAGACTTAAGATTTTCTGGTAGACCTAAGTGACTTTGATGGTAGATTTTGTAACCCGTGGTAGATTTATCTCGTTATTTATGGTAGACTTAATGGTCAGTTAGTTATGGTAGACTTTTGCCTCACACGGTAGATTTATTATGTTTTGGTAGACTTTGTTCACATAGTGGAAGACTTAATTTGGTAGATTTCCAGAATTTTGGTAGACTTTATATTCCTGATGGGGTAGATTTTAGTTTGTATTACGGTAGACTTGGATACCTCCCCATGGTGGTAGAGTTTATTTAACAATTACGGTAGACTTTATTCGTTATAACAGGACGAAAAGTCCGTTTTGTCCTAACCGAACTAGGGTATCCTTGTGTCTTTGGGTGGCCGCTGTAGTCTTTGTTGATACAGTGGCCAAAATTTCTTTTCTCCGGTTCTTCCAAATTTTGTTCTTTCTATTTTTGGAAATTTTGTTGATTCTCTTTCCTATATCCGAAATCTACCGTTCGTTCTCCGAAATTTTGTTCGATCTCCGAAATTTTGTTCGTTCTCTTCTTCATGGAGCAAATTATCTTAGTCTGTGGTAGTTGGAGAAGCAAAAAAAATCGGTGGATTTTCAGTGTTGACAACACAAGAGGGTGTAAACTAGTTGGAGTTGATCGCGATACTACCTATGTCAATTTGGTTGGTCTGGTTTATGATGAATTTGGCTTGGATCATCGGAATATTGAGCTGAAATTGAGCTATATGTCGAAGGAGTTTCCCAAATTTGCCGGAAGACACACCGCCAGTTTCGTTGTAATTGGAAGGTTTTTGATGAGACATGCACAATGCGTCTCTTTGTGGAGCTTACAGAGAAAAGAGGAGCAAGTCAACAAATCAAAGAAGAAAAAGATACTAAGAAGAAAGGGGAACAAGTCAACGAAGAAAAAGTGGAAGAAGATGATGAATACAGATTTGATTACTGCGATGACACGGATGGGGCAAGCTCTGATGATGACTACGGTATGGGTAAAAAGTTTATGGATGAGGATGATGAGAAACATATTCTCCCACCCAAAAAAAGGAAATTAGCAAAGGAAAATGAGTTTCGCCAATTGGAATTGTCTTCAGTAGAGCTATATGTTGGGCAGATTTACGCCATAAAGGAAGAGTTGGAGTTGAAATTGAAGATTATTTCAGTTATACAAAAATTTGACTTCGACGTGGACCATACAACGCTAGATTTGTATACGGTAAAGTGTTGGGTAAAAGGATGTACATGGAGGGTTAGGGCTACGACCGTTGGAGATAGTCCTCAGTTTCATATTACGGTTTATGTTCCGGAGCATACATGTTACGTGGAGGCGTTAGCCGATGTCAGCTACTTGAGATACTTGGACGCCTATATGCAGATTTTGTAGGTTCTGTTGGTCCCCAATCTTGTCGCTGATGCTCTGACAAAACGATACGGACTAAGGGTTGGGTACTGGAAGGCACATCGTACACTAAAGTTTGCGCGTGAATTAATAATGGGAAGTTCAGAATATGGATATGAAGAACTACCAAGTTACTTATACATGATTAGGCGTGCTAATCTTGAAACAGTTATTAAGCTTGATGTTGACCAAGATGACATGTTTAAGTTTCTTTTCATTGCATTTGGAGCAAGCATAGAAGGGTTTATCTACATGAGGAAAGTTATTGTTGTTGATGGTACGTTTTGCATGGAAAATACAAAGGTACACTATTTGTCGCAACCACCCAAGATGAAAATTTCAATATATTCCCAATAGTCTTTGCTGTCATTGATACTGAGAATGATGAGTCTTGGGAGTGGTTCATTACACAACTACAACGTGTTATCCCCGATAACGAAAGCCTTGCCATTATTTCTGATAGGCATAGGTCAATATCAAGAGTGATAGGTAAGGTATACCCACTGTCATCTCGCGGTATATGCACATATCATTTGCATAAGACATCTTGCTGAAATTCAAAGGAAAATCATGTTTTCGACTAGTAAAGAAAGCCGCTACTGCATATACTGTTTCAGAGTTCAATGCCTTGTTAGTGCAGATTCAAAGTGTACATCCTGCCCTTCATGATTATTTGGTTCGCGCAGATGTACGTTTGTGGAGTCGTGCTCACTTTCCCGGGAATAAGTACAATTTTACAACCTCCAACATAGTAGAATCGATCAATAAAGTATTATCCGAGCAAAAGGTGAGCCAATTGTCCCACTTCTCGAAGCAATAAGGTCGATGTTAACAAGATGGTTCGCAAAGAGGAGGAAAAAAGCAACCCGAGTTAGCACAGTGCTTACAGAAGTAGTTGAAAAACTTCTCCAGGTTAGTAACGGTAGACTTAGTTCATGTCATGGTAGACTTAGTTCATGTCATGGTAGACTTAGTTCAAGTAATGGTAGACTTAGTTCATATCATGGTAGACTTAGTTCAAGTAATGGTAGACTTAGTTCATGTCATGGTAGACTTAGTTCATGTCATGGTAGCTTTTAGTTAATCTGATGATATGCTAATATACTTATGTAGATTTTTCCTTAATGGGATGGTTAATTTTTACACTTGAATCAGGTTAGAGTCGAGAATGCAAAACAATTTGGTATACAAGAGATAGATACGCATCACTCAGAAGTGTCAAGCGGATCATCCTTGCACATTGTTAACTTGACAGAGAAAACATGTACTTGCCGTATGTGGAATTTGGATAAAATTCTTTGTGTACATGCCATAGCAGCTACGGAGACATGTAAGATTTCACGTATTTCCCTTTGCCACTCGTACTATCACAATAACAATTTGTCCTATGCATACAATATGAGTGTAATGCCAAGAGATGCTGCGTTTCCTATACCGGATGAAATGGCTTTGAAAGTTTGCAAGCCTCCTTGTGTTGATGAGCGCCAAAGGGCAGGTCGACCAAAGAAATCAAGAATTAAAGCTGCAATTGAGATTGTTACGACAAAAAAACGTCCGAGAAAAGAACATTTGTGTTYAAAATGCAATCAAGCAGGTCACAATAGTAGAACATGTGTTGTTTAATCATATGATTTTGTATTTCGAACTAGACTTTCATCCAAATAAACTTCTTGTCTTTCATTCTTGTTTGTTAATGTATGTATACTTCTTGTGTATCCTTGTTGTTTGTTATTGTATCGCTTTGTTKTCGGATTGCAATTAATTCTTCAATACGAGCCGAGACACAAACTTARATTCTTAGGGTTTAAGGTTTAGGGTTAAGGGTTTAGATATACAGAAACCAATATTTACCACAAKCATAATCCTTCACAAACAGAACAAAACAACCACAACCATCCACACAATATTAACATTTAAGTTAAGTCTACYATAATATTTTTGTTAAGTCTACCAATATGTCCAAAGTCTACCACATAGATACCCGTCAAGCTACACAGGTTGTGAAACTGAGATCATTGCATCCTTACTACCCTCTATAACCCTAGGGTTTGGATCACTGAACGAAATACCGTCGGTTGCCTTCTCGGCAAAAAAATCAGCTGCATATTTCCTGCGTATATCTCCAACAGCATCGATAGCCATCAAAACCCCACCAAGAGGACACTCAATATACTTCAAAGTATATACCCCACAGTCACCACTTTGACGCTCGTGGTATTTGTTTCTTCCTAAAAGTGAAAGTAGCCACCGACATTTTTCTGCTTCGCGGTCCGAAGATAGCTGCTAATAAAAACGGAATAAACGGGCATATGGACATTGCATGGACACCACGTTATCGTAAGCACTGCGATAATCATATATGGTTATCCTCCTCTTGGTATGTCCACCTCAGAGCAATCCATGCCGTTGATATTGTGGCAGATGTATAAGGTGTCGACATCCTGAACCCATTTTTGTGGTCATGTTTCCACTATTGCATGCACTTATGTATCCGTCTCAGAATATCCATGCCTTCTCATTTGGTAGAAAGTCGCTTTCAAAGTCTCTCACATACTTGTAAAAAATGGGTTGATGAAAGCAATCCGGGGACGGTAAGGGCTAGGGTCTTGCCTATCTCTCTCTGTAAAGAAAGACATCCCTAAAGCCATATGCTGCAGAATAGGAAACAATAGGGTTTAAATTGTAGTTTATTGTTACAATAGGTAAACAACACATTTAAATAAATTTACCTGAGTATCCAGCCAGCCGAACTACTCCTCCTTCCATTGTTCTTTAGGTGTCATTAGCATGCATGTATAATTCAACATTCCGGTCTAATTCATCAGGAGGATTGATGCTGCGTCATATTAAAACTTTCAGTAAGTATACCTTAACATACATATACTCTACCACCACATACCACATGTCATAGCAGCTGCGGAGACATGTAAGATTTCACATATTTCCCTTTGCCACTTGTACTATCACAATAAAATCTACCACCATCACATACAATAAAGTCTACCACCACCTAACAATAAAGTCTACCATCACCTATCAATAAACTCTACCATAACATAAACACTTACAAGTCTTGCTCAAGGTAGTTCATGAGGTGCATCTCACGAACAGGCTCAACCAGTTCAAAAGGATCATACAACTTTTTGAGCATCCGCCTCACTACAGAGCATCCGATGAAAGGAGAGACTTGACTGGGGGGAGGATATCTCACTCTTTCCTTTAATATCTGAGTCCCATCATTCAAACCACGCTTAGGTTTCTCTGCAGAACTGTACTTCGCCAGTACCAAGTCCAAATTTTGTTTCAACGAGTCCGAGCTGCCTTGCAATTGAGGAACATCTATTATTGGCTGCTGTTTTTTCCTAGGCATTGTCTCCTGGCCACTGATGTCAATATAAACAAGAGGTGCCACTAATTTCGGAGGGAGTGTCTTCTCTGTAGATTGCTTCTTTGGTGGTGCTGTACCAAACATCTCCAACTACGACTGTATGGATGGTGGTAAATTACAAAGGAATTGTTAGCAAAGTCTACCATGAATACAAAAAAAAAATAAAAAATGCAACCATAAAATCTACCATAACTAATAAACAGACTCAACCTGGATGAAATTTTCTTATTCTCTGGCATATATGAACTCTTTGGCATTCAAAGTTTTCACTTTCCAACTCATTTGTTGCATTACTTTACAGGTCCAAGGACATCACAAGACTATATTAAGTGTGAGAATTGTACTACCGAAATAGAGATTTCTCCCAGACAGATACTGTTTTACTAGCCTGCTGGCTATTATTTCCTAAGAATATTAGTTTTATGGATTACCTCAGCTTCTTCTTCTTTATGTTGATATTTGAGCAGAACAGGCTTATGCGAACCAAAGCTCATGAAAAGTATGAGAAGAAGATAGCAGAGCTTTCTGAACAATACGAACATAAGAAAAATGAGTGCCACGAAGCATGGAAGTTACGTTATAAAAAGGTGCAGCAACAAGAATGCTCACCATGTCCACGTAAATACTCACATGTTAGCTGTAAGTCTCATCTATCTAAGGTTCAGCGTAAGATGATTGTGAGATATTTGAAACTTTATGGTTAAAGACTTAAAGTATGGTTTTGACGTTTACTATCTTTTTCATATTTTTTTATAAAGCAGGAGCTCATACAAACAAAAGCAGAATAAGTTTTTCCAGAACCAAAGGGATTTAACTCGGGCTCCATGCATTCATTATATTTGTAAGTTACCAGATCATTCATTATATTTGTACCACCAAAATGTCCTTAGGGTCCGTAGTACCACTCTCCTCTGCCATGGAAATAGTAGTCAAATAGGCCTCACAACCTTTCTCCAACAAACGCTCAACATGAATAGCCGACACGCTTCCAGAAGTCGGTGTGACACCCTGATAGACTAGCATTTTCTTGCCCCTCTTAAAGTTTACACGTCCTCTGTGACAGTCTAAATGGGCTCTATACTTCCCGAGCCAATCGATCCTAAGGATTACATCATAAGACTCCACAGGGCAAATGACTAAGTCGGCTTTCATATCCTCACCACTTATCCAGGTAGACACGTTCAAAACCCTTCCCAAGGTTGTCATAAGCTGTCCACCAGAGGCCTTAACAACTCCCTGATGATTCCCAGGTTCCTTCTGAAATTCACCCTTCCCGATCATCCCCGGATTCACAAAACAATGTGAGACTCCCGAGTCGAACAAAACATGGATATACACCTCCCATGCTTAAGGTCCCTACACAATGATTATTATGCTAAGAACCTAAAGCAGCAACACACACAACCAAAACTTTCCACAGAAACGACAAATTCACAAAGATAAGTTTTTTCCGAAACTCACCAGTGATCGGACGATATGTGCTCGGACTGCTCCCATCTCCAGCCATGGAGTAAACCTGAGGCATGTATTCTGGCCTCTTAGGAGGTGGCGGTGGCAATGCCATGGCTCCTCCCCCAACTCTCTGTGCCAGCTTCGGGCACTTGTCCTTGAAATGACCCGGTTCCTTACAGTAGTGGCAAACTTTTCCCGTATCTAGCTTAGGACAGTTAGCGATCCTATGATCCTTGCTGCCACACCTGAAGCAACCTACAACCTGATAACCCGAACCACTCTCCACATTCGGCTTACCGAAAGATTACCTTCCCATTTCTTTTTTCTGTCCCGCAAAAGAGTTCCCGGACTTGTTGCCCACAGATCCAGCCTGAGTCTTACGGTTTTCACCAGCCAGGGCTTGTCTCTTGTTATCCTCAGCAATCATACAATTCTCAATTATAGCCGCTTTCTCCACAAGTTCAGCTATAGACCCATAGTCACGCAACAAACAACGGTTACACAACTCCAACCGCATACCGTGCAGGAAACGACGGATCTGGACCCTCTCGTCATCAAGATCCCTACCACCATACCTCTTGAGGCTATTGAATTCAGCCTCGTACTCACGAACACTCCTCGATCCCTAACGCAAATCCAAGAACTGACCCTCCAAGCGGTCCACAGCTTCCTGAGGAAAGTACTAAGCATTGAACTCCTCACAGAAAACTCTCCAAGAGTCCACTCTACAATGACGTCTCACCACGCCCTGCCACCACAAATGTGCCTCTCTCTCTCTAGGAAATGAGCACCAATATCCATCATGTGCGGATCCGGACACCTCAGGGTAGCAAAATTCCTTTCAACTTGAGATCTCCACTCATCCGCTTCCGCGGGTTTGATACCTCCCGCAAAACGATCAGTACCCAACTTCTGCATATGGTCCAGCATCTCCAGGTAAGATGGGACACGAGGCTAAGGAACTCCTGCCTCCACACGAACCTCATGATGTTTCACATTCTCAGGCACAAAATTTTCTACGATCCCAGCATTTCCAACCGGTGGTGCCACAAGGATTCTAGCCAACACCTCGGCCACCTGAGCTAACACATGTGCCATTGCTGCCTGAATTGCATTAGCAAGCAACTCATTGTGATCCTCAATACCATTCCCAGCAACATTCTCGGCCGTTTCCCCACGGACCGAATTGTTTTCCGAGCCATCAGCGGCTCTCTCAAAAGGATGCGAGCTTCTGGTCTTTCTAGCCATCTGCAAAGTCCCAAAATTTATGCTAAGTTCACACAAACTTAACAAAACATCCACGCCAAACGGCTTCATAAACCATACATCACAAATTTTTACGACAAATTAACTGAAACAAATGAGACTTACCGCGAGACTAGGTGTCGAGAGGATGGTTTTACTACACAAATACTCAAAAACTTCACAAAATACTAACATTCCTAGGAGAAACTCCGCTCTGATACCAAACTCTCACACAATTTCTAAAATCCTAGAGCCGACCGCGCTCTGATACCAAACTGTATCACCCCCATTTCGCAAAATTTTAAAATTTTTGTTACTAAATGTTACTTCTCGAATACTAATCAGATTTTTACGCAAAGCAGAAGATTTAACCAAATTTCCTAATTTAATTAGGCGATTTTCACTCCAAATTAACTTATAGAAACCACAAATAAAATATTCAGCATCAAAATACATAAACTAAAGCACAACAAAATAATCCTCAAGAATTCATCAATAAAATTCCACAATTGTTCAACAATAATTCCAAATAATTCCCAAATAACTCGTCTAAGCAATTCTAACAATTCTCAACTTAACGAAGGTCTAAAACCACGACACGGTACCAACACCGTCTACAAATCCAACCAAATTCAGCAGAATAAACCTGATATACTAGCAAAAACTTAATAGCAATCTCATTAGATTCTAAAACCATCCATCCTCTCACGACACCACCATGTCCCGCGTGCTCTTCTATCATCATTACCTGCATTCATACGTCTGAATGCGTAAGCAAAAGAATTGCTTAGTGAGGTGGTCATCCCGTCTCACTAGGCTTAGTATAGAAACGATCAAATACAAAAGTACGAGATATATCATGCTTGGTTAATGTAATGCAACGGTTCCTAAACTCAAACGTGAATGCAATAAAACAAATTTAAAGCAGTCACAACTCTCCAATTGAACAAAAACTTGTCATGACAAAACTCAAATGCATACCCTTAACCAAACAGACAATCAAACACAAATACTCAAATCGAAGCTAATACATAGCCACGATCACTCACTCACCTCAAACGCTTCTGGTCTCAACCCAAAAGCACACAAAGAAAGGTTAGTAGGACACGCCAACAACCTAACAACACAAATAAATCGAGTCAAAACTCGATTCCTCAAATGACCCTTACCGGATCCACAAACGGACCAAGCAAGGTCCCTTACCGAACGATGATAGAACTGAGGTTACACACTCAGCCCTAACTTCTCACAGCAACCAAACACACTCCTGAACACAAAAATAGCATACAAAAATCGATTACAAATCGATTCACCAAACAAACATCCAAACGATTTCAAAATGACCACACGTGTCACTTACCCAAAACAATTGCCCAAACGAGTACAAGCCAAGCTCGAACTCACCACAGCAGCTCACACAACACACGCTGAACACCAAAACACCATACAAAAATTTGCAGGACGACATCCGTACGTCCGCAGGCTGTCTGCAGGATAACATCAGGACGTCATATCCGTACGTCTGCAGACACCATTCGGACGTCATGTCCATACGTCCGCAGACACCATCCGGACTTCTTGTCCATACGTCTGTAACCTCTCATCCGGACATGTCCTTCCATCCTAAATACCGATGATAGCGGATCCGTCCACACGTCCGGCTCGACCAAAGGCCGACGATTCCAAAATCCGACAACCTCTCAGAACACAAAAAAGCCGATGATATAGAAACTGATCTGAACATTTAAAACATCAAAATACCATGACAGAAAACCCCACAGATCACAAAAACACCGATGATTCATGCTGACCCGGTCCAGCCCAAGCATCAGTAAATCTGATCTCTCCACGTACGTCCAGTACAAAAAATACCGATGATTCGAGACCTGCCCGGTAAACTGACCGAGTCGACAAAATGGCTGTCCGAAGGACGGGTCTTATAATTCTTCCCCACTACAAAAGGATTCGTCCTCGAATCTAAGCTTTCGGCTTATAAGCAACTTGCTTCTCATACCATTTCTTGAAGTTAGCTTTCGTAACTTCCTCGGGTTCCCACGTGATTTCTTCCTCCCCATCACGGTCCCAAACAACATGAATCCAAGGTACGACCTTTTTCTTAATCGTATTGAATTTCGTACCAATGATCCTTACGGGTCTTCCCGCAATACTCATGTTACCCTGTAGGTCTGCCGGTACCACAGGTAACACTACGTCTTGAGGAGTTATGCACTTCCTTAGCATAGAGACGTGAAACACCTTATGAAAGGCGAACATAGATTGCGGCAACTCCAACTTATAGGCTACTGGTTCGATCCTCTCCAGAATCTTATACGGTCCTAGATACCTCGGAGACAACTTAGTCTGCATCTTTGCTAGATCCTTACCCTTATAAGTGATCATCTTAAGATACACTAGATCCCCAACGGCAAACTCTAACTCTCTACGATGTTTATCAGCATAACTTTTATGTCGATCCTGAGCTTCTCTCATCTTAGCTCTCACAACTCTGATCCGATCTGACGTCTCCAAGATAAAATCTCTGCCCAAAATGCTACGCTCCCCCACTTGAGTCCAACAGATGGGTGTACGACAAGGTCGTCCGTACAGATCCTCAAAAGGAGACATACCGAGACTCGCATGATAACTGTTGTTGTACGCGAATTCTGCCAACCTAAGATGATCTACCCACTGATCACCCCAATCCAGAACACAAGCTCTCAGCAAATCCTCTAATGTTTGGATTGTCCTCTCAGACTGCCCATCTGTCTGAGGATGATGAGTCGTGCTCATGTGTACCTTCGTACCGAACTTCTTCTGAAGTTTATTTTATTTTATCTAAATCACCTTTATTTATTTAATTATCGTTATTCATTTTATGCATCTTAGGACTTAGAAACAAACCCCCAAAATCTTTATAATTATTTATATCATATTCATTCCCGCATTTTCTATGTAGTTATTCTCAGTCTATGTGGATCAATCCCGATTATACTACAATTGTATTGACTGTGCACTTGCGATCATATCTGGTTAAACTCTCGAGACTACCTTATAGGTAGCGCTCGAATGAAACCTAAGAAAGTAGGTAAATCCTATTCCTATCAACACTCATCTCTGAAATCCAATGTTGCTGAAAAATTCAACGCAACACTTCAGCCCAATATCCTTCACTTAATACGAAAACTTTTCTCCTCTGCTTGAACGATACACATAGTCAACACTATTAAAAATACGAGGCTCAACCAATAGCTATACAACATCGAGAAATCACTGAGAAATCGAAATTGGAGCTGGAGGATTCAATGCAAAACAAAAATAACCAGAAATCAATTTCAAGCATATTAACCAACAAATTCAAATATGAACTCAATTTCAATCTTCCTATCATCTGCAATTAACACACAAACTCGCCAAACAAATAGTTCTTGAAAACCATCTTCCTTCTTCATGATTTTTAATCATTTTACCAAAACCAAATACTTCCTCCTTTGCAAGTTTCAGAGTACACTTTCTTCATTCAAGTGTTTAAAATTTTCATCCTCTACTTGCTTCGCATGAAAGCCCACGAGATCATCGTTGTTTTTCTCCCCATACTCATCTGACTCAATTGCTTCAGCTTGGGAATAACTATGAACAACTCTTGATTCTCAGCCTCTGATATGTTTTTGATTTTCAACATCTCTTGACACTGATGTGATAAAGCTTGATCCTTCTTTTCAGCTCTCAAACGTTTCTTATCAGTTCTCAAACTTTGCAAACATCCACTTTAGTGTAATCTCCTTTGCTGACTAATATCTCCTCATTTTTTAGCTTAGTCTGATACTCAAGCAATTAACCATACAGGAAATAATAAGTCAACCAACCTCACCAATGATTTTAAGTAAAATATCAACAAAAGCTTCAACTCATCCTGATAGAGTGCACATCTAAGATAAAACCTCACATTACACATTTAAACCTCTGCTGAAATCTGCAGACACTCATAGTTGCTTTCACTTCACTAAATTTGGCAAACATATTCCGAGATTCCAACAGTAGCCACCACACCACAATCCTAACAGAAGGCTGAGAAACATTTTTGTTTAGTGAAGATTCATTCCCAATGACCAAAAGTTCCATCTTTGCAGCAATATTATAAACAAATCTTTTACACAAAATAAGATCAACTCCAGCAAA
The DNA here is from genome assembly GCA_018361395.1 of Boechera stricta. NCBI lineage: Eukaryota > Viridiplantae > Streptophyta > Magnoliopsida > Brassicales > Brassicaceae > Boechera > Boechera stricta. The sequence continues at coordinate 17,871,974 of CM031539.1, read as the reverse complement.
TGAATTCTGATGTGGTAGTCACCTTCTCATAGCCATGCTTAACACGATGTCTTCAAGAATTGAAACCAGGAGAAAGACAATTGATAAGTAATTCTCAATATGATAACCCAACATCTACAAGTCACTTAAGCTAAACACATTACGCTTAATCGAAGTTACTCAACTCTAAACACATCTCAGATTAATCCCGACTAACTTCTCATCTAGAGTGAATCATCACGTAGGATTCTCCTTTCTAATTGCTTTTCCCTCTTGGCTTTCTCTCATCAGTGTACACACACCCAACCAACCAAAATATACTTTCAGCCTTCCTTAACTTTCATTAATTTCCCACCTTTGTCAGTTGTGATCTCTTTCGTATCTGATCATGAAGACCTCTTCTTTGAAATCTGCTTAATGCCACTGTTCAACTATGTTTCCGGACTCTGAATTCAATTCCCTTTTACTATAATCTAGCCACATATGTCTAGAATATCTCCTCAAAATTTTATCTTATTTCGAGTTCGTTTGGTCGCCCGTTTGATGTCTCCACAACAACTGGTCAAATCTGATACTTCGGATTACATATGCCCGAAACAGACTGAGAACTGATACAGAGGGGTGTGGTGTTCACCTCTATTCAGGTTTCATCTGAGCGCTACTAGAGAGTAGTCTCGAGAGTTTAACCCATAGGACCGCAAGTGCACAGTCATGCAATAGTATTACGTACGAGATCGATCCACAGAGAGAATAGAATAACACATAGAGAATGAAAATGCAAATCTAATCTAGGCGGAATAATAAAGAAGAGTGGTGTCGAGTCCTAAACTATATAATGCAAAATAAATAAAACACAAAATAAAATAAAACCATTGAATAAACTAAAACATAAAATAAATAACTTAAATTAATTTGCATAATTAAATTACTAAAATTAAATTGCATAAATTAATGTACTTAAAATAAATTGCATAAAGTAAATAACAGAAAACAAAGTGCATAGAATTAAAGTGCATAAATTAAAGTACAGAAATTAAATTGCATAAATTAAATTGCGAAAATTAAAGTGCATAAAATAAATTATAGAAATATAAATAACATAAATAAATAAACATAAATATTTTAAATACAATACTTAAATAAATATTTACAAAGAATTGGGTGGTAGTCGATTTACAGGGATTCTAGATTATAGGATTCATGTCTTTACCGATTAAGTTTGTGCTGTCAATTTAGGGATATTCGATGTTAGGCTAGGCCACTCTCATGGAACTAGTCATTCTGTCAGACCCACTCTCGTGGCGACCTTCACGCATTAAACGCAATCCCATCATCGATTACTCTTATGTGTGAGAGACACATCGATTAGAGGCTGTTACACCTCCATCGATTAACCAAGTGATTAGCTTGCGTTAGAGTGTGTCTAAGACGAAGAGTGAATGATAGATCTATTTCTAGAATACAATCTCACTTTCGTGATGATGTATTCTTGAGATCTTAATCTAGTTTTGGCCACAACTAGACCAGCTTTGAGCTTCTCCATCAAACAACAAACTCGACCATAGCTAATACTCTCTAATATGAAAGTCTGAAATTTTAACCCACTCTTGTGGTGCTAAGGGCTTCTATTCGTATAACCGCATCTACTGATTTGGTTATAACCTTAAGCACATCCCATAGGACATAACTTAGCATTAAAAGTGCATATTATAATATAGCTAGATCGATTAAGAACAACGGGACATATTGAATCCTAAATCTTCGATCCCATCATCGACCACCATCCTAGTGGTCTAAAAGATCTACTCTCTTGTCTCTCCGAGGGTGACGGTAGAGACAAGGAATAGGATCATAAAACAGTAAACAATAAACTAAAGACTAAGAACAGTAAAGTTAATGAAAGCATAAACATAAACTAAAGCATAAGAAAGAAAGAAACCTAAAAAGAAGAACTCTTTATTGAAGATGATACAAAAGGTGGCTAGAGAGTCTAATCTCTTTTCTAGTGAGAATACATGAGTTTATATAGAGTCTAGGAGGCTTGGAGGAGTCTAAAACGTCCTTAGAGGCTTTTGGAAGGTCTTAACTCGCGATCCAAAACTTCCATATCTTGCAGTTCGGATCCGAGGAAATGCATCGACCGCCCTGGGTCGATGCTATCTGTCGATGGCTTGCTCTAGATGAGCATCAACCACTCCTGGTCGATGCTGGGGCCGCTGCTTCCTTTGTGAGGCTCTTGAGATGTCTCTTCATGATGTTCTTGGCCCAAGCAAGTAACTCCAAAGTTTCTATGGCTTTTTAAGGCTCCAAAACACTCTAAAAGTGTATGATTTTCTCCAAGTATGTATAAACACGTAAACAAAAGCAAATGCACTAAAACTATCCTAAATGCTTGTTAGAACATATGAAACTAAGCTAAATGCATGCAAGAAAACATGTAAAATATGATGCTATCAACTCCCCCACACTTACTTTTTTCCTTGTCCTCAAACAAACAAACGCTAAGTGATGAAGAAATGCTAAAAACAATAAAGAAAAAGAGAGTGAACTTGTACCTTGTGACATTGTTGTGCTTATGCTTTTCGACCTTGTGGAAGTGGAATGATCTCTATCGTACTCATGTACTTTACCATAAGCACAGCAACTAACCTTAGTTCAAACCGCTCCTCCTTTGATCTAGACTCCTCATTGTTGACTCCTCTTTTATTTTAAGCATGGGTTCTCAACTTGGGAGTATCGATCAAAGGACACTAACACTTAGTCTTTCGGATTCTTTAAGCTCAAGACCGTCTTAGTACAATTCTTTTCCTCTTCCTTTTCTCACTTCAAGGTCGATCGATTTCTCCCTACTTTTCAAGGGTATCATTTTAGTTATTTTATCGATCGCCTTTTCTATTAGACTCTTTTCCAGGACAAGGTTTCTTGAGATGCGAACATTGAAAGTGGTTGCTTCCAATGCCCGGTTCGCTTCTATATCCTTTTTCTTTCTTTTCTCTTCTCTTTCTTTCTTTTCTTTTTCTTTTCTTATCGAAGGGAAGGAAGAGGGGATTGTACTTACTTAGAGGAGCCTTGCAAATCTCATAGAGGTATCACGTCCAATGTATCTCAAGCCCCAAATCGAGATAAATTAAATTCAATGAGGTGAGAAGTCAACTCCGATTCGTCTAAGTCTCCGGAAGAATGATCCTTTTGGGGTTTGTCGATCCACTGATGGATTTTCTAAATTTCCTAGTGAAGATCAAACACTATCCAACTAAGCATCCAAACATTAGCACAAATAACACAATTAAGAAATTCTATTGCTACCTCATTAAAAACCTTTTCACATGTTATTGAACTTATAAACGAGGAAAAGAGTGTAACAATCTCTCAAAATACGAAAAAATTACAGTAAAACTTCCATCAAAAGATGTCAAGAAAAAAAAGAGATACCTCAGCTGATTGCAAGACTACCCCCACACTTAAATCACAACGTCCGCGTTATGATGAAAATTGTAAAAGGGGTAAAAAGCAAGAGAATTTTCCCGTAATTCTCTTATTAGGTGTGTGGGTTGGCAGCTCCCACTGTTGCAAGTACTTGATTTTTTTTTTATGGTGGAATACAACTGAAAAATTAAAAAAAAAAAAAATAGCAAAACAAAAAGAAACGAAACCAAAAATAGGTAAAAAACTTGAAAAACTGAAAATTTTAAAATTGTATTTACAAAGATAGAATGTTTTTTAACGTCGTGATCTCGACGGGCTTACGGAATGATCGATTGGTGGAGATGGTGGTGTGTCATCAGCCGGTGTGGCTTTGTAGAACACGTCTCAATTCACAAATGTGAACGAGATTCTTTTTTATGTCCAGTCAATGACCGCTCCAACCGTTGTAAGAAATGGTCCACCAAGGATGAGTGGCGTGTTATCATCTTCCCTCATGTCAATCACATGGAAGTCGATGGGGATATAACAGTTTCCAATCCACACTATCACGTCTTCGGCTACTCCATACGTTGGCATAACCTTGGAATTTGCTAGGCCGATGCAAATGTTTGATCTCTTTAGATCATAGAGTCCTAACACTTTTGCTTTCTCCATGGAAAACACGTTTATGGTGGCACCGGAATAACATAGAGCATCACTAAATTCACGGCCTAGTATGGAGCAGTATACCTTGTAAAGTCCTGAATCTTTTCTCTTAGAGAGAGTTATGACCACTCCTTTAAGTCGTGTCTCCATGTAAACATCCTTGATATCCTCTATTGTTTCTTTTGTGTCTGTGAAGTAGAGATCGAGGTTGTAATTGAAAAGAGCTTGCTTGAATGTGATGCTAACTGGGAGTGATCGAACAAGATGTTTGAATAACCACAGTTTTTCCTCGTTTACTCGTCTAAAGAACCAAGTCGTGTCGTACGCCCTTGTTGGATGGTGTGAATTTCCTAATTGAGAGTTCCCTGAGAAATGAGTCCCTCAAAATAGTTGTTCGATGTCTTGAATCGTCTCATCAGTTCCCTTGAATAAATCCCTCAAAGGATATTGTTACCATGTGTCCTTGAAAGTAGTAGTCTCTCGGATGGAGTTGACTAGTACTTGGAATCTCCTCTTGTTTATGGGGTCTATGAATCGTTTCTTCATGTGGCTCATCGGTGGATCACAGTCTTCTGCAATGTCATCGCTGGTCTTATTGCTTTCGTGAGTAGTGTTCTAGCCTCTTTTAATCCTTGGGGAGATAGTCTCGGGCACGTCAGGCACGGCATCGACTTGGTGGGGTCGATGGAGTGTGTCAGCGTGTTCTCCTGAGGGACCATCGACCTGGTGGTTGATGGAGTGGTTCGGCGGTTATTCCTGAGAGACCATCGACCTCGCTTGGTTGATGGTGCTGTCCGGCGGGTCTGTGCATCGAGTTAGCATCGACAGAGTGGGTTCGATGCGGCTATCCGATGGGCCTCCATTCAAGTCCAGCATCGACCCTGTCTGATCGATGCCTATGTCTGTTTCTCATAGCATCGATCACACCTTGTCGATGGTGTTGGTTGATGCTTTCCGTTTTAGCTCGGCTATAACCATTTTCTTCCATCTCCTTGTCACTCCTCAGTAAAATGACATTGACAAACTCCTTAGGTTTCATCTCAGTTTTTCCGGGAGGCATTCCTTGGGACTTTTGAGCCGAAGAAGCTACTTGAGCGGTTTGTGTCTCCAACACATTTATACGCGAAACAAGTCCGTCGAACTTGCTATTCAGCTCGTTACATCTTTTGTGGACGTTCTTAAAGCCTTCAGAGATCTCCACTAAAGCTTTAGCTTGTCCCTCGAGAATGCGTTGAAGCATTCCTTCGTACTTCTCCTCCTTAGGTTAAAAATTTTGACCTCCTTGGCTTTGGTACTGTTGTGGCGCGTAAGACGGTCTGTTCAACTGATTGCTCGGTCTGAATCCTCCTTATTGATATGAAGAGGTTGGTACTGTTATTGATGGATACACTTGGTCTTGCAGGTTCTCGACATTGTTGCTCGGTGATTTCAGAAAGAGTTGAAACCACCGCCTTGTCGGTAGCCACCAACAAAGTTGACCTCGTATTGGTTCCCTTCACTATCATCTTCCTCAACATATCCCCTTGTAGCATCCAACTCATCGACAAAGTGAACTTGTTTTTTCGAGACTTGTAGCACTTTATCAAGCTTATCGTTTAACGCTTCGATCTTCTCCTTCAGCTACACTTCGATCTTTACGGTCATAATCTCCTCCAAAATTGGCATCACTATGAGCCAAATTTTCAATCAATCTTATTCCGTGTTCAGCATCTTGTCCCAAAACATTACCATTGCTTCCGGTGTTGAGAAGCATACGGTATTTGGGCAGGACTCCTCTGTAAAGAGTGCTTAGTAGCGACTCCTCACTAAAGCCATGGTGTGGGCACTGCATCGTGTACCCCTTAAATCTCTCCCACGTCTCCCCGAAACTTTTGGATCCTTTTTTCACGAAGCTTGATGTCTCGTTTCTCAAACGAGCGGTTCGAGAGCTTGAGAAATTTTTTGCAAGGAACATCTTCTTGCATTGTTCCCATGTAAGAATCGACCCAGCTGGTAGACTCTTCTCCCACTGCTTTGCTTTATCACCAAAGGAAAATGGGAATAAACGCAACTTCAGAGCGTCCTCTGAAACTCTGTTGATCTTCACAGTTCCGCATAGCTTGTTAAATTGGTCTAAGTGATCAAGTGGGTTCTCCATAGGCAGTCCATGGAACTTGTCGCCTTGCACCATGTTGATCAAGCTTGACTTGATCTCGAAATTGTTATTCTCCACCGTCAGGGGGGGAGGGGGGAATACCGGATCTTTGAGCTGCTGAGGTAGGCTCATCAATCGTACCGATCGCCGGAGCAGCTCGGTGTTGGTGGCCAGCCGCCCGACGTGGAACACCATTATCTTGAGCGACATTGTTGACACCCTTAATGCCCTCAACGTTACCTGCAGGTTGCTCGTTTCTTTGCTGCTCCATCCTTTCTCTTCTTTTGTTTTCTCGACCTCTCTGATGTCGCGAATAGAATTGGTAGGAATGTTTTTACCACTTCTCCTCGTGTTCATACACCTGAAATTCGAAAAAATAAGCAAGTTAGTAAAACATAAATGCCTAGTCTCAGAGTCACATCAAAACTCTATGGCTATTGCATATTCTCTCCGACAACGGCACCAAAAACTTGATACAGAGGGCTGTGGTGTTGACAATATGTCTTCAAAGTGTTGAACTGTAGTCTTCAAAGTTACTTGCAGGAAGTAAAAATTTGAGATCGATACCAAAATTTTCGCAAGTGCAGCAAGATATAGAGAAAAGACTTACACAGTCAACCATAATACATGTGAGGATCGGCCAAAATCAAGAGCTTCTTTGACTCCTAAATTGCTTTGATATGTTTTAAGCTTTCTCAAATCAAACAAGAATCCAAATCGATATGTTGAAACCAAAATCGAGCCGAATTACTGAAATTTCGGTTTCGTAACTTAATATATATTATTTTTTATTTTTATAAATGGGACCCTTCAAAAGTGGCGAACCAAGGCCAATATTTTGTTTAAGGTTGGTTGTGTTTGTAATAAGCGAAAGGAGTAGTACACCAAAGCCAAAGACATCGGTCATGATCGAGGACTGGCCCATGGCTAAGTACTTTTTGGCCAATATGGCCTTAGGCGTTAGCGTATATTGTTCGGTTCCAATTTGGGTATATTCGGTTCCGGTTCTTTACAATCCATATAGAAACCGAAAGAATATCGGTTTGATTTGGGTTCAGATACCATTCGGTTTGTCAAGCACCTGGTTTAATGATCAGCAGAATGTCATGAGAAGACTTAGCCAACATGAAACTAGCTCTTGTCACATTTTTTGTATGGATTAGTGGATGTAGCTTGAATAAAAGTTACTAATCATACCATTGATTAGTAGAAACCAAAATACTTTGTGTATTTTTTGGTTCTGTTAAAAATATACGAATAATCGAAATGTTTTGGGTATTTCCGGGGTTTTTAAAAATTTTTGGTAATTTTTGGATATTTCGGATATTTTCAGGTTTTTTTTTGTTATTTTGGTTTGGGTCAATTCTTCTGGTTCGGTTATTCGAGTATTTTTTAATTATTTGGATCTTTTTTGGTTATTTAGTAATAAAAAATTAATATTTTTGAATATATAGGGTTTGATTGATAGTATGAGTTACCTTTGAGTTAAGTTGAGTTATAGGCTTACTTCATAAAATAACTCAAAAATGCTACCAATCATGAATTAAACTAAATTTTTTGAAGTTAAATTTGAGTTACAATGCGTTATGGTTGATTTACAATTTTAAGTTATATTTGTACAATTATTAATTCAAAAGATTATACAGCATCACGAAGAATCTCATGTGCTACTAATAGAATGAAACGTGCAAACTCTGTTATATAGTAGAGTCAAACTTTCCCAAATTTAGATATTTCAAAACTATCAAAATAAGGAACTTTCAAACTTTCAAAATTAAAAAAAATTCGACATTTTCTAACCACACATTAATTATAAATTTACTTCTTAATTAGTTGTCCAAATTCGAAAATCAATGTTTGTATAAGAAATTTTCGAAAACTTAGATTTAGAAGTCCAAGCTAAACAGTTTACAAATGTGTATTGGGCATAATAGGTAGTGTGACATCTCTTTAATATAACTCGTTTACAAATGCCACGTGTCATATAAAGTTTACTTTGAACACCCGCCACTCACCTTATATAATAATAATATTATATTTCTCTGATAGGCACAAGGAATATTACTATAAATAAGCATAGAGACGTCCAAGGATTATCACTACTCTCATCAAAAACCAAAGTATCAAACAAGAAAATAAGTTTGAGAAGAAGAAGAGATATATCATGACTACCACTCCAGATTGGATCATGATTGGAGGAGATGGTCCTGAGAGTTACAACCAACAGTCTTCGTATCAGGTTTTAATATAAATGATTTGCATTCCATGTTAGCTAGGTTCTGAATTCCTAAGATGTATGTATTTAACAATCTCCTCTTCTACAGAGAGCATTGTTGGAAGCGGCAAAGGACAAGATGACCGAGGCGATCTCAGCGAACCTCAGCCTCGATTTGATTTCGAACCGGTTCAGTGTAGCAGACTTTGGTTGTGCGAGTGGACCTAATACTTTTGTGGCAGTCCAGAACATAATAGATGCGGTAGAAGAAAAGTACCGTAGAGAAACCGGACAAAACCCGGCAGATAACATCGAGTTCCAAGTTCTCTTCAACGACTTTACCCTAAACGATTTCAACACTCTCTTCAAGACACTTCCTCCGGGGAGAAGATACTATAGCGCCGGGGTTTCTGGTTCCTTCTTCGGCCGTGTTCTTCCTAAGCAGAGTTTCCACATCGGAGTCATGAGTTACGCATTCCATTTCACATCCAAGATCCCCAAAGGGATCATGGACCGTCAATCTCCCTTGTGGAACAAAGACATGCATTGCACCGGGTTTAACCAAGCGGTCAAGAAAGCGTATCTTGATCAGTACTCTATCGATACCAAGAATCTATTGGACGCTAGAGCTGAAGAGCTCGTGCCTGGGGGTTTGATGTTGCTTTTTGGATCGTGTCTAAGAGACGGAGTTAAGATGTCCGAGACCTCTAAAGGAATAGTAATGGATTTTATCGAAGAATCTCTTATTGATCTTGCTAAACAGGTACATAATTTCATCTTCAAAGTATTACCTACAATTACACAACTACTAACTAACATTATATTTTTTGAAAATTGGTTTTTGATATAAACAAGGGTGTCACCGAGCAAGACAAGGTGGAATCTTTCAAAACCTCAATTTACTTTGCAGAACAAGGCGAGATAAGGCAAATCATTGAGGAGAATGGGAAGTTCACAATCGAGGCTTTTGAGGATATCATTCACTCTAACAATGAGTTTCCGCTAGACCCCAAGATATTGGCCATCTCCTTCAAGGCCTCCTTTGGAGCTTTCATTTCTGCACATTTTGGAACCGAAGTCATGAGGAAAGCTTTTGAGCTTTTGGAGGTCAAGGCGGGCGAAGAGATTTCTCGCCTCCAGAATGCCAAACCCGGAATGCAGTACCTCATCGTGCTTCGCAAGAACTGATCCATGATCCAAATATATTGTTATTGTGTATTTACGCCATTGTTGCTTTATCTTCTTTTGTCGATCTCATGGTGATTTGTCGTCTTCTTTTTCTTCTTGCTGTTGTTTTAGCGTCTTTGCATTCTCCCCTATCCTACAAATAATAAACGTCACTTTACGCTTCTTCTTTTTGGATAAACTCCACTTTACGCTTATACTTATAATAACGAGTGTTCTTGATAAATGATATATATAGATCCTATAACGTTATTCCATATGTTCATTTTAGTTTGGCCAATACAGAGTTTGAATTCAAGTATTCACATTAATCTTATTTCTCCCTACCCTCTACGCAAAATAAAAATTTTCCAACTTTGACTAGACATTTTGAAACGCCCTAACCCGAAGAAACGACAAAAAAACAAGGCAAAAACGATAAAATACGAAAATTTTAAAACCTTCTTTTTATTTTTTTTCAAACGAAACGAATATACACAACCTTAATCATTCAAAAGCAACCTTACACATACTAACAAGCATAAACATGAGTCCAAAACATCACGACCAAGGCAATAGGAGTACGGAACATAAGATACCAAAAAGAACCCGAGAAACACATCTAATCATCCTCTCCCTTCGGCCTTGGTTCCACGCGCTCCGCAACCTAGGACTTCTCTTTACCTGCACCAAAAGAGGCGCGTAAGCATCGATAATGCTTAGTGAAGCGGTCATCCCGTCCCACGGTTATACACACATATGATCATTACTTACCGAAATCAATACGCAAACACAAGCAATCAACACTTAGTGATAGAACTCCATCACAAATTAACACATACAACTTAGACAAGCCAAACATCACACTCAAAGAGGTCAAGACCTAACACACATATCAATTACGGCAAATCAATGATCACATAGATCAACCACGGTCACGCACTCACATTTGCTTATGCGCTTAAACCGAAGAACGCACTCTTGATCTTATAACCTTGAACCTCAAAGCTTGACTTCTTCTTGGCTCAACACAACCACCAACATCTCTATTACTTTCTGTCAAGAGATCATCAAACACACCTTGAAAAGATTGATCACAAGCTCCCAAACTCAAATTACTAAAACCCCTAATTCGGATTCTTCTTCTCAAAAACGAGCCTTACTACACCAATCATATCTCTTTCCCTAAACCATATTTGGGAAATTCCTTCGGTGAAACTCAAGAAAAAACTCTCAAGCACCTATCTACCAAACTGCAGCCCAAACAAACAAGATTTGAGTGCTCATTCACTCTCTCAAACTCAATCCGTCGCTACTAACCCGAAACAGAGCAGTCTTGGGAGAAAATTCATAACTCTTAAACTACTCAAAATAACTCGACGAATTTTGGTATATAATTAGTCAATAGGTTGAAGAACTTACTCACAAAATTTCAGCTCAAACCGAGACCGTTTGCTAGGCCGATCGGATCTCACAACTCAACCCAAAAACTCTGTTTTTCACCAAGCTCTTTTCTCTCCTTCTTCTTCTTCTTCTCCCTTCTTCTTCTCTAGCTTCTTCTCTCTTTTCTCTCTTCTCTCTCTCTAGTTTCAGCAAAATATCTTTCAAATGAGAAGAAGAAGAGTGTAGAACCTTTAAGAAGGTTTGAGAGAGAATATATATATATATATATATATATATATGTATGTATATATTTGATGGTTTAATCAAAAATTAAACCAAACCGGATTAAAATCACTAAACCGCAATAAATTCCCGTCTCGGTTTAAAAATTCCGTCATAATTCTCGAAATATTTGGGACATCTCTCCGTCCTAAAATATTTCTCTCAATTCTCGTCAAACCCTGTAATTACTGCTTAATTCCCGATTTAAACCGGACCACTCGGAATTAATTCCCGACGATTAATCTTTTGATTAATCCAACCAAACCACAACCGGTAGGTTATAAATCGAGCTCGATGTCGCCCCGCACTTGGTTCAATAACATCCCTGGATCCAATAACACAAGATCCATCGTGGCCACCCAACGGCTAACCCATCGAAATCAAATACCACAGGACTCGAATGAGTTTAAACCATCAAATGACCTAGCATATTATAATCCAATACCAAAGGACCCTGATATGCTAAGTCCCCGTGAGATCCAATACCACAAGACCTCACCCCAATTTACCGTCTATTAGGATTAAATACCACATAATCCTAATCGGTAAACCACCCGGTTAGGATTAAATACCACATAATCCTAACCCACATCATTAGAGTTAAATACCATATAACTCTAATGACCTATCATTAGGATTAAATACCACAAAACCCTAATGATCCGTCAATAGGATTAAATACCACATAATCCTATTGACCCCACCACGTAGGATCTAGTGACATCGATCCAAAACTCACCGAACCAAGTGACGTAACAACACCCCGCTCTCATCTCCGCAACACATGAAATACCACATCATGTGTCAAACCCGTTAATACATGAAATACTACATCATGTATTCGACATCCCAATACATGAAATACCACATCAGGTATTAAATATCCACGATCAATCAAATAACATCCATCTTGTTATTAAATCTCCGTCAAGTACAACAACCCGAGGGTCCCATTATACAACGAGAAGTCAATGATCTATAGCACAAAAAGGTCAAAGACTTTAAAAACAAGAACAATAACTTATACAACAAGAAACGACTCAAGAACACGGATGTTACATATTTTAACACCTTTTTCGTGTGAAAAATCGAGGACACACCTTTCTCTATTTTCTTACGTAACGTATTTTTTACACTAAAAGTTTATCAGATCAGTCTTTACAGTGTACACTAAAAGTCTAAAAGCGTAAAGATTAATTTCATTGAGACCATCAGATAAGACTACATTCTACACTAAAAGTCTCGGTCAATTTTAATGATTTATTAGTATAGTTCTAGAAAAACATTTGTAGTCTACTTGTGGTCTTATTTGTATAGTTCTAGAAAAACATTTGTTGTGTTCAATTTCCATATTTTTATTATGTTTTGAAAACTTAGTCATCAGAATAATATGGAACTTACCACATATTTAGTAGTGTTGGGCACAAAATGGAAATCTTAAATTTTTATCTTATCTAAATCCTAATCAGAAAAACAAGTACTCAGAATTTGATTCTATCATACATGCGGGTATAAACTATAAAAAATGGTATTAAAAAAATATAACATTTAAATATAAAAAATTTCAAAGTGATTTTCATGAAAATTTTAAAATATATTTATTAGGTCATTCTAAAATATATATTTTCATGATCAAAAACCCTACGTTAGATCCACGAACCTTCCAAGACCCACAATATTCACCATATTAGACAACATCAATTGTAACCTCTACGTCACCAATTTAGTTAGTTATGGAGTCCACGTCAGCTACTTTCATTCACTGACAATCCTTCCGACTAGAACAGCTTCCAACTTATTCCAACAACATCGTGCATCTTTCCCATACCAAGTAAAAGTTGCATTCCCGGAATCACATAAGTTCTTCACTGTTGTGTTTTTGGTCTTTCTTCTCTGTGCCACTTCATTGCTCTCAGCATTAGCTTTTGATCAACACTCATTCTTCTTGCTACACTTCTTGCACTAGCTTGAACCTTATATCTTGATCTTGTAACAACATATCTTGTGTCTAACAACCAGTTACAAATACACTTACAATCTCCCCATTTGTTACTGAGTTTTAGAACACAAACTCACCTTGTAACTAACACTTTGATGATTTTCAAGGTTCAATTTTGTCTCATAATCTCTCCCTAAGCTGACATTGCATCTATGATTAATCTTTTACAAAGTCTATGTTATCATTTGGCGCAGCCCCTGTATCATAATATATTTCAGCAACTACACAACTCAACAACATAAAAAATATACTAACAATCTCCCTCTTGATGGCTGAGTGTAACTCATGCTATCTAACTTCGTCCCGCACTATCTAACTTCTTTCACTCTCCCCTCTTTTTTTATGTGAGTTTGTCAACTCAAGCTCGATCTTGTAAACATCATGCAACACATCAAACTTCTCAACAGATAACACTCCCACTGAATCAATGCTTCAACTTTCTCCCCCTGTTTGAGTGCATACTCACATAAAAACCACATATTGTGTGTTATCATCTCTTGCACATAAGATTGTGAACTTTCATGTTATACCTCATCTCTTATAAGTAACTATCCATGACTTGCATATGTGTCTGAAATCTTTACTCCCCCTGCAGTCAAGCTGGTGGCTTCTGTTGCTCATAAATCATTTGTAATCAAGACTACATCTCCCTCTTGTTGATTATGTGTTTTGATCAAGCATCACACTTGAGACAAGGACTAAGTGGCTATGCTTCATGTAGATATATTGTTCTTTGTTTTCCAAATCTTTGAATTCATCAATCATGCTTCTCCTTTATTTCATCCGACGATCATACTCACTTGAAACACTTGATAGCATTGTATTTTACATGTTTTCATGCATTCATTTAGTATAGTTTAATGCATCCTAACATTCATTTAGGATAGTTTTAGTGCATTTGCATGTGTTTATGTGTTTATTCACACAGCTCACATTCTTTTTTGGTGGAAATCGTTCATATAATCTTCCCAGAAAATAACAGTGCTTGATAGAATCAGGTTTGAACATCCTAACATGTATTTGCATATCCAGTTTCAAACCAGCAATGTAAGCATTAACCAGATATTCTTCCGATAAATCTTATCTGAATATAATCCTCTCAAACTTAGCATGATAAATCTCTATTCCATCAGTTTCATGCAAACATTTCAACTCAGCTATGGGATCTGCAAACCGTTCCCTCACTTTAACCTTATAATGATCTCAATCTCTATTGATCTGTCTACCTACTTCACTTAGCATTAGAGATTGGTGCCAAGTAGCGGCTTCACCATCCAAATGGTTCGAAACTAACCTGATTTTGTGAAATTCAGGAGTTACATCCATCTCAAAGAATCGATCCACCTTAAACAACCAATCACTAACTTCTCTTCCATCAAATCTGGGACAATCCAATTATATCATATGTGTCACAGCTGAGTAATCAAGATGATTACATGTACGTGTGCTTCCGTATGGATTTGATTCCATATTCCGAACTCCATGACGAACTGGATTCACACCACCACCCGAATCTGGTCCTCTGTACCAATTCCCTTGATGAATTGAAGTGTCAACTGCAAATCCCATAATCGAACCTGTTGTTCATTTCTTCCAAGCGAGCCTCCCTTTTATGCAACAGATCCAAGATACACTTCATAGATGAATCGATTCGGCTGACTTGTGCATCCAAACGATCCAACTTCATAGATCTAGCTAGCTTCTACCACCATTGTTACGCTATTTCCGAGGATGATTACAACTTGAACCGAAGCTCAGAAAGCTAGAGTTCACTTCTCAATGTGCGAAACAATCCGAAAGAGAAGAACGGATCGAAGACAACATAGAGGAATCAAATGGAGCTTCTCAAGCTTCCATGAAAATACAGAGAGAGAGAGAGATTCTAACAAACTAAATCTTCAATTTTGATAAAATGATTTTCGATGATGAACACTAGCCCTGGGCAAAAAATCCGGACCCGAAAACCCGACCCGGACCCGACCTGAAAAAACCCGAAAAACCAGTATACGGGTTATGGCTAAAACCCGATCGGGTTTTGAGTCTATGAAATTTTGGTTTCGGGTAGGACCCGAACCCGACCCGAAACCCGACCAGTATAACCCGAAACCCGACAAATATATACACATATTAATATATTGTATATACACATCCTATAGACCTAAACCTACTCTTTAAGCCTTTTAGGCTTTTACCAAGAGATACCTGTTCGACTTCCATCTTTGCCGATATCATAGATTATAACCTACACCTAATCCCCAAATTAAAAAACTGGAAACTCTAAGACAAAACGAGCAGTAAACAAACTCCCAAGTTGTTGTCGCCTCTCCGCTACGTTCAACTTCTCCTCACTCAGCTTCGTCGAGAAATCAATCCTAGGTAACTCATTCGCCTCTTCTCAATTTTGATTTAGGTTTTTGATTTTGTCTTTGATTTTGATTTCGTTTAGTTTTTTGTTTGGTTTTAGTATTATGATTTTGATTTAGGTTTTTGATTTCATTTAGTTTTTTGTTTGGGTTTACTTTTTTGATTTTGATATAGGTTTTTTATTCGTTTTGTTTTTAATTTCGATTTCGTTTTTGATTTTATACGTTCTTCGTAAGAATGATTTTGGTTCTGTTAAAATCAATATCATTTTTGTTAATTTTGATGTTGAGTTGGGTGTAGTTGTTGTGATAACTGATAAGTGTTTGTGTTTTGCTCCAGAGAAACGGGTCTTCTTCTTCTTTGCTGCTTCTGTTTTTTTTCTTACAAATTAGTTTATACAAATTAGCTTTTCTGCTACTTCTGTTTCCTTTGGATTTTTATTGTTATTATTAATGTTCCCGGCGTATAACTTGCCAGGCTAAATGTGTTAGTTTTTTCTCGTTTTCTTGGTTAAGTGAATTTATCTTCAATGTTTCATATCTAGTTCATGAAGACAAACAGAAAAGGTTTTTTAAAGCATCTGGATCTCAATCCTCGTAAACAATGTACAAAACATGAGTTTTTTTTAGTTCAACCTGAGAGTCATCAACTCATTAATAATAACTGATTCTAGTTTCCTTTCTTCTATGCTGCTTCTTTTTCCTTTCTTAATAGTTAATACTTAATACTATTGACTATTGAGTTTGCTTCAAAGGTTTTAGTTTAAATTGAGTTTAAATAAAGAACTTGTGTCTTTAATTTAACCAACTCCATTAAGGTTTATTAATCATTCCTTTACTCACTTTCTACGTGTGTCATTGTTCTTTTGCAGCACATGATACGGAGATTAGATTGTACTATTATGTTTATACATTGGTTAGTTGGTAAAATTATACAACTGTACATATCTAAGATAATGATGCTTGCAACTTTATGTGAGGATAGTTATTTCGAGCTTTTACTCTAAAAGTTTTGATTAAAAATTTCAACTCTATAAATATTTTTTTACTACATTGTTGTGACTGAAACTACTTTCATATATTCAAAATAAAACTTTCATAAATTTTGTTATAAAATTTACTAAATAATTTACTTTTACGTTTAGGCTTCTAATGAATATGTGTGTGTGATTTATGCATTTAGTGAAACAGTAATCTAATCAAGTCTAATTATTATCATTTTGTCTTCTTTGATGTTATGGTTCATTTAACGCTTATCTTGATGATTTTTTGACTGTTTTCATTTTTCTAATTGCTATTGCGCAGATGGATTCTTCATCTCCTCAAATTGATGAAGATGAACTAAATGATGCTGATGTATTTGATGAAGAAGATGAGTTTGTTACTCCTGAATMTAGAAGTGGAAGCAAAAGGAAAGGAAAGGAAAAAGATGGTAGCTCAGTTCCTAAGGCAAAAAAGAAAACTTATACCACGAAGTCGAGGTCGTGGGTTTGGGAGCATTTCACTAGGCTGAAAGAGGATAAGTGTCGGTGTCATTATTGTGCCAAGATTATGTGTTGTGCAACGGCTAATGGAACCACACCACTAAAGAAGCATCTGGGTATCTGCAAGGAATTCATTGCTTGGGAGGCTTGTAATGGTCAGACTCAACATGTTTTGCATCCCGAAAATGGTGGTGTTGGTGCTGATGAATCAACGGCTAATTTAAAGCTGGCAAGGGTTTCTGAATCTCTTTCGAGGGAAGCTACAAATGAAATGATTATTTTAGGTGAACTGCCTCTGTCATTTGTTGATAGTTTGGCTTGGCGACACTTTTGCTCAAAGGTTAATCTACCCAAACCACAATCTCGRAGAACTACAGCAAGAGATGTTGTGGAGATGTATGTGAAGAAGAAAGCTGCTATGATGAAGATACTTGGGGATAATAAGCAAAGAGTTTCGTTGACAACAGATATATGGGTGGTTCCCACAACAGGAGCTAGCTACATGGTGATCACATCACACTTTATTGATAGAAATTGGCGGCTGAAGAAGATTATTATTGGTTTCAAGCACGTGTCAGATCATAAAGGATCAACCATATGTYCTGTCYTCCTTCAATGTTTAGAGGACTGGGGAATTAGGAAAGTATTCACAATCACTGTTGGTAATACCACAGCCAATACTAATGCTCTGAAAAATTTCAAAGATGCAATCTTAATGGGAATAGGAGCTGATGCATTGGTCTTAGGAGGTGAGTACTTGCATTTGCGATGTTCTGCTCATATTATTAACTTGATTRTCAAGGATGGTTTCCAGGAAGTAGATAATGGAGTGGCTGCTATCAGGAATGCTGTGCAATATGTCAGATCATCTACTAAAAGGTTGGAAGCTTTTGAACAGAAAGTTGAATCTGGGAGGATGACAAGGGGTAGCTTATCATTGGACTGCAAAACGAGATGGAATTCWACMTATCTCATGTTGATAAGAGCATTGAAGTTTAGGTTGGCCTTTGAGAAAATGGAAGCAAAGGACAAGTTGTATAATGACTATTTCTCTGAAACTGTGGGAGGAAAATCAAGGATTGGGCCGCCAAAAAAAGATGATTGGGATGAGATAGACATGTTAGTAAGATTTCTGGTAATCTTCTACAACTCTACTTTAGTGGTTTCAGCATCTTCTACTGTCAGTTCTTATAGGTGTTACAATGAGATAGTAACTATTAAGAGAAATCTTATAGTATTGAGTAGATCTTCTGATGCAAAGCTGAGAAGAAAGGCCAATGATATGATAGATAAGTTTGATAAGTATTGGGGTGGTTCAAAGGAAATGAATCCTATGTTGATTATAGCTAGTGTCTTTGATCCAAGGAACAAAATGAAGTTTGCAAGTCTCTGTTTTGATATGYTGTATGGTAAAGATAGTGAAAAGTCTAAAYAGATGAATGAAGATGTCGATGAACTGTTAAGAAAACTCTTTGAGGAGTATCACAGAGAGATAAACAATCCTAGGAATGGCACAACATCTACTTCGGCTGGGACATCTTCTCAAAGTGGTCAGGGATCACAAGGTCATGTTGCAAGCGACTTATTTCACAAGATGGATTTAACTAGTGATTTTGGATATGAGAGGATGGATTTAATGTACACTGATTTGGTAAATGAGAGTGGTTTTGCAGATTCATGTTCAGAATTAGAGTTATATCTGAAGGAGAAGGTTGAAGTTCATAAGACAAACACTCTTGGACTCCAATTTAATGTATTAGGATGGTGGAARATTAACAGTCCCAAATATCCTGTCTTAGCTGAAATGGCTAAGGAGATACTTGCAATGCAAGTATCCTCTGTTGCCTCAGAGTCTGCTTTTAGCAATAGTATGCGTATTCTAGAGCCATCTAGGAGTTCTCTGATGCACTACATGATGGAAGCGCTAATGTGCAATGAACAGTGGCTGAAAGCTGAACTAAACTTGAATGAGAAAGGAGTGGTTACCACAGATGAATTGCTTGCTGAAGTGGAATTGCAAGATAAGCTTCAGAGAGGTAAAAAACTATTCTCTTATCCAATTAATTGTGCATTTCAATTTCAGATATGAGGTTTAACATGTTAATTTTGTATTCACTTTATTTCATGTAGAGTATGAGCTTTTAGACTAAATGCAACTTTCAAGACTAAAATATGAAGAACTCTTAACAGGCTATAAGATAAAACAAGGTTTGTTTTTCTTTTTCACACAGGTTTGTCTTTCCTTWTCAATTTTGTCTTTCTTAACAAATATCTTTCTTTATATTTACACAKGTTATTTGGGATGCTTTGAAGTTTGAAGTTCATCCATCTTTTGCAGTTGCAACTTTGAAATCTGAAACTTTGGATGTGTTTTTATGATTTGAACTCTGAACCTTCAATGTGTTTTATGATTTGAACTCTGATCTTTGGAATCATGTTTGGTTTTATGACTGAATCAGGTTTGGTTCAATTTTTTTTTTTTTGTACAATTTTAAGTTTTTAAGTTTTAACTGTCCAATTTTCGGGTCCAATATCGGGTTTTTCGGGTCCAATCGTGTTTTTCGGGTCCAATCGGGTTCTTCGGGTCCAAACCCGGAACCGACCCGAATTCTGGTTTGGGTTCGGGTCTATTTCGGATTTTGTGAAAAAAAATGAAACCCGACCCGAACCTGAAAATACCCGACCCGATCCGATCCGAAATAGCTTCGAATTCTAAACGAGTTTTATATGTCCCTACCCGAAAATCCGAAAACCCAACCCGAAACCCTATCCGAAACCCGAATGCCCAGACCTAATGAACACCACTGGTTTCGTAGAGCTTTATATTAAGCAAACCTTCTGCTTCATTCTATGTCTTTCATTCCAATTTCAGTAACTGCAAACCTTCCGCTTCAGTCCAAGTCTCTCACCTCACTTCACTTCTCATTTCCTGTATCACCGTCTCATGCCTCTAGCCTTATGAATAAGTTCTAGGATAGCCTGGCATTTTTGGTTAAAACACCGAAATTGCAGTTAACATAAACACAAAACACAGCACGACAAACAATCCAAATAAAAACATTAAACACAAAAATACAAAAATTTCACAAGCACGAACAAATACAAAAACACTAAACACAACACTCAAAACATAAACTTCACGTGTAGAGAACAAAATTCAAATAGGTAAAACAAAAACACGAAAACACAACACTCCAAACAAAAACTTCACGATCAGAGAACAGAATTCGTCGAATTGTGGTGTCAAGGTTTATATTTCTCCATCCAAGGCATTAGTGCAAAATAAGCTATGTGTTTGGAATCAAAAGTTTAATGCAGATGACCGGCTATAGGGAAGCCTACAACAAAAGAAATATACGAGTGTCAGGTATTATCTTGACCACCATAAGTCAGATACCAAATTCGACGTTCTGTTTTCACATGTTAAATTGTCTTTATTGTCAAGCTTAAATGTTATAGTGTTCCAGTGATTCTTCAAGAGTTCTTTAGTGAAATACGTCTTATTGATTGCACGTTGATCTTATTGATTCGTGTGCAACTACGTAGCTTTTATCTTTTGACTTGAATGTTCTATTAAGAGAGGAAGCTAATTTATGATCAATCTGCTTTAAATTTCAGTCCAAAGTGAAATCAATTTGACATATGTGAAATCAATTAAACACCACCAACCATAGCCCTCGTATCTCCAATCATCTCTTCACTCACCAAACCTTTACAACAAACCCTAAAGCTCTCATCCCCAATCGCCGAGGAAGAAGAAGAAGAAGCCCCAGCCCCGAGAGAGTAAGGCTTTTCGTAATTGTCACCATGTTTACTCCAATCTCCTTCTGGAATACTCATTAATCTCTTTATCAAACTTCTGATCATGGATCCGACGGTCGAGATCAACTTTGAGTCTCTTCATCTCCTGTTCACCAAACTCACGATCTCTCCTCTCCTGATCGACTCGAGCAATGTCCTCTAGAATGAGAGAAGTGAAGTCAAATTCTTCATACCCTCTGGAAGAAAATTCCGGGACGGAGGAAGTGTTGGCTTCTCGAGAAATGGCTAGGGTTTCTTGCATTTGGAGATTAAAAACCAAATCGTGGTCGCGAGCTAGGGCTTTAGCCGCCATGATTTCTTCACGCTGTTCTTTGAGTATCACTGAGACTTCGTCGTCTTCAATAGCCGCCATTAGGGTTTCGAGGAGACTACGGAGAGAACTAGCAAATGCGGTTACCTTGGTTAAGAAGGAATACGAAGCGTTCTGAGAAAGACTTGGCTTCACTTTGGTCTTTTTTTATTCATTTTTGTTTTTTTCTTTTTCCTATTATTAAAGATAATAACAAATAAATTCGGATTTTGTAGATATTTTTTCTTGTTGAATTTACAATTTAGTACAAAAAGACAATTAAAGAGCACCGAATATTTATAATAACAATAATGAAAATAAACTAATAATAATTTTTTAAAAAATCCAAAAAATTAACAAAGAAAAATTCTGTGGAATAGATGGGAAAAGTAGCATTTCAAAACACATATTAATCTCTGTGTTTAGGTTAAACACACAGTAATTGACCAAATAATTAATAAAAGAATGAAGTGAAAAATGACTATCAACACATTCTTCTCCATTTTGCGATGATGAGGGCAACCTCCAAGCTTCCATTGAACTCCACATATGTAGCAAAACAAATAGCGACACCTGCCCATACATCAACCGTGAACATTACAATGTCAATTAGCTGAAAACGTAAGGAAAATTCGCATGCGGAACCTTATGATTTTTTGCAAGAATTTGACACAAGAGAATTGATCACCGAGTTTCCGGCCTCTAACTGGTACGTCTCGGGTGGGAACCGTCTCCCACAACTTCCATTAGAACTTTTCGTGAATACAAGAACACCACTCAACCTTTAGGCTTTACAAAGAGAATTTAACATAAACTATCTTGTGAGTCTATTTTTCGGATTAGGTTTAACCCTAGGATTAAACCCTATTTATACGAAAACTAATACCCTAGTTTTCCTTTTTTTTTTCTTTGCAGGTTTCCACATGAATAATGGGCTGGAGAAGAATTGGGCCTCATATCTAAAAACTCCACCTTGAGCTCAATTCTTTAAAACTGGCTCACCTGCAAAAATCCTGATCCAACAAATATTTGCCACCCAGTATCCGATTCGCGGCCCGCTTTAGTATCTAACTTGCGACCTGACCCGAAACCCGACCCGGTTTGAGAAAGAAACCAAAAAACGACTTATCCAAATTATTTTTTTCATTTCGCTTTTTCTCTCTTAATCAAGAGAAACCATGGTGATTTCTTCACCAAAAAACTCAATCTCTCCTCCTCTTCCTCTCATTCTCTTGGAGCAAGCAAATCCCGTGGCAACCTCTCCTTCTCTGGCGATACCAACCACCGGCGAAGCTCCACCATGTCTGATTTGCTTAGAAACCTCGAAAGCTAACAAGCCCATTTTCTCTTCTTTCGTTCTTCTTGCTTGTTTTTTTCGTTTTGCCTCAATTTCACATAAATCCATCACCTAACTGCCCCGATCTGTGTTTTCCGGCTTGAATCGGCGTTTTTCGATGAGTTTTTTTGTGTAAAAAACTTCTGAATTCGAGCTGGCGAATTGACTCAGTTCTGGCAAGTCGACTCGGTGACTCACTGAGTTGACTGGGTGACTCACTGAGTTGACTGGCCGAGTTGAGCTTCTACTATTCTGGACCTGTAACAATCTTCCAGCAACCCACATAATTTTTGGACCTGCGCACATGGGCTGTTTCTCAAATAAAAGGTAAGCCCACTTCCCTTTCAAGCCCACTTTTAATACCCATTATCTGAATTCTGATACCCATTACCCACATCGCTGTTGACTGTTGACTTTCCGGCAACTTCCCGGCATTGACTTTCCGGCGAAAATTCAGGCGAACCTTATTTTCTCCAGAATTTCAAGGTAAACTCTCATGTACCTTCGAATACTCAAAACCTCCTCAATTTCTCAAGCTTTCGGACGAAAAACTGACATGCTTAACCTTTTCCATGTACCTTCGCACTCCACCTTGAGCTGATAACTACAGCTCCTCTTAGCTTCCAGGTAACTTAATTTTTTCTTAGATCCTTTTCCATTATCTTAAATAAGAACACTAACCTTTTCCTTCTCATTTTGCGAGGTACCTTCTCTGATAATGGAGTTACCTGGAGCTGTTTCAGCTATTAGGCAAAATTGCAGCAAACCTGAAACCAATGTCCAGGTACTGCTTCTCTTACAACGTCTGCTCGAATCGTACTTGTGCCAACCTTAGGATCATTGTCTCTACTGAACACTCCATCTAACTTGATACCAACCTGATGTGAAAATCCCTTAGCTATCACCCTAGCTCGAACTTCTTGTTTTCCCACAATATCTGGTATCCCTGGTCTATGTTTAAAGTACCACTTACTTGAGGCTATCCTTTTCGTTTTCCTTAGAGACTCCATGTCTTCCTTAGCGTCTTTCCAATGCTTCTTTTCCTTGCTTTATATCACCTCTTCACATGTTTTAACCTTTGCATCAATCTCGTCTGTAGTAGCCAAAGCATAAACCACACAACTAGAATATTCAACTTCAACCTTTCCTAAATTTCCAGATTCTCTACCTTGAATTGATGAACCTCTTTTCTTAAAACCATGTGGTGTTGGTCCCTGCACCAGATTCTCACTGAAAGTCACTCTCTTTGACTTCTTCTTTATGACTCCACCTTCAACCCTGGCAGCTTTCTCCTCACCCTTAGAAACAATGTCTTGTAGATAATAGAACCTTTTATGATATTTCCCAGATATCACCTTCTTATTATCCTTGTAGAAGTGCACCATGTACTCCCTTCCTTCATACCTACAACCTGATTTTTCCAACATCTCATAAGAAATCAGATTCCTACTCACATGTGGCATGTACCTCACATCTTTAAGTATCACTTCTAAACCATCTGAATTCTGATCTTCCAAATTCCCTTGATGTCCCCTTCAGTGTTGTTAGCCATAAGGACCTTATCACCATTCAACTCTTTGAAATCAAACAAGACTTCTTTGTCTGATGTACTGTGGAATGTACAACCAGAATCCATAACCCATTCTTGCAATGTGTCATGCTTGCTAACAATCAACACCAATGGCTGCTTAGGCTCCACTGTAATATTCACAGATTCTTTGGATTTCTTTCTTTCCGGACAATCCTTTTTTCTAGTGATTCTCACTTCCGCATATGAACCAACTTGTGTTGTTTTTGTACTTAGGCCTTGACTATGACATGCCTCTGTTCTTAGACTTTCCTCCTCCCTGCTGGTTATTCTCGAACCTATTCTCTGACCTGCCTCTACCTTCAACATATAACCCTTGTCCCTGTGATGTTGGCCCACTTTCCAACAACTTTCTCTCTTTGGACTTAGCAGCTCCAGTGACCTCATTCAACTTGAGTGTGTATCTGCCATACTTAAGGGTCTTCTTGAGTTGAGTATACATGTAAGGTAGAGAACTCAACAACGGTATTATTTTCACCTCTTCTGACACCTCCACTCCTAGGTTGTTCAGATCTGCAACCAGCTTCAAAAAATCATCAACATTCTCATCTATACTTTTGGAGTCACTCATCTTAAAAGTATAAAACTTAAGTTGTAAGTAGATGCGATTAGGCAAAGAGGTCTCCATGTACAACTTATTCAACGTAGACCACATATCAGCTGCAGTCTCACAATTACTGATCTTCCTTAGGACTTGATTCCCTACGTTCAAGCCAATCACATCCTTCGCCTTTTCTGATTTCTCGAACTTTGCTGGATCAATCTCTGGAGCTAACTCACTAACTCCATCCTTTCCTTTCTGTGGATCCTTCTTAAAAGCTTCTAATTCATCTTTGGTAGGAGCTGGATTCTTCAGCAACTTGTCATCTGTCAAGATTGACTTCAACCCTAAAACTCCAAAGTGAGCCAACATGCGAACTTTCCACAGAGAAAAATTACCAGTCCCATCAAATCTGTCTACCTCGTACCTTGGATTACTCATTCAGCTTTATGTTAGTAAATCTCGTGAACAATTTCCATCGTGAACAGTATCCGCTATGAACAGTACCACGATGAACAGTATCCACCGTGAACAGTACCCCAAAAACCCCTTGCTGATTTTCTTATCAAATCTTTCTAACACTTGCAATCAAAACCTGGATAACTCTCATACCACTTGTAAGGAAAATTCGCGTGCGGAAGCTTATGATTCTTTGCTAGAATTTGACACAAGAGAATTGATCACCGAGTTTCCGTCCTCTAACCGGTACGTCTCGGGTGGGAACCGTCTCCCACAACTTCCACTAGAACTTTTAGTGAATACAAGAACACCACGCAAGCTTTAGGCTTTACAAAGAGAATTTAACATAAGCTATCTTGTGAGTCTACTTTTCGGATTAGGTTTAACCCTAAGATTACAACCTATTTATAAGAAAACTAATACCATAGTTTTCCTTTTTTCTTTGCAGGTTTCCACATGGATAATGGGCTGGAGAAAAATTGGGCCTCATATCTCACAGAAAAAATAATCAAATTCCAAAAAGGATAAATTATGCCAAGAGACTTTGCAGTTGATGCAAAAGGGTCGACGGCATTGAAAGCAGCATCTCCTAACTCCCTCTTCTTCGGTGGATTCAAAGAGCTTAATTTTTTGACATCCAAGCCGAGCAACTTGGTTTAGGGCAATGAAATCTATCCCATTCAGGAATCAAGTCTTATTTGATCCTTCATTCCCACATCTTTTGTACTTTAGGTGTCAAAAGATGGGCACAACTTCTAATATTCAGGTTCGATTTACAGCCATAATTAGGACATCTCGGTACACTTCTTCCCTCTAGTAGTCCCACTTGTATATGTCGTTTCAAGCAATCCACACAGAATTGATGATGGCAGAATGCAATGGAAAACATCTATCATCGTCGAAACAGATACCGCAAGTCTTCTTCGAAGCAGAAGGCATGTGTATATATGTTTATTGATTCCATTGCAAACTTAACTTGATTTCCGGTCACAAGAACAGGGATGCTAGTTGTCAATTGTTGTTTGATGTGTTGCACATCATCCATTAGCAAGGCGATGTTCTCTTGCTCAGGCGCGGATATCTCCATGACCTAAAATATTCAAGGCAAAAACATCAATTACGAGATTGAACCAAAGACATGTGAACCTTAACAGTCAAGAAAACTTACCAATTCAAAAATCATATAATTATTGCAGTAGATTGAGATATGATTGATCCCCAAATGCACAGCTTCGGGTAGTCCTCGCTTCAATGCAATAAAACTCAGCCTCCAAAACTGTAATGGCGGAGTCATGAAGTGATCTCTTCATCTGAAACAAGATATTATCATCATCTTCTCTCCAAATTGCAAACCACAAATCTCGCCAATAACCCTGTTGTTTCCTCCCTTGTAAAACCCTTGACGTGAAGTCGGAATTGACGTCACCTGGTGAGGGTTTTTTCGGCGGGTTTTGCGCCATCTTCTCGTACTAGAGTGCCTTCTTCCTTTATGTATCGGTTGTGCATACTTTCAGATTTTATTTTTCTTAAGAATTAGAATCCTTAAGGTTTTATGACTCGTAGTATATATATATAGAGCAGAGGCGGCTCCTCGTGAGAATATGGCAGAGTTGTTGGAAAGGGTGATTGGTTGGAGCTTTACACTTTTCTAAAGTCATATTTTGGTCTAAAGACCTAAATTGAAAGCAATCATGCTTTGTAAATATTTTCCAAAGCCAAATCCACTTTTAAAAACCGAAAGCCACTTTGATGGTTTTTTTTTCATTTTTGGAATAAAAGACTAAAACCATAAATTTTGGGCTTTGGAAAAATTTCTTTGGCTTTTCATTGATACATGTCGTGTATTTGATTAAAAAAATAGGAAATACAAAACAAATTATTATTTTTTATTGTTGTGTATTTCTTTTATTAATTTTTAAAGAAATTTTCTTTAAAACAAATTGATAAATCCTATATATATATATATGTACATGATTGTCGTGTAGTCATTAGAAAATAGGAAAATTTTTATTATTTTTTTTATTAAAATTTTACTTAAAACAAATTGATAAATCATATATATATACATCACAATAAATATCGATACTAGATTTGAAGAGACAAAAAAAAGGTATTTTTTATATTTTCTTTTTTGTTTGCTAAATGTTTTCCTATTATACAAATAGTATTTTTTTGTGTATCTTTTCCTAAAACAAATTGATAAATCATATGTATATATATATATATACATGATTGTCGTGTAGTCACTAGAAAATAGGAAAATTTTCTACTGGGATGCTACTAATTTACTTTCATCTCATGAGGTTGCTCAAAGATGGTTTATAGGGATGCCAGAAAACAAGTTTGCACTTTTTTACCTGGAAAATCTAATTGGTCGTAAACATGACGAGTAATCATAAAAATATATAGATTTTTGTCATCTATATTTATTTTATTTAAGTTTTAGATGGTGTGTTTGCATTTTTAGTATTTTAATTTATTATTTATTTTAGTTAAATGAAATTTTAACAAATTTATTTTTACTTATTAATGTATAGACAAAATATTAATATATAATAGACACTAATATTCATCAAATGTTTTTATGTTTTAAAAGTCAGAGCCATGTTTACCAATCATTTTTCATTTAATTCTACAGCTCCAGCAGATAAACCTACAGCTCCAGCAGATAAAACTAAAGGTACATCCCAAAAATCTACAATCAAAATTCTACAGTCATAATCCTAAAGCTACAGCAAAAAAATCTACAGCCAAAATCATAAATTTACATCTACAACTAATCAGGCAAATCTCTTTATATAGGGATCGAACACCTAAACCAAAAAGGATAATTAAATTTTAAGTCTCGAAAGGAAACAATTCTCGAAAAAAAATATATATTTTACTTAGTCCCCTTACTAATATTTGGGGAGTATCCATTTGAAAATAACATTTAAATTCTAAAAAATTACATACAATGTCATTAGTTTTAAGAACTAATAATGAAAAAATCATTAAGAATAAAAATATCTAAACACTTAATCTATTTTTACTATTAAAAATACATATTTGAAAAAAAATCTTCACAAAATCTATTTTCAATTTTATTCAAATTTTCTTAAATTAATCAATTAGTGAAACAAAAAAATTATAAAGTAGTAAATACAAATTAATAATAACTAATTTATAGATTTCAAAATAAATAAAAAATAAAATTATAAACAAATTAGTCAAATTTTCACTACAATATGACTACTTAAAATTGATTAAAAATCATATAGTAAATATCTAATACATTATAAAAAAATATTTAAATTGTAAATAATTACATTCAATATTATTATCTTTAAAAGCAAACAAGAAAAAAATTATTAAAGGTAAAAATGTGTTGGTATTTTATTTTTTATCTTTATAAGCAAATACTCTAATAAATCTTTCTCTACTACCCATCTAACCAAACACAATTATGTAATTAAATTTTATCAAAAATTAGACATAATCTACAATAATAAATCAACAAAATATTTTGTTTTACAAACATAAAAGCTATTAATTTACAATTCAAAACATTCATGTAAAATCTATTACTTTTTTGAAAGATTAAAATGAATATTTTAAAGTAAAACAATACATTTACGGAAAATAGTTTTTTTATACACAGTTTTTTATTATTTAATAATAACACATCATGAAGTTAGTATAGAAATGATATATATTTAATACTAAAACGTTTTTTAAATGAAATCAAATAGTTGAAGTTAATTTCCTCTTACTAATATTTAGAGAGTATAATTATATAAATGACATTTAATTTGTTGAATGACAAATAATAAATTAACCCAAAATTATTATTTAAATATTAAAATAATTGCAATATTATAACCAAAACTTTATAACAAAACTTAAATCTAAAAAAATCAATCCGCTCTATAACGTGGGATATAATCTAGTTTAGGGTAAAAGCTCATATAAACCCTAGCTAAGTCTCACACCCAGGATCAAAAGAACACAATAATGAAGGATAAATCATCGGAGTGTCCTCCTCCGACGTTTTCTTCGTTACCAGGCGACATCATTCTCAATTGTTATAGTAAAAAATGCCAAGAAGTTTTCGAAAGTATTTTTGGTGTTTTTAGCAATCAAGATGAACTTGTAAATCCCAAATTCCCAAAGCATATACTTCTTGTTCTATCGAGAAAGAGATCACATTGATTCGGACGCAATTAAATATTAAAGGTTAAAACCTAACGGTTACATTTTTGTTTTATATGTAAGTACCTAAAATAGAGCCTAATAATCAGTTTAATTCACCTCTAAAGACGAATAAAATAAAAAGACTAAAGATTTGAGAATACAAATTTAAACGTTGACTAATGATAAAGATCTTTCATTTTTGATGGTCCAAACAACCAAAACTCAACGGAGAGGATTTAAAGTTGTGGAAAGAAATTTAAAAGAGACCTTAATCATACTAGCTACAATTGTGATTTCAGTGCAATTTGAGTTATACACAATTTAGATAACTAATTGCATCATACCAACTAATGAATCACATCTTTATCAAATTGATTTACTATTGGTTGTTATGATCATGGTTACATCATCGCACCGCTAACAAATCGAATTTTCATTCTGATACAGTGTGACGTTTCAAACTTAAAATCTGTCAGACATTCCAAAATCACAAAAATCACTTGTATGCGGACGACTTGAAGAAACAATACTTAAACAAACCGAACACTTTAAATATGAAATCCAAATGAAGATTCAATCGCATTAATATGTGATTTATCAATTACTCTTCATTCCACAATTTCTTGAGTTTTAGTATTAACTACTACGGATGATCTTTGTATCAATTTTTTAGATACCATAATCAATAAAGGCCCTTCAATAAATTAAGAAGATTTGCATGTAAATGTTACTTATATCAAAAAAAAAAAAAAAAACAACAACAACAACAAATGTTGCACTAAATTACAAGCAGAAGACATCGAGCATATTCCTACAAATCAAAAAGCGTTTTCAATTTGATTTAAAAAAAAAAAAGTCTTTCGAAAATTTCAGACCAAAATCCAGATTAATACTCAAAGAATGTGAAAAGCCAAGCTTATTTTTACAATTTAAAGCGCCCATAATAGTCATGGCCACCTACAACTAAAAACGCCGATGAAAGATTTGATCTCTAATCTCTCAACCCCAGAATAAATCATCCAACCACTAGATTGTTTAAGATTTATTATGTTTTAAAACATCATATATTAAGATTAAATAATGCCATAAAATCAACCATATATTCAAAGTAAAACATGTACAGCGCCGAGTCGTTGTGTTGAATATTAAAAATATATATATTTTATACGTTACGTACCATGATTTTCATCTGTGTTGTCCAACTCTTTTTTTTTAACTCGAAACACAAATCTATTAATTAGAAATACTGGATGATTGATTACATGACTGATCAAGTTCCACGAAATGCAAAAGCCACAAGGGCAAAAACACATCTAACAACGCAAAATAAATCGGGCATAATGTTATATGCTTCGTCATGGCATCAGCACAACGGTTGCCTTCTCTATTGATAAAACTAAACTCATAATTTAAACTTATATCATTGTACCCTTGAATCTCCGAGGTGAAACTTAGAAGCCGGGGCCATTGAGACGGATTGGTGACAGCTTGGATTACATTTTTGCAATCCGATTCGAAGACCACGTTGTGGATCCCTTGAACATTGATGCAGGAAATAGCCCATACTAGGGCTGCAGCCTCTGTTTCTAGTGGCGAGAGAAGACCCGGGAGACATTTAGCACCAATCTGTTTGACTGCACCCGTACTGTCTCGCAAAATCCACGCAATACCACTCCTCCCTGAGCCTATTTTCCAAGAACCATCCACATTGCACTTATAAGAGTTAGGTTCCGGTGGAGACCATTTCTTTTGAAGAGGCAAGGATGATCCGTGAGGTTGAGGACTTACCAGAGTGGTGTTTGCCTGATGCCATTCCGTTGCTGCTTCTGTGGCTTGTTTTATTACATCATCCGGAGGCTTCTTTTCCCCTKAGAACATCTGATCGTTTCTATTCTTCCATATAAACCATAGAATCCATGGCCAGGCTTTGAATCTTTCTTTTTCCCTTCCATCACCATTCTCAACACGTGAGGGAAGAAGCAATACACTTAAATTCTCAAAAAGAGAGTTATTTGGKAAAGGATGGAAAAGATACCCGAGATGAGAAAGTGCCCAAACCAGTCTGGAGAATGGACATTGAAATAGCATGTGATTAATAGACTCTTCCTTCTCTGCACATTTTGGACAAGCTCCATCTTTTGTAAGTCTTTTTTTGCACATGTTCTTCCCCACAGCCAGAGAATCTGATAGACACCTCCACAGAAAATGTTTTATCTTTGGTGGGGCCTTAACCTTCCATATTTCTGAGAARAGAGGGCTGAGGCTTGGATATCTGACAGTTTCCACTTCTGCTTTCAACTTGATTCGCTTCTGCCAGATCCAATACCCGGATTTAACAGTGTATAAACCTTGCTTGTTATGGATCCAGGAGTAAGAATCCTTTGCATTTCTTCCCCCTGGCTTAATCTGCAAGATGAGCTTAGCCTCACTATCCTCAAATCCTTCTTTAATCCTGTGAATATTCCATTGGTCTGAGAATGGATCTCTTAAGTATGAGAGG
Organism: Boechera stricta; assembly: GCA_018361395.1. Classification (NCBI taxonomy): domain Eukaryota; kingdom Viridiplantae; phylum Streptophyta; class Magnoliopsida; order Brassicales; family Brassicaceae; genus Boechera; species Boechera stricta. The sequence goes on along the minus strand of CM031539.1, from coordinate 17,840,192 downwards.
TGGATTGATTCAGGGTCAATTTCTGGCCTTAGGGTAGGGGGTCTTGGAGGGTCTGTGGGGAGCCATGGATCCTCAAGAATACTCAGATTGATTCCATTACCAAACTCTTTTCTCATCCCAAACTTCATTAACTGCTGAGCACTGTGGATACTGCGCMAGGCAAAGGATGGTCTCGATCCCACACCAGCTTCTAAAGGAGAGCAAGAGGGGAAGTACTTCCCTTTCAAGACCTTGGTGAGCAGAGAATCTTCATTTATTGCTAACCTCCATAGCTRCTTCCCTAGAAGGGATAGATTAAATCCTTCTAAATCCTTAAATCCCATTCCCCCTTCTTCCTTGGATSTTTCCATCTTTTCCCATGATTTCCAATGAATACCCTTGCCAGTGTTGGCATCTTTCCACCAGAAATTAGCTAATTTTGCAGAAAGCTTTTGGCAAAGAGTTTTTGGCAGTAGGAAGCACGACATCGTGTATGTAGGTAATGCAAGAGCTACTGCTTTCAATAAGGTTTCTTTGCCTCCCTARAAAGAAACTTATTTCTCCATACCTTGATTCTRCTGTCCACCCTTCCTTCTAAAAAGTTCAAAGTTTTAACTTTGGATCCARTAAACACTTCTGGCAGTCCCAAATAAAAACCACTTCCTCCTTCTTTGTCTATACCAGACCAAGTCTTAAYTTGCATCTTAGTTGACTCAGCTATCTTGCTTYCAAAGATAATGCTTGATTTATCAAAGCTGACCTTTTGTCCTGAGATCTTGTTATATTCATCCAATAGCACATTAACTTGCTTGACTTCTCCCTGATCAGCTTTGCAAAAGAACAGGCTATCATCGGCGAATAGAAGGTGAGAAATAGCTGGTGAGCCTTCTGCAACTTTAATGCCATGTAACTGTTCCCTATCCATTGCCTTCTGAAAACTATTCCCCAGAACCTCAGCCACTAAAATAAATAGGAATGGTGACAGTGGATCGCCTTGCCTGAGACCCCAGGTTGGACCTATGCTCCCATACTGTTCTTCATTTACTACCACATTAAAAGAGGGAGAGGAGACGCAAGACATAATTCTTTCTATCCAAGTCTCGCAAAAGCCCATTTTTTCTAAGACAGCTTGCAAGAATGGCCACTCCACCCTATCAAATGCTTTTACCATATCTGATTTTATGGCCAAGAAGTCTTTTGATATCTTCTCTCTGGTTCTTAAAGCATGGATAGTTTCATGAGCTAATAAGATATTATCATTTATCAATCTACCTGAAACAAATGCAGCCTGATTCTCCGAGATTATGTCTGGTAGGATCTGTCTGAGCCTGGTAGATAGAACTTTTGAGATTATCTTGTAGATGAAGTTGCAAAGGCTGATTGGCCTAAATTCTGATATCTTCTGGGCATTCTTCTTCTTTGGAATTAAACAAATATTGRTATTGTTTAATCTCCCATCCATAATTCCTGAAGACCAGAATTCCTTTACCACAAAGACTACATCTGCTCCTACCTTTTCCCAATGATTCTGGTAAAATRCTCCTGACAACCCATCTGGACCCGGACACTTATCAGATCCCATTGCAAAAGCAGCTATCTTCACTTCTTGATCAGTAATTTCTTTCATCAGAAGGAGATTGTGATTGTTAGTGACCCTCTGTTGCAAGTCTTGAATCATAAAAGAGTCTTTGATCACTGAACCTTCAAGAAGTTCAGAGTGAAAAGGTTTGTAAAATGTTGAACTGCTTCTTGTCCTTTGTCCTTTTCAGCATAAAAAACTCTTCCTGAATCCTCATTAGTTAACAAAAGAATCTTGTTTTTTACCCTTCTTTGCTTCACTGCTTCATGAAAGAATCGGGTATTTCTATCACCCTCCTGTAACCACGAGAATCTGCTTAACTGTTTCCAAAACATCTCCTCATCCGAGTAAGCTACCTGAAGATCCTTTTTGGTTCTATGAAACTCCTCCAAATCCAAGGAAGCCCGATGAGATAACCTATCCAACTTTTCCTTGAGATCTTTAATTCTTACCAGAGAATTTGGATTATTAAGTTTCTTCCAATTTGACATTTCTGCCCTGCAGTTTGAGATCTTGCTTACAATATCAAGTGAGCTTCCAGAGAGCAAGTCCTCATCTTGAATCTAGCCTTTTTGTGGAGCATCTGAGAAGCCTGGCTTAGAACTAAATCTGCGATCAAATCTAAAAGTTTTTTGGTGTCTCATACTCTCCCCGTTTAAACAAGCCAAGATAGGGCTGTGATCCGATCCTACTCTTGGCAGATACACATTTATAATAGCTGGGAATAAAAGAAAGCAGTCCACATTTATTAGGACTCTATCCAGCTTGCAATGCACTTGAGCTCCATTCCTGGTTCCATGCCATGAAAGTTGATTGTCTTGGCAGGGGGGTTCAAAGAGATTGCATCCTTCTATCATATTGCAGAAAGGCAGGAAAGAGCTTTCAGGCCTTCTACATCCGCCTTGCTTGTCCTTATTACTTGTTATCTCATTAAAATCCCCCAACAGGAGCCATGGACAGTCCCTGCTTTGACCCATTCTTTGCAGTCGTTCCCATAGAATGGATCTAGCATTGCTTACTGGATGACCATAAATTCATGTAACATGAAAAGGAATACCTTTCCAATTAACACTGGCATCTATAAGTCTTTATGATGATGAGATGATGCTGACTGAAACTTCTTCAAGCCACATTAATGCTAATCCACCACTTCTGCCAACTGGCTCCACCATATGAATGTTAAAGAACCCCAAACTCTCACTGATACCTTCCAAATACCTTCTAGATTGCTTTGTCTCCGAAAGAAAGAGGACTCCTGGACTGTGTTGTCCAACTCACAAACTCAAAATGTCACTGAACTTAAGATATCATCATTAAGCTCATTTATTCTTTCATTTTAAAAATACTTAATAATTTCCTTTTTAATGGCATAAGACAATCCATTATTTTTGCTAGCTTTTGTTTCGTCAGAATATTTTTTGTTAATTAAACTTTTCTTCTCACTTATTTATACATTTGTTTACATGCTTTTCATTATGGGTGTGCATGTAGATATTTAATTAGTATATCACTACAAAAAAAAAAAAAAGATACCCTTAAAATAAACAGTCAGTTCTCAAGTGACGTTTTGTCGTTTTAACACGTCCGACAAAAAAAGACATAACGACATAAGTATAAAAATAACGTCGGTCCAAAGTGACGCCTTGAAAGCATTTACATATATATACATATTGCAAAATTTATATTAAATTTGATATTAAATCTAAATAAAAATTGCAACAAGCTAAAATTGATCCAAATAAAATTTCTATTGTTTGAATATATAGTTTTGCATAAGACATAACGTTTTCCTTAATCTAAAAATTATAAAATTCTGAAATATAATTCACAATATTGAACTGTAGTCTTAAAATTAAAGTTACTTGCAGGAAATAAAAATTTGAGATATATACCAATATTTTCGTAAGTGAAGCAAGATACAGAGAAAAGATTTACACAGTCAACCATAATGCATGTGAGGATCGGCCAAAATCAAGAGCTTTTTGGACCCCTAAATTGCTTTGATATGTTTTAAGCTTTAATATCTCAAATCAAACAAGAATCCAAATATTTTGCCATACTTTTGAAAACGTTTAAATCTCGCTTGAAGATAAACTATAGCTTGATCCACGATTCTGAAGAAATAATCGATTTTGAAATTCTCTTATTTGATTAGGATCATACCTCTTCATCAAAATGATTAAATGTTTGCGCTTTCTTTTCACTGGAAACTTTGGTTAGATATCCACAGATTCTGTAATTATTTTAACTATTTTTGTAGCTTATGTAAAACCAATTGTTCTATAATTTTTCAAATTTTTTATTGTTTTTCTGACCAATCTTCTCTGTATTTTCTCTCTAATCTTAAAATATTTCCATTGTTTTTCTAACCAATATTCTCTTTAGTTCCACGAAATACTAAATAATGTTTAACAAGACTTTTCACCAATGCTTCTCATGGTTTTTCTCTTTTTTGACTTCTTCATGGATATACTAATCAATGGTATGATTCTTTCGCAATGTTTATTCTAGTTACATCCACTGATCCATACAAAAAATGTGACAAGAGCTAATTTCATGTTGGCTAAGTCTTCTCATGACATTCTGCCGACCATTAAACCATGTGCTTGACAACTGAAAGGCATGTTGTTCCCCAAAGTAAAACTTTCTGGGGATTTATTTGCTTTCTTTTTCAAGATTTCCTTTTCTCCATATCTATGTGTACAATTTTCTTTTTATGTATATGTGAGATTCTAGGCCTGGGCAATCGGTAATGTTGGTCCAGTACAATTCAGAAATTCGAAAGTTCGGTTTGTTTGATTTAAGAAAAATTTAGCCGACATTAACCGAATTCAAACTCCGGTTCGAAAATGATGAACTTCGGTTCGGTTCATGTAAAAATTATGGGTTCCGAACTGAAACTAAAAAAAATATTAGCTCAATTTGTTCTGTTTAAATTCTGGTTTTTTCGATAGTTTCAGAATATTTTTCTATATTTCGGCACATTTCAAACAATTTTGGTACATTTAGTAAACTTCGGTTCGGTTCGGAAGTTTTGGTTTAGACCAAAATTAGAATTTTGTTTTAAAATTGAAAATTATGGAAAAACAATTCGATAAATCAGTCGGTTCCCCTTACCTAACCGAAAAGAACTATTTACTGTAAAAATTGAATAGATATGCTGAAACCAAAATCGAACCAAATTACCGAAATTTTGGTTTCGTAACTTCAGTTCAATATATATATTATTTTTTATTTTTATAAATGGAACCCCTCAAAATTGGCGAACCAAGCCCAATATATGTTCAAGGTTGGCTTTGTTTGTAATAAGCAAAAGGAGTAGTACACCAAAGCCAAAGACATCGGTCTTCGCTGAGGACTAACCCATAGTTAAATACTTTGCGGCCAATATAGCTCTAGGCATTTGGGTATTCGGTTCGGTTCCAGTTTGGGTCTATTCGGTTCCGGTTCTTTAGAATCCATATAGAAACTGAAAGGAAATCGGTTTGGTTCGGGTTCAGATACCATTCGGTTTGAGTAGGTTCGAGTAGTTGAATTAAGAACCAATTAGAAACTAAAATATTTTGGATATTTTTTTGGTTCAGTTAAAAATACACGAATAACCGAAAAATTTCATGTATTTTTGGATTTTTCCGGGGTTTTTTTGGTATTTTTGGTAATTTTTGGATATTTCGGCTATTTTTGGATTCTTTTTTTGTTATTTTGGTTTGAGTCCATTGTTCTGGTTCGGTTATTCGGGTATTTTTTAATATTTGGATATTTTTCGGTTATTTGGTATAGAAGGGACTAATTTTTTTTTTTTGAATATATAGCCTTTGATTGATAGCATGAGTTACCATTGAGTTAAGTTGAGTTATATGCTTAATTCATAGATAACTCATAAATGCTACCAATCATGAATTAAACTAAATTTTTTGAAGTTAAGTTTGAGTTACACTGTGTTATGGTTGATTTACAATTTTGAGTTATGCCCTTTGTAAAATTATTAACTCAAAAGATTATACAACATCACGAAGAATCTCATGTGTTAGAGTTGAGTTATTAATTTTATAGTTTTTTTCCATTTTTAATTGTTTCCAACTATTGTTCTTTTATTTTATTTTTACCTTTTTGGTTTTCATTTTTAATAATGCTAAGCATCCTAATGATTAAACAACTTGGTCAAAGATTTTTATTAATTTTCTAGTTTCTATTTCACTCTTTCAAACAAAGTTGCTCCTAATGGAATCAAACTTGCAAACTCTGTTATATAGTAGAGTAAAACTTTCAATTGTTTTAAATATTTTAAAACTTTCAAACTTTCCCAAATTTTTATATATCAAAACTATCAAAATAAGGAACTTTCAAACTTTCAAAATAAAAAAGTTTGACATTTTCTAACCACACATTAATTATAAATATACTTCTTAATTAGTTGTCCAAATTCGAAAATCAATGTTTGCATAAGAAATTTTCGAAAACTTAGATTTAGAAGTCCAAGTTAAACAGTTTACAACTGTGTATTGGGCATAATAGGTAGTGTGACATCTCTTTAATATAACTCGTTTACAAATGCCACGTGTCACATAAAGTTTACTTTGAACACCCGCCACTCACCTTATATAATAATAATATTATATTTCTCTGATAGGCACAAGGAATATTACTATAAATAAGCATAGAGACGTCCAAGGATTATCACTGCTCTCATCAAAAACCAAAGTATCAAACAAGAAAATAAGTTTGAGAAGAAGAAGAGATATATCATGACTACCACTCCAGATTGGATCATGATTGGAGGAGATGGTCCTGAGAGTTACAACCAACAGTCTTCGTATCAGGTTTTAATATAAATGATTTGCATTCCATGTTAGCTAGGTTCTGAATTCCTAAGATGTATGTATTTAACAATCTCCTCTTTTACAGAGAGCATTGTTGGAAGCGGCAAAGGACAAGATGACCGAGGCGATCTCAGCGAATCTCAGCCTCGATTTGATTTCGAACCGGTTCAGTGTAGCAGACTTTGGTTGTGCGAGTGGACCTAATACTTTTGTGGCAGTCCAGAACATAATAGATGCAGTAGAAGAAAAGTACCGTAGAGAAACCGGACAAAACCCGGCAGATAACATCGAGTTCCAAGTCCTCTTCAACGACTTTACCCTAAACGATTTCAACACTCTCTTCCAGACACTTCCTCCGGGGAGAAGATACTATAGCGCCGGGGTTCCTGGTTCCTTCTTCGACCGTGTTCTTCCTAAGCAGAGTTTCCACATCGGAGTCATGAGTTACGCATTCCATTTCACATCCAAGATCCCCAAAGGGATCATGGACCGTGACTCTCCCTTGTGGAACAAAGACATGCAGTGCACCGGGTTTAACCAAGCAGTCAAGAAAGCGTATCTTGATCAGTACTCTATCGATACCAAGAATCTATTGGACGCTAGAGCTGAAGAGCTCGTGCCCGGGGGATTGATGTTGCTTTTAGGATCTTGTCTAAGAGACGGAGTTAAGATGTCCGAGACCCCTAAAGGAATAGTAATGGATTTTATCGGAGAATCTCTTATTGATCTTGCTAAACAGGTACATAATTTCATCTTCAAAGTATTACCTACAATTACACAACTACTAACTAACATTATCTTGTTTTTTCAAATTGGGTTTTGATATAAAAAAGGGTGTCACCGAGCAAGACAAGGTGGACTCTTTCAAAACCTCAATTTACTTTGCAGAACAAGGCGAGATAAGGCAAATCATTGAGGAGAATGGGAAGTTCACAATCGAGGCTTTTGAGGATATCATTCACTCTAACAATGAGTTTCAGCTAGAACCCAAGATATTGGCCACCTCCTTCAAGGCCTTCTATGGAGCTTTCATTTCCGCACATTTTGGAACCGAAGTCATGAGGAAAGCCTTTGAGCTTGTCGAGGTCAAGGCGCGCGAAGAGATTTCTCGCCTCCATAATGCCAAACCTGGAATGCAGTACCTCATCGTGCTTCGCAAGAACTGATCCATGATCCAAATATATTGTTAATGTGTTTTACACCATTACTGCTTTATCTTCTTTTGTCGATCTCATGGTGATTTGTCGTCTTCTTTGTCTTCTTGCTGTTGTTTTAGCGTCTTTGCATTTTCCCCTATACTACAAATAATAAAACGTCACTTTACGCTTCTTCTTTTTGGATAAACTTCACTTTACGCTTATACTTATAATAAAAAGTGTTCTTGATAAATGATATATATGGATCCTATAAAGTTATTCCATATGTTCATTTTAGTTTGGCTAATACAGAGTTTGAATTCAAGGTTTCATTAATCTTATTTCTCCCTACCCTCTACGCAAAATAAAAAAATTCCAACTTTGACTAGACATTTTAACACCTTTGTCGTGTGAAAAATCGAGGACACACCTTTCTCTATTTCTTACGAAACGTATTTTTTACTCTAAAAGTTTACCAGATCATTCTTTGCAGTCTACACTAAAAGTCTAAAAGCATAAGATTAATTTCATGAAACTATCCGATAAGACTCTACAGTCTACACTAAAAGTCTAAAAGCATAATATTAATTTCATTGAGACTATCAGATAACACTATACAGTCCACACTAAAAGTCTAAAAGCATTTTTAGTGGGTAATTGGCAAGAATGATAACTTTGACCAACAATTTTAATGATTTTTTTAGTATAGTTCTAGAAAAACATTTGTAGTCTTATTTTTACTTGTAGTCTTATTTGTATAGTTCTAGAAAAACATTTGTTGTGTTCAATTTCCATATTTTTATTATGTTTTGAAAACTTAGTCGTCATCAGAATAATATATGGAACTTACCACATATTTAGTAGTGTTGGACACAAAATGGAAATCTTAAAACTTTAGCTTATCTAAATCCTGATCAGAAAAAAAGTACTCGAATTCGAATCTTTCATATGTGCGGGTATAAACTATAAAAATGTTATTAAAAAAATAATATGATATTTTAATATAACATATTTCAAAGTGATTTTCATGAAAATTTTAAAATATATCTATTAGGTCATTCCAAAAAGTATTTCACACATTTTTTGTATTTTTCTAAAGATACCAAAAGTGTTTTTGGAAAATACCCTTGTTTTTATTAGAAAACTTTGTTGATATAACAATACATAAGTGGATCCGGATCCAGATTCAAAGACTTAGATATTATATTTTCTGAATCATACTAGACCATATTTTAGATCGAGTCTTAGATCTTAGATATTTTATCTACCCCTAATGTAGCAGATTTATGTTATGTGGTAAATGTTTACAATACATGTATGTACATACGAAGTGATCATCCGTGTTAATTTACAAGATAAAATAAATTAATTCGAAAGTTTATTTATAGGTTAAAAGATTGTGTTATTTGCATGGTAAAATAAAAAATGATATTTTTGAATATTTACAGTATTAAATAATTTGCGGTCAACGTTGGTATAGTCTATTCTACCTACAAGTGTAACTAATTGTTATGTGTTGTAATCATAAAACTTTCACCCATGCATGCTCTGCTCACACAAGACCAAATTAAGAGACGAGTGCTTCGGTTTGCTTCTTTCTTTATGTGTGGTGGAACCTCTTATGCGTTTCTTTGCATCTGCATCTTTATAAGCCTTTTTTTTTTGCACTCTGCTAAGTTTCTGAGTATTTCTTAAATCTTGGTATTCTAGTGATCTTATGGGATTCGCTGGTGCCTGTCGTGCCAGTTCCAACACATTGGTTGGCGTTTCTTTGCTTTTTTCAAGTCCATATCTGGTCAGGGAGAATTGTTTTATCCTCTGTTTTTGGGTCTTTGCATACATCAGATTGTAACAGCCTGGGTACAATTAAGCAAATGACGAGTCGGGGACAATATCTGAAAATGGCTCTGGCCAAGGAAAAGATGTTGAAGATGATATAATTCGCATCCCTGATTTCGATAACTCGGAATGTGTGAGGATTTTACTAAGTCTCAGCTACTTCTTAGTGACCTTTAGTAACTCACAAACCAAGAATCTATGTAAGTTTGATGCAGAGATTTGATATACTGAGATTAGAGCCTAAAACGTATAAGTAAAGAATGTAAAATGTGATATGCTCAAATTAATACCCTAAAAGTACTAAAGCAGTTGCTGCAGTATATCAGGGGTCGAACACAAGAACTCAAGAAAATTCACACAATAGATGAAAGAGATCAGGCTAAGCAAACAAATGATTGAGAAAAGATGATCGAATTAAACTTGTTGATTGATATGGAAGGAAACTAGGCTCGGAAATTCTCAGAAATCAATGATAAACAACAATTAATCATTAAGGTTCAATTCATTAAGTCAGCTTCGAACTCAAACACGAAAGAGTTAACTAACCGTCGTTGCAAAACTAACTAAGTCTAAAGTCTAAAATTCCAAATCTCTTTGCAAATCCTACACGAAAACCAGCAATCAATTCAAGTTTGATATGTTCACAATTCGATTAAACCAAATCTCTTTGCAGATAATCCAATTGCTCACCCTAGGTTTTATCGATATTCAATCAGCCGTCGTGCCTAATCGATTAATCAGGTTCTATATTCTAAGTGATCGAGTTAAAAATTTTGAGAACAACCACAAGAACTATTCAGATTTTGAACCCTAACAAATCAATTATCATAAATCGAGAAATCCATGAAAACCCGAACCAAAATGACTACTCGACATGATAGAAACAAATAACATCACCGAATAAATCATGAAATTAAACAAAGAATAAAAACAAGGGTTCGGGATCTTCTATGATGAACAAAGTTTCGATCCGTCTCTCACAAAGCTCTCAAGAATCAAAGTTCAAAGTAAAGTCCCCTTAACCAAAGCATCAAGAGTTTGCTTAAATAGTCTAAAACACGAACGGGCCTCTTTGTAAATGAAAGTATTGGGCTTCTTTTGGCAGAATTCTCGCCCTGGATATCTATCTCGCTGTGTTTGTATCGATCGATACCGCGATGGTGTCTCGATACTGGCTTGAAAACAGATATATCGATCGATCGACATGGTGGTGTCGATCGATACTCATGCTTCAAACTTCGGTATCGATCGATCGGGATGGTGTCGATCGATACTCGGGCTTCAAAACGGTACTTTCTTCGGTTTGCTCCAAAAGGCTCCCAAATCTCAATTTCGTCCCAAACGCTAAAACCAAAAGACTCTAAAATGATAGAAAAAGCACTAGAAAGACTCGATAAAACGACTTATATCATGGCTAAAAACGGGTAAAATCCATGATATATCAAAATGCAGAGCACACCAAGAACTTTAACGAGTTCACATCCAAACTTGGATGCTACGTCTCGCCGGGAACTTACTCCCGGAATCCACTATTCTTTGTTCTTACACAAATCTTAATCACTCACCAAGCCCCTTACAAGACCTAGACTACCCGGATCCTCACTGATGTTTCACTCCCCTGTGTTTCCCCTGCTTACAAGAACCGATTACAAGTTTACTCTCACAATAGGCTCTCACTTACACTCTACACACTCTTGTTACAAAAATCTCATAGTGTTCATTATAAAGACTTATATATTGCTCTAAATGATGACCTAAGGTAGCCGCCTGCAATTTCCGGAAGCGCCTCTGCTCTTTCTCTTTCCTTTTCGCCTCGTAGATCACCTTTCTCGCTTTCGATTCTGTCCATGAAGCGTAACTAATCTTTCCCTTTTTGGCATCTTTGAAAAGAAGATATTTTCGAGCAAAACTATGATGATTTGGCTTGTCCCAATCATCACACCAGTCAGCATTGTTCTCATTCACCAAATACTCAACAAAATGCTTTACGTTAACTTTAACTAGAAGAATGTTCTATCTAGAGGGTAGAAGAAGTGTTGATTCCCTTCTTGCCTTCATGAGATCACGAATATGGGATGTGGAAGGAAAAAATTTGTGGTACTGATCTCGGCGGTGGATAATTCCAATTTGATTTTATTAATGAAGAAAATTTGCAAAAAGTTATGAACAAAAGACTTTGCCATTTCAATCATTGAAGTTTTCTTTCAACCTTGATATATCTGGATATGGGTTAAAGGAGTGTTGATCCCTTACGACAACAATGACAAATATGGAACAAGGTGAATTCAAAAAAGAGCTGAAACTGTGAAACAGAGAAAGGATGATAGAGAATATCATTCATATTGAGAACAGGCTAAAACCCTATGGAAAATACTACCGAGAACAGAGAAAAAATACAAGAATTCAAGCTAATGGAGATCTAGAGTCTAGATCCGTGCTTACGAAAGTAGAGGCCGATGGCAAAATATAACAATGCGGCTTCTTAAAATAACTAAAAACCCAATTCTATAAAACATTTAATTTTTAATTAAATTTATTAGTGTTCTACAAAAATCATTGATAACCCAAATAATAATTATTATTTCTTTATAACATTACTAGAAAATAATTTAAAACACAACTATGAAACATGATGAAAAACTGAAATAGAAGATTTATAATATCTAAATTTAATTTATAATATTTTAAGTTGATCAAAAAGAAAAACAAATTTAAGAGCTCGCAGATCATATGGTGAGGTGGACTAGAGTTGATGTTAGTATGATTACGATATTTCACGGAACTGGTCCAATAAAGCATGTAAAATATCTCAATCATTGGATTGACCAAGTTTTTTCAACAAATATAGAGACCGTTCGTTTTTTTTTTTTTTAGTTGGCTCTAACAAGTCTTAGTCTGCTCAATTGGAAGGAACTATTAGTTTCCTCTACCTATCGTTTATGATTTAGGTCATGTTTGTTTTGTCATTCAGATAGTCCATCTGGGTGAAGATGAATATTGATGTTTGTTTAGTGTATAAAATGAACATCATCCAGATGAACCATCTGAATGAATTATAAAATTTTAGGCAAAAATTTAAAACTCATCTGGCTGATCCAAATTGGATCATCTCAATGGAGATGAATCTGTCAAAATAACAAATATCAAATATACCCCTCGCTAAATTAAAAAATTACAAAAATACCTAACCCTAATCTCTCCATCTTCTCTCCAAAAATTACAGAGCGAGACCGTGAGCAACATCAATCCTCCTCCTCTTCTTCTTCTTCTTCTTCTTCTTCTTCTTCTTCTTCTTCTTCCTCCTGGTGCGATCTCTCTGTCTCGTCGTCTCCGCCTCTAACTGGTATGATCTGTTATCTATTTGGTTGCTACGTAAAATCTAAATCTCTAATTTGAGTGGATTTGCGATTTGATGTTTGGATTTTGATTTAAAATTGTTTGTTTCTGTCTTTCGGAATCACGTCTGTGAGAGCGAATGAACATCTCTGCTTTCTCCAGAAGATGTTATTTACTTTTGGGTCAATTAGCTGTATAACGTCTTCACAGAAAATTCCATTTAGAAGGACAAAAGAGAGATAGAGAAGAGCTCGTCTCTGTAGCCATTTAGTCAGAGTGTTCAAGTTTCATCTAGTTCTAATCCCATATAAGCTATGGCGGTGTTCATTATTTTTATCTGATAGCCATGGCATAAGGAGATATTGATGCTAGAATTTGGTAAAATTGGGACTTGGAATGCTTATGATGTTTATTCATTAGTGATGGATTTGATTTTTTGGCTCATTGATGATTGTTATGTGTTAAGTTCTATCTAGTTATAGAGTCAATGATTCTGTGGATGTTTCTTGTCTTATGAAACAAATTCAGGGACACTATAGCTGAATGTATAGGTTCTCTTAAGGCTTCTAGGTGCTTGCCGCTGGTTTATACTCTGGTTTTTAGCTCAGCAATAAAAAAGCCATATGCAGCCATTGTGATGAGTGGTAGATTTTAACACAATTTGCCTTATTTTTGATGAGTGTGTCCATGTATAATCTAAATCATTGACTGGTGTTGCAGGAGATAGCCAGACGCAGGGAAGAGTTGGAACAATTGCTCCTGGAGCATCAGAATAGAGACGATGATGTGTGAATGTGATCACAATTACAGCTTCATTGGATGGACGACATCAATTTCTTTTCTGTTTTCATCCTTCCACTTGGATAATAACAGCAGATTCTTTTGTTTTTTTTTGTCTGTTGAAAAACGAAGCTTTGATACTTGTCTTATAAGAGACAAGAGCACTATTGAATATTGATGTAAACTACTATTGTTTATTTATGTTCTTGTTATTTTGTTTCTAAGAATTATCTTGTTTTATGAGAATTATCTTATTTATCTTGCTAATGTTGCTAAGTTAGTAAATAAATGAGTTTAAAAGATCAATATTTTATAATATTTTAGTTGAAAATATATTTTAAATCAATTTATAAATGTCAAAAATAATAATTTAAAAAGTATTTAGTTGTAAATATATTTTAAATCAATTTATAAATGTCAAAAATAATAATTTGAAAAGTATTTAGTGGTAAATATATTTTAAATCAAGAATTAAAATTAATATGATTAAGGTTAAGGTTAAAAATAGGATAAGATTAAACTATGGGTATTTTAGTCATTTTCTTATTAAAAACATTTAGATGGAGATGAAGATTTACAAAAACTAAACAAACAAACAAATGTTCATTGAGATGGATCATCCAGATGAAAACTCAAAATGAAAACAAACAACATTTAAATGATTCATCCAAATGGAGTATTTGGATGAATCATTTGGATGGAAATATCAGATGGAGAAACAAACAGGGCCTTACACTTACTTATATTCACCAGACACATTTTCATAACTATAATATTTTTTTTAAAGTATCAACAAAAAAAGATGTAAGAAAAAAAAATCAAAATTAAATACTGTAAAAGTATATATTAAATAGGAAATTACCATGCATTTAAGAAAATATCGCAAAAATTAAATAGAAAATATCATATCTATTACTCCTTCCGTTCCACAATATTTGATTTTACAATTTTTTTATACAGATTAAAAAATATTTAATGGCCCTTATTTTTAGCTATTTTTTTTTACTCAAATTACTAAATAATTAATGTTTTCCAATAATTATAACAATAACTCACCTTCTACCATTGGTCTTTTAGGTTTAATGACCTTATTTTTAGCTATCTTTTCATTAAATGATGCTAAAAATCAAATATTATGGAACAATGAAAAAAAAACTAGAAAATCAAATATTGTGGAACGGAGGAAATATTAGCCAATAAAACACTTACCAAAATGCTTATTTGGTTTTATATTTTCACCCAAACATTTTTTGTTATTACTATGTCTCAAAGTAATAAACAAAGAAACATTTTTTTTTTTTTTGGTTAAATATGAAACATTTGTTATATTTAAGTGAGAGTATTTCACAAGTAGGGGTTTGTTTCATCTTCGACTGCGTCAGAAAAGGAACTGTACCATTTTTCCCCTTTTTCTCTGGGCGTTGAATCTCTGATGGCGGGAATCAGATTGCTACCGGAAGAACCTGAGACGACTCCTCAACAACAAGCCAGAGCCGCGGCGGCGACGACTACGACGGATAGTTTGGCTTCCGATGACGATCGATCTATTGCGGCGGATTCGTGGTCGATTAAAAGCGAGTATGGAAGCACCCTCGACGACGATCAACGCCACGCTGATGCCGCTGAGGCTCTCTCTTCCGCTAACTTCCGCGTCTCTTCAGATTACAGGTTTCGCCTCTCTCTCTCTCTCTCTCTCTCTCTATCGTTGTATCTGTTTCTTGCTAAATGGGAAGAATCGTATAGAGTTATGGATTGGATTGAGAATTTGGGGATTTTGTTATTTAGTAGATCTTAGGGTTTTACGTCGTCGATGTTCTAAAATACGTTAGGCGCTTGTTAAATCCGAATCTATTGAGTAATTGATGATTTGAAATGGTGTGTATAGTTCTGATAAGGAGGAGCCAGACGCTGATGGAGGAGGTCAATCAATGCTTGGTCTTCAAAGCTATTGGGATGCAGCGTATTCGGATGAGCTAACAAATTTCAGGGAGCATGGTCATGCTGGTGAAGTTTGGTAAATTTCAGATCTCACTATAGATCTTTGATCTTGGAACTTTGGAGAGATGATCCTTGATTTCTTGATACTATGTTAATCATGTAGTTAACTAGCTATTGGAAGTGAATTGACTTGTTTGATTTCGTCTTGTTGTTAACCTTAGGTTTGGAGATGATGTCATGGAGATTGTTACGTCTTGGACTAAAGACTTATGCATTGAACTTTCTAAACGAAACATGTCTGTTTCTGACAACGATCTTACAACAGAGGTGAATGATCAGGCTGATAAGTATTTGTCTAGTTGGAATGTGCTTGACCTTGGTACTGGAAATGGCTTGCTCCTTCATCAACTTGCTAAGGAGGGGTGAGTTTTCTAAACATTTCTTTAATGTTTAACTATATGTTGTTGCTGTAGATAATATTGTCTTTGTTCCCTTTTCCATGGTTACTATGTCATTCGGCATTTTACATTAGCCGATTGCCACTAGGTAAGTCTGAGAAGTTAAGAATCATGCAGCATTTATAATAAACAAGCTATCATAAATTCTGTAGTGGTTTTGGCTGCTGCCTAGATCTTCTATTGACTCTCGTCTTTCACTCTAGCACACAATTCATGTTGCATGTGGTTGTATTATCAAATAGTATCAGAGTGAAGTTCATGAATTTTTAGTTCGACAATGGTCCCTAGATGTGGCGTATATCACTGGCCTTTTGGGAATAGGAGTCTCTGCAGCCACAGTAAAATTTCACGAGTTTAAACTTAAAAGTATACTGAGACTAGTGATTAGAAGTTAGCCTCTGTTAGAGATAGAACTGAATTCAAAACCAAAACCTTTATTAATATAGTAGAACCCAGAAAAATAATGTAACAAGAGTAAAACTCCCAAGAGAACTATGTTCTCTTCCTCGGCCTAACCGGATCGAAATCCCCAAAGCTCTCTCTAGCTTGGATGAGTCTCACAAACGAACTCCCATCCCTACTTATAATAAAACGTAAAAGTAAAACTCCATGGAAAAGGAAATAACAAAATAGAAATCCTAAATATTGTCCTAAATCACGAAATAGGAAGTATTCGTAACAGCCTCCTCAGAGGCTTAGGTCCCCCATATGCAGTGAAACAAAAATGTTACTATTTCTGTATACTTAAGACATTTTACCCTCGAGCTTGTTTTGATAAATGATAATCTTATGGAAGCCCAAACTATCTCCAATGTGATATTGCTGTTAAGCTTGAACAGAAAATTTACACACGGGTGCATGTCCCGCCACAATCTTATGTTAAGACTCCACTCTTTTCTTAACATTATTAATCTCATCATCCTTGCACTTTTCTGGCTCAGGTTCTCTGATTTAACCGGGACTGACTACAGTGAAGGGGCTATAGAACTCGCTCAACATCTCTCCCAACGTGATGGCTTTCCAAATATCTCTTTCATGGTATGACCTTGTTTAGCTTCAATACCGAAAAGGTTTGCCGAACCCATGGCAAGCAATCTTCCTCCATAGAAGTCCAAATGCTATAATTAGCAGAATAACGCTGTTGATCAGGGTTTATTTCTTCTTTCTTGAAAATGGTAACTGACCTTGGTCAAGCTATGGAATATGATGGTTACATACAATTAACATCTAGTAGTACAGAACTCAAAATCTTCTCTATGAACTAGTTATGCTTACTGTAATGAGCATCATGAGACATAAAATAGGTGCTCTACGCTGTGGAACTAACGTGTTTTTCTCTCTTAGGTTGATGATATCCTTGATACAAAATTGGAACAGCAGTTCAAGCTGGTAATGGACAAAGGAACTTTAGATGCTATTGGTTTGCATCCTGATGGCCCTGTCAAAAGGTACCTCCATAGATGGCTATCCTTTATAGGAAATTACCGCACTTGCTTTCATTTACCGAGCACATAATTAGATTTGCTTGCCAATGACACTCCCATTTGTCTGTTTCAGAGTCATGTACTGGGATTCAGTGTCCAAGTTGGTTGCTCCTGGTGGAATATTGGTAAGAGCATCTCGACTCCTGAATAAGATTTAGTTATAAGAGGTTAATGAACATAAGTTTAAGCTGTTAGAGAGAAACCAAAGGCTATTTAACACTTAGGATAGGTGCGGATGCATCCTAAGATTCTTTGATATGTATATATTTGACACTCTTGTTTCCCGTTCTGCTTGCCATAGAACACCTTAAATAAGTGCCACTTATGTCTTATCTCGTTTCTTTCTGCTTCTGTTAAAGGTCATCACATCGTGTAACCACACAAAGGACGAACTGGTGGAAGAAGTGGAGAATTTCAGCATCAGAAAATCTAACTTATGTAGAGGAGATGGAAATGACGCGACCAATGTGCTTTCCTCTGGCTCTGAAGCTGCAAGCAGAATTGATCAACCTCCGTTTGAGTATCTCAGCCACGTTAGGACATACCCAACGTTCATGTTTGGTGGGTCTGTAGGATCGCGTGTGGCAACTGTCGCTTTTCTGCGGAAGTGAGAACAAAACCATTTATTTAACATAATGCCCAGACTTTTTCTCATCCTTCTATTTTGGTGTCAAGACTTGTGCTTTTGGGAGCTCTTAAAAACCTACAGATTTATTTTCAGAAACACTGATTTGGTCATTTATCAGTGGTTTTTCTTTTCTGAGGTTCAAGTATGTGACATGGATTTTTACTGTAGTGTTACATTCTGGATAAACGGATCCGAATCAAAGAAAACTAAATCAGTTGATGAAATTAGTAACATTTGATTAAAAATAGAATGTGAACTGAAACCAAAAATTCATTTAACCTTTTCATATTAGATTAGATTTATTCTAGTTACTTTTACTCATATAGGCTGAACACTAGATTTCACATTCTTGAAGGGTGTTCAATCTAGATATCGGTTTGGACAATACCGGTTTTAGGAATTTTAGTTTTTTAAACCACGGTTTCGGTTTTTGTTTGGATTCAAATTTTAGTCAAATATATTCTTAATTTTTTTCCTTAAAAGTTTATATTAGTTTTTTTTTTTTTTTCAGTTCGGTCTGAATTCTACGAATTCGCGTTTTAGTAAATCTATTAAAACTATGTTAAGATATAGATTGTTTTTAGATCGGTTATTTCGGATCAACTCAAATTGGTTTTTTCGGTTTGAAGAATACTCTTACATTTTCTTAATTATTAGATAGCCAATTAAACAAGTTGAAGAAAAAGGGGTAAAATCCAAAATTGTTCGAATTGGAAGTTAGTACTTGAGTTTGATGTTTAAGATTGAAACTTGTAAATCAATTAAAAAGAGTAGAAGAATCATACACGTTACATACAAAATTGTACAATTTCATGGTTGAAACGACAGCGTTTTGTATCTGAAGAAAAGAACGTCCAGAAACAGCCCCATCAGCTGCTTCATCCTCTTATAGCAAAATCTCAGAACTCAAAATCCTGCAAAACCAAAAAAACCATGGAGATGAGTTTGCGTCTCGTTTCATCTTCAACCTCAAACCCAATTTACCTCTTCAAGAATCCAGGAAAAAAGGTTAATTTCCCAAGTCGAAACCAGAGAATCTCTAGAACTGCGAAGCCCTTTTGCGTTAGGTCTTCAATGAGCTTGTCTAGACCACCCAGACAAACCTTATCTAGTAACTGGGATGTGTCTAGCTTCTCCGTTGATTCCGTTGCTCAATCGCCTTCACGGCTACCAAGTTTCGAAGAACTCGACACCACTAACATGTTGCTTCGTCAAAGAATCGTCTTTTTGGGTTCTCAGGTTTTTTTCTCTCAAATTTCTCACCTTTTTATTTCGAGTTACTGGTTTTGGTAGAATTGGTTCCGTGTGGGTAATCAAACTGGTGATATCACTATGCAATTGAATTTGCTCTAGAGATTGATTTTGTAAACATGAGCTTGTTTCATTAAAGTTATGTGTTTTTGGTATAGTTAGATTCATTTTATGCGTTGTATCAGATTTATTGATTCTTAAAGCAGAAAAGATTGTTTTGTGTTGAGTAGAATGATTGATTAATGGAGCATTTGATGTAGTTTAAGCTGTTTCTAAGCATTTCCTCAACATGCTGAGTAGTAGAATGCACGCCAATTTGATCATCTCGATATATTGTTTGCTGAGACTTAGAGAGAGGAGGGTTTCAGGGATTGTGCTACCTCGACTCAGCTTTCTTGAATTTGGTGTTTTGTGCAATTTTGTGATTCTTAAAGCAAAAAGATTGTTTTGTGCTGATTAGAATGATTGATTTTATTGAAGCATTTGATGTAGTTTGGGCTATTTCTACCATTTCCTCCGGACATAGAAGTTTGATCAAATCGATAAATTTTTG
The DNA here is from genome assembly GCA_018361395.1 of Boechera stricta. Lineage (NCBI taxonomy): Eukaryota > Viridiplantae > Streptophyta > Magnoliopsida > Brassicales > Brassicaceae > Boechera > Boechera stricta. Next base: position 17,820,411 of record CM031539.1, on the reverse strand, counting down.
TCCTGGGACGACTCAGCTTTCTTGAATTTGATATTTCTCTAGGTCGATGATATGACAGCTGATTTGGTTATAAGTCAGCTCTTGTTACTAGATGCTGAAGACTCAGAGAGAGACATTACGCTGTTTATCAATTCACCCGGTGGATCTATTACTGCTGGTATGTTCTTATCATTTCTACTGCAGGAAGTTCTGTGATTGTTATCAGAGTTTTTTAAAATGCTTTGGCTTTTTTTTTAGGGATGGGAATATATGATGCAATGAAACAATGTAAGGCAGATGTATCGACTGTTTGCTTAGGACTAGCTGCATCTATGGGTGCGTTTCTCCTTGCTTCTGGTTCCAAAGGGAAACGGTATTGCATGCCTAACTCTAAAGTTATGATCCATCAGCCGCTTGGTACTGCTGGAGGCAAAGTACGATACTTTGATCTGCTTCTTGAATGATTTTTCTTTCCTACTGAAAAACAGTGTTGGATAACACAAACCTTGAATGTGTACTTTCAGGCAACAGAAATGAGCATACGCATAAGAGAAATGATGTACCACAAGATTAAACTAAACAAAATCTTCTCTAGAATCACTGGAAAGCCCGAATCAGAGGTATTTACATATCTTTTGTCGGTTTTATTCTACATAAGTCTTTTCCTTACAAGTTTATGCTATCCTTCACAGATCGAAGGTGACACAGACCGTGATAATTTCTTGAATCCATGGGAGGCGAAAGAATATGGTTTGGTCGACGCTGTAATTGATGACGGGAAACCGGGACTAATCGCTCCAATTGGAGATGGTACTCCTCCTCCTAAAACCAAAATCTGGGATAATTGGAAAGTTGAAGGAACCAAGAAAGACAACACTAACTTGCCATCCGAGCGCTCGATGATACAGAATGGTTATGCCGGCATCGAATAGAACTGTTGTTGCAGCGTTTACGCCTTTTATATGTTATTGTGGTACCTGCAACATATAACGTTGCATTTCCTGTGTTTGTACCATTTCTCGGATAGATTTTGGAGTAATTTGAAGGCAAAAATAGATAATTTGTTGAAGCACAGATGGTGCAACTACAGCCACAAGAAAGCTACAAAATCAAGCTGTTTTTACAAGCTACCTCCAAGTATGGTTTCCGAACTTGAGTCGGCTGGTTAGATCATTTTGATTGTGATTGTGATGCAGACAGAACCTGGTTGGAGTCATTTAATATTTAATATATTTTTATGTGAAATAAATAATTTAAAGATAACAGAACACCACAAATAACATTTTTTTGCATATAGCTTCTGGAGGAACTTGGATGTGAACTACTTTCATATCCTTCTGAGATATGTTTTCATTTCACTTTGTGAACTGTATTTTAACAAAGAGAATCTTATTCACAAAAATAACAGCTCCAACTGATATCAAAAGAAGAAAATTATTATTATTATTATTACTTTTGGTTGATAAAAGAAGAAGAAAATTATTATTGACTTAAAATACTTTTTTTTAATCAAATTTTATATTGATTTTGTAATATTTGGTGAAGAGATCTTCCTAATCTCTATAGTTTTTGAAATTTTTAGATTAATGGACTCACATAGTCCTATTTTAAAAATGAGATTTATTATATTTTATTGGAAATTTATAAATATGAAAGTGATTTGTATAATTCCAAAATAGTGTATTTATTAATAATTCAATTTTAAAAAATAGAAATGATTTTCAAATAGATAAAAATAAATTTCTCTAAAATAATATGTAGGAGATAAATAAACTAAATGTTTTTTTAAATACATTAAAAAAAAAAGGTTATTTGAAATTTGTTTTTACCAGAGCTAGGGTTAAAAAACCAATTAGATCTCAGCAGCCACACTGGTCAGTGAAAAACACAAATCAGCCATCGGAGAGAGGATTTTGAAATGGCGATACCTGGAGAAGACGACGGAGAAAGAGCCGGCGACGATCGTTCCCCGAAGAGACAACGAGTTCCTTCTCTCGATGAAAGTGAAGATGAAGATGAAGATTACGTCGTGGATTCCGAGCCCGCAAGTATCACAGAAGACGAAGAAGATGAAGAAGAACTAGAAGACATCGAAGAAGAAGATGTTACTGGAACGAGAATTGCTACTATTGGTAACGATTTTGAGGGTGTGGTAAAGGAGGCACAATCGGAAAGCCAGAGTTCTTCATCTTCCCAATCCGTAAAGCTTCAGAGTTCAGATGTTCTCGATTGTCCTACTTGTTGTGAGCCACTCAAGATACCAATCTATCAGGTTTAACTCCTTCTCCTTCTTCTTTGATTGAGAATTTTCATATTTGTATCACCAATTCCTGGATTCATAGCATAGTTAGGTTGATGGAAACTGCAGAATAAGAACAGTTATGTCACTGCTTCAGCTCTAATTGGCTACAGAATTTGCATTTCAAATGTCCTTTTGATTCATAAATGTGGTGTTGCTATTATCAATTCATGGATGTATAGGTTAGTAGGTTTTTGGAATTGCAGAATAAGATTATTTAGGTTACAGCTTCATCTCTGATTGGTGATTTAACTTTCAATCAAGTGTATGAATCTTGAGTATAAATTATTATAAGCCTATAATATAGTTTGATCTGACTGGTGTCAATGATTTTGGCTAAACACTATGGTGTTTTGTTGTGTGTTCAGTGTAATAATGGGCATCTAGCTTGTTCGTCGTGCTGCAAAAAATTGAACAAGGAATGCTCGTTCTGTAGATCTTACATCGGGGATATACGATGCAGAGCCATGGAGAAGGTTATTGAAGCATCTATAGTCCCATGTCAGAATGCAAAATACGGGTGTAAAGAAAGCACCACGTATGGAAATCAATCAAGCCATGAGAAGGTTTGTTTTTTTGCCCGATGTTCTTGCCCTGTACCAAACTGCTACTACGTTGGCTCATACACGAATCTCAAAAGCCATGCTTGTGCTGCACACTCTTGGGACGAGGATGACCTCATCCCGTTGGTGTTTGACCGTCCTGTAATCTTTAGCATGAACCTGCGTAAGCAGATGGTCGTTTTTAAGGAAGAGAAAGAGGGGGAATTGATTGTAGTTCAGACTTTCAAGGGGGAGGGCGTGTATGTGACTGTAAACCGAATCGCACCTATGGCTCCGGGAATACGTAACCTCTCATGTAGTCTGGCTATACTCAACCAGTTTAGCACATTAAGAATTGGATCGATGGTGCAGAAAATTCAGAAAGTGAGAGAACAAAAACAGCCCCAAGATGATGGCTTCATGTTCATTCCGTCTTATATGATTAAAGATGAGCATTGGAAAATGCAGATTTGCATCGGCAGTGAGAGAAAATATATTCACATCTGAGAAGATGCGAAGAGTCCTCTCATCATTTTGCTGAGTTTTAGAGGTTAGGTCGTTGGATCATAAACCTTTTCAAACGGTTGGGATTAAGGATGTTAAAAAGGGTGAAAGACTTAGGGCCGGCCTGGCCCGAAAGAAAAAAATATTAACCCTAACCCTGTTTTTTTATATGGGTTTATTTGGGTTAGTCCCTAAAATATTTAGAGCTCAAATGGGAGCCCTGATTTTTTATGAGCTTTCACAGTTTTCTCTTGATTTCTGTTTTTTTTAGCTGAGTTTTGGATAAAACCAAGTCAATATTTTTTTGCCAAAAACACAAGAGTCATATTTTTAAAAAATCCAAGTCCATATTTTTTCCAAAAACACGTTCGTATTTTTTAAACAGCATTAATTTTCTAAAGAGTTTGTAACAATGTCTATATTTTTGCCACAGTCTTATTTTTCCACGAATCTGTATTTTTCCGCTAAAAGACGTGATAACATACGATGATAATAATTATTAATTAGTTATTTTTATATTTATATTTATTGTTATTAAAAATTTTGTAAATTTAAAAATGATTACAAATGTTTAGGACTAAAATGGGTTACAATATTTGATGGGCTTAAAAGGGTTAGGACTCATTTAGGACCCAGTTTTTTAAAAAAAAAGGGTCTGGACCCAAAACAGCTCATTTTTTTCCCTTAGCTGCCTCTTTTTTTTTTTTATGAATCACATTGAGAGCTATTATATCTACCAAATTAAGTTGAGTGATTTGCATATAAAGATTCTGGCATGTGTATACGCGTTTGAAGTCTCTTGCAATGTTTTGCATAGTTTTAAATTTGAATTGTGTTTAAAATGGCAACATCGGAGTCTGGTAAAAAAAAAAATTGAAAATAGTGGAATTTGAAGGAAATTAATGGTAAAATTTGGCAGATTATCCAATGGTATTAATAAATAATTGTGAATAATAATGGAGTAAGTAAAAAAAAAATGAAGGAATAAATTAAAATTATACGAAAAGGTAAAAAAAAATATATGGAGAAAAGCAATAAAAATTATATGGAGAAAGAAACAAAAGCTTATTCATTAACAAACATGATCGCATAAACAGTAAGTTATTCAGCAGAATAACTGCATGAGAGGTTGCGTATCCTGCACAAGAGAGAATGTCAAAGAGAAATAGATGACTAGATGAGTCAAAGACAGTCACAAAGGAATAATAAGGCCATTGGGCCATAAGTAACTTAATCCCGATTATAAATGAGTTAAGTTTAGTTTAGTATAGCTAAAGTAGGAGACAAACAATTGCTTTGTGACTTATGATGATGTTTCTAGCAAGTACAAAAGTTAAAAAAGACATATTCTCTTAGATAGATATATGTAATGAAAATAATGAGTTTGACCCAAAAAAAATAAAATATGAGAATAACGAAAGAGTAAGAAGATGTTATCTTAAAATCTGTGGGAGTCAAGTGGCACAATGGTGGTCACTTCTGAAAACTCATCACATTAAGTTGCAGGTTCGGGGTTCGAACCTTGCTCCGTACGGTGTTTAGAGACTATTAAAAACCACTAGGTTGTTGACAAAAAAAAAAAAGATGTTATCTTAAAATCCAATATTTTGTGTGTGATTGATTGGATTGTACGTGTAAATCGTTTGCTATATGAATTTTGTTATAACTGTGTTAGCTGTAGCTGTAAGATTTTTTTTTTGTAATTATGTTGGTTGTAGCTGTAAATTTTGTTGCCGTAAATTTTTGGTTATAGATATTTTATAATTAAAACATTATTGATAAACATAAGATGTGTGTTAAATATTTTTTTTAAAATAGTTCATTTCATATGATTTGTATTTTACTTGTTTGTTTCCGACTTCCGTCGATAATTTTCTGATTTTTAAAACTTATCTCTTGTTTTTTTTAATCATAAATTTTAATTTAATATTGGTGTGAATATTTTTAATCTACAGACTTTACAACCAAAATAAGACTTTAGGATTTTTACCTGCTACAAAAGAAAAAGAAAAATGATTTTTTTTGGGACTGTAACTTCTAAAATAAAATTTCAGCATAATTGATACAAATTTGTGGCTTTAAAAAAAGTAAGGGCTGTAAAAATGACTTAAATGTTACAACCCAACTAATCACACCCTTTTTTTTTAATTTTTTTTATAATTTGTTTTCTATTGAAATTGCAAGAGAATATAAATGTCCATTGGCCCAATAGCTAAGTAGCCCGAGACACCAAAAATAGAACCTAACTTGAACTCAAAATACAACCCATGAGGGGGTGCTAAGTTATGACAACTTAGTGGAGACTCAATGCAGTTGAACAAGCTCATAAGAGATGAGTAAAAATAAATGGAGAAACAAACATCGACTACCCCAATTGCTGTGAGCCATTGAAGAAACCCATCTTACAGGTTCGGTCCTTTTTTCTTCGAGTTAGGTTAGTGAAGTTGCAGATGCGAACATTTCAGCCAAGTTAAAAGGTCATAGACTCATCTCCATGAAAATAAGCCTATAGATGACTTCATGATGATTTCATCTTATATGTTGAGTGGTGATCACTTGACGATGCAGATTCGTATCGGCGATGAAGATGGGTATATTCATATCTTAGATATGTTAGGTCTGTAGAAGTAGGTGTAGTTTACATTCATCAAAAAAAAATATGAATATTGGTTTTCTTGGTTGAATAAATTTTACGTTCATTAAAAAAGTATATGACAAATATGTTGTTGTAGGCAGTCGTTGACTGGTTCTTGAACCGCGGGGATGTTGTAGGCCTCTTGAGCAAGAAGGAATATTGTGTCTAAATACAAAAACCTCAAGAACGTTTGTCTCACTAGTCCTCATCTACATTGGTCTGCCTTTTGTTCTCTTTATGTCGCGTATGTCTCTAACACCCAAGTCACCTTCAGCTTTTATATCAAGCTCGAGTTAACCGTGTTTGATCTCAACATCTCTTTATCACATTTCATAATGCTTTCCTTGATGGAATTCTGTATTTAAAGATTCTAAACGATGGGAAAATCAAGCTCGAGTGATATAAGCTCCAAGGGAGAATCTCGACCTTTTCACAAACTCACGGATATATAACTCCTTAGGCAACGGATGGATAGGTGATGGGTGGATCGATGATCGGTACTCAAGGGTGTGAAATCCCGTGTGATAAGATCACGAATCTTTGTCTCAGGAAATCCATACAAGAGACATTGATTCACACTTGTATTCTAGAGGAGAATCCACACAATTAGAATAAACAAGCCAAACAAAGCCGAAACTTCAAAGTTGAGAAAATTCGCGATTTTCTTATTTCTTTCAAATTTAAGGTTGTCTTTTACAAATCAAACGAGATAAGATTTTATAGGCTCGTACATGATTATTCTAAGACATTTGAATAGGAAATAAATCAACACAAATGAAAAATAAATTAGCATAAATTATAAATCAATCAAAGGCTTGATTGATATGGCTTTATTGCTTGATTTTGGCCAAATGAGAAAAACTTGAGGTTCCTTGTATCTAGACAGCTTAGGGCATGAATCCATGAATTCTTGGGAGTCACTTGCACATATAGAAGGTCTCAAAGTCGTGTCCAATCAGTTTGAGAAAGAGACGTTGGGATTTAAATACGATCGGGTCTAAATAAGGAAACTCGGATTTTGGGGGATCCACTTAATCTTGTGCATGAGGGTGCAGTTAAGAACGTGTGTGAGAGCCTCTTGATGAAGTAGAAGAACTTTTGGATTTGATGTCCACATCATCGAGTCAAATGTGTTTGAATGTTTTTCCTGACTGAATTTTTTCATTTAAGGATTTTAAACTATGTGTTTTACTCTTGGAAAAATGTGTGAAATCAAGCTCGAGCCATAAGTAGTTGGTCTTCAGGTTTCTTTGTCGGAAAATTATGACTAATATGTTCTAATTTTAAATATTCTTTTGAACTTTAGTTGAATTAAAATTTGATGGGGTCAGTAACTTTTGTGAGAGGGGGTTAATTTTAGAATTTTAACAAAAAGTAAAATACTTTTTATAAATTAATGGGTGTCAATTGACCCCCCTCCTTCACATACTAACTCCACCCCTGGTCTTGTCTAAGAAAAAGTAGCTAATGCCACAGTAACTGAAATGTATTAAAATATATTAAAAGTTAACGGATTTCAATTTACCGTTAAGTCGATGGTTTTTAAAAGTTGATGTATTATAAAAGAAGAAAATATTAGTTGGCGTATTAATATAGGAGTCGAAAAAGTTCGTGTATTTTAATAGAAATCAAAGAATACTCGATGTATTTGTATGAAAATTTTCCTTTCACAAATAAGTTAATCTGAAGTATAGCTAAATTGACAGATTAAATATATATTAGTAACATGTGATTTGTTTGGTTTTTCTGCAGCTACTTTATTTTGTCATTCACTTTATTTGTTTGTTTTTTCTGCAGATTAAATAATCATCATATCATATCCATTGTAGGTCGTTTTGTTTATAACTTCATCTACCTTTCTAATACATTTATGTTCTGATGTTTTTTCTGCGGCTACTTTATTTTGTCGCTTATGCACTCTAAACGGATAATTTTCATGGCTCAGTGTTCACTTAATCCTGATTTTTCTCCCAACCTCTGTTATGTTTACTTTTTTGGTTGTCAACACCTCTGTTATATTACTTAATCCTGATTTCTATGCATATTTTAAGATATTAATAAACTGGTCACATTGGCATAGCTAAAGTTTTTTTTTTTTTTGATAAGAATAGCTAAAGTTCTTTAAGGATTGTCTACATCAGCGATGATAACTTGGTATGACATTTGCTATTCCTAAGCCTTGCTTGTTTTTATGAATTTTTAATCATGGGCAGACAAGTAGTATACATATTACTTTTTTTTTTCTTTTTTTTTTTTTGGTTTTTTGATTAAACGCAAAAATACATCACTCATAAAACTTACACATAAAAAGACACTGTAAACTTAAAGCAGAAAAGGTAACGCATATGAATCTAAATTACAAAACATGAACCTGAAAAGAAGTGAAGAATTGATCAATCTCCACCATGGGAACATAAAAACCTTGATAGATTTAGGGCTTAAACCTGGAAGGGGTTCTAATCAAAAGCAACAGGGTTTTCAGGAAACATCAGGTCTCCCGATGGAAATGGGAGAGATTGATTCGCCCAAAATTGGTCATCATCCACCAAAAAATCGTTAACATCAAATTCGTTCATGATATGGTCTGTGTCTTTGTCCTCCATGGTTAGTGCTTGGTGGTCAATTGTTGTGAGTTGAGACATAACCGATTCAGACACAATTTGGTCGAATTGGATCATTTTGGAACCGTATGTATCATCATTAATTGCGAAAGCTGCAACACATGTATGTTGTCCAACATAAATGGTTCTGTACAGTGGACGGTCTTTGATCTTCTGCACCTTCTTTTTAGCATTGCACTTTAGGTCTTTTGCATAGACGCACTTATAGTAACACCTGTAAATTGCACACTTTAATTTATGGCCATTTACTCTACTTACATGTCTCTCATAGAACAGAGAAGAGCATTCACTTAGTTTTTTTTGGTACGTAATTAACTAACCTTGGGTGCGGAGAGTTTGTGATGATTTTTTGTCCATATTTCCTCCAGATGAAGCCGTCACTGGGGCGTGGAGCTGGGGAATCGGCTATGTTAATCTCTAACCCTTCAGCTCCATAAATCTTTCTGCAATGTTGTATCAGAGCAAAGATCAAAAACATAGTAGATACTTGCATCCAAAATTATATGACATTAAGTAACGTACATATAAAAAACATGTGCTACCTCAAACTTGATTTTTGAGTTACAAACTCATGAAATTTGTATATAAGATATGGAATTAGAGTTTGGCATATTGTTAGTAATTTACCTTTTTGATGATCTCCGAGACTTATGACTTGCCATGCTTTGAAAGGAAGACTCATGGTGTGGTGGAGGATTAGGAGAATCTATAGAAGACAGAGCAAGTGAAAGAAAATAGAGAATGTTGTTGATCAGTGGCTCTGTTGAAACTGAGCTTATTTCGCGGTTGTCGTAGAGCGTCTTAAGGCTGTTAGCGCATCCTTGGCTACTGAGGAGTGCTTCCACACCCTCCTGACCAATGTAGGAAGACATTTTTTGTGTTTGAGGAATTTGGTTTGAGCTTTGTGCTTCAGTCTAGTTATGTATTATATAGGGACAGTATGTGACCACAATTCTCTCGGGTCTTGAGTGGAACCCACGGCTTAAATTAGAGTAAATGTATACTCAAAAGCATTCATGTGTTCAATCAAATCGAACATGTCCTCAAACCAATTATTCATTAAACCATTTGATGTAGTACGGTTTAAATTCAGTTCAGTAATTTCTGTGTACATCAAAAGAAACCAAAGGAGGTTAATTTTGATTGTGAATATGGTAATAATAACTAACTAAACAATCTTTGCAAAACCCGATTCTTTTGTTAATTCGAATAACAATAAAGTTAATCTTTAACGAAAATTGGTTATTCCGTTAATATTCTGTAGTTAAACAATCGTAAAAATATCGATTCTTACTAATATTACACTAGATTCCTATTTAGATAAATATAAATATTTCAGACCTAGATTTTTTATATATACTTAATCTTTTTTTTAATCAATACAATAAAAACAAAATGTGTCTCTACAAATAATACGCCTCAGCTTTAAAGCTGATACTTCAATTCCAAATCTGAACCAATGGAATTAAAACTTATAATACATCTCATCTTTAATATTGTCCATGTTGACATCTTTTAAATAACCTTAAGGACACTCATGAGTTCAATTAGTCCAATGAACTTCTCCTTTTTCCACCAAACGACATTCTCACCGTCCCTTCTGTTCCTTCATTCAAGACTCCAAGTTATGTTCTCTTCCATCAATATTTCGATTGAAACATACATCAATCTACATGATTAATATAATTGTTTCAATTATTTTTAAATGATGTGTACATTTTTTTTCTAAAACTATATTTCTTAAGGTTTACTCTTTAAAGTTCACCCATCTATCTTAAATAATTTTTCATATATACATCTTAGAAGATCTCAGAAAAAGAATTTTATAAATTTCTGAGGGGTTATTCAATTTGATTTGGATTTTTCAGAAGAAAAAAAAAAGAAGAAATAAAAGCTTTGCTTCTCGTCCGTTAGTTTTGATAGTAGTGGGGGTTATTACATTTATTTCACCGTAATATTATACGGTACATAAATTAGGCTTTTGCTTTTAGAGTCACATTTGAGTCGTCATAAATTAGGCTTTTGCTGAGGATGATAGATTATTTCTTAAATTAAACATATTAAATACGGACTTAAGGCAAGAAAAAACATACTACAGTCAAGCAAATTGTCAAAGCCATCCATCAGTGCCATGAAAACTCTTACCAATATAATATTTTGACTTGTGGTCAAATAATATGATCATAATTTCTAGATTTAAAAAAAAACAGAGATCACATTAATTTTGTTTGACAAAAACGTCACATTATTATATTTCGTAGCAAAATTACACTATCTAAAATTTAGGGAAATTCTAAAAAAAACTTTCAAATTGAAATAATTTCTCAATTAAAACCTCCAAATTTTTTTCATATAAAATTTCCAAGTTAAAACATTTTTCCAAAAATCTTCAACTTTTTTCGTTTCCATATAAAACCTCCAACTAATTAATTTCGCCTAAATAAACCTTCAAGTAGTCAAATTTGAATCCGAACAGTGGTTGACTAACATACAACAACAATTCCGTTCGTTATTAAGATTTGCATCTTTTTTATTGTAACTAACACTTGTTAATTTCAAAAACTAACAATCATGTTGTTTTTAGTGACAAAAACAACAACACTATCGTAAAAATTATGAACTTTTTTCAACACTAAACGTTGCGTTTTATATTCTATGTGATTTATAATAGACGTTAGAAAGTGTCACGTTATCTATATAAAAAGGAGTTATTTAGCAGGGTACCTTTGAGATTAGGGGATTTATCTACATTTTTTTTGAGGTAAAGTTCTAACATGCAAAAAAAAGTACAAGTTGAAGGGTTCTTTTTGCAGTAATCCTTTTTTTTTTTTACGAAAGTTACTCATCAAAGTGAGTATTTGGTTCCTTTTTATTATTTTGTTTAATTGTAAGTATTATTCTCCCTCTCATTTAATTGTGAGTATTTTCTATTTTTAGTTATCTGATTTACTTATGATTATTTATGTTTTAAATTTATATTAGTTAAGAACTCGTGCTATACTTTTATGCTATTTAAACTTTTTAAAATTTTTTATATAACAGAATATATATATATATATATATATATTTGATTAAATTATAATAAACTTTTAATACGTTTGAAAACTATAAAATTTTTGTGTTAAGTTTTATTTTGAAGATTTATAGGTTTGTCAATTTGGATTGATGGAAAATTAAAAATATTGTTTTATTCTTGTGATCTTATGTTTAATTAATTAATAAAAAATTATTAAATTTTAATTTTTGTTGATTTATTTCTTTTATTTGTTTTGTAGGAAAAGTTAATTATGGTTTCAATATAACAATTTTAATTTTAGGAAAGTAATTTTGTAGTTTAAATGCATTAAATTTTGTTTTTATATTTTTAATTTTTGTTTACATTAAATGATCAGATTTAATATTTGAATTAATTATTTTTGGTAAGTTTAGGATTCTTCAAATATGTTTGGCAATTGGTATTAGAATAGTCAAAATTAGTATTTTTTGGAAATAAATGTGTTTGGCAATAGATATAGTAAAATAAAAGAAAAAACATAAAATAGGTGAGAATAATTGTGGGCTAAACACTAATGACTCCTTTTTAATATGTAGAAGTTTTGATTGTAAAGAGTATCAATACACTGCCCCGTGAGGAAAGCCGAGAATGTGAAGCGCGAGCGCAATGCTACGCATAGATCCCTTCTTGGGGTCAAGATAAATAGGCGAGGAGCTCAGATCTAAAAGAAGAATCTCCGGAAATTACATGAAGACTGCTAACTAGAAAACCCTTCGAAAGACGTCCTTCCCGAAAAACCTCCGAGGGACCACCACGAAATATCCAACCGACGAAGTCACAACGACATGCTTCTGAAGAGCACGAGAACCACTCTGACGGAACATACTCGCCCTCGAGGGCAAATTAGGTACCTAGGAAAAACATAGAGCTCTCGGGAGTTGAGTAGAAGAATTAGGACGAAAACATGAAGTCCAACGAAAGCGTTCATTCTGGAAAGTTAAACGATCTCTCTTTGGGAAATAACAGCTGCATCATTTCGGTGTCAAAGAATTGTTAGAAACGTCCAAAATTAGTTATTCACAAAAAATTTCACCTAGTAAAACGTGCATATTCCAATAAATCCTTTTTTTGTTCCTTCCACTCACATTATGAGTTTTAGACATTGGAATACGTTGTTTGTTTAATAGAGAGACATTACGCCACTTTATCTATTTCTCATGTGCTAACGAAAGAGAAAGAAACAAAACAAAAGAGGCAGAGAGATGAGAGAGTTTCTCATGTGCTTTCGAAAGAGAAAGAAACAAGCAAAAGAGGCTGAGAGAGTAAAGTAGTCATTTTCCTATCCAAACAATCAACTTCTCATAATTAACTAATTATAGATTATGAGATGAATAATGCGCATGAGCCACTGCGTAGCTTCATGAAAGCTGTGTAACCCATATTTGACGTGTCATATCCAATTAGTTGGATATAAATCCCACACAACCGATGTTAAGGGATTATTAAAGCCAATAAGCTACTTGACAAAAAAAAAATCTCACAATCGATATGGTGGGATAACGTGTATATAATGTATATATCTTATTATATAAAGCTGAACGTGTTTAACGTGAGCATGACACGTGTCAAAGTGATAACTCATTAGATTTTGACACGTGTCATCAGTAATTTAGATTGTGACACATGTATATTTTTGGTAATGATAATTTTCTATATAAAAATATAGAATAAATAATTAATTAAGTTTTTTGTCCGTTTAAACAAAAATGTCAATAGCAGAAAATTTGGTAATTTTCAATTTTCTGGTAATGGTAATTTTCTATATAAAAATGTAAAATAAATAATCAATTAAATTTTTTCTCACTTTAAGTAAAATTGTAAATAGCAGAAAAAAATAGATTAGACAACTTACTATTAATGTATCATCAGAAAAGACAATTGTAAGTCTTAACAAACGGTGTAATATTTAATATTTAATATTTTACATCACAATTAAATTTTCCAAATTAATATTGTAGTAATTTGGTTATAAATACCAAAATATAGATTCTTAACGAATCATCTTCTCATTCATCTTTTAGCTTTTGTTATTCATCATATTAAATCAAAAAATGAATTCAGGAGTTCATCTTACCCTAGATCAATTAGACAAAAATTATGTTTATCGTCGTACTATAGTACGCTTGTTTCAAAAACAGGAAGCAAGAAATATCAAAGCAAATAATATACTCATGGGAATAGAGTTATTATTGGTTGATGAAAAGGTAATTATTTGTTTTAGCAAATTTTATTATATTTTTAAAAGTTTTTTTATAGTAGTAGTGTTTAATGTATTTTATTAAAATATTATTATTTTAATATGGTTTGTTAAGAGTCTTTATATTAGTTTTTAGTGTTTAATTTACTTGATTTTTTGGAAAATATTTACTTAATTTCAAATTTATATGGTTATTCACAGAAAAAATATAAATAAAGGTTTTGTGCATCATTCTCTTCTTCAAAAATTTGGCGATTAATCTATTTATAAAATATATTTTTTGATAAAATATATTTTCATATAAATATAGATAAAATATAATATAATATTATTTTCCGGTGCTATAACATGGTGGTATAATACTAGTATAATATATTCTAAAATGGAGAAACTAATTAATGTAGAATGTATATGTAGTAATAATAATTAAGCTAGCTATTTTAAAAATCATGTCGTAATGAAGCTAAATCTTGTACAAATATCAGTAGTTATGAAAATTGTTTCTTCTTTTAAATTTTTGCCATAATTAATATAAATGTTTAGTAAAATTATATATAGTAATAAGTGTATAAATTTATTTATTTTTAAAAAAACGTAAGGATAATTTGAGTTTAGGTCGGTGATAGTGGATGAGAAGGAAGTTGACCAAAATGGGGTTTTTCATATTATCATTTTGAATAAGTAATTGAGAAGCTACTTTCTAAAAAAAATCATGTAGTGATTAAACCAAATCTTTAATAACTAATTATGAAGCTACATTTAAAAAAAAATAGTGTAATGACTAGGTGTCTCCCGCTTTATACGCAGGATAAGATGTTTATAATATTTTTTTAAAAAAATAATAAATTAAATAAACATTTCTAAATATTTTAATTTTAATAGTGTTATAAAACATCTTCATGATCATTAACCCATTGTACTATTTGGCTTTATATTTCCTCAGATCCCTATATATATTCCCTTATCTCATTAATAAGATACCAGCTTACAACACGTTATCGCACGTAGCCGCCCCTAAAACCTCTTATCTCATCCGGCGCATCGCTCATCGCCACTGCTCATCCGCGCATCGCTCATCGCATCGCTCATTGGCATTGTTCATCTGGCGTTACTGTTCAAAACCGAGGTTTTAGCCCCTGCTTCTAACTGCAATCCCTTGCGTGAAAGGTAAATCCGAAACTCTAAAAAGCTAAGAACCAACCATCGAATTCTGACTGAGAAAGGAACCATTAAAACGAATCTTGATTGATTGTTATCATATTGCGTGTGATCCGATGCTGACTCATTTAAGTTGCTAAAAGTTATTATGCTAAACCAAAGTCGCAAATTCGAAAACACTTACCATGGCCGAAACTTTAAAAACCTAAACCTAAATCTGATCAAACCAAATCCCTAAAGTATAATCCGATTGTTCGAGTTGCAGTTGTTTTAAATGATTATTCTATGATTGTTAATAAAATTGCAAATCAAAACCTAAAATCGCATAACCCTAAACCTGTAGTTAATCCTATCAGAATGTGAAAATCCTAAAACCCTAAATCCTATTCTAAATAGAAAAGTTTAATCATAATCAATAAAAAAAACCTAAATAAAAAGAGGAAATTATCAAATCCTAAATCCTAATTAAATTCGAAATTTCGAATTCTATTCAAGACAGTGAAACCTTATAAAATAGAAATTTTTCCAAAATGTAAAGTTTCCCCAAAATAAAGTTTCCATAAATAGCAATTTTCCATTTAAGAAAATTTTATTTTTCAATCCCATACCCCAAGAATCCTAGATTCATCAAAGCTATTTTTTCCGAAATGAATGATCACTTAATGAAATCAATGCATGTTTTTCGATGTCGAACATTCAAAAGCGTCAATTCGGGCACTCAATGTCTCAGAGATAACTATCTCCAAATGGCCTCGACACTAAAATTTTCCTCAACTCCAGGCCAGTGAATGCATCATCGATGGTAACACCGCATCTCTCAAAGATCTGCCTGGCGATATTTCATATCCGCCATCACCGGCCGAGAGCCTCAAAATCAATATCTCACGATTGAGAATCCACTCGACCTTCGGCACTCGAAAAGAGGTATGACCATCGAAAACGGTCCTATCGCCTCAAGCCGTTCGAAGAACCTACTTGCCCAAGATTTCAAATCCGCTGACGCCTACAACTCCGAAGTTATTTGATCGCTTCAATCATGAAACTATGTGGCGATGAAGTCATTCGACAATGAGCTGCCGAAAAGACATTCCAACATTTCAAACTCGAATATAGTTTGCAACAATACCGCGATGAAATACGCGACATATGAGGATTTGATCTCGCTTACTCCTGCAGAGAAAAATAATGAGTTGCTGATGGAACAAGTGCTCAAAGGCCCCTGATCAGCCCACTACCGAGGCCCATCAAATCCGAAAGCAAGAGAATCCAACTACGCCCAGCGATGCATCCTCCGACGTGCCGACGGCAATGGACGGAAGCGTGGCAATGGACGTGAAATTAACATGGCAACCGACCTAACCTCTCATGCCGCGTAAAGGTCGAATCTCCAAACCGACCCATTCAAACTCGACCAATCCATCCCTGCCACACGCGGATGTCAAATCATTGGTCCAAGAACTGCCGCACTCCCAAGTTCCTTTGTGATCTCTATCGAAGACGGAAAACTCATCCTGTTAACTGTTAACCAAGATTATGAAGCGTGACTTCAAAGAGACAAGGCGATCACATGGATTACCGCACTGCACCTTCGATTGATTTCGATTTAGATATTTGCTTTATATCGACAATATTTATTCGGGGCTTTGTTTGATTTTGATTTGTTTTTTTTTTTACGCACACATTATTTTATGCAATGGTTTATTTAATTACTTATTTAAATCGCACTCTGTCTATTAAAGCTGAACGAGCTCAAACACATCATCAGGTGGACAGTGGATCCAGCCATACCATACTAAAAGACAAGAGATACTTCATAAATCTCATAATAAAAACCGCAAACATTAGCACAATAATGGTACCTCGAGCCTAATAAGGCCACGGCCAAGTCCAGTTATCAACGCACACATCTAGAAATACTAGATGCACTATACTCACCCAGTTCAAAGAGAAATCTATCGAGCTTCAAAGATATAAGACTAAATGGTTTCCACATCGAAACCCGGTGAAGGGAACAAAGAATTCTACCGACACTAAGATCTCACACGGCCATAAACAAGTCCTCGAGACTATACCCGCACTATCTACTGGTCTTTACTATGCTAAGGTCAGTATGATTGAGGCTAATGTTGCTATTAAAGCACGATTCAAAGATCACACTATTCGCACGACCGGCTCGGGTCATCCCTACTAATATGATGCAAATTGATTCAAAGTTCTAAAGGGCACACCCTTAAAGAAAACCGATTTTTCCTCAAGACCTCACGTGCACAGCTTGTTCACAAGAGAAGTCGATCACTGCCTTCACCAGTCAAAGTGTCTAAAGAGACCTTGAATTTTCTCGAACGAATCCAAGGAGACATATGTGGTCCGATCCACCCACCTGGGACATTTCGGTATTTCATGGTTCTAATTGATGCATCGATCCGCTGGTCGCATGTTTGTCATTGTCTTCTCGAAACCAAGCATTTGCTAGGTTATTGGCCCAAATCATCGATGGAGCCCATTTTCCAGATTTCCACTTAAGACTATATGCCTTGATAATGCCGTGAATTCACTTCCCAAGCTTAATGAGTATTGTATGGCCATGGGGGTAAGGGTTGAACATCCGTGGCACATGTCCATACACAGAATGGATTGGCTGAATCATTCATTAAACGACCAATGGATTGCTCGACCATTACTCATGAGTCGCAGCCTTGCCTCACTGGGAACGCATTACATGCCTGAACTAATACGCATTCGCCATCTAGTGAGCATAGATATTCACCATCCCATTGCTAACGGTCATGAGCCGACATCTCCCATATTAAGACATTTGGGTGTTCGCCTATGTATCAGCACCACCACGAGAACTAAAATGGGACCTGAGGAGGATGGGAATATATGTTGGTTTTGATTCTCCCACCATTATCAAATATCTGAGCCGACCACGTGAGACCTATTTAAGGCCGATATGGATCCAATTCATGAATCGATATCCTGCCTTGGAGAGACACACAAGCGGTAAAGGAAATTTCATGGAATCAAACATCCTTACAATGGCAAGATCCTCTGACTATGTAATGTGATTCGAGGTCCAAAAGATTATACACTTACAAAGCTAGCTAATCAATCGCATTCCTCGATCTCGAACAGTAACCAAATCGTACATACCTTATAATGCACCAGACGAATGATGTCCAAAAAAAGACAGACTCAAGCAGAGTCCGTGTCACGTAATAAGCATGGCGGCATTAGGTTCCAAAGATAAGAATCTGGAAACCAAAGAGAGGTGCAGTTGAAACAGGGATTCTGAAATAACATGGCAGCGGTGAGATTCGCTCTAGTGAGCCGATGAAGGGTTTGGGATGCCAAATCTCAAGGTTCAGAAGGGATCGATAATAATGAAATCTATCAATTATAGCATGTCGAACTGATGAACGAGAAAAGATGTCGACATAGATGCAATCTTTGCATACAGGTAGCAACGAGGTTCTTGCAAAGAGGATCTAGAACCCGTCTATAATTGAGTGCACTCGTAGATCGAGGCTGGCTAAAATGGAAAGAAGCCATAAGCGTGGAGTTAAGCGATGCGAAAAGGAATGTGTTTGGTCCGATCATAAGGACACCATTCGATACTTAAACGTGGGCCACAAATGGGTCTTTGTGCGTAAAAGAAAGCGAGCTTCGGTGAAGTCGTTGGAGACAAACGACTTGTAAAAGGATTCTCACGAGAGACCTGGAATCGATTATGAAGAGACTTATTCTCTGTGGTGGATCTACTTTTCGATTCCTCATAAGTGCAGCCATAAAAAAGAAATTTAGATTTGCGGTTAATGGATGTTGTAACACGCCTATCTCTATGGACCACTGGACAATAAAATCTATATGAGATTACCGGATGGCATCGAGCTTAAAGATAAGCATGCATCTGAGATCAGCCTTTGCGCTGAAACAAATCCTTATATGGAAAACAAAGCGGGCATGTGGTATAACGGTTAAGTGAATATCTCATCGGAGAAGGCTACAAGCGATCCGATCAGTCCATATCTTTATCAAAAATACGAACAAAGGATTTGTGATCATGCGATATCGTGGATGATTTAAACATCCGAACATCAGTGAAATCGCAGCTTGTAAAGCTGAATTTGAAATGAAAGACTGGCAAAACTAAATTACGTTTGGGCTGACTTGAGTACATCGAATGGAATCCTGATAAATCGATCTACATTGAAAAGGTACTCGAGATTCAATATGGACCAGGCCCACCCATTGACAGACCCGATGGTTTGTGAGGAACCTTCAGGATTGGACGGTGATCCATTCGGTCAAGAAGGGCGATGAAGAAGTTCTCGGTCTGAAATGCCATACCTCGGTGCCATAGGAGCATTAATGCTTGGCTGAGTCACCAGACGGACATATGTTTTGAGTCTCCAGCTCGCTTTAGCTCATGTCCAACTAAAGGCTAGCGGTGTAAACATCACAAGGAATACTGAGGGACTAAGGACTTAGGATTGTTTTACTGAGGATGGGGTTGGTTTCTTGATGCGAGGATATCTCATCCGCTTGTGCCAGGTCTCGACTGTTTATGTTTTCACGCATGGAGGAGCAGTATCTCATGGAGATCTGAAGCTGACAATCATTTGCCTCGTAACCATGCGGAAATCTTGGCCATTCCGAGCTAGTAGAGAGTGTGTATAGTTTACGGTCCATGACTCGGCACATCCGTCAAATTGTGGTATGAGCGAAGATAAAGGAGCCAACGGTTATGTTTGAACCAGCGGCTTGCATTGCTCAGCTTCGAGGGCGGTTATATCAAGGGGATCGGACGAAGCATTTACGCAAATTCTTCTTCATGGATTCTGGAAGGATGAGTCGAGGTCAAAGTTCGCAGTCCGATCAGAGTGAGAATTCAGCCGACTATTCACGAAATCATTGCCGACTTCAACACTCAGGAAGCTCATTTATCAGATTGGGATGCGTAGACTTAGGATCTACGGTGATGCTCAAATCGGGGAGTAATGCGTGTTGTCTTTCTTTTTCCTTCACCATGGTTTTTCCCAGGGTTTTCTGGTAAGGTTTTAATGAGCACATTAAGTAGCATTATAGAGATCGGTTGAGTATCGGGTTATTTCGTCGAGAGTGTTATAAAACATCTTGTGGAATTGTTAATTAATTAGGGTTTTATCTTTCCTTGTATCAGAGGCTGTATATATATATTCCCTTATCTCATTAATAAGATAGACCAGTTTACAACAAATAGTATATTATTGTATAAATAATTGAAATTTAAAATTAAAGTTTTTACATATTTATATTACTAATTAATTATTTAGTTAAAACAATATTTTTTTAAAATAAAATTTTAAAAATAAAATTTAGAAAACAATAAAATCAGCTAAGATTTTATGGAATATTTACATACTCGATTTAATCAAATTTAGGAAACAATAAAATCAGCTATAATTTTATGGAATATTTACTTATTCGATTTTCCATATATAAATACAGCTAATTTAGGTAAGATTATAATTTTTAAAATAAAGATAATATATATATGATTGATCTAATGACATATTATGTAATTAGTCTAGTAATTAATGTTCTATAAAATATATTTTCTAAAAATTACTCTGGCGACGACACGTAAGCATGACACTGATGTAATATTCCACGTAAACATAAGGTTATTTTGTTAAAATGATTCTCAATTAATATATAGGGAATTATGATAAGCCTTTTATAAATTTAAACTTATAATGCTAATTTTAATGTATAAAATTTGATGCCTCTCACAAGAATTTTATAGGTGAATTTTTTTTTAGTGGGATTGTGAGATATGTCTATTGATCGATTAAATTTTGCCACATATCAGATAATTAATTATTATATTTGGCAATTTCTCATATTATTTGGTTTTCAATCAAATTTTTGTAACAAATTTCCAAATATTTAGTAAATTCATACGTAGTAATAAATGTAATAACCTTTACTCTTTTGTCTGTGGACAATAATAATTGTTAATAAAAACTTTAAAGATCCTTTTGGACGTTAAAAAGAAAAACGGATACTTGTTTGTATGATTGTATGTACATCAAAATAGGTTGATATATCAAAATATAATTATTAAGATTACAAATGTAACAAAAAAAAAGATTAATCCACTCTTCTCCAACGAGTCACTTCATTAAAGATGTTTTTATTTTCGTGATGCCTTTAAAAAACCATGATCTTTTCATAATTAACTACAAATAAATTCATTTTATGAATTCATTGACAAGCTGCGTAACCCATTTTTGACTTGAATCAAATTTTTAAAAATCCATCATAAATGATAGATGTTTTGATATGCTAAAATTTTATTCAGATCTAGTTTTGCATGTACATTAAAATACGTATGATACATCAAAATATAATTACTAAACGGATAAATTTAAGAAAAAAGAAAGATAAATCCACTTTCTCCCTTTCGTGCATGGGAAAAAGAGAAAGGAAAATGGTAGTGCGGTCATTACGTTGTTTGATTTCTGTTCTCTTGCTAACGAAAAAGAGAGAAGATCATGGTAGGGATCACCGTAACGATGAGAGGGTAAAGTCATCATTTTCTCTGTCCGTGACGATGTTTATACTTTCGTGATGCTTATAAAGAGTCGTATAATCTTTTCATAAGTAACTTAACTAATCGTAAGTTGATTATATGATTACACTACAAGAATAACAGCGATAAGCGACTACATTCAGCGACTAATTGTGTCGTCGCAAAATTAAGCGACGAATTTAAGACTTTGCAGCCATCGATTTGATACTAATAAAATATAGTCGCACATTTGTCGCCGAGTAGTATTCAACAGTAGGAGTCGCAAATATGTAGCTATTCTGCGACTAATATATAGCCAGAGGGCTACGTATTTGGGGTTTTTTTTTTAGTCGCAAAAGTGTCGCATGTGGGCCGCAGAAATCGATAAAACCTAATTTGCTTATCTTGTCCACTTCTTCAAAGTTCGCTTCTCTTAACAACAGACGGAGCGGCGGAAGGAAAATTCCAAATCCCAGGTTGAGAGTTGCGAGTCCGACCAACTGCAACTTTCTGAATCGGCTGCATAGTCGGTAAGCGTGTGCAATCGGCTGCATAGTCGGTAAGCGTGTGCAATCTATATTACGAATCTATTACAAATCATACCTGAAATTATCTTATTGCCTGACAACGTTTCATTCTCCCCGGCTTATATGGTAAGAGCCAGCTGTTTGATTCATAGTTTTCTAATTAGGTCCCTTTGTGTAGGCCCCATGGAAAGATACGCAACCCATTTTTGACTAATTAGAAGCGGACTAGAGGAAGTAATAATTAAATAAAAGAAATATATATATATACTGCTTGTCGGGCTGGCCCTTGAATTTTGAATCATATATATCACATGTACACATGGATTTTAAATATTATATTGTGTACAAGTTCAACGTTTTTATTTAGGAAAACGAATATGATATTCATTTAAAATCTTATTACAATTGTTATTGCTACAACATTTATTACTATATATATATATACACTTAATTGCCAATTTTGATAAAATATTAACATAATTAGACAAAAGAACTTTTCACAAAATTATTATATTAATTAACCAAAATTATGTAATAGTTAATTTAATATGAAAAATAAAACTCACTTAAACTCAATGATACTTGCAAGAATCCTCAAGAAACTTTATCGAGATAATTTTTGGTATATTCAAATCTTGGTTTATGATTTTTAATTTTTCACGTCTTTTTCTATTAAAATCCAAAAAATAGTTCTTGCATGTGATGTTGTCTTGCCTAGCTTTCTTCGTAAAAAGTGCTGACCAAATGAATTTTTAGTGATGATGAAGATGAAAGAGATGTAGGAACGAAATCGATATTCATTGAAGAGAATGGTGGTAATGTCAAAAAAAAAAAAAAGAGAATGGAAAGATGCTACTAATAATGGCAACCAAAATGTTTTAAGTTTATTCTTTTATTTTGATTCATCCTTTCTTCAATTTGGTGGAAGTGCTCTTGGTCCTGCGCTTGTGTCATAATGTTTTAAGCTTATTATTGGATAATTTGTCTAAGCTGGAGAGTATCTACTGGAGTCCTATTCCCTTTCTATTTTTGAAGCACATAATTGCAAGAAAACTGTCCAAAGCTGAGACAGCTTCCCTTAAATGCTACAAGTGTCCCACGAGTTGAGGAATTTGCAATAGAAATGCGTCCGTGAGACCATGGAAATGACCTTGAATGGGAGGACGAAGATACCAAAAATCGTTTCTTGCCTTCAATCAACCGAGTAATCATTTCTTTTAATCTCTTCTGCTTGAGTTATGTTTATTTCTTACTAGTGTTTCTTTCAAGGTTAGCATGAGATATGATCGATCCTTCTACAAATTGGATCACATAATAAAATATGCTGGGCCTCTCAAATTTCAATGCGTTTCACAAGTGTCTCTAACTTCGTTTCTTTTTTTTCTTCTTTAGTGACGTAAGGGCTAAACATCCTTTACTCCGGATTAGGAATCCTCACTGTCTAAAATCAGAATCCACGCTTCTTCTTCTATTGCTTTCTCTTTCTTTTTGTATTTGTGTTGTTCATTTGGATTGTATAATTGCCTTTTCTTTGCATTCTTATATTTCTGGAGTGTGTTGTGTTGTTTAGTTGAATTATGTTTTTTATTTTCCTATTGTATTCCCTAAAACGTTTTGCATCCTTCTCAGACTACATTTTTACACAATCAACAGTTTATGCTTCTAGGTAAAAAAAAGGACATCTGTTGGTTTCTTTATCATCGTGTATTGTGTTTGTGTTGTTGGATTGAGTGATAATTAACAGGATCCAGATGAAAAAGTTTCTATTTAGCTAAATCATGAAGATCTTGTACTCAGATTCTCTAATGTCAACCCCCTAAACCTAGTCTGAATATAATAAAATTGTGATATAAACCCTAAGCTATGTCTAGTGGTGGCTTTTCTGATTTGAGGAAATAAGAAGAGCTAATTATTTCACTTCACCAGAGAGTCTTCTTAATTTTGTTGAGTATTGTGGTAAACTCAATCTTTCTTTTCTTCTCTATTTTGTCAAGCCTTTCTCTTCACATTCTCCTATGACATCCCTCTATTGATGATCTTTAACAATTCCGCTAGATTCAAGAATCGTTTCATTTTCTTCGCTATTTTCCTTAAGGATTTGATAATGCCTCCTCTGTCTCGGACAAGTCTAGGAATCTCTATGAGCCGGCACGAAACCATTCAAAACCCAATTTAACCTCTTTTGACATTCAAAACGATACAAGGTAGATCCGTATTAATAGAAAATTGACTCGTAAAACGTAGATTGCATCAAAGATTAACCACAAACCCTCTGCAAAATCCTTGAAAACTGAAACGTTTCTTTTCTTGTACATTGTACTATCAAAGCTTTATTTTCTTTCAATGTTTCCATGAATCAATAAGTAAAATAAAAAGGGTTTCTCCTAGAATACTTGGACTCGGAGATTTCGATACAAAGTGCACAATCCGTGGTGGACTTGCTATTCAGACTTGCGAAAGTCCAGTTGCTAACTAAAAAAACAAAAGAATATGCAACTAATTTAACAAGGCCAGAGAAATCAATGCCTGATATTTGCTATATTACCTGACTGACTGATTTGTTTTTTGCTTGATAGGGAGGTGCAGTTCTTGCTGGAACACCATCAGCCACATGTTTCAAATCAGTCTCATTGGTTGCTGTCTCTTCAGCCTTGAAGGGCTCCTTACTTAGACTTCTTCACTGTCTGCACTGCACGGGAAAGTTGTTCTTGCAATCTCATATTCTCTTTTGCAAGTTTCAGATTTTCATTAGTCATTGTAAAAGTAAGATATGAATTTGAAAGAATGATAGAATTTTCATCATGTACAAATACAATTTTGGGGGGTTTTTTTTATATACAAAATGTTGTATTTTTTTTAATTTAAGAAAGTTAGAGTTTTTTTCAAACCAAAAAAATTATGAAGTAGTTAATCGAAATATCATCACTATTAAATAAATAATTTATTCGAAATAAATTTGAAATATTAAAGAAGAATTAATATAAGATTAAGTTTGATAACTAACTAAGTGAATATAGTAGAAGAAAAGAAAAACTATAAGTTAAGAAAACAATTATTGATAAATTCAATTATTGTTTTAATTGTTTAACAATCATTTTGCTAATTTGTTTCAATTAAAATACAAATAATTAAATTCCATTAAATCTCGATATATGAGTCAACGGTAAATGGTAAGAGTTAGAAAAATAAAATCTCCATATGACCCAAACCTCTGAAAAAACGTTATGGCGGGAAAATAGAAAAGGGGAACTAGGGTTTGCAAAAAGGGGAATCCTGAAATCTGACACAAACCTCATCTGTTTAATTCCTCCAGATTCCGATAGCTATGGCCGGAGAAGAGGCGATCAGCCGCCAAAAGAGGCAACGAATAGAAGAAGAAGCCGATAATGGTGGAGGAGATGTGGTCGCACGATCTGGGACGTTGTTCGAGCTAGATCTCCTCGATTGTCCTATTTGCTGTCACGCACTCACGATTCCTATCTTTCAGGTCTTGTTTCTCACCTCTTCCCAGTTCACGCACTGTTCTTTCTTTTGGGTTTGATTTAGAGTTTTGAAAACTGTTGTGATATAGGGTTTATGGATGATTTTGGTGAAAAATGTTGCATTACGAAGATTTCATTTACCAGGAGACGTGTGAGACTTTTAGGATTACAGTGATTAGCTTAAAATACATGCCTTAAAGATGTTAATTTCATTACAGTCACTAAAATGTGGGTAAGTAGTGTACATATCATGATCTGCAAAGACCGCTTTTTCGTTTTGATCGAATAGCAAACGAGTTCTGTGAATACACTGCTTCAAGAAACATAATAGATGACTGTTCCTTCCCAGATAACATATGTGATAAAATATGTGATGAAAGATCTACTAATTCTCTAAGGATGGAACAAGATTCAGTAAATATGGGAACAAAGCAACCGTAAATATGGGAACAAATCAAGTGGGTAAGACTTTAGTGTAAAGGTGTAAAGATTTTAGTGAGACATTGGGAATGCTTAAGCTAGTAAGACTTTAGTGTAAAGGTGTAAAGATTTTAGTGAGACATTGGGAATGCTTAAGCTAGTAAGACTTTAGTGTTTTAGCATATATGTGTATACTTGTATGTATTCATTAGCTTTAGTTTATATATGTGTGTAAATCATTCCAAGAAAAGATATACACGAATTATGAAACTTTGTTTAGATTTCTCTTTATACTTGTTTATCAATCTCTCTAAAATTTATTCTAAAACTTTCATGGTATCAGAGCAAGTTAGGATCTAACTCTGAATACTCTCTAAGTGTTTCGTTCTCTACTTATGCTTCTTGTTTAAAGGATGGGAGGATCAAAGCAAATTACGTTACCAGTTGTACTAAATGGGAATAACTTTCTCCTTTGGTCAAGAACAGCAAAGACAGCCTTGAGAAGCCAAGGCTTATGGGAACATATTGTCTCAGAAGGGAAGGAGAAGAGGCGGAAAAGATCCTGCAAGAAGAAGCTACTCACTCCTAAAAGAAGACCGGAGAGAAATTGAAGAAGATGAGTCCGACGATGATGATGATGAAGAATCACGTTGGGAACAATGATCAGTTGGTGTTGGCGGTCCTACTGAGCTCTTTGGAACCATCCATTCTCTCTATTCTACTCAAAGCACTAAGGAGTTGTGGGATACTCTTCAAGTCTATGGGAATCTTTAGCAGGATCTTTGAGGTCAAGAGGGCCTTGAATACTCTCCAACAAGAAGGAAGGTCTTTCAAGGACGTGTTTGGTGAGTTCAAAGGGTTGTGGTTTGAGATGGAAATGCTTAGACCATCCACCACGGATCGAAGGGAGCTAGATGAGCGCCGAGAGTAAGATCAAGTCTTGGTCTCCTATTGACCTTGAATGATTCTTTTAAGGATCTCATTAAGCATATCTTGAGATATGAGAAGCTACCTTCTGAATGAGATTTGTATGGCCATTCGAAGGAAGAAGGCTCGAGAACTCTTTCAAGGAGTGAGTCAGTCATGTTAGTCGTGGCCCTTATACCTTCGGTGGAAAGGAATGGTGTGTGACCATTGTAAAATGAAGGGTCATTCGAAGGATAGATGTTGGACCCTATTCCACACCTTAGACCAGCGAGATTGAGAAGCGTGGGTCAAACCTCTAAGGAAGCTGATGGGTGGCTAGAGCAAATGATATGGTGAGGAGATCAGTTTGAGGCTCTCATAAAGAGCATCTCAAAACTCACGAGACCGGGTAAGTGTTTTATGGCGGTACATCTCAAATCCTTAAACCGTTGGTTGTTGATTAGAACCACTAACAACATGATATATGACTCTAGACTCTTATCCAATATTAGACCATATTCGGAAGTGTGAATGTGGCTAATGGTGAGAGTGTGATGATTGAAGGAGTTGGAGATTTGAGCTTACTAGATCGAAAAACTAAGGCTCTCTTCTTGCCTAACTTCTGTTATCGTTATCTTTAAAACCACAAAGGATTTGGATTGTCTTGTTATGTTTGGAGCTAATGGTGTGTTATTTCAGGATAATAAATCTAAGGCCTTGATCGGTGAAGAGAGTAAAAGTTAATGCTTAGTGAATTATATGCCAAGGTTTCTCAAACCAAGTGGCATGAGCGTTTTGGACATCCTCAACTCAAGATGTTGAAGCTTGTGGCACCGAACATAAGTGGAGAACAAGAGGAGTGAGGCTTGCATTTTGGGGAAACATAGTAGAAGCATGTTTCATTCATCTAAGTGTTATGATGAATGTTTTGATTTAGTTCACACGATGTATGGACAGCCCTATCCTTCAGATCAATACAAGTATTTTGTGTCTTTTATTGATGAAAGAGCAAATATACATGGGTTACTCTAATGACATCAAAGAGTCAGCATACGAAGCATTCTCTCGGTTTCATAGTTATGTTACCACACAATTTGGAGCAAAAATAAAGATGTTAAGAAGTGATAATGGTGGGGTATGTGAATAGATGCTTTAAAGAATTCTTGAAAAGAATGGCATTGTTCACAAACAGCTCTTACACTCCACAAAATGGAGTGGCGAAAGGAAGAATCGGCATTTGTTGAAGCGGCAAGAGCTATGATGTTTGCTAGAGGAGTGCCAACATCTTTTTGGGGTGATGCGTAATGGCAGCGTATTTGATCAACCGACTCCCTCAGAATCTGGATAATCAATCTCCATATGAGGTACTCACAAAGTCAAAACCGAGCATCAATCATCTAAGGGTGTTCGGAGTGTGTGCTTTGTTTTTGTACCGAAGCAAATCGACAAGTTGGAAGCAAAGCATAAGGTGTATGTTTATAGGGTATTCTTCAACTCAAAGGGGTATAAATGCTATCATCCGAACACAAAGGATCTATGTCTCGTGATGTGAAGTTTCATGAGGAGATAGGATACTACAACAAGAAAGAATGGAGCGATATGCTCTCATTACTCCTCAAAGCTCACAGTCACTAAAACTCAATTTATCTTAAATGGATTACTGGGAGTTGTTAGTCGAAGTAGGCCAAATAAACCGGTGGAGTCAAACATTGGTAATAATCAGAGGGGAATTTTCGATGAACTGCGAGTAACATGTCGATGAGAATAAAGAAATCGACCAGTTGGAGAGTGAGGGGAACATGATCAACCAAAAAAGTGGAAGTGGAGGAGGAAGAGATCGCGCGCCCCTGGAGAATCTGGGTAAGATATAAAAACAAAAGGTACTCCACAACATGGCTATCGAGGGAAGTGAGTCTTCGACCATGATTGGAGAGTGTTATGGGTGTATGGCAGTCCTATAGAACAACATAGAGGCCTTGATCTTCCTCAACACCAAAAACATACCAAGGAGACCATCATCTATCCGATTGAAGATTTTTGTTCAATAACGAATCTACCCATTGATCATCAGGTATTCCTTTGTGAACTTGACAAGGAGAAGCTACCAAGCTCATATGAGGAAGCTCAAAGTGACAGTGGGTCAAAGCTATCAATGAAGAGTTATACTCAATGAGAAAGAATGGAACTTGGGAGATAGTGGGCTGGGAGAACAAGAAAACGATGGGATGCAGATGGGTCTTCACCATAAAGTACACTCTGCTGGAGCCATTGAGAGGTCAGGCTCGGTTAGTAGCCAAGGGCTACAAGTGTATGGAGAAGACTACAAATTTTTGCACCGTTGCAAAACTACACTCATAAGAGTTCTTTTTCGTGGCCATTAATAAATCATGGAGTTTATGGCGGATGGATGTCAAAAACGCCTTCCTTCAAGGTGATCTAGAAGAAGAGGTGTTCATGGAAATACCGAAGGTGTCTTGGCTAAAGAAGGTAACAATCGGTATGCAAGCTCTACAAAGCTATCTACGATGCAAAAAATCTCCTAGGGCGTGGTATCAACGGTTGAGTAGTTGCTTGATACAAGATGGATTTACAAGATCGAGGCGATCATTCATTATGTGGTTCACGGTGAAAAAGGATCCATCGTAGTGTTGATATATGTGGATGATATTATCATCACGGAGAGATGATGTTGAAGGGATCAACAAGACCAAGGGATGCTTAAAGCATTCGACATAAAGGACTTGGGAGGACTCAAATACTTCGGGCATAGAGATGGTTCGGTCAATGAAGGTATGTTTATTTGTAAATATACTTTGGATCTCTTGAGTGAAGCGGAAAGCTTGGTCTGACCGGCCAAGACACCACTTGATGAGAATTACGAGGAGATTGAAAAGCGAGCCTTGGCCGGAGGTAAAGCAATATCAATAAAGGAAGATTGATCTACTTGACAATCACTAGGCCGGATATATGTTTCGGTAAACCAAGTAAGTAAGCATATGCAAGCTCCTACTTATCATCATTGGAACATGATCGAGAGGATCTTAAGATATCTAAAGTCTAATCCGGAAAGGGCATTTGGTTAAAAACAACAACACCACTTTAGTAGACTGTGATGCGGATTGGGCCGGTGATAGACGATCGTAAGTCCACTGGTATTGCACATTGATTGGTGGAAACTTAGTTACTTGGAAAAGCAAGAAACAAAAAGTTGTATCATTATCAAGTGCGGAAGCCGAGTATAGGGCTATGAAGGAGGTCACAAAAGAACTTGTTTGGCTGAAGAGATTACTCATGGAGTTTGGAGTAGAGTGTGAAGAACCAATCACACTATTTTGTGATAACAAGGCAGCCTTACATATTGCTTCTAATCCGGTGTTCCACGAGAGAACTAAACACATCGAGGTTGATTGTCATTTTGTGAGAGTGAAGATCCAAGATGGCACAATCAACACTTCGTTTGTAAGAAGTGAAGATCAGTATGCTGATATTTTCACCAAGGCAGCCACAAATCAAGTATGTGACTTCATCCATGGCAAGATAGGTTTAATCGATCCTCACCAACCTATCTTGAGGGGGAATGATAAAATATGTGATGAAAGATCTACTAATTCTCTAAGGATGGAACAAGATTCAGTAAATATGGGAATAAAGCAACCGTAAATATGGGAACAAAGCAACCGTAAATATGGGAACAAATCAAGTGGGTAAGACTTTAGTGTAAAGGTGTAAAGACTTTAGTGAGACATTGGGAATGCTTAAGCTAGTAAGACTTTAGTGTTTTAGCATATATGTGTATACTTGTATGTATTCATTAGCTTTAGTTTATATATGTGTGTAAATCATTCCAAGAAAATATATACACGAGAATTATTCAGAAACTCTAAACTTGTTCTTCACTTGATTTCTCTTTATACTTGTTTATCAATCTCTCTAAAATTTATTCTAAAACTTTCAATATGAATTAAATCAGTTTTAGATTTGTATAAGTTTGTATTTGGTTATAGATCCAGTGACTTGTAATCCGAATAATTAAGTCTTGTGAGTTTTGTGTCTCAGTGTGACAATGGACATATTGCTTGTTCTTCTTGTTGTACTGAACTGAGGAATAAATGCCCTTCCTGCGCTTTGCCCATTGGTAACTATCGAACTAGAATAATGGAGAGAGTTGTGGAAGCAGTCATTGTCCCATGCCCAAACGCCAAACATGGCTGCACCGAGAAGTTCTATTATGGCAAAGAATTAGTCCATGAGAAGGAATGCAAATTTGCTTTGTACTACTGTCCTGCACCAAATTGCAACTACACTGGTGTATACAATGATCTCTATAGTCACTACTACGCTAACCACAAGGATACATGGAATCAATTCGTGTGTGGACACTCCACTGTTGCATGTCTGTACAT
This sequence comes from Boechera stricta, assembly GCA_018361395.1. Lineage (NCBI taxonomy): Eukaryota > Viridiplantae > Streptophyta > Magnoliopsida > Brassicales > Brassicaceae > Boechera > Boechera stricta. Next base: position 17,789,127 of record CM031539.1, on the reverse strand, counting down.
CAGGAGTTGGGGAATTCTCCTATGATCTCTCGTACACGATGCCGAACGGATTTGGAGGTAACACTATGACTTTTAAATCACCGGAGATGAATAGGATTCAGAAAGTGAGCTTCCAAACTCCGGAGAAGGACTTCATGTTACTTCCTTATTATTCATTGGGTGAGATGCGTACGTTTAAGATGGAAATTTGCATAAGTAAGCTAAAAAAGATGAAGAAGAAGCTGATGATAAAGAAGATGATGATAAAGAAGATGCTGGTGAAGAAGAGTAATAATCATCATATCATATCCATTGTAGGTCGTTTTGTTCATAACTTCATCTACCCTTCTAATACATTTCTGATGTTTTTCTGCAGCTACTTTTTTTTTTTGTTTTGTCATTTATGCACTCTAAACGAATAATTTTCATGGCTCATTGTTTTACTTAATCCTGATTTTTCTCCAACCTCTGTTATACTTACGTCTCTGTCTGTTTCTTTGAGCATTGTTTATGTTTTAGTATGGGGGATCCATGACTACGCATGTTCATATTTGGATGGGTTACTCAATCCTATTCTTACTCTACCGTATCTGAATGTTGTCGTCATTATTTGTTTGAGTTATGTGGTGGGGTTGTTCTGGTTTTTTAGTGCCTCTGAAGGACAAGGTTTGATTCTTCAAACTTCTTTCCGGTAAAATTCACATTTGGTGAGATCGGTTTTGCTAGACTTAGAAAATTCATTTATATCGGAAAGGTTCCAAGAAGACGAGAATTTGTTCTGCTTTCTCTACCACTATATTCAATTCGATTTTGCCATATTTTATCGGCATTTTCTCAGTTGTGTTGTTCTCTTTTCCATTTCTGGATATTTCATTTAACTCTAGCTTCTTGCACTACTTTCTTCTCTTTCTCCATCCGTTCGATATGCATTGATGTAAGAACAATTTCCTTTCTGAGAATTTTACAGGGCTTAATCTGATTCCGCAAGAATAATTACTTGGCTTTAGAAACTTACTCGGTTTCGGAGGAGTTTCCAGTGCATAATGTGTTTTGCTAATGATCCATGATTTTGAGGATCTCTGCATTGATAATAGAGTTTCAATTTTACTCATTGCTACTAAAGTTAGGAGCCAACTATTCTACTCTGCTAATATGGTTAATAATATGGTCCGAGATATCTTATGTCTTTCTACTTGCATCTTTAGACAGACCTCTAGCATTTCTATGCATATTTTAAGATACAGGAGATTTTAATAAACTGGTCACATTGCCATAGCTAAAGTTCTTTCAGCTATTGCTCGAGCAATCAGAATTGTCTACATCAGCGATGATAACTTGGTATGACATTTGCTGTTCCTGAGCCTTGCTCGTTTTTATGAATCTTTAATCATGGGCAGAAAAGTAGTATACATATTACTTTTATTTTAAATCCAAAAATCCGATAAACTGAATCATCTATAAAATCGGATTGAACACCTCTAATTATAAGATAATAAAAGTTAAGAAAATATACCTTTAACACCACTTAAATTTTTTAAAATCAAATATCACATTAATCTGTTTATAACATTATTCTGCGCTCAAGCGCGTCTATACCGAGTTTGCCTTTAAAGAGCCATGACTTTTCATAATTAAACTAATCATAAATTCATTAGATAAGCCAACGCAACCTATTCTAGTATTCTTGACTTGTTGTCATAGCCAATTAAAAGTGGATAAGAGGGTAAATTTGTCATTTTTCATATCCAAACTACTTCAACCAAATCAACAATCCATGATAAATGTATTAATAATTAACTAATTATAATTAGATGAGTCATTGGTCACTTTTTGTAGGCCCCATGAAAAGTGGCACCGCCCATATTGTCTATAGCCAATTAAAAGTTGGTAAGAGGAAGTAATTAGTTCGTGATAAAATGTCAAATTACATGCATGATGAAACTATATGCCAATGGAGAAACTCTTTTTATGATAAAATCAGTTTTGAATTAAAAACTAAAGTATAAAACTACTTTTCAAAACTAAATGGCTATACACAACTATATGCGGTTTTTATTATTAAATCATGGTTTAATATAATTTTAGGAGAATTAATCCGTTTTTGTTATGATTTATACTATTAAATTTAAAATTTGCATAAATCTCTAAAATTTTAACATTAGTATTTTTTTTTCCTTTTTTTGTATATAGGTTTATCAGTACTATCTTACAAGAAAATATATACCAAAAGTTACGATGTGCTATAATTTTATATGAATCTAGTTTTGTATGTTCATCAAAATAAGTATAATACATTAAATTATTAAGCTTATAAATGTAAAGAAAAGAAAATACAGAAAATAAGAAGTGTTAAAATACACTAAATTATTTAAGACATTTAAAATTAATTTATTGATTTATTATAAAATTTAAGTGGTGTTAAAGGTATAGTTTCTTAACTTTTATAATTTTATAATAAGAGGTGTTCAATCCGATTTTATAGATAATTCAGTTTTTCGGATTTTTAGTTTTAAAATAAAAGTATCAAAACAAAATTATAATCTATTATATATAGTTAAATTCTTGATACAATAATTTACAATTATCTTGTATATGAATTTAAGACATTTACAATAATTTAAAATCCTTGGGAATGACAGCTGCATCATTTCGGTGTCAAAGAATTGTTAGAAACGTCCAAAATAGTTATTCACAAAAAATTTCACCTAATAAAGTGCATATTCCAGTAAACCCTTTTGTTTTCCTCTTTTTTTTTTTTTTGCCCTTTCACTCACATTATGAGTTTTAAGACATTGTCTTACGTTGTTTGTTTCATAGAAAGACATTACGCGACTCTTTACGCTGACGAAAGAGAAAAAAACAAGACAAAAGAGGCAGAGACATGAGAGAGTAAAGTCGTCATTTTCCTATCCAAAAGAGTAAAGTAAGCAATGTTCGAATTGACTCATCAAATATAAATCCCACAACTGATATGGTGGGATAACGTGTATATATAATATATTGTAAATTGGAGAAACTATTAATGTAGAATGTATATGTAGTAATAGTAATTAAGCTAGCTATTTTAAAAATCATGTCGTAATGATGCTAAATCTTGTACAAAAAGCGGTAGTTATGAAAAATGTTTCTTCTTTTAAATTATTGCCATAATTAAGCTAAATGTTTAGTAAAATTATATATAGTACTAAGTATATAAATTTAGTTTGTTCAAAAAATTACGTAAGGAAAATTCGGGTTGGTTCGGTGACCGTGAATGAGAAAGACGTTGAAAAAATGAGGTTTTTCATAATATCATTTTGAATAAGTAACTGTGAAGTCTAAAAAAATCATGTAGTGATTAAACCAAATCTTTGATTACTATTTATGAAGCTACATTTAGAAAAAAAATCGTGTAATAATTACAATAACCTTTTATAAATTTAAACTTATAACACTAATTTTAATGTATAAAATTTGATGACTCTCACAATAATTTTATATGTGAAATGTTTTTTAACGGGATTGTGAGATATGTATATTAATCAATTAAATTTTGCCATATATCAAATAATTAATTATTAATATTCGGAAATTTCTCATATTATTTGGTTTTCGATCAAATTTTGTAACAAATTTCAAATATTTATAAATTCATACGTAGTAATAAATGTAATAACCATTACTCTTTTTTTTGTGTGGACTAATGATAATTGTTTATAAAAAAATATTTAACATGTATGAGATTTACACACATGTTTTAATGTTGACTAAAGAAAATAAAAAGACATGTAATATTCATCATTTACGTCATATTCTCCTTACGTCACATATTCATCATTTCGTCATATTCTCCTTACGTCACATTGTATGTACGTCATTACGCATCACATTGTATGTACGTCATTACGCAAAAGAGAGAGAAAGAGAAAAAAGATATTCTTCTTTTCACATCATCATCATGGTCTTTCTCTCGAGATAAAGGAAGAGAGAAGATGACGAAACCACCGATAATGGTGGAGAGATGAGAGGGTAAAGTTGTCATTTACCTTATCCAAACTGTCTAACTCAAATCATCAAGTCACTTCATCACAGTCACAGGTATGTTTATCAATTAGAATATTATCATAATGATTACATTATTATCAAAAACATTATTTATCAGTTGTGTGTTATTATTGTCTTCTCCATCTCTGAAATTGTTAATTAGCTCAGATGTCAATGGAAAATCGATCTAGAAAATGCTTAGAACAATAGCTTCTTGCATGATAGGCATAAAATCGCATTAGAAATACTTCAAACATAATTAGAATAAACACCAAAAAGTAAATTAAAAAAGATCCCTATGTTATCTATACCACTGTCACACATTTGTTGTGGTTGAGCCTGACTTATTTTATGAATCTTCAATTAGGGGCAGTCAAAATTCTATATAGATATTACTCTCTTCTTTTTTCTATTTTTTTGAAATACATCACTGGTAAAACTTCCTCTTACATAAAAAAAAAAAAAGAGGTGATACATATGAATCTAAATTACAAAACATAACCTAAAAAGAACTGAAGAATCAATCAGTTTCTACCATGAGAACATAAAAAGCTTGATAAATTTTGTCGTTTAAACCTCGAAAGGGTTCTAATCAAATGACGGAATGTTGTCAAAAAACATCGGGTCTACGGATGGAAATGGGAGAAATTGATTAGCCCATGATTGGTCATCATTCACCAAATAATCATAAATATCACATTCTTGGTTCATGATATGGTTTGTGTCTTCTTCCTCCATAGTAATTGCTTGGTGGTCAATTCTTGTTAGTTGAGGCATAACCGATTCAGACACGACTTTGTCATATTGGATAATTTCGGAACCGTATGTATCATCATGAAGTGCAAAATCCTTCTTACACACATGTATTCCCACATAAGTGGTTCTGTATACTGGAGGATTGTCTTTGATCTTCTGCACCCGCTTTGTAGCATTGCAGTTTTGGTCTTTTGCATAGGTACACCGATAGTAACACCTGTATATATTGCATTTTTATTTATCGCCACTTCAAATCAATAAGTAACTGCTACTCTATTTACATGTCTTTCATAGGACAAGAAGAGAATTCACTTTGTTTTTGTAAGAACAGAGCATTGGCTCTGTTTTACTAGTTTACCTAATTAACTAACCTTTGGTGCGGTGAGGTTTTGATGATTTTTTGTCCATATTTCCTCCAGGCAAAGCCATCATTGGGGCACAAAGTCGGGGAATCGTCTCTGTAATACACAAAACCTTCTGCTCCACAAAGTTTTCTGCGATATTATATTTGAGTATTGATCAAAAATAAAGATACTTGCATCGTAGGAAACATAACATATATAAAACAGGTGTTACTTTACTTGATTTTGATATGGAAACTCATGAACTTTGTATATAACATATGCAATGAGAGTTTAAATTTTGATGGAAATTTACTTCTTTGATGATCTTTGGGGAACATGACCTGCTATGTTTATAAAGGAAGACTCATGGTGTGGTGGAGGATTAGGAAAATCCATAAAAGACAGAGCAAGTGAGAAAGAATCAAGAATAGTGTTGATGAGTGGTTCTGTTGAAACTGAGCTTATTTCGCGGTTTTCGAAGAGCTTCTTGAGGCTGTAAGCGCATCCTTGGCCATGGAGTAGTGCTGTCACAGCCTTGTGATCAATGTTGGAAAACATTTTTTCTCTTTTGTGTTTGAGGCTTTTTTTTTTTTTTTGTGTCAACGTGTTTGAGAAATCTAGTTTAGGTTTTGCACATTTGTTTAGGTTATGCCATTTTATAAGTTAGTTGCCGAGTCCGACCTTCGGATTTAATTAATATGTTGAGACTAAAGGGAAACTTCGTAGCTCGTTCTCTCTCGTTTTCTCTCGTTTCTTCCTGAAGCGTCTCCCTAATTATAGGGTTCAATTTTCAACTTTAATCGATTTTTACTTGTTTAACGTCCGTTAAATAAAATTTATGTTAATCCATATTTATATATAAAAAAAAAACTTACATCACTTAGAAAAGATCAACACAAGTATATGAGTTTTCATCATTTTTAAAACCAATGCTTTTACGAATTCTTTGTAACATCAATTAAATTAAAAGATGCAAAATTGACATCAATTAAAAATAATGCTAACATAATTTGATTTTAAGAGTGATTATCATCGGGCGGATAAATTTGTGATTAATAATCAATTCACTGTTCGTTCATATTTTTAATATCTATGTTCACCGTTTTAAAAGAAAAAAAATATATAATTACTTAAAACTATCATTTAATAAACAAAACGTCATCTTTTATGCAAGACAATTCAAGAAAGGACACAACAAAGTTTGCAATGATGATAAAATGGTATAAATTGCATTGAAATTTGCATGGTAGACATGAAATCGCATTAAAAATATTTCACTTTGCTCATGAATATTAGTGTTAACCCAAAAAGTGGAAATATTAGTGTCAAAACACCATGTAGATAAAACACTCATTTGTTACCAATACCACTCTCACACATTCGCTGTTCCTGAGCTTTACTCGTTTTTATGAATCTTCAATATTGTATAGATATTACTTCTTCTCTTTTCTTTTTGGGAAAAAAACTAGAATAACACATATAAATAAGGTAATGACTAGACTAACATATAATAACTGGGTACGGAAAAAATCTGTTTATTGGCCATCATACCCTTATTTGCTTTGTTAGGAATAACGTTATACGCTACTGCCATTATCAAATTATTTCCACGTCGCAAAAGTGTGACGTATTCACAAAATGCGTTTTTAGAATAAGTCTGCGGACCTGTTGCGACTTAATAAATCGGAAAATCGTGCGACTTGTTATGCGACTTAATGCGCAGACTTGTTATGCGACTTAATTTGCAGATTTATTTTCAATGTCGCGACTTAATAAGTCTGGGAAATCTGCAGACTTATTTCGTGTTGCAGACTTTCGCCGCAGACTTAATGCTCTTTGTTGACTTATTAAATGCATGCACTGTTTTGATTGCTTATTACGCGATTTATTTCCTTTGTCGCAGACTTATGTTCATTTGACTTGTTATGCGACTTATAAAAACCTGCGTTTGTTTGCGACTTAAATTCTTTGTTGAAGACTTGTAGAAAATCTGCGACATAAACAGTAAGTCTGCGACACTTATAAAGTCTGASTGAAATAACATCGCTTGTTGCAGATTTATTTACAACTTTGCAGAGTTTATGCTCAACGTCGCAGACTTATTTGTAAATTGCTTACGTGGCGTAAAACTGCAGACTTGTTAGGCGTGTTTGCGGACTTGTTTTCTAGAATAATACTTTTTTGTCAGACTTGTTATGTGTTGCAGACTTAGTTCGAACCTCGAGATGTCCCAAATAACTAAGAAAGAAATTTACGAAAAATGCCACTACGACATTAGGGTTATGGTACGGCCGCCGATTTCGTTCTCCATTCTCACCGATAAGCTTTCTTCGCCACCCATCTCAAATATAAAAACTTCTATATCTCCGCCGATCCCGATTTCTGTCGTCTTGATCCCGTTGTCTATCGTCACCGCCGATCTCGTTCTACATCGTGGTATCGCCRAAAATGTTGCAGATTATATTGGTTTGGGGTAATTGGAGATTTGAGAAGAATAGATGGATTTTTATTGTCGATAGTAGTAGAGGTTCTCGAGTTCTTGGAACCAATGCTGTAACTTCGTTCAAGGAATTCATTCAAATGGTTTACGAGGATTATGGAGTTGATAAGAATAAGTACGAAGTTGAATTGAGCTACATGTTTMCGAAGAAGATATTGGTCAAGTTACCAGTAGACACTCCTCCTGTCTTTGTTAGTAATACGAGACAATTGCAAGGTTTTTTTGAACAATTCAAATCAGATACGTTGCGACTATGTGTATCGGATAAGGAGGTATCATCCAAGTCTAAGGTAGCTCAAAAGCGTGAAGATGGTGAAGACAAATGTGCACAAGGTAGATCTTCCCACAAACGAGCAAAAATAGAAGTTGAATTTGATGGTAATGCAAAATTAGAAGGGGATGATGCTAGTTCTAGTGATGAGGATGAGGAAAACGAGGACCAATACAGGTTTGAATGTTGTGACGATCCGGATGGTGCTAGTTCGTGATGAGGATTCTGTCTATATGAAATGCTTCGTGAGGAGGAAGAGAAAGAAGAGAAGGAAGAGAAAGCGAGAGTGCCAAACAACAAAAAAAGGCTGAAAGAAATGATAACAAGGTTGATGAAGATTACCGGAAAATGGAAATGACTTCGTTGGATATATCGGTGGGACAAAGGTATGATAATAAAGAGGCATTGGAGATGAGGTTGAAGATTCTTTCAGTTGCGCAGAAGTTTGATTTTAACGTTGATTATTCAACGCCAACCTTATTAATTGTTCGATGTTGGGTAGAAGGTTGCACATGGAGAGTCAGCTCTACAGTTGGAGATTCTCCATATTTTTTCATAAAAGTATACGTTAAAGAACATTCATGTTCGTGACAGAGAGCCGTTGTCGCCAAGCTACGCATGAGATTTTGGGACAAATGTACAAGGATTTTGTGGGTGGTATCGGTTCAAAAGTGTTCCTAGTCATGTTGCAGATGCTCTAAACAAACGATATGGTATTAAGGTATGGTTGCAGTCATCATGTGTCGCAGACTTGTTTTATTTGTTGCAGACTTGTTTTAATTGTTTTGTTGCAGACTTGTTTAAGTTGTTTTGTAGCAGATTTGTATTCCTTTCTTCTTGACTTATTGTTTATGAATGTGACAGATGGAATACTGGAAAGCTTATCGAGCTTTAAAGCATGCACGACTTTGGCAATGGGTTCACCGAGAGAGTGGTATGAGCAAATCCCTTCGTACTTATACTTGATCGAAGAGCTAATCCTGGTACTTATACGTGCCTTGAAGTCGATCAGAAGATCGATTCAAGTATTTGTTCATCTCATTTGGTAAACATAACGGCTTTTACATACGCAAGTTGTAGTTGTTGATGGGACATATCTCCGAGGGAAATATAAAGGAACACTCCTTCTCGCAACATGTCGGATGGAAACTTTAATATTTTCCCAATAGCATTTGTAGTTGACACGAGAATGATGCGTCATGGGAATGGTTCTTTACACTTAGTTGTGTGATTCCGATGATGTTAGTCTCTCCATCATTTCGACAGGCATAGATCGATATCAAGGCCATTAAAGGTGTATCCATTGGCAAGTCGTGGTATTTGTACATATCATATGCAAGAACATAATAACGAGGTTTAAGGGCAATGCGTTTCAGTTGGTTAAAAAAGACACACATATAAGATATCATTTCAATTCTATATTCACAGCGATCCAAGACATCAATCGCACTTCACTCTTATTTGCTGAAGGCTGATGTGAAGGTGTGGAGTCGTGCTCATTTTCCAGAAACAGTCACATACTAACTTCCAACCATGGCGGTCAATAAATAGAGTGCTCTCATGAGGAATCTACCCATTTCTAAGCTCTTAGGCGCATACGGTCTATGTTAACAAGATGGTTCTGCGGAGGCGTGAAGCAGGCTAATGACTACAACTCACACGTGCTGGAGAAATTACTAGAGGTAATAAGTCGTGAGATATCGACATATCTAATAAGTCTGCGATATACGTAATAAGTCTTCACTAATTTTATTTACATTTCGCAGCGTGTTAATGATTCAAGGCTGTTGGCGGTGCAAGAAATAGATGATGATCAAGTACAAGTCGTAATGGGGCGCATGTACATGTTGTTAATGTTCGAGAACGTAAATGCACATGTCGTAGGTTTGACTTGGATAAATTGCCTTGTGTTCACGCAATTGCAAGTGGAGAAGCTAAGAGAATGTCCGAGTTAGTCGACTTCTCCGACTTCTATAAGAACTACCTCGATGCTTACACGCCATGTGTATCATGCCAGTGATGTAGCTCAACCAATTCTGAACATGTCATGCTCTGTTTACCTCGATGTTCGAAATCCACAGGAAGACCAAAGAACTCAGATACAAATCTGCGTTGGAGAAAGGAATGGAGAAAAAAGTCAGGAAAATTTGCTCGAATTGCCAAAAAGTGGACATAATGTGCGTCGTGTGTCATGTGATTTGTTATTTACTTTAATATGGTTTAAAGACTCTTGTGGTTGTGTATTCGTATTTGTGTCGAATTTTACTGTACTAATAAACCTAGTTTATTATGCAAAAATTTTCAAAAGTCTAGCCAAATAAAACAAGTCTTTAACAAATAAAACAAGTTTGCTACAAAACAAGTAAAACAATTCTGCAACAAATAAAACAAGTCTGCAAATAAACTGCGGCATGCAACAAGTCTACATCATATAAAATAACTCTGCAACAAATTGGTTAAATTGCGATTAGATGAAAAGAGATAGAAAGAGATTCAAAGTCTTAGAGACAAGGCGAATGAGATAGAAAAGAAACTACATTCGTTAAACCTAAATGGAGTAAACTACCAAACCTGACCAACAATCACCATATCCTTTATTTGGGCTTTGCGTAGTTCACTTTTGCACCATCCGATCTCTTTTTCCAAATATCGAACCTAGCTTTTAACTCAGCCACTTTGATCTTTTCATTGACAATCTCGGACTCCTTTGTAACATGTCTACAATCTCTTCATACATTCCTTCCTCAACCCACTTAAACAAATGACCATCCTTTCATTCTGAAAAGAGCAGCTCGAAGCTGTCTCAATCTAGTAACATCACTCAAATGTTTGGGTTTAGATAGTTAGTAACTTCGACTGGTAGAACAACGAAAATGAGGCGGCCATTTGTTTTTGATTGAGATGTACAAAGAGTAACATCACTTCCACACATACATGTGTTTGGAAATCCTCTTTCATTGAACCGATAATAAGACGGATTAGAACTGCACTCCTCCTACATTAAATGATTACCCTTTCAAACTCTCTTTCAATCTCAAAATAGGAACCCAAATCTGTAGAAATCAATTACTTACGATCTAGAAGTTTCTGGCTAATATCATCCGTTTATATGCCTTGGGTATGTTCTTCGTGTTCTGGGCAAGTAATATCCTTGCTGCYGCAGTCGAAGTCGGAGTTTCCGCCGGAAATCTCGACGGTGAGATGACTATTTCGATTTAGGGTTTTTTTGTTTTCGATTTGGGGATTTCTATGTTTTTCCGGTTTTATAATGAGGCCATAAGCGTCTGCATTAACGACATAACGTGGACTTGGGAAATTATAAGTCAGCGAATAAATAAGTCTGCCAAATAAAACAAGTCTACAACGAAAAAACAAAGCCTTGCAACAAATAAAGAAGTCACAGCGAGTAAAGAAATCTGTTGCATATCTAATAAGTCAACAAAATCAGCGAAACAAGTACGACATTTACAAATTCTGAGAACCAAATAAACCTAGTTTACTAGCTAAGAAATTTTGTTAATTTCGATGCCTGCAAAACAGTTAAAAATTAGGAGAAGTGTCGTATCAGATAACTACGGTTGTGTGGCATGCTGAGTAGGTATGCGGACTTTGTCTTGACCGCGAGGCTTTGGGTCAGACATCTGAGGGTTTGCGTCACGGACCTCGTCAAAAATCTCCGCTCCAAGCTTCAAGCGGATATCGGCGATTGTGTTGTCACTTAAATCATCCATTTTGTATCCCAATGCGGCACTCCACGAACTTGATAGAATAGACACGCGTGCTGAACGTTTTGTGGGATCTGCTTGTATAGTGAAGTTTGAAAGGAGTCAATTCTGACCCTTTCTTTTCTCTTTCGGTTGTAAAGCTTTAATCCGATATGGAACATTTTTGGCGTATAGCTTTCCTTAGGTCGGCGACTTTCTGCCGGTTCTTGGGAATGATGCTTTAAATCTCAATCATCTCTTTGTTGAGATCCATTTCACGTAATCCGTTGTTCTTTCGTTATGGAAAAAATCACAACATCAACATCCTCGATCCATGTCTTCTTTGTTTAGTACTCTGGAATGTCCTCGAAATGTACTTTTGTAACGCGAAACAAGAACTTTTGCGAGAGATGGGCTTTTTATAATCGAGATACCATAAATGACAAACCATTGGTCAAGGAATGCATTCTTCTGTCGAAATGGGGAAGGTTCTCGGAGAGACCTCTTGTCAACAAATTCATGCCGAACACGTATGCTGAAGCAAAGTAAAAACAAATCTGCCGAATAAAACAAGTCTCGACATATATAATTAAATGCGCAACAAAACAAATCTGCAAATAAAACAAATCTCGACAAACAAAACAAATCTACCTTGAATAAAACAGTCTGACATATAATAAGTCTGCTGACAAAACAAATATGCACCACGTAAAACAAATCAAAAGAACACAAATCTGCGACAAACAAAACAAGTCTCGACATATATAATAAGCGTCGCAAAACAAATTTGCAAGAGTAAAACAAATCTGCGACAAACAAAATAATGAAGTACTGCAAAAAATCTGCAAAGTAAAACTCTGAAAGAATAAACAAATCTGCGAAAAAAACAAGTCTACGAGGCATATATAATGACTTACAACAAAATAAATCTGCCTTAAGTGAAACAAATCTGCAAAGAATAAAAGCTAGAACAAAGAAAAACAATGCTGTGAATAAAACAAATTACGTGATAATTAGATTTGTTACTGGTCACCTAACTTGACCGTAATTTGATTTTTCTTCCTCTGGCCAATTTTCTTTGGGGTAATGAGCTGAGTAGAAATTGAGTTCAGTCGAATGTACCCTAGTTGCTCCCAATATAATAAGTCAAAACATGAGAATGTGAAAGCGAATCTACGACACATGAAAAATAAATCTGCACCATATGGAAAACGAAAATGAAGTTGACACTTCTTGGCGAACTTGAATAAAATCCATCGATTAAGTTTTTGGGTGCAAGGCAGTGCAAAAGGATCATATCGACATCAGGGATGGCGGCCAATCGGCGTCAGGTTCCATTATGCGTTTAACGTTGAGTTTCCACGAAAGGGTGATTTTCGTGGGACCCAACTTCTTAGGCCGATGCGTAACCATCTTCGGGCAGATCAAGATATCTAAATTTTTCTTCAAAACTTGTTGTTGAGCCTTTAAGATGGGGTCGGATTCGATGTCGGACTGTTTTGATTCTCTTTTCTGCATTTGCTCTGTTATGTCCTCAGAATGCATGCCAGCAACACCTTTGACCTCGGCTTTCTTAGATGTAACTTCACCATCGACATTAACCACTGAGCTTGTAACAGGTAAAAATAAACTCTGAGGTAAAAGCAGTGAAACAAAAACAAGTCTTCCAGCAGAAATGCCAACGAGGGAAAGGATAAATCTGCACACACTCTACCTGACAAATGCAACAATCCAAAAATACCAACAAGTGCAACGAGAACAAATGCGATAATATAACAAATGCTGCTACATACGTCTGTGAAAAAGGAACAAATGCGACTATATATAAAGCATCAGGGGTTTTGTTAGGAGAAGTTTGATCTCCTTAGTTGGTCGGCACCTCGTAGTTGCCACTCTTCTTTGAGTTTAGCAATGTCGTTATCCATTGCCATTAATCAGCATTTACTTTTGAGTCCATCGATCCATTTTATCGGTCAAAGCATTGACCGATCCACCCCAATCTCCGATGCCACTCAAATCGACATTCTCATGCACAGAATCGATGTTGTCCTCTTTTTAACCGTGGCTTCTTACCGTTTCAACCTTCTGATGGAGTATTCATCTTTACCAGAACCCTTTTCCAGTTCTAACTTATTAACACTCCATGCATTTTTAGCCCTTTACCATTCATGATGTCTTTGATCAAATTATCAATTTGTGATCATCTTTAGCATTGGATTACCATTATATATCTCACACTTTTCGTCAATTACAAATTAAAGTGAGAAGAAAACAAATGCGCCAAATCTGAATGAAACACATGAAACAAGTCTGCGAAATAAAACTGATGTCCAACATATAAAACAAATCTAAGACATATAAAACAAATATCGACAAATAAAAGTAAAAACAAATTTGCGACATGAGAAGTCTACCAAATATACGTAAAAGACTGGCTTGATATATTAGCCGCATAATTTTGATTTCCTCGAAATCGATATCAGGCTATTACGTAGCGACAGATCCACCCATGAAAGAATAGGAAGTTCCTCTTCTGCTTTTTCTTCCATAAAGTTCTCTAATCTTGGAAATGACTCATACGCCCATATTTGGAAGACATGAACTAATCCTTTCAAAGTGTAGCTGTATCAACAAGGTTTGCTTCTTTGATGGACTCGATCGACAATTGAAATGACCTCCTACCCCATGGAAACTCCAAAGCAGCAGGATCCAATGCTTTCTTTCAACATTTTAATCCATCCCTGCATCCTCTACTTAAACCAAATATTCCTGGAGAGATAATAACCACATTCTTCTGTTCTCAGAACTCCATGTGTGACACTCTTTTCAACACCTTAGCCAACTCCTCCCAAGTAGGTCCATCACCTATAGGCACATCCATCTCAGCCCATATTTTGCTGTGATCAATATTCGCTTCTTCCCTTTTCAACAATGTGATCACAATTAAGTCCGATACAGATTCATGCAATGAAAACCGAGAGGTTTTTCTCCAATCAAACACCAAATCTCACTTTTGCTAACAATTTTAATGATGTGCGAGGAAGTAGGAACTATCTTCCCATGCCAACAAAACTTACGCCCGCTTAACAAAATAAGAACCCAAGAGCTGAATTCTTAACTCGCCCCATACATCATCGCAACACGCATGGACATTTCTCAAAATTGACAAAGAACATCCATGATTCATACTTTTATTTTGCTCTGGAACAACCCTATACATCCGCCGAGGATATTCTCCACTAGAATCCATACYAGCAAATCTGCAAATACCAACAAGAAATAAGAAACAATACAATCAACAACAAAGTTACAACAAATACAACAACAAGTTTACGACAATATAAAAATAAAGCAACAAAAGAACAAATCAGAATAATATCAAAACAACAAACAAATCAACAAAAGAACAAATCAGAATAATACCAACAAACAAATCTGCAACAAAATAACAAATCTGCAACACACAAATCTACAGCAACAACAAACAAATCTGCAACAAATARCAACAAATCTGCAACAAAACAACAAATCTGCAACAAAACAACAAATCTGCAACAAAACAACAAATCTGCAACAAAATAGCAAAATTGCAACAAATAGCAACAAATAATAAGTCTGCGAAAAAGAAACAAATCTGCAACAATACAAACAAAACTGCAACAATAAACACAAATCTCAAAAATAGCAAATCAAGAAAAACTACAATAAATCTACAACAAAATAACAAATCTGAACAAATAATAAGTCTCCATAAATGAACAAATCTGCGACACACAAACCTGCAACGATTCACAAAAATCTACAAYAATACCAATAAATCTGCAAAATCGACGGTAAAATCATAACGAGAAAGTAAGAAATATACGAAGAATACCGGAATCTGGTTTTAGGGTTCCACGACGGCGCGAAAAATAGAAGCGGCTAGGTTTTAGGGTTTCTCGACGGCGGCGATGAAAGAGAAGATGACGGCGCCGATGAACGATGAAGAAGATGACCGCGAGGATGAACGATGAAGAAGAGAGAAGGACGGCGAGGATGAAGAATATTAAAAATAAACAGAAGAAACGGCGAAGATGACGCATTTAGAAGATGACGATGACGAGAGAAGAAGATGAAGACTACGACGACGAGAGACGAACACGAAGACGCATTTACTAATGTGAAAAGTCGCTGGGTGAGGAAGAGAAGGACAGTGTTTACGCTTTCTATGGAATTGAGGAAACTGGAAAAAAAGAAATGAAAGGCTTAAATGTTTGAAAACAGTTTTTTTTAAAATAAATCAAATGGCATTTCAGAATAAATAACTAAAATGGGTTTCTGCCTTTAACAAAAGATGTTATTCTAAGAACTCGATTCAGCGTGTTATTCTAGTAATTACATGAAAAATTAGTGTTAGTCTAGGTAAATCTTTCTTTCTTTTTTGAATAAACGCAAGACTACATCATTGACAAAATAATCTCTTACACACAAAGACACTGTAAGCAAAAGTGACGCATATGAATCTAAATTACAAAACATGAACCTGAAAAGAAGTGAAGAAGCTATCAATGAGGACATAAAAAGCTTGATAGATTTTGCTGTTCAAACCTCGAAAGGGTTCTAATCAAATGTTGTCAAAAAACATCGGGTCTCCGGATGGAAATGGGGGAAATTGATTAGCCCAGGATTGGTCATCATCCACCAAATAATCATTAATTTCAAATTCTTGGTTCATGATATGGTCTGTGTCTTCCTCCTCCATGGTAATTTCTTGGTGGTCAATTGTTGTGAGTTGAGGCATAACCGATTCAGACACGACTTTGTCAAATTGGATCATTTCGGAACCGTATGTATCATCATGAACTGCTACATCCTTACACACATGTTCTCCCACATAAGTGGTTCTGTACACTGGAGGATTGTCTTTGATCTTCTGCACCCGCTTTGTAGCATTGCAGTTTTGGTCTTTTGCATAGGTACACCGGTAGTAACACCTGTAAATATCGCATATTTATTTATTGCCCCTTAAAATAAATAAGTAACTACTACTCTATTTACATGTCTTTCATAGAACAAAGAATTAATTTTGTTTATGTAAGAACAGAGCACTGTTATGTAAGAACTGGCTCTGTTTTACTAACCTTTGGTGCGGTGAGTTTTTGATGGTTTTTTGTCCATATTTCCTCCAAGCAAAGCCATCATTGAGGCACGGAGTCATGGAATCGTCTCTGTAATACTCTAAACTTTCTACTCCACAAAGTTTTCTGCGATATTGCACTATAGCAGTTATCAAAAATATAGATGACACTTGCATAGGAAGTTATAGAAGATATGATAACGTAACATATAAAAACATGTGCTACTTCACTTTATTTTGAATGAAAAACTTATGAAACTTTGCATACAACATATGCAATTGGAGTTTAGATTTTTGTTGGTACTTACTTCTTTGATGATCTCTGGGGCACGAGACTGGCCATGTTTTGAGAAGAAGACTCATGGTGTGGTGGAGGATTAGGAGAATCTATAGAAGACAGAGCAAGTGAAATAGAATCGAGAATGGTGTTGATCAGTGGCTTTGTTGAAACTGAGCTTATTTCGCAGTTTTCGAGGAACGTCTTGAGGCTGTTGGCGCATACTTGGCCACGGAGGAGTGCTTCTACAGCCTTGTGATCAATGTTGGAAAACATTTTTTTTTTTGTGTGTTTGAGGAAATCTAGTTTGGGTATTCCGCTTCAGTCTAGTTATGTCTTTATATATAAAGGACAAAGTTCTTGTCGACATTATATATATCGAAAACGAAACATTTCACCATGACCATGTTGTTTACTATCGCTTTATCGCTATCTACATAAACTTAACAAAAATTGAATTTTCACTCCGACCAAACTGTGACGCCACGCGGCATCCACGAGATGTTTTTTTTTAATGAGATATCACTAACAGTTACAACCATATGTTATCGCAAAATATCAACAAAATTTCACGATAAGAAAAAAACCGAAAAGCAGAGTGAGATCGTTTGCTAATATCATCGACATCAACAATCGATCGAAAGAAATAGCAGATGAGAAAACGCGAAAGATGAGAAAAATATGAATCGATTCTTAAAATATGACGATTGTGTTTAAAATTAAAAAAGAATTATGAGTTTTTTTTTTCTATGAATCATTCATTAAATTAAAAATGGGCCCTTTCGCTATTATTTTTTTGGCCCTTTAATTAAAAAAAATTAATTTAAAAGGTCCACAAAATTAATTTAACTAAAGGATCCAATTATTTAATTTAATGAATGATCCATAGAAAAAGAGCTCAATTTTTTAATCGACATATAATGCCTCTATTTCAAACATAGATTCATATTAATGTAACACGCATCTCTACTCTCTTTTCCAGCTTTTTTCTTATACTGAAATTTTGTTAATTATTTTTAACAACATGAGAAAGTTTGGTTGTTAACTTAATCACAGAAGTTGCCTCAAATATGTTGTTTGGATTCATCGGCTGGAGTATGATTAGTAATATATTATCTTAGTTAAAAAAAACACATGGATGCCATATCCTATAGATGCATCCAGTGGCATATATTAACGAATATTAACAACCGCACGATTTTGGGTTTATGATTTGAATAGCTAGAAATTCAAATATTTGTTAAGTTTATGTAGTTATAGACGACTAAAGCTCTAAGATAAATTCAAAACAATATATTAATCGATCCTTTTCCATATATATATAGGACAAAGTTATTTTGGCATTATAAGTTCTTGTCGACATTATAGTATATTCTATCGGTTATACCATGGCACGTTTTTTTTGTTAAAAGGGAAGCTTTCTCAAGTGATTCTATAATTAATATATATATATATAAATGATGTCTACATAATTTTTTTTCTTTTATTATCTACACACTATATTTGATGTCAATACTCAATATGCATAAATTCATATGACTAATTAATTATTTTTTTAAAATAATTTTCTTAAAGTTCACCCATTTATGTTACATCTTAGAAGATCTTGAAAAAAAATTAATAAATTTTTGAGGGATCATTGAATTTTATTAGAATTTTTTTTTAATTTTTAAAATATGAATTGAACGTGTACGTATAGTAGTTTACGTTTTGTACAAAACATTTTGTGGACAAAAACACTGTTTGTACTTATACACTTTTCTTTTTTACAAAACGTGGTTCTACATAATTTTACTAGCTAGGTTTCATCCGTTTTATAAATAATATTCATGAATATTTGTTGATTAATACATTGTTCTATATAATTTTACTAAAGATCCTTTGTTATAGTTAGGGTTTTAGATTATATGTGTAATTTTTTCGTAATTTTTTGTGTGGATAAAAAGGGGATTCAATATAATTTTACAAGAGTTTACCGTTTTATTAGAGATTTGTTTAAATATTCTCTCCATGATTTGTTTGTTGATAATTGTGGTTTTATATAACTTAACAAATATTCATCTACTCCCTTTGTTTTCATTTTAAATGATGTTTAAGATTTTTGCATATAGATTAAGAAATTGTTTAATTTTATGTTTTTTCTTTGTTAAAATGTTATTTTTAACCTACCTAAAATATAATTCGACCAATAAATAAACAAATAGAAGAATATAAATAGTTAAAAACAATATAAAGACAATAATTTTTACATTGAAAACATCAAATAAAATAAAACAAATTTTTTTTCTAAAACATTAATTGTTATGAAACATAAAGAATATAATTGATTTTTTTTATCACGGGTTCTAAGATTATAAAATGTAAATAAAAAAAGAAGAAGAAGATAAATCTACTATATCTCGTACATGAGAAAGAAGAGAAGGAAAACTAAAAAAAAATGGGATATACAATGATAAAATATGAGTTATCCCCTGTATATTAATTGAGAATCATTTTAACAAAATAACATTATGCTTACGTGGAATATTACAATACTGTTATGCTGACGTGTCGTCGCCAGAATGATTTTCTGGAAATATATTTTATAAGACATTAATTACTAGACTCATTACATAAAATGCCATTAGATCAATCATATATAATAAATAAAGATTATAATCTTATCTAAATTAGATATATTTATTTATGGAAAATCAAGTAAGTAAATATTACATAAAATCATAGCTGATATTATTGTTTCCTAAATTATAGATTTTCATTATTTATACAACAATATACTATTAAAATATTTAGAAATATTTATTTAATTTATTAACTTTCTAACAAAAATTATAAATATCTTATCCCGCGATATAACGCGGAGACTATCTAGTTACTTATTAATCGACTATTATAAACAGTAATTGTGTTAGCTGCGTCAATCGTGATTTTATTTCGATGTCTTGAGTCTCTCCGCCACAACCAAAGGTCCAAAAGGTTATACAAACTCTTAGCCACTACCAAAGGTTCAAAAGGGTATACAAATTTCCACTTTCCAGAATAGTAAAAAAATAGTTTTGTTTCTCGACACTCCTTTCTTATAGTGATTCACAATTGTTTCACCGAAAGGTACATATTCTAATAAAAATCTCTTTTTTGTTCTTTCTCCAGTGAAAAGTACGTTGTTTAATTTCCTTGTCCACATTCCGTCATTTGTGCTGAATGTGTGTCTATTTTCTAGAGGAATTGAAAGAGAATGTGAACAGAGACTAAAAGTGGATAGAATGAAGTAATGTGAGTGACAAAAAAAAAAAGAATGAAGTAATGTGATTGATGATAACGAAACTGTAAGTATAGCCAATGCGTGGGTACCGTGTCTCACTCGTTATAGCCAATTTTTTATTTTATTTAATTAATGATTTTTTGTTTCATTTATTTTAATCAATGATTATTTATTGATTTTGTTTGCCTTGTCTTTTTTGCCTCGTGTCGTGCGCTGATGTCTATATGCAATCGTTATGTGTATAGTTTTGTCCTAATTAGTTTTTTAGTTTTGTCTTTTTGCCGCCTTTTTTCCTCTTTATTTTAGGGCTATGTAGGTGTATATATATATAGAAAACTAAAAATTAAAAAACTTAACTACGTTTTTCTTTTTATTAGTTCTCTCTCATCAGCTGTGCCATGCGTATGTAAATTTTTTTTAGTGATATAATAAATTAGATTGCATCATTGTTCATCGGATTCCATGATATTGTTCACCAGATACCCAGTTAAAAACATATTGTGAATTACATGCTTATCTATTGGATTAACATGATAACAAAACATATATATCGGTAAGTCTACATATATATGTTAAAAACTTTTTATCGGGTTAAAATAAATTATTACCTCATACAAAATATTGATATCAATTTAAATATGTAAATTAAAGTTTCGATATTTATGGGTATATCAATTTAAGAAAAAATAATTATTCTTTTGCTAAATTGATTAGCTTGATAAAAATTCTAATAACAAGTATATATAATATGAACTATAATAATACTAATAACATGTTAAGTAATACTCCTTCTATATCACTTTAAGTGATGTTTTAGAATATTTTTTTTGTTTCACTTTAAGTGATGTTTTCAAGTTTCTATGCAAAAATATAAATGTATTTGATTGTTTACCATTTATATTTTGTAGTATGCTTTTTTATTGGTTGAATTAGTTTTAGTTAATGATTTAAGTAAAAGAGGTAAACTAAATAAATTTTATATAATTTTTTGATTTGTGTAAAAAATCTTAAACATCACTTAAAATGAAACAAATGAAGTATTATATATCGCTAACAACAATAAGATAATAATTTGTTTACCCCATAAAACCTATGTTATATAAAATGATAAAGATAACAATAATAATAATGTGTTACGTGCACTTATAGTGTGCTAAGATACTTAAAAGTCCATATAATATTTTATATTATCGAGTAATGTATCATTTATACTACACAAATTAACATAATAATTATATAGCACCAGAAGAAAAAGCTAGTGGAAGAATCCGGGTGCGTTCTGATGATCGTGAATCCTCTGGAATCAAAATCAAATAAATGTAGAGAAGCTTTTGGGCTGCCAATAACTCGGGCGGAGGTGGAGGAGAAGGGGTAATCGCTCAATCAATACAACTACCCTGAGATTCATTGACGTGAGAACATCAATTTCGGTCTAATAATGTAACACTCTGGAATCTGAAAATTTGGTGGTGCATGAGAAAAGCTTAAAAAAATTGATTTGGTTACATATGTCATCAAAATGCACTTATCTTTTCGATTAACCATCCCGAGAGAACTCCAAATTTAAGCTTGGTTGGCCTAGAACAATTTAAGGATGGGTGACCTATCGGAAAGTGATTTTTGGTATTGTGTGAATGAGGACAAAACACGGAAAAAGATCACGTGATGATTTGTAGGATCAGTAAGTGCACTTATATTTTCGGTTAACCATCCCGAGAGAGCTCCAGAGTTAAGCGTACTTGAGCAGAAGCAATTTAAGGATGGGAGACTTATCGGAAAGTGATTTTCGATATCGTGTGAGTGAGGACAAAACACGAGAAAAGATCATGGGGTGATTTGTAGGATCGGTAAACAAGTCTTTAAAACTTCCAGAAGTAAAGAATCGACCATCGGATGAGCGTGGGGCCCATGGACGAGAGTGGACGTGGACCACAGACGAGGACGGTTAGGGTGTTACAATTTGGTATCAGAGTCAAACCCAGACAAGCGTGAAGTCAAGAGGGCTCAAGTTATCGGAGCGACGGTTTGGTGTGCAACAAAAGTGAAACCTCGCTTCAAGAAAATGAGAAGGAGAGAGGTGTTGCTTTGAGTGATTGAGGGTGGTTCTTGGAGAGAAGAAAACCAAATGGAATAGTAAGAGCAAAAGCGTCTTAATAGTAGCTACAATGACAACACAATAGTCTTAAGCGTCTTAAAAGCGTCTTAAGATCATTATAATGTTTATTTTATTCAAAATTTGTACTTTAAAGTTTTTTTTTCTAAAACAAAAATAATTTAATTAAAACAATTTGGTAATCTAGCAATGTAAATCCTACAAAGATGAATCAATATAGTGAACCCAGCACTATAATCTATTTGAGTAGAATATAAAAAAAAAAAAAAGAAAAAAAATAGCAGTATTATTGGAGATTATTTTTTAAGTTTTAGATTGTAGTTTATATGATTTTATAGGAAAACAGATTTAGTTTGCCACTTACAATTAAATTTTAACTATTAAATACCTAATGCATGAGTTTATATGAACAAAAAAATAAAACTTTGAATATCATAATAATAAATATATGTGAGAACGATGTTTTATCCAAAATAATGTAAGATTTCATTGTTATCATTTTTTATTTTGACTACAAATGCAAAAAAATAATAAGGTAAACTTTTATCAAAATAGAAGAACAAATAATTGAATAAATTCAAAAGATATGTATGTATGGTCATATTTGAATAAGTTATATATATATATATATATCTTAATATTGTATAATTTGGATAAATAAAAGTGTAAGAAAATGTTTGTTATCTAGAAAATATAGAGTATTTTCTGAATATAAGTCTCTTCTTCTTAATTTTTTAATAATACTATAATATAATATTTATATATAATTAACTTACATTTAAATTCATATGTAGCTCCTATTAAAATCAAAGTTAGTAATCCATAATAAATATTTAGAAGAACATCGCTCAACCCACTAAAATACATTTACTACTTGATTAAAATCATATTGACTATAATTTATAATTTGAATGGTTTTTTTACTAATTCTACAAAAAATTATAACTCCCTAAATGCATTTTTTTCTAAATATAGCTTCCACCATTCATTATCCTATAAATAATTATTTTTTATTCTCCTTTACTATATCTAAATATAATATATACATAATGATCTAACATATAAAAAAAAAATTATGCAACAAGTCATGCTAAGCCATCACGCATAGCGTGACTAAATAGAGCATGTTTGTTTTATCATTGAGATGATTCATCTGGATGAAAATGAGAATTGATGTTTGTTTAGTGTCTAAAATGAATATCATCCAGATGAACCATCTCAATGAGTTATAAAAATTTAGGCAAAAATTTTACATTCTTCTGGCTGATCCAAATTAGATCAATTGAATGGAGATGAATCAGTCAAAATAACAAATAACAAATATATCCTTCACTAAAAAAAAAATTACAAAAATTTTATTTCTCTTTCTTTCTCTCTCTCTTTCTTCACTCTCATTAGACGAAGGAAGAAGAAGAAGCAGTCTCTGAAGCTTCTTCTTTTAGATCCGAATCTCGCTCTCATTTTCTCGATCTCTCTATATTTGAATGACCCACAATTTTTGCATATCTCTCTTTACTCTCTCCCTCCCTGCAAACCCAACGAAGTTCTTCGTCAAGGTAATTTCATAGAAATGGTTGCACAAGATTTAACTATGCGGGTCCTAGCTGAGCGATATCAACATTCACTTGAGACAGTGAAAAGGAAATTAGATGAGATTTTAAGTTCTCTCTTGAAACTCGCAGCAGATATTGTGAAACCCACCAAGGATGAGTTTGCAAGTGCTAGTCATGTTCTACTAGATAACCCACGGTATTGACCTTATTTTAAGGGCTGAATTGGTGTTATTGATGGTACTCATGTGCCAGTTCGTCTACCATCCAGGAATGTCGAACTATTCTGAGGCAGAAAAGCAGAAGCAATTATGAATGTGTTAGCTATGTGTAATTTGAGTATGAGATTCATATATGCTTATGTTGGAGTTCCCGGGAGAGCACATAACACAAATGTCTTAACATATTGTGCTACACAAGAAGCTTCTTTCCCTCATCCTCCATCTGGAAAGTATTTTTTAGTCGACTCAGGTTACCCAGCAAGAAATGGTAAGCTAGTCACGCAACTTTAAATCATTAACGATAAATAATAAGTTTAAATCCATGATTAAGAAGAGAAGAGATGGCTGTGAAATCAAGCGGCCGTGTATTACCATCATTTTTAATGTCAATGTTTACTTTTAATTTCTAGACAAGTACTAATTTTAAAAAGATCTCATTAACTCTTTTTGACAAAAACATCACATTTATATACTACGGTTGGAGATAAAAATTACAATATAGAAAAAAAAATTAACATGTTATTTTTCTGGTCGACTCGTTCTGTTCTTACTTCGTCTCTTGTGTAGGGATTTACTGTCATATATCCCTCGTTTTACACAGTACCAAAGCAGTAATAACTCCAACATACAGATATATACCATTGCCTAAACACATGTATTAGCATTTACAAGAGTCTAAACTGAAGCAGACTCGTGTAGGATTTTACCAACAAAGGCACGTGCTCTGCACATGGCGACCAACGGTTTAGCTCTAGGCATTGTGAGTCCTCCACCTTCAGTCATATCCACCTCTTCATTTCCAATCCTCTCCCATTCAAAACATTGAATCAAAGACCCGAGACTCAAGCTCACTAGCCGTTGAGCCAGTCCGTACCCAGGACACGCCCTTCTTCCTAACCCGAACGCCATTAGTTTATGACTCTCTCCTTCTTTCTCGAACCTCTCTGGCTTGAAACACGCAGGATTATCCCATAGCTTAGGATCTCTGTGTATAGCCCACACGTTCACCAATAACATCGTACCATGTGGCACATCGTAACCCCCTACTTTACAGTCTTCTGATGCGACGTGCGGGACCAACAATGGCGCCGCGGGGTATAACCGCAACGTTTCAGACACGATGTTCTGAAGATAAGGAAGGTTTGCGATGTCTAATTCTTCCACAAGCCTGTCTAAACCAATTTTACTGTCGATTTCATCTCTCGCCTTGTTTAGTACATCTGGATGGTTCAATAGGCTCGACAATGCCCATTCCAATGTTACCGCCGATGTATCCGTCCCCGCCAGTATAAGTGACTGCACATTGCACGCATACACGAAAAAAATTGAACATTGAATAAATCGGCTAATGAACTTAAAATGCTCTTCTTGGTTACTTACGAGTATAGTTCCTTTAATGGTGCGGTCCGTGTAGTACTCGGGTTGAGATTCTTGCAGAGAAAGCAAGTGATCGATCATCGTGTTCTCCTTCTCCTTTGCTGCTCGCTTCTCATCAACGAGTCCCTGGAAAAACTCATCAAGCCTACCAGCAATCTTCTTTATCCGTCTCTCGTAATTTGTGATCCAACTCAAGACCGGTAAATACTCAGCAACGTTTCCAGCACCAACAGAACTCACAGCTTCTGCGATAAGCTGCCGCACGCGTTTAGCCTCCGGATCATCCTCTAAACCGTCTCCGTAGTAACATTTTCCAGCTACCATTCTCATGATGTTGTTGAAAGTTAAGTCAGATAACAATGAATTCATCTCAACCTTGGCAAATTCCTGCAAAATTTATTACAATACCCTATCTTCAATCACTAACACAATTCATAAAACTCAACCTATAAACTAATAAACAAAGAGAGATTATAATTATTATATAATTCAATAAACATTTATTTCAACCAATTTTCATCTTAAATTTGTAACTACAATTTAGTTTCCTCTGTTACAATTAGTGACACACTTTCAGAAAACTTTACCGGAAACAGATAGTGAAATCAATGACAAAATTCAGAAACTTCACTTATAATTCAAAAAATTATCACTAGAAATACCAAGTGAATGGTAATAGAATTTACCGGAAATAGATTGTTATTAAAAGTAAATTTTGCCAATAGCATAAAATTATCCTAAATTAGTAATAAAGGTCTCAAATTAATTAGATAAAAACTCTATTAGAGTTTGAGTAAGAGCTCACTTACGAGTGAAGAGTTTCGCGAGAGACGAGCTATAAGTCGCCGGATCTCGTCACGGCGGATAGAGGAAAAACTATTGAGGCGGTGAGAAGAGAAAATCTCGACGGCGCCGATACGGCGGAGATTTCTCCAATGTTCGCTGTACGAAGCTGAGACCATGGTTGAGTAATTGTACGATATGTGTTTTGAAGCGATTGTGTTTGGTCGGTTCGCGAGAACGACGTCGTTTTTCGTGAAACATTCATCGGCGATCGAGTGTGAAGAGACGACGAAAACGAGTTTGTTTCCGAGACGGAGGGAGAAGATCGGAGAATCGTTTAGGGATTTAGAGACGGAGAGGAAAACACGGTGGAGCGGTGGTTTTAGAAGGCGTAGGTGGCCGATGATTGGAAGTGAGAACGGTGGAGACGGAGGAAGGTTTTGGTTTTGTTTGAGTTTTTTTTTTATGAGGAATGTGAGAGTGAGAATTAGGATGAGGATTGTGAAAATTAGGGTTTGAGATTCTTCTTCCATTGTTGGTTGAATTTGGATTTGCTTCTTCTCTGTGAATTTGAGGTTTTATTTACAGAGAGGAAGATGAGTCTGCTTGGATTTTGAATTGAACACATCACAATTTAAAGACTCAGCTCAAAATAAAAATAACCCAACTTACGAATATTATTTTATTTAGAAAGACTCAACTCACAAATTATTTTTGTTAAAAAAAGACCCAGCTTACATATTATCAAATTATTTTTATAAGTCGTCTAAAGAAAATAATTATTTTTATTATAATTTTATGACCCCACTTACAAATATTTATTAACACTAATTGTATTCAACTTATTTTCATTTACTATATTAATCCCTCAAAAACGGTCCAGTTTTCACAACATATTATATATACTCAACACAATAATAATCAATGGCAAGGAGACAAAAAAAATATATTAAAATCTTTATTAGCTTATTTAGGTTTCATTATCAATCACATGCCCATCTAAATCACATTAACTTATTTGGGTTACATTTAAGATATCTTCAACATTTCTCTAATGACATTGACGAATAATCTCGGTCAATTTTTATTTGATTTGATCGATAGTTTCAATAAATATCGTAGGAACTGTAAATATCTTAAATGGAGCAACGAATATACAGATGGAATATGATTGATGATATAACTCGAATAAGTCCATAAAGATTTTTAAACTCTTCCCATATTAGAAGAAAAAAAAAATTAAACCCTTTTTAAAAAAAAAGTAAAAAATATTATTATGTTTTTGTCTCCCTATTGATTATTATTATGTTGAGTAGTGTCACACTCACGTTAAACGCGTTCAGGTTTATATAATAAGATTTTATATAGAAAATTACTATTAAGTTGTCTTTTCTATTAAACGGCAAATTATATATTTTAATTATTTATTCTATATTTTATATAAAAATTACTATTATCGAAAAATTGACAAGTGTCAAATTTTTCTGAGTTATTTCTTTGACACATGTCACAATTTAAGATTATCAATAACACGTGTCAAAAAATCTAATGAGTTATTCCTTTGACATGTGTTACACTCATGTTAAACGCGTTCAAGTTTATATAATAAGATGGTAACACAGATTCCGTTTAAAATAGATTTTGCCAATAGCATAATTAGTGATTAAGGCCTACCAAATTTAACTCAATTACGAGTGAAGAGTTCTAAATTAGCGATTAAGGCCTAAACTTATCCTAAATTAATGATTAAGGCCTAAATAAATATATCCTAGTTGTACAAATTATCCTAAATTAGTGATTTAGCTCAATTACGAATGAAGAGTTCTAAATTAGTGATTAAGGCTAACCTTATCCTAAATTCATGATGATAAAGGCCTAACTTTATCCTAAAATAATGATTAAGGCATACATTTATCATAAATTAATGATTAAGGCCTAAATATATCATAAATTAATGATTAAGGAACTTACGAGTGAAGAGTTCTGCGACCGAGAGAGACGAACTAGAAGTCGCCTGATCTCATCGCGGCGGATAGAGGAAAAGCTATTAAGACGGTGATTCGAAAAAATCTCGACGGCGCCGATACGGCGGAGATTTCTCCAATGTTCACTATACGGAGCTGAGACCATAGATGAGTAATTGTACGCTATGTATTTTGAAGCAATTGACTTTGGTCGGTTCGCGAGAACGACGTCGTTTTTCGTGAAACATTCATCGGCGATCGAAGGTGAAGAGACGACGAAAACGAGTTTGTTTCCGAGACGGAGGGAGAAGATCGGAGAATCGTTTAGGGATTTAGAGACGGAGAGGAAAACACGGTGGAGCGGTGGTTTGAGGAGGCGTAGGTGGCCGATGATTGGAAGTGAGAAAGGTGGAGACGGAGGAAGTTTTGGCTTTCGTCTGATGAGGAATTTGAGAGAGAGGATTAGGATTAAGATGAGGAAGGTGAGGATTAGAGTTTGAGGAGCTTCTTCCATTGTTGACTTTTTATTTCTTCTTAGGTGGGAGATTTGGATTTGGGATTATAACAGAGAAGAAGATGTGGTTTAGAATCCATTTTGAACACGTCACAAACTATGGGATTGGACGGATTGGTAACCCGCACCGTAACGGTATACCATTTACAATCATCGCTTTTTATATCCACAACTTTATATATTACTTTAAAAAATCATTTTAACAAAATAATTTTTTGTTTACGTAGAATATTACAACCATGTTTACATATCACCGTCTCATAACTTTCAGAATAAATATATAAAAAGGTTTAGTTTACAATAAAAATTACAATGTATTGTCATTATACATTATTTGACATACTTGATTACTCAAATTTTTTTTTAAAATTTATTACACATTTTTTAGGCAACGTATATTTATGATATAACTAAACATTATTATTACTAATTTTATAAGGAAGGTTTACAATATATAAAATATTTAGTTTTTGATGAATCCGAACAAAAGTATTTTATAATGGATGAGTATAAAATTCATATTTCGTTTGTACATAGAATATTGAGTGTTTTCTCTATTCTTTAATCGTTATGGGTATTTCGTTTGTAAAAACTATTTTATATCATAAGTACATCATCATATTCAATAAAGTCATATGTTAAAAATATAAAAACGTAATTCATAAAAAAATAATTAGTAATATTTAAAAATATATATATAATAACAGTTTATAAAAAAACATGTATAAATTAGAATATAAAAAATATAATAACATTTGTAAAAGAGATTTAAATATTTATTTAAAAATATAAAAACGTAAGTCATAAACAAAAATAAGAAACATTTAAAAATATAATAACAGTTTATAAAACATATAAAACATTTGCAACAATTACGGAGATTTAAATATTTATTGTAAAATGAGGTTTAAATATTTAATTAAAAATATAAATTTACAAAATTAAAAAAAATAAATTAGAAACGTTTAAATATATATATATATAATAACAATTTATAAAAAATAAGTATAAATTAGAAACTTTACATAAGTTGCAACAATCAAGGAGATTTAAATATTTATTAGTTAATATAGTTGTGTAATATTTATTTAACCCCATGATTTTGGAAACAATTCATAAACGAAAATTACAAAATATATACAACTTTACTATGATAAATAACATATAGAGAGGTAAAAATGGAAGATTTGTTTAATATTTATTCTTCCCACGATTTTGGAAACAATTCATAAACGAAAAATTACAAAATATATACAAATTTTACTATGATAAATAACATATAGAAAGGTAAAAATGGAAGATTTTTTTTAAACCTATATAAAACAATAAATGTGTAACATTTTTTTGAAATATTCTATTTTGTAAAGTATTCAATTTCATAACATTGATATGATACATCTATATAAATAATAGTCTAACCTTTTATATTTTTTCATTTTATTCAAATCATACCTAAAAATACTATTGTTCAAGTAAAATTCATTCTAGACAATATAATGTCTTTTTTCTGATATTTCTGATGTCAGGGCATACAAGAATTTGTGGAAGATAAAAGTTAAGATTGTTCGTTTCTGAAAACAATTCACCTCTGGTGCTAAAAAATTTCTAAAAGTGGTTTTAATCAACCAAAATGTTTGTTTTTACATTTTTTGTCATAATTATATAAATTAGCATCAAATTAGTTAAAATAAATAAAATATTAATTAATATAGATTATGGTAAATTGTTAATATGAACTAATTTATATCAACACTTTTGTTGCATTCTAATCTTTTTTTTTTAAATGTAATTGGACAAATAGTCAATATTAACGAGAATAGTCAACAAAATTGACCAATATTGAACATTACCATATATGTTTTCAATTTGACAAAATTGACTATTTGTCCAATTACATATATGTTTCCACGAAATTCTTGATGGAAATGCAAATAATTGGAAAACAATCTGTTGAATTTACTGATTCAATCCATGAAAAAGTAAGTTTGTTAAGTATCACTAAATTTGTTTTTATAATTTGCTAACAACCTTTTTCTCTAATTCTTTTTAAAAATTGATGGTATTTCAGCATTAAATTTTTCACCAAATTCCTCTACCTATCTCAAATATTGTTGGGAAGACTTTTCTATTCAAAATTTCAATTGAGAGGAAAAACTACATCTACAAGAAAGATAGATTCAAGGTGCTTAAAATTATTACAAACTCGGAAATTATTTCACGGTTCAATACTTTGGATTCTATGATGCATAGTTCATCCACACAAAAATCATCATAGGTAAATACAAAATTTATACATTATTATTTTTTATCTGCAACTTAGTAATATTTTTCTAATCTAAATGAGGTAAATACAAAATTGCGTTCTCATTTTATTTTTGTTAGATGATTACTAACATCCCGCGCAAGGCGCGGGCAATCATCTACTTTTTAATTTTGTTTTCTACTAACTAATAGTTTTGTGCCGTTTTATTTTGTGTTATCAACTGGATCTAATGTATAATAAATTAAAGGAGTTTAAGATTAAGTGAGACAAAGTCAAATGTGTCAATTTTATTTAATGGGATGTTTCCCTAAGGGGAATAATCACAAGTGCCAGTTAATCAATTTTGATACTTAGTTCTTGAATAAATTATGTTTGTTTTGTTGGAATTGTGTGACCGAAGAAAAATCCGTATCAAACCTTCATTTGATAAATTGGATAGTTATATAGTAAAATAACATGTTACCAAAAAATTCACATACTTATTTCGTAATAATTGGTTATAAAGTAAAATTCTTCAAAAAATATTTATGTTACATCTAATTCATCTTCTAATTTAGCTTTAGCCCCGCTCTAAAACAGAGCAAATGCAGATCAAGAAGGCTTGCAAATTTTGGTCAACAATATTGTTTAAAGATGAACACAATGTATTCTCAAATACTGAAATTGAAACCATATAAGCAAAAATAGCCTGAAACTTAGAAAACACAAAATGTAGATGAAAGTGACAAGAGATCACGTACAAAATCAACACTATAATGCCATTAAAATCCAGTCTTCCAAACTTCGTGTTTACTTTCTCTAATTCAAGTCTCCTCTTTTGGCTTCTTCACGAGCAAGTTCCATAAAGCAGTGGTGAAAACCGTTGATGTCATAAGAGAAGTTCTTAATACACAGTTAACCTGCAGATAAGAGAGAACAAATGGGTTCCAACAAGACCATGTTTATGTTCATGTGACAAAAGGGATACAGAACTGGAAAAGACTAATCCTTCAGAGAACAAGCAACTAAAGCTGGCTAGGAGCTTGGATCGTGGCATAATTTACAGGGATCTCAAGCCAAGTTAGTTTCGTTTCTCTCTAATGTCTGAAAAGAGAGCTCTAACAAAATTTCTTCGCTGTGTGGAGTGGAGTGATGTTCAGGTAAGTGTACATCTTTTGCTTGTAGATCTATTTTCATGGTTCTTATTTTTTCATGTTGCATGAGCTTCCGATGTTGGCAGGAAGCAAAACAAGTAGTTCAACTGATGTACAAATGGGAAATGATAGATGTATGTGATGCTTTGGAGCTATTGTCTCCTCTATTTGAGAGTGAAGAGGTACTACGAGTGCCCAATTTACTTTTCTTCTGGTCTTCTAATCTTCTACTCGATCTGCTTGCTGTCGTCCTGGTATATTGAAATATAGGCTAATTTCTCACTACATGTACTGATAGGTTTGAGCTTATGCTGTGAGTGTATTGGAAAGAGCTGATGATGAAGAGCTTCAGTGTTACTTGCTTCAACTGGTTCAGGCTCTCCGTTTTTGAACGCTCTGATAGAACTCGACTTTCTCAATTTCTTGTCCAACGGGGTATGTACTGAACATCTAGACATGAAATGATGCTGAGTTTTCTGTGTAAATCTGGTTTATATATTGGTTAATTGACTGACTTCTGCTATTTTTCTTTCAAATCTCTAGCATTACAGAATATTGAACTGGCCAGTTTTCTCCGTCGGTATGTTGGAGCTTCATGACCATGTCTATGCCAAGCGATTTTACAGCACATATGAGTTACTCGAGGAGAACATGATCAAGGTGTGGACATAATACTTATTTTTCTTTTTCCTCCCCCCTTATTTCACTTAAGATCGATCTTCCTCCTGCCTTAGTTTTCTTTGCAATAGTCGGATCAAGCATTTTGAACTTAGGATGTGGTTTTATGGTTAACAGTGTCAGGTTTTCAGTGAATAGAATACGCTAGTCCTAACTTTTAGTTAGAGGAGTAGTCGTTGTCCAAGAATGATAAGAATACTACTCAAACTACATATACAGGGTTCTGCAGCTACATCATATCATGTCCTTCTTGGGGCAAGGAATTGAGCTGCTTTATATATCAAGTGAGATATGTTTAGCTGCTTGAGAATGATATTTGCTTTGATGTCAGCTGCCGCCTGGGGTTACCGGAGAAGATGGATATAAATCGTATCATATTATCTAGATCTTTTCATGTTGTGATTTTTTTGAAATTTCCTCTATAGGTTGTTCAAATGGTTTGGCTCATGGATAGACTGCTTAAGCTGGAAATCTTGATATGTGCCTAACGCATTATAAGGTGTTAGCAACGGGAAACGACGAAGGAATGTTGGAATTCATACCATCCCATTCTTTGGCTCAGGTACAGTATTAGTGCCTAAACCCATTTCTCACAGGCCTCTCTAGTATAATTTTGAGAGTAAATAATCTCGTTATCCTAAGATATATGCCTTTGCATGTTCAGATTCTCTCAGAGCACCAAAACATAACAAGTTATCTCCAGAAGTTTCATCCAGATGAGCATGCGCCTTTCGGGATAACATCCACTTGTCTCGATACATTTATAAAAAGTTGTGCAGACTATTCTGTGATCACATATATACTTGGGATTAGAGACAGGAAGGGTGTAAAACATGATCCCGTGGATGTGTTTGACAAGTTTTTCCAATTTTCGTGCTTTATAAATCTATCTTTGAATTGAATTGTGATGATGGCCTGTTTTGATATGTAGACACCCTTACAGATGATGGCCATCTTTTCACGTTGATTTCGCATTTATTCTTGGTAGAGATCGTAAACCATTCCCTCCACCTATGAAACTTTGTAAAGAAATGGTGGAAGCCATGGGCAGAGCAGAAAGGTACCAGGATATTATATTAACTCCATGAATATTTTGCTCTGAAGAGGTGTAGCATCATATTTGAACTGTTGGTTCAAATCCTCTGTTGCGAAGCATACAACATTCTCCGGAAATCGAGCAACCTTATTCTGAATCCGTTTCATCTCATGGCGGGTTCGGCTATTCCCAATATTGCTTCAGACCCGGAAAAGGGCATTCTTAAAGTAAGTTTCTTTCACTCTCACCTAACCTAACCATACCTGCCATCTCTTCTCATAAATGGGTTGGCTCTTGCTTGCTTCTTATTATTCTCGTAAATGCTGTCTTTTTATACAGCTCCAAGAAAAGTTTAGGCTTGATATGGACGGCAAAGCATGCATCCATTTCTTCCAAGACATGATTAATGAAAGCGTAAGCGCGTTGTTCCCACAAATGGGCTCAATACTGGCGTTGAAACCACGGAGTTTAACTGCTACCGTTTAAGAGCTCATACACACTATCACACCTTAATTGGAAATTTTTTTACTAGGTCTGTGCATGAAAGGCATAAACCCATGTTTTACAAGTGAACTAAAGCAATCTTTCTTATTTTTCGAGATATTTTTGGAGACTCCGAAGAGATTTCAGAGTGTTTATAGACTTCAAGATAGGTATGTGTATCTCATAAACTTGTATTTAATTAGTTTTTATTGTGACAAACTTAAATTATGGCATCTACAACAATATCGTCTATCATAGTTAAATAACACAAAACCTTACTGAAAAAAGAGTCTAGCATATCAGCCCTCGGGTACGTAATCGGTCTAGATATAAATTTCATCATTAAAATTTTTTGCTTCTCTTACTGTCTTGGTGAATTTTAGAAACTATTTTATGAATGAATATGAAATTAGTGGAGGATAAGACATGTGCTTCTCCTATGTTTGTATTAGATTTGGTGAACTCGATAAGAGATGGTTATGCTAGAGGTAAGTCTTATAGGGAAAAAAAAACTAAAGTAAATCGTAAACGAGATCTGGAAATCAAATCGATTTCGGAAAAAAACTTATGCAGTGATTCGTCGGCGGAGGAGTCGTAGAGACATTTTACAGAGAATTCACTAACCTCGTTGTCTTTGTTAAAAGTTTTCCTCGGCCTCTTGCTCGACTTAGTTGGAACCTGACCATCAATTTCATCCTTCTTCTTAGTCTTTTTCCGAGTCCTTGCCGCAATGGAAAGCTGGTTTCTAGAATCTTCAACTTCCCCAGTAATGGAGTTTGTGCGATTCCTAATCTTAGGAGACCTTCTTGATGGACCAAAAGGGCAAAAATAGGGGAATAGGACTCGGAAAAAGACTAAGAAGGAAGACGATGAAGGTGTGAGGGTTGAAGATGCGAACGGAGGCGCTGATCTGTTGAAGGAGAAGAAGAGGCGCTGATCTGCTAATCTTACCACGTCGTCCGTTCAAAATCTATTTTTTTTTTTTCCATTTTTTTTTGGTCGGCTGGGCTCTTCTATATATATAACACCGCCTCTATAACGGTTGCTTTATTTTTTAATGAAATATGATAATTATATTACGAAATAAAAAGATATTTACATATAGTTTTTGGCTGAAACAACATTGGTATTTGGTACAAAGAGTGCAAATCAGTTTAATTGGTCCGATTAAAAAAGAGAAATGCACTGTTAAGATGTTTGCCTCGTTAAAACTTCAATTGAAAAATTCATTGGGGACAAAACCAAAGAAGAAAAAAAAGTATAGTGCGTAACAACATCTTTAGGAACAAACGTGCGTGGAACACAATCGATGGTAGAAGAGAACAGAGAAAAGAGGAATAAGCAAAAGCTTATCAATAACAATGGCAGACATCTTGCTGGGCAGCTTCCTTGTCACATATGTGTAGTCCCCTTAACTTGAAACGCATCAAACCTGTAATAATCAAAAACGTGGAAGAGTTATGTGTGTGTGAATGTGAGATAGCAACGTCATAAATAATTAATGTCGTAAATGAACGAAAATATATTCCAAAAAGTAATTAAATTAAATACACATTTTTACTCAAAAAATGATCAATTTTAAATAATATATTTTGAATTGATTTTTTTTGTTTTCAGGATAGTACTTAGAAAATGAGATATATTAAGGATACAAAAATATTTCGGTTCTAGCATAACCATCTCTTTTCGAGTTCACCATAAATTTCAAGTGTGGGTTAGTAATGGCATATTTTTGAATCAATGCATAGACCACCAACATATTCAAGTTAGCATTAAACCACACAACAAACAGATTTAGGTAAGCAAAAACCATGTAACAACCAACAGATTCAAGTAGGCAAAGACTACACAACAACCAACCGAATCAAATCAAAACTTCAAAACATAAACCACAAAAGCAACATAATCAAGTTAGCATTAGACCACACAATACACATATTCAAGTAAGTAAAAATCATGCGACGACTAACAAATTCAAGCCATCGCTTCAAAGAATAATCCACAGAACAACCAACGGATTCAAGCCATAGCTTCAAAGCATAGATCATGCAACAACGAAAAGAATTCAAGTCATGGGTTTGAATCATAGACTATGCACCAACCCAATAGATTCAAGAAAAATGTTTAAATCAAAGCACATAGGCTTATGCAACAACCAGAAGGATCAAGGCATGACTTGACTTCAAAGCATAAACCATGGCCCACGAAAGATTATAATTTGTATTTTTTGGTCTTGAAGAAATAATGCAAGTAAAACTGGACAAAATAAATATCAACTAAGAAAGTGGAAAGAAACACAAATCACACAAACCAATGAGTGAACCTTCTTTGCTTTTGCCTTATTCATCGAGCCTTCCACTTTTGTGTTTATACAAGTGAGGAAATGCTTGTAGAATGTTATAAGCCCTTAGATCTTGCCTTGTTAAGATCCCTATCACAGTAGACATCTGCAACAACACAAGAAACATTTTGATCAAACAAGGAACAAGTGTGTAAAAAAAGCAAACTTACCCCTGAAGCTTAGGTAAAAGAAGCTGGTAAATAGCCTTTTACCTCTGCTTTGCCGATACTGATCGTTTTCACGTCGACATCATCTAAACTCAACTGAAGCTTCTTTAGATAGCCAATGGTCAAGCTTGAGCTCAGAGGTGTTATGATCAGATCATCTAGTACTCTAAACTTCATGTTTCCTTTCACAAACCCCTTACATGCATAGTCGTGATTAAATTTAGCACAGTGCTGGCATGGAGGGTTCAGTTGTTTATTTCAAGTTCCCGAGCTTAAGATAAGGAGATAGATCTACGAGCATATCCTTGCTATACCGTAGCAGCTGCTTCTGGCAGCTATAATACCATGGAAGCATTAACTTAGACGTCGGACTTGGGTTTTTTTGTCACAACACAACTCCTTGAAGCTTCTAAAAAGGTTTCCAGTGCATCCATGAACCGTATTATCACCAGGATTTTCAAACAAAAACTCCAAAGAAACAACAAGGAATTGAAAAAGAAGATTCACAAAATCTTCACAGCCTTCAAAATATATAACCTTCTTGTCCTGCTTTCGAACAACTACATTGAAAGTTAAGAGGCCTGATTCTTGCAAAGCAGGAGAAGTCAGTGTCTTATGCAGCCTGTTCATATTACACGAGCTTTGTTTCCTAAGGAAAGCCTCCGTCAAAGGAGTGTCAGAAAAGAATTAACAGTCCAACAAGGTGAGTACCTAATTATGTTCAAATGCAGTCAACATATGCATTGTAACATGGAAAGTAGCCCTGGGCATTCGGGTTTCGGGTCGGATTTTCGGGTTTTCGGGTTTTCGGGTAGAGACATATAAAACCCGATTAAGACCCGAAGCTATTTCGGATCAGGTTCGGATCGGTTTTTTTGGATTTGGGTCAGATTTCGGATTTTCGGGTTTTCGGGTAGGGACATATAAAATCCGATTAGGACCCGAAACTATTTCGGGTCAGGTTCGGGTCAGGTTTTTGGGTCGGGTCCGGGTCGAATTTTTGGATCCGGGTTTTTTGCCCATGGCAATGGAAAGAAAAAGCTGCAAAAATTCAAAGTAAAATACCTCTTCAGAACCAATGACATGAAGTGATTCACTCAACTTTTTGACATCCGCGTAACCCTGATCTTTGATCACTTTTGAAAACACATCAGTAGAGTTTAATTGTACCACCATATTATCTGTACTGATAAACGAAGGCTGGCCATAAAAAAAAAAAACTCCATCAACACGGTAGCCTACAACTTCGCTTTTCATCTCCACCTCCATCTCCATCTCCATCTCTTCGCCACATCTACATATTGAGGTATTCAAACTGCGCAAAATGCCTTCTTTACAGTTAAAGGAGATAAAGAACTTGCTAGCCTTGATGGTAATGTTTAGCTTAAGCTTTGGGAATATATCATCATTCAAACCTCTCGGATACAAAAGCATATGTTTACATGCTTTAATGAGAAAGTTATCAATCTCCAAAGTTAAAACACTTTGATAAATGTTGCTGAAATAACCCACTTTAGTTTGCTGAGATTGTTTATTGACCAATCTTACAATTGTCCCCATCTGGAGTTTAAGAAACGCAAAGAGAACAACAACAACAAAATCCTTACATGCTTCCACCAAAACAATCTTGTTCTTCTCTTTATCAACCAGAATTTTCAATTCCGAGATGAAAAAAATCACCAAGTTTCCAAAATCTATTTAATTACTCTTTCAAAATCCTCTTTGACCATTGTGAAAACTGAAAACCAAAGAAGGAACAGTCTCCAGTAATGATCAGTCAAAACAAGTTGAAATTGCTAAACCGAATTAAAATTCACTTCGATTTGGTTATGTTTGTTTTTCCCGGTTCAGTTCGGTTATGAACGGTTCGAAATCCATATTAAAATCAAAATAAGCCATTATCATCATCTCCGTCTCGTCGCAGTTCATCTGTTCCAAAATCCAAAGGAAGCTTCGTAACCTTTGAAGAAGCAAAAGAGAAGAAACAATGATACTACGTCGTTTCATCTGCTACAACGCTTCTTCAACAGTTTCATCTATAGCTCCGCCTCCGAAGAAGAAGCCTCTCATCTTCTTAGGCTCTCCTCAGGTAAGAGAGATTTAACATGTTCAAGGGTTTAGGGTTTTAGCCTAATCTTATTCCTTTCAGGTTTCCGTGACTGTGCTTGAAGCTCTGTTCGAAGCATCTGCTGCACCAAACTCTTCCTTTAAGGTATAATCTGAAACTTGGTTTAGGAAATTTCTCCATTTTCGAGTTTATTGGTGTGAATTGGATTAACTTTGAATATTGGAACTCAGATTTGAATGTTTTCTGATTTTGATTCTTTTTAATGGGGAACAAGATTGGTTATAGACACTGTGAAATTGAGTTTTTGTTAGCCCTTTTTGACTCTTTAAAACAAGATAATGAGACATGTGGTGGAGATCTTTAGGAACTTTTGTTGCTGCTACCTAAACCTATTTCTTAACCCGCTAATTGATGTTTCGCGTTCTTGGCATCTTTTAGTCTTTTGTTTTGTTCGTTATTCGGATTCTTTTGTGTATCTTTGGTTGCATTTGGAGTCGTCTTTTATTCGGCTTTGTTCTAGGTTGCAGGCATTGTCACACAGCCTCCATCAAGGAGAGATAGAGGTAGAAAAGTTTTGCCTTCTCCGGTAGCGCAATACGCTCTCGATAAAGGCTTACCATCTGATCTCATTTTCTCCCCTGAAAAGGCAGGAGATGTAAGGTTTCTTGTCTGATCAATATCAAGCTCTTGCTTTCGGACTCTTGCTTTCGGAATGATGTGATCTTTCGTTCTTTTTTTGTGAAGATGACATTGCACTTCTTGTGATTCCTTTATGCAGGAAGCATTCTTATCTACTTTAAGAGATTTGCAACCTGAGCTTTGTATTACAGCAGCTTATGGGAATATTTTGCCTACCAAGTTCCTTAAAATTCCAGTACATGGTTAGTAAAAGCTGCTACTTACTGGAATATTCTAGATGGAAACGAATGTTGCTTTTTCTATACTGTGAATGAGTCTTGTGTTTTGAAGCCGATATGTAATGTTTTAGGGACAGTGAACATACACCCAAGTTTGCTGCCACTATATCGTGGTGCAGCTCCAGTTCAAAGAGCATTACAGGTGAAAATTGTTTTCAATCTGAACTCATTCCACTCTTCCTGTTATTGGTCAACTTTTTACTTACTACATGCTAAGACTCTTGACTCAAGTGTACACAATAACACTTGGTGGCTGCGCTAGGATGGTGTCCCAGAAACAGGAGTATCATTAGCATTTACGGTGCGAAAGTTAGATGCAGGGCCAGTGATTGCCTCTAAGAGGTTCCAAGTGGATGATATAATAAAGGTATTCACTTTATCCCCAACGTAGCTCATCATCTTATCATATTTTCTGGATCTTACTGGATCTTAGTGACCTCTGTTTGAATCATTTGCAGGCACCAGAACTGCTCTCGTTCCTATTTTCTGAAGGTGATATATTAATTCTTGTACTTATGCTATTCAGCAAAAGTCATTTGAACATAATTAGATTCTATGATTAGGTTCTAAGTAAAAAAAACCTTGCAGGTTCTAAGCTTCTTATCCGTGAACTTCCCTCGATATTTGATGGGTCTGCAAAATCAAAAGCAGTTCCCCAAGATGATTCTCAAGCTACCTTAGCTCCAAAGGTATTTGTTGCATGGCACAAATATAAGGCAATGCTGCTATATTGCTTCCTGTATGAGATATTACATAATCTGATTCAAAATTTGGTTCTTATGGGACTGAAATGATTCAATTGATGCACAGTTAGCTCCAGACGAGGCTTGGCTCTCTTTTGACCAGGAAGCTTTTGTTCTACATAACAAGGTACAGAACTCTTCAATCCGTTCAATTAGTATATAATCATATATATAAAAAGTAAAACCGCTTTTTAGGTTCGTGCATTTACAGGATGGCCAGGAACACGAGCTAAAGTTGTAGTACTCGATGACACAAGCGGTCAGGAAAACGTGCTCGAGCTTAAAATCATCACCACTCGAGTATGTCAAGCTTTGGAAATCCGGGATGGTGAACAAGATTATGTAACTTTCATGAAAGGTTCATTAGTGTTTCCTTGTGGAGGAGGTACAGCTTTGGAGGTAAAAGCTATAGACAAATCACTGTCACTATTCTATACATGAATCAAGTTACAGACTCATTGTTCATACAAAAGGCAGATGTTATGATGTGGTAACTCAGGAATCAGACATTAATCTAGCATTATAAAAGCTAATATTAGGTGTTGCTGATTCAGGTACTAGAGGTCCAGCTTCCTGGTAAGAAAGCGATCAACGCAGCCGCTTTTTGGAATGGCTTGAGAGGTCAGAAGCTGAAGAAGCTATGAAGACAGAGACTGAAACAAAGATAAGCTTTGTTCGGGAAGTTGAATTAAGCAAATTAGTGAAATCTGATGTAGCCACTTCTAAAATTTGGTTTCATTTCTTTTTGTTCTTTTTGTTCTTTTTGTGACTAATATTCTCACATTCTTTTATACAATATGATTCTTCTCTCATTTTTTTAAAGAATTTTAGTGCACAGCGGTTAAGCTTATGTAATCAATATGTTGGCATCAACCAAAACGCTAAACTTCTGTTTATTAACCAGAGACCTGTGCATATTGCATTACCTACAAATCATTGTCTCATGCTACTGGCAACGATATCTAAATGTAAGACGCAAGAAATAGAAAACTAATTCAGCATTAGATCATATGCAAACATCTTTGCATCTAAAACTCCGAAAAATGTCGAATAAAATAAAATAAAAATACCTGCAACGATGTCTAAATAAATTCTCCATGACTTTCATCCAACATCTCAACCACAGGAGCATACTGCATCACGCCAAATTAATAGGAGTCCTTGAGCGAAAAGCAAAAGAAGCTTAAGACAAAGCTGGAGGCGGAACATTTACCTCATCATCTTTCTCAAAGTAAATCCCATCGACAGTGCTATTCTTTTGAAACTCCCATCCTAATCTGTTCTCAAGCAACTCTTTAAACTTCCTTGTCTGCAAAAGACAGGTGTGATTTTATTGATAAGACATGGCAATAACGGTTGTGAAATACTGATCTGATTTCTTTATGTAGATTGTAGAAGTTGTACATACCCATGACAAAAAATCTCCATCAACTACAGACGCCTCTTCCACTAATGCAAAAAAATCCTGTTATCAAAGCAATGGAAGTTCGACTCAAAATTTCTAGATACTCACAAAACGAATTATTAATATGCTAAACGTATGCTCACTCAGAGAAACATGTTGCTAGTCAGATATTTTACCTTGCAAAGTAAATGCAGAAAGCTATCGGAAGCTAGCCAAGAATCATCAAGAAGAGCAGGAATGCCCATCTCAGGATTACTACTCTCTTTTTGTAGTCCATATTTTAGTTGATGGTAGATGACTTTGATGAACTGTAATAAATGCATCCGGGAGAGGGAAAAAATGAGTATTTTTTAAGTACGTAGTTGGAGTAAAAACCAATTAATTGCATAGTGCATATACTATTTCGGAGGGCACATAAAGATAGAGAATGACGAGATAGTATAGATTTACATATCATCTAGATGCATTCTCAGATATACTACATTTTAAATGAAAATTGACGAAACACACCTTTGTAAATAGTTGACTCCTTGTATGAAAGGGCTGCCAAAGGTCACAAAGAAATAAATATGTCAAAAACCAAAGAGACATGAAGCATAAGAAAGAAAAAGACACAGTATTGCATCAGAGAAGACTGGGTTAAGAAATTTAAGAGAGAATCATAACTTCGCTGATATCAAATAATTAAGACATTAAATAATTAAGGCGGTGTACTTTCGCATCACATCATGTCCATTATATTAAAAGGAGGAGTTTTTGTACGGAACATTATAATAACAAAATGGAGCTTCAAAATCACATACCGCGTCAATGCAGCCCAGTAGAAGACTAACTAAGGACTTCCACTGCATGAACGATTCAAGAGACTGCCCCATCTGCACAATAACATGACAAGTTGATCTGAGAATGGAACAAATCTGAAGAAGTCCTATTTGTGACCATCCATATATATGCACTATGCGTGTATCAGCTTCTAAGAAGTATATGTTACGGTAAGGTAGCACATACCAAAAATGCTACAAATGAAAATTGTAGCTCCCCAAGAAGCAAGTCTTCTGAGTCTTTGTACTCCTTTGACAATAAGCTTTCTAGCAGTTGAGTCTATAAAAAAAACAAGAGGACATGACATAAGTTAGTCTTAACCGGATTCTGGGATTTAAACATCTACCGAAAATGTAAAGAGGAAATATCTAATAAGAGGAGTTACCTTGTCCAGATTCATAGAGGTCAGCTCTTGCCCAGATATTCCCTTGTGCTTTATAATCCGAGGAATAGACGTGTAGTAAAACCTACTCCCTTTGGGTTGCTCAGTAGATGATGTCATAGACCTGCTTTTCTTTATCTGTGCATCAAGTGCTTTTTCCATTGCCGTTTTAGGTCCACCTTGTAGAATAGCAGATTCATAGGTGACTGTTATTTCTCCTCCAACTGGCTCTGCAAAATTGAACATATAATTTTGAACAAGCCAAGCTTTACAGTGTTCACTACTCGAGTGAAGGAAAACATTAACAATGTGGTTAAAGAATCCACCAAATATAAGGTTCACATACCAAACTTTTCAACAACATCCTTCGTAATGTAGTTAGATAAGTGCTTCCATGCCCCATATTGATTTAAATCGTACGGGCCAAGATGTTTGTCAAACTCTAAAGACCTGACTGCTTGTGAATATCTCTCTTCCTGGCATCAAAGGGAGAAGACTGCAAATAAATAACATAGCACTAATTGTCAAGCCTACTACTAATGCTACTACAACATTATTTTTCTGTTCAAGTTTCGCAGAACATATTTGGGTATATTCCTCTTTCAGCAGGCATTAAACTGATATCAATTTAACTAAAGAAAGTGCAAATCACTGACCAAATAACCAATCTATAAGAAGCATTGATATAGGTTATTAGAAAGGCAAACCTCTTCTTCAGATACTTTGGCCAACCACTCATCTTGCTGATTCCATTTGCGTACAATAACCTTGTACAGTCAAAACAGATAGTGAAAATATATCCAAGAACAGTTTATACAGTTCCATGGTGCTACTTACCGGATTCCAAATACAGAAGAACATGACTAATTGATTTCTGCGAAATTTGTTTTCTACGTAACAACAATTTATATAGATAACAACAACACAACAAAACAACTCATATATATATAGATATGCTTTTTCTTGGCGACTTCTCATTGATATGAAATTTAATGACTTGACTATATTTTTCACCCGAGCAGTTCAGTGAAAAGAAAAGAAGTACAAACGGGTTTCCAAGTCAGTGTAACCAAGAAAAACATATAGGAAAAGAAATCAATATTATACTGCAATCTCCATCTCAGTTGTGAGACCAAAAGAAAAAAAAAAAATGACAGAC
This sequence comes from Boechera stricta, assembly GCA_018361395.1. Taxonomy (NCBI): domain Eukaryota; kingdom Viridiplantae; phylum Streptophyta; class Magnoliopsida; order Brassicales; family Brassicaceae; genus Boechera; species Boechera stricta. The sequence continues at coordinate 17,744,776 of CM031539.1, read as the reverse complement.
ACAAAATATTCAAAGTTGTTAAGGATAGACTGATTCCAAACCTGAGAAGGACCAACATCAATAAAGAAGCCAATGGTAGGTGAAAACTCCTTACCATCCCTGAAAAGAAAATGAAAGTCTGCAGTTATCAGCCAAAGCAAATTGATATAGCGATAAAATATATCATGGTTTTTATGCTAATACACAATATAAAAACATAAAGACCATTTAAAGACTTAAACCTGGTAGATGAACTATAGAATACAAAGTGAATTCCAGGAGGTATCATCTTAATCCCTTTGAAAGCTGGTCCTACTGAGAAGATCTGTAACAAAAATTCACCACATTGTTACAATATGCAAATTCCACCAACAACGAATCGGATTAAACCATAAGTCTTCATTGATAACAAGTGGAATAGTAAGCTTTCATTTTTTTGTTTGTGTGTGTATCTGTTCAAAATGTTATTCCATGTAAAGCGACAGTCAGATTTGTGATTGATATGCCAATGACAATAGAATCTAATTCTCCACGGCTTCATAAAAATAGAGTTCATCACAATTCATCCCCAATAAAGAATCTTCAAAACTCTCAAACCTCAAATTTTAGTCATGACCATATCACAACTCACAACTCACATACACTTTCTCCTCGAAGATTCTACTAACACAGAAGAAACTATACAAGAGAATCAGTTTCACATCAAAAATTTAGCTTAAGAATGCCGATTACAAATCCCGAGACATAATTCAGAAAAACAAAAGAGCATTGTATTCAAACTCAATCCCAAGTTAAACTAAAAAACTGAGAAAACTTATTCGATTATATACGTGCAGGAAGTAACAAACCTGAGTGTCGATTCCAACAAGAGTATGCTGAGGAACGTCGAGAAAGAGAAGCGTAGCTCCATGCTTCACAAGCTCTAATGCCTTTTCAGAATCCATCACTTCCTTCTTCGCTAATTTGGCGTCGATCAATAAGAAAGAAGAACGTCAAGCAGAGAAGCCGAAAGAGAGTGTGGAACAAATGAGTAGATTCCAGAAAGGCCCCGTAAACAGGCCCATTAAGTAATTGGGCCTTTCGAGCTTAGCCCAGTGACTATGATAATCACATAGTCACACGTGGTAACGCGCTATTCACGCGGTTTACTTTTTCAACCGACATAAACATAAACGTTTATTTATAGAAGAAATCAATCTATAATTTTGCCTCTTCACAACTTTTTTATCGTTTCAATTTTTAGAAAATTCTCTCCTCTCTCGAAACGCAAAGAACCAAATCTAAATCCAAATTTAGGGTATTTTTCTCTCGTTCTTCGTTCGATCTCTGGTAACTCATAACGTTGTTGAATAGCGAAGATAGATGGCATCAAACGGATTCTTCTCTGGTCAGAGAAACGCACACCGAAACGCAAACGCTGGGACGACGTTGAAGAGACGAATCGACAATCGCGGTTACGGAAGCGGAATCGGATCGCCGCCTCAGAAACGTTTCAGATCGCCGCAATCACAAACGCAGTTTCGATCTGGCAAGATTCCTCTGTATCATCATCATGTTAGTAATAATAACGTGTCTAGGGTTTCTTCTCAATCATATAATCACGGTGTTGATATGATTGCTTCTAATTCAAGTTTTGCATTACGTAACAATGATTTTAACACCAATTATCAGAAACCCTTTGGTTATGGAAACCCTAATCCCCAAAATGTTACGCTTCCATTACCTTATCGTAAGCTTAACGATGATGTGTCTCTTGATTCGTTACCCGAATGGGTTCCGAACCAATCTGTCTCAAGAACCCTAACTCCGAGTTGTCCTACAAATTTTGTGCCCAACACATATGTTCAAGCACCTGTTTTTACGAATTTTCCAAATTCGATGCCTTTGAATCATTCGAACATGGCTTCAGTTGTGTCACAATCGATGTCACAACCAATTGTTGTGAGCAAAGAATTGTCTGAGTTACTTAGCGTTCTTAACAATGAGAAAGAGAAGCAAATTTCAGAAGCAAGTAAAAGTGATGAATTGCCTGTTGGGCTAAGCTTTGATGATCCATCGTCGCTTTATGTACGACATGAATCTGTGATTAAGTCTTTGTATTCTGATATGCCGAGGCAATGTTCGTCGTGTGGGGTGAGATTTAAATGTCAAGAAGATCACAGTAAACATATGGATTGGCATGTAAGGAAGAATAGGATGGCTAAAACCGGTATGAGACTGGGCCAGCAACCGCAGAAATCGCGGGGATGGTTAGCAAGTGCATCCTTATGGCTCAGTGCAGCAACTGGAGGAGGGACATTAGACGCATCTAAACCATCTTTCGGAGGAGAAATGCAGAAGAAGAAAGAAAAGGAGGAAGAACAAAAACAACTCCTAGTGCCTGCAGATGAAGAGCAGAAGAATTGTGCCTTATGCGAAGAGCCGTTTGAAGATTTCTTTAGCCATGAAGCTGATGATTGGATGTACAAAGATGCAGTCTACTTAACCAAGAACGGTCCTATAGTTCATGCTAAGTGTATGCCTGAAACCCAGCCCGCAAAGAATTCGAGAGAGCCATCAAGAGTAATGCCTGTTACAGTTCCATCGGTTGCGAAAGCAATAGTCTGCTGATTGAGATTTAACAATAGTCTTTTATATCTCTGTTTCAAGCTTTGTTTTTTAAGTAATGTAAATACATGAATCGAGTTGTAAAACAAATTCAGTTATATAAATACTTCATTTGAATCTCTTTCTTTACTCTTATCATCGCTCTTTACTTTTATGTGTCATTTGAATATACATAAGAGTTCTATATCTGTTTCAATCGTTGTTTCAGTGTGTCGACGAGACGGAGTATATTCATGTATATTGTCTTCACCAATTGGTTCTTTGGTATGAAATTTACTGCAAAGCCCGCGTGCTTCTCGAAGAGTCAACAAGAGAAAGATGTAATTATTATGTTAATCAGAAAATATTTAACCAAACGCTTTAGTTGTAAAAAATAACTGTTATAATCTTATGTTATTTATTTGCTCTGTGTTTACTCTTTGTACAGACTTTATTGATAAGGTAATTCGCGTTCAAGAGAAGAAGAAATCTTCCGCATTAGAGGCTTGCACTATCCCAAAAACAGATTCTAAGAAAGCAAAAACACAAAACGCTCAAACGAAATTTAAACACAACAAAACGATAACACAAACACACTTCCAAACGCATAATCAAAAACATAATTCACGCTCAATCACAGCAAAATTCTTACGCAAGCAGTAAAACTCACACTAGGAACAAAAAAAACTTCACATTCCACGAATTCTGACACAACATCACTTACTTTTAAATCATCTCTACTTTCTTGTGTGATTGATCATGTTTCAGCAATCAGACGCTTTATTGACTATTTTGGATTTGATTTTAGTAACTTGCAGGAGAACATAAAGCTTACTGATTATTACCTGATTCTCTAAATAATGTTTGTCTTTTTCTCCATTTCAAAGCTAACAACACTTGTTCAAAGGGTCATTTTAGATTCTGGGAGAATCTCGTGAACATAAGATAGATTTAAACTGTACGATTCTGAATTTTTTGTTGGTTTAGTTTATAGCTTTTTCGTATTTTGTTAGCTCTTTGTTACTGACTTAAAAGTGAAGGGAATCTTAAGCTGCAAAGAACAAAAGGGAGACTATTCACTAGCCAAGACATACAAATGTTAAGGTCAAGTCTCTTTCTCTCTCTCCTTTACCGCAATTAGACACGTAGGATAGAGAGGCTTGCACTATGCCAAAACGTTTACTTCCGTACCATTAACAAAGGTTCTTTGGTTTCAAGAGCTTTCTCAAGTTGAAAAGGAACTTTTGACAAAGGGTTTCAAGATGAAAGATTGTTTAGATGCAAAGAAGATCTGAAGATCATTTAGTAGCCAACAAAGATATGGTTAAGTAGCTCTCTCTCTCTCTCGCATACACTTATCATGTTTCTTGCACTGTCTCAAAAACAGAACAGAAATTCACGAAAACACACACTCAAAAGGCACTCAAAAAAAAATAATCAAACACACAAAAATAATTGTCACCAAAACACAAAACGAAATTCAAACACACAACGTCCAAAAGCAACTTCAAAAATCAAACACAAATTTTCACGGGAAATATTTAACAAAAAAGTGTGAATAATCATATTTGCTGTCAAGAACTTGCTTTGTGACTGCTCCCTTATTTCTTATCTACTTGCTTTAGTATAGCTTGTATTAACTTATTTTCTGGTTTTCATTAAAAAGAGCAAAAGCTTCAGATGCGTTTCAATATATTGATGATGGATAAGGTAATCTTGTTAAACCTTTTTCATCATTTTAAACTCTTATTCTCTAAATAATCTTTTTAACAAGTTTTAATAGAAAAGAGTTTAAAATGATGAAAATATTGAAAAACACATTGTTCGTGCTATATTTAACTATCAATTACAGCAATGTAACTTATTATAAGTAAGAAATTGACCCAATATAACCTGCAATTGATAGTTAAAATGGCACGTAATGTTCAAGTATTGAGAGTCCATTCTAGAACTGCAATTTATACTTGTACTGATTGATTGTATCCACATCATAGCCCAATATCATATGTAATGTGGCCTTACGTATTTGGTATCACACTAAACTTAAATATTTACATATAATCATCAATCATCATATAATAGTTGCCTCAACCACCCTTTCTTGTTAACAAAAACCTGAGAAACCTAATTAATGATGTTAAATTGTTATCAAGGCTTACTAAAGTAACTCAACGAAAGCACATTATAATTCAGAAAATTAATTAACAACAAATAAAAGTAACTTACATTCGTACCCGAAAGTGAGCAAAAAATCGCGGCATTATTTGTTAATCACAGCTTAGCACTCACCAATATTGAAAAATTCGTTGTTTAAAATAAATATATACAATAGAATTCTAGATTTATGAATCGGTCACCTAGACACCAAAACAATTAGTTGACTTTTTTGTTGATCGATTTCTGAGCCGATTTGGTCAAAATTGGGACAGGGGTACTTTAAAAAACTATGGCACTTACCAATTGCAATTGTTTTACCAGCAAAACCTAGCCAAAAAAAAAAAAAAAAATATATATATATACAAAGACGTCGAATTACATATTTACACCAAAACCCTTTGAGTTTGTGCACCAAGGGTTAGTAGATGTCGGATGATTTGTTTGACCATTAACATACATGATACATCCCAACACGGAACCGTGTATGTTTTTGCTTTTTTACTTAGAAGAGTATATCCTCTTAACAAGCTCCAAATTTGGTTCAGATATATACGAAAAATTATAAAAATTAAGATTATTGTAATTTATTATTATGAAAATATTATCACTTCAAAAGTTTTTCAACGACTTTGTACCATTGAAAAACTTCAACAATAACACGTGAATCCCTTAATTGAATTCGTTTGTTTTTGCACAAAAATGGGCTTCAAAGGTTGATTTTGATATTTGGAAACAATGATCTCATGCAAAATTTGAGAGCCAAACTTGCATTTACATGTGCATATGCATGTGATGTTTTTCTTCTAACTTGCATTTGCATGTGATGTTTTTCTTCTATACTTAGGACCGATTTTATGAAAAAAGCATAATTGTTAGACCCAATATATCAACTTGAGATACACGTATGGTTTTATATATGTTTTGTGATTAGTCGTATTTATATCTATTAGATTTTATGACTGAATCACGGTTAGCCCGAGATTTAAAGTGAGATAATGATTGGTTTGGAGCTGATTTAACTCATGTTAGGAGGGGGTTGAAAACTGAAACAACCATATTTGTATGAATTTAAATTTTCTTCATATACAATTAATATTTTGTCTTCATTATATTTCTTGCATTATAATATGGCTACATGAGTATATAACAACAAAGCACGCGCGGTAGTTACAGTCATTAAGATTTAAGTATCTGAGCTAATTCATTACTTTTCAAGAGACTATAAGAACAAAAAAAGTTGTAATAAAATTTAAAGAAATGTAATGCGAATTTGCCATGGACCGACATATTCAATTTTTATTCTTTTCAAACCTTATGAATAATTTTTTTTTCAACGTTAACGACTTTAATTAGAATTAACGGAATCTCTATAAAATTTCACAGCTTCACACACACTAAATTTCAAAAAATAATATTTTCAACCAAACCACCTCAACATATATAAATAGTAACACAACCGCATTATATAACATATTTTCACATTATCCAATCAATAAACAAACCAAAAAAGCAGAGAACCAAAAATGGGAAACAGCATAACTGTGAGGAGAAAGAAAGCTAAAGTAATGAAGATCGACGGTGAAACTTTCAGAATTAAAACTCCAGCGACGGCGAGAGAAGTCACGGCGAAGTATCCCGGTTACGTTCTTTTAGATTCTCAAGCCGTTAAACACTTCGGAGTTCGAGCTAAACCGCTTGAACCGAACCAAATCTTGAAACCGAAGAAGACGTATTTTCTCGTCGAGCTTCCGAAGCTTCCGCCGGAGAAAACAGAGGCGGAGACGGATAATAAGCTTCCGTACCGGAGAGTTACGTCTGGAATCCACGTCGGCGCGAAGGAGCGGTTAGAAATGTTGATGTTGTCTCGGAGAACGGTTTCTGACGTCATGATCGGAAGATCTGACGGCGGAGATGGTTTTGGGCCGGGACTTGGCGTTGGGCCTGGACAGACGAGTGTGAGGTTGAGGTTGCCTCGTTCTCAGATCACGAAGCTTATGGAGGAGAGTAATAATGCTTCGGAGATTGCTGAGAAGATTTTAGGTATATATATGGAGAGGTCCGGTGAGATTGGCGGCGGACGAGGTGGTGGTGACGGCCGTCGAAAACTTGGAAGTGGGGAGATTAAAGCGCGTGAGGTAATTCTTGTTTTTGCTTTAAATATTTGGTCAAACGATTTTACCGCGTTAATTTTGTTCTTTGACCTGAAAATTTAAGCATACAAATTCAACTTAATAGAATCTATATAAGAGTGATATATAAAAAGGGAGCAATGAGTGTAAATAATCTCTACTAACTTGGAGTCAGTAACTCAACTAGTTGAACTTAGAACCAGGTTTTTGAGAAGTCTGGGTCAAGTCCTGAGTTCGAGTACTGATTCCAAAACTAGTTTTGAGATTGAAGAGATGTATGAGTCTCTACCTGAAACTGGAACTCTACTCCAATAAACAAATTAAACTATTTGCGTAATTCCGGGATATAATACTTAACTCCACAAATGATAGTTGACATAATTATTATTATAATCTCAAAAATATTATATCCCGGAATTACGCAAATAGTTTAATTTGTTTATTGGAGTAGAGTTCCTAAATTGATGTAGAAGACAAGAAACAGAATTTAATTTGTTCGGCATTGCTTTTGCATTTGATTAGAGTTATATTATTATTATCGCAACCCACTAAGGCCACTAGGGTATATGTAACTTATCTATTTAAGTCATCTACCTACGTGAGTATGACAAAGTAATATATACAAAAAAAAAATTTACATACACACATCCACATATTCATGTTAATATAGTCAAACACATATCGGAGCAGGAGTGGACTTATAAATGGATTGACAAAGGAACTCGTAAATGGATTCACATATTGTTGAAATTGTGTATGTCTTAGTCTTAATAACTATTACATTGTCGAAATATCGATATATATATGCTTATCAACACATGGTTAATTAGTTCATGTAATATATTAATATCTTGGGAAAAAAAATTGATGAAATACCTTATTATACCAATGATCAAGATCTTCTCGATCATCAAATGATTTGTCAGTTTGTTTGGCTAATCATTAATAATTAATTAAGAATCAAAGAAGTAACAATATTAAATTAAACATGTGCAGAAGCAGGTGAGTTTCGCCGGAGAAGGTGGACTGGAGCTTCCTGTTATATGGAGCAGAAATGGGAAATAATCATCAATTCAATTCGACGACATATTTGCAGAGAAATAAAAAACCCTTTTTTAATCTTTTTTCTTATATATATTGTGGTAGGACTCATATCTTATTTGTGTATATATCTTTTTATATAGCAACAAGAGATTATTTAGAACTGTTTGTTTTCCTTTTCGCTAACTAGTCCTTTCATACTTTAACTTTAAGATATAAGAAATTTATAGGTGCTAATGGATATGCATGGTTGGGTGCCTACCCTACCAGTAACCAAATAATCAACGATCATTATACTATGCAATCAACTTTTTAAGAGTAAAAAGTATTCCCAAAACGATTGGATTGTAAAGAATGTGAAGAAAAATCTAAAATGATATTACCTTTAGTAGCAACTTTAAAAAGTAAAAAAGTTTTGGGGAGTCCACTAAACGCAATTCGGTCTCATTATTGGTTTTTATCTCGATTAATAAGAAATGACAATATCAGAAACTTAATTTTTTTTTTAAAAGAAAAAACTTACAGTTACAAATTAATTATTCATTGAATGCACTACAAGAAAACATATCGATTTCCAAGCACTGTTTCCGACTTAATAAGAAAATCTAGTTTTTGTAGTCTACACCGATTTACAAGAAAATCTATTTTTGTAGTCTACGATAAAAATACACGCATATTTAAAATAACAACTCGACTTGTACAGTAAAGAACCATAACAAACTATTCAAATTGCATTATCATAGAATCTATGTAGACTCAAATTCACGATATTAAGAATATATATTCAAGAATTTAATCATCATGCATGACGTAGAAATTCGTAAATCGTTAGCTAATAACTTGGCTAACAACACTTCCACACCACTGCTGAATTCAACTGGTACCCTTTTTTTTTCCCAAAACTATAATCATCTAACATTTTTGGAGTGAAATAATTTTTTTGTTTCTCAGTTATCTATAAAGCTGTTTTGTTTGTATGTATCATTAACATTTCAACTCTCTTAGCCTTTTTATGGGTGGAAAAGTCCATCTTCTCTTTCGCCATATATAAAAGAGGAAAGATCGATGTGGTATTTTGAGTGCTTTAGGTGTACCACTCTCCCACTAGATTTAGGCTAAGCAAAGCATAATATTGACTTACCCAAGCGCCATAATGTATATTTCTTATACATAATATTGACTTAAATTTGATAGACAAACGACTATGTGAAAACATATTATGTCACGATGAACCATCAATACAAATTTCACCGTCCATACTAAAGTTTTGACCCAGAAGTGATGAACATCCTTGTTGGGGCCTATCACGTGGGTTTGGCTGGGTTTATAATTATCCTCTTTATCAAGATCAAGTCATTGGTGGATGGGCTGGATTTAATTTCTTGGTGATTGGGTCCATATTAGACAACTTTTGAATCATATGATACCACCATGGCTCCATGATTGGGACCGAACAAGGAAAAGTGGTATTTCCGAGTTTCCATAATCTTAAAGTTGGAGAATACTTGATTATTGAACTTGGGCTTACGAATGATGGATTTAGTATGAGAACCATCAAGGACCTTTGAACTTTGATAACCAAATTTCTGATCAAGGGTTTGAATTCGGTGTCCAAAATTGCGTCACAACCTACATCGGGTAAAATTAACACGATTCGGGCACAAAATGTGCTTAAATGTATCACATGTTAAGCAGATAAGACGTGTAAGTTGCAGAGATTTCTCTTTTTGTACAATGATTTGCGTGCAATCTCATAGGCCTAATAACCATAGTCTTAGATTGGTATAACCTTTTTAACTTGCTTGTTGCTAGTAACATTCCACATATTCTCTTCAAATTTACCCGTATCTGGATCCCTGCGGTTATACATCCAATGACGACAATCAAACAAACTTGAAATTTTTTTTGAGGTTTGCTTTTAGAGACTTTCATGATTTTTGTGGTTATTTGTGTTTCTTCTTGTCAACCCTCTCAAGATTTTTGTGGATTATATAGATAGGTTACCGAGGAATTTCTAACGTTACTGAAAACATTCCAGCTTTTATTTTGTCGGTAGTATTTGCCACCGATAGTTAGTTACCAAAGTTTTGTATACCTTTCAATTATTTCGGTCTTGTTTCCTTTAGTTGCTCAACCATCACATCGATCTATCAGACTATCACCAATGGCTTTGTGAGCATGTTATGCTGCATATAGACTTGTGACAAGTCTAATTCAGCATATATTGCTTTATCGGAGATCGTTGGGACTTGAGAGAGCCTGAGGTTAGTTCGTGACTGTTTCGAAAACCTGGTTGCTTTCTTGTCGACAATGAACTTTAAAAATAAGGGTTTTAAATCCACCATACTAGGCGCGAGTGCGAATAATACAAACAATGACTAAAGAAAGCGTACGATTTCTGTCTCAACAGATTTGTTTTCTTGTTTGATAATATGGCCCATATATATCATACAGGGTTCAGGAATTATTGGGCTTGATGTTTTGTTATTTTTTCCTAGAGTATGGACTAAGATTGAAAGTGAGATAAAAGGCCCAAGAGATACTGAACTTATTTATTTACATGATCTTTCTTCCATGATTTCGTACCGAAACCGGCAGCCTTGACACAATTTTAGATTGTACATAGATTTGGATTCGGTTTGGGTTTGGTTGGTTCGGTTCGGTTAAAATGTCCACCCCTGTCATGATCAAATAGAAATCAAACCTTGACCTCTCGCGATAAGTTATTTGGAGGAATCACACATTGAAAATGAAAATGAAGATGAACAAACACTAATATATGGGACATGAGCCAATCAATTATGAGTTAGGAGCCAATGATTTTTCACAATAACTTTGTTACCTTCCATGTGCATAGTTTTATTTCAGTTAATTTGTACTTTTATTTGGATACCAAAAATGATAAGAAACATTTAAATACATGCGAATGTCTACAATAATATAAGGCTATTGTTTAGTCACATATTGCTTAGAAAGATTCTGTTTAGCTGACAAATATGTTCTTAAAGTTTTTATACGAAAGAAAGAAGTTATTCAAGCATCTAAATTTATATATGAATTATACAAGCTCCCATTCGCATATCTATTTTCAGATATAATAGTAGTAAAAATTTCATTTTTATTTTTATAACTAGCGATTAAACTACAAATCCCTTATCTAGAGGTTAGACGTATATAAAAAGAAAAAGATTAGACAAGTAGTTAAACGTCGTAGTAAAATATATTACATTGAACATGATATAACTAATGCAGGGAAAGTACGCACCCGAAGTACTTCAAATTCTTAAGAGTCAAGACACATGCATAGATTTCAAATTAAGGCCAAATAAATCTCTTCTAAAGATATTGTGCATGCATGTTTCACACCGTTATGTTGCTTTTAATGTTTACTTTTTTTTTTCCACTCATAAATTATTAGTTAGCTCCATCTATCAAGGTAATCTCAATCTAATGTAATTTTTAATAGGAAAATGTATAAAATAATTGAATTTTGTAGAGATGGTTCAATCTAACAGAGTATATGTCTCTCTCTTCTTAAGGCTATTTTGCAATGCGAAAACATCGTTTATATTATACGGATACATTTGAATCAAAACATTAGTTACAATTTTATTTTATTTTTAATTTTTTGATAAAATATTTTCTTTTAATTCACAATTTTGTGTTCGTCTAAGTGTTCAATCCTTCACAAATAACATTATGCTTGTTAAGGTCGAATTTCATTTACACTGGGATGGGATGTATAGAAACAATACGTAATAAGCGAATATATTATACTTTCTTATTAGATATTAAACTCTCCTTCAACTCCATCCTCTCATATATGATTTATTTTCCGTTTTTAAATAAGATATATGAATTATTTTCCTTCTAATTTAATCCCATTTATGCTTTATATATCTTTTAACATCTTAAAGTTCAATTATATGCTAAAGTATTAGTATGTTACTTTCAAATTTATTCATACAATCAAATTAATGAAGTGTATAATGTATAATGGGAAGATGCATTTAAAGTGAAGTAAGTTGGAGAAAGTATGAAGTCCGGTTTATAAGGGATCGTCCATGTGCACGTATAAAGCCTCTTTTACTAACACATTCATACGAACTTGTACCGTTGTACGTGTTTATCTGTCTCCCTTTGACATTGATCTCTCACATTGAGGGAACACATTTATATAAAAATTATGTCATGGATATATATATATATATGCATGGGAATCACGTAGTTCTTGTAATAAATGCATCGAAATTGCGGAATGTATAAACTAAAAAAGTATAAATTTGAAAAAAAAAAAAGTATTTCTTTGTCCTATTCGATCTCTACCAACGTCGCATTTCGAATATTTGCCCTGTACTCTAGTCTCTACCGAAGCAAGGAAATAACAAGTACTCCCTCCGTTCCACAATATTTGATTTTCTAATTTTTTTTCATTGTTCCATAATATTTGATTTTTAGCATCATTTAATGAATAAGATAGCTAAAAATAAGGTCATTAAACCTAAAAGACTAATGGTAGAAGGTGAGTTATTGTTATAATTATTGGAAAACATTAATTATTTAGTAATTTGAGTAAAAAAGTAGCTAAAAATAAGGGCCATTAAATATTTCTTAATCTGTGTGAAAAAATTGTAAAATCAAATATTGTGGAACGGAGGGAGTATAAATTATATATCATTAGTTCATGAGGTTGTTTAAGCTTAGATTGTCGGAAAAAAAGTTGACATATAATATATGTAAAAGTTCACTTATGCTTTAATAGCGATATTTATGTTTTTGCATCTTTGACTGCTTTATTCTTCGGTTTTATGACGGATAACAATATGCAGCAATTTACCAATTTCTTTATAAAGATATTCGATGTAATTATCAAAAAAAAAATTTGATATGGATAAATATCTTATTTTCTCACTGTTACGGATAAATTTTGTTTTTTTTAACCATCTGCACTATTGTAAATATTAACTTATTAATGTAGTCTAAAACTGTTTTGATCGCTAGTTAGACCAATCTGTCTTCGATGTCCAATATACACCCCCTCTATACGCAAAAATTAGGCCGTATCTAGACAAGTGCAAATGCTTTTTTACAATATCTTTGATGAACCAACAAAAAGTTATTGTATTTAGGGGTCCAAAAATATATATATATATATATATTTTTAAATTAACAATGTAATTAGAAGTCATAATTCAACTATTGAACAGGGCCCATCATTTGTTTTTTTGGCTACTGTTGAGCCGCCCTGAGTCGAACTAGTAAAGAAAAGAAGGTTGAGAGAGATTTTGTTGGTCCACGCAAGTGTTAAGCCAGAAAAGGACAAACCACATGTCTCTCATTCTTTCCCATAGAGTTTTTGCTAGCCACGTTCTCTTATATATACCTAAATTTCGGCAATCTTGTTCAGTCCATAAATATATATATTGCCTATATACAAATTTTTATGTGTTACGCTCGCCATTACCCTTTTAGGTATGGAATGAGAAATATGGTTTACATAATTAATCTGGCCTCTGTTTTTTTATACAAATAGGAGACCCCCAACCCAAACATATATCAAGAGTACCGTAAAAGAAAACTAGATATTCTTACAATCAAAGCATATTCAATGACCAACATGATTGAAAGATTCAAACTCTGGTCTTAAATCTACATAGCAAATTTTTAACATATATCATCATAAAATTAATTATTTTTTCCTTTATTTTATTTATTAATTTACATATTCAACGTTATGCTTCACTGCAATTAACAGAGAAAATGTCCAAATGCTAGTTTTTCCCCCCTTTGCTATTGCCCTTCCATTCTTCTATATATATGTATATATATTATACTAGTTTTCTATATGCCAGTTACTTGCAATTGCTATGTATAAACTCAATTTGAGAAAAATGAATATGTACAAATATATATATATATATATATATATATAATGAATAAGTAGGCTCATTCTATTGCTTCTATTTCATGTTTAAAAGTAAATATAGTGCAGATTTTTCCAAATGCAGTAGTTTCTAGTGTGATGATGTAGGATAGTAGTAAAATGCTTGATTTTCTCATCAAGATACATTAACATATCCAAATTTCTGTCCAATTGCAGGTTTGTAAGGATAGAGATTCCCATCATTGAGGGACTAATTCGAGAAACCTACTTGAATATTAATGTGATTAACCAAGTAGTAGATTTCCCAACATATTCTAATGGTAGAAAGAGTGACTTAGAAAGGTCAACTTGAGTAACCAATGCAGCTTGTCTAAAATGATAAATGCAAGTTGAACTATTTATTAAATTTAGTGAATGTTTTTTTTAACCTAATTGCAGTGAATCGGAGTATCTTTTTCGGATCACTAGATCGAATCTGTTGAACAGCTAGTAATTTTGGTATAATTAGAAATTAAATCATACAAGAAAATTTTCAACTTTAAAAGATGGGATTAATTAGGCGGAAACAGGTATAATTAGAGAAGGCGAGAAATCTTCATAAATGGAATCGGGAACTATAAATGATCTTAATGGCAATAACTACAGAAAGAAATAAAAATATTTGGACCATTCACATTAATAGAGACTATTAAGTATTTACATACACTATGAGTGTTATGTGATTAGCCATGTGAATCTAATTTTATACACTTGAACGATACTAATTATACACAGTGTTCTAAAAATCGGTTTAGGTGGTCGCTTAGGCCCCGTCTAAGCATTAGGCGCTCAGGTAATGCCTAAACGACCGTTTCGACCTTCTAAAATCGTATAGGTCTCGTTTCAGTGTATTTTTCTAATTTTTAACTATATAGATTTAAATTTATAAGTTTTACATCCATATATATGGTTATAAACGTTTATCATTGTTTGATATGAATTAAATAAATATTTTTGTCTAATTTTTGTTTTACGATTTAATATTTTATTTTTTATAGCATATATTTATATATATATTTTATCTATAATATCATATTTATAATATTATATTTTGTAAACGCTTAAACTGCTTAAAATTGCATAAGTCCCGATTAAGTATTTTAAGCGCTAAGCTGTGGGTTACATTAATTATACATAATGGTTCCCACATAGTTTTTATTCTGAGAAAGCAATACTGGCCTAGTGACTTATATGCTTTGGATTTCTAGTATTTTGTACCATGGTTGATCTAGAGTGTATTCATTGAAACAGATAATAACTTCGTTAATCAACAATAGAAAATGAGAGAACACTTATTAGTCTAATAATTTGGTGTATTTCGGTTGATCATGGAGTTGCTCTTATTTTCATTCGATGGTCACGTAATTATTCAAATCTATATGTAACTTATCGATTAAATTTAATCAGCTATAGCATGTGAAAGAGTGGACAACTGTGTGTATTGCATGAAAATTAGTCTCCGTAAATATGGCAACCCCACAAAAAATACGAAGCTTAATAATCCACATCAAGCTTAAGATAAATTTATGTTTTGATTTTTTTTTCCATATCACTAAAATAAACGAATTAGGAAGCCAAAGCAAACATAAGAATGACAAACAAGAACCTTTTATTTATCAGAACCTCACGTTGTATTAATAAAATCTCTGTGCACGTGGATCCTCCTGTATTTTTATTAATCTTACTTGTTCATAAATAAACATACTTTATGATAACAAAATCCAGCCTGCCATTCTCTTAATGACACATTTTATTTGATTCGATATGTAGGATACGACTTGGGGGAGGTACAGTTTTCTACTCTTTTCATATAATGATAATAATTTTCGGTTTTAAATTGAAGCATGTGCATTTTTATCTTTATTTATTTTCTCTCCTTGAACAATATTAGTTATTTGTATTTTAGTAATTATTTCTTTTTAGTGTTCATAGTAGATAAGATTGAACTAAGAACCTGTAAGAGTAATCTAGAAATATATACTTTAAAATAATTAATATGGAAATAGGTACTATTCCATTATCGAAAAAAAATAAAAATTAAAAGCCTAAAAACAAATTTTTATACCCAAGATATATTTTTTCTTGCAAAATACTTCAATGCATTAAAATGATTTGAACTACTATTTCACAGCAACTTTTGAGAAAAAAAAAAATTTCTTTATGTAATTAACTTGAAGAAAGAAAGAAAAAAGACTCGGACAATTTTGTTGTCATACTCATCGATCTACTCCAAACAAATATGTAATGAAGCTTCAATTAATTTATCAGTGATACTATTATTAAGACGCTTATCACAAAGTCTTTATTTCGAACAAAATGCAAGATTTGTCTCTAGTCAACCTAATCAATGGCTTAACGAAATCATTCATGGGACAACTGTCATGACAACATAGCTTGTCATATTACATCACATATTGTTAAGCTTCATACTGTTAAAAAACCATCAAATCGAGTATAATACAACAAATAATTATCGAGTAAACAATGGACGTAAAACTGTGGCATTTATGACGACATTTGAAAATAGCAAATGAAATTTCATGTTCTTAGTTATGGAGACATACAAACAATAAAGGAGGAAATTTTTAACCATTATACAAGGAGGATCTTCAAAGGTATATCCTCAAAATTGATCCACTGATGACGTGGGTTAGATTCTTATAGAATTATTAGTTAGTAATTGGGTTTTAATTCTAAGCGTATAATTATGTATCAGTGCGATATTAGGGCCGGAGTCAACAAACTCAAGCTCTAGAAACTAGAAAATTCTCTTTTGAATATCAATAAGAAAATAACTATCCTTTTTAATAATAAAAAAAAAAGTAGCTTACCATTAGAGACTATCAGTTTTTTCGGTATCCACCTTCTAAATGATGACTATAATTTGTGTTGTGATCAGTGAGGATTGCAATTTAGAAACAGATAAGAACATCCAGTAAGAACAAAAAAAAACAACTGTGGGTTTTTTTTGTAGATAAATATGGATCGGTGAACTTGTATATTTAAAAATTGATTAGGAAGTATGAGTATTTATAAAAAAAAAAATTCTGAAAATAAATACCAAAACATCCCTAAAGCGCTCATGTTTTGTGACAAAATCCAAGTTTTTCGGCGATGGTATAGCACTCTCGGTATGACATAGGTCTTCCGTAAGAATTTGATGTGGTTCGACATGACTCTGAATGATGATGATTATATATCTACAAATGGAACTAAGTGTTGTTGCCCTCGACATGAATATTGGCTGGCCTTATAACATGGAAAAGCCATCAATGTGTTTTAGTTAAAGATAAGTGTATGTACAATGTCTATTATCTCTAATCACATAATACAAAATTGACATGCAAACGAAAAGAAAAAAAAAACATTTTCGAGCTTGTTATAATTCTAAATAATGTAAATATAATATATTTTTTAATTATTTTGGATTGTGTGTGATTTTTGTTAGTTAACGTTTATTAACTTTGGTTTTGCTAGAATAGAACATTTAAAAGGTGATATAATTAAAATGTTTTGCTTCTATAGAGCTCATTTGCAATATAATACCATAAAAATATGTTTTCATTTACATTCATTCAACTGTCTACACAATGCCAGTTTAGTACGATAAATATGGAATCATGTAATGGATTATAAAATAAATAAATTATTGAACTTCCAATAACTTCGTTTGTCTTATTGACTTAAATGAAGCTCGTTAGTACATAAATAGAAGTACAGCGCTCAAAGTGGGATCATCCATGTGGCTAATCATGTAGTTAATTAATTTAATAATGTTGGACTTACAATTAAAAATATAAGCTCAAATGAAAATAATGAAAATAATTTAATAGAACACGTATCCCTAATCTTTCCCAAAGGACACATGCTGACATGGGTGGCTAAATCGAGATCTTAGGTATGTCGTCCAATCAATTAATATATAGTTTAAAGTTAATTAGAAAAATGATTCTTCTACAATAAAGGTGCTGATGTGTATCAGTGAATGGTTATCCTATAATTGATTAAAGATATGCTATTCTGCACGTTAATTAACTTGCCAATAGAATTTCAATTCAAATTGATTTTAAGAGTTTTCATCTTATTGTTAAATTATTATATACTTGTTTACATGTTCTATATATATATATATAGACTTGAGTAGAACCATATCTATCAAAAGTTAAATTTTAATTTTAAATAAGAATTCAGAACACCAAAAAACAAAGGTTTGCAAAATCAGAACTCACTACAGAAAATGAGTTTGAGACAACAAAGTTTAGCAGCAAAGGAGATGGAAAATGACAAACATGATAGATAAATTATTTGAACATAAAAAAAATTGAAATTCTTTTTTTTTTTTTTTCAACAAATCTAATTCGTGCTACTTAGTGATAAACTAATGAAAACATCGCTAAATCGTTGTTAAATTAATCGATACGTACTAAATCTAAAATAATCAATTGACATATTTATGATAAATGAATCAATCGTCCAGAAAAAAACTGTAATTTTGTATTTTTTTTATTTTCAATCAGTTATTTTTGTATTTAAATTTTATTTTTATAAAATTTTAAAATATTGCTTTTAGAGAAAGCTAATTTTTTAAATAATTAGCAATTTTTTATTATTATCTAGTGGTGGAATATTCATCACCAATTACTGATGACTTACGATAATTTACTATTAAAATGTATTCTAATTTACTAGATGTTTAAAAGATTGGCTCTATAACATCATTAAGTTGTAATTAGCAAATAAATATATTATCGTTATTTAGTGGTGAATATATATGTTACCACTGACGACTAACTGAATATTTACAGACATATATTTTTGTCTTTAAAGTGTTGAAAAATGTTGAGGCAAAACCGTAATGAACTTGTAAAGTCGATATTTTCCAACAATAATGTATATCAAAAAACTATCTACCGCCATTTCATCGATAAGTTATTGCCCATAATTTGTTTTTATCCAGCTGAAAAGTTGTAACGGCGGATAAGAGGTAAAATTTTTATGACTTATTTTGCTAATTATATATAATGCTTGTATAGTGATAGATTACAGTTATATATAGTGACATAATTTCTCTCTTTTTATGCTTATTTCTGTAGTGGCGGGTACTCAAAATAATAAAAATATATTTATGAAGAAAAAAAATTAAGATTCTTGTAAAGTTTTAGTTTACATTATTATAGTTATATAGTTACTTTTTTATGTCAAAAGTTTTAAAATAAATAAGAGGTCCTTGTTTAGTTACTTAGTCAGTACGTAGAAAAAGAGTTTAGAAACATAAAGTCCTAATAATAGTTTACCTATATACAGGTTTTATAAGGCAAACTAGTTTTATGTTTAACCAAAAAAAAAAAACTTTTTTGTGTGTGTTGCTGTATTTTCTATTTTAGGGTGGTTTTCTAAAACTTTACTTAATATATTTATTTTTTCATATGTAAGAATTTATTTTATTGAAAACCAATGCAAAACTTTGTGGATATATTTTTAACTTAAGATTGCTTTTATTCTTTTATAGACTTCTATTAGATTTAATATATTCATATATTGATATTTGTATTGTACATATGTTTTGAAAATTCAAGCTAAGAAGTGACAATGCATCGCATAATCCTATTTGTAAGACTTTTCCGGAATTTTAAATAGGCATGTCGCTCAAAAGCACTACTACCTAAGCCAAAGTTCAAATAGACTAAAAAGGTGACAAACAGATAGAATCTCTGAAACTGAAAGCTCATGAAAATCCAAAAGTGCAGAATTTTATTCATTTCTTGGAGTTTAAATTCCATTACAAGATCTGTATTCCGTAGACTAAAAACACAATACAAAAAAAAAAAAAAAAAAACTTATTTATGTATAGTGTATTAGGAGTACTTATTTACTAGTTAAAGATTCCATCCCCGTGTGGACCCATATCGGACTGATCATCGGTGAATTCAATGTCTCTTGTCTTCTCTTCGTTATAGATGCATTAAGAACTTCTTGATTTTCACATAATTTAAACGTTACATAGTCTTTGGTTCGGATATTAAAATTTACGTGGGATTTAATCGAGAGAATCATTGTTTTCCCCGATATTATTACAACGTACGTAATTAATGTTGAGTAATTAAGTAATGATTAAAATCTTCATTAATTGGTGATCAGATTCGAATTCCTGTCTCGTTGTGATGAGGAGAGGATAGCATCAATGGCGTCTTTAACTTGAGAGATGTCTGGAGCTTTTCCTCCTTGGGCCGGCCAAAACTCATCGGTCGCAAGTACCTAACAAACGTTAGATTATATCAATATATCATGTTACGTACAATTCACTAGAAATGTTTATATAAATATGATAAATCAATCTTGTAGAGATATTTTGAGGGATGTTTGTCATAATTAATATACCTTTACTTGTACTTGAAGAAACTTGACATAGCTAATAGCCTTCTCTAGCATCGTCACCAAATCAACCTGGAAGAATGAAGTAACACATATAATTATCAAAATAATTCATTTTATACATTTGTTATAAATATTTATATGGATGTGTACTTACCTTGGTGCCATTGGGTACAAGTTCTTGTAATATCTTGAGACGTTCACTTATCCTTTCTCTTCGATTCTGAACAAAATAAAACATATACTAAAGTATGAATTAAGAGAATGAGTTTTATTTTAATGAATGTAAATGTCAAGAAATCAAACCTTGGCTGCTAGGCTTTGTGGATCTTTAGGTGAAGTTGTTGGCTTAGGCTTGGCCTTCCCGTTCACGCCGCTACTCGGTTTCTTCGATGGTTGAGTGCTCTCTCCCTATATATCCATAATTCAAATTGACAACATATATCAACGATCTTTCACTAATATCTTATATGAAAAATATTCACAAAGTCTTTGACATTTGTAATTACCGTGTGAGAACGTTTGTTTCCAGCGGATTTAGGCGACACAGACTCGTGTCTAGAACCAGTGGTTACAACAGTTGAATCAGAATATAACCAGTCTTTCTGGCCTTGGGGAGTTTCGGTGGATCTAGGGCTAATAATATCCATATGATGTTGATTCCAATTTGTGAAGCCGTAGCTCATGTTATTGCTCTCCAAAAAGGAGAAGCCGCTGCCGCTACTACCACCACAGCTTATGGCTGGAGGAGGAAAGCTCTCGTGGTGATCGAAGTTAAGAAATGATGATCCGTTGAAATCCATCAAAGAGTTGTGATGATCTTCACCGGATGCGTAAAACACAAACCCTTGATGTTGTTGATGATCTGAATTCATCGTGCTACTACTCGAAGCCGAGCCTCCTCCTCCTCCTCCGGCATAAGCTGTCTCTGGCTGATCCAATCCCGGCGAGGAGAGATCTTCAGACGAGGAGGAATTTTGTTTTGCCATGTAATTAGGCTCGTTAGGATGGTCATTAACGAGTGCCATTAGACACTAATAAGTTTGAAGAATGGTTTTTGTTTAGGGTTTTTGTGTTTCTTGTTGATGAGAAGTGGCTTTAAGGTTGTCTATTGGTAAGCAAAGGGAGACAATGTTTTTGTGTAGTTATCTTATGATAAAGGTTTATATAAGCGGTTAAGACTAATATTTTATTTAAGATGGTGACGTATTCTTAAGATTTCTTAATTTTTTAAAATTTATTGAGTTTGATTAAACTGATTAGAAAATTAAACTCTATATTTTAATCGTCATTTTTTCATCTTATCATTTTGAAGCTTCGAAGTCATGAATGCATAGAATTCTAGCTAGCTAGACATATTTTATGTAAATTTTCCTTAACTTGCAATATTGGACTAGCTAGCATGCCTAGAACGTACAGTTCCTGGGGTTTACTAAAAGTGTTTGTAATTTTGTAGTCCTTGTCTCAATCCTTGTAATGTTTTTACTTTGTGTATGGATTCTCACATTTCTCTGTTCTTTCAGGATCATGATATCCATTTTAGTCCAATGTTCAGTTATAAAAAAACTCTAAAATTTTGTTGATTGACAATACAAAATATTCTTAATTCTATTATGCGTGCTATTTATGTTGTTGTTATGTTATGATACTTGTAGATAATAATGACAACCACTTTGGTAATAGATGAATCGTTCTAATATATACAGTTTTTGTTTTTATAATTATTTTACGATAAATTTGAAAACTTGTTGTATGATACTTTTTAGTTTACCTAAAAAATAGCTAAAATTTGTAGTTATTATAACTTTAAACTTTACATGTTTAATGATACTTCCACATGTTTAATAACCAGATTCTGATACCATGTTAAGATTAATGAGCTTTCAACTCAAAATCAATTGGTAATGAGTGGATTGGTCCATATTTTTTATATACAATTTAAGGTCCTTCCATCTTTCCGATGTGAGATTTTTCTTCACAATTTCGTACTAACTGCACTAGTTATATTCTTTACATCTATCCCACTATTTTTTCACCGTAGATTTTGTTCCACTGAAATAATTTGAAATCATAATTGATACACAACTTCTTAACCAAATATCATAAGATCTACTACATTTTAATCTGACCAATAAATTATTCACATATTATTTTATTTTTAGTTTTCAATTAATTGAAACAATAAATATATTTATTAAATAATATAAAATAAGTATTTAATTCAACATTTAGAATAATTAATTTTGAATTTCAATTTGTTTTTAAAGTCGTAGAAAGAACTACTCATTTTTCATTAGTTCTTTCTCATTTTAATTTGTTAAACTTCAAATGAATAAAACTTAAGCATTTTAAATTCTAAAATTTAGTTTTTTAAAATAATAAATATGGTACTATGGACAAAATATCTATCTTGTTAAGTATGTTAATCAATTGGATCGAGTCCGCACCAATATATAACAATCCTCCAAACTAAAACAACTGGTGTGAACAAAAGTTATCATTAAGTTATATTCATTGGCGCTGTAAAAAAACACATGATCAACACTGTTAATTTAGGGATTCATTTTAAAACTTGGCATAGAAAAAAAATCTAGATGTCGGGGAAAAGTATGGATCTCATATCATATACATCATTATCTTTTGAAGTGATAAAGAAAATGAATGAACGTAAATTAAAGTGTTGTATTGCAATATTTATGAGTAACTCATCGGGATTGTTAGCTGGCAGTAAGGTGAAATTAATGGACTCAGACTTATAACCCCAAAAATATTTATTAATTAAGAGAAGCAAAGAACATAGAAGCAAAAGCATCGCCGTATCTTCCGCTAATCTACACGTCTTTTTTGATTCCCATATTATGATCAATTTTAATAATATCAATTGTTTCGATGATTCTTTTTTATTGTTTATTTTGTTTCGATGATTCATTTTTCCTATGAAGCTGCTTCTTACTTTCATTTCTTTAGCCGACACGTCGACTTAGGAGTAATATACTCCATAATATAGTTGTATATATTAGTCTAACTTGTTTTATTTTATTTTATCTTTGTTAATATGTTTTTAGATCAAAATTTATAAGTTTTGGACATTCGGCCCATTCATAAAAATTTCCAAGTTTTGGACACTGGGCCCGTTCTTTTCTAGAAGACTTGGATGATCTGATCTGTGTGGCAAACCAGGTCATGTTTTGTCAAAAAAATAATTTCCAAAATCTAGCGGTAAAGTATTGTAACTAGGTCTCTCAATTAATTTTTTATTATTATTATCATGGTTTATTAGTTTCAAGCCATATATAAAATAAAAGTTTGATATTGGAATGATTTTTTATCATCTGTCTTTATTGAAATAATATTTTATTTTAAATTTATTTCAATATTCTTTTTTTTTTAATGTAAAATTTATTACAGCAAAAATAATTACGTAAAGTTTGAAATGTATTGAACTGAGACAAAAACAGAGCGTATAAAAATTAGAATCATGGCATTGAATTTTTTAAAAAGGAGCAGACTTGCGTCAAATACCCTTATTATTGAATACGGCTTGCAAACCAGATGTTGAAGGAGATCACGAAGGGCTGCCAAAGTTTCGAGGTTGAAGCTAAGCGACCATATCATCCCATTCCGGTGTTAACCGAAAATTTAAAATTTTACATTAGACCAGACAATGAATATATATAGACAAGCAAAACAGAGATAGTCATGAATCTCATTTGCTTCATCGCATAGCACACAAATTTGAGTGTGACCCCAAGTGCTCGTACCATTTTCTGTGCACAAACGATTTCTAATTGCCAACCAAGTAATGAAAATATACCCAAGGATTCTCTACAGAAACCAAGTGATGTTTGGTTTCGAACTCCGAATATGATCCCGTCTGTGGTGAGAAGAGAAAATGAAACAAATTATTTAATATTTCTAGTTGTATTTTAACTGTACTATAATCAAATTAATTAACAATATAATGATCTAGAATTCATACAATCAAAATCACTGAATGAATTGATTTAAAAATAATATTTTATATTAATCATTATGGAAAGTATTGTTTACAAATAATATTGTTTATCAGCACTAGCATTTGCTCTCACAGAGATTGCTTTAAGCTTTAAAAAAATAAAAATAAAAAAAAATAAAAAAAAAACCTGAATTCTGAATAGTCTCATCTTAAGTCATGGTTGGATGGAATTGACAATGGCTCGATCTCCATCTTTCTCGGTTGTTTGCTCCTCCTCTTCTCTATTTTTTTTGTACTCTCTTTGTCTTCTAAGTATTGGTTCCTTTTCATTTTCGTAACACCCCCGAACCCGAAGAAAAATCTAGATCAATAAAGGGTGACCATCAACGAAATGCAAATGATCATTTCGAAATAATGGCATTTAATCTAATTTAATTAGGTAATTAATTGTTTTTACTTCGTACGTTTGATTGTTTGTTCAGAGTTAAAAAGTTAAAACTCTACTTTTATATAGTAGAGATGATTTACGCAAAGCAAATGGTCTTTTTATTCAAATTTTTGATAGATTATTCTTTACTCTGTAAAAGATTTTCTTACTCTATTTCTGCAAAGCTTTTCGGTATCCTTATCAATCTCTCTTGCACTATATATCTTGACCGACTCATCTTTTCGTGATTGCGATCGATTCCTCTAAATATCTAAAATATTATTACTATGGTGTGATATAGCTATGAAGATCATTTACTCCTCAAATAAATAGAGAAGTCTTGAACCATCAGATGGAAACAGACATCAACATCTCCAATTTCTTCAACACAAAAGAAACCTATTTTGTGGTCGTGGGCTTTGGTCTTGTCCCTCTTTGAGCATTTAACAACAACGTCATTACCAACTAATCTTCTTATATTTAATATGAATTAATCGCTCTAACAATATTTCTTCAGATAATTAATTATACCCAATTATATACTCCAACTGTTATCCTAACAATTATTCAAAAATAATTAATTAATTCACAATTACTTTCTCCCACCTCTCTTTTTCGTGCTCAAACATCACACCAACAATAGATTGACGATCTAATTCATCTTCTTGAACAGAAATTTTTTTATTTATATCCAAAGAACTCACTTTTCACATTTCAAAAATTAAAAGAATTGTTCTTGTCACTTTCTCTCTGCTTTCTCATTTTCTTTAGAATGGGGTTTTATGTTAATCAACGAAACCCAAATACAAATCTCCATGAAAACGATTCAGAAATCAAGAGCCATTTGAAAAAAATGATTCTTGATTTGGGTTTTGGTTGTTTCCTTCCTCCTCGAACCAGCTCCTGTGAGGACAACAAAGCTTGGCTTCTGGCGGAGACAGAGCCGACGCTTATAGACTCAGAACCACATTCGTTGCAGTCTTCATTTAGGTTTAGCCTTTGCTCGCAAGTGGAGCTGGAGAAGATGAAAAAGGAGCAACCTTCTTCGTCTTATCGGAATTTCCCGGTGTCTGAAGGATCAGATACGATTCTGCTAGTAACTCTGGAGAATGAGACAGGAGAATCGACGGATGAGATGAATTGGTCTAGGGCTGTTTCGTTGGAGAAGAGTATTTCTCCGGTGACAGTTACTTTGGTCAGATTCAGTTACAGTGAACTCCTCACCGCCACGCGCAGTTTCTCAAAACGTAAACCCTAAACCCTCAAAAATTTCTTTGTTTTTAAGTAAATTGATATGTTAAATCCATGTTTTTTCTGTGTTGAAATTGGTTAGAGAGGGTGTTGGGAAGAGGAGCTTGTAGCTATGTGTTTAAGGGAAGAATCGGGATTTGGCGTAAAGCCGTGGCCATCAAAAGACTTGATAAGAAAGATAAAGAATCTCCAAAGTCGTTTTGCAGGGAGCTGATGATTGCAAGTTCTCTTCATAGCCCTAACGTTGTACCTCTGCTAGGGTTCTGTATCGATCCTGATCAAGGGCTTTTCTTGGTGTACAAGTATGTCTCTGGTGGCAGCCTCGAACGCTTTTTACAAGGTAATTACAATATCTCCTCTCTTTCTTTATCATTGGATTGCAAGTTGTGTATAGATTTACGGGTTTTACTCGGTTCCAAATTAGATAAAAAGAAGAAGAAAGGTAGGAAGAGCCCTTTGTGTCTGCCTTGGTCAACAAGGTACAAGGTTGCCTTAGGTATTGCAGATGCCATAGCCTATCTACATAATGGCACGGAGCAATGTGTTGTGCATAGAGACATCAAACCCTCAAATATTCTTCTTTCATCAAACAAAAATCCAAAAGTAAAGAGACTGTGGACCACTTTTTGGTAAGATAACAGCTTAAGTGTCTGGTATAACCGCAATTCATTGTTCGAGTTTTTCTTTCAGTTGTGTGATTTTGGGTTGGCGACTTGGACCGCTGCACCGTCGGTTCATTTTCTCTGTAAGACGGTGAAAGGAACTTTCGGGTATTCTAACTTCAACACCTTTTGATACGCAACAATTTTCGGGCATGCTAACTTGAATTGAAGTCATTCCTATAGATCTAAAGTGGGCAACAATTTGGAAACTTTTTGCAGTTATCTTGCTCCTGAGTATTTCCAACACGGCAAGATATCTGACAAGACCGATGTTTACGCATTTGGAGTCGTGTTGCTTGAGCTAATAACTGGTCGAAAACCAATTGAAGCAAGAAGACCATCTGGTGAAGAAAATTTGGTAGTTTGGGTAAGTCTTATCTTATTTTTGTGTCTTTCCTTGATAACTACTAGTAAACCAACCCATTGACTTTTGGTAGTTGTAGCAACTTACATTCTACAAGCCCCTTTTCCTATAAATGGAAAGGGGATTCTAATTTCCAACCAAGAATTGGATGCTTCTCAATACATCCATTCGAATTTGTGACTCGACCTTCTAAATTCGGGTTTTGGTCAAGCTTGGTTGAGCTACAAGTTCTGGTTCAACTGAGGTTTAACCTCTTTAAACTGTAAACGGTTTATGACAAAACAGGGATGGTCAAATGCATTTTAAGGCATTTAATTTGTCTTATAAACATTTCGGCTTTATTTCTGCTTGCATCAATGGCTTGGTTTTATGTTTTTGTGCAGGCAAAACCGTTGTTGCATAGAGGGATTGAAACTATAGAGGAGTTGCTTGATCCAAGGCTGAAATGTACAAGAAAAAACTCGGTTTCGATGGAGCGTATGATCCGAGCTGCAGCAGCCTGTGTGATCGATGAGGAGTTCCGTAGACCAGGGATGAAGGAGATACTTTCAATCCTAAAAGGTGGTGAAGGGATAGAGCTAAAGACGTTTTCAAGCCGGAGAAAACAAATGTTCCGGGTATAATGGACTGTTATCCGCAGTTTCAACGGACAAAATCTGAGATGAAGAGTCATCTTGCTCTTGCGATGCTCGGAATACCGGAATTTGAAGACGATGATCTTTTGTAGGGAAGGTAACAGTCCGGAGAAATGGTAAGAAACAAACAAGAAGATGGTACGTGTAGATATCATGTAAATGTTTATTGAGAAACCCGGTTTAGATTTTTATTCTACCGGTTTGGCTATTGAGAAAGCCGATTCTTCCGGTTTGGTCTAACTCATAAATAAAAGAAGAAAAAATTGGATTTATAGTTTACGTGACTAGGTCAATATCGCCTTATAATCACAACTTTACATATATATTGGTGGTATAGCAATGAAATTAGAATGAAACTTGTCTGACCAAAACTAGTTTCACAGTCCAAAACCCACAAACCAAATGCGAGAAATTATTCAAACGAATAGAACAGAAAACTAGAGAAAAATAAATATGATCCTTTAATTTTATTGACCAACATGTGATATTATTGGGGATTTGATACTTAAGCTGTCTTCGTAAAATTTGCTAACTCTTAAGAGAGAAGTCAAGGATTTGCAGTAGACGGTCTTTCAGGGCGTCTACACAACCTCTTTGATGTTCCGGCAACGTGATAAATACCACTTCCACACGATGGAGACGGCGGAGTGGATCTTGAAGCATGAACGGTGAGGCGAACTTGATACATAAGAATGGTGATACGTGAAAAAAATATATATATATATATATATAAAATATGAGATCCAAATAAAAAAGTTAAAAATATTACCACAACTATCAATGAGGCTAACAAGTGTACCACAAAAATAATCTCTAAAATTACACAGAGGAAATGGTCCTCTCTCAGTCTTTTTTCAACAAAAAATAGTAAAAAAAAAATATTATTTTTGTACCACTGGTTTGAATTTTTTAACTAAATGATTTTATATAAATATATGAGTTGACATATATAATCCCAAGTTTTATGTTAAAATAAAATATGAAATAAAAATGGTGAATGCTAACTTTATTTCTAAAAAATATCAAAATGAAAATCGTAAATTCTTGATCGAAAAAGTATATGAATTTATAGAAGATAAAAATTAAAATTAGAATTTATAGAAGATACAAATTTTAAATTAATTGGACTACTTTCATAAATTTTATTTAGAGTCATTCTAAATTAATCCAAAAAATTAATTAATTTTTGGTAAGTAAACTCTGTTTATTATGAATATTTTGAAAATTAAATTTTTATTTATTTTGTTTGGATTACTAACAAGTTAACTAAAATTTTGTGTAGCAAATTTATAGGAATAAAGAGATACTAACCGACGTAATGGAGTCTAGCCCCTATGACTGGATCATGAAAGGATAGAGACAGAAGTATAAGAAGCAAACTTAGAAGAAGTGAAGCTGATTCTGTTTTCTTCATTGCCATTGCTCCTCTTCTTTTACACTTTGGCTTGTTTTAGTTTTGTACATATAGGAAATTGAATTTAAGGGTGAATAATAAAGTCAATCATAAAAATAAAAAATTATTGAATAACGCGGTTTTTACGAGTTGATGTGACACATCTTTAGTATTAAACGAAGACTTACCTTTTTTTTTTGTTCACTTGAAGAATTTTCTATGATATATATTAAACAAAAACGAAAATGCAGTGGTCCCTAGAAGTTTTGAAAAAGATTGAGAAATGAGAATAGAAGACTTAATCAATAATTAATCAAGAATTACGACCTCGAGTAAAGGCAAAGTGGAAAACAAGGTGGATATGGTCGCAACTTTTCAAATGGTATCTTCCCAACAAGCAAATTAGAGATTATGATAATCAAGAGAGAAATTTCAGTTTTGACCAAACAAGTTAAAAGCCATCGGACTAAATCAGTACCATTAATAATTAAGAAGCATTTATCGAGTTTCTTAACCTATAATGGTAAATTTAGTCTAAGTATAGGGACTTTCGCCACACACCCCATGGTTTTGTCTATTTGTTAGTGATTTAGTTAGTATGATCATTCACCGAACATTCTATCTTGCTGCCTAACTCATCATCCATGCTTCATCATATTGCCTTAATTTGATTGAATTCTAGCTGTTTCTTTTGCTTACATTTTGTTTTTGCTTAGTTATGTTTGTCTTTACTTTATTTGCTTAGACGGTAGGTTTGGTGAGAAAATCCCCAACTCATCTTATTGATCAAGCTTATATTAGCTTCTTTTAAATGCTACTGAGCACAATTAGTCATTTTCTTGGTTTAAACGGTACGGTTTATTTTGATTTTTGATTTTTCGGTTATTTAAAATTTTTACCTAATTGAACCGAATAAAAATTCGGCTCGGTTCGATTCGAACATAAGTTTATTCGGTATGGCTATAAGCTATAAAATTAATTCCGAAATGAACCAATTTTTTTTTTTCAGTTAATTCATTTAACCGAAAATAAATTACAAACCCATGAAATGTTTTATAAGCCAATTAACAAATTTAGAACTAAAATATCAAACTTTAAAATAAATTACAAACCCATTATCAAATTTACAGTTAATAAAGCCCAAACCCATTAAAAATAAGGTTTTTGACAAAGAACCGCACGACGACGGTGACGGTGATGTTTAGCCGTTCGATCCGGCCGTCCCACGAAATCTGTTTCCAGCCAGATGCAAAGAACATATACTGAGAATCACAAGTCATCTACTATATCATTGTAGTTGACTATAATATACTCTGAATTCTTATGCTAGAAAATTATACAACTCTAACTTCAATTTTGACAACAAGAACAAAGATCCAGATAGTTCTACTTAAAGAAAAAAATACTATATATCATCTCTAGCCAAAACGTTAAGAAAATTAAAAGAAGAGAAAATCAATCGCATGGCATTTTATTTATCATTAGAGGTTCTTTTTGTATCATTTTGAGGAAAAACAAAAGTGTCGAGGTTGAATTTGTCATAGATAATGTAATAAACATTTTTCAAAGATTAGTTAGCTTTGTATAACTTAAAATCTTGTCGTTGTTTATAAATTCTGGAACCGGGTTGATTAATGACTTGATATGTTGCAAATTTTCAATCAGAATAGGTAGTCCGGTTTCCGGTTCGATGAACCGGTTTTCATATGTGTCTCTTTGTTTCTCTCGCTCTCTCTGTTCGTTTAGGGCTGAGAAAGGAGCCGAATCTGCTCAAGCGATGCGGAGATCTCTCGCGATTGCGTCGACGATGAGGAGATTTGTTCATGTTCATGGTAATCCGGTAACTGCTCCTCATCCTTCGTTGATTTTTTGTTGCTGCAATTGATGATTACAGAGAGGTACTTAGAAATGGGCTGAGTGATTTAAATTCAGATGATGCAATTGGTTTGTTCAGTGAAATGGTCAAGTCTCGTCCTTTTCCTTCCATTATTGAGTTCAGTGAGTGCTATTGCTAATATGAAGTTTGATGTTGTCATCTCTCTGGGCGAATAGATGCAAAATTTGGGAATTTCACATGATCTGTATACATACAGTATTTTGATTAACTGTTTTTGCTGACTCTCTCAACTCCCTCTTGCGTTAGCGATTCTTGGGAAGATGATGAAACTAGGTTATGAGCACGATGTTGTCACGCTGAACTCGCTGCTCAGTGGTTTCTGTCACGGTAAGAGGATTTCTGATGCTGTAGCTTTGGTTGACCAAATGGTGGAAATGGGATATAAACCCGACACGGTGACATTTAACACTCTAATGTCTAATCCATGGACTTTTTCTCCACAACAAAGCTTCCGAAGCGGTGGCTTTAGTTGAACGGATGGCTATGAAAGGATGTCAACCTATTCTGGTTACATATTGTAAATGGACTATGTAAGAGAGGTGATATCGACTTGGAAATCAAACACTGGGAAGCTGAGGGTTCAACAATATTATGCAATGAGTTTAGTCGTCAAAGATGATTAAGGGTCAATTATCCATTTTAGTTCTCTGATTCAACTTATGGGACTCTGGGAATTGTTTGTTAGTACGAGACTTGTTCATTGCCGTGTCGTCAAGAAAAGTAGGGTTGGAAAGAGTCTACCTTCTTTGCGCGAAGG
This sequence comes from Boechera stricta, assembly GCA_018361395.1. NCBI lineage: Eukaryota > Viridiplantae > Streptophyta > Magnoliopsida > Brassicales > Brassicaceae > Boechera > Boechera stricta. Next base: position 17,713,248 of record CM031539.1, on the reverse strand, counting down.
GACTTAGAACAGGAAACACAACTTTATTTCATCTTAGAACACACAAATATTGTTTCATTTCAGCTAACAGATGAACAGATCTCTGAGTTTAAGGAAGCTTTTAGTCTCTTCGACAAAGATGGAGATGGTTGGTCTCAATCTCATCTCATCTCATCTTCTTCTTTTAATCCCTCTGATCGTAGTTTACACCATTTCGGATCTAGCTTTTTCAGATTTCGTCTATGATCGGCCTCAGATTTGGACAAATGTTTGAGTCTGATTCTATGATACGCTTTAGATTTGGTGATATTATGCTGTTTCTAGTCTCTGGTTTTGCTGTGTTCGATCTCTGATTTGTTGTTGTTGTTTTCGGCTTTAATTCTTCAAGGTTTTGTTGCCCCGTTGGTTGATTGAATCGATTGATTGTTTCCTTTGATGTCGTGTTGTTCTATCTCTTAGCATAGATTTTGGTGGTTTTGATGTTTCTTCGAAGCTGTGTTATATTGATTGAGGATCCGCCTTGATCTTGTAAATATCTGAGTTCTCTTTGAGTGAAAACTAGGTCAAAGACTGCGATTTAACAATTGCTTATAACCAAATTTGGGTTTTCTTTGGTGTATTTTGCATCTTTAGATCGACTCTTTTATCTGAATCACGTTTCAAATTGTCATTCTTTTCGCAGCTTAAGGAGGTATGTTGCCAAAGGTTTTAAGTTCTTAAATAATGTTTAGTTTTTGCACCTATTATGGTTTTTCCATAATGTAAGATTCTCAGATTCTAGGGATTTTTCTGGCATCATTTTGATGGTTCATGTATTTGTTGGTTGTTTGTTGGCTTCTCTTTGGCGGCAAAACGTTTTTATCACAAGACCTGGTTTCATTCATGTTTCTATGTATATCAATCTGATTCTGTCATGGAATCTACTTGCAAGGAGGTGTATTTTGCATCTTTATTCGTTAACTAGATATATCGCACGAGTTTTTTTTATTAATTAATATATATAATATACTGATTTGCTGATTAAATATAAAAATTATAACATTTCAAAATTTAAATAGATAAATTTGTGTTTATAAAATTTTAACGGATTTACTAAGTTTTTCCTCATTTATTGTTCTAAACATAATGAGCTTCTTGACCCCCTCCAAAAAAAAATCTTTCGGCTATTTTAATTGTAATCCATTATAACCCTTTAAAAAAACATTTTCTTAATTTGACAATTTCAGGTAGTGGATGAGACCGATGATGATAATTGCTTCACATATAAATTATTTTTCCTGCCATTATATTAATCGAAACTACGTTAGGAATAATATAAAACAATATAAAAATAGAATACTTTCTGTCTATTATCTCACCATTATCCAATAAAATATAGTTCCAAATAATATTAATAGATTGTTGATCTTCTTTAAGTTTATCTGGCTGAATCGCACTCGCAAAATTAACCGAGCAACCACCACTATATTCCAAAAAAATGCCCATTAAAATAGTTTATGTTTGAAATTAACTGGTTATCCGGTTTATCTTTTTTAACTTTATATTTTCTGTTTCAAATAAAATTCTAACGATATATCAGTTTCTGTTCCAAATATAAGTACTTGGTTATTTGGTTGATCTCCTTTAATTTTATATTTTTTTTGTTAGCAGATTGTACATTAAAATTGTAAATTTCAATGATGTTTTATTCACCGAGTTAGTCACCAATTTTCTAATAAGAGAATAATGCACATGCTTGAATTGTATTTTCATATGAATGACCAAATAAAAATTAAAATATTTTAAAATAGTATTTCTTACAGGAATAAAATAAATTAAACACTTTAAAATAGTATTTCTTACAAAAACAAAATAAATTAAACACTAATATAAAAGAAAATGAAAAAATAATAATATTTGCTAAAACAAATTATCACTTTTTCATCAAGCAATAATAATTCTACTCCCATAAGTAGATTATTTGCTTTGATATTTCGTGCTTCTCATTTTCGAAGTAAGCGCACTACAGTACGACAATAAAAACGATTTTTGTCTAATTTATTTAGAGTATGATGAACTTCAAAATTTATTTTTCTGATAAAATATGATGAATAACAAAAACTAAAAGATGAATGAGAAAATGAATTGTTAAGAATCTATTTTATGGTATTTATAACCAAATTACCACAATATTAATTTGGAAAATTAACATAATCGTCATGAAAAATATTAAATTACAAGAACTTGACATTTTGCTAATACTGATAATTGTCTTTTCTGATAAGTCAATTATATTTCCATATTTTTTTTCTACATATTTATATAGAAAATTAACAATAAATTTTCTTTTCTATTATTTTGATATTTTATTAAAACTGAAAATTTATATATTTTACATTTTTTTGTTTTTTTTTTTGTTATAACTGACAAATTTTTTTTTGTCATTGACATTTTTGCTTAAAATGACAAAAATCTTATTAATTATCTATTCTACATTTTAATATAGAAAATTACCATTAAATTGCCTTTTCTATTATTATGATATTTTTATTAAAACATAAAACTATCTATTTTAATTATCTATTCTACATTTTTATATAGAAAATTACCATTATCGGAAAGTTTGACACGTATCAAATTCTTATGAATTATCTCTTTAACATGTGTCAAAAACTAAGATTAATAATAACACATGTCAAAATCTAATGAGTTATTTTTTTGACACGTCTCACAATCACGTTAAATGCGTTTAAGTTTATATAATAAGATTTTCAATCTTTATTTGTTAACCAAAAAATTACCCCACAACTGTTAGATTTTTACAGAATTGCTCCACAACTTTTTGATTTTCATAAATTTGTCCCAGACCTTTTGGATTATTACAACAATGCCCCACAACTTCCAATTTTCACAATATTGCTCCAAAACTTTTCGATTTTAACAAAGCCCCACAACTTTCTGAATTCACAAAATTGCCCCAGTACTTTTGGATTTTTACAAAATTGCCCCACAACTCTTCGAATTTCACAAAACTGCCCCAGCATTTTTGATTTTTACAAAAGTCCCCCACTACTTTTCTATTTTCACAAGTTGCCCCATAACTTTTCGATTTTCATTAAATTGCCCCACAGTTTTAGGATTGTTACAATCTTGCCCCAGAACTTTTTGATGTTTACAAATTGCTCAACAACTTTCCTGTTTTCACAAAACTACTTCAGAACTTTTGGCTTTTAACAAAATCCCCCACTACTTTTCGATTTTCACAAAATTGGCCCACAACGTTTCTGTTTTTACAAAATTGCCCCATAATTTTAGGATTATTACATTATTGCCCCACAACTTTTCTATGTTTACAAAATTTCCCCAAAACTTATCGATTTTCACAAAATTGCCCACAACTTTTCGGTTTTCATATAATTTCCCCAGAAAGTTTTGGTTTTACAAAATTGCCCCACAACTTTCCGATTTTCACAAAATTGTCTCATAACTTTTCGATATTTTTACAAAATGGCCCTAGAAAGTTTGTATTTTCATTAAATTGCCCCTTAACTTCTTCAAAGCTTTTCGGTATCTAGTCAATCTCTCTTGCACTATTTTTGATCAACTCATCTTTTGGTGATTACAAAATGGGTACAAAATTGCCCCCAAATCTTTTTCTATTTTAACTATATATGAAGCAGCCACGAGAATATTAACCCATAATCAAGAGCAACACGTATTCAATTAATATGATTATATGTTTAGTCGGGTCGGGTTAATCGGTTTCTCGGTTTGTTCAAGTTTAAATGGTTCGGTTATTTTACTATAAATTAATTCCGAATTGAACCCGAATTTAATTTTTAATCGGTTTTTCTAACCCGAAAAATACCATAATTGATAAATGAATCGAGATAAACCGATGTAATAAATCAGAAAAAACCGAAATAAATCTAAAAAATCAAAATAAACCGCAATAAACCAAAAACTTTACATAAGTAAGCCAAATAATCGAACATGGTCAATTGCTCTAGTGAGCAACACCACAAATAACTTCGATCAACACTCGGCCAGCCCAATCCATGACAAAAATATTTCTTCGGCCTTTGGCCCTATCCTATACGCGAAAACATCGGCTTTTGATGGCACATACCAAAAGAAAGGTGGCTAAACAGCTCTGCTTTTGATGGCAATGCATACACGAACCAACGTAAATCATCCCCAAACTAAGTGCAGCAAATACATAGAGAGGTGCTTTTGCATCATCTAGTATTGGAGACAAACTGCTTCTTTTCTTATCCAAACAGTGAGCATGTTATTGTCCAACAGAACATTTAGCACTATAGGTTCGATAACATATACCTGATCATTTTGGAAACCCGCATATGCAATCCCAAGATCCATAATAGCACCAATGCCTGAGAAAGAGTGCTGTGTGAGAATGAATGGCAAAAAGTAATGAACACACACGTTCCCATAAAATAAAAAAGGAAATCAACTCACAGGTTCACAATCATTCTTAATGCCACAATTAACAATCCCAATCCAAGCAGAACTCCAGTAATGACGGGATTAACATTAACATGGAAATATTTGTCTAGTTGAGATAGTCCGGAGTCCACATCCCGCAATTGAATCATACCCTAGAATTGGGAAACAACAAGTTCGTGTTACAATTTTTACTTCCAATATATGAACATAGCTAGTAGTCAAATTATCAAGTAAGATCTGCATACCAGACTAGCAGCTGCACTGGTCTTGTGCCAGGTTCTTTATTTTTGAAGAGCCAGTTTCCAGCCGATCCACTGGTTGAGTCTGATAGTACTGTCATTAATTTATCCTACAATAAGGAAATATATCAAAAGACAATTTCCAAATTTCTTCTTATTTTGCATATCATAATTATAAACCCGAAGATATCAGTGATTTTTGGACCGAAATAACCAAAATACTTAAAATAATCAATATATCCGCAAGTTTTTAGTTATATTTTTCAAAATTTACAAATTTTATTAAAATTTAACCATTTTTTGATTTTTTTCTTATAATTCGGATACCTGAAACCGAATCGATACCGAACCAAAACCTGAACCGAACTTAACCCAAACCAAAATTTTAAAATACCCGATGGATCCTAAACCCCTCTATCCGAAATACCCGAAACCGAATGGATCATACCCAGAACCAAACCGAATATCCGAATGTCTCGGCCTATCTGACACTTTAACCTATATTAAAAGGGACGTTAGGCAGGACCTATCTTGCCCACAACTTTTCGATTATAACAAAATTGCCCCATAACTTTGCGATAAATACAAATTTGCCCCATAACTTTTTGATTATTACAATTTTGCCCCATAATATTACGTTAAATAAAAATTGCCATACAACTTTTTTATTATTATGAAATTGCCCCATAACTTTCCATTATTGAAAATTTGCCAAATAACTTTTTGATAAATACGAAATTGCCTCTAAACTTTCTCTAAATACAAAATTACCCCACAAATTTTTGAATATTACAAATTTGCCCCACAAATTTTTGACTAGAGCAAAATTGCCCCACAATATTCTGCTAATTACAAAATTGACCCATAACTTAAAAATTATTACAAAATTGCCCCACATCTTTTCGATTATTACAAAATTGCCCCATAACTTTCCTTTAACTACAAAATTGCCGCACAACTTTGCGATTACTACAAAATTGCCCACAACTTCTCGGTTAATACTAATTTGCCCCATCACTTCTTGAATATTACAAAATTGCACCTTAAATGTTTGATTATTACAAAATTGCCCCTCAACTTTTAGATAAATACAAAATTGCCCCAAAAATTTCTATAATTACAAAATTGACAATAACTTAAAATTATTATTTGCCCCACAAATTTTCGTCTATTACAAATTTTCCCTATAATTTTCTGCTAATTAAAAAATTGTCCTATAACTAATCGATTATTATAAAATTGTCCCATAACTTTCTATTAATTACAAAATTGCCCTATACCCTTCCTTTAATCACAGTATTACCCCAAATCTTTTTTTAATTATTATGAAATTGACCTAAAACTTCTCAATTATTAAATTTTTGCCCATAACATCTTGAATATTATATAATTACCTCACAAAATCGCCCCATAACTTTTCGTTTATCATAAATTTGCCCATAACTTCTTGTATATTACAAAATTACTCCACCAATGTTTGTTAATTACAAAATTGCCCTAACTTTACAAATATTACAATATTATAATTACATAGTTACCTCACAACTTTCACAGAATTACAGATTTGCCCCATATCTTCTCGATAATTACAAAATTGCCCCCATAACTTTTTGATGATTAAAAAATTGCCATACAACTGTTGATAATTACAAAATTGCCCCATAATTTTTCCGTTAGCAACAAATTTGCCCCATAACTTTATGATACAAAATTGCCCAATAACTTCCCGATTATTATAAAATTGCCCCACAACATTTGAACAATGAGAAATGGCCCCATAACTTTCCCGATAATTACAAAATAAGAATAAAAAAGCTTCACGATGAAATTGGGAAAATGAACAAGACGTATAAATTAACCATTTTGTGTAAGAGATGAGAACATAATAACATCATTAGCTTACGGAATAAGTAAAATAATCAGAGTGTATTTTTAGGAGAAACTGTGAAAAAGAAATGGCAGCAAATCACACTGAGGAACATACATAAAATTTCAAACAAACAATCATTCAATGAGATAAACAAGAATATATACATATATACGAGACATTTAAACCAGTAATGGGTGTAACAAATAAAAAATTGACAAGAGAGAAAAGATGCAATCATCAGATTAGATTAAAAAAAAAAAGAGATCACCAGAAAATCAAGTTCCAATACTACTCCACAACAATCACTACTGAAACGAGCATTCTCAAAATGGTTAATTCAAAGTGTGAGGACAAGGTAAGGAAATCGAGAAACATAAGAAATAAGGAGTCAAATCCGAAAACAGATAAGAAAAATTAAGTGCAAGCGATTTGAGTAACCTAATCAGGCAATCATAAAGAAGATGGCTAAATGCTTGTGACTAGCTGAACTAATATAGGGTGTGAATGTTTGGAGTGTTTCTTAGAAACGCATCACGTGGTCTTTAATTTGACACCATTCACAATGACTTTTTATCTGCTTTTTACCTTTTTATTTTAAAATAAAAAAATAAAATAAACAAGAATTTTGGCAGGTGCGGACAAATTACAGATATTCCGCAGATGGTGCAAAAAAGGAGTGGGAGATGTGTGTTTAGGAACTGTAGATAGTTGACCATATTATTTTTAAAAAAAACTGAAAAACAAAATATTCACACATTTTATTCTTATATAACACTTCTTCTCTTTTCTCTCGTAACACCCCAAACTCTTCGATCAAAACACTCTTCAATTATTTTCTATCATCTTCCACAAGTAAGTTTTTTTTTAATATATGTGTGATTGCATAGGAGTATCATACTTTTAAAATGAAAATCTTTATATGTTTAATTATTATATTTATATATATATATATATATATATATTTGATTAATTGATTGCATATATCTTATGTAAATGCTATAAACTTGTTAATATAATTTTGTAAACACCGTGTCGTTACAGTTGAGAATAAATTAGTAGTTTTTAGGTTTCAATAATTATGGTATCACTAATTTTGTATCTTTAAATATTAAAGTCAATGAAACTAATTCTTATTGGAGACAATATATTGGAAAATAATATTGATTTATAAAGTTTTTGTAGTTAAAACCCTTATATTTATGTAGTTATAACAAATTTGATATTTTCTAACATTCGTTTGAAGTTATGAAAGTTAGAATTCATTGTATCTTGTAAATATGCATGCATTTGTTTTTAAATAAATAAACATGCATCTTTTTCATTAAAAAATAGAAAAATGTTTGAATTAATTTGTATAAAAAAATTAAGTTTCCAGTTTCCAGAAATTTTAACTAAAAGATAAAATTTAGTAAATATAATTTTAAGATTTGCATTATTTATTCTTTACAAATTTTGTTACAAATGCAATAATTAAAATTTATAGTAAAAAAAACATGCGATTATAACATCTTAATACTTTAATTATTATTTGTATTATGTTGCTATATGCAGATATGTCGTCTAGAAGTCGTTCAAACACAAATTCTTCCAGGCAGAGAGACACAAATGCTCCCAATGAAATATCAGCGAGAGTAAGTAAAATATTTTGTTTATGTGTTAAAAGAAAATTTCATAGTAGGTGTATTTTATAATAGTTTATGCAAGAAAACTAAAACTAATTTTAAATTTTTAAAAAATTTGTAGTCGAGACAAAGGTATAGATGGACTCCTGAACAAGGAAAAACTTTGATCGAATTGTTTGATCATGCAATTTCCATGACTAATTACACTCTTAAGGATCCTACGCCTATTGGTCGTGAATACATGGTTGAGAAATTTAACCTGGCATTTAACATGAACATAAATTATGGATTTTTCAAAAACAAACTTGATGAGTTCAAAAAGGCGTACAAGAGATGGAAAGAGCTAATGAAATGCACCGGTATGTCGGTTGATCCTGAGACATCCATGATTTATGCATCTGAGGAGTGGTGGAATGCTCGAGAGTTGGTAATATATAATAATTTTTCTATTTATATTTACTAATATTAACACACATACAATTATAATATAGATACATTTGATAGGGATGCAAAATAACATCTAAGTTCAAACGACAGCCGCCAGAGTATTGGGATGTAATGCAGCGATGTTTTGTATTACATGATGTTTCCTCGCAACCACAAAATTCCTCGCGACAGAAGAGAAGAAATGATGAGCGAGGACTGGATGATGATGCCTACATATTTCGACAACGATGGTAGTGACATGCATCAAACTCAGTGCAGAGACCCAAGTGCATGAAGAAGTCTATCGTGTTAGCGTTAATGATGATACACATCCTTCGAATGAATCTGTTCATGATACATTTGAGTCCGATGGAAGAGCGAGCAAAACGAAACTCTCGATCTGATCGGGCGTGGGAATAGTTCACATAGATCGGTGGAAGCTCAAGAACAAATGTTGGAAGTGGTTGAGGAAATCGTAGAAGACAATTTTTTGAGGCAACTATACAAGATCTTTATACTGGCTATAGAGAGTTCCGCCAAAGTTTGCAACATGATTGATGACGAAGATTATGATGAATTGGCGAAGCGATATTCGCCTACTTCCAAATAAATTGGGCATGCATAGATTCACTTAAAGCTAAGATTTTGGCGGAGGTATTTCATTGATATATGGAGGCCGATGAAGATAAGATAGAATTGTTAGAAGCTATGACTTGTTTCACGGAATGACCAAGATTTGCCAGGTTGGGCTCAGCTCTTATGGGAGTCACATTCAACAAGTCCTGTTATCAACGTGGGGCACACCAAACCCACCCACAATGGGGCACACCACCAAACCCTCCACAATGGGGAACACCACCAAACGTTCCTCAATGGAGTTCACCACCAAATCCTCCACAATGGGGAACACCACCAAACGCTCCTCAATGGAGTTCACCACCAAATCCTCCACAATGGGGTTCATCACCAAATGCTTCACATTGGGGTCTTCCACCAAACTTTCAGCCTTGGGGTTCGCCATCAAACTTTCATCCATGGGGTCATACACCAAATTTTCAACAAGGTGGCTCATCCGGAACGACTCCAACAAATGTTCAATACGGATTTTCAGTGGGAGGTCAAGAAAAAAGTATGAGGAATACTCCACAAGAAGTTTCACATGGTGCAACAATGGAGACTTCACCAAACGTTCAACATGACTCATCATCAGGTCTTGGTTTCACAAATTATTTTGACACTGCACAAATATCACAAACGCCTAGACYAGGCAGTCTGTTCAATATTTGGGGAACCACACAAGGACCAACTGGAAGCACTAATGAAGATCACCAAAGTGATTCAGGAGACGAAGATTAGTATCTCATGGTTAATTCTGCTTTATGTTTTTAAATAATGTTGTTTTTAATATTCTATTTATGCAATTTTTTTGGTAATTCATTTATGTGTTATCAATAACTGTTCATTGTAAAATTATCTATGTCTAATGATATTTTTATCTCATGTTTATAAAATTTCAGGCTTTTCGTATATGCCAATTACGATCACAAGACATCCAAAATTTAAGTTACGAAGAGAGAATTGAATTGTGGAATTTGGAAAATGAACAATTTGARGAGTTAATAATTCAACCAGCTTTGAGTTATTATGATCGGTATTTCCAATGAGCACCAGCTCGAACAGATGGTGGTTTGGGTTGGAGTAATATTTGGCATCGGTTACAACAAGATGAAGYTGCATGTCTTCAGTTACTACGAATGTCATTTGCAGCTTTCACAACATTGTGTGATACTCTACAGACAAATTACGGTCTACAACCAACACTAAATATAAGCATTGAAGAAAGTGTGGCTATGTTTCTTCGAATATGTGGGCACAATGAAGTTTAAAGAGATGTTGGTTTGAGATTTGGTCGAAATCAGGAGACTGTGAAAAGAAAATTTGGTGAAGTTCTTACGGCGACTGAATTACTTGCATGTGATTATATTAGAACTCCAACAACTCAAGAATTACATCGAATTCCTGAAAGACTTCAAGTAGATCGAAGATATTGGCCATATTTTAGTTGATTCGTTGGAGCTATGGATGGGACTCATGTCTGCGTAAAAGTGAAACCTGAGTTACAAGGAATGTATTGGAATCGACACGATAATGCATCTTTGAACATCATGGCAATATGTGATTTGAATATGTTATTCACATATATTTGGAATGAAGCACCCGAATCATGTCATGATACAACTGTTCTCGCAATGGCACAGCAAAGTGATTCTGAATTTCCTTTGCCTCCACCAGAGAAGTATTACGTTGTTGATTCTTGCTATCCAAACAAACAAGGATTTTTGGCTCCTTACAGATCATCAAGAAATGGAGTTGTGAGGTATCATATGTCGTCGTTCCACTCTGGTCTACCTCCGAGAAATAAAAAAAAGATGTTTAATCGATGTCATGCGTCACTACATTCTATTATGGAGAGAACTTTTGGAGTTTGGAAGAAAAAATGGAGGATTCTTAGTGAGTTTCCGCGATATAGTATTCAAGTGCAAAAGAGAGTGGTGATGGCTACAATGAGATTACATAATTTTATCAAAATTTCAAATTTCTCAGATGCAGATTTTGCAGAAGTAATGATGGACACAAATATAAACAACACAGAAAAAGAGCCTGATTTAGATGATATGGAAGCCTCAGAAGTAGTAGATGGAGAACATATGGTGCAAATAAGAGATAATATTGCAGAGGGAAAATCAACGAACACGCTAATCTTGTTTTAAATTGTAATATTGTACTTGATTTTTTTTTATCGTTTTACTTGATTCTAGCAACATATTAATTTTTATTAAATTTATAATAAATCTTTTATTTTTAATATTTTTTAATATTAAAACGTTTTGATCATTAATTAAACATCAAATTAACATATAATTTTTTAAATTATAACAATATCATTTATCTAATTTTATTAATATTTTTTTTTATCTAAAATATATATATTCTGCACCGCTTGTTACATTTTTCACCATTCACACCGCACTACATGTTGTTTTTTTCCACCATTCATATATTTTTCCGTACCACTTATTACGCAATAACCGCACTTGTTCTGCATGATGCGTTTCATTCAATCGGTAAAACTGCACCGCACCTCTATAACCGCCTATCCCGCACTACTCAATCCGCTGTCACCATTCGAAGCCATAATAGATGAAACGATCCATCAAACATATTCTTTGTAAATTAAAAATAATAAACCAAGAAAATGAAAAATTGAAGAACACAAATAGGTAGAGAAAATATCAGAGAAGAAGCCTCACAAGAAAACTAACAAGAAAACTAAACCAGAAAACAGCTAACTTCACTGAAGAAGTCAGATGTGAACTCTCTAAAGCACATCAAAGATTACCAAAAGAAACGAAAATATAAACAACTTTTTAAGTATTAAAATAAAGAAGATATGAGAAGGATTAAAGTTGTAAACCTGATCGAATATACTCAGAGCTGAGTTTTAGTGGCACACTCTGCAAGATCCATACAATTTGGTGGCCTCTTCAGAGATCAGCCTGCTCTGATACCAAGTTTCGGCTTCAGAGCAGAACAAACCCAATTTGTACCATTGCAATCTCCTTGACGAACAAAGTAAACCAAATTTGAAGTAAGTGGCCCCTACAAGGATATCGCTTTGCTAAGAGAAGTGCCTGCATAAGCAATACCTACTACAAGAGCCGCACCATAAAGCAGAGATACTAAAGAAATGGAAGTTAGTGGTCACAAGTAAGGGAGTATCAGAAACTGACCTGCTCTGAGTCAAAGTACAGGACAAAACCAAGTGCCAAAATAGGAGAGATACTAAAGAAAAGGAAGTTAGTGGTCACAAGTAAGGGAGCATCAGAAACTGACCTGCTCTGAGTCAAAATACAGGACAAAACAAAGTGCCAAAATAGCAGCCCTTTCCATCATCACTGACATCAGACACAACAAAATGTAGCAATCCGACGAATTACCTTGTTGTTTGCAGGTTCCACTGTAAGCCAATGCCAGAGCGTACATGCCACAATAATGAATGATATGATCCTGATCTCTAGTCATCTTGCTCAATAACGGTATCTGCTCTATCTCCATCTTATCTACCATATAGCTGCGCCTAGAGCCAATCCGCTAAAAACGCATACTAGATGCTGAAAAAAAACTACCATGCAACCTCATTACCAAAAATGTCCTCCACACTTTACATTAAATCCTTACAATCTTCTCATGAGCATAAACGAAATCTGACTTGCCTTTGCTGTAGCAGTACCAATAATAAACCCATGATGATGCCAGCAGCGACCTACGGAAATACAATATTATCAATAAAGCATATGATTACGTCCTGGAATATATGAAATATGTCATTTCAAGATCCAAATTTTCAAAGTAACTTACTTGTTGTGGCTCTAAAAGTAACATACTTCAATCATCATGCTGCATTGAATCATATCCATATCGGGTGTACCTGGTTCTGTAGGAGACAGAAACTCTGGCAAAGCATCTGTGTAGGCATCTTCATCATCTGCATGTCCTACATGCATCTCCTTGTCAAAAGAATCATATGTTCCTTATGATTTTTGTATGTCTTCGTTCTTCAGAACAGAGTAAGCGAAATATTGAGCACTTCCTGACTGCTGCTGCTGAAGTTCATCTTTGATTTTCAAAGAGTGCAACTTTGTCCTAATATTTAAACCACTCTCGGAACTTATCACGTGCACCTGCAAAGCAAACACAATTCTGCATCTATCAAACTAGTCTATTGTATAGAAATTACACAAGGAAATGAAAACAGCTTAGAAAAAAAATAACAAGGCATATCAGGAAGGGGAACCCTATAAGTGGACGAAAGGCAGACATCCAAGCAAAGGAAAACTTGAAAAACGGTGCCCCTAAGATATGCAACATGATTTAGCAAACAATACGCTAAGAAATTTATCATTAACTAATCCTTAGTCAACAATACTGTGGCTCTGTTCGTAGTCTCTCATCATCAATAGCTTAGCCAAGCTTAATAAAATTATATCATTTTAATCATGAGGTTAGATTGTCTAAGTTTCGCACACCTAGAAGGCCTTGTCCTTTTCCCCTTCTCTCCTTAGTACCCACGGCACCAAACACACGCATATAACTCACTACCTCAAAACATAATGAAATGAAATATGTCCAACAAACACAAACCTTTCCTCCGGAAGCAAGAACTTTAAGAAGCAGAACCTCTTCAACCTGCTCATCACATTAATCCTTGATCTGCGAGATATATAGGATTTAAAAAGTCAAGTAAAAAACAGGAGAAGTTGCTTTCACAGAATCTAAATGGATTGTCAAGAACCTACGAAAGTTCCTAATCAATACGGCATGGCATACAAATAGCCCGCATATAAAAAGATGTAGAAAACTGATCACAGCTAACCTTTCCATACAAGTACAACTTCGTCTCAACCAAAGCACCAGTAATAACAAGATCAGCAGCTTTCATATTCCTGGTCTGAGTTTCATGAAAGTCACCATCACTATCACTCGTTTGACCAAGTACATCTCCCGACAGAGGGGCCTACAAAAGGAAAAGATTGTTCAGCATTAACCAAAGACGACCATTGCAGTAAGAAACCCCAGAGAAAAGAAGAAAGGAGAATTTATAGGCATACATAAGCTTGATAGGTGGCTTGGACCAGTCCTCTCAGCCAAGCTGCCTTCTCCTCCCCCTGAAATTCTATGATCCAGGTGCTAGAAGATTCCAGGGCCTGAAGAATGCATAAGATCCATCAGATAAACAGAAATGAATATACCACAAACAAAGCGAAGTTATAAAGGAATATATGTGAGCTGGCTTTTGCTCCAGTATAACATCCAAAGCAACTTCAATAAAAGTAAGATCCAGAGAATCATAACAATATCACTCATCTTATTGTTCAGGTAGGTAGCCATTCCAAGATTTAGCACGCATAACCAATTCACCAAGACAGCAGATTTTTATTCGTGGACAACTTATAAATTTTTGGGTTCTAATATGAATCTATCATTTACAATAAAACAGCTTAGTGTACCTTTTTAAGATCTGTTCCCCTTATACCGAAAGCAAGACAGTATGGGAACCACCAACATTTGCGGGTGGAACCTCGAATACTTGCCTGCCAGCCATGCTGCACATACAAGTTTATATAGTTTAAACGTCTTTGTAGTAGAAAAGAGTACCTGAAAGAAAAGGGAGAGAGAGAAAGAAAATACGTGAAAGAAAATAATGAATGAAAATAGCACAAACCATAAATCAACTTGGCTTCACTATAAAAACAGTTCTTTGGCTCTTTCTATAACCAGTCAATAAACATACAATATTCTCTTTAATCTTTTCCGATCATTCATCGTTCTTCCACGGACTAATAGTTTTAGAGGTGATTTTCTAATCTTCATATCATCTCCTAATCTATTCCTCCCCTGATTTTTGAGTTCCTTAATAGAACTCTAGATTGGGATTATTTTCATCCTATTTCCTGTTCCAAAAGCTAATACAGATCAACCAAGCCTGCAAAGTACATATATATCGTAACACATACCTTCCAAACTAAAATTCTAGCATCACTAGCAAGATCTGCAGGACTCCAAGGTTGGATTCCATCTGGGATATGATCAACAGGATCTTGACTGTAGTTTTTCATAGCACCATACAAGATATAGAACAATTGCATGATCCGCATATATCTTGTTGGCGAGAAATGAACACCAATATTTGGCACTTGGATGGAAATTCTAGTGGATGGGTAACTTGGGTGAGGTACTTTGATCTTTAACAAGAAATAGATCCGTGTCAAGTAGAAATGTCTCATTGTAGCAATTGACTCTTAAAAATGATATATCCCACAAGGTAATACCTGATCAACAATAACTGCCATTCTACACCTATCGATAAGGGAATAAACATTGTCCACTTTATCTAGAATGGTAGACAGAATTGGCTGATTAGTGAAATCTTCCATGAGTAAACTGCAACCTTGGTTGTCAGATCCACAGTCTATCATACAGCAGTTATCAATATTCAAATAGTAATCAGCCAATTAATAACACCTTATGATAGTATTATACTACTTAAAAAGGCAGAAAAAGATAGATGGATGTGGAAACTATATGATATGCATATTGCAGTCAACAGTTACCATATACCCAGCAAACCAAATCGACGGAAACCCTACAATCACAATCAGCGATTCCCTATATATTATTTAAATAATACATTTATAAATAAATTTTACAAAATATTAATAATTACATCAAATTGTTATTATATCTAAGAACAAATTAAAATCTTTTGGTATTTTAGTCAAATAATTATTATGTGATCATTTAATTAAATATTAAATTAATTATTTGTAATTTTTGTTTAAAATAATTTATTTATTTTAAATTTTTTTGAAAAAATTAAAAATAGATTTTGTGAAAATTTTATTGATTTAATTAAACACACTAATTAAATTAAATGTTGATTTTTTTTTTAAATAATATATTTGATATAAATTACGATTTTGTTAAATTTAATTCTGTTTTTAGGTGCCAACAAATATTCGATATTATAAAAATTGATATTATAATTTTTATAAAGTTTTGTAAAAATTACAATTTTATAATATATTGATTTTATAATTTTTGGATATTTTTCTAAAATTGTAATTGTTTCGTGACGGGGATTCATTAGCCCATAATCTAATAGCAACACTTCTTTAATTAATATGAAACGAAGACTTACTTATGTTTGAAGGTTCGACCATTAGATTGTCTGTATGACATTAGATTTTCTGTATGACTCAAGACTGAATAACAAAGTCATGGTCTCGTGGAGCTGCAATGCGATACTTCACCAGTCAGGCCTCGAGAGTTTGATAAACCAAACAAGTTAAAAAAAATGCCATTAAACTGAACGGCTGATGATTTCTTATCCTGAATTGTAGCGAATTCAAGACTACGATCTTTAACAAAGAACTTTGAATTTGACCAATCTACTTCGCCTGTCTCTATCTAATCAACCAACACTCACGCGATTGCTTAATCAACTCCGATCAACAACACAATCAACGAAATTGCAAAAGAAATAACAAGAACAGAGAGGAGATTTGTTTATCCAGTTCACCAAGATCAAAGTGATAAGACTACGCCTAGGGCCGAATTCGACTTCGAGAAAGTACACAAGAGCTCAAGCTCAACAATGGTGTTTACAAGAATTGATCTAACTGAACCAAGTAACGGAATCGAAGAAGAGGAGTATTTAAGCTGGTCCGGTTTAGACAAACCATCTTTCGCGACTCATTGATCTCTTAGCCGGGCTTCCTTCTCTAAGCTCAATCTAAACATAACCGGAGTCAACCAATTCAGAATCAGACTAAATTTGAAATCATATATATCAACATTAATTTGCAAATCTGCTGCGTACAGAGTGTTTCTCATTTTGGTGTTGCTATTGACTGTCAAACGACCGCTTTGAGTAGAGCCTCATGTATAACTTCTTTGGTGGGAAGGGCCGGAATTGCGCCTCTCTGTTATTGCCCCGCATGCATTCGCAAAACCATTCTTTGATATATGAGATTCTTAGAACAGAAAACACAACTTTATTTCATCTAAGACACACACAAAGATTGTTTCATTCATTACATCCAAACCCACAAAATTAAAACAGAGATAAAACCAAACACAATCTTGGAGAAACTCAAGAAACTTGAACCTGAATAGTCTTTGGTTTCTTAGGCTCAGGAGGAGGAAGTTTCTGAACAGTCACCTTCAACACACCATCATGACAAACAGCAGAGATCTTGTCCAAATCTGCATTATCAGGCAATTGAAACTTCCTCATAAACTTACCCATTCTTCTTTCCATCCTCACATACTTCACACCTTCGTTCTCTTTGTTCTCTCTCTGCCTTTCTCCACTCACTACAAGAACATTCTCGTCCTCTATCTGAACCTTGATATCATCTCCTTTGATTCCAGGCATGTCCACGACGAAAGCATATGCGTTCGGGTGCTCAATAACGTCAGCTGGTGTAGCTGCCATTGCCTTTGCGTCTCGCACGTAAGCTCTTGATGGATTGTTATAGCTCTTCTCGTTGTGATCTTCGGGGACTTCGAGCATGTCTTCGAGGATTGAGATTATCGGAAACCTTCCCAAATCCATTGTTAGTTGCTGTTCGTGTAGCTTTCTTGATTCTTTTTGTTTTTTCGTTGTGATTCTTGGCTTTTGGTTTGATTGATTTTTTATTGAGAATTGTGGGATTTATATAGAAGTGGAAGATAGAAATTTTCTAGAAAATTGTAGAGAGAGCGATTGTTTCGGTGTTTGGAAACGTCTTGATTGTTCTGGAGTTTTGTGACATTTGTAAATCGGTTTTGATAATTATAGGCCATCTCTAACTTTACTGATTTTACCCATATCTATGTGGGCTTTAAAAATGAGTACCAAGGCCCATTATTTTCAATTTAACTTTTGGTCCGATTAGTTGAAATTTAACAATATAGAATTAGGTGAGGGAAACATGTAGAAACTTTTGTGTGGGGTTCTCCAATATTTGAGAAACTCACTCACCCAATTTTATGTTACTAAATTTTTTGTAGATAGAAGTTCACAGAACATGCTCTAATTAGTAATGGAGATGCTCTAATTAGTTTATGTAGACAACATGCTCCTCTGTACTCATTAATAAGACTAACAAGGTTTGAAACTTGCTTAGGAAGAACATCAAAATTCTCATCAATAGATTTCTATTCATCAAGCTATAGAACCGCTACTTTAAGTAGATTCTATTTGGGGGTGACTTAGGTAAACTAGTGTGTTGCAGTTCCTATGGCAATTTCAACTCACACAAGATCCAATTTTAGTCACGATTGAGCAACAAAGAAAGAACGAAATCGAAAACAAGAACACCAAAGAATTGTTTACCTAGTTTAATCTGTCGGGATGACGAGATCTACGTCTGGGGCCGGATAGATCTAGCAATTCACTAAGATGATTGAATCGAGTTTGAGTCTGAGCTTTTCAAGAACGATCTTAGCCTAAGACTCTGTTTACAAGATGATTTTTTTTTCTGTTACAGGAAATAAGCGACGAAAATGAAACAAAATATAAGCGTCGAACCCTCCAAAGCCTGCAGAGTCTTTGCTTGTACTAAACCTTCTAAACCAGAAAGAGTATTGTACTTCTCTTGCTTCTCCAAACGTGAAACTCAGTTCAGACTGAACCATAGAACCAAATTCTAATTACAAGCTAACCAAGTCGACATCAAGCAAGCACAAAAGCAGAAATTTGGATCACATCTTCACAATCTCCACCTTGATACAAAATTTCATCATCATAGCAAATTACTATCCTTGGATTTTTACCTCCGGTTGTATGTAAGCATGAAAGCTTACTCCAAGTCTGTCAATTTCAGGAACTCCAAAGCTGCACCAAACTTGTTCACTTGAATACACATAGTCAACATATCAGCTGGATTTCTTGAAGTGTGTATTTTCAGAATCTCCACTCATTTCCATCTGTAATGTCTCTAAGAAATGACCTCTTAATAGCAATGTGTTTAGTCCTTTCATGATAAACACAGTTCTTGGATAAACAGATTGTTGATTGAGAATCACACCACATTTGTGCTTTCTCTTGCTCAAAACCCATGTCTTCAAGCAATCCCTTTATCCATATAGCTTCTTTTACTGCCTCAGTTAAAGCTATATATTCAGCCTCTGTAGTGGATAATGCTACCACATTCTGCAAGCAAGATTTCCAACTTACTGTGTTTCCTCCTACAGTAAAAGCATACCCACTGATTGATCTTCTTTTGTCTAAGTCTGCTGCAAAGTCAGAATCACAATACCCAACAATTCCAAAAAAAATTTCCTTTGTGTACACCATCTGAGAACCCGTGATGTATCTCAACAACCTTTTCATTGTCTCCCAATGAACTTCACCTGGTTTGCTCATAAACCTGCTGATTAAACCAACTCCATATGCAAGATCACACCGTGTACCAATCATTGCATACATGATATTACCAACAGCACTAGAGTAGGGAACCTTCTCTGTATCAACACATTCATCAGCATCAATCACAGATGACAATTTGAAATGTGTACCTATAGGAGTGTTAGTAGCCTTAGCTTCACTCATATTAAACCTGTTCAAAATCTTCTTTAAGTAACCAGACTGTGACAGACTCAAAACACCAAGAATCTTCTATCAATCTCAATACCAAAAATCTTCTTAGCTGACCGTAAATCTTTCATTTCAAATTAAGTACTGAGCCTATCTTTCAATTTTCTGACCTCAGATAATTCTTTAGCAACAATCAACATGTCATCTACATATAAGAGTAAATATATGTGGTTTCCTGTACCGGTTCTCTTAATATAGACACAATTGTCGTGTTCACTACGAATAAACCTTTCTTCTGACATGAATCTATCAAATCTTTTGTTCCACTGCCTTGGAGCTTGTTTCAAGCCATACAAAGATTTCTTAAGAAGACATACCTTGTCTGAGTCTTCTTTTGAGACAAAACCTTCAGGCTGCTCCATATACAACTCTTCTAAATCTCCATGAAGAAAAGCTGTCTTGACATCTATTTGATATAGTTCAAGATCTTGATTCACTATAGCTGACATAAGAATTATGATGGAAGTGTGCTTTACCACTGGTGCAAAGATCTCTTGATAATCAATTCCTTCCTTTTGAGTAAAGCCTCTAGCATTCAATTTGGCTTTGTATCTCTGAGGTTCCGCATATTGAATTCTTGGTTTTATTTTGAATAACCATCTGCACCCAATCACTTCCTTGTCTTTAGGTTTTCTGACAAGTGACCATGTAAATTTTTTCAGTAGGAAATCTATTTCATCTTTCATGGTTGCATCCCATTTATCACAGTTATCATTCTTTACTGCCTCATGATAACACTGAGGCTCATTTTCAACATTCAATGCTTCACAGGATAGCAAAGCAAAAGCAAACTGTGACTAATCCTCTAACCTCACTGGTGCTACAATCTGACGTCTTTCTCTGTCTCTGGCCAACTGATATCCTGTCAAATTACCACTAGTAGACGTTTGTGCATTCTCCTCTGCATCATCACTAGATTCACTGTCACTTACTTCATAGAAAATAGTGACTCCACCTGAATCTGAATTCCTACTAGCTCCACCTGAAACAGTATTATCTGAGATTTTTTCTTCATTTTTTACTGTACCCAACTCAGTACTCAGACTAGGAGATAACCCTGTATCATTCTTCTGCTAATATTCATCAATCTTTTTCTGCAAATTCTTGTACACAACATTTTCCTGAAAAATAACATTTCTGTTTATGACACATTTGCATTCATCAAGTAACCACAATTTGTAACCCTTTGTTCCTGTAGGATATCCTAGAAAGACACCCTTCAAAGCTCTCGGCTTCAGCTTACCCTGATCTTGGTACACATAGGCTAATGAGCCGAACCTTCTCATATGATTGTAACCTGGTTTTTTATTTAACCAAACTTCTTCAGGAATATTGTGGTCTATAGCGGATGCAGATGATCTATTGATGATGTATGCTGCTGTTGAAGCCGCTTCAGCCCAAAACTCTTCCTCTAGACCTGATTCATTTAACATACATCTAACCTTCTCCATAACAGTCCTATTCATTCTCTCAGCCACACCATTCTATTGAGGTGTGTAAGTACAAGTCATATGTCTCTCTATACCATGTAACTTGCAGAAGTTATCAAACTTTGTGTTACAAAACTCAAGACCATTATCCGTTCTTAGACATTTCACTTTCTTATTTGACTGATTCTCTACCAGTTTCTTCCATTCACAGAACATATCAAAAGTTTCATCTTTGCTCTTCAAGAAGTATAGCCATACTTTCCTAGTCTTATCATCAATGATAGATAGAAAGTATTGTTTACCTGATAGTGAAGGAGTGACATTAGGAAAACTCCATAGATCAGAGTGTACATAGCCAAGAGCATCTGCTGCATCATGCTTCCCAACATTAAAACTCAGCTTTTTTTACTTTTCCATTACACAGTTTTCACAAAAGTTCAAATCTTTGATTTCCTTCTTGTCTAGCAGCCCCTTACCAGCAAAAATCTTCAAACTATTCAAGTTCATATGTCTTAATCTGCTATGCCACAACTCAGTCTTTGTCTTAGGCACCTCAGCATTACAAACCTCAGAAACAACGGATTCACCATCAAGTATGTACAGACCATTTACTAACCTTCCACTCAAAGTTGTTGTATTATTCTTGTAATAATGAACCTTACCAGCTCCACCTTCATGTAGATATCCCAAACTGTCTAATGTCTTTGTAGAAATAATATTTATTCTTAGGTTTGGGACATATTTGACATTGTGCAACACCTTGATTGAGCCGCCAAGAGTATTGATCTTATAGACCCTTGTCCT
This sequence comes from Boechera stricta, assembly GCA_018361395.1. Lineage (NCBI taxonomy): Eukaryota > Viridiplantae > Streptophyta > Magnoliopsida > Brassicales > Brassicaceae > Boechera > Boechera stricta. Next base: position 17,691,229 of record CM031539.1, on the reverse strand, counting down.
TGTGAGTTTACAGAATGGTCATCCCCAAGAAGGATTGTTGTAGTGTCTCCTTCTTGAAAAGTGTAGAACAATCCCTTCTTGCTGTCATGTGTGACGTACAGCCTGGATCTAAAATCCATAGATCCTTCACCATCTTATCACTTACCACTAGAGCTTCTGAGAAAACCATCTTTTCGGTCACAATTCCAGTTTTTCCCTGATTCTCACCCTCTAGTTTTCTTTTCCTTGCATAACAATCTTTCTTAGTATGACCTTCTTTCTTACAAAACCAGCATATCAGTCTTGTTTTCGAATTAGACTTACTCCGGCCTCTGTTACCATTTCCACCATTGTCGCCATTTCCAGTATTACTTTTCTTTTGTGTAGATCTACCCCTTTCTTGAGTATACAGAACAGTTGATGAGCTAGCTACAATATCTTTCAATTCCACAAGTTCTCTTTCTAATGATTTGGCAGATGAAACAACATCCTGAACAGAGAGAGTCTTGTTACCGTATTTCAATGTGTGTTTCAACTGACTGTAGCTCGATGGTAGAGAGTTCAAGATTAATATAGCTTGAACTTATTCAGCAACGATAATCTCCACGCTTCCGAGTTCAGAGACTATCTTCAAGAAATCATTAACGTTTTCATTGATGGTCTTTGTCTCAATCATCTTGAATGAATAGAACCTCAACTGCAAGTAAATCCTATTCGGAAGTGAAGTCTCCATGTAAAGCTTGTTCAAAGTTGCCTACATCTCAGCCGCTGTCATGCAATGGTTAATCTTCCTCAAAACTGCATCTCCTACATGCAAGATTATCAAATTCTTGGCATGTTCTGACTTGTCGATCTTGGATTGATCTGGAACAATCTTTACTGAAAGATCTTTAAGACCTTCATAACTCGATGACTGTTTTCCTTCAGCTTACGTAATCGGTACTTCCTTTATCAAATCGAAATATGTAATTACATCCTTAAGACCAAGAACACCTAGATGCGTTAACATCCTAATCTTCCAAAGTGAGAAATCGGTTGCTCCATTAAAGATCTGAATCTCAGTCTTACCGCTCGCCATGATTGAAGAACCCGGAGCTCTGATACCACTTGTTACAGTTCCTATGGCGATTTCAACAAGATCCAATTTTGGTCATGATTGAGCAGCAAAGAAAGAATGAAATCGAAAACAAGAACACCAAAAAATTGTTTACCCAGTTTAATCCGTCGGGATGACGAGATCTACGTCTGGGGCCGGATAGATCCAGCAATCCACTAAGATGATTGAATCGAGTTTGAGTCTGAGCTTTTCAAGAACGATCTTAGCTCAAGACTCTGTTACGGGAAATAAGCGAAGAAGATGAAACAAAATATAAGCGTGGAACCCTCCAAAGCCTGCAGAGTCTTTGCTTATACTAAACCTTCTAAACCAGAAAGAGTATTTCACTTCTCTTGCTTCTCCAAACATGAAACTCGGTTCAAACTGAATCATATAACTAAATTCCAATTACAAGCTAACCAAAACGATATTAGGCAAACACAAAACCACAAATTTGGATCACATCTTCACAAAGTGCACTCCTCATGCTAGAAGCCGTAGGTTCATTCATGACCTTTCTTAAAACTTAGATCAAAAGGTTTGTCACCCTACGATATATATATCTTAGTCCTCTTAGGATCAAGTTCAATCTCTTTTACCTCTGAACTTGCTAATTTACACAGTTTATCTTGTTTCTTCCACAAGAACTTCGAAGTAAGCCAAAAATTCAAAGTTTAGGTACCTAAACAATGTGTTTCCATAAGCTAAAATCGTTTTTCCCGTCGAAATTCTCAAACTCGAACTTTCTTTGTGTTGGTTCCATGTGATATGTACATAACATAACATATATAGCTGTATGTATTCTTTTTCGTTTTTCATTTTTTTGTGTTTTTTAAATAATGTAAAAATTATAAAGGAAGAGCTAAAGATCTGCGTCAGCTACGAATGCAACTTTCCGGTATTCTGCAAGTGCCCATAATGGGAAGATGTCTTTGTATGTAGCATAGTGTATCATGCAGGTATTCAAGGACGCTCCTAATATTTCCTACACATAAAATAAAGAGAATAAGCATAGAATATGTCTACACATCTTTTGTTAAAGCAAGAGCAAAAGACGGACGATCAACTTGACCAACTGTATCTTTTGCAACCACCAGAGGTTCTAACATAAACATATTGAATGTTTTTTTATCGAAGAGAATGTCGGAAAATTACCTGTTGAGGAAAATCCCCGTTTTCCAGTTGCGAAGTGATAATAAATTTTGCAGCACGATGAAGAGGTATAAGATCTCTATTGGACTATTGTATATATGACGACAGAAGAAACGAAATGATCATATATTTATTGGTTTCAAGACAACTTTTGTTGTACTAAAAAAAATACAAATGTAAGTTTTGAAAATGTTTGAACCTGTCCCGTACGAATCAGACCCATCATAGCCCATGCTGTTTGCACTAGGTTTGATCTATTCCCTTCTATTGGTATGTATCTCTACATACAAACCATACCGAAAGGATTAACACTTCTTCAAAATTTTAAGTGAAATTGATATACTAAGATTTCATGTTGATTTGTAAAAATACCTGTTTAGGGCATGACAAATAGCTTTCACCCCAACCTCCATCTTCATTTTGTATCTTGAGAAGGAAATCTACACCGTTGCGCATAGACAAACAGTTGTTGTATGTTTTACCACTGGCTGCTAGGCCGCTAAGAGCAAACCATGTGCCATAAGTGAAACAAATACCCCAGAATCCATACCTACCATTACTCAAAACAAAAATGATTTTTGTTAGAGTTTTTAGGAACCACATTCATTAAACATGTCCTAACGATATTGTACCATGAACCATCTGGCAGTTGTTTGCTTTCTATGAATTGCACTGCTTTCTCGATCGACTTGATGATTTCTTTTGTCCTGTGATTCGGATATATTTGTTTGAACATAACCAAAGCTTGTATAACAGATGAGGTACACTCGGTATATCCACGCTCCACCATAACATTACCAAAACATTCTGTGGGATTTAGCAACTGCAACACCAATTACAAAGCTTACATTTGGGGTTCTCTTAAAGAATTTTCAACTTTGCAATAAAAAATGTGAACTCCCTTATTTGTTTAGCTCTTACTTCCAACCATTCATGTGCGCGGGCAGGTTCCCATGCAGTCAAACCTCCATTTTCACTCTACATCAAATGAAGTTGTAGTCATGAATATTATTTAGAGATAGTAATCAACAATGTTAGGCTTATATAAACTCACCTGTAAAGATAGCAAGAGATTAACAGAATCATATAATTGTTCATCTTCTATTTTCTGGCCAACGACATCAGCTGGCATCGTGGAGAGCAACATGCAACACTATAAAAACCAAAGAAATTGAGGCAAAAATCTTGTGGAAACTCTAGACTCGCTCACAACTATTTTGATTACCTTAAGAGCTTCAGCTGTACAATCTGAACTTTGCCATCCTTGATCTCGATCAGAAAGAGTCCATCCTCCTTTGGTGATGTGGCGATACATGCTCTTGAAGTTACCTGAAGGGTTTTCTCTAACCTACAATAATGCTCTTTGACTTAGAAATATTTAATTGTTCCATATAACAATTCGAGATACAAGACTATACTAACCTGTGATTTTTTTATGTAATCGTGTCCTCTCCTGAGCACGTCATACGTTTCATCACATGGATCACTGGAAAGTAAAGCCTGAATTGCAAACACTGTCACCCAAAGTTGACTTCCAAAGCCCTGCATAATTTTTTATTGTTTAAGAAATTATCTCTGCTAGATTATGTTAGAAACTCACATTGGTTAGGTGTGAAAATGCCTTATAAAGTCACGTGAGGACACCTATTCTTAAGTTAGCTTTTGTGGTCACTTGTACTCATGTGAATTTAATGGGTTTGGATAAGGACCTAGTATAGGATAGATTCATATATCAGAGTATATATATATATATTTTTAATCATATGTTACTTCTACTAGAACCTGTATTTTCAGTCCATCTTCAGCTATCCACACGAAATCCGAAATTCTAGAGAGATGTTTTCTAAAGTGATCTCCATCTGGGTTTTCAATCCAGCAAGCAAGCATGCACAAAGCCTACATAAAAAATTTAACATATAAACGTTTTTGAGGGACTACATGCATTACTAATAATAGCTTTGCTCAACGTTTTACCTTTTCAATACATCCAATGGTGATATAGTGGCTACTTTCGTCCTCGTAATGTATGTGTTTCATTGCCAACTGGAGAGCCTTTTCCCTTACAAGCTTGTTTAACGGCCAACGTGCGAGGAATGGCTCAACGAAGATGTAAAGAGTGTCCCATATCAAATCTTGAACCAAAGGATGGGGATAATACGTGTCTTCCTTCAAGGGTAAATGATGTAATGTTTGCATATATTTGTTTTACCATGATAGAGAAACTTGAAGCCATACCTTTGTATATAGATGCCGCGCTTTATTCCAGTTGATTTCTTCATAAGGTTGTAAGTGTAGTTCTTCACGCAGTTGCATAATAAGAGGTGTAATTGGACACACAAATCTTTTCCCATATAGATAAGAGATGGGCATATAAGTTATCCGGGTATAGCATAAACTTTTTCCTGTATTTTTTTTTTTCGCGTCAAGGCATAACATTTTAAAACAGTAATCTACACACCTAAATAAATATCTATAGCAGTTTCAAGTTGATTCATAAAGTAGCAAACCTAGGTGTATTGGAAGGAAATAAGGTAGCAACCACATCTCGGGAGGCATCGGGTTGGTTCCAGACCAATCATAGATTCCGAGTACCTTACACATATATAAAAAGGAATGTTGATGGTAGTCCTAAAACTTTCAACATCTCTTAGCTCAAATGATCCAAAAGTTTTTACCGAGAGCCAAACTTTTCCCCAAGAAGGAATATAAGTCACACCACCACGGCTAAAAATCCAATGCCTGGCCCGTCTGCATGCGTTTTCTCGTCCTCCATCGGGACCTACTCCGAGCATACGCAAACATATGTAATTCAACGCGGTGCTGAGCATAACGCTCTTGCTCTCAATGTGGAATCCCCATCCACCATCTTCGTTCTGCAAAGTAAGGGACTTATGAAGATCACTAGTTGGGGCTTTTCTTTAATATCCAAGCCGTGTAGTTTGTCAGCACAAAGTACCTGGTGACAATATATATATCGAAGCATCTCTTTGCGATGTTCTACATCAAATACCTCCTCTAAGTGTCCTGTGATGTACAAACAAAACACCTGCAGATGACCTTCTTTTTTTCAATAGCATGCAATGCAATAGACACATAAACGACACTATCACAAATCACTAAGCTACAAGTCTATTACCGAAACTATTTATTTTATTTCTATTTGTAGAAACAACAAATCCTTGACTCTAATCCTTTGTTTTTAGAACAACCAAACTCATTCTCATTAATCATTTAGGAAAAACAAATACAAAGTGAAGATACGAAAACAAACTTAACCAGAAGCAAATAGCAGATAAAACACTTTTCCAAGGCGACCTATTTTTCAGCTCGCACGGTTTTGTGGAGAGTGTATATTATAGACATAAAGACGGAAATTGATAATATCGAAGAATTAAGAAGAAACATACAAACTGAGGATGGGTGAAGAGAGGTCCGGTGAACTCCCCTGGCCAGTGGCCGTCGGAGGCCTGCAAAGCTGAGAATAAAGCAACTCCCCGCCGTAACGCATTCGTCGCTTTTTCATATGTTATGCTTTTGCCGTCGTCAATCTTCACCGGCGCAATCACTTGCTCAAATTTTGCATCTTTCAAAAACTGTACGTACAATCAACCCAGATGAAAAACAAACATTATTTGCGTCGAAAATGTATAAATTAAGCATTTAAAAAAAAAAAAGACATGGGACATCTGTTTCCATTGAGAATTACCAAAAAAAATACATGGGATAGTATGATATATTACAATGTTTTCTGATGCTAGTAAGTTTTGTGTTGTGCATCAATGTGTTTTCCTATTAGTCCTCGAACGGTTTGATTTCATATACATATCTTTGCAATGCAAAAATCTCAGATCCGTTGATATACTGATTTTTAAGTTATGAATATTTGGATTATGATTCAGATCCATTTGATATATAAGTTTTAATTTTATTTTTAACACACACACACACACACACACATATATATATATATATACACAGTTTTAAATGTACAAATAATAAATAAATATATATATAGTTATATAATTTCCCGTCAATACATATTAGGTTTCATTTTCAAAGAAGTTATATGCTTTTATTTATTTTTATATTTTATTTTTTACGTATCCAGTTCTAGATTTGAATATCTTGGATTTTTAAAAATATCCAAAAGCCACATTTCAAATCCAGATGACAGATATCTAAGAAAATTAAAAATATATGATTCGTTTCTACGCTTAGACCTGTATTCAAATTATGAATCTCACAAAGTTTTTGTTTTTTGTTTTTCTCTCCGTTGCATAATAGTAAATGATTTAAACTTTGCATACATATAGAAGTTATATAAATTTTACATAGTAAATACAAAAACATTTATCTTTGTAATTATTATTCAAAACTGAAAGTAATTTTTCTTTTATAGAAACATACTGTTCAAACTTTAAAATTCTCTATCTTCTCGCTCAATTATTTCAATCTTTTTTCAGAGCTTCCCTATTGTATCTCTATTGGCTGTTCACTCTCAAACTCTTTGTATATATCTTGCCTCTATTTATAAATATCACATTTTATTAAAAAAAAAAAAACTTTAAAATTCGACAAGGTGATAGTCGTAGCGGAAACATAAAATTATAATTTCTTACTAGAAAAAAAAACTATATAGTCTATATATATTTTTCATCTTAGGTCTATAAATCTTAGTGGTGAAAGAAAATCTACCTGCATTCGCCACAAGAGATCACTGGAAGGTTTAACACGAGAACGGTTGTCAAAGAAATTCCGGCGGGCTTCTTCGACGGCATCTCGTTCCTCCGTCGTGCCGGCTTTGGGATCAAACTCCCATGTTTGACGTCCGACGAAGTTGTTGCTGCTGAACAAATACGGATTTTTTCCATTTCCTTCTCCTATCTTCAACCTCCACATGACGATTTTTTGCTTGTGCTGCGTGATTTTTTGCTTTCACGATCGATGATTAGAGTTTCAAGGACATATGAATATATACAGTTCAAAGACGAATAATAATATATTGGGATTGTCGAAAAACATTAAAAATAACCAATAATTTAAGGCCTTAATTTCTTGGACCACATATTAGAAGAGCCATAATAGTCATTTATTTCCCATGGTAGAGAACATTTTATCATCATTCACAAAGGTATTTATTGTGGACGGTCTTAGTGCAATGCAATTCAAAGTGAACCGTCCTTAAAATGCATAACATTGGACACGGGATGGATACTTGATCTGCTCCGCATAAGTAATAGAAATTTAGATCCGTACTTAGACCTGCCCAAAACAAGTACCCATTCAAACAGGTATCCGTTATAAAATGCATTACTTGCAAAATATTTGCTATTTAGACCTGCGGAAGGTAATTTTGCGGGTAATGGGTATTTTTTGCGGATAATGAATATTTTTGGCGGGTACCAGGTATATTTTACGGATAACGGATATTATTTATGTAACAAGATATTTATGAACGGATATTTTGTGGGTAACGCAGATTTTTGTTCATGATAACGAAAGAACGGAGAGAATTGTGAGTAATGAAAAAGAGCAAGTAGTGGGAAAAAATTCGGATTTGAACTTATCCTGTTGCTTACAAGTATTTTAAAAACATACTTTATACTTGGTTCGACATATATAGATATCCGCTTACTGCTCGAAGACGGCGATCCAGATCCGCGGATAACGGGTCTCCATGTCCAGGTTTAATTAACTGCATACTAACTCTTAAATTAGGGTGGAGTACATCTCACATTTCAAACATTTGAAATAATTAAAACTGTATATTGATACAACTATGATACCAAATAAATCACTAAATTACATATTTGAATATGTTAAAAGAGTAATTGCACAAGAACAAAAAAAATTGTTTGTCTTTTTTGTTTCTTAGTAGATTACTAAAAGTAGCATTGGATTGATTGGATTGATTGAAGTAATGACTAATGAATTTATGAATCAGATCTTAAATTTCGGATAATTATTCAACCCTTACCGTTATATTGATTGACCTATATCGAATTTAATTTTTCATTCAATTTTTTTTTTTTTTTTTGCAATAAACATATAAATACACATGTACACAGGGCCATAAGCCTCAGTCAAGTTTCAAATGGTCCCAAAATGGAATTAATAATGATGGCCCACCTGTCTAGTCCGTCGTACTCTTCTTTTTTGTGCAACGTTTAAAAAAAAATATGTGAAAAGAATTTTTTATTTTATTTTTATTTTGCGAGAGAGTGTAGATACCAGATAGCATTCGAATTAGTGAAAATTTTTGTTGTTGATAAGGTTTGTCAGGTCACCTCCTATCAACCGAGGATTCTGGGAGTTATCTCAACTAAAAGAGTATTAGAATTAGGTGTATTGATAACTCTATTCTCTTACCTATTATGTATCATATTAATATTCTCTATATAATATGTATGTATATATATATTATGATGGTTTAGTTATATATATATATAATATAAGGTTGCAGTTATTTAATGAAAGGGTGCAATTTATAATAACCTCTTAATTAGTATAAATACGAGGAGTTATTGATCAATTGTGTAAAGTCATTATTCTGTAACTTCAACGTAAAAAAAATAGAGAATAAAAAAGTGAGAGTTTTCTCCATCAGAGACTCTGATCAAAGGAAAGGATGAAAGGGAAGACAAGATCAATTAGAACAGAAACATAAGATCGATAATGTCAACGGATAAAGGTTAGTACGTGGTTTCTCCCTTTTCTGGTTTTACAGATTTTCATCAATCAATGCATTGTTGTTGTTTCAATTGATCTAGAAGATGTTTGGGATTGATTTCATAAATAGAAATCATTAAGGAATAAATTTTTCATTTGGTATCAGAGCAATCTAGTTTCATTTGATTCACTGTAAAAAGTTTGATTGATGAAATTGGAATTTGCCGATCACGTCGTCATTTGGATTAAGGAATCGTTTTGATAAAAATCGATTTAGAAATGAATTCTGGTCACGATACATCTTTTCGATAAAGCATCGAACACATGACAAAAAAATTTGTCAAAATCATTGTTCATTGGTTAATTGTTTAAAGGATGAATTCAAATCTGATTCGTACATCCAGATTGGAAAATTAAGGATGTACATTTGTCCTTAGACCATCTACATTGGTGATACTCTCAGAGTATCATATAATTAAAAATAAATAAAAAATAAAAGTTATGAGACTTTTGGTTAAAAATGTCTCAGTGGGAAGAGATTTCAGAAACGGTATCAAGAGAGTATCTACCAGGTGTCTTAATATTACTGGTTGATTATTTATTTAATAATATAATATCTAAAATTTTAATAAAATTAAATAAATATCATTAAAATATTATATTTTTAGAGACTCTAAGGGTATCACGGATGATGATGCTCTTAGATAGGTTATCGGAATTGTTGCATCAATTGATAGAGAAAGGAAGAACGTCATCATTATTTTGCTGGTATAATTGTTTCACCATCATGAAAGAGAAAGTGGTGTCATCACTGTTTATGACGTTTTCTTTAAGCTTAAAACCTAAAGTGAGTTTGTTTGATTTGACATAATAAATTAAAAGTTAATTTGAAAAGGTGTCAATCTATATATATATATATATAATGATGTAACCATATGTTGATTGATTCACGTTTGTTTGTTTTTGTTAGTTTTTGTTACATTAAGGTAACTTAACATAAAAGAATATAACTAAAGTGTATAAGGTCATATTAGTGGTTTTAATAATGTATGGAAAAATACGATTAAAATCATTAATTTTAAAGAGGCTTTTACATTTAAAAAATATATATATAAAATGCTTCCGTTGCATTTTCTATTTAGAAATGGGGTAATTGTGTTATGAAATATGAACACAATTATATACATATTTTTACCCATTAGAATATTTTTTAATGTTTAATTTTATGTAACATGTTAGTCACCAAAGTGGCCTTGTTACATTATAATTAAATATTAAAATGATAAAATTTATTAATTAATCATGATTAAAAGATGCTAAATTACATTAATGTTTGATTGATCCACTTTTGGGTGATCTATATCCTAGAAAATCACCCAAAAGTAAAGTGCTATTAACTCAGATGTGTGATACAACTAAGTTAAAGAATTAAAATCTAAACAGATCATGTATAAGTGTAATATTTAGTATCATTCAAAAAGTGCTTAAATACATGCAATTAAAGAGTTTAGATTATCTTTTATGAATATTTATTAAAGTTTCAAAAACTAATGGGTAAGCATGATTAAATTCTTTGCAGCATCTAACTCTGTCATAAAGTTCAATGGGCTCAACTATGAGGAATGGTCTAAACAGAGATCCTCGTGTAATGTCCCTACTCAAGCAATACCACCGATGAGGAGCCTTACGCATGATACCAAATCAAAAAGTCTCGTCATGAGACTTGGGAGCGATCTAACAGGATATGCTTGAACTTTTTAAGAATGTCGATGGCGGAAAGTGTAAAGCCATCTATGCCTAAGACAGAGAAGGCAAGGGAATTCAAGATGAAAATTAAGAGCAATCCCCAATCAAGGATAAATCAGGAAAGTCTTATGAGTGAGCGCTGACTACTTAAAAAGATTCGACCGTCTCACCAATCCATGATCATACATACATGTAATGCATCAAAATTATCAGCTTTGGGTATGGTGGTTCATGAGTCATTCCCGGTCCAATTCATCATGAACTCTCTACCTCAATATACCAGTTTTAACTATAACACCATTAATGAAAATGGAATTTTAAGGAATTAAAGTGCTATGTTTGGAAGGAGATTAAAGAAGTAAAGACCGTTGTCTAAACTGAAGCTGGCCTCAAAGAAACCAAGTGTTAATGTTAAAAAGGATTAAGTTTTATTTAAGAGGCCTCGAGTAAAATCCAGAAAGTTTTGTGAAGAAAGAGGGACATTTCAAGAAGAACCGTCCGAAGAGAAAGGCATGGTTCGATAATAAAGGTACACAAAATTTATATGTTTGCTTCAATCAATCTTATCAAGTGCCTAAATACTTCTGGTTGATTCGCGCATCTACTCATGTATCTCATATCAATGTGGATTCAGCCTCGATCTAGTCTATAAGAGGAATTGAAAGGTACTTGCTCATGGGAAACAGGATGAAAACATGACAAGGCATCTTGGACACTACAGTTATATGATCTTAAAAGTGTCTATATGTACCTGAAGTCTCATCTTTATTTATCCAACTCTCACATGTAAGCTTAAATCTTGAAATCTTATAAGTAGAATTGGATGATTTAGGATTTAATTTTAAGATTGGACATGGTTTTTTCTCTTTGAGCGAAATGATTACTTACATGGTAGTCTTTGTTTGATTCGCTCATAGGTTGATCTTGATGAAAGTTTTTAGAATCTTTATTCGGTGTTGAGAATCTGGTATTAAGCGTAGTCGTCTAATGGCTTCGGCGTTCTTGACGTAAAAGATTAGGTCGCATTTCGAAGAAAGGATAATGAGGTTAGTAAAGAATGAAATATTACTCCGTTTAGTTTTAGTGATCTTGATATAGAAGAATGTATTAAAGGAAAAGCAATGACGTCAGACAGAAACCCAACTGAAATTTCACTTTTGGAGTTGATACATGATATTGTGGTCCGTTGATCTGTCTTGGAGTGGTGAAAATGTTATTAACCTTTATTGATGATTACTACATTTTGGTTCTGGCTTTATACAACATGAAAAAAAAGTCAGGTGGATGTTTTTGAGAATTATTGATGAGGTGGAAGGCAGTAGAAAAGAATGTAAAGTTGTGAGATCGGATAGAGGTGGTGAATATTATGGTAAGTTCAGCGAAAGTGGCGATATCACAGTCCTTTTCTAAAAGAAAGTAAGAAGCATTTGTCTGTAATCACAGTACAGCCTCAGCGAGAATGGTGTAGCTGAAAAACTACTTTAATGGAAATTGTTAGGAGCATGTTGAGTAATTAATTTACCACTTATCATTGTGGATTTATGCATTAAAATGCAATGTCTTAAAAGCGGGTTCTAGTAAAAGCAGTTCTATGACACCATTTGAGCTGTGGGCGGAAGGAAACTTCTAGTTTGAGACATTCGTGTATGGGATTATCCAGGAAGTAAATTATGCCAGCATGAAAAGAAATTGAACTCTGGGAGTTTATTTCATGTTATCAGGAAAAGTCCCAAGGGTATGTATTTTCTTTATCCTAACCATAAATCTGAGAATAGTGGAAAGCAGGTAATCTTGGTTCATTGAGGATGGTGAATTGGGGTATGGAATGCAGGAAGGTGAGCGTTAAAGAGCTTCGGGTTGAAGAATCTTAACTTTGAGTTACTGAAGTGGTTGTTCGCTTTTGTTGGTGTACGTGCAATGCCTGATGCGACGATATAATGAAGATCGAAATTCTAGATCAGCGAGCGATGAATCATCTGATTCGAGAAAGAATAATGTACCACAGAACTTTTAAAGGCGATTTGTAAGGGAAAGAAGATGCCTGCTATTACTGATTTACGTGGTTTACCTATTGAAAGTGAATGTGGCATAAGTCTTGATGAGAGAACACGTTACGAAAAGCCATGAAGTGATGACGAAAAGTTGTCGAAATCTTTGAAAGAAGAAATTTCTTAGGGTGTTAATAAAGTATGGGACTTAGTAAAGTTGCTGATGGTTTAAGCGGGGTGTAAATGGGTGCTTTAGGACCAGCGATTCGAGAAAAGGTAATACAAAGCTCGTATTGTTCTTAAAGTTTCACCGAGAAAGATGGTATTATTTATCTGACGACATAGGTTTGAAAGATTCTTTAAAATTGTTTTTGGCTTTAATGGCTCGTTATGATTTAGAGCTCACGAATGGATGTAAATACTTTCTTAATGGAGAGTTTGAGGAAAGAAGTTTATATGGACTTGACGAAGGTTTTGTGGCAGCGGGAAAATAAAATCTAGTGTGAGGAAGTCGATATACGGTGAAACAAGCTTCAGGACAATGGTAAAGTTTAATGATACCGTCTTGTCATCTACGGTTTTGTAGAGCATAGTTGATCGATGCATCTACATGAAAGTTAGTGGGAACTTAGTTTGTCATTCGGTATTGTATGTTGACGATATATTCTTTGAGGCTATGAATGGAGGATGTTGTTGTGACATTAAGAAGTATCTCTAAGATCTTGAAATGAAGGATATAGGTGAAGATCCTTTGTGATCGGGATAGAAATAATAAGAGATAGATCATGAGTTGTTAAGTTTGTCTTAATATTAGTATAAATGATAAATGTAGAGATATGGGATGGAAAAGTGCTTGGGGAAATTCGAGAAAGGGGAAGTTCTCGGGTACTTGCAGGCACAGAGTTCATATATAGGAGATCAAATGATAGAAATGCGTCGGATATTGATTCATCTTAGGTTCTTGATAGCGAAAATCGGCGTTTGGTTATTTGTTCTATTCATTTGGAGGTGCGATGCATGGAAGAGTGGAAGCGATGCATCATTCTTCTTTACCTATGGGCAATTTGTGGCTTTGCTTTGAGGCCTGATTCATGCGTTATGGTACAGGCTTTCTCGGAGCATTGTCGATAGTATATCAGCCGGAAATTCTGTGATAATTCGCATGTCTTACTCAAAAGAAATACTCGAAGGTCTTAAGCACATGGAGTTAAAGTACTTATGCGTAAAAGAAAGAAGTCTGAGCTGAGTAACATTTGACGTATAAGAGACGGACATGATAAGATCCGTTGACTAAAAGTTTACCACCCGGTGTGTACATTGGCCATGTAGAGCGCATGAGTATTATAGAAAAGACTCTTGCTGTATTATATGTGCTTACTGTAAAGTTGTTACTTAAGTTGAATTCATTTAAGTGTGTGTTTTTCTGCAATAAGGATTATGTTATCATTACAGTAATGTACATATTATGATTTTAAGATAACATATATATATATATATATATAGTTGAGAAAGTTGATCTCAATATTAAAGAAATAGTAAGATTGGAGTTGATGTGTGGTGCATGGAAGGAAACCTGTCGCAGTTATTGATGGGCAACCGCCATGACTCGGTCAGCTCTACTTTTATGGTATTTACAGTTTAATGAACTTGATGTAAATACATTAAAGACATTGAACTATTATGTTAACAATAATGTGAATATTTCATTAGCGACCGATGTGTATTGCTCAATGATTAAAGTTCAAGTTCATATTATAGTATAAAGTTCTAATACATAAAGACGATATCGTGATGGATCGGTCTCGATTAAAAGAGTATTAGAATTGGGTGTATTGATAATCCTATTCCCTTACCTATTATGTGTCATATTAATATTCTCTATATAATATGTATGTATATATATATTATGATGGTTTAATTATATATATATATAATATAAGGTTGCAGTTATTTAATGAAACAGTGAAATTTATAATAACCTCTCAATTAGTATAAATATGAGGAGTTATTGATCTATTGTGTAAAATCATCATTATGTAACTTCAACGTAAAAAGAAAACAGATAATAGAAAAGTGAGAGTCTTCTCCATCAGAGACTCTGATCAAAGAAAAGGGTGAAAGGAAAGACAAGATCAATCAGAACATAAACATAGGATCGATCATGTCAACGGATAAAGGTTAGTATTTGGTTTCTCCCTTTTCTGGTTTTACAGATTTTTATCAATCAATGCATTGTTGTTGTTTCAATTGATCTAGAAGATGCTTGGGATTGATTTCATAAATGGAAATCATTAAGGAATAAGTTTTTCACATCCGCCCCACATAATTTGCGAACTTTTAAATCTGATCCGCACCCACACCCGCAAAAGCCATGGTCCGCAGACCAACCCACATTTAGAAAATTATTAGGAGAATTTGTGCAAATGTAAAAATTTTGGAAAAATTATAAATTTTTATAAAATAAGGATAAATAATATAAAATATGGGAAAATGCAAAAAAATATATTTTACGGGTACCCGCATGACCCCTAGAACTCGATCTGCTAAAATCCAGCATATTTTCCAAGCCGTTCCGCGAGACCCAAAATTAATGGTCTCATTTTTATAAACCCGAATTTATTCTGCAGCGGATCAAAAAATCTACGGGACCCGCAAGTGCGGGTCAATATTGACAGATCTAATCTGACTAAGATGTGATGAAAAAAAATATCGTACTTATTAGACCGCCCACAAAATATCTTTGTGAATGGTGATAAAATGCAGACAATAAGTTTTACCTATCAGTCACAACAAAAGACTATCTAATTCGTAACAACCAACTACAAATTGGCTATTTAAGCGTAAATATTTTATCGATAAACATGCTTTATATTTATTCTTCCGGTTTGGTTATTGAGAGAGATGATTCTTCCGGTCTGGTCATAAGTTCATAACTCATTAATAAAAGCAAAAAAATTGGGTTTTTAGCAAAAGATTCAAGTGTATACTTGGATATGCAGCAGGCGGCTTTTCAAGGTGCCTACATGAGACTTCTCTGTTGCTCCAGCAACACGCTTAACCCATCTCCACACGCTGGATACGGATAAGTAGCTGTCATGCGAATTGATACAAAAGAATTGATATGTTAAAAAAAAAGGAAAAACTATTAAAGGATGCGAACAAATAATAAGTAATACTTAAAAGTATTACCACAACTAACATTGAGGTCAAAAAGTAACTAAACTTATATCAAGTTTTTGTTGTTAAAGAAATGTATTATTGGTTCATGGGAGGCCTAAACCAAAGATGCAAGTTTCATTATTAGTAAGAGAAAACGACATATTTTTTCACGAATAATAAGCATATCGTATATAGATAGAGCCAAATTATGACCCCGTGTTAATTGTCTCTTAACAAATACTTTTAAACCTATATCTCCGAATCCATAGTTTATTTTATTTTTTTAAAAATATGTTTTTAAAGAAAAATAATAAATGGTAAGTGTGCATTTGACGTCGGTTTGAAATGCGGCGTGGATAAAATAAAAAGTTTAAGTCACTATTTAATTATCGTTAAAATATAAGAAACGTGACGTTAGTTTTTAGACGTTAAACACAAGGTCAGTTTTTTTTTATCGAAGCAAAAATAGTTAACGTCGCCTCATGATAATCGGTTATCAAACTGACGCCATATTATTAGTGTCCTTTTATTAAAAGCCACGTTAACACTGGGACTTGACAAAGATTAAGATCTATCACAAGCGACGTTAACACTGGGAC
The DNA here is from genome assembly GCA_018361395.1 of Boechera stricta. Taxonomy (NCBI): domain Eukaryota; kingdom Viridiplantae; phylum Streptophyta; class Magnoliopsida; order Brassicales; family Brassicaceae; genus Boechera; species Boechera stricta. The sequence goes on along the minus strand of CM031539.1, from coordinate 17,674,841 downwards.
TGGGACGTTAACCTATATTAAAAGGGATGTTAACACTGGGACAGGACGTCAGGACCTATCTTGCCCCATAACTTTTCGATTATTACACAATTGCCCATAACTTTACGATAAATACAAATTTGCCCCACAACTTTTCGATTATTACATATTTGCCCAATAATATTACGTTAATTACAAAAGTGCCCAAAAACTTTTCGATTATGACGAAATTGCTCCAAAACTTTTCCATAATTGCAGATTTGCCCCATAACTTTCCAATAAATACGAAATTGCTCCTAAACTTTCGCTAATTACAACTTACCCCACAACTTTTCGAAAATTACAATTTTGTCCCACAACCTTTTGGCTATTATAAAATTGCCCCACAATTTTCCGCTACTTACAAAATTGACCCATGGAGCTGCAACGCGATACTTAACCAATCAGACGTCGAGAGTTTGATAAACCAAACAAGTTAAATGCCATTAAGCTGAACGGCTGATGATTTCTTATCCTGAATTAGTACTATTCATAGTGTGTCTTCAGCTCCGTCACGGTCTATAAAATCAAGAAGAGGTTACATTGGTGATTGTTCAATCACGGACTTGGAATTGTTTGCGCGTTTCGAACCCATTTTCAATCCTATCTGAAACAATGTAATTTGGCTTACAGTTGCATCTTCTCTTTGACTACAGTTTATCCTAGCAATTCACTTTGGCTATAGTTCTTCATTATCAAGATCTCTCTCTTTGACTCAAACCGATAGTTACAAAGATCTAAAGATGGATTCAAGTGCTTAGCTCAACAAGATTTTCAAAGGCTTAAAGCTCTACAGCTACTAGAATACAAACAATGGCGAGTACATTATACAACTACAATTTTACAACAACAAAATGCAGACTTGCAAAATCTGCTGCGTACATAGTGTTTCTCATATTGGTGGTGTTATTGAATGTTAAACGACGGCTTTGAGTAGAGCCTCATGTACAGCTTCTTTGGTGGGAAGGGCCGGAATTGCGCCTCTCTGTTTAACTGTTAATGCCCCGCATGCATTCGCAAACATTAGAGCCTCTTTCAGTCGTTCTTCGTCCTGAGTCAAAATACTCAGTTTATGTGTTTTTGTTGTCATGAGCATCTTAAAATGAGGATAACTTTGATAAGAACTAAGCTATGAAACTGCTAATCTTATTCTAATTGACCAAACGAGAGAGAGATGAATAATGAGAGGCTCTCTACTCTCTACCAAATGCTCAACCAAATCCATCACCTTTCGACAATCCGCCGAGACAGCCTTAAAAATCTAACCCTCACTAACTGCTCTCTAACCAAACTCACAATAGCTACAATCTGCTACATCTAGTTTAAAATGACAAATGACGTTACCTGAAGCAAGGAGAGATCATTGGCTAGCTGTGATAGTATCCCGGCAACAAATGCATCCCCAGCACCTGTTGTGTCCACTACATCCACCTTCAATCCATGCACTCTCCCGCTAAAATCCTGTAAATTAGAAAAGATTTTAAGTGGTACGTTCTCACATTGCGGTAAAGAAACCCGCCATTAAACCTTAAGTATGAAGACTAAGGATACTTAATTCTGATTCCGGTAGACTTTGGACAAGTGTGTGTATGTCAAAATCAAAAGGAAGAGAGGGACTTTTCACACCTTGGTGTAGTACCGACAGCCTTCAGGGCCTTCGGTGACAAGGAGTAATTTCAGCTTAGGATGGAACAGCTTGCGGACGACATTATCATCATAGGGATCTTCTCCTTTTGTTAGAAAGATGATCTCCTCTTCGCTTATCTATAAAGTTTTTTTTATCAAACAGAGACGACAAACTTCAGTTGAGAACGAAAGGGAAAGATAATAATTAAATGTATCCATATAAAGATAACCTTTATAATATCAGCATTGTCCCAAATGCTCAGAATTTCATCCCTAGCGTTGTCTGCAGAAGGCCACAATGGGAGCCTAAGGTTTGGGTCATAGGAAAGAATAACACCAGCCTCCTTAGCAGCCTTTGCTGCAGCAATGTGCGCAGACTTGCACGGTTCTGTGATAAGACTTATCGAACCGTAATGGAATATCTTTGCCTACCACAAGATCAAAGGAAAACGGAATGAGAAGAAGCGTAAAACTGTTAAACTTCCGTTAGACAATGAAAAATGAAACCGACATGTGGTTGCTACATGTTTTGCAGCAAATTTCATAGTTTACCTTTTTAATCAACTCAAGATCAAGCTCAGACTCTTCTAACAGCATATCGGCACTCGGGTTTCGATAGAACATGAACTCCCTTTCACCTTCACTTGTCAAAGTCACAAAAGCTAAAGCAGTTCTAGCTCCGGGATCAAAACGCATACCTTCATTGTTCACATTATTATCCTTAAGAATATTTGCAAGCATATATCCAAACTCATCTTCACCGACCTGTTGCACAACAGTTTCAAATGTTACCAATCTGTAAAAAACAAATCAAACAGGAACAAACAGTTTATACCATCACCTTCCCAATGAAAGCTGAAGAACCACCTAGACGAGCAATACCAACAGCTACATTAGCAGGTGCACCACCTGGAGCCTTTTTAAAAGCTGGTGCATCGGCCAAAGAAAGTCCGCTAGTCGTCGGTACAAAATCAATTAACATTTCCCCAAAACAAACCACATAAGGAGACTCTTGTGTTGAACCATCACTAGAAAATGCTCTTCCTTTAAATCAAAACAAAAAACAATGTATCAATCAAAACAAATCAAAATCTCTTTCTCAACAACTTTAGCTACAACCATATACAGTTTCATATAATACAAAAAAACAACAATTCTAAGTATTCCAATTTGATCATTTCTCAAAAAAATGCAATTATGTGCAGAATTGAACTTTTTGATGTAAGAATTATTAACGATGATACTATGATATATATAAACAATTAAATTACAGACACAAATATTGTAACTGTTAAGTATGTTTAGCAGATACTTAAGATTCATTTGCACCAAGTAGATTTCTGATCCATCTAAGAGCAAATCTTAGGGTTTAAAGACATGCATAGATCTAGAGCAATGGTTTAATAACAATTCTGATTTTTTTTTTTTTTTTCAGAATTTGATGAGAATCTTGGGGGAAAAAAACAAAAATGTGAAGCAGAAATCTTAAGATAATTCGAGTTTAAAACCTTTAAGATTAGATCGTGAAACAGCTCGTCCCGAAGAAGTAGAAGCAGATTTGATGGATATACGACGGTTTGAAGTAAGTGAGTGAGGAGTTGATCGGAGAGTGTGAGAGGAAAAGCAGAAGGTAGTAGTGGCTTGAAGATCCATCGCCAGAAAACGCGAACGAAAAACGCAGAGATCGAAAAATCGCGTTTTGGAAACGCTACTTTTGTTTTTTTGCTTCTGTGGGGAAGCTGAGTGATAGTGAGAGAGAAACAGAGTGAGGAAGCGGAGGAACCAGAGACAGAGTTACATAATTTAATTTTTCTTTTTTTTTTCTTTACTAAAATATTAAGAAAAACCAATTTTAATGTAAAACATTAAATTATATGATCTAAAAGTTATACAAATTTTATTGTAATGTAAGGTACTCCAACGATGGAACCTTCATTTTGAAATTACAAAAACTAGATTATAATTAAATTTAAAAATTGTGTTAAATGCAGTAATTATACATTATGTTTACATAAAATAAATAAAAATTATGTTATTTCCAACCATATAAATTTATAAAATCATAAAAATGGATAATATAATTGAAAATCAGGTTTAGATTAAATTATTCGTTATCCATTCATAATACATATATGTATAAATTTTATTATAACTAAATTTATATATTAATTGAAAGATTATAATTTATCTTTGCATAATTTATATATTATAATTTAATATAACTTCCCGAAATTACTCCATAAGATAAGCTGAATGTTGATCCAAATTATTTAGGATAGTATGCTAAAGGATTTAAATAAACGGACATATAAGTATCTATCTTATGCCTCATTAAAAACTTTGGTGAGAAAAACCCAATTGGGACAAAAACTCAACCAAGGGAAAAAGAGTATTTTTCCCATTCATTTAAATTAGTTAGTTTGGATCAACATCAAAATACTTTTGTGTGGTTGATCTTGAATCTCTATTTGGTTAATTAGACTCTCCATGGTCTGATTGAGTAGTTTGGTCTTTGATCTTGTCATTGGACATGTGGGTAGCACTATTGCATCCTCAGTTATGAGCTTGTCCATGTCCATGCACACATCATCCTCCCCCACTTGAAAAAGATTTGTCCTCAAATCTGTTTGATCTGCCACAAAAGGAATCAAATCAGAAACATTAAAACTAGGACTCACATTGTACTTACCTTGAAGATCAAGTTTTGATTGCATATTTAATCCCTAGAGTTTTGATTGCATATTTCTATGTTTTCACATCAGGAGGCTCTTCTTGCATCAGGGCATTGTTGGTGACCAATTCGTCCTTTTTAAGCTCAACGAAGAACATGTGAAGTGACGTGATCCAAATCTCATGTAGAACAGTCTTTGGACGTCCTAGATAGTCTCCTGGTCTCCAAATATGGTTTTGAGAATCATCACAGATGGGTGGTAGTCTTATGCGGTTACCCTCTGGAAACTTATCTGCATAATCCTGCAAAAGAAGAATTATCTCACTCGGCAGCACCGGTGCAAGGTTAGTCAAGCTCGTGAGAGCTTCAATATAAACAAACAATAAAAATGACTGTTCTGAAAATAAATGTTGTTTAACCTCACCAGCCTTCTCAAAGATATTTGATTGCCTGCTTATGTTTTCTTGGTGCTTTACCCGAATTTGGTATAGATAAACGTCAAAGTGATCTTGTGCTTGGTTCCGATGATGAGAAAATATTTCTCCATCATTAGTCTGCTTAGGTTGGTTTGTTCCGAGGATTGTGTGGTTTGGATGGCCGTTTCAAGCTCTCTCCATTGATAAGGTCTCGACCCTAAAATTGTACATTCTGCTCCAAGAGAAAGTGGGTTAGCCTTCATTCGCTTTTGAGAGTTTAGATAGTTACCTCGAGATTTAATTAATTGTGGAACATCTGGTGGTTTCTCCTTGATCACAATGATGTATTCAGCTCTAGGTAATTGATTCTGGACCAAAACTTCTCCATCTTGAGTGAATTCTCTTTCATTGTTGGCTGGAAAACACGCTCTGAGCTCTAAGTTTGATGGCAAGTTGTTGCACCTTGTTACTTCCTCTGTTTGTTCCATTGTCAAGCGTCTTGTTGATTTTGTTCCGAGCAGGCCATTGCATACATCTAAGTTACATGTATCTTCCTTGGCACTTAAGAGCAAAATCAAGTGTATTATACTTGAAATTTCAACATATAAAATAGGTTGTTTGACATTACGAGTGAATGTGAAATTATTCCAATACTGAATACACTCGTAAGATAAACTTACCTGAGTACTAAGTAAAATGTTTGGTAACATTGAGTTTTGGAGATGGTGACATTTGAAACACATTCAGCTGATGTTGGAGATGGTTTAGTCACCACACGTTTTTCATTGGCAGTTTGCTCACACTCGTTATCTTGGAAAGCTTGTGAAGTGGTTGACACCAAATGTTGATGCTTTTCATTTATGCTTCCTTCATCTCTGACTTTCTCATGCTCCATAGTATTACATTGCTTTGGTTCACAGACTGGTTGAAGTGATGGTTTTAGGCTTTGTTTGTGAACTACGACTAGTTCAGTGGTCTTCTTTGGTTGAAATTTTTTTTTACCCTCCAATTTCTCTTTTAGAACGTGATTGGGAACTTGCTTTGGCTGAGTGCTGTAAGCTTCTTTTGGTACTGAATTCTTTCGTGCATACTTATTCCTCAGTAGTTATTTAAGATCTTCCCACAAGGTGATAGTTGATTCCTTGGAATAACAGCGATCATCAATTTCTTACAATAACCATTCGTAAGCGTCTCCAGTGAGTTGGCTAGCTGCAAAAGATAATCTCTTTTTTTCATGATTTTGTGGTAGTATAACCAATCATCCATGTTTCTTTTCCACTCAAAGTAGTTGCATTTTCCTGAAAATTTATAGAGTTGAGATGCATTAGCAGAATGATAATCAGAATAAAACATAAACTTGGAAGTGTGAGATGTTTTATGTGGGCTGCTCCAAGTTGATCTCAATGTTTTGTCTGACAGCTAAGGATTGAGCTCTTGTTCCTTCCTTTGTCGTGCTCTGTTCTTCTTTTGCTGAAGTTTTTGACGAAGTGCATCTAGCTGGTTGTCCATAATCTGCTCCATTTTTGTTGTCATAGCTTCGATTAGGAGTTTGTTGTTTTGATTCTGGCTAGTCTCTTCATCTTCTAATTCAGCCATGTCTTCCTGAGAATCAAACACATAAAAGAACACCAGTAAAATGTCCTTGAAACAACACTTAAGAATAGATCTAACAAGAATTTTCTCTACACAAACACAAAGATTTGACTAACAGACAGCGGTGCAATCAAAATTCGATTTAAATTTCAATTCAACTCCAAAAATCCTGATTCTAATTTTAAAATTAAGTTAACTCATCCTAGCACTAGAATCAATTAACAAAACATCAAAACAAGTCATAGGCAATTTTAGAAAATTCGAGCAATACAGAAGACGAACAGTCAATTTTCACAAAATAGTTCTAAATCGTTTTTCCTGCATATCCAGAATTCAAACAACAATATCTCAAGTGAAACAACTTAGAATAAGATGATTCAAAAGCCAAATCAATAGATTAGACAATGAAAAACACGATCTGGGTGGTTTCAATTAGTTTCGCCGAACGAAATTAAAACGAGAGCACTTAACTTCTAAACGCTGTTCTGATACCACTTGATACGTCCTTGATCTCGTTTAGAAGTATGGTGAAGATGGATGAACGATTGATGGGGATGGAAGGTGGATCGATTTGTGCCACAAAGGGATGCGAAATTTTCCTTTGATAAACCGGTTGATCTGTTTGGATATGACACACCAAATAGATCGAAATTGCTGGATAAACGCACCAACAAGACTCAAAATTTAGAAAGTGATTTTTGATTAAAAACTTGAGTATCTTACATCCAGTGGCGGATCCATAAATTTTTTAAAAGGGGTTCAGATCACTACTAAATATAAAATTATTAAAATGTAATAAAACTTTAAAATGTTTTACAAAACCATCCTACGATCTTTCATGTCCTGAAAGCTTTTCACCACAATCTCATTTGTAATAGTTTTAAATACATCTTTTTCAACGAAACAAACTAAACAATCATTCAAAAATTGATCTCCAATCCGATTACAACGATCTGTTTTCACGATCTTCATTGCTGAAAAACATCTCTCAAAGGTTGTAGTAGCAACTGACAAAATCAAAACCAACTTCAAAAGCCGATAAACCAAAGGATGTGATATATGTTTTCGTGTTTCTACCAGCATACGAGTAAGTTTTCCAAGACTCTTTAGATGAGTAAATCTTTCATCCATTCGAATATTATCAATGTAGATATGCAATTGTTGCTCAAGAGATATATATTCTCCATGACTAAAGTCATATGGATAGAACTTAGATAACTTCATCAACTTCGATTGGTCAAACTGAGAAAATGAATCAATAGGAGATAAAGAAGCAGCACAAATAAGTAGTTCAGTGTTCACCTCATCGAAACTATCATCAAACTCCTGAAGCTGCAAATCCAATACGGCATATAAGCAATTGACCTTATATTGATGCATATTTGTAAGTCCTGATTTTTTTCTTGGCTTCCTTGAGTCAAAAAAATATTCTTCCATGTCAACCTTGTCAATATCATGTTTCTCACAAAAAGAATAGACTTTTAATATGAGAGAATCTCATCCATCATCCCTAAACTTTTGTAATTGTCTCTTAGTTGATTTCACCAATGACATAACATTCAAAATATATTGATATCTTCTTTGCAAAGCCATGGATAAGTTGTCTGTAACTCCTAAAAGATGTATCATCACTTGCAAGTAAAATACAAAATCAAAGCTGTGAATGTACCTGAGGAGATCATGTGATTGACGTCTTTTCGAGTCATCCACGTCTTCGGCTTTTATATACTCAAGTACAATAACACTGGAAGAAGATAATTCAACCAAACACAAGAGAGTTTTGTAATGAGAACCCCAACAAATATTTCCTGATCTTTGAAGACTAACTTCTTGATTTAATCATGTCCTAGTGCTGATATCACCATCATTAATTCCTTTCTCAATCATTTTCCTATGACTCTCGATAATCATATCTTTTCTCTTGCATGATCCTCCCACCACATTTAACAATAGAGAAATCATATCAAAAAAATCTCCAACATCAAAATTTTTTTTGCCACTGCCACAATAACTAGTTGAAGTTGATGAGCAAAACAGTGGACATCATATGCTGATGCATTTTCTTTAAAAATTAGTGATCTTAATCCATTAAACTCACCTTTCATATTGCTTGCTCCATCGTAACCTTGACCTCTTATTTTTTTGATGCTCAGTCCACATTTAGCTAACAATGAATCAATGACTTGTTTCAAAGTTGCTGAAGACGTCTCACTTACATGAGTAATACTTATGAATCTCTCTTTGACTATCCCATTTTTATCAACAAACCGAAACACTACAGCCATTTGTTCCTTGTCAGAAACATCAGCAGATTCATCCACCAACAAACCAAAAACATCGTGATCAATTTCTTCAATGATAGACTTGATTACCTCTTCTGCAAAACAATGCACAATATCTTTCTGAATTATTGGAGATATCATCTGATTATTTTCCGGATCATTTTCTAAAACAATTTTGCTCACAACCTCGTTTTGTTCAGCAGTGTATTTGAGGAGTTCCAAAAAGTTTTCCCTTTGATGCAATAAGTATCTTGAAGCATCAATTGAAGTGTTCAACCGAATTCGATACTCATTCTTCATTATATCATCTTGTTTATGGAAAACATGCTTGATCGACTGGTCTTGTTTCATTAGGTTTTCACACTTCATGACCACATGGTTAAGAAAACTATCAACTTTTCCTACATGGTCTCGTACTTTGCTGAATTTATGCCAACTAGTGAAACTTTGGGTGCTCCAGATATCATTTTTTTTGCCTTGCCAGCATCATCTCTGAATAAATAACAACAAAGGCAATATCCTGCATCCTTCTTCACACTATACTCTAGCCAATTATTGTACATATCAAACCAAGCAGGATTAAACCGCCTCCATACGCCTCCTATCAGAGTTTGTTTAAAAGTATGACCACGAGGTTAACAAAGACCTTTCATCAAATATTTGCGAATTACCTCATTTCTTTGATTTGGATGATATTCTGATATTATTTTTCGATCAGCTGGATCCCATGGTAGATCATCTAAATCAAAGTTTGATGAAGATGGAGTTTTTCTTTTCAAAACTTTCTCCATAACTGTTTCTGAAAAATAAACAAAAAATTAATAAAATATTTAAAATCCATAATATGGTTGTAACAAATTCTAAAACAAAGTTTCAAAATACCAATTTAGAATAATAATATTTAAAATAAATTAAAAACATGTTATATTGTAAATAATTGAAAAATTGAGGTAAAAGAATTACTCACCAAGAAGGAGAAAAAGAAAAAGAAGAAAAAAAGGGAGAAGGTGAATGGTGAAAAAGAGAATTTGTTTTCCTTATTTTTTCCTAATCGACAAGAAAGAGAGATGGAGAAGAAGAATAATTTTTTTCCTTTTTTTCTAATTCTACAGAGAGAGAGAGATGGAGTAGGAAAAGAATTTTTTTTTTCCTTTTTTTCTAATTCTACGAGAAAGATATGGAGAAAGAGGATAGTTTCTATTTTTAGGTCTAATAACTTCCATTTTTTTATAGGTATAATAATTTTTTGTTATTAAATATGCATTTAATGGGCTGGAATTTTTTCCAAAAAAAAAAAATAGGGGTTCATGGGCTAGATTTTTTTCTAAAAAGATAGGGGTTCAAACCCAATAAATAATACTATAAAAATTTAATACAAAAAAATATTATACTAAAATTAAAAAAAAAAAAGGGTTCAATTGGTGCACATGGATCCGCCTCTGCTTACATTTGAATTTCGTCCCCCATATAAAGAGAAGGAAGGAGAAGAGATAAAGAGCAAAAATATTAAACATGACTTAGGAAAAATATAACAGAAATAAATGTTGTCCATGCATGAAGTCTTGCGTTTGAATTTTGAATATTCTTGACTTGTTTTCCCTCTTCTTTGGCACGAAATTACTCCATAAGATAAGCTGAATGTCAATCCAAATTAGTTAAGATAGTATGCTAAAGGATTTAAATAAACGGACATACAAATATCTATTTTATGCCTCTTTAAAAATCTTGGTGAGAAAAACACAATTGGGACAAAAACTCAACCAAGGGAAAAAGAGTACTAAGATAGACATTTTCCCATTTATTTAAATCAATTAGCTTGGATTAACATCAGAATACCTTTGTGTGGATGATCTTGAATCTTTATTTGATTAATTAGACTCTCCATGGTTTGATTGAGTAGTTTGGTCTTTGATCTTGTCACAGGATCCGTGGGTAGCACCATTGCATCCTCAGCTACAAGTTTGACCATGTCCATACACGCATCACAACCTCTCTTCGAATTTCGTCTTAGTCTCGATGGGCACCATACTCCATTTATGTTTCACGGAGCTGGAGATAATTTCGGGAAGTTGCGTCGCTCACTGGACTTGGAGAAAGATATATGGTATATATGACTAATACATTAGTCGTAAACTGTAGTGTATGTGTGCAAAAAACCCAGTAATGGGAGGAAACCTAACATTGATGGTTCAATGATTTAGATGTGTGCATTTGTCTAAATGCGTTAATATAGTGCTTAATTTTATAATTGATTGGTCGAGAGAAATGAAAATATAGATGAAGCGATTAAATTCTCATTATTCCAGAGACTACGTTGGAAAAATATATATATAATAGATTAAGAAACCCATACACTGTTCTTTTTTTCTTTTTTTGAATTTTAGTCATGCGATATTAAACTTAGTTTTATTCTAAATCCGAAGATAAATATTTTTCAAGAACGTTTTAACAAAAATAATGGTTCGAATAAAACTAAAAATAATTGTGGGGTTTCTTGTATTTATTATTCAAAATTGAGAAACCATTACTTTTAAATGTGTAAATTATATTGTACTAAATAATTTAGCTTTACGTATATCCAAGGGCCGTTGGGCTTCCTCTCAAGTCCCACATTCACTGGTACATGATTATTAACTAAAACCCAATTAACAAATTACTTTTATTTTTCGGAAAAATGTATCTCTATTTCCTAATCTTTATTTCTCATTGTCGTATAAATAATTTTTTTTTGTCGGTTGCTAAGATATTTTCACAGCTTCCGAGAGTACAGAAAAAATCATTTCGTCTCTGAAGCGAAAAACCAAAGAAACGGGAAGAAGTTGAATAAGCTATGGCGGATCAGCTAACAGATGAACAGATCTCTGAGTTTAAGGAAGCTTTTAGCCTCTTCGACAAAGATGGAGATGGTTAGTCTCAATCTCATCTTCTTCTTTTAATCCCTCTGATCGTAGTTTACACCATTTCGGATCTAGCTTTTTCCGATTTCGTCTACGATCGGCCTCAGATTTGGATAATTGTTTGACTCTGATTCTATGATACGCTTTAGATTTGGTGATATTATGCTGTTTCTAGTCTCTGGTTTTGCTGTGTTCGATCTCTGATTTGTTGTTGTTTTTTTTCGGCTTTAATTGTTCAAGGTTTTGTTGCGCCGTTGTTGATTGAATCGATTGATTGTTTCCTTTGATTTTGTGTTGTTCTATCTCTTAGCATAGATTTTGGGGGTTTTGATGTTTCTTTGAAGCTGTGTTATATTGATTGAGGATCCTTGACCTTGTAAATATCTGAGTTCTCTTTGAGCTCTTAATCAAAGAATAGTGAAACCTAGGTCAAAGACTGCGATTTAACAATTGCTTGTAACCAAATTTGGGTTTTCTTTGGTGTATTTTGCATCTTTATTCGTTAATTGTTGCATAATGTTATATACCAAAATGAAAAAAGTTTTTGAATCAAGGCTCTAGCATTTGCGTGCACAAATCAGGTTTTCTGTTTCTTTAGATTGACTCTTTTTTTTCTGAATCACGTCTGAAATTGTCATTCTTTTTGCAGTTTGAGGAGGTATGTTGCCACAGGGTTAAGTTCTCAGATAATGTTTAGTTTCTGCACCTATTATGGTTTTTCCATAATGTAAGATTCTCAGATTCTAGTGATTTTTCTGGCATCATTTTGATGGTTCATGTATTTGGTTGTTTGTTGGCTTTTCTTTGGCTCCAAAACGTTTATCACAAGACCTTGTTTCATTCATGTATCTATGTTTATCAATCTGATTCTGTCATGAAATCTACTTGCAAGGAGGTATGTTGCCACATGTTTAAGTTCTCTGATAATGTTCAGTTTCGTAAGAGAAACAAACAAGCATGTGTGTGTTCAGCCCCTATCATGAGTTTTCTGTAATGAAAGATTCTCAGATTCGAGTGCTTTTTGTGGTATCCATTGATGGTCATGTATTTGTTTGTTTGTTGGCTTTTGTAACTCAAACTTTTTTGTTTGAGACACATTTATCACAAGACCTGGTTTCATTCATGTTCTCTAATGTTATTATTTACTGATTGAAAAGGTTGTATCACCACGAAGGAGCTGGGAACAGTGATGCGGTCACTAGGGCAGAACCCAACAGAAGCTGAGCTGCAAGACATGATCAACGAGGTGGATGCGGATGGAAACGGCACCATTGACTTCCCTGAGTTCCTTAACCTAATGGCTAAGAAGATGAAAGACACAGACTCAGAGGAAGAGCTCAAAGAAGCCTTCAGGGTGTTCGACAAAGACCAGAACGGGTTCATATCCGCTGCAGAGCTGCGCCATGTCATGACGAATCTAGGGGAGAAGCTGACTGATGAAGAGGTCGAGGAGATGATCCGTGAAGCAGATGTTGATGGAGATGGTCAGATAAACTACGAGGAGTTTGTCAAGATTATGATGGCTAAGTGATGATAAGAAGAAAATGAAGAATAAAAGTGGTGATGTGATGACCTTTAGGCTTTTACTATCTACAAAAAAGATTCAGACCTCTAGTGTTTTTGGGTTTGATTGAGCCTCATAGTTCTCAAGATTTTAACAGACTGAATTTGTGACTATCTTTTTTTATTTTGTGGGTCTTTTCTTGTTGGCATCATGGCATGTTTTGATTTTGGTAACTAGAGTGGTCGCAAAAAGCTTTTATTCTGAGGTAACAATTGCAGTGACCGAGGCAGTGGTAATAGCAGAACCAAATGATGTAACAGCAAGGTCATCTGGTGGACTCACACAGAAGCAACAATATAGGGAACAACCCGGCCAGAATATGTATTCATTGAAGAGTGTGAGGTTCATCCGATTGAGTTATTGATTTAGTGACAGGGCCAACAACAACATAGATAACAACAGTAACAACAACATGATCAACTGGATTCGACAGAGTTAACCGAAACTGCAGCCACAGCGGGAACAACCACATATTCAAATGGGCAGAGTCTGTGAGGTAACTTCAGTTTTAGGTGATGGAGTAAGTGAGACATTGGCTGAGTATGACTGATTTTGTTTTTTGGTTGTTGTCTGACTGATATCATTAAGCGGGTGAGAAAAGATCCATCAAAATTCAATATAACCACATGGGGTGTGATAAACCCATTAAAGGCTAGACTAAATTAAACTCCCATATAAAGAGTATGAAATACGAAATAGGGTAAGAACTAGAGGTTTTAACAACCCTTACAAATGTGGTCACAACCAACTGGCGTATCACGTATGGTGTGCTCCAGAGCCAATGTAAGAGGGTCTGAGAAGATGATATAACTTATCGTATTAACGTTTCCTTTCTTTATAATAAAGGGAAGTTGACAAATAGAAATCGTAATACAAAAAATTATATATAGGAGATAAGTAGACAATATCATATATTATGGAGTATAGATTTCATACAAAGGTTTTATATGAATTTTAACTGCGTCATCGAAACCTTACTTGCAAGTCCGGAATTGTACTAGTCAATCTTTTTCATTTAGAATAAGTGCACTAAATGACCATGAACGTTATTTATTAAACTAGATAATGACAGTGACTCTTTATTTTTTGGAAAAAAAAAACACAAAAACTTGTGTTATTTTTCTAAATAGCATGTCATTTTGGTACAAGTTAACAATTTTTTTAACGAAAGAACTTGATATTTAGAGATAGCATCCTAATTAAATGTCTTTTATATAAAGTAAAAAAAAAACATCTTACTCAATTTACCTGATTAAGAGTGTACATTTTTTTAGAGAACCAGTCAAAAAATTTATACAACATCAAAATTCAACCAATAAGATTGTAGGTGTAACTTGCAGCATATTTGGGTTGACTTTAATGCTGTTAAAAAAAAAATTGGTTTTGAAGAGAGCTTCTACAAAACTTCCAATCATACTTATTATTTTAAAAATTTTATAACTCAAATTCCACAGCCAGAGCTAAAAAACTTGCAACCTAAATTTTATAGAAAAAAAATTTAGAGGTACAATCTTAAGTCTTAACTAATAGGATCCTAATTCTCACAATATGGGTTACCTACCTATATAATTATTTTATATAACAGAATAAATGCGGTAATAATTTGTCATCCAACCGTCACTTAGAAAAATAGTAGAAAGGGACATGCTATTTAAGTATTTATGCATCCACACGTCAAGAGATATTAGTCACACTTGCTTCAACATAAATTATTTAAGGCGTGTCATGTTATTACTAGTCAAGCATCACATTGCCTTATTATTATTATTTTTTGTTAAAAGTTAATTATTATTATTATCTTTAATTTTCTACTTAATAACATTGTTTAATCTAGTAGGAGGGAACGAAACCTCAATTGAGTATTGTTTAAATATTTTCCCAAACACTATTTGGATATAAAATATTAAATTAAACATTTTCCAAGTAAAATCTATCAATAATAACTACAACTTAAATGAAAAAGTTAACAAAAAGCAATATAGATCATCATCTCTTAATCATTAAACAATCATAATTTAACTTAAATTATGATCCCATAAAAAGATTAGTAGATTACTCACAATCATGATATAAGAGATAACAATAAACATAAAGAGATTTAATTGTCAAGTAGATGTAGAAATCTTCATCCAAATGTGAAACAATGTCTCGATTTGTAAAATGAAATTAAAAAAAAACTAAGAAAATCAAAGTTTTTTTGTAGAAATAAAAGCATGGTTTTAAAACACTCTTAAAAATTGTTTAGATGTAGTAAATGACTTTGTCGGACCAATCCAGTTGAAACGAGCTATCCACTTAAATATAAAGGGAAAAAAACGAGAGCTACAGTTTAGTTCTATCTTCCCACGGGTAATGGTCGTGAAGTAACATGGTTTAGCTGGCATACTACATGTTTATACCACGGGATGGACAAACGCACAAAAGAAAGGTTGGTTGTATCACGGGTGGTAATCGTGGGGATGATCCATGTGTTATACTGGAAACGAGAAGGGAAAGCCATAGACCACGCGACTGTTCCTAAATGTAAAGAAAAAGAGAGGGGATTGAAGAAGGTGGCTACAATGAAACCATGTTAAGAGATTATTGTTGCATGCTTAGATGATTTGGTTAACTTAAAAAGAGAGGAATCTTCTCATTTTCCTTTGAACATCATCTTGTCAAGTCGAACTGGGTTTAAGGAAGAGATCTGACCCAATGAGATAATGTTCATGAGGGAATGGAGAAGGTTCCTCTCTCCTTTGATATGTAATCTTTTTCTTTTTGATGATTTGGAGCTTGGACTAAGATCAAGATCCACATCCTTCTCTATTATGCAAACATTTGTCACTTTGTCAGCTTTACCAATTTGGTTCCGCTGTCGAAGCATTCACGTGTTTGTAATTAATTTATAGTAATATATTAAAAATAAATAATTTTAAAACAAATTTTAAAGTCGATTATATTTACATCTATAAAATCTTTGTAAATTTTATTGTTTGCCTAAACTATTCGAGGATCTCTAAAATAAATGACACAAATACAATATAGTTGCCTTATTTTTTCCTTTTTCTGTAATAACCTCACGATTTTGTATCCATATCATTTCTTTTTAATTACATAGATTCGTTTCCTTTTTTTGGCTTTAGTTTTCTTTATATTTTTTATTGGTTTGTCTCAACGCTTTTGCTTTTCTGTTCCTTTAAAATTTATGTATTAAAAAAGTATATTTTCTACCCATTAACAAGATTTTCTCATTTTATATGATTTGGTAATAGGATATAAAAAAATATATAGTTTGCACAATTTTTTTATTGACTTATCAAAGTGTAAATTAATTAAGTTATAGTTTTATTATTTAAATTGATTGTCTAAATCCGATCAAATATATCAAAAGATTCAAAAGATAATATAAGCTATGAAATTAAATTAGTTTCCACAATCGTAAACATTAATGCCACGTAAATTTAATAATTTAATAATTACACACAACTAATTCACAAGTAGAGTATTAAAATCTGAATAAAAAAAACTTGCAACACTCCTACTCACGCAATCTTTCACGCGTTTTTAAAACCGCGTTAAAACGTCACCTCACCATCAAACCCTATTTATACCAAACCAACACCTTCACTTCTCACAATTTCTCTATATTTTTCTCAAAATCTTTCTACCTTCACTCTTAAACAATGTCAAAGAACGGTTCAAGAAACTGCTTAGGTTCAGTGGAAGACATCAAAAAGGTTTTCCAACGGTTCGACAAAAACAACGATGGGAAAATCTCTATCGATGAGCTTAAAGACGTGATCGGAGCTCTCTCTCCCAATGCTTCGCAAGAAGAAACCAAATCTATGATGAAAGAGTTCGATCTTGACGGTAATGGATTCATAGATTTGGATGAGTTCGTTGCGCTCTTCCAATTAAAACAAGACGGTGAAGATAACAATAGTGCGATCAGAGATTTGAAAGAAGCTTTCGATTTGTATGATTTGGATCGTAACGGACGGATCTCGGCTAATGAGTTACACTCGGTTATGAAGAATCTTGGTGAGAAGTGTTCGATTCAAGATTGTAAGAGGATGATTAGTAAAGTTGATTCTGATGGTGATGGTTGTGTTGATTTTGATGAGTTTAAGGAGATGATGACTAATGGTGGAGCTTGAAGTTGATTTAGAATTTGGGTAGGTTTTATCTTTCTTTCTTTCTTTCTTTTTTCTTTTTTTGTAAATATGGAATTTTATGATTTCGTTAAACTAATAAATTTTTAGGAATTAGGTTAATTTTATTTTTAGGTTTTATTTATTAAATTTAGAAGAATCTCTATGTTGCTTCTTTAATGGCTCTGACCTAATGTTTAGGGAAGTGTTGATGACCTAATTAATCGATTGTTTTTCTTTTATTAAAAGAATATAATATAAGCTTTTAATTGACAATTATTAATGTGGTTGGTTTATAAAGATGGGTTGATTCATGTGCATCTTGTGTCGATGGGTTAAGATACTTCATGGTAATGATCCCATGTGATCTTAACCGTATCTCCTCATTTCTCGCTGGTGCATTAATAAGAGATTATTACGATACGATTATTATGTTTATATGTAAGACTATTATCTACTTATATTTTATTTGGTATGCTGATTGGAAGAAATACCTTACTTGATTATATCTAAGATAATTTGATAAAAGATAATGTACTTACTGTTGAAGTTATAGATGTAAATATCGCATAACTCTTTATGTTGAAGACAACTCTGTATTTGGGACCCTAAAAGCTATGTAAGGTAGCCATATTCACCTAATACAAAAGAACCCACGTATAAACACAGCTAAAAAGGTGTTAATATCCATGCCAACTAACCCAATCTATAATTAAGACTCGGGTAAAATAAATCATCCTTATCTTTAGAGACCTAGGTCTTGTAAGGAAGCTATGCACTCTCAGTTTAGACTTGTTCTATTTGACCCTAAGGGTAAGGATGATGGACCTTACCCTATTTTGTATTTACTAGTCCGGCTTGGTTTGAATAATAGTCCATAAATAAATGATTAGATAAAACAGAAAAAGGACAATTGATGGACCTGGCCTATTTACAAGCTCACCATAGGCCCATTTTTTGTAATACGAATTCCATGCACGGTCCTGTTCTTCAATGTATTTTGGCATTGTTTGCGACAAAATCTGATAGAGTGAAAGACAGACTGTTGAAAATTAAAAATAAAAAGAGTGAGACTGAGAAAGAGATATTTTGTATCCACTAGAATGGATTGTGAGTGGAGATGGTAATAATATTATAACTAGAGCTCCGATCGGTAACCATAAAAAAAACAGTAGAAACAAAAAAGAAAAGAAAATAACCAAAATGAGGAATGAAGAGAAATATGTTGTACACGAAGAATAGAACAAATTTTCATAGTAAATGGTAACCAAATAGTTGAATAGATATTTTTTATAATATCTATTTGTTAATAATTTTTAAAATATCGACTAAAAATACTAATTTTAAAATAAAATCATTTAATGAATTTAGTAAATAAAAATTAAGTAACTACTACAAATACTTGAAAGTTATATGATAATTATAAAAATAAGCAACTATTATTTATAAATACATTCGATAAAACTTAATTTTTTAAAACAATTAATAAGATAAAATTATGAGATAGACGATCATATCATATTTGACTTTGAAGGTATGTTTATCAATTGTCATGTACCTCGTTTTTTAGTAAATGTTTTTTTTGTCATTTTTGTTTTCCTATTTGTTTTTCATCAAATTTGGAGAGGAACAATTTTCTTCATAGATTCCTAAAAAAAATAGGAATGAATAGGAATAGTAGGGTCCACATATCAAAATTTGAAAAACATATTACTTCTAAATGATAAAAAAAAAATGAGGAACATCTTGTTCCTTTCTATTCCTTTTTTAAAAGGTGGTCATCAATTGCACCCTAGATGTTTCACGCGGAATAAGATGTTTATAATATTTTTTTAAAAAATTAATAAATTAATTAAACATTTTTAAATATTTTAATAGTATATTATTGTATAAATAATTGAAATTTAAAATTAAAGTTTTTACATATTTATTTTACTAATTAATTATTTAGTTAAAACAATATCTTTTTAAATAAAATTTTAAAAACCAAATTTAGGAAACAATAAAATCAGCTATAATTTTATGGAATATTTACTTACTCGATTTAATCAAATTTAGGAAACAATAAAATCAGCTATAATTTTTTGGAGTATTTACTTATTCGATTTTTCATAAATAAATACAGATAATTTAGGTAAGATTATAATCTTTTAAATAAACACAGTTTATATATGATTGATCTAATGACATATTATGTAATTAGTCTAGTAATTAATGTCTTATAAAATATATTTCCTGAGAATTACTCTGGCGACGACACGTAAGCATGACATTGATGTAATATTCTACGTAAATATAAGGTTATTTTGTTAAAATGATTCTTAATTAATATATAGGGAATATCTTAGACAGTTCTTTAATTGTTTTTGTCTTGACATCGTCGACCTTTTCAGTCTTAGCTAGGTTTTCTCTTCTATGTGTTACTCTCCATGCTTGTATCCCTAATAACGTACGAGATAAATTAAATGAATAAAAGTTATAACTTCCGTGAAGTATGTGAATAGTAAATTTTGAGAAGTTATTTGCAAAATAACAAGACTAATTAATAATAAAAAATAGGAGTACGTACTGTCGCAGCAAATTGTAGAGATTTAGATTGAAAATGAGCAAATACTTTAGGCAAAACATTTTTTTGTTTCAATCTATATATATATCTTACGTAAAAATTAATAAGAGATAAGTTTATTCTATAATAGCTAATTAACATACCTTGCTAACTATAGGATACATACAAAATTATCAATTATATATATATATATATATATATATTCTAATCAACATATATCTAGTACACACTAAATAAACAATTATGTTCTTTGAGATTACCTTTAGGATACTGGATTTCGTCGAACCGTGGGACTAATACCAATAGCGACCATACCCTTTGATAAGGAATTTCCACAAAACGCACCACATGTAAAGTATCTGGGTCGAAATCTAAATTTAAATGACAAATCATGAGTATTTACACACACGATGAAATCGAACTTGAGAATGTAACAAATTTATTTCCATGCTCTAGAGTTGAAATCACCGTGTCACAACACACTGGTTAAATACATACTAGCTCAGGGGCGGATCTAGAATTCTGTTTTGATGGGTCAGATATTTTTTTACTTAAAATAGTGGAAGCATAAGTGCAAAAGTTTTGAATAAAAACTATAATTTTTTAAAAAATACATGGAAAAATAACCAAATTTTTTTTGATGGGGGCCACTGCCCTTTTGTTGTTGTACATGGCTTTGCCATTGTACTAGCAATTATGGGAGCAAATTAATAAAAAAAAATTATTTTCCATAAGCACTATCTCATAATATACTCATATGTCAAAATTGAATTTTGTTTGAACGAGGAATCCCTTAATATTATTTGGAAAGTACAAATAAGAAAATAATCTTAATATATGTTAATATTTACTTTGTTATGTCATTGGTATTAAGACCATTTGCTAATTTCTTATTAAAGTTATAATTATAAATTTAATTAGCACCTTAAAACAGAATTAAATCGTGATCTTTCAGGATATCAATCTTTCGACTAAAAAATATTCAAAGATTCGTAATATATTTTGGAGAATACATTTATAGAAATAATATTTAATATGTTGAATGACAAATAATAACATAACTCAAAATTATTATTTAAATATTAAAATTATTGCAATACTATAATCAAAACTTTTGAATAAAACTTAAATCAAAAAAATTCAATCCACGCTATAGCGCTGTATAGATTCTAGTAGAAATTTAAAGTGGATTTCATGGAATACACAAAATAGAAAAATATCCAAAGTCCAAGAAACTATGAATTGAATCCTCTAGTATATAAGGAAAGAAATGTAATTCTCGACTCAAAAACTTGAGTCTACATTATGGTGTAAAAAAGAGATGAGGGGCGTGATTGATAGCTTTGAAATTTTTTTACAACCATATTTGGATCTAAAATTCTAAATTCAAAACAATCACACTTTATATATATTTTTAAAAGGTAAAGTCATTTTTATTTTTGTTTCCTTATTTTTGCTGATTTTGGCCGTAGAAAGTTTAAAACCTAAAGCCATAAATTTTGGTTTTTGTAAAATTATGGAAAGTTGGTTTTGCAAACTATTTATTATAGAAAACTAGTTCTACAACCTAAATTCTAAAGCTATAGCAAAAAAATCCTCACATCAAATTGTACAGCAAAAATTCTAAATATACAGGCACAACCAGTCAGACTCGAGCTTACCTTTTAAAACCACATACATACGCGCATGCGGAACTGAATGGGTGAGGTTGAACTTGGGTAAATAGGTATTCGACCTAATTTGCTATCTTTTTTTGCCAAAATTCGATTTTATATTTCTTTTTGTGTTTGATTTAGTCAAAGAAAATCAATTCTCCTTCCAAAACTCATGCAATCAATGAAGAATATCTCCATAACTCTATGATTCTCGCGATAAATGCTTTTACAATTGTGCCGTTTTGCATTTTGAATAGAGAGCTTAAACATAAATTCTTTACCTTATGATTCATTAGATCAAACATCAAAAAAATAATTCTCTTCACTTGCCTCTACGTCGAAAGGTCCACATAGGTACACAGTTTGTCTGTTTTTATTCCTGAGTTTTGCGAGTTAGAAGAAACATTGCAGTTGTATCCTCTGTTTCTGATCCCCATCAGAACCTTCATATTGCACGATGATTTTAGAACTAAAGAAAGAGCCTTGTGTCTCGACTCTACAAGTCCACTTTCTTTCCTGTTTCAGTATCAATATTATTCTTGTAATCATTTGGTTATAATTTTATAATTTTCTTTGCAATTATTTAGTTATAGTATGAGATCTCTTCCTAGAGCTACAATTTGTAAATATATTGTTACATAAGAGTTTAAAATCATAAATAATACATACAAAATTCACATCAAACTAAAAAAAATATATCTCTTAGATTTTGTCCACCAAGATCCAATTCTTCTTCTGCATAAAACTAAATGTATATGCTAATATTTCTACTTAAGACTTTGAAATCACATAAGATATCACTAATAGTTGCTGTTATATTTTTTCACCAAAAAATTATAATTTTTCTATCAAAATCCATATTTTCAATTATCTTATAATAACCGCGCACAAAACATTTCAAATATGTAAAAGAAAATATTTACTATTCCTGAAACAGTTGATGATAAGGAAAACAGTAAGGTGTCATGGTCATCGTCCACGAACAAATTTTCAAATGAGACAGTTAATCTCATAAAAGCGGTAAGATGTGAAAGTCATTTTCATATAAAGTCCCCAGTTTTTGTCCTTGCTCATTTCTTCCAATATTTCCACTTTGGATTCATCCTACGAAGCTAATCATACACAATAATTGTTTATTCTTTCAAAATCATAGAAATCATACACGATATTACAATACTTGTTTTTATTCAAAAGAAAGATATTACAATACTTGTTTATTCTTTCAAAATGTTAGAAATTTATTGGCCTTTTACATATGCTATTTTTTTAAAATCTGGAGAAATGAAAACAACACTTTTTACGGTAGCAATGTTTTCTTGAGCCAAAATTATAAAAAAATAACGAAGTAAGCATCTGACTCTTGTTTGAGTTGGAAGTTTCGCGTTGTAGAATTTGCTTGAAAAATTCTAAATCATAAGATTTGATAAATAGTATAATAGATAAACTATGCAATAGAAAAAACACTGGAATGAAAAAAACTTTTAAGTTTGAATAAATTTTAAAACTGAACAACGAAACTATGAATAACAAAACTTCAAAAAACTACTATTTAGTTAACGATTGAAGTTTTTTTCCAAACTAGTTATAATTTAAAAAATATGCCGGATGAACAAAAAAATCACATGTTATTTTTAATATTTTATATTTTATGCAAATTATTATGAATGTATGTATTCGACGAAATTACTTTACCTTTTCAAAATGTGAAAATGTCAAAACCCGCATACCATTCGTGCTCATATTCACAAGTAGTTATGGTTCTGTTTTGAAAAAAATGATCAAATGAAGGTAAAATTTTCATTCTAACAATTATGGAAAAATTAAAATTTATATGTATATGCACGGGTAGGGTTTACCAACAGAAAAAAATAAAATAAAAATTGACTGGTAGGTTAGCTATAGCTCTTAAAGTTGAATGGTAGATTAGTGTGGATGGAACCTTGTTCTCTTATCTTCGACTAAAACGTGCCAATGGTTCATTAGGTACGTATTTGATCAACTAAACTTACTTAATTGCCAATGTTTGGTCCATTAACGTATGGCTCTGCTATTTCTGGTTTTAAGAAAGAAGAAATCGTTGATATGATTACGGAACAAAGAAGATTAAACTTTTTCCTAATATATCATCAACTTTTATCAAAGATAAAATCGTTTATTTACGTTTTTGCCTATACGACGACATTGAACATGTTGGGATTGGTAGATCCATTAGTAAAACCCATGAGTGATGAGGTGTGCTGGTACACATGTAAGTATTGTATTGTTATTACACACGCATATACTTACAAAAATCTATTCAATCTTCGCAATTTCAACGGTTATGGTTAGAACAAGCTGGCAAGCCCACCAAAAAGATATAGACGTTGCCGTATGTTACATCTCTATTGCTTCATTGATACACAATACACGTATACTACTGAGTTTAATTGATACATGACAACAATGATGGTCCTAATTCCTAAGCTTATAATAAGACAAGAGCTTCTTTTAAGAGGCCATGAACAAAGATACAAAAATGGCGAAAGTTTCCATGCGTACGAAAATCTTACGAAAGTATGTAAATACTTTTATTTCAAAAAAGTGTAAGATTTACAAAGGAGGTTTTATAAGTATAATGGCCCAATTTCAAGTTAATTAAAAGCCCATCCCGTTTTTTGGTTGTATCTCTATATATTTCTTTCTAGAGTTTTAGTTTCTTATATTGTTAGAAACCCTAAAAACTATCAGTAACGCTCTTTGATTGATAGTGGAAGTTGTGAGAAACGGTTCTCACCCYAGACGTARGATCGAGGATCCGAACTGGGTTAACAATCTTGGTGTCCTTTATTTTATAAAGCTCTAATTCAAAGTCCAAAATCCTAACAGGTTTTACCCCTAATGCTTGGTTAGAAATACAAGAATAATAAATAAAGTATCGATTTGAATGTCGAGGAAAAACTCATACTTTGTTAAACATGGACAAAACAAGACCCTTACACGTACGTACAAGTTACACTGCACGAGCTGTCTCCAATTTTTGGTAACCCTACTTGCTTCGATTATTGTTTCAACTGAATAACTTAACTTTTTTTTGATAACTTATCATTACTTAACTTCCATACTTGTTTTATTCTAATTTTCTATTCCCAAATTAATGAAATCCCCTTAACAAAAAAAAAAAATACTAAACTTTTTGTTTTTGTTTTTTTGGAAGCCTCTTGTCCCAATGGTAAAAAATTTAAAGACTTTTACACTACGGCTGAGTTTCGATTCCCAAATAATGCACTTTCTTGCAGATTAATAGTGCAAGGTTAATCGGAAGTCCAAGAGTGCTGTAGGCAGAACTGTTCGTTGTGGTCTCAAGTGTTAGGAGTAAGACTGTTCATCATTAGTTTGGGGCATGTAAGAATCGTCAGTAGGAAATCCAAATTTTGCGGAGAGAGCTGCACGTCGTGGACTTGTTTGTGGAGTCGTTCATCATAATATCATGTATTACATGTAAGTAAATCTAATAGATTGATCATCATTTTTAATAGGATTAGATCCAAATGTCTATGATGATAACATAGTAGAAGATAAAAAAAACTTAATTTTAATAATTAGTAGGTAGATAAGTCTATATTTTACTACTTAGTACTTACTAGTTTAGAAAAACTACTCGAATAGTTAAATATAGTTATCTATGTATATTTACAACTTACAAGTCTAGAAACTGTGTATATATATATTTTTGATGAAATGTGATATTTATAAATGAAAATAAGATATTTACAAGAAGTTTTTTAGCCTAGAGGCTGAGCGGAAAGCAGAAAAGACTGGTCCAAGAAAGCCAATCAACATGAAATGCGCTATGAAGGTGCTGCCTCATTAAAACCTCATTTGGAAAACCCAATGCGGGAAAAATCAAACGAGAAAAAAGAGTACAGTTTTTCAAAGTGTCTTTAGTAGGATTTTGCAACACGCACAATCCAAATAGAAAGATAGAGAGATTGCTACAGCAGAAATAAGGCGATGCTCCAAGTAGAAGGCACACCACAAAGCTCATGAGGGATAGCAGGGACGAGAAGAACGTGATTTGAGAACCCGTGTTGAACAGCAGCCACACCATTCTTCACAATAAAAGAGCATGAAGCACAAAGATCATCTTCCGCCAATTAGGAAAATGACTCCCGTTCTGGTGACGAGGAGAAAAGGACTCCAATGAGCGGACTCCGAGACCAGTAGCAGGCATGAATCGGACTTGCCAAAAAAAACAGCAAGTTGAACCCAGAGAAATAACCAAAATATATTTGAACCCAGAGAAAAAAGTGAGAAAAGAGCGTCGAGAGTAGAGTTGATATTATGAGATCAGGTGTGGGAGCGTCGCAATTGCCATATGTGCTTGATATCTGCAAGTTTACTATCCACTGGAAGATGGAGCGTTTCCAGGATGTTTGATATTGTGTCCTCTATGCGCTGCTGAAGATGGGAGGCCAGAGTAGTACACACTCTGATGAATGCGTTTATTACGCTCCATCCAAATGTGGTAGATAGTAACTTGATATATGATACGTAGGAGAACAACTTCAGATAGTTGACGAAGAGGGCCAATCATAGATTGAAGCGTCGCAGTCCAGTCTGGATTCAGTTTCCTGTGCAAAAAAGATGAAGTAATTTCCGACCAAACAGTGAAAGAATAAGGACAAGCAAAAAAAAGTTGGTCCCTTTTTTCATCTCGCTCTCCACAGAGAACACATTGTTGCGTTTGCCCCCAAATTCGCATTCTATCACTAGTAGACAACCTATTTTTGATTGCTAGCCAGAGAATAAAAGAGTATCTAGGGATAGCTTGAGGGAACCAAACGACTCGAAACTACAGGATATGGGTATGAGAGGTCCGGATTTGAAGCCACGTCTTTTTCGAACTAAATTAGTCTTTATAATCATCTGCAGCATGTTTCCACAAGCTTAGGTCTGGTCCATTAGACGGAATAGGCGGAGACACAGTGGAGAGTCGCTGATACCACTCCTGATGACGAAAACGACCAAGACAAAACGACCACCGATTTTGTGTGACAGCATCAGCAACTGAAGCATCACGAGGGAGACCCAATCTTAAGGTACCTGAATCACCAAAAATATCAATTAGGCGACCATCAAATAACCATTTATTAAACCAGAAAGAGGTACTTTGCCCATCTTTAATCTCCTTGCGAAAGAAATTGAGAAGCCAGAGGACGAAGCTTGAGAAGCTCTCGCCAAATCCAAGAACCAGAGTTAGTATCACCAATATCCCAGAAAGAGGAATTACGAAGCAGATACCGATGAGTCCAAGCAACCCAAAGCGAGTCAGAGTTGGAGAATAAACGCCAAATTAGACTTAAAGAGAAAACTATCGAAACGTCCTTAAAATCTCTAAGCCCAAGACCTCTTTCCGCCTTAGGAGTGCACACCTCATGCTAGCTTACTTTCGCTTCTATTGTTTGAGTAGGATTGCCAGACCATAGAAACGCAGAGCACATGCTCTCGATGTCACGAAAACACTTTGCAGGAAGACGAAAGACAAAGCACTGGAAGTTCGAGATGTTGTGCCGCCTAAATAAGTTGAAGTTTACCCGCAAAAGATAGAGCTTTCACTGACCAAGCTGAAAGACGAAGCTTAATACGCTCAATTAGAGGCTGATAATCCTGACGAGTCATACTCTTTGTAGTCAGCAGAAGTCCAAGATAACGGATAGGCAGGGACTCAATCGAAAACCCCAAACGAGTACCCTCCTGAGCCAGCGATCCGTGTTGTTGACCTGCGATAAACAACGTTAATTTAGTAGGATTAATATTAAGTCTAGAAAAACTAGCAAACCTGTCAAGAATATCCAGGACTCCTTTAAGAGAGCTAATTGAGCCATCCATAAAGATAAGCATGTCATCTGCAAAACTAAGAAGGTTAAGATTAAGATCACGACAGAGAGGATGATAACCAATTAAATTGTCTGCACTCACTTTAGTGAGCAAACCAGATAGAACATTAATACAGATGACAAATAAATATGAGGAAAGAGAACACCCTTGTCGAAGACTCCGCACGCTTGGAAAAAAACCCTCCAAGTCTCCATTAATAGAGATGGAGAAAAACGCTATGGAGAAACAATTCTGAATCCAACAAATAAATATGTCTGGGAGAGACATGGCTGGAAGGGTCTTCAAAATAAAATTCCAACTAACACTGTCAAAAACTTTTGAGATGTCCACCTTCAAAGCACAACGAGGGGTAGAGTTGGTATGGTAGTTCTTTACAAGTTCAGTAGCCAGTAAAATATTTTCCAGAAGAAGACGGCCTTTAACAAAAGCACTCTGGTTTGAAGCAATGGCAGTAGGAAGAATAAGCTTGAGGCGGTTGGCAAGAATCTTGGAGATGACTTTGTAAATCAGGTTACAACAAGCAGTGGGTCTATAATCCATGAGAAGAGACGAATTCTCCACTTTTGGGATAAGTGAGAGAGCTGTGGCATTAACTCTGCGTGGCATAAACCCATACAGGAAATAGGACTGCACGACAACAACAAATTCTGGACCAATCGAGCCCCAAGAAGATTGGAAAAATTCCGAAGTGTAGCCATCAAGGCATGAAGTCTTATTTTTTGGCATTGCAAATAAGGTGTGCTTAATTTCCTCTGGTGTAACCCAAGCCACAAACTGCTTTACAAGATCACCGGGGCAGCGAAACTCAATGAACTGTTGAATATCCTCCACTTCAAGAAGACACGGGGTTGAAGGAGTTTGGAGAAAATCCTGAAAGTAATCAGCAAATTCCTTTTTAATATCCGAAATATTTGTAAGAAAGGTACCAGCCCGAGACGTAATGGTGTGAATTGTGTTGTGCGAATTCCGTGATTGCACATATCTATAGAAAAAAGCTGTATTTCGGTCTCCATTTTTGAGCCAGTTTACATGAGATTTCTGCTGAAAAAAATTCTCCTCAACAGAAGCACAGGTATTCCAAGCATGTATAGCATTTAGGACAGCCTGAAAAATGGAAGAATTCGGGTGTGGGATAGCAAGATCTTGTAGCTGAATGAGACGCTCAAGAGCCTCTTTCGTTTTCCTGGGAATCTCCCCTATATGAGTTCTGTTAAACTCCCGCAAGACCGATTTTAACATCTTTAATTTACGGTAGAAATGCAGAATAGCAGAACGGGAGTGGTAGATGGGCTCCATAGAATACCAAGCCGCACTTACTGTAGTGGAGAAACGCGAGTGGTCTGTCCAAAGATTGTAAAATCTGAAAGGTTTCCGTCGAGTCTGAATAATGTCATCCATGTAAACTACACATCTAGAATGGTCAGAATATCCAGCAGCCTCAAAAACAACATGAGAGACCGGGAAAAGAGTAGTCCAAGCACTGTTAAGTAGAGCCCGGTCCAGTTTTTTGCAAGTTGGGTTGAAAGGACAATTGTTAGACCAAGTATAGCGAGTACCGTGAACGTCAGATCTATCACACTATGTAAATGTGTATATTTATTCATAAATATAAATATTATATTCTTTAGGGTGGGGAAAAAAAATTTCTTGTACTAATAGTAAAATCACACTATCATTTATTTGTTAAATGGCTGAAAAACTTAACTTGGAAACTTGACCGTACAGTCTTCTCGGGTTCAAACTTTCTTCTGCTTATGATTTTCTAAATGGTTAAGTCAAGTTGAGTTATATTGTAACAAACACTGTCACCATTGATTTAAATTTATACAGTAAACTTCTTTCAAGATATATTTTTTTCCTTTGCGATTTTGTAAATAAGTTTTTAAAATTTACCAAATATATAACAATTATCATTTTTTTTTTTTTTTGTATTTTTTTTGTGTGGAAAAGGTAAAAAAACATACAAAGAGAGAAAGGTTTTTAAAAAAAAATACAAACTAAGTACCAAAGGAAACCCACACACACAGACGCAAACAAACGGTGAGAAACACTAATCAAGTTCCAGTCTCTTCATCGAACAGACTCCAAAGTTGCTCAACGTCAAACACCAAAGTGGCCCCCTGTTCATTTGTCGTCGCTGCAGGAACTATTGCATCTGCGTCTTGGCTCTCGTCCAGTAAATTCTCCAACCACATACTATCTTCATTTATTATATTATTCAAAAAATCATCTTTCTCATCATCTTTGTTAAAAGTGATACTATTCTCACTAACATTATTGTTGTTGAGTCCAATGCTTGAAGAAATTACGTCAACTTCTGGTAGGCCATTGAGATGGCTGCAGCCGTTGTTAACGGTGAAGGATCGAGGTCGAGGCTTATAAACATTGATTTTTTGGACCGTTGTCGTAGGAGGGGAAATGATGTTTTTCTTTTTCATTTTAGTCGTACAACACGGCTCTTTCTTCTTACTCAGATGGGTGTTCCAGTAATTTTTGACATCATTAGCGGTCCGACCAGGCAATCGACCAGCAATCAAGGACCACCTAAACATTATTAAAAAGTATGCCTATAAGTTTCTAATGTCGAACTTATGGCTCTCCAAATAATTTGTATTGAGTAAACAGTACCTGTTTCCTAGAAGCTTATGAAGGCGAATAAGAAGATCAACTTCATCAGAGCTAAGTCTTCCTCTCTTGATATTTGGCTTCAAGTAGTTCAACCATCTTAATCTACAACTCTTTCTGCATCGATTTAGCCCTACAAAACCAATAATTGACATCAATTATGCCTCTATATATATCTTTTATCATGAAGAATCTGTGCACACCAATAGAAATGATTTATTGTTCCAACACATTAACACGTTCGTACAGAATTTTCCACTGAGGTCAATTACAAGAAGACAATACAGTAAAAGACAACACATCTTCCTTGTTTGTGAAGAATTAGCTATATATGCACCGTAAATAAAAATAGTATCATTTTTTTATCTTTAGTTTTAAGTAAATAAATCTTCGCTTAGGTCCAACATAAATATGAACAGCATAAAGAGCTTTTCATGAATAAACTTTTTTTTTTTTTTTATAACTTTACTAGCATGAAACAATAATATTTTCACTAAAACGAAAAGGAGAATATTCTTAGTGATGAATATTATGTATATTGTGTGTGTATATATCATACCAGCTCTTAAAGGAACTTGATGCCATTTGCCTTCTCCATACTTAGCAATGCATTGCCTCAAGAGACTATCTTCTTCAGCAGTCCATGCACCTTTTCTTAACCCTTTGGGCGAACCCTCCATGGACCAAAGATAAATATAAAAAGTATCTAACCAAAGTATTTTAAAATTGATAAGAAAATTAAAGGTCAAGGAAGAGGGGGTTATTGACAATGTGAGCATGTGAGCGTATATGTATATATACACGTGAAGGGCATAGGGTAATGACGTGTATGTTTGATATCCACATTTCATGTATTAGCGGTCGTGCTTACTTTGCTAAGTTATTGTTTGGTTACTTATTTGACTACAGAAAAGGTTCATAGCACCTTCATCAGTACGTACTTCAAAAAAAAAAAAAACATGTTTCTTAACAAATTAGGAGAAATGACGGTTAATGATTGGTGGCAGAGGGTTTACATGATTACAAGACAGTATCATGCACAAGAAATATAACAAAATAGAGGAATGGGCTGGACGCATAACAATAAGCTATTTTTCTCTTCTTCATTTTGTTTCCTTTCATTTTACAGTTTTTTGGAGTGTTTTTCTTTACTGCAAATCTTACAAACCTTTAGACTGTTCACAAACTCATATTTCTTCTTATCTTTGTTGCTTACTTTAAAGTAAGCCAACTTCTGGCTGCCCGTTGAGCCAGTTGCAGCCTTTTATAGAATTGAGGTTGAGGCTTTATAACATCGAGTCTTTAGATCGGTGAGGTAGCTGAACAAGTAATTTCCCTCTTTCTCATTTTGCTCTTAATTACAACACGGTTCTTCTTTCTTATTAAAATGGGTGTTCAAGTAATTCTTGACATCATTAGTGGTCCGACCAGGCAATCTACCGGCAATCATTGACCACCTAAGCATGCATTCAAAAAATTTGTATATAGGGTCATTACATTATGTAAATAATTTGGATTTGTGTCTGAAGAATATAAACCTGTTTCCTAGAAGCTTATGAAGGCGAAGGAGAAGATCAACTTCGTCTGAGCTATATATATATATATATATATATATATATTCCTTTATAATACGATTTTAATCGATGCAAATATAGATCAAATAACATCAATTTTATATAATTGATATTAAACGAGTAGATATTTATTTTAATAATCGAGGCAAAGTCACATAATTAGCATCTTTCTTTTTATTGATGTAAATTTATATATTAATTTCTTAAATGATGTTAGTATAAATTATTAATTACATCGATTGTTTAAGTGATGTAAATTCATACTTTTGTATCAATATATTAAAAGTGATGCAAGCTGATACAAATTTATATAAATTTTATTGAATTGATGTAAATCAGCATCAATTATTGTAATTGATGTAAAATTATATATTTAACTCTGTTCCTGCATTTGCTATCATGACCAGTGAATGCTCTGTTTTCCCAA
This sequence comes from Boechera stricta, assembly GCA_018361395.1. NCBI lineage: Eukaryota > Viridiplantae > Streptophyta > Magnoliopsida > Brassicales > Brassicaceae > Boechera > Boechera stricta. The sequence continues at coordinate 17,642,917 of CM031539.1, read as the reverse complement.
TTTGTTCTGAATTTGTTAAAATGCTATGTCTTTCCTATTCGTTATGTCCCCACTTCCACTTGTAAATTCCCACTTCATCAATAAATATTACATTCAATCAAAACAAAAAAAGTTCAAATTAAAATCACTTAATTTTTTTGACACAAATGAATCGATGTAACATACATTTTTTTTGTAGTGATAGGAGGTTTCTGGTTTAAATTTCTACATTTTAGTTTTTCAATTTGGCTTTGCTCTTGTTGACTTTTACTTTCCTAGTTTGTGCATCGGTTTCTCTCGTTTGGGATTTGATTTCTGGGGATTTTTTCATTTTTCGCCGGCTCTTGTAATTCAACTTGAAAGTTTTAATCAAATTCAATTCAGATGATAAAAAAAAATGTAAGAATTTTTGTGTTTGTTTTTTTTTTTCTTTTTTTTTTTTTGTTTTGGGTAGAAAAAGAGAAAGAGATGTGCATGGTCATCGTCCACGAACACAAATGAGACATAATCTTATAAAAGCGGTATAGTCCTTGTTCATTTCTTCCAATACTTCCACTTTGGATTCATCCCACGAAGCTAATCATACACAATAATTGTTTATTCTTAAAATGATAAAAATTCACCGTGCTTTTAATATGTGTTATCAGATAAACGAAACTGATAATATGATATCCGGAGAATATTCCGAAAAAGGCATTTTATAGGCTATTTTAAATATTTTAGTTATACGCTAAATTATATGCTATTTAGCGTATATTTAAATTATTTTATATGCCATTTAAATTATTCTTCCTTTCTTTTATGCTTGCAATGTTCTCTTGAGCCAAAATTATATGATTTTTCTGAAGTAAGAATCAACTTTTGGTCGAATTGAATGTTTTTTGTATGACTTGCTCGAAGAATTCTAAGTGATATTCACAACAAATTATGATTCTGTTTGTCATTCATACTAACTTCTCTTTAGTCAATAACGGGTCATAAATGAAAATACGTCCCGGTTCAGAAAAATCTTATCAATCTCTGTAATTACTAATAAATAATACAATTTCAACGGTTGCCGTTAGAAGAAGGTGGCATGTCCTGCCAAAAAGATATTTCGTTGCTGTAAGTTAGGTATCTATAACTTCGTTGATACACGCAAGAGTTAATTTGATACATGACAACACCAATGGTCCCAATTCCCAAATTAGAATTATTATTCATTCTCGAAGAACTCTTAAGTCAAAATTTTAGTATCGGAATTCTTGGCATGTATATGTGTGTGTCTACATATATTTATGTATTTAAAATTTGTTTACTAGCATATACATGAAAGCTAGAGAGAAAAGGTTGAAGAAGTTGAAACTTTATTGTATTTCTCTCATTTAGATATTTCTAATTACACAGCATAATATAGAAAGCGATTGATTACAAATGCAAATATGACAAATGTCCTATTTTCATGATGGCTCACAATCCTAGAACTTCAAATCTGTTACTGACAAATATTCCTTTTGACGGCGTCTACATTGCAGTTTGTACTACGGCTTTTTCGTACGATCACACTAATTGCGTGACATTGCTCTGTTTTTGCTGATGCAGAGAGACGCATGCGCTTGATGGGCTTGCACATTGCTAGGTCTCTTGTTTCTTTCACTGGCCCAGTCACTGTGTTGTTGGAGATCAAACCTTCTGTTGGAGAAAGAGTCTTCTCTCTGATACACAACTTAAACTTGGTGTAGGAAGTAAGACAACACCGAGTTTGTACCTGAGACTGAAGAATGGTGCCTGAGGAAGCGACTTCGTGAATCTATCAGTTGTGTTGCATGGATATGTTTAACAACCAAAGCTCCCAAAGCAACACTTTCTCTCACATAGTGGTAGTCTACATCAAAATGCTTAGACCTGGCATGTAGTGCAAGGTTGGCAGTAAGACTGCAGAGAAATTGTCACAATACATTTCTAGTGGTGTTTGTTGTTGAAGAACAATAATCTTGAGAAGTGAACGAATCCATGTAACCTTAGAATCAGCAAAAGACAAAGTCCTATATTCAACCATAGTAGACGATTTGGAGACTATAGGTTGTTTTTTAGCTGACCAAGAAATGACATTAGTACCAAGGAAGTACAAGAACCACCAGTGGACCTTCTTGTGTCTTTACACACTGCCCAATCTCTGTCATTGTAACATCTTAAGGTTGAATCTGTGTTTACACTCAAATTCAGCCTCATATAGAGCGCCTTTAAGATACCTCAAACATTACAAGAATACAAACGATTTTTTACGGCCGTTTCTGTTGGAAATTTGTTGGAAAACCTCCGTTTCCGACGGATTTCCCACGGATTCCGTCCGTCGGTTACAGTTCGTCGGAACTTAATATCTGTCGGAAATCCGTCGGACTATTCTGACGGAATATGGTCGTCGGAAAAGGGTCGGAATATTCCGACGGATTACCGACGGCGATGATTCCGACGGATATTCGGACGGATGTTAGGTCGGAACATAACGTCGGAACGCCATCGAAACACCAACGGTAATAATTCCGACGGACTTAGTTCCGACGGCATATTTCCGACGGCATATTTCCTACGGATTTCCGACGGCTGTAGTTCCGACGGATATTCAATTTGTATTTTTTGTGATTTGAGATTTTATTCAATTAATTCTTATTTATAAATTTGAATAAATAAATAATAAAAAAATTATTTTTAAAAATGAAATTCATTATCATAAAAAAAATAATTTATTAAACAAAATATTTTAATGTTCAAAAAAAAAACATTCAAACGGTAGGAGAATTGTCTACATCGTCGGGTGGAAAGAGATGAGGAAATGCGGCCTTCATGGTCTGCTGCAAAGAGGTGAGCTGGGACTGGGTTGAGGTGAGCTGGTTCTGGGTTGAGGTGTATGCGGACTTTAGCTCATCGACCTCCGCGTCACATTCTTTCATCATTTGGGTGAGCCTCACGATCTCGTCTCTGTAACCCGAAGGAAACTGAAGAATGGAAGAAGACGATTCTTGGGTCGGAAGTCCGCCTAACCCAGCGAATCGTCTTTTGACTTTCCGAGTTTCCTATGAAAATAAAACATCAAAATAATGTTAGTAATTAAATTTTGAAAAAAATAATAATTGAAAACAATTGAACCATTGAGGACAATGTCGTTGATCTTTCCGGATAACTTCGTTCGAGGACGGCGACCCATCGAGTGAGCTGCGAGAGTCCAACTTCGCTCCCGATCCACCTTCTTCTTCTTGCAGTCTCAACGAGCTCACGCATGCCAGGATCCTGGATCACACCAGTTTTTTGTTGGTGTGCCTTTCGATCACTGGGTAGTCGGGGCGACGCCGTCTCTTCGCATGTAAAATGTTGTTAAGTAAATAATAATAAATAAAATTAATAATTAAAATTTGAAATTAGACTGACCATTTCCATTGCTTCCCGTTCGTGCGCCGTTGTGAATGTACATCCCCTTCCCTCCTCGATCGCTCTTCCGGTTCTTCGTGTTTGTTTCGGATAGATTCTTCGTGTTTGGGTTGCTCCAATACTCGCGAAGCCCGCCGAGACGTCTTTCGAGGTCCTTGACTTGTCCTTGCCGTGCATCCAGTTCTGCTTCCACTCGTACATGTGGTTCGAGTACGAACGCGCGGCATACTTGTCGAACTGGGCAAGTACTTGCGTCGTAAGGGAAGGGTCCCACGTGAACTCTTGCTACATTATTAAAAAATCATAATGTTAGTATTCGAAATTAAAATTGACAAAAAAACTAAAAAAAGAAAACAAATAAAAAATTTTCTTACCGCGAAACTCCGGTGCCACGCGTCCTTCTCGTCTTTCGGCATGTCCTTGTATTTCGCGTACGGTTTGTCCAACATGTTGTGGAGCATCCGTAAGATCGCCTTTGTAATCTCAGGCGACAACTTAAACCTGAAAACAATTTAAAAAAGAAATAAGTCTCTTTAATTCGATTCAAAATCTTAAAAGATTGAAATAACAATCAAAATTTCACTTACTAAGTAATGGCTTCGGTTGGGCTGTTGGACTAGTTCCTCGATGCTAATCCGGCTCCGAGCTGCGAATTGTTGGGACTCCGGGATTTGAATTCAGGAGCTCGTTCCGCCAGAAGGCATGGACCGAGAACCCCGAGAACGGCGGCCTTGGGAGCCGCTGCCCAACTGTAGCGCGTCCTCGTAACTCCTGCGGGAAAAACAATAAAATCGTTAGTAATAACGAAAATTAAAAAAAAATATCCACAAATAGAAGAAAAAACAAAAAAAATTCCCGAACATTTAGAATATTTTGAAAATTTCAAAAGTCCCGAAAAATACAAATTTTACGATAATTTAAAGATTCCCCAAAATTCCACAATTAAAAAATTTTCAAAAATTCACAAAAAAATCAAAAAAATCCTAAAATTTCATAAAATTTATATAATTATACAAAACAATTTTATAAAAATATTTTTTATATAGTTTTAATAATATTTATTAAAAAGTGTTTTAACAAACCTATAAATAACTAAATCAAAAATTATAAATTACGTTTTCAATTAGTAATAAATTCCAAAAAATTCAATTATAATTTTCTAAAACCCAAAAATATACAAAAACGTTTTTTTCAATTCTAAAAATATATAAAAACGTTTTTTATATAGTTTTAATAATATTTATTAAAAAATGTTTTAACATACCTATAAATAATTAAATCTAAAATTATACCTTATATAAACATTTTTAATTAGTAATAAATTCTGAAAAATTCAATTCAAATTTTCTAAAACCCAAAAATATACAAAAACATTTTTTTCAATTCTAAAAATATATAAAAACGTTTTTATATATTTTTCTGAAACCCAAAAATATTACAAAAACCTTTTCTATAATCCTAAAATTATATATACTAATTTTTGAAATTATACGAAAATTCTAACAACCCTAACAAATTCTAAATATCATTCCCTAATTTCATAAACCGTATTATTTCATTCCAAAAAACTAACAAATTCTAACTACCATTCCCTAATCTCATAAACCCTATTATTTCATTCCAAAAATCTAACAAATTCTAAAAACAAATCTAACAATTCTAACTAATATCTAACAATGAAAATTAGTGAGGATTGAAGAATAGAGGAAGTGGATTTAGGAACTTACATGTTGGGATCCATTAGGATTGAAGGATAGAAGAGGATTGAGAGGAGAGATTGAAGATTTGACAGCGTTTTCCCGTAATGAAGTCGCGAGAGAGATGAGAGAAATCGCGTAGAGAGAGAGAGAGAGAAACGAGCGAAATGAAGAGGAAGAAGATCGTTCTGGGTTTTTATTTCGTTTTTCGACGGTCCTATCCGTCGGAACCTTTAGATTTTTTTCGTTTAGGCGGTTCAATTTCCCGTAATTGTATCCGTCGGAAATTTCCGACGGATAGGGTTATATACCGTATATTCTCTGCATGTGTTGCTATTAGCCAGTCAATAGACACTCGTCATAAGTATTTTATCCGTCGGAAATCCATCGGAAATGTCCGACGGATTTCCGACGGCTTTAGGATATATTTAGGGTTTAGGCTTTAGGGTTTATGTTATATGATTTAAGGAGCCGTAATGTACATGTTTAATTCCAAAAATAAGAAATGCACCATTGTTATAGACTTTCCATGAGTGTATAAGTTATACAACATCAAAAACTATACATTTAACCTAAATCTACTATATCTTATATTATACCTTATATAAACACTTCCATCAAATTTTCTAAATTCTATATAACACATTAATTTTGAAATATTACAAGTTCAAACTACTGTATATACATCATACAAGTGTTTGTAGCCATTTTCTTTAAAAAAAAAATACTTATACCCTATACCCTAAACCACATGTTCATAAAGCCGTCCGAAATCCGTCGGACGTTTCCGACGGATTGCCGACGGATGTATATTTAGTATTTTTAAATATGTTTAATTCTGTTTCCATCGGAAACTTCCGACGGATTTCCAACGGATGTATATTTAGTATTTTTAAATATGTTTAATTCTCGTATTACAAGTAAATTACACATAACTAATACATTTCACATAACAAATATCTAGTACAACTACAAGTACATATTTTATAATTTAAAGTTTATAAAACTACTCTGAATCCGATGATGAGTAATCTGATTCTCTTGAATCGGAAGTTTCCCCAAATTCGTCATATTCTCCCTCTGAATCCTCAAATACCCGATCGTCCGCGTGTACGGTGAAATCAATAACAAGGTCGACCTCAAGGGAATGCTCGATTGAACCCAAACCTACAGAGCTTTGTTATAGGGGTTCATGATCGGACATCCCATATATCCTACCTCTCGGGTTTATCGATGTGACTGTAACCCACGGGTCTTGCTTGTTTGTCACCCGAGGATAGGGAATATTGCATACCTAGACCATGTAATAAAGTTATATGAAAATTTAACCACGGGAATTCAAAAGTACTAAATTAAAAATTAACGTAAAAGAAAAAAACAAAACCTGGTCTGCTTGTGAAACAAGTACGAATGGCTCGTAATTCTGGAGTCGTCTTCTGCTATGTATTGATGTAACACCAAATTGGTCGTGTCGCACACCGCTCCCTACTAATGTGTCGTACCAGTCGCATAAAAATGCAACGCATCTCAAACCGAGCATTCCAGGGTATTGAACATAAAAAATCTCACGTACGATACCATAGTATAAAAGATCACCAGACTGAGTAGATATACCGTAATCTGAAGTTGTCGCACTCCTATCATCCCGAAGAATCATAAAAGCATATCCCCGTGTGCTATACATCACATGTGACTATACGTTTGCTAGTGGAAAACACACAATTTCTTCTGACCACGTGGGAAATCTTTGCCCGTTAGCCTTCTCTGTCGTGAATTGCACGAATAAAAGCTAAACTTAGTAAAATAAATCATTCATTATATATGATAGTTAAAAACAAGGCAATGAAAACACCCACATAATCTCTTAACCAACGTCCGAACTCTTCCTGTTTGAGCGCCATTAGCTCGTCCTCTGTTTTGTTCGGAAATGCAAAACATTGATATGCCATATACATCCTGTGATATTGAAGCGATCATCACGATAACATATATATAATCAAAGACCCAATAAGTAGATTAAATCGTTCAATATAATACCTCTCATATTCTTCAATGTCGTCGCAGTTTGTAAGAATATACATGTGCAAATAATCCCGCTCCTGTGCTGAAAGTCTTCGCTTCTTACCTTTTCCACTAAGTCGTCCAATCTCTAAGAATATATGAGGAACATCGACCGGATAAAAAGGTAGTAGGCCTCCATCATCATGTCGAGCTGGTCTACGACTCTTCGTTTTGACTTGTGATGGAAAGTAGAACTCCGCAAAATATGAGGTTTCTTCGTTGATGCTCTGTGCGATAATAGAACCCTCCACTTTGCTCAAATTTTTTACCTTCTTCTTTAGATGAAACATATACCGTTCAAAAAGATACATCCAACGGTACTGAACCGGGCCCCAAGCTCTGCTTTTCGGGGGAGATGAATTGTCAGATGTTCCATAACATCAAAAAAGGAAGGCGGAAATATCTTCTCCAAATTGCAAAGGATTACGGGTATATTATTCGTAAGGTTGCGAATACCGTCTGATGTAAGAGACCGCGAAGATATATCTCAAAAAAGATACCAATCCCTGCATAATATGCATAATAAATGAATAAATAAATTATTATTATAGTATTATTGTGTAAAGTCATTAAAAATTAATTTAATGATTGTATACCTGCAGTTGCTTCGTGGACATTACGTGGTAGAAGATATGCAAAGAAAAATAGAAGGAGGCGCTGCATCACCACATGGCAATCATGACTCTTCATCCCAGTAAACTTTCCTTCTCCATGATCAACGCAGTTTCGAAGATTAGATGCGTATCCGTCCAGGAATCTAACACTTTCGGCAATCTAGTAAAAAAACGCGGCCTTTGAAGGTTCATCCAAACGAAAAACCGGGACCAGAGGCTTTTCATTCTCTGTTACACGTAGTGCTCTACGAGAACAAATATCTGGCAAGTCCAATCTAGACTTCAGATTATTCTTCGTCTTCCCTTGGACATTAAGAACGGTGTTCATAATGTTGTCGAAAAAATTCTTCTCGATGACATCCAGATTATGCCAGATGAATACGATAAACAGAAAATACTCCTCTTGTGCCAATGTACATTGCCATAACCAACAACAGGATGATGCGTTACCACCCAATCAGATGCTATCTGCACAAAATCTCTGAATTGATCCAACAAATACTGTCCATCTAACTCGGAGGTGGACCATTAATTACTCGGTTCTTCTAAACAATGTGGTGCTCCGGCGATAAGGATGATCTCTTGGTAGGAATCGCCTATGACAATCAAACCAAGGCGTTTTGCGTCCGTGCTTCATTGGCATCGTGTTATCTTGATAAGACGGACATGATAACCTTCCGTGCGTTGTCCATCCTCATAACATGTCATATGCTTGAAAATCGCTAATGGTCCACATAAGTACCGACGCATGACAAAATTGCGACAAGACACATCAACCGATTCCATGCTCATAACATTTGCAGCTCATAAATTAGTGGCTGCAAAAAACATCTAGTGCTTTCTCTTGGATGCTCGGTCGAGAACGAGAATGCTAAGAAGAACTCGTCGATGCACAAAGATGGCGGCAAATTGAAGGTGTTACATTCGGCCCGAATGAATATTTTCTACCATGCTTCCCAAAGGGTTGAAACCATCAGTACATAATCCAAGGTATCGTTCCTCACCTCATACGCAGGATACATTGATTGAAAATGTTTCCAAGGTATACGTTTCTCGTCCGTTGTATGCTCTGCATGCCATCTCATTGTTCTTGCGTGCATCGACTGATATAACCTCTTGATCTATCTATCTATTAACGGCAAATACCACATCCGTTTATGTACGACACTCTTCCACTGTTTTCTTATACGAGGTTTGCGACACAGTCAGCGACTCGTCCTCTCTCGTATATCATACGTTGTCGATGCATACATTATACGATACGGTAATCCTAGCCCGCAACAAGTTTACGTATCTCATAGTATGATGCCGGTGTTAGAGTATCTTACGAAATGTCTTTCACAATCAGCGATTATCCGCTCTCACTCAGCTTGAAATCCGTCTTTATACCCATCATCCAGTTGCGGTGATAAAGGAAAATGTACACCTCCACACCCATCATATAAAAGATTTTTAGCAGCGTCTAACATATCAAAGAATTTCCGAACTTCTGCGTTAGATTCTTCCCCTCTATCTCCATACTCAGCAACCGATGGTATACTTCCACAGAATGCATCGTTCACTATCTGAACATGACCTACAATAATTTCTACTTCCATTGCAGGTTCTACTAAGCTAGCGCTATCCCCAATATACTTTTCACTAGTACTAGCATAATTATCAACCATTGTATCATTTTCTCCATGATTATACCAAATCTTGTAACCCGGCACAAAACCATGACAATAAAGGTGTGACCATACTTCATCTATCACGATTAATATACAATTCCGACATTTCGTACAAGGACAGTAGATTTTACCAGTTTTTTTCGCTTTCTTCTACTTAGCCGCAAATACCATGAATTCCTGTAGACCTTCTCTGAATTCTTCCGTAACTAGGCCCGTGTCCGGAATTTGATGAGGCTTGTCCATCCATAATCGAAAATAATTATAAGGATCTGAAGAAGACATTTTTGTAAGGAATTGTAGATGAGAGATTTTTTTTGTTGTGCTTGTAAATGAGAGGGTGGATATGTTTTTATAAGGGAAATGTGTACGTTTTCCGACGGATTTCCGATAGATGTTCGACGGATGTAACGATTATTCAAACGGCTATATTCAACCGGCCATGTAACGTATATATTATTTCAAACGGCTACAATCCTTCGGTATTCCGTCGGAAAACCATCGGAATGTGTCCGACGGATAGGCGCCGTCGCAAATCTGTCGGTCAATTTCCGACAGAACACTGGCGTCGGAAATCTGTCGGAAACGGACCGACGGAATTCCAACGGATATTCTTCTCGTCCAATTGCCGTCGGAAGTCCATCGAAAATTGTCGACGGAATTTGTTCCGTCGGAATATCCGTCGGAAAAGGTCCTGCTTTCTTGTAGTAAAAATCCTTTTCAAAAGATTGTAAGCTAAAACCATTGGTGCATGCATTTTGAGTTTCTCAGCTAAGCTCCCGAAATAGGTAGGTTCAAAAAAAAAATTATTCATTACCAGGTTGACGATCAATTGGAAGTGGCAATGGTGTTGGCATAGAGAACATTCTGACATTCCTAAAGTGGTTATGCATTGACTAGTTGTTATATGTCATATTTTTTTCCTAATATATTTTTAGAATTTTAAGTTACAATTTTAAATTTAATTTTTATTTTTATTTTATATAAAATACTATACATTTGTTTACTTAGAAAAAAATATTAATTTCGTACGGATTACCTACGAAATTCGTATCCGTGGGGAATCCGTAGTAAACTGTATCGGAAATCTGTCGCTCTTCCGTCGGTTAGCCATCGTAATTTTGTCCGCTTTACCGACGGAAAAATACCGTCGGAAAATTATCGATTTTTTATTATCCGTCGGAATTCCGTCGGAAATGTCCGACGGCTTTCCGTCAACCTAAATGTGGAAGCTTTGTTATTGAAAATCCATCGGAAACATCCGACGGAACAACGGCCGTCGGAAACGCCGTCGGTAATGGCGCTGTTTTCTTGTGAAAATGAGCTTGAACCCCCAAAAAATTAGAAAATGGTCTCATATCTTTCATTATGAACTAGAAGTTAATTTCCACACAGACTGTTTAGAACTAGTGAAGATGGTGCATGCCCCAGCGGAGTGGCCAGCGTTCAACATGTTTTTAGACGACTACAAGAAGCTCAAAGAAGATTTTGTAACCTTCTCACTGTCTTATATACCACGGCGTTGCAATGTCAAAGCAGATAACTTAGCGGTAAGTGTTAGAGTATTATCGCATGAAGTGAGCTATGTAAACTCTTTTCCTCTGGTCTGGATTTTCAAACCGTTTTAAGTTTTTTATTGTAATATGTTAGACAAAGAAAAAAAATCTTTCATTATGAACTTTGAGTTTATACTGTCAAGAAGTTTTTGAATAACCACTGAGTTGTTGCCTATCAATATAAGGAGTAAAAACATCACTTCTTGTCCTTTCAAATAGACAAACAGAGAAGGGTCAGGAATACTGTAGGAATACTGTAGATGAATCCAAACTAAAGGAGATAAGTATTGAACTTATAAACCAAGCCTTAGGAGCTTGTTTTGATCCATAAATAGCTTTCTTCAACTTACACAGGTAATCCGGTCTTTGTGGATCTTCAAAACCAGGAGGCTGCACCATGTAGACCGTTTGATGCAAATTATCATGCAAAAATGCATTTTTGATATACAATCGTTTAATATCCCACTTTTCTACCATAGCAACGTGAAGTATACACCTTACCGTAGTCGTTATTACAACTGGACTGAAAGCCTCTCAATGTAGTCAACATCTTCCTCGTGTTCATATCCTTTAACAACCAGACGGGCTTTCACCCTGTCCAGAGAACCATCTGAGTTTAATTTTGTTTGCACACAATGGAATCGAACACGAAGCTAAGCTATAACGAGTTTATGCTCTTGGTCTTAAAGCTAAAACCATTGTGCACGGTAGGCCCGATTTATGGGATATGCTCAGAGTGTAAAAGAGCACACCCCAAATTTTTGTATTATTGTTATTTTTATCAATTTTCTTTAGTTTTAAGGGTCCAAAAAGTTTGAAGTTTATAAATATATAAAATTCAGTTAAAAAAAAAATTAGTTGCATACATGTTATTTTAAGCTGGGCCTATGCACAGATTAAACATTTGCTATATTGGTAAACATATTGCTACAAAAGACTTTGAAGTCATATATGATCCATAGAATATTACATGACTCATACTAAATCTGATCCATATGCCAAATAGTAGATATATTACTACTTACGATCATGAAATCAAAATGAGATATTCTCTCTTAGTTTATATACGTTATCATACTTGTTTCATCAAAATCAAATTATATATTTTTAATGATTATCTAGAATAATAATTTTTATATTAATACTAACGTCTTCATTCAATATTACGTATTTCTATTTTTCTATTTTATTTTTTTTGGTTATGAGTTATAACAGCACACGACTATTAAAATGTTAGAATGTCCACATTGGAAGATGGGACATTTGTACATTAATATATAAGGTTTATGATAAGCTAATCCTCTAGTTGTCAAATAATTTTTAATTGGAAACTCATGATTACTTAAATAATTTTCTCAACTTTTTATACGTAATAAATTTTGTGCATAATAATGATCTCTCTCAAATTTGAGGAAGAGAGAGATATAATTTTAACTAAAAGTTGAAGTGACTATTAGTATTCTTGTAATAAATTAAGTTTTTATACTAAAAATATTGTAAAAAGAAATTTCTTAATATGCATGTTCATTTCTAAAATCCCTTATATTTTGGAACAGAGTGAGTAATATATAAAATTTATGTACTAATTTATTTATTGTTAATTAGTTTTGAATTGAGAAATCCATTATTCCCAAAACATATCACAGTTGATGATAAGCTGATCTATTGTAGCACATAGTTTTAGAAGGAAATAGTAAGAGTTGTCTCTACTCTCTTAAGGCAAAAGAACGTGGCATGCTCATCGTCCACAAACTATTTTCCACATGAGACATAATCTCATAAAAGCAATAAGGTGTGAAGTCATTTCTTTTAAAATTTTCAAGGAAAAATAATAATCAAATTGTCAACACTTTGGACGAACCCTCCATGGACCAGAGAAAAACATTAGAAAGTGGTCAAGAAAGAGTGTGTTCTGGCTTATTGAATCGTTGAGAGGTACATACATAGAGAGTGTGAGTGTGTGTTTGTGAACAACCCGATCCAGAATTTTTTTTTGAAACATCCAATATATATTAATCACATAATTAATATTTAGTAAATTCCCAATTTAATAAAAAAAAAACTTTTATTAAATTCAACCATAAATAAATAAATATGAATTTAATTATTTTCGAATTCAAATAATTTATTTTAACTCACAAAAATCTGAATTTAATTATTTTAAATTTCTACTAATTTAAAATAATTATTTAAATACAAAATAATCATTTTTAACAACTTTTAATGGTTCTAATTCAATAAAATCTAACCAATAAATTAATTAAATCAACCATTAAGAAAACATTCAACAACATGAAAATTCATGAAATTATTAAGCAACAAAATTATTAAATTTAAAAATAAAATTTAATACTCATGAACTACCAAGTCTAGATCATCCTCTCCTCATAACCATAACTCCACTAGTTTCACACTTTTTCTCTTCATAACCATAACTCCACTAGTTTCACACTTTTTCTTTACCTGCATCAAGAATGAGATGCATAAGTATTTAATAAATACTAGTGAGACTATTCTCCCATTTACAGGCTATACACACACATGAATATGAAAATACATGAATACCGACTCAACCAATCAACCATATCTTGATATACTCGATCTAGAACCCCACTTGACTCATCACACAAACTTTCGGTATACAAACATGAAATAAAGCATTATCAATCATATTCACACAGTTAAGCCTATGGTCCTGCACTCACCTTGGCTACTTTGTTAAACATGAGCTTCTATTTTCTGGAACTCCATCTACATTAGGACAGATTCAAAGAATCGACTTGAACAGAGTGTAACTCAATGGTCCCAAACCTCAGACCGGTTTTCCTTGAACCGAGAGCTAGATTAGTGAGTTAAGATCATTCTTGGAAAATATTAGCTGCTGAATCAACCAAATACACAATCAAAAATACATTCTACCTAAACCGACAAAATCTGAAAATCTTACATATATAATCAAGTCTCAAAGATACCAACGCAGATCAAGATTTATCCGTCCAATTACAATCTCCACAGTTGAAACTCGACCCCTGGATGTTCTGAAGCTACCCACAAAGTTTCAGATAGATCCGATTACAGATAAACTTTCGATCACCATTTGAACGTCCACTGGTCCAGATTCGCGACAAATTCCAAGGACCTCACGATAACATGAATAACTCTTAGAATATTAACCCAAATCTAAATCCGCAAATTGTAGCATCTAGATATATGTCTTAGATAAGTCTCCAGAAAGTTTCATTATCTTTTCTCATGATCTGTTTGGTCAAATCTCCTTTCTTCCATGACATGTCGAGTCTGTCTCTAACCCTTTCATATGAAAGCTTGTTTTTCTTTTACCAAGCTCAAGGAAACACAACAATGGAAGAATGGAAGATGAGGGAAACGATTTCTAAAGAGAGAGAAGGGGAGAGCTTGGTTGATTGTTTTTTCTTTTTTAGGGATTAGGGATTCTATTTTAATTTCCAACCAATAGGAAGAGAGATGTAGGCCACTTAAGATGGATTAATTTATTTGTTCCCTTTTAAATCACAAAATAACTCTGAACCACTCATAGCTCACCATCTCAGCAATTAAAAATCATCCACCAATCAAAATCCTCCAAATTCTCTATTAAAATAGGAATTCCTTGACCAAACACAAGCCTCCACTTCATCAAATTGATTTAAGGATTAAACCAACTAAACCACTAAACCACTAAACCAGACTATAATTAAATCATAATGTCTTCAAATGATTTTTCGTGGTTCGGTTTACTCTATGAAACCGTCGTAATAGCTATTTCGTAGCTTAATTCTCATGTTTTACTTTACGCGATTTGATTCAAAATCTATTCTGAAACACGGGTGTACAATTTGTAAGAGCGGTAGCCCGTTGATGTGGCTACAGCTATTGTTGTTGAAGAATGATTGAGGTTGGGGCTTAATGACATCACCTTTTAAGGCCGGTGTGGCCGTTGAGCTACTAGGTTTTCGCTCCCCTATCTTGTTCTTTCCGGACATGTCCTACTTCTTACTCAAATGGGTGTTCCAGTAATTCTTGATGTCATTAGCAGTCCGACCAGGTATTCTACAAGCAATCAAGGACCACCTAATCATTGTTAACGATATAATATTATAAGAGTTTAGAGTTAAAGCTAGTGTTTAGAATTATAGTCCAATAATTTCATACTCAAATAACAATATTTATTTTTCTTTAAATTTCAAATAATATAATGGCATTAAAAACATACATTTTTTTTTGGTAAAAATCTTTTAAATTCCTTTAATCAAATAATATTTGAAAAGAAGAAAGAGAATGGTCTAGACAAGAAGGTCGAAGAAAAGAAGGGGCTAGAGAAGAGGGTTGTTTTTTCGTAAGGAGAAGACATTAGAAAAGAAGGAAGATGATGTGATGATTAGATGTATATATAGCATTCTTGTTTTTATAAGGCGTCTCCCTGGTGCACCTAAAAAAAAAAGTTGTCGCCCTAAACCCAAAAAACTAATCAGTTTTGATACGGAGAATCAAAAAAAAAAAACAGAGATCCGAAATCAATTGAGAAATTCACCGATCGGTTTACAACTCCAAAACAGTTTGAAACAACAAACTGAAACTGTCGGTTCGGTTATGGTTACTGCATGCCGAACGCCCAAGCCTAATTCATGGTGCCACAAATATTTTTATGATTGTTTGTGGCTAAATTTAACTACATAATGTCTTTTGCCATGTGAGTATAGATTTCTAATTAGCAGGATTGATGGTTACTTTGCGCTTTATTAAAGTTGTTCTATAGTTTAATCTTTTTTTTTGTCAACTAGTCTAGTGGCTTTAATAATCTCTTAACACTGTAGGGAGCAGAGTTCGAACCCCAAACTTGCAATTTAATATGATGAGTTTTCAGAAGTGGCTACCATTGTGCCACTTGACTCCCACAATTGTATAGTTTAATTTTTCTTATTTTTTAGTGTTAGGAGTTTAGAGTTAAAGCTAGTGTTTAGAATTAGATTCCAATAACTTCATACACAATTATCAATACTAGATTATGTCACGTGCTAACATACGGATTGATGTTTATTTTAAGATTCAATATTATAAATTTTTATTTATATATTATAAATTAATAAGATAAGTGCTATATATATATATAATTTATTAACAAAAATATGTATTCAGTTAAGTTTAATATATTAGATTAATTATATCAATATTAAGTATATTTTAATTGATATTAAATAAAAGTTTAAAATTTGATAAATATTTTGAATAAGATATTCTGATGTTTTTACCCATTAGAAATGATAATAATACTTTTAATGAATTAATCAATTTGTTTTTTAAATGATTTATTCCAATAATATTATTATATAATTTTAAAAAATTTTAAGTTTAGATTGTAAAAATTATTTTGTAATATTGTTAAGAGGATAATTTTAAAAAAAAATAAATATATAAAAAGAAAATAATTTTATTTAAATAATTTATTAAATTATAATGTTATTTAAGTAAAACTTTTAGTTTAATATCTGTATATCAATCTTATTTTTTAGTAAAATATGATAATATAATTTAGACGAAATGATTTTTAGTATGTAAATTAAAAATAGCTTTTTATTTTTTTTATTTTTGAAATTATAATTTAGTTAATAATAGTTAACATATTTACTTATTTCTAGATTAATTATAAATTACAATTTTCGTTTTAATTAATTAATTTATTTTAAATTTTTTGAAAAGAAGCTGAAAAAATAGACTTTGCGAATATTTTGTTTTTAAATATATCTATTTTTAATTAAAATGATAATGTTTAAGATATTTTTATCCTTAATGATTTTTTTTTCTTAAGACCAATGGCATTGTATGTAAATTTTAACAAATTAAATGTTATTTTCAAATGGGTACTCTCCAAATATTAGAAGTGGATTTATATTTCTTTAAATTTAAAATAATATAATTGCATTAAAAACATATTATCTTTTAAATCAAATATTATTTGAAAACCGTGGATACAAAGTTGAAAACCATTACTAAGATTCAAATGTAAAACGCGTTTACAATTGCCAAAAAATGTGTGATAAAAATTGTGTATTAGAAAAACCGAGAAAATAAAAAAATAACTCAAGACTTTAGTGTTAAATTGGTGTTCGTTTAATTGCCCGCGGTCTTGGCAAACACTTACAAGTTACAACTTTTCATGGAGCCAACATTAACAAACCTTCATTTCAAGATTTCAATCTTGATATGTATGGTGAATGCATAAATAAAGATTTTGACATTTGTTTTGTTATCCGTTGCATGTTCTATAATAATATATTAACATATACCCGTGTAGTGAACTTAACCATCATTATTTTCCTTCTAATAGTCTTCCTAATTGTGAGAGCTACAGGTGATATAATCCCATCAAAAGTTTGTAAAACTTAGCCATTTGCAAGTGAGTGGTTAAAGTGACTAATTCACTTTATTTTCAACATAGCTTAACAAGAGTTGAACATACCGGTGGTTTTTGCTAGTTTACCGTATACCACCCAAATTTTCTGTAGTATAAAATGGATCTAGAAAGCAACATCCTCCTATATACTCATAGCGCCCGAGACATCGATCCAGTCAAGCTGCAACTCGGCCTCCCCTCGCTCAACGTTCTGGAGCCTAGGGAACATATTCTGGACAATCTTTCCTTTGTCCCACAAAATTTTGCTCTCTTCTGACAAGCAGTTTTGTCTGCTTGCCTAAATCTTCATTATTACAGTCCTGTCGGGTAGTCCTCCAAGTTGGTTTTGGATTCTGATGGCTTCAAGGAACGGATCAAGGTGGAAAACCGCATGTCCCATCTTATCAACCCTTGAGAAACAGTTCCTATCGTACACAGGGACGGATCTAGAAATATTTTTTGGTGGGGGTATATATATTTTTGCTTGAAACATTGGGGGCATAAGTACAAAATTTGTGACTAAAAGTTATAATTTTTAAAAAAATACAGGGAGAAAAGAACAAAAAAAAAAATTGGTGGCGGCAGCTGCCACCCCACCCTCTCACCTAGATCTGCCCCTGATCGTACACCATATGTATCGTCACAACAAAAACAAACACCCACTTTCTTTTTATGTTCTGTTCCGTTTCAAAGCTTGACATCAAGCATTCAATATGGTCTCGTGTATCGTGTTTGATTTCTGCTTTTACTGAGAAAAGAGAAAGTTGTTGTCATATAGGAATCACTTACGATCTTGACAGGAAGAGTTGGATCAGTAATAGAAAGTGTCAAATCTTCGTTCCAATCTGGATTTAAATTCTTTTTCATCACACGGGTTCGTAGCTTCTGCGTCAAAGAAGAGGAGAAAAACATAATCCCAAATAAGGTTATATAAACAAGATATACATGACAAATCAATAACTTGTAACCATAACTACATTTTAATTTGATATATCAAATCCTTTGAAATTCTCATTAGGATTCTTAAACTACATTTGACATGTAAATCATCTTGAAACAGTGTTTAAACTCATACAAACCGAATTAGAATTAAATTTGAAAGTATGTTTCTGTTTCATTTTAACACATAAATAAGTGAGGTTCAGGTGATTACAGTGTTAGATGTTTCAACATACAAAATTTCAGACGACCCAATGAGCCAAAACAAAACAAAAATATATATATATTGTAAAGTTCATCTAAATCTATGGAAAGTATTACGATAGCTTCTTCATTCAGTAATGACATCAGAATCTCTGAGAAGCATAACCAGATTCATGAACAAAGATCCATTAATTCCAAAACGAGACAGGGGGAAGCTAGAAAAGTAGTTTAACAATTAATCAAAACATCGAAAATGATGGCTAAATTGGAAGAGAAAGATGAAAACTTATGTTACCTGTTTGCCCATAAGGACAACGACGTAAGGATCACTGCTGTGAGAATCTCTAATGGCGAGATTCACGCCTCTAATCACATGAAGTCTTAGAAGACCTAACAGATTCTCCATTTTGTCTCTTTCTTTAGATGCTTTCCCACTTCCGAGTAAAGCTTTTGGCCATTTCTCTTCAAATGCAAAATTTTATATCAAAGAAATTTTGGTGTGTATGGCAAATTTGTGGTGAAGTGACTTTTCACCTCTGAAGTGGTTCGCCTATTATAAGGACCTCAAAATTCAGTCAAAACCAAAGAGAAAAAGTCTCTAGTTTCTTTCCAAAATGACTCGTGTCGTGTTTAAGAAATGGTAAAATTATATTCCATTTCTAGATATATTTCTTTCCTTAAATGTACCGAAATAAGAGCCTAAAAAACTTAAAATTTGCCAAAGTCAATACCATAGAAAACGTTCCATCTTTCCTACATTGACTTCAGGTCCTTGTAACTTGTAGCTTTTAATATAACGCGGGCTTGACGCGTCATTAGTTCATAATGATAGGGATAAATTATCCGAAAAGGGTATTAAGACAAGGGAATCTTACGAAAAATGCCAAAAGTTAGACAAATTTTTTTAAAAATGTCAAAAGTTTCGGCAACCTCGATTTATGCCAAAAAATACTGTGTACTCATAAATGAAAAGATGAATTTGTCCTCTGCTTAGAACAACTTAAATTGACATTTCTTAAAAAAATCGCTGATTAAATTTTGGGGATATTTTCTAAAATACCATATTTGAGGAAATTTTTTCATGAAATGTCATAGACGGGGAGAAGTTCGGAAAATGCCACAATGTGCACTGTGTAGTGAACTGTAACCTAACAGAAAAAGACTATTTTATCCTTTTAGTAAAAGAACATTCAAATAAAAGAACATCAATGTTTCAAAATTTTCCAGAGAAAAAAAACCACAAATTTGAAATCCAAGAAACCTAGGGTTCAAGAGTTGGGCATGGCAAGTGAGGAAAAGGGCGGCGACACGGAAGAGAACATATCTTTTCACAGACAAAATGTTGAACATATTTTAATGGTTGACAACTAGAGATAGTTGTGGACATATTTAATTTATGTGGACAAATAAATATCATTTGGGTCTTTGTCCAATGACCAGGGTGGACATAAAAATAAAGACTGTGGACATACACCCTAGATGGTGGACATTGGATACATAAGATTATCCACCACGTAAGATTATCCATGGTGGACATAACACCTTTGAACGCTAACCATGATGGACATAACTCCATTCAAGTGGACATACATTAGAAACGTCGTATGAATTTGACATGAACCCTTTGACAAGCAACGGACTTTGACTTAACAACTTTAGTCGCTGACAGATAACCCTGTGGACATACAAAATTTCGTGGACTTACAAATTCGGGTGGACATAGATAATTTTTTGTGGACATACAAGCATCCATGGTGGCCGCCACAACTACGTTGACCATTGACAATGGTGTACGAAATGTCTTTCCGGTGGACAAAATAATAATAAGTTGTGGACAAACCGAGATAGTTGTGCACATATTTAATTTCTGTAGACAAATGAATATCATTTGGGACTTTGTCCACTGACCATGGTGGACATAACGTGATTCTCGTGGACATAAAAATAAAGATTGTGGACATACGCACTTCGATGGAGGACATATGTCCTATATAGTGGACATTGGATACATAATATTATATATGGTGGACATAACACCTTTGACTGCTGACCATAGTGGACATAACACCATTCTAGTGGACATAATAATATTACTTGTTGACATACGAACAAACTGGACGGAGGACCTACAACTCTCTTTTTCGGCGAGAAAAAGAAGTATTGTTTGTTTGGTTTAATTTTGCCCAAGAAATTTTCCGAAGTTTTGGTGGACATAATAATTTTTGGGCCTTTGTCCACTGACCTTGGTGGACATAACGTGATTGTCGTGGACATAAAAATAAAGACTGTGGACGTACACAACAGAATAAGCTTGCCCTGTATGAGCCAAATACATATTGAAACCTGAATCAACACCATTGGCCTCGATCTTGATCAAATTCCTTCTATTCTTTAAAACCCCTTGAAATTTCCCAAATCGGCCATACGCCAAGAAAAAATCAAACCTTTGAATAACCCAGGAACATAGAAGAAAAAGAATGGTTTAAACGAAAAACCAAAAATGCATATTTTGTAAGCAGATCAAGAGGAGACAAAGAAGAAGAAGAAGAAAAAGAAAAAGAAGAAAAACGCTTCAGATTTTTTACCAAAGAAGAAGAAGAAGATTGCTGAAAACATGGAGGGTAAAGTTGTCATTTTATCCTGGATGTACAATGCTATTGTGGCATTTTCCGAGGTTTTCGATCGCAGTGGCATTTTTGAAAGTTTTTTTATTGGAATATGACATTTCAGGTAATATTCTCTTAATTTTTCCTTTCTTCTATGCTACATGTATGGAGTAAAAAAAACAAATTTCGAAAAACGAGACGAAAGAACCACTCAATTTGGTCAACAATTTCAAACCCAAACTGGCAAACAGGGAACGGGATGGCGAGAGAGAAGAGCAAGTGAGGGCACATGAAATTTTACGATCGGTGGAGTCAAGCAGTAATAATCGCCTACGGAATCAAAGATAGGGAAAGTCAATTTATATTTGGTAGAGAAGAACCTTTGTGGAGTTTTCATATGTGGGAGAAGAACCTACTAAAATCGTGATTTATTCTGTGTGGAAAACGGTTGAGTTGTAGTGAAACGGAGGAGATGAGAGGATCTGGAGGAAATTATTTTATGTCCACAGAGGAAAGTTTTGTCCACAGAAGAAAGTTATGTCCACAGAAGCAAGTTATGTCCACAGTTTGCGTGGACGTTGATAGCATCATATTTTACATGTTTTTATGCATTTGAATAAGTTAGCTTTAGCATTTATAACAACATTTAGTGTAATATTAGTGTTTTTGCATGTGGTTACGTATTTTTAGGTACTTGGAGCTAAACATGAGTTTTTGAGATGTTTTTGGAGCTTACTAAAGCCTACAGGAAGACTGGTGACATTGGCTAGATCGTGCACATTCGGAGAAAGATTTCACAGTGTCTGAAGAGGCAGAATCGACCCCAATATCGACCTGTGGGGGTCGATATTGAGTCTGAAGAATTTCCAGAGAGAAATCTTGGAGGAAGAATCGACCAGTCAAAGGAAAGGGGACAAAATCGACCTATCAGGGTCAATTCTGACCTTCGAAAAAGCTGAAAAATTTCCTACGTTGTAAGAAATGACTTGAGCAACCTTGTCATCTCGAGTTTTAAGCCTCCAGAAACAAGATAAGGACGAAATAGAGAGTTCTAAGAAACCCTAGTACTATATAAACATTTGTAATCTCATGAATAATGAGGGATGAATTATTCTAGACTTTGTAGCCACCACTTTTAAATCTAATAAAAAGTTCTTCTTTTTACTTATTCTCTTCTGTTTTAGAGTAGATCATTTAGACCACTAGGGTGGTAATCGATGATGAGATTTATTTTTAGGGTTTATTATATGTTTGTTTGCTCTTAATCGATCTAGCTACTCTAGTATGCACTTTAATGCTGAGTATTCTCTCATGGGAGATACTTAAGAGTACAACTGAATCCAGTAGGTGTGGTTGTATGTTTAGAAATGTTTGATGCCACGAGAGTGGGTTAAACCTTCATATCTGCATACTGGAGAGTCATAGCTAGTGTTGAGTTTATTGTTTGATAGAGTAAATATTGATCTAGCCCTGATCAAGTTGGATTAAGATCTTAGGGATGCTTCGCCACGAGAGTGCGCTGTATTCTGGAAATAGATCTATCATTCACTTTGTGGGTCTTTTCCAAAAGTCTAGGAATACTTAGTATTCGTTGATGGGATTGTGTGAAATGCATGTTCATTCGCCACGAGAGTGGGTTTAGATGTAGAGACTAGCATACCACGAGAGTGGACTAGCAAGTCATTGAAAATCCCTAGAATGACAAACACTAACTTACTAGGTAGAACATGAACCCTAGATCTAGAATTCATGAATTATGACGATCACCCATTTTCTGTAAATATTAGTTTAGATTTCGTTTAATGTTTAATTAGTTTATATTCTTTAATTTCAATGCTTAGCTTAGTTCATTTACTGTTTTCTTAGTTTAGATTTAATGTTTTCTTATTTATTGTTTCATTTAATTTCATGTTTAGTAGATTAGGAAAACCCCTATAAATCTGTTTTGCTTAGATTAGATTTAGACTTGTATTCTTTGTGTGTTATTCTCAATCCCTGTGGATCGATCCTATAATTACTACAATTGCATGACTGTGCACTTGCGCTCTTATGGTTTAAACTCTCGAGAATACTTTATGAGTAGACTTGGGTGAAACCTGAGAACAGGATAGTCGAAAGAAAATCCTTGCATCAAGTTTTTGGTGCCGTTGCTGGGGACTGAAGCAATAGCCATAGAGATTTGGTCTGAATCTAAGACTAAACTTTAGTTTTATTTTTATAATTTGTTTACTTCTTTGAATTTAAGGTGATCATCAAAAAAAAATTTTTTTAAAAAAAACGAGGGAAGAAGAGAATAGATCGAATGGAGCAACTATGAAAAGAAGTACTTGCTGCTGAGCTTGAGAGCATCCTTCACCCTAATAAGGATGCCGTTCAAGGTGGTAATGCATGTCGGGCGGCTGCACACTTACCAAAGGTTGCTCTAACGATCGTTACTAATCACCTGGATCAATTTGACAAGCTTTGTGGCACATTAAAAATCAACGGAGTCTCAGAGGACGCTTTGACACTACGCCTATTTCCATTCTCTTTGGGTGACAAAGCTAATCAGTGGGAGATGAGATTGGAGGATAACACATCAATAAACCTGTCGGTGGACAGCATCAGACCAATGGATCGACCTATCACGGTTGATATTGCTGATTCTAAATTCCAGAACGAAGTCCCGGACAAGAAAATCGACCAACCAGAGTCGATGCCCTGCCCATCGAGCCACCACATCGACCTGTAAAGGTCGATGCACGTCCAGAACGAAGTCCTGGAAGGATACATCGACCTATCTAGGTCGATTCCAAACCTGTCGGACGTCTCCATCGATGTAACTGGACCGATACTGCTGCTGCCTCGATCACTAGATCTTTACTAGGAAATTCAGAAAATCCATGAGTGGATCAATAAATCCCAAAAGGATCATTCTTCCCGAGATTTAGACGATTCGGAGTTGACTTCTCACCTTAATGAACTTTAATTTTCTCGACTTGGGGCTTTAGATACATTGGACATGATACCTCTATGAGACCCTACAAGGCTCGTCTAAGTAAGTACGATTCCCCTTTTCCTTCTTTTCGATTAGATAAGAAAAGAAAAGAAAAGAAAAGAAAGAGAAAAGGAAAGAAACAAAAAGGATATAGAAGCAAACCGGGCATTGAAAGCAACCACTATCAATGTTTGCATCTCAAGAAAACTTGTCCTAGAAAAGAGCTTAAGAGAAAAGACGATCGATAAAAACAAAAAAAAGATACCCTAGAAAAGTAAGGAGAAATCGATCGACCTTGAAGTGAGAAAAGGAAGAGGAAAGAAATTGTACTAAGACGGTTTTGAGCTCACAGAAATCCGAAAGAGTAAGTGTTTGTGTCCTTTGATCGATATTCCCAAGTTGAGAAACCATGCTTAAAATAAAAAGAGTAGTCAACAATGAGGAGTCTATAGTCAAGGGAGGAGCGGTTTGGATTAAGGTGCGTTGTTATGCTTATGGTGAAGTACATGAGTACATTAGAGATCAGTCCGATTCCACAAAGACGAAAAGCACTAAACACAACAATGTCACAAGGTACAAAGTTCACTCTTCTTATCTTTATCGTTTTAAATAAAATAACTTCACTATGCTTAGCTTTTGTTTGCTTGAGGACAAGTAAAAGATAAGTGTGGGGGAGTTGATATAGGTCATATTTACATGTTTTCATGCATTCATTTAGTATAGTTTTATGCATTCTAACATTCATTTAGGATAGTTTTAGTGCATTTGCATGTGTTTATGTGTTTATAGGTACTTGGAGTAAAATCTATGAATTTGGTGTGTTTTTGAGTCCTAAGAAGCCATAGGAACCTTGAAACTACTTGCTGGAGCCAAGAACATCATGAAGAGACATCTCAAGAGTCTCGAGAAGAAAGCATCGACTGTAGCATCGACCAGGAGTGGTCGATGGTCTCTCTGAGCTTCCCATCAATCCAAGCATCAATCTGGGATGTTCGACACTAGAGGAGAGCCCAAGCTCAGAAGCTGACAACGAAGACCGTTGACGCAAGCATCGAGCGTGGCCCATCGATGTCCCTCCTGAGAATTCACGTCGAGCAAGAGCGTCAAACGTGGCCCATCGACGCTGACTCAACAGCCAGAAAAGGAAAGTTTGGTTAATGCGAATTACAAAGTATGGAAAGCTTTCGGTCAAATTGGAACCTTCGAGAAGATTTTGGGGCATGACCTAGACTCCTTCAAATCTCCTAAAAATCTATATAAACACATGTAGCCTCCCTCATAAGGGTTCCCACTTTTTGCACCATTTTGTAGCCACCACCTAAAGAGAGAAATTCACAAACACTCTTGTTCTTAAGTTTCATTTATGTTTATGCATTAGTTCTTCTTCTTATGTCTCTTTGTTTTCTTTTACTGTTTCTATTTATAGTTTATTATGTCTTTTATCTCATATACTTCCGTCACCCTCAGAGTTATAAGCGAGTAGATCCTTTAGATCTCGGGGGTGGAGATCGATGATGGGATCTACTGATTAGAGATTGATGTTTTTTGTTCTTAACCGATTGGCTATCTTGTACGTGTTCCTAAGGCTAGATTTACTCTCCGGGGAGTTGTCTAAGAGCTTGGTCTAATCCTTTGGACGTGACCAAGTGTTTCGAGAATTCTCTATACCACGAAAGTGGATAGAAGAATTTCGGATCTACATACTCGGAATCCTAGTCGATCGATAAATCTATTCTAACTTGTGAGCTTATCTAAATAATTTTGATCCTGGGTTTAGCATCTTAGAGTCTTGAAGCCACGAAAGTGGATTAAGGTCTCGGAACTAAGCATGTTAGGGGATTGGCTACTTTTTATAATTGCAATTGCTGGTCAATCCGGTCGATGACGAGATCGTTCTCAATGCTTGTAAGAGCACCACGAGAATGGGTTTTTACAGAGAGTTTAGCATACCACGAAAGTGGACTAATCTATATACAAAATCTCTAGACCACTAGATACTAACGAAGGGTTCAAGAACATCAATTCTCATATTAGAAGATTTCCGGATTCGTTACCATTCACTCTTGGGATCGTTTTCTTTATTATTGTTTAATCGTTATTTTATTTAAGTTATTTTATTTTATGCAATTTAATATCTGCAATTTACTTTACGCAATTTAATTTACGCACTTTATTTTAAGCAATTTATTTTACGCAATTTATGCAATTTACTTTACGCAATTTAATTTACACTATTTAAATTCCGTAATTTATTTTACGCAGTTTATTTTCTGCTATTTATATTTCTGCAATTTATTTTCCGCACTTTAATTTATCCACTTTTATTTTATGCACTTTATTTTCAGCTATTTATTTTATGCAATTTAATTATTTTTTATTTAATTATTGCTTATTTATTTTTATACACTTTAGATAATTAAAACTAAAAACTCAAACAATTATAATTTGCCTAGATTAGATTCACATTTGTACTCTCAGTGTAGTTGTTCTCAGTCCCTGCAGATCGATCTCAAACATACTTCGATTGCATTTAAACGTGCATTTGCGGTAAGATCGGGTTAAACTATCGAGACTAATTTCTAGTAGTGCTCGGGTCAAACCTGAGACGAGGTGAAACAAATCCTCTTATTAAGTTTTTGGCGCCGTTGCCGGGAACTGTAGCAATAGCCATAGAGATTTGGTCTGAATTTGAGACTAGGTTTCTTTTTATTTTCTTGTTTTGATTTATTTTTGTTTTTGATTTTTCAGGTAAAAAAAAAATGAACCTATTACTGAACTTGGTAAGCGAGCGATTGGCATGGCGGCCCAGCCACGGCCACGCCGCGGGCATCCGACCACCACCTCTAAAAGATGTCAATTTCGAAATCGGGACCGGCATGATTAACATGATCCAAAGAGATAATTTCATGATCTATCAACGGAGAACCCTATTGATCATTTGTATCAATTCGACAAGATGTGCGCATTGGTGAAAATAAAAGGTGTCTCTAAAGATGCATTAAAGATTCATTTATTCCCATTCTCACTTGGTGGTAAAGCACATCAATGTGAAAAATATCTTCCATCGGAGACCATTACAACGTGGAGTCAATGCCGTAAAGCGTTCCTAACAAAGTTCTTCACGAACTCTAGGACAACTCGTTGGAGAAACGAGATATCAAACTTCACACAACAAAGCACCGAGAGCTTTGGAGAGGCTTGGGAGAGATTCGAGGAGTACACCAGACAATGCTCTCATCATGGATTTGGTGACAAGTCCTTGCTGAGCATATTTTACAGAGGAGTGACTCCCGAGTATCGTACGTTACTCGATGTGGGTAGTTGTGGAATTTTCTTGGGATAAGACGCACAATGTGGAAGAGAGTTAGTGGAGAATCTAGCCGAGAGTGATGCGAACTATGGAGAAGACTACGATCGAATAGACAAACACGTCGACATCCATGAAGATGATGAGAAGCTGATCATAGAGGCAACACAGGAAGCAAGCGTCGACCAGCTATATCGAGCATACCACGTCGGCGCAACTAAAACCGGACATGAACATCGACCGTACATGGTCGATGCTCAGTCTAAAGATAGTGAGGAGACGAGTTTCTCGACAGCTAAAACGGGCGAGCTCGAGGAGATAGTTCAGAATGTTATGGGACAATAGACAAGCATGGTTACAAGGGGTAGTGAAGACTTCAAGGAGGTTAACCAACGGTGTCACGAGTTAGATGAGAAGTTCGAAGACTTGGTTTCTAAGGTCCACAAACTAGAAACCAAGACATTGGAGGTAACACCGACGATCAATACGATAACCCTGAAGAGTGGCAAGGAGCTCAGACCGATTCCAGCAAAGAAACCAATCAACAAAAAGAGTGCAGAGGCTAACATCGAGAAAGAAAATCCAATCATCGAGAAGGAAGATCCCATTATACTAGAGAAAGAACCTGAGATTGAAGAAATCATTATGGTGAAACCGGACGAGGATAAGGAGCCCAAATCTTGTACAAATAAGCCTAATACTCGAGAGAGGAGGCAAGCGATTTTCGATCTAACCAAATATCAACCCAAGATACCTTTTCCGGGAAGAATTAAGGGAAGGATAACAGAGAGGATGAGGAACACATTTGAGGAGAAAATGAAAGGTGTGATCATCACTATGCCAATACTAGAAGCTTTGACGATGATTCCCAACACTAGCAAATTCCTCAAAGATCTCGTGACTAAGAAGAAGAAGTAGCTTACCGAGGTGGCATTCCTAACACCCGAGTCTAGTGCAGTTATTCTTGACAAAAAGATTCCGAGGAATAAAGTTGCAACCTCATCTCAAGGTACTTAAAGTGTGCTTCCCAGTGAACCCGAAATGAACCCTGATGAGTATGTGCATGTCATGACACTGAAGAGTTGCAAGCAGTTAGAGGAAAATGTTTCAGCAACATTTTTTACGGAGCCCATCGAGCAGATGCATCGACCATATCAGGTCGATGCTCTATCCATCGGACATCTCCATCGAGCAGAGGAGGTAGATGTGATTTCAGGAAAACCCATCGAGCATACACATCGAGCAGGAGGGGTCGATGCCAAGCTGACAACGGAAGAAATCGACGCAAGCATTGACCAGGAGCAAAAGATGCTAATCCAGGAGCCTCCACATCGACCAGGCGAGGTCGATACCCTTCCAGAAGCGACCACCAGACATTCACATCGTGCAAAAGCGATCGATGCACCTCTGAGGACTCTCGAGACCGCTCACACATCTCTGAAATATCCACATGACGACCTCCTTGGAAGCATAGGACATGATTATGAGCCGAACCGAAGCTACAACATCATCACCAACAAGGAAAATCACGTGGTAACCCCTCTCCCGTTCATCAAAGAAGAAAGAAATCCCTCGAGACCGAAGTTCTTTGGTGGGAATGTTCAGCACAATCAACGAAGAATACTCGAATTCATCGAACTAATCAAGCAGGAAAGGCCTCTGACGTCAGTACAATGCATCCTAGAGACAAGATCATTCCAAGAAAAGGAACCGGTTAGACCACTTTTAAAGAGGGAAGATCCCGGACAATACAAAGTCCCGTGTTCTATCCAAGGTTTTGAGTTCGATGACACTCTATGTGACTCCGGAGCAAGCATCAATATCATGTCCATGGAGAGAGCTAAACTGATGGGAATCACAAATCTTCAACCATTGAAGGTTCAAATTGGACTCGCCAACGCCGATGTAATGAGTTCAAATGAAGTAGCTAAGGATGTCATGGTTTGGATCGAGAATTGTAATGTCCCTACGGACTTCCACATACTTGACATGAAGGCGGATGGTGATACTCATATCATCCTTGGAGGCTCATTTCTTGCAACGATTGGAACGGTGATCGATTGGCCTAAACAACGAGTCTCGTTCACATCGCTGAACAAAGAGGTGTTTTATAATGTGATCCCGACTGATAGACCTCCACCACAACCTCCACTGGCCCATTCTGTAAGATCGTCGAGCTCACGACGTTAAAAACCATTCTATTTTTTTTAATACTTATTTTTCAATTTTCTGTTTTTCAATTTTTCGTTTTTTTCATTTTTTCTTTGTTTTTATGTTTTTTTTTCTTTTTCTGTTTTAATTTTTAGGATATTTACACCATTAAAATAAATTATTTTTAATCTTAAATTTTTTCGTATTTCTGCATTTTTAGTTTTAATATTAAGATTTAAACGTCTTTATTTTTTAAAATAATAATAATAATAAATATATATATAGATATATTAGATTTTTTTAAAAAATTCTTTTTTTTCTTTTTTCGTTTCTATGTTTTAATTTTCAGGTTATTTTTAAAAAATTATATATCTATATATATATTTATAACTAATCATACCCACGAACCCGATAAGAGAATTACGGTATGAATTCTCTTGTTTTTTACCCCTTTACGGTTTTATGTCACAACGCGGACGTTTTGATTTAAGTGTGGGGGAAGTCTTGCGATCTATGGAGGTAATTCTTTTTTCTTGACATCTTTTGATGGAAGTTTTACCATAAGTTTTTCGCATTTTGAGAGATTGTTACACTCTTTTCCTCGTTCATAAGTTCAATAACATGTGAAATGCTTTTTAATGAGGTAGCGATAGAAATTGTTAAGTGTGTTATTTGTGTTTATGTTTGGATGTTTTGTTGGATAGTGTGTGATCTTTACTAGGAAATTTGGAAAATCCATGAGTGGATCAATAAACCCCAAAAGGATCATTCTTCCGGAGACTTAGACGATTCGGAGTTGACTTCTCACCTTAATGAACTTTAATTTTCTCGACTTGTGGCTTGAGATACATTGTACATGATACCTCTATGAGACCCTGCAAGGCTCGTCTAAGTAAGTACGATTCCCCTCTTCCTTCCCTTCGATTAGATAAGAAAAGAAAAGAAAATAGAAAGAAAAAAAAAAAATATAGCGAACCGTTGGAAGCAACCACTTTCAATGTTCGCATCTCAGGAAAACTTGTCCTTGAAAAGAGCTTAAGAGAAAAGGCAATAAATAAAAAACAAAAATGATACCCTAGAAAAGTAGGGAGAAATCGATTGACCTTGAAGTGAGAAAAAGAAGAGGAAAAGAATTGTACTAAGACAGTTTTGAGCTTACAGAAATACGAAAGAGTAAGTGTTCATGTCCTTTGATCGATATTTCCAAGTTGAAAACCCATGCTTAAAATAAAAAGAGTAGTCAACAATGAGCAGTCTATAGTCAAGGGAGGAACGGTTTGGATTAAGGTGCGTTGTTATGCTTATGGCAAAGTACACGAAGTACGTTAGAGATCGCTCCACTTCCACTAAAGACGAAAAGCACTAGCACAACAATGATACAATGTACATATTCACTCTCCTTATCTTTACCGCTTTCAATAAAATAACTTCACCATGCTTGACTTTTGTTTACTTAAGGACAACCAAAGGATAAGTGTGGGGGAGTTGATAACATCATATTTTACATGTTTTTAAGCATTTGAATAAGTTAGTTTTAGCTTTTATAACTAACATTTAGTGTAGTATTAGTGTTTTTGCATGTGGTTATGTATTTTTAGGTACTTGGAGCTAAGCATGAGTGTTTGAGATATTTTTGGACCTTACTGAAGCCTATAGAAAGACTGGTGACATTGCTTAGATCGTGCACATTCGGAGAAGGATTTCACAGTGTCCGAAGAGGTAGAATCGACC
This sequence comes from Boechera stricta, assembly GCA_018361395.1. Lineage (NCBI taxonomy): Eukaryota > Viridiplantae > Streptophyta > Magnoliopsida > Brassicales > Brassicaceae > Boechera > Boechera stricta. The sequence continues at coordinate 17,611,614 of CM031539.1, read as the reverse complement.
CCAATATTGACCAGTCAAAGGAAGGGGCACAAAATCGACCCTAGAATCGACCTATCAGGGTCGATTCTGACCTCCGAGAAAACTGAAAAATTTCCTACGTGGCAAAAAATGACTTGAGCAACCTTGTCATCTCGAGTTTTAAGCCTCCAGAAATAAGATAAGGACGAAATGGAGAGTTCTAAGAAACCTTAGTACTATATAAACACTTTTAATCTCATTAATAATGAGGGATGAATTATTCTAGACTTTGTAGCAACCACTTTTAAATCTAATAAAGAGTTCTTCTTTTCACTTATTTTCTTCTATTTTAGATTAGATCTTTTAGACCACTAGGGTAGTGGTCGATGATGGGATCTATTTTTAAGGTTTATTATATATTTGTTTGTTCTTAATAGATCTAGCTACTCTATTATGCACTTTAATGCTGAGTATTCTCTCATGGGAGATACTTAAGAGTACAACTGAATCCAGTAGGTGTGGTTGTATGTTTAGAAGTGTTTGATGCCACGAGAGTGGGTTAAACCTTCCGATTTGCATACTGGAGAGTTATAGCTAGTGTTGAGTTTGTTTTTTGATAGAGTAAATATTGATCTAGCCCTGATCAAGTTAGATTAAGATCTTAGGGATGCTTCGCCACGAGAGTGGGTTTGGATGTAGAGACTAGCATACCACGAGACTGGATTAGCAAGACATGGAAAATTCCTAGAATGACAAACATAAACTACCTAGGTAGAAGATGAACCCTAGATCTAGAATTTCTGAATTATGACTATCACCCATTTTCTGTAAATATTAGTTTAGATTTCGTTTAATGTTTAATTAGTTTATATTCTTTAATTTCAATGCTTAGCTTAGTTTATTACTGTTTTCTCAGTTTAGATTTAATGTTTTCTTATTTATTGTTTCATTTAATTTCATGTTAGTAGATTAGAAAAACTCCCATAAATTTGTTTTGCTTAGATTAGATTTAGACTTGTACTCTCGGTGTTATTCTCAGTCCCTGTGGATCGATCCCATAATTACTACAACTGCATGACTGTGCACTTGCAGTCTATGTGTTAAACTCTCGAGAATACTCTATGGGTAGACTTGGGTGAAACCTGAGAACGGGATAATCAAAAGAAAATCCTTGCATCAGACGCCAAAGAGACACACTTAATTTATGTCCACATGAGTACGTTATGTCTACAAGTAGAGGTGACGCTTATTTCCACAGTAATAAATGGAGCAATGGCGAAAAAATATGTCCATAGGAAATAGATGCCCAATAATAGTTTATGTCCACAGATTGCGTGGGCGCCAAAGAGACAGACTTAATTTATGTCCACAAAAACAAGTTATGTCTACAGACGAAAGACAAAATTAATTTATGTCCACAGTTTGCGTGGGCGCCAAAGAGACAGACTTAATTTATGTCCTCAGAAACAAGTTATGTCCACAGACGAAAGACAAAATTAATTTATGTCCACCTGATCAAGTTATGTCCACAAGTAGAGGTGACGCTTATGTCCACATCGAAAAATGATTATGTCCACAGTAATAAATGAAGCAATGGCGAAAAACAATGTCTACAGGAAATATATGTCCAGTGATAATTCATGCCCACATGAAGATTAAGCCGCAACTACGTTGGACGATGGATGTTATCACACGGTGGACATATAAGCGCCGCCGCTGCGTTAAAAGCCGTCAATCAACTTGCCTCCTCTCTCTCCTTTGTCTCGCCGTAGGTAGACCACATCGGAATAAAACATTGAAACCAGAAAACCAGAAAACCCAGATCAGAAAAAAAAAACCTTGATTGCACAGACGAAGAGAGCTAGGGTTTGGGTTGTGAAAAAGATTAGAAATTTTTTGAACGGCAGAATCAGGAAGGAGAAGTGAGAGAGAGAGATTGGGCATGAAAATAGCAAACAAAAGAACAAAATTGAAAGAGAAGTGAGAAGGGAACTAATGCCAAATTCGGGAGATTCAAGAATAGTGTTGGGTGAACGTGAAGGAAAAAAAAAGAAAATACATATGTACAATACAGATTAGAGGAACAAATTTGTAAATTCAACACCCAACAAGAATTAGGATCCCTCCAATAGCTCTAGTCTTCTTTTTGACAAAATTGGAGAAAGGAAATGGCAAAGATACAACTTATCTTTTTAAATGTGATATCCCTCGTTCAATTGCCAAAACTAAAAGAAGGATAAATTGGTCCTAAGACAGATACACTACAGTGATCTTTTGGCATTTTTCGAAGTCAATCTAGGCTTTTGGAATTTTTCGAAGTCAAACTGATTTTTTTGGCATTAGAAGTAATTTTCTCTTAAGACAATATCATAAGATTAAACTAATGCAAAAAACAAAAGATAATAGAATCAAGGTATGATCTGGTAAAATAACTTATCTTCAACATATTTTAATCAAACATTTAGAATGATTTGTATTAGAATGATCAATCCTATATTATTCTTTAATTAAAATAAATCGTATGTTATTTAACAATGGATTTTTAAAGCTTTCTGTTAAAATATAATGCTATTAGTTAATATTGTCTATTTGAATACAATATCATTGAACTAATGATTTGAAATAACGAAATTAAATACATCATCTATATATTAAAATATATATGTGACAAGCTCACATTTCTTCTCACCCATTTTTTTTTTTAATTCTACTATTATTCTTGCCAAACACTTTTAATTCCACTATCCGTATACTTATTATTCTAAAACTAAAAACTAAATACATTCTAAATAAACTTAACAAAACTAATATTTTCGATTTTCAAAATAGTTTTGCTTATGTATAAAGATTCCTTATGTATTATGTGCATTAAATATTTTTGCTTATGTATAAAGATTCCTTATGTATAAATATACTATAAATAAAAATATTAATAAAATTAAATAGCTTTAAATTTACCCATGCATGACACGGGTTCTTACCTAATTATTATTGAAAGAGCAGTTTAAACATTAGTTTTTAAGGACTTTGATTTCTTAATTAAAAATACAAAAATCTAAAGTTCATAGTTTTTGGTGAAACTTTAATGGGTTTCAATAATAAATCATTTTAACATTTAAATTTATTTAAAATCATCAAAATCTTTGAAAAACTTACTAAAACTCAAATCATTCAAATATATGAAAGTACTATTTTTATATTAAAACTAAAATGATCTGAAGGTAGAGATCCAGAACCGCCTTTGAATCCATACATAAGTTAAAACAACATTAGAGGAGCCAAACAATCGGTATATACTAAACAAAAATAATAATAATTTGCTCCCTATTATTTTCTTCTTTTCAAAATTCTTTACGAAATCATTCTTAAAATGATGTTAACATGCGATAACAAGAATGCTCATGTATTCTTGGTGGATGTTAATTAAATCAACGTCAAAGAGCACAAACACACCACTGTCCTCCATAATTAGAGAGATAATGACCATTTAACCAATCAAATTTAATGTCCTTGGTCTTAGTTAGCATTATTCTAAGAACAACTTGATAAATAGTTCATGTCATGAAACATTTATCCATATTTATCACTTTATATATATATATATATATATATATATATATAATTTTTTCTGGTATTTTGTACGTACGACTAAATTAATCTTCCTAGAGAAGATAAAATATGATACATATATATATATATACACTCTTAGAAATCCATCTGAATTCTTAACATAAATTGTTCACTAATTAGTAGATATTGTGTGAAGATCATCACTAAGGATATTGATATCCCAACCAAAAAAAAAAATATATAGATATATATATTGATCAAATTCACACCATATACGGTCGAAAATAGAAAGAATTCACATATTATACCACTATTTTATTATTTGGAATTTGATATCTGCATGCAATTTTATTTTGTTCCTAATCTACAAAGCGTGTGAAAGTAGAAGAACCATTTCTAATATATCAGCGTCAGAACTAAATATTTTTTTCGTAAATTAATTTATCTTGTTTAGTAGATCACTTATTGAAAAGTACATTATCTCATTACTGATTTTGGGACAACCCTTAAAACACGAAAGGTGGTTCTTTAGAGTTTTTGTTTTTTATTTTTTTGTTTAATCGTTGATTACATCACTATCTGAGATAATTGATAATATATAGCTATTTGGATCACATGTAACTCTGATTCCTAAATATCTGTTTACATTCTTCTGTATCTTTAGAATATAATTGAGTTTCATAAATTATATCCCTTATATATGAATTGAGAATCATTTTAACAAAATAATCTTATGTTTACATGGAATATTACAACACTGTCATGCTGACGTGTCGTCGCCTAAATGATTCTTAGAGAATATATTTTATAGAACATTAATTACTAGATTAATTACATAATATGTTATTAGATCAATCATATATAAACTGTCTTTATTTTAAAGATTATAATCTTACATAAATTAGCTTTATTTGTTTATGAAAAATCGAGTAAATAAATATTATATAAAATTATAGCTGATTTTATTGTTTCCTAAATTTTATTTTCAAAAAATATTGTTTTAACTAAATAATTAATTAGTGACATAAATATAGTTTTTAATTATTTATACACTAATATACTATTAAAATATTTAAAAAGTTTATTTAATTTATTAATTTTCTCAAAAATCATAAAAATATCTTATGTCGCAACGCGGGAATCCCTAGTATTATATTATATACGATATAACACATTAAGATTTGTATAGAGTCCAAAGTCCATGTCGGTTATGTTTGAAGAGTTGTGTCTGTTTGTGACATCTCTTAACTTGTGTCTGTTGGCATTATATATATATATATATATATATATATTTGGAAACGAATCAATAAAGATGTGCGTGTGTGTTGTCGTTAAAAAAATGGAGTAATACATAACAAACATGAGTTTGAGTGTTACTCAAGAAAAGATCAAACACAACAAAACAGAGTAACATATGTGTTGTCCAATCCTTAATAACTTTGAGTGATCAAAGTTCAACATGGTATCAGAGCTATAGAGACAACAACGCAACAAGTTATACCGATCTTCAAAGGAAAAGCGGTTATGTTAATCATGACATCATCCTACGATTCTCACCAGAGAAAATGAAGAAGATCATCGCACGCCGTCTTCGGCAGAGGAAATCACGCCTACACATTCTCCTATTGAGGATCCCGACGGTCATTCTCTACAAAGCTTCTATGTCAGCAAGGGCAGGGAACATAGAGGATGCAAGATATCGTCATGGGGATCGTGTGGACCGTCGCTACTCACTGAGTTGAGATCAAACGCAAGTGGCGAAGAGAGGAGAGGAAGAAGCGTGACGAGGAAGAGAGTCTGCCACCATTGTTGACGACACTGGATTGTAACGAACGGCCGAGATTTCATCACAAGAGAGTGAGAAGCGAAAGTCGGCTTGAGATTGCCTACGTGGCAGTAGATTCACCGGAGATCGTTAGTGTTCGTGGAAGAGATGGACTCATCAGAACCGTGAGAATTAGTCAACAAAACAAAACAAGAAGATGGTAGACGGGTTACCAAAGTTTCATGTAAACAAAGAAGTTTGTGGAGTATGCAAACTTGGAAAGCAAGCAAGAGAAGCGTTTCCAAAGGAACCATCACCGTAATGATAAAAAAAGGAAAGAAAGTCATTAAAGATGTGTTTCTAGTGCCCGGATTAGAGAAGAATTTGCCTAGTATTCCATAAATTATATCTCGTGGATATCGCGTTTAGTTCGAAAACAAGCGATATATAATCTTAAATCCTATGAGAAAAAAGGTTATGGAGATAAACATGGTTAATAAAAGATTTCCAATCACGTGGAATTCTTCACAAGAAAGTGCGTTGGTGACCCGTGAAGAGGAGTTGATGGAGTTATGGCCTCGAAGACTAGGCCATGTGGGAAACTCAAGGATGGAACAAATACGAAGAGAAGGTCAAAACAGAACGGTTTTCGCCGGAGACCTAATTTAATTAAGATTCCATGGTGGAGAGAAGATGGATTATCATATTGTCCAAAAACTTTTCATATCTCTCACAGGGAGAGGTGACAACATAATGGCTGTGTTGAAGCAAAAAAGAGATTTGACTTCATTGAAAGTATTAGAGTTAAGGAGAACTCTAAAGGCACATGAGAAGTGTGTGTTGTCTCGTAGTAAAAGCATGACCAAAGGAGCGTTTCATGTTTTATGAGAAGGAAGAACAGTTGTGAGACGTGACAACAAAGGCAAACAAAAGGTGGTGTAAGAGAAACAACTACACGGAAGCCGGTTGGAGAGATAATAGAAGAAGACGTGAAGAATCAGGCATATAAGGAGTTGAATAACCGATAAGAAATCTTGGAGTTAAACGGAAACTTAATTAAGGGGGTGTTAGAATATAACTGAGTTTCATAAATTATATATTATATTATATACGATATAACACATTAAGATTTGTATAGAGTCGAAAGTCCAAGTCGGTTATGCTTGAAGTGTTGTGTCTATTTGTGACATCTCTTCAATTGTGTATGTTGGCATTATATATATACATTTATAAACGAATCAATAAAGATGTGCTTGTGTGTTGTCGTTAAAACAATGGAGTAATAAATAACACACATGAGATTGAGTGTTACTCAAGAAAAGATCAAACACAACAAAACAGATTAACATCTGTGTTGTCCAATCCTTAATAAATTTGAGTGCTCAAAGTTCAACATGGTATCAGAGCTATGGAGACAACAATGCAACAAGTTATACCGATCTTCAAAGGAAATGCGGTTATGTTAATCATGACATCATCCTACGATTCTCACCAGAGAAAACGAAGAAGATCATCGTACACCGTCTTCGGCAGAGGAAATCATGCCTACACATTCTCCGTTTGAGGATCCCGACGGTCATTCTCTACAAAGCTTCTCTGTCAGCAAGAGCAAGGAACATAGATGATGCAAGATATCGTCGTGGGGATCGTGTGGACCGCCGCTACTCATTGAGTCGAGATCAAACGCACGTGGAGAATAGAGGAGAGGAAGAAACGTGACGAGGAAGAGAGATCTGCCACCATTGTTGACGACACCGGATTGTAACGGATGGCTAAGATTTCATCACAGGAGAGTGGGAAGCGAAAGTCGGCTTGACATTGCCTACGTGGCAGTAGATTCACAGGAGATCGTTAGTGTTCGTGGAAGAGATGGACTCATCGGGACCGTGAGAATTAGTCAACAAAACAAAACAAGAAGATGGTAGACGGGTTACCAAAGTTTCATGTAAACAAAGAAGTTTGTGGAGTATGCAAACTTGAAAAGCAAGCAAGAGAAGCGTTTCCAAAGGAACCATCACCGTAATGTCAAACAAAGGAAAGAAAGTCATTAAAGATGTGTTTCTAGTGCCCGGATTAAAGAAGAATTTGCCTAGTGTTCCATAAATTCTATCTCGTGGATATCGCGTTTTGTTCGAAAACAAGCGATATATAATCTTAAATCCTATGGGAAAAAAGGTTATGGAGATAAACATGGTTAATAAAAGATTTCCAATCACGTGGAATTCTTCACAAGAAAGTGCGTTGGTGACCCGTGAAGAGGACATGATGGAGTTATGGCTTCGAAGACTAGGCCATGTGGGAAACTCAAGGATGGAACTAATACGAAGAGAAGGTGAAAACAGAAAGGTTTTCACTGGAGACCTAATTCAATTAAGATTCCATGGTGGAGAGAAGCTGGATTATCAGATTGTCCAAAAACTTCTCATATCTCTCACAGGGAGAGGTGCCAACATAGTGGTTGTGTTGAAGCAAACAAGAGATTTGACTTCATTGAAAGTATTAGAGTTAAGGAGAACTCTAAAGGCACATGAGAAGTGTGTCTTGTCTCGTAATAAAAGCATAACCAAATGAGCGTTTCATGTTTTATGAGAAGGAAGTACAGTTGTGAGACGTGACAACAAAGGCAAAAAAAAGGTGGTGTAAGAGAAACAACTACACGGAAGCCGGTTGGAGAGATAATCGAACAAGACGTGAAGAATCAGGCACATAAGGAGTTGAATAACCGAGAAGAAATCTTTGAGTTAAACCGAAACTTAATTAAGGTGGTGTTAGAATATAATTGAGTTTCATAAATTATATATTATATTATATACGATATAACACATTAAGATTTGTATAGAGTCGAAAGTCCACGTCAGTTATGTTTGAAGAGTTGTGTATGTTGTTGACATCTCTTCACTTGTGTCTGTTGGCATTATATATATACATTTATAAACGAATCAATAAAGATGTGCGTGTGTGTTTTCGTTAAAACAATGGAGTAATAAATAACAAACATGAGATTGAGTGTTACTTAAGAAAAGATCAAACACAACAAAACAGATTAATATCTGTGTTATGCAATCCTTAATAACTTTGAGTGCTCAAAATTCAACATGGTATCAGAGCTATGGAGACAACAACGCAACAAGTTATATTGATCTTCAAAGAAAAAGCGGTTATGTTAATCATGACATCATCCTACGATTCTCACCAAAGAAAACGAAGAAAATCATCGCACGCCGCCTTCGGCAGAGGGAATCACGCCTACACATTCTCCGATTGAGTATCCCGACGGTCATTCTCTACAAAGCTTCTCTGTCAGCGAGAGCAGGGAACATAGAGGATGCACGATATCGTCGTGGGGATCGTGTGGACCGCCGCTACTCACTGAGTCGAAATCAAACGCACGTGTAAAAGAGAGGAGAGGAAGAAGCGTGACGAGGAAGAGAGATTTGCCACCATTGTTGACGACACTGGATTATAACGGACGGCCGAGATTTCATCACAGGAGAGTGAGAAGCGAAAGTCGGCTTGAGATTGCCTACGTGGCAGTAGATTCACCGGAGATCGTTAGTGTTCATGGAAGAGATGGACTCATCGGAACCGTGAGAGTTAGTCAACAAAAGAAAATAAGAAGATGGTAGACGGGTTACCAAAGTTTCATGTAAACAAAGAAGTTTGTGGAGTATGCAAACTTGGAAAGCAAGCAATAGAAGCGTTTCCAAAGGGACCATCACCGTAATGACAAACAAAGGAAAGAAAGTCATTAAAGATGTGTTTTTAGTGCCCGGATTAAAGAAGAATTTGCCTAGTGTTCCATAAATTCTATCTCGTGGATATCGCGTTTTGTTCGAAAACAAGCGATATATAATCTTAAATCCTATGGGAAAAAAGGTTATGGAGATAAACATGGTTAATAAAAGATTTCCAATCACGTGGAATTCTTCACAAGAAAGTGCGTTAGTGACCCGTGAAGAGGAGTTGATGGAGTTATGGCATCGAAGACTAGGCCATGTGGGAAACTCAAGGATGGAACTAATACGAAGAGAAGGTGAAAACAGAAAGGTTTTCACCGGAGACCTAATTCAATTAAGATTCCATGGTGGAGAGAAGATGGACTATCAGATTGTCCAAAAACTTCTCATATCTCTCACAGGAAGAGGTGACAGCATAGTGGTTGTGTTGAAGTCAACAAGAGATTTGACTTTATTGAAAATATTAGAGTCAAGGAGAACTCTAAATGCACATGAGAAGTGTGTGTTGTCTCATGATAAAAGCATGACCAAAGGAGCGTTTCATGAGAAGGAAGAACAATTGTCAAACGTGACAACAAAGGCTAACAAAAGGTGGTGTAAGAGAAACAACTACACGGAAGCAGGTTGGAGAGACAACTGAAGAAGATTTGTATAATATATTATATATTATAAATTATATATTATATTATATACGATATAACACATTAAGATTTGTATAGAGTCGAAAGTCCACGTCTGTTATGTTTGAAGATTTGTGTCTGTTTGTGACATCTCTTCACTTGTGTTTGTTGACATTATATATATACATTTGTAAACGAATCAATATAGATGTCCGTGTGTTGTCGTTAAAACAATGGAGTAATACATAACAAACATGAGATTGAGTGTTACTCAAGAAAAGATCAAACACAACAAAACAGAGTAACATCTGTGTTATCCGATCCTTAATAACTTTGAGTGATCAAAGTTTCAACATCTTCATGGATGACTCTCTAATCTATTGGGAGTCTAAATGCAATCTTCTAGTTCCAGAATACATGGTTTTGGCGAGCACAACATGTGAGCTACTATGATTGTATCACTTATTCTGTGATCTTTAGATTACACCTTTAGGGCCTGCAAATCTGTTTTGGGACGACGCTATTACGATTCATAGCATAGAGCATTTAACTCAATGTTTCATGAATGCATGAAACATATTAAGTTAGACTGCTATTTCGCTCGTGATAAACTAACTAATAAATGGATTATAGCATTTGCTTCATGTCCACAACTCACAACCAACAATCAGCTAGTTGATCTCTCATCCTCGTTCAAGACGATGATATCCAAATTCATGTTTCTATGTCCCCACGTGAAGATTCTGGCTTGAGGGGGATTATATTAACACTATGATAATGTATGTTTGTTGTGAATCGAAGACACCGATCACCTCAGTCTCAATTCACGAATCAATAACAAAACATAAAACATAACACAGAAGTTTAACGAGTTTCCCTCCGTGAGGATACATCTCGTGTGCGAACCTTCTCCCACAAACATCCACTATCAATCAAGGTTTACACAAAGGTATTACAACTTGAAATCACAAGAGCTTTAACACGAAAATCAGTCACCTAAATCAATCGCTTACACATCCAGAAATAACTATTTCTGTGTGATTACTAAGCAATGTTCTTTTAGCTGGTTTTCTTCTAAGCTCTCATCCGCGTGATCTCACATGGAACATATCCCTTTATCCAGGGGCAATAGAGGCGGCTTGAACCCTAGGTTAGCTTTTAGTTGAGCCTAAGTAAAACAGATAAGATTCACTTTAGGAATTGGGCCAGAGAAGAATATGATTGAGGTCTATATTCAACAATATTATAGATTGTTAATCTGTTGTATTTACAATTACATTTTTTACAACTCAAAGTATGGTACAAAAAAACCTTCGAGCTCTCTAGACTATCTCTCACTCCGACTCTCCGTTGACTTTCTAATGTTACTTGACGGATACGTTCTAGATATTCGGATAATTCCAGAATATCCGTATCCGTAACTAGATATACGTACCAATATCAAGATATTTACGGATATCCAAATCCGAATCCATTAATATTAATTAAAAGTAAAATAAGATATTTCATATTTTGGAAAATAAAATTTAATATATTATATATAGATTTTTGCAGGTTGAAGGCTATGTCTAGGAGGCCTATGGTTCTTTTGATTTTAAAAATATTTTTAAAATATATAAAAGATTATTATCCGGATCTAAATATCCAAACTTTAAAATCAATATATCTGAATCCAAAATTTGACTATCCAGATACAGATTCAGCATCTACAAATATCCTATTTTTGGAGCGAAACGAATCGAATTTTATATCAGGATAACAATTTCATCACTTCACTCAATTGTACTTTTATCAAAATTCAAAGATAAAATAGAAAATCTCTTTTTTACATTTCGAATGAGAACAAGTGATACGATTAAATGGCCTGACCTCAAAGAGACAACATGCTAATTGTGCGAGGTCAAAATCTCGTGAACAAAATTTGGAATTCATAAAAATTTGGAAAACGTGGGATTTTCTTTTATAATCAGCAATGCAATAAGTATATATAGCACAAGTTCCACTTTCCAATAATTTATTTATTCCACTGGATTGATCCGCCATGCAGATGTGGCAATAAGCGGTCTAGTTTGCCATCCGAGCAACAAACAACCTTCATTTTCCTCCACATTATACCCATCAGCTCCAGCATAAAGTGCCAACAACATGCTTGCTTGCTTATACGCATTCGAACCGATATTAACAGGTTTAAATCCTTCCAAACTGAACCGGTTTCTCCACTGATTCAACGTCTCGTGCCTCTCTACCCGGTCTTCCCCTTCACAAGCCACAAGGTTTAGTATCTGCCTTCCTAAGAATAACTCCGACATCACTCGGTCTTGGCTCGGCGGGCCTTCAAGCGAGTCGAATAGGCTCGAGTAGTAATGTAGCGATTCTGTGAACCGGTCGAGAAAAAAGGCACCATTGTGGTTCGCTTCTTGCTCGACCACTGTTATGATATTCGGTCGGATTGACTTAATCATCGATAGAAACTTATCGATCGAACCGGGATGAGCTAAGAGGCGATGGAGCTTGAAAACCGAGTTAACCGCCACTGATTCTGAACCGGGTCTGATATCTAGCATTTCCGGTTTTAGATCGGACAAATTACTCAAAGCAATGCTCTTAAACTCGAAATTGAGACCAATTGTACTTGCAAGCTGACCAAGTTTCCAACCAACTTCTTGAATTTCGGTTAACGAAGAACCAATCCCGGTTAACCGAAAATCCGGTGGACCATTAGGACGAAGAGCAAGAGCTTGAATCAAAGCCGGCCATTGTAAACCATGATTAAGCCCTAAATCAATAACATGAACCTTGTCCGCCGTAGCAAAAGCCTCAAGTATCGCTTGATTCGTGGTGAAATGAGCAAACTTGAGATACGGACAAGACTCATAGAAATGAATCTGTAGAGTATCTGACAAAGCAACGTCATCATCACGAGGGTAAATCCGGTAAATCCTCCTCGCGAGCCCTTCAGCGAAGTAAGTCGCGACCTTCCTCATAGCTCCAGCTTGAGAGGACGCAAGTAACCCCACGTGCTTAACGAGCGCGTCGGCTAACTTCAAATTGTTCTGTTGAACAGCTTCAGCACAAGCTAAAAGCGCGTGGACTAAACGCACTCCAGTATCTTGAGAATCCAAAACCACCACAGAGCGCGTGGTGTTGTTCAACTCCGATTCAATTCTCGTCCTCTTGCTTCGACGACTCACGTGGTCGTCACGTGGATACACTGCTGAGCCAGGAATAGCTCTCAGATCATAATCCGAGTCGGGTTTTTCTTGAATCCGGTTCGGGTCAAGATCCGAGAGCATGCTTTCGACCCAACCAGAGAGATCAGAAGGGTTATAATGAACAGTTTCATCAGAAAGATTCGAGATTCCATCCCCAAGAACCATCTCTAACTGTTCAAGCTTGTGTGCCACGTCAGCCATGTCGGAAGAACGAACCTTGTAACCTAAAACCACCAAAAGCTCGTCAACTCCGGCAGCATCTTCTTTAATCACCGTCGTCATTGATGAGCTCCCACCTTCTCCGGCGGAGGATTCACGGTGGTTGTGCTCTCTCTTCATTAAAATTGAGTTCTTTAATAATTTAAAGCATAAAAAGATGAAACCTTTAAAGATTTTGTAAGCAGAGAAGAAAGAGAAGAATGAGAGAGAGGAAATTAGGAACACGGGAGTGTCATAATAATTGATGGAGACGAAGAAAAAAAATTTTATTTTTTAAATAATGATATGATGTTTTTTTTAATATATGATTATTATTTTTATGAAACAAAATAAAATGAAATATTTGGGGTATCGAGCCAGCTTTTAATTGGAGTATATGAAATTTAGTACCGGCAAGTTCTTAAAGGCAAGACCAGAGCCGTGGTACAACCGCAATCTAAAGCAATTATAAAAGGAAATTTATTTACCTATTTTATTTTTCTATTTATATAATACTAGTTTTATATCTCCGGTGCTATAGTTCCAGAAAATAATACTCCCTCTTTTTCACAATATAAGATATTTAAGCAAAAAAATATTGTTTCAAAATATAAGAGTTTCACATTTATCAATACAGTAATTGTCATTTTATGCCTATTTTATCCTTGGTCAAAAATATTTAAATTTATTAATTTATATTTTTATTTTAACTAAAAGACATAAATGTTAAGGTTAAAATGGATATTTTACTTGATTCTTTAAATATTGTGCAATAATCTTAAACTTCTTATATAGTGAAACAGAGGGAGTTTTATATTATATTTTATCTATATTTATATGAAAATAGATTTTATAAATAGATTTATCTCCAAAACGTTTTAAGAAGAAAATGATGCACAAAACCTGGATTTGTATTTTCTGTGAATAATTTATAATAATATATTATATTTTATCTATATTTATATGAAAATATATTTTATCAAAAAGTAGATTTTATAAATAGATTTGTCGCCAAATTTTTTAAGAAAAAAATAATGTACAAAACCTTGATTTATATTTTCTGTGAATAATCATATAAATTTGAAATTAAATAAATATTTTAAAATAATCATATAAAGACTCTTAATAAACCATATTAAAATAATATTTTAATAAAATACATTAAACACTAATATAAAACATCTTCTAAAAATATAATAAGATTTGTTAAAACAAATTATTACATTTTCAATGATAACTCTATTTCCATGACTGTATTATTTGCTTTGATATTTCTTTCTTTCTATTTTTGAAGCAAGAGTACTATAGTACGACGATAAACATGATTTTTGTCTAATTGATTTAGGATAAGAAGAAAACTTGAATTCATTTTTCTGATTTAATATAATGAATAACAAAAGTTAAAAGATGAATGAAAAGATGATTTGTTAAGAATATATATTTTGGTATTTATAACCAAACTACTACAATATTAATTTGAAAAATTAACATAATTATGATGTTAAATATTAAATATTAAATATTTTGCTAAAATTGATAATTGTCTTTTCTGATGATACATTAACAGTAAATTATCTTTTATATTGTTTTCATTTTCCTGCTATTTATTTTTTATTTAAACTGACAAAAATCTTTATTAATCATTTATTCTACATTTTTATATAAAAAATTACTATTACCAGAAAGTTCAAAATTACTAAAATTTATGCTATTTATTTATCCTATATTTTTATATATAAAATTATTCTTACAAGAAAGAGACACGTGTCACAATCTAAATTAGTGATGATACGTGTCAAAATTTATTGAGTTATCATTTTAAAACGTATTACGCTCATGTTAAACACGTTTAATTTTATATAATAACTGTAATAATAGATTCCCTTCTCTTCTTTTTCTGCGAATAATTTTTTTTTAATTTTCAAAATATGCTTCTCGAGAAAATTCAGTTTGATTGATGTAAACCTAACATCATTATTTGAACGAGAGAATTCTAAATCTACTGTATATCAAATTATTTTGGTATTTTTTTTTTTGGTATTTGATTATTTTGTGATTTGTGAGATTTCTATCTACATCAAAGACTATGTGTAATCAAGTGAATTAACAGCTCTTATTTGGAAGTTGTATTGTCGAGAAACAATTTAGGTTAAAAAGTCCAATGTCTAAAGCCAACCACCACCCTTTTTTTTCAACTACAAAGACATCCATTTCATTCTTTTTTTTTGGTGATTAGGAGATTTACCTTTTATGTGCTATGTTGTGATTAACTGATTATTGTTCAAACTTTTTTTTTTTTTTTGATGAGATGTAAATTTTCATTAAAAAAACTGGTTATTTACATACAAAAGAAAGAAAAAACTTTAAACGAGTCTAACAAAAGAGCTTAAAAAACATAGAAATACATTGGCAACAGACTGCTTTGATAATGTTCTTGTCACTCACGTTGCAACCGTTGAGATTAATAGCCATTTTTGAAGTAAACATTCGGATTCTGTTGCGTTCTTGGAGCGCCTCGAGCGTATACGATCAGTGATTGTTTTTTTGATTTGTTCCGTGAGCCTTTGGTTGGAGAGTGGTTGTTTAGAGTGTAAGCGATTGTTTCTTTCCCTCCATACAGCATAAATCGTTGTTTGAAACAACAGCTTGTAGATGGTGTTGTCTTGCTTTGATTTTCGATTTTTGATCAGAGAAGCCAAATTCTGACTCCAATCTGGCGAGGGTAGTTTTCCTAGCAAATTTGTTGTCAAAGCAACCCATATGGTGAAGACAAATGGGCAAGCGAAGAAGAGATGATCTCTGTTCTCGTTTCTTTCCCCACATAATGGACAAGGTTTAGCATTCCCCCACATAGCTATGCGATTTCCGGTGGAGAGCTTGTCATGAATGGCTAGCCACGCGATGAAAGTAAATCTGGGAACTGCAAATGGGAACCAAAGGAGCTTAGACCATGGCGTTACCTGGTGTCGAGTTCGAACTTGGTTCCATGTTTCTTTGGCAGAGAATGACGGCTTGTAAACGTCCAGCTTCCATCGCCAAGTGAGTATATCTTTGCCCGCAGTGGAAGATGGTGGTTGAAGCTGCTTGATTTGCTCAATTACTGAGCGAAGAGTTTGGTTTCTGCAACGTCGGAAGATCCACTGGTTTGATACACACATATCAGCTACTTTGGCGAATCGTGAGATTCCAAGTTGCATTCTGCCTGAGTCTCCAATAATATCCGATAAAGCTCCATTACCAATCCAAGGATCACTCCAGAAGTTTGTATGAAGTCCATTTCGAATATCATATCGAACAAATTTTTTAGCAGCATCCCGAAGCTTCAGTAACTTTCTCCAAACCCATGAACCCTTAGATGTATGCTTAACCTCCCAGAAGCTTTCATCTTTAAGGAGGTAGTATTTCACCCAAGCTACCCAAAGTGAACCTGCATTGCTTAGCAATCGCCATATTAGATTGAGTGAGAAGACTAGAGATGTGTCCCTTAGCTTTCTGAGACCTAAACCACCTTCTTTCACCGGCCGAGTAACTACTTCCCAAGACACCTTTGCATTTGAAGTTTTGATGGGGGAACCTGACCACAGAAACGCTGAACACATGCTGTCAATTACATCCAGACATCTTTGTGGAAGCCTAAAGGCAGAACACCAAAAGTTGGTGATGCTAGTAATGACCGCTTTTAGTAACTGAACCCGTCCTGCATAAGCTAATGTCTTGTTTTTCCAAGATAACAATCGTGAACGAATACGGTCTACTAACGGTTCATAGTCATGTTTCGTCATTCTTTTTGTTGTTAAAGGAAGTCCAAGGTAGCGGAAAGGTAGTTCACCTTGTTGTAGATCGAACGAAGTGGACGTTGTGATAAGGGACTGATCAAAAAGGTAGTTCAAACTTTTTTGATCATCTTTATAAATTAGAATAAAGAAAGGAATTCGTCATGTCCATACGGAAATATATTAAACTATAAATTTCAAAGACATCTTTTTTAGAATTCTGAGTTTTTGTTATCGGGTGCTTAATCTTTTGATAATATTATGAATTCTATTTTTACCAGTTCCACCATTTCATATAAAATAACGTTTAAAGTTTTTTTTTTGTTGCAAAAACATGTCATTGCACGTTTCACATTTTGAATGTAAAATTTTATACAATATTTCTAACTTACTCTTTGGCTAAAATTATTGAATTTATATCATCACCCAGATTCACCACCATTTAATTAGTAGTATTATGATTGTGGTCCTTGTGGATATATTCGTATATTTAATATAATTTTTAATTGACTAGAAATATAAATTAGTGGTATGTGCTAGTGTAGTTGATGTGACTATATCTATGTTCAAACTCATATGCATGTTGCCACCACACGAATTCGAATGAGCATAGTAACAATATATATTTCTTAATTTTTCTCGAATTGACACTCTTCCTAAAAGGAAATGAGTATTAAGTAATGAGTATTAAGTAATATGAGCATAAGAGATTGAAATAATAAAACAAAAAATGTTATAAGTAAAATATTCTTTTATCTTTCCCTTGCGAAAACAAAATTCTAACCACCGTGCAAAAATGTTGTGTCAAAAAATAAGTTGACTTAAGAATTGTTGTCAAGAATAACCCAACAAGAATAGTGCAAAATTTTTAATAGTGCAACTCTATATTCCTAATAGCGATATTAATATTATATTTGTTTATGCAAAATTTTGATAGTTTTTTATACGCTTGTTTTAGACATATTCAGAAGGCGATTGATAGAGAGTAAATAACATACATAGTACACCACAATATAACAGATCAAAATCATTCGAGATAAAGGTGTGGTTATAACACCCATCCTAAATTTGCTCTGACATAACCACAATTAGCTGTGGATTTCTTTCAGCATGAGCTACAAAACATATATATGCATTATACTAACGTTCATGTACCACTTGTGAAGTCTTGGTCACCATTGTTCATGGAATCCCATGCATGTGGACTCCACCTTTATCTGGCATCAGTGTGCTACTTTGGATATCTGGAAATACTTATTATTAGCCCTGAAGATCACCACTAAATATTGCTCGTGTTTTATCTTTATTTTCTGCATATTGAATATCTTTTCATAGTTGGTAATCCATCCTGAAATTTTTCTAATTTATGTTTAACTGTTAAAAAAATTAGTATAAATTACGAAAAGATAAAAATTTACTTTGGTAACTTAGATAACAAATCAATTATCTTAAGTTTTTCCAAATATACAATCATTTATCAACAAAATCGAAGGTATTAATTAAAAAAAACCTAAAAAAGAGATATAGCAATAATCCAAATGTCAAATCGGTTAGTCAGTTTAGGTTCACTCCTTCCAAATTCTACCTTGTTTTCAAGATCTGGCCCGATTTATTATGGTCTGTCTATCCAATATGAATTTATTTACTATTTAAGTAAGTTTTATAACCTCTAAAACAATGTTTTATGCTCTTTAAATTTGTTTCTAGATCTAAATACTTTCACAAAAAGGCCAAACCTTTTATGAAGATCAACATCTTATCTTGATGCAATAGTAAACGATTTTTCATCTCTCCATATTTATCATGATTAAATTATGTTTTTCATTTCTCTTTTTTTTTTTTTATAAATATTTGACTATTCTTTTTTCGGATAATGGGTTATGTGCTTGATTAGGTTAAACACCTAAACTAGTGGTTAGATGTTGATAGCTAGCTAGGTCCACGTGTTGTTAGATTCTTTAATTTGTTTGCTATATTAGTAGTAGATTAGACTTGATCAGTATGATCTATTAAGGAGACTTTTCCTCAAAATATGTTTGTGAGAATGTCTAAACAAAAATTAATTGATCATTTTTATTTTAGCCAATGAGAATCAATATTAAGGTTTTGTTTACTAATGCGTGTTGGTTATTTACTTTTCAAATGAAACTTTAGCAGAATATGGTGATTTACAAGGATGATTAGAGCCTTGAAAGAGAAATAGTCAAATTAAGTGATTAATGCTCTATGATTATGTTTAATTCATCTGCTTTCATCATTATTTGTTCTTTGATCCATGCTTATCTTAGTTTGACCCTTGATCCAATGTTATACTTTCTAAACTTTTTTATTGCTTAGTTAGTAGTCTAATTGTTCTTTTTTGGTCAACATCACCATTCAATTAGCAGAATAAGCCTTGATTGGTTACCCAACCAAAGGGAAAAGACTCCATGCGTTTCATCCGAGAGTTTAAATCACGAGTAACTAAAGTAAGATTTAAAAAAAAAAAAACGATCCTAGAGCGAGAAAAAGTAAACCACCAATGTGCAAAAAAGTTGGCCACTCAAAGGGGTGTTGCGTTATCATGATCAGCTCACAGCAATTCGCATTTACGTTCTACCATGGGACTGCACTCGATAGAATGTTTTTCATAGTCCATATAAGAGCTTCCAACTCTAAATTGAGTAGTTAAAAGGATTTTTAGCTGGCTCTTGACTCCTAGCAATTGAGTAGTTAAAGGATTTTTCGCGGGCAGGTTATATTTGGGCATTTTCGATCTAGCGTTCCCACTTAAACCCTCTGACTCTTAGAAGTTATTTGCACATTCGCCCAAGCCTTAGTTTCGCATATGCATGATTAACTATTTCCATTTGTCTCCGACATGTTCCTTGAAACAAATTTTCGTTCCTTGTCTTCCAAATAAACTATGATATCCTTGAAAATATCTCCTTTTCATATTCTGCTTTTATGTTTGCATCATTGCATAATTGCATGTTTACAAGATTTTAATCGTGGTTTTGGTCTTTGTTTTGCCTTTTTTGTTGAGTCTAAATTTATTTTTGGTGTTTTAATCTTGTGTTGAGTCATTTCAAATGTGTGGACTCGTAAAAGCTCTATTGACCAGTCAACCGTCTAGACCAATCGATCCAGGGGAAAACCAAAGCTTTTAGACGTCTAAGGCAAACTGATTAGTCCATACACCTAGATCGATTGGTCCGTCAGTGTTATGTCATGGGTTTTTAACGAAGTTCTCAGACCGAACCAACCCCACCGATCAGTCCATAACAGATGGCACAAGCAGAAGATATTGGACTTCTTAGAAAGTACCTTCTATTCTAATTGTTTTTGAGCAATTGTAAGTTTTGAGCAATTGTAAGTTTTAGAAATTACTTTCTATTCAATTAATTGAGTTTACGGGTTTTAAAGGGAATTCATGAGTTGTTAGATTAAAGATTTATGAATTGGTTATTCATCTATTGTTGATCTTAAACCTTAATGCTAACTCTTGATTGATCACCTAGTTTTTTATTTTAAATTAATTTGTGCATCATAAATTTTCATTCAATTTCCTCTAAGAACTTAGTTGAGCAAAGTTTTCTATTTATAAAAGTTGGTGTTAGAATACTTAGTGAATATATCAAATCAGAAGTATTTGCATGTTTGATTTCTTGAATTTGAATTACAGTTTAGAATTTAGTCAGAGAACTTGATTGTTTTGAAAGTGTTATTAATTTAATAATTGTGATTTGAGTCCATGTGAAATTGCCTACGCATATTGCCTTGAATTCTTATCTACATACTGTTTAATATTGTTGCTTTCTTTCATTCAGTTATAATTTACTTATATATGTCTTAGTTTAGAAAACCACAAACAAAACAATCCTTCTCTCTAGTTAATTTTTTTCTCTCGCAAAACCTTTTGTGTGATTTTTTAGTTCTCATGGATTCAGTACCACTTGTATGTAGTTTTTGGGTCAAATGAAATGTTTACCGCCAATAATACACTCGTTACTTGTTAAATGAAATGTTTTAATATTGACGGACCAATATTTTGGGTTTAAAACTTGACTTATAGGTAATACGTAATAAATGGGTTCCTAAACAAGTGGCTAGAAACGATGCCAATATTTCAAACCATCTTGTTCTTAAATATTATCCGAACGAGTTAGCTGGGATGATTTTTTTTTTTGGGTCAACTTGAATATTATTGAAAACAGAAGTGTTTGATATTACAACAGAAACTTATAAGCCAAACAACACAAGCTCATTTGTTTCTTCTATAAAACCAAACTAAAACCCTGATAGACTTTCAGAGGCAACCTGTGTTTCTTAACGAGTTAGCTGGGATGATTAAACAACCTATAATATGTACGATAATAATATCGTTAATGTGGATTCCTAAGGGGTCATGTGCATTGTCAAGATTTTGATTTAAAATACAAAAATGCTAGACAATGTTAAAGTGAAGTAGCCGTTGTTGTACTAAGAACGAATTAAAGTGGTTGGATTGTTATGGTGGGCCAAAAAAGAGGCCAATAATTTCATAGCCAATTTCGGAAAAATTAATTTTAAAGGTTCCCAAAACATTAAAAATAGAAATAAAAATAATTACAAGTTTACCCCTAATCGAGGTCCACAATGACACAACACTTTCTTTTTGATGATTTTGGCCCCTTCACATTCATACATATGACACCAATTCATGTTGGTGTGGGGACTTCTGTTTGCAGTATAATATGATCGATCGTTCCATGTGACTCACGTTCCTTGTCGCTCTCATATTTTGCCCCATCTCCGATCGATTATCATCACTCACTAGCTTTTCAGTTTTTTTTTTCTTCCTCCAAAAGTGATTTTAAAAGCGTGTGGTCCCTATATATGATAATTATTCATATACCTGGAGTGAATTAGAAAGTTGTAATTTTTAGGGATGCAATGAAAATAACCAAGTTTGTTTTTTTCTTAATTACGAATGTATTTTTTTTTTTATAATGACAAACGAATTGTAATTTCGGTAGAAATCCGATGAGAAGTGGTTCAAAGATAAGGGTTTACAAACAATCATATAGTGTGATTTTTTTTTTTGTCTATTGATTAGCATTTTAATGTAGTTATTTCTGACAGTAGGGCTATAGATATTTTCCTATATATCTAATTAAGTCTATAAACCCCTAATGCCGATAATTTGATAGAGATATTATTATTACAATATGTTGTTGATGATAAATAAAATCTTGCTAAATGTTGTTGGAAATTATTGGAAGGAGCTGATGATAAAAAATCTAGGCCAAAGAACAGCAAGACATCAGTGTGTCACCAAGAAGATATCATTTGGAGGTAGTATTAGAGTTTGATATGGTGCGTGGTAAATCGCTTTTCACCGATAGAATTGAATGTTCAACCAATCATGATACATAAGATTTATTAGAAGACCCTACATTTTTCAGAAAACTCATCACGAAATTTTTTAACTTACAATCACAAGACCAAAAGTATATTTTGTGAAAACAAGTAGAGCCACTGTATGTCTCCACCAGTGACAGGACAATTGCAAGCAACCAATATATATATTACATACATATATAGAGCATTTAGGTTAAAAGGGCATCCCATCACATTTACTTCATTTTATTTAAGTTTATTTGATAATAGCTTGTTGGTAATTAATAAGGGAATCAATCACATTTACTTCATTTGATAATATCTATGTTTCTTGACAAGGTAATTTAAAATGGATTGGTATCTGGTTGACACAATAAATATTCAACACGATCGTTTTCTCTGCATGCGCATGTGTTACTCATGCATCCACTGTGCATTAATAATTACATCTCACATTCTTTTCTTTTACCGTCTAATTACATGTTACATTCTTTTTGGGAAATAATGAATAATAATAATATTCTAATTATCCTTCAAAAGCTACTTAAGACGAAGATGCTATGTTATATTTTAACTGAACCAAATACTTCATTTTTATATTTTGTATGTATATTTTAAACAAACAAAAACCAAATCATTCAAATACTTCATTTGTCTTCAACATCGAATTCAAAAATTAATTAATATTCTTGAATAACAAATTATATTTATAGATGTAATTACCCGCATTATATGCAGATTTGTTTTTCCTCATAATTCACAGAAACCATGTTATATATCCTATACAAATCTAAGATGAAAATTAGCATGGTAGATTCATACCGTAAAGGTTCTAGTGTTGGTCATTATTTTTCATAGAAATCTCTCATCCATTTTTTTCCGCTTATATATTCATCGTTCTTACAAACACATAAGAAGCTTCGGAGACTCGGAGTTAGATAAACAATAATAGTTTAGGGTTTGAAACTAAAGTAAAGATAGAGATTCTAGTTTTCTATGAATTTTGATATTTGTTTAGAATAGTAAGAATGTACATGTGACAACTTTTGAGATGTTGATGTGGTGATGTATCATCCTAGAGAAACCACTTCTCTACCTTCACTATTTATATTAAAACAAGAATAATAATTTTAGAAATGCTTCCCGAATTACTAATTTTCTGATGAAAAACTATATTTCGTTGATTTTATTTCCGTCGGCTTATAAATCAACCAAAATGTATTAATCCATTAAACTCTTTAGAAAACATTAACTACTAATTGCTTTATTTTCTTTTGGTCTCACTCCAAAAATGTAATTACAATGTATTTTGCAAGTTCTCTCTTTTTCTTGATTAAAAAAAAAAGAAAAGAAAATAAGAGGCGTAGAAAAATTAGGAAATAAAAGAGAAGACACTTTAAGGCCCATTAAAATTGTTGTCTAACAAAAACAAATGTAACATGCCTTTTCATGTGACATATGGTGGTGGGGTTACACATTGTATTCTCTGATAAAGAATCATATACAACTTTACATATACGTGCGATATCTATCACCTATAATCTTTACTTTTTCATAAAACCAGTTTCAAAAAAAAAAAAAATTACTTTTTAGAATTTCGTTCTCAAATTCATTTATTCTTAATACATCAATAAAAATATATTATTGTAGTTATATTACATTTCAACTTTATTTAGTAAAGTTTTCACTCAATAGTGTTTAGCAATGCAAAATATCGTAATATCGAAAAATACAAAAGAATCCAAACCCTTGCAGTAAATATGGAAGATCACACTAGAGAGCGTTAGCTCTGTAAGATCTCAGAGAGATCGAGAGGTCATATCTGGGAGTGCTGAAAGGAGTGAATCGTGGTTTGGGCCGCTGCAAAGAGATGTAGAGTTACTGGAACTTCTTCGGATACAAAAAAAAATTTATGGAAGATCACATAGAAAACTTTAGGAGAAATTTGAAAGAATTTATTACTAGCGGAAACTTTTTCTTATATCTTTTAATTTTTTTTGAATTTCAAAAATGTATATTCAAAACAAAAATTGAGAAAAAATTTCCACTTCGAATGATGCATTGTCATATACACCCATATCTAAAGATTTGGAAATTTCACATTCTGGTTGCAGTCATCATATTACCAAAGATGTTATATTATTTTAAAATCATCAGCGTTATGAGGATGAGAAAGTCATTACAATCACGAATAATTCAATCTACCACATTAAGAAATTTTTTTTTTTTTATTTA
Organism: Boechera stricta; assembly: GCA_018361395.1. Lineage (NCBI taxonomy): Eukaryota > Viridiplantae > Streptophyta > Magnoliopsida > Brassicales > Brassicaceae > Boechera > Boechera stricta. The sequence goes on along the minus strand of CM031539.1, from coordinate 17,587,185 downwards.
TGTGTATGACCAAAGCCCAATCACTTTTGAAAACGTAATATCATGCTACTTAAGTTAAAAGGAATCTTTTAAGCATAGTGAATGTGGTGGACTCATATAATTGTATCTTGTTTGGTCCAAGAGACGTTAAAGTTTTAAGGAATACTAAAGAGTTTAAAGTGGATGTGGTTCTTACTAGAGCACAGATTAGTCATCAATATATTTTGTGATTTTTATGTTGAAAAGATGAGTACTTATGGTTACACATTTATATAATATGACCATATAATATGACTAAACCCAAAGTTACACTAAATAAGAATTTGATTCTAAAGTTGAAATTTTTTGAAGAATGAACAATTTGTATTATATATCAATATAAAAAGTCTTATAGGCTTCCATTTTACCATATTACTTTGCGATGATTATTAAAATATATGGATGATTAATCTTTGCCGCTTATTTAACACCAGATATATATACTGTCAAAAATTGTAGGAAAATGACGTTTACTTTATCCGTCATAAATTTGATAACATATTAATCAACGAGTGAGTTATTAAAGAACTAGCTATATACGTAAATTGTTGTTATGTGTCGACGAATTCGCCACTACAATTTTTCAAATTTTTTGATAAATTAGTCAGATTTATAATACAACCCATTTGTCAATATTTATTCGCTAATTCGTTATAAAAACCTATTTCTTGTAATGAAACATTTGAGATAACTTATGATTACTAAATTCTGTTACTTATATTTTATTTGTTTTTATTATAAATAAAATAAAAAAGAGATATATACATCCTTCCAAGTTCCAAACTACAAATATCTTACAATTGTTTTTTAATTCTGAAATCTAGATTTTCTATCATGATATCCAAAATATTTAAAATTTTCGAATAAATATCTAAATATTTGTTTACATACAACCTTTAAGAATATATATATATATATATATATCATTTAATAATTCACTATTAAAAACTATTTCTTGTAATGAAACACTTGAGATAACACATGATTACTAAACACTGTTTCTTATTTTGTTGTTTTGAATAAAATTCATTATAAATAAATGAAAAAGGAGATATATACATCCTTCCAAGTTCCAAACTACAAATATCTAACATTTTTTTTTTAATTATGAAATTTAGATTTTTTTATCATGATATCAAAATATCTAAAATTTTCGAATAAATATCTAAATATTTGTTTACATACAACTCTCTAAGAACTTATAATTTGGCAATGAGGTGCTAAAGTACTAAAGTCTATATACCACAGTACAACTCTTTAAGAATATATATATATATATATATATCATTTAATAATTTGCTATAAAAAACTATTTCTTGTAATGAACCACTTGAGATAACTTATGATTACTAAATTCTGTTTCTTATTTTGTTGTTTTGAATAAAATTTATTATAAATAAATTAAAAAAAAGAAGATATATATATATATATATATATATATATATATTCTTCCAAGTTCCAAACTACAAATATCTTACAATTGTTTTTTAATTCAGAAATTTAGATTTTTCTATCATAATATCCAAAATATCTAAATTTTCGAATAAATATTTAAATATTTGTTTACATACAACTCTCTAAGAATTTATAATTTGGCAATGAGGTGCTAAAATACTAAAGTTTACATATACTACTAGAAAAAGCATTATACCCACAGAAATACCCACAAATAATTTCGTGGATATGACAAAAATGTCACGTTTAGTCACGAAGTAGCAGGTGTGAGAAGTTTGCCACGAAAATTTAAAGATTGTGAAGACGCAAAAACGTAAAGTTTCACGAAATCCACCTAATTCGGCTGGTATTTTACCATGGTTTCGTATAATTTTGGCCATTTGAAACGACAGATGCTACTTAAACGCCACAAAAAATGCGTGGGTACCTGGATCCACAAAGATATTAGTGGCAGTTCGTGGGTGTTTCTTCATACCCACTATATAAATTGTGGTAAATCGTGAGAAGTATATAGTTTAAAAAAATATATTTATTATGTCTCTAACTATAAGATAACTAATAAATAAGTATAAGATATTTTTATAACTATAAAATTATAATAGACTATTAGTAATATATTTATTATTCAGCGAAATACGTACAATAAAACATATTTTATTACAAAATCTTTTTCAAATAAGATAGAAAAAGCGATACATTACTAGATATAATATATTGTTCGGAGACATATTGTAATAAATTCCATAAGTTTTTTCTTTCTCTTATTACTTCCGATATCGAAACTTTTAATTTTGAAAACAAAAATAATATAATGATATTATTATAAATACAAAATTTTGATTAAAATTATACACATATATTTGTTTAATATATACTGTTTAACTTTTGATTTATTTTTTAACTATTATTTTATATTAAGTTACTTTTAATTTTACATATAACTTACGTTTTCGATTTTGTCATAACTTTTAAATCATTTTTTATAAGCACCGGGTATTTATTACTCTGCGAGCTAATTAACATTAAACAATAGTAGGTTATTTTAAAAAATTATAAAATACAATTTTTAAACACTATAATTTGTAAAATACATTACTATAACACATATAGAATTACACTAAAAGACACACATTTATTCAATATAAAAACCCACATTATTTATTATAGATTATTTAATAAAAACTTAAAATTACTTATAAGTAATTAAAAATTAGATATACCCACATTATAAATTATTTAATAAAAACTTAAAACCATTTACATAAAATTAAAACTATTTACTTATAATTTTTTAAATCTAGTAATTTTTTTTAACCGTGAATCTAAAACCAAAAAATTTTAGGTACACATATATATTTTATGTGTAGAAAATTAACCAAATGTTCATGTAGTGTAGTGGTTAACATATGTTTACTTTATATGTTGAGATTTAGGGTTCGAGTCCTACTAGATAAAGATTTTTGGAAATTAATTCAGACGCTGCCTGCCACGCCTATGCCTCCGGCCACTTATCGTTGACTATGAGACAGATAATTTTTTTTAAATTTATTCGGATTACCCACAAAATTCCACGAATAAAAACGTGGCAAGTCATGATATTTACCACGAAAACCCACGAATGTTGTGAACAAATACCCACGAAAAATTCATGGGTATAACGCTTTTTCCTAGTAGTGATACAAATCTTTAAGAATATATATATATATATATATATATGTATATATCATCGTTTAATAATTCGCTATAAAAACCTATTTCTTGTAATGAAAGTCTTGAGATAACTTATGATTACTAAACTCTATTTTTTTTTAATTTTGTTGTTTTGAATGAAATTTATGATAAATGAAAGAAAAAGGATATATATACATCCTTCCAAGTTCCAAACTACAAATATCTTACAATCTGAAATTTAGATTTTTCTATCATGATATCCAAAACATCTAAAATTTTCGAATAAATATCTAAATATCTGTTTTCATATAACTCTCTAAAAATATATATATATATATATATATAGATTTATATATATATATATATCGACATATATATATATTGTTGTTTAATAATTCACCATAAAAATCTATTTTTTGTAATGAAACACTTGAGATAACTTATGATTACTAAACTCTGTTTCTTTTCTTTTTTTTTGAATGAAATTTATTATAAATAAAAGAAAGAGGAGATATATACATCTTTCCAAGTTCCAAACTATAAATATCTTACAATTTGAAATTTAGATTTTTCTATCATGATATCCAAAACATCTAAAATTTTTGAATAAATATCTAAATATTTATTTTCATACAACTCTCTAAGAATATGAATATATATATATATATATATATATATATATATTTATCGTTGTTTAATAATTCACTATAAAAATCTATTTCTTGCAATGAAACACTTGAGATAACTTATGATTACTAAACTCTATTTCTTATTTTGTTTTTTTTTGAATGAAATTTATTATAAATAAAATTAAAAGGAGATATATACATCCTTCCAAGTTCCAAACTACAAATATCTTACAATTGTTTTTTAACTCTGAAATTTAGTTTTTTCTATCATGATATCTAAAATATCTAAAATTTTGAATAAATATCTAAATATTTGAATAAATATCTAAATATTTGTTTACATACAACTCTCTAAGAAATTATAATTTGGAATGAGGTGCTAAAATACTAAAGTTTGTTTTTTTATAAACTTGTAGAAGTTGACTTTCATTTTTCAAGTTTAATTCCAATATGAAGGTACATGGAGACTAAAATCATCCAACCCAAACATACTCAACCACGCGGTTTGAATCATCTGACTGAGATCATCTCACCATAAACTCTATCAGCATTTGTTTTATCGCCAATTTTCTGGAATGCCTTAATCAATGCCTGATATATATCGTCATTAGGCTGTATCAATCTCCTTTTCATAATTCTCAAGTACTTTTCTCCTGCTTCAACTTTACCGCAAAAGCAAAGTCCGATTATTAGTGCCCTGAACACCTCAAAACCGGGAGAGATATTTCGGTATTCCATCTCATAGAACAGCTTGAGCGCTTGATCGATATCGTTTGCTTCCACAAATCCTTGAATCAGATGAGAGTACGTATGTTCATCGGGCACAAACCCATTATCTATAGCCTTTGTTAGGATTTCGTTTGCACGTTTCACGTTCTCAATCTTGCTCTGTCTCTTCACCATCTCATTAAAAGACGAACAACTAGGTATAAGCCCTCTCGATACCATTAACTTGCAATACTCCAAACCTTTTTCTTCTCTCCCAAATCTCGTGCAGCACTCGATAAGAAAATTAAAAGTTTCCTCATACGGATTGACTCCACTACTCTCCATCTCAATCATCAACTGCTCCACTTCTTCGACATCACCTCTTTCACAACACGCTTTAATAAAAACCGTATAAACAAAGGCATTGGCACTAAAACCTCTGTGAAGCATTTCACCAAACACGTTCCGTGCAGACTCCAAATCCCCTTGTTTCGTTTTCGCATACACAACAATCGAATAACCAATGGTATCAACAACCATATTCTTCATCAACAATCTCTTCAACAAACTCATACTCTCCTCGATTCGATTCTCTTCCAAAACCCGAAAAACCAAGCTCGTGTTAACAATCACTGGAGGTAAACATCTCTTACCATGAATCCTATCCAACAAATCAACAACTTGTTTCAATCTCCCTTCTTTACACAACACACTGATCATTATCTGAATCGTTGTCTCGTTCGGATAAACTCTCTTATCAATCGCACACTCGTAAATCCTCCAGACAAGATCAATCAGATTCGATTTAGCAGCGAAATGGATCAACGTATTCAAAGTAATCACACTAAGAACAAATCCACAGTCACATAATCTCTTGAAAACTTTAAATCCTAATTCCAAATACCTAATCTTAGCGTAACACTGAACTACCAAATCAAACACTAGAGGAGTAGATGAAGAGACCTCGTAAGTATCCAACAACGAATCGACTAAATCGGAATCGGAATTTAACAGAGAAGATTCGATTAAAGCTCGAGCGTCGATGAGTAATCGAGCTTTAACGAGGATGTGAATAGTTACGGCGTAAGAGGTGATTCCATGGCGGAGGTTTCGAGTGTGAGCTGACCAATGGAAGAAGGTTAAAGCTCGTTTCGCTGTGTCGGGTTGTTTGAATCGGAGAAGGATTTGGTAGATGAGGGAGTCTGATAGATCAACAGAGGAGAATTTGGTGGAGAGAGTTTCCCAGCTTTCGTTGGATTGTAAGGATTTGGAGATGTCGTTGATGAGGATTTGTTGTTGTTTGTTTGGATTTGGATTAGTTTTGAAGGAGAAGAAGAAGAAGAAGCCATGGGTGAGTTTTGGAGATCGTTTTGATGCAGAGACTAAGTGACGCCATTGTTGTTGTTCTCGTAAGCGGCGCATTTGACAGTTTATTTGGAATCTTGTATTAAATTTGTGGTTTTATCTATACGCAGATAATTAAGTTTTAAATTTATTCATTTTAAATATATGATCTGATTATTACATAACTAACGGCGAGATTAAATAAATATATATTTATAATTTATAATTTTGATTAAAAAAAAAATGGAAATATAGAAATCAATATATAGTGATCTATCTGATGTGTTTTCTATCATACATCAAAGAGTCATACGTTGTCTATTGGTGATAATAATGCTTTCTTGCTGAGTTTTTGTCTAAACTTCAAATCTTCACTAAAGTTCCCAACACTCATGTTTTTCACAAATATTTGAATTATTCCTTCTTTGTGCATATTTCCATCGTTAATTATTATTTTCTTGAACCTTTGATTATTTAATTTCCATTCTATTACCAACTTCCTATTTGTCTTTTATAAAAAAATTAATACTAAATTAGAAAGAGATGTAATAAGCCAATAATCAATTCATTTATCTGCAGTTTTTTAACTTTTTTTTTTCTTTTTGCATTCCTCAACGTTTTTTTCGCCATTTTTGTCTTCATCCTTTCACATATTATCTCATCATTTTCAGCCTTCTTTATCTCAACAGAAGCTTTTTTCAATTTTTTCTTGTCAGTTCTAGTTTCAAAAACATTATACCCTTGTTTCTTCAAACAAAATGTTATCCAGCCAGCAACCATCTTTTTGACAGCTTCATCTGCCTTTTTTTTTTTTTTTTTGAAAAATGCTTAGAAATGCCATATCTTGCTCAAGCTCAAAAGCATCAAAGTCATCTTTTGCCATAGAGTTTCCTTCAAAGATGATATTTACAAACTACAACTTTAAACATCCATCTTTAAAGATATCTCGGGAAGAGGAGATGGAGTTTCTACTTTTAAAAACCAACTGAATTTTTAAACTACACCTTGTTCTCAATAATTTGAAATCGAATATTTTCTTTTTTATTTAAAGATATTTGTACCATTATTATATTTTTAAAATTACAACGGTACTACTACTTAATTACTATATTACAACAAAAAAAATTATTTCATATTAAAATAAATAATTCAACACCAAATTTCGATAAGTACACAATTTAATACGTTAATTTCATCTTTTTTTTGACACATTCCTATGATTGTATTTGAAAATAAGTTTTTCAAAAAATAATGTATTAATATATCATAACATGGCTTTTGAAGGTGGCTTCATTTTGGCATTGTTCAAAATTTTACAGCTTCATTCAGAGTTCAATTTGAGATATTGTAAGATAGTTAAAGTGATATTCTACTATTTTTATTCTTTTAGAATTTGCTAAATTAGTCAAAATGGACATCCTTATAACTTGCAAGTTATCTTGTTTAATGTGATTTTATAATATTTTTAAAATAAATTTGTTGCGAAATATTGATTTTTTATAGTCAAGTTTTTTTTTTAAATAATATCTATATGATTTTTATGAATTTTATATAACTGAAACAAAAACATAGAAGACACTACAACTTAAAATATTTTAAATAATTACATAATTATCTTTCTTATTAAGAAAAGTAAATATTGATGTATAAATAGAGATTTTATTTTCATTAAGGAAGAAATCATGAAAGTATAATGTTTGACGCACAATAAGTTTTTGGATTTTGTCAATATTAGTATTTATGAGAAATATTTAGTTTCGGTGAAAAAAAAATGAAGAGAAGAGACATATAAGGAGATTTTAGTAATTTTTTTTATAGAAATTGTTAGTTTTAAAAAAAAAGTTAAACAAATGTTAATCTTCTAAAACTTTTGGTGTAGTTTTACAAATTTTATGTTTATTTTATTTGAAGTTTTAAAACAAAATTCAATTATACTAAGATAAAAGTCTAATAAACAAATTCAATTATAATAAGATAAAAGAGACGAAGCACACTAATATTATGTTGCATATGAAAGTGTACATCACTGTCGCTATCGATAACAAAAATATTTCATTTTCTCTGCAATCCAATATGTTGAGTGATTTGTGTCTTAGTTTACAAATGTTCGATAGTATTTATAATGCTCTTTTAAAAGATCATTTGATCACTTATAAGGGGTTTTCTAAAGTTTTGTATAAGATATTTTGTCAAGTTCAGAATATAAATAAACTTTCGAAATCATAAAAGTCTCAATTTCTTTCGAAATCATAAAAGTCTCAATTTCAGTAGAAAGGTAATTCCATTAGTCAAAGCCAAATAACCTAACACTACATAAACCCAGTTACAAGAATCAACTTAAAGACAAAAACTTTGGAAAAAACCATCTTCGAATCCGTAGCATAAAATTGTGTTCACTAGTAAAAAATATTTGTATAGCCACGACCTTGCCACAAAATTTCGTGGCTAATTAAATAAAAACCACGAAATAGCCACGTAAAAAAAAAAAACAAATCATGCTTTGATTTTCGGCTATATACCTAAAAACAATGGCTAGATTGTTTTAATAATGCAAATAAGTGCAATATAACCACGAAATACAGTCATGGCTAATTCGTGGCTGTCCACCGAAAAAGTCCAATCAACCAGACCGACTGATTTGATTATATAGCCACGAACATCGGGCTATTCGATGTTATAGCCACGAAGTGTAGCCACGGATATTTCGTGGCAAGTTCGTAGCATTTCCACCGAAAAACGTCTCATCTGTCTGCGCCTAACACAGACTCGATTCGGATTATAGCAAATAAAATATCTCGTGTCTATCCTAGCCACGAAATTTACGTGGCTATCCGTGGCTTTTTGTTTTCCTATTAAACCAATCCACTCGATCCTTACATCTCACTTCTCATTTTCACTTAAAAAAAAAAAAAAAAAATTGGGGAGCGTTTTATATGTTTTTTTTTTATCATTTGAGTTGTTAAAATATCTCATTTTAATAACAGAGAGTGGATGGATTGACGAATTGATCCAATAAAAAAATTGTGTATCAGAAGAGTTTATGGCGGGGATAAACACATTTCTTGAGTTTGCTTGTTCTCAGGCATCTTACCAAGAGCAAAACACTATATTGTGTCCTTGTGCGCGATGTAAGAACGGAAAACAACGTGATGTCAAAACCGTTTCCAAGCATCTTTTTCGAGTTGGATTTAAGGGAAATTATTATGTTTGGTTGAGTCATGGAGAAAATTGTTACGAATTTGGAGAATCTTCGAGGCAACCAAATGTTACAAACTTTCAAGTGCCAGTTGGTGATTATGAGTATTTTCCATACGCCAATGTGGATATTAGACAAGAGGTGGCGTCACCACATGAAATGGAGAATATGATGGAAACAGCTAACGAAGAGCCATCTCATGATAGCGTATTTGAAGCTTTTAAAACCCAATCAACCTGCATGCGACGGTGTCCAGAAAGAATTTCCTGATTGTATGTTGCTTGCGGATGTTGAAATCAAAAACCAATTACAATTTGGCGGAGGCATGCGTGGATGAGCTATAACAAATTTTTTAAGAGGTTTTACCCAAACCAAATAAAGCTCCTTCATCATATTACGAGATAAAGAAATTAACATGCGCTTGCACATATAAGATTGATGTTTGTGAGGATAATGCTGAGAGGCTAATACGTTGTCGGTTTTGTGTAAAGATCGATATCACCAGAACAATGGAAAAGGAAAAAATAAACCTAAGCAAAGAATGTTTTACATGCCGCGAGTTGAAGAGTTAAAGAAGACTGCATCCACATGCATGGCGCAAAACATATGTCCACGAAGGAGAAATGCAGCATCCATCAGGCGGAGGCGGCATGGAAACATTTAACGAGGTATATCCTACTTTTGCTGCTGAAAGTACTTTAGGTTATCAACAGATGGATTTAATCCTGTTGGTATGAATGGTCAAACTCATTCTATTTGGCATGTGATCGTAACTCCTTATAATCTACCTCCCGGTATGTGCATGAAAAGAGATTATTTCTTTTTATCTGTACTTGTTCCAGGGCCAAAACATCCAAAGAAAAGTTTAGATATATACCTCCAGCCGTTGATTGAAGAGTTACAGTGTTTGTGGAAAGACGGTGTACAAGCATATGATGTATCGAGCAAATTTTTCCGGCCGAGATTCCAACCGCTGGCGGTCCAGACCTTCCGATTGGAGTCCCCCAGGTAGTTTCGTGTTTGATGTTTGGGTAGCGGGCCTAGCGGCTGAGGGGTCTTTGTATCTGGTTATGTGTGGGTTTGATTTCTAGGTAGGGGAAGGTTCGATTTCTGGGTTTTGAGTGTGAGGGTTGTTGATTTCTGGGTTTTCAAGGTTTGATTTTAGGATATCACGTTCGAGTTGTGGGTAGGGTTTGATTTAGGGTTTCGTTCCTTTTCCTTAACCATCTCTAACTTGATTCAATGACTCTATTACGCGATAAGCACGTGGAAACTCACTTGGGTCTTGTCTGATTTCTCAAGCTGCTTTGGTTTTTTATTTCGTTTACTTCGATTGATGAGATCTCTATCATAGTCGGTGGTTTAATATTTGCTGCTGGGTTAAGGTTTAATATTTGCTGCTGGGTTAAGTTATTTCAATTGATTGGTGTTACACCAACTTAATTTTATTCTTAGGGTTTGTTTTTAGTGACAACTTAATGGCATCTGATTCTTTGCTTCGTGGCTTTGTCTTTGATTTTACAGTTAGTTTTTAGGCAATTTTTGTCTTCATGATTGTATTGGCTAGAAATTTCTGAAAATAAAAAAGTTAAAGATTTTGTCTTTTGATTTTTGTATGATAAAAAACTTATCTGAGAATGATTGCGTTGTTGTGGGTCTTGTTTGTTTTCTACTTAGTCCAAAACCTACTGACGTGAAAATAATTTGATTGGCTAAAACAATGGGATATATGAGAGAGAGAAGATGGCTAATGCTTTGAAATTAAAACTTTTGTTAATTTATGATCAGAAAAGGAACCTATTGATTACGATCTCCTTCTACGAGTGTAGCAAACCTTTTGGTGATGATTATAATGGTTGTTTCAGTTTGAAGCCTAGATGATTGTAGATTTAATATTGGCTGGTGATGATGATTGTATATTTGCTTCTGATTATATTTTTTTATTATTTTACCAGATGTTCAACGCCAAAGGCAAAGACCACCAGGAGCTGTTGGTTCTGTGAGCGCTGCGTCTTCGGCTGCAAACAATTACAACCATATATCCCTCACTGCATTAATGAATGCTCCATCTAGAGAAACTCAACCACACCTTCACCCAAGGAAACTCAATGGAGCTTTATGGTAAGTGTATGTACATATATATATCTTACTTTATATATATACATTATAACTCATTTCTCTTTTTCTATTATCAGGTTTGGGGTTGACCCCTCTGTATGCAAATTCATCCGCACAACTTGGAAAAACTATTACATGGGACCATGGAGGAGCTGGAAACATGTTCCAGATGAGAGGAAAGAAACGTGGTGGAAAACATTTGTCGTAAGCTTTTCTTTCCTCACTGTTTTACATTACTTTTGTTTTTGGTTGGCAGTTTTACATTACTAATTATACTAATTTTGAAGTACTAAATTGTTTTTTTTTTATTGTAGCAACAATACTACTGGGAGAAGAGGTTTGATAATATTGTCTACTACCTTTGGAAAAAGGAGACAATGACTTCAATTAGTGAGCGCATCAGCAAAAAACATAGGAACAATCAAAAACCGAAGTACATTGGGGAGGATGATTGGAACATTATGCTGGAGTATAGGGATACAGAACGTGCAAGGAAGACAAGCCAGTCAGCTGCTAATTCACGCAACTCTAATCACGATGGCTTAGGAGTACACAAGCATTGTGCAAGTCCTCGATCATTTTCAAATATTGAGTATCAAATGGTAATTCTGTCTTTTTTCTATCTTTTATATTATGTTTCTCTACATTTATTTATTTTGCTTTTTACTCATGTTTGCTTTGGTTTTGCATTAGCTTATGTTATCTCTTCATTTTTGCAGATGCTTGAGGCTGGTTTAGATGAACCACCACCATACACTGAGCTTCTGCGGAAAACACACACTCGAAAAGATGGAACTTTCATTGATCCTCGTGCTGAGTTCATTGTGGTTGAAGTTGAGCAAGCTGYAACACAGAATACATCTGAGGATGACTCTCCCAATGGCATTAGCCAAACTGCCTCATCTRCTCCTTCTCGCATTTTACTRAACAAAGAATATATTAAGGTAGCCAATTCTCTTCCTTTCATCACTAGTTTTGTTTTGTCAATGACTCATCTGCTTTTTTTCTGTTTCATGCCTGCTTACTTTATTGATTTTGTCTGTTTCATTACTGTTTCAGTATTCATTGTTGAGATTTATTTGTTTTCTCTATTTTCATAGCTAATGCACTTTTCTTTCTCTGTGTATTTTTGTAGCGTGGTAAGTCTAAGAAAGGGAATATCTATGGAATAGGGAGTGTTCAATACCGAGACATCAACCCAGCTGAGAAAGTCACTGCTTCTCTAACCCGCAGCCTTGATGCAGAAATGCGCCTTGATGCCTTGGAGTCAAACTTCAAGTCAATCAGCAACAATGTTGAAGCAGTGAAGGGTGACATTCTAGTTCTGAAGGATGACTTCAAATCTGGCATTAACACGGTGAAGGACGAGCTTGCTGCAACAAGAGTTGCAATGAATGCAATTCTCGAGTCGCTCGGGATTAACATCCCACAGGTAAATCGTACTCAACCCTCTGCAACTCAAACACCCCTAAACCCTACAGTGGCAGATGCACATCCAGCATCAACCCATAATCAAGCAGAAATAACACCATCCACCGACAATCAAGATCGTTCAACTCCACCATCCACCAACCCTCAGACTAACTTAGATCAGTGGTGTGCATCACTTGGGTTATAGGTTTTTATTTGGTTTATGTGCAAGAACTTTTTGGTTTTATTTGGTTATGGATTTGTTCTTTTGTTAATATGTAAGAACTTGATTAAGTAAAATCTTTTGTATGCAAATTCATGGGTTTCAATTTCATACAGCAAATGCTTTTTTTTTTTGGTTAATCATGAATTAGCCACGAATATTTCGTACCTATGTAATTCACATTTGCCACGTGGATAATTTTTAGAAAGCCACTAATTAGTCATGAACAGGTCGTGGCTATTACACGATGCCACGTTTTAACCACAAAATAAAACGTGGCTACGGGAGCCACGATTTAGCCGCCAAATATTCGTGGCTAAACAGCCACGGAATATGAGTGGCTATTTCATGGCTAATGTAGCCACAAAACGGGAGTGGCTAAATCGTGGCTTATTTCACTATTTTAGCCACGGAAAGCTACGAAAAAATTAAGCCACGAAGCTATAGCCACGATTATTTTTCGTGGCTTTCCGTGGCTATTTATTCGTATAGCCACGAAATTTATGCTTCAGCCACTAATATTTCCGTGGCTATACGTGATTTTTTTAGTAGGGGTTATCACATCTTCTAGAGTGTGTATATCACCAGACAATGTTGGTCACTAGTATTGCTGATTATTTGTATTTATCAGGGGCAATCTCGGCATGAAAAACGGGTCACCATATGAAATTTTGTTATTGAGAATCTCATGGATTGCCGACAAAACGTAGTCATGATAATCTGCACGGAATGTGTAATGAATTAATTTCGCCAAAAAACTTAGATCATTTTTACCATGAACTCGTTTTGATGAGAGGACCCAAAAATTTATTCTTCATACGTGAGAACACTGAAACTACGATATGATTGATTTCACGGCGTTATTAGGTTCGACTCTGATATATCTTGATATTTCGCCAATATCAAATAACATGATATACAATACAAATTTTTTTGGTATGGAATCTCCCATTTTCTTATATCTATAAAATTCAAGATACAAACATATATTAAGTAAGTTCATAGTGATTGAAAGCAAAAAAATACAAACAACAGATATTTGCGCAAAAAAGGAGAGAAATATTGAAGATAACTATTGATTAACATAACAATGTTTTTTCTTGATGATTCATTAAAGCTTAGTTAACATGACATATTTTGTTCTTAAATATTGTTATTGTTAAAAACATAATAATATTTTTCTTAAATATTTATATAGTTGATTCTTTTTTTGCTAAAAGATTTCCAAAGTTGAGATATGTATAGCAAGTCCTAAGTAAACACCTTTTTTCAGATTGTCTGGAGTGAACTATCCTCGTCAGTGGCTTTCTTTGCTTCCACGTAAAACCTAAGCTGCTAGGTAAGCACTTCGATAAGGTGATGGTTTGAGGGCTATCATAAGCTTCAAAGTCAAGTAACCTAGGGAGTTAGATGCCCAATTTGGTATTATTAACCTCTAACATGTTCTATAATTCATCATATATCATGCAACATCAGAACCTCAAAATGTTATAGAATTCATCATATATCATGCAAATCCACTAAATTCATCACAATTTTGCCTAAACTCCATTATGGAACATCATAATTATTAACTCTGGTTTGTAACTAATCATCGAACTTGCAAGGAGTTCATAAAAAATCATGCCATTTCATTATTTCGTCAAAAAAACCATTATCTCCAATGTTTTTTTTTATAAAAAAATTCAAATTTCTCACTAAAATAGCTATATTATTAAAACAATATTGATTGTCCAAGCCACAAACAACATTAATCTTGCATAAGTATAAACAATCGATCATGAGTCACTGAAAATGTATCAATTTCAAAAAAAAATTGTGTTTGAGCCAAACCTTGCGAAAAGCATGATAATTGGGGAGTTCAAAGAATTTACCTCTGGTTTTTAGCAAGTGAGTATTGAATCAGATATGAATATAGATGATATTGAATATATGACGAAAATCTATGTGGAATAACACTTCAATAGGTTTTTTACGTATCTACAAAGGCTAGTAGTTTGTATGTCTACCGGAACCTTATAGATATATCATATATAAATTTATTTAAATTGACTAAATATTTGGCAATATATATATACTAGATTATGTTCTGTGCTACAGCACAGATTGATGTTTCTTTTAAGATTCGATATTATAATTTTTTATTTATAGATTTTAAATTAATAAGATAAGTGCTAAATATATATATATATATATATATAATTTATCAACAAAAATATGTACTCAATTAAGTTTAATATTTTAGATTAGTTATATCAAAATTATGTATATTTTAGTTGATAATAAATAAAACTTTAACCAACGACAAGTTGGCTTAATGATTAAGCCCTTGGTTACCGAAAACGTAGGGACCTTGAGATCATGTGTTCGATTCGCGTTGGAAGGAGTTTGCTCTCCAAAGAAGAGTTATATTACATGGTCTGGTCCTGCTCTAGGGGGACGTATTTTTTTGATGAATCTCCTAGTAATAAAAAAAAAAAGAACTTTAAAATATGATAAATATTTTTGATTAAGATATTCTGTTGTTTTTTATCCACTGGAAATTACAATAATACTCTTAATGAAACAATTAATTTTTCTCATTAAATGATTTATTCCAATATTTTTATTATATAATCTTTAAAAAAATTTAAGTTTAGATTCTAAAAAGTAATTCCATAATATTATTAAGAGGATAATATTTTTTAAACAATTAAATATATAGCATTAAATAATTTATTTAAATAATTTATTAAATTATAATGTTATTTAAGTAAAACATTTAGTATAATATATGTATATCAATTTTATTTTTTTTTAGTAAAATATGATAATATATTTTTGATGAAAATGATTTTTAGTATGTAAATAAAAAATAGTTTTTTATTTTTCTTATTTTTGAAATTATAATTTAGTTAATAATAGTTAACATATTTACTTCTTTCTAAATTAATTTCGTTTTAATTAATTAATTTATTTTAAATTATTTGAAAAGAAGTTGAAAAATAATTTTTGTGAAGATTTTGTTTTAAAAAATATATCTATTTTAATTTAAATGATATTTGTTAAGACATTTTTACCTTAATTATTATTTTTATTTGTTCTTAAGATCAATGATATTGTAGGTAAATTTTAACAAATTAAATGTTATTTTCAAATGGGTACTCCCCAAATATTAGTAGGAGGATATATATAATTATTTATCAAGTATTAATAATATAATAAGTTAGCCTCTGTGTTATTATAAGATAAGATGTTTAGTAAAATTTGTTTGTTTCATTTTTGTAAGATGTTTTACAAATTTTCATGCAAAATTTAGAGTTATTTGATATTTGTGACTATTTGTAAACTTTTTAAAAACAACAATGCCGCCCCTTGCCTTGAAAAGAATTCTCATGCAGATTTCTTTCCCTATCCTTTTAGCTTTAGTCGGCCGAGCATTATAATTATTTGAATATTAATGTTATATGATATTTATGCTTAGTAATTTATTTATAATTTGAATATTAATAGTCTCATTGGTATATTATTTAGTAATTATGTTTGGTGAAATTATGTAAACAAAATTAATTAATTATCATTTACATATTAATGTTTAATTTTAAAATTATGAAAATTTAGTAGTTATACTCCTTAAACTTCAAATGCTTTGGCCTTTGAAAACAAATTCACTGCTGAACAACAATTGTTCAATATTGTTGGAACAATAAAGATTATATTTAAATTATTTATTATATATAGAGTTGTAGGGACTAAAGTGACAAACAAAGTTTCAGTGTTCTTACTTTTTGTGTTACTTTATTTGTATTAAATTTTCTTAATGTAATATTGTTGTTGTCTAAAATATTTCTTTGATTTTATGTAATATTTCTTCTATATTAATATCTTAAGTGTTTATTTAATTTTATATGTGAAAAATAAAAATATAGGAATTATATTTGAAATATTTATTAGACATAAATTGTAAAGTCTAAAGTAAAAAAAATATATTTTTTTAAATTGTGTGAAATATAGAATTTTAAAGACTAAAAACTATATATCATATATTCACATAAATATGCATATAAGTTTCATGTTTAAATAAATAGAAAAATTAATATATTTACTACATTTTGAACATTTCAAAAATTTATATACATTTTGGAATTTGAATTGTATTGCTTAATAAATATATATATATATATATATATATATATATATAAATTGAAATGCACGCGCTAGTTGCTTAAAAGTTTGGAAATAGTTTAAGAGAGAAAAGATGTAAAGAAAAGTTGAGACCATAGATAAAATCCTGAATTCATTGTCTTCAGCTGTATAATTGCATTTCTTATTTTTGATTGTAGATACAATAATGATGAAGCAATTTGATCCAAATTCACCGGCTAGATTACTAGTTCATTTCATCTATAATGACTTGGTAACAATTTAAAAATGTTTGATAAAATAATAAAAAATGCATTGAGAATAAAAGTCAAAAGTGGTAAAGATTGTGACATATCACTTCACAATGAATAACATCGAATGAAAGAAGAAAGTTGCTTGTTATAGATCGATTATTGTATGTCAATCTGAATAAATTGTTGTAGATTGTTGTAAATCTAATTGTACCAGCCAATATTCTAGCTGTAGATTGCACGGGTGCAGAAGCAGCTGCTGGTTGTTCTCTTGCTTGCTCTATCGTTGCACCTGCTGTTTGAGGGCATATGTTTGCAGCATTTTCCTGTTTGCTCTATCGCTGGAGCTGCTGTTTGAGAGCGTATGTTTGTAGTTGACCCTTGTATACATGATCCATCTCAGCTGGAGAAATAAACAAAACATGAGAGAAAACAATAAAGGTAAGGGAGAATTGGCCAAAAAGAACAAATCTATCGTATCTTTGTGAATCTAGGCTTTTTGGTTATTAGGTTTTATTAATTACTTAAATAACCTTATAATTAAATCTAAAACTTTGATACCCTAATCCGACGTCTAAGCCCTCGTTCTAAATCAAAAAAAAAAAAAACCTGAAACCATCGCTAAAGCCATCGTTCAAGCACATTCACGATTGAAACTTAGCAAAATCAATTGATAAAGCCATCGTTATCAAAGCCATCGTTAACAAAAATCATTCAATCCATCGTTCTCAATCTTCCAAGTCATCGTTCAATTTTCTCCTTCAATCGTTCTTTAACAAAAACTCTCTGCTACTCTATTGTAAGTTTTTTTAAATTCTTCTTCATTACAACTTTGAATGATTACAAGTTATAATTTTACTTTGATCAAAGAAGATTTAAGGTTTGTACTTTTGTTAAATTTTGCAGTTTTACTTTCACCTGATCAAATTGTTGTGTCTCCCAAACCATTCATACACTCTTGAAGGTAAACTAACACATTCTTAAATTAATTGTTGAGTTTGTTCTTACTACTAAATTTTTGAGATTATTTTAGGAAGATGATTATGAATTCTACATAAAGGTAGGAGATGATTATAAATTACCTAACGTAGGTAGGAGACGTATTCTAGATTACCTAACGTAGGTAGAAGACGTTTTCTAGATTTCAAGTAGGTAGAAGACGTATTCTAGATTACCTAAAGTAGGTAGAAGACGTATTCTATATTACCTAAAGTAGGTAGAAGACGTATTCTAGATTATCTAAAGTAAGTATAAATTAATAAAATTAATAAATTAAATAAGTATTTCTAAATATTTTAATAGTATATTATTGCATAAATAATTGAAATTTAAAATTAATTTTTTTACATATTTATGTGACTAATTAATTATTTAGTTAAACAGTATATTTTTAAAAAATGTTTTTAAAACAATAAAATTTACTCAATTTAATCAAATTTAGGAAACAATAAAATTAGCTATAATTTTATGGAATATTTATTTACTCGATTTAATCAAATTTATGAAACAATAAAATCAGCTATAAACGTTTTACATTGATCTTGAATAAACGTTTAGGATTTCTTGTATGTCTAACTTAATTAATTTTTAAATATCGCAGATGAGTATGTTTCAGGCGTACATAGTTTGTGGTGCATGGGCATTGTTTCGTAATACCGAGTGAAAATTTATCGTTGATAGAGACAAATGTGGTAGACTACATATGTTGGACTCCAGTACTACTTTTGAAGAGTTGAAGAGGATTGTATCAGAAGACTTCAACATGGATCAGGGTAAGGTTGATGTGGAAATTAGTTTCTTACCTACTAGTTTGATCGGCAACTTCGAATCTCCTCCAGTTATTGTCACAAATGACCGTCAAGTAACAAATTTTTTTGGGTATTTAAAAAAGGAGACTATGCTAGAGATGTGTGTAACATTTAAAGCTAATGGTGATACTCAAATGAGAAGAGTCAAGATTGGTTTGAATGAGTACCCACATGAGTCATGTGATGATGAGGAGAATGAACATCCGAATGTTTATGAGGATGTGATTAGCTTGCCTAAGTTATCTAAAAGATGTGTGAATAGAGCTGAATTGAAGGATAATTTCAACCGGATTTCTTATGATGCTGAATTTGGTGGTGAAGATGGCTTAATCTCTGGAAGCAATGCTGATAGTAAGAAAATATGTCGGGTAGTAGACGATATAAAGTTGCATCAATATTTCAAAAGCAAGGAAGATTTGAAGACAACTTGAGAAATATGTGCCATGGAACATAACTTTGACTACAGGGTTGCAAATACGCTGCAAAGATAAAGTCTGCAATTGGAGAATTCGTGCAGAATGTTTAGTTGGGTCTACATATTTTCGCATCAATAAGTATGTGGCAGAACACACATGTGCGCCTTCAAATAAAAGTGAATTCTCAAGGAGAGCTTCAGCAAAAACAATTGAGAATCTTCAGCAAAAACAATTGAGAATCTTCTTGCGAAGAAATATGTGGGTGTGAAGAAAGGGCCTACACCGATTGATATCATAAATATTATGCGTACAAAGCATGGAACTCATCTCTCTTATTCCAAAGCATGGGAGTCTCGTGAGTTTGCGGTTAATGTTGTTAGGGGTATACYAGAGAAAAGTTTTGGTAAAATACCAAGATATTTGCATATGCTAAAAGAAGCTAATCCTGGTACGTATACTAGTTATGAATCTGATGTAGATGGTAAATTCAAATATCTATTTCTTTCATTTGGTCAGTCTATCAGAGGGTTTTACAAGGCTATTCGGAGAGTGATTGTGGTTGATGGAACATTTTTGAAAAATAAATACAAAGGAGTTTTGCTTGTTGCCACAGCCGTCGATGGTAACTCTAGTTTGTATCCAATTGCATTTGGAGTTGTTGATTCAGAGAATGATAATTAATGGGATTGGTTTTTTATGCAATTAAAGGTTGTGATTGCGGACGAGCAAGATTTGGCTTTTGTGTCAGATAGACATGTCTCAATTGGTAACTCACTTGGTAAAATTTACCCGTTGGCTAAGCATGGTATTTGCATCCACCACTTGTTGAATAATGTGGTAACAAAATTCAAGGGAAAGGGTTTGGCCAGCTTAGTCGSAAAAGCTTCGAAAGCGTATAGGGTTGTTGAATTTGAGAAGGTGTTCCAGGAAATTTGCGACATTAGTCCTCTTATTGGTAAATATCTAAAGGATGCTGATGTGAGAAAATGGGCTCGATGTCATTTTCTGGGATACATGTACGATATTAGAACCACTATCCCTGCTGAATCGATTAATTCGGCATTGAGATCACCTAGAGAGTATCTATTAATACCATTGTTAGACAGTATTAGAGAAATGTTAACAAGATGGTTTTATGAACGTAGAGCAGCAAGTGTGAAGCATAAGGATCCTTTAACCATTGARGTAGAAAAAAAGATTGATAGAAGGACAGGAAAAGCCAAAACRTTTCAACCTTTTCCTTCCACAATTAACAGATTTCAGGTTAAGGGTGACACGTTGGAGTATGTTGTTGACTTGGAAAGGAGAACATGTTCATGTCGAAAATTTGATTTGGGAAAAATTCCTTGTAGACACGCAATAAGTGCAGCTTTTTCTACGAATATTGAAAGTCGCGCATTTGCTGATGAACTGTATACCACAACTGCATGGAAAACGGCTTATGAGAAAAGCATTAATCCAATCGCCGTACCTAAAGATGAATGGCATATTCCACCTAATGTTCATGATGAACAAGTTCTACCACCTGAAACACGAAGAGGTCCTGGGAGACGTAAAAAGCAAAGGTACGAAACAGTTGAAGATAAGATTAGATCGTCACAAGGTTCTCAAAATTTTAAGAGGCACAAATGTAGTCGTTGTGGTAATGAAGGGCACAATAGAACAACATGTGATATCCCAATATAATCAGTTACATCTTTGTTTTCTATTTTCATTTAACTTGCTGCAGAAGACTTTATGTTATTGGATTCTTGAGAATTCTTGTCTTTTTTTTTCCTTGGATTTTTTGGTGAATTATTCTGTTGATTTTATTGGTTTGGTAAGGAAATGGATCAAACAATGTCATGTTTGGATCTGCCTCACTATCACGGATGTATTGCTCTGTTTTTAATTCATTGTAATGCTCTGTTTTTAATTTATTGTAATGCTCTGTTTTTAATTCCTTGTTGTTAATAGATGGTGGTCGTTTTTATTGGGCCTATTTTATAATACCAATTCAGACCTATATATAAACGTCACTCTTAATTGGGCTAACAGTATTTGCAGCCTCGTTGTCTTCTTCGAAAGTCTGATTTTCAACTTCTTGCTCATTTTGACTCTCAATAGTCTCACCATCTTCAAAACTCTCCCACATATTTGGTCCAAACTCATTGCCCAATCTGATTGCATTTTTCAAGTTATCCACTCCATCATCACATACTTCATCAGGCCACAAATACTCAACTGAATCAATAATATCAGCATTTCCATTGGATGAGATGTATGGAAAAATTGAATCCTACAATAGCATGGAAAAAAAACAGTTAGACACACAATGAAACAAGAGTTATATTCTTAATTCTGCATAATACTCACATTTGATTTAATTGTGACCTCAAGTTGAATTATGTCAGCATATGAAACTCTTGCAAGACCACTCCAATTTGTGCATCGACATTCAAAAACGTCTTCACTGATTTTGCTTTCCAAAAGCTTTCCAATGATTGGAATTATGTATTTTGTTATAAAATATATTCAAGCGGATCCAAAACGCTCTTAGACAATTCTACTAAAGTGTTAATCAATTATTATTTAATTTAATTTTCTTTTTTAATTTTTTTTAATTTCTAACTACATAGATTTAAATTTATAAGTTTTCACTCCATAAACATGATTATAAACGTTCATATGTTGTTTGATATGAATTCAATGAATATTTTTGACTAATTTTTGTTTACGATTTCATATGTTTTTTTATTTTTCTAATGGATGTTTCTTTATAATTTTTATCTATAATTTATATATATTATTATGTTAGAAACACCTAAACCGGCTAAAATCGCATAGACCCCAATTAAATGTTTTAGGCACCTAGATGTTGGGTAGACCCCAATTAAACGTTTTAGGCACCTAGATGTTGGATCACCGCCGACTTAGCACTTACCACTTTTTGAACACCCTTTTTTATATTATGGTAAAATTCTTGAACACTGTTAAATAGTTATATAGTGTAAAACTTATAGAATTTGGGCCCTAAATATGCTGAACCTGGTGCAAATGCATCTCAAGCATATGCAAAGAACCGGGCCTGCAAAGACTACAGATACATGAATCACTAACTAAAGTTACTAAATGATAAATCATGAGAGAATTGTTGATGGTGGACTGTGGTCAAATTAGTCATGATAAGCATGGATGGACAAATAAATATGTGATTTTTCAAAGATCGCAAAACATACATGGTCAATCTTGACTCTCGCTTGATCTCATCCCTTCTCGTCAAAGGCGTTTGGAGCTTCAAACACTTCCGACAACCATTATATCTTGGCCACAATTGTCAATCCTTCCATCTCTTCTTTAACTTTGTCGATTTATATCCCTTTTATCTTTTTAATCAACTTTTGTTCTTCAATCACTTGAAATCTTCATCACGACATAAACCAATAACAACTCTTTGTTACTGTCGTCAACAATACGAACCGAAAAGTCCAAATCAACAAAATAGCAGAAACGTGAATACGTCATTATAGGATTAGGTAGCCGACTTATGTGGAAAAGACTCCAGAGAGTGATGCATTTAATTATATAGAAAGTATTTTGCGATTTTGCTAAATCCTTCTTCAATTGTTTTGGCATTTGGAGGAATATATTTTTTTTTTTTTTGCATTTTTCTATTAAAAATTGACGTTACAATTCCACATCAAAAATTTTAATATCAACTTTATATATTTAAAAATATGCAAAGCTGACGCCATAATACTGCATCAATATTATACATGCACGCAACAAGCGTCCATAACTCAAATCAGAATTCTTTATAAGAATGCAACTATATATAAGGATACAACATCAGTCATACATGTAATATGAAATGGTATAATTTTACCACCAACATCTTGTTCCTATCTAACCGGAATCGCCACGATACAGAACAGCCTAGAGTTTCTGTTTAAGTTATTTCCTTTCTATTTTAAGATATCATCCAAAACGCTCCCACAATCTCTGATATGTCCACACTAAACCAGAGAACATCAGCTTCCGATGTTTTACGGGAGAAAAAGCCGGGAGCAGAATTACTCCTCTGGGGAGGCTGGGGCGATGCCGTTACATGCCCTCGTACAGAACCCGGCGTTCGAGAAGATCAGACAGAACGTCTCTCATGCTGTCTAGAGATACAGGTTTGAGCAACACACCGTCTAGACCAAAGCTCATGCACTTCTCCTTTGTGGATTTGTCGGTGTTACCAGTGAGTGCCACGAGCAGTGGCCGTTGGTGGCGTTCTTTTGTGAATTTTTCGTGTATACAGATGGCGATTTGGTAGTTTTCGACCCCGGGCATGCACACGTCCAAGAAGACCACTTTGTGCTCATGGGAGACAACTCGGAGACATTCCTCGTTTGAACTCACTGTGGTCACTTCGCACCCAAGGTGTACTAGAAGTCCCTTTGTCACCATTCTACTTACCCTGCAACCAAAATAATCAGCGGTTTCCAAATAAAGATTAAATCTACATTTTTTCTAAACGCCAATTTCTGCATTTGCAAAAGAAGTAAGGCGAGAGTTGTTGCAAAGGGAAAGGTGAGAAGCTTATACTAACCCGTTCTCATCCATGACAAGAACTTTAAGTCCAGTGAAATTTGAATGTCGGGGAATGGCTGGAACTTTCGGTATGCCCAACTGTTTAGATTCGTTTGAACGTTCTGAAATCCCAAGTTTAACATCAAAGATGGCCGTGCATCCTTTTCCAAGACCATCGCTCTCAATCCAAATGTTACCCTCCATCAGATTCACAAACCTTGTCATATTAAATGCATATGAGCAAACTTTTATCAATACCAGAAGAGAAGAAAAACCAGAAAGAAAATAAAAGTTTCTAAATAAGGCTCAACCTCTTGGAGATGGCAAGGCCAAGCCCACTACCTCCCGAATTTCTCGTCGCTAAAGATTGTGTTTGAGCAAATTTAGTAAAAAGCTTGGGAATGTCTTGAGGATTTATTCCTGCTCCAGAGTCTTTTACCTATATTTGAATAATAGTCAAAATTAAAACCTAAGAAATACGTTCAGCTATGGTTTAAGATCCCAAGATACAAGCTGCTTGTAAAAGATACTAACCTTCACTCTCAAGTAGAAATGACACCCAGTTGGAACGGCAAAAAAGTCAGCAGTTCTAGTGTCTGACTTGGTGACAAGAGCGGATACGGAGATACTACCTTGTTTGGAGAATTTCACAGCATTACCAACTATATTTAATATTATCTGCATTAGCCGTTTCTCATCCCCAACAACAAATTCTGGCAAATCAGGTGCAAGATTTAGTGTGATGGGTAATTTCTTAATAACCGCGATAGGCTTTATCAGATTGAGGACCTGCAACAAGATTTAAATATAACGATTAAGTACACAAATAGAGCTTTTCAAAAGTTGACATATTAGTAGTTACCTCTCTAAATAAAGTATGAAGATTGAATGTCCCGAGTTCAAGTTGAAGACTTCCATCTTCTAACCTTGAAAGATCCAAGACATCATTCATCAAAGTTGCTAAAAGGTTGCTACTTTTAAGTATTGTTTCCACCATCAGCCTTTGTTCAGGGGTTAATTCCGTTTCTTGGAGTAAGGAAGAGAGTGCAATAATCGCATGCATTGGTGTTCGCATCTCATGGTTCATAACTGCCAGGAAATCATTGCGGGCACGGATTGCTGTTTCTGCTTCTCGCCTTGCTAAATCAAGAGCAACATTCTGCTCCATGAGAAGGTCCCTTGCTCGCATTGACTCTTCTAGGATCGCAGCATGTGAGAGAGCAACGGCCACCTAAAATAAGAGAAGAAAAATTTTAGACAAGAGCCAGTGTTAGACAGCAAACTGAACAATAAATAATCAGAGTTCCAAACAAAACAAAGAACAGGAATATAGCAAAGAGAAATTCTCAGCAATATCAAACCTGATCAGCAACGACTTCAACGAGTTCCAACTCATGGACATGCCATTGCCTCGCACTATCTGAAGGAAGCATCAAGACCATCAGAGCATATCTCTTTGTTGAAAGCTCAGGCCAGTCATTAATCTGAAAATTGGAAAGGTGGAGAAGTGGAACCCTCACAGCGACCACCTCCCCAAGCATATATTTCCCAGAGACAGGTCTCAACCTAGCGACAGGGGAATTAGGAGATATTTTTACAGCCCTACTAGTACCAAACACTTGGTTGATCACCGGTAGTTGAATGGGAACCGTATATTCCACGGGATGTTGATGACGAAGTGTATAAGAGAGCTGTAGCTCTAACCCGGTCCTCGTAGGCATCCACAATGCACACTCCTCCAAAGCTAATGTTCTACCAAGCTCAACAAGCGTAGTCTTTAAAATAGTGTGTCTATCTAAAGTGCTTCTTATCTCATGAGTCAGCATTCTGACATGCCGTCCGGTTTCTTCCTGAGTTCGAATCAATCCCATTTCTCTGTCAAGCTCAGCAGCCTTATTTTTCAAGAACAGTTCCCGGGTCTTAACACTCAGCAGATCAGGAATAATATGAACAAGCATCAAAGCAGTAGCACACGAGACAACAGCGGTTAACACCTTCGCGGTTGTCATCACAAGCGCCACGGTTCTCGAATGTGTAGTGAAAGTCCATAAGTTAATAAGATGTGTTGCCCCACAAAGAACGATAAAAGCACCAAACTGAACAAGTACCCATCTATAAGGAAAAACCGCAGATTTCTTCACGAAGTATATCAACTCAAGAGGAATGGAAAAATACGCAATCGCAATAAAGAAGTCCGAGATGTATTGATATTTCATTAACAATTCATCAGCTGGCCATTGCGGTTCAATACAATTGCAGACTTCCATCATGGATTTTTACACTATAGTTCCTCTCTCACACATACACACCTGTGAAGCAAACAACACAAAACATTATTCATGTTTTCACTTCATTTCAAAAGCAAAATTGTAGCGTAATCAGAACACTGAGCATCAAAATTGTTACATCAAGCACTACTACATGCACATTAGGAACAAAAATTATAGCTCAAATAATGTATTTACGAAGGTAGACTATAGAAAATATGAAGAAATCCCTAAAAATTAGGGTTTCTGTAACACTGCGATCAATCCGATCACAACGATTACAAAAAAACTAGGTTCAATTTCAGTCTCTAAAACAGAAAAATTCGAATCCAAATCTTGAAATTGACGATTGAATCACGAATAATCTTAGGTAAAAGTTCCTAATACCTATACATTACACTAGAACAAGACCAATTAGGCTTATCAATCTCTTTGATTTGAGATCGACAACAAAAAAAAAAAAAAAACTGTGGAAGTGAAGAATATACATAAGAAGAACTTACGAAACAATCACGATTGGTGTAAGAAGAGAATCGAAGAAGGAGCTTACTCTGGAAGAATTGATCGGAGAAGAGGAGGATTTGGGGATTTCGAGAAAGAAAGAGGACGCGGCGGAGAGCGACGGAGAAGGAGAAAAGCAGCGTTGAAGCTTTTTATCAAGTCAAAAATGGTTGGGTTTTACACTTCTTCTCTCTTTAACTTTTTATTTTTTTATTTGTTTTTACGTCATTTCTCTAACTTTTTTATTATTATTTATTTTTTTGAAAAATTAATATGTAGCTGGGTACATGAATTTGTTCCTTCAAATATCTTATGATAAATTAAAATTTCCTCAATTGTAGAGATGGTAAGAAAATAGAGATGATTAGGAAAATTATCTCCATACTTTTGCTGTAGAAAAAAAAAGGGGAGAAAAAATTAAAAAATTAGGTGTAATATTTTTCAAATGAAAAAAAATATATATCATTCAGATTTTGGGGGTTAATTAAGTTTAGAATTTAAGGTTAAGAGCTTAGTTTTGAAGTTTATGGTTTAGAATTTAGAGTTTATATTTTAGACCATATGGTTAAATTATATTAAAAAAATATTGAGGAATATAGTTTAGAGATAGTAAGAAATAGAGATGATTAGGAAAAATATCTCCATATTTGTTCGGAAAAAAAGGGAAGATATAAAAAAAATTATGAGTAATATTTTTAAATTAAAAAAATAGGTAATTTCGTTTAAGCTTTAGGATTTAGAATTTAAAATTTTCTATTTAGGATTTAGAATTTAAAATTTACTATTTGGGCAAGGTCATGCCTCATTTACTGAAATTGAACCATTGGACTCTTCATCCATTTTCTTGAAAAAATGTAAGAGCATATATTTTATCTCAAATACTAGAAATTTGAAGGTTTTATGGTAATTATGGTAATTATTAATTAAGGTAAAAAGAGAGGTTTGTTCCGTTTGTCAAGTTTGGGCACAGGTATCCGCTACACGTCTCGTACCCGCTACACGTCTCGTACCCGCCCCGTAAGTTATAAATGATTCTAAATGTATTTAATCATTAAAAAGCACCTCTGGTCACAATGAAACAGTAACAAATAGATGGTTGATCGGCCGCTTGATCGATTGGACTATCTTGGTCATTCGATTACCACCATGGATATTCGGGTTTCTTGCTTCTTCTCATCGAAAGGCCGGTCTTTTTAGGGGAGTTGGTCAGCCAATTGCCATTAGGGATTTTATGAAGTTTGTTCGTCACTTCCTCTTTCTAATCGAACGGTCGCTCTCTTCAGGAGAATTGGTTGGATGATAGTGTGTTGTTTTGAATTCTTCCATGTTCGACCTCTACATCTTTTTTCTTGCATCTCCTCTTGGTCCCTTCAAAGTATGTGATCCAAATAGTTCCAAATACCTAACAAAATACTCAAAAGTATATGAAAATTGAAAACTTTCAATGTATGCTCTATCACTCTAAATACAAATGAAAAAAAAATTAAAAACAAAAAGAAAAACACAAGAAAATAGCATAAACCAAAAGGTTAAAACCATTAATATACGAACACATCAATATGCTCCCTTGAGAATCGTAACCTATACATGTGAAAACATGTGACATAGAAAACAATTTTTTAAAAATTAATCTATGTGTTGTAAAAGTAAAAGGTTGGCACCGATAAAAATATAGGTACCGACGAAGAATTTTAATTTTATGGTGGAGTCCACTGTCACTATGCATGCATAGTAACTCATTTTGTTTTCTTATAAATAGAGGCTTACGCTTAATGTAAAATAATTCTAATACAATTCAATACATTACAATCTCTCTGATAAAATCTCTTTCTCTTTTATATTTCGGTAATATAACCATATATATAAACACCGTCTTTATAACACTATGCTTTTTCTTCATTTAATTCCCGCTCAAATTGTTTCACTTGATTTTTATTTATTGTCGCGTGAATCTTTCCAAAGTGTTTTTAAAAAATTACACAATCATAAGCAAAACAATAATAACTAAGAAATGAATACGATTTAACACTAAAAATTACTCCAAGGATGAACGCTTCGCTGTTGCTATGATCCCTCCGGCCAAAGCTTTGTTGACCGGAACTGAATCTGCCTAGGAGTTAAGGACCCTTTGAGAAGACGAAGAAGCTGAAGAACCAAGTCTAGTTTCATTTTCCTTTTGAAAATCAAGTCTAGTTTCATTAGATATAATATTTTGTACAAGTCTAATGAGTCACTTTGAAACCAAGTTCTATTAGTACACATGATTCTAGAAGCAGTCGTAGCTACAACAACCTGGAGATCGCTCGATGTTGCAGTGATCGATCACGTTTTCACATATTGATGATGAACCCTCCGAGCACCCCAAATAAGAAGTTAAATTACTTAACCAAACCACCCATATAAAATACCGAACATGTCTGCAAAAAGGAACCTTCCATATTCTCCGACTCACCAACCTTTTCCCCAAATTGTTTTGCACAAAGAAAAATACAACTTTTTGGCCACTTTGGAATGATCTCCAACCGAAACATTAGCCGTTCATAAGCCAAACATAAACTTTTTGGTGTTCCAAAATATATTTCTGACACATTAGTGCCATACATACAAAAATAGATCAGTCACAAATTAGTCATACTTCTGCTTCATTCCTACATTAATTAAAATGTCTTACTTCTGCTTCATTACCACATTAGTTCTCTTGAGTCATACAGCCTTGATCAGGTTTACTTTGAGAAGCCTAAAGTAAAAATCAAACATGAGAATCAGTCTTACAAAGAAACAGAACACACATAAGAGACTAACCAAGCTGCTCAATGAACATATCTTCAATTAGAATCTACATATATTCTTAAAAGAAAGGATCGTGTTTTCATATGAAGAAAATCCAAACGTTTTCAACTTTGGTAGTACTGGTGTCAGTAATATGGCTAGAATATAATGTATTGCTTCATTTGTATATATATTTTTTTTATGATTTCTGCATGTTTGGATCCTATCGCTTTCATTTAAGACGATAAAATAAAAAGTTTCATAATATTTTACCCTAAAAGAAAGGATCTAGAGAACCCGAAGCAAACAATTTTGGGTCGGAAAACATTGGTTTGCATCAACGGTGACAACGGAATAGTTTTAGTGGTTATGCTCTACTCTTTTTTCTTTACGGCTATGGGTATATAATATTAACAGAAACTAGAACCCAATAAAAATGTAAGACCACCTTGGTCGCATGTCGTCGTTTATCTTTACTAACGAAGAACAGCTTAAGAACTTATGGAGAACCAGAGATTGAAACCTCAACAATGTAAAACTTATGATCTTTCTTTTATTTTATGTATTTAATTCATTGCTTTTAAGTGCTATGGAGTTTTAAAAATTAATATTATGTTGTTTTGTCTCAAAATTTAATTAGTACATACCGAAAAAGCTAAAAACTAAAAACAAAACTTATGCGGGTACTTTTCTAGTGATTTTATAAAGACGTTTGGTCGGAATTGGATCCATATACTATATGAGAACCAATTGTCCTACCTGTCCATGAGAACCAATTGCTCGAATTAGTATCCAATTGGTTTACGTTTCATATCCCAAAATGAGTAAAAAATCGTTTCATATACTATATATGTACGTGGGTACTCTTCTTGTTAGTCCTTATTTTTTAAAAAATTGGAATTCTTGTTAATCATATACTGCCATTGTTTCCATTGTCCAACGTTTTTGTTAGTCATTGGAATACTTGCACGATTCTTTTTTTTTTTGTATGAATTTTTTTTTTAACATATTGAATTATTATTTGAAATATCGAATATTAATAAATTAAAATATAATTAAATATATATATATATATATATACGAATCTCAACCTAAACAAAACTTACATTAACTATAATGATCATCTTTCAATTATAAAATTAAATTTTATACTTTAAATAATCGGTGTAATCACATTAAGGGTAATCAGTGTAACATTTATCAAAGACCTTTTCATGTGCTTTCAATATTAATCATTTTCTTCTAACAATCCCAAATTCACATTTAAATCCCCATAACCAAAGAAACAACGAAAATTTTACATAAATGGCACACAACTGCAACCGATTCTTATTTTTAAGACGACGTCGAATCATATTGTCTATTTTTTTTATGTCTAGAGGTAAATTCGTATTCTCATTCTAAAACATTTTGACATTTTTTTACATCATTTTGGAAACTCTCCTTTTGCAATTTATAGATTTTTCTTATGTTTTGGATTATACAATGCAATTTTTCTTCATGTTTTGAAGGTTAGCATATTTAACTTCACATAGAGACTTCATAAAAGGGATAATTTTATTTATCATAAGCAAAACCTTCTTGTGCTTGCCTAATAAGGTAAAGATTAAGAAATAAAACATACTCTTATTTTAACAAAGACCTCATGTATCCTTGTCAATCACAAACTAAAACATAGTAAATTAAGAAATATTGAACAGGAAACCAAATCCTCAAAATAGAACTTAAAGCTCATCCCTCTTGATCGCGGATGGACGAACACCTTGACTGAGGAATTCCTTGTAATACTTGCCCGATTCTTTCTCATAACGTGTGAGGTTATTTTTGAAATCAATGTAATAGAGTCCGAATCTGTTCTTATAACCATCTTGCCACTCGAAGTTATCCAACAATGACCATACAAAGTATCCTGTAACTCTCACCTTGTCGATGCTGCAGAGATTACACAAATGTTTACATTAGATTCT
The DNA here is from genome assembly GCA_018361395.1 of Boechera stricta. Classification (NCBI taxonomy): domain Eukaryota; kingdom Viridiplantae; phylum Streptophyta; class Magnoliopsida; order Brassicales; family Brassicaceae; genus Boechera; species Boechera stricta. Next base: position 17,555,755 of record CM031539.1, on the reverse strand, counting down.
CAAATACAATTGTTAGTCTAACTTATAAAAATTTGGAATATGACTTACCAAATAGCTTCATGCATACTCAAAAGATGCCTCTGAAGATAATATTTCCTGTTATGATACCAACTTCAACCGAATCTTTGTCCTTAAGTTCTTCTCCATATCCTAAAAACAAAACATTAAAATCAATATATTTAATGGAGTATTTATTATAAAATTAAATCATCACAGAATATAATAATATATCTCTAGTTACCATTTTCCATTATTATAATTTCCGGGTTTGCATATTTATCCTTGATGTACTTTAAAAGACTTCTAAATCCTCTAGAGTAAACGCTCAATGCAGCGGTTAAAGGCTGAAATAAAACAATGGTTGGTGAAACATCACATCATAGACATAGACGAAAATATAATATTTAGTTGATAAAACAATCTCAAATTGGGACTAGTTTAATTAAATACCTTGCTACCAATGTCGTAGCTGTATGCATTCTTAGCTGAAAAAAAAAGAAAGACATGCATATAAACTAATTAGTACCAACTACCAACTAGATGATTTTATTTGAGTTTTTGGCATCGGTTTCAAGTAAGGGAAAACAAAACTTACTTTCCCAGGAAATAAGAGAATCTTGCAAAAATCTTGGTTCAGAAGGAATTGGCTTCTCCAGATGGTTTGAAAACACTGAAGTATAGTAGTTGAGTCCTACGAAATCGGTCGAATCTTTCAATTTTTTTTTCTGCTCAGTAGTAAATTTAGGCAACCTATGGCCAACAATATCTTTCATGATCTGTGGATAATCGCCAAACGTAGTTGTGTCTAAATGCCTACAAAAATAATCAAAATTTAGAAATGAAATTATATACGAGCATTTTTTTTGGGATATGATAAGGTTATTTCATTTCAAAATATATAATACTTACCATCCAAGCATAAAGTCAAGTGCACGGTCAATAGATGCACCGTCTTGTGCATCAGCAAAGTCATGTGGTTCGAACCAAGCTGGACTATGTGCTATTCCTATTTTCCCACCTTTACACTAAGACCATAAACATAACACACAAAAAAAAACATTATTTTTCAGATCCGAAAAACGAATAACTAATTGTGGAAGCATCTTTGGGCAAATGGTTAAAGTCCACCTCTGCGATTTTTTCCACTGGAGTTCGACTCCATGTAATTGCATATTTGCATTTGTTGAAAAAAAAAAACTAATAACTAGTTATGATTTATATATGATGTGCATACCTTTTCACATGCTCGAAAAGCTTCAACGGCTTCTGCATGAGAGTTAAGGAGGTTGTGACTAACTTGATAAGCCTCATAACCTGATCGTCCGTCTGTGCATGGTGGGAGTTTAGATTTTATGTACGGAGAGCAACGTCCTGGTGCTTTCTTGCCTACATCATAACCAGCATGAGCAAACACCCATGGCTCGTTGAAAGTGATCCAGTTTTTCACTTTGCTTCCGTATTCTTGAAATACAAAATCGGCATATTCCCTAAAATCTTTCCTGCATTTTTGCAAAAGGAAATTGAATTGATCAAATCATGTGGATTCTCTGAAAAGAAAGAAACTTTATGGATTTTGTTTTATAGAAAACGTACACAATGTTTTGGCTTAAAAAGCCGCCATATTCGTCTTCTAAATCTTGTGGAGTGTCCCAGTGAAAAACAGTCACGAACGGGATTATATCTAATTACAATGTCAAATAGAAAGTAAAATGTTTTAGAGAAAATTAAGGATAAATATATTTTTTTTTGTTGTTAGTTATATATATATATATAAATATATAACCATTTCTTATGAGCTCGTCGATGAGGTCGTGGTAGAATTGCACACCAGATTGACTCACTCCTTTTTCCTTTCTCCCATCTGATAAAACATTATTTTGTTTCATTATTATTATTTTTGACAATCATATACATCTGAATTCACAAAATTTGATTAAAACTAAATCATATTAGTGATTAAATAGATAAAGTATATACTCACGAGGAAATATTCTTGACCACGCGATTGAGAGTCTGAATGAGTCTGTGTTTAGATTTTTCATTAGTTGAATATCTTCCTACAAACATTTATAAGACGAGACAAATTAATTTCAACATCATCTAGTATAAAATGGACTACTCAATAGAACATTAGGGTATATTAGTATATTACCTTATAACGATGGAAGAAATCAACGGCCACATCAGCGTTATCGTTATTGCATCTTTCTGTAATTTAAAATTAAAGAAAAGGTAAAAGATTACCACTCTTAATTACTTCAAAAAAAAAATATAGCTAAGATATATAACTATCATAAATGTAGAGTACACTCACCTGGATGTCTCTTACAATAGATATCCCATAAGGCCGGTCCACGACAAGTTTCGTTAATTGCACCTTCAACCTAATGACATAACAAAAAAAAAATAGTTGATAAGTTAAAGGAAGTATTCGCTTGCACCAATGGTCGCAATTCATAGTAAATATGACTTGGATATGTAAATTGTCCTAACATTTATCCGAATTCAAACCCATATAATACATGTTGTTGTAATAATTAATATATATGTATATAATTATATTGTACCTGAAACGCAGCAGTAGCCGTGCCAAATAAAAAACCTTTAGGGAAACTTGCTCGGCTTAGTTTGGTCGATGTCGGGCAAACAGGATCATCGGCTGTTACCGGCGAGACGGTGATGGTTAGGAGCAAAATAAGCCCAATGAGAGGAAGCTTTTGCAATACCATTTTGGTTCTTTTTGTCACTTAGCTTTTGTGTCTTCTTCAAGAGAACAAGTTTGGATGGTTCTTCTACAAGTTAGTGTCGTTCTTTATAAAGAGATTATGATCTCTCATTTAATATTTTCTTTTCGAGATGCCAACCACGCCTCGTTTAATCATTAAAAAAAAACATTTATAATGTTTAGATCTAGATCGTGTTTTCGATCATATCTTAACGATACTACGTACATCTTTATTAACTATATATTCACATTTCGCTAAACTAACCAATTATTGTCTTTAATTTATTTAATCAGGATGATCCATTGGATGCTCTATATTGTTGCGTTACCTTTTCTTTTAAAGTATTTAACATATCAGATTCCGCGTGTCTAAACTAAACTATTATACAATCATACTATTATTATTAAATAGGATGATTGCATGATCTATATGGTTGCATTATTGTTTGTTTTTCAAAATTTTAAACATATAATATTCATCCTGCTGGGATGCATTGGTAACTTATGAACCCTTAAGCCTAAGCAAAAGAACGTATAGTTAGCAAACAAGTTACTAAACTAAATATCAAAGTCAGAACCTTTAATTGGATAAAACTGAGAGTTGGGAGTAGGAAATTACACCGGTTCGGACAGTCTTTCATATATTGGTCTGTTGTCCGTGTGGACACACCAATTCATAGCCCCAAAAAAAAAATGTCCGTATAGACTATGGAAACGGTCAAGACCAATTAACAGCTCTATCGAGAAACAATTGGTCATCTTTTAGTAGCATATTGCAACACCTTAGATATTGATTCTTTTCTGTTTTTATCGAAGAACGTGGCGTAATTTGTTTCTAATTTGAAAACATATAATATTGATTATAGAATTTTGGGTATTTTTTCCAAGATTATACCCAGAGTGGAATAGTTTTGATCTCTAGGATAGTTAAAGATGCTTCCGAAGTTCACGAAGCTACAAACATATATCAGACAGTCATCAACAGGCCAAAGACCCCTCTGAAGAACCCTTTGTTTTTTTACGGTTTTATATATGAAATGTGAATGTATTATAGATTGAAAGTGAGTGAACTGAAAGGACGAGAGAGGCCTAAGACAGTTTGTTTGTTTTCGTGAACATGTTCTCTTTACCATGTGCTCTCTTTCTTTTTATTATTCCTATTTTTATTTACTTTCTTTACATTTTGATTCAACTGGGTAATTAGATATTGATTATTTTCTTTTTTTTTTTTGTCGAAGAACGTGGCGTAGTTTGTTTTCTAATTTGAAAACATATAATATTTCTCGTGTCTAACGAGCAGTAATATTAAACGCAACGATACAGTCATATAGATCGTGCACTTAATTACCCTAGGTTGACCAAAAATAAAAAATAAAAAAATTATCCTATATAATAATTTTACTAAAAATTAGTTAGGTGAAAAAATAGAACAATATTAAAATCACTAACACGTTTTCAAACTTAATGGTGTTTTGAATAAATAAATACTGGTTGGCATGTGACGGGTTACGTTTTTTGGTCATGGTTATCCAGCTTTTCACATTTCCAACAATTATAAAATGAAAACAAGATTAAAATAAATATTAAATAAATCGTTTTGTAGCACCTAAAAATGAATCTTCCATCTAATGTACTTTGATTATATCCAAATGCTCCTTGTGTTAAATATATTAAGTGCCCAATTACTTAAGAATATAAAATTTTATATAATTTAGTAATATTAGAATTAATTTGAAGTTGAATAAATTTATGCAATATGTCTTTTTGTGAATATTTATTATATAGTTTATATATTATATACTCTTTTTCCAATTTATGGTTTTGTCCCAGTCGGCTTTTCCATCATTGGGTTTTAACGAGACTACTATTTATTTACAAAAACGGGATGAATTCTGCATAATTATCAGCTTATGTTGTATATTTTTGTAAAAACGATGTTTTTTGGGTTTGAATATAATTTAACAATCATACAAAAAAAAATTTTAGAAATAATCTTTTTTTCAATTGTAGCAACAAATTCATTTCAAAAAAGTGATTTTGATATACAGATTTATCGAATGGTGGACTTTCGAAAAACTCTTTAACCAAAAGATGTAAATATATTTGTGACAGCTCAGCTAGAGATTCTAAGAGAGTATTGAAGTTTAATGAACATCAAAGTGAGTTTCAAGATGAGCTTGAGTTCTAAAACATAGAAACAAAGGGGGAGATTGAAAGTATGTTTGTGACTATTTTAAGCTTGTGTCAGATTTTAGCGGTGAATAAAAACACTTCATGAATTGATTTTGGTTGATCATGGAGAAGGGAGAGCATCGATACAACAGTTGACAATGAAACGTCATATTCTTGTAACATCGTACCTGAATCTCCTCCATTAACATCGTTTGCATCACTATATTGCTCCCTCTTCATCGCTTTGATCCTCTCAAGCGACTGCTCCCATTAGTGTGGCAGATTGTGATAGTCAACTTTGGACATAATTAAATAATCGGATCCATATAATTCTCTTCTCCTCCACAACACAGATTATGAGTAAGTGTAACATTCCAAGTCTACCTTGTTGTATAAGTTGTGTTCCTTGATTTAAGAGTCTTTGACTTTCTTATGACATAAGCCTTTGACTTCTCGTTGTATAAACGTGGACCTTCGGGTTGTTGTATTTGGATGACGATGTAATGAAAAGTTGCTTTCGGTTGAATTAATTTGGTGTCTAACGCATGATGCGGATTTCATGTATTAGAGGTGGGTTGACACGTGATGGGGATTTCATGTGTTGTCGTGGTTATGAGAAAAGTGTCGTTCCGCTACTTGGTTTGGTGGATTAGGATCTTGTGTCATTAGATCCTAAAAAACGTGGTTTGATGGATTAGGACTATGCGGATTTAGTCCTAAGCCGAGTAGGATTATGAGGATTTAATCCTACGCTAACTAGGATTATGTGGATTTAATCCTAAGGTGATAGGAATTATGTGGATTTAATCCTCAGTTGGTTAGGATTATGTGGATTTAATCATAACGGAGTTGGTTTACCGATTAGGATTATGTAGATTTAGTCCTAATATATTGGTAAACCGAGTGAGATCTTGTGGATTAGATCTAGATGGACTTCGTTATTCGGATCCTGAGGTATTGGATTCCGATAGACTTAGTCGTTTTATGACCACGTGGGATCTTGTGGTATTAGATCCTGAGATTGTTGAGAAACCAAGTAGGAACGATGTAGAGCTCGATTATTAACCCTACGGGTTGAGATTGGTTGGATTAATCGAAGATTAAGCTTTTTGGGACCAAATTCGGGTTAATTGGTTCAGAAAAAATAAATTGGTGATATGGATTATTGACCGGAGTTTAGAGAAATAAATTGAGACGGAGGAATGTCTCGAAAATTTTGGGAGACTTGGCAGAAATACCAAACCGAGAAAAATAATTGAATTAAAACCACGGGAGTTGGTTTAATTAAATTCGGTTTAGTGATTGATTTGGTTTAATTTAATTAAACTAACAAAATACATATATCTCTCCTTCTTCAATCTTCTACAAACTTCTTCATTCTTATCATCTTGAAGATATTTGTGGAGCTTGAGCTAGAGAGAGAGAGGAGAGAAAGAGAGTGAAAGGAATAGGAGAGAGCTTGAGATTTAAAGGAGAAGAAGAAGGAGATGAAAGAGCTTGCCAAAAACAGAGTTTTTGGGCTGTATTCAGAGGGCCGATCGTGGATCTAACAGACTCGGATTGAGTTGAAAATTTTTGTGAGATTAGTAGATATCTTGGTGGTGTGTTGTGCCAAGAGAAATCAAGCTTTGTGGTTCAAAAATCAAAGGAACAATTGTGTTTCGTTCCTTTGTTCAACCAATTAATCGAGATGAGTGCGTGACCATAGCGTAGCCATATAATCATTCGATTTTTGTGATTAATGTGTGATGTAGGACTTGACCATATGGATGTGATTTATGGCTTGTCCATGTTGTGTGATATTGTGTTGTGATGGAGCTCTATCATAATGTAGTGTGGTTGTTTTGCATTTGCATATTAGTCTCGGTAAGTCTTTGATTATATGTGTTTATCGCTGTGGGACGGAAGGACCGCCTCACTAAGCATTATCAATGCTTACGCACCTCTTTTGGTGCAGGTAAAAAGAAGTCTTAAGGTTCGGAGCTCGTGGAACCGAGGCGGAAAGGAAAGGATGATTCATACGAGTTTTTGTAACTTTTTGTTCGTATGATGTTGTGCTTTGATGTTAATATTAGAACTTGTTGATATGCCTTGGTTAGAATTGCTAAGTTGTTTTGGGAAAGCTCATGTAGTTAGACTCGTATGACTAGTCTAATAAAATAGTGTGGACTTGAAAATAAGCTTGTAAGGTTGCTTTTAAATGGTTTTAATGGTATGTAAGTTTGGTTGTAGTATGAAGATTATTGTTTGTGTTTTAAATTTTTGGGTTGCAGAACAGAGGTCAGGATCAATCGATCTACGAGTAGATCGATCGATCCAGTTTCCAGGTTTAGGCGGGATCGATTGGCTTAATGTCAGGATCGACTGTTTGGTGTTAAGATCGACTGATCCCATGGGGGATCGATCGATCCTGAAGGGCCAGTTTTGGCCGGTTGATTTTAGAGGCTCGAGATCGACCGATACTTGCTAGTCATTGTCATCCAGAATTTTCCGGGGTCGATTTTAGGGGTCGAGATCGATCGATCCTTAAAGGTCATTTTTGGTCGGGAAAATTTTAAGGGGTCAAGATCGATCAATCTTACGGGGAATCGATTGATCCGTAAGGGTCATTTTCTTCCGGAAGTTTTTAAGAGATCGAGATCGATCGATCCTCAAGGACGATTGATCTATCCTTAGGGTAGATCGATCGATCCATGGGTGGGATCGATCGATCCTAATTTTGATGTTTGAGCCTTTAATGTATAAGATTACTTGGTTGTATAGTTGCTTGAGGTTCAAGTAAAGAATGTTTGACAATGTTCAATGGTCTTATTGTGGTAGTTAGTTCGTTTGGACCGGTTCAAATTAAAAAATTTTAAAATCCTAGGTTTGTCATTTTTCGCGCGTATTTGTTTTCGAGTAATAGGGTGTTGCAGTAAGGTTGATAAATTGTTTTGTTATCAACTTAAGCGCTTCCTCGAGGCAACGTAAATGGGCAGAGCCCCTTCAATTTATATGGTTCCGGCAAAACACAAGTCATATATGTTGTTGATGGTTCATTCCCCACATTTTAATTTTTTTCAAAGAGTTTCCAGTTATAATAGAAGGCCTTTTTTCGGGAAAACAAAATTCAATGAAGTTGATACCAACTTACCAAGACTAAGTTCAAAGCTTGGTAAAAATTAATTATATTAATCACAATTTAAAGATGGAAAATCCCATTGCAGAAAAAAAGTTGGGGAATTAAAATTGTATGTACAATCATCTATCAATATTTTGAAACCTTGAAAAGGAAAAAGCAAGCGAGCTAGGTTTCTTCGGTTTGTAAAGTTCATCAGAGCCTAGAAGTAGTCACTCACCATTCATGTATAGCTTAAAAGCTCCTAAAAATATAGAGATAGACCCGTAATTAACTAACCAGGAGTTTATATATAAAGAGTTTCATCTATAGTTTCAAGTTTATATATAGTTTAGTTTCATCTAACCATCTAGCCGTAAAGAGTTTCTAGAAACTTTAATTTTTGGGTCTTATACAAATCTTATTCCATTTTCGGTTCAATAGAAACACTTAAGCCAAACATATGATCTTCTTACGATCTACAACACATCAAATTAAAGTCACCACAATAAAGAAGGAAACACAGAGTTCAATTAATAAAGTACTCAAAGACAACCTTGTATAGTCTTCAATGAGGATCAGAGCACAATAACTTGGCATGACCTAGAGCGTCTTGGAATGTTAAGGAGTTCTCTGAGGATGACAGATTCTTCTTTCTTTATGGAACAATCATTCAAACTTAGAGTGAGTTTCTTGAGGATTGGTGAGTTCTCAAGTAACTCACTAATTTCATCTCCATCGCGCCCCCTTCCGGTGGCCATTCTATCTTAACATACTCGAGAGATGATAGGAGACACCGAGGTCCAGACAAAATACTAGTTCTCTGCTTTGGAAATTTAGTAGAATCCTGAAATACAACCAAGTGAAAGAAACAAGTTTGAGTAATTATGATACTTTCCCCATTTGCATTATACCAAATAAAGTACATAAGTTTTAAGTAAACAATCCTAACCACGACAAGGGATTTAAGATTCGGGCAGCTCTCAAGAAAGATTGGCAATATTTCCCATCTGTGGTCGTTGAAGTCAACACTCAAGAAAGATAGGTTACGAAATAAGGGTATGTAGTGGTTCACATCTTGAGTAATCATAAATGACCTACAACAACAACAACAACAAAAAGTATCAGGATAAACTTATAGGATAAAGTTAAACATTAAATAGCGAACTCCCAACATAGGTTACCTCAAGAGTACATGGAGCGATGATCATATTTTTGACACCAGAGATCCCGACAAGAAAATTACGAATCATATTCCGATCAAACTTCTTTCCGAAAAAGTTAAACGCAATATTGATACCCACCTCTACAAGGGAACTCGGATTCTTTATTATGAAACTTGCAGTCATATTCAGGACCGTTGTGATTGTAGCCGTTATAGTTGAAGCTCAATAGAGACTGAGAGCTCACACGTAAAACTTTGACATTGTCATTGTAACGTCTCCATAAAGTTAAGCTTTCAAGAACTAGGCAGCATGAGATGAGCACTTCGAAAGCCAAATCGTTGGCAAACTTAACCGAATCTAGAACGATAACTTTAACAGACGGTAAAGACACAAACTCGGGATTTTGTAAGACTGCGGCAGTGAGCTCTAAAGAAACCAAGCTCTCACACATGTAAAGTGTTGGAGGTGTCTCCACTTCACCCCAAGCAACATTGAGATGCTGAACTTTCCGCTTAACAACAGTGTTGATCCACCGCGTGACATTAGCATTATCAGTCTCCTCATTCCCATCCCCATATCCAGATCACAATTGTACCTTAACTTAAACTTTTTTAAGCACGATTCACTTTTAAAACTCAGGAACCTATCGATAAAACTCGCAACATCATTGTATCCCGTGAAATCACGAAATTCCAAGTCCAAACCAGGAACATACCTCCAGAGATTTCTCCATTTGCTGGATAACGCACTACTCTTAACGACATCTTTTGTCGGAAGATTCAAGAGAACATGCCATAGCAAAGATTCTGGCAAATTTCTTAGCGAATCAACTTCACCAATTTCATCACCAGATCGTTTGGCACGAACACGTTTTCCTCCGTCTTCATCCATGTACCTTCGAAATTGCGTAGAAGCGGCAAAAGTGTATGTCAAAATGGAACGATTACTATTAAACCTAAACCTAACAGTACCACTTTAACGGCGTCGCAAGAATGATAACGGAGAAACAAATCGCCGTTAACTTTTTAAAATATCTCAGATTTAAAATTAAAGATGGATTCTATTGGGAAATTAGTATATTTTATAATTTTATTAAACATATTTTTTTTAACATCTGCTTTATTTATTGAATAAATTTGGAACAAATGTCATCATGATATTCAAATAAATTCTAAACAATGATTTTTTATTATTAATTGTTTATTTTTTAAAATTAAAATTTTATTTTTTTTATTTACAAATATTCTAAAACCCAACCAAAAAAAATTCTTTTAACCACATATATTCTTAAAGTAATAAAATTACTTAAATTATCTCAAATTTGTTATACCAAAATTATCGAAAGTTTCTCAAACTAATATTTCTAGAAATATCCAAAACAATTTGTAGTTACTTGAATATCTGAATACGAGTATGGTCCTTACCAATTCGGATAGTGTTTTTGTTTTTCCGAATTATCTATACTTTACCAATTTTATCTGACCTATTTCGGAAAAAAGAAATACATTGTGGATATAATTTTTGTCTTTTGATATCTTAAATATCTTTTTTACTCGACTCATATATCCGCTATTATCTGATCTTTTATCTGAAACAAAGGTATCTATTTATCAGTTGGTGTTGGAAGATTGATTTAATCTAACTGAATTTAGTTTAATATGACATATTTTTTTTTTGGTTGAATTGTTGAATCTAGTTGAATATGGTGGAATATTTCTAGATAACAAATCGTACTTATAGAATTGCAGAATCTATCTAATTGTAGTTACTTGAATATTTTAATAAGAGTATGGTCTTTACCAATTCGGATAGTGTTTTTGTTTTTTTCGAATTATCTATACTTTACCAATTTTATATGACCTATTTAAAAAAAAATGAAGCTTCCATCTAATGTACTTTGATTATATATATAGGGAGAATTAGATAAAAGGGTCAAATATATCCTATGTTTGTGGATCTAAACCTTTAGATAATTAGGTTTTATCAATTACCAAAATAATCTTAAAATCTATTTTAAATCTAAAAACTAAACCTATCATCGTTTTCCTCATCGTTCATCCAAAACCCTAGAGTAAATCTGCAAGCCAGATACCATCGCTCATAATTAGATTCAAGCCAAATATAAAATCTTTAAGCCATTTAAATCTTCAAGCCATCATTCCATTTAAATTCTTCATGTCAATCCTTTAAAGATTATCGTTGTTCAATCTTCTCCTTCAGTCGTTCTTCAATAAAAATCTCTGCTACCCTATTGTAAGTTTTTAAATTCTTCTTTATTATAAACTTAAATGATATCAAGTTGAAATTTTACTACTGAAGAAGATTTAAAGTTTATAGTTTTGTTAAATTTTGTAGTGTTACCTCCACCTGATCAAATTGTTGTGTCTCTTGAACCATTCATTAACTATTGAAGATAAAGGTTCTTAAATTACCTAAATAGGTAGAAGACGTATTCTAGATTACCTAATGTACGTAGAAGACGTATTCTAGATTACCTTACGTAGGTAGAAGACATATTCTAGATAACGTAAGGTTATACCGTTTTACCTAGATCTTGAGTAAATGTATATCTAATTTAATTAATTTTTAAATATCGTAGATGAGTATGTTGCAGGCCTACATAGTTTGTGGTGCATGGAAATCGTTTTGTAATACCGAGTGAAAATTTATCGTTGATAGAGGCAAATGTGGTAGACTACTTACGTTGGACTCCAATACTACTTTTGAAGAGTTGAAGACGATTGTATCAGAAGACTTCAACATAGAGCAGAGTAAGGTTGATGTGGAAATCAGTTTTTTACATACGGCAATTTCGAATCTCCTCCAGTTATTGTCACCAATGACCGTCAAGTAACAAATTTGTTTGGGTATTTAAAAAAAGAGACTACGCTACAGATGTGTGTAATATTTAAAGCTAATGGTGATGCTCAAATGAGAAGAGTCAAGATTGATTTGAATGAGTACCCACATGATTCATGTGATGATAAGGAGAATGAACATCAGAATGTTTGTGAGGATGTGGATAGCTGGCCTAAGGATTATTCAGCGAATGCGAATGGAGCTAATGATAATAGACGAGTGTCAGCATCAATATTTCAAAAGCAAGAAAGATCTGAAGAAAACTTTAGAAATATGTGCCATGAAGCATAACTTTGACTACAGGGTTGCAAAATCTTGTACGAAGTTTTGGTGTATACGCTGCAAAAATAATGTCTGCAATTGGAGAATTCGTGCAGAATGTTTAGTTGGGTCTACATATTTTTGCATCAATAAGTATGTGGCAGAACACACATGTGCGCCTTTAAATAAAAGTGAATTCTCAAGGAGAGCTTCATGATATGTTAGGATTTCAGCTTATATTAACTAGTCCTTTTCATTAGTCTTTTTGTGTCTTTCGAGTCGTTTTTGAGTCTTATCAGGTTAAAATGAAGTCTTGAGCATGGATTTGATGGACTGGAGCTAATTGAGTTTCTGTAGCAAAAAGAGACGAAATCGCAGCTATAGAGCACAATCCAGACGCGGAGCACCCAATCCGGTTTCGGGAGCACATGCTCGCCAGGGTGCTCCGAAGAATTAATAAGGATTTCGACTTTTTACCTAATTTTTGGCGTCGACGAGGAAAAATAAATAGGAGCCGCCAGTTAAAAGGAGGATTTTAGACCTGACCATTATTCTCTGGCTAGTTATTCTCTTATTCTTTTTGCTTTTGGATTGTTTTCGGATTCTTCCTCTTGTTTCTTTTTCTCCAGACTTTGGATTTTGGTTCATGCAAGATCCAGAGGATCAACCACACTTGTTTAAGAATTCTGAACCTTATTCTATTTCAGTATTATTCATGAATTCTTTTTATCCATTGTTGTGATTTGTTCTTCCATGGCTGAGTAGTTCCATTAGCTAGATTAGGGTTTTCAATGGTATTTATGAGTTGATAAGTGAGCACAGATAGATCCATGTATATGTTGTCTTCGCCAATGTTAGACTTAATGCTTAGATTAAACGATCACTTAGTCTATGATCTTAAGTTAAACCTATTCACGAGAGTGTTCGGGTTGCTAGAAAAGATATTGGTGAACATTTATTCAGGCGAGAGTCGGTGCGTTGTTAAGTGAACATATCGAATCACATTAATGCTTATTTTCATCCCTAGGTCCAAGCGAGAGTTTAGGTATTTAGGCTCTTAGATAAAGAGTTCGGCGCCACGAGAGTGGGTCGTTCTTACTTTTATATTCGAGTTCTAGACTTGTGCTGAATTTAATCCTGAATAGTTGCTCAAGTTTCATCTCTGAATACCGGAGAAATACCTTAGTCTAGTGCCTTTTAATTATTGAATTTACATCGTTTTACTTACTTGCAACTCTGTCACTAAAACAACCTCATATTTTGTCTTAGCTTTATTTGAAAATCTCACAAAATCATAGTGTAATCTTGGTCTCTGTGGATTCGATTCCTCTTATACTACTGGATTGTCTCAGTGTTGCAGTAATTTAATTGGGTTAAAACTCTGTATCAAGTTTTGCGCCGTTGGGGACCAATGCTACCTTTGATTTTTGATATTCGATATAGTCTAAGAAACTACTAATTTTCTTTTCTCTTTTCTTTTTCCTTATGTTTCAGGTGCATGACCAGTAGAAGAACAAGAAGAAATTGCACCGAGACCTTAGTTAATATCTCAAACGCCGATCTAGCTAGACTAGAACGAGAAAACCGACAGCGAAGACTCACACTACGGCAGAAAGAATGGCTGCTCAGGTACAATTGCTCCGTGATGAGATAGAGCAGATGCGGAGAGAAAGACAAGAAGCTCCGCAACCACAGCCCGGTATCGGAGATGCGGACAATCCGCATGCATACTACCGGAACCGAGCTGCCATCGTACCTCTTAACATTCAGAGGCAAGACTTTGAAATCAAGCCTCAGTTGATTTCATTAGTGAAGCAACACCTTTTCCACGGGCTTCCAGCTGAGATTCCGATGGACCATATTGAGAAATTTGAAGAAATCTGCAGCACCACGGGCTTTTTTAGAGCAGCATTTTTGGATCACTTTTACACCAAATCGAAAACTACCGCTTTGAGGAACAAGATATTTTCGTTCCAACAGCATTCTGGAGAAGCTTTTTGTGAAGCTTGGGAAAGGCTGAAGGAGTACAGAAGAGAGTGTCCTCACCACGGATTCAAGGATGAGCAGATCCTAGGTATCTTCTATGATGGTGTTGAGTGGGATTATAGGAATGCGTTGAATACGGCCAGCAATGGCGACTTTATGACCAAGACTAAGGAAGGCACTTCTGAGCTGATTGAGAACTTAGCTTCGAGCTCCAGCAACAAGTCTCCTGAGTATGATAGGTCCAAGAAAGTGAACAGCATGGAGACGCAAAAGATTGATGAGCTGACAGCAAAAGTAAATCAACTACTTAGGGGAAGCAAATCGGTGCATTTTGTGGATGAGAGTGGTAACGTGCCTATCTCCCAAGATTTTGAAGAGGACGATGATGCTGGTATGCAAGGGTATGTTCAGAACCGTGGTTTCAATGCAAACTATAGGAGCCACACGAACCTTTCTTCCCGAAGCACCAATGTGGAAAACCCACAAGACCAGATCTATCCGCAGCAAGGAGGAGGTATGAATCAGTTGCCGTAGAACCAAGGGTTTCAGAAATTCTACTTGAGCAACCAGCAAGGGAAGCAGTTCGTCCCTACTCAAAACCAGAACCGATTCCAATGAGGGACTCAACAAAAGTCCAACTTCGCAAACGTTCAAGAATCCAACGCTGCGCCAAACTCTCAAGACGAACTGAAAAATCTCATGCAGCAGCTCTTGATGAATCAGCAAAAGGGAGCAACTGAGATCAATGCCAAGGTGGATCACATGTATAATGATCTCAATGCGAAGTATGAACCCGTTACCGCTCACGTGAAGAAGCTAGACACGCAAGTTGCACAAACTGTTGAAGCAATTAAGCGACCTAGTGGGACTCTTCCTGGGAAAGGAGAGATGAATCCCAGGAATGAATATGTCAATGCAGTGAAGCTGAGAAGTGGGAAAGTGTTGGCACCTCCAACTAGTCCCAAAGTCACTAGAAAAGGGAAGGAGAGTGTTAAGGAGCACAACACCCAAGGGAAAGATATCACCACCGATGAAGACATGCTGGAACATGGTTCACACTGAATACAGTGAGACTCCACCAGCCAAGCCAAACCGAGCGAGCACCCAAACCTCCTCGGGAGCACATGCTCCAACAGGTGCTCCCGCCAAATCGCAGAAACTCCTTCCCGAGAGAGTCTACGTGCCGGTTCCCTATCCAGTGCCAAAGAAAACTCGAAAGATTTGAAAGTTGCTGGGAGTAAGATGTTGAAAGACTTAACGGTAAAACTTCCTTTTGATCAGCAGATGGTACCAGCCCTAAAGAGGTACATGAAAGAGCTGGTGGCTGGAAAGGTTGTTGAAGAAGAGAGTGTGATGATGGTAACAAAGGAATGCAGTGCAATACTCCAGAACAAAGTGCTAACAAAGAAGGGTGATCCAGGGAGGTTCGTGCTCTCAGTGAAGATCGGACCAATGACCTTTACCTGCTCTCTTTGTGACTTAGGTTCAAGCGTGAACCTGATGCCATACTCAGTGGCAAAATGCTTGGGGTTCACGAAATTCAAGCCTACCAAGATATCGTTGGTGTTCGCGGATAGGTCGACCAAGTTATCGGTTGGGATAATTGAAGATCTGCATGTTCGAATAGGAGATACACTCATCCCAGCAGATTTCGTGGTTCTAGAGTTAGATGAGGAACCAAGAAACCCTCTGATCTTGGGGCGTGCATTCTTATGCACAGGACGCGCAATTATAAATGTCGAAGATGGGATTGTCGATCTCCGGTTGGGAGACATGCTAGTAAGGTTCGAAATGAACAAGCTTCTCAAGAAGCCAATGATGGATGGACAGACATTCGTTGTTCAAGATGGTTCAGAGATAGCTGGGGAAGTAGCTGAAGAATTATTGGCGGATGACCCATTGGAAGTAGCCTTAACTAAGGTTAAAGGTGAGCACGGTTTTCTGAGTGCAGATTCCGAGGGTTTTGCAAAAATGCTAGATTCAAGCCACAGGATAGAGAAGATGGTTGCATATATGAGCCTGGAAGAGGATGAAAAAGCGATAAAAAAAATTTGTCGGGAGCACATGCTCCGGCCGATTCGATTAGCTGTGCTTGGAGCGAGCTGAAAGCTCCAAAACTCGAGCTAAATACCTTCCCAGCTGGGCTCAGGTACGCATTTCTCGGTCCTAACTCTACATACCCAGTGATAGTGAATGCGGATTTGAATAATGTTGAGGTTACCTTGCTTTTGTGTGAATTGAGAAAGTATAGGAAAGCTTTAGGGTACTCACTTGATGATATCACTGGGATTTCTCCAGACTTATGCATGCATAGGATACATCTAGAAGATGAATCAATGACTACTGTCGAGCATTAGAGACGGTTAAACCCGAATCTAAAAGATGTCGTCAAGAAAGAGATAATGAAACTTCTAGAGGCTGGTGTGATCTATGCTATTTCTGACAGCAAATGGGTCAGCCCTGTGCATGTAGTACCTAAAAAAGGAGGGATCACTGTAATAAGGAATGATAAGAACGAATTGATACCAACTAGGACAGTAACCGGACATAGGATGTGCATAGATTATCGGAAACTGAATGCTGCTACTCGCAAGGATCATTTTCCGCTGCCCTTTATTGATCAAATGCTTGAACGCTTGGCTAATCATCCTTACTACTGTTTCTTATATGGTTATTCAAGTTTTTTCCAGATCCCCATCCATCCTGACGTCCAAGAAAAGACGACGTTCACATGTCTATACGACACTTTCGCGTACCGCCGTATACCGTTCGGTTTGTGTAACGCCCCAGCAACTTTCCAATGTTGCATGATGTCTATTTTTACTGATCTTATTGAGGATATTATGGAAGTTTTCATGGACGATTTTTCTATGTATGGGAGTTCTTTTTTTGTTTGTTTGTCGAATTTGTGCAGGGTTTTGCAAAGGTGTGAGGAGAAGCACCTTGTTCTCAATTGGGAGAAGTGCCACTTCATGGTGCGAGATGGAATAGTGCTGGGACACACGATATCTGAAAAGGACATTGAAGTGGACAAGGCAAAGATCGAGGTGATGATGAGCTTGCAACCGCCGAATTCGGTAAAAGGGATCCGCAGTTTTCTGGGACATGTTGGCTTCTACCGCCGTTTCATCAAGGATTTTTCTAGGATTGCTAGGCCTCTCACGAGATTGCTGTGTAAGGAGGTGAAGTTTGAGTTCGATGATGCATGCTTAGAGGCCTTTCACACTATTAAGAGGGCTTTGGTTAGGGCTCCGATTGTTCAGCCACCCAATTGGGACTTGTCTTTTGAAGTCATGACATATGCGAGTGACTTTGTTGTAGGGGTTGTGTTAGGCTAGAGGATAGACAAGAAGCTACATGTTGTCTACTATGCTAGTCAGACTATGGATGAGGCACAGTGCAAGTACGCCACAACCGAGAAGGAGCTCCTAGCCATTGTTTTCGCCTTTGAGAAGTTTCGATCATATCTTATGGGATCGAAAGTGATTGTCCATACAGACCATGCTGCCTTGAAGTACTTGCTAACAAAGAAAGATGTCAAGCCTAGACTTTTGAGGTGGATCCTATTGTTGCAAGAGTTCGATTTGGAGATTAAGGACAAAGGGGCTGAAAATGGCATGGCAGATCATTTGTCTAGGATGAATATTGGAAAAGAAACACCTATGGACGATAGTCTGCCCGGTGAAGAAGTTTATGCAATCAGTATTGGTAGCGTTGGCGAGCACCCGGACGAGCACCCACCCGGAGCACGTGCTCCGGAATGTTTCTTCAGTTTGATTAAAAGGGGACACCAACCCAGTTTTTCCTGGTTTGGAGAGATAGCCAACTTCTTAGCTGCTGAGAAGGAGCCTGAAGACTTCGTGGAAAACAAAAGAAGGAAATTCCTTAGAGACATCAAGAGGTACTTTTGGGATGAACCTTTTTTGTATAAGCATTGCTCAGATGGGGTATTCAGGAGATGTGTGGCCGAAGAGGAGATACCAGGGATCCTTCATCATTGCCATAGTTCACCATATGCTGGCCACTTTGCCACTTTCAAGACGGTTTCAAAGGTCCTACAATCGGGTTTTTGGTGGCCTACGATGTTCCGAGATGCTCAGCGATTTATATCTAGATGCGATGCTTGTCAGAGGCAAGGGAACATCAGCAAGCGAAGTGAAATGCCTCAGAACTTCATTCTGGAAGTTGAAGTTTTTGATGTGTGGGGTATTGATTTCATGGGACCATTCCCATCCTCTTATGGGAATGAATTCATTTTGGTTGCAATGGATTACATGTCCAAATGGGTAGAGGCTTTGGCAAGCCCTACGAATGATGCTCGAGTGGTGGTTAAGATGTTTAAATCAGTCATTTTTCCAAGGTTTGGCGTGCAAAAAGTAATGATTAGCGATGGAGGTTCCCACTTCATCAACAAGATTTTTGAAAACCTCCTAAGGAAGAATGGCGTGAAACACAAGGTATCCACTCCCTACCACCCTCAAACAAACGGTCAGGTCGAAATCTCCAACAGGGAAATCAAGAATATATTGCAGAAGACCGTGAGCATAACGAGGAAGGACTGGTCCAAGAAGCTAGACGACGCGCTTTGGGCATATAGAACCGCATACAAGACTCYTTTGGGAACTACACCGTTTCACTTGGTGTATGGTAAGACGTGTCACCTCCCAGTCGAGTTAGAGTACAAGGCTGCCTGGGCAGTGAAGATGCTCAACTTCGACCTCAAACCAGCACTTGAAAGGCGGACCATGCAGCTACACGAGTTAGAGGAAATTAGGCACATGGCCTATGATAACTCGCGGATTTACAAGGAGAGGACCAAGGCATATCATGACAAACGGATCATCCCCAGGAGTTTCTCCCCTAATGATCAGGTATTATTGTTTAACTCTCGCCTTAAGTTGTTTCCAGGAAAACTGAAGTCGAGGTGGTCCGGTCCTTTCATAATCAAGGGGGTTAGGCCGCATGGAGCCGTAGTGTTGTTAAACTCTATAGGAGAAGAGTTTGTGGTGAATGGTCAGAGACTCAAACCCTACTTTGCTGAGCCATGTATTGGAGAAGGTGGATCTGCCATCTTGAGCGACCCCCCTCAAGCCTAGTGGCTAATCAAGTTGAGCTAAAGACTTAAACCAAGCGCTTGGTGGGAGGCAACCCACCGATAAGATTCTGTACATATCTTAGTATTTCTTTTCTTTTATTCTTCTTTCAAGAGTATTTCAAAAAAAAAAAAAGTTCGTCTTCGGGAGCACATGCTCGCCAAAGTGCTCCACAGCACCACACCGACGATGAGGGGGAGACTGTCCCACGCCTTGCTCTGCCATACCACGACACAGCCTCGCAAAGCGAGTTTGATCTTCCGCCTATATCCGATGACCCTAGTCCTGGCGAGTATAGACGATGGATGATAGCTTCTCAGCGGAAGAACAACAGCCTCATGCAGAGGATCATGCAGACATTGGCCCGAGGATGCTGTCACCGCACCACAGATGCAGCTGCTCCACAACCATACGCCTCCTCCAGCAGTTCGGAAGAGAGCCAACGCCTACAAAGGAAGAAGCGTAGAGCCGGCCAAGACGATCCGGACACCGCTACCTCGCGGTGAATTCTACCTACTATTTATTTTCACCATTGTATTATCCATTGCTATTTTCTTTTTTTTATTCGACTAATCCCTTTGATCTTTTTCACACCGAGACGGTGTGATTTAAGTCCAGGGGAGCGGTCTGCTACTAATTTATTTTCTTTGTCTTTGAGTCTTTGTTTAGGTCCGAATCAGGTCTAGTTTTTCATTTTCATTATTTCTTTTATTTTCCTTTGATTGAGTCAGTTTGTTCGAGTCTAGTTGCTGTGTTTTCATTGAGTCAAAACTGTTAGAGAATTATGACCTTGATCTATTGGATTATTTGGACTTGAGATTACTTGTTATGACTCACAGATTGGTGGAGGTTCTGTTCCGGAAGATCATGGATGGATTAAACACTCCCCAAAGCTCCTTCCCATTGGGAAATAGGTTGAACCAAAGTTATCTCTAAGCTTTATTGAACTTTAATCGGATATTCAATTTCTTTCTCAGGGGTTTGACGTTCATTGGGGAAGACCTATTCGAGCCAAAACAGACCACGCAACTCTCCACAAAGTATGTTATTCTTCTCTCACTCCCTTCCACTGGACCTAAAAAAAAAAAAAAGGGAGAATTTCAAAGCAAGTCAAGTGAACCAAGGATTATGCAGACTATCTTCGTGATCCCATGGAAAACTTGTTGTAAGGGAAACTAAAAAGTCGAAGTGAACCAAGGGACGATGCGTAGACCCGTGTGTCCTTTGTGATCTCATGGAGATTTGTCCCACCAAATAAAGAAGAGCATCAAAAAAGTGATGGCTGTAGAAAAGGGAAGAGCATCGGCAAATAAAAACCGATGGCTGTAGAAAAATAAGCAAAAAGATGGTGGTTTTGGAAGAGGAAAAGAGGGGAGAGGAAAGTTATATGGGAGAGGGTCTTTGGTTAGCAGAAGTTGGCACCCTTTGGATTTATTCTCCCTGGTAAGACCACTGCACTTTCTATTTCATTAATCTATGTAAAGAGATAGAATGAGATTCAAATTTTGATTGTGAGTAACTAAGGTTTGATGATTCCCATGGTTGAATAGATCGTGTTCCAACACCCAGTGACGAGCCGTATGAAGTCCAGGCATCCCCAATAGCTAAGCGAGTTCCCATGATTTTCAAACCTCTTCTCTGTTCTTTTTCCTAGTTTGTTTGAGGACAAACAAAGGTCTAAGTCCGGGGGAGTTGATATGTTAGGATTTCAGCTTATATTAACTAGTCATTTTCATTAGTCTTTTTGTGTCTTTCGAGTCGTTTTTAAGTCTTATCAGGTTAAAATGAAGTTTTGGAGCATGGATTTGATGGACTGGATCTAATTGAGTTTCTGGAGCAAAAAAGGACAAAAGCGCTATATGAGCACAATCCGACGCGAGCACCTAGTCCGTTTCGGGAGCACATGCTCGTGGTCCAAGAATTAATGGTTTGACTTTTACCTAATTTTGGCGTGCGACGAGGAAAAATAAATAGAGAGCCGCCAGTTAAAAGGAGGACGTTCTGACCTGACGATTCTCCGGCTAGTTATTCTCTTTATTCTTTTGCTTTTGGATTGTTTTCGTGATTCTTCTTCGCTTCTTTTTCTCCGCATTTGATTTGGTTCATGCTTGTAAGATCCAGAGGATCAACCACTACCTTGTTTCGAGAAGAATTCTGAACCTTATTCTATTTCAGTATTATTCATGAATTCCTTTTTATCCATTGTGTGATTTGTTCTTCCATGGCTGAGTAGTTCCATTAGCTAGATTAGGTTTTCAATGGTATTTAATGAGGATAAGTCGAGCATGATAGATCCATGTATATGTTGTCTCTACAATGTTAGACTTAATGCTTAGATTAAACGATCACTTAGTCATGATCTTAGTTAAACCTATTCACGAGTGTTTTAAGTTGCTAGAAAAGACATTGGTGAGCATTTATTCGAGGCGATTTAGTCAGTGCGGTTGCAGAACATATCGAATCAATACATTAATGCTTATCTTCATCCCTAGGTCCAAGCGAGTTTAGGTATTTAGGCTCTTAGATAAAGAGTTCGGCGCCACGAGAGTGGGTCGTCTTACTTTTATATTTGAGTTCTAGACTTGTGCTGAATTTAACTGAATATGTCAAGTTTCATCTCTGAATACCGGAGAAATACCCTAGTCTAGTGCCTTTTAATTATTGAATTTACATCGTTTTACTTACTTGCAACTCTGTCACTAAAACAACCTCATATTTTGTCTTAGCTTTATTTGAAAATCTCACAAAATCATAGTATAACCTTGGTCTCTGTGGATTCGATTCCTCTTGTACTACTGCGATTGTTGTGCACTTGCAGTAATTTAATTGGGTTAAAACTCTGTGTATCACTTCAGCAAAAACAATTGGAAATCTTCTTGCGAAGAAATATGTGGGTGTGAAGGAAGGGCCTAAACCGATTGATATCATAAATATTATGCATTCAGAGCATGGAACTCATCTCTCTTATTCGAAAGCATGGGAGTCTCGTGAGTTTGTTGTCAATGTTGTTAGGGGTATACTAGAGAAAAGTTTTGGTAAAATACCAAGATATTTGCACATGCTAAAAGAAGCTAATCCTGGTACGCATACTAGTTATGAATGTGATGTCGATGGTAAATTCAAATACTTATTTCTTTCATTTGGTCAGTCTATCAGAGGGTTTTACAAGGTTATTCGGAGAGTGATTGTGGTTGACGGAACATTTTTAAAAAACAAATAAAAAAGAGTTCGCTTGCCACAATGTAGATGGTAACTCTATAGATCCATGCATTTGGAATTGTTGATTCAGAGAATGATCATTCATGGGATTGGTTTTTTATGCAATTAAAGGTTGTTATTGCGGACGAGCAAGATTTGGATTTTGTCTCTAATAGACATGTCTCAATTGATAACTCACTTGATAAAATTTACCCGTTGGCTAGGCATGGTATGCATCCACAACTTGTTGAATAATATGGTAACAAAATTCAAAGGAAAGGGTTTGGCTAGCTTCCTCTTAAGGAGAGTACTCCAAAACTCATCATCATCTTCAATATTGTCTACCTCAGTGCTCACATGATCATTCTCGTACTTAAGCCCTGTAATCGCATGAAATTCTTGTAGTGAAAATCTCAACGGCCTTCCTCCAAATACACACCACACTTCATATTTTTTCTCTGTTACAAGTTGTCTACACATCATGCTGTGTATTAGACGAGCTGACTAGCCTAAAGCATTATCCTTTAACGACAGAATATTTGCAAATACTGAATTTTGCTTCACTTTGTTGTATTCTCTTGGGAAGACAGTTTCTAATTTAAGCACAAGAGGAAACCTGCAACGATTGTTAAAGTGGTCCACTTGTGGCTCATGTCCCGTCTTGAAAAGGCGTTTCGGAAGTTCATCTCCCATTCCTACATGAGTCAAGTAATAAATGGCAAAGTTAGTATTATAAAACTTAAGAAAATAAGAAAGATAGAGCATAATGTTGACAGGTTAAAACTTTAATATTGAAAGCATGGATTTTATCAAATATGTCAATTTAATTTAGTAACTAGTTTTAAGATTTTCTGCCCGTCTTTTTCCAGTTCAATTTGACATCAAATCATTACAAGTCTGGTTTTATAGCATTCCTTACTCACTGATCCAATCTCGATTTATAGATACTGTTTTTTTTCTATGTAGCGTGTGTATTTAATAAAAGAGTTGGTGGACTGATCTACCAAATGTTTTTTTCACAACTAAAAGAGTTAGTGAACTAATTTAACCAATCAAGTTGGTCTCTTACGAGTATGTCCATGAACTCAAGCCAAAAAAAAATCTCAAACAAATCATGGCAATAATGATGCTTGGAAATAAAATTCATAGATAGTGTTCATATTAAACTAGTTATATAGATAAAATCATACGACTTTTTTTTGTGCAACGATAAAATCATATGTAAGTGTTTAACCACTGAAAGTTTTGAATCACGTATCAATCAAGTGGAAAAAAAACAAAAAATGACTCTGCCAATACAAAAATTCTACACTCATAGTTGGCAAAGGAGAAATTGGTAATCATGTACAAGGAAACAAACAATTCCAAAGTTAAAAGTCTTAAAAGCATTAAGCACTGCAAGGTTACTGACCTCTGACTCGATGTGTCCCTAATGTCCAAATGCAGCTGAAATTCAGTGACACTAGAAAAATCAGAAAAGAACGTGCAACAACACTTAACCAAACTGAAAGAGAAACGCTGAATCATACACTTAAGCTTTTGAAGAGCATCAATTTAATTCAATTGGCTATTTGATTAGTAAGGTATTCTACATAAAGATAAACTAGCTCAATGGAAACAAAGGACATAACTTAATCTTACACCAAATAGTAAGGAGATACAAAAATTGCAAACCCAATAACAAAGAGAAGTTAGTAGGGCTTATATTACTTTAAGAAAGCAAGGTACTTGGTACGCATATCACCGCACCTATTTTCCACAGCATCCTTCAAATCCAAAAGCTCAAAGCAGAGCTTTCTAATTTCCTGCATTGTTAAAATTACCAAATCATGAACAATCTTAGGTTCAACTACTTTCAATCCAATACGTTAAATTCGAGGGCTACTGAGTCCTAATCCAGATCAATCGGTGAAATCGGAAAGAACCCATTTGAGATAGACTATCTCCAAGTGTAACCAATTGGTTCAGATGAAGAAAAACCGATCACCCTAACTTAATAAATTAGAATTCAAACTAATTTACCTTTTTCCCTCCTTATCCTCTTCAAAAGATATATCCAAAGATAAGAGAGAAAGAGACTCACGAACCTTATAATTTACTCACGAACGATGACAAACTGGAAGTGGTCTCAAATTGGGATTTAGGGATTTAGGTTCGGGAAAGAGAGAGAGATAGAAAAAAATCGATATGCAAAGTGGCTGAGTGAAACAAAAGAACAAAAGAAGAAAAGAGGAAAAAATGTTAGGAATTTGGCAAAAGAGTGATTAAGGGATTTGGACTCGATGGGCAAAAGTATAAGGAGTGTAACAAAGAAGAAGAAGAGTGGAATCAATGGGCAAATTGAGATTTTAGGGATTTGGCAAAGTTTCTACATAGTTTAGAGGTTTTACCCCAAATTTAAAAAAAAATGAAAACAAAAATTTAAATCAAACTATTATACAAAAGAAAAAATAAATAGCCAATATACTTAATTATAATTATGAGGGTATAGTTGATTTTTAATTAATATAAAGGTTAGATTACCAAACTAATTAACTAAAGGTTTAGATCCACAAACATAGGGTATATTTGTCCCTTTTAGCTAATTCTCCCATATATAAATGCTCCTTGTGCAAAATATATTAAGTGCCCAATTACTTAAGAATATAAAATTTTATATAATATGTAATATTAGAATTAATTTTTAGTTGAATAAATTTATTCAATATGTCTTTTTTTTGATTATTTATTATATAGGTTATATATTAAAATATAAAACTCATTTTAGGCCTGGGCGTTTGGGAGTCCGTTCAGAGTTTTCGGATTTTCGGGTTTAGATCTCTAGATCCTATTCGGGTATTTTATATATCTGGATCGGGTTCGGGTTTAGTATATTTTTTAGTATAATTTTTCGGGTTTTCGGATTTTTGGATTTACGTATCTAAATCCATTCAGATATTTTCTCAATAACGGGTTCAGATCGGAATCGGGTTTTTCGGTTCGGGTTCGAGTTCGGATTTTGGGTTTGGATTTTTTGCCCACCCCTAACTCATTTTACTTTTAGAAATAATCTTTTTCAAATTGTAATGACAAATTCATTTCAATATACTTAGTCTTGATATATAGATTTATCGAATAGTGGACTTTCGAAAAACAAAAGGGGAGATTGAAAATATGTTTGTGACTATTTTTAGACTCAAGGTAAAGATGTCTCCAGTAGAACAACAAGAAGCTGTGTAATGCAACAGAAGTAGGGAAGTGTCAAAGCGGAATTAAAGATGATGTGATATGTGTGTACTGCCCTTCGTGGTGGGTACATTGGCCATTGGGATCAGAATTCTCAGGCAGAGAAGGTTTGAGGAAATCTGATGAAATAGGCAGTTTTCGTAGTTGACGTTGGTTTAGTTGTAATCAAACGTTTTGTTCAATAAGAGAAGATTATTATTCAAAAATCATCTGTTCCATTTATTCTCTTAATCGGTTATAAAGTTGCAGGAAATTATAGGAAGGAGAAGAAGATTACAGGTTAAGAATCTCTAAACTTAACAAATTGGTGCGTTTGTGAGCAATAAACACTATGTTGTCCCCGATTGAAGTAAGTCTCGAATCAGGTAGTTCTTTGGCCATTTCTGACCCTTTGACGTTGAGAGTTACAACCATGGATCATAGGTTGGATCGGTTAAAAGCAGCCCAGAAAACCTTGCAGACGGATATAAAGCAAAGTATCACCGTTCTGCAAGAGAATCTGCAGTAGATGTTTCAATCGAGTCAGTGACGCCAATGCGTGCTGCTTCCGGTTCACAGGACGTGCGACAGACGATGTATCGGAACCCAGAGAAGCAACTGTTAATGATGGACTCGATGTGTACAGCGTCACTGTTTATTCCTGACAATCACACTTCCCACCACTGCTGCTGCTTAGGATCACTGTTTATTCTTGTCTAAGGTGGAGCATTTTTCCGATTAGTGAGATGCAACGACGAACGAAAAATCGATCTTGATAGTATGAGTCTCGATGAACCGGCTTTAGGTTAGTTTAATCACGTGCTAAGACAGGGCGGTTTTCATTCTTAGGCTGATTTTAAAACGAGGCTTTTACTGCGTTTTGGGCATATACACGATCGGAGGCCAAGTCAGAGTTTGTTATGTTTGCAACAGTTTGGGCCAGTAGCTGAATATGTAGCCCAATACGAAAATCTGTCGACCAGTTGCACTTCGAGGGCATCTTCCTGAACGGATTGAAGCCCGAGCTTCGCACGGTGGTGCTGATGACAAAGCTAGTGAACCTCCAACAGCTCATCATCGTCGAGTTGTCCTTAGAGGCAGATGTGATAATGTGGGACAAATTAAATGAGTGACTGAAAACGACTCGATGACTACAAAACCTTGCGGAAAACCGAGTCGAAGCCACTGCCACCACAGCGAGCCCAACGGTCGACTAATGCACAGAGTTGAATGATAAGCGTCATCGAGGAGTGTGTTTCAAATGTGACGCGAAATGGAGTCGGGAACATGGCGAGATCTAGCCTAAACGTCATTTATAGCTGCTTACGGTCCTGAATGGCTATGAATTAAAGGTTTTAGACTCGAACATGATGGAATCCATTGACGAGCTCGAGGAGAGTCCACTAATCCATGGTGGAATTGTCGATTAATGCGTTTATCGGTATTGATGATGTTACTACAAAAAAGATTCGAGGTTCAGTGCGGAAGAACGAAGTGGTAGTCATGTTGGATAGTGGAGCTACACATAATTTTTTAGCTCTTCACTTCATCTCCAAGCTAAGTTGAAGCTTACAGGGAGACAATTTGACATCAGATTGGATACTGGGGTGACAATGAAAAGTGTGGGTATCTGCCAAGATGTGAACTTCAGGATGACTGATGTTGAATTTGCAGGTGACTTTATTGTGTTGGAATTAGGATCCACTTAAATTATATTTGGAGTTCAATGGTTACGGACGTTGGGCACATGCACAATGGATTGGGAAAAACATGAGCTGAGTTTTTATTATAGTGGGAAGAGGGTTACTTTGTTAGGTGAACCGGATTTGCATTCGCAGAAAATAACTCTGAAGCAGTTAGCTTAGGTGAGGTATAAGGAAGGTGCATGACTTGGTTTGGAACAGATGGGTACGAGTCAAGGAAAACTGATTCCTCACCCAAAATTTTCCCCACGGATACAACAGGTTTTGGGTCAGTTTCCGGCTGTTTTTCATGAACCAGAGGGGTTATCGCCTCTAAAAGACACGAACATGTCATTCAATTGTAAGCTGTAAGTGTACGTCCGTTTCGATATCCTCACATACACAAAGAAGCGATGAACACGTTGGTTGGAGAAATGCTTCGCGTAGAGTTGATTAGACATAACACTAGTCCATTTGTCAGCCCGTTTTTATTAGTAAATAAAAAGGATGGATCGTGGAAGTTTTGTGTGGACTATCGAGCGTTAAACCGAGTCACTATATTGAATAAATTTCTTATTCCTATGACTGGTCAACTATTGGGTGAGTTAAATGGCGCGATTATTTGTTCGAAGCTGGACTTGTACTCGCAATATCATTAAATTAGGGTGGTGGAGGAGCATATTCATAAAAGAGCATGTCACACTCATGACGAACACTTCGAGTTTTTTGGTATGTCATTTGGGTTAACAAATGCTCTGGCAACCTTCCAAGCCCTCATGAATACAATATTCCGACCAATTTTGTGTAGGTTTGTCCTAATCTTTTTTAATGACATATTGGTGTTTAGTAAAACTGAAAAAGTGTATCAGGAACATTTGAGAATCGTTTTACAAGTTCTGGAGAAGCAGAGGTTATTTGCTAACATAAAGAAGTATTCTTTTGGGAAAGGGAGAGTTGACTACTTGGACCATATAATCTCAGAAGAGGAGGTAGCAACAGATCAAGTTAAAACTGAAGCAATGGACAGTTGGCCAGCACTGAAAATAATCAAAGAGCTGCGGGATTTTCTCGGTTTGACAAGATATTGACAGAGGTTTGTGAGCATTACGGACCGATTGCGAAAGCGCTGACCGATCTATTGAGGAAGGATAAATTTTAGCAGTCGGAGAATGCACATGCTGCCTTTGAAAGGTTGAAATACGCGATGATGATGATGGTACCAGAATTGGCCTTACAAGATTTCCAGCAGAAGTTTATTGTTGAAGCTGATGCATCCGGTCTTGGGTTGGGCACCGTTCTCATGCAAGGCAAACGGCCCATTAAGTATTTTAGTCATGCGTTAACTAGTAGGGAACAGCTGAAACCGATTTACGAGAGGGAGCTTATAGCTATTGTTCTCACAATCAAAAAATGGCGACACTATCTTTTGGACCGTCACTTGTACATATTGATTAGCATAGTTTGTAATTCATGTTGGAGCAAAAAAAAGTGTCCATGGACTATTAGAGATGGTGGACTATTAGAGATGGTTGGCGAGCTTGCTGGCTTATGATTTTGACATCATCTACAAACCAAGACTGAGAATAAGGCACCAGATGGCTTATCTTGTATTCCTCACACCTCAGCTCTCTATTCATTGTCAGTCTTATGGTCACTAACGATTCAATCTGTTATTCAAGTGCAAGACTTATCAAGGAAATTGAGTTGGATAAGGAGTTTCTGATGTGGAGGTTATTTCTACCTCGTCTCAGGTTTCACCCGAGCGCTACTAAAGAGTAATCTCGAGAGTTTAACCCATAAGACCGCAAGTGCACAGTCATGCAATTGTAGTACGTACGGAATCGATCCACACACAGAATAGAATAACTACACAGAGAATGCAAATGCAAATCTAATCTAGGCGGAATAATAAAATAGGGGGTTGTGTCTTAACTATATGGTGCAATAAAATAAATTACTTAAATTAAATAACATAAATTAAATTACATAATTTAAATTGCATAAATAAAATACTTAAAATAAATAACATAATTAAATTGCATAAAAATAAAGTACTGAAATTAAATTAGATAAATTAAATTACTGAAATTAAAGTGCATAAAATAAATTGCATAATTTAAAGTGCGGAAAAGTAAATTGCAGAAATATAAATTGCGGAAATTAAATTTCAAAAATTAAATTTCAAAAATTAAATTGAGAAAAATAAAGTGCATAAATTAAAAGTGCATAAATTAAAAGTGCATAAATATAAATTGCAGAAATGTAAATTGCTGGAAAGTAAATTGTAAAAATTAAATGGCATAAATTGAATTGCATAAATATAGATAACATAGATAAATAAACATAAATAAAATAACATAAATAAAATATTAAATTAATTATTTACAGTTAATTGGGTGATAGTCGATTTCAGATTACAGGATTCATGTTCTACCTTTTTAGTTTATGTTGTTGATATATCATGGATTTTACCCGTTTTTAGCCATGAAATAAGTCATTTTATCGAGTCTTTCTAGTGTTTTTTCTATCATTTTAGAGTCTTTTCAGGTTTTAGCACGTTTGGGACGAAATTGGAGATTTTGGAGACATTTGGAGCCTTTTGGAGCAAACCGAAGAAAGTACCGTTTTGAAGCTTTGTCGATCGACACCATCATGGTATCGATCGATACTGGCGTAATCAGCGAAGAGATTTTCAGGAAGCTAGAAGCCCAATACTTATTTACAAAGCCCTCGTGTTTTTGACTTTATTCTCTTGTCTTTGGTTAAACTTACTTTGCACTATTATTAGAGCAGACTTTACTTTTGAGAGCTTTTGTGAGGAGACGGATCGACTGTTCATCATAGAAGATCCGAACCCTTGTTTTTATTCTTTTGTATTTAATTTCATGATTTATTCAGTTATGTTATTTGTTTCATCTATCATGTCGGTAGTCTCATTTTAGGTTCGAGGGTTTTCTCATATGGATTTCTCGATTTATGATGATTGATTTGTTAGGGTTCAATCTGAATAGTTCTTCACCATGGTTGTTCTCAAAGCTATTTAACTGATCACTTAGAATATAGAACTGATTAATCGATTAGGCACGATGCAATTGAAATGTCGATAAAACTAGGGTGAGCGATTGGATTATCTGAAAGAGATTTGGTTTAATCGAATGTGAACATATCAAACTTGAATTGATTGCTGGTTTACTGTGTAGGATTTGCAAGAGATTTGGAATTTTAGACTTTAGACTTAGTTAGTTTCGCGACGCAGTTGGTTAACTATACTTTCGTGTTTGAGTTGAAGCAGCTTGAAATTGAACCTTAATTGATTAATTGTTGTTTATCATTGATTTCTGAGTTACCTGAGCCTAATCCTTCCGAATTGAATTAAAACATATTTTCGATCTTTATTTTCTGTTTAAGCGTGATTTGCTTAGCTTAATCCTCACTAAATTATTTATTGTGTGAATTTTCTTGAGTTCTTGTGTTCGACCCATATACTGCAGCAAGCTCTTTAGTACTTTTAGGGTATTAATTTGAGCATATCAAATTTGGCGCCGTTGCGGGGACTACAAAAATTCACCTTTAAATTTTAGTTGTCGATTTTGTCAAGTTAAATCGTCGTATCGATCGATACTCCATTGGTATCGATCGACACTGAGCTCTGTTTTAATTTTGGTTACTTATTTCTCGTCTTTTGATTTTCAGGTGTATGCATCAGCGTACTCAGGAGAAAGACACCTGATCGATCTCTCCTCAGAGTTAGCAGGCTTGAGCATGAGTCGGACAAGAAAAGAACTACAGTTGAGATGGATCTTCCACAGGTTTGGTGCATGATGAGGAAGGTGAACAAATACCTCCTCCACAACAACCCCAAGCTGTTGCTGAGCGGACGCTTATTCAACCGACCGGATCAATTCTGCAATCGTGCGGCGATCCGTATTCAACTTTCGGAGGAATGACTTTGAGAAGCACGCTTGCCCTCTTGTTGGACAGCACCCTTCACCGGCTCTCTCATGAGCACCCTATGGATCACATCGAGAATTCGAGGACTTGGTCACCGGTATGAAGTCTGATGTACCGAATACCTCTTTTTAAGCTCTTTCCATACTCTCTTGGTGGAGAGGCGGCTGCGCTGACCTCCCGGATCTCTCCTTGGAGAGACCAAGAGCATTCCTGAACAATTTCTGACGATGCGAGATCGGAGGAGCTCAGCAAGATCTCTCAATTTTCAGGGCCGAAGCACTCAAGGCTGCTTGGAGTGCGATTCGATCTACGGAGAGGCTGTCCGCATCACGGTTTCAGTCAAGTTCAGCTGCTCGGGATCTTTCTGAGAGGGATTGATTGGCGGTATCGATGGCCTGGATTCAAAGCAATGGGAACTTCAACACTGAATTCCAACCGTCTTTGTGAAGCTGATTGAGAACTTGGCGTCTATAGCAAGAATGCTGATTTCGAGCGGAAAAGGCTCGTAGTGTTCTGACGGTTCGCGATTGCTGAGGTTCAGCGAAGCTGGACACGATGCCAACCTCTTAGTGGGAAAGCGAAGAAGGCTACATTTCTGAGGAAGTAGAAACATTGAAGATGAGGCGAGAGGATGTTAACTACATTGGTGGTTCTGGTTTTTCAGGGTCACATTTGGTTACAACAACAACGAAGCTTCAACAATCAACAAGGTGGTTACTGAAGTGGAGGTAACCAATCTGGTTTTGGTGCCACTCATCGCCCAAACCACTTCAAGCGGTGATTTTACTCGCGATACGGTAATTCGCTTACCAACCGCATTCTCCGAGGTCAGAGAGTAAGACGGAGATCCTCTTGGAACAAATTCTGCGGGGACAAAAAAGATGACTGGATTTCAATAGAAAGCTGGATAATTTATACACGATCTGAATGGGAGAATCGGCTCTCGAAATCCATCAGAAGATGCTGGAAAATCAAATAGCTCGACATCGCAGCTGTCAAGGGAAAGATAGTTCAACCACAGCATGGACATGTCAATCTGATCACCTCGGCTAGAGAGAGGATTTTGAGCTGAGATGACTATTCGTATCCGTATCTAGTATCGACCGATACCTTCCGGTATCGATCGATACTCCCAGACTCTGTAGATTCGAAGGTTGCTGAAGATGAAGATAAAATTCTGACATTCCACGTATCGATCGACACCACTTGTCGATCGGCACCTGAGACGATCTCTCAGTATCGATCGACCTCATCGGTATCGGTCGATACCCTTAGCGCTGAATCAATAACGAGAAAAGGACAGAGATGGTTGAGGAGCGGGTATACAAACCAAAGCTCGAGGCATTGAATCTGCATGAAGAAACTCGAGACTCAATTGCTCGGACTGCTTTGTGAGAAACAAGAGGGGTTTCTTCGGGGAAGACGAAGATCAGAGCTCACATCAACGCCATAAGTTTAAGAAGTGGAAAAGTGGTAAATTCAGGAGTTAAGCAAACTCCAATAGCTGAAAATCCGTCGATCTTGCTGGGTAGTGGGATGCTGAAAATCGGGGTATCGATCGACACCATCCGATCGTCGATACGGGACAGTCTGAGGAGGATGTTGAACCTGTCAAAGAAAGGGTCTACAAGCCGAAGTTGCCTATCTATTATTCCCAGCTGACAAGAGAGGAGTGGGAGGTGCTAGAAGGTTTTTGTCAAAAAAATGGTTGCAGGGACCTCCCGTTGCTGATACCCACCACCGCTGAGCAGTTGACAAAGAGGAAGACCAGGGAAATTTTCAGTTCCATGCTCCATCAGTAAACTTGAGGAGTCTTTTGTCGAGGTCTAGTGTCAGCGTGTAGAGGCGATTGCGGAGATTGAAAGCTGATATGAGATCTCTAACACGCTCACATGCAGCGGATTCTTCTCGCTCCCTTACGCTACAATTATTGATTTACCTGTTAAAATAGGAAATTGTCGATTCCTACTGATTTTCAGGTGTGGAGATGAGCGAGATCCGGTGCCCTGATTTTGGGAGACCATTTATGGCTCTTGTGCGCGATCGTGGACACGCATAAGAAATCTCTTTCTCTTGCATTGGCGGAGCGTCTGCGATGTCATTCCCTACGGAGGAGCACCCGGTTTATGTCTGCGTGCATCACCATTGCCTCTGGCGAGACTCGATGATCGATGCACTTAGGAGTCTTATGATGAACCAAATGAACCACAAAGAAAGTTGTGGAGAGACCAAGGCAACAAAGAGGAAGGCGCGAGCAAGAAGATCAACGTCTTTGCTAATTTCACTTTGATTCCTCGGAAGTGTGATGGAGATTCGATCGATATAAGGTGAAGTGCGAGGCGCACCGAAGCCTTTCTCTGGTTAGAGTTCTCATTCCTACGGAGATGAAAGAAAGAAGATATGATGAGCGAAAACTTTGAAGCTGGAGATGTCGGTTGTGGAGCTTATTTGGAGTCGGAAGAGGATGGTCGTTTTTCTGTCGATCGACACTTGGCACTTGTCGATCGACACCATTGGTCACCTCTTGTTCTTGACTATTTCGTTTTGTCCTTTGATTTCTTTCACCTTCTCGGGCTTGATAAACAGGCGTGTTGTTTAAGTCAGGGGAGGTGATTCTTGACATTGTGTTCATTTTGTTTTAAAAAAAAAAAAAAGAAATTTTGTTTTAATTGAGTCAAAACAACTTAGAGTTTTCTGGAGTATTGGGCTTGTTGTTGATTTTGCTTTTGACCAGCATTGAGGATTAGTTTCGATTCGGTAATGAAAAATCAAGGATAACCAGCCGGTAGAAATCAACTTCTATGCTCATGAGTTCTTCTGACTTTAGCCAAATTTTGCACTTCATCGGTTAGTGTTCTTAGGCTTGATTCATCGTTCATATCGCTTTAAGGAACCCGTCATGTTTGAAAATTGTATATATAAATGAAAATTGTTGGATACGTATTTGCGTTAAAAGCAGGTAAAATCATATAAAAGATGAAATGATTTCCGCCCAGTAGAGGGGTAGGAAAATTTCTATGACCCATTATTCTACTTGGATAGGAGATCATATGAAAGTGAGGGGTAGGAAAATTTCCTATGACCCCATTTTCACTAAGACTTTTGATACATTGAGAGGGAGTAAGGGGATTCGGTAGCCTTATCAATACTCGTTCGGACCTTGATTTGTATCTTGTTCGATAAACTGCGTTGTTGAAATCTAATGAGGCGATTATGAAATAAGTGGGGAGGTAAAAAGTGCAGGAAACTTGATAAATGTTGTTGAATAAATGGTTCTTTGGTATGATATTGTATGAAATCGGAAAGTTCTTGAACAACGATTGCGGCGATGAAGCGGCGATGAGAGCTTGGATGAATATTGGTGTGAGATAATAAGTGAAGTCTTGGGAAGTTGGGGTTCCTACGGAGAAGTACATGGTGGTTAAGGCGATCGAGGCGGCAGTGGGCGCTTGGGAAGAGGGATCATTACAGCGATTTGATATCGGGATCTCTAGGTTTTTCAGCCTCTTTCTCTCACTTAGTTTTACTTTTGCTTGAGGGCAAGCAAAGGCTAAGAAAGGGGAGTTGATATATCATGGATTTTACGTTTTTAGCCATGATATAAGTCGTTTCTCGAGTCTTTCTAGTCTTTTCATCATTTTAGAGTCTTTTCAGGTTTTTAGCACGTTTGGGGCGAAATTGGAATTTTGGAGACATTTGGAGCCTTTTTGGAGCAAGAGAAGGTACTTTAAGCTCGATCGACACCATCATGGTATCGATCGTCAAGCGTATCACGCGGAGATTTTCGAGGCCCATAAACCCAATCTTTCCCTTATTTCACAGCTTCGTGTTTTTAGACTATTTAAACAGCTCTTAGTCTTTAGGTTAAGAAACTTTTACTTTGCACTATTATTCTTGAGCCGGACTTTACTTTTGAGAGCTTTGTGAGGAGACGGATCAAGACTACGTTCAAATCATAGAAGATCGAACCACTTGTTTTTATTCTTTTGTTATATTTAATTTCATGATTTATTCGATTATGTTATTTGTTTCATCTATCGTATACGGTAGTTCTCATTTTAGGTTCGAGGGTTTCTCATATGGATTTCTATTTATGATGATTGATTTGTTAGGGTTCATAATCGAATAGTTCTTCACATAGGTTGTTCTCAAAGCTATTTCTAACGATCACTTAGAATATAGAACCTAGTGTCGATTAGGCAAGCACGGCGATCGGTGAATGTCGATAACTAGGGTGACAATTGGATTATCTGCGAGATTTGGTTTAATCGAATTGTGACATATCAGAATTGATTCTTTGGTTTCTTGTGTAGGATTTGCAAGAGATTTGGAATTTTAGACTTTAGACTTAGTTAGTTTCGCGCGGCAGGTTGGTTAACTATACTTTTCGTGTTTGAGTTCAAGGCTGGCGCTTAATTGAACCTTAATTGATTAATTGTTGTTTATCATTGATTTCTGAGAGTTACCACTGAACAATCCTTCGAATTGAATTAAAACAATCATATTTCGATCACTATTTTCTTGTTTAACTGTGATTTGCTTAGCTTAATCTCATTAAATTATTTATTGTGTGGAGTTCTGTTAATTGTATGACACTTGCTAACTTTAGTACTTTTAGGGTATTAATTTGAGCATATCGTTGTCAATCTAGGGATATTAAGTAGGCTAGTCCTTCTCGTGGTATCTTGAACTTATGTCGACAACTCTCGTGGCGACCTTCACGCGTGCGCATCTCATTATCGATTACTCTTATGTGTGAGAGCACATCGATTGGCGTTGTCACCACCGAGATTAACAAGTATTTAGCTTGCATTAGAAGTGTGTTTAAGGCGAAGAGTGAATGATAGATACATTTCAGAATACAATCTCACTCTCGTGATGATGTATTCCTGAGATCGTTATCTAACTTTGGCGATTAGACAAGCATTAAGATACTACATCGAAGCAACCGATGCTAACTTACTCTCTAATATGCAAATATGAAGTTTTAACCCACTCTCGTGGTGCTGGAGCTTTTATTAGTATAACGCATCTCTTGATTTGGTTATAACTTAAGCACATCCATAGGACATGACTTAGCATTAAAGTGCATATTAGAGTAGTTAGATCGGTCGAGGAACAATCAAACATATTGAATCTAAATCTTCAATCTGTCGACCACCACCAGTGGTTAAAGATCTACTCTCTTGTATTTAAGGTGGCGACAAAGACAGGATTAGGTTTATAAAACAGTAAAAAAGCTAAAGCGAGAACAAAATATAAATCAAAGCATAAACATAAGAAAAACATAAGAAAGAAATAAACTTCAAAGGAAAAACTCTTTATTGAAAATGAGACAAAAAGTGGCTAGAGATTGTTTCTAGTGAGGAATACATGAGTTTATATAGAGTTTAGGTGGCTTGGGGAGTCAGGACGTCAGAGGCTTCTGGATTTCAACTCGAGATCTAGCTTCCGTAACTTGCAGTTAGCATTAACCGAGAGTTTCCTTTTGCGCGTGACTCGGCATCGATGGACTGGATCGTCTTTGGTGGTAGATGGGATTCTCCAGCATGAGCGTCGACCATTCCTGGTCGATGCTCGTGTCGATGATCTTCGTTTTCGGCTTCAATTTCGGGTCCGAGACAGAGCATCGACCATGTGTGGTCGATCTTTGCTATCGATGTAATGCTATGGGCATCGACTCTGGTCAATGCTAGGGTCATTTGCTTCTTTTGTGAGACTCTTGAGATGTTTCTTCATGATGTTCTTGGCACTTGTAGCTCCAAGGTCCATATAAGGGTCCCAAATGCTGCAGAAGTGTATGATTTCCTCAGTACCAATAAACACATAAACAAATGCAAATGCACTATCTAAATGCAAGTTAGAAACATATAAAACCAAAATAAATGTATGCAGAAAGCATGTAAAATACGATCTTTATCGATTCTGATCAAAAATCCGGCAGCAACAAGAATTTAGATATTCGAGGGTATGCAGTCCGTGATGGGAGATTGTGGCACCAAAACCCGTGATAATTCCCAACAAGTCTTTTATCATATCGTTGATACTAACAAAATATCATGGGGGCTAGTTGGTGGTCATGAAGGAATTCTAAAGACCATGAAAAGGATTAAACAGAACTTCTATTGGCACCAAATGAGGGAGGATATTAAGAAGTTCATGTAAGAATGTGAAGTTTGTCAAAGGATTCTATCACCCGCCGGATTGCTGCAAACCCTACCAATCCCAGCACATATTTGGTTAGAGATTAGCATGGATTTTGTGGAAGGGTTAGGATTTTGTGGAAGGGTTTCCCATTTCAGGTGGATTTAACTCAATAATGGTGGTGATGAATAGATTGAGTAAAGGAGGACATTTTATCGAACTGAAACATCCTTTTAATGCTGCTGAGATTGCTGCTGTGTTCATCAAGGAGGTTGTTAAAATCCATGGTTTCCCTACAACGATAGTGTTAGACAAGGACAAAATCTTCCAAAGTGGCTTCTGGAAAGAGTTGTTTAAATAATCGGGAACCAAACTGAAGTATAGTACCGCTTATCACCCTCAATCCGATGGGCAAACCGAAGTGCTGAATCGTTGTTTAGAAACCTATCTACGTTGCTTTGCTTCAGCACTTTCGCGCACTTGGAGTAAGTTTTTACATTGGGCTGAACTGCCGTACAACACGTCCTATTGCTGATCACCCTCGGTTCCTTGAAGTTGTCAAGCGAGACGAGACGAGAGATCACCTTTTTCGCTTGCCCTTACACATAAACGATTTGGATTGGCATTGTTGAAGATCTTTTGGGTGCTGAAGCCGATCCAGATTGGAACATCACGCTTCATCGCCTCACTAATCACCACTATGACAAGCCCACTTTTAAGCAAAGATTTATCATGTATGGTGCGAGCAGAATGAGTGATGATGGTACACGGCCACTCATCACTTGACTAGACACCTTATTAGAATCATTGAAAAATCGGTTCGAAATAGGGTGAATTCTCTTCGTTACCAAGATTTCCCTAGTCTCAAATCTCATCTCCAAAAATGGTTTACAGCTAAAAGTTTTTAATTTTGTCTTTTTTAGGATTTTTTTTTGGTGAACATGTCTTATCTTGGTCCTTTTTTTTTCAACAAATGTAAATATGCAGTTACATGGAGTTGAACTCCGGTGGAGAAGGTCGCAGAAGTGGACTTTAAACACTTTGCTTAAACTGAACATGGTCTTTTTTTTTTTCTTTTCCACTTATTTGTAATTTTATATATACTTTTACATTTTGGTGATAATTAATTTAACATATTGAAAAAAAAACATTATGGTACTAGTATTTTTATGAAATCAACCCACATAAAAAAATGTACATAAAAACTAAACCGTATCAAATCCGAACCGAGCCAAAATGAAATTCATTGATTCATACCTCAACAGAATTTTTTTATAACTCGAACGATATAGAAATGTTTATAACGAATCAAAAATTTATGCAACTGAACAAAATTGATAATAAGGGAAAGAGTGGGGCCAATACTACAATGACCATAGAGTCGAAATAGAAAGAAAATGTACGGCATGGTTGGCTCACACTGGTCCACAAGTAACTCTTGTGGTTACAATTTTCACTTCCAATCCCATAATTCTACTTCTTTGTCTCCTCCTTTCTCCCTAAAATCCTTCTTTGGATTTCTCTTCTTCTTAATCTCTTCCCCACAAGGTTAGTCTCTCTAACTAGACTCTGTGTGCATCACTATTTCATCTCTCCAATTCCCAATTTTTCCTTGATGGGTTTGTCTTAAAATTCAAGATTTTGAGTTTGATTCAATTGGTAAATCTCTCCTTTGTGAGAAAAATTGTCTCTTTATGTCGTCCTAGAATCGATTTGATTTCAAAGGTCCTTACTTTATTACTTAGGATTTATAAATTTGTTGCCTGTATAAGTTTACGTGAATCAATTTTGATATTTTTTTAGGGTTTATCCCAATGGCTCTGAACGTGAGCAAAGTGGTACCCAACAGTCCAGTTTTAGCGAAGAGTGTTAATGCGTCAAGATCTCAAAGAGTTTTGTTGGCGTTTGTTCATCATCCTCTAGTTGCTAAAAAGGGTTTATCTGTTGAAGAGTTAAAGCAAGGTCTTTGTTGTACAAAGACTGTCACTTTTGTTAGTTCTCGGAGATCTTCTACATTGTGCTTTGTTGGAAAATCCCAAGACACGGAAACTAAGTAAGCCCTTTGGTTTTCTTAGCTTCCATAGGTAAAACTGGTCTGCATTAGTGGTTTTGTTTCATACTTATTATGAGTTTATTGGTGATGTGTTAGTTCCCAAATTGTACAAAAAGAAGGTGAAAAGCAAGTGATGCCGAGGAGAAAAAGTAACTCAAGCCAAGTTTTGGTTGAATATGTGTCTAATGATGCTAAGTTTGTGAATGAAAGGGCTCGTAATGACTTTGTTATTCTATCTCGGTAGTTTTCTCATATCCAAACGTTTTATACATTACATAAGGTCCCTTATTTGTTGTTGAGATTTATGTTCCAATTCTTTTTCAGTGGCATTATGAGACTTGATGCTCGTGCACGCCAGGATGTAGCGATTCTTGGGTCCGGGTTCCTTAAACTGGACGGTGAGATATGGTTCTCTTTCACACTTACATATTATGTGTTTCTTTGTTCTTGTACTGCATTCTAATCTTGTCTTGTTGGTTTATTATGTAGCTCGGGCAAGAGAAGATACAGAGAAGATAGATCGTGATGTCAAAAGAAAGGCTGAGAGCCTTCATCATATTGCTACTGTATGATTATCCTCTCATTTATAGATGCACATATATTAACCGTTCTTCTGGCTATGTTTTCTCTTGCTTTTCTTATTTGGTCTATGTCCATAGATATTAAAAAACATAGCTGAGTCTAAGTTGAAAACTGCCGCTGATAAGCATTGGAGCGATGGCGCCTTAGAGGTATAATCACTATGTGAGCGGATCTGAGTATTGACCTGTAAAAAGTAACTACTCAATGTATATATATTATTGGGTTAAACTGGCGATTTAGAGATTTTCCCTGATTTTTCCAGGCTGATTTAAGGCGTGCAGATTTCCGTGCTAAACAACGGGCAATGGAGGATGCATTAATGGCTTTAGAGGTAAAAGCAAAGTCTAATATGTTACAGCTTTGATGTTTTGATTCATCTTCCCTTATTTTCACTTCATGTGTCCTGTTTTGGTGCAGTTCATCAAGAATGTCCACGACATGATGGTGAACAAAATGGTTGACAGCTTGTAAGATACGCCCTTGACACTTATATGTTTTTGTGTGGTTTCTTGATATCAAGATCTAAAATTAGAATTGTCTTTTGAATCTTAGAGGGGTTACATCCGAAACTGGTATCACGGATCGTATATCACTTGAGAAGAATGGAAAAGCTCTCGATTTTTTTCCAGGGGAAGTTTCATCTGATCGCATATCTGCTATTGAGGTCTGATCCACTGGTGATAACACTATGTGTTTTTAAGTGTTCTTCTCTCTGACGATTTCTTTTTGATGTTGAAACAGGAAGCTTACAAGAGTATGGCATCAGCACTCTCAGAAGCTGATGGAATTGACTACACTGACCCTGAAGAGGTCGGTCCAAAATTGTCGATACCGAAATTTTCTTGTCATGCTTTTTCTTAATTCTAGTAATCCAACTTTTTCATAAATGATCATATTATATTGGTTTGAACAGCTCGAGTTGTTAGTCACGACTTTGATCGACCTTGATGCGATGGATGGTAAAAGTAGTGCATCTCTTTTGGCTGAATGCTCAAGCTCTCCAGACGTCAATACAAGGTAAAACCACTATTCAATTATCTGTTATCAACTCTCTTGTGTGAGTTCTTTGCTAGTAGAAGAAACATAACATTCTTTTTACCTTCTGGAAACATAGATAGTGTTACTGTTATGATGCGAACAATCTATGTGGTACGGTTCTGCAACTACTCCCACTAAATTGATACGGAAAAGCCAATACTGAATAGCATTGACCTAAATTTGATTACAAAATGATTTCCAATACTATTTGACATTCTCTTCTGGTCTGTATATGTTTTGCATTAACTAATGTAATTCATATTTAGGACACATTTTCTTTCTTCAGATCATCTGATATTTCGTCGTTTGGTCATTTTCTGATTTGGGATCTCTCGGTTGTTTTCTGTTCATGTTGTAGAAAAGCGTTGGCTAATGCCTTGGCAGCTGCACCGTCCATGTGGACACTAGGAAATGCAGGCATGGGAGCATTACAGGTAAACGATAAAATGCAAATCTTGATGACTATTTTTGCAAAGTGGACTTTGAACAATATTAAATACCCATAGATGAACCTTTTTGCAGAGACTCGCTGAAGACAGTAACCCGGTGATTGCAGGAGCTGCTTCGAGAGCGATCATTGCGCTGGAGAAGCAATGGGAGGTAGAGGAAGGAGACTCACTTAGGTTTATGATGAACTTCGAGACACCAAATGATGATGACGATGGAGACAGTGACCATGACGACATCTGAAAATGATTTTTCATGTAAACAAAGATGAAGTTTGTAGATAATTTTCAGTGAAGGTAGTGTTACACAGTCAAGACAATGTTAGTTGGGACTTCATTGGGGTCATGTAATTAAAAGAGGCCGATTTAGTATTTTGTTGTTGGATATTGTCATAACCCTTTATACTTTAAACTGTATCAAACTATGTGTTTTGTTTTACCGTCCACATAATAATAACATGGGATAACAAGAATGAGAATTGTGCGACTACTAACACTTTCTAAACGATTTGCTCCATCATCACTTTGTTAGAAAAGTGAGGAAGTGAGTAAGGATGAAAAGCCAAAGCAAAATCTATTTGTCAGGAAGTTCAGGAAAAAGATGAAATTGTTTTGTTTAAACGCATCATTGACTTCACTGCCACTGGAGCAAAATGAATAACTTCATCTTCTTCGCTGAAGATCCTGGCAAACAGATTTTGCTTTGACTTTTCATCGTTCTCACATGCTTGCTAGTTGATTTCTTCTTACTCACTTCCTCTGTTTTCTCCAACGAATGCTTCGCCGGCAGAGTCACCACGTGATTCAGTTTGGTGGTTGTCTTCGAACCAGAAGGCTTGCTCACAACACTTGTTTTAGCCGGCGTCTAGAAAGACTATTCATTCTGATTCTTACAGGTTCGGATTCATCATCCGAAGAGTCAGACTCTTCAGCAGAAGAACCAGATTCCTCTTCAGTAGAACCAGACTCTTTTTCTTCAGATGAAAACGCCATCGGAGGATTCTCGATTTTTTTCCGGCTACTTCGGTGCCATAATCAATCTGCGGGTTGCAAGACTCTTCTTCTCCTCTTTACCACTGTCAATTTTTGTTTGCTTTTGAGGATGACGCCTCGGCTTTCAAATTCTTTGACGGCTAGGGTTTCAATTTCTTTGAGGCTTAGCCACTTACTGTTAATAATGTCGGTATATAAATTAATAATGTCGGTATCATGATATTTATTAATTTATCTAAAAATTAATAAATAAGAGAGATTTGTTTAAATTTTAAAATCTTAAAAAAATATAAGTGGAGACAATTTGATCTAAATAAATTAATATTTTGGATGCTTTTATAAATTTTGTAGTTTTGTACTTAAAAATTAAATATTTAGAAAAAAAAACTATTCTAACAATAAATAACAAAGACGAAGAATTCACTAACACAAATGATATACATATATTCAAATTTCTGATTAATGACATTGCTGTCATCTTTTAATAGCCTATAAAACTATCAAAATAAAAATGATGCATACTTTACAAGGCAAGTTTGGTTATTTTATGATGAAATTATAAATGATACTACACGATAGTTTAAAATACATAACATAACAATTGTTTGATACAATAAAATTAGAGATGACCTCTAACAAAAATTCAACTTTTTTAAAAAACACACTAAAACCATACATTAGTTAAAATATTATCTTATATGTGTATATATATATATATATAAATTTATATGATTATTAATTTATAATCTTATTATCTTATCGATATTGTTTATTTTTACACTGTCCCGACTTGGGTCCGAAATTTTATTTTATTTTATAATAATTATTATTTTACCGAATATTAATTTATAGAGGTTTTACTCTATTTTTTGCATGACCATATTCATTCACTATTTGGATGAATATTTGTAAGCCACTACTTCAACGCCGTATCAACCCAGCACGGGTCGTCTACCCTTAAAGACCAAACACTGCTACCAATCAGCTTCCAAGCCATGACGTACGTGTGGCGTGAAAGAAATAGCCGAAAAC
Organism: Boechera stricta; assembly: GCA_018361395.1. Classification (NCBI taxonomy): domain Eukaryota; kingdom Viridiplantae; phylum Streptophyta; class Magnoliopsida; order Brassicales; family Brassicaceae; genus Boechera; species Boechera stricta. Next base: position 17,512,073 of record CM031539.1, on the reverse strand, counting down.
ACCATCGAGAGCATCACATTACCAGCGGAATGACTCATATCATTGACAAGTAAGGGTGGACGAATCCACATCCGGCGGATTCGACATTTTACTATCCAGATCCGCAGTCCAGATATCCGCGGATATCTGGATCCGGATCCTTGAAAAAAATATTTAAAATAATAATAAAAATCAAATTTTATATATATTATTTTTTTGAAATTTTTTTTTGATATTATAATAATATTTAAAAAACCATTTAATTTATTTTAAAAAATTAATATTTTTGAAATTTTATTAATATAATTTAAAGTTTTAATATAAATAAACGGATCCGGATATCCGGACCCTAAAATCAGGATATCCGGATTTGAATCCGTTTTGAAGTTTTACTATTTGGATCCGGATCCGTTTCGCTCGGATATCCGGATATCCGCGGATCGGATCCCGGATTCGGGATATTTTGTTCACCCCTATTGTCAATGCCATTGCTGATCGAATCTCATCTCTAAACTACCCTTCTGCATCAAAGTTTGCCTACCTTCTATCCAGGTGGAGATCGATGCACCACACATGGTCGTTTGCTCTGTTTTCAATTCTATTACTATGTTTTCTTTCGCTTTACTATTTATCGTTTTGGCTTAGCATATATAGAGTAGTCTCAAAATCAGGTCCTTCTCCATGTACATCACTTTTTCATGTTAATTTATAAATTTAATATTTCAACAAAAAAAATAAAAAACTAATTAAACATAAGATAATAACATAATTCCGCGAAAATCTTTGCAACTCGTAGTAAAATAAGGATGAATTTTGACGGTATTCGAAGTTAATACATTTAGTAAATTTATCAAATATAATGATCATATAAAATCATATGCTATCAAATTTAGTTTAATTAGACTGAATCTAGCGAATTTTTTTTTTGTTGAATTGCTGAATTAAGTTGAATATGACGGAATCTTTTTGGACATCAAATGGTAACGGTGAAATTGATGAATCTAACTAAATCTAGCAGATTTTGCATATTTCTGTGAGATTTAGACAGATTTTGCAATTCTGCAAATTTCGTCAGTACCATTTGTAATCTAGAAACAATCTACCATATTCAATTAGATTCAACAATTCAGCAAAAAAAACTTTGTCATTTTAAACTGAACTCAGTTAGATTAAATCATTCTTCCAACACCAACTGTTAAATAGATACGTTTCTTTCAGATAAAAAATCAGATAATAGCGGATATGTGAGTCGAGTAAAAAGATATTTAAGATGTAAAAAGACAAAAATTATATCCACAATGTTTTTTTTTTTATAAATAGATCATATAAAATTGGTAAGGAATTGATAATTCGAAAGAACAAAAACACTATCCGAACTGGTAAGGACCAAGTAACTACAAAAACAAAAACAAAAACACTATCGTATTCAGATATTCAAGTAACTACAAATTGTTTTGGATATTTTGAGAACAGATGGGAAATATTGCCAATCTTTCTTGAGAACTGCCCGAATCTTAAGTCCCTTGTCGTGGTTATGATTGTTAACTTAAAACTTATGTACTTTATTTGGTATAATGCAAATGGGGAAAGTGTCATAATGACTCAAACTTGTTTCTTTCACTTGGTTGTGATTTCAGGAATCTACTAAATGTCCAAAGGAGAGAACTAGTATTTTGTCTGGACCTCGGTGTCTCCTATCATCTCTTGAGTATGTTAAGATAGAATGGCCACTGGAAGGGAACGCGATGGAGATGAAATTAGTGAGTTACTTACTTGAGAACTCACCAATCCTCAAGAAACTCACTCTATGTTTGGATGATCATTCCAGAAAGAAAGAAGAATCTGTCATCCTCAGAGAGCTCCTTAACATTCCAAGACGCTCTAGCTCATGCCAAGTTATTGTTCTCTGATCCTCGTTGACGAACAAGGAAGGTTGTCCTTGAGTACTTTATTAATTGAACTCTGTGTTTTCTTCTTTATTGTGGTGACATTAATTTGATGTGTTGTAGATCGTAAGAAGATCATATGTTTGGCTTAAGTGTTTGAATTGAACCGAAAATGGAATAAGATTTGTGTAAGACCCAAGGATTAAAGTTTCTAGAAACTCTTTACAGCTAGATGCTTAGATGAAACTAAACTATAATTAAACTCCTGGTTAGTTAATTTTGGATCTATCTCTATATTTTTAGGACCTTTTAAGCTATATATACATGAATGGTGGTGAGTGACTACTTCTAGGCTCTAATGAACTTTACTAACCGAAGAAACCTAGCTCGCTTGCTTTTTCCTTTTCAAAGGTTTCAAAATATTGATAGATGATTGTACCTACGATTTCAATTGCCCAACTCTTTTTTTTTTTTTCTGCAATGGGATTTTCCAACTTCAAACCACATATTTGTAAAATCAAATAAATTGTGATCAATATAATTAGTTTTTACCAAGCTTTGAACTTAGTCTTGGTATCAACTTGACTGATTTTTTTTTCCAGTAAAATGCCTTCTAATATAACTGGAAACTCTTTGACAAAAATTAAAATGTGGGGAATGAACCATCAACAACATAAATGAAAATTATATGGAAAATTAACTGGTGTTAAGGGAATTTGCACCGGAACCCTACTCAAAACCTGTGTCGTGGAGGAGAAGAAAATTATATGGATCCGATTATTGAATTATGTCCAAAGTCGACTATCACAATCTGCCACACTAAAGGGAGCAGTCGCTTGAGAGGATCAAGCGGATGAAGACAGAGCAATACTGACGCGGACGATGTTAATGGAGGAGATTGAGGTACGATGTTACAAGAACCTGACGTTTCATTTTCAACTGTTGTATCGAGGGTCTCCTTCCTCCACTTATCAACCAAAATCAATTCATAAAGTGTTTTTATTCACCGCTAAAATAATGACACAACAATCTTTTGAAGAAACGAGATGTGTGCTAAATCTCTACGCTTGTATGATGCAGATGCATAACGAATGAGTAAGAGCATAATATAATAAAGCTGCAACCTACAATTGTTATATGGTATCCACCGCTATTTTCTAGAATTACAATGAACATAATGGAAAAACAGTATCAGACACACATTGCCTGAATTAATCCGGCCAACACCAGTACACCACTGTTTTTGTCCGACGGTGTAGTCTCCATACATAACCACCAACAGATCTTATATCTTGTCTAGTGGGACAACACTACACACAACCGTGTGCCTCTCTCAGTGAAACTCGGGTGCTTAAGTTTTTCTGTCACTATCTCTTCATATTTATGTTCAGCAATTTCTTAGAATCCCTAAGCTGCTCAAATCCTTCTTTTGACCTCTGGGTAAAGCTCGGCTTCTTTTTGTCGACTTGACCCATGCCCTCGTTCTTCTGTTTGTAAATAGACCCTCTATTTACGAAACATGTCACATCATCTTTAATTTCACTTTGACACTTTCTGCTTATGTTGCATTACACAGGTTCTTGTTGTTCTACGGAAGACATCTTTACCTTGAATCTAAAAATAGTCACAAACATTCTTTCAATCTGCCCATTTGTTTCTATGTTTAAGAACTCAAGCTCATCTTGAAACTCACTTTGATATTCATTAAACTTCAATACTGTCTTAGAATCTCTGGCTGACCTGTCACTGCATCCGTGACGATTATGACCCAGTATCTTCATTTGTCTCAGCAGCAGCATCACACAGCAGCAGCATCACAATGTGTGTCTAGCAGCTACACAACTCAGCAGCATCACAAATATATTCGCATCTTTGGGTTAACGAGTTTTTGAAAGTCCACCGTTGGATATATCAAGATCACTTTTTTTTTAAATGAATTTGTTGCTACAATTTGAAAAAGTTTATTTTTAAAAAGTAAAGTGAGTCTTACATTTTAATATATAAACTATATAATAAATATTCACAAAAAGATATATTGCATAAATTTATTCAACTTCAAATTAATTATAATTAGTAATATTACTAAATTATATAAAATTATATATTCTTAAGTAACTGGGCACTTAATATATTTAATACAAGGAGCATTTAGATATAATCAAAGTACATTAAGCTTCATTTTTAGGTGCTACAAAACGATTTATTCAATATTTTATTCTAATATTGTTTTCTTTTTATCATCGTTGGAATATGTGAAAAGCTGAATAATCATGACAAAAAACGTAACCCATCAAGTTTGAAAACGTGTTAGTCATTTTAATATTGTTCTACTTTTTCACTTAACTATTTTTTAGTAAAATTGTTTATAATGGATAATTGAGTGCACGATCTTTATGACTGTATCGTTGCATTTAAATATTTAATATTACTGCTCGATAACCACGAGAAATATTATATGCTTTCAAATTAGAAAACAAATTACGCCACGTTCGACAAAAACAGAAAAGAATCAATATCTAATTACCCAGTTGAATCAACTAAGTCTTGGGTTCTTCCGAGGGGTCTTTGGCCTGTTGATGACTGTCTGATGTTTGTAGCTTCGTGGACTTCGGAAGCATCTTTAACTATCCTAGAGATCAAAACTATTCCACTCTGGTTAATCTTGAAAAAAATACCCAACATTCTATAATCAATTCCGAGAATTAGTCACATAGCTTCTGGATTAGGAGCTCCAATGGCAACTCACAAACCTAGACTAGATCCCATACTCATGGGATGGCCATGGGTGAGGCCAAGATTCTGGTGGAGATTGAGCTAAGCAAAACCTTTTCAACAAGGATTGCTGCTATTGATGAAAATGGGTTCATATCTATGGTGGATGTAGAATACGCATGGTTACCTACTAAATGTAGTACACGTGGTCAGCGGGTCGCAAGGTCAAGCAATGCTTATCATAAGTGGATGCTGCTTAAAAAAAAAAGTGGATGATGCTATGCTTCTAGCTCGGTCCAATTTGTCCTCCACTACTCTCCCGATCTCAATTATTGAGGTGTCTATTTCTAATAATAAATGTTCTCTCCCTCATAGGATTTTTTTACTATATTAGTGTTTGTTGGAACTTGTTTTTGAGAAAAGTGGTTTTGATCACTTTATCGGTGGATTTTCCAGTGAAAGTGTTCATCGGAATGATGGATGGAATCGTCGCCGCGAACACTACATTATAGTGTATTGAAACGTCAAAAAGTTCGTTTGAATGAAAAATGGAGGTTCGAAGTAGCTAGCTTGAATAGCACTTTGGAAGTTAGAAGAGAATTCCAAACTGCACGATATTGTGAAAAGCCGAGCCGGACCGGGTTTTGGATTTGAATAATGGGCTATTTGTCCAAATTTGTGTAAGTTATTTTGTTATTTAATTTAACAAATATCTTCTTTAAAAAGTTGATTTTTAACAACAAAATCAATGCTTATGATGATATAAACGTTGAGAGTTAATTCTCATCAAATTGTCATTAAGTGAGACTCTCTTCTTGATTACGTACGTTGAATGCCTTCACCTGACAACAGATCCAACGTCGTCGTACAAAACAGCATTGGAGTCAAATTGTTCGGTTTTCACAAGGAGTTCCACACTTTTTTTTCATTATATGGCTATAACAATTCTTAATTACCTTTATAAGGATGCTAGGACTTGAACTTGGGGTCGTATTCAAGTCTAATAATTTTGTGGAAAGTCTAAGGAAGAAAAATAACATCTATTTTTTTTCTAGAATTTTTTTTTCAATTTTGACACGTGGATCATACAATTTTTATCTTCCTTCTACATAAAAAAATATATAGCAAAAATGTTCTTCTCCAAAACTGTGGAGGAACAATGATGAACAAAAATTAAAATTTCATTTTTATTATTAAATAATTTAAAAATAGTTTTTTGATCATATTTACTTAAAGATAAATACTTTTCGTATAATTTATTATAAATTTATATATATAATTTCATCAAAATTTTAATTTAACTAAATGATATGATTTTATTTTAAATTAGTATTGATACTTAAATAAAAATAAGAAATACTTTCAAGTGAAATTTATATATATTTTTAAATAATATATACAAATCTCTATTACCATTTTATTTATTTTAAATTAATATAAGATATTCATTTTAAATGAAATTTATAAATTAAATTCACTAAATAAATTTTCTTTTGTTTAAATAATATTTATGTCGGAAAAATAACGAGATTGCAAAGAGTTTTGGAGGAGTTACAAAAAAAATGATAATAGTACACAAACGGAGATAACGGAAATATCAAAATTACTTAATGAAACCTATATAGAGGAGGAGTTATTTTGGCAACAAAAAAGTATAAATCATTGGTTAGCGGAAGGACATAGGAACACAAAATTCTTCCATGGTCAAGTTAAACGGAGAGCACGAAATAGGATTATTGGCTTATTTAATAGCTCAGAAGAATGGGACACAACAGATCAACAAGTAGAAGATGTAGCTGTAAATTACTTTCAAGATATCTTTAGATCATCAAGTCCATCGGGGTTTGAGGAAGTTTTAAGTGAGGTTCCATCTTTGGTAACGGGTAGCATGAATACGGTTCTAACGGCCAAAACCTCAGAAAAAGAGGTATGACGGGCTTTATTTATGATAAATCCAGGAAAGGCACCAGGTCCATATGGGATGACGGCTTTGTTCTACCAAAACTCATGGCCTTTAATAAATAGCGAATTGGTGGAACTGGTAAATAATTTTCTTCGAAACGGGCGTTTCGATAGAAGACTAAATACGACAAACATGTCTCATCCCAAATAAGGAAAGAACTAGTCATATGATTGAGTTCCGTCCGATAAGTTTATGCAATGTGGGGTACAAAATTATTTCTAAAGTTTTATGTCAACGGTTGAAACATATCTTACTCAGGCTGATCTCAAAAACACAATCGGCATTTGCTTTGGGACGAATGATTATAGATAACATTCTAATTGCACAAGAAATGTTTCATGAGCTTCGAAAAAATAAGTCTTGCAAGGGCAAGTATATGGCAATCAAGACAGATATGAGTAAGGCTTATAATCGGTTAGAATGGTTTTTCACCGAAAATATTCTAAGGAAAATGGGTTTCGCTCAACAATGGATTTCTTGGATAATGTGGTGCATCCAATCGGTCCAATATAAAGTACTGATTAATGGTTGTCCGTAAGAAAGAATAATCCCACAGAGAGGCCTACAACAGGGGAACCTCTCTCACTCTATTTATTCATATTATGCACAGAGGCACTAGTGGCAAATATCCGAAAGGCGGAGAGAGAGAAATCTCTTACGGATTTAAAAATCTCAAGAGATAGCCCACCTATCTCTCATTTATTGTTTGCGGATGATAGTCTATTTTTTTGTAAAGCTACCCCGGATGAATGCAAAAAGATTTTAGGAATATTACAAAAATATGAAAATGCATCTGGTCAACAGATCAATTACTCGAAGTCATCGTTACAATTTGGTCATAAGGTTTCATAGAATATATGAAATACAGTGAAAAGAATCTTGGGAATTACGCAATTAGAGGAGATGGGTTTCTATTTAGGTATCCCTGAAAACTTGGGAGGCACTAAAAGTAAAATTTTCGTCTTCGTAAAAGAAAAGCTTCAGGACGGGGTTAACAGTTGGACATCAAAATTCCTCTCCAAAGGGGAAAAAAAGTTCTAATTAAATCGATGGCATCAGCACTACCCACATACGTTATGTCTTGTTTTCATCTATCCAAATCTCTGGTTGGAAAATGGTAGTTATGGCTTTTGGGGGCCGAGTCTACACAAATAACCCAAGACGTCAGAGTACTTCATGATCGAATCCAATGCGATCAAGTGTTTGCCACGAGTTATAGAGAATGATTAAGAAGCAAAAATATAAAGAGTTCAATTAAACAAAAGCTGTAAACGAAGAAAGATTGATAAATATAAACGCTAGATCGGGAATTTAGGATTCAAGGATCAAGAACCAAACAATTATTCAGGGATTTATAACTAAGAACCATCTTAAACTTCAAACACGAATTTAAATTCAATCCATGTCGGTGGCATCAATATCTTTATCGAACAACCTAACTGTATGATCCGATAAGTTTTCAAGGGCTCAAGTTTGATTCGTTCACGTTGCCTTAACATCAGCTTTCGCTGGTCAAGGACAATCTCATCTAAAGTCCTATCCGGTTAATCCTATAAGTTTTGGAGAATAGAATCAACCTAAGATCAAAGAGATTTTCAATCATTGTCGCCAATMTAGAACTCAAACATAAATGTATAACCAATCCACTTTCGTGGCATCAATCACTTTGTCTAGCAACTTAGGGTTCTAAACTTTCGCTTGAAACCTAGAATTCTAAACAAGCATTAATAACAAGTTCGATTTGTTCACAAGTTTGCCTTAGCATCAACTTTCGTTGGCTAAGGACAAATTGATCACCTATGTTCTATCAAGCAACCTATAAGCTTTTGGAGAATAGATTAAACCTCAGTTCATAGACTAAATGATCAGTTTAGTCTAAGCAAACACAACCATAGGTGAAGATGACAAGATTCAATCTAGTCTAATTCAAAGCAACAATAGATGAAGATCAAATATCAATACCCTATCTATGTCTAGTTCAATGATATGAATTCCTTTGAAAACCCCCAACCTAACAAGGATACTACTCAGACATAATTACAGAGAAAGCAAGAAGAAACAAACAGAGATTCATAAACATCAAGATAAAGATTGCTTAAGGGATAAGAAATCTTCTCTATGGATGATGAATCAAGATGTGTTCTTCTTCCAAGCTTGCAAGATGATATAAATGAGAGAGGTTTTTACAAGTTTTTCACTCTCAAATGAGAGAGAATGAGTTACAGAACATCCATGGCCAAACAATGGCCGAAAATCATATTAAATACACTCAAAACGCGTTCTAAAATAAATATCTAAAACAGGTCGGCAGGCTCCGATCAGTCGATCAGGGTCTGCACAGGTCGATCGGAGTGTTGATCGGTCGATCATGGGTGCCATGGTCGATCATAAAGTGTGACGCAAAACTGGATCGATCGATCATAGAAGGTGGATCGATCGATCATATCTTCAGAAGCTTATTTCTCCATCTGCTTCAGCTGCTGACCAGATTGACCCGTCTTCAGTAAAACGGCCATAACCTTTGAACCACTTATGATAATGACTTGAAACCAGTCCCAAATGAAAGCTAACTCAAAGAGATATCCTGTGTCCAAAAATCATCAAAATCCGGTATAGGGAAGACAATCAACGAATGGCAAACTTTTGACCCTTCTGCATAATCTGCATCTTGAAAACGTCCAGTTTTGATCTTTTACCCTTATCCATTGCTCTTTGCGAACTTAGACGTTTTCTAACCTGTAAAGACTCTAAAACACAAAGAAAACACACAAAAACCTACTAATATTATGGTTAAAAAACCAATAAACCCGTAATATATCAGAAAACTAACAAACGTTATATCTCGATTCTGGTGGGGTTCCAATGGAACACAACAAGGGATGCCTTGGATGGCATGACAAGATTTTAACACAGTTTTACTAGCTAAACAATTGTGGCGGTTATTAGATGCAAAGAAATCATTGTTGGTAAAGGTCCTCAGGGGTAGATATTTTTGTTGAGGAGATTCCATGGAAAATATTAGGTGTTATTTCCCATCTTGTGGATGGAGAAGTATAATTTCAGCTCGTTATTTGGTAGAAAAATGGCTCATTAAACGGGTAGGATTAGGACATACGATTTTAGTGTGGAATGTTGATCCAGGGATTCCTGCCCAATGTCCGAGAGCATCAGCATGTAAAAGAATTAACTATTTTCCTTTTTTCAAAGTTAACCATTTGGTTGACCATTCAGCCCAATCTTGGAATATGCCTTTACTCAAGGCCATTGTATTGCCCTATGATGTATCTAGTATCCAAAGTCTGCCAGTTAGCAGTCTCTACAAAGAAGATAACCTAGGTTGGCACTTCACCAAGTCCGGTAATATACGGTAAAATCTGGATACGCGATAGCGAGAGAGTTTTTCTCTGCAGATAACTCGGTAATAAAGATCGGACCAAATATTCATCTCTTACAAGCGTATTGCTGGAAGGTTAACTGTCCCCGTAAAATACAACATTTCATATGGCAAGCACTAACATGATGTGTTTTGGTAATGGCTAATTTAACTTCAAGATGTATCAAGTGTGACAAAACATTATGTTAGATGTGGAGCAGAAACAGAAACAATCAATCACACCCTCTTTGAGTGTCCACCGGCTCTTCAAACATGGGTTTTATCTAATATACCATCCGCACCAGAAATTTTTTCCACATCATCAATTTTCTCTAATTTGGATTACCTCTTTTCATTTCACGCGGCAGATAGATTGGACATCATTTTTCCGTAGATTATTTGGTACATTTGGAAAGCTAGAAATATCATGGTTTTTATGAGTCAGGATACCGATTCCAGAGATACTTAACAATTGGCCGAAAGTGAAGCGGCAGTTTGGTGTGGCGCTCAAGTGCCCCACGAGGAGGAAGATTCGCAACTGAGTGCTACAGAGCATGAGATTTCGACGTCGTTAGGCACTAACTGCTTTATTGATGGATCTTGGAAGACTTCTGACCTCTTCTCAGGCTTGGGATTGAAATAGGTCAATTTCTTACTGAACTATCATGTCATTGTAGTACAGAAAGGTGTCAATCCAAATGGGTGTGATATTAACCAGAAAGGATGCAATCAAACAGTTTCAGTCAAGCCAAGCAGTATAGGATGTGAAACTAACAACCTAAAAAAGCAATAATCAAAAGCATAACAGAAACTAACAACAGAAACTAACAGAGGCTAACAGAACGATAGTTACTAACAGAAACTAGCAAAAGCAATGAAAACAGAAATCAACCAAGGAAGAGAAGCTCCTAAGGATGGGGTTATAGACTCAGTGTATCCTCTTAATCTACCTAGATGATTTAACAAACTTAAACAAGCTATTCCCTAGACATTAAACTCATAAGCAGCCAAGTTCATTCCCATGATAAATAACCTCAAGCTAATCTAGTTCTAGACCTAATTCTCTTTAGCGAAATCTAGCTTATAAGGCATTAAGATTCAGTTTAATAAAGTCAATAAACACCCTAGACAACTAATCTCTTAGGCTAGGAATGTAAATTTCTAGAATTAGCTCAGTCAGGCATTTCATCAAACACCTTCTGGGTGTGAAAAAAACCTATGTTCTAATTTCAATTGATCAGAGAGTAATTAGCATTAAAAACACTAATCTAGAAGGGAAATCAAGCAATCTACACGTAAACCACCTARGAGACTAARATTCCACACCTAATCTAACCCATCCTTAAGAACCCTAATGACTACTCAGAACACATGAAGAACATCAAAATCATTAACCCAGAAATGAATAAAACTTGCATAATCAGAAAGATAAAGAAGAGAATAGATAGATTATAAAGATTCAAACAAAAATACTTAGTAAATTCAAAGTAATCAGATCACAAAAACAAGAACAATCTCAGAAAGCCTAAAAACGAGTTCTCTCTTCTTAAACTAATACAGGATATTTATACTCATAGTTAGAAACCCTAAATCACAAAAAGACAAAATAGGCTAAATTCGGGGTTGCACTCGACCTGGGGGTCGAGTGCTTAGGTCGAGCTGGGCTTAAAACTTCAAGATTGCACTTTTATTCTGCAGCTGATCAATGACCGACCATGGGTGACTCGTAACTCCAAGATTCCATTTTTCCGGAGGACTCGATCAACGGGCTCGAGCTAGCCTTCAGACTTCAAGATGGCGTTTTTCTGGATGTGCTCGACCTAGGGGCTCGAGCTGCCTGCTAGAGCTGGGTGCAAAGTGCAGTTTTTGGTGCAGAATGTCGGCTCGACTGCTGGCTCAGCTCCTAGCAGCTCCTTTCGAGTTTCTGGTCGAGTTAAGCTCTCTTTTTTCTCCATTTGACTTCAACACTTCCAATATCCCTTGAATGCACCTGAAACAAGTCCAAAATGTAAAATGCATGCAATCCTAATGCAAAACATTCTAAGTATGCAAAACTAGAGATAAATGCTAAGAATATGCTATGAAACAAGGTTAAATAGGTGATAAATGCATGTTAAAACCATGTATAATGCAGACATATCAACTCTCCCAAACTTAGTCTTTGCTTGCCCTCAAGCAAACAGAAGAATAAGAATGGAGAAGAGGTTTGGAAATGGGGATTCAGAACCAAAGCTTGCAGATATAACAGATGATCTCAATGTCCAAGTTGTTAGTTATAGAATGCAAAGTATATGAACTCTACTTAAAAAGTTTAGCCATACTCTTCACAGCACAATTTCAATCAAGTCTCAACCTAGACATGCATTCAAATCTATCATTCCCTTTAACATTCAATTAAGCAGAAACCATGAATCAAGCTATGCACATTCAATGAACTCATTTGGCTAAGGGTAAGGTTAAGAGACAAAGATGGTCCCTTTCACATGGTTTGATCAGTTCAGAATAGGGATCTCTCAAGAAAAATGAATGAGCTTCAGTAGAATGCTAAAGGTAAGAACCAACCTATGCATACAAAAATAGACTCTCATCTACCCAATCATACACAAGTGTTCTTAACCCCCAGTTCTAAACCCAGAAAGTTGTCCTAATTCTACCCATAACACTTAGGCAATTTGCCTTGAACTTTTCTTGGATTAGACTCATTTTTTTTCTTTTTGTTCTTGTTCTAGGAGAGGCTCTATACAATTCTAGCGGATTGTGGCTTTTCTTATGATTTTTCACTACCAGTTTAGGCTTTTTCTATGTTTTTCAGACTTTAATCCCCTTTTTTTTTTTTCTCTTTTTTAGCACACCCCATATCCTTTACTAGACTAACACACTTTCAGATTATTCCTCTCCTAAGGACTCTTAACCTTTTTCTTTCATCTTTCTCCAAGTTTTTTTTCTTTCTTTTCACAGAACCAAACCCTATACCCAATGATCAAGATCCCACCTAGTCCTATCTAATTCAAAAATTGCAAACCAGAACTACATGAGATTCTATTCTTGTCGACTCAAACCTAACACTTTCTACTAAGCTCATTCAAAAATAGGCCTCACACACTCAATAAAGTAATAACATGGCTTGAAAGAAGTCTAGGCTAAGGGCATGGTAAAACTGTTCTAATGATGAGAACAGCTACTTGGATTAGCAAGAGTGGTAAACTGGTGAAAGAAAATCCAAGTATGTATATGGTATCCATGAGTTCAAATGCAGTGCATAGACATGATAATTATACGTCAAGTTCAGGTTCAAATAGATTGGGAATGGTATCAAATCACAGCATGCTTCAATTGAGACAATAATCTAGTTGTGCATTCAAAGTATGATGCAGTCTTACTTCAAGTTCATTCACAATGCATTAGACAACTAGAAACGAGGGCATTGAAATTATCATGTTAAATCAGCATGCTTGCAAGGTTATAATCATCATAATCCCCTATGCATATGCAATAGCCCTATATGAAACAATTTAGACCCAATCCTAAAATGTAAATGCAGCTACATGAACACTCTGTTTTTGTAATCGAAAAATTTTCAAAAGGCTTTTTTTTTTTGTTTTTCTATGCCTTAAATGCATGCAGACTCAAATATGCACGAAAATGAAAAATAAGAACACAATAAACATGTCAAACACATCTTAACCCTTCCCCCAAACTTAAATTACACAGTCCCTTGTGTAATAAAAATTTAGAAAAAAAGTTTAAGAAACATCAAAAAGCAAGAAAAAAATGCAAATGATATATACAAGAACGGATAGAACAGGTACCTCAAGGGTTGAAGAAGAAGGAGGAGATTGGATCCGCCATGCTTTCCCGAGTGTAAGCAGCATAGGAGCTTGACTCGAGGTCGAGCTCGAGCTGGGTAGTCGAGCCAGACTGTCTGCTCACAGATCTCCTCTTTTTCTGCCTTGTGTACTGCTTAGCATGCTGCCTTGGCTCGAATGATGAAGCCCTTGGTGGTTCCACGGGTGCACGAGGCCTAGGCTCTTCACGAAATGACCCACTTCCCAGCAGTACTCTCTTGGGCAAAATCACCTTCTTGGAGGAAGGAGCACTGAACTTTTTCTGGAAATCCTTGAGTTGATCCTTCACTTCTTTCATCCGGTCCTTAGATCCTCACCGTCCCCTTCAAAGCGTTTTCCCCGAACTTGTTCCATCTCTGAGTATGCTAATGCGCGTGCTTCTTTCAAGGCTGGGCTAGATTTAGCTGTAGGTGATACCCCAAAACCAAACTTTCCTGAATCATCATCTCCATCATTATCAACAGAATTATCGAATCCTCTTCTGGCTGTGAGCTTCTTCATAGGGGCTGAGAGCCTGTCAAGAGGTGAGAGAAGTCTATGTTTTCACCCAATCGAACCTTGGTTAAGTCGCAAGGGAGGCGCAACCTAGCTTCTCCAGCGATCGGGTGAGTAAACCGTACATATGCTCATCGATGGCCGGTGTGGTCCGAAACCAGCTCTCCTCAAGTGCTCAATGTCTATCCATCGGTGGATGCGGTTCTGATTTTAGTTCTACACCACAAGAAACGAGAATCGGGGTGATTATCCCACTAATGCTGAGTTCCCTGCTGAACCCATCGATGCATCCTCGATGCCCAATCTCTATAGTATAAAAACCTCAACAAAACGGCGGTGAGGTCTGGTTAGCTCTATCTCCCATCATCTCCATCCCTCTCGTAACCTAGAACTTTTCAGAAGTGATATCCAGCATTTGCTTCTCCTTCATTGAGATTCCCAGAACCTTCCTTGCAAACATTGTGCTAGCAATAGCCTTGTGAAGATATCTCACCTTTTATTTGAGAGCCCTTAGTTTTGATGACAGTAAGGCTTATCATCACCAATGGTTATCCACAATTGTTGCAACTCCATGTAGTCAATATCCTCGCAGCCTTCCTTCGCTGGGAATCCATATAAAGTACTCATCTCCTTTATAGTGAGAGAATAGAGAAAACCTCTACAGGTGAAAGTGATGAAACCTGGGCTTCCATCGGATTCATAGTCTCGCTCATCCTCATAGAAGTGGACTTCGAGAGAGGAGAGGAAATGCACGCCTCTCCTTGTAAACTTCAAGCTGGAACCTCATGAAGAATGTGCAGGTTGCCCATTTCATGATACTACATCCCCGGCGATACCAAGTTTTCGCAAGTTTCACTGGGTACCTTGTTCCTGTGAAACCTCTAGCAAGGAAGATGTTCGTGTACCCTTCCTCAAAAGTTGTTTGACTTGGGCGCCGACCACTTTAGGGACCTCCTCCTCACTCGTACCGCTGTCAGCYTRTTTGCTCGATTCCAAYGGTTTCTTTCCTCGGGCAACATCACGTTTGGCACGTGAGAACTCCCTGGCCAAACGCTCGTCACGCTGGCTCRAAGTGTTGGCTCGAGCTAGGCAAAGCGTCCGTCTCCATCTGTTCTCCGCTTAGTGAAATAGGTCCTCTCACTTCTGAATCTGTTTGGCAATGGCTTGGGCGGATGAACGGCGAGCTGGACGTGTGCTCTGGGATGCTTTGGGCTTGGTGAAGAGGAATTGATTGATCATCTTGAAAGAAAAACTCAGGAACAGATGAAATGATGATTCTGGGGAAATGGAGAGAAAACTTGAAGATTTRTTGGTGTGGGGAGCTCATGAACTCGAGTTYTTCTTMAATAGGCAAGGGGAAGGGCTAAATGACAAGGGGGAAGCGTATGGAGCTTCATTTGAATTTCAAAATTCGAATTTTTGAGCGCCCAAGGCTTGACTCGAACCATTGACTCGAACAGGTGGGGTCGAGCTTGTCCCCTTTCAAAATTTGAACTTTGAATCTCCCCCCAACTGACTCGACGTGTTGGCTCGAACTGGGGGGCTCGAGCTCGTTGGTCGAGTYAGCCTAATTCTGCTCGTTTCCTCCTTTTCTTCGTGATTAAACGCTCATACTCTCCTGAAATCACACAAACAAGCCAAAAGCAAGAATTTAGCTCACTTAAACGACAGTTTAAAAAGAAAATTAAAACAATATATATAAGGATAGACATGGGACTTCCTCCCAAGTGAGATTGTTTATAGTCACTAAGCTTGACTTCCTGTTTTACTCAGGCAAGGAGAGGTTCATCCAGAGGAATTGAGGTTCCTTCTGGAATGATGCTGTCAGCCATGTACGGTTTGAGCCTTTGCCCGTTTACTATGAATTCGTTTCCGCTCTTTCCGACCAAGGTGACTGCTCCGTATGGTGAAACTTCCTTGATAGTGAAGGGTCCTGACCATCTGGACTTAAGCTTTCCTGGAAACAACTTGAGCCTAGAGTTGAAAAGGAGGACCTGATCACCAGTCTTGAAGTCCTTAAGTAAAATCTTCCTGTCATGGAAGGCTTTAGTCCTCTCCTTGTAAACTTTAGAACTCTCATAAGCATCCAGCTTGATCTCCTCTAGTTCATGCAGATCCAACGCTATCTTCTCTTGTGCAGTCTTGATATCCAGATTCAAGAGTTTTGTTGCCCACAGTGCCTTGTACTCAATCTCCACAGGCAGATGGCAAGCTTTGCCATAAAGTAGCTGGAATGGTGTTCTCCCAATCGGTGTTTTGAATGCAGTCCGGTAAGCCCAGAGAGTCTCATCAAGCTTAGAAGACCAATCTCGCTTTGAAACCCTTACTACTCTTGCCAAAATGGCTTTGATCTGCTTGTTGGACACTTCCACTTGCCCACTGGTCTGAGGATGGTATGGTGTGACTACCTTGTGCTTAACCCCATGCTTCTTCAGCAGATTTTCAAAGAGCTTGTTGATAAAGTGAGATCCCCCATCACTGATCACTACCCTTGGTACTCCAAATCTGGGGAAGATAATACTCTTGAACATCTTCAAAACTACCTTTGCATCATTGGTAGGACAAGCTACTGCTTCAACTCACTTGGAGACATAATCAACAGCCACCAAGATATAACTGTTCCCATAAGATGGTGGGTTGAAAGGCCCCATGAATTCAATGCCCCACACATCAAATACTTCAACTTCCAAAATCGGGTTCTGAGGCATCTCATTCCTTCTACTAATGTTACCCATCCTCTGGCAAGGATCACACTTAGTGATGAAAGTTTGAGTATCCTTAAACATTGAAGGCCACCATAATCCTGCTTGGAGGACTTTCTGTACAGTCTTGAAAGTAGCAAAGTGACCCCCATAAACCGAACCATGGCAGTGCTCCAAAACCTCTTTTACTTCTTCCTCAGCTATGCATCTTCTGTGACCATCGAACCTCTCTTATATAAGTAGGCTCATCCGAAATAATGGTTCACATCTCGAAGCTTCTTTCACATCAATACCTCAGGGAGTTCGCCGCTTACAAGGTAATTTGCAAAATCCGCATACCAGGGCACACTCTTTTCTTCTAGTGTCATGGCAACAGCAATGAGCTGCTCTTCAGGCATGGAGTCATCAATCGGTAATGCATTATCAATCCTCATTCTTGACAAGTGATCAGCTACACCATTCTCTATACCCTTCTTGTCAACATCTCCATGTCAAACTCTTGTAGTATCCATCTGAGCAGTCTTGGCTTAGTCTCTTTCTTTGCATAGATATGCACGAGTCTTTGCATGATGCGTGTGGTATTACCTGGAACCCACTAGGTAGCTACCAACTACCAGCAAAGAGGCAGCTACCGATCTCATACCGTTGTTGCATATCTCTTGAGCTTCATCAAGTGTTCTGCTTGCATAATAGATCACATGCAGCTTCTTGTCAATCTTTTGACCTAGAACAGCTCCCACAGCATAATCCGAATCATCACATGATTTGACGGATAATCCCAGTTTGGTGCTTGGAATATTGGAGCAAGACCAAAGCTTCCTTAATCAGCTGAAATCTTTCAAACACTCGAATCGATGAACTCTTATTCCTACGCAGTGGCAGGAGGTGATGGCTATATTTGAGAAATCCTTGATGAACCGCTGTAGAACCCAGCATGACCGAAACTTCTGATATCCACGGCGTTAGAGTGGTTGCAGCTGCATCATCACATCAACCTTGGCTTTGTCCACCTCTATCCCATTCTCAGAAATTTTGTGCCCCAAGATAATCCCCTCGACCATAAAGTGGCATTTCTCCCATTCAGAACCAGATTTGTCTCCTACACCTAGTAAGTACCTGCAAGATTCAACAAGCAGGAGGAGAAAGAGGAGCCATACGGAAAAAGTCATCCATGAATACCTCCACGTCTCCTCGATTAAATCAGAATATAGAAGTAAATGCGTCTCTGAAAAGTAGCGGTGCATTCTGACCAAAAGACATTCTCCTACATAAGCAAATGTTCATATGGGCAAGTGAAAGTAATTTTTCTTGATCATTGGGATGTATAGAATTTGAAAGAAACCACTTACCCATCAAACAGTAATAAGGATGATTTGCAAGCTTTCAACATTTGATCAATGAATGGCAATGGGAAATGATCTTTTCTAGATGCGACATTTAATTTCTGTAATCAATACACATCCTATGACCAGTGATAGTTCTAGTGGGTATCAGTTCATCTTTATCATTCCTAACAGCAATTATACCACCTTTCTTTGGAACCTGATACGGAGAAACCCAATCTTTCGGATATAGGATAGATGATTCCGAACAGACTTAAAATTTTTTTTAACCACTTCTTTTCGGTTCAATCTCCTCGAGGTTCAATACTAGCATATGATTCATTTTCAAGGTGAATTCATGAATACAAGCTAGGTGAAATTCCTTTAATATCATCGAGAGAATACTATTGCTTTCTAAATTTTTTCATTCGATAGCAGATGCACTCATCATCCTAAGCATATCATTTACTATTATTGGGTATGTAGAATTTGACCCAATAAAAGCATAACTGCGTGGTTTGAGGAATAAAAGCATACCTTACCTTGGAGGTGCAGAGCTCGACGATGCGAGAGGTCGACTTGACTGGAAATCGAGCTGTATAGTCGAGTCGAGCTGGGGTAGTCGGCTCGACATGGTTGGTCGGTGGTTCTTGGCGCTGGTTCTGCGCAGAAACCTCCGTTTTGACCCCAATCAGATCTTGACTTACCCCAAACCTTATGTGAGTCCAAAATCATCTCATAACCCAAGGTTTCGTGGTGTAGGTACGTCTTTCCCACTCTTTGTCAAGGCGTCTGAAGGTGATCTTTCTCATTAAGTTCTTAGAGTTCATCGCAAGTTGATCCATCTCTTGATATAGAAGATTTGTCCTTATTGATGGTTTCTCATTGTGTCTTTAATATCGAATGTCATTTTGAAATCACTCCCAACATTAAGATCAATCTTTCCCTTTCGAACATCAATAACTGCTCGGTAGATAAGAAAGGTCTTCCTAGAATCGAGAGGATCTCTTGGTTCTTCATCCATCTGTTAAATCGTAGGTATCTCATTTCGACTTTTAGAGGTAGATCTTGTAAAATGCCATGAGGAGTTCTAACAGATGCTCTGAGCACCAAGATGTTGCTGAAGGTTTGTAATTGTTGAATCTAACCTCTTAGCTGAGAGTGGCATGAGACTGATAGATGCTCCAAGATCGCACAGGGATTTCTTGAAAATCAAAGGACCTAGAGAGCATGGTAGAGTGAATGAACCAGGATCACTTAGCTTCTCCTTTATAACCCTCTTCTGGATAATAGCACTGCATTCTTCTGATAAAACCACCATACCCTGAATTTCTTTGGCTTTCTCATTTACTGCATCCTTCAAGAATTTCTGGTATGCAGGTAACATTGAAAAGGCATCAATGAGTGGCATCCTAATCTCTGCTTCTCTAATGTGTTTGTCAAAAATCGCTTTATACTTCTCCATTATATGCTTTTTGAATCTTCCTGGGAAAGGCATTTTGGGTTTGTAAGGGGGGGACAAAGAGTGCTTTCTTTTCCTCAGAAACAATTGGTTTTGCACCAGGTAGAGGGCTAGCTCGACCTGGTGGCTCGAGCTGGTTGCTAGAGTCAATCTCCAGACGAATTTCTTTGTCTTCTTTGCAGCCCAAATCCTCCCCATCTTCAAYTTCACTGTCCTCAGTGACTTTAATCGATCCTTCCCTCTCAGGTAACTCCTTGCCACTCCGTAGGGTGATGGCATTAATGTGAGCAAAGTCCTTCGGGTTTTTGATTGCCTTTCCTGGAAGCTGTCCAATAGGCGTTGTTGAAGAAGTAGAGGCAGTATTGCCCTCCATGTATTTGATTTTGGAGTTCAGGGCCTCAATCTTGCTGTTTAGATCATTATAGGTATAATCCATCTGGGTCTTGATTTCACCAAATTTCTTGGCTGATTCCATTGCACCAGCTGCTTGACCTTGTAGAAGTTGTTGCAGCATGCTGGTCATTTGGTGATCTTGAGCGTTAGAAGGCTGAGCTTGGGGAGTTGGAAAACCAGGCGGTGGACCTATGACTCCCTGTTGCTGATAGTTGTTCTGATAGGGCGGCTTAAGAGCAAAACCCTGATTCTGGTTGTAAGCAGCGTACGGTTTGGACTGAGGTGGTTGTTGCGGAGGCGGGTAGATTTGATCTTGAGGGGTTGGCAACATTGGTGCTTCTGTAAGAGAGATTTGAGTTGTTCTTGTAGTTGATGAAACCTTTGTTGTAACCACCCTGATTCTGGACATAGTTGACCTCTTCGATACCATCTTCCTCCCCATCTTGAACCTGAAAGACTGTATCCTCACTAGCAAAGTGAACTTGCTTCCTCTGCTGGAGTATTTGATCCATCTTGGCATTGAGCCTTGATTTCCTTCTAGTCTTCTCATCTAAATCAACACGCCCACGGCATACATCGTACTCGGCATTGTAGTGTCCATCGATTGAGTAAGGTTCTCCACTAGTTGCCAACCATCATCAACATCTTTGTTGAGAAAGTTGTCATTAACTTGCTGTCGAAGAACCATCCTTATCTTTGGAAGTACTCCCTGTGAAAGGGTCTTTGACGAGGGACTCGTGCTGAAACCATGGTGAGGACATTGAGTAGTGTAGCTCTTGAATCGTTCCCATGATTCAGAAGTCTTCTCTTGAGAAAAACTGGATATCTCATTCTGGAGGCGTACTACAGCATTAGAGAAGAACTTGCGAGGAAAGCTTTCTTGCAGTCATCCCATGAAGTGATAGAGCCATGGGGTAGATTAGAGATGGGCTTTGTGCGAGAGAATGGAAAGAGTCGCAGCTTAAAACCGTCTTCGACTCCATTGATCTTAGTAAGTGCAAACTATCAAACTCATCTAAGTGGTCGAGAGGGTCTATAGGCAGCCCATGGAATTTGTTGCTTTGCACCATATCGAGTCACTCTTGATTTCAAAGTTGTTGCGGGTAGGAGGTACAATCCCTTGCTTGTTAGTGTAGTGTTGGGAGCATCCCCCGCGCAATCAGGCGTTGCCTCCGCTGATGAGGCACATGTTCAGGCTGTGGTGGTGATTATAATCAGCCATATCTAGGGATCACAGTGATCACTGAGATGTTCTCGGCTCTCACTTATTGTGTGTAACTTATGAATATTCGAGGTAGCGGATTAGGTTCTGGTTTCCTTTGATCGTTTGCATGCAAGTGGAGGATGACTCGATGGACTCGGTAGGGAGGTCAGGAGGAGGTAGCGTGAGTCAGTAAAATGTACTGAAATGCAAAGATAAAGAAAGTAAGACCAAGTGAGTAACAGAGTAGGCGAAAAGAACTTGATCAAATGATTTGAAATCCTAAATGTAACAAACAGCACCCAATGGCAGCGGTGCCAATTAAAATAGGTCGATTTCTTCTTGGCTATCATGTCATTGTAATGCAGAAGGTGTCAATCCAAATGGGTGTGATATTAACCGAGAAAGGATCTGATCAAACAGTTTCGTCAAGCGAGCAGTATAGGATGTGAAACTAACAGCTAAAAAGCAATAATCAAAAGCATAGCAATGGGTAACGCAGCGATGTTACTTAACAGAAACCAAAAGCGATGAAAAGCAATCAACCAAGGAAGAAGCTCGGATGGGGTTATAGACTCGTGTATCCTCTTAATCTACCTAGATGATTTAGCTTAAACAAGCTATTCCTAGACATTAAACTCATACAGAATTAAATGAACCTCAGAGAGCTAATCTAGTTCGGACACAATTCTCTTTAGCGAAATCTGGCTTAGAAGGCATTAAGATTCAGTTTAATAAAGTCATAAACACCCAGAACAACTAATCTCTTAGGCTAGGAATGTAAATTTCTAGAAGCTTAGATCGGGCATTTCATGAACACCTTACGGGTGAAAAAATCTATGTTCTTTTCAATTGATCGGAGTAATTAGCATTAAAAACACTAATCTAGAAGGGAAATCAAGCATACACGTAAACCACCTAGGAGACTAAGATTCCACACTAATCTAACCCATCATAAGAACCACAATATTTACTTTCGAACACATGAAGAACATCAAAAATCATTGAGAAATGAATAAAACATAATCGAAAAGAAGAGAATAGATAGATTATAAAGATTGAAACAAAAATACTTAGTAAATTCAAAATGTCAGATCAAAAAACAAGATCTCGAGAAAGCCTAAAAGCAGTTCTCTTAAACTATACTGAGGTATTTATACTCATAGTTAGAAACCTAAATCACAAAAAGACAAAACTAAATTAGGGTTACTGACCGGGGAATGAGTCTTGAAATGGGCTTAAAACTTCAAGATTGCACTTTTATTCTGCGGCTCGATCGATAGGCTCGACCATGGGTGAGTCATTTGAGCTCGAACTCGATTCCATTTTTCAGGAGGGCTCAGTGAGGGGAGGTCGGGCTTGATGGTGTTTTTCTGGATGAGCTCGACCTAGGGGCTGGCATGCTAAGCTGAGAATGCAGGTTTTTGGTGCGAATGCAGCTGGCTCGAGGCACTGGCTGAGGGCTGAGCCAACATCTCCAATATCCCTTGAATGCACCTGAAACAAGTCCAAAATGCAAAATGCATGCAATCCTAATGCAAAATACTCTAAGTATGCCAAACTAGAGATAAATGCTAAGAATATGCTATGAAACAAGGTTAAATAGGTGATAAATGCATGCTAAAATCATGTAAAATGCAGACATATCAGGGATGGTTTTGTACACAAAAGGAAGCTCACGTCGTTCTAATGGGTTCCAAAAGCATTTGCCAAACTTTATTTCCGCTTCATGTGGAGTTGAAGGCACTGATTTGGGCAGTAAATTGTTTGCTAGCCCACCGAAGACTAGACATTAGTATTCACATAGACTACTCTAAGTTAGTGAAGATGGTGCATGCCCCAACGGAGTGGCCAGCATTCGAGATGTTTTTAGACGACTGCAAGAAGTTCAAAGAAGGTTTTGCAACTTTCTCGGTGTTTTTTATGCCACGTCGTTCTAATGTTCAAGCAGATAACTTAGTGATAAGTGCTCGAGTACTATCGCATGAGATGAGCTATGTAATCTCTAATCTCCTGGTTTGAATTTCCAAACCGTTTTAAATTTAAATCAAACTGTTGACAAAAATTATATATTTATGTTAAATATTTTTTTTAAATATCTATTCAAAATTTTGGTTACCATTTACTATAATCATTTGTTCAATTCTTCATTTACAATTGTTCCTATTCATTTGGTCATTTTCCTTTTTTTTCTTCTTATTTATTTTTTTTTCATTCTTATTATTCTTTTCATTTCATGTTCACCAATTAGAGTTTTTATGTGTCCTTACATGTATACGTCCTAAATCTGACATAATTGACGACTTGCTAGGGATTTGTATCAATCCCAACTGGTCACACGATGACACATTATTTCCCACACCTTCGATATTATCACCTTTATCTTTCTCATGTCTATAAAAGTGAAACATGAGGAGAAATCAACCAACACATATACCACCCACCTTACCATGTCATTTGAGTTATTGAGAAGACGGTTCGGAATAAGATAAGCTCGTTTATCAGGATTCTCCTCAGAGCAAACTATTAATGAATTAGAAGGAGAAAATATATACAATGAGCGATGGTGATGAAGAGATTAGCCATGACCTCTTGATCAAAACCATCATTGGAGAAGGCTCGCAAGCGGAGGAGAATCCTTATAAACGAGCTTATCCTATTACTCCAAAACACTCGGATTCTCGACAGACAATTCAGCAAGTACGATATCTCCCGCTATGGACAGATTCTCTCTGCTAACACACGAGGAAAAAAAACTACTTATCGGAGCATAATAAATCGGCCTTAATTGGATGTGGTTGCAACCATATTCCATTTCAAAGATTATACTATTGTTTTCGAATATCTATTATCATATAATTGTCTTAAATGGTAAATATTAAGAGCATTATTAATGATCATATAATTTTAATGCATTGGAAGTATCATTTTTTTGGAGTTACATAACGACGACTTCCCAAGCTTCATTTTAATATGTATTGCACGTTAGACACATGGAATTATTATTTTTTCTTTTTTTGACAAAAGGTTTTGTATTGAATTTCACGAAAAATAAATAATGCAATATTGTTTAATTGGAAGCCCAATTTAGTTGACTAAACCAAAAGGATACAAAGAATTTTGACTGAACCACGTAACTGTACCAACCGTTCCTTCTTCAGAAAAAAAAAAGTTGTACGTTGGAAACGAATAGATTTTTCTTAGACGAGAGTAGTGAGTCGCGATGTACGATGGTGAGGGTGCCGAGTTTCTGGTAGTAGAAAATAAGAATTGGATCTTATCTCAGAGGCTTGAGTCAGATTTGAGTCTTTGAAGTCTTTGAGGCTTGATGCATGATTTTGAATTTTCTTATATCGGTTAGGGTGATGATCGAGTCAAAAGTTCGAAACTGTTACCGGTAGAGTCGATGATTCCTTTCTATCCAGATCAAGTATATTCCAGATGGAGTACTTAGTCTAAAGGGTTGCAATATGCTACTAACAGATGACCAATTGTCTGTCTATAGAGTTGTCAATTGGTCTTGAGCGCGTCCATAGTCCATAGTCCATACGGACATTTTTTTATGAATTTGTCTGTCCACACAGACAACAAACCAATATATGACAGTCCGAACCGGCATAATTTCCTACTCTCAACTCTCAGTTTTATCTAATTGAAGGTTGTGACTTTGATATTTAATTTAGTAACTTGTTTGCTAACTATAAGTTCTTTTGCTTAGGCTTAAGGGTTCATAAGTCAATGCATCCCAGCAGGATGAATATTATATGTTTAAAATTTTGAAAAACAGACTATAATGCAACCATATAGATCATGCATGAATCATCCTATTTAATAGTAGTATGATTGTATGATAGTTTAGTTTAGACACGCGTAATCTGATATGTTAAAAAAATTTAAAAGAAAAGGTAACGCACCAATATAATAATTTAATTTAGTGAAATGTGACATACATAAATTTAAAGACCATAATTGGTCAACGTTAATAATATTATCGAAAACCAGATCTAGATCTAAACATTAGAATTTTTTTTAAATGATTAAACGAGGCGTGGTTGGCATCTCGAAAAGAAAACATTAAATGAGAGATCATAATCTCTATATAAAGAACGACACTAACTTGTAAAAGAACTATCCAAAACTTGTTCTCTTGAAGAAGACACAAAAGCTAAGTGACAAAAAGAACCAAAATGGTATTGCAAAAGCTTCCTCTCATTGGGCTTATTTTGCTCCTAACCATCACCGTCTCGCCGGTAACAGCCGATGATCCTGTTTGCCCGACATCGACCAAACTAAGCCGAGCAAGTTTCCCTAAAGGTTTTTTATTTGGCACGGCTACTGCTGCGTTTCAGGTACAATATAATTATATACATATATACTAATTATTACAACAACATGTATTATATGGGTTTGAATTCGGATAAATGTTAGGACAATTTACATATCCAAGTCATATTTACTATGAATTGCGACCATTGGTGCAAGCGAATACTTCCTTTAACTTATCAACTATTTTTTTTTTGTTATGTCATTAGGTTGAAGGTGCAATTAACGAAACTTGTCGTGGACCGGCCTTATGGGATATCTATTGTAAGAGACATCCAGGTGAGTGTACTCTACATTTATGATAGTTATATATCTTAGCTATATTTTTTTTGAAGTAATTAAGAGTGGTAATCTTTTACCTTTTCTTTAATTTTAAATTACAGAAAGATGCAATAACGATAACGCTGATGTGGCCGTTGATTTCTTCCATCGTTATAAGGTAATATACTAATATACCCTAATGTTCTATTGAGTAGTCCATTTTATACTAGATGATGTTGAAATTAATTTGTCTCGTCTTATAAATGTTTGTAGGAAGATATTCAACTAATGAAAAATCTAAACACAGACTCATTCAGACTCTCAATCGCGTGGTCAAGAATATTTCCTCGTGAGTATATACTTTATCTATTTAATCACTAATATGATTTAGTTTTAATCAAATTTTGTGAATTCAGATGTATATGATTGTCAAAAATAATAATAATGAAACAAAATAATGTTTTATCAGATGGGAGAAAGGAAAAAGGAGTGAGTCAATCTGGTGTGCAATTCTACCACGACCTCATCGACGAGCTCATAAGAAATGGTTATATATTTATATATATATATATATAACTAACAACAACAACAAAAATATATTTATCCTTAATTTTCTCTAAAACATTTTACTTTCTATTTGACATTGTAATTAGATATAATCCCGTTCGTGACTGTTTTTCACTGGGACACTCCACAAGATTTAGAAGACGAATATGGCGGCTTTTTAAGCCAAAACATTGTGTACGTTTTCTATAAAACAAAATCCATAAAGTTTCTTTCTTTTCAGAGAATCCACATGATTTGATCAATTCAATTTCCTTTTGCAAAAATGCAGGAAAGATTTTAGGGAATATGCCGATTTTGTATTTCAAGAATACGGAAGCAAAGTGAAAAACTGGATCACTTTCAACGAGCCATGGGTGTTTGCTCATGCTGGTTATGATGTAGGCAAGAAAGCACCAGGACGTTGCTCTCCGTACATAAAATCTAAACTCCCACCATGCACAGACGGACGATCAGGTTATGAGGCTTATCAAGTTAGTCACAACCTCCTTAACTCTCATGCAGAAGCCGTTGAAGCTTTTCGAGCATGTGAAAAGGTATGCACATCATATATAAATCATAACTAGTTATTAGTTTTTTTTTTTCAACAAATGCAAATATGCAATTACATGGAGTCGAACTCGTGGAAAAAATCGCAGAGGTGACTTTAATTTCTTTGCCCAAAGATGCTTCCACAATTAGTTATTCGTTTTTCGGATCTGAAAAATAATGTTTTTTTTTGTGTGTTATGTTTATGGTCTTAGTGTAAAGGTGGGAAAATAGGAATAGCACATAGTCCAGCTTGGTTCGAACCACATGACTTTGCTGATGCACAAGACGGTGCATCTATTGACCGTGCACTTGACTTTATGCTTGGATGGTAAGTATTATATATTTTGAAATGAAATAACCTTATCATATCCCAAAAAAAATGCTCGTATATAATTTCATTTCTAAATTTTGATTATTTTTGTAGGCATTTAGACACAACTACGTTTGGCGATTATCCACAGATCATGAAAGATATTGTTGGCCATAGGTTGCCTAAATTTACTACTGAGCAGAAAAAAAAATTGAAAGATTCGACCGATTTCGTAGGACTCAACTACTATACTTCAGTGTTTTCAAACCATCTGGAGAAGCCAATTCCTTCTGAACCAAGATTTTTGCAAGATTCTCTTATTTCCTGGGAAAGTAAGTTTTGTTTTCCCTTACTTGAAACCGATGCCAAAAACTCAAATAAAATCATCTAGTTGGTAGTTGGTACTAATTAGTTTATATGCATGTCTTTCTTTTTTTTTCAGCTAAGAATGCATACAGCTACGACATTGGTAGCAAGGTATTTAATTAAACTAGTCCCAATTTGAGATTGTTTTATCAACTAAATATTATATTTTCGTCTATGTCTATGATGTGATGTTTCACCAACCATTGTTTTATTTCAGCCTTTAACCGCTGCATTGAGCGTTTACTCTAGAGGATTTAGAAGTCTTTTAAAGTACATCAAGGATAAATATGCAAACCCGGAAATTATAATAATGGAAAATGGTAACTAGAGATATATTATTATATTCTGTGATGATTTAATTTTATAATAAATACTCCATTAAATATATTGATTTTAATGTTTTGTTTTTAGGATATGGAGAAGAACTTAAGGACAAAGATTCGGTTGAAGTTGGTACTGCTGATCATAACAGGAAATATTATCTTCAGAGGCATCTTTTGAGTATGCATGAAGCTATTTGGTAAGTCATATTCCAAATTTTTATAAGTTAGACTAACAATTGTATTTGAGAATCTAATGTAAACATTTGTGTAATCTCTGCAGCATCGACAAGGTGAGAGTTACAGGATACTTTGTATGGTCATTGTTGGATAACTTCGAGTGGCAAGATGGTTATAAGAACAGATTCGGACCCTATTACATTGATTTCAAAAATAACCTCACACGTTATGAGAAAGAATCGGGCAAGTATTACAAGGAATTCCTCAGTCAAGGTGTTCGTCCATCCGCGATCAAGAGGGATGAGCTTTAAGTTCTATTTTGAGGATTTGGTTTCCTGTTCAATATTTCTTAATTTACTATGTTTTAGTTTGTGATTGACAAGGATACATGAGGTCTTTGTTAAAATAAGAGTATGTTTTATTTCTTAATCTTTACCTTATTAGGCAAGCACAAGAAGGTTTTGCTTATGATAAATAAAATTATCCCTTTTATGAAGTCTCTATGTGAAGTTAAATATGCTAACCTTCAAAACATGAAGAAAAATTGCATTGTATAATCCAAAACATAAGAAAAATCTATAAATTGCAAAAGGAGAGTTTCCAAAATGATGTAAAAAAATGTCAAAAATGTTTTAGAATGAGAATACGAATTTACCTCTAGACATAAAAATAGGCAATATGATTCGACGTCGTCTAAAAAACTAGAATCGTGCAAGTATTCAAATGACTAACAAAAACGTTGGACGATGTAATGGAAACAATGGCAATTCATCTTTCCAAACAGTTACAAATTTTTTTTAAAAAATACGGACTAACAAGAAGATTCTAACAATAAGGACTAACATGTAGATTCTAATTAAAGATATGTTCTTTAAGCAGCTTGGTTAATCTCTATCTTTATTAAAGAAATATTAATTCTAAACTTTAGAAGTTTTTCTTCTTTCTCTATCTCTCTCTCTCTCTTGTTCAAATCTTCCCTTTCTATATCACCATTGAAACACCCGATGTTCAGGAATCTAATTAACGGATACAGCTCAACTGTTTCTTCAGCCATAAGCTTCTTATTATATCCAAACCTTAACCTATTTGTTGCATGATTCTCAAATTGGACCAGCTATAAACTTAAATAGTTAGATCCAACTGATTATCTAAAGGTTGACTTCGAGATTGGGCCAGAGAAAGAAGATTGAGGCCCATTATCTTACGAACTCCACCTTGTCGCCAAATCATGTTATGGGGACACTGGACGTTTGATACGAGATTTCTTTCTTTTAAAAATGAAATCGCATGTACATAAACTATGCACCATTATTACTTAGCATAATACGGTCTTTCTTGTCAAATTGTCTTAATCCAATATGGCAAATAAACATTTCAAAGTTAAGACTATTTCACTCTTTTCAAGCATGAGATAAATTCAGACCACGCAAGAGTAGCCATCTACAGTTGTAAGAAAATATTTTTTGTGCCAAAAGAATGAAGAGCTTGATAGGTTCTCCAAACATAATTATGAATCAAATAAAAAAAACATTGGCATCTTTATCTAAATTTCTCATGAAACCAGTCATGGATGTCTTTAGTTCTTAAACAAACATCACAAAAAACATAAAACCTTCTATAAAAGTAATACAGTATTAACCCTTAACAACTTTCAAAAGTTTTTTTTTTTTTTTTTAACCGAGATTATTGAACACTACAAATCGGGTTAGAACAACTTTCACGCAAACCAAAAAATCTACACTATGCAATCAAATTAAACAAGGTATAATATCACCAAAATTACTTAAAAAATCCAAATTCCATGCCAAAATCCAAAATTACTTAATAAAATTGGATCTTAATTGTGGAAGTATTTTTAAGCAAATGATTAAAGTCCACCAAGACTTTCGATGTAATCGCATATTTGCATTTCCAAAAAAAAAAAAAGATCACCATTTAGAAAAAACTGGGGCAATTTTGTTAATTTAGCAAAGTATAGTTCTCATCTTATACACTATTTTTAACTTAACGCGGAAACGCATTAGCTGGCAATTTTTTCACTTTTGTCTTTTTGCTACATAATTGTCTAATTTTGAAAAAGACGCAAAACACCCCCTAAATCAATTACATTTACAAAAGTACCCCGACGACCTAGACCTATATAAATACCTTTTCCTCTCCCTTAACCCATAAAATCACATCTGTTTTTTTCATCCCCTCCATCAAATTCTCAAAACAAGAGTTTACGAAAAAAAATCCCCAAAAAGCTTACTCAAAAACCCTAGCGCCGATCTCTCGATCTTCTCCGATCTTGCTTGTTTCCCTAATCTGGTAAAGTTTTGATTCCGTTTTGTTTTTCCTTTTGTGAATTATTCATCGGGAGAGGTTTTGACTCCGTTTAGATACCGAGATCTGTAGATTTACGGATTTGGATCCATGTTTCTGAGATGCGTTTACGAGTTTCCTTCAATTTTTCCTGCCGTGATTTTTTGTTTTAGGATCTTGTTGGTTCTGATAACCTGATTTTTTGATATCGAGCGGTGAATATAATTCTCTTTCCTGTTGATTCAAATGTTGATTGTTTATGAGAAACGAGTTTTAGTTTTTTCAAGACCTGTTGATTCTAATGTTCTGCTAATCTGAATCTTTGATTTCGAGCAGTGGATATGATTTCTCATGTAATTGTAAATTTTATTGGCTTTTTTATCTTATAATTCACCGGTCAGTTTCTAGATTTGTGTATTTGATGAGACTGAAATTTTATATATATGGGCAATGAAACTATAGTTTGAATTATTTTGGATTGTCTTGGCGTGTTTTATCTTTGTGTTGGTGGTAACAAAATTATTTTTTCCTTACCCAAATTGGTGCAGGTTTCTCGAATAGGCCAGTTTGATTTTATTGGACCTGAAGATGTCAGACGCCTTGAATATGACCCTTGATGAAATTGTCAAGAAGAGTAAGACTGCAAGATCTGCAGGTAAAGGAATTTCCCGTCGTGGACGTGGTGGACCTAATGGTGTTGTAGGAGCTGGAAGAGGAGCTGGACCTGTTCGCAGGGGTCCGCTTGCTGTTAATGCTCGGCCATCATCCTTCTCGATAAACAAGGCAAGCTCGTAATCTGGGATGTTCTATGTGTATGATTGGAAATCTGAGTTTCTATACCACCGAATACAGAAGCATACTGAATTATGCTAAAATTTAAAGATTGATGCTCTCATACACTTTATTAGCACTCAAAACTTCGTCTGGGTGGATACAGTATCATTCCTGAAACACAGATTACAAGGATCTTCTAACATCTTGTAGTTTATGGAGACGATATCTCTTAGAAAAGCCTCTTAGACCTGCACTTTTGGTGTACTTAGTGGTTTCTATCGTTAAAATCTGGGGAATTCGACAGGCATCCATAGATATGGAGAAGTTTTTGGTTGATATTGTCTCTCACTATACTTCTACTGAGGAGCTCCGGTAAGCTAAGTAATCTGCATAGGGTTATCTGGTGTTGTTCTTTTAAGCAACTCAGGGGAAAAGGCCTGCAAGTATGGTCCGTCTTGTGGTGTTTAGGGGGGGGTTTCAGAAATTTCATCTAACAGTATAAATGATCTATGATGGCTTATCCCTTTACGTGGGGGTATTTGCACCATGCATGAAGTTCATGTTTGGCCTCTTGCTACATCTGGAATTTCTTCAGTGTGTGATGGCAGTCTCAGTTTTTTATTTCCTTGCTCCAATGACTTTGTTTTTGGCATCAGATACTGACTGATTGCACCAGTGTGATTCATATGAAGTTGGTCAAAATTGTTTGTTTCCGCCCATTTCATTTGGTTTCTCCTTCGATGGTTCTTTACTTCTACTTCCTGGAGCTCTTTGCTTTGACTGCTTAAGTACTTTCAGCCAAATGGGTGTTTTCTCTCTTTCAAGAAATTTGTTGATTAATGTGGCTTCAAGATTCTGCAGACCCTTTTAGCTGACTTGATCTGTTCTACTGGATTAGCTTGCCCGCAGGAAGACGAGCTTCCCATGGCAGAATCAGAATGATTTGTTTGAAGAAAGCCTGAGAGCTGTTGGGGTATCAGGAGTGGAAGTTGGAACCACGGTTTATATTACCAACCTTGATCAGGGAGTGACGAATGAAGATATAAGGGTATAGCCTGACATCTATGTTCCAGTGCTTTTGTTGTTTTGGTTCTTGAGGAGATTCCTTAAATTAGTTTGTACTATCCTATGGAATCTAGGAACTCTATGCTGAGATTGGAGAGCTGAAAAGATATGCAATACACTATGACAAAAATGGGCGTCCAAGTGTAAGTTCTGTTTTCTTTTGGCTCTGGTTTATTCGTTCTTTACTGCACTGCTGTGATATTTGACATCTGATGTTCTGTGTCATACAGGGCTCGGCTGAAGTTGTGTATATGAGAAGAGGTGATGCATTTCTAGCTATGAAGAAATACAACAATGTACTCTTGGATGGAAGGCCTATGAGATTGGAGATTCTGGGTGGAAATACTGAGGCTGCTCCTGTTGCTGCTCGCGTTAATGTAACTGGATTGAATGGAAGGATGAAGAGGAGTGTCTTCATTGGGTATGTTGCCATCTCTTGGTCTGTTTTTACAAGAGAATAGTTTTGAGTTTATGTGCTGAAGTGAATGTATCACTGATTCTTGCAGACAAGGAGTTAGAGGTGGGAGAGTAGGAAGAGGAAGAGGTTCAGGTCCTTCTGTGAGACGCCCTACAACGTAAGTGTCAAAGAGTCTTGAGCTCGCATTCATATGGGTGTATCATGCATCGGTTTTATCATCTTATCATATCATATTGTTTATTTGTGGCAGCCACCAAAACCAACAGGGAGGTGTGAGAGGTGGTCGAGGCGGGTTTCGTGGTAGAGGTCGAGGTGCCGGTGGTGGCAGAGGGAATAAAAGCGGCCGAGGTGGAAAGAAGCCGGTGGAGAAGTCGGCTGCGGACCTGGACAAAGATCTCGAAAGCTATCATGCTGAAGCTATGAACATCTCTTAAGCAAGCAAGACTCCGCATCTTGTCATGTACCTTGTGGTCTTTTATTCTTACTCTTTGACTAATACCTCATATGTGCCAAAGTCTGGCTTGGTTTGATTTGGATTAGGATGGCTCTGCTTTGCTTTTGTTTTTCTCTTTTCTTGCTTCACTTTTATAGTCGCTTTGGTTATATCGAAGTAAAAGAGATTTAGTTGTAAATGAAAAAGCTGTTACTTAGGTAATTTTCTTGTGCCACATTAATCGTTGCATCTCTACAGCTCTTTGCTTGAATCCAATTGCTAATTGTACTTGAGCTGAATTAGTTCAAAATTATAATATGACAGTTAGTTGACTTAATTTATGATAACTACATATATTAATAATTTGTTTTCTTTTTAACTTATACTCTTATAGTATGTTGCAACTGCCTTAGTCTTATATCAAAAACGAACAATGGGAGAAAAAAATAAGACCAGTAGAATGTTTTCTTGGTTTTTGTTGTGTACAAAATGGAATCCAACACAATCGGCCTCAACTCTAACTCCAATCCCACCTAAGAAAGTTAAAATACTTCTCGGAACCAAAAACGCTCGTGTCCGAAAGGGATTTCACAAGATATTATTAGCAACGTTCAGAATCATCACTGTCAAAATGCTCCACATACCCCGACTGCAATACAAATCATTCCGTATTCCAGAGCTCGTCGTCGAATTTGCCGATGGTGCCGTTATGTTAACAGAAGTCCCGTTTCTACCATTATCACGGCTGCAATCGAATAGAAAACAACGAATAAAGATTGGTGACTTCTGAAGATTCTACAATTTGAGTATTCCATCTGGTTTAACTGATATGTAACTGAGAAAAAAAATCCTAACACGATTTACGTGAAACCGAAATCAACAAGATTAAACACTTGGTACTTCCATGAATATGAATGTGCAATTAGGATAAACCAATCTGAAACCAACTTGCTTTCAAAATTTGAAGGATATAATTGATAAAATTCCAACCAGAACCGAAAATAAACCGTAACTAATCGATCCATTTTTAATCGAAACCTAGATTAAACACTTCAACCAAAAAAGACTTAAAGATTTAGGAGGATTTACCTTCCTGCAAACACACATGTACCATGACCTGCATTGAAACAACCAAGTAAGAAAAATTAGCTTTTTTTGCTAATTAATTGTAACAAAAGGGTAATAAAATGTAATGTATAATTAACTTAAGCTTTTTGTTTCTTACTTGGATCTGTGGTAGTGATACTAGCAACTCCTTTGAAGTTGCAAGCATCAGGATTATTCCCAGTCTGATGATAATAAGCATTAAACGCGTAGTTAGCATGCGAGATCACATTATCCGGTTCATAACAAGCCTCTCCTTGCTTAATAGGCGAGCAATCAATCTTCCCGGGGCCACAAGCCCAATCAAGAGCTGCCTGAACCATCTTTGGATCAGCACCTTCCCTTGCAGTACAGTAAGTCTGGTTCGTGGTATCGTTAGCTAGAACCGATCCGGAGTTAGTCAACCGAAGTATGTAAACCGGGTCACCATTTGCATTAAACAACCCCCAATTCTTCTCTGATAAAGATCCTACTTTTGTATCTTCATTGTAGAGCTCGTAAATGTAAGTACTCACAGCGATTCCCGGGCGCTTAGGAGTTCCCGTCTTGTTGAGAACATGTCTGATGAGGTTGCTGTTGTAAGTGTTGGCGTTATCAAGTGTAGCATCAGGCTCATTGGTCTCACCTTTTGAAGGCCAGCCTGACTCCGTTACCAAAACCGGAATGTTTGTGAAGTTTAGATAAGCCATAGCGAAATAGGTTGCATCAACCATTGCATCAAAGGCATTTGAGTAGTGAACAAGTGTATTGGCATCAACAGCTTCTTTGTTTGGAGGAATCGGTTTGAAGAGCGCGTAGTCTAGAGGAATCACACCGTTTGATTGCATATAGTCATAGTAAGGATACACATTCATCATCAGGTATGAATTTGTGGACTGCAAGAAGCTTAGTAATGGGACTATAACCGGATTCAAGGAGCGGTTAAAGAAGGCTTGCGAGGGAGGAAAAGGGTCAAGGATCAAGGGAGTGGATAAAGGAGTAGAAACTTTGATCAAACGGTCAAGATTCGACGAGAGTAAAGCAGCATGAACGTTCTTTATAGCACTGACAAGAACAGGTGCTGCGTTAGAGAGACTAGTTAGAACCTCCGAGCCAACAGAAATGGCGGTTATAGTCGTTGCAGGGTAATGCGCAATAACATTGCGTTTAACCCAATTAGCTGCGGTTGAATTGGATTGGCCAATGCCAAGAAGCTGGTCATTAGGAATTGATATGATAACTTTGATACCAGTGTTTGCTAGAGCAATTAGCATCCCGGGGTCAGCGTCATATAGTCGGATATGTCGGATTTGTTGAGCTTTTAGAAGAGCAACAACTTGTGTTGGATGCGGCATATCAGAAAGATCAGTCCCTATGTTCACTCCGATATATGCACCTACAAATTGATTTCAACAAAACCATTAGCATCAACATAACATAATAAACTTATCCATGTTCTAAAGTTAGTCCAAAGGAGAGCACAATACAGAAAGATTTGTACTTTATTTTGGTACATCAAATCCATAAACTCCATTTGAGATGCAACAAGATTTGGATTCCTATACTAAAAACAACTGTTCTCTGGTCACAACAGTAGACATTGAATTATTTTGTCTTGTAATAATTTTTGGGGACATTAAAATTCACCATTCTTGTTTCTTAGTGAGCATTTAAAAACAAGCCCACCTGACAAACACATATGCCATTTAATATCATAACCTACCACTCTCTCAAACACACTCAATGAATCAAACACATAGATAAAACCAAACAATACAAAAATTACTTTACATTAAGAGAGCAGCCAGATTTAAAGCTATTTCATTGATCACTGACAGCGTTATTACTACCTCAAAATGGAACATTTGTGTTCTAGAAGAACATAAACTCATGCAAAAATTAAAACTTTCAAGACTAAAGATTGAATCTGAAACTCAAAGCCCAAGATTGAAACAGTGATGAATCTGATACAAGAACTCACCTTCATCAGCTGGAGGAGAAGGAGAAGCTGAAGCAAGAACTAAAAGAGAAAGAGACAGAAGAAGAAGATGGAGATGAGAAGCCATGGAAAGAGAAAGACTTTTTGAGAATCTAAGATAACCCAAAGAGACAAGAAACAGAGGAAGGCAAAAAAAAATTGAGTTTTGAGTCTAAAAATGTTAACTTTGTGAGGAATAAATATAAACCCACAACTAAAGAAATGAGGAACAATTGCGTGGGATGTAGAGAAAATATAGGGTTAAAGCTTCTGAGGAAAAGAGTACATGAAGAAAAAGTTAGAAAATTTGTTGATTATATCGAAAGTGAGAGAGAGAGACAGAGAGAATGAGGTAACGGTGGAATGAACGGATCAGATTTGATCTTGAGATTTCAAATAGTCAAAAATGAAATCTAACGGTCTTTTATAATCTTGTAGATTGAATGAGACTTACACAGTCAGAGAGTGGTTCTGTGGGAAAGAAAAGCCTAGAACTTTGGGTCGTAATTAGCTTTTTTTATTGATCATTATTAATAAGGTTTAAAAATAAAATAAACAACTCTAACTTACCGGTTTTTACAAATTTACCTTCTATCTAAAAAATACTGATTAATTATACGAATTCAAAAATAATATACAATATAATTTTTATACGTATTTTCTAAATGTGTTCACGGTCATATACATTTTTAAAAATTCTAAAGATAGATTTAGATTCTTCGTCGTAAGGAATTCGATTTGATATATTATTTATCAAAATTTTATAAACTTGACAGACATATTATATTGCGTATTATTTTTTACTTCGCGGGATTAAATAGCATTTTTTATATGAAGTTTAGGTTTTTTTTTTTTACAAAAAACCCTTATTAATATGTTTGGTGATTAATTTTGAGTATAATAGTGTGAAACATAGTGCTGAATGTTATGTAAATGTTTATATGTCAATGAAAAATGTACACGATAAACTATGCTATAA
Organism: Boechera stricta; assembly: GCA_018361395.1. NCBI lineage: Eukaryota > Viridiplantae > Streptophyta > Magnoliopsida > Brassicales > Brassicaceae > Boechera > Boechera stricta. Next base: position 17,474,851 of record CM031539.1, on the reverse strand, counting down.
ACATTTAGCAAAAAAAAAATTTGGATTTTTTGTTTTTAATAAATGTAAGTTTTAAGAGCACAACTTGTTGCCAAAAAAAAAAAAAAAAGAGCACAACTTTTGGTGTAAGATGCATTGGACAGCAAAATAAGATTGGTTACTACGAAATAGCCGTTGCCACTCTTTTGTTTGCTTCCCTCTCTTTCTCTCACTCCTCATTAGATTTGGTACCTTTTTGTTCTTACTTTTCTTGTCTACCTGAAATTATCCATTAATGAATTGATTCGTTTTTTTCTATAATTGTGACCCATACTACTATAGAGCCTTAAAAGTTATAACGCGTGAATTTTTCTTTTACTTTCATCTGAGATTTCGGAATGTAATGAGAATGTTCAAAATCAATGACACTTTTTGAAGTTAATTCCTAAGATAACCCCATCCACACAGTATCTTTCTTTCAGTGTTTTGAAAGTCAATCCGAACCGGCTGTCAAACCGAGTTTTACTCATCAATGTTGCTTTTATCCTGCAAAAGGTCCATCCTTTAGAGGATATTGACATGTGGTGGTAACTCAAGTTGGATCATTGCAGAGAGAGACGTCATGCAACCGCTGATAAACTTGGTTACATCTGTTATGAACTGAATCCAACAAATTTTATTCTTTTGTCAAAAACAACATGGTTTCACTATTATGTGTAAGTTAGTGAAATGGGAATTAGAACTTATATAAAAAAAAAACCTGTGAATCAAGCAGATAAACAACACAGACGTTGAAGTTCTTCTGTTTCAAATGCTCCACAAAGTTCTTGAGCACAGGAACATGTGTAAACAGCTCTAACAGGACAAAACATAGTTGGGATCAATATCGAACGTCTATAGAAACCACACACTTTATCTAAGTATAAAACACATATATTAACCTAGATCAAAGATTAAATTCATTGATCATGTATGCACCTGAACAATCAAATATAAGAAGGTAATCGTCGTCTCTGTAGTTCTCCAATTCTTCATGCACCCAATCATGTAAGCTATCCTCGAGGTACCTAAGAATTAAAAGTTAAGGCTCTACCATATCATGTACCAATTCTTTGTTTTCACATATAAAGGTAACAATTTTAAGACCAGATTGTGCAGAGCTAGTAAAATTGCCAATGTGACAAGAAAAGGATACTCCATGCAATGCAGGAAGCCACCATTAGGACCACAGCCATCTTTTGGTGACCAAATTACCACTCCCAGGATATCTTCGAGCTTTTATTAAAAACGACGTATTTTATTGAAAATATGATTATACAGAGTAGTTGTTCATATAACTAAATAATCAATGATCATATCATACAATGTGAAATAACCATCTCATTTTGGGGTCCATGTAAGACTTATTTAGATCACATATGTATTAATTAAATGTGTTAGGGTCATCATATAAGTAATCTAAATTAAGTGGTCAATTATATAATAAAGTAAAAGGTTAAAGGGCATAATTGTTATGAAAATAAAATTATGTGTGGATACATTTGGTAATTTCTAATTTGATGACAGACCGAATTAGAAATTGTTTTACTATATAAACGGGTTATGGTCCCCCAAAGCAACTCTAACGAGAAATACAGAAAAAATCTCTGCATCCCATCAACAGAGACCTAAAGTCATTCAGAGTTTGCTTTGGAAGATCCATTCCCAAAATCATTCTTTCACCATGGATTCATCAGGTACGCTTCCGCTTATGTTATTCATCAGAGGCTAACATGGATTTATAGGTTTATGGAATCATAAACATCTTTCAATTGGTATCAGAGCACCATGTTTAGTTTCTGTTTGGTAATCAGGTTTATATTGAGTATTCTGGAATCTGTGGTTGTTTAGATTTATTTTTTAAGTTTCATGGTTAGATCTATTTTTTGAGAAAATTTGGCCGTGCAAATTTTGTGCGAAAATCGTTGTTCGATATTCGGCCGTGCAAATTTTTTACGATAATCGTTCATTATACGATATTCGGCCGTACAAATTTTGTGCGATAATCGTTCTCTGTACAATATTCGGCCGTGCAAAATTTGTGCGATAATCGTTTTCGATAATCAGGCGTGCAATTTTTGTACGTTTCTAGTTCACACGAAAATTCGGGCATATGAAAAGTCAGGCATACGAAAAGTTAGACGTGCAAATTTCGTGTGATTTTAGTTCGTGTGAAAATTGTGCAAAAGGGTTGGAGATTTTGACAATTTGATAAATTTGTTTTATTTTAATTAATAAAACGTTGGCCCAATTTTTATGTCATTAGGTATCTCTAACCATTATGTTAAATTTATTTTCTTTCATAAATATATCATATATTTTAGATATGAGCAAGAATAAAGAAAATTAGATCAATATTTAAATTTAATTGTATTTGTTTAATATTTTAACTGGATTAACTACTGATGTCGCCAAAGTGATCTCTCTTAAAGATGTTTTTCCAATGAAAATATTGAATGTTGTATTAATGTATATTCATGCGAATATTAAAACGACCCAAAGATAGTTTTATATTTGGCCGAATTACATATATATCTGTGATGATAAACATATGACAATTATCTGGATGGTAAATCGATCCAAAGATAGTTTTACCGTTCGTCATGCATCATTGTCAGTGTTTGATTATTACAACAAGAGTATCACTAGCAGTTAATATTATTGTCCAAAGATTTGATATTGATGTTGCACTTGATATCTTGAGAGGGATTATACAATTTGTTTATAATTTATTATTGGTTTGTTTCAGTTAAGAAGTGAGTACTAAAGTTTGTTTTATTTTTGTATCAGCGAATTTTGCTACAATGTCTGCAAACTTGGGTTCAATTCCAACACTTACTGCTTCCAACTTCAAGGAGTGGAAAAATAAAGTTAAAATTGTGTTTGGGTGTATGGATCTTGACCTTGCATTAAGGATGGAACAACCCACTTCTCCTACAGATACCAGCACTGTTGAGTATAAGACGGTTTATGAGAAGTGGGAATGTTCTAATCGCATTGGTCTAATGATCATTATGGACACCATTCCAGAAACCTTCAGAGGTGATGAGGAGATCAAAGATCTCAAACAGTTTCTTGCTGAGATGGATTTGCGTTTTGCAAAAATGCACCAGAGATGAGGAGTCAAAGATCAAACATATGTTTATTTCAGCAAAGCAAAGAAAAAACATAAGGGAGTGCATTTTGGAGATGTCTATTGTTTCAAAGCTAAAGACACTCAAAAACCGTGCTCATTTTTGTTTTGAACTCTTCCTCCACAGTTCAATCAATTGAAATCCAGTTACAACACACAAAAGGAGAAATGGACCCTTAATGAGCTCATTTCATATTGTGTGCAAGAGGAGGATAGGATGAAACAAGAAAGATCTGAAAGTATTCATATGGTTAACACCTCAAGATTCAGGCAAAAGAAGAAAAATTGTGGTTGTTAAGAATGATGTTGGGTCCAACCAAAAGCAAGGACTAAGGTTGATGATACCTGCTTCTTTTGTAAGAAAGTGGACACAGAAGGACTGACTAAGTATCACGCTTAGCGGAAGGAAAGGGTCGCCGAGCTACCAAAACCAAATAATGCCGAAAGACGATTTATGGCTAATGGGACAGATTTGGAGGCAATCAAGCATTTCAAACTGTTTTAGTATGGTCATTTTTAGATTTGAAAGACACTTTTTTGCACCGTCATTTAGATCAATTTGGTTTCTGGTTCTTATTTAGACAAATCGTTATTCTTGCTCAACCGCATGGAAAAGCTACTTTTCTTTAAATTCAGTTATAATTGGGACGGTACACTTCAAGAAAATCACAGTCTTTATAATGTAGATTCTCAAGATGAAAGTTTAAATATTAAGGGGTGCAAAACGAAAATTCAAAAATACGAATTCGGGGAACTCGCGTACAAACGCCTAGGTCACATTTCTAGAAATCGAAATTGTGTCGTCGATGGTATTTTGAGTTCTATTGACTTACAAATGTGAAGTCAGATTGCTTTAAAGGAAATGAGCAAGTGTAGTTACAAAAGTCCTGAGGATACATACTGATATTTGTGGACCTTTCCTCAGCATCTTGGAATGGTCAACATTATTTTATATATCATTCAGATTATTCTCGATATGCATATTTATTTCTTATTCATGAGAAATCATAGCTCTCGTGTTCAAAAAGTTTAAGGCTGAAGTTGAGAACCAACTTGAAAGAAAAATAAAGTTTGTCGATTCGACCATGGCTTCGAGGATTCGTGAACGTAACAGACCATTTGCTAAATACCTAGAAGAGTGTGGAATTGTCCCACAATATACAATGCATGAGTCTCCCAGCATGAATGGAGTTTCTGAAAGACGAAACCGCACTCTTAAAGACATGGTAATGAGTATGCTTTGTCATTCCACCTTACCTGAATCACTCAAGGGAGAAGCACTAAAGACTGCAGCTTACATTCTTAATAGAGTGCCAACTAAAGTAACTGCAAAAACACCTTATGAGCTTTGGACTAGCAGAAAATCCAGTCTAAATCATTTTCATATATGGGGATCCAGTCACTGAGGCTAGGCCTTATAAAAAAGAAAGAACTCAAACCAGGAGAAGCATTTTATTGGTTACTCGAGCCTATGGGCTATAAGTTTTATGATCCCATCCTGAAGAATATTTTTGAGACGGAAACAACCACATTCTTTGAGGATAATGAATTTGGGGGAAGAAATAAAGTTAGAAATATCATCTTTGAGGAATAATCGGTTTCAAAGTTAACTGATTAAGATTAGCTTTGATAAAGCATATTTGAACCTCAAAATGAAACCGAGATTCTTCAGACTCAAAATGACGATGATATCGGACATGAAGAGAATTCAAAATCAAACAACAAGAACAAATGTCTTTACTACGATCCACTGTAGAAAGAAGAAATGCTATTCCTGATGATTATATAGTGTTTCTTATGGAACAAGAGGAAAGTCAACCCATTGAAAGATGACCTCCAACTTCGAGGCAATGGGTAGTTCCAATTCAGAATAAGGTTAAAGGTATGGAAAAGAGTTTCGATGCGACAATAAGGTTTGGGACCTTGTCGAAGTTACCAAAGGACAAAAACCCATTGGTTGCAAATGGATATTTAAGACCAAGAGGACTCAAGTGGTAATGTAAAGGTATAGCGCTTGCTTATAAGTTATATGAAAAGAAGGAATGACTATAAAGAAACATTTTCTCCAGCTTTCATCAAAGAAATCTTTAGACAATCATGCTGCTGCACATTATGATTTAAGCTTCATCGATGGATGTAAAGATAAGATTTCTCAATGGGACATTGATGAAACAATTTATATGGAACAACGTAACACTTTGATCTCATGATTCAATAAAATGGTATGCAAGTTAAATAAATCCATCTATGGACTTAAACAAGATTCTCGTCAATGGTACCACAAATTTCATAAGGTAATCATCTCATTTGGTTTTGAGGTGAATTTGGTTGAAGATTGTGTGTATCAAAAGTTTAAGGAGTAAACTTATTTTTCTGGTTCTATATGTCAATGACATATTATCGCCACTAATGACATCAATATGTTGCATAAAAACCAAGAATTTTCTTAAGGATAGTTTTGAAATGAAAGATCTTGAAGATCTTTGTATTAGGAATCCAGATTATCCGAGATCAAATTCAAGGAATTCTGAGATTGTCACAAAAGAGTTATATTGATAAAGTACTTAAAAGATTTGGCATGCATGATTGCAAACCAGGGGACACCCCTGTCGCTAAAGGAGACAAATTTTCTAGTGCCCTAAAGGAAATTTAGAAATTCAAGAAATGCAAAAGATTCCTTATGCTGTCCGTAGGAAGTCCGATGTATGTCAAGCTTGTAGCTGCCCATATACTGTTGGAGTTTTGACAGATACTTAAATAATCCAGGTTTGGACCATTGAAAGCAGCCAAAAGGGGTCGAGGTACCTGCAGAGAACAAAGGATTATATGCTCACATATCGTAGATCAAATAATTTGGAGATCATCAGTATTCGATTCTCGATTTTGCGATATCAAGATAGTAGAAAATCTACGCAAGTTATGTATTTCTGGCTGGTGGAGATATTTCATGGCGTAAACAATCACTGTAGCTTCCTCCACCATGGCGCAGAATTTGTAGAAGCTGAGGCATCCAATCAAGGACTTTGGCTTAAGAATTTTGTCACCAGTAATTCTTCAATGAAAGACCACTTAAGATTTATCTCACTGTTTTTACTCTAGTAAAAATAGACGCATTAAGTCAAAGTTTATTGACATTAAGTTCATTCAAGAGAGGATTGAGGAGATATTTCTATCACATGTGAACAAACTCCATGGTAGCCGATCCTCTTACAAAAGGTATTCCACCAAAGACACCGTCGAATGGGTGTTTTAGTGTTGAGGATCACATTTACGAGTTTTGTGTTTTTGGCTTGTGTTAGACACATTTTCTCGATCGAAATAAAGTTTCAGCTTATTCGAACTCAGATAATAAAGTCGATCGATCTCACTAAAGTAGACCACTGAGAATCGACATGTATCGATCATGTGATTTTCATGCCACACTTTTCAATTGATCTATGCCTGCTGGATATAGAAGGTTTAGTTATGTTTTATATATAACAAGACCGCCATTCTCCTGAGAGTTGTAGAAATGGACGAGATTGTCATATTATAAGATATGATGACAATTTTGAGCTCATAAAGTCTATCACATTTTCAGGAATACACATATGATCTAGGAGATAAGAATTATTTGGATCACATACGTATTAATTAAATGTGTGTAGGTCATCATATAAGAACTAAAGTGGTCAATTATATAATAAAGTAAAAGGTTAAAGCATAATCATATGAAAATAAACTTGTGTGATACATTTGGTAATCTAATTGACGACTAATTTAAATTGTTTACTATAAACGCATGGCCCCCAAAGAACCCTAACGGTAAATACGTAAAAATCTATGCATCTCATCAACAGAGACCTAAAGTCATTCAGGGTTTGTTTTGGAAGATCCATTCCCAAAATCATTCTTTCACCATAGATTCATCAGGTACGTTTCCACTTGTGTTATTCATCAGACGCTAACATGGATTTATAGGTTTATGGAATCATAAACATCTTTCAGCCCAAAATGGCCATTCAACCTTTAGTTAACTATGTGACATTTTAAGGAATCTTTAACCTTGCTACCTCTTCCTTTCTTATAACCTTTTGAATCTTCAAATTTCTCAGTTTTTCTATACTTAGAGCTCTTGAGTAATAGGATCTCGTCGTTATTCCCCTCTATGGATCCTTCTGATATTCCAACGCTTATCTGGTCTTGATCGATATCCTCCCTTTTATAAGGTTTTTCGGAATTTTCAGATCGATCGAAACAATGATGATTAGATCCTTCCACGTATTCAATCCAATCAAGATAATCTTTTTTTGAAACAAAATCAGAAGGACATTTAGTTGATTTTTCTGATTGATCTACTTGATCGCTTGGTTTAAAATTATTGTCTTCACGCTGATCTTTCTGACCGTTTTTGCTAGAACCTTTGAGCTGGTCCACACGATTACGAGCACCGTTCCAAGTGGATCCTTCAATATGGTCCATACGATCACGACCCCTAATCAAATCTTCAAGATGATCCATATGACCATTTTTTACTGAGCCTACAACCTGATCCATATCATCACGATATATGTTTCTAACCGAGCCTTCATCAAGCTGGTCCTTGCGATCACGGCCACCATTCCTAACCGAACGTTCAGATATTTGGAATCGATCATGACCGTCCACGTGAATATTCATTTTATTTGCCTTCTCTTTTAGCATCAGCTTACGATGCATGCACTCCATAATCTTTGTAACCTTAGGTGTCTCCTTCGTTTCATTACTTTTCGCATTTTCTGGCGAATGAGTTTCGCAGAAAAGCTCTCCACCATCTTCCTCTGACTTCATGGACCCGTCTTGCCTGAGCCGATGCTTGTGGAGCTTCACGTACTTCATTGATAGCTTTTTGGTAATTTTCTTCATTTTTTACCTTTTCGTTGGATCCCAATAAGTAATATAAGATTTGTAAGATTTTCGGTTTTAACTACTTGGGAACTTTTGTCCCCCAGAACTTATAGGGTAATGAAAAAAAGGGAAAATAAAGAAAAAATTGTTTATAAAGATAATGAATACCCAAAAGAAGTAATTCGTTTTGTTTTTTATTTGCTATAATTCGTTAAAAGATTGTTAATAATAAAACACGGTTTTAACTTTTAAACAGCACAATTTACAACTATCATGTCAAGATTTAACAAGAATTCACGACAACGACAAAATTCTGTCCCACGTGCCAATTTTACTAGAATTTCAAGATTTTCTTGGCAACTACCAAAATTTAGAAATGAAGATAAAATAATGCTACTAGTAATATATATTTTTGGATTAAGTAACCAGATCTTTATATTCTAGTAGTTTCCCCTATTTTATTTGAAATATATAAAATAAAACGTGATTTAAAAAACAAGAAATATTATTTGTTAATATTAACTAAAAGTACAGAGTTTGAGAAATGATAAATATTTTGTTTTTTACATAAGATATATTATTTAATATATATTTTAAAAATTCAACCAATAGATAAAGAAACTGCAAGGTCATAATATACTAAATAAACATTAATTATACATAAAAACTTAAGAAAATAAAATAAATAAGAACTCATAAAATATTTAATAAAATAAAACAGAAGGACTGTATATTTGCACTAATTGACTAGCTTTCCCAACTAACATCAATCAATGTCTAGAAGAGCTAAAAATGCAATCAGTAAAGATTAAAAAAATAAAATTGAAACGTGACAAAAACAAATCTTGTAACTAACCGATAGGGGTACACAAAATATTCGGGATCTGAGATCTGATCCGCGGATATCTGGATCCGGATCTGAAAATCTGGATATCTGGGCGAAACAGATCTGGATCCGGATAGTGAAATCTCAAAACGGATCCGGATCCGGATATCGTTTTATATATATATATATATTTAATAATATTAATAAAATTTTAAATATATTAAAATAGATCTATAAATTAAATGAAATTTATTTAAATATTATTATAATATCAATTTTTAAAAAAGAAAAAAATAATATATATAAAATTTTAATTTTTTTATTATTTTAAATATTTTATTTTTTATTTAATTTTTTTTTTTTTTACGGATTCGGATCCGGATTTGGATATCCGCGGATAGCTGATATTTGGACGTATATCCAGATCCGTCCACCCCTACTAACCGAATTCTTTATTCATAAATGCTCATTGATACAAGTAGTTTCATACATTAAAAGACTTGAGCCAAGAACTCATTGCAACGTGAACGGTCCAAAAGTTTTCTCATTGACTATAAAAAAGAAAGAGAAAGGATTTTGTCACAAGGCTGCGAGAGAAGCCTGCAGAAGAAAATCAGGAAATGGACAGTCAGGATTGCTCGGTCGATGAGTTTGCCAGAACAACCGTCCCGACCTACCCGAATCCTCCTTTTAGGCCTGAAGTTTCACCTTCTCGGCTATTGCCAGGTCGGTACTTGATTTACTTTTGATATATCCATTAAGACTTAATTAATTTGTAGATTTAGGCCTTTAGCATGTTCAAAATAAATTCAAACGCAATTATTTCAAACCGAAAATAGTACAGCGCATATTATTAAAACCAACCATATTTGGATATGCTTGTAAATTTTTTTTTTTTTTTGTATAAATAAATCTGAAATGAATCTAGTAGCTTCATTTTGTTGGTCGTGGTCAGATGTTGATCCTCGCTAAAAGCACACATTCGCCAATATTCAAATGGATGGGTGCGTGTTTTAGTAATAGTCTGGCTCCGGCACATAAAACCCCATTACTATAAAAAAAAACCCCAAAATGGTTCATTTCCTTAGATGCAAAAAACAAATAATTAGTACCTTAAATCTCTATTTCTATTCTCTTCTTTTCCAGAGAATGTGATGAATGGATACTCCAAGTATTTACCTCTATCACATGCAATAAGCCACGGAAACTTGGAAGGTGTAAGGGACTTCCTAGACAACAATCCAGAAGCTTTAACTTCATGGATAGACACCTTAGATACACCATTGCTCAAAGCTTGTAATTGTGGACAACTAGAAATAGTTAAGGAGCTATTACAACGAATGACACCTGAACAAATGTCGACACCGCCGGAAACGGAATCCCATTCTCGCCTCACGCCTCTCTTAATCGCTGCTATGACCGGGAATTTGGGTATTGCAGTGGCTTTAGTCGAAAAATGCCCTAAGCTAACTGAGATCCCAAGCCGCGGATTAGGGCGTGTTATACCCATTACTAGGGCAGCTGATGCAGGACACAAGGAAATGACTCGCTTTCTTTATTATAGAACCCCTCTTTCCTTTTTACTCTCGGATAAAGGATTTTGGGGTGAAGGATTTTGGGCTCTCTGTCTCTCTCACTATGCCATATTCTACGGTATTCTTGGTAAGTTACTTGGTCTTCAAGCAATTGAATCTTAAATGCCAAAAAATCTCTGTAATCCATTCTCTTATGTTCGTTAGATATTGCCTCACACATCTTTGAAGTCCATCCACGTCTGGCGGTGACTCAACACCAACGTCTAGAATCAACACCGCTCGGTCTTTTGGCATCGAAGCCTGACTTATTTCGGAGCGGCTACGATCTTTCATTTTGGCGAGGCCTGATCTACTCATGTATGTATACTTATATATACACTTATATGTGCACATAAATACTATATGTGTAATATATATATTCAGAGCCATCATTTCCCACTTTTTCCTGCATGCAGGTATAGAATTAAGACTACCAAATGATCCAAAGACTTCACTTCCAAACCCACATCAATGTATGCCGATCTTCATTTTCTAATTTTATACATAGGGTAAATATGATTGCAGTCAAATTCTTTTATCTTAAGAAAAACTACAATATAGTGTCTTTATCAAACATCCTTTTAGAAATTGTAAATTCAACTTAGCATAACAAAAATGAAAGAAAAAGTAGGCGTGTACACATTTTGGCATTCGCTTCTGTGTTTGAAATTTGTAAAACAGTTTTCATATAAGACAAAATTCAAAATATTATGGTTTTCTTTGATCTAAGCATAATCTTTAATTTTATAAAATACAAATGCAAATATTACATTGTTGTGTACACATTTCTTGAAGCTTCTAATCGTTTCTCTCTATTTGTATGTGTTCAGGTTTGCTATCCAAGATGCTTCACTGCCTTCCCAAATGGTTTGGTAAAAAAAAGAAAGAAAACGACCTCTACAATATTATATGCTGAGAAGTGAGAACCAAAATATAAAGATCTTATAACATGTTTGCTTGATATAGGAATCGAAGGGATATATGAACAAAAGGAGAATGATTGTTATGCTCAAAGCTTTCTACAAGCAATGTTCAGAGAAGTCTCGGTCATGGACAAAGACAATAGTTGGACTAAAGCAGTCCACGAAGCAATTATACGAGCCGTGAGTCACGGAAATAAGGAGTTTATTGTTGAGATGATCAAATCAAACCCTGAACTTCTCATGACCAATTATGGTGAATCTGGGAGAAACATCTTCCAACTGGCTGTGGAGTTTAGGAAAGAGAAGATCTTTGATCTCATATATGGCTTGGATGATAGGAAGAACATTGTTTTATCATGGTACGATTATAAATTCAATTGGATTCTTCATATTGCCGGAGAAATCTCCCCGCTTGATGAACTATCTAAGGTCGCGGGTCCTGCTCTTCAAATGCAAAGAGAACTTCAATGGTTCAAGGTATTGTTTTTTTTTTTTGTCAACAAAAAATAACCAAATAAGGATAATCAGGGTCCGTATACTGAGAAAATTAGCAAAGTGTGGCCTTTGTTGAATTTTGTTTTTTTTTTTTAATTTTTATTATTTAATATATATTCCTATTTGATATAATTAAAAAAAAAAACTGGAAAATTAACTAGCAACAATAGTTTTTAATAATATAACTAGGATATATCTCGTGTTATAGCACGGACAAATTGTAATTATAGAAAAATATCCAAAAATTATAAAATCAGGATATTATAAAATTGTAAATCTTTCAAAACTTTATGAAAATTATAATATCAATTTTTATAATATTGAATACTTGTTAGCACTTAAAAACAGAATTAAATCGGTTTAAATTTTTCTTTAAAATCTTCAAAAAATTTGCAATCTACATCAAATCTCTTATTTTTAGAAAATTAAATCAATATTTAATTTAATTTAATTAGTGTATTTAATTAAATCAAAAAAATCTTCACAAAATCTATTTTTAACTTCTTTTCAAATAAAATAAAATAAATAAATTATTTAAAACGAAATTAATTTAATATTTAATTGAATGATCACATAATAATTAATTGACTAAAATACCCTTAATGAGAGATTTTTTTTTTTTTAGATGTAATGGCAATGTGATGTAATTATTAACATTTTGTAAGATTTATTTATAAATGTACTCCCTAAATAATATATAGGAGATGCAAAAATTGAATGACATCTCACTAATTATTTGTTTTGATTAGATTTATATACTTTCTCTTTGATATATATTTTTTTGTTACTTGTTTCGATAATCAAGTTTTAATTTTTAAATGATGCCAATAAAAAAAAATTAAAACATGGTTACTAAGTAAATGTGTTATGAAAAAAAAAATATGACGACAAGATAACAATTTAGTGACAAATAACGACAACAAAACGAAGAAAAATGGAAAATTAGAAAATATGGAATAAAAGAAAAACATGGATAAAATATGTGAATCATTTGGAACAGGAGATCACTTTCCTAAGGAGAGAAAATGATCAAACAAATGCCATTAAAATGGCAAGGGCCGCCCTGGTGATGACCACTCTTTTCTTGAGAGAGAAGATTTCGTCCTAAAATCGTTATTAAAACTAAAATAACAAAATCAGTCTAAGTGACGGTGGTCTCTAGTGGTATTTGGCCTGGGAATCCGCAACAACGGTTCTTTTGGGTTCGAAGTCCCACTAGAAACAATTTCACCTCATTTGGACGTGAGCCGAGACTTGGGCCTTTGGCCCAATTGTTTACATGCTGGATCGGATTTGTCGGCTATTCAATCTAGCCGAGAGATTAGTCGGGTGGTAAAAACCCGGATCACTCTGGTTACCAAGAAAAAAAAAAATACTTGACTTGTGTTTCTTGTGTAGGAAATAGAGAGTATGGTACCAGATAATGAATTGGCTAGGAAGAATAAAAATGACCTAATGCCGCGTCAAATATTCGAAAACTCTCATAGAGAGATGCGAGTCGAAGGAGAGAAGTGGATGAAAGAGACTGCGGCTGCAAATAGCTTTGTTGCGGCTCTCATTGCAACAGTCACTTTCCAAGCTGTCTTCACAGTTCCCGGTGGCACCAATGAGACCTCCGGAGACCCTCTCCATATCCAAGATGGCCGTTTTATGGTTTTCATTATCGCGGATACCCTCTCCTTTTTTGCTTCTTGCACTTCTCTTCTCATATTCCTCAGCATTCTCACTGCTCGATACTCTTTCGATGATTTCCTTATGTCATTGCCCAAAAAAATGATATGGGGTTTATGCACTCTTTTCATCTCTATTGCGGCCTTGTTAGTAGCATTCACAACAGCACTTTCCACGTCGCTGTGGAGTATGCCATTGCTTGTAATCCCGGCTATGCCACTCGCTTTCCTCCCGGCTGTACTCTTTCTGCTATTGCAATATCCTCTTCTCAAGACGATGATCTCTTCCACATATGGTAAAGGACTCTTCAATCGTGACTCCACACGTTGGTTCTAATCCATGTATGTGGCTTTTATAGTTGTCTGTATATGGCTTGTACAGTTGTATGTATGTGCTGATGTGCATATACATAGAGTGATAGAATGGCTGAGTTATGTATAATGTTCACCATATATTACTTCTAGTAATACAGCTATGGTCATGATTGTTAAAAATGAAAAAATAAATAAATAAATAAATTCAAATGCTAAACACAAATCCAATCAAACGATTAAAAATTAATCAAAAATGAAGGTAACCGGTTTGCTTAGATGATTAGGCCGAGCCGAGTCGACCCACGATCCGTCAACTCGCATAACCCCCAATAAAAAATCACAATCCGCATCCGCTCCGCATAATTTGCGGGTTTTTAAATCTGACTCGCATCCACACCTGCAAAATCGCGGACCCTACGGGCCATGAAAAATTATAAGGAAAAATTGTAAAATTTTTTTTAAATAAAGGTAAATAATGTAAAACTATATAAAATATAGAAAAAACGCAAAAAAAAGTATATTTTGCGGATATTCGCTAATCCGCCATATTTTCCAACAAGTCTACAAAATCTATAAATTAGTGGTTTCATTTGTAAATCCGAACGAGGTGCAACTAGTCAAAATTGTCTGGTGTAGCTATTAGCACCTATGACTATATTTCATAAGATAATAATATTTAAATCACTATCATTGTATATGCTTTGAGACTTGTTCAAAGCCTTATCCTTATAAAAAACTTCATCAATTTTATCAATTATCACTGCAAGTCTCTCTATCTCTCTCTCAAGCCTTCACTGTTGTTGAATCGAAAGCTATGTCTCAGGTATTTCAATCGTTCTTCTTTGAAATTTCAGTTTCATGATTTGGGTTATTATAAAGATTGTTCCTTTATCGCAATTTGATTAGGGTTTCAAACTTTCAATCGATGGTATTGGATTCTTTCTCTGTTCGCTCGATCTAGATATGATTTGTGAATAACTTGCTGTAACAATGATTTGTGGTTGCATCAATCTATTGAAACTACTAGACTTGACACCTTGATTAGGTAAAATACTAGTGTGGACACAGTAATAATCATGAATACAGATCTTGAATCTGAAAAAAAGGGTTTGTATCTTGTGTTTGGTTTTAGATAATTTTTGAGATATTTAGTCTGTGTTTCAAAGGGTTGGTTCACTTTTGTTAGCTGAATCTGATTCTCCTAATTGCTTTTAGCATTTTGAGTAGACCAGAGCCGTTTTAAAAGTTCTTTTACGCCTTGTCTTGTTCGTTTGATCTATATTGCACAGAAGTGTTAAGCTGTGGGTTATTTATGTATTTTTTTTTGGGTTTAGACCGTTGTTCTCAGAGTGGCTATGACATGTGAGGGATGTGTTGGAGCTGTGAAAAGGGTCCTTGGGAAAATGGAAGGTTAGTTTTTTCTTTGGCTATTGATGTTATGGTTGGTCTATCTTAAACTGCTTTGAACCCATTTGTCTTCTCATCTCATTTGCCTTCCCGTAACAACATATATCGATTCCACAAAAATGATTGTCAATCTCTCGTGAAATATGCATGTTTTCCAGTCTTTTAAACTTCTTTTGCTTCAATTTCAAAAGCATGGACATCATCTCTTCACTCGGATGTTTTTCAGGCGTGGAGTCGTTTGATGTGGATATAAAGGAGCAGAAAGTGACGGTGAAAGGCAACGTGCAGCCAGACGCGGTTTTGCAGACGGTATCCAAAACCGGGAAGAAAACGGCTTTCTGGGAAACCGAGGGTGAAACTGCCAAGGCTTAAGTAGAAGCAGAGCATTTCATGTGTCTCTGTTTTAATAAAATGTATGTGGAATCCTGTTTAGTGTTGGTCTCTGGGAGCTACCTTCAGTTAGTCATTGAGTTGATGTCTTTTGTAACATTTGTTTTTATCAGACCTATTATTTCCCAAAATTAATCTTTCATCAAATACAAAATGTTCTATATTACCTTCAATGGTTACGGTTTGGTTTAGCAGTATGAGTTGGAACAAATAACTTTGAGCCAATGTACCAAACTATGAAATAATTTGAGATCGACGTTTTGGTTTTTCTCTGTCAATGTTGTTATCTTCAGTTTTATCAAAACAAGCAGCAATACATGGGATAGTGTTGGTTTAACATAGAAACTTAAGAGAGGGTATTTAATCATGGATTTTAATGGATTTGGAAATCTTTGTCAAATCATGTGTTATTCAATCATTGATTTTAAAATCATTATCAAAATCATGTGTTATTCAATCATTAATTTTAAAATCTTTATCAAAATCATGTGTTATTGGTTCTATGATTTACAAATACTATTTAAAATCACCCGTTATTCAATATTAAAGATTTGAATATGGATTTGATTTCATATTGGATTTGAGTGGATTTGAAAATCCATTTTAGTTAAAAATATAGAGGTTGAAATCCGTAGTCTCAACCATGTTATTTGGGTGGATTTCCAAAAACAAAAAATATATTATTATTTTAAAAAACCAAAATCCAAAATACGTGATAATAGAAAAAATAATAATAATAATTCAGCCTAACAAGTAATAATATCTAGTATTCTATAACGTTACGTTTAATCTAACCATAACGCTCATCAGTAGACATACTAACAAAAACTTCTTTCATTCCTAATTGGTGAATCACTTTAACCGCATCGTAACGAACATTTTCTTCCAAATTAGGGACTTCTTTGATAGCTTCCTATACGTTATTTCTTTTCTCAGCCTCTCTTTGTTCAACTTTTCTTTGTTCAGCTTCTCTTTCTTGTATTAGATTGAAAAGTTTTTGAGTGATTGACTACCGATTCCAGAAGGTATGTACATGTCTTTTGATTGTAAATATGTCTTCTTTAATAAGATAAATGACTTATATTATTATTATTTTTGAGGAAAATTTTATGTAGTAGATTGTGGATTTCTAAATCATCGAAACTTTTTAGCTCCTTATCGTGGTGTCATATATCATCTACAAGAGTTTTCTGGTCAAAATTCAGAACCAGCTGATGAAAAAAGAGTTGTTTAACCATCGACATGCATCCTTAAGGAACATAGTTGAAAGAATATTTGGTATTTTTAAATCTCGATTTCTAATTTTTAAGTCTGCACCTCCTTTCCCTTATGAACCACAAGCAGAAATTGTACTTTCATGTATTGGTTTACATAATTTTCTTCGAAAATTTTGTCGAACTGATAATTTTCCCGAAGAAAACGAAAGAGCAGAAGAAGTTCTTGAAGAAATTAACGATAATAGTGATGAAATTCTTAGAACCCAAAACCAACAAAGAGAATATGTCAATCAGTGGAGAGATACAATAGCATCAGATATGTGGAGAAATTCAACCGAGAATTCATAAATGAGGACATGAAAGATTATTTATTATTTTTATATACTATATTTTTATTTAATCATAATGATTATTTTGAAATCTCTTTTGCATGATTTTGAAATCTGTATTGTATGATTTTCAAATCCAAGTTATTTAACTTTCAAATCCATTAAAATCCATCATTGAATACTCCCTCCTTAATCTATAAAAGCTGATTATATGGATGATACAACACACTTTTGAGTAACTAAATACAGGATCTGATTAAGCCTTAGCCGAAAACTAAAAAAAAAATGCAAAAATCATGTATTTGATTGGGGATTATGCACCTATTGCCTCATGTTGTGGTGCTCGGTATGTATAGAATAGCTGCAAGAGGGTTCACTTGGTATGAAATCGCCAGTGTATTTTAGTCACCACATATACTTCTGACCATTCAAGTATGCTTATGGCAACCATTTCCTTGGACATGCTAAATTGTGTTTTCCCAAGCTTGAGGCTTAGAGGATGAGATGACTAAAGTGACGACGACAGTTCATGTTGTTTAGAGAGTTTCAAGACGAAATCGATCCATCATTAGCCAAAGACTTGTTGCCTATTCACTACAGCATAAGAAGAATCCTTGGAATCAGCTGGATCTTCCTCAAAAGAACTAGCCTATTAAACGTTTGCTGTTTTGGGGCAAAGTAAAGAATGCAATCATAACTACGAATCTGTTGTAAAAGTCATAATAACACGCACCGTCGAAGAAAATAAATTTTTTGTGGAGCCCACTATCACTATGCATGCACAGTAACCTCATCATTTGCCTATAAATAAGAGGTTTCGTTCGATGTAATAAATCATTCATTTTTACAATAACACTTCTCTCTCCTTATACAATCGTTTATATTCTCTTATTATCCTGGGTTCTAAGGGTACGATAAATTTCTTTCGGTAATATAACCATATATAAACACCGTTTTTATAACACGTTATCAGCACGATCACTCTGATCGTTATATTACCGCTGATACCGCTAATTACTATTCACGACGGAAGTTACCATCGACGTCGAAATTTATTGTTCACGACAGACTTACTATTCACCTCTAAAATCACCGTTACCACCGTGAGACGCTATTCACGCCGAAAATACTGTTCACCACCGGAAGGTACTGTTCACCACCAGAATTACTATTCCTTGCCGGAAGGTACTGTTCATTGCCGATTTTAAAACAAACGGTAAGACATCCGGTTAATACCAGGGGTAAGTTACTTTGTTCAATAAAATAAAATATTTCGAGGCAACGCCTCTTAAAGTATCACAAGTCTGCTTAACGCACTTATTTATTTTCAACGTGTAAGGCATTATGCTTATTTAATATTACCTATGCCACCAGAAATTTTATTCAATATTATCGGTCGGCCAAGCCGCCAAATAATTTATTTTATGGTTCACCGTGGATGACTTTTGTCAACATAATATCCGGACGGCTAAGCCGCCACATAATTTATTTTATATTCCGTTATTCGAATATTGTTGGATGGCTAAGCCTCCTTATAATCTACATAATTAATTTATTCATGTCATCATAATATTATTGTTAATATTATTATGTTAATCGTAAATCGCTTATCTGAATCTGGTAAATTAATTGATCRCATGATAGATAATTTCTGATCGATTTTTCAAAAATCTCCAACGGTCATATACTTTTACAACGGTCCGGAATAGTGTTTTTCAATCTATAAATACACTCTCTCATTCACTCATTTATTCACATCCCATCTCATTCCTATAAGAAATTTGCTTAGATTTCATTTGTAAAATGATTCATATTTTTGTTAGTTTTAATCATTATTTGTATTTATGGCATCTCCGTTGGGAATTTCCCGAATTTGTTTTAGTTTTGGTTATGGGATATTTTTTCTTGTAATCCCTTTGTTTATTAATATGTAATCGATTTAAAAATCGCTCTAATAAAAAATTATATTTTTTTGAGATAAAGCAAACAGAAGCTTAAATTCCAGCTCTCAAAGTCACTGGAGCGAATTACATAGCATGGACCACCGATGTGGAACTCCATCTAGAATCGGAAAATTTGTCCGATACAATAAAAGAAGAGAAATAAAACTTCTGCCCAAGAAAAGGCGAAGTCAATTATATTCCTACGAAAACATCTAGATGAGAATGTGACGCATGATTATGCGCACATAAAAGACCCAGCAGAGCTGTGGTCCGCTCTAAAGGCAAGGTTTGATAACCAAAAAGAGATTACTCTACCTCATGCCTTAGAGGAATGGAAAAACCTGAGGTTTCAGGATTTTGAAAGCAATAATCTGATATTGGATTGTATCTCAATTAAAATATTGTGTACGCCAGCCTCGAGTCGAAATGCTCGAGAAAACATACCTGACATTTCATAAGGAACATARTGTCCTCCCTGAAATGTACAGAAGTCGGGGATACAAGAGGTTCTCCGAATTAATTGTGGCATTAATTCTGGCTGAGAAGAATAATGAACTTCTCATTAAAAACCCCGACTCCTGAACGGGAGAGCATTAAATCTTATGGAAAGTCGAAATCCGAAAGAACATGCTGCGATCGAGGTCGTGAGTAGTTAAAATAATCGTGGACAAGGAAGAAATTATAATCCTCGAGGGAGGAGATCGTTCAAATGGAGTGAATGAGCGATCTCAAAAGGAAAGAGATCGAAATAGATCACTCCAGAAGCGTAAGGATATATGTTTCAGATGTGGAGCGAAAGGGCATTTTGCCAATGATTGTCATACCACGCATCTATGTAAACTATAAGTCCACGAAGAAAAAGAAAAGAAGTGAACTTGCGCACTCAGAGCAACGCGTACTCGATTACGCGACTTTGAGAATGATTTGACAAAAACCAATTACTGAAAATGCTTGTAATGAGACAAAAATAATAAGTCTCCAGTTATGCATGAGAATGCTTGTATTGAGAGAAAAGAATAAGTCTCGTGTTATGCCATGTAAAATTATTATGTAATTTCAATCATTTTCCGAATAAAATATTTTTCAAACAAAACCATTATAAAATCATTAAATGTTTTATTTATGAAATTCGCTAATGACTATTGATGTTGATTACAGAAATGGATATTGCAAGTGGATCAAAATCCAAAGAAAAAAAAAAGAAATATGTATACTAGATAGTGGAACAACGCACACTATTCTGAAGAATGAGATATATTTCTCAAATATAAAGAGGACAAAAAAATTATTGTCAATACAATATCAGGTCCTGTTGACCTGATAGAAGGAACTGGTAAAGACAGATTTTCGTTGCCAAATGGAACGAAATTTTTCATTGATAACGCCATGTATGCTCCAAATTCAAAAAGGAATTTGTTGAGTTTTAAAGATATCTATCTTCAAGGGTATGATACCCAGTCTGGGACTAGGGATGAAAAGAATGTTATGTATATAACTTCTGAAAAAATGGCAAAAGGGTTATCTTAGAAAAATTGTCAAGGTTTCCTTCTGGATTGCACCATACATATATATGGACAATATAATCAAATCTCGTGGTTGATAGAAATCAAGATGATTTCATATTATGGCATGAAAGACTCAGTCATCCGGGCACCACGATGATGCGGAGAATCATTGATACTTCACATGGTCATGAACTGAAAATCCAAGGGATTTATCAGGGAAATAAAAAGAAATGTGAAGCGTGTTCTCTAGGAAAATTGGTAATAAGGTCATCGCCAACAAAAATTGAAAAGGAATCACCAAAGTTCCTTGAACGTATTCAAGGTGATATATGTGGACCAATTCATCCACCATGTGAACCATTCCACTATTTTATGGTGTTGATAGATGCTTATAGCAGATGGTCACATGTTTGTCTATTATCATCTCGAAATATAGCATTTGCGAGATTTCTAACTCAGATAATTAAACTGAGGGCACAGTTTGCTGATTATCCTATTAAAAGAGTTAGATTAGACAACGCTGGTGAATTCACTTCCCGATCATTTAATGATTATTGTATGGTATCGGGAATTGAGGTTGAACATCCTGTGGCTCATGTTCATACTCAAAATGGGTTGGCTGAATCATTAATTAAACGTCTGCAATTAATTGCAAGATCGTTGATCATGAGATCAAATCTCCCAACATCTGTATGGGGACATGCATATTGCATGCAAAAACACTGATTCAGATAAGGCCGAGTGCATATCAATAGTATTCCCCATTACAGTTGGCATTTGGTCGAGAACCAAATGTTTCCCATTTTAGAATTTTTGGTTGTGCGGTGTATGCCTGATAGCACCCCCGCAAAAATGGGACCTCGGAGGTTGGGAATTTAGGTTGGATGTGATTCTCCATCAATTATAAGATACAGAACCAAAGGATGTCTTTACGGCAAAGTTTGTTGTCATTTGACGAGTATTCCGGTTATGGGGAGAAAATAAGCAAGTTGTGAAGGATATCAAGTGGAGTGTACCAACGTTGTTACACCTTGATCCTCCTACTAAGCAGTTAGAACTAGAAGTTCGACGTATTATGCATTTGCAAAGTATTGCAAACTTCCGATGCATTTGGATACCAAAAGCGGTAACAAAATCTCATATACCATGCAAATATTCCGCTAGAATTGAGATTCCTGAAGGTGGACTAGCGGATGCAGAATCTAGAACCGCTTGAAGCGTGGTAGACCGTTGGTTCTAAGGATAAGAATCCTAGAAAAAAGAAAGGAAGCAGAAATGCATAATTCTCCCAAAATGGTTGAAAATATTTTGAAAAATGAGAATCATGAGAATAATGATAATACAAATCATCATGAGAATAAGGATAATGCAGAGCATCATGAGCCTGATGAAAATCACAAAATATCTATCAATTATATCCATAATAGAAAGATATGGAATAGAAATGAGATAGTTGATATTGATGATGTTTTCTCATAACTCGTATCAAAAGAAATAAATGAGGAAAACGAGGATCCAGAGCCAAAGTCTGTATATGAGTGTCGAGCATGTAGCTAAAATGGAAAGAGGCAATAAAAGTCGAGCTTGATTCGCAATAAGCGAAAAGTATTTGGACTAACTCAGGAGGGTGTGAGACCGTTGAAATGGGTATTCGTTAACGAAATGAGAAAAATGAAATTATGAGATATAAAGCTCGCCTTGTCTGAGGTTTCTCCCAAAGAGAGATTGATTATGAGGAAGCGTATTCCCCGTGATGGATGGCATCACATTTAGATTTCTGATGAGCTAGCAATGAGAATCTAGAAATACTGCGATGGATATCGTTACGGCATATTTATATGGCTCATTAGATACAGATATCTATATGAGAATACGATGGTTTTAAAATGCCAGCATTGAGTTCCAAACCGAGTTGTGCAATAAAGTTGCAAAGATCATTATATGGGTTAAAGCATGCAGGCGAATGTGGTATAATCGCCTCAGTGATCACTTGATAAAAGAAGGATATTTGAATGATCTTATATGCCCATGTGTTTTTATCAAGAAAACAATATCCGCTTTGTGATAATCGCGGTATATGTTGATGATCGAATATAATCGGAACTGAGATCTGAAGCATCAGATTATTTAAAAGTTTGAGATGAAAGATCTCGAGCGACAAAGTATTGTCTTGGTCTCCAAATTGAGAGATCTCAAAGGGTATATTTGTGCATCAATCCACATATACCAAAGAGTGTTAAAAGATTTAACATGGATAAGGCTACTCCTCTAAGCACATGATCGTAAGAACATTGAATGTCGATAATGATCCATTCCGACCATCTGAGGAAAATGAAGAGATACTTGGCCCTGAAGTACCATATCTAAGTGCGATTGGAGCCCTTATGTATCTGGCGAATTATGCGAGGATATTTATCGGATCCACAGCCCGATCCGAGCAGGATATGTGTTTGTCGGGCAGCTATATCATGCGTTCGCAGCAGACTTGTGTACTTCTTCAAATCATGCCGAGATTATCGCACTCCATGAAGCAAGCGAGAATGTGTATGGTTGAGATCAATCGACAACACATTGTCAAGCGGAATCAATGTTAACACGGAGCCACCAATCCTTTATGAAGATAATGCTGCATGTGTCGCTCAGACAAAAGAAGGATATATCAAAAGTGATATAACCAAACATATCCCTCCGAAGTTCTTCTCATACACCCAAGAACTTGAGAAGAATAAAGAAATTGAAGTAAGATATGTCAGATCATGCGACAACGCTGCAGATCTCTTCACAAAGTCACTACCCACCTCGATGTTCAAGAAAYATGTTCACAACATTGGAATGCGTCATCAACGAGACATATGAGATGACGTAATTCGAGGGGKAGCTTGCGTGTTGTACTCTTTTTACCTTATCAGGTTTTATCCCACTGGGTTTTTCTATAAGGGTTTTTAACGAGACAACAAAGACGCTAAACAGAAAGCGCAACGTAAGTGACATTGGTCTCYAAGGGGGAGTGTTGTAAAAGTCATAATAACACGCACCGTCGAAGAAAATAAAATTTTTTTGGAGCCCACTGTTACTATGCATGCATAGTAATCTCATTTCATTTGCCTATAAATAAGAGGTTTCGTTCGATGTAATAAATCATTCATTTTTACAATAACACTTCTCTCTCCTTATACAATCGTTTATATTCTCTTATTATCACAGTTCTAGATGCGATAAATTTTTTTAAATATATATATATAAATCTAGTTTTTATAGAATCGAAATTAACCCAATAAATAACTTAAATAAAAGAAGAAAAAGACCAAACAAATCAACGATGGTCCAATGGGCCGCTCTGTTTGGAGTGTCAGTTTTTAAGATCCATTGTGTAAAACCTTTTTCTTGGGCCAGATGATAGTTTTACTCTTTGATTGGTTGTCAAATCGGGAGAGAAAGAGTTGATAAAGAAAACATCAACATATCTCAATCTAGTAGCATTAATCAGTCTTTGAATTAAGGAAACAAAAGATTATGAAAATAAGCTTAAAGCAAGCCAAGCTTATCAAAAAGATTGGAGAAAGAAGACTACTTATCAGGAGACTTCGTAATAGTAACTAACTTCGAGCAGTTTGTCTCAATACCATGATATTCTATTCTTCTATTAAGAATAATCAATGTCGTCTATTACAAAGCTTCCATCTACGAGTGTAAAGGTGACAAACCTCGTTTCTCTGGAGACAAATGTAAGTATGTAACCTTGTTCTAATGTGGGGTCAAAAAACATGTGTATCTCTGGATTAGTATGACATTTTGACAAAATGCGACTATCTAATGCTAAATCAATAAAGACTTTAATAATAATAAAAAGGAAACGAAACTTATGTGTCATGATATTGTGGATCCAATATATCCTGCCGCCATGTTTAAATGATTAATTTTGTAAATTACTGTGACAAATTCGTCTAGCTTTTTGATATTTTACCATCTTCATAGAAATAAGATATCAATTATGAGGCTAACAGCATCATTTTTCTTTACTAATAGACCGCATTTGAGGAAAATTCGATGACCAGTGCTGATATATTTTCACATAAACTTAGTCTTAAACGTATCAGATATTATTTAATATATGCGAGGATTATAAGATCAATTGAAAATTTAAATTTTAATGTATATCAACTAAGACATTTTAGTTGATATATATTAAAAATTTTAATTTAATCTAAAAATTTAAATTCTTTTGGGACTGTTCATTTGAGTTTACTGTTATCAGACACCAACGTTCTAATTAGGATACAGAGTATATGAAATGTATTCTACTTTGATATACAAATTTTATGTGGCATATTGAATATTATGTGATATATTTTACATTTATTTTATTCCTCAATAATATTTTTGTTTTATTAATTCGAACTAACAATAATATTTTTGTTTAAGATAATAATTTAAATGCATATTCAAGGACTGGTGAGAGGATATCATGTGTCACGATAAAAGATATTGGATGGGCCATTATGGAAGACATTATCATCATTATCTGCCTGCCCCATCCAGTTATGTCTCTCCACCTATCTCCACTTCCTTAATTATTCACATGTACAACTTAATTACGAACGTACGTACACAAACACACCATTGGGTCATATACGATACTAGATTAACCAATAACAATTCGACGTTAAACTATGGGTCTATATATTGATAGTGGATTAAGCTATACGTAAAACAAAATGCAAGCCATCGACTATGAATTTAGCTTATGTGTAACTTTACGTTAGTTGACTATAAATATATGTATTATTATTAATGTATATGTGCTTAGCTACTTTTTTTTTGTTAAAGAATATGTGCTTAGCTTATACATAAGCATACTAATTCTTTTGACGTATATTCAAAATTTTGACTCCTCTTTGACCTTAAATTTAGGAAATCGTATATTACAAAACAAAATGCAACAATATTTTAAAATTGACTAAAATTTTATATTTAAATTACATGTTACTTTGTTCATTTACTATTTTTGTATTATTTTTAGTGTCGCATATTAAAATGTAATTACGTCCACAACAATGTCATATAATTATTGTGGGAATGAATGTGATGTTAACACGTTTACATTTTTTCCAAAACTTTCTTCCCACTTAATAGATAGGATTTTATTTTATTTTCAAAGTTTTATTATACAAGTACACACTTTCAGTTCATCATGTTAGTTCATTGCATATATGTAGTGGAGAATACACATCGACCTTTAATCTGGTACTATTTCTTTGCAGAGTAAATCGTGGAACCGACCTTAACACTAAGATAACACATGAACTCTTATCTTGTTTGGTATAGTTCGTCGAATATTAAAGCATGCACCGACCATGACAATGTGTAAGACTACGGCGCTTTGTCTATATTTTTTTTCTTTCTTTTTTTTCCCTGGCCGATGATAACAAAAACATTAAAAATAACAATTTTGAAAATAACATTTGGACAAGAAACCAAGTGTGGTTGGCTCAACAAGTTAAAAATATGTGTTACATTTAGAGAGGAGATGATTTACGCTTGTAAACCCGTCACAAATATTATCAAAAGTCTGAAACTTCCTAATTACAAAAAAAAAAGAACTTCGGACAAGATCGACATTGCTGTTTAGAATTCGGTGGAAAAAGAAAGTGCCTTTAGTGGTACTTATGGAATAATGTATTTCTATATAGATATAGGCTAAAGCACATTCCATGTGTCCCTTTTTTGAAACCTTAGTTTAAGCTTTTGGATTGATTAATTTAAATAAATATTTCGCTAAAAATAACTACTAGTCATATTTATCAACAACTGGAGATAAAGTGACACATCGGCTCACAATAATATGCAGAAAGAAATTTCAATATTAAAATAAACCCGTGCCAACAATTGATTGATCGCTAGCATATTCATGATAAAAATTTTATATATTCCAATTCTTTTTTATTAAATTAAAATTTGTCAAGTATAATTAAATAATGGTCACGAGTGGCAATGCAAAAACATGATTGAAAAATTTAGATGTGAGAGTTATTCGATTTGATAAAACAAGACTTTGGTTTGTAAGGTTGCTACGGTATATGAAAGTCGTAACTAGTATTACTGAAAGACAAACGATTATAGTAATTTGAGAGTTGGAGATAAAATATTATACAACTTTTAGTTCTAGCAAATGTAGACAAACAAAAGGAAGAAAAATTCTAATTAATCACGAATATTAATTGAGTAATCTTATGAACTTTTGAGAATAACAGAATCAACTATCAAATGTAGACGGTCATAATAGTATTCATCACAAGCCAGTTTTACCAATTGGTGTCACCTTATTCAACACACCACATTTTGTTAAATAAAGGTTTGATTGAAACTTTTTTACAGCAAAGGGAAGAGATATACAATTTTAATTGTTATACATCACAATAGCAAAAAGAATTAGTGGTACCAAACACAGTATCACCAATTATTTGTTACTCCTGTTTATTATTTTTAAAAACTAATTTTCTATCAATTATCGTCCGGTTCTCTTGTTGAAAAACTTACAGTGAAAGTTTATCTTTTCTAACCTAAACATCAAAAACTATAAATCTAGAGAATTGCTATTTTTTATCTTTTCTGTAGAAAAAATATGAAATCAAAAGAACTAAGAGAGGCATACGAGTCTTCTCATTTCATGATTAAGTTCAGGGCCGAGCTCTCTCATTCCACACAAACACAAATTCCTAAGTAGCTTTTTCTACCAACCAATCACTTTTTTATTTATCTTAAAAAGGACCTTTTTCTTTTCCCAATTATAAGTGAACAATTGGACACATAATTATTGCTGTTAATTCTCAACCAATTAGGTTTCAACATTCTCAAAGCTCTTTAGTGACTTTCGATCAGACTAATCAAGTATCAAATATTCACTAAACTAACAGGATCTACCAAATCACCTTCAAAACTAAAAGAAGTCATATCCACAATAATACAAATCACTATAAACTATAACGTCATCAATTAGTTTTGACTGTTTTAGGATGACGCGGTTCCTATAGTACAAAGTGCTTGGTAGAAAAGGAAATATAATTCGAAAAATCACATCAAGTTTGACCCAATAAAAAACAAAACATATATTCAACTCTATGACTCTAAAATAATTAAATTATTAGGTCAGCATGACGCTGAGCTTGAGTAATACACCCACATCCACATGTACACATGTGTTTCTGCCAAGACATTTAATTCATACATTCGATGTCGATAAAGGCTTTAACGGGTTTCTATCATTCCGCATTCATAATGAGTCATCCACTCATGATCCTTATGAACATTAGTTATGTCTAGTGTATTCTGAGAACTTCTTTAAAACACCATATCTACAATAATAAATACAGTGAATTTGATGATTATATGGGCTTTTTATTTGCAAATAATAAGCGCTGACAAAACCGTATATAAGTGGTATGTTTTTGTGTATGACTTATACACAAAAAAATATATCATTTAATACAATGTAATATTTGTTCGAAAACACATTTGAAGTTCGTGTTATTTTTTACAAAAACGTAGTTATTCAACTTATTTTATGATATGATTATTTAGTGCATATACTGTAACAAATAAAATAGAGGTTTTACTTAAGCTTAATAAATAATTCACAGCAAAGTTTTTGCTTAAGTTTATGTTCTTAAACTAAACACTTGCCTAAAAATTAATATACTTTAGTTTGTATTGAAATAAAATAAAACCATCTATGGCTGGGATTTCTTTCTTGGTCTTCAGTTAAAATATGGAACTTGAAAGAGAAAAAGATTGGGCTTGCATTTTTCCCTTCTTGGCTTATTTTTAACTAGCTTATGTATGTAACTATACGTTAATTATGACTATGTCTATAGTTCTAGTTCGTATCTCAACCATGAGTTCGATCGTTCTGTTATTTATAATAGGTCATACAAATGTCAAACTTAATCTATTTCGACTTTTCTTGGAACACGGTATACAAAAGTGCCATCATTTTCATTTGAATAATAAAATGTGCATGCGTATAAATTTCTAAAGCATCGTTTATGAGCAATGAAGTTATGACCGTCCGAAGTCAAAACTTGGACCCAAAAAAAAGACGTAATGAGAAATTGGAAACATCTTCAAATGAGACGTATATGAATTGTGGTTGGAACGAAGTCACTTTTACTCGTATTCTACGGTTTTAGATTACAAGCGAAAACAACCTATTTAGATATTTCTAAGTGAAGACAAATGCAAAGATGTACATGAGCTACCTTATTTTTTTTTTTTTTAGAAAAGCTTCAATAACCTTTCACTAGTCACATTCATTTTTAAATATATATTCATTGTTCTATTATTCTAATTATTTCTTACGTGATATCACGAAGGCGAATGAAAAACGGCCAAAATCAACTCAGACTATTTATGATACGTTTTTTCATAACTGAACTATGACACCCGACTTTTTCATAACTGAACTATTAAATATTTCAAATTTTAATTCTGAACTATGTTAATTTAGCCGATTCATACATAAACTATGACATCCGGCTTTTTTATACCTGAACTATGACCCCGGCTTTTTCATACCTGAATCATCAAATATTTCAAATTTTAATCTAAGCCAGGTGTTATAGTTCAGGTATGAATCGGCTAAATTAACATAGCCCATGATTAAAATTTGAAATATTTGATGGTTCAGATATGAAAAAGGCGGGTGTCATAGTTCAGGTATGAAAAAACGTATCGCAAATAGTCTGGATTAATTTTAGCCATTTTTCCCGTGCCAAACCATTCACGAAAGTGACTAGCATACCACGAAAGTGGACAAACCTAACTTCGAATATCCCTAGATTAACAAACACAAACTTAAACGAAAGAACATAAATCCTATAATTTAGATTTCCTGTAAATCGACTATCACCCAATTCTCTGTAAATATTTATTTAAATTATTTTAATTATGTTATTTAATTTAAGTTATTTATTCTATGTTATTTATTTTATGTTATTTAATTTATGCACTTTAATTTACGCATTTTATAATTTATTTTATGCTATTTACTTTACGCAATTTAATTTAGTAATTTACTTTATGCAATTTAATTATGCTTTAATATTTTAGTTTATTTATTTGCTTTATTTTCTTTTTAAACTTTTCAACTACTGTTCTACCGCAATATATATAATATCATTGTTATCATTTCAAAATATTGATACAAACTTTGGTAAGAGCAGTGTAAATTTTCATCTTTTTCTTTTTACTACTCAAAACTTGATTTTTCTTCCTTTCTTTTTTTTTTTTTTAATTACTCAACAATTGAATTCTTGTCTAAAAGATGATATGTTTATCTTAATATTTAAACCAAGAAATAATGTGATTTAATTGTTAGAGTAAGAGTTTCGTCATTTAATTTGTATCCCAAGTTTAATGGATCACTATCTTTTTCCAAACCAAAGTTCAGGGTTGTTACAGAATTATTATTTAGTGATTAAAAGTCTAGATTTTTCGAAGTTTCACTGATTTAAAAGCATCATATATGGATATAGCTGCAGGAGTTTGCGGAAACGGATGGTTATGGTTTTAAATTATGTTTTAATTAATAATTTAAATATCTAGTATGATATTTGAAAACAAGTATATTTATGGAATATTTATGACTGGTTGATACCGAATGCAATAAAAATTTAAAATACAACGATCAAAATACATATACGATATATATAATATTATAATTTATATACAAAAATCAAACACATATTATTTTAATCAAAAGTTGAAATATAAGTTGACCTTTTACTCAAGAACCAAAATTTCTTGGCACTGTAATCTTCAAGACCTTTATGAAAGCCATGGAGTAACCGGATGTTTACACCTCATCTCTTACACCTAAATCTAATTATGTCGACCTGATATTTGTTCGATATTGCAAAAAATTATTGTTAATATAAACTGAAGAGGCCCTATTCGAAATGAGCAAAGGAATGCCACAAGTCGAAAATCTAGAAAATTCTTAAGATTTTCATTTTCTATTGTGTCGAATTTTGTAAGGCATATACAAAGAAGTTAAGGGTTTGTAAAGTTAATTATCATATCGATAAAAAAAAAAAAAATTTGCCAGACAAAGAGTATTCGTTTATAAAAAAAAACACTTGTGTATTATTTTTTACGTTTTCTTAGAGATCTTTTTATTTGCCCAAATTCACAATAATTCAAAACAATTTATATATTCGTCATTCAAATCACCACATAGATTTGGTATTGGAAATCATTTATTTTTTTATGGTCAAAAGAAATCATTTTTCAATAGATCGATTAATTTAAAATTTTCGATAGAATAGCATTTCAAACAGAAATTTTTAATAATAAAGTGTATTTTGGTAATATAAGTAGTTAAATTAATTAGTTTACATAGTTCAACATACATGTACTATCATATTTTAAAAAATATATTGCGGATATTATAATAAAAAGTTAAGAAAAACTTATATGCCTCAAAAATTTAAGATTGATGAAACTAAAAGAGTATTATTTATATTTTCAAGTGATAGTAATTAGTAAGCCTGAACAGGGTGGAAGTATGGAGAACCCAAAATACAAAGCAGAAAGAGAAAGTGACCCAAGGACACAATTCTCTCCAACTCTTTTGGTCGCTACAAAGTATATGTACTCTTTCAAATCCCCCCACCCCCCGCCCCACTCCCAAACAAAAAAGAAACATAGAGTAAAGAAGGGTATATTTAGATTTATCTGTCCCCCCTAGTTTCCATTTTTATACAAAAGAGAGCATTTACTTTTAAATGAATTTAAATCAACCCAAAAGTGGAAGAAAGCAGCAAATCCCAAGTACTGAAGTCATCAACATCCCACAGGCTCATCATATTGTTCTCTATAATGTTGTCCACACCATCATTATTATCATTATTACTATTACCATAATCAGACCAATCGAAATCCGGAAACTGCAAATCCTTCAAGAATCTCGAATCATTAGAAGAATTCGAAGACGTGGACGTGGATGTAGACATTGTTGAATTGCTGCAGATAAGCTCTAAAGACTCTGGATCAATCAGAGGGACATCTTCGATACCATACTCATGATTTATCGCCATGAACTGATCATCATCTAAAGACTCTTCAAGTCTTGACATGTTCTTGGTGTTGTTATCTTCCGTAAGACAATAACTAGTTGGTTCCTCCATATTCTTCTCGACTGGTTCTTGTAAAGGCATTTGAATTTTCTGTAACTTCTTTATGGGTTCTTCGTCTTCTTGTTCGACGATAGAGAGTGGTTTATGCGTGAGAGGGTCTATCCCCATTTTTCTTAACTTCTTCTTGATGTGAGTGTTCCAATGATTCTTGATTTCGTTGTCTGTTCTTCCTGGTAAATGAGAAGCTATCTTTGACCACCTTCACATACAAAAACGAAATCTCAGAAACAGAGCATATTGAAACTTAAAGCTCAAGTAAGAAAAGTTTGTTAACCTGTTGCCGAGTTGGGAATGGAGATCAATAACCATCTTCTCCTCGTAATCAGAGAGAAGACCTCTCTTAAGGTCTGGCCGGAGATAATTTGTCCAACGAAGTCTGCAACTCTTACCACACCTAAGAAGACCAGCAAGCTTAGGAACAGCTCTCCAACAACATTGTCCATTGGTGAGGATGAAGTTCATGAGCTTCCTGTCTTCTTCTGCAGTCCATGGTCCTTTCTTCAACCCTACTTTGTCACAGCATGGTTGTCTCCCCATTTCTTTCGTTCTCTCTCTCTCTCTCTCTCTCTCTCTCTCTCTGTATTATTACTATGACTCTATTTTGATCAATGAATAAAACAGAGCATATATTATG
The DNA here is from genome assembly GCA_018361395.1 of Boechera stricta. Taxonomy (NCBI): domain Eukaryota; kingdom Viridiplantae; phylum Streptophyta; class Magnoliopsida; order Brassicales; family Brassicaceae; genus Boechera; species Boechera stricta. Next base: position 17,442,435 of record CM031539.1, on the reverse strand, counting down.
CTTTCTTTATATTTCTCTATCTTGTATTTTTCAATTGTCCTGGCAGAGTAAATGTATTTGCAAGTTGAAGAGAGAGTTGGGTAAGCTTGGAAACCACCTATATATATGCATACATATATATGTACAAGGAGAGCAAATAGAATGTAAGGATAAAGTTTGAGCACTATGTTTTTATAATTCAACCTTTTCATATCTGGTTCACACACAGGTGGTCCATTTTCCCTTTTTTTTGGGCCATTTTTATTAATTTAAATCCATGGATATGATAATAAAGCTTCATTTCTCTATTATTTTCTTGTCATCTTAAATTTAAATATTGTATTGTGTGTGTATAAATAATATATGTTATTCAATACCTTAAAATATAAAAACTACATTGTAGCTTTCAGATTTGATGGTTAAATTTGTGTGACAAATTTTTCATTTTAACAATGAAATGTTATATGTTTTTTTGTTGTGAGTGATTTTTCAGCTATCAACACAATACGCGACTCGTGGATAAAAATTCATCAAAAATACATCGAAACAAGTTGGTGAACTATCCAACTCTTGAAAACACTAGTACGGAGTGGGCTACCTTAGTTCGATCCACATAACAGTGTCGCCGAAAAACGTGTTTCTGATCCATTGGCGAATCCTCCGAAAACTACAACCTTGAGAATACACAAACGACATATTGAGTTTTGGATATCTCTTGAAAAATAAAAACTTAAAAGTAAACCACCACATCTTTTCTTATAAAAATTTTACTCATTTCGTGTTGTTCCATTCTAACTAGAGTGTTGGATTGCTTTGAGAGGATAAATCCATTTTGGTTCTCCAAAAAACAATCTTGCTCATGTTGATATAACAAGGAAACGATACACGGAAGACGATCGAAGGACATATTAGGATTCTAAATGGTCAATTCACATATTGAGAGACCATAAATCAAATTTTTTTTTTTAATTGTAATTTTAATCCTAGTTGACTACAACCTATAAACTCAAATAGTATAAAAATGTCAAATATGGAGAGAGGAGTAATATTAGCGAGATTACAGTCCGTTTCCCCTAGTTTCACTGTTAATTATTATTCATAATCATTGATATATACTTTTTTTATGTCAAAGTGGTGCATTATGTAGCTCTAAATTCTATAAAGTGCAGCTCATGGCTGGTAAACGGACAAAACGACACTTGGAATGAGTAGAAGAGAGGAGTGGACGCGAAACGTTATGGTCGGAAAGGGCCACCTCATCCGCTTTTTTCTTTGCTTCCGATTAAAGTTTGAGATTCTCTCTCGTGCGTCCGTAAAAGTCCAAAAAAACTAAAGATGGATAATGAAATTCTCTGTATATTATTTGAAGGGTACGTTTATAAATAAATATTAAAAAATATTAATATTTACATTACATTGTCATTATTTCAAAAAACAAATTTTAATTTTTTATTAAAGATACTTTAGTCATTAGTTATTATGTGATCATTTAATGAAATCATTTAATTAAATTATTGAGTTTATGGTTAACAAAAATCTGATTTGTTAATATTCCAAAAAGGATTTTTGATTATTTCTAAAAAGTCGGATTTGTTAATAATCAATTATTGTGGTTACAAAAAAAAATCGGATTTGTTAATATTCCAAAAAAAGATTTTTTACTATTCCAAAAAAATCGGATTTGTTAATAATCAAATATTTTTATAGAATTTGTTAATATTCCAAAAAAGATTTGTTAATATTCAAAAAAATCGGATTTGTTAAAATCTGATTTAATTTTATTTTTACAATCGGATATTGATTTGCACCAAAAAAAAATCGGATATTCTATTATCAATTTTTTCTATTATTAAAAAAATCGGATTTGTTTAGATTCATTAATCCGTGCTGTAGCACGGGACAACTTCTAGTTATTTTTATTAAAACTACATAATGCGGAAAATAATTCATGGATAATGGAATTATTTTTATTAATGAAACTACGTTAATCTATCACGCGGATATTATATATATATTAAATAATATTATAAGATTTTGATGTTAATGATAAGTAATTCTTTTATTTTGAAGTTAATTTTTTACTAATTGAAATTTTTTTTATTAGATTTTAATTTTAAAAATCGTTGTGATCGGCCGCTGAAAAATAAAAGACATATGTACCACAAAAACAAATACAATTGTGGTCACTTGGAACACCTAAATTCAGTCCATAGGACAAGCGGAGTAAACAAAATATTAGGATCACCAAAATTTTATGTTTTTAAAAAACATCTGTTTCATTATTTAAGGTATTAATTATATTCAAGGTCACCAATTATTTTTCGGTAAATGTTTATAATGTATTTAATGTAATTTTACATATTCTAATATCATCAGGTTTTGGATAATAAATATAAAATGCTGAAAAAATAATAAATATATAATACATAAAAATTTTGGATTCAGTTTAAACTTATCACTGGAACGATCCTGGTGATCAATATGACGACGATTCAACGCTTAAGTTAATAGCTATATCAACGCAATGGAAAATAACTTTATTTTGTTTTAATGGTCATTTTTGTCATATCGTAAACTTTTGATCGTACCATAAAAACATTAAATGGTTTGGAGGCTGAACAGTTCAATGTTATTGATGAAGAATATTATATATTCTACAATTAGCCTTACTTGTATGTTAGGTTAATAGTTAATACACATATTCATACATGATCGTAGCCAACAATTAATCTAATAGGGATATGTAAACTTTTCTATATACGATCCTTTATACGGAAAAATTATATATCTCGCAATAATTGTGAGTTCATCATGTCAAGCGAAGATTTTAATATGATTAATCACATGTCTAAATCTATACTTCGTATGAACTAAAAGATCCGAAGCTGGAAACGTTTAGATATATGTGAAAACCAAATTATCTGATTCATCCAACGAAGAATAGAATATATGAATCATTACCCAAAAAAAAAATCCCTATAGTTACAAGTGAAAAATGATCAAACATAGTTCCTCAAGATCTTTGTTCTCACGGCAACAGGAGTAGTGACGTTATGAACTCCATCGGTCCAACACAAACTCCCAAAATAAAAATCAGTGTTCACTCTATGACTCGTTTTCACTCTCACGCTAAACGTAATCTTAGTAGTGTTGGAAGCGAACACAAGAGTCTTCGGATTCACGTCAAGCTCTATACCAAAAGGAGGCTCAACCAGGGGTCTGTAAACCGAACCAGCCGGTCCAACATTTGTCACGGTTTTAGTCACAGTGACCCCTCCAGTGAGACTTGGGATTATGATGGAAGGCATGTTGAAATCGAGCATCGATGGCTTTGGCCAAGGGCATTTGTGAGGTTTACCAAGTAGTTTGGAGATGGATGCGTCATCGTATTCCGCAGAACAAAGGTAATGAACATAGTCATTGATGCCCATGTCGTAGATGAGGCCCGGGTCTGTTACTTTCTCCGGGTTGATCAGGCCACCTCCATAATCAAACGGGTCAGCAAGTTTACGCGTTGATCCCTCTGAAAATATTGGCTCTCCAGATGGATCGGTCCTCCATGCTTCAATTCAACAGAGAAAAGTAAAGATGTTTAGAGTCTTTTTTAAACATCTTTTTGCAAAGGTGTTCAATCAGAATAAAATATATATTTGATTAAAACCCGAACCCAAATCAAAGCCGTACCAAATTGATCCATAATAGATTCTGTTTTTATTTGGTAACATTTTTTGAAAGCCAAATTACCTCAACTAAAGCCAGATTCGTACCAAACTGATTCATACTAGATTCTATGCTAATCCGATAATTTTATTGTTTTCTAAAAGACAAAATTAGATACCTCGAACTAAATCGAGTTAAAACTCGGATTGAACACTCCTAATTTTGGGTATAGTTTTTTAGAGTAAACACCTGTTGTGACAAGAGCGGATCGGATTGCAGCTGGAGACCAGTCAGGGTGTATTTGTCTGAGTAATCCAACGATTCCCGACACAACAGGAGTCGCCATTGATGATCCCGACATAAACTTATACACACCAGTTACTGCAGAAAGAACATTAACACCCGGTGCTGCTATGTCTGGCTGCATTATCATACAACAAAGTCCCAAATTTCATTAACACTTGGATCAATGTGTTGAAAGAAACAAAAAAAAAAAAAAAGAGTCAATTAATACTACACAGACCTTGAGAATGGCTGGTGAAACTGAATTAGGTCCTCTACAAGAGAAACGAGGCACTCTAGATGCAATAGGCCGGCCAATGAGTGTCTGGGAAGGGCTTATTTTTGCTTTTGGCACACTGCAGAATCAAAAAGTTCTCATGTGTTAGAAAAAAAAAAAAAACAAGAAAGCTATGATAATTAAAGAAAGTTGGTGAATATTTATTACTCTGTGGTCTGGATATAGTATAAGATGTCAGTTCCATATTCGTAATCTACCACGGCGCAAGGAACATCCACGCCACTGCAAACTATAGGATCAATTACAGATTGTGCATAGATTATACCAGCACATCCAGCGTTGAGTATGTTATTCGCCTTTTTTATCGCCTTATTGTTTGGCGTAAACGCAAGCACGATGGACCCTTTAGTTTGGCCCTCTGCGATAGAGGAGGCCATCATTTCATCTGATAATACAAGATCAGTAAATCCAACTTCTCGTAATGTGTTTAAACCTTCACCCTGAAACAGTCAGAGAGAACAAAGAATCACAGTCTGGCCCGAAGAGATTATAGACTTAGTTCCGGAACTTCTTGGTTAACCATTAAAATAAAAAAAGAATCAAAAGGTTGGATCATACCAGAATAGTTAGATTGTTTCCAAGAGTGATGGGTATTGGGAAAGAACGGTCGAGGGATGTAGCGGCGACAGTTATGATCCATGGAGCAACATTATCAATGGTTTGAGCGTTAGGTCCCCCGTTTCCAGCAGCAGCAACAACGGGAATGCCTTTCATCACGGCTTGGAATGAACCGAATGCAATGTCACTCTGATCAATATCGAAACTTGCAGGGGCATCAGTACCGATTGAAATGGATATAACATCAACCCCGTCACGTATGCTGTGATCGATTGCTTTGAGTATATCAGTTGTTATACATCCAACACTTTTCCAACACGTCTTGTACATAGCTATACGTGCATGAGGAGCCGCACCTCTAGCGGTTCCTCTAGCTAGTCCATTGGAGCTTGCATTAGCCACAAAAGAACCAGCAGCAATTGCAGCAACGTGTGTCCCATGGCCTTCAACATCTCTGGGGGACCTAGACTCACCTTCTGAAACGAAATCATATTGCCCATTCATCGACTCAGCAAGACCTTCAGTGAAGAACTCGGCCCCTATAAGTTTTTTGTTGCAATGTACTTTGGCTTCAAATCCATCTCCAGACACACATTTTCCCTTCCAACGCTTCGGGATCGGTCCTAAACCTGTGTCATTGAATGACTGTGATTCTGGCCATATCCCTGAGTCTATGACCCCGATAATAGCTTCACTTCCCATCTTGGTATCATGTAAAAGACCTTTTGGAGAAGTAGGAGAAAGTCCTAGGTAATCATATGTCCTCGTTGTTTTCAACCTCATTACTCGACTTGGTACAACACAAAGAACCTCGGGATGCGCTGATAAAAAAGACAAATCAGACTCTGATTTCATATGTTCTTTTGAGTTTAAATGGACAGAAAAAAAAATTCAAGTACCTGAAAGGTTCTTTGCTTGAGAGGCGGTGAGTTTTGCTGCAAAACCAGAAAAACCATGCTTGTAACTGTATACTATAGAATCCTCGGCAGCTCCTTTGCTATGTCACAAAATATAAAAGAAGAAAATGAGTATACCCTCATTAAGTATTCTCAATATTTCACTAGCATCGTCATACCTTCCAAGAAGTGGTTCAAGAATTTGGTAATGTGATTTAGTAACCAGCTCAGGGGTATCATGTTGCTTTGCTCCCAAGTGCACAATGTGAATCTGGAGTCGATTATCGGAAAAAGAAAAGATACTTCATATGCCACTTATAGCATCATTACTCAAAAGATGAAAAAACACCACATACCTTGTTCAAGTCATTGAGTTGTCCCGCAGAGATAAACAATCCGTTCAAGATTAACACGAGACTGATGACTAGAGAACTTGTATCTGCAATCAGAAAAGAGTTGCTCATTTTCTGGGTTTAGAGGGGTAATAACGATTAATCTTTCCCCTCAACAATGATTCTCTGATTGCATCACAAGTTGCTTGGACATGTCTCTGTTTTGTCTCATATATAAGAACCGTTGAAACTATAGAAATAATCAACTGGATTCTAAAAATATACATACCCATGTACCAAAATACAGTTAAGAAACAAACAAATTACCATTTAAAATATATTGAAATATCATATAGTTACTTTAACTTATTATATGCTTAATTTGGATTTTTTTTTTGGCATTAAAACCAATTAGTTTGCCAGGGGATTAACAGTTAAGAGACAATGTTGAAGAATGATTATAACAACAATAACTATTTAAGAACACTACCTCACAAAACATTCTTCTTTACCATCATCATCATCATCTACATTATTCATTTCCTCTGACTTGTTATGTGTGTTTCTTTTGGTCATCAGAGGATGTATCTTGCTTCATTTTCCCATCTTCTTTAATGGAATGATCTGGTTGAGCAATGAGACTGCTTTAGATCCGGTGTTGTCCAGATTGGAGTTTACTCATAATGTGTTCTATAAATAGATATAAAAAAATAAAAATAAATAAAAGAGCGAACTTCAGAATGCAAAAGGGAAAAAAACGTCTCCAAAGCAAGGATGATAGAGAAACTCTTAACAATCTAGTTTTATGTGTAAACAAAAGAAAGATTTCTGATTTGTATCAAATCAACATACATATCAAGTGATCAAACATACACCTAAAACTGTACGCAATAACTGAAGCGCAACTAGATCTTCCAACCAAGATAAGAAAATTGTTGTATAGCATACAATTTGATGTACCATATATAGATGAACTTTGCTTGATCTTCCTTATTTGGACAAGCATCGATCCAACGATTTTCGATGTTTTTTTTCTTCAATTTTGCTTCCCAAAGTAGCTTCTTTCCCATACATACAGAATCAGTGATGACCTGCACAAGTATTATGCATTATATAAAACAAATTAAACCCACAGTGAAGAATCTTGCTACTAAGGGCGTCATGTTATGGTCACCTCATGCTTTTATAAGAAGTAACCGTTTATAGTGCTCAAAGAAGACAAATACACATTGTTTAAACTTGGATAATATTTAAGAATACCTAAAGGATGTCACTACAAGAAAACAAAGGATTTGCGATGGAAATATTACTCGCATATCCGTCGCAAAACATGTATAGCGACATACTAGCGACGGCGACAAATACGTCGCAATATTTGCGAATCGAATGAAGTCGCAGTGCCGTCGCAATATTTGCGACGGCAACTGATAGTAGCTTATCCGTCGCAAATTTCTTCTTGCAAATGCATCGCAAATATGCGAGAGATTTGCGATGACTCCGTTCTTGTCGTCGTAGTTCCCTCGCAAACTTTGCGATGAATTTGCGATGACTGCCTTCTCGTCGTCGCAGTTCCCTCGCAAAATTTGCGATGGATTTGCGATGACTCCGTTCTTGTCGTCGCAAGGCCATCAAATTTTGTGAGGGATTTGCGATGTGTTTCGAATAATTAAATATGAAATCGTTTTTAATTATTTAATATTCATATCTAATTAAATTAAAAATAAATTATTAAAATCTAAATTAAATTAAAATAAATATTAAAATCTAAATTAAAATAAAATTATTTATATTCAAATAAAAATAAACTACAATATTTGTTGTTATCATAAAAAAAATAACTAAAAACTGTCTGATGGTCCGGTTCCAGTTCCGGTTCCGCTACCAGAACCGGCTTCATCTCCTAACTCTTYCCGAACAAGCCTGGCCAATTCCGGATCCTTAGTGCCCAAGTAGCTAAAAAGCTTATCATACTTAGACATTTGCTGACTCTGAGTGGCGATAATATTGGCCTGGGACTGAATGATACTCTGAAGAGCTTCTGAATCCTGTCGGGATTGAGATGAAGCCGAAGATGACAGTCAAGTCATCTTCGATTGTAGGGAACCGACACCGTAAATTCTCCCTTTTTTACGAGGAGCGACCTGCAAAAAAAATTTGATTGTAATTTATGATAAACATAATTAAAAACATTTACGACAATTTTAAAGACATACCTCAGTAAAAATTTTGTTCTTCATGGCCGGAGAGACAGATGCAGTGCTCTCGGGATCATCACCATCAGAATTCTGAGTTAGCTCCTGCATCCTGGAAGTGACGTCATTGTAGACCTTCTCCGATTTTCCRTCCACAAACGATCCATCCGGTCTACGTTTCGTCTCCTCAAGAACCGCTAGCAAATCGGGAATCGCATCGCCTCCACGGTTCTCAGCCTAAGTATATAAATAATTAATATCATATTTAATTTAAAAATTAAAAAACTTTTAAAAAAACTTACTATCTTTCGTGCTCAGGCTTTAAACGAAAGCTGTCCGGAACAATGCTTATGATACCCGTCTCCATCAGGATGAGAGAACCGGGCCGCTCGAGCATTCCCGCTCTTAGTCTCACTCGCCGGATCCATCCAATACGCCACGAGGCCTTTCCARACCTCAGGATCCAACCACCTAGGCATCGCATTGTCGCCCTCTTCTTTCCACTTGCTCTTCCATTGGCCCACCTGGTCACACATGCGACCCTTCAAGTTGGCCTCAAACTCTTTGCGAACCAGCGATGTAATCACAGAACCCCAGTGGTAAGTTTGCTACAAAAAAAAAGAGTTATGTAAATAAAAATATAACAATAAAGATTTCGAAATAAATAAAATTTTAAAACTTACGGCAAATGTCTCAAACCACCGGTGAGACACATATTTCGGAGTTTGTGTCCAATTAGCATGCGGTTCTTTGAAGTCTCTTTAGAAGATCGATCGCACCTTGGCAGCCACACATCCATCATCTTTAAACCTGAAATATTTTTAAAAAAAGAGAATTAAAATGAAAATAGTATTAAACAAAATAAAAGTAAAAAGTTAAAAAAAATAAAACAAATTACCATAAAGTCACTTGAGGACGGTTTGGATCAAGGTGTAGAGGGTCATGGCTGCTCAAGCGCCTATGACCCGATCATGCTCGCGTCGATCAATGTGATGGCGCTGGAGGTGGTGTCGGTTGTGCTATCGGTGGGTCTGGAGGGAATGTGATCGGAGGCGGTGACTGATGATGCGTGTCCGGAATAGGTGTCCCGCCCATCTGAGAAGTAAAACTCGTCCCAGGAGTAGACGGCGTTGATCCGCCACGTCTCGAAAGATATCTAGTATAATCGTTAGAAAATCTAGACGTCTGCAAAATAAATATTGGAAAACAAGTAATAAAAATAAAATTATAAATCTAAACTTCTTAATTAATCATTTTCAAATCCTAAAAACTATTTTAAAATTTAAAATTTCTGAATTTCTCAAAATCTGAATTTTTTAACTTCATGAAAAAGCATATTCAAATCCTAAAATCTAAAATCCTAAAATTTTAGAATTAAATCCTAATCAATAACACCTAATATAACAAATTAAAATTATAACAAATTCATCAACAATATTTTAACAAATTAATAATTTTTAAATCCTAAAAACTATTTAAAGTTTAAAAATTCTGAATTTCTCAAAATCTAAAATTTTTAAAATCTTGAAAAATCATATTCAAATCCTAAAATCTAAAATTCTAAAATTTTAGAATTAAATCCTAATCAATAACACCTAATATAACAAATTAAAATTATACCAAATTCATCAACAATAATTTAACAAATTAATAATTTTTAAATCCTAAAAACTATTTTAAAGTTTAAAAATTCTGAATTTCTCAAAATCTAAAATTTTTAAAATCTTGCAAAAATCATATTCAAATCCTAAAATCTAAAATCCTAAAATTTTAGAATTAAATTCTAATCAATTAAACCTAATATAAGAAATTTAAATTCGAATCAAAAATTTAATAACATAACAAATCCAATCAATAACACTTTATTTAACAAACTTAATCCAATCAATTACACTTAATTTATCAAATAAATCTAAAATTATAACAAATTAACCAACTATAATTTAACACATTATAAAACCTAATCTAAAAATCTAGCAAATTATTCAACAATTCAACCTAATCTAACAATTAAATCCACCTAAAATTTAAGCTAATCTAACAACCTAATCTAACAATTAACAAAACCTAATCTAACACACCTAATCTAACAATCTAACACAACTTCTAACAAAACAAATTCTTGAAGTTACTGTCGGTTAAGTGGGCTGACGGCGGCGTGAGCAGCGCGTGAGCAGAAACGCGGCGGCGTGAGCAGAAGCGGCGGCGTGAGAAGCGATCGGAGCGGCGGCGTGAGAGGGAAAGCCTCGCGGCGCAAAGGCAGCGTGAGAGGAGAGAAGCCTCGGCGGAGCAAAGCGGCGGCGGTGTTAGAGGGAGAGAAGAATAAAAGGACGCTGGGAAATCGGAGAGATTCGCCGGAAAATTTGTCGCGGAGAAGGAGAGAAGCGAGTTGTTTTCTTTTTCCCTATCAGTTTCGCGATGCGTCTGGGGAGGAAGGAGGGTAATTAAAATCCCATACCCTCGCAAATCCATCGCGAATCCGTCGCAGAACTAGGGTTTTCGAATACCATTTTGCGAGGAAATTGCGAGGAGCCCTGCGCAAGTCATATATCGTTTCAATAATTAAAAATTTGTTAATTAGATATTGCGGCGGAGTTGCGAGCTCTATTCCTCGCATTACATTTTGCGAGGATGCAGGGAACCCTCGCAATTCCGTCATGATACTTAGTAGCAGTTCCTAAAATAATCAGAAAAAAAAAACAAAAAACAAACACCGAAATCTACGTATGAAACACCTACAAACATACAAACCTTTAATCAGATTCATTTTCAGATACATAGGAGTTTTCACTATCACCATTGGTTTCTTCTCCGTCATCTGTCTCCTCGAACTCGTCACATTCGGATTCATGTCATCCATGATCATATCTTCACTTCTCTGTTTCTGGATCAATATGTAAGATATCTTGTGATTCGATTGCTACGGAGACTTCTGCTGATCTTTCTTGTTGCAAAGCCATCATCATTCTCACTATTCGACCTCTCGGATTCACTTTTATCACAGATAACCACGTCTCTCGTCTTTCCCTTATCCGGGGATATGGAATGAAACACACTTGTTCTGCTTGACATGCTAGGATRAACGGTTCAAATTTCGGAAATTTTTTGCTGGCATTGACATCAGTTACCCCTAACGAGTTTGTGCGAACTCCTCGACCGACCGTTGGATCATACCAATGACATTTGAACAAAATGCATTTCAACCCGATAATTCCTGGATATGATACTTCCATAATTTCGTGCAAAATACCGTAGAAGTCATTTTCACCTGGCACGTGAATTCCATAATTTGCGGTTGACCTCTTGGAGCCATGCTCGTAGGTGTGAAAAGTGTAACCGCGAGTGAAGTACATTGGGGCAGTAGTGATTTTCGCAATTGGTTGTTGAACAATCTCGTGTAACCAGAGAGGCAAGGGCTGGTTTGCACATCCATTCATTACCTATATGATATTTAAGAAATTAAGTTTTTTAATTTTGAAAGATATTAAATATATATATTTGTAGTTCAAAACTTACATARTATTTTAACCATCCTGCAAAATCACGTTCTTTGTACGACTCGTATTCTTTTTCTTGCAAATCGGGGAARCCTTCTCGCATTTGCCTGTCGAATACACTATAGAAATTTTTTTTGTAACCAAAACCATATATCGTTGTTAGATTTATATTAAAATATGAAATAAATGAAATTATATCTCTCAAACGGCTGTACTCCCTCACAATTTCGCAATATATAATTGTGAGCCGCACGAGAATATTTGTGGTCTTCTCGATGTTTGCTGAAGTGTGCCAATTCCCCACGTGTACATGTCTCCTGCGCACCATAATAATCAATCTTCTCTAACAAATCTGTTCCTGACATATACACTGGGGGGGAACACGCACAACTTTGTTCTTCTTGAATAGTTTTCTATTCTTTCGGTAAGAATGATGCAAGGGAAGAAAGCGACGATGACAATCAAACCAGCATGGTTTCCTTCCATGCTTTAGTTGAAAAGCATCTGATCGATCCATGCAATATGGACAAGATAACCTCCCATGTGTGGTCCAGCCCGATAACATTTCATACGCCGGAAAGTCACTAATTGTCCACATTAACACTGCCCGTATTTTGAAATTTCGTTGTTGTGAATAATCGAAAGTCCGTACACCTGTATACCACAACTGTTTCAACTCGTGAATCAAAGGTTGCAGAAATACATCAAGAGATCGCTTTGGATGCTTCAGACCCGGCACTAGAATACTCATAAACAAGAATTCTCTTTGCATGCACATTTCCGGTGGAAGATTGTATGGCGTCAATATGACAGGCCATAGAGAGTATTGTCTCCCAGACAAACCAAATGGGCTAAAACTATCAGTGCATAAGCCAAGATAGACTTTTCTACACTCGTTAGCAAAGTCAGAATGTACCGTCTGAAAGTGTTTCCACGCCTTTGCATTTGACGGATGCCTAACCTCCCCATCCTCTGTTGTATGTTGTGCATGCCATCGCATTGCCACCGATGTCCTTTCTGATTGGTATAACCGTTTCAATCTATCAGTGATTAGCAAGTACCACATACGTTGGTATGGGACACGGGTCCTTCTAGTAGTTGGTTGATATCTCAGCTTCCCACAAAATTGACATTCCTGCAGCTTATCATCGTCTTTCCAAAAAATCATACAATTATCAATGCACACATCAATCATTTCTGATGGTAACCCAAGACCCGCAACTAATTTCTGTATTTCGTAGTAACTCTCAGCGAAAATATTATCTTCTGGCAAATACTCTTTAGATAATTCAGCCCATTCGTCCATGCAATTCTCAGTTAGGTTATTATCACTTTTAATTGTCATCATCCTAGATGCCAGTGACAGTCTAGATAACCCCTCTCTACACCCCTCATAGATAGGTTGATTTGCAGAGTCTAACATATCATAAAACTGTTGTGCTTCAACGTTAGGTTCTTCCCTAGTATCATCAACAAATGCAGGAATAGATTCATGAAATGCATCTGTAACCATATCATGATACCTATTTTCTTGTTGATACTCTTCATAATTTTCAAACATGTTTTGACCGTAGTTATAATTAGCAGTATAACCTGGTTGATCAACACCATCACCCCTGCTACTACTTCCTGCACCAAGACTAAAACCCTCTCCATGTGAAAACCAGACATAATAGTTCGGCATAAATCCTCTATTATACAGATGCGTCTTCACAATATCAATTTCCAAATATTGAGTGTTCTTGCATGTTCTACAAGGACAGAATATGCTACCGTCACGCTTCGCATATAGGTTGTTAGTGGCCTGGTGCATGAATGCTCGTAACCCGACCCGATACTCCTTCGTCACTTCCCTCATCTCCGGATCTTTTCTATTATACATCCACTTTCGCAATGCATAAACTTCATGCTGAGACGACATTTTTTTACTCACACTCAGATTCTTTTTTTTTCTCTCAAATGTAGAATATGCGTTTGAATTGTTGTAAAACTCACAAAACACGTCGGGCTTTTTATAGAGATTTGAAAATTTTACGAGGGAATTGCTATGGAAAACTGCGATGGAATTGCTATGGAAAACTGCGATGGAATTGCTACGGAAACAACTTTGCGGCGGCTCTGCAACAACAATGCTACGAATTTGYGACATATTTGCGACGGAAACRTTCCTCGCAAATTGTTAGGTACTTKTCATTTAAAWCGTGCTCCACCTACTTACCAAAACCGCGYAAAATCGCAATATCATCGCAATCTCATCGCAATTTTGCTATGAATTTGCGACGGACCAGAATATCATCGCAGATTCGTCGCAAGATATATCGCAAATATGTCGCAAATTGCCGACGACTWTTTCCGTCGCAATAGCATCGCAAATTTGCGACGAATTCGAGGWTCATCGCAGATTCGTCGCAATATTATCGCAAATTCCTCGAAAATTTGCGACGCCATTTTCCCTCACAAAATTTGCGAGGGAATTCACTTCCGTCGCAATATAATTGCTAATTCATCGCTATGTCGTCGCAAATTTGCGACGGCAATTATCCATCGCAAATTTTCATCGCAAATGGACTGATTTCTTGTAGTGTGTAGATTTTCTTCACTGTAATAAAAAGAATGATAAGGATTTCGTTAGAACGGTAAAATCTAAACTAGAAGCTCCTTGAGAAGCTCGAAAAATAGGGATTAACAGCCTAGGAGATAACTTGAATATGAAGAATTGTTACCTCTAAGATCTGAGAATCAACGATGGTATGATGTAAATGGCGTTAACAGAAGAGAGAAAAAAGTTAAGAGTGATGAAATGTTTTTCTGATTGATTATTCTCGAAAGTTCTCCCGTACATAAAGTATGGGTACAAGCTAATAATTAAAGTAAACCGGTCAGAACAAACCAAACATTATAGATAATTAAAGATAACCGGGATACAGAAATAATTTGTATCAATACCCCCTGCTTGAGAAAATCCTTGATCTCAAGGATCAAAGTGAGGGAACTTGGCGGCAAAGTCTTGGTAGAACTCCCAAGTTGCTTCAGCTGGTGAGAATCCTTTCCATTGGACCAAAACTTTTGTTGCGGCGTTTGATGACCTTCTTGGCGAGAATAGCTTCGGGTTCTTTATTGTTGCCCAGATCATACCAATACTGAGGTAGAGCAGGCGGAGTAGAACTGGTTGGGTTCGGACAGAGCTTTACCTGGCTAACATGAAAGACATCGTGGATACCAGCTGAAGTAGGCAATTCCAGCTTGTATGCCACCTGACCCATTTTGTCTACCACACGAAAAGGACCATAAACTTTGGAGAGAGTTTATGGGGAACATTCCTGTTTTTGAGAGAATTCTGCCTGTAAGGTTGGAGCTTCAAATAAACATAATCACCAATCTGGAATTCTCGGGGAGATTTGTGAGAGTCTGCGACCTGTTTCATTCTATTTTGAGCCCGAAGCAGATGGAATTTCAGCAGTTTGATAATCTCCTCTCTGTTTTGCAGGTTCTGCTCAATAATAGTAGATGAGCTTTCACCGGGGAGATAAGGGAGGTGCGTTGGTGGAGGTTGACCGTAGATTGCTTCAAAAGGTATGGTGTTAGTTACCGAATGGTAAGTGGTGTTGTACCACCATTCAGCAAGAGGCAACCACTTGCTCCAAGTATGAGGAGCGTCCGCAATCATACAACATAAATAGGTTTCCAGAGTTCTGTTGGTGACTTCAGTTTGCCCGTCCGTTTGGGGATGGTAAGCTGTAGAATGCTTAAGATCGACACCATGTACCCTGAAAAGTTCTTTCCATATCTCACTCAAAAAGGTAGGATCCCTGTCACTGATTATCTCTTTAGGCATCCCAAGAAGTTTGAAGATGCTGTCCAGAAATGTTTGAGCAACGTTTAAGGCCGTGAAAGGATGAGATAAAGCAATGAAGTGTGCATTCTTGCTCAAGCGATCTATAACCACCAATATGCAATGTTTTCCATATGAAATAGGTAAACCCTCAATAAAATCCATACTTATAGACTCCCAAATACCCTCAGGAATATGGAGAGGTTGTAACAGACCAGGTTTTGCTGAGTTATCATACTTGTTTTTCTGACAGATTGCGCAGTTCCTCACATAATTCTGAATTTTTTTTCCCATTCGTGGCCAATACAACAAAGATTTGGCGCGGTGTAAAGTTGAATCCCTACCGGAGTGACCACCAACAACAGAGTCGTGTAACCATTTCAGGATAGTGAGCTTAACTTCCTTATCATTACCAATCACCAGTTTACCTTTCCGACGGAGGTCCCCGTTAATGAAAGAGAACTTAGGGTGGGAAGAGACATCAGCTTCAAGATCGGATATTATTTGGCAGAGCTGAGGATCAGTGTGCCACAACAGTCTAATAGAGTCATAAAATCCAGAATGTGCATTAGACAAAGTGAGATGAAGCAGCTGTGATCCGGTAACTCTGGAGAGGGCATCCGCAGCAAAGTTTTCTTTCCCTTGTTTGTATTCAATCACAAAATTGTAACCCATCAACTTAGAAAACTACATATGCTGAAAAGGAGTAGTTACTTTTTGTTCCATCAGATACTTGATGCTCTTTTGATCTGTTTTAATAGTGAATTGCTTATGAGCTAAATAAGCAGACCATGTTTGCACCGCATGTGCCAAAGCTAGTAACTCCTTCTCGTACACTGATAAGGTTTGATGTCGTGGTCCCAATGCTCTGCTAATAAAACAGATTGGGTGGTTTTCCTGCATCAAAACTGCGCCAAAACTGCGCCAATACCCACATTAGAAGCATCAGTTTCAACCACAAAAGACTTCTCAAAATTAGGTAATGCGAGAACCGGAGTAGAAATTAAAGCTCTTTTCAAGTGAGCAAAAGCTGAGTCTGCTTCTTGACACTAGTTGAACCCATCTTTTTTGAGTAGTGTAGTAAGTGGTCTGGCTATTGTACTGTAACCTTTTATAAATCGCCTATAGTAATTGGCCAAACTGAGGAAGCTTCGAAGTTGCTTTTGTGTTCGAGGGATAGGCCATTGTTCAATGATTCTCACTTTACTAGGATCAGTCATTACACCCGAAGCTGAGATGAGATGTCCTAGATATTCAACAGTGGTAGCACCAAATGAACACTTTGTTGACTTGAGGAACAATTGTTGGTGCCTAAGGATAGAGAATACTGCTTGCAAATGAACCAAGTGTGCCTCCCATCCTGGACTATAAACCAGTATATCATCAAAAAAAACAAGGACAAACTTTCTAGCCACGTCTTGAAATACATGGTTCATGAGGCCTTGAAAGGTGCATGGAGCGTTAGTTAAACCGAAAGGCATAACTAAGTACTCATAATGGCCGGAATGTGTCTTGAAGGCTGTCTTGTACACGTCCTCCGGAGACATTCATAGCTGATGGAAACCTGATCTTAGATCCAACTTAGAAAAGTATTTAGCACCTCCCAACTCATCCAACAAGTCTTCTAAGAGAGGGATTGGGTACTTATCTTTGATAGTTTGCTTGTTAAGGCCCCTGTAGTCAACACACAACCGCCATGATCCGTCTTTCTTCTTCACAAGCACTATAGGTGAGGAATAAGGGATGGAGCTGTGTTGAATAATCCCCTGGTTAAGCATTTCTCTTATCATTTTGTCGATTTCATCTTTCTGCAATGATGAATACCGGTAAGGCCTGAGGTTCACCGGGTTTGATCCAGCCTCCAATGGGATTTTATGATCAAAGCCTTCACGAAAAGGAGGCAGTTCAGTAGGTTCTACAAAAATATCGGAGTATGAATCCAAAAGTGATTGTAGATAAGGGTTCGTTTACATGTCAACATCACTTGCCGAGATATGTGAGAATAAAATCGTTGGTTCTCAGTTTTCTGTTGATTCTCCAACAACTTCTTTTCCATTGATCATAATAATTTGTGGCTCTTGCAACATCAATTTATTCAGGCTACCTCCTTTGATAACTTTGCAACCTGGTTTAACAACCCCTCTAAGAAAATACTTCAAACCGTTAAGATTGAACTCTATTCTCAGGTTTGAAAAATTCTAAATTATCGGACCAAGTGTCGATAACCATTGAACTCCCAGTACAAAATCACAACAGTCCAAAGGTATAGTCCTGACTTCAGTAGTGAAAGTGTAACCCTGCATCTTCCAAGTAAACTCATTACACTTGAAATTTGTTAGTATAGATCTTCCTGTAGCTGCCAAAACAGACATAGGTTTAATTGATTCCAATGTGCAGCCAAATTCTTTAGCAATATTCAGGTCCAAGAAATTGTGAGTACTGCCAGGATCAATCAGTATGTGTAGCTTCTTCTTTCCACTTTGACCTATGATACGCATACAATTAAAAGTAGCACTGCCATTCGGGGCGTTAATTGATATAATTGGCGCTTGTTCCTCTGTCTCTAACATCATACCCCCTGTATTATTTTTATGTGCTTCTTCACCATCATCTGAGAGTTCATCTTCATTGTCAAATTCCATAAAAAATATGTGTGACTTTCGATGTTTTTGTTCATGCCCCTTAGTAAAAACTTCATCACAATACATACATAACCGTTTAGCTTTTCGATCCTGCATCTCCTGAAAGCTAAACTTTCTAGGGTACTTATCTGTACTGTTTCTTGGGATAAAATTGGGTTTTTGGTTGTTTTGTTTGGTAGGTTCTGGGAATGGGAGTATTGGGGAACTGTTTAGGTTTGTGTTGGGATTTTTGTAGTAGTTAGAGGAGGTTGTCTTTTGGTAGGGATTGAAGGGAGCTCTAGGTGGTTTTGGTGTATGCAGGAGGTATGATTCATGCATCATTGCTACCTTTGCTGCTTCTGCTACTGTTCTTACTCCAAACTGACGAACATGAAGTGATAAATGGGGGTTCAAATTGGTGAGAAATATACTGAGRGAATGGGCTGGTGGGAGTTTCAATCTGGTTAGGGCACATTCAAACTTATCCAAGAACATTTCCACGGAATCACCAGCTTGTTTCAAGCTCACAAGTTCTGATAAAGGATCGTTGTATATACCTCTAAACCTTTCTGAAATTGCAACAACATATTCTGTCCATGGAGGGTAATTTCCAAACCTCTCTGCTATGTAGTTGTGATGCCACTACAAAGCTTTTCCAGTCATGTGTATAGTTGCTAGCTGCACCTTCAGATCATCTTTTGTTCCATCAAGCGCAAGAAACCTGCTCACATTTGAAAACCGTATCTCTCAAATCTAAGCCATCAAAGGAAGGAAATCCAACTTTTGATAATCTCGTAAGTAATCCATTCTCCTGATTTTGGGTTCTTTCACGATCAATCGGTCGGTTACCAGCCGAGCTTTGACCGAAACGGAGTGATTCAGGTGGTTTGGAGAGAGAGATGTCCCCTGATTCGCCGAGATGATAGCGGATGCTTGAAGGTCTGGGTCTATGGGTCGCTTCTGCGGATCAGGTGTTCTAGGAAGAAGCTCAGCGATCATGTTTTTGAGATCTGTGAACCGATCGCTAACTTCGATTCTCAACGCATCGGTGGCTTCCTTCTGCTTCGCGTGAATCAGTTGTGTCTCCTCGCTTTGTTTCTTCTGATTCAATCGCATC
Organism: Boechera stricta; assembly: GCA_018361395.1. Taxonomy (NCBI): domain Eukaryota; kingdom Viridiplantae; phylum Streptophyta; class Magnoliopsida; order Brassicales; family Brassicaceae; genus Boechera; species Boechera stricta. The sequence continues at coordinate 17,423,171 of CM031539.1, read as the reverse complement.
TCCTCCAACTGTTTGTTAACCTCGATCAAGGATTGAGCTCGGGTATCAACCATTTTTGATGATTTTCTGGGTCCGTGAAGAGCGATGCTCTGATACCATTGATAAGGATTTCCTTAGAACGGTAAAATCCAAACTAGAAGCTCCTTAAGAAGCTCGAAGAATGGGGATTAACAGCCTAGGAGATAACTTGAATATGAAGAATTGTTACCTCTAAGATCTGAGAATCAACGATGGTATGATGTAAATGACGTTAACAGAAGAGAGAAAAAAGTTGAGAGTGATGAAATATTTTTCTGATTGATTATTCTCGAAAGTTCTCCCGTACATAAAGTATGGGTACAAACTAATAATTAAAGTAAACCGATCAGAACAAACCAAACATTAGAGATAATTAAAAATAACCGGGATACAGAAATAATCTGTATCAAAAAAATCAGCTTCACTAAAACAATGACCCAAGTTCAGATACTTGTCTCCTAGAAGCCCTAACCCTAAAAACAGACATTAGCCAAGTCATAAATCTAAATTAAGGCTATTATTTTCACTTAGAACCCTAAAACCATAACACTGTCTTTGACTATATAATTTTCACTCTAATCATAACAATTGGTTTCGGGCTGAATCATCAACTTCCAATTCAGGTAAAAGTAGTTAACTATATAATTGAAGGAAAAAACGTAATTAACCATGAATTTACAGAAGTCGAACAACCTGCTCCGTTGGGGTTATAACCTAATTAGGTTTTTATTTATTTATTTATTTTATTTTACATTTTCCAATTTCCAAGAGCACTATGAAGAATCAATGGAGGAACGATGACTCATTGGATTCAAACAAAAATAGTCATTTGTACCAGATTTTGTCTTATTCACTATGAATAAATTCATTATTATTATTTTATTTTTTTTGCAATTTTGGTACCAACGTCTTACTTAATTTCGAAGCCAAATCGCAGTTCTATAAAAAAAAATATAAGCCAAATTGTAATAATAATTATTATCAAAATTAGATTTCACAATTTTGACACAAAATTGTAGTTTTATAGTAGATTTCATATGATATAAAATATATGTCCTACGCTTCAAACATCTATATTTTACACGTATATTTGTTGGTTAATGTTAGTGTTTCTTTTTTTTTCCTTTTTCATCCACATGCAATATTTGCATGCAAATTTAAATTTGGATGGTAACATACGCTACAAGAAAACACGCCGCTAACCGACGGTCAACCCGACGACGATACATCAGTCGGTCTTAACCGACGGAATAAAACCGACGACAAAATCCCTAGGGATTCCGTTGGCTAAAGCAAGACGTTGGTAAAGTCGTTGGAAACCCCGACCGAAATCATCCGTCAATTTTGTTGTCGGTAAACCCCAACGGACTACTGACTCCTTTCCGGTAGTCCGTCGGGAAACCGTCGGTTATTAGAAAACTAAAATTTTAAAATTTCGGATTCCAATCTGATACTCTTTAATTACCAACATGAACGAGTTCGAAATAAATAAAGAATATCTTTATTTTGTATTTCGAGTCCCATAAAACTGGCAATAATGGAGTTTCAAGATTGAAATCTATAATTGTTAAAATTTTGAATGTCAAATTCGGGATTCTCATGGTTAACCGTCATGTAGTTTTACAGTTTCAGATTTCAAATCCGAAACACCATATTTACCAGCATCAACGAGTTTCAAATAATTAAAATACATTCGTATTTCGTATTTCTGAGTTACGTGAAACTGGCAAAACATGGAGTTTCAAGATTTGAATCCCAAAACAGTAAACCTTTTAAACAAACTGTTATTAAAAAATTTCTGTAAAAATGCAAAACAAACTTTTATTAAAAAGTTTCTGTAACTGTTTCTGTAAAAATTTCTATCAAAATTATGGTGATATGAGTTATCGAAGGACCCTATATATATGGGGTAAACATATACCCGACAGATTACCGATGGACAGGTCCTAGCCGTAAAGTTTCCGTCAGTACTTCCAGAAGTCGACGTATAACCGACGGTGAAACCCGCAGACGGGTAACCGACGAGTTTGCCCTAGGCGTAGGTTTTCTGTCGATAAATACTTTACCCGACAACTTTCTGACGGCTACATGTATGACGTCGGTCATCCGTCGGCGATATTAACTTCGGATTTCAAACTTACTGACGGACACTCGACGTCAACGACACAGCTGCCGGTTAACCGTCAGGTAGTTGACCAGAATACGAAAGATTTTTTACCGCGTACTCAATTACCGAGAATTGTAAAGATTGACCGCCAAAACCCTAATCTCACCTACCCGACGGCTGTCTGACAGTTTGATCAAATTTGTCGGTAGACCGTCGGCAATTCACTGGAAATACGAAGGGTTTGCCCGCTAAAATCATCGGGAGTCCACACCATTTAATGACGGCCCGACGGAAACCAGATGGAAAATTTTCGTATCCGTCGGATCGTTTTGCAATATATAATCACCCCTTCTCCTTCTCATTTCAACACAAAGTTTAAAAAAAAAACACCTTCAAAGAACAAAAAAAAAACAAATTTCTATACTCTGCAAAGAGTAAGTTTTCTAATCCAAATTTTTTGAAAATCTTAGTTTGGAAATTCAATTTTTAGAATCTTAGTTTAGAAATGCATGTTTTGCAATCTTAGGTTTATTATTTATAGTTTCAGAATGAAAATTTTGGAATCTTAGTTTAGACATGTAAATTTTAGAATATTAGCTTTATTATTTATAGTTTAGATTGCAAATTTTGTATATGATCTTTAAAAATATTATTGTTTATAATTGAAAATTTGTATATTTATTTTTGTGTACATAGTTATGTATAAACATAGGTTTACATATAAGAGACGCAAAGTGTTTGCGATTAGGGTTTTCCACCGGGTTGTGGAACTGCTTCTAATTCAAATGTTAGTATTTATTTTAAATACTTATATTTAATTAAAATTATTTTTTAAAAAATAATATGTACTAAATATTTTTCTCGAATTGCATATGACTTCTGAAAGTATTGCTTCGAGCGATGCTCCTGATTCCGCCGCTCCTATCAACGCTCCGACTCAGACTCTGATCCAGACTCCGACTCCAGCTACGGTCCGTGTCCCAGATCCAGTCTGTGTCCCTTCCCCTATCCGTGACCCGACAACGGCTCAGGAAGGTTAGGTTGGAGTGTGTAAAAGAAGCATCATAGATATTGTTGAGGAGCTTATGACCGAACTTGGTGAGATTGAGGATCATGTGGCGCAACGGATGAATGAATTTTGGGACAAGCATGCGCAGCTTCACAAGCAGTGTATGGATCTTCTGAAGAGGATCTGGGACGCATAAACTATTTTTTTTTTTTCTTTTTAGGTTTTTATTTTATTTAAAATTTTATGTAGTATGACTTTATCTTGTTTTTTGTTTTAATATTTATGTTTTTTGTATTTTTAAAAATATTTATAAAAAATATTAAGGTTAATTTTAATTTTGTAATTTCTATTTATTTATTCGTTTGCAACACTAAATAATTTTTAAAAATAATTTATAAAACATCTCCAACCAAAATTCGTCGGTATAATTCCTGACGGGTTTTAAACCTGTCGTCATAACGTCGGTTATCCGTCGGTTTTTTTACCGACGGTCATATCCGCCAGGGTTGAAAACCGACGGCTACAGCGTCGGTTTTCCGTTGTATATTTATCCGTCGGTATAACGTCGATAGATGCCGTCGAATAACCAACGAATTTTAATTTCCGATGCTATGGAACCGACGCCCTGTTTTCGTCGGATATCTGACGGTAACCCTCCTTACCGAAAAAAAATCGACGGATTAGACCGTCGGTTAGAGAGATTTTTTCTTGTAGTGATAATAACACAATGACAGTACTAGCCCAAATCATTAAATTAAATATCTAGCGTTTTCTTGAATATTTATAACAAACTTATAGTTCGGTAACGCTTAATTTTACTCCTAAGATTGTACGTTTTTTAAATTAATTATTTTTAAACCTTCTATTTACAAATCTAAATGTAACCTCAATATGTTACCCTGAAAAATACCCCGGTTTCATTTTTCTTATCATGGTTTTGAGTCTTTTGACAGATAATGAACAGATTTTAGTTTTGAGTCGTTTTAATTCTACACCGATAATTATATAAAAAGAAACAAATCCGTTTTCAATCTAAACCATAAACCAGACTTGGCCCAAATTAACAAAATTAGCTTTGGTGGTATGTCCAACCTTCGTTGTAATCTAAAAAAAAAACGCCCAACATTCTTAACCAAATCCTTCAGTTTAAATACGAGATGACTTGAACACAATCCTTATGCTTTGGGATGCAATCAGAGAGGACATTGTTGAGGTGGTTCAAGAATAAAGAACAATTATAATCTTAGAAGATTCTTCTAGGTAAAGAATCTGCCTCAACAACAACTCCTTAAATCCCAGAAAAACATGGAGTTGTCTTCTCTGATTGTATCTAATAATAAGAAGCATTTTGTAGTTGTGTTCATAGGTTTAGTATTAATCTTCAACATAGCCTTAATTACTGCTGCTAATGAGGAAAGCCAGGTACGTTATAAATTGTCAAATTTCGCTCTTTTTATTCGGCAGAATTGCTAATAATTTTCGCTATTTTAAATTCTTCGCAATTTTGAATTTCTTGATGATGTTTATATTTAGATTTACACAGTGCATTTGGGTAAGAGGCAACATGATGATCCTAATCTTGTAACTGAATCACATCATGATATTCTTGGACCGCTTCTTGGAAGGTAACGAATGATGAGTACTGGTATATGCTTTCCGAAGGTAATCGATGTTGCACGCAAAAATATTGGTTTACGAATTTATATGTTTTGACTGATAATGCAGCAAAGAAGCCTCTCGTGAGTCTATGATTTATAGTTACAGACATGGTTTCTCAGGCTTTGCAGCGAAACTAACATCATCTCAAGCAAGGGAACTTTCAGGTAAATTTGAAACGTTTCTGTTGACAAGACTTTTGAACAAGTATTAGGTCAAACTCAGGAAAAAAAAAAAAAAACTAGCTAATACTGAACTTCTGTTTTGGATTTGTTATAGAGCATCCGCATGTTGTTCACGTAACGAGAAGTAAGAATATGAAACTGAAAACAACAAGGATTAGTGATTACTTGGGACTCACTCCAACCTATCTCATCCATGAGACTGGTATGGGAAGTGAAGCAATTGTAGGAATCCTGGACTCAGGAATATGGCCAGAGTCACCGTCATTCAATGACAACGGTCTTGGACCGATCCCGGCACGTTGGAAAGGAAGATGTGTTTCAGGAGAATTGTTCAACGCATCGAGTTGCAACAGAAAGTTGATTGGAGCTACTTACTACTCAAAGGGTCTCACGCAAAAGTACAACGGAACGTTCAACTTTGTGGAGAAAGGCGAGGTCATGTCCCCTCTAGACAAAATCGGCCACGGAACCCATTGTGCATCCACAGCCGCAGGTTCTTTCGTCCATGACGCGAACTTCCTCGGTCTAGCTAAGGGAACCGCGAGAGGCAGTGCCCCAAGAGCCCGAGTAGCCTCTTACAAAGTGTGTTGGAACAACGAGGAGTGTTTCACACCAGATATTGTAAAGGCCATGGATCACGCCATACGTGATGGTGTCGATGTACTATCGCTCTCGCTCGGAACCGACATACCGCTTGATTTCGAGGTTGATCGGAGTGATTTTGCTATCGCTGCTTTCCATGCCGTTATGAAGGGAATTCCCGTAGTATGCGCGGGAGGGAACGATGGTCCCCATACTCAAACAATCTCTAACGTTGCTCCATGGATCATAACCGTCGCGGCTACAACCATGGACAGAGAATTATTCACGCCCATCACTCTTGGAAATAATATAACCTTACTGGTACGTATTGGTTGCTTGTATCAGAAGAACATGTGACCGTTCATTTAACTCTTCTTTTGTGGGATCTCATTGTTAGGGTCAAGAAGGTGTATACACTGGAAAAGAAGTTGGATTCACTGGTCTTCTTTACTTCAACGACCTGACAAAACAGGATTTTCAAGCTGGTATAGCTAAAGGAAAAATCTTGTTTTACTTCCAAACAGGGAAAGTTCAAGAAGATTTTGCTGTTTTCGCGCAATCAAAAGGCGCTGCTGGCATCATTATTGCGACGCAGCCAACCGATAGTATCGAAACGGGCAGTGCCGATATCGCTTATGCCTATGTAGACTACGAACTTGGGATGGATATATTATTGTACATCCAAACAACAAAGTACGCTTCTTCTCCTCCTTCACATTTCTCTCTAAAATCCAACTATGAATTCTTTTGACGTACTTATAAATTTTTTTCTTGAATGAATTCAACAGATCGCCAATAGCTAAGATCAGTCCAACCAAGACATTCGTTGGACGACCTTCAGCTACTAAGGTTGCAAAATTTTCGTCTAGAGGTCCCAATTCAATATCTCCTGCCATTCTCAAGGTGAAGTATTAACTCCTGATTTAATTTTTGCTCTCTTACACTCAAATTATCTCGAACGTTACTGAATTTACCTTTTGGTTTCAAGTACAGCCGGATATAGCAGCACCAGGTTCAGGTATACTCGCAGCCGTACCATCAGGGGCAGGATACGAATTCATGTCAGGAACATCTATGGCTGCACCTGTCGTGTCGGGAATAGTCGCACTTCTTAGACAAAAACGCCCTGACTGGTCTCCTGCCGCAATCCGATCCGCTCTTGTTACAACCGGTAAACATACATATTCACAAAAAATATTTGTTTCTTTCTCCACAAGAAACGCCGGCGAATAACTTATTAACCATTGCAGCGTTGCAAACCGACCCATCGGGAGAGCCTATTGCAGCCGAGGGTTCCCCACGCAAACTCGCTGACCCATTTGACTATGGAGGCGGCCTCGTGAACCCAGGGAAAGTAGCGGATCCCGGACTTGTCTACGACATGGGCTACGATGAATATGTTCATTACTTGTGCTCTGCAGGCTACGATAATACATCCATCTCAAAACTACTTGGAAGAATCTACACTTGCCCTTCCCCAATTTCATCAATGCTTGATGTCAACTTGCCTTCCATCACAATCCCATATCTCAGTGAAGAGATCACCATCAGTAGAACCGTGACCAATGTTGGACCGGTTGCTTCGGTTTACAAAGCTGTGATCCAACCGCCTCAAGGTATTAACCTCCAGGTGAGTCCTGAAACTCTTGAATTCAGTTCCAACACCAACAAGATTACGTTCACGGTGAAAGTTTCCACGACTCATAGAGTGAATACTGATTATCACTTTGGGAGCTTGACTTGGACTGACAATGGAGGCCACATTGTAAGAATACCTATTTCTGTGAGAACAAGAGTTTTGCACTTCAAGATCTAACAAATTTATTAATATTGGTGTATAATACTTTTGTTGTACCAATGTGTATTATAATTTGTTTTCTATCAGAGGCAATGTACATGTGATAAGAAGCCTTTTTTATCACTGTGTTTCAAATTGGTTCTCTCATTTTATTTACATCTACACTCATGAATTCCCAAAGAAAAGATATAATAAATTTATAATTGGGCCTAGACTCAAGAACGTAAACTTGTTAAGCTCCATGTTCGATTCTATTGATGCACATGGACCACTTGGTCACTTACGTTTTAGTTTGGATGTTTTACCATGGTGGATTTGCGGGAAACTTTTTATCAATGGCTCACCTCTAAATTAGTAAAATGCTTTCTGGCGAAATCCAGATATCTGATGCTAAATCTAGGAAATAAATATCAATTGTAGAATGAGAAATGAAGAAAGAATAGAATACTTGAAGATAAGATGTAACACGAGAGGAAAAAAAGTGAAATAACATCAACCGTCCAATGAGCCTATACTAATAATAGGCAAATTTCATTGTTTTATCTTTTCTCTCTGTCCACCAAAATCACATAAATGACTCAATGCTAACTTGGTGCACACGTACATATATTCGAATTTAAAGTGGATATTAATCTTTGTGAGATAAAAACAGGACTTAAAAGTAGATTCTGAGTGGTCCTTGATCGATTGAGTCGCATAACCAATTAAAAGCAATGATATATATGAATTAAAAGTTGATAAAAAGCTAGTATAAATACATGGAAACAAATTGATATTCGACATGTTAAATAGTTTGGCTGTGTGATGAATTCTAAACAATTGATTTCACTAGATATATGTTATTGGGTTGTACGTTTTTTGTTTCATAAATTACTTATATAAGAACTACAAAAATAGTCAGTGGGAGATATATAATATATATTTAACAATATATAATAATTCTCCCTTATTTTTATTTGAACCATATCGAACACTATCTTCTAAAAGTTTCTACTATAAACGTACTATCTAAAAATAAATGCTTTTTTCAATAGATATTTTCCGATCTTAGGACTCTAAAGACTGTGTCACTCTTACATATAAAGGAAAAAAAAAAGGAAGAAGAGTACTGTAAAAGTGATTCGCATCGGATTCTACCAAAGCAATCGTATAATATTATACATGTTACTTTTAATTTTAAGACACTTATTTGGTTTTATCCAGGATATGCATCATATGCATAAAACAAGAACCGTTTGTTTTTTACCTTTTTATTATACCCCTTATTTCGTACCACTTCTTATGGCATTGTTGGATTATGATAATTATTCTTTTTTTTTCCATTTAAAGTATAACTTCGTAAATACGGTAGCTCTCGAAATACTCTATTTATAGTTTGAAAAGGTTTTTCCAACCATCGGTTGTTGTATGCGGAAATCCAACACGATTTGACTACTTCATATCTGACTAGAGTTTAAATTATTTTGAATTGATCTTATTCAGAACTGAGTTTAAACTTAAGCCGATTTCGTTTTAATACGTGTTTTAATTTTAAAAGTGCACGCATTCATATAACCTTGTACGTAACGAGTTGCGTAATCATGTGCTGTATATTATTGACGAGGATATATATAGAAACTGAAACGGAAGTAACCTGAATTTAGTTATAGTTTAAATTTATCGTCTAAAAATTATAATAACGAATTACCTATTTTATCAACATATATCTGGTTGGACTTGGTTGCATGTTCGTGAATCGTTGTCAAACTTATTACAATAAATTTGTATTATTACATTTTTATTTAAGCTAACAACGACTTTTTCAAATAATGACACTAATACATTATGTAAGAATCTTGTTAAAAATAACATTATGGAAGAAAATAGATATATGTATATTTGTCTTTATGGTTTTTTTGTCAACTTCACGAATATATTAAAAACCCAAACTGAATAAATTTGTCTTTACGGTTTTATTATCCAAAATATCAACAATTTGAACTCTAGTAGAACATGCTAAAAAATCCGCTCAAAGTTGTAAATTTTGTTGAACCAAAGATATATAGAAAATGAAAAGAACCTTTTTATTTTTGTTACATGAAGTTTAAATATTTTGACAGGTTATTTGGCCCGTTCTACTAGATTTAAAATGATTGATTCATTTTTTGTAAATAATTTTTCTCTGGTTTGGATTACTTTGTTCGGAGTTAAATTCAATGTAAGGTTAACAAAAAAATTATCCAAACTAAACTGAAGTCTAAGAATAAGATTTTTTTATTGAAATTTATTTATTTTTATTGAATTATGGTAAATAAAGTTATGGGATAATATTTAAGATACTGTGGAAACATGTAGTTGTTATAAATTAATCACTCATATTTTTAGAGGTAGATGTTTGTGCACAAATTTTTTCTTAGCAAGTAATAGTAAACCTATGGGATAATCCAAAATATACCATAAAACATGTAGATGATTAAAGATATATGAATTCTACATACACGAAAAAGGTTGAGTAACATCACTCGGTTAAACCAATCGAACAACCATATATCATGCAAATTATCCATCACGCAAGTGATAAAATTAGCCATTTTAGAAACGTTCTACCAAACCATGTGAGGCTATGCGTTTTGTTAGGGCTATTGGTAGGGCTATTTATATATATGGCTTCGATATACTCTTATATATGGTGGGGCTATTAATTCGGAAATTGGTACCATTTTTTTATAAGCTTCCAAAAAGAATAGGACACTTACGGTCATCTCTCCGGTTTCCCTTCTCCGCATTTCTCACTTTAGCATTTAAGTTTTGTACGACGACTAATTTTCATAGCTTATAATAAAAGTTCTTAAATTTGGCCAAAAACATTTATATGCTTTTAGATTGCCTAAAACATATATATCAACTACATATTACGATAATAGATAGGTAAAACTAAACTGATACCCTCGTTTTTAGCCCTCATATCCTTGCTATATTAATGAATATTTGAGTTTTTATTTATTTATATTTGAATAAAAAATAAAATTGAATTAAATTTTTATAAGTTTTTATAAGTGATTCGAATATGTAGCTGTACCAGTGTACTTAAGGCCAAATTGAAGCCTTAACACCTCTATGATTAATTAGAGTGACAATGGCTTAAGTCTTCTCCAAAAGGCAAAGTTAACTAACATTTGTCCCTTAATCTCCTGCTTGCGTATGTAAGAGGAGACCAATCATGGATATTTAACTACACTACATAGATCTAAGATATATATAGTATTATAAAAATAATATGTAATTCTTATCTAGGAAAAGATTTATGTAAAACCATAATAAATGGCTCGTGGATACATTGTCGGCTATGAATTTTACTTCGTATACATTTAACCATAAAAAAAGTAATAGTTGTAGATTGTATTTATAAATTGCAAATTTGCAGGCGTCATAGATGAGGGGGCTCGATCGCGAGAGGACGTAATATGTGAGGTCCAAGGAACCACTACATATGCAGATTTGACTTTAAAATATTCTAAGTTAGTTGAGATTCAGATTCTAATTCAATTATTGGAGAAATATTTACTTTATATAATGAGCCGAAATAATGTACTAATTCAACAATGGGATTAGTCAGCTTAGGGACTTAACCACGTCATTGTACAAAAAAATCAGCATGATGGGTGAAAATACTCGGTACGTATTTTTATCTGTGGATATCTATCTATCATTGTATTATTTTATAATGTATATGAATCAAAACCTAAATCTATAAAAAATTTATCATACCATTTCTCTCTTATCGTTCTTTCTTACAATTTTTTTCCCGCTTCGAATTATGAGACCATCTTTTACCAATATTTTGTACTGCTAAAAGAATATAACCACTTTGTGTCATTATACATACCTATACGCATTTATAAAAACATTATTTGCAGTTGAAAATGAACACATTTTGCGTCGACATCTACATTGCATAAAGTGTCAACATCAACATTGCAAGTTGCAGATGCAATAATAAACTGAACTGTTTGAATTGTACAAGTAAGTTAATTCTCTTTTCATTCGTCCACGCCTTCAACTATTTTTTCAATTCATTTTTGTTTTTCTTTTTCCAAGAAGATCCGATAAAAAATTATCAATGTGGCAACCACTTACACAGTAAACATTCAAGTTTTTGAACTCCCACAATGATGACAACTTTGCTATTTTAAATCATCAAAGTGGCTACCGTGTTCGCAGCCCCATAAAAATTAACAAAACAGTTAACCCGTTAACTTACTGTTTATTTTCCGTTGTAAATTAATGATGTGGCTTTTAGTTTTATTTTTATATTAACAAAAATCAGTTTTTATTAAACTTTTATTTTATTATTGATAATAAATGTTAAAATACCAAAAAAAAAAAGATATTCCATTTTTCTCTTCACTCTCTCCTCCGCCGGTGGCTTCATCTTCTTCTTTTCTTTCCTTTTTGCTCCAATCAGTTTTCTTCCGCCAAAGCAATTTCATTCTCATTGTTCCAATCAGTTTAAAATCCTAATCTTTTTCGATTTGCGAAGTAAATCTCCATGGCTTAGCATCGAGAACCAAATCTCAACGACGATGGTGCGATTAGCTATTTGTGATAAGCAATGGAACGTGGACTTTGGACATTGCACCAGATGAGGGAAATGACGTTTCAGTAGCCAAGTGCTACTTCTTCTTTGCTCAAATTTCTTGCACTTCGAAAGAGAAATCGATATTGAAATCAAATTTTTAGTAGCAGCAAACATATACTTCTGATCCGATTCGAGTAAAGCTCCAAAAAGAGAGCCGCCGTTTGTTGGTTTTGGGTTTTAGATTCTTTGTGAAATTGTGAATCAATGATTTAAAAAAAAAAAAGAGAGAAGAAGATGAACAGAGATGTCACAAAAAAAAAAATGTATTTTTTTCATCAGTTTCTGTTTTTCTTAAAAAAAAATTATTATAAACATATATAGAAACTTTATTAAAAAAACTAATTTTTTATTGATATAAAATAAAATTAAAAGTCACTTCATTAATTCTCAACGAAAAATGAACAGTAACATTAACGGAGTTAACTTTTTCGTTAACTTTTATGGAACCGCAAGCACATAAACTACTTCGATGGTTTAAAATAGCAAAGTTGTCACCTTGATGGTGGGAGTTCAAAACTTTGAAGGGTTAAAGTGGAAGTGAGTGACAGTTTTTAATGAGATTTTTCCATTTCTTTTCTATTTACCTTTTTTCCACAAAAATTTACATCAAAAACTTTGGGTATGACTGGATGCCACGTATAAAAAAAATAGAAAAGAGTAATTAGTTAACTATTCTGAGTAATGTTCAAATAATCGGCCTAGCCGCCTAGGCGCCGCCTAATCGCTTAATAGTACTTGAGCGCAACAATTTATGTCGAATTGGTGAAACAAATCTGTTTTTCGGTTTAAACGTTCTATTTCGGTCAAAATCGGTCAAATCATCCGGTTTAATATTCGGTTCAATTTTTAATTTTGTTTTTTATTTTTCTAAATACTACGTTGTTTTTTTAAATTAAACAAAAATAACAAAATGACTAAAGACTCTAAATTGTGGATTTAGATTAATTTCTTAATTATTTTTGTTCCTTCAATTGTCTCTCATTTTTCTTTGAACATAGACCCTTTTCAATTAATGGACAGTTAACAATTACACATAAAAAGAATTATTGAGTAAGAAACTCATCTACGACAATGTACATAGGAGACGTGAAACATTTATAAATTTTCAACTAGGAAAAAAAAATTTACATTTTAAATTTTTCAAATTTTCAAAATTTAGTTTTATTAGTACTAAAAAATAAAAATAAAATATTAAAGAAATTAAAAAAAATTATTAACGCCTAGACTCCGTCTAATCTCCGATTAATCACTTTAGGCACTAAACTCTTACCGAACGCCTAGCTACCGCCTAACAATTTTTTGAACATTGATTCGGAGTTCTATTTTTAGACTCCAATCCTGTTGAAAATTTTTAGCAGGTTACAACTGATAAGGAAGAAAATAATAAAGTGATAGGAAACTTTACTCTACATTTTATAAGATGAACATTTTTTGGACTAAGTGTTTTTCTTCACATTTTTTCTTTTCTCCCTCTTACTTTTACTCCACTACATTTACCAACACACAGCCTTCAATATTTTTTACTTTTTCAATTTTTCTCATGATTTTGTTAATTAGGTGAAAACAGTACATATTAAATTTGTTTAACTAAAGATGAATTTAGGAGATGGCAAAAGATGGAAGAAAAATAAAATAATGGCAATAAGTGAAAGTCTATATAGGTAACAATGAAGGATAGTAAATAGTTTGTTAATCTAGTTTTATCTTTTATTTAATTGTTATGCGGTGATTTTTTCGTCATATGTAATTTGTATTTATATGTCTAATTCATTCAGTGGATTCACTAACAACTTAAAACCCTAAACCTGAATCTTATACCATAACCATTATACGTCCACATTAGTAAAAGATGTTACGAAAAATGAATTTTCTCATAAAATATTATTTTTAACATGCACGTCTAAAATTATCAAATATACTCTTTAACAAAACTAAACCATAAATCCAAAATCTTAAACTTTATTTGATAAACTAGACGCCCACATAAAATAAATAATGTTTTGAAAAAAAAACCACAGTTAAAGGTAAATCCATTCAAAATCGCCCAAAAATGAAAAATATATGGTTTGCTCTCATTGCTACTTTCTTAATCGTAACTCCATATTTGCTTTTAGTTTAGTAACAATTGGGATAATATTTTCTTGGTTGATCAAGAGTTTAAGAAACGTATGTATTAATAATTCAAATTTTGCAAATAATAGATGTAACAATATATATGCTGTGAACAAGATCGTTGTCTACTTATAAATAGTTAAATAATTTCATCATACGCATATCAAATTCAGAAAGAGAACATGCGCATTAACTTATCATTGACGATGACATGTTTCTACTAATAATTGTTCTATTTCTGTTCTATCTGCATTGGAACTAGTTCAAAATGTACAAAAATCCACAAAAGGTTATGTTCGATCTAGATTTGTAAAAAGGCCTCTCTAAAAAACTCTAGTCCATAAAAGGCTACCACGTTTTAACTTTTAACAATAAAAAAGAAAAGAAAAAAAGAACAGGCTATGGTTGGTAATGTGAAGGTCTAAATTATACGTACGATCAGAAATCAAAGCATCTGCTTTTGTTTTTTTCAATTCTTCCTAGAAAAAAAGAAATATAGAATTAAGCCACATGCATTTTGAATAAACTAAGGATTACTAGTACAAAAAGTGTCAATGAAAAAGTTTAGAGAACACTTTAAATATATATATATATATATATATATATATGTTTTTTTCGAAAAGGGAGGCATACATTAAACACGCGTAACTAAAGTTGATTATTTTAATTATCAAAACATGCGTAACTAAATGTAAATATATTTAGTGTTTTTTTACTTTTTATGTGTTCGTGAGTGCTAAAGTTGATTATTTTAATTATCAAAACATGCGTAACTTAACGTAAATATATCTAGTGTTTTTTGAATTCTATTTTATGTGTTCGTGGGTGCTAAATGATTATTTTATTATCAAAACATGCGTAACTAAACGTATATATATTTAGTGTTTTTTGAATTCTCTTTTTATGTGTTCGTGGGTGCAATAATGGCTATCACGGAGGCTGGTCGTTTGGATATCCGTTCGGATTCGGTTCGGAGTTTTTAGAATTTTGGATTTAGGTTCATAGGCTTTGTTTGCGTATTTATAATATTCGGTTCGGTTCTTTCCGGATTTGGTTCGGATCGGATTTTACCTTTTGGATTCGGTTCCTTCCGAGTTCTGTTCGGATCTAAAATTACCCCGAAAAATTATCCAAAAGTGTCTGAAAGTAATCGAAAGTATCCGAATTACCTGAAAAACTTGGTAAAAAAAAGAAACTCAAATTATCCAAAAGTATATGAAATACCCAAAAAATCCGGTAAAAAACTACCCAAATTTCCCGAAAATACTCGAAAGTATATGAATTACTTGAAGCTATGTAAAAAGGGGTTAATGGATTTATTTAGCTTTGGGTTTTTCAGGTACTAGTTCAGGTTTCGGTTCGAATCGTGTATTATCCGATACCCGAAATGCCTAACTCTAAACTTATTTGGGTATTTTTTAGAATTGGTTCAGATCGAAATCGAAGTTTTTTTGTTCGAGTTTGAGTTCGGTTTTTTTCCCAATCCTAAAATTAATGGCGATTAACACTGCATAGTTAAAATGGTCATTGTGGTTGTTGTGGTTACAAATTAATTTAATTGATATAGTTTTCTTTGTTTTGTCGACTTCCCCTAGACTTATCGTTTTCAATACAAATATGATGTCTTTAACACACACAAAATTACAAATATGATGTGTCAAATAATATTTTAAAATATGTATATATTATATTATTAGCATTTACATGATTACGTATAATCCTATATAAATCTTACACTAGAGAAAACTTATATTTCTACATATAATCCTACATAAATCAACATAAAATATATGTTTAATTGCTGTTGACAAAATATATATATATATATGTTTAATTTTATATTTTCAAAAATATGATTTTTAGCTTTAAATATCTTATGTTTGGTTAAATATTTTGAAAGCTAAGTATGCTTATGTAATTCACATATTTTAGAAATTTAAATATTGACTTAAATGTAATTATTTTAATTTAATTTCCGCTAACAAATCGAGTTAGATAGTTTGTACTTATCATTTTTCTAAAACGGTCATATTTATTTAAATATCTTGGATATGAAAACTAAAAGTCTATTATTACCCATAAAATTGGGATATCCCAATATTCAAGAAATTTTCCCAGCTCTACACAAATTTTTAGAAGGTATTGTAAATTTGTAATAGGTGAGCTATATTTTTACACAAATTCCTAGTATCACATATTCACCATGTAAAAACAACAAATATTATATATGTATATCTTCAACAAACAACAGCGGGCGCCCTTAAAAAAAATGGAATATCTTTTGTCCATCTCCGAATTTTGTATTGTTATTTTATAATAATTTGTGTAGATTCGACCACAAAAAACAGAAGTGTGTAGATGATTCATGATTGGGTAAGGCTCGCAGCTTAAGGCGCTCGTTAGCAACAACTTTGTGGATGGCTTGTGGGGACGACGATCCTCAGGCCGTACAATCGTCTTTCAACTTGTCTTTTAACCGGTTAAGCCGGTTCGATTGGGACAGCCTGTGCACATGATTGATAATAAATGGTGTTTTTGTTTTAACTGAAGCATCAAAACGACGTTCTCTATTCATGTCTATCCATTTCTTTTTGAGTAATTAGATCAATGGAGAAAATGCTATTTACGAAAATAACGATGGTTTTCAGATGATTTTATTTTTCATTTTAACTATTATAAAACGAATGATTTTTTAATATTACGTTAATTTTGTTAAATAGAGATTGTGTTTATAATCTCGGATATATAATGTAGTTTTGTTAGACGTTGATTTATAAATTAGACATCCACAAAACAAACAGACATCCAAATAATATATTAGACGTTTTCATAACAAAATATATGTCACGAAAAATCACATTTTCTGTGACAGTTAAATAAACAATAAAATCACAATAAGAAATACACAACTTAATAGTGATAAATCACATTATTACTATTTTTTCTTAATTTCGTCTCTAAATATTGTCATCTACCTAATTTACTCTTGTTTTTACTCATTTTCTAATATATTTAGACTATGTTATGGTTGATAACGTATTTAAAGATTTTATTGTATGAAGTATGAACAACACGAGTATTTTATTTGTTCTTTAATGTTTTCTCGGTCATATATGCATTTACCCACACTTATTTTATTTGTTCTATTTCGTTGCACCATCCGTTACTTTGTTACTAGCCCTAGGCATATTAACCGGACCCAAAAACCCGATCTGAATCCGACTCAAAAAACCCAAAACAAATTCGAACTGCCATTATAAAAATATCCGAACGGATAATATTTTAAAGTATTTGAAAATCCGAACCGAATCCGATAGCCGTGGGTACCCAAAAATATCCAAAATATAAGTATATATATATAAATATATTAAATATATTTGATTATTTGGGTATTTTTGGATAAATTCGAATAAAAAGTAACCAATTTTTTAGTTTTTTCCGGATGTTTCGGTTATTTTTGGGTAATTCGGATAGATTTGGGTAAAAACGAACCGATGTTTTAGTTTTTTTTTACGGATATTTTTGGGTAATTCGAGTAGATTTGGGTATATTTGGATAAAAATATCCGAATCCGAACTAAGAACCAAAATGTTTTGGATATTTATCGGATATCAATATTAAGTATATACCCGGTCCGAATCCGCATATAACCGAACCGAACCCGACCCGATTTTTATAAATATCCGAATGGATCCTTAATCCCTAAATCCGAAAACCTGAAATCCGAACCCGAACCCAACTCGAAAAATCTAAACCGAACCCAAACCGCCATTATAGAAATACCCAAACGGATAATGTTTTAAAGTATTTGAAAACTCAAACCGAACCCGATACCTGTGGGTATCCAAAAATACCCGAAATATAAGTGTATATATATATATTAGATATATTTGATTATTTGGGTATTTTCGGATAAATTAGGATAAAAAGTAACCAATGTTTTAGTTTTTCGGGATATTTCAGTTATTTTTGGGTAATTCGGATAGATTTGGGTAAAAAAGAACCGATGTTTTAGTTTTTTTTTTCTGGCTATTTCGGATATTTTTGGGTAATTCGAATAGATTTGGGTACATTTGAATAAACATATCCGAATCCGAACTAAGAACCGAATTTTTTTGGGTATTTATCAGATATCAGTATTAAGTATATACCCGATCTAAACCTGCAAAGAACCAAACCAAATCCGATCTGATTTTTATAAATATTCGAATGGGTTCTCAATCCCTAAATCTAAAAATCCGAAATCTAAATAGATCCGATCCGAATCCAAACAGGACTCCAAACATTCATGGCTATTTGTTACCATTGGAAAATGGTAACTTCGTAAAATGTCAATGGTAAGTAATAATAACCTTAGAATACCTACCCGAACGAAAAATTCAACACCTACCGGAACTTTAATACATATAACCCAATAATAAGTCAACAATCAATTTAATGAGTAAAGATGAAAACTATACAAAACTAAATTCAATAATAAACTAAAGTATTTCAATTTAATACGCCGAGTTTCCATTGGTATATATATGAAATAAAATAAAAAGCAACTTTATTATATTTTATTTTATATTATAAAATAATGTAAAATAATGTTTGCAGAAAACAGAGTATCCTCACGTCACCCTCTCTCTATCTCTCTGTACCTTCGTTGCACTATAAGTACCACCACAACCACGAACTCCAAAAATATCATCTCATAAACCAAAACACACACAATCTCAAGATTTGATTATTTCTAATTACAAAGAGTCAACCTTCTTGTTCCTTTTTTGCAACCATGAGTCTTCTTGCAGATCTCGTTAACCTTGACGTCTCAGACAACACTGAGAAAATCATCGCTGAATACATATGGTTCGTCTTCTTCATCTGCTTTTGCCATTTGGGTTTCTCTGGATTTGTGTGTTCTTACCGGAGAACTAGAGCATGAGTCAAAGGATTTGAATCTTTAAGTCAATGTTTGTCATTTCCATTGGTTTTTAGCATTTTGTAATTACATCTAATTTGGTTTTTCTTCGATTTTTTCAAACAGGGTTGGTGGTTCTGGTATGGACATGAGAAGCAAAGCCAGGGTAATTTAATCTTTCCTTCACTTTAATTTAATCGAAAATTCGTAAATTTCCCGAATATTTGACCCAAAAGGATAAGACTTATGTGATGTTTTTCACTTTGATTAGATTGAATTACTGAGTTAGTGGTTTGTTTCCTGCAGACTCTCCCTGGACCTGTGACCGATCCATCGAAACTTCCGAAATGGAACTATGATGGTTCAAGCACTGGTCAAGCTCCTGGTCAAGACAGTGAAGTCATCTTATAGTAAGCCCTTTCAAGATTTTCTTGAAAGACCCTTTCTCCTTTGCCTTTTCGATTTTTCTTAGTAATCGTTTGTTTGTGTTTCTTAGCCCTCAAGCAATTTTCAAAGATCCGTTCCGTAGAGGCAACAACATTCTTGTGAGTTTAAAACTTTGGTTTTTCTTGTATATGTTCTGTTTTTAGCAAAAAAAGATTAACCTTTGTTTTTTTACCGGTTTGATCAGGTTATGTGTGATGCTTACACTCCTGCGGGCGAACCAATCCCTACGAACAAGCGACATGCTGCAGCTGAGATCTTTGGTAACCCTGATGTTGTAGCTGAAGTGCCATGGTTAATCCAAATTCCCCCTTTTTTATATATATATATCTCCTTTTTCGGTTTCTTGCGGTCTTAGATTGCTGATTTTTTTCTCAACGAATTAGGTACGGAATCGAACAAGAATACACTTTGTTGCAGAAGGATGTGAATTGGCCTCTTGGATGGCCCATCGGTGGCTACCCTGGTCCTCAGGTACATTCCGTTTTCACGGGGTTTTTTCGGTTTGTTTACCGCTCTTCTTCGATTCTCTGTTCTCGGTGTCTGAATCATCTCTTGCAGGGACCATACTACTGCAGTATTGGAGCTGATAAATCTTTTGGGAGAGACATTGTTGATGCTCACTACAAGGCCTGTTTGTATGCTGGAATAAACATCAGTGGGATCAATGGAGAAGTCATGCCGGGTCAGGTAATCTCCAAAAATCAATAAAGTTTCAATCTTTAGATCATATATGACCAAAAAGTTTCAATCTTTTTGCTTAACCAAATCATTTTTGTTGAGACAGTGGGAGTTCCAAGTAGGCCCATCGGTCGGTATCTCAGCTGCTGATGAAGTGTGGATCGCTCGTTACATTTTGGAGGTATAATCTTAAACGATCCACTCTTTAATTGGTGTTGATCTCTTTAAGGAATATAAACTTAAAACACAAGTTTTGGTGGTTTCAAAAACAGAGGATCACAGAGATTGCTGGTGTGGTTGTATCTTTTGACCCAAAACCGATTCCGGGTGACTGGAACGGAGCTGGTGCTCACACCAATTACAGGTAAAAGGGTCATGAATCTTTTAGCTTGTTAACCTTTACAATGTTTCTGAAGAAATATAAAAAAAATGGTGAATGGTTTTTTTCAGTACTAAATCGATGAGGGAAGAAGGAGGATACGAGGTAATCAAGAAGGCGATCGAGAAGCTCGGACTGAGACACAAGGAGCACATTTCTGCTTACGGTGAAGGCAACGAGCGCCGCCTTACTGGACACCATGAAACTGCTGACATTAACACTTTCCTTTGGGTAAAGATAAGCTCTAGTTGTAAAGAGTTGATAACATCTTTTGGTTTTGTACTGATCTTTGTGTTTGAATATTGTTTTAAAGGGTGTTGCAAACCGTGGAGCATCGATCCGAGTAGGACGTGATACCGAGAAAGAAGGGAAAGGATACTTTGAGGATAGGAGGCCAGCTTCAAACATGGACCCTTACATTGTTACTTCCATGATTGCAGAGACTACACTCCTTTGGAATCCTTGAAAGAAGATTCAAATATCTTGAAATTTGCTTCTAATTGGGTTTCTTGGAAGTTCCAAGTTTGTCTTTTCTACAGTTTATTAAGCAATTGTACCGGTTGACACTGCCGGGGTTTGTGATTTGGGGCCTTTCTTTTTTTAATCTTTTTGGTTTTGGGTTCTGTGGTTTGCTCTGTTTGTTTGACCTTTATCGAACCTTTCGTATTTGTACTAATAATACGATCTGAAAAAGCCTCTTCATGTTTCAATGCTAGAGACTAAAGATCTCAGTGATTAACAGTCCAATACAATTTCCATAAGCCAAATCAGCCTGACTTTGGCTGGCCGATTGGCTAACCGATCTTTTGTTTTTCATTTTGCAACACCAATGCTGGTCCAGTCTGGCCCATTTTGGCCCGTTTTGGTCTATGACCCATAAGATCGTTGCGTACTCATCATCGACTTTTTGAACCCCTGGGCTTGCAAATCAAACCACTATGTTGGATGCTTATCACTAGACCGAACAAAGCTACGACTTCCTCTCCGCAATTATATTTCCTTCCACTTTGATGACAAGTGGATCTCAACGGGGCACTAATGATACGATCAAACCAAAGAATAATGGGCTCAATTGGGCTTTAATATCTAGTGGACTATATTAAGTTTAAGTCAAGCCTTGTTTGGTTGAGTCGGTGTTATGTATAAATTAGCATATAAGTTTTTCGATCATATATATTGTTGTTTCCATTTGACTATCCCAAAGAACACTGTTAAGTTTCTAACTTTTTCAAACGGTACCAATCATTGGCAGCCCTTTGTCTCTTTTTACTGAAGCAACATACCAACGAATATCTCTCTATCTTTTTGTCACGTGGGTGCAAGTGATTATGATCCATCATGGGCTGTAATTGATCCGTCTAAGGCCTCTATTATCCCCAGTGAGAGATATCTCAACTTCTCGTCACATGGATCACCTATACATGCCCAAAATAGATCAGCGTAACATACTAACATATATCACTTGTGTATGAATGTGTTTTGAAATAGTTGGTTATATATGTATTGTCTATAAAAACAAAGTGATGCTAGTGGCTTCTAATAAGAAGCTTCAAGTAACACCCCGAATCCAATAACTTCAACCCACTCTATTTCTTTTGCTAGAATTGAGCATGTAAGCCCATGAAAGCCCAAGTAGAGAATATAAAGGGTTTCATAAATGTGTGAGCACGTGTATATAAATAAAGATTCATGACATGTAGGCTTAGATCTAATTGTGGAGAATGAGATTATGTGATATTATGTTTTGGTGATTGTTGAGTTGATGTTTGATAGTGATGTTTGATATGTATGATGATGTGTCTGATAATGTTATGATATGTATGAGAATGTTAAGTATGAATGTTTTGTATGGACAAGAAAGATGTCATGATATTATAGCTTGGCAAGTAACGCAAGTTGTATGATTGCTAGTGTCTAAGTTTATATGTTTTGATGATGGTTGTATAGCTTTAAAAAATCTTCTATGTTTCAGTGGGCAGAGTTGATCTCCTCACTGAGTAATTCATTACTTACTCCCTTTTTCCCCTTTTTCTCCAGGTTAGTAATCTTCAGAAGTTGTGGTTCAAGCCTTATGTTCTTTAATAATATGACTAAACGATTTTCAAAACTTCAACACATAGAAAAATGTTCAAACTTGGAAAAAGGAATCCTATTACTCTCCACAAACTAACAATACTTATTCCGGTACGGGACCAACCATTATACATATGTTATTGAAATTTAATTGCTTAAGAAAACTGTTGGACAGAAAAAATTCCTAAACTGATACAACATCATTCATCCCCACAATAAGCCAAGTTGACTTAAATAATATAACTGGATCATTATCGAGACCAAAAGTTATATACTTTAAGGTGGAGAAGAAAGTGCGTATGTTACTTCTTCCACATAGTATATTAAGACAGAATCTTTTTAAAATGAATTAAAATTGGAAAACCTGAATCTTGTAATTGCCTTATTATTGTATTTTTTTCTCTGTCACAACCAGACTTCTGATTTTTAATTCATTTGATATATTTGCGTAGTCTATATAACAAGGACTTGCAGTCCCATATTTATTTTTGATATTAGTGCACGAAATAAAGTATACGTATAAGGGACCGCTGGCGATACGTAAGATATGCACTATGCGATTCCAAATCCAACTAACACAAATAAAAATAACATTTTCTCCATGGAATTATTTATTTAGATTGCCGTATCTTTTGGTGGACCATAAAGCAAGATCAACACACCTACTTTCCCTCATTTTTATTTATTGGTACTTATATGCAAAATAAAATATTATTCATCAATTATTTTTCCTTAGCCTTTCCCTTCCCCTTCGCCACTATTAACGTCTATCCCACAAATTTCATTTATTCTATTTCCACAATGATCCCATTTGCCAACTACTACATTTCTTCACCATCCATGTCCGAGAAGAACATTAGCAATAACAACAACGAAAACAAGAGGAGGAAGAAGAAACGGCCGATGACGGTTTATGGAGGAGGAGGAGATGATTTGGAGGTGGTGAAGGCGGCGGCGTGGGCTTGGTACTTACGGAAAGAAGGTAAACCAATCATGAGAGAGTTTGATTTAACTAGAGCACCAAAAACACCTCGACCTTCACGGTACAAAATCGAAGCCACGAAGAACATGATTCTCTCTGAAAATAGGGTTTTGGCCGAGAATAGGGTTTCTACTAAGTCCCCGCTTTGGTTCACGAATTACTCATCTCGTGGGGATCAAGAAACGCAATACTCTCGTCTTCTTGACACTTACGAGATCAAGAACATCTCCAAGAGGCTTAACATTGATGATTCTTGTTTCTCCGCAAGTTCAAACAATGTTTTGTGGCACAACGGCGAAGATCATCATAGTCATAATCGTAATCGTAATCATGATTATGGTTGTGATGATCATGGTTTGTTGCAGAAGAGAAATGGTAGTGATGATAATACTACTACTAGAAGTAGAACAAATAATGACAAGAGTTATAATGGTGGCTTCATGAAAAAAGTGAGCAAAAGAAGTTTGTGGAAGGGAATGATTGTGATGGGTCCAGGGTCGACGGTTTGTGGAAGAAGTGATGACGTGGCTTCGCAGGCCGTCAGGAGAACGGTTAAGGTTGCGGCAGCGGCCGAGGCCCTAGTCAGGTCGGCGGGAAGTGGCAAGACTCAAACCAGTCGTCGCTAACTTTAGTGGTTCTTGGGTTGTTGAACTTTCAAGACTTTTTAGGCTCAAGGGACTTTTTCTTTTGAACATTTTTTATTTTTATATAATTGTACATTTTTTTAATTTTAGTTTGTGATTGTCACTACTCACTAGCTGTGTATTTTTTACCAGTTTGAGTACATATTTACATCTTCAGGGAAAAAGTGACAAAAATAAAAGATTGAATACTGAATAGTATGATAACTAGCGTGGCATTAGTTAACAGTTTGACTATCACCATTACAGTCAATCTTTGTTTTAGCTGAAATTTTTCAGTCGATATTTAAATTTACAAGATAATCATAATATGTATATGAATTTACGCAACATGTGTGAATTGTAACCACGGAACATAATCTGTGTATAAATTTGCCGTTTTCTAAGGCACACATATGATTGCAAGTGCCAAAATATTATCCAACAGTGCAACTCATAAACTCAATTAAGTGGGTTTCAGTTTTCAATTTTGCTTTCTACGATTTAACAGGGCCCAAAGTCTCTTCCAACAGAATCCTGCTCATGCTACTCTCCTTCAATGTTGGACAAGAAGTCACATCGCCTCGTCTTAGGTCTGATTCAAGTCTCTATATCCCTTATTTCTCTTCTTTGATTGTTTTCCATCTTGGAATCATTCTACTCTCCTCTCCTAGACCTTGTGTTAGCTATCCTTTTTTTTTTTCTTGTATTGTATTAGATGAATGGTTCATCATGGTTCCTTTGTAAACTATATTTAACTAATTTAAGAAAATCCTTTGACAAAAAAAAAATATACGTTCTAACAAAAGGGTGAATTTGTTTTTTTTTGTCACACAAGGTTTTTGCATTCATAGAATTAAAAGTTACATAGGATCCCTAACAAATAAACAAATGCCCAACAAAACAGTACAGAATAGATTCTTCTAGAAGGACCCAACGGTCCATGAAGAGAAAAAGAGGAAGCATCCTAGGCGAGCTAGGGTTTCCAGCCGCCGTGCAGCTAGCTCCGACGACATCAGGAGCTTTTCGCCAGCAAAGATAGAATTTCATCGGATTAGAGGTCCGAGAGATGCAGAAGTCTTCAATAAATCTAACGACCCAAGGGACAATCCATAAAGCACCTGAAATAGGTTCGGCGGCGAGATAGAATCACTTTGGCCGATAGAAGATCTCTGGGTTTTCACCCGAGAATTGACTCGATCCGACTATGGGAACGGTCGAAATTGGAACACTTAGATTCCTGGTGGTGGGGAGCTCAGAACGGTAACGCGTCGCGGTGGCTCCTCCAAGTAAACCGGACGAGGTGATGTAAATATCTTCATGGTAACAACCCGAGAGTGTTTGCCCTAGCTGCTTCCTGTCGACGGTGGCGCGGTGTCCTCGGCCGCAGCGGCACACGACGGATGGAACAGTTTGGTAGAAAACTACAAGGGAAGGCCAGGAGATTGAAGCATTCCTCACTGGTAACAAAAACAGGGCTTCTCGGTCACGAGATGGATCTGGCGTGGCTTGGTGAACTTCTTTTGGCCGCTGACTGATGCTAGCAGAGGAGTAGTGCTGGTTAACCGGTCTCAGAGATCCGGTTCCGGAAGGTTGAGTGGTAACGGGAGTACAAGATTCACGAAGGAGAGAAGGAAGCCCAGCGACGGATCTGCAACCACTGGATCTGGATCTGGACTCGGAGCAAAGTCGCGTCCGTCAGGTAAGGAAAGCCTCACCGACCCTGCCTGCCGTGAGAGAGGTGGATGCGAAATGAGGTAGATGGCGGAAGATGCTTGGAGACCAGAATTTTTCCACTGTCGAAATGGAGCCGTGGCGAACGGTGACGGTAGAGAAGCGCCAAAGATACACAACCAAGAAGAGCGGACGAGACAACAAAAGAAGAAGTAGACAACTTACCAATGGGATCCCGGGGCGACGACGGCGACGGCGTGAATTTGTTTGATAACCATATATACTAATGTTATTAAGAATATAGCACACTAAAAGCAAAAATAAACTGAGTAACCATTGTCCATAGTTACAAGACAAAAATAGACATGGGTGCCTGCAGGACAAGAGGAGAGTAGGAGTGGTGACGTGAGAGTGAGGAGAGACCGAGATCGAAAAGGGATATGTGACCATTTTTGATTTTTATTTCATATTTATTGTCTAAAAAAAAATTCTAGTCTTTTTTTTCTCTATATATCAATTTTTAAAAACGGACCTAAACTTATAAAAAATGTTATAAGTAAAATTTTTTGGTTTACATAGAATACAAAAATAAAATGATATAGAATAAAATGAAATTATATGTAACGAGACGTGGTGGTGATGATATTCAAAATGCCGAGTTAAACACACAATGAAGAAGGAACATTATACCCTAAAAAATATAACATATGAAACCCAAACAACCAAGTTAAATGTTGTTTTGTGCTTTCAAACACAATGTCACCTACATATATCTCAACAATAAAATGTTCACTTCTTCCTCATAAATAAACAGAGTTTTGTCAACACTACTTATTTTGAAACCACTGTCAATCGGAAACAATGTGAGTCTTTTTCATACCAAGCACGGGAGCCTGTTTGAGTCTATAGAGTGTCTTTTTCAGTTTGTACACATGTTCAGGATACTCAGGATCTTCAAAACCCTTTGGTTCAGACACAAACACTTCTTCCTGAAGAACACCATGGAGGAAGGCACTCTTAACATCTATTAGGAATAATTTGATGTTGAATAAACAGGCCATGCCAAGAAGTAATCGGATGGATTCAAGCCGAGCCATTGGAACAAATGTCTCATCAAAATCTATGCCTTCAATTTGAGAGTAACCTTGAGCGACCAATCTAGTTATGTTATGTGTAAAATTTCCATCCTCATCAATCTCGTTTTTGAATAATATCCACTTGGTTCCTACAACATTTACTTGCAAGGGTTTAGGAACAAGATCCCACACATCTTTTCGAGAGAACTGATTTATCTCTTCATGACATGCTTCAAACCAGAACTCATCTTCCAATGTAGTAGCAATGTCTTTAGGTTCGATTGAGGACATAAAACACAAATGTTGAATCATTTCTCTAAAGTTGATCTGTTTTTTTCTTGTCACTCTTCCACCTTGTAGATTTCCTATCACATCTGCTTGGTTCCTAGGCACAGTAAGCCTTGCTGAATTAGGAGATTTTGAGTATTCTAGAATCCTCTTATTTTCATAATCTTGAACTTCTTGATCAGTGTCTGGCACTCTGTGATTGACATTGTCTGTCAGCTCTTCAACATCTTGAGCCACAGGAAACATCTGAGTTTGACTTCTGTCATAAACACCACATTCACTGATTCTTCCATTCTAGGATTACAAAAAATATTATCAGTGAAAATACAAATAAAGTTTAAGATATCGTTAGTGTAGTCTCATTAGTGGAATCTACTAAGCAACTATTGGAAAAAATTAAGAAATGATTGGTGGGATTCCTTTCCAAAAAAGGCTTTATTAACATTTTTTAGTTATTGTATTGGATATGCAACATCGAGACTTTAATAATCGTTTTGATAAAGTAATCTTTAAATTACTTGGTTGCGCAATGAAAAGTCATATTGATTCACAACGTTAGTCTTTTTTTTTTTTTTTGTCAACATTCACAACGTTAGTCTAAAAAGGATAAAAACTGTTGAGATTAAAACCACATTATGGATGACAAGTTTTTAATCGATTGTCTAGTTTGCTTAGTGAAAACAAATATTATTTGAGGTCAAAACAACTGTAAAAACAATTTAAAATTTTTCAAAGTACAAGTTATTTGTAGAGTATACTTGTAAACTACATTTCTTTGAAATAAAACTAACTCTACCACTTATGTATGTATATATATATATATATATATTTCTAAGGAAATATCATAAAAAAAATCTAGGTTTGTTGTGGCCTCACTAGTGTTGTAAATAAATCCTAGATCCGTCAATGCTAATCCATAGTGGCGGATATAGAGATATTAGGGGGGGCATATGACCCATTGAATTTTTGTGAAATGATACTAATTATGAAGACAATATTTTAATGTTCCCATAGATAAATTTGTTAGGCCCCCATTTCATTCTTTTTTCTCCAAACTCGATTTTAAAAACTAAGTCCAAATATTACTAAGTTCATTTATTACTAGAAATGTCCCGTGCTATTGCACGCGTTAATTTTTTTAAAATTCGATATTATAATTTTTTATTTATAAATTATAAATTAATAAGATAAATGCTAAGTATATATAGATATTATCAAAATTTTGGATAGTATATTAACAAAGATTTTATGATACTTTTTTTTAAAAAATATAAAATATTCTATAAAATATCTCCTATAAATATGGGTTTTTTGTATCCATAAATATAGGATTTTAATTAGTTACCATAAATAAATGATTTTAATTAGTTAACATAAATATTTGATTTTAATTAGTTACTATAAATATCTGATTTTAATTAAATGATCGGAGATAATTAATGACTAAACTATCCTTAATGAGAAATTATAATTTGATATTATAATTTTTTTTATAAATTATAAATCAATTAAATAAATTATATATATATATATAATTATATATAGATATTATCAAAATTTTGGACAATATATTAGCAAAGATTTTATGGAACTTTTTTTGTATCATAAATATAAGATTTTAATTAGTTACCATAAATATTTAATTTTAATTAGTTACCATTAATATATGATTTTTTGTATCCATAAATATAGGTTTTAATCGATGACTATGATTTAATTAAATGATGACATAATAACTAATGACTAAAATATCTTTAATGAGAGATTAAAATTTGTTCTTTGATGTAATGACAATGTGATGTAAATATTTACATTTTAAATGTTTATTTATAAGTGTACTCTCCAAATATAGGAGATGTTAATTAAGTGCATTTCAAAATTTAAACCTAAATAATAATTAAAAATCATAGAAACTCAAAGATGTTTTTAAATAACATTTACAAAATATTAATTTTATTATATATTTTAATATATATACCCACAGTGAAAATAAATTCTAGATCCGCCACTACTAAATAAATCATGGGTTGACTTCGCTATACTACACCAAGACAATGACTTTACTTCCATACTTTTAACTTCATCACTAAACTACCTAGAATAGTGTTATTTTTCTTCAAACATTATAAACTTATAAAACTCTCCAAAATTAGACATATTTGATAATTAAGTGTAAACCCGGTTTTAAAATCCTTATTTGCGTTTTGTTTTTGCGATTAGAGAATCTGAATTTGATCCATTAACCCGTCGAATTTAATCTTCCTTGATCATCTACAAGTCCTGGATTTGTGTTAATCTCTGAGAAAAAATCGTGCTCGCGTCGGATGATTCAGTACCATGTCTTTTCTTTAATCTGAGAAGAAGATTAATTAAGAGGATATTAAAGTTGGATGTTTACCTAAAGCATGAGCTGCTTTGATGGCAGGGATGACACGAGGATGAATTGGGATTCTTCTCACGACTTGTTTGATTTCTTCAATGGTTTTACCATGGTCATGAAGCTCCGTCATCGTACGATTCTGTTATGCAAATAAAAATAAAAAAGGATTTTAAATTTTGATTAACAAACGATTCGAGAAAAACTCTATATATTTTTGACCCGTCGGATCAATGGGTCAAATTCGGATTCTCTGATCGCAAAAACAAAACGCGAATAAAGATTTTTAAACAGGATTTACATTTAATTATTGAATATGTCTAATTTTGGAGAGTTTTATAAGTTTATGATTTTGAAGAAGAATAACACTATTTTATGTATTTTAATAATGAAGCTACAAATATGGGAAGAAATAGTATGTGTCTTGGACGTAACGTAGAGCATAGTAGTTGGGGGGCATATGAACCCAATGAATTTTTGTTAAATGGTACTAATTATGAAGACAATATTTTAATGCCCCATAGATAAATTTGTTAGGCCCCCATTTAATTTTTTTTTTCCAAACTGGACTTTAAAAACTAAATACAAATATTACTAAATTCATTTATTATGTTAATTCAGTGGGCTTCAAAATCTAAACCTCAGTGGGCTTCAAAATCTAAACCTAAATAATAATTAAAAAAAACCATAGGAACTCAAAGGAAAATTTTTTAATAACATTTACATAATATTAATTTTATCATATATTTTAATATGTATCTTTCAGTGAAAATAAATCCTAGATCCACCATTGCTAATGCATGAAGATATTCCTATTCTTTTCCAGCCCTTCTCCATCTTATGACTGAGTACCAACTACACTTTATGTCTGCCACAGAATTATTGATGATCGTAAGCACATAAAAATGAAAATTGAACCCATCTTTGTCGGTCCAAAGTTGAAATAATGTTATTAACAAAAAAAATTTGTCGAAAAAGAATCAAATAATGAAAGGATATTCGTTTATGTTTGCACTATAAATTTCCCACTTCAATTGAAATAATGATGATTCATTGCGTCAATCGAGTCAAACCACATTACTTTCCGCTATTAAAATCGTCATTTTCTCGTTTTCATTAATTCTACAGATAGATTATTGCAGAATTGTTAAGAATTTGGTGTTTTTTTTTTCCTTACAAAAACTGGTTGTAATACTCTTATCAAGACCAAAAAAACATATATTATGATGTACAATATGTAGCATAAGGACTCTCGAGAGATAGTTTTACTAATTTATTTTAACAATTCAACGAATAAGCTAACAATCGTGTGTGATACAGTAGCACTGTATTAGAACATTATTCATAATCATTCAATCAAATGAAATAATATTTTTATCTATAAATAGTCGGATTCTATTTTCATTCTCAGCTGTAAGATGTATTTATTGTAAAAATGTTTATTTTTTGTTCTGAATAAAATTTAACATTTATACAAAAAAAAGTATAAAATAATAAAAATAGGTTTCAGAACACATATATGATTTTTTAGATGATATTTGGTAAAACGTAATATATATCTCACAGAAATATCATTTGCTTGACAATGACTTTACCGCATGCTAATCTTCTGGTGGATCATGAGATACAAAATCCATGACCAACCCATGATGTGAAGATGCATAAATAAGTTAATTATTGAATTTCAAAACTAAACTACAATGATGGT
The DNA here is from genome assembly GCA_018361395.1 of Boechera stricta. Classification (NCBI taxonomy): domain Eukaryota; kingdom Viridiplantae; phylum Streptophyta; class Magnoliopsida; order Brassicales; family Brassicaceae; genus Boechera; species Boechera stricta. The sequence continues at coordinate 17,391,881 of CM031539.1, read as the reverse complement.
AACAAAAATGGGAAAGAAGAAAAAAAGAAGAAAGGAACGTCATTGTCGGGAATAAAGAGAACAAAAAAAGGAAAGAAAAGGATGAGTTAAGAGAAGAGTTGGAACTAAGCTGTTGGCTACTTGACCCAAATCCTATCTCAAAGTTAAGGCTGACCAGCTCATCTTTGGCCCCTACTTCACACTTCCCTACATTTTCAAAGTTAAAAGCGTGTTATTTCATCATATTTATGTTTTTATTTTTGTTTCGGTATAAAATTTCATGTGTTGCAATGCTCAAAGTGTTTTGTCTTGGGGCACATAGAAAAATCCTAACTGTATTATGGTTTGATACTTGTCTTATAACTCATATTCTAGATTTGTATTGGTTTTGACGGCGTTTATTATACTTGATTCTCTAAAATTGACGTATTGATCATATTTTTTGTTAATAATAATTTGACCACATATTTGCTTAATCCAAAGATAGATGGTACAAAAAAATATATGATACATCTGACTTGTGACCCTGTCCGAGTGTTAATTGATATTAGTGTTCTTTATTTGGCGCATGTGTTTTTGTGGTTTATCCATTGCATCTTTCTCCTTCTCTCCATCATTTAAATATATTTTTTATTTATATTAATAATAAATTATATTTATGTCTTGGTGTGATCTTGAATTGATATCGGTTTGTCTTACAAATAAGTAAAATATAACAGAGACAATAAAGTTGACAAAAAAAAAAACAGAGACAATAAAATATATAGCCATGCCTGTTTGTCTTTTCTTAACTTATTTTCGATTTCTGTAATCAAGGATTATGTTGCAAGGAAGTTATATACTATATAAACACAAAGCAATTCGTGTTTCTTCCACATTCCAATCAAATATAAGTTAATGATAATAATTGTAACCATTAGCCTTGACTAATTGGTGACTAAAATTTATAATGTGGATTGTGATGGGAGACTAGTTAGACAAAAGAACATCCAAGAGAGTTCTACAACCGTATACATGTCTAGATTTTTTTTTTTTTTTGACCAAAAAGAATAAAGTAAACAGAATTTTAAAATGTTATTTAATGATACCGATCATCGAAATATACTACTTTTCTAATGTTTGAGTAATGATTTTAAAACTAATGGGTTTTCAATCTTATAGATAATACTAGTGTGGTTGTCAAAAAAAAATGATAATATTAGTGTATAAATTTTGTTCGAATTACATGAAATAAACTCGAATCATAATTTAATAATTTTTGTTCAAATTTTTTTTTCACAAATTTATACTAGAATGAAAAATATATGAGGAAATGACATGTCATTTTTTCCCAATGGAAAATAAAATTATATATATAATTATGTAAGAATATAACAAATTCCCACATCTAATGAAAATGAACTTTTATTTATTTTAAAATAAAATTTGATTAATTTTAATTAATTTGTTATGGTACTTTTATAGTTAGTAGACTCCATGTTTTGAGTTACCTATCCATTTATTATATAGTTTATTTTGATTATTAGTGGCCACAATGTAGCATTCGGCTTAAAGTAAATCTATACATTATTATACTAAAAGTAGTACCATAAAAATAACACCAAACAAAAGCACTTCTGAAATTCTCAAATCTAAATCTCATGTTTTTCTTCATCCACAAGTCTTTCAACCTGAGTCAACAAGCCACAGTGACAAATATAAAGATATTTTTATGTAACAAGTTAATATGAACCATATAATATACAAACGGTACAACCATAAAAATCTACGTGAACACTTTTAATTATTTGTAGGACATTTGTTCAGAGCCTCATTCAAAACTGATGATATTAACTATGTAACATCATCGAACAAATCGAGCCCACCATATGACCCTACGCATAACCGTAGCTGAGTAAAACCCATTTGCTCACAGTAATCTGCTACAGTCAGCTTTAGCGAATCCAACTCTCCTATTGGTCACATCAAACTCAACCCAAAGATTTTGTTGATGAACATTCCCGATTATATTACTAGCTGCTCCAAGCATACTCGACCGTCCGATTCCAACACAGTGAACCCCACCTCCTACGTTATTCAAAACCCTCTCTTTCGAAACGAGTATCTCAACTCCTCTACTAACCTCAAAAACAAGATCACCTATCAACCGTTGGATCACCACCACGTTTCCATCGAAACACATGTCAGCTGTTCCACCGTACACGTATCCCTTCTTTAATCTTGGCCCAACACGTCTCACTATCTCTTCTCTTACTTTATCGTAAGCTGCATCGACTAAGTGAGTAAACTCGGATCCTGAATCAACCATTGTTTGACCCGACCCGCCTGCATCGGGTCTAAAAACCGAACCGGAAATGTTGAGCTTCTTTAAACCAATTCGAATCCCAATCATTGGTACAGTGTAAGCAAGAGGATCAAGATTCGGCATACGTTGACTTTCCGGAAAAGTCAACAGAGAAACGTATTTGAAACCGTGTGAATTCGGGTTATCTCCGAGGTAAAACGAACCGGTTGGTGTAAAACCGGGCCGGTTCGATTTGGGAGGGATACAATAAGAAAACTTGGCAATCTTAGCTTGAGAAACAAAAGAGAGACGACCACGATTCATTCCCAAAATACCCCTATCATCAGAAGACTCTGTAGCGCAACCAAGTATCAAAGGAGGGGTAATTTCGGTATTTGAGAAAGTTATTTTTTCTTTGACGAGATTACCCTCGGCAAAGGTTCCATCAGCGTAGAAGTAAGAGTAGTGACATAAACGGTTCGAGTCACAAGAAGTGGGAAGTGTAAAATCGGGAATTCTTGGTTTACAGAGAGGGTGAGAGCAAGGTAAGGTTGAGAAAGAGGAGGAGAGAGATGGATCAAATGAGGTTTTTGGAGGAAGCTTTTTACGGTGACATTGGATCCATGAGAGTTGGCTTCCGGTGTCAAGAACCATTTGTTGAGTTTGCGGTGGTGTTCCTATGGGAAGAGAGATGATTAGAGCCATTGAGTATTTGAATCTTGATCGGAAGTTGTATGGTGGAGACGACGGAGATGGGTTTTTACGGGAGAGGAGGGAGGTGGTGAAGGTGGTGGAGGAGAGCGGGAGAGATTTGAGTGGGAGGTGGAGAGAGAGTGAGGATGACATAGAAGTGTAGTTGAAGAGGAAGATGAAGAAGAAGAAGAGTGGTTTTGGAATGGGAGACATTTTTTTGTGAAGTGAGAGAGGTGATGGAGAGTTATGGGAGGTGACTGTAATATATAGACACTTAACACACACGTTCTCTTACTTAATTTTCAGGTTTATTAATATCATTTTGGAGTTTAAGTTTGTATGTAATTTACAGTAAGTTTATAGGAGTTTAAAAATAAAAATAAGAAAAGGGTTACATTTTTTGAGGGGAAAAATACAATTTTTTTCATCTAACTTAACATTTTTGAAATAATCATCATTTCCTTAAAAAATAGGAAAGAATTTTAGGAAATTGTTTGCAACCAATAAATTAATTATCGAGAGATATTTTCTTACATTAGATATTTAATATGTGTAACGTATTTAAATGACATTTTTTTAAACGTGAAGGTAATAACTAGTATAAATTAGTAACTATGTAATTTGTATTGTATCTTTCGGCATTGTTAGATGATGTTAGATAGATTAAATTTGTTTAAATACAAAAATAAGATCCGCGAACACTAGTTAAGAAAATTTTATTTATAACAAAAAAAACTCTCTGTGGGAAATTGCATGCACAACATTGGAGTAGTATTTTTGTGAAAATAATTTAACGCACAAATCACTATTTTAACAAATGATTTTGTTTTGCCCCAAAAAAAAAAAAAAAGATTTTGTAGGCAATTTAAAAAAAAACGAAAGATAAAAATAAAAAGAAATTATTTCTACATCGGATCTAAAAAATGTGGTCCACCATGTATTCTTGTGTGTCTTAACTCTCTTACAATGAAATATTGTTTTAACACTTAGTATAACTTTTTTAATTAATGGCTATAAAATCGATTACAAGAGTTTCAATAAATAAAATTAGGGATTTTTTCCTATTACACCTCATACACAGCTTTGCGAACTTAAGAAAATTATCTCATACGCAACTAGTGGAGATTTTTATTCTTATATATAACAAATCAACACATAGTGTTTTCGCCTTCCTTGAATATGAAGTTCCCACATGTTTTTATACCAGTTATACCTTCTTCTTCTTTTTTGGTAATTACCAGTTATACCTTTCGCTAGATATTTGCCTACGAAATATAAATTTGTAGCAATTTGATTATACTTTTTTGTATAATAGGTATGGTGGCAAATAATCGAATTATGTGATTGTGTTGAACTTGTTTTGTGATTAATATAGTTGAATAATAAGTTGCAGTTCTTCGTTTAGTTATATTTTAGGTAAGTACTTTATCAAGAAAACAACTATTGTTTCTACAATATTCAGTTAGGTTTTAATATGATTATTTTTGCAATAAAAATACTCCGCAAGTTTGTCTCCTGAGTGGGCAAATCTCTAGATGATGGTAACCTTAAAACAAGTGTTCAGTATTACACGACATCGTCTAAAAAATTAAGCTATATGTGATACTAAATTATTTCTTAAATCTATGTTACACATGACGTTAAGTGACTCGTTCAAAGTTTAGTTATAATTTTAGCCTAAACAATTAGTTTATAAAAATAGTATGTTTCTTTAATAATTTCAAGAAGGGGAGACAATTTTGTGTAAATGGGAAAGATGACAAAAATATTTGAGGCGAAAGCAATATGAAGTTTGGAACGCGGTTTCTGTTAAATTTGAGACAATGATTTATTCCCTATTTTGTTTTCTTATGGCTTTCTCTTTAAATTTATGATAATGTTTTCTGAACACTTTTTATTATTTCTAGTTTTGGGTGGTTACAACTTTTTGTATGTGATGTTTTAATTTTAATTGATTGGTTTACCGGAAAGAATTTTCCACTTAAATTGAGAACCGAGCAAAGCTGCCTCACTAGCTTTGCTTTGAAGAACTGAAACCTATAACGCGTTGACGTGAGCTTTTGTTTGTATTACACAAAACGATAATATTTGATCCAATTAAAAGCCATAATATTTGATCCAATTTAAAGCCAGAACTTGAGGTGCCACGATTACAGTTGGAAGGGATCTCTTGTCAAAAGAGAATAAATTTAAAATAGTGTGGATTCCGTTTGTAAGATGTAAGATCCACATGTGTTTGAACTTCGGAATTCAAAATTAGTGGTTATCATTTGTTTACTTTATAAAACCAACGTAGAGTTAGACTAGTGGTAAAAGCCCTTGCTAGAAATTTGAGGCGCCACGGTTCGATTTCCGTTAGAAAGACATTTTTTCCCAAAGAAGATGAATTTAAAATGGCGTCGATCCTGTCTTGAAAATGTAGGATCCGCATAAATTTGAACTTCAGAATTCAAAAAAAAAATCTATATATATTTGATCCAATTATATGTTTATTGAATCTTGTGAAAATATTTATTTCTTTGTCAAATTAAATGAACTCAAAATCGTATTGATAACTATATAAATTTAATTTCCGTAGGACCATGTCTACGTTCATGAATCTCATATACGGTTGTATCTCACAACATATTTAATATTCAAAATCATTAACAAATACTAGTTTGATTTTAGACCGTAATATAATTTCTTTCGTAAAAATTATCATCAAGTTCTCATAATCAAAATGTACTTATATAAATGTAGTTGACACAAAAAAAAAATCATTCATGTAGTAAAATTATTTGAAAGTGATTACAGAGAACAGTCTATAAACATTGAATTGAGACAATGTTTATGCTCTTGCTTTAGGATATTAAAACACTTACCGTAATTTGTTTACCACCAAATATTAAGAATTGATTATCACAATTCCATTTTGTTTTGTTTTGTTTTATTAGAAGCTTTAAATAATAATGATTTATGGAAACAAAAATAATAATAAAAAATAAATAATGATTTATAAACACGACAACATCATTTTACACCGAATATAGAGAGAGAGCTGTAGAGAAAGTGATGAAGTTTCAATTTGATAATAAATTTGGACAATATAATACCAACTTACTTTAAATCACAAATGTCGATGACTCTTCAAACAAAATCAAAATCAAAATCAAACTATAATATAAGAAATACGACAAATCATATGTCAAACGGGAACATAAAAAAAAGAGCTACGCAGCCCCATGCTTCTACAGTTCTAGTCCACTTGTCTTTTGAGTTATGGTAACGGGACCAGACTATGGTATCATTAGCCATCAACTTAATTATGATATATGAACTCTATTAGTTATGCTCATGAAGATAAGCTCAAATGATTTATATCTTTATAACATTATTGTTTCAATTTTAATATTATATTTATTAGGATTCGGATCGCGGAAAAAATATTCTAAAAATCTAACAATTACAAAATTATAAAATTTTAAAAAGTCAGAATGATGTATATATATGTTATGAAATTATAGGCTAACAATAAAACTGAAATTATCTAATAAAAAAATAGAGTTAAAAAGACATTAATGTTAAACATATACAATTGTTAATAAGAACAAAACCATCAAAACCAAACTAATGAGAAAAAATGAATATAATTAAAAACAATTATGGCGAAGAGATGCAACTTTAAGTATAAAAGTATCATACGCAAAGTGATAATGAATCGAGGCAACCTTGCAAAAAATTATCATTTAACGATTATAAATATAAAATATATTTACCTGTTAATGTTTTGAAGATAATTATCTAAGATAATGTTTTTTTTCATCTCTATGGTTTTTTTTTCCACCCCAACTCGACATAGGCAGATCTGTTATCCTCTTGGAAATGGACAGATGTGTTATTTTCTTGGAGAACAAAAAGACTTGAGATAATTCCCGAACCATATCGGCAAGAATTTGGTATAAATAATAATGTTATATCTCATGAGACAAAATATTTTTTGTTGGACAGATGACTGTTGGGCTGTAGCCCATTCTAAAGGCCAGAATGTCTTGGGGCTCTTTTAGTGGATTTTCCGGAGCTTTACTAAACCCCACCAAGTTCAGGGATGGTGTTAGCCGCACTCACCAAAAAGATAGACGTGGTCTTGAATGTAGAAGAATGTGACGAGGTGGTTCAAGAATCAAAAGAGGTAACTCTGTTTGCATCCATCTTCTTCATTTTGCTTTTTTACTCCTCATTTGCTCCAATATTGTCATCAATCACTCCATTCTTCAAGTCTCCATTCCAAACACCTAATGAAGAAAAACTTAATGCAAATGCGGTCCTAAACAATTCATGCTATGTATATGCATGAAAATGAATGAAAGTAAGAAACAAAAGTCATCAAAAACATATCATATCAAATGAGTAACTCTATATCCAATGAAATTTGATGGTAAGAGGTATATTGTTTTATTCTACATTTTTTCAATAATCTTCTTGATCACAAGTCTTTTTATTTTTTACTATATACAATATTGATAAGTTGTATATTTTTTTGCATCGTTTTATACCATAAAAAAGGCATAAACGATCTCGGATCGAATTAATTTAGGCCCATCGCAATTATTTGAGACAATACTTTTTTATCTCCCTCAAACGTTTACGATAAAGATGAATATACCATTGATTAAGGGTACAGTTGACTTCATGAGTTTCATGGGGATAATATTATGGATCCATGCATTGTCTTACGAACAAATGACATTGATTCTCAATTGTCTTCCTAATGGTAGTATGCAGATAACGCATGTAATCAAGATGACTCCCTGTTAAAATATAAATTAGGAAGCAGTTTTGGAACGCGTTTCGGACATCTGTGGTCCAATATGGCATACTAGTTTTCTGAGTGAAAAACAGAAAACTGTCTTAGAACGCATTTCGGATCTACCTGATCCGAAATGACACAAAACAGAGAGCTGTTTTGGAACACATTTTGGACATACTTTGTCAAAAATGACTATCCGTTGTTCATTAAATGTTCTATCCATTGGACATTTATCTTTTGTGTTCTCTCTCCTTCATGCAGCTCTTTCTCTTTATTCTCATCTATCTCTTGTATTTCCTATATATATAACCTTGTAAGTGAAGAACAAAGTAATAAGAACTCTTATTCTTCTCAATCTCTCATTGATTCTCTATTCACTTTATTCTCCCTGTTTCTATTCTCCATTTTCTACATGGTATGAGAGCATTAATCCTCTATTCTCTTTATACAAGTTTATTCTCTTTGTGATTGTGTTTTTCATCAGATCTATCTCAAATGGAAAACAAAACCGTTGCTCTTCCTGTTACCCTTAAAGGGGATAATTACTTGTTGTAGTCTAGAACCACAAAAATTGCTTTATGTAGTCGTGGGCTATGGAGTCACATCTCAGGTGTCCAAACTTCATCAACAACCACACCGTCTAAAGGAAACGAGCAGACTAACCTCGACAAGGAAAAGTGGTGGTTCCAAGATGATCAAACAGTTATTGTTGTCCTTCAAAACTCCCTAGAAGAATCAATCCTTGCGGCTTACTCCTACTGTGAAACCGCTAAGGACCTTTGGGATACCCTTCAAAAGGTATATGGGAACATCTCCAATCTAAGCCGTATATTCGTAGTAAAAAGGACTCTCAACCTTCTCCAGCAAAATGAGAAAGGTCTCGTTCAACATTTTGGTGAATATCATGCCTTATGGGCTGAGCTTGAAGCTTTGAGACCTCACACTATAGATTCAACAATCCTTATTGAGAGAAGGGAGCAAGATCAGGTCTTTGGTCTCCTTACTCTAAATTCTTCGTTTAATGGTCTCATTCGTCACATCCTAAGGTCAGACAAGCTTCCGACTCTTGATGAGGTGTGTATGCAAGTCCAAAAAGAGGAAGGGTCTCAAGGTCTTTTTGGGAAACAAAGTGATATTATAATGGCTAACAAGATTGTTTTCAAGAGGGATGATAAGAAAGATTTATGTGTGTGCGCATTGCAAAAAGAAAGGGCACACAAAGACAAATGTTGAGAGTTTCGTCCACATCTCAAACCAGCTTGGTTCCGTGATAACAAAAACGTCATGATCGCTTCTGAAGAAGAAGAGAAAAAGCAATGGCCTTTGTTCTTTCTATGGATGATGTGGTGAGAAAATCCAACCTTGAATCCCTCATCAAAACAATTGCCACACTAAAAGATTTTGGTAATTCTATCTCTAAAATCTTTTAAACATCTTGTTGTTGATTCAGGTGCTTCACATCAAATGATTAGTGATTCTAATTTTATTGATAAAATTAAACTATCAACTGGAAATGTTATAATCGCTAATGGTGACAAGGTTCCAGTTAAAGGTATAGGAAATTTGAAGCTTTTTCACAAAAATTCTGAAGCTTTTTTTATGCCTAAGTTTACTTCCAATCTATTATCAGTTAAACGTGCTACTAAGGATCTTGATTATTTTGCCATATTCAGTCATAATGAAGTGTTTTTTTGAGGATATTAAGACTGGTAAGAGACTTGGAGAGGGAACTACCAATGATGGACTTCATGTTCTTGAAAATCTTAATTTAGTTTCAAATTCTATGGTTGCTAATAATGCCGTGTGGCATGTTAAACTAGGACATCCTCATTCTCGTGCTCTTGAAATTCTTCTTCCTGGTATTTCTTTTAATCATAAAAACTGTGAGGCATGTATCCTTGGAAAGCATTATAGAACGGTTTCTCCTAAATCTTCTTATACTTATGAAAAATGTTTTGATTTGATTCATTCTGATGTATGGACTGCTCTTTGTGTTTCAAGGGATCAAAACAAATATTTCGTAACCTTTATTGATGAAAAATCAATGTACACTTGGCTAACTCTCTTACCCTCTAAGGGCTGTATCTTTGAAGCTCTTACTAAGTTTCATAAATATGTTACTAACTAGTATGATGTCAAGGTTAAGGTACTAAGAACATATAATAGTGGAGAATTCACAAGCAATGAATTCAAGACATATTTGTCCGAGCATGACATTGAACATCAACCAAGTTGCCCATACACTCCTCAACAAAATGGAGTGGCTGAAAGGAAAAACCGACATCTTATGAAGGTTGAAAGATCAATGATGTTTCACATGAATGTGCCAAAAATTTTTTGGGGTGATGCCGTAATGATATCAAACTATCTCATCAATAGACTTCCGACTAAATGTCTTAATGACATCTCTCTATTTGAGATACTTAATAAACTCAAACCCTTCAATTGATCATTTAAAAGTTTTTGATTGTTTTTGTTTTGTACATGTCCCAGATGATCAAAGAAACAAACTTCAACCCAAGAGTGTTAAGTGCATATTCATAGGATATTCCTCAACACAAAAGGGATACAAGTGTTACAATCCTGAAACCAAGAGAATTTTGTGTCTAGGGATGTCAAGTTATTGGAAGACAAAAATTTTTATGAAGAAAAGGATTGAGAAAAACTCAAGGATCTATCATCCTCTCATTCGGATAAAGCTTCGGCCCTCAGATTTCTTCTTGAAGGCCTAAACTCAAAACCATATCAAAGCAAAGGGAAAACGTCTATAATTGTAAATAATGATCACAGTAATATTCAAAGCACTAAAATTCTTGAAGAACACCAATCTGGTCAAGAAGAAGAAGAGGATGAGTAAATGTCTACCAATGATGAAGTTGTTGAGAATGAAGAGTCCTCTCTTAATCACGTTGAAGTTATCCATGAGGAAGACTCTCCACCATCACCTCTCCGCCGAAGTACAAGGGATAAAAAGGATCCTACCAATTGGAGAATGTGTTACAACAATATAGTTGTTGCTTATCCTATTCAAGCTGTATGTTCTTTAGCTCAGTTTCCAACTAACCATCAAATTTTTCTTAGCAAAATTGATCAGGTCACCATTCTCAACACCTATGAGGAAGCCAAGGATAAAAAGGTGTGGGTCGATGTTATTAATGAAGAAGTTGGAGCTATGGAGAAAAACCATACGTGGGATATCGTGGACCTTCCCAAAGACAAGAAAACTGTTGGCTCAAGATGGGTGTTTACCATTAAATACTTGAGTAATGGTGAGATAGAAAGACACAAGGCGAGACTGGTTGCAAAAGGGTACACTCAAAATTATGGAGAAGACTACAAAGATACTTTTGCACCAGTTGCCAAGCTTCATACGGTAAGAATTGCCTTGTCAATAACTACTAACTTGTCTTGGGAGTTGTGGCAGATGGATGTAAAGAATGATTTTCTTCAAGGGAAACTTGAGGAAGAAGTGTACATGTTTCTTCCACCTGGTCTTGAAGATTCTGTTAAATTTGGAAAAGTCCTAAGGCTTCGAAAAGCTATTTATGGTCTCAAACAATCCCCAAGAGCTTGATATCACAAGCTAAGCATTACTCTTCGTGGAAATGGTTTTAAAAGATTTAAAGCTGATCATTCTCTCTTTACCTCTCAAAGTGAAAAAGGTATCATCATTGTGTTAATTTACGTTGATGATATCATTATTTCGGGTAATGATAAGGAAGGCATTCAAGATACTAAAACTTTTCTTAAGAATGTTTTTGACATTAAAGACTTAGGTGAGCTCAAATATTTCCTTGGAATAGAAGTGTGTCGAACTAATGAATGTCTTTTCTTATCTCAAAGGAAATATACTCTTGATCTTTTAAGTGAAACAAGAAAGTTAGGATCTAAATCAGCTAGAACTCCTATTGAAGAAAACTATAAGGATACAAGAAAGGGAGAACCTAAAGAAGAAGCCAATGACAACATTGGACAATATCAACGAATTGTTGGTAAGCTCATCTATTTAACTATTACTAGACCTGATATTAGTTTCTTTATGAATCGGTAAGTCAACATATGCTCTCGACCTTGATTGGCACATGGTGGAAAGGATTCTCAAATACTTAAAGAGAACACTGAAAGGCGTTTGGATGGGCGAACAACCATCGAGATCGTTAGCTCTTGTGATGCTGATTGGACTAGAAACAAGATTGATAGGAAGTCAACAACTGGCTATTGCACATTTGTGGGAGGAAACTTGGTTACTTGGAAAAGTAAAATGCAAAAGGTAGTATCAAGATTAAGTTGTGAAGCTGAATATCGAGCCATAGCTAACACCACTGATGAGCTCATATGGCTAAAAGTACTTCTGAAGGATGTGGGTATTAAGTCATCTCAGCCGATTACGTTGCATTGTGACAACCAAGCTGTTATTCACATTGCCTCTAACAAAGTTTTTCACGAGAGAACCAAACATATTGAAGTGGACTATCACCATATAAGAGAAAAAGTGGAGCTTGGGATAATCTTTCCTACTTATACAAAGAGCTCATATCAACTTGCAGACATCTTCACCAAAGATACAAACTCGAGGATTTGCAACTTCATTCATGGAAAGCTTAATCTCTTGGATCTCCATCAACCTAAGGGGGAATGATCTCTTATTGTTATGGATAATGTTATACTCTTTTCCTTCACCATGGTTTTGTCCCAATGGGTTTTACTTGGTAAGGTTTTTAATGAGGTAACATTACTCATGGTACATTTTCCATCTACCAAGCTTGAGGGAGAATATTAAAATATAAATTAGGAATCAGTTTTGGCAGCGTTTGGCGTTTGTGGTCAATATAGCATCGGCTTTCGGGTGAAAAAGCAGAACGTCTTGGAGCAGCATTCGGACTCACTTTTCGAAATGACCAAATTGAGGAGTTGTTTTGGAACATATTTCTAGGTCCGAAATGACTAACCGTTGTTCATTAAATGTTCTATCTGTTGGACATTTATTCTTTTGTGTTCTCTCTCCTTCATGCAGCTCTTTCTCTTTATTCACATCTATCTCTTGTATTTCCTATATATATAACCTTGTAAGTGAAGAACAAAGTAATAAAAACTCTTATTCTTCTCAATCTCTCATTCTCTCTATTTTCTCTATTCTCCTTGTTTCTACTCTCCATTTTCTACAACTCCGACCACAACTTTTTGAGCAAAAACCGTCTAAAATGATCATTGTATGCATGCCCAATCCGTAACAAATTATCCACATAGTCTTTTATGACATTATGTGGCTATATGGCACATATAACTACTGATCTAATGCTTGGTAGCTATCTGCCAGTGAGCGGATCGGCGATCGCTGCAATCAGGGTTTTGGATATTTTACTTTCCGAACGTTCGCATAAGTGTCGGGTTTTTTTCAACAAATCCGCACCCGCCCTGCATAAACTCGCGGGCTCCGAGGATTACCTGCCAAAAAAATGAGTGAAAAACCCGCCAACCCGTGAAAAAATCCGCGTAAACCCGCATAAATCCGCAAAATTTCTATAGGCTTTTTATGTTTTGGGCTTTTTTTAAAATTAAATGGGCCTAAATCAACCAAAAAAAACTTATGCGGTGACCCGCGGAATCCGCGGGGTTCAACCCGCTAACTCGTAAAATTTTGAGACCCGTCCCGCAAAATCGGCAAAAAAATAATTTTATTTTGGTGAATTCGAATCCGTTCCGCAACGGATCAAAACCCGCGGGACCTGCGGATGCGGGTCAACATTGGCAGACCTACTTATAGCCAAAAATTATTTTTCTGACAATTTCGTCCCTAAATAACAGAGATTTTTAAATATTAACCACAAAATATGTTTTGGCTCATTAGATGAATTCTAGTATTGTTATTTTGACGGCATGAATGTGACTAATTTAACCTACTCTAGTATCTATCTCAAAAAAATTATAGACCAAAAATTAAGAACTTCTTATTTTGGAAACTAAAAGTAAATAATATATCTGATTATAATTTCTTTTCTTTTTCCTTTACCATCTCTTTTTGGCATCATGTACAAGATTGAAACAAATATCTTGTCTATCAGCTATACTGAGATTCAAAAAGAATATTTTTTTAGATGATTTGAAAGCTTATATATAAGAACGTATTTATTTTCGATATATTTATAAAAATTGGTATAACATACTTGAATGTAATTGTATATTGGAAAAAGACAAAGAAAAATAAAAGAAGTTTGACCAAAACAAAAGAAGAAGATGGGACATATTTACATAGGATCCTGTGGATTAAGGAGACTTCAATACGATAGGTGTCGGATTTCTTATAAATGAAGGCATACTCTTCTTCTTTGCTCCAAGGAGAAAATTCCACATATAATATGAATCCAAAATTATTTTTCATTGATGCAAAAGCATATTCATACATATAAAAAAAAAATTGTAATCTTTCTCAACTAATCTTATATATAATACATAGATCTTAAGATTATATTTATGAACTGATGCTTTTTAGATATAAAGCAAGACAGAAAAAACCAAGGATGTTAAGAAATACTTATCATCAGGGCTAATTGAGTTTAACACAGTTGAGTTGCCTAAAGTGTTTATGAGCTGCACGATTTTCTGCGACTGCCATGTCGACGACTTCTTTACCTTGTTCGTCAGAAAAGATCGTAAAAAGATGAACAAGAGTGTCCATGATGCAACCAAGAAGAGGAATACTTGACCAATTGGATGTAACTTGAGGAGCCTGAGGATGATCCATAAGTATTGATCGAGATCTTGAAAGATTGTAAGAGAGGATCGGATGAATAAAAGTAAAAATAAAGAGAGGTAGTGGTGTATTTATCTAATCCTAACGCAAAGAGTGACTCGATGTCCACGAACAACAAAAAGTTCTGACCACTTCTTTATTGGTTGAAAAAAGTGAGTTGATCTCAAAGAATCAATTGCCTTTTTCACTATTTCTACGTGTAAAATTCAAACAAATAAGTTCGTTGATATATAGCACCATTTCGTACTGCATATATAACAATTTCTAGAAGTCTCTAATGACTAATTCTATGTAAATGTGAAATACACCTTATAGTGCTATAATTGTTTAAAAATCTATATAGATTTTTTTTTTTAATTCTTATAAAACCACATCATAGTATACATAGGACCACAAATTTGATTTCTCATTAAATTTAGTGTCACATAATTATTAGAGTTAATGAATTAGTATTATATTAGATTCAATATAGATTGATTGGTTATGGTAATGGTTTTATATGATTTAATTAGCTGATTGAAAAATATATGAAAAGAGATAATTGGTTTTCATTTTTTTTCTAAAGACGTAATTACCATTTTTCTCTCCTAAATATGCTTTATTTTTAAAAATTTCTAAGAAATATATATTAATTTTTTTAAATAAGAATCATAAATCATTTAGAAAAATTTACTCATTCCACCCATTTGTTCAATTAATCCTTGTGTAATAAAAAATTAAAAAAAATTCGGTACCACTTTCACAAAGTTGTACTAGAAATAGGTAGTTAATTTTTAGTACTTGTCCATCAAAACTTTTCCGCAATATGTTTTGGTTTGGGAAAACGGTCAAAATCGATCCAAACAATTTGCTTTTCGTTTTTTTATACATAAACTATGACATCCTATATTTAGCAACCCGAACCATCAAATATTTTAAATTTTAATCCTGAACTATGTAAACTTTATCCGATTCATACAAAACCCTTAACGACGTTAATTAGCTATCTAACGATGCTGATTCAGCCGCCAACGTAGGATTGCGATACTGTAAAAAACAACGTCTTTTGGGCGATTTGGTTGTGTTGTTGGTTTAGTAACCGACGTCGTTTTAAATTTGGGGGAAAAGCAAAATTAGGGTTCATTTGTTTCAATTTGGGACAAAATAGAGAGAGGGATCGATTGAGTGAGTTTATGGGTTCTTCGCTAAAAGTGGGTGATTTTCTGGGTTTGTGTGACGAAAATCGACCAAGGTGGAAGAAATCAACTACATGGAGATGTTTATAGGTACGCTTTTGATTTTTCCTTCACAACATCTTCTTCTTCTTCTTCGTGATCCTCTGTTCCTAAATCTTCAAGGGATTTCGTGCCTGTTCTTACATGCTTTGTTTCAAACTACTCGTTTCTTTTATTGAGTGCTATCAATTCAACTATTCATTATATTATGATTTTAAAACGTATCTCAATCTCTTCCTTTGTTTGATAGAATCAACAATGGACAGCTTTGACCACGAATAGAATTAGATTCAAGAGTCTACCTCATCACAAGCTTTACAACAAAGGAAGCACCAAGACTATTTATTTAGACCAGGTCCAATATAACATTTTGAATAACCCAGAAACTCACTCAATCTATCCCTCTCTCTATTTTGCCCCAAATTGAAACAAATGAACCTTAATTTTGTTTTTCCCCCAAATTTAAAACGACATCGGTTTACTAAACCAACAACACAACCAAATTGCCTAAACGATGTCGTTTTACAGTATCGCAATGCCACATTGGCGGCTGAGTCAGCATCGTTAGACGACTAATTAACGTCGTTAAATGTTTTGTATAAATCGACTAAAGTTTACATAGTTCAGGATTAAAATTTGAAACATTTGATGTTTCGGTTTGCTAAATGCAGGGTGTCATAGGTTATGTATGAAAAAGCGAAAATCAAAATTGTCTGGATCGATTTTGGCCGTTTTTCCGTTTTGGTTTATATATCAAAACTTGTCCATCACACCTGAGTTTGGTAATTACATTGGTTTATTATAGCTAAGCACTTAAATATTTAGATTTAATACACTATACAAACTATACTAGATACATTTCATACATATATTTTACAAACAAACCATTTTTGACAAATAGTTAAATGAAAGGTTTTGATCGACAAGTTTTAGTGGACAAATTTTCATGTACCAGAAAAATATCAAATAGATACTTTGTAAAAATGGTAGTAGAGTACAAGATTTTTTTTTGAAATATAGAATGCGTAAAAGATCCAATCATTTTTTTTTCTCAAACCTCAAATCTATTAATTCAAAATAGTGGATGTTTGATTACAAGAGTTATCATGTTCCACAGAGGCAAAGGCAAAGACACATCTAAAAGGGAAAAATAGATAGGTCATAATGTAATGTGTTTAGCCATGATATCAGTACATTTGTTACCCTCTCTATTTGTAAAACGAAAAGCATAATTAAGACTAAGAAGATTAAACCATAAACTTCTTAAGTGAAACTCTGGAATCTGGGCCATTGAACCGGATGGTTAACCGTTTGGATTACGTTGTTGCAATCCGATTCGAAGATCACATTGTGGATCCTTTGAACATTGATGTAGGAGATAGCCCAGACCATAGCCGCCGCCTCTGTAACCGCAGCCGCATGAGATCCAATTTTTTAAGAAAGGCTCTTAATTTTTCGTGGTAATTTTTTAAATTATTTTTTAATCAGAATTTAAAAAAGCTAGAAAATAATATTTTGGAGATACATGAATTTTTTTTTATGCTATATAAAAATTTTATATAAAACTTTTTGGAGTTAAACTATAATGTGTTTATTTTCTGGATTCCGAGTGAGCTGTTGACTTAACGGAGGTCAATGAACCTAAGTGAGCGGTTTTACTAACAAACTTGCAGTTACAAAGATGAACGGCTGAGATCCATCAAGTCCCCAACTCAATTTACAACCGTCAGATACTAATAGCAATCACGTAAATTATACTCATCCTCAAGGTCATTTAAAACTACACAGATCGCATTTAGTTTCAAACTGAGCGGGTAAACTCAAACAGAGCTCATCTTCTTCGTCTCCATCGATGCTAAAATCCCAAAAACCCTAAAGATTCAGAATCAAAATCGAACAATGCCAGTTCCAATCATCGAAACTTGCCGTAAGAGAAAGAGGAAGCCGAAAGTGTATAGTTTACAACGATTCGGAGAAGATGGGTTTCCGATTAACCGGAACGGAGCTTTTCGGGATCTAATTAGGGTTTTTTTACGGGATTTTGCGGAGGTTGAAGAGTATAACATTCGTGGTATGCCTGTATGGTGTACACTTCTTAACCATGAGACAAAGAACTCTGTGATTCCGCTTTATACTGTTGAAGAAGATGTGATTCGTTCGTCGGAACCGTACTGCGATCAATGTCGATGCACAGGTTTGGGGATTGATTTTTTTGGGGTTTTGTGATTTCTGGGTTCGATTTTGTTTTGGGTTTAGTCGATTTTGTTGATCAATTTGGTGTTTGATGAGATTTTGAGAATTGGGTTTTTGTGTATGGATTTGTTTCGGTTAGGGCTTACAATTTGTTGTTGAATTGAGATTTTGCGTATTTGTTTTAGATGACTATGTGTATCTTAAGATGTTGTTAAATTGAGACTTTTGAGTAATGGGTTCTGATGTGTATGCATCTTAAGATGTTTCTGAATTGTGATTCTGAGTATTGGTTTCAGATTATCTATCCGAAGATGTTGTTAAATTAAGATTTTGAGTATTGGTTTTAGATAAGTAAGTATTTGAAGATGATGTTAACTCGAGATTCTCAGTATTGGTTTCAGATTAGTATGTAGCTTTAAGATGTTGTTAAATTGAGACTCTAAGTATTGGTTTCAGATTAGTATGTATCTTTAAGGTGTTGTTGAATTGAGATTCTGAGTGTTGGTTTCAGATGAGTGTGTATATGAAGATGTGGAATTTTGGATTCATTTCTGTAACTGGTGAGGATTAATGATTGGATTAGAGAGATTTTGTGGATGTTTTTGACTTTGATTTTGTGTTTTGTTTAGGGTGGAGCAATCATTTTGTGTCGAAGAGGAAGTATCACTTTATAATACCGATTGATTCTGAGTGGAATATGCCATTAGAAAATGATGTTTTTGATCTACAAACTCATCTTGTACATGGACTGATTCATAGTAATGGGTTTGGTCATTTGATCTGCATCAATGGTATGGAAGGAGGTTCTAAATATTTGTGCGGAAGAGAAATCGTTGACCTTTGGGATAGGATTTGTAATAGCCTCGGAGCACGGTAATGGATATAACATTTACCTATCCTTTTTGCGTTTGTTGGATTTTTGCTTTTTCATGATTTGGAGATTGATAGAATATGTTCTTGTTGCAGGATGATAACAGTTGAAGATTTGTCTAAGAAGAGATCTCTGGAACTGAGGTTGTTGTATGGTGTGGCTTATGGCCACTCCTGGTTTGGTAGATGGGGATACAAGTTCTGTCGTGGAAGTTATGGTGTGACCGAGAATGATTATGAGAATGCAATAGAGCTTCTTGGTTCACTTGAGCTTGATCAGATTGAGTTTGATTTCAGTGAGCATCAACAATCTAAAGTGATCAAGCAGGTTTTTCGGTATTATAGAGAAATGAGTGAAGGGCATTTGAGGACATTCAAAGATCTTTTGCGGTTTATGCTCATCATCAAGTCTCGTGCTTCTCCCCAAAAGATTCTTCCTGCGACTCCTCCTCTCTTGACAGATTCTCCTCATCAGAAAAGATCAAACAGGTTGCTTTTGAAGAAAAGTGATATCGCGGATAATGACAAGTCTCCGAAATATAGAAACTATAGCACTGTGGCGGCTAACTTGGGTAGTAGATGGCCTGTGAGGAGACTGGAATTTGCAGCTGAAGTGATAGTAGACTCACTGAAAGAGATGAAAGCAATGAAGCCGAACGGTATGACTCGGCAAGATGTTAGGGATTCAGCTAGAATGCATATTGGGGATACCGGTCTGCTGGATTATGTGCTGAAGTCGATCCACAATGTGGTCATTGGGAATGTTTTGGTTCGGCGTTATGTTGATCCCATTACACGTATTCTGCACTATACAATACAGGAGCTTGATGATGCGATGAAAGCCATAGAACCGAAGAAAGAAGAAGCTGTTATGCTAGAGGAGATTACTCCTTTGAGGATTTTTACTCCATTGAAACCTGGAGCTGATGTTTATGGAGATCTGTTGTTGCTATACACAAATGTGCTATTGAACTATCCAGAATCTGAGCTAGTGAGATCTGCAACTCAAGCAATCTTAGACAGCAAGCACTTCGTAAAGGAGTGGCCTTTATGGGACAACACTAAAAAAGTCTTAGAATTTGTTTGCAGAATCAATCCAAGTTTGATTGATTTGAGATCAGAACACATCACAGAGCTGCCTCCAGGTGAATTAGTCACAGTCTCATTACAAGCTACAGTCTTTGATCTAAAGCAAGCCATTGAAGAGACTTTCAGAGATACTTACTGCATCTTAGCAAATTTTGTGGTGAGTGAGATTGAAGAGGTTAAAGAAGACATGAGTTTGACCGAGTCTTGTTCTGCTTTAACTGTGAGGGGTCATGGGATAGATTTGGAATCGAAACTGAAGTGTCAAGGTGGATGTGATACATGGATGGTAAGATGTGTTTGCAGGGCAAGAGATGATGATGGCGAGAGAATGATATCGTGTGATGTGTGTGAGGTATGGCAACATACAAGATGCTGTGGGATTGATGATTCAAATACTTTGCCTCCACTTTTTGTGTGTTCGAAATGCTGTGAAGAATTTGCAGAGCAACAGAGGAAAGTGTTGCAGCCAAAATATGAGTTTCCAAGTTCAGAGAATATGTTTCTGACTGAATCTGCAGATGATTTCTTTGGGGATCAGAGATGTCTTGGTTTGATTTTCCCTGCAGAAAACTTTCTCTTGTAAAGCCAATTTGTGGATCAAACTTCGTAGATAATCAATTTTTTTGTAAATGAAACAAAATTGTATGTGATGTGTGTTGTTTGATTGTCTCTCATGGGTCAATATAAGTGAGTTTGGCTTTGTGGTTTACAAGTTAGTTAAAGACTCTGCTACAAAGGGAGGGTTTTAAAAACAGAGGAAATAAGGGGAACACATGGGATTATCTTCTTCACCATTCTCTTGTAATACTTGTAACAAAGAGAGACTTTTGAGTAGTGTATGATCATTGTATCACTCTTTTGCGATTAGTAAATGTTTTTGGTCAAGAAAACGACACGAGATGTACTCTTTTTGAGGAGGACAACATAACATTTGTAAATCTAGAGAAATAGAGAGATGTTCATGAAAAAAGACAAAAAGAAAATTTCATTTTCTATTAAAATTGGAAAAATAGAGATACAATTAGAATGGACAAACTCAAAAACCCCAATTAATCAAAATTGTGACTTGAATTTTGTTTAACCGAATTCTATTGGTTTCAAAATTCAAACCGATCTATTGGTTTTTGCGGATTTCATCTTGTTTTAACAGATTAACAAAATCCGGTTTCTAACTCAACCCGGATCAATGGCGGATCTAGAATTTTTTCTTACCAGGTTCAGATCATAACCAAATATAAAAAATATATATAAATATACGTTAGAGAAGTGGTGAAAAAAAACACTCAGAAAAAAAATATATTGCCTGTATGTCAGAGATGAAAGTGAAAATGTACAGTTTTTTGTCGTCAGAGATGCTGGTGAAACATTTGTTTTATTTTTGGTTCCTAGATTAAATAAAGCTATTTGATCAAACTTCATATGGGCTTAAGCTCATTTAAAAAAACACAAAAAAAAAAGATGCATATATGACTTTGATGTTAAAATAGAGGGTTCAAATGTATAATGTTAACTAATATATGGTTGAAATATAAAGTATAAAATTTTTTTTAAAAAAACAAAGGGGTTCACATGAACCCCTATAATCAAACGTACGTCCGCCGATGACCCGGATCCATGTCGAAATGTATACTAAAAATTATTGTGTTTCCTCTATACAAATGTATAATTATTGTATCAAAATGGCTTCTTAACATGCTTAAACTCAATTGAAGAAGAATCAGAACGATCAACAAAACCATTCATCTTCATAACTTTATTCATCATCTTCAACAACTCAGTCACCTTCTCCTTCGTTCCTTCACCACATCCAACTTGTAACATCACAACAAGCTTCTTAAACGCACCTAATCTCAAAGCTTCTTCAACCTCAGACCCATCTCCACTTTTACAAATCTTCCACATCACAGAAACCAGATTCTTCTTCTCTGAAATCTTCAAAATCTTCTTCACCAAAATTGGTATCACCAACTCGTTTCTTCTCACTTTCTCTCTTCCTTCATTAGTTTCACAAATAGCGTTTAAAACCATTAACGCTTTTTCGCAAACGCTGTTTTCTGAATCCACTAGCATCTCCACTGTTATATTCACAAGATCCAACTCAAGAAACCTTGATATAGTTTCTTGACTTGTCAAGATCATGTGGTGGATCGAAATCAACGAGTTAACGCATAAAGTATCGCGATTAATCGATTTCAAGAACGCTTCTTCGACGCCATTGATCTTTGTTAACGCGTGAACGTGAGCTACGTTAAGCTCAAGAAGCTCCTTTATCAAAAACGCAGCGTTTTGATCACCATTTTTCAAAAGTTCCACTAACCGATTCAACGACGACGTAGTGGTGAGTTTGGATTGACCTTCTGAACCAATGGGAAGCATCCACTTCAGCATAGACACAATATCCTCAAACAGTAGTGTCGCGTTTGCGTTTTCCGAAAACGCGTCGAAACAAACGCAAAGAACTAATCCGGCGCCGTTTTCCTTAACGCATTTACGGTTCCTCTCGCTCTCTTTTCCCAACCTCTTCATCTTCGCAACCATCTCGCTGCACGCGGAGTGATCTCCACGCCGCGTTGCAGCCGATAACTTCGCGCAAATCTCGGAGACTTGATGACTAGTCACAGGCACACGTGGCGTCGGGATTCGCTCAATCCCACCGCCTAGAGACGACCCGCACCATTCTTGAATCATCCTCCGAATCATATGATTCGGAATCTGCTCCAAACTTGTCAAAACCGTGTTAGTAACAGGACACGTTTGGTGACCGGACTCGAACCACTTCTCGATGTTTTCACGGTCGTAAGTGATCCCTGAAGCAATAATCACCGGATCTTTCATTAGCTCGTAAGAAATAGGACATTGAAACTGCGACGGAATCGTTACTTCATCTTCTTCCGAGAAACTCGGCACCGGAATGATATCCTTCTTGTTTCCTCCACGACGTCTCACTCTCAATGAAAGTCCCATTCTTTGACTGTCTCTTGCTAATGAATTAACAAGTTGGGGATGACATTTATATATGTACGTATGAATGTATAAAAATTTAGAGATAATAAATGTTATATATATAATTTAGTCACTATCATACGCTTCTGGAACGCGAGTGGGTCAAAGTTAATTTTTAGGTAAAAGAAAAAAAAACTTCACGGGAAAAATGATTTTTGAATTATGGAGAAGAATCGGAAAAATTGACCGTTGAATGTTTGAAATTTTAATGACATTGACATTGACAAGTGACATTGAAATTTTTAAACCTATTCAAATCTGAATATTTAACTAAATTCTACCCAAAACAATAAATCCGAATTCGTTATTAAAAAATATATTAATAAATTGAGAGACTTAAACATGAAAATCCGAAAATATCCAAACCGAATCCGAAAACTCAAATAGGATTGATTAGTTCTAATTATAATCGATCCAAAAAATATACTAAATCCGAATCAAATCCGAATCCGAATCTGAACCGAATTTGTAAAATATCAGAATAAAACTTTAAAATCCGAAACCCGAAAAACTCTAATGGATACCCGAATGGCCAGACCTTGGGTTGGTTTTTTTTTTTTGAGATGTGCCTTGTGAGAATCCATGTAATAAGTATTTTTGTCCCTGAGTTGTAAAACTAATATTATAAAATGAAGAATAATGTGAAATCGGCTAGAGATTGACTAAGTCAGTGGTCAAGAGTCGGTGCATGAAAACGCTACCATGCGCATATGTACATTACGTAACGTTCTTACCTGTTTGATAATTCGCTTGAGATTATATAAAATCGTCCATATATTTATATAATTCGTAACACCTAGCTCCAACTCACAGCTTTGAAATACCTAAAATCTATGTGTTTCTAGCAAATTCTTTCTTTGACTAATATCTCAAACCATATTACGCAAGCCACTTCATTTTTCCAGCAACAGTGTAATTGAATAATTTTTTCTTTCGCTTTAATTTAGGTTCGATTTTCACTGGAAACTATTTTCTGATCCAAATTGATAAGTCGAATAGTACTGTTTTAGGTATATTAATAAATATAATTCGTGAGCTATTCGACGGATAAGTTAAAAGAGAGTTACTGGACTACTAAAGATTCTCCGTGTTTCTCTCCATCAGTCCGAAGCATGATCCGCTCAAAACAAACCCTATCAACTTTCCTGCGCTGCTCCATAGGAGATGGAAAAAGAACTTCTTTCTGGTTTGACACTTGGACAGATTTGGGACCGCTTATTGTTCTTCTTGGATCCCAGGGGCCTCGGCAACTAAGACTATCTCTCGAAGCAACGGTCAATGAAGCAGCTCCAGACGTCAACTGGACTCTTCCCCACGCTAGATCCCAGCAAGCTGAGGAGCTTCTCATTGCACTAGCCAGCATTGATCCACCCAACTCCTCTCGAAGTTCTGATTCTTATCTCTGGCGACAGCATAACGGCACTTTCTCGCCCACCTTCAGCTCCAAGGACACTTGGCAGCAGCTCAGACCACCCTCTCAGCCAGTTTCTTAGGCAAACTTAGTGTGGTTCAAACAATCGATTCCGCGTTTTTCTTTTACCACGTGGCTCTCTTTTCTGGGCAGGCTGCCAACTAAGGATCGTCTCGCAGGCTGGGGAGTTCAAGTTCCCACTCTTTGTGTCCTCTGCAATAATGCAGAAGAATCCCATGCTCATCTCTTTTTTGAATGTTCCTTTGCAGGTGCTGTTTGGAATCACTTTGGAGGAAAGATTCTAGTGGGAGCCCCTAACCAGCTGCAAGCTCTACCGTCTTGGATCCGGCAGCGAGGACATCAAAGCTTCTATCATCACCAGCAGCAACATCTCCACCGGAGACAGCCCTCCACAGTGGCCCTAACCTCACTCTTTAAGCTTGCCCTCCAGACCTCGATTTACGCCATCTGGAGTGAGAGAAACAGCCGCATCTTCACCGTTGTCCAGTCTTCAGTCTCTGCTCTCCGTCGTAAGATTGATAGATCGATGAGAGACTGCCTTATTTCCTTCCCGTCAGGATCGCCTTCCCTTCCCTCCCTTCTTGGAATTTACTTTGGTTGTACTGTTTTTCCTTTCCAAGTTTTTAAGTTTTTGTAATTTCTACCTTCTGGTAGTCCAAACAGTTGTTCTTTTTTTATGATGATGTTATAGATTTACCCTTTACCAAAAAAAGAATTATTTAGGTTTGTTTTGGCTCCTTTCCCAAAAAAAAGGAGTAATTTTTAAAATAAAAATAGGCACTATTTCAAAAATAGTTACTACAAAAAGACAAATTATATAGACAAATAAATTTTTTTACTGCCGTTATATTTTCTCTCTTTTTTTTTTTGAACAGTTTAGATTTCGCATGGTGAGTAGCGATATGATTTGAAAGATTTTACGATAATAAATTAAGTCCACACTATGACGAGAGTATGAACACAAACTGTTTCGAAAAAATTATTATTAGACTCTCATAAAAATAATATACAAAATAGAGATTGGGTATACCTAAATTTTTTAAATTAAGATAAACATAAATATAGATAATATTTTAGAAAAAAATATAAAATATTCTTAAAAGATATTGTTAGATATCATGATATTCTAAATCTTTTTTGATCTTCATGATTCTTTTCTATACCCTCTCCGGCAAGCTCATACGTGGTAAAACGTATGAGATTGGACATGTTTTTGAGATAACGACGTTATACCCGGTTGTCGGGTCATCTTTGTGGCATTTATATCCCGCCATAAGGTCAATTTCACGGCATTTATATCCAACCGTAGGGTTCATCATCGACATTTATACCCTGTCGCAGGGTTAATTCATGAATCTCGCTGGAGACAGTTTCAAATAACTCTATATCGATTTTTTTTTTAAGAACTAATTTAGCTAGTCAACAAGATCAAACGTGGCCAATAATTTTAATAAAATCACATTTTTTTATTATTGGGGAAACAATACGTAATGAAACCATAATCCACAGAAATGATCAAGACTCTGATACCATGATAAATTTGATGAGAGTAAGAACACAAAAGTCTTTAGGAAGAATTATTATTAGACTCTCATAAAAATAATGTACAAGATACATCTCTATATATAGAGATTGGTTAGACCTAAATTTCTTAAATTAAGATAAACATAAATGTAAATAATATTTTAGAAATAATTATAAAATATTCTTAAAAGATATTGTTAAATATCATGATATTCTAGATATTTCTTGATCTTCATGATTCTCTCTCAATGCACACAGTAATCTTCTGAATGGACCACTTAAGCTGAAAATCAGAAATTTTTTCTAAAATAGACGACCACTTCTGGGAAGATGAAGGTTCTTTTTTGTGTGTGTGATGCCTAACTTGGGTTTGGAGCAAAAATAAGTTTCTCGTCAAATTTTGTTACATGCACTAGTCAAAATTAGCTCTGGGCTTTCGGGTTAATCGGGTTGGGTTATTCTGTTTTTTGTTTTGTTCGGTACCGAATACCATTTTAATTCGGTATTTTTAACTCGAATTGAACCAAAACTATTAATTTTGCCCGAGGGAGAGAAGAAATCGCGCCGGAGGGAAGAAGAAGAAATCGCGCCAGAGGTAAGAAGAAGCAGTCGCGCCGAAGGGAGAGAAGAAATCGCCGGAGGAAGAGAATAAATCGCCGGAGAAGAAGAAGAAAAAGAAGAAGAAGAAGTATGGAGAGAAGAAGATGCACAGATCTGCAATCTGAAATGAAAGAAGAAGAAGAAGAAAGAAAAAGAAAGAAGAAGAAGAAAGCAGAAGAAGAAGAAAATCGCCGAAGGCAGGAGAGAAGAAGAAGAAAAAAGAAGGTTGAGTTTATAATTTATACCTAGGATTGAAAAAGAGAACGGTTTAGTTAAACCGATTACAAACCGATTACCGAATCGAACCGATCCGATAACCGAACACCAACTTAAATTATACCGATCGGTTTAATGGGTTTCTCTTCTTCGGCGCCGATAATCGAATTGGTCGGGTTGTTCGGTTCGAGTAGTTCGGTTTATTTCGAAAACCCAGGCCTAGTCAAAATAAATAAATATCAATAAAAAAAAGTCTTGGTTTAAGCATTTATTGATATAGAGACTTATTTATTAAAATATTAATTTCATTCATTTTGGATTTCAAATTTCTTACATTTATGGTTCTTTTAACTCAATTTTAGGATATTAATGTCTATCTTTTCTTAGTGACAAAAAAAAAATGTCTATCTTTTCTAAGTGGATCATTTATATATCGATGAGAGAATTGCTATATTTCACATTATCGTTTTAGAAGGGTGTTTCTCTGTTATATGTAATACACCAATGAGCATTTGACTAGCAAGGAACGGTTCGAGTGAGTATGAGTCTGACACATTGAGTTATGCTTAGGAAAATGTAAAAATAAGAGTCTCATGTGTTTATTATTACGTTCTATGTTCTTATAAAGAAGAGAATGTTGTCCTTAAGCACATGGCTAGATAACCAAATTTGTTAGTCAGATGGATTTGAGATGTAGCTATGTTCATTCGTTGTTCTTCACGCGCTCGACAAGGTTAGCAGTGAGATCACGTTCTGACAGTGACTTGTGAGGACTGGGCTTAATTTTTGGAGAGTTGGGCTTCATCTTTGTAAAAGTCCTTTAGTCATTTAGCTTGTTTTAATTCTTTGAGATACTTCGAGAGTCTTCTCTCTTGGAGACTTGGAGTCTCTTG
The DNA here is from genome assembly GCA_018361395.1 of Boechera stricta. Lineage (NCBI taxonomy): Eukaryota > Viridiplantae > Streptophyta > Magnoliopsida > Brassicales > Brassicaceae > Boechera > Boechera stricta. Next base: position 17,364,351 of record CM031539.1, on the reverse strand, counting down.
TCTAGTTGTCTAAAATAAATTTGAGGCTATTTGCAAAATTTCAACGTAACTAAAAAGCTCCCACTACGTAGTGAATGGTCAACAATTTGAAAAAAAAAAAAAACGGTTGAAAAAAGAAGTGTTTGGACACTTTATATAAAAAGGTACCAAAGTCGAAATATTTATGATGGAAAAAAAGAAGATGAAAAAACAATCTACATGTATTTCAATCATTTAAAATTACCGAATCTGTAATCGAATGTCTAAGTCTTGAAATCATATAATTTAGTCCTGAATTTAAAATCTTCATAAATTCGTATTTTAAAATAAAATACATAACAAATCTTGAAAAAGGTTATTTAAGGTAGATCACCAGATTTAGATAAGAAATTAAATAAATGATTATGGTGGTAAATACATCTGTTTTCTTGCAAATACATCCGTTTTCAACTGCTAAACCGTCGTTTAAATTTTTTCTTAACGCTTTAAATTACAACCGTCTTCTTTTGTAACTCTCGCACCTGCATTGATAACCGCTACGGTTTTTCTTTTTTCGCCAATGATTATGAAACCATCTATTAAATCAAATTGTTAACAAAATACAAGGTGTCCTTAGCCACAAATGGCTTTAACCAAACAAGTAATGAAACATCAAGGGTTGCAAAATACATAGGGCATATACGGACCGTCTTAGCCATCATGTCCGCTGCCGCATTAGCTGGTGAATGTCTAAACTTGAAATCATGCTCTCTAGGGTCAGTGCTCAAGATAATCGCTGTGTTTAAACCAGTCAAACTTTTTAGTATTATTGTAAAGTGTGAACATAATATCCATCTTTATTTGTTTTTTTCTTTTGGACCATAGTACTATACGCGTTATATGAATGGAAATCTCAGTTTTTCCAGATCTCAGAGCTTAATCTGGGTTTGCTCTAAATAAAATAATTCTTGAAAAAACATATATATATATATATATGTGTGTGTGTGTGGGGTATGTGTATATCTTTGCTTATGAACACAAAAGTACGAACGTGAAGAAAAGTATCTCTCTCTCTCTCTGTGTTTGTGTGCTGTATTGAATTGTACTTATATTATATACAACTTTTATTAGATGATACGATATTTACATGATTATGTTATAGATGTCCAGTTCAAGGCTTTTGTTTTTTTTTGTTGAAGTCCCAGTTCGAGTTCTGCTGTTTTATAACCAGTAATTCCTAACAAAACAAAAAATATAATCCTTAAATATGATAGAAGTGTTGTAGTCCTGACCAAAACTTTGTTTATTTCTTTGAATTGGTTGAACTGTAACCAAACGTCGGCTTAATGATTTTTATTTTATAAAATACAGTCTTTTTCTCATTTTCAACCATATTAATTTTCATCTCAACGTGTAACCAAATTATAAATTTGAATATTTGAATATTACCCAAAATCTGAAACCTAAATTTCTTTAAAAGTTAAAGATATATTTAATTAAAATTCAAAAATAAATCATAACCGAAACCATATCTAACCATCCATATTTGATTATGTTTTATTTTGTATACTATTACAATGTTCATAAACCAAAATCTGAAAAACTGAAAACCTGAACCACAATCTGGATCAATTTCTCTACCTATATGATGTCTATGATAAAAAAAAAAAGTGTTGAATTTGTGTCAGCATATACTAATTTAAGCCAATATTGAAATATATTATTTACTGAAATTAAGTGTTAAGTCAGAAACTAATTTCACAGAAAACAATTTGGTTGAGGTCAAGTAGACGTCAATTTATAAAGATATTAAAAAATGAAGATCCAAACAAAAGAGACAGCCATGTGAAGATGGATCCAATGCCAACCTCTCTACCTCACTGTCATTACCATTTTCCACAAACTTAAAACTTAAGACTTAAGAGTACACACGTCACCTTTTCTAAATCAAGAAAACAAAATAAAAAAACACCAACAACAAATAATATTAAGAAACTCAAATTAAGCCCTAAATGTTACTTGCATCACAAGAAACATGAAAGAATTGTGAGAGGAAGGAAACACAAATATACAGAAAGTAAAACAAATCTGGGGTTTGAGGAATCTCTCATTCATCGTCCATCTACTGAAGTGAAAGACTCTGCGAATCCGTAAGGTCTAGTGGGAATACTCATCTGCGTGTTGTCCAAGCTAGGTAAAAGTGATGAAGTCGAAGATTCGAGATCACTTCTTCCTTCATAAGCCTGCCATTTCTTAAGTGCCTGAGGCAAAGACATGTCGAGATCAATACCGTATATATCTTCTGGATTATGATCTGACGGTTTCCATAGCTCGACAAGTGAAGACAGAATGTTGACTGCGTGTCCCATGTCTGGTCTCTGGTAAGGCTCACGGGCGCAGCAATGGCCTGCTAGTTCAGCAACAGTGTGAACGCTGGCTAGGGTTTCTTCGTCAAGGTCTATTGTTGGGTCGATCGCTTTCTTGAATGATGATTCTTTGTTGATGTACATCCGTTTGAACCAGGAGACCAAGTGAATGCTCTCTTCTGGTTGCGATTCGTCTAGAGACTTTCTTCCTGTTATGAGTTCCATTAGAATCACCCCGAAGCTGTACACATCGACCTTCGTGGTCACACGACCGGTTACTGCAATAAACAAGATCACAGTCATCATCAAGAAACAATCTTTACTCAAAATGAACGGGCTGTTTGGTATAAATTTCTCAAAACCGATAAACTGAAACATTAAAATGGATGGCTAACTAACTAACCTGCATATTCGGGTGCCAAGTAACCAAATGTTCCTGCAATTCTGGTTTCAATCGATCCTTTCCCTTCTGGGGCGAGACGAACGAGTCCAAAGTCTGCAACTTTCGCCCTCATATCATCACCTAGAAGAATGTTTGAAGGCTTAAGATCCCTGTGAATGAAGCTTTGATGAGCTAATCCATGGAGATACTCCACACCTCTTGCAACATCCAAGGCTAAAGTCAATCTCTGTTTCCACAACAGAGGCTTAAGCCCTTCCTCTGACCACTCAAACAAATGCCTACTCAATGTTCCTTGGGGCATATACTCATACACAAGAAGTTTCTCGTTCCCGTCCAAACAATAACCAAGAAGCGTAACCAAATGGCGATGCCTAACCTTTGTTAGAACCGCAATCTCTGATTTGAATTCTGCAAAACCTTTACCAGCAATCACTCCATTCTCCATTCTCTTAACTGCGATCTTGGTTCCATCGTGCAATTCGCCTTTATACACAACCCCGAAACCTCCTGATCCCAGAATGTTATCTTCACTGAAGTTGTTAGTCACGGAACGAAGCACTTGTATTGAGATCAGCATGTTTCCTGCTTCCACCATTTGGATATTATCTCCTGCCTCGCTCGTACCAGGAAGCGTGTAGGTATCACTTATGCCTCCAACGCTTACGCTTGAACCCGCAACTGTGATTTTGACGCTTTCATTGTCAGATCCCGAATGTCGCGGATGCACCACTACTGCATTTGAGCTCTCGCCTCTTGTGTTACGCTTTTGCCTCTTTTTGTACCAGCAGAAAACTAATAAACTGATCAAGAAGATCGATAATAGACCTCCAAGCACTGAACCAACAATGATTCCTATTAAAGTCGAAGACTTCATTCCTCTCCTGTCCTTATCACCATTAATTCCTGAACCCGAACCACCTGAAGGCGAAGAAGAACCGGGAGACGCCAAAGAGCTTTTATCCTTTCCAATTTCAGGATTACCATTAGTATTCACAACCACATTGCTTCTGAAACCCGGGACCTTCCCAAAAAGCTGGTTACTCGAGACATCAAGTGTTTTGAGATTAGGTAACGTTGTAAGCGTTTGAGGAATCGTACCCGTAAGATTGTTAATACCAAGAACAATTCTTTGAAGCGATTTAATGGATCCAAACTCGGGAGAAATCGTTCCGGTTAGACCCATTTTCTCAAGATTAATAACAGTAATGTTCCCATTGCTACAAGTTATCCCGATCCAATTCGTGCAAGGAACATTTCCTTTCCAACTCTCTGCGAGCCTCTGCGGATAATCCATAGAACTAGCTATCAAAAGCAAAGACTTCACTTTAGGATCACACTCACCAGGAGTAGACAAGCAAAAGCTATTGGAATCTTTATCCAAATCAACCGAAACCGAGCTCTTAAACTCAGGAACTGGTCCTTGAAGATGATTATTCGTCAAGTTCACAACTTTCAGTGACTCAAGACTGATCAAAGACGCAGGAACCGGACCCGTGAACGAGTTATCCCTCAAACTCAAGCTCTCAAGCTCTTTAAGACCCGAAAAATCCGGTAAAAGACCCGAGAATGCGTTGGAATGAAGCCAAACCTCTTTCAAACCAGTCATGTTCTGAAGAACATCGATTGAACCGGTTAGTTTCTGACCATTAAGCCACAATGACTGAACCTGCGAGCCAGCTAAACTCAAAGGCAATTCACCTTCCAAGTTATTGAAAGCCAAATGCAAAATCGACAAACCCGGAAACTCATCCGGTCCGAGAAAACCAGGTAATTTACCGGAAACATTAGCCGAATTCGCCGAGAAATTTTGAAGAGCAGAAGCATTTCTCAAACTCTCAGGAATCTCCCAAGACTTAAAAGGATTGTTATCGATTTCTACAGATTGTAACGAAGTTAACCCTTCAAAGACATCACTAGGTATTGATTCGAAGTTGTTGTTACTTAGCATCAAGACTTGTAATGAAGCTAAACCACTTAAAGAAGGAACAGGACCTGAGATGTTGTTCCATTGAAGCTCAAGCCTTTCAAGCTCTGATAAGTTACGTAGATCAGGAGAAAGTGTACCTTGAAGACCCGAATGCCCGATTTGGATCCGGGTCACACGTTGTGTACCTGTACAAACGATGTGAGTCCATTTACACGGGTTTGGGTCAGACCAGCCGAAAGAACCGGGTGGGTTCAAGCTCTTCTTGAGTGAAAACATCGCTGAGACATCTCCATCAGAATCAGCTTTGGACAATTTCAGAAGAAGAAGGAGAAATGAAATCGAAAACAGAAGAAGGGTTCGTCTTTTCTTCATAGCTTGAAGAAACAGAGAGATAGAGAGAGAGATGTGAATAAAGGTTGAAGCTTTAGTTAGGGTTATAATTTGATGAAAATGGAAATGGGAAGATGGGCCATTGAGAGAGAAGGAAGAAGAAGATGAAACTATGAAGCAGAAGCCAAGGAGGCTGCACATGGGATGTCTGCCCTACTAAGCCAATGACAGTTTGGTAACAGATTAGATACATCAATTTTTATTTTTATTTATTTTATATTTTATATCTTATTTATGAGTTTTGAATTTATTAATTAATCATAGGATGAGATAACGTTATTCGAAAATAATAAAGGTTATTGTGGATATATTGACTACGTAGTGTGGGTTTTGTCAAATGCTTCACACAAACGAAATGGTGAACTAAAAAAGCAATAAATATCTCAATTTGCTTCTTTTTTTCTCTTACATATTTGTAATATATATTTATTGTTTAGTTTTAGGGAAGTTGTTGTAAACTAAAACGCAAAAAAATATCTCCTCATCTTTTTTTTCTTTTTCATATTGTTATATATACATTGTTTGGTTTTACGACAAGTTGTTGTAACTTGTAAGGGTGAGTTTGCTATATAATTAAATTAGAGGGAGGATTATTTATAGGAAAGAAATAGTTTGACATAGGTTAAAATTTTATGCATAATCATACTCTCTACTTTTATTAAATCAGAGTCCAAAATCTACACCATTTTAAAAATCATATGCACAAAAATAAATCACAGTATTAGCAAAAATGCAATTCACCGATATTACGACACACACAAAAAAAAAATCATGGTTATTTAGTAGTATTATCTCCTAAATATTAATTGAGAATCATTTTAACAAAATAATCTTATATTTACGTGAAATATTACATCAGTGTCATGCTAACGTGTCGTTGCCAGAGTGATTCTCAGAAAAAATATTTTATAAAACATTAATTACTAGACTAATTACATAATATGATATTAGATCAATCATATATAAACTTTCTTTATTTTAAAGATTATAATTTTACCTAAATTACTTTTATTTATTTATGAAAAATTAAGTAAGTAAATATTCCATAAAATTATAGCTGATTTTATTATTTTCTAAATTTGATTTTTAAAATTTTATTTTAAAAAGATATTGGTTTAACTAAATAATTAATTTGTAACATAAATATATAAAAACTTTAATTTTAAATTTTAATTATTTATACAATAATATACTATTAAAATATTTATAATTTTTTCTTTAATTTATTAATTTTAAAAAAAATATTATAAATATCTTATTCCGTACATAATGCGGGAATCACCTAATTGTTCTTATTATTATTATTTTTTCAACTAGCCTAGAGTTTTTAATAATTCCTTAATACTGTAGGAAGTAGTGTTCGAACCCGAACTTGCAATTTAATGTGATGAGTTTTTAGAGGTGGCTACCATTACTCCCACGGTTGTTCTTATTTTATATAACCTAAATAAAAGTTGTTGTAACTTGTAAGCCCCAATTTAGACTTTAATCAAGAATTCAATTACCCAAAGAAGTATAATCGTTGTGCCACTGCCAGTTACACAGTCTGAACTCTGAACCGTTTGTTTCTAAATACGTAAATCAGGTACATAATGACTTGAAAGGATAGCATTATTAATTATAACTAGTAAAAAGTAAATAAGTCAATAAAGGTGAACTTTATATTTTTATTCTATATTCGGGTAGTTCACCAAAATAATAACTAAACAATTTAGAGATGCCATATCGAGGGTCTAGGCTGTCACTGGCATAAGAGTGCAAAAGTTGTGAAAAAGATTGGCAAATGATTCGTAAAAAGCATAAAAATATTACAATACGTAGCAAAATATATTATTATAAAAAGCATATAGGTGTTAAAACAAAACTTTATAAAGAAGTCTCAACTAACGAGCGGCAACAAAGATATAAAAACAAATAATGAAATTATTATTATTATATATAATATAATATGAATATATGTGATGCAAATTTTTATAAAATTGATGATGTCTGTTTTTAGCAAAATGCTTCATGTATCTTTCGTTGCTGTCTCATGAGTCATGATGATCTTAAACTTAAAGTCCTTTATCCTTTTATATTTACTATCATATTATTGTTACTTTCTCTGGGAGAAACAACTTTTTATATGTGTATAGGAAAAAACCAGGTGAAGCTGATTCCCCATGCACATGGCTTCTCTGCAAGATCTACAAGAAAAGAAAAAAAAACTTTATTATTTCTAGGTTCTAACTATAGGAATTTCATTTTAAGAGAACAATGCCTATTTTTTTTAGGTTGGATAATAATTGTGTTTGTCATAAATTAGGGAATGATGATGAATATGGTAGTGAGTGAGACCTGTTAAAAATACTAAATGAATTCAACTTTTTCAAATAAGTGCAAGACTTTATTTTATTACTTTATTTGAAAACAAAAATTTGTTAGTTGTTGGGTGAATATTGAAAGAGTATAACGATGATTTCATATAAAAATGATGTATGCAATCAAAGCGCAGCTACTCAACTCGGAGCAAGCAAACTCAACAAAAAAAAAAAAATATATAGTATCATAGTGACAGATTTTAGCGATAAAAAATTATTTTGTCGATCATATATATTCGGAAAAATACCCCTATAATTCCACAATGTTCGATTTATATCCATACTATACCACGGTGCAAAAACATATCCGATCTATCAAAAATTTGAATTTCAATATCCGACTTTATAATTTATGCGATTTCATACATATCGACGAAAACCGTTAACAGACTGTCAACGGAAGATGATGTGGCAAAAATGACGTCGTTTTGGGTAAAACTCAGAATCAAAATTGAGACAAAAATGACATTGTGGCTTATGTGGCCAAAATGACGTAGTTTTGTTTAGTTAAATTATTAAATTAATATTAAAAAGCTTCGAAAAAACAAAAATAGAAGAAGAAGAAAGAGATGAAAAAATTACAGAAGAAGAAACAACAACAAGAGGAACAACACAAATCTTCTCAATCTACAAAACTTCCGCTTCAAATCACGTTCACCACTCAACAATCTCAACATCACCGCTTCATTCAATACCACCAACGACGGTTGATTCACCTCTTGATTCACCTACTGTATCATCAATCCCCCATAGCCATGAAATCTTCACTTCACACGATTTTAAAACCCCCAAATTCGCCGAGATAGGTTTCGATTTTGGGGAAGAATAATCGAAATGAAGAACATGGATGACACGTGAAGAAGAAGGGGAACTTTACTTACACGTAGCGTTAGGTTTTGATATTGGGGAAAAATTCAGAATTGAAGAAGAAGACGCAGACGTGGCCAAAATTAAAATTCTCATTTATGCACAAAACTACGTCGTTTTGGCCACATAAGCCACAATGTTGTTTTGTCTCAATTTCGATTCTGAGTTTTGCCGAAAACGATGTCGTTTTTGCCACGTCGGAATCTACGTCATCTTTCGTTGACAGTTTTTGTCGATATGTTTGAAATCGCACAAATTGTAAAGTCAGATATTGAAATTCAAATTTTTGATAGATCATATATGTTTTCGCACCGTGATATAGTCGGGGTATAAATCGAACATAGTAGAATTGTGGGGGTATGAATAAGCCCTTTCTCCATATATATTCCTATGCTTTTTAACTTTTAATAGAGCAGGACCCTTTTCCCTCAACCCTGAAGCAAACCTAATTATCTTCGCTGGCCTTGGGCGGTGGTGGCCACCGCCGCCGCCTCGTGCTGGTTCTTCTCGCGATGCTCTCTCTCGCCGCTCCTTCTCGATCTCATAACTCTTCGAACGCTCTCCCCGGTTGCGTCCCTTGGTCACGGGCTCTTCTCAAGCACCGGAGGAAGATCTTTCATCCACCCTACGCCGCTCTTAGTCCGGAGAAATTTCCATTTCGTCAACTCTGTGACAGGAGAACACGGCCTTCTTCGAAGAACACCACGCAACACCCTTCTCACGACGCTCAGAGCCGATGAAGAAATCGACATACATTGGAGGCAATCCTTCAACCGATTCAGATCTGGAGACAGATCCAACATCCGTCTACCCTCCGTCATCCCTGCTTCCGGCAAACTCTTCCACGCTTCAATCTGTTTAAATCCAGAGCAGGAGCTCCTCCGGATTTCATTGTCGTTCTGATCGGCCACTTACTCAGCTACCTCCGGAACCGACCCTTTCTGTCAGGTCACCGAGAACAACCTCACAGGCACATCTCGCAGCCTCCCCTTGAGGAGAGCTGACGAAGAAACCCTATTTAAGCTATCCGGCAACGTCATTTGTCTAATTCCAACTCCGGTAAAGAGACTAGCGCCGTGCTGTCTAACCGAAGCAGAAACTCCCGAGATACTCCCAACCATGATAAAGTTGAATCTCGCCTCTCTGTCTCTCACCGTCGCAGCCATTAGAAGCCTAAACTCGCCCGAGTTGTTGGTGTATTCGTCTGATCTAAAACCCGACCAGAGCTTTTTATCCTCAAGGTCCTCTCTTGTTGAGTTCTCCCCAACTAGCTTCTTCACCGTTCGCCGCCGTGACAGAGGACTCCGCGCCGCCGTCGGCTGGAGCTGGCTAGGGCGAACCCTCTACTTATCAGGCCTTGGGCCAGTTTGTCCTAAATTTGTAACTGGATCAGCCTTTGTGGCCGATCCTATCTGTTATTTTTTAGAAAGCTCACTGGCTGTGTATTCTAAATTCTATGCGTTTTATTCTTTTGGACTTTGATCTTTAATTTTAATAAATTAAAGAGTAGAACTAATATATATATATATATATAACGAAATCATAGTGACGACTCATAAATTTTTGTTATTTTTGTGGTGAAACATGTTGTCGCTAATTTAGCGATGGTCATTACTAATTTGTTTAGTAGTAAAATAGCCGTCAGTTATTAACGAAAAATATAAGTCAACAGAAAAGTAACGATGAGTTTATCAGCCGTAAGATCTGTCGCAAAACGTTTATAACGTATGTGTCGTCAATTAGCAATCAATGTAAGTCTCAAATAACTACAAGAAAAAAAAAATATATACGATGGAGAACTTCACAGCAAATTTTTCGCAAATGGCTTATAACGATTATGATGGCAATACGAGTAAAAACATTAAAAAAAGTTAAATAATTAAAGCTATTTAATATGATAAAATTAAAATTAAATAAAAATATTCAAAATAAAAAAAAAATAAAAAAAAAAATTTAAATCAAATTTTAAAAACCTAAACTACTCTTGTGGCGGTCCGGTCTTGGGGGAGGTGATACCTTAGGTTGCATGTCAGAAATAGTCCTAAGACCACCTCCATCGGCCATAAATTATGAGTGTCTTAAGTTGAAAAAATATTTTAAAAAGGCAGAATAGTGAAGAGCGGTATGCAGCTACAAAGACACTCAGAGACCTCGTGTCTTTGTAATGGAAGGTAAAATGGTTTTGTTTTTATTTTCGTCATTTGCAAAAAAAAACTCTCGTTCTATTTTTCTTCATTTGCGAAAAAAACACATTTGTTTAACCCATTTTTTCCATAAGTTTAACCCAACATTTGTTATATTATAAATTTAAACTAAAAAAACACATTTTCAATAAATAATTAATTTTTAATTCTTAAGACACCCTTGAGGGTGTCACTAATGGATGGTGAAAAACTAATGTATATTTAGTAGTGGGTCTTAAATTAAAATATTATTAAATATAATATTTAATTAATTCTTAAGACACCCATAAGAGTATCACTAATGAGGATGCGAAATATTAGCAGCACTCGTGAGAAGCGATAACTTGGTGGTCTATAGAAAACAAAAGTAATCATTGCCTCTAAATCCCGTTATTATATAAATAAATAATGATAATATAAATTCTCAAATAAAATTTATCAATTTATCTAAAATATTTTTTTATCAGTTTACCAAAATTAACGATTTTAACAATTTATCAAAATTTTAACAATTTATATAACAATTTCTCAAGTCTTAACAATTTATCAATTTAAATTTTTTTACAATACCTAAATCAAACCTTAAAATACCAAAAATTCCAATCATAATATAAAACTAAAAATCTAAATCCAAAACTAACACACCAATCATAATCTTTTTTTTTTTTTGGACAAACAAAATTTTATACATAGATTACTCTCCATTGAATGAGAAATATGTTACAAATGGTGATAACAAAGCCATAACATAGAAGCAATCTTTATACATAAGTAAAAAACATTGTAGAGTCGTCCTTGTATCTCAGTGTTGTAGCAGCGTCTTTACATCTTGGCGAGAAGGATTTCTCGACTTTTGGTGTTTCTCTTTTCAAAGACAGTTTTTAATAAGAATTACATAAGAGCATTTCGTTTTTGCCTTGTCTTTGAATCTCTCGTAAGGTTTCATAACAAGAAGCGGTTTCCCTATAGTTCTTTGCGTGAAATATACGGTTGAGCTAGGTTTCGCATAGGTACGCTGCACCAAGTTGGTATCAGAGCTTTGCTACGCTCCTAGAGACGGCAATAATATGAAACAATATATCCAACACCTTCAACAACAGATGGCTGCTTTAACAACATATGAACTTCTTGATTGGATCATGATTGTGGAAGAGATTCTCGAATTTAGACGCGCACCTCTCGATCATTGTGTACCTATTATTGCGATGCGTTTTCGTGGTCGAGCAGTGGCATGGTGGACACAATTAAACCTAAAATTGTGTCTTGGGATAAAATGACATCTCGAACGAAGAAAACGTTTTTACCGTTTAACTATGACCATCTCATGTTCCAGCGCATGCGTAATCTTAGACAAGGAACTCGTTCTGTGGCAGGATTGATTTACAGGATTTTGAACAACAGATCGCAAGTTTCGATGGAGGCTTGCGTCAACAGATTCAACATACTCTCAATTATTTTTTTAGTCCGTTTTCACTTGCACAAGCTCATCAACAGGCTCTCACCATTTTCCAATCGCCAGTTGGCTCCAACAGCTGCTGCAATTGAAGCACCGCCACCAAATATGGAAACTGCAATTGTCTTTGTCGACACAGCTCGACAAAGCAATCTTCGTTGTTTTTCTTGTGGAGAATTGGGTCATCGCCAGTCAGGATGTCCAACCAGAAATCGTCGTGCTCCTTTTGAGAGTTGGCAATGCGTGAGTAGGGTGTGATGTTTTTCCTCTTGACATCACCGGCTACACCATCTACGACCAGCCATGTCCGAGCAGCTTTTAGTGCACTTCTTCAGGAATTTACGGATGTACTGATGATTTCCTAGCCGGCTTGTATCTATTGCGAGATATTTAATATCGCATTGACCTCATTCCTGATGCAACCCTCCCCAATAGGTCGCATTATCGCATGAGTCCTAGTGATCATGAGGAACTTCAGAAGCAAGTAGAGGACTTCGTTACGAGAGGATTTTTGCGAGAGAGTTTGAGTCCTTTTGCAGTACCGGCTTTGTTAATCCCTAAGAAAGACGGTTCGTGGCGGATATGTGTGTAGATAGTCATGCCATCAATAAGATAACGGTCCGCTATCGATTCCCTATTCCCCGTCTTGATGATCTCCTTGATCAAATTAATTGGTATTAAAAAGCTAGTTGATGAAGATTTATTAAAAGTGAAATTGTAACAAATGTGATGTGAAAGTTCTTTTATCCAAGACCAAGTTTTTGGATATGGTGTTCGTTCATGTAAAGATGACGACGATGTGATGGGTTTCTCAAAAAAAAAAAGTGTGATTTTCAAGTATTTCTCAATGTATTATAAAAAAAGATCAATAGTTTATAAGCGGTTTTCGAAAGAGTAAGGAAAGCAATATGTTTAGAAGGCTACTCCTACTTAATCTTTGGAGTGTAGTTTTACGTGGCTTGATGTCATATATATAAAATCTGCTGAAAAGCTTTTGTTATAAGGGTGATTCCTACGGCCTGGGATTGTTGACCCGCACCCGCGGGCTCCACGGGTTTTTATCCGCTGCGGAGCGGGTTCGGGAATACGTTTTGAAAACCACTAATTTGCGGATCTCACGGGACGGGTTAAGAATTTTTGCGGGTTATGTGGGCGAGCTCCGCGGATACCCGCAATATTCTAATAGACCGGTTTATGAGGTTGATTTCGGTGGGGGAAAACCAGAAACGGTTAGGAGCGTAACCGGTTTAATTGCGGTTAGGAGCATAACCGATTTAATTGATGCATATGCAATGCAGATTTTTTTGCGGGTTAGCGGATTGCGGTTTTCTGCAGATTGCTCATTTTCTGGTGTGCAGGTTACCCGCGGATTTTTGGCGGGACAGTTGCGGGTTTAATATAAAAATCCACTACTTAGACGGAGCAGATTTGGGTATTAAAAATTTAAAGTATGCCTGGGGATTAGCGGGCTATGTGGGGCGGGGCAGCCCACATCTTAGCTCTGTTAATCCTACCCATATTCGTATTTATTATTCTACTTTTATTTGACTTTTTCATTTCGATTTAACCAAAATTGCAAGAAAAAAGATTAAACATGAAATAAAATTGAATGACGAATGAGAAGTTAAGCGCCAACTACGTCAACCATGTTTTCCAAGATGAAAATTATATTGAAAACATAATTATTGCATGAGGAAACTAAACCAATTAAAATAAATAAAACCAAGACGTCACTCTTGTTGCTCAAACATACTTTATAAAGCCCAAAAGCAAACCAAATCGATAGTAGCAAGACGAAGAATCTTGCAAACCTTCAGATCGATAATGGCACCGAAGCAGGCTAAAAAATTTGAGAATACTTCAATGGTGTCTTCATCTGAAGGAGAGGAGTCAGGTTCGTCCAAAGAAAAATCAGGTTTGTCGTGCGACGAGTCTGATTCTTGTAGTGAAAAATCCAACTCAATTGTTGAAATCAAAGAAAAGAGATTCAACGAAGAAGCCAGATCAAACCATTTTTGTGAGCAAGCCCACAAGATCGAAAACACCATTTTTGTGAGCAAGCCCACAGGATCGAAAACAATCACCAAATCGAGTTACGTGGTGGCTCGGTCAGAGAACTCGACGATGACAAAATTTGGAAATGCATGCATATTTATGTCATATGAATTTGGTATTGGGTTAAAAAACGTATATTCAGGAAATTACGTTCTTAATCAAGTTATACATAATTTTGACGCCACATATAATAAAACTTTGAAATAGATATTTTGTGATATATTTCTATGTGTTTAAACTCAAAAAATAACAAGAACAACTTTCCTTATTAATGTTTGGTAAACTTAACTCAAAACCTAAACTTTTTTTTTTAAGTCTTAAGGAACACATCTCCCAAGACTCTTTATTTATAGGTAGCTCACCCTAATCATATTGTGTTTAGGACTTACAAACCTTATCATCTAAGATCTAACATCTCTTAGAACTTAGCTAATCTTATTGTAATCCTATCATATCCTAAACCTTAGGAATTATCTAACATTGTCCCCCTTAACTCATAAGCTTGAATTAAGAAGGTCCTCCACTCCAACTAAACTTCTCATCTCCGCAAACTTGATCCGAGCTAGAGGCTTGGTAAGGATGTCCGCTCGCTGCTCCTCTCCCGAAACATGCTCGACATTGACTTGTTCATTCTCGACACATTCTCAAATGAAATGGTACATCTTGTGGATGTGTTTGCTCCTTCCATGAAAGACTGGATTCTTCGTGAGAGCTATTGCCGATTTGTTGTCAACCTGCAAAGTGATGCTCTTTCGTTTCCATCCCGTTACTTCGTGTAGAAGGTCTTGAAGCCAAATGGCTTGACATGCGGCCGCTGTTGCCGCCATGAACTCCGCTTCACATGATGATAAAGCTACCGTGGGTTGCTTTTGGGAACACCATGTAATGGGTGATGATCCAAAGTAAAAAATATGACCAGCCGTGCTCTTCCCGTCGTCTTGGTTGATGTCATGGCTGCTATCATTGTATCCGACTAGCTTCTTGTCTTCCTTTCTTTTAAAGTTAAGACCATAGCTCTTTGTTCCTTGCAAGTACCTCAAAACATGCTTCATTGCTGCTCCATGTGATGTTCTAGGACTTTGCATGTACCGACTTAACACTCCAACGTAGGAAAGATCGGGTCGGTTGTGTAACAAGTATCTCAAACAACCGACAATCTTTCGATAGTTTGTGGCGTCTATTTCTTCTTCATATTCAGCCTTGCTCAACTTGAGACTCGACTCCATGGGAAAATGAGCTCGATTACATGATTCCATGGCAGCTTCTTTGATTATCTTCTCCGCATAACTCTCTTGCTTTAGAGTTATTCCATTGTTGTTTTGTAACACTTCAATTCCAAGATAATAAGTTAGCTTACCCAGGTCAGACATTTCGAACTTACTGGACATTCCTTTCTATAATCGTTAATGTTGTTCCCGTCACGAACAAATCATCAACATATACCGCCACTATGAGATCTTGATCATTCTCCGTCTTGTGATAAACTGATTGCTCTTTAGAACATTTCTCAAAGCTCATACTCTTCAAAATTTGATCAAACTTAGTGTTCCAAGCTCTTGGAGCTTGTCTTAGATCATATAATGCCTTATAAAGTTTATAAACTTTATGCTCTTCTCCCTTCTTTCCAAACCCTTCTGGTTGGTAAACATGAACCGTCTCTTTTAGCTCTCCATGTAAAAACGTTGTTTTAACATCATGATGGTGGATCTCCCATCCACTAGTCGCAGCTAAAGCAAACAGAAACCGAATGGTTTCAAGGCGTGCAACCGGTGTAAAGACTTCATCAAAATCGATTCCATGTTTTTGAACATATCCCTTGGCTACAAGTCGGACTTTGTGTTTATTAATGCTCCCATCAGCATTTTTCTTGATCTTGAACACCCACTTTAATCCAATAGGCATAGAGTCGATAGGTTTGTCCACTAGCTCCCACGTTTTGTTTTTGTTGATAGACTCTATCTCGGATTTCATTGCTTCCATCCACTCCTTCGAGTCTTCAGCTTCTTGATAAGAGTTTGGCTCTCCATTGATGCTTAAGAGTAACTTTTCTCCTTCTATATATGCCAAAAAAACGTAATCTTCAAGATACTTAGGCCTACTTGTCTCTCGGTTTGATCTTCTTAAAACAGGTTCGTCAGGTTGTTGGAACAGCCCGTCATGTGTTCCAGCAACTTCTTTGTTTTCTCCATCTGATCCGTCATGAGACTCTTTCTCGGTTATATATTGTCATGTTCCAGTGTCTATTGTTTTTCCCCAAATCATAGTGAACATGTCCAAACTACCATCTCCTCTTTCCTTTGAACTGTTCCACTTCCAACCACTTGATTCATTAAAAATCACATCACAACTTACACAAATCCTTTTGGTTTGTGGATTGTAGAGACGATAGGCTTTGGAACCAGGTTCCGTTCCAAGATGCACTAGAGGCCGAGACCGATCATCAAGCTTCTTCATGTTGATTGACTCCACTCTTGCATAAGCCATACACCCAAGGTTCGGCTTGTGGTCCTGGAACAACTCGTACGGTGTTTGGTCTTTCAACGCCTTTGTGGTTACTCTGTTGATCAAATAAGTAGAATATCTTACCGCCTCTCCCTACATAGAATTTGGAATCTCCATTGTCTTGAGCATACTCCGAGTCATCTCCATCAAGGTTCGATTTCGTCTTTCAACAACACTATTTTGTTGTGGTGTGTAAGGTGCCATGAGTTGTCTAGAGATCCCATTGTCTTCACAAAATATTTGAAACTCGATAGAAGTAAACTCTCTCCCCCTATCGGTTTGAAACATTTTAATCTTCTCTCCCGTCTCGCTTTCCACCATGGTTTTGAACTTCTTGAACCTATCAAAAGCATCGCTCTTCTCCTTTAACAAAATAGTCCACATGTATCTTGAAAAATCATCGATCAATACAAATATGTATCGATTATTTGCAATGGTTGATGGTGTGATAGGGCCGCATAGATCTCCATGTATCAACTCTAATTTTTGAGTTGACCGAAACTTTGTTGCTTGTGGGAATGGTAAACGTGTTTGTTTACCTACAAGACAACACTCATAAATTCTTTTTTCTTCTCCAAAGCTAGGCAAGCCACGGACCAGCTCCTTCTTAGACATCACCTTCATAGAATCAAAGTTAACATGCCCTAATCTCGCATGTCAACGCCACGTCTCATCATCTAGCTTGGTGAGCAAGCTAACGGGCATTCCAATAGCCAAATGAATTTTGTACATTCTGTTAGGGGTTCGAAACACCTTCATCAAGAGCCTTCCATTATGATCATGCAGAGTCCTACCACATCACAACCGCTCTTCGCTGTTTCAAGGCGATGATATTACTCTTAAGATCCGGAATCCAGTAGATATCCAAAATCAATCTTTGTTCTCCGGTCTTTGTTTTGAATATTATAGAGCATTTTCCTTTAATGTCAATGCAAGATTCATCTCCAAACTTCACTTTTCCTGTGAAGTTTTCATTAAGCTCCGAAAAATAGGATTCTTTCCCGTCATGTGATTGCTAGCTCCATTATCCAAGTACCAAATAATTTGCTCGTCATTCTCTTCTTCGTATTTTCTTGGTATAATGTTTTTCTCGTTCAAGAAAACAACTTCATGCTTGTAGAGTGCTGCATCAGTCACCTCAGTCACCACCAAAAAATGTCCCGGTTTTTCGCATCTCCAACAAATGAGCTTTGATCGATCCTTCTTGGATTCTGCTCTGTGTTATTGTTTGTTTGTTGTTACGAGTTAAAGCCTCCTTTTCCTATTCCTCTCCCTCGACTACGGTTTCCACGACCTCTACCTCTGAAGCCACCGAATCCGCCTCTCGAGTTTTACGTATCGGATGAGGCGTATAAGAGTTTTCCTTGATCATCGCCGTGACCATCTTCTCCTATACGTTCTTCGTATGCTTTCAACCGCCCAACAATGTCTTATAATCCCGTAGTGTTGAGATCCAAGACTTGTTCTAGAGATGCAACAAGTTGGATATACTTGTTTCTAGGTAAACCGTTTAGAAACTTCTTCACCAACTTGTGTTCTTCAATGGTTTGTCCCAAAGTCGTCAATCTTGAGGCTATACTTGACATTCTTCCAGCAAAATCGTCGATATTCTCTGACTCCTTCATGGTTAACCTCTCGAACTCAGAAGAAAGCGTTTGTAGGCGAGCTTCTCTCACTCGATCCGCTCCCAAATATCGACTTTTGATCGCCTCCCACATGTCCTTTGCCTTGTTGTGATCTCCGATTTGTAGGATTAAATTTTCAGGTATGGATTGAAACAACAAAGCTGTACCTAGGTTGTTCTTGTCTTCATCATCTGATCCCGACTCTATCACCTCCCAAATCTTGTGACACCGAAGTGTAACCTTCATCTGTATCGACCATACGGTGTAGTTGGTGGTGGTGAGCATCGGACACTGTATTGACGTAGGACCTGGCTCCTTCCTTTGTGCGTGGTGGCACGACGAGAGCCCCCTCCATGTCTTCTCTCCCCGATGAATCAAAACCCCTTTGTTCTTAGGCGTTGATTCACGTGTACGACACGTTTCTTGTGTCGTAAGCTTATTCGATCTCGACGAAATCTCACACGATCCCTCTCAATCTCTCAAGTTCTGATACAAATGTAATTTTTATGTGTTTAGACTCAATAATAACAAAAACAACTTTTTATTAATGTTTAGGAAACTTAACTCAAAACCTAAACTCTTTTTCTCTAAGTCTTAAGGAACACTTTTTCCAAGACTCTTTATATATATGTATTAGCTCACCCTAATCCTATTGTGTTTAAGACTTACAAACCTTATCATCTAAGATCTAACACCTTTTAAAACTTAGCTAATCTTATTGTAATCCTATCATATCCTAAATCTTAAGAATTATGACATATTTGCCCGGTCACATATATCAAGAAAATAATCAATAATTAATGTAGTCAATTTTTTTTTTCAATAATTAATACTGAAAAGTCATTTTTGTATTTTTTTTGTTTATTTAATAATTAATATTGTCAATGTTATTTTATTACACTACAAAAGAACTAAGACTTTTAACGTCAGTTTTCTATGGGTTAATGTCGTTGATAAACAGACCCTAATAATATGGTGTCGGTTTAGTAACTGACGTATTATGAGGCGACGTGAAGTTATTATCTTTGCGTTATTTAGAAAACAGAGGCTTTAATTAACGTCTAAATTTCTAGTCTCACTTTTTGTTTTGTTTTAAACGTTGCTTGCAAAAGCGAAAAGCCGACGCAATCTGTCCAGTTACCATTTATACAATTATATTGTTTTCTTGTTAAATAAAATAAAATTGTGATAAAGAAAATACAAAACGACAATGGATTTGAATAAAATAAAAAATAAAATATATTGTTTAATAAGTGGCAAAACTTATTTGTCTTGAGAAAATATAAAATCTTAGGAACAGGGAGGGAGGGTATAACTTTTTTTTTTCTTTTCTTTATCTGTGATTGAATAACATTTTGGTATGCTGATGAAATATATTAAGGTGCTAAACATGGATAAAAATGAAAGAGAGCATACTATGTTCTTGAACCAAATGGGTAATCAGTCAAACCAGAAAAATAAAATAAATTAGGAAATACATTACTATATTAATATAAAAAGTTAGATCTCTGTTCATATGGTGTCATAATGTCATTAATAGCATGAAAAAATATCTTTAGAAAAAAAAGAAACTAAATAAATGTCCAACTCACAAGGAAAACCTTAGGAAGAAGTCAAAACAAAAAATAGGAATTAAATTTAAAAACCTCAAAAATGAGATTTCGTTACTATGACAGATTGAAAACTAGTGTTAATTTTTCTTTTTCTTTTTGTAAAGAACTTGTGTTCTTTTATCAACGTGTCAAGTACAACTTAGTTATCCGAAATGGATTAGGATCACTACTCTAATACATATCTTCTAATATACTCATTGCTATCTCTATATTATTTACATCTGACTTGCTCATTCCCTAAATTAGCATTAAAAACTCCACTACATAAAGGAAAAAGGAGGAACTAAAACTAACCAGCTAAAAAAAACTCTACAAAGAAATCAAAAAGAAATAGAAAAAAGAGAAAAGATGCAAGTGTTGAAAGGTGGTGTGGTATTAATCATAACGCTAATCTTGTTCCTAATGACGTCGTCAATGGCTGCTATTCGGGAAGACCCATCTTTGATTGGAGTCGAGAGAAAAATTCCATCAGATCCCGATCCTATACATGATAAATCTCCTCCGCCGTCACTAAAACATCGTCATTTGATTGGAGTCGAGAGAAAGATCCCATCAGATCC
Source organism: Boechera stricta (assembly GCA_018361395.1). Classification (NCBI taxonomy): domain Eukaryota; kingdom Viridiplantae; phylum Streptophyta; class Magnoliopsida; order Brassicales; family Brassicaceae; genus Boechera; species Boechera stricta. Next base: position 17,344,089 of record CM031539.1, on the reverse strand, counting down.
CGATCCTATACATGATAAATCTCCTCCGCCGTCACCAAAACATCGTCATTTGATTGGAGTCAAGAGAAAGATCTCATCAGGTCCCGATCCTATACATGATAAATCTCCTCCGCCGTCACCAAAACATCGTCATTTGGTTGGAGTCTAGAGAAAGATCTCATCAAGTCCCGATCCTATACATGATAAGTCTACTCCGCCGTCACCAAAACATCGTTATTGGTTTCGAGAAAAAAATATCTAACGGTCTTGGTATTCATAAAAAAAAAACCGAGCGGTTTTGAATACTACTTTTATTATGATTAGCGACAATTAACATGTTAATGTTTCACAGAATAAGTGTATTTCTATTTTAATAATACTAGTATTATATTTTAATCATCCACCAGCAAATATTGTATTAGAAAGAAAAACTTAGTTTGGAAATTTGGAATGGTAAAACATTCCATTAGTTAGCGTATACTCCGAACCGAAGGAAATAAATTTTGACCAACCTACAAAATCTTTGTTCACACAAAAAGAAGCAGAATGACTTTGACCTTATAAACTATTAAAAATTAAATGCAAAAGCATATATTTTATCTTCAGTTAAAAAATGAACCTCGAATAAATATATTTTAGTGACGGATTTGTGTCATACACGGGTTAAACTATATATTTGAATTAATTTTAAATTGTATATCTATTAAAATTAATACAGTTGATATATGTATTATGAATAGATAACCAGTGGGATAATAATATAAATTTGCTGTCTTTGACTATATTTTGGCGACTTACCAAATTTTAATATTCGAATTTGAATATAACAATTATTATTATAGAAAAATTATTTTGTTGTTTTAAATGTATTAAATCATAAAACAGTTTAGATAAATCATCTAATTAGATAACATATACTTTTTTATTATCTGTTTTATAATTAATTCTAAATGCTAAATATATTTTTAATTATTTTTTATTTATCCACATTACTATTAGTCGGGAAGTACATATATGAAATTAACCTTAGAATCTTATCAATATTACATCACAATGTCATTGCAAAAAAAAAAAATTAATAACAATATGGATTTCATCTTTAAGAGTAAAAGAGTCATTACGGTTTTCTGATTCATTTAAGAATCTTGCGGGTTACAGAGACCCAATTTCAATATATCTTGACCAAACATTTAGATTAAATCCAAATCGAAAAAATCTATTTATTTTGTAATAAATTTATCACTTTAAACAATATCATTCATTTCTAATCACGATCATTATCACTTATCACGATAATTAAAACAAAATTTTGATTCATATAATGGCATTTTAATGTTATCTTCATAAGCTCTTTAGCTATGAACTATGAATCTGATAAAATGAATGAACTATAAAAATGAAAAAATTCATCATGAAAATGAGAATTAGCCAATTATATATCAGATAGGATTGAATCTACCGAATCTCTTATTTTCACATATTAATTATGAATATCCTACTATTATTCTCTAATCTCACAGACAAGATTATTTTACTTAACCTTAGAAGATATTTGTACGATGTAGTCTTATTAAACCGATTATATCTACTATATAAAAAGAGTAAAGATAATAAAAACATTACCACTAACCACGCAAAGTACCTCTTCTTTCGGAAAAACAGAAATCGTTGTTCCTGTGGCTCTAAATCAGAAAATATTTATTTGTCAGTGGCCAAATTCGATTTCATTCTACGTGGCTCTCTGAACCTAAACATATTGTTTGGTAAGCAAAAACAGTTACTCTATTTTATTTCAGTTAGCATTTGTCCATGAATTTGTATTGATGTATAGCACTAATTTATTGATTTTTAAATGTTAGAAAACATTTTGGTCAAGTAGGGAAAATGCAAATGCTAGACGTAAGCCCACTCCAAATATCTCCCTTGCTTCATGTATGTAGTTGTTTAAACCATTTTCGCTTTTATACAATACACAAATTCTGATTTTTTTCCAATCTATCTTTTATCTTATAAAAGCTTTACTTATTATTTTATTAACTAAGAGTCTCCTTAATTTTCAGGTACTCAAAACAATGTCACTCAAATAACCCCAACTCAAATCAGGGGCTACACTGATCTGAATACACCAAGTAATTTGAGTTTTAATGATACTTAAAACTTACCTCTTCGCAAGAGAATACAAATTATACAATCGCCTCTTCTTGAAAGGAAATTCCCTACATCAAAGACCAAAAACATAGAAAATCAAAGGGGTTAGAACTTGATAATATCTACTTTGAAATGCTTATTATATTTCTATTTCTAATTTTTTTCTTTTTCTAATTAATGGTAAACTAATCTTGGTCTGGAATCTTTCCATAACATGTTAAAAGTTTAATCCTTAATGGTTAAGAGAAGCAAGAGTTGGCTTTATGTTAGAATGAAGACTTTGCCTATCTCATAATCAAATCAATTATATTTGTTATTTATACCACTTTGAAGATTTTAACATTTGTAAGAACCATTACAAATCTTTCAAACATTTAATACTTTACGTTTAGTCAGTTTAAAAAAATAAACGAACTACAATAACACTACGCTTACTATCTTCACAGGCCACGATATATACACTATAAAACTGGACTTCTCACCCAATTGGGCTTTAAGTGATTAGGCCCTCCATTAAAACTGGGTTTTCGGATTATTTGTAATATTTTCATTTTTCTGTAATTTTAATTGAAAATTCTGTATTAGAAAAACTTCAAGAACATCTTAAAATACTCAGTGCCACTAAAAGGTATTTAAAAGAATCATTTACGATAAATGTTTTTATAGGCAATCTTTAATATCTTATAAAAAAACTTAAAATCCCATTTTAAAATGTCTGAAAACCGAAATCTTAATTATTATTTATGATTACTTGCAAAATCTTTCTAAAACAAATCATCTCCCATATTCAATCCCCTTATTTGCCGCAAAAAAATCCGAATTTTACCTAAAACCAATTAACCTCTTTTTACCCAATAGAAAATGCATCACCGAAAATACCTCCCAAAAACAAATGAAAAAATCTATATTAAATCTCTTAAAGTAACATATCAAATCTTCATTTTTAAGAATATTTTCTAAACTAACAAAAACTATTAATATTATTTATTGACCTACAAGATATTCTTGGGATTTTTCTCTTATAAAACCGATTGATATAGACTTCCAATGTAATTTTGTTTTAAATATAAAAGTAGAGACATATTATCCTATTTCTATTTATATATCAAGAATCCTAATCCTTTAAATTGAATTGTTAAAAGTGATTTTTAATATCCTTCCGTATAATTAGTAGGATATAGGAAACAAACAAACAAAAAATTAATTTTATATTAATGTATACATTTTAAAATATACTATACAAATAGTAAAATTTTATATCTAAATAAAAAATAAACACAAGATAAATATATACATCATAGTTACCTAAACACTAAGTGTATAAAATTGTGTATTAAGCAACAAAAAAAAATACTTTAACTAAAATTTGTAATTTACAATAAAATAATACACAAAATATTAAAAAAAATTTCAATACTATAACCAAAAATTTTGAAATAAAAGTTAACCACTTTTTTAACAAATATACATACACTTGGACTGTAGTGCGGGTTAAAATCTAGTTTATGGATTTCATTTTTTTTCTTAGAAACGAAGTGCAAAAGATTTGTCAAAGACTCAAAATCGTGCTTCAAAGATTCTCCTTCTTTTAAAAACAAAATCTTGATCCTTTTACAAAACCACTTTTGATTAGAAGACTGGTGGTTTTTTTACAAAATGAAGCGTCGGATGATACAAATGGCATAGTCGATCACCTCAATTTCGCAGCTTTCTCATTCTTAATTTACCTGCCATTTTTAACAATTTCTAGAGACGCGATCCACTACAAAAAAAAAGCTGTTATCTAGCCCTCACATAGGATCAGTTGCATGAAAATTTGCGATTGATAAGTAACGAGTAGATCAAAAATATTTTGTTTATATTTCGTTGCTACGACAAAGCGACCTAAGAACCTTTGTAGCCACATAGGTTAAACGAGTTTTCCAGACTATTAGAAAATACATCTTGTATATAGTATAGTCTTTGTATAGATACTAATTGTATACTTGTATAGTCGCTAAATACACGTGTATAGAGTTAGTTAGGATTAGTTAGAATACTCTCATTAGTATAAATACATTTGTAAATACTCATTTCTAAATTAACGAAGAAACAAGTTTATTTCGTCTTCCTCTTTTAATATGGTATTAGAGCGAAGCTTTTCTTCCGCCATTGTTTCTTCGATTTTCATTATGAGTGTTTCAATCCATCGATTGGTGTTCGAATTCGTTGCTCGTTTAACTCTCGTGCTTGCTTGAATTGTTTTCTTTTGTTTCACTTTTTTTTATTTCTTAAATTTCTTTCTAAATCTTTGACCTTAAATTGTTGTTATCTCTTTTTCCGACGTGATTCTTTTCTCAAAATTTGCAATCAGAAATGGAATCAACTCAACGAGAAGCTCCCAGACCTGATTGTAATCAACAATCAACAGATTATAATACGAAAATCCGTATTTCTTGCACGGAACTGACCATGCTGACTTAGTTCTCGTCTCAGATCAACTGACCTCTGGCTCTGACTTCCATTCTTGGCGTCGTTCTGTTCGTATGGCGCTCAATGTTAGAAACAAGCTTGGTTTTATTGATGGTACAATTCCTAAACTTGCTAATAATCATCGTTATGTTAGTTCTTGGTCTAGATGCAATGACATGGTAACTACTTGGCTTATGAACTCTGTATCAAAGAAGATAGGTCAAAGTTTCTTATTCATGTCTACTGCTGAGGGCTTGAGGCTATATGGAAAAATCTTTTGTCTAGGTTTAAGCAGGATGATGCACTTAGAGTTTATGAAATAGAACAAAGGTTAAGTTCTATCTAGCAAGGTTCTATGGATGTTAGTACCTATTACACAGAATTAGTTACTCTTTGGGAATACAAGAATTATGTAGAACTGCTTCAATGTACTTGTGGAAAGTGTGAATGCAATGCTGCTACTTTGTAGGAAAAGTTACAGCAAATGAGTAGAGTGACAAAGTTCTTGATGGGATTGAATGAGGTTTATGAACCAACCAGACGCCATATTTTGATGTTGAAGCCTATTCCTACTATTGAGGATGTGTTTAATATGGTTGCACAAAATGAGCGTCAAAAGTCAATCAAGCCATCTACTAGACTGGATAATATTGTTTTCCAAAGTTCAGGACCTAATTCTGGATATCCAATTAGTTCATTTGAAGTTTCTAACAATAGTGCTTATAATGGAGTAGCTGAGGCTTATAACAAGAAACATGTTTGCACTCATTGTCGTCGTACTGGTCATATAGTTCAGAAATGTTACAAGCTTCACGGGTATCCTCCTAGTCATAAAATAGAACAGAAGAGTAATCTTGCTCGTGGTCAATATCAAACAGGACCAAGAGCTCAGTATCCTCAGTATCCTCAACAATCTTTCCCTCAACAGTCACAGTTTTAACAACCACAAAAGACTAATGCCTTGGCAAATGCAGTTACTAGAGGTAGTAACATCAGTCTTGATCTCAGTAGTTTCACTAAAGACCAGATACAATATTTGATTCAACAATTGAATACTCATGTTCGAGTTCAAGAGCAGCCGTCTCCTTTCCCATCTGGTTCCATTACTGAATAGGGTGTCATGGCTGTCATATCTTCATTTGGTAATGCCTTAATTGAGTTTCCTTCTTCTAGCCTTAGATTTAAAAATCATACGTACACCTTTCAACACCATTGTTTATCCACTTTATATTTTATTCTACCCAATGATGATTGGATAGTTGATAGTGGAACAACTAGTCATGTATGTTCTGACCTAGCTTTGTTTAGTGAAACTTTTTCTGTCACAGGAGTTACAGTTTCTCTTCCTAATGGCACCAGAGAACCTATCACACACACAGGCACAATGCATAATTCTGAGCATCTTATTCTCTATGATGTTCTTTACATATCTACTTTCAAGTTTAATTTGTTGAGTGTTAGTGCTTTATTAAAACACAATCAATGCCCAACTCACTTTTATGTTTGACTCATGCTATATTCAGGACCATACTCAGGCCTTGACGATTGGTAGAACCACATTCAAACATAATCTCTATATCTTAGAGACTGGTGTCATCTCATCCTCTGCCAACTTCTATGGATCATTGATAGTGGATAGCAATATTTGGCATCAACGCCTAGGACATCCATCTCCTGCCAAGTTACAGCTTATTCTTGGTATTGCTGGTGTCTCTTCTAGAAATGTGTCTTCTCACTGTGAAATTTCTCCATTAGCTAAACAGAAAAGGTTACCATTTGAATCAACTAACAATTTTCTTGATCACCATTTGATTTAGTTCACTTAGACATATGGGGACCCTTTTCTGTAGAATCTATAGAAGGATATAGATATTTTCTTAGTATTGTTGATGATTGTAGTAGGGTGACTTGGATTTACATGCTGAGAAATAAAAGAGATGTTACAACTGTTTTTCCATCATTTGTTCAGTATGTTAAAACATAATTTCAATCTCAAATCAAAGTCATTCGTAGTGATAATGCACCAAAACTTGCCTTCCCTGAACTTGTTACAAAACTTGGTATAATGTACAATTTCTCATGTGCATATACACTCCAACAGAACTCTAGTGGAGAGAAAGCATCAGCATATTCTTAATGTTGCAAGAACTCTACTTTTTCAATCTTAAGTACCATTGGTTTATTGGAGGGATTGTGTCCAAACAACAGTGTTTCTTATTAATAGAACACCATCTTTTCTTTTGAATAATGTCTCTCCATATGAAATCTTGTTTTTAAAAAAACCATATTACTCTTTCTTGAAAAATTTTGGTTGTCTTTGTTATGTTTATACTTTGAATAAAGATAGAAATAAATTCACCTAGAGCTTTACCTTATGTATTTCTTGGATAACCATCTAGATACAAAGGATACAAAGTGTTGAATTTGGATACAAATATGGTCTCTATCTCTAGGAATATAGTCTTTCATGAGGATATTTTCCCATTTAGACAAAGTACAACAGTTACACAATCGGATCATAATCTCTTTTGTAAGTCTATTTTGCCTTTGTCTACACCATTGGTTCTTGATTTTGTGATTCCTTATCAATTATCATCTGCATTAGCCATACCTGAAGATAATTTGCATCCACCTGTTGTTGCACCTACACCAATCTCTAGTGTCACATCATTACCACTAGAAATTGTAACCACTGATGCAGTAGAAGGATCACTCAACAATGGGGGGCCAAAGCGTCGGACAAAAACTCCAGGTTACTTATCTGACTATCATTGTAATCTCACACAAATTTATAATCCTCATTTCAATCCTTCTCCTGTTTTATACCCATTGTCTATTGTCCTTTCTTATGCCAATCTTAACCCATCTTATCAGTCTTTTGTTCTTTCTTGCTCAATTGAGTCAAAACCTATAAATTTTAGACTATGACAAATCTTTCATGGAAACAAGCAATGGATGTGGATATTACCTCTATTGAGCAAAACATAACATAGAGTATTGCATCTTTACCACCTGGAAAGAATTTCATTGGTTGCAAGTGGGTTTACACAATCAAACACAATCCTGATGGAACTATTGAGAGGTATAAGGCACGCTTAGTTGTTAAGGGCTATACTCAGCAGAAGAGTATTGATTACATTGAAACTTTTTCTCTAGTTGCAAAGCTCACTAGTGAGAAGTTGATTTTGGCTTTAGCTTCTGCATATGGTTAGAATTTAACACAAATGGATGTTACTACTGCTTTCTTGTATGGTGAACTGGATGAAGAGATTTTTATGAGTCTTCCAGAAGGATATACACCTGCTAACAGTGCTCCATTGCCTCCTTATCTAGTTTGTAGACTTCATAAATCTCTGTAGGGTCTAAAACAAGCTTCACGACAATGGTATCACTGTTTCTCTAAGGTGGTGGTCAAAGCTGGATTCGTACAATCTCCTGCTGACAACACTCTGTTTATAAAATAAGCAGGTTCTTCCTTCATTTGTTTAGTAGTATATGTGGATGATATACTAATTGCTTCAAACTTTGACTCAGAACTTTAGGCATTGAAGAATGTTCTTCATCAGGCTTTCAAGATGAAAGATATGGGTACTCCAAGATTATTTTTAGGATTGGAGATTGCTAGAAATGCAAAGGGAATTTCTCTGTGTCAGAGGAAGTATACCTTGGATATTCTTTCTGATACAGGTATGCTTGCCTCTCAACCTTCTTCTGTTCCAATGGATCCTAATTTGAAGTTAAGTAAGGATACATGAACACTTCTTGAGAATGGTACTGCTTACAGAGAGTTAATAGGCAGGCTTCTATATCTCACCATTACGACACCAGATATCACATACGCAGTATATACTTTGAGTCAGTTTCTCTTTTCTCCAAAAGATGCTCATATAAATGTTGTTCATCGTATTCTCAGATATCTAACGTCAAATCCTAGTCAATGATTGTTTTATGCTGCCAATACAGAGTTATGTCTTAATGCCTTTGCTGATGCAGTTTGGACTGCTTGTCCTGATATAAGGAGATCTATCACAGGTTTCTGTGTTTATCTTGGTACATCTTTGATCTCTTGGAAGTGCAAGAAGCAGCAAACAGTTAGTCGGAGTAGTACTGAGGCTGAATATCGCAGTATGGCTTTAGCCACTTGTGAGTTACTTTGGTTACACCAGCTTCTTACCAATTTAAAGGTCAAAGTCACATCTTCTACTAATCTGTATTGTGATAACAAATCTGCTATAAATATTGTTACTAACCTAGTTTTCCATGAGAGGACTAAACACATCGAGATTGATTGCCACACTGTTAGAGATCAGCTTAAGCTTGGATTCTTGAAGTTGTTTCATGTTTCAAGCTCAAATCAACATGCTGATATCTTGACATAACCATTACATCCAGGTCCATTTCAATCAATTTTTGACAGAATATCTACTTCAAGCCTTTTCCTTCCATCTTCATCATCATCTTCATCCACTTCTACTTGAAAGGCTTGAGGGGGTGTATTAGAATATACATCTTGTATATAGTATAGTCTTTGTATATATACTAATTGTATACTTGTATAGTCGCTAAATACACGTGTATAGAGTTAGTTAGGATTAGTTAGAATACTCTCATTAGTATAAATTTACTTCGTCTTCCTCTTTTAATACAAACCCTTCTATTATAATTTTGGTAGCGATATAATAACTACATATCGATATTACACGACTTTAGACCACAATCTTGTACATCTGTATCTTCATTTCTACCCATGTGATATGCAACAAGGACCACTAAATCACAAAAAAAAAATCGAACCTCATGTCATTAAATCACATCCAAGATCCCATGTTGGTTCTTCATACACTTTGTCCTTTTGATTTCATGAGATCATATCCAAACTCCCATCATATTTGAATTGTGGCTTCATATTTAATCCAATCCTAATCAAGTTCCGACATTCATTTTCAAGGTTAGTCTCATGTCCCATTTATGTCCCATATGAATTTCGGGGCGGCAACGGGATGGGACGGGACGGGAACGGGAATTCCCAAAAAAATGATCTTAAATAATATGATATGTTAAAATTTAATACATGTTCCATAAAAATAATGAATCATGATCCAGACAATATAAACATAAATATAATGTAAACCACAATAAATAAAATCAAAATAAAATCCAACAGCAATTAGAAAAAGAAATACAATTAACCAATATTCTCGTATGATTTCTCACTATTCGGATGGATTCACTTGCAAATAATTGTTTATTCAGTTCTATACAAATAAAACTAACAAAATTAGTAATTATTTAGTATAAATAATATGCTAAATTTGAAAAAAAAATATCAAAAACTATTTTTTAATTTAAATTATAATTTCCTCCAAAATTTTATGTGTATTTAGTTATAATATGTGTATATATGTATATATAGTTATGTATAATGAAAATATATAAATATATATAAAATAAATTATTAATTTGTTTGTCCAAAACGGTATTTCGGAAATTCTCGTTTCCGTCCCGTCCCGTTTCCAATCGGGAATTGAAAACTTGTCCCAATCGGGAATGCATTTCCATACAGAACGAAAATTTTGGAATGGATATGGGACGGAATGGGACGGAATAGAGCGGAACGGGAATTATGCCCACCTAGACATTCAGGCTCAGCCTTTGGCCCATCGAAATGAAGCATGGGCTTACAGCCCTCAAATGTTTGACTATATATTAATCACTAGTTTGTAACAGAATTATGAAAAAACTAAATCATCACTTGTGACAAGAATTCCCTAACCAACTTGGAAAATAATGTGATGATTGCTTATTCGTCAAATTGGTGACTGAAAACATTTGGTAGCATTAACCATGCGTCGTATGTAGAAACAACTTATACTCCATCCATACTCGTGAGTCGTGACTACTCGATGACGAAAAATAAATGATTATACTAGATATTCTTCAACATGTTTTGATTTTATACCAAAATATAAATAAGAGACAATTGCATAAAACAACCTTCGTTATATTTGATATTACTATACCAACCTCTTCTTTTAAAGAGTTGGTAAAAAGACATAAAAACCAGTCTATTAATTTTTAATTACAGAATTTTCATTAGTTTTTTTTTCTCTTAAAGAACAGAAATCAGAAATGGCGTCTTTCTTAATTTTTCTCACACCACAGCCAATTTCGTTAACTCCTCGAGTTTAGATTCAGAAATGGTGTATACTTTCCGCTTCCTCTCGGATCTAGCAGTCTACTCTCTCCCTCGATTCTTACGTATCATCCAATCGAACATTTGCTTATCTTTTTATTCTTTCTTCGGTTTGTTTGATTTAGGTTTTTATGGGTTTCGATGCGATGATTAGTGTGAGGCGTGTTGACGGTGGTGAGGCCTCAGCGTGATGAGAGAGCTTCAGGAGCTTTTTCTAAGCTTAATCTCATGGCTGGAGAGTTTGTTCCTCCGTCTCTGACTTAACTGTGGTTTCTTCACCTTTGCTGGTTCTTTCTTCCCTAACAATGATTTTACTGGTGCTGGAAATCGCGGATACGGTAACAAAAACGGAGGTTTCCGACGGGTAAGAGACACCGGGTTGCGTCTGAATTTGTCATATTTGGGTGTATTGAGGTTTAATTTCACTGAATTGTGTTAGGGTTTCTGTTAGTTGATGATTTTTTCATAGGATAAGACACTATAGGGAAGGGTTTTCTGTTGTTTTGTTTAATCTAGGATTCATAGCTATGGATAAAGCTGTGATTAATTTTGCTTCCAGAACCTACCTTATATCAAGTATTCATTTCGTAAGACTTTAGATAATTGAAAAAGTAGCAATATGAAGTACATTGTCGATACTTATTATCTCTTTTAAGAATGATAGTTTGTTGGACGTGGGCTCTTTGAGAAATTAAGTGATTATTGCAGGTTTTGTCTACCTATCTCTTTAAACTCTATAGATGGTTACCAAAAAAAGTTCATTGTATTTATTATCTGAAGTTCTGAACTCTGCTTGCATTAGTTGGCTAATTGAAACAACACATTTTTTATTCAAAAAAAAGTCTTAATATATAGATGAACTATCGGCATATAATCAACTAGATTGCTTAGGGAGATCTGGATGTAGAGAGTAGACATCTTGCATGTGTCAAAGTGTCATTTACACCTGAAAAATCTTATTCTTATTGGAAAGGTCAGTGGCTTTTTAGAAGGTTACAATTGGGATCTTAGTGATATGCTCAAATTAATACCACAAAAGTACTAAAAGCGATTCTGCTGAATATCGGTCGAACACGAACTTCGAAAATTCACCTGATAAATAACTTAGTGAGGATTAATTTAAGCAAATCACGCAGTTTAACGTAAAATATGGTGATCGAAATATGATTGTTTTAATTGATTCAGGGAAGGATTAGGCTCAGGGCTCTCGAGGAAATCAATGATAAACAACAATTAATAAATCAAGGTTCGATTGATTAAGTGCCGTTCTTGAACTGAAACAAAAGTATAGTTAACCGCGTCGTTCGAGCTACAAGTCTAAATCTAAATTCCAAATCTCTTTGCAAATCCTACGTAAACCATGATCGATTCAGTTTGATATGTTCACATTCGATTAAACCAAATCTCTTTGAGATAATCCAATTGCTACAGGTTTTATCAGATTACTCGGTTGCAGCGTGTACTGTCGATTAATCTAGGTTACATATTAAGTGATCGGGTTAGAAATAGCTTTGAGAACGACATGGTGAAGAACTATTCAGATTTTGAACCTAACAAATCAATTATCATAAATCAGAGAAATCCATATGAAAACCCTGAACTGGAGTACTCAGACATGGTAGATGAAACAAATAACATAACTGAATAGATCATGAAATTAAACAAAGAATAAAAACAAGGGTTCGGGATCTTCCATGATGAACAAAGTCTTGGATCCGTCTCCCTCACAAAAGCTCTCAAAAGTCAGTCTAAAGTAAAAGTCCCCTTAACTTTAAAGGAGAGTTTGCTTAAATAGGTTTAAAAACATGGGCTTCTTTGTAAATAAGGGAAAGTATTGGGCTTCTTATAGGCACCTCAAAATCTCTTGCGCGTTGATTACGTCGGTATCGATCGATACGGGATGGTGTCGATCGATACTCAGCTTAAGCGTTGCTTTCTTGGTTTGCTCCAAAAGGCTCCAAATGTCTCCAAAATCTCAATTTCGTCCCAAGCGTGCTAAAACCTGAAAAGACTCTAAAATGATAGAAAAGCACTAGAAAGACTCGATAAAACGACTTATATCATGGCTAAAAATGGGTAAAATCCATGATATATCAACTCCCCAGATTTAGCCTTTTGCTTGCCCTCAGCAAGCAGAAAACTAAGTTAGAGAAGAGGTTTGAAAAACCTTAGAATCTGAACTGTTACCGAAATATGTAATGGCCCTTTTCCCAAGCGCCCTGTTGCTGATGAGCTTCAGAATCTAACCACCATGTACTTCTCGTAGGAACCCCACTTCCCAGACTTCACTCATTATCTCACACCAATATTCATCAGCTCTCGCCGCTTTCATCGCTGATCGGTGTTCAGAACATTTAGATTCTTGCCCATATACAATATCATAGCCAAAGAACCATTTATTCAACAACAATTATTGCTTCGGTATTCATCTCCCCAGACTTATTTCATAATCGTTCTCATTAGATTTCAACAGCGAGGTTTATCTGCACGCATACACAAATCAAGGTCAAGCGAGTATTGATAGTGTTCTACCGAATCCCAGTTACTTCCCTCTCGATGTATCAAAGTCTTGGGTAAATAATGGGGTCATAGGAAATTTTCCTACCCCTCACTTGAGCCTTGTGTGATCATTCCTTATCCAAGTAGAATAATGGGGTCATAGGAAATTTTCTACCCCTACACTCGGAAATCATTTCATCTTTTATATAGATTTTACTGTTTTAGAAATATATCCACAATTTTCACGGGGAGATATACCATTTTCAAACATGATGGGTTCCTTAGCCAGATATGAATGATGAATCAAGCTCAAGAACACTAACGCGTAGATGAAGTGCAAAATTTGGCTAAAGCTTGTGAAAACCTTCTTTGGAGACATGAGTGATTTCTAGTGGTTATCCTTGGATTTTCATTAGTCGGCCAATCATGTAACAGCGGTCACTCAAAGCAAAACGAACAACAAAACCAAGCACATCTAGAAACTCTAAGTTGTTTTGACTCATTAAAAATTTTTTTTTTTTTTTTTTTTCAAAATGAACATGATATGATCTTCTCGGACTTAAACAACACGTCCCGGTGTTTATCAAGCCGAGAAGGTGAAAGAAATTAAAGGACAAAGCGAAATAGGTCGAGAACAAGAGGTGTTACCATGAGCGGTGGTGTCGATCGATACAGGTGATGTCGATCGATACAGGTGGCGTCGATCGATACAAGGTGGTGTCGATCGTCACGATAAAAACGACCATCCTTCTTCCGACCTGAAGCAAGACAAACAAAACACAAAAACAAAAACTCATATTTATAGACTTACGTGGGTTGCCTCCCACTAAGCGCTTGTTTAATGTCACGAGCTTGACTTTGGTAAGATATCGATCGGAGACGGTGGAGGACTCACTCCGAGATAAGCTCCGCAGACATCTCCAGCTTCAAAGTTTTGCTCATCATATCCTCTTCTTTCTCTTTCATCTCCGTAGGAATGAGAACTCTAACCTTAGAGAAAGGTTTGAGGTGCCTTCACCTTATATTCGATCGAATCTCGTCACACTTCGAGGAATCAAGTGAAATTAAGCAGATTGATCTTCTTGCTCGTCGCCTTCCCTTTGTTGCCTTGGTCTTCTCCAACTTTCTTGTGGTGTTGGGGAGTTCATTTGAAACATCTGCGACTTTTGGTTCATCATAAGACTCATCGAGCGATCGATCCTCAGTCTCGCCAGGAATGGTGATGCGAGACATGTCGGTGCTCCTCGGAAGGAATGGCATCGTAAGAGCGTCTCCGTCAATGCAAGAGAAAGAGATTCTCTTATTAGGCGTGTCCATGATCGCGCAGTAGCATAAATGGTCTTCCCAAAATCAAGAGGCACCGGATCCTTGGCTCATCTCCACAACCTGAAAATCAGTAGGAATCAAACAATCTCCATTTTAGTAAATCAATAATTGAAGCGTAAGGGAGTGAGCTAGAAGAATCGCGTATGTGAGAGCGTGTTAGGAGATCTCATATCAGCTTTCATCTGCATCGCCTGACATGGCGTTGACACTGAACTGAGTCGACGAGGCTCAAGTTTACTCTAGAGATGGAGCATGGGTGAAAATTTCCAGGTCTTCCCTCTTTGTCAACTGTCTGCGGTGGTGGTGTATCAACACGGGAGGTCCTGACCATTTTTTTGACAAAACTTGCCAGCGCCTCACTCCTCTTTCTTGGGAATAATAGGATAGAGGCGACTTGGCTTGTAAACCCTTTCCTTGCGGTTCTTTTCCTTGGGTGTCGTCTCGGTATCGATCGATCTGAGGGAGTGTCGATCGATACTCGGGATTTTCAGCATCCCACTCGTCATCTCAGCAAGATCGGCGGGATTTTCAGTATGAGTGCAGCAACTCCGAATTTACAACTTTTCCACTTCTTAGACTTATGGCGTTGATGTGAGCTCTTGGATCTTCAGACCCCTCTTGTCTTCTCCAGCTGCGGTCTGAGCAATTTGAGTCTCGAGTTTCTTCTGCGAGATTCAATGCCTCGAGCTTTGGTTTGTATGCGTTCCTCGGCCGACTACGTCTTTTCTCGTTATTGATTCAGCTGCGAAGGGTATGATACCGATGAGTGTCGATCGATGGAGTTTTGTACCGTCTCGCAGGTTGGTGTCGATCGATACCGGCGGTATCGGTCGATCTAGTATCACGAATCTGACACATCTCTGCTTCAAAATCCTCTTCTAGCGCTCGAGGTGATTGCATTGACATGTCCATCTTGGTTGAACCATCTTTCCCTGGGCTGCGATAGAGTTATTTGATTTTCGCATCTTATGGGTTTCAGAGCGTTGATTCTCCCATTCAGATCAGTGTATAAGTATCAGCTTTATTGAAATCCACAGTCATCTTTTCTTGTCCTGCAGAATTTGTTCCAAGAGGATCTATGCTGCTTCTGTAGACACTCGGAGAATGCGGTTGGTAAGCTGAATTACCGTGATTGGCGGTAAAATCACCGCCTTGAAGAAGTGGTTTTGGGCGAATTAGTGGCACCAAAATTAGATTGGTTACCTCCAATTGTAACCACCTTCAATTGTTGTTGAAGCTTGGTTGTTGTTGTAACCAAATCGTGACCACGAAAACCGAACCACCAATGTAGTTAACATCCTCTGCTCATCTTCAATGTTCCCTACTTCCTCAGCAAAATGTACAGCCTTCTTCGTCTTTCCCACTAAGAGGTTGTGCATTGTGTCAACTCGCCATTCCTCGCAATCTGCGACTTAATCGACAACTAGCGCCGTTTTAAATCAAATCGCATTCTTGGTGCTATTGCTGACGCCAAGTTCTCAATCAGCTTCACAGCATCGGTTGGAACCTAGTGTTGAAGTTCCCGTTACTTGCAGAATCCAGTGCCATCGATACCGCCAATCATCCTGCGTAAAGATCCCGAGCGGTGAACTTGGCGAAACCGTGATGCGGACAGTCTCTCGGTAGGATCTGAATCTCAAAGCAGCCTTGAGTCCTTACATTTGGACCACTGAGAAAATTGAGAGATCTTGTTCCTGAGGTCCTCGATCTCGCATCGTCATAGAAATTATTCAGGAATGCGTTCTTGGTCTCGTTCCGTAGTGAGAGATCCGGAGGTAGTTGCTTCAGCCAGTAAGCTGCCTCTCCACCAAGAGTATGGAAAGAGCTTACAAAAGAGGTATTCTGGTACTCCATTGTACTTCATACCGGTGACCAAGTCCTCGAATTTCTCGATGTGATCCATGGGTGCTCATGAGAGAGACCGGTGAAGGGTGCTGTCCAACAGAAGCGAAGTAAGCGGTTTCAGCTTCAAGTCATTCCTGGAAAGTTGGAATACGGATCGCTGCACGATTGGCAATTGATCCGTCGGTTGTACTCGGCGTCCGTTCGGCCAACTTGGGGTTGTTGTGGAGGAGGTAGTTGTCCACCTTCATCATGCACCACATGGAAGATCCATCTCAGCTTGTCTTTTCTGTCCGATTTGTGCGTTCAAGCTCTGCTTTGTGAGGAGAGATTGATCGTGGTGTGTTCTTCGTTCTCCGGTGAGTACGCTGATGCATACACTGAAAATCAAAGAAAACGAGAAGATAAGTAACAAAATTTAAAAGCAGACGTTCGGTGTCGATCGATACCAATGGAGTAATATCGATGGCTGGCAAAATCGACAACTAAAATTCTAAGGTGAATTTTTAGAGTCCAGAACGCAGCCAAATTTGATATGCTCAAATTAATACCCTAAAAACTAAAGCAGTTCTTCGCGGTATATCGAGTCGAACAACTTCGAAAATTCACACAATAAATAACTTAGTGAGGATTAAGCTAAGCAAATCACAGTTTAACAGTAAATATGGTGATCGAAATATGATTGTTTTAATTGATTCAGGAAAATTTCAGGGAACTAGCTCAAAATCATGATAAACAACAATTAATAAATCAAGGTTGATTGATTAAGTGCGTTGAACTGAAACACGAAAGTATAGTTAACCAAATGTTCTTGTAACTAAGTCTAAAGTCTAAAATTCCAAATCTCTTTGCAAATCCTACACAGTAAACCAGCATCAATTCGAGTTTGATATGTTCATTCGATTAAACCAAATCTCTTTGCGAGATAATCGATTCTCACAGGTTTTATTCGTTACTCATTGCCATGTGCTAATCGATTAATCTAGGTTCTATATTCTAAGTGATCAGGTTAGAAATAGCTTTGAGAACAACCTATGGTGAAGAACTATTCAGATTTTGAACCTAACAAATCAATTATCATAAATCAGAAATCCATATGAGAAAACCACACTAAAGGCTACTCGGACATGGTAGATGAAACAAATAACATAACTGAATAGATCATGAAATTAAACAAAGAATAAAAACAAGGGTTCGGGATCTTCTCATGATGAACAAAGTCTTGGATCCGTCTCCTCACAAAGCTCTCAAAGTCAAGTCAAAGTAAAAGTCCCCCACTTAACACAAGGCAGAGTTTGCTTAAATAGGTTTAAAAACACGAGCTGGGCTTCTTTGTAAATAAGGGAAAGTATTGGGCTTCTTATAGGCTTCCTCGAAAATCTCTTCTGCGCGTTGATTACGTCGGTATCGATCGATACCGGGATGGTGTCGATCGATACTCGGCTTGGTACTTTCTTGTTCTCCAAAAAGGCTCAAATGTCTCCAAAATCTCAATTTCGTCCCAAACGTGCTAAAACCTGAAAAGACTCTAAAATGATAGAAAAAGCACTAGAAAGACTCGATAAAACGACTTATATCATGGCTAAAAATGGGTAAAATCCATGATATATCACTTAGTAGAATGTGCTAGAAAAACTTTGGTTCCAGAGTTAGGTTTATTCAAACTTCTTCCTCGAGTATTCAAGTATGTGGCGTTTTGGTTTGTTGTCCTGGCCTCGAACCTACCTTATATGTACATATCATTTGTTTTGATTATGTGTGTGTGTGTGTGGACAAGCTGGATCTGATCAATTTGTTATGAAAATTTCTAATAACAAGAAACTTAATGCTCTGGAGATTGACTGATTTCTGTAACTGTTTCTAGGTGTTGTTGGTGCGTTGGCCTTGCAGCTGTTCAAATCGGCAAGGTTTGGTTTCATTTTTGGGTTCAATGGACTTCGATTCTTGGTTCTGGTTTTTGAGTCTCTTGCGTTTTGTACAGAGGAACAAAGAAGATTCAGCTGTTGAAGTCAGTGGGAGTGGATCATGTTGTTGATCTAGGCGCTRAAAATTTATTTCAAGTGTCAAAGAGTTTATCAAGAAAAGAAAGCTTAGAAGAGTTGATGTTCTATATGTAATGTGTGCCTTCAATTGGCAGATTTTTGTCTGAATCCTATTAAAACATTATTTATCTGGAAATAATTGTAAAAATAGCATCAAGATTTTGACAGGTTATTCAATGTGTTGCTGAAAATTTGTAGTGKGTTATGATGGGTTATGTTCAATGTGTTTAGAGTGGACATGCATTGTTGGTACTATTATTGACTCGAGTTTTACACTTTTTTGTTATGGTAGACTTTACAGGAACTCGAGTTTGACTGAAGTTTTACAGTATGTTATGGTAGATTTTAATTGTATGTCATGGTACACTTTTACTGTATGTTATGGTAGATTTTGGAAATAGACGATCGGCTGAGATACTTAACTCTTGGAGAAGACAATCTCCAATGTCATCGAGACGCGATAACTCATCTCACAAAATTGTTCCAGGCAGTTGATGAAAATACAACGTGTTTAAGGCGCTTGTTGACACAAAACGTGAAGGAAATGACAATGAGATGAAGCATATGTTCGGTCTTGGTATTGTTGTGATTGTTGTGGCCGTCCTTGTCTTTAAGTAGATGTTGTTATGTTATGTTTGTTTTTAGTCGTCGCTCGGTATTGACTTATGACTTTTTGAATGACTTATGACTTTTTAAATGAAAAAGTACAAGACTAAAGGTACAAAGTTTTAGTAAACACCCAATAAGTTCTCGCAATGAAGTYTTCCCATTGATTCCACTTCTTTGTCTTTGACACTCGTGTAACAACACCATCCACCCACTTGCCATCACTAGCGGGTCTTCTCTGTCCTTTAAGAGTCATTAAGAGTCGATTAAGGCGATGCACAACTTGATAGTAAAACACACAAGTTTCTTTGAGGAGAGTGAAAGATTCTGAGTCAGAAGAAGCAAATCTTGATTTCAAAGTTCGAAGAAGACTTAAAGATATAAAAAGTTACCACCATAGAGGTAACAAAGTCTACCATCATGGGGAGGTATCCAAGCTACCGTAATACAAATTAAAATCTACCCCATCGTAGAATATAAAGTTTCAAAATTCTGGAAATCTACCAAATTAAGTCTTCCACTATGTGAACAAAGTCTACCAAAACATAATAAATCTACCGTGTGAGGCAAAAGTCTACCATAACTAACTAACCATAAAGTCTACCATAAATAACGAGATAAATCTACCACGGGTTACAAAATCTACCATCAAAGTCACTTAAGTCTACCAAAAAATCTTAAGTCTACCAAAAAAAAGTCAACAAGTCAACGCTGGTTAAAAATCTACCGTTCAACAACATATAATTCTACCGTTACATAGAAAATAATATCTACCGTAACATGAAAACGTAAGTCTACCATGTCTTCCAATTAAACTCTATCAGAATTACTAGATCTTATCCGCGCAGTCACCATAACCGACAAAGCCAAAGTCTACCGCTACTTTCAACTAAAATCTACGTTACGCTTAATATAAGTCTATCAGTCAAAGCTGTACTTTACCAAGTAAGTCTACCATTTCATAAAAAAACTAAAGTCCACCGTCATTCTCTGGTAGACTTTATCGTCCGAGTTTCACCGCCATACTCGGGTAGACTTAAGTTTTCGCCACGACGGGCGAAATTCATTAATGATATTTTCGAATACGTTGTCACCAAACGAATTGAGGGTAAAACGGCCATTTAAAACAGAATTATGTTGTTTCAGTAATATCCAAATATTAAGGTCGTTTTAGTAATAAAATTTAAAAATATAGGTTGTTTTAGCTAACCACCCATATAAATAATTCTATTAACTTATTAAGGTATATAATCAAATTTTGTCAATTAAATTATCACTAGATAAAAGAGTTTTCTGCAAAAAAAACCTCTGACTCGTTACCATTTTAATGATTACTAACATGAAACAATGATATTTACAGCAAAGATATAACTGGGACTAAGGTTTAAACACCGAGTTCCACGACAAATTTGAACAGATTTGCTCTATGAAAGATAACGTTTATCAGTGAAAGAGAAAGTGGCTCGCCGGGAAGAATAAGCTGAAATTTATGTGGCGACTTCTCAACGGTTTGTACGATTAAAGATTAGCGAACAAAAATCACAGCAAAACCAACTCCCAAAACCGTAACAGTGAACGCGGGGGTTACGGTATCGCCAAACATACCTGCAGAGCAACGCCGTATGTTAAAAAGCGGGAGGAACTCGTTAGATTTACTTTTCACATATCACCTAATTAATACTTACTGTAACAAAAATAAATTTCCAATTTTTACATTACTTGTAGCGTGATCCCGAGACCGGAGAGTATCCTGACATGTGCATGTTCGTGGAGGAAAGAGGAAAAAAATGGGTGTTCGTCGATAAAAAAGCCGAAGCAATTGCTCGAAGATGCAGAGAGATCGAGCAAGAGACATTGACTCAAATGAGTTAGACTGAGGACGCTCCGGCAAATCTCCAGCTAACTCAAGCTCAAAAAGACGACATCTTCTGCTCAGTAAGTTATCAAACTTCTATATAAATATATTAAATACAACTGTTTTTCTTTAATGTAAGTTAATGGCACGATAATTCTTTTTTTTCAGCAAGTGGAAGTCAATTCTTTTTTTTCAGCAAGTGGAAGTCAGGAAGGGAAAACGGTTCGGATATGGCTCTATTCCTTACGACGATGCGGAGAGTCATGGAGGATCTTCGTCCAACGTCGTGCAGGGCCTGGCTGGAGAATTAAAGGCCGCTAACCAAAAGATTAATGACCTTGAGTAGCATCAATCCACTGACAACTACTGGATCCGTATGATGGCCCAGATGCATCCCGAACTCGCCCCACCACCAAACCCACATTTGTCTGGTCCAAGCACATCTAATACTAATGCTCCACATAATAACTCCGATCATCCTGACGGATTCGATTTAAATAATTTCGGTTTGTAATTGATGAACAATTTTTATTTTAGTTTTTTTTGGTTTTGAATGTTTTTATTCTTTTTTTATTTTAGTGTTTCAATTTCTTTTTTCTTTTTTTTTGCAATTTTTTTTTCTAAAATAAAATATATATTTTGAATATATATAAATATATTTTTTAATAAATAAACTTCCGACCACTTGCCGATGACCGAACACGGACTTGTCGGAAAGTGGTCGGTGTTTTTTCCGTCGTCCCTCCGACGACCAACCGGATTGTCATCGGATCTTAGCTACCGGCGATATTGTTCCGATCTGCTTTCTCCGTTTGGTCGTCGAAATTTAGTCGGAAATATTCCGACAAAAGTCCGACTATATTTTCCCGATTTGTTTTGCCGGTTAATCGGAATAACTTCCGACTAATTTTTGACAATATTTTTCGACAGATGTTCCGATTAATTATTTCTATTATTTTTTGACTAGTTGTATGGTTGGAATAACTCCGACGATTTTCCTACAAATTTAGATTCCCGACCAGCGTATTACGAGAATATTCGGTTAGTTGGAATAGTTGACTTCCGAAAAACGTCCGACTAATACGGTCGTCGGAATCAGAATAGGGCCTGTTTTCTTTTCTTGTAGTGGTCCATGAACAACCAGAAATGACCTACCTTATTCACGAATAGTGTTTCAGAAGAAAACGATTCATCTGAGCCTACGAAATACATGAATTTGGATGTTTTCCCAGTTTCCTTTTCCTTAATGAACCCTTCGACCACGGTGAATTTTCCTCATTACACACTTAAGTTAGTTTGGCCCATTATTCAAGAGCCACTATTTTCGGCTCGGTAGCATTCAGAGACAAAGTTTTCTTCCTTGGCAAATGTTCATTTACACAAAATAGATATACAACTAATTTTTTTTTTAAATGTTTGATTGTATGATAAACAATTTCATATGCATAACTGATGATTAAACTATATGTTAATACTTGGTATTACATTAAAAATTATCTTTCATAAGTGATGTTTTAGAAAGAAATAAAGTGGTTTTATTTTGTTTGATGTTTTTAAATTTTAAAGTAAATTTATTATTATTATTTTTACTTTATATTATCCAGTTTTTTTATTAGTCGAATTATTTTTAGGTAAAGTATAGAAAGAAAAAAATTTCTTAATATATATGAAAAACCCCTTTAAAATTATTTTATTTCAGAAAGTATAGAATAGCTTCAATGGTATAATCATTGTCGCTCTAAAAATTTATTACACATACCAAGAGTCACATGCAATAAAGAGACAGCTATTTGAAATTGCATGGGCTATATAATGCACTAACAGTACTAAAATAAATATACTATCATTATTCTATCATAGTCGGTAAAACTTTTGAGCAGATACTAACCACCTGAAACTTAGAAAAAAATCTTCCTATACAAAAACCAAAACTTCAAAGTTCCGTTTCACGTCTTATCATCTTTTCCAAAAAGAGATTTTTGATATAAAATATATAAATATACACCTTTGATATATAATTATATAACTACTAAGGCTTGTGATTTAAAAACTCTTTTAAGTTAATGGAAGATAAAAACACTTTGTGGAAAAAGGAACTGGAGAGGGAACGAAAAAAATAAACAATTAAAGGAAAAAGTATCAATAATGCTAAGATAAAATAGTGAACGTTTTAGTAAAGGGAACAAGCATGTGGCTATAGATTTTGTTAATCTGCACAAAAGTTATCAATGCACATTAAAACTGAATAAAAAATTGAAAGTATCAAACTCATACAGAAAAAATCAAAATACATGTGTTGCCAAACAGAAAAGCAAAATTTTCAGGGCTTGGAAACAAAGGAAACTACATACAAATTCCAAAATATGTCAATGTACATAAAGATTTGATGATCTACTTGATTTTGCAAAAAAAAAAAGAAAACATACATAAACAGAACTAGATAACATTAAAAGGTTGTTATATGCTGAAACCAAATGCTCATCAGATTAACAAACGCAGAGCAGCTGGATTTATCGGCAATTTTGTTCGTAATAGCGAAAGTAATCAAGTAGACAAAATACTAATATAAGTACATAAACCGGACTGTGAATTATGATTTTTTTTCTTCATATAAATCATATGTAAAAACTTATACGACATGTTTCAATCTATTCTTTACCATATTATTTTGCGAAAACTGAAATGCGGAAAATGAAGTTTTTTGTATAGTATCAATTACAGACAAAACAAAACTATTAAACAGGTTGTGTTTGGACGTAGAAGCGAAGAAACGGCGGATGTCAATTATACACACGATGTGGAAAGAGATTCGAATTATGTGATTAGACATGAAAAAGGTATTTTTGAGTGATAAGAAAAATAAAGAGAAGAAAGAAAAGGACAAACAAAACAAATAAAGATGCAAAGGTCCAATGGGTGAGGAGAGGCTGGCTACCAAGGCACAGCAAAGGTCAAGATAAGTAGTTTTAAGAATCTAAAGTGTTCTCAAACTTCAAAATTTTAAACACTAAAATAAATAAATAGAAATAAAAAGTAAAAACTTCAGATGTCCTCCCCATGCACTGAGGAGCTACTTCACTTTTCCTTTTTTTTTCCTAAAAAGAAAAAAAAAGATAAGAAAACACAATAACATAAAGAATCTTTTTATGGAATGCTGCCACCATCTTTATAGGTCTTCAATTTTGTAAATATAAATACATATATGTTAGTTGCTTGAATAAAGTTTTTTTTTTTGCTGGATTAAAACATTAATTTTAAATAGAAATGTATTATCTATTATTATAGTATTTTCTTCTATTATTTCTATTTTTGTATCAATGAAGATATCATTACTACACGAGAGACAAGGTGCAAGTTTTACTAAAATATTGGTATCAAAAATACTTTTCTCTCCCTTGATTAACTTTTTTTCTTTGATTGAAAAAAAAATCTTTATTTTTAATTGAAATTTTAATATCTATTGTTTGATTGATGTAACTAGCAACTTGTCACATAACATATATTATTGTACTATGGTAAAAAAACACACATATATATATATATATATATTACAGAAGGTGTTTACAAACAACTATTGCTTAGAATCCAAAGTATTATGCTAATCTTAAAATTTGCATTCGTTAGATGCAGAAACCAAAATGGTTTAAAATTTGATTTACATGATTTAGAAAAAAAAATACATATATGTATTTCCAAATGTTTCTCTAGACAACCAATTCAGGGTTGTTTGTTGTTATATAATTTATTTTGGGGGTTGGAAATAGAGTTTGAGTTTTTTCTGTTACAAGTTTAACCATAGCTAGCCACTATAAACGTTTTAAATAACAAAATATCCAATCTTTCACATGCTTTAGAAGTAAATGTTGATTTTGTTTCGAGATATTCCGGTTAGAAAATTATCTCTCAACATATCTCAATCATTTTAAATCCATATTGAATGTCAATAATTGATACGAAAAAGATATCATCGGAACAAATCATATCATGATGCATGGAATGGCGAATAACATGCCCATTTTCAACAACAAACATAGAATTTTATCCTCGCAAACTTGTAACAAAGAATAGTTGACTCGTTAAAGACGGAATCTAAACCCTACATCTACTATACTCCAAAACCTTCGATTCTCTATTTTTGGAAATTTCACATGATCAGATGAGCAATTAAAAAAAAAATTTATATATTATTCACTTGTGTAAAGAGGAACAGAATAATTGTATTGGACAAGAACATACGTGTAAGTGGAGAGACTGAAGAAAAAAACAATGGAACTAGTTGTCGTGGTCCTACATGGATATGCTTTCTGTGTGGTGATGATCTTCACTTCAACTTTGGACTCTTATCTCAGACTTGCGAACTGCTCCTGATCTCACCTCTCACATCAATGTCCCGTAAAATATACATGGGTACAAAACTTATACTGTGCATTTGAAAGAGATACTTTTAATATTTTATTTATTTTTATAAAGTATTATTTTTTTCTTTTTTTAATTGCAAATGGAAACGTGGAAGACAGTATAGTATGGTACTCTCCAAGCTTATATAGCTAAAAACCAAGAAAGAAAATTAGAATCAGACTAGCAATAAATTAAAGAGTATGTGTGCCCTATGAAAAAGTGTGGTAAGCAATTAAGAAAATAAGATTGAGGGCAAACAAAAAATTTTTTTGTTAATTTTAGACGGTTTTGGAGAATTTTACATTTTATTTTACTCTCTTTTTTTTTCCGGACGTCAAATTTATTAAATGAATGTTATAGTTTACGATTTTGAGCTTAGTGTACAGTTTTCAAGATATTTGATAAATAAGACGTCACATAAATAAATCACATGTTTATGAAAAAATTTACCCAAGCGTAACAGAAAGTAAAATAGGAATAACAAAATATTTCATTTGCCTTCGTTGATATTTACCTAAATAGACATCCACCAAGGCACCAATTACCATTTAATTAATTTGTTTTCTACTATTTTTACCATTCACCAAATTGACTCTAAATTAAAGTACTAAACTCTCTTGCTCCTTAAACTAAAAAAAAAAACTAAAGACTATAATAATAAATCAAGAATAAGCTCCAAGCTTATCTATGTTCCTCGTCTGCTCCAAAATCCCATCGATAATGGCCAACCATTTTAAAGCAAACAAAACCAAAAAAATCCAAACCTGGAAAAACGCAAAATAATTATTTGTAAGCAAGTCCATTATTTAATCCAAATTACAATTAAATTCTATGTAAAACCGAAAGCCTTTTTCTTTCTTGAACTAAATTATAAAGATGGTGAGTTTTTCAATTTACTTTCTATATATTCTCGTAAGAAAAAATCCTATTGGAATTTGATTAAAAAAAAGTTTTTGCTAAAATTGCTTTTTTTTTCTCCCCCAATCGATTAGTCATAGTTCATACGCTTAACAATTATGGTCTACATGCTTTGATTTTCCAAAATTAACATCATTAGATCAACAATGGGTTGTAATAGCTGATTAATTGATTAGAATTCTAATTTAGTAAATCGGTTAGGCTCTCAGTATCACACATAATGAGCTATACGTCGAGATCCATTAATCAACTAGACGTTTGACTAATTGGTTTAACACGTAGAGTCGATAAAATGCTCAATTACCACCTAATATATATGAATTTATTTGTTTTTCCTTTATTCTGTGATATCTAAAATTTCTTATAAAGCGAATTTAATCATTTTTCTAATAAATGCGTGGGCGTGTAATTTTGTGAAGATATTTATTGTTTTTACCTCTCATATTTGGCTTTGAAACTACCAAATTTTAACTATTTTCAATTTTCATAATTAGAAAGCTCCAAATTTGCCTCCCCCAAAAAAAAAAAAAACGAAGCTCCAGACTTTTGGTTTATAATCTTTTTAAACTTGAGAGTAGTTTTTGATAATACATATTTGTGATAAATGCATAGATTGTAAATCATTTCTCTTGGATTTGGACCCAGATCCGATAATACTAAAGCAACACTCATCTAACTGGTTCAATTGGCCGCACTTGACTGCCAACTTTCACCTTGAACAGAATTTTAATTATTGGAGTAATTATTATGGAACCTAAGTATGAAACCAATTAAACCATCACACATACATGATAGAATATATTTTTTAAAATCCCATAAAATGTTTAAAAATAAAGAAAATTATCCGAAGAAATATATATATTTTTTAAACTGTGGTCTGACTTAAGTGTGAGACGTCCCACCATTGTCCCCTCCACTCCCACTCACAGCACCTTCGCTTTTCCCATAATAAAAGCACACTATACACAATCCACTCTCTCCTCTATGTGCTCCCAAACCAAACATAACACTCACAATACAATCTAACTCTCTCTCTCTCATCTCTCTCGCTTCATCTCTTTCTTTTTAAATCCCAAAAATACCCTCGATGGAGTCAAATCTGTTCGTAACTCCCACTTCTTCTCTCAAATCCCAAGCCTTTGTCTCCTCATCATCCTAACTAAGGTATGAACATTCTTTATCTATCTATCTTCTTTCTTGGTTTTTCTTGGAAATCTTAGACTCTCAATTTCAATGTTCTTGGATTAATAATTTCTATCTCAAGATTCAAGTTTTGATGATTGATCAACAATTATTAGCATGGCTGTAAATTTGGTTTAGGTGGGTCACGTCACATATATGCCATTTATGTGTCAGCAACTTAAGTTTCAACTTCTTTATTCCTCTTTTGGTTTTGTTTAAAAACATTGGATACCCTATAAAACTAAATAAATAAATTTATTTACTAGGAGAGATTATTATTTAGTTTATGGATCTGCTTCGTAACTTAGCTGAGATTTTGCTGTCGGTGATCTTTTCGCCATATATGTTTGTCTGCTTTTGTTTGTTTGTTCTTTTGTGTGTATGTGTTTTATTTGTCAGATTTTTGTTTTTTTGTCCCTGTTTGTGTCTATGTTTTTGTTTCAGGGTTTTCACAATCAAAATCAAGTAAATGAAGTAGAAATGTGTTTTGTATCATAATGTAAGTTTTGAATTTAATAGTATGAGTTGTAGATGATAAAAGGAACTAAAATTATTTGGAAATTAGTCAATTTTAAATAAGTGAAAAATAGAAGAATCAATTAGTTTAGAGTTGATTGTTTGATGGATGGATGTGTCAGTACTAAATTTGGCACGTCTGATGTTGTCTAACTCATTGACTCGTGAGGACCATTTATGGTCACAACAATGTTTCCCCCACTATCTTTTTCTGAAATAATTATTATTTTTGTTAGAATATTTTGTATGCATTATCGACTTTGTTTGGACAGAACCAATCCAATTTCTTAAAATTATTACTTTATCTTCTCATATATTTGGTTATACAAATAATGATCTAAATAATTTTAACAATCTCTCTCCAATAAAAAAAAATCATTGCAGAAAACAAAACAAACAACACTCAGCTTCCGCCAGAATCATGAGACCGATATTAGACCTCGAAATTGAAGCTTCATCAGACAGTAGCAGCAGCCAAGTGGCCTCAAATTTGTCTCCGGTTGGGGAAGATTACAAACCCATGTCTCTGAATCTTAGCCTTTCTTTCAACAACAACAATTTGGATCTTGAATCATCGTCTTTGACACTGCCACTTTCGAGCACGAGCGAGAGTAGCAACCCAGAACAGCAGCAGCAACAACAACAACCTTCTGTGTCAAAGAGAGTCTTTTCTTGTAACTACTGCCAAAGGAAGTTCTATAGCTCTCAGGCACTTGGCGGTCACCAAAACGCTCATAAACGTGAGAGAACACTCGCCAAACGCGCTATGCGTATGGGTCTAGCTGGGGTCTTCCCCGGTAGAGGATCCAATAGCAATTATGCGGCTGCTGCCACCGCAGCCGCTCTCTCGTGTTTGCCGCTGCACGGAAGTGGAAATGGTAATATGTCATCATACAGGACTTTAGGAATCCGGGCTCACGCATCGTCCCACGACGTTGGTGGCATGACAAGGCAGACACCAGAAACTATTATTAGGAACATTGCCAGGTTCAACCAGGGTTATTTCGGTAATTGTATACCTTTTTACGTTGAGGACGACGAGGCCGAGATGCTTTGGCCAGGGAGTTACAGGCAAGCGACCGATGCGGTTGCGGCTGAAACGGGTAATGATAATTTAAGTGAAAGAAAAATGGATTTCTTGGATGTCAAACAATCGATGGATATGGAGAGTTCTCTTCCAGATCTAACCTTGAAGCTTTGAGCTTTCTTTTTCTTTGTTTTTACTCTCTCTTTTTTTTTTTGAATTTGGATTCTTAATTTGGTTGCAATGAGCTTCATAACTCTATTATGTACAGTGAGAGTTTCACAAACCATTTCTGATATGTTATCATTATATGGTCACTATCGACTGATGGACCAAAACAGTCAATCATAGCGTTTGCTTATGTGTATAAGCCAAAGGGATATGTATTTAAACCAAAAATATTACGTTAATAACCATTATGCTATCGATGTCGTGCCTCATTAATTGTTATATCATCATTCACAAGAGATTTAGGTGCTTTGCTTATTACAGTTCTAGCTGCACTGATATCTTGAAGAGCCTTTTGATTTCAGTATATACAACAATGTAAGAAAGTGTTAGATACTAAGCAGTTGGAGATTTAACACTTAGCGTAATGGGATCCTAGTCAATTTTAGTTGCTTTAGGCGTTTATAAGATAAAACAATATATGTTAGCTCCGAATGGTGACAGCGGATCAATGCACAAAATAAAATATGTTTTTGGTCAAAATAAAAAGAAATAAATTTGCAGAATATAGGAAACAATATAATTAACAAAATTGCCACATATATCAGTAAATCGATTAGATGTTGACACGTCTTCAATATTTAAATTTTACTAGTAGATATGTGTAGTATTCTTATATATTTATTTTTAATTGTATCGGATTTTGGAGCTTCCTAAATGTATCGAGATTAGAGCTTATATATGTATAATGATATATTAGGGTTTTCGTTATTTATTCACATAATTTGTGAAAATAAAATCTATAAAAAAGAGTATTTGCGTTAATTATTCTTCTCTATTTTATGCTTTAAGATTTTTTTCCATTTTACTTGAAATCATAACATAATCAATCACCAAATTTAAATGTTCAAATCTTGCTCTATTTTAATGACGTTGATAACTTAGCTTTTTAACTACCATAAAAAAAAAATATCCACAATTAAAAGAATGACTTAAAAGAGTGACATGTTATCAAAGGCTTGTTTACTTCAGGAGTTCTCTTTTAAATGGCTATTCCATACGTACTCCCTTACTTTTTGTCCTTGTAATCTAGAAGTTATATATATAAAATAATAATTTCATTATAATATAGAGATATATCCATCTATATTATAATTAGTTATCAATAATTAACATCATACCACTCGATAAACGATATTTGTAAAAAGAGACAGTTCTTCTCTACCAAGACTGATCTATCGAATAATTTTTCCAAATCCCTTGTTTTACCATTTAGTTCCTGCTGAATTTAAATGAAATGTTCGTCAATCTTGATGGTACTTGCTGAGGACATCGGATCGAATTATGCAGACCGTGGATCAAGAACAAGGGCAGGAGCTGATCGTGCCATTCCTTCCCCCTCGAAGGATGACTAGGAGCAGGGAGAGAGCACTCAAGAACAAATTCAACACCTACGTGCAAAGCCTCATGGACCAAGTGGAGCAAGACTTGGAGTCTCCATCCGGTAGCTGTTAAGATACTGATCCGATTATGAGTCAAGGCCATTCGAAGGATTCATGGGCATGGTGCAACCTCGGGAACAAGGTTTAGTGTGTCCTCACTATCAACGCCGACTGAGGATACCCCCAAGTCACTAAGGAAAGTTGTACTCTTTTTCCCACTCTAGGTTTTCCCATTGGGTTTACTAGACGGGTTTTAATGAGACAATGGAACGTAGTGCATCGCATATCCTTCTCATTGTCTAATCTACTTGGAAACATTCATGGCATATAAGGATAGATAAGAGATGTGATTTCTATATTAAGGAAGTCTCTACAAAAGCTTCCTTTTCTGTATTTGCCTTGTTTAAGACTTTTGTCCTTTTGAGTGTTTTAGGGCTTTTGTGTTTAGGTTGTGTAATGCATTGCTGGCCCAAGTATCAGGCTTGTCTCTTATTGGCTTGGGCCTAGCTGAACCTACTAAACCTAGTTTGTAGCCTATATAAGGCAAGACATAAGCATTTAACAAGGTAGCATCATTAAGGCAAATACTCTTTTTATAAGTCTTATTTTCATAAATTATATGAATAAATAACTAAAACTCTAAGATATCATTATACATATATAAACTCTAAATCTCAATACATTTAGGAAGCTCCAAAGTCTGATACAATTAAAAATCAAGTGGTGTAGTTCATTTGTTTATAATCTTTTTATAAAAGGATGATAATCTATATAAGAAAAATTACTCATTGCAAATTCAATGCACTTAACTACATAATCAATCTACAATACATGACAAATC
Source organism: Boechera stricta (assembly GCA_018361395.1). Classification (NCBI taxonomy): domain Eukaryota; kingdom Viridiplantae; phylum Streptophyta; class Magnoliopsida; order Brassicales; family Brassicaceae; genus Boechera; species Boechera stricta. The sequence goes on along the minus strand of CM031539.1, from coordinate 17,312,659 downwards.
TACATTTTCATGTGATTACCATTCAACTTATAAGATGGAATCAATATGAAGTCATCTTCAAGCTGCTCTTCTTGTTCTCCCACTTTCTGAATATTCTTCACGTGGAATCCCAGTCCTAGTGTGCTATACTGTTTGAGTTTTGCTAGATTGCAAGAGAATTTGAGCACTTGTGGAGCTATATGAGCAATACACCCTGTCTAATCCGATGAAATGTTGAACTATAGATAATGCGAGTGAACATCAAGTTATTATAGAGTACCGAATAAAATCATGAAATACATAGCATCTTCGACTTATAAAAGTTAGCTACCATAACATGTGTATGTACCTTAATTATTCTTCTTTGTTTTATGTTTTAAGATTTCTTTCCATTTCACTTGAAATCATAACATAATCAATCACCAAAATTAAATTTTAAGTATTGCTCTATTTTAATGATGTTGATAACTTAGCATTTTATCTACCAAAAAAAAAAAACCATCCACAATTCAAAGAGTGACATGTTATCAAAAGCTTGTTTACTTTTTGAGGCGTTCTCTTCTTTAAATGGCTCTTTTATTCTTCTTTAAATGGCTCTTTTATGCATGTTCCCTTAAGCTTTGTTTTTCATAGTAATCTAGAACCTATATATATAAAAAAATAATTTTATTACAGTATATATCTATCAATATTATAACTAGTTATCAATAATTAACATCATACCACATGAATATCGATGTTGGTAAAGAGAGACGACTCTTCTCTACCAAGACTGATCAGTCGAATAATTTTTCCAAATCCCTTGTTTCGCCATTTAGTTTACCTTCCAATAATGAATGCATTAGGGCATTTTTGTTCCATAGCCGTTCACTAAAATCAAATGTTCGTCAATCTTGATGCTACCTTTCTTAGGTCCATAATAAATTTCATTCTATCTCAAAAATAAAAAAATCAATAAATATAATGATATTAGAGAAAACATTTAAAGTGTATTTAAAATAATAAAAAATCGTACTAAGACGTTCAAAGTTAGAAAATTCGAGATAAACCTCAGACTAACTACCACTGGACCTTTGTTCAGCAGATAGCTAAAAAGCTAAGTTATCAACGTCATAATTAAAATAGAGCAAGACTTGAAAATTTAAATTATGTTATGATTTCAAGTGAAATGGAAAGAAATCTTAAAGCATAAAATAGAGAAGAATAATTAAGGCAAATACTCTTTTTATAGGTTTTATTTTCATAAATGATGTGAATAAATAACTAAAACCCTAAGATATCATTATACATATATAAGCTCTAAATCTCCATACGTTTAGAAAGCTCCAAAGACTGATACTATTAAAAATCAAGTGGTGTAGTTCATTTGTTTATAAACTCTTCAAATTCTGAAAGACTTGTCGGAAATTGTCGGTGCCAGTTGGTCCAACCAAAATTTCTTTATAAAAGGATCAGAATCTATATAATAAAAATTACTCATTGCAAATTCAATGCACAAAACTACATAATCAATCTACAATACATGACAATGATCTAATCACAAAACTAATCTTCTACTAACCGAACATATCTTTATCGCGGCTGCGAATCTACATTTTCATGTGATTACCACTCAACTCATAAGATGGAATCAATATGAATTCATCTTCAAGCTGCTCTTCTTGTTCTCTCACTTCCTGAATATTCTTCACGTGCAATCCCAGTCCTAGTGTGCTATACTGTTTGAGTTTGGCTAAGATTGCAAGAGAATTTGAGCACTTGTGGAGCCATAGGTGCAATACATCCCCTCTGATCCGATGAAACGTTGAACTATAGATGACGCGAGTGAACATCAAGTTATTATAGAGAACCGAATAAAATCATGAAGTACATAGCATCTTCAACTTATAAAAGTTAGCTACCATAACATGTGTATGTATCAATGACAATAATATAGATATCATAATCTAGTTAGCAGAAGAACTCAACATATTTACACATGAACCACTTCACAACCAATATCAACAGATTTTTTCACAGCATCAACCACCAACTGCGTCTTCTTACTAATCTCCGGCCATTTTCGATCAGCCTCTGATTCACCCCACTTGATTCCTTCGACAAGCCGCGCAAACTCTCTCAGCATCATTGCCTCTTGCGACTCTGCGGGTCCGCCACAGTCGACCGTAACTTTCTCCGGCATCACGTTCCAACCAATGTGCATGTCCACCAACTTAGCACCACTTGTGTATTCGAACGAAGCCGTGTCCTCCTTGTAGGGTATCACATAGTCATTCATCTGAATTGACCCTTTTGATCCTGACCATCCATTTCGACATTTGTTGTTTATACAAAGATCACTTAATATTTTACATATGGGTATTTAATCAATAAGGGTTTTGGTCTGGTTTCGTAGAGATTATTAAGTTTTTGGGATTTCATTTTTTAGAAAGTTTTTATAATATAGCACTAAATCTACTATAGATCGTTTTATACAGTTTTGGTTTCGGTTAGGATTCAGTTTTTCCAACATTTAAAAGAATAAAAGGAACCATTTTAACCAAACTAATACTTATTTGGTTTTTGAATTGTGTTTTTTTTCAATTAGGTTCGATTCCGGTCGGCTTGATTATGTTCCCCTAGAACTATTACTATTTCTATTTCAACTTATAATATAAAGACAATGATAAGAACCTGAGATAGCTAAGTCGGTCGAAAGTTGAGAGAGAAAAGAGCAATGGACGATTGCGGTTGCGGTTGCGGTCGTACCGAACTGAAGAGAGGCAGTGCAGGACAAGATGGTCCCAACCGAGTTTGTGGCAATTGAAGAGGGAAGAGCCCTGACAGATATCGGCATTTGGTAAGACATAGCCCATAGAGCTGCGCCTATAGGGTACCACCCAAGCTCTCCGATAGCTCCGGATAAACCCATAGCTTCTTTAGTCAGTCTTTCTAACACTTGCTCCGGTACCGGAGTGGTCATCGTGCTGTACATCTGCAACGCATGTGTCAAAGAATGTTTGATACTTTAGGGGTAGTGATTAGTGAAACATTATGCATTACACTCAATCCTCAAACGTATATATACTGATGAAATATGGGTTTTTGTTTACATCTTACACGTTGAATCATGTTGGTGTTATGATAATCATATATCAATCTTCCTTTTTCATGTCCAAACAATCCATAATCTCATATAAATCAGATTTAAGTATCCTATTTTCTTAAAATGCTTACACCCACACACAAGTAAGTTTTTTTTTATATTAAAATGAAGTTATATGTAATTTGACTATAAATACCATATCATCGCAATTTCGCTATTTTCTCTAAAATTTTGAAATACTTTCATATATACAGTAAAACTTTAATAAATTAATAATATCAAAACTATAATATTTTATTAATTTAGCCGAAAAACTAATGTAAGATCGAAAAATGTATTGATTTGTATTATTTTATTGAGTATTTTTTTATAGAAGTTATACCGTATTACTTTTAAGGTTTCTAATATAGAAGTCATAACTCTAGTATTATAATTGAAAGGTTATATGAGTCGTTCTAACTCATATGTGGGGCATTAAATAAAATAAAAGATTCCTATGTACCAGTTTTGCAATATGTAATTAAAAGAGCAAAGCGCTTACGTGGCGACTGTCTCCAAGCAATCCAGAATCAAACACCATATCTCTAATCTTAACCGTCCGTTGATGATGCAACCAAATCGTACCGTCCATAAACTGAACACCATTAGATTCACACGCCACCACGATCTTCTCCAGCTCCGTCGCGTCTTGAGCCGGTGGTTTCTCAACAAGAACATGCTTCTTCTTCTCCGCCGCCGTCACCGCCCATTTCCCTCGCTGCGTCACCGGCATCGTCAAGTACACTGCGTCCACGTTTGCATCGTTGAGCAGCTCGTCGTAGCTTCCGTATATTGTTACGTATTCCGGCGATAAATTGTTAGCGGCGGCGAAGGTTTTTGCTGTTTCGAGGGAGGGATCACTGATGGCGATAACGACGGCGTTAGAGGATTGTGTTACTGTTCTGATGAACTTTGATGCGAACCTGATGCATCCTAGAAGACCAAAACGCACCGTTTTAGTGTTATCCATTGTTTTCTTTTTTTTTTTTGGTTATGTCGTCGCAATTTGTTTTTCCTTCTTCAGCTTCAGGAGCTGTGTGTTCTAATGAAAGTGATGAGATATGAATGTTTTCCACGTGGCGAATCCTGAGCCTTAGAATTTTGTATTATCTTCTTCAATTTTTCTATTTATACCGATTTTTTATTAAATAAATGAAGCAATATATGTTGATCTATAAAGACTTGAATTACTTCATTTTATTAGCGTAATTTTAACGATCCATACATACAAACTAAGACACATATTAATCCAAACACACGCATGTATAGCATATAACGTTAAAGCCTAGAACTAACGTGTTTAACATTGCGTCGATGAACTTTCTTGAAACCGTCATCGTCGTCCTTGACTACCAAGGCCTTAGCGATGTCTCTCAACTTAGACTTGAGGATCTTTCCGTTGCTGTTCTTTGGCAGCTCTTGAAAGAACACCACCTTTCTTGGACACATAAAATGCGGCATATTCTCACGGCAATACTTGATGAGATCTCCTTCATTGGTCACTAATTCTTCTTCACTCTTCTTTAAAACAACAAACGCACACGGGGTTTCACCCCACAGAGGGTGAGGCATGGCCACGACTGCGGCCTCGAGCACTTGCTGATGCATGTAAAGAACTTTCTCGACCTCAATACTGCTGATGTTCTCACCTCCCGAGATGATGATGTCTTTGGATCGATCTTTGATCTCAACGTATCCATCAGGATGAATCACACCTATGTCTCCTGTGTTGAGCCATCCGTGTTTAAACGCTTCAGATGTTGCTTTAGGGTTCTTTAGATACCCTTTCATTAGGCTGCTTCCTTTAATGACAATTTCTCCCATTGTCTTCCCGTCGCGTGGGGCACTCTCCAGAGTTTTCGTGTTCTTCACGTCAACGTCGGCTAGGGTTATGTTGCTTACCCCTTGCCTTGATTTCAGTTGCATCTGTTGATGCTCTGGTAGTCTGTTTAGGATTTTCATATTAATATTTATGATTTTCAACATGGTTGTTGTGCAAAATTTCATTCAACATGGTTATATATACAAGATTCATGTAGTATATTATGTTAAATCATAATGGTGATTATTACCTGTTCCGCTCGTGTTGCCACTCACAAAAGAAAACCGGGCCGGTGGCCTCCGTAAGCCCATAGCCATGCATCACTTGAAACCCCAGCAACTCAACTTTCTGAATAAGGACAGCAGGGGGCAAAGAACCTCCGGTCAGCACCTGAACCGACGGGAACTTGTGTGACTGGTCGGTTCGACCTCCTTCAAGGAGAAATCTAAAGACGGTAGGAACACAGGACATGTGCGTCACGCCATACAATTCTATGTTTTTATAGATCTCTGGGGCATTCACATGTCTAATGCATACATTAGTACCGCCACGCGCAGCGACGGACCACGTGTGCGTCCATCCATTGGAATGAAACATAGGCAATGTCCAGAGGTAGACTGGGAAAATCCCCATTTGCCAGCCAATGATCGAGCTCAAAGCGCTCAAGTAGGCTCCTCGGTGGCTAATCACCACACCTTTTGGGTCGGCCGTGGTACCCGATGTGTAGTTCAAAGAGATAGGGTCATGCTCGTTGTGGACAAGGAACCTACTTGCTGACGAGGAGGGCGTAGGTTCTCCTCTTCGGATGAGACTCTCGTAGTCTAACTCTTTGGAGGAAGGCTTTGTAGTGGAATCAATCTCATTAATTAATATGATCAATGGATGAGGTTGTGACCCGTCTAAGGGTAGGAGACGAAGGACTTCTCGGATCAAAAGAGCAAACTCGTGGTCCACAAATAAGATCTTTGGCTCGGCGTGGCGGAGAATGATGGCTATGGTTGTGGCATCAAGACGGGTGTTAATAGGGTTAAGTATGGCTCCGGTCATGGGAACGCTAAAATGCATCTCGTACATGGCAGGTACGTTTGGGGCCAAAATCGAGACCTAATATAAATTTATCACATCATTAGATATAGATCAATTTGGTAAAAATTAACATCCTAAAGAAAAGTAAGGATGGTACAAGCAATATGATAGGCATCAGTGCATCGCTAAATATAAAACTATAACGAGAAAAAAAGAGAAGTCATGTAGTTCATATGCTGATTATGACCATAATATCGTGAGGATGAGTAGCTGGCAAAGGCAGATAATGTTTGGTCCTATATATATACGTATGAGAAGGCAAATGGAAAATTCTTACGACGTCGTTTCGGGTGATGTTAAGAGAGAGGAGAGAAGCGGCGAGACGACAGCAACGGTCATAAGTCTGATGCCAAGTGAAACGAGTATTTCCATAGATTATGGAAGTCCGATTCGCATAACACTCGGAAGCTCTCTTCAAGAACGTTATCGGAGTTAGAGGAACGTTGTTTGCTTCACATAACGCCAGTTTATCCATCTTGTATATGTGTATGTGAGTGAATAGGGATATGCAAATCCATATTATATATAGAAGATTGTGTGAGAGGCCTCAAAACCTAACTGATAGTGATAGATAACAAAAAAAAAAAAAATATATATATATATATATACGAAGGATTGCATACTAGCTGGTCATGCCTAAAGTTTTGGAAGCTGTCATAGAAAACATCTAAAGATCTCACAAGTCACAATCTCACTTTACTTTGAGTTTATGACAGAAACATGATAGAGGAATATGTAAAAGTAGTACTATAAAGATAGTACTAGCTAGATGATATGTTTGCTGCCAAACAAGAAAAATACGATCAATAAATTCGTTTATTTATAGAGTTCGGCAAGCTATATATGTTTTAAATTAAAAAAATTACGAAGCCATACAATACAGTCTTTGACAAGGACCCAGGTTTATTGTATTATTTGTTTAAATACACAAGGCACGAGAAGTCGTTCAAATTGTATACTGGCCATTCATATTCACTATTGTTTATTTGTTTTCATTGTTCACATGCGTTTGTAATCAAATAAGTCAAAATGGATCGGTCTCGACAGCTTAGTTGTGTTTGTGACCTAAAACTTTGGTTACTATTTTCTTCGCTAACTTCGATGTATTAATTAGTAGAAAAAATCTAACAAGGGATACAACGATCACACAAACGCTTTTGGAAGACATAATATCCTTTGTACATATTTTTTATAAGTTTATGTCTTTTGTGTCTTGCTTTTGTGTGTTTTAGAATCCGCGAAGTTTTAGAGGTAATCAAGGGATATTTTGGATGAATACAAGCGAAATTAGTCAAGTCTGGGGGAGTTGCTGAAATGTTCAGGTGCCAAACCAATCAAGTACCCGATCAATATCATTGCCGAAACGTTCCTCAATATTTGATTGGGTGCTTGATCAATCGATCAACCCTACTCTCGTCTTCTTTTTAAGTTTTAATTTTTATCCTCATGTGATTCCAAAATCCATTGTAACGTTTCTTTGTTATTGCTCATTATGTTCATACTTCATACTCACACTACAAAAATAGAAGCTTGTGACGGAGCTAGAAGGGGTGTTCATGAAATAGAAGCATACTAAATAATGAACATATTAGCCCAATCGAGTTTTCAACATCAGGTTTACTATTGTACCTGATAGGATATCCCGTAATCATCTCCATCGTTTATTGACTTTCCTATTTTAAAGATTCTCAATCTCGTGTAATTAGGGATTTGATTATGAAAACACATTATATATCGTTGTATTGCAATTTCAATGAGATACGCGAAAAACAAAAGGAGACAATTCTCTTGATTCACCATTGTTCTGTTCTAGATTTCTTCATGGTATCAGAGCAATGACTCAAAAATTTTGATTTTTTTTTCTAAGTTTTTCATTGAAGCTTTTCTCCTTGATTGCTTCTGAACCAGAATCTTCAAAATTGAAGCTTCTTGACCGGCGTTTCTCTGCTCACGGCATCAATGGCTTCGGACAGCGGAACACCTGACTCAACTGTTGAAAGAACAGAGACACGGCGAACCATTTCGCCCTATGACTGACGGCGGCGGACAATCCCGGCGCGGTGATTTCGTACCCTTTGTTAAAAGGCTCGAATTATGACGAATGGGCCATTTCTTCAGTACCAATTTGTTTTAATTTTAGAAATGAAGAGTATAAATATCAACAAGTATAGGGATTGAACAATTCGAATTCAACAACAAATGATAAATGAGTGATAATTTTGAAGAAAGGTTAGCAAAGAAACGAATAGGTGGTTTGGGTTAGAAAGACATCTCTGAAATTGTGAGACACAAAGAAGCATAGATGTTCTAGTAACAAGCTAAACATTAGAAAAAATATTCGATCTTTTCTGTGAAACCACACTTGTTTACGTTTCATTCAAAAATATATCGATATACTCTTACACAAAATATAAATAAATTGAAACTATTTGTCTTTCAGCATCTTAAAAATCTAATCAAATAATTTGAACACTTTAGTTTATAAACATCTACTATCACTACATAACACCAATAATTTCAGAAATTCATCTAACTTGTATAAAAAAAATTATTTTAAAAAACAACAACATAGCGCGGAGATTTACCTAATAATTTTTATAACTTAAATAACCCAAATATAATCAATTTGTAAATAAATTAATCTATTTCAAAAATCATTTTCCTCTTTCAAAAAGTAAACATTGTTCCTAAGGGTAATTTAGTCATTTCCGATCAGAGCAAGTAAATAACCAAATCGTATATTTGAAAAAGATTCAACAAATCTCTCTGTTACTCTTCTGTTTATCAGATCTGACACCAATATTTTCTCGCATTTTCTCGGGAAAAATCCACAAAAAAAAAAAAGATGACTTCTCGTCGTCAAGACGAAGCTTCTTCCTCATACCCACCTCCTCCACTCACCGCGTCTCGTTACTACATCGGTGCAAAAGCAACAGAGATCCTCGCAACACGTGACATCACAGGAATCACCAAACTCGTCACTAACCTCTGTTACGGTAAAGAAACAGAGCAATCATCATCTTCGAAGCTTCTATACAAAACCTTCACACACCATTTCCCAAACATCTTAGCCTTAAAACTCCTTCAAATCTACAGATTCGCTACCGATATAACCCCAAAGATTCGATCTTTTTCCCTTGATCTCCTCGATTCACTTCTCATCGATCTCGATGATACACGGGTCGGTTTGAAAACAGAGTCTTTGAATGGCATCAAAACCCATCTAATTTCTTGCCTTTTCGAACAAGAAACTTCAGATCATGATTTCAAACTCCTCTCAAGAATCGTATCTCGTGTCGCTGTTGATGTTTTCGTCGATGACGAACCTTGGGAAGAGCTCTGTTCTTACATTCTCTCACTAGATGCAAATGAAAAAGCTCTCTTGATGTTCAGTGAATTGCCAAATCTTCTTGATGAAGAGTTCTTGATGCCGTTGTTGGAGAATGATCTTGCTTTAAAGATTGTTAAAGTGTTGTTGAATCAAGACTGTGATGAAGAAGAGTGGTGTTTAGCTTTAGAAGCTGCATTTAGTTTGATGCTTCAGCTTGTGAATGTGGAGAGGAAGAGTTTGGTTTGGGATTTGGTTTACGTGATTGTGAAATCGGCTTGGGAGATGGTTAATGTGCAGAGAAGAGAGATTGTTGTGCGTAAAGGGTTAGTTAGGATTGCAAGAAAAGTTCGTAGAGAAGCTTTTAGGTTTCTTGAGTCTGAGTATGAAGTTGTGTCACGATTAGGTTTGATGATACAGAGGATTAATGGAGTTGGTGAAGTTACGAAGATGATGGTGAAGATGATTCATGAAGTTCTTGGGAGGTATTACATTGGACGTCAAGACTTCGATTATGGTTTGCTTAATCAGTTCTTGTAATTGGTTCTTCTTAGTGACAAGTCTTTGATTTTGTGGAGGACATGTACAAATTGGTTCGTTCTTTGTGTCTATTCATGTTGGTATGGATTCGTTTGTGATGCTTGTGTTTCCAGTCCATTAATGAAACTGGAGTTGAATATATACAAGAGTGCGTGTGAAGACGATTTGAAAGACGATGTGAAGACGTGTGACTCAAATCGGATTGAAAATTTTGATCCAAAAATAGCTCTTGATTTAAATGGGTTTTATTAATTCAGTTTTTTTTTCTTTTTTTTTTTGGTCAACAAATAGTCTTTCATATTGGTCAACAAATACTCTTTCATAAAACTAAACCGGGTCTAAAGCCTTGAAGGCTAAAGCTTGATACAACATAAACACATCGAAGGGAGATGAAGGCCGAGGCCAGGTACAAGTTCTCTAAAGCTGAAATAACAAGGGGGAGTGCGATTTTTGATCCAAAATTGGGTATGCAAAGCAAAAGTAATCCTTTAGCACCAGATGGAAAAATTAAAATTTTGATCCTATTTACCCTTAACCGCAAAAAGAATAGCAAAATTGTCATCGCTTTTTCAAAATTACGATGCCCATTTTACCCTTGTTAAGTCTGCTTTATAAGTTGACATATAAAAGCAAATCTATGAACAGTGATTGTATTTAGAAAGCAGACATATGCAACGTCTGCTTCAATATTCGATAATTTGAGATAATTTTTGAAGAAATAAAGTTACGCGCTTAATTGGACTTATAAAGCCATACGCGTCTTTGACCATTGAATAACAGCAAGCGTACGCGCTTTGTATTTTTTTGCAAATGTAGATAATCGAAGTAAACGTAAGTTACGTTTGCTTTGTCACTGCGCGCCGACATATAATTACAAAGCAGACGTACGTTACGTTTGCGGACCGACAATGAATAACAAAGCAGACGTAACGTACGTCTGCTTTGAAATTCTAAAACAAAAGCAAACGTACCTCACGTCTCCTTTAGGGGATCATTTTCCAAAATTCCAAAAATATTCATTAACGAAGCAAATGTAATCTGTGTCTGCTTTTTAAATAAATGACGGCACGCAGACGTAACCTACGTTTGCTTCGTAATTAATATTTTTGAAGCAAACGTTCGGTAAGTCTGCACGCCGACATTAAGTAACAAAGCATACGTAAGTTCCGTATGCTTCGTTAATAAAATTTTGAAAAGTAGACGTATAGGACGTCTGCGTGCCGTCAATTTTATGTACGAAGCATATTTATTTAAAACAATATATGTTTGCTTTGTAAATATTTTTTAACGAAGCAGACGAATATTTTACGTCTGCTTTAATGTTGTTTTATTTAAAAGTTTGAAATTCGATATTAATATGTAAAGCATGTTATATAAATTAAAAACCAATTTATTAAAATCCTATAATTTATGAACCGCGTGACATAAAAAATATCTTATAGAAATAACATTCCAATGTTTTCCTAAAAATATTTCAAATTTATACGGAAGTTAGATCAATTTATACATATCAACAAGCAAAGCAGATTTATAAAATACATTATTGTCTGCTTTATATGTTTAATTTATCGAAGCAGAGGTAAGAGTAACGTCTGCTTCAACATATGCTATAAAAGTTTGAAATTCGATATTAATATGTTAAATATTTTATATAAAGAAAAAACTAATTTATTAAAATCCTATAATTTATGAACCGCATGACATAGAAATATCTCATAAAAATAACATCACAATATTTTCCTAAAATTATTTCAAATTTATACGGAAGTTAGATCAATTTATAAATATCAACAAGCAAAACATATTTATAAAATACATTACCGTCTGCTTTGTATGTTTAATTTGTCGAAACAGAGGTAAGAGTTACGTCTGCTTCAACATATGCTATAAAAGTTTGAAATTCGATATTAATATGTTAAACATTTTATATATAAAAAACGAATTTATTAAACTAATGGGATGTTATTTCAATGAGATATTTCGATGACACACGGTTCATAAATTATAGGATTTAAATAAATTGGGTTTTTTACAAATAAATTGTTTAACATATTAATATCAAATTATAAACTTTTAAATAAAACAACAGCGAAGCAGACGTAAATATTACCTCTGCTTCGAAATATTGAAAATACAAAGCAGACGATAATGTTTTTTACAAATCTGCTTCGCATGTTGATATGTATAAATTGATCTAACTTCCGTATAAATTGGAAATATTTTTAGGAAAATATTTTTAGGAAATATTTCTATGAGATATTTCGATGACACACGATTCATAAATTATAATTTTTTTAATAAATTGTCTTTTTGCTCAATAAAATGTTTAACATATTATTAGCGAAATTCAAAATTTTAAATCTTAAGTCGAAGCAGACTTAAACGTTTTTGTTTAATCTACTTCGAATATTCGTATGTATAAATTGATATAGCTTCCGTATAAATTTAAAATATTTTTAGAAAAATAATGGGATGTTATTTCAATGAGATATTTGGAAGATACACGGTTCATAAATTATAGGATTTTAATAAATTTGTTTTTTTATTAATAAATTGTTTAACATATTAATATCAAATTATAAACTTTTAAATAAAAACATATCAAAACAGATGTATAATTGAAAACTCTGACTAAAAGCAGACATAACAAAGTTAACACGGTAAATTTACTTTATACACTGAAACAGACGTTAATCTTTTCTCGCAGACAAAAATGATATAATTGTAACTGCATCTTTGAGTGAGGTTAGTTTTTTCAATACTCCCAATGTAGGGTCATTTTTGGGTTGTGTGGTCAATCTAGGATTATTTTCTGCAATTCTCCCAAATAACAAAGCCCAGCTCGTGGGCCCAATAAGCAACAAAAGATAACAATAAGGCCATGGCCCATTTAGAAGTCGAGTTTGCCCTAGATCTCGCGCGGCGGCGGCGCTTTGAGTCCTCTTCCGATGGCAGAACGACAGCAAGACGGTGGAAAACTCTTGAGGTTTCTCGGATTTACTTCCCGGAGAGTGAAGCTGGACAGATCTCAGCAACTTTAGCGGTGGAGCACCACGAGGTTCTCCAACGTTCAGTGTCGGGAAATTTACACATCGGCTCTGAACTAGAGAAAAGATGACGATTTGAAGAGATGTGTGGAATATAACTTCACCTGTTTACTAGGAGACTCGATGATGCAAGATTGCAGTCAGCGACTAGGATCTGAGATGACGATGAAGCTTCCGAGTCCGGCATGCACTGACGAACAACACATGTGAGATTAGAAGTTCTGCGGCTTCTAGCCGCGAAGGGAGATGGAAGGCGGCGACTCCAAGATCTCGCTGTGGAATCACCTGAGCAGCAGCGAGGAGAGATGGAGCGGCAAATAAAGGATCTTCCTCCAGAAGCGAAGATGAAGCCCCGGCCAAAGTCTTCCGGGGAGAATGGTCGAAGAGCAAAGCAGAGCACGAACAACAACAAGAGGACTGTTGCTGAAGAACTTTAAGTCCTATCGAGAACTGTACCTGAGAGCTTTCTTAATTATTAGCAATGTGTTTAATCTTTTACATTAATTTACCACAATTAGGTTCTCCACTTTTTAAATTAAAAATAAATAGATTAATTAATAAATCTTCAATTTCTTTAATTTCCAATATTTTACATACTTATTCATACCAATATAATATGTGGAAAACAAAATTCATATATGACACCAAAGTAAAGTCACAAATTTAGAAGAATTCACAATAATTTCACTAAGATACTATTAAAAGATAGATCTTTTAGCTGAGAAGAAGATGACAAGGAAAATCAATGTCAAAGGTGAGTTGATTCAAGAGCGGAAAATAAAAGATGAAAAAATGACAACAAAAAAATCCTTTTTTCTAAACCTCTAGATGAACATAACCCGACTCTATTCTGAACCTTACGGATTTTTTAAAACTATACCCAAACGGTAATTGAAAATATCCAAAATAAATCATATTGCTCTGTTTCAGTTCGGTTTAGATCAGATTAGTTCGAATTTACCGTTTCAAACATCTCTAATTGAAATTGAACGCATAACAGAATTTACTTTATTATAGTTTACCAAACTACTTAATTTTTTTTTCTAGTTTAAAAAACAATATCTAGTTAGCTTAATTTCCATTTTTCTCATCTAGAGGTAAATTCTCTTATCGGTTAAATCTCACTTGTACCCAAAAAAGAATTGTCAAATTTTTCTATTGTCACACACATAAAGTCTGGAAACTATAATAGCTCTTTCTAAAATCTTCTAGAATCATCCTCACACTCTCTCTATCTTCTTCAGTCAGTTCATCACCAACACAAACTTCAAAAAACTCACTCAAAATCAAAATCGAAATCCTTCAAAAAAAAAACCCAAACATCAACAATGTTCGGCGTCGTCTTCCCCAATCGAAGTTTCCCAATCGACATCTCAACCTTCACCCAAATTGATACTTTCCATTGGGTTCTCGACATGAACCACTTCGTCGGTAAGTACCCTTCTCCCAATACCCCAATTTTTCAAAAACCCTAAATCCCCAAATAAAAAAACCCTAATTGAAAAATCCAATCTTTTTTACAGGTGAAGCATACGATCAAATCTCAGAGATGTGTATCTTCTTGTTAAACAACTTCAATCTTCCACCAGATAAAGCATTAGCTGTCTATGTTCAATCTCCAGGATCAGCTTTTGTTTTCTGTGGTGCTGTAACTTTAGCTAGACCTTCTGCGGTTTTGTCACTTCAATGGCCTGAAGCTGGTAGTGCGGCGCAGATGCAACTCACGGCGGGTGATTCGAGTTCTTTATCGGCGAAGATTGGTGTTTCCGTTGAGGATGCGGCGGCGTTGAGTTCGATTGATGTTGTGGCGGAGAGGAGAATTGAGAGATTGGCTATGAAAGTTGGGGAGAATTTGTTTAACTTTATGCAGTCTTTTTGTGGTGTTGATGGAAGTAAATTGGTTGTTCCTATGGATATTTTGGATCGTTGGTTTAAGAAGTTTCAGGAGAAAGCTAAACGTGATCCTGATTTCCTCAAAAGCTTTGCTTTGTAAGGTTAGGTTTTATCTCTTTTGATCTTGTTTTATTGGGAAGTTAGCTTCAGTGTACTACAATGCTGGTTTTGTAACATTTGATCTTGGGGTTCTATGTGATGAATTGAATAAGAGATTGTAGTTTTACCTAGTTTTCCAGTGAGATAATGTGAGGGATATGAATATTTTGGTTTCAGTGTTCTTCTTGCTTACATGTGAATCACAGTTTCAGCAAGTGGATGCTGTTTCAGATCTGTTCATGTTCATAAGATCAAACTCTGCTCATTGCAATTTAAAGTATTGAACTTTGTGTTGAATCTTGATTCCTAGTTCTTGGATTAGTGTCTAGTTTTTGAGAAGCTTCACTACGCTACAATGGCGGTTTTATGCATTTGATCTTGGGTTCTATATTATCATTGAAGAAAAGACTGTAGTTTTACTTAGTTTGCTAATGAGATTATGTGAGGGATATGAATATTTGCTTTCTATGTTCTTCTTTTATTTAGTGAGAAGTTGATGAAGAATAGCAAACTACGAACCTCGGTTTCAGTAAGTGTATGCTGCTTCAGATCTGGTCTGAGGATTGTTTAATAGTTTCAATGTTTTTTTCTGCTTACATATTAATTACAGTTTCAGTAAGCGGATGCTGTTTAAGATCTGGTCATGTTGATAAGCTCAATCATACTCTGCTTGTAAGCAAATTTAAAGTGTTGAACTTTTATCTTGTTGCCTTAAGGTAGATGAAAGGTGAAGATTATCCCATCCCTTGTTGAGGAGTGAATCTTGTTTCCTAGTTTCTGAGAAGCTTCACTTTACTATAGTGTGTGGTTTTTGGTTTTACTTATTTGATATTGGGTTTTATTTGATGAATCAAAGACGAGATTGTAGTTTCTACTTAGTTTGCCACTGAGAAAATGTGAGGGATATGAATATTTGTTTTCAATGTTCTTAGTTATTTTTGTTAAATTATTAATCTATTGCAACTTTACAGAGGATGGTTTGACTTTTTGGTTTGATTTCAAAAGTTTAGTGAGAAACTTGATAAGGAATAGTTAAATATGATTTATAGTTTCAGTAAGTGGATGCTGTTTCAGATCTGGTCAGAGGGATGACAGTTTCAGTGTTATACTTGTTTACATATGAATTCACAGTTTCAGTAAATGGATGCTGTTTCAGATCCGGTCATGGTCTTAAGCTCAAATTTAGCTCTTGAGCAATTTTAAAGTGATGAACTTTATCTTGTTGCTTTGCGGTAGATAAAAGGTGATGATTTAACCCAGCTTTTGTTTGAGGATTGAATCTAGATTCTTAGTTTTTTTGTATAATGTCCAGTTTCTGAGAAGCTTCACTTCACTACAGCTGTGGTTTTTTACCCCATTTGGTATTGGGCTTTTAATTGATGAACTGAAGAAGAGATTGTCGTTTTTACTTAGTTTGCAATGAGAAAATGTGAGGGACATGAATATTTGCTTTAAATGTTCTTCTTGCTTATACATGAATCACAAATCCATTAACTGGATGCTGTTACAGATCTGTTCATGTTATTAAGCTCAATCAAACTCTGCTCTTTTGCAATTTATATTTTGTTGCCTTAAGGTAGATGAGAGGTGAAGATGAACCTAGCTTGTGTTTGAGGATTATATCTTGATCTTCTTCGGTTTTTCCAAAGCTGTAAACATGAATTGGGACAATTCAACCCTATAGCTAGCTTTTCTGGATCTGGTTGTGCGATTCTGCGCTTGTCAGCTTGTGTATCTTGATATGTTGGGGTTTGCGGCCATATTGCGCATCTTTCAACATCTATGTATTGGCCGTTTTTAACTTTTACCACAAAAAAAAAAAGTCGGATTTGGATTTGATTCTAGCCGCTCACTGTATAAGCTCCGATTCTTGCTTTGGTCTCTACATTTGAAGCTGTCTCTTACTTGCTTGGGAAGCTCATGCTACTTTGAGTCTCTTTCCAAATCAAAGATGCGTACGCTTTATTATTTAAGTAGTAGTTATTATGAATCTGAACAAAACTTACCAATTGATCCTAGTTTCAAATTTTATAAAGAAGTAAATCTATTTGGTTTTATTTTTCCCACTACATCAATCACTAATCTTCGGCATGCGAAAGTAGTAATAAATTATGGTACTGATCACCATGCTTATATCTCAAACACGTTTAACTCTTGAAATGTCTTAGGATGAACTATAGAATATATAGATGATGCATTTTAGTGACAGTAACTAAATCAATTCCTTTTTAAGTCTCTCCACGTTTAAGTATGTACAAAAGTAGTCAACAATTCTTTGATAGGACATAGTTGTTTATTTCAAAATAGTCTAAGCTATTATACGATGCAACTATTATATTAACCAACAATCTATGACTGTCCTTATTTAGATGGATATAATGGTGCATATATTTTCCTTTTCAATATTTTTTTAACTGAGAAAAATATTCTCTAATAGTCAAATTTTCATTGGATCAATTAAGCAAATAGCAAAAGCTAGTGGGCTGTAAAACGTTATATTACCTTTTATTATACTTTTGAGTTTTGACACTTAACTATCTACCAGAATATTTATGAATACCCATTCATTTAATTGTATTTCAAATTTTAATTAGTTAACAAAAATAACATGTTAACCATGTTAAGATATTACCTTTTATTATACTTTTGAGTTTTGGACATTTAATTATCTACCAAAATATTTATGAATACCTATTCTCATTTAATTGTATTTCAAATTTTAATTAGTTAACAAAATTAACATGTTGACCAAGGGCTTTCTAAACCACCAAACACTCTTCGAAATCTTTAAGTTGTCTATTCACCCGAAAATATGAAAATAAGAGAAAAGTTTAGTTAGCATCCATTGATTTCTTTTCTTTTGTTACAATAAAATTGTACTCGAAAGGTTTCCTTTAATTCTTGCTAGATTAGTCTCGTTGGCAGTTTTTTATCCATCCAAACGACCATGGAACATTTGCCATTTAAAATGCGTTCCATTTTCGACAACAACTTTGTTTGTAACTTACTTTGGTAAGATCAAAAGATGTATTTTTCTCCTAAAAATTTTGGATGAAAAACAACGAATGTTTAGATTAAACCGTGATGTGGGTTGGATTTGGTAATAGAAAAATAAAATTGACGAGGAGCTTTTCGATTTTGGGGTTTCTCTTATACCCGAGTGAAAATCATACCTCTCGAGTCAAGACTTTTTGTTTCTCATTTTGTTCGGGACGTATGATCTTGACTCGGAAAACCCCAAGAATCAAAAATTCTTTGTCAATTTTATCTTTCTCTTTCCAAATCCAATCCATGTCATAATTTAATCTAAACATTCATGACTTTTCACCATTTTTTTTTAATTTTCATCTTTGATTTTTAACAAGTAAGGTTTTAACAACGTTCTCTGTCGAAGTTGGAACACATTTTAAACTAGATATTGGACCCGTGCGATGCACGGATTCTAACGCAACGTATAATTGCCCATGAAAAAAGACTAGGTTTGGCAAATATAACCCAACTTTGTTTAATATTTGACCATGACTCTTGTTGATAGTCATTCAATAACAAATTCACACAGGAAACTGACATTTTGTTAGTTTGAAAGGCCATCTTGCATCATTTGATGTGAGAATTATCTTAGGAATAAGAACTATTTTCCCAACATAAGTTCCAGTAAGTACTTTTGCTTTGACAATCCTTATGCCTAAGCGAGTTACCATTAATCTCGTACCGTGGCAAAGTCCTTTCTTTGATTTAAATTTCTTAGCAACATTATTGATACACCTATTTTAGAGTTAGTTGGTGGTTGGGAATATATGAAAGTTTCAAAGAATTTAAAAACTCTATGGGTAAAGAATCTTTGATTTTCACTTTGTTTTTTTGTCATCACCGATAGTATTAGAACTCAATTATTTATTTGCTTCTCCTTTTAGGCAAGACAACATGTAGTTATTCACTTCTTCTACCGTCTCATTTCTTGGAGAAAGAATTGCACGTTTATTAGATAATCCTTGTCTTCAAATGAATCACAAAAGTCTGGATATGTAGACTTTGCAATGCATTATACAGAATCTTCATGGTTTTGCAAAAGCAAGTCTCCATCTATTTGTACCAAGGATGTTTCATCATTTAAAGTTCTATATTTTTTAAATTTAGGTGTTGTGCCATCACCTATACGTAATAAATTTTTGACCAACACCTGCAATACTTGTTCTTTCCGTCAATTTTATAAACTATTGATGGTTAGAAACTTTATATTTTCTGTTGTTAGCAGATTACACATTAAAATTGAAGATTTCAATAATGTTTCCTTCACCGAGTTGGTCGTAAAAAATTTTAATAAGAGAATGATGCACATAGGCTTGAATTGTATTATCTTGTGAATGACCAAAGAAAAATTAAAATAAGTTAATATTTTAAATAGTATTTTTTACAGAATTAAAAATAAATCAAACACTAATATAAAAGCATTTAAAATATAATAATATTTGCTAAAACAAATTATTACATTTCATCAAGCAAAGAGAATGATGCACATAGACTTGAATTGTATTTTTCTGTGAATGACCAAATAAAAATTAAAATAAGTTAATATTTTAAAATACTATTTCTTACATAAATAAAATAAATTAAACACTAATATAAAAGCTTATAAAATATAATAATAGTTACTAAAACAAATTATTATCTTTTCATCAAGCAATAATAACTCTATTCCCATGAATAGATTATTTGCTTTGATATTCCGTGTTTTCCATTTTCGAAGCAAGCGCACTACAGTACGATGATAAACACGATTTTTGTCTAATTGATTTAGGTTAAAATGAACTTCTGAATTCATTTTTCTGATTTAATATGATGAATAACAAAAACTAAAAGATAAATGAGAAGATGATTTGTTAAGAGTCTATACTACTATGGTATTTATAACCAAACTACTACAATATTAATTTGAAAAATTAACATTTTTTTGATTTTTTCGTTTTATATTTTTCTTTTTTTTAACTGACATTTTTTTGGTTGTCAAAACTGACAATTTTCTGATTTAATATTTTTCTGATTTAATATGATAAATAACAAAAACTAAAAGATGAATGAGAAAATGATTTGTTAAGAGTGTATACTATGGTATTTATAACCAAACTACTACAATATTAATTTGGAAAATTAACATTTTTTATTTTTTAGTTTTTATATTTTTCGTTTTTTTTCTAACTGACATTTTTTTTTGTCAAAACTTGCAATTTTTTCTGCTATTGACATTTTTGCTTAACGTGACAAAAATCTTAATTAATTATCTATTCTACATTTTTATATAGAAAATTACCATATAAGTTGTTTTTTTCTATTATTGTGATATTTTATCAAAAATCTTAATTAATTATCTATTTTATAGTTTTATATAGAAAATTACTATTATAAAAAATTGACACGTGTCGAATTCTTATGAGTTATCGCTTTGATCCGTGTCATAATTTAAGATTAGCAATGACATGTATCAAAATCTAATGAATTATTTCTTTGAAATATGTCAATGCTGGCGTTCAGCTAAGATGGTGAATCTTAAGTTTGTTTGGATGGGCCAAATAACGCCAATGAGCCTCATCGACCAAAACAGTAAAAGAGACCTCACGGGTAAAAAATATTGTTGTAATAAGCAAAGATCAGAGGAAACCAACTAAAACTTTTCTCTTATTATTTTTTTGGGTTGAATAAATGGGTTAAAAAGCTTTCGGTCAACGTGCTAATTCAATAGCTGATTTATAATTAGTGGTTAGATATTTATTTTTTATTTATTTCATCTATAAAAAAATTTATCTATTGAAAAAGTGAAAATAATTTTTCTAAAAAAATATGTTATTTTTATTTTTCCGAATAATATTTAAAATGTGTAACAATTTTCTTACAAATTTTAGATATACTTATAATATTCATGTATATTTTATCAAATAATATATATTTTTATTTTTTATATCAAAAACTCTATATTTTATTTTCTATCATTTAACGACTACACAATGTTAAATGTATCTTTCCACATACTATCATTTACTTAAATTACTTCATATTTATTAAATTTCGTTTACAATTTTAAAAGTTATATTTTGGGCCACGTTGATCGGTTGACCGAATGAATCTAACCGAATTTTAAAATACCGAAATTGACCCAAAACAAATTGAGATCAGGTCGGTCTAGTCTACACATTTTTTTTTTCTTTTTCCTTAAATTGGAAAGACTTTAGAAAAAGGCATAAATCTAACGAGAAAAGGAAACAACACACACACAATTAAAAAAACCCTAAAAATCGATTTAAAATCCAATTTACACACCACATCGGAGATTCCAATCCAACGAAACGCTTCAATCTTTTTGCGATTTCTCTTCCTCTGTGAAAACACTTTTGGATTCAGTCTTTTCTTGGTATGTTTTCTTATTAAAGGTTTCTCCTTTCTCAGTTAAATTCGCTTCTAGAACTTAGTTTTTTATTGATTCTTTGGTGGGTTTCTATTGAATTGCTTCTGTTTTATGATTTTGATTTGATTCTTAGTTGTGTGTTCTCGAATGTATGATAGATCATTCATGATTTATATTCTTATCGTGCTGCTTAGAGTAGATTTAAGATTTCCTTAAGTCTTGGTAAAAGTTTCGAAATTTATCATCAGTTTGTCCTCTTTTTGTAGATTACTATGATCAATTTGTTCGGTTTATACGATTTTCAATTTGTTACCTTTTATCTGCCCTTTGCTTGCATGATGATGTTTTTTAAGCTGAATCCTTTTTTACTGAAACAAGGACTTCTTAAGGTTTTAGTTAGTTGTCATAACCATGTTGATTGATTTCGATTGAGGGATTCATATGGCTGTTTGCAAAGCCATAGGATTTGACTGAGATTCGAATCTTCACACTTGATTACCAAAATCAGAAGAAATTATTATTTCTTATCTACTCTGGATAGTTTTTATGTGTTTAAGATCCTTGAATTTTGGAGAGTGTTTTTGTTTGGCATCTTTAAGAGCTCATGGAACTTGTGTTCAAGTTTAGATAGCTGACATGCCAGTAATAGTTTCAATTGAAAAAAAAATGTATATCTAGGTTTTTGTAAGCATTACATTACATGTGAACTATGAGTTGGACTGTTAGGTCTATGTTTTTTGTAAGACCTTCAGCTGTGAAATCTTGATTTGCCAAGTAATAGTATCAGCATGCTCTGGCTCTGATGAGAAGTTGGTGCTAGCAGCAAGCTTATTGAGAACTGGTAAAGCATTTGTTTGTTGACTGGTCAGGCAAAATGCATCCATATTTACTCGTTTTATGTTGAATATAGTCATTTTGATAAGCAGAACGTGGATGCTATTTAAATGTCAATATGATTTTTATGCATGTTATAGAACTTCCAGGATATAAAAGTGATTTAGATGTAAGCATCACCACTGAGCGGGGTGATCCGTGTATTTAGTTTTATGGATTGATCACTACTATAGGCTGATTCAAATCAGCAGCATTGTGATGTTTATGCGTATGTCTGGCAGGTTTTTAGTTGGACTCAGATAGCAGCTTATCTTAGTACCCGATAATTAGCTGCAACTATGGATGAGTGGGGTAAGACTATGCTCTTAAGTGTCCTCTCTTATATCTTCTATGTGTGTCTGAATATAATTTTCTCCAATATGAATTGAATCACTTGTGGGTAGTCTGTTGGAGTTCTATTTCTTATAGTTTTTGTTTTTCTGATTTCAGAGGACGAGCAAATTGCACCACTTCCAGCAAAAGTTGAACTTAAAAGTAACTGGGATGATGAAGATGTGGATGAGAATGAAATTAAGGATTCATGGGAGGATGATGATGAACCTGCTCTGGTATAACTTCGTTTTTACTTGTGGAAATCTTTCTCTATCGGCTGTGCATAATTTGGTTTGAGATCAGCAAATTTTTCATTTCATTTCCATCTCTGTTTTGTCTTATTGTTTTTATATAGCCGCCTGTTGTAAAGCCTGCTCTGGAGAAGGCTCCTAAGAAAACAGCATCGAAAACTGTTGAACAGAAGGGTAAAGCTGTCGAAGTTCCAAAAGAAACACCAAAGGAAGAACCTCTAGATCCTATAGCTGAGAAACTTCGTCAGCAGAGGTAGATTTTATAAATACTACGCTTTTCCACACATAAAATGCTTCACTTTAATCTTGTACATTGTCTATGTTGGGAGGAAAACAAAATAATTATGTGAGAACAATTTATCAAGTGTGGTCTTATGTGTCATGTTCTTTCTATCATAGGCTTGTTGAGGAAGCCGATTATCGGTCAACTGCTGAACTCTTCGGAGTGAAGGATGAAGATAAAAACCTTGATATGTTTATCCCCAAGTCTGAAAGCGATTTTTTGGAATATGCTGAAATGATTTCTCATAGGATTAAACCATATGAGGTATGCTGTATTCTTTCTTATACCTTTATTCTCTTTGGCTATAACAGATTCTCATGGCATGTTAAAAATCATATGTTGGTTTCTGTTGCAGAAAAGTTATCACTATATTGCGCTACTCAAAACAATCATGAGACTTTCACTGACCAACATGAAAGCAGCAGATGTTAAAGATGTTGCTTCATCCATTACAGCGATAGCAAATGAAAAACTAAAGGCGGAGAAAGAAGCTGCTGCAGGCAAAAAGAAGATGGGTATGTGCACTCACAATCACTTTCTAAATTCTGTCCTGAGTTTTGTCTAGTTTCGTTCATGCTGCTGCCTACAGCGGTTTATCTTTCGCTTAATAGTTTTGTGAATTCGTTATTTGGAATCCATTTTTTTGACCATCAAATGTTTTTTCATTGCTTCATCAGGTGGGAAGAAGAAACAACTTATTGTAGATAAGCCCGATGACGATCTAGTGGCTGGTCCTTATGATGCCATGGACGACTTCGACTTCATGTAGATTAAAGAGCTTGTTTAGCAAATGCAATCTGGATTGGCAAGTGTCTATTTCATTATTTATTACTCAGAAGAGCAAGAAGAAGCAAAGTTTCTTAATTTTGGTTGTCATTTATAAGCAAGAAGAAGCCAAATATTCTTATTGTGGAACTATATAGTTGGAACAAGGAAAAATTTTGTTTGGTTCGGTCTGGAGATTCTGGAGTCATGTTTTTGGTTCTTTTTGTTGGTTGAAAAGCTATGCTTAACATGTCCGTATAAATTTATAATTGACATTGATGTGAAGACGATGTTATATAATCCCTTTAGGGATTCCATTTCTTATATCCGTGGATGCTTTTCAGGTTGTCCAATCTTTTTTGTTTGCCTTGCACGTTAACAAAAGAAAGATTCCCTAGTGATTAAAAGAGAAATTGTTGGTTTGTTTCTCTAATGTTCTATCTTGCCAAAGAGTGCGTACATGTAGGTTTTGGAAAATGAGAAAATGTTGGTTGTAAACCTAGTATCATTGTTTTGGGATTGGTAAGACATTAGAAGACATCTTCCTAATCTCTTGTTTCTTTTGAATAATGACCAACTTAGTCTTTCTTAGAATCATATTTGGAATGAGCATGGAGAAGTTCGCTAGAGTAATAAATCATTTATGCATTATTTAAGCATCTCTCACTATGGACTAATTATCAGAAGTTCTAATTGGTTTCTTTTTAACTGAGTTTCTAACTTAATATTCCTCCACTTGGTTAAGAGCTGTTTGAGCAACTGCAATTTGGATTTTTTCCCGCGTCTATTTTCATCATTATAATTCCGAAGAGCAAGAAGAAGCAAAGTTTTTTTTTCTTAATGGAAAATATACTTGTTTGGTTTGGTCTAAAGATTCTCTGGAGAGTCATGTTTTTTTGTTGGTTAAAAACAAGCATAGCTTGAAATGTCTGTATCTTATCTTTAGAATCTGTGTTGGTTAAAAACAAGCATAGTTTTTAATAAAAAGAAACATAGATGATTGATCTACAGTGTACCACCAAGTTTAACAATAAAAACTAAACACATTAAGTGATGATGGTTTTTTTATGATTTTATTAATAATTGTTATCTTTTAAATAAAACATTTAAATTTGTGTGAACAAACTTTCAATATGGTAACAAGAAACTAATCTAATTTAAAACTTTACTTGCATGTTTATCTGCATAGTGGAAATAATTCGTTACAACTAATCGCTTTTGTTTGTGTTCGAACTGCTATGAAAGACAATACTATATACTTTTGTCTTAATTTAAGAGGTTCATTGAAAGGGGGGGGGGAAGGTAGTGGAGGATCTAAAATATTAAGTTCCTCCAATAAAAGGCGTTGGTCCATTTATAGTAAAACAAACTTTACCACTATGGGATCAATAGAAGTGTGGCCCTAAGCGGACTTTGTTTGCTTGTGATCAAAGACAATAAGAAGGGTAATCACTTGCATCAGTTTGATTTATATGGTTTTTATCGTATTTTAGAGTCGTTTTCTGGTTTGTTTTCATGCATTTTCTTTGAGTCTTAGGTCACTCAGTCTTTTAATTGTCTTCTCATGTATCTTTGGCGATAAATGCAGGATTTGAAAGCAAAAATATGATTAAAAAAAAAAAAATTGAAGAACAGAGTCAAAGGAGTATGGATCGGAGCATGGAGCCAAGAAAATTTAAAAGTGAAGTGTCAGAAAATTCCAAGAATAAATACAACATTATCTACAAAATGGAAAAATATCCATAACAAAAGTAAGTTTACTTGAAGGTTTGCCAACAAGGCCTTTGAGGTTGCCAAAACGTATGCAAGATCTACGAGATTTTACTTGCGTTGAGTTTGCTCGCAATATATATGTCTTCAACACGTGTAACTTGTCTTTTAACCTACAAATCAAGTGTACAAACATCACATATATGTTAATATCGTCGCCCCCATGCATATGATGATTTTTTTTTCTGACCAATATATGTAAAACAGAATATCAAACAAAGCTTTAAAACGAGAAATTAAAACATACCCAAATATATGTGATAAAGACCAAAAAATAGATTGGAGAAAGTATAATTAAGTTTCAAATAAAGACCAAAATAATAAGCCGCAAAGGATTGGTACGAAATATTGCAAAAAGCAAAAGAGCTCCTTGCGCAGAGAGTTATTAACATATTATATACTAAGGAACTCTAGTTTCTTAGTTTCTCCAACACCAACACAGTCGCTGTCCAGTTTGATCCTCTTACTTGGTGGTTCAGCTTCTTCTTCTTCATCTTCAGACTCTGTGTTTCCTCCAGAAGACTCTGTGTCTTTGCTTGATGCATCGACGACTTCAGGCTCTTCCTCTTTCTTCTTCAGCTTCTCAATCAACTTCATCATTTCTCTGTTCACCTGTTTTATCAAGCATTTATGTTAAGCCAAAGTTATTACAACAAAATTGGTAAAAAAAAAACTAGAATGTAAGAAGAAGAGATGATTCTTGTTTTTTACCTGTGGGTTTTGGAGAAAGTCAGAGAGGTCAGTAGTGCAACAAGGGCAGGTCATGATGTTCTTCTTCGCACGTAGTGTGCGCCCACCTCTGCTTCTCTCTCGCACTTGAGTTATCCCAGCAAATTTAGCTTCTAAGCATGCCTTGCAAAAGTTGTGAGCACAAGGTGTCGTCACTGGAAGACTCATCACTTTCCGACAGATTTGGCAATTAAATCCTGTGTCAAACCAGAATATAAAACCCAAATAACAGTTATGGATTGTGCTAGATATAATAACCCAAGTGATAATCAACGTATACCTTTCAGAAGTTTGTCCCTCGTAGTATCTTTTCCTCTTTTCGCTTTCCTAATGATCTTCCTCTCCTCAGGATCCAAAGCAGCAACAGACTTTCTACTCTCTGGTGGAGACTTCATCCATTTCCAACGACCCTCAGCTTCCTGATTAAGGAAATGTTACAAAAAAAAATGAGCCAACCAAAGAATATTCAATATCTGCTCAAACAAAAGAGAGGCTGTACTAACATCATAATCCCATGCAGGATTTTCTTTTCTGACAAAGAGTTCAGTAGCTTTCTCAAGCTCTGGAATGTTAGGCGATGGTCTTGGACGATCACCGTTTTCATCACTGAAGTATAGTTCAAAATCTCATGAGGCATTAAAATAGCAAATAGAGAAATAAGGCACTTTCAGAAAGAAAATATATCAAACCTAGTCCATGGCGCTGGCTCATTGTCACACCTAACAAATAGGTAACGACAAACCTTAAACGAACCCTATGGAAAACAGATGAGTAGGTCAGGAAAAAACAATCCAGCTCAAAAAGTACAGGTGAACAATTAAGAAAGTTAGCTATATATTTGAACCTGGACTCCAATTTTCCTCCAGCACTTATCTATTCTATACACCCCATCATATCTTACTCCTTTCTCAGGGGCATATGCAGAACGCTTCTCCTTGTGAGACCTGAAAATTGAAGAGTCAGGATAACTTTCTGCTCAGAGTATATCGATGAATAAAGATAAAATTAGAAAAGAACACCCTGTTAAATCGAGAAATATATACAGCCAGCTTAGCTGGGCGCAGCCCTATGACAAACAATCTATTCTTATTCATTAAAGAAAGCAAGTTGACACAGAAGCATCCCATTTCACCTAAAGTTGAAGAAAAACTGGAAAAAGTGAGAGAGATATAGGAACTTTTCTCAAAGAAGTGCTAACCTGACAACTCGGACAGGATAGCCCATTTTGCAACTAATTCTGAGAGCTTCATTTGTTTTTACAAAAGTCTGATCAAAAGACTGATCCTTGTTAGTTCTTTTGTTTCCACTGAGATCCCTTCCACCACTGCAACACACATTCACACATATTAAGATATATTGGAACAAGGCTACTTCTATAAGAAAAGACAAAAGTGACAAATATACAAAATTAAGTAAGAAACAAGTCCTAGCCCAAGCACCAAAGGATAGGAGTATGAAAAGCAAACCTTCCTGTGTAGAGAAACCATTCACCATGATCCTCATCATCCTCATAGCCTCCAGAGAGTGCCACTGACTGAGCTCCAACACCTGATTGTCCAGCAATGCCAGCAACATGCGGGAAATGAGCTCCCCATTGCCTACATTCTAGCCTGTCCTCCCAAGATTCTCCAACCAAAACACCTTGATTTCTAGTGGGATCATTTTCAGCTGGTATGGGACCAAAATGATCACCTGGTATTGTCACATATATCCTACCACTAGCAGCATTAGCTTTCCCAGTTTTTTTGGCCCGCTCAGTAGTAAATGCTTTATCAGGCCGATCTTGGTTGCGGATGAAATGATGAACCTTGGCCACAGTTGCCTCAATAGCACATTTGGAAGCCTTTGCTAAACGAATAGCAGAGACTAAAGCTAAGTTGATGCGAGGATTTTTCGCCACATTTTCAGGAATTGTGCTACGGCACGTCATACAAGTTAGCTTCCCTTGACCAACCCATTTCTCGAAACATTTCAAGCAGAAGTTGTGCCCACACGGTGTCTACAAACACAAGTACAATATATCCATTAGTGTGCTACTTAAATACTAATCATCCTTATCAAGTGGCTTAACAAGATTCAACACAAACACAAACGTCAGATCGATTACAAATAACAAGGTTCAATATAGCCATTAGTGTGGTACTTAAAAATATAAATCATCCTTGTTAAGAACACCAATAAATTAGCGATTCTACTACTCTTATGTGTACTAATCACAAGATCCAACAAGTCATTAACACAAATCACAAGCATATAATCTATTGATTTGAAGAATCGATGATAACGAACCGTGACAGGTCTTTCTGGCAATTGAGTGCAAATAGTACAATAGACCGCTTTGAACACATCAGCATCGAGGCTCTTTTCCTTCTTGTCTTCTTCATCGAACCCATCGTCACAACCACCACCACCACTCATGAGTTCCTGCCTTTTTTTGGCTTTCTCAGCAGCAGTCAAAGTCACATCAGCCTCAATCGCATGGATCGCTGCTACAAGGACTGAACCGGAGCCGATTCCGGAAACCGGAACGGCGGAATTGACATCGCCGGAGCAATCGGGACACTGCCACTCTCCGGTTGAAGAAACGAGTGATTCGGGAAGGAGACACGGCACGTGCCAAGGCGTGACGCACGTGCTGCACGTGAGAGACTCTTCTGCCGTAGGTGTCACCTTGC
This sequence comes from Boechera stricta, assembly GCA_018361395.1. NCBI lineage: Eukaryota > Viridiplantae > Streptophyta > Magnoliopsida > Brassicales > Brassicaceae > Boechera > Boechera stricta. Next base: position 17,283,665 of record CM031539.1, on the reverse strand, counting down.
ACCGCATACATACACCGTCTCCGTCGCAGGGAACTTGAATTTCAAACGCCATTGTTGAAAAGAGAGAGATTGGTGTTTTCGAGGTTTGTGAGAGATTTGGGGTAAATAAGAAGAGGAAGTGGGAAAGTGAAGAGGCGGGTTTTGAAATTTTTTGGGAAATTTTTTGGAGCGTCTTTAAGAAAATTTCAAAACGAATTAAAGAAAAAACCTAAAAAAGAAAAAAAAATCTCACAAGTCGATAAGATCGTGACAGAATGGCAACTAATATATTTTATTTTCCTTAAAATCTGTGGTTGGGTCAATATTTTATTATTTACCATCTTAATCAAATATTTTATGAAGATTTTCATTGAAAAGTGTAAATGATAAAGATTTGATTTAAAAATTAATAATAATAAAGATAAGTGTTGAAATTTGTGGTGGTGGTTTAGTGGAAAATAACTGTTCCTCAAATTTGAATTATATTTGTAATTGGTTTTTAAAATTTTATAAATATATCTATTAAAATATAATAAATATTCTACTTTTCGAGTTTTAATAAATTATATGAAATAGTTATTATTCTATCAAATTATATATATATTTTTTTGTCAACAGTTACTTCCATAAAATAAAAAATTAATACAGATAGGAGATTACCAGCATTTTTATGGACAGAAAAAGAGAGAGCAAGTCTTCTTTTTGCTAGGCGATCAGCCGAAGCATTATCAAGTCTAGATACATAAACGAAATCTAATTCGTGAAAATCAGCGATGATAAAAATATTAGAGAGAATTCCATGGATCTTACAGATTTGATCTGAATATCGCAAAGCTTTGATTAGTATCTGCGAGTCCGAACAAAGTTTCAGATTGAGGATTCCTCTGCTTTTAGCTTCTTTAAGGGAGTGGAGAATGCCAACAGCTTCTGCCGTTAAAGGGGAATCGATGAACTTGAAATCCATGGAACCTTGGGCAGCCTCCTCCTTGTTTGGACTAAACAAAATCCAACCTGCTCCTGCATACTTTAACTCTTCATTCCAAGCAGCATCACAAAAGATTGAGGTACAAGATGAAGTGGTCAGTCGGCGACAAGACAGGTGAATCTGAAGCTTCTCCGGAGAAGTTGCAACTTGGCCATGTTCCCACTCAATTGCCGATTTAATTACCGTTGATAGAACCTCCGTAACAGTAGTGGTTCTCTTTTGGAAAATCAGGAGGTTCCTGGCAGACCATAAACTCCAGCATATCCAAGGAAACAGGTTCCCTTAACAATTCCTGTAGGCGGAAGGGAGGGAGAAGATGACACACTTATAAGTGCTTTCTTGAAGCTTTCAGGAGCCGCAATCCAAGGTTTGTTTTTGAACGGAGCATCTTCCCACACCTTGGCTGAAAAATCACACTAAAAAAACAGGTGATTAACTGATTCTAAAATCCCACATCTTGGACAGGTTGCCAAATGACCGAGCTCTCTACATTGCAGCGATTCACTTACAAGCAAAGCATTTTGAGCTGCTTTTCCGGTGAAAATCTTCAGTTTTGGAGAGAAATTTTTGCTCCACAAATCCTTAATCTAGTTGAAGCTCTCATTCCCTGTATCTCTAGAGCTTACCGGAGAACTTTTTTCACAGTTACAAACCAAGGTAGCATACCCAAATTTAGTTGAGTAAATCCCATTATCTGTAAGAGGCCAGATATAAGAGTCTTTAGCTCCTGCCTTACTTGGTACAATGCATTGGATCTCAGATAACAGCTCCGGAAATAGAAGGTTGAGTTTTTGGCAATCCCATTCTTTGGTATCACTTATGAACAAATCTGAAAGCATAAGAGATTCAAACCCTTTTGGCGCAGGGCCATAAGGAGTCTTTTGATCACCAATCGCCAGCCAAGGGTCGTTCCAAATACTAATGCTTTTTCCATTTCCGACCACTTTGACAAGGTTCTGCTTTAGGAGATCACATCCTAAAGTGATACTTCTCCACCCATGAGAACAATTAGTTGGTGTCTTAGCTTCAAGGAGAAACGATTTCCTGAAATACTTCCCTTTTAGGACTTTGCTTAGGAGGCAATTTGGAGCATTGAGAATTCTCCAACTAAGTTTTGCTAGGAGGGCTTCATTAAAGTCTTCAACTTCACGAAAGCCAAGTCCTCCAATACTTTTCGGTTTAGCCAAAACTTTCCAAGACACCCAACACATTTTTTTCTCTTCCGGATTAGCATCCCACCAAAATCTAGTCAAGGCAGACTGGATTCTCTTAGTTAAGCTCGTTGGAAGTTTGAAGCACATCATAGTGTAGGTAGGGATTGCGGAGAGAACATATTTGAGCATTGTGAATTTCCCGGCTGCCGAAAGGTGTCGTGTTGACCACGTTAAAGCTCTTTGTTTGATTCTGTTAACCAGCGATGAAAACCAATCTCGTTTCTTCCTTCCAAAGTTTTCAGGAAGTCCTAGATACTTTCCACCTCCGCCTTCCATGGAGATACCTAGGAAAGATTTAACTCTCTCTCTTTGAAACTGTGGAGTCTTAGCTGAGAACATGACTGTAGACTTATCTACATTGATTTTTTTCCCAGAAGCTTGCTCATACTTATGGAGAATCGATATCAGCGTTTTGCAGCACTTTTGAGAAGCTTTACAGAAAAACATGGTGTCGTCGGCAAAGAGTAAATTGTTAATTCTTAGGCTATTTCTAGCAACCTTGATTCCGCTGAGTGTTCCCTTAACTTGGGCTTTTTGACATAAGTTTGACAAGACTTCACCACATAAGATGAACAAATATGGTGACAAGGGATCACCTTGACGAAGCCCTCGCTGCGGATTAACATATCCTTGAGCTGAACCATTGATTAAGTAGGCATAAGAGACTGTGGAAACACATTGGAGGATCCAATTAATCCACTTAGAATGAAATCCCAATCGCTCTAACACTGCTTGAAGGAAAGGTCATTCAATGCGGTCATAAGCTTTGCTCATATCAGTTTTAACCGCCATACTTCTATTCTTTTTCGCCTTTGAGTTCTTGAGGAAGGGAAGAGTTTCATGCGTGATCAAGACATTGTCTGATATTGCTCTCCTAGGGACGAAAGCAGATTGGGTTTCAGAGATTAAAGATCCCAGGATGGGCTGAAGTCTCTTTGTTAAAATCTTTGCAATAACCTTCTAGACAACATTGCAAAAAATTATAGGCCGGTAATCTCCAACTCTTTTGGGGCAGCTACCTTTCGGGATAAGACGCACATGGGTGTGATTCAGTTTTCTTGGCATACAACCAGAAATGAAGAAATCTGAAACTTAATTGACTAATGATGGTCCCACTGAATCCCAATGAAGCTGAAAGAAACTAGTTGGGAACCCGTCAGGACCTGGTGCCTTATCCCCATGGATATTGAAGAGAACATTTTTAATTTCAGAAGCTTGAGGGATAGAAATAAGCTTGGTGTTCATATCAGCTAAAATTTTGCTGGAGATTGCTTCAGAAACAATGTCCATGTTACTAAGAGCAGCCGTGGTAAACAAATGAGCATAAAACTCGGAGATGAGTTTTGTAATATCAGCTTCTTCATGCACGATTTGCCCTGAATCACCTTCAAGGACAGATAAACGATTAATGGCTCTACGGCCTTTGGTGACAGCGTGATAAAAACTAGTGTTTTTGTCTCCCAGCGAGAGCCATAGCTAACGGCTGCGTTGTTTCCAGTAAGTTTCCTCATTTAGGTAGGCTTTATTCAACTCTGCTTTGATAGCACTAATCTGATCCTTTCTCTGAACCGGATCAGCCATTCCCTAATCCAATTTTTCCTGAGCATCTTCGATTCGCTTCTGACTATTCAGATGTTTCTGTTTACCCCATTCAGCTAACTTAGCTTGGCAGTCAGATAATTTTATCTCCAAAGGGGTTTGAACAGGTCTGCTCCAGATTTCTTTTATCAAATTTCTGACCTCTGGGTCCTTGCTGAGATTTCTATCAAACCTAAACAGTCTTTTTCCTGTCTTTTTGCCAAAATCAAGGAACGTGATAAGAGGTCTGTGATCGGACAATTTAAACCGCAAATATTCACACCAACTAAACGGGAATAGTTCAGCCCACTCGCTAGAAGCCATAGCTCTATCCAATTTGCTCAAAATAGTGTGATCATGTCTTTTCCCTCTCCAAGAGAGGCGATTCCCTGCAAATTTCGAATCAAAGAGGTCACAGCCTAGAGTGAAGTTACGAAAATTGCTGAAAGAGGATTCAGGGCGTAAAGGACCACCACTCTTCTCCGAATTGTCAAAAATCTAGTTAAAATCGTCTGTAAGGAACCAGGAGACTTGTCTGTTTAGCCCGAAATCCTCAATTTATGCCCAAATCTCCTTCCTTTTTGAGTGATCCGGTTCCCCATATACAAAGGTTGCCGCAAAATGGCTGTTTTTTATGAAGAATCAGAGTGTCAATGAAACTGTGAGAAGATAAGTTGACCGACAAACTGATATCCTTTTTCTATAGTAATATCAAACCACCACCACAAGTACCATGAGGAGTTACAATAAAGTGACAATCAAAGAACAAGGGTTCTAGCTTTTCCAGAACAAAAGCATCTTGGTTTTTAGCCTCCATGAGAAACAAAATGTCTGGGGAGTATTTTTTTGTGATACCCTTCAGACGACAAATAGTTGTTGGTGCTTCCCAATCCGCAACAATTCCAACTCAAGATCTTTAAGGAAGAGGAGAACCCGGTTTTTGAAAAACTGGTTTCGTCTTGCGAGTGGCTGGGATGATCTTGATTGGAGGGTCTGAGGATGGTTTAGCCTTTGAGGAAGTTTTTGAAGTAGTTGTCGTTTGAGATTTGCTTTTGCTTGCTGAGCCACCAACCTTTTCTTTTAGGGGAATTGCTGAGGCCTTTGACTTATCACTTGTTTTTCTAGGATATCTAGCAATTTGTAGAATCTTCATATTTTTACCACTTGTGCCTGTTGCCATTTTAGGACTCCCAAAGGTGAGTCGACTTGCAATTGGAGGTCTACCTCTCCTTGGTTTAGGTTTTTGGCTCTCAAGCGCAGAACCAATCTCTGATGAAATCGTATGAAGAGGCTGAACAGGAGCATTTAGAGAATCTTCTCCCTCCGTGGGGATTGGGGAAGCCAAAAGTGGGGAGGTCCGATTCGATGAATCCAGTATGCGATTTGTTGTTTTCTCCATGAGTCCTTTAAACTCTCCATGAATAACCCTTCTCTTTCTAGCAGCGCTTTCTACTGGATCTGCACAAGTAACATATTGGATTGTTACCTCTCTTAGATCATCCAATATCTCATCAAATGTCTGAGCAGGTGGGAGAGGAATCCGGAGTTCCTGAATCTCAGATTGCCTTTCCAGAGGTGGACGGTGAGTCTTAGAAATTTCTGATACAACTTGATTGGATCCTTCAAAATTTTTTGTTTTTTCCTCCATATTTGCTGGTTGGGGCTACGACAGTTAGTAGCTCTAAGGCTGGAGTATTCTCTGCTCTCAAAGGGTCTCCTTTGAACTCTATCTACCTCCCGTGGTCTGGACACACCAGAGGAGTAGACTTTGTTGGGGGTCTAGGAACGCTTCTGAGGATCTGGTGTGTAGCTTCTCTGAGAGTACCTTGTTTTATCAACATTTCTACCCAAGGAGTAGTTATCGTAGTTTCGCTTTCTGGTTTCACCCTCCCTGCGCAGCGAATCCTCATTTATGGGCTGAAAATGGGCAGAATTCCTTCTAAAGGAGTCCCCTTGATGAGACGCAAACTCTCTGTTGGAGGCCTTACTAGGCGATCTCTGATTGAGGTCTCGCTGATGGGTGTAATGACCCTGCTCAGGAGCTCTAGTATTCACCATGTTGTCAGTGTGGGTAGAAAGCTCCCTTGCACTGTTCTGGATGTTTAAATTAGTAACTTGTCCCTCTTCCAATTCCGGACAGCCGTTTTCAGCGTGGGAGAGTAAGTGGCATCTATTGCAGCAGATTTTGAGTCGTTCATAATCCAGGGTTATTAGTGCCTCAGAACCACCTTCAAAGACAATGACTGTTTCTTTGATCAATGGTTTCAGTCCATTGATTAATACCCTAACTTTCACAGACGCAGAAAAAAGTTCTTGGGAAACAAGAGTCCCTAGCTCATTACCGATGCTGAGGAGCATTTCTTTCCGCCAATAGTGCAAAGGAAAACCCTTAATTCTGACCCAAAAAGGAATCTCAGACGGGAAGTCATCTGAAATGGTAGGCTCCCATTTTTGTAAGATGAACATGTGATTGGCGAAGTGATAAGGTCTATTTTCCAACACCTTGATTAGATCCTCCTCTAGCTCGAATCTGAATTGAAACACACCGCTACCCAAGTCTGAGTCGATTGCTCTAGCTTTGAGCTTCCAACTCTGTGCCATATAGGGGATCAAAGACCAGATTCTCTGAGCTCTTGTGTTTGTAAGTCTCCCAATAAGGGTGAGAGCATTCTCTCGGATAAGATTCGCCATATCGAGAAGAGGAGCTTGAATACGGAGTCTTGGAACTTCTCTGGGGGTTGAAGCAACCTGTTTGCCTTTTTCAGCGGCGGAGAAACGCTTAGCCATGCTTAGACAACTTTGAGAGAGTGAAGGAGGCGAAACAGAACACCGACTGGGATGGATACTCGCTAGAAGGCAGAACTCATGCACAAGGCTTTATTGACACATGGATTTCAAATCTAAAATAACATATTTAGAAAATTAATTAAAAAACTACGCTGTCAAATCATATTTAAAAAAAAAAATTGGTTTTGTGGCAAGACCTAATAAGTATACCACACATGTTACTTGATATATTGATAGTACTAGTTATGGATCATTAACATTTATAAGTCATACGTGGATTTCAAACCCTAAATGAGATATTCAATAAAATCAATTAAAACAATATACCATCAATCCATATTAAAAAGTAATTGATTTTGTCGTAAGATCAATAAGTTTAATGATTATATCACACATGCTTGTTAGTAGTCATATTATTTGATATATATATATAGTACTAAGTGTTATAAATACACGTACCAAAGGAGGTTGAGCTGGCACCTCGAGCTGGAAAATAAAAGAGCAGTCTTGAAGTTTTCGCCTAGCTCGACCAAGGCACTCGAGCCCCCTGGTCGAGTGCACCCCGAAATTAGCTATTTTGTCTTTTTGTGATCCCTAAGACTATATATACTCTGTATTAATCTCAGATTAGGGAGAACTCGTTTTTAAGTTTTTTTTCATCTGTTCTTGCTTCCTGGATCCTATAACCTTGAATCTACTTGTTATTTTTGCTTGAATATTTCATTTCTATCTATTCTCTTCCTTATCTTTCTGATTATGCAAGTTTTATTGATTTCTGGGTTTATGATTTTGCTGTTCTTCATGTGTTCTGAATAGTCATTAGGGTTCTTAAGGATGGGATAGATTAGGTGTGGAATCTTAGTCTCCTAGGTGGTTTAAGTTTAGATAGTTTGATTTACCTTCTGGATTAGTGTTTTTAATGCTAATTTCTCTCTGATCAATTGGAATTAGAACTTAGGTATTTCCACATCCAGAAGGTGTTTGATGAAATGTCTGACAGAACTAATTCCAGAGATTTACATTCCTAGCCTAAGGGATTAGTTGTTTAGGGTGTTTATTGGCTTTATTAAACTGAATCTTAATGTCTGCTAAGCTAGATTTCGCTAAAGGGATTTAGGTTTGGAACTAGATTAGTTTGAGGTTATTTATCATGGGAATGAACTTGACTGCTTATGAGTTTAATGTCTAGGGATTAGCTCTGCTTGAGTTTTGTTAAACCACCTAGGTAGATTAAGAAAATACACTAAGTCAATAACCCCATCCTTAAAAGCTTCTCTTGCTTGATTGATTTCTGTTTCATTGCCCTGCTAGTTTCTGTTAGTCTCTGTTAGTCCCTGTTTCAAGTTTCTGTTATGCTTTTGATTATTGCTTTCTTAGGTTGTTAATTTCACATCCTATACTGCTTAGCTTGACTGAAACTGATTAGATTACATCCTCTCTGGCTAATATTGCACCTATTTGGATTGATACCTTTCTGTACTACAATGACATGATAGTGCAGTAAGAAATTGACCTACATCAATTGGCGCCGTTGCCATTTGGGTGTTGTTTGTTACATTTAGGATTTCAAATCGTTTCAGATCAAGTTTTTTTTAGTCTCCTCTGTTACTCACTTCGTCTTTCTTTCTTTGTCTTTGCATTTCAGGTCTATCTTAGACTCGACCACGCCAGCTCGACCTCCCTAGCTCGAGTCAGCCCATCGAGTCATCTTCCACCTGCATGCAAACGAGATCAAAAGGAAGCCAGAACCTCATCCGCTATCTCGACAATATTAACAAGCTACCACAACAGTTGAGAGAGCAGAGAGAACATCTCAGAGTAGATCAACAGGATCCACTAGAAATGGCTAATGATAATCCACCACCACAGCCTCAACATGTGCCTCATCCGAGGAGGCCACGTCTGATTGGTGCAGGAGATGCTCCCAACACTCATACCAATAGGCACGGGATTGTACCTCCTACAGTCTAGAACAACAACTTTGAGATCAAGAGTGGCTTGATAGCTATGGTGCAAAGCAACAAGTTCCATGGGCTGCCTATGGAAGATCCACTTGATCACTTAGACGAATTCGATAGGCTCTGCAGCCTCACCAAGATCAATGGAGTCAATGAAGATGGTTTCAAGCTGAGATTCTTTCCATTCTCTCTTGGTGACAAAGCCCATATGTGGGAGAAAAATCTACCCCATGGCTCAATCACTTCATGGGATGACTGCAAGAAAGTTTTCCTTGCCAAGTTCTTCTCCAATGCTAGAACTGCTCGCCTCCGGAATGAGATATCCGGCTTTTCTCAGAAAGATGGGGAGACCTTCTGCGAATCCTGGGAAAGATTCAAGAGCTACACTACTCAATGTCCTCACCATGGCTTCAGTAATGAGTCCCTCCTTAGCACACTTTACAGAGGAGTTATCTCAAAGGTCCGAATGCTTCTTGATACAGCCAACAATGGTAATTTCCTCAACAAAGATGTTGATGAAGGATGGAAACTTGTGGAGAACCTTGCTCAATCCGATGGTAACTACACTGCGGAATATGACAGAAGTGTGAGAAGCAGTGTTGATTCCGAAAAAAGGCATAGGAAGGATCAGGGAGGCTACAACAACGGTTTCATCAACTACAAGACCAACCCCAATCTCTCATATAGGAGCACCAACATTGCTAACCCTCAGGATCAAGTCTACCCGCCTCAGCAACAGCCGAATCAGTCCAAGCCTTTTGCTGCTTACAATCAACATCAGAGTTTTGTACCTAAGCAGTACTACCAGAGCAGTTATCCACCACCTGGTTTTACACCTCACCAAGCTCCACCTCCTACAGCTCCGGATCAACAAATGACGAACATGCTGCAACAACTTCTTCAGGGACAGGCAACTGGTGCAATGGAAGCGGCTAAGAAATTTGGTGAACTCAACACCAAGCTGGATTACAACTACAATGCTCTCAACAGCAAGATTGAGACATTAAACTCCAGGATTAAGTACTTGGAGGGCAAAACTACATCTACTTCCTCCACAGCACCTATTGGACAACTTCCTGGCAAAGCAATCCAAACCCCAAAAGAGTATTGCAATGCCATATTTTCATTGGAATCAAGTCCCATTGCTGATCATGAAGCTGCAGTTAGAGAAATTGAGTTTTTGCTTTATGGTTCAGATGCTCCCACCAATGCAATCAAAAAAGCTCTCCCAGCAAGAGTAGGCCCTACTCCAGTTACTGTGGACAGTTACTATGGATTAATCTAGGTTCTATATTCTAAGTGATCAGGTTAGAAATAGCTTTGAGAACAACCTATGGTGAAGAACTATTCAGATTTTGAACCCTAACAAATCAATTATCATAAATCAGAGAAATCCATATGAGAAAACCCTGAACCTAAAATGAGACTACTCAGACATGGTTGATGAAACACAAGACATAACTGAATAGATCATGAAATTAAACGAAAGAATAAAAACAAGGGTTCGGGATCTTCTCTATGATGAACAAAGTCTTGGATCCGTCTCCCTCACAAAAGTTCTCAAAACTCAATGGTGGCTCAAGAATAATAGTGAAAAGTAAAGTCTCCTTAACCTAAAGACTAAGAGTTTGCTTAAATAGGTCTAAAAACACGAGCTGGGCCTCTTTGTAAATAAGGGAAAGTATTGGGCTTTTTTGGCAGAATTCTCGCCTGGATGTCTATCTCTCCGCTGTTGCCGGTATCGATCGATACCATGATGGTGTCGATCGATACCAGGCTTGAAAAAGAGTATCGATCGATCGATACCGGATGGTGTCGATCGATACTGGCTTGAAAACGGGTACTTTCTTCGGTTTGCTAAAAGGCTCCAAATGTCTCCAAAATCTCCAATTTCGTCCCAAACGTGCTAAAACCTGAAAAGACTCTAAAATGATAGAAAAGCACAAAAGACTCGATAAAACGACTTATATCATGGCTAAAAATGGGTAAAATCCACGACTTCACTCATGACCCGTTGTTCATCCAAGCTTATCATCGCCATTTCATCGCTAAAATCAATGTCCACTAACTTTCTAGATTCTTTGGTCATACAATACCATAGCTAAGGAACAATTCATTCAACTTTTTCTTGGTATTTAACTCCCACTTATTTCACAACCAGCCTTATTGATTTTTTTTTTTTTTTTTTTGCATATACAAATCAAGGTTCGAACGCGAGTATTGATAGTGTTAGCTACCGAATTGTTCTACCCTCTCAATGTATCCAGATTCTTATCACGGGGAGATCTACCATTTCTTTCATATGCACAAGCCTTAGCTAGGTAATGAATGATGAATCAAGCTCTTTGGACATTTACCTTATTGATGAAGTGCAAAATTTGGCTAAAACTTGTGATGAAAACTTGTTGGAGACAATCCATGAATTCGGCTGGTGGTTTACTGATTTTTCATTACGAACGATATTGACCCTGTAACAATGACACTCAAAAGCAAAACCAGCACATCAAAACCGAGCACACGAATCTCTAAGTTGTTTTGACACGAAAATCATTTTTTTTTTTTTTTTTTCAAAATGAACACACAATGTCAAGAATACCTCCCCTGACTTAAACAACACTGTCCCCTGTTTATCAAGCCAGAGAAGGTGAAAGAAATCAAAGGACAAAACGAAAAGTCAAGAACAAGAGGTGTTACTATAGCAGGTGTCGATCGATACCAAGGTGTGGTGATCGACACTGAGCAAAACGACCATCTTTCTTCCGACCTGATTCGCAAGACACAACAAAACACAAAAACTCATATTTATAGACTTACCTGCCTCCACTAAGCGCTTGTTTAATGTCACGAGCTTGACTTTGGCTAAGTTATCACAGACAAGGTGGAGGACTCACTCCGAAATAAGTTCCACAACCTGACATCCAGCTTCAAAGTTTTGCTCATCATATCCTCTTCTTTCTCTTTCATCTCCGCAGAATGAGAACTCTAACCTTAGAGAAAGGTTTCGAGGTGCCCTTGCACTTCACCTTATATTCGATCGAATCTCCATCACACTTCGAGGGATCAAAGTGAAATTAGCAGCACGATCTTTCGCCGTCGCCTCTTTGCCTTGGTCTTCCACAACTTCTTTGGGTGTGAGGGGGTCATTTGAAACATCTGACTTTTGGTTCATCATAAGACTCATCGAGCAATCGATCATCGAGTCTCACCCGAGGCAATGGTGATGCACGAGACATGTCGGGTGCTCCTCCGAGGGAATGACATCGTAAGACGCCTCCAATGCAAGAGAAAGAGATTCTCTTCTTGCGTGTCCATGATCGCGCCAACAAGTAGCCATAAATGGTCTTCCCAAAATCAAGGGCACCCTGGATCCTGGCTCATCTCCACAACCTGAAAATCAGGAATCGACAATCTCCTATTTTAACGTAAATCAAGAATAGCGAAGGGAGTGAGCTAGAAGAATCGTGATGTGAGAAGCGCAGTTAGAGATCTCATATCAGCTTTCAATCTCTCGCAACGCCGATACGACTGACACAGACCCGAGTCAACGAGACTCCTTGAAGTTCACTCTGTAGAGAGCATGGAACTGAAAATTTCCCTGGTCTTCCTCTTGTCAACTGCCTCAGCGGTGGTGGTGTATCAGCAACGGAGGTCCCGCAACCATTTTTTTGACAAAACTTGCTTCTAGCAGCCTCCCACTCCTCTCTTGTCACTTGGGAATAATAGGATAGGCAACTCGCTAGATTCTTTCGACAGTTCAACATCCTCCTTGGCATTGTCCGTATCGATCGATACCAAGGTGGTGTCGATCGATACCCGGGATTTTCAGCATCCCACTCGTCATCTCCAGCAAGATCGACGGATTTTCCTATTGAGTCCGCTTAACTCCTGAATTTACCACTTTTCCACTTCTTAGACTTATGGCGCTGATGTGAGCTCTGATCTTCTCTTCCCTGGAAGAAACCCCTCGTCTTCTCACGCAGCGCGGTCCGAGCTTGAGTCTCGAGTTTCTTCTGCATGCATTCAATGCCTCGAGCTTTGGTTTGTATACCTGCCTCAACTATCTCGTCCTTTTCGCATATTGATTCAGTCTGAAGGGTATCGACCGATACGATGAGTGTCGATCAATACGGAGTTTTGATCGCTCGCAGGTTGCCGATCGATACCGTGCGTATCGGTCGATACTAGTATTACTGAATACTAACACATCATCTCAGGCTCAAAATCTCTCTCTCTAGCGCCGAGGTGATTGCATTGACATGTCCATGCCGTGGTTGAACTATCTTTCCTCGACACGCTAATGTCGAGCTATTTGATTTTCCAATCTTCGATGGATTTCGAACGATTCTCCCATTCAGATCGTGTATAAATTATCCAGCTTTCTATTGAAATCCACAGTCATCTTTTCTTGTCCCTCGAGAATTTGTTCCAAGAGGATCTCCGTCTTACTCTCTCCGACTTGAACCACCTTGCGATTGTTGAAGCTTCGTTGTTGCAGAACCAAATCGGACCCTGAAAACCGAACCACCAATGTAGTTAACATCCTCTGCCTCATCTTCAATGTTCCTTACTTCCTCAGCAAAATGTACAGCCTTCTTCGCTTTCCCACTAAGAGGTGCATCGGTCCATTCGCCGAACCTCAGAATCGAACCATCAGCAACACTAGCCTTTTCGCCGAAATCAGCATTCTGTGCTATTGCTAGACGCCAAGTTCTCAATCAGCTTCACAGCATCGGTTGGAATCCTAGTGTTGAAGTTCCCATTGCTTGCGAATCCAGTGCCATCCGATACCGCCAATCAATCCCTCCGTAAAAGATCCCGAGAATGAACTGACTGAAACCGTGAGACAGCTCTCTGGTAGATCTGAATCGCACCCAAGCAGCCTTGAGTGCTTCTGTTGGACCTGAGAAAATTGAGAGATCTTGTTCCTGAGCTCCTCCGATCTCGCATCGTCATAGAAATTGTTCAGAATGCTTCGGTCTGCTCCAAGTGGCGAGAGATCCGGAGGTAGTGCTTCAGCCAGAAGCTGCTCTCCACCAAGAGAGTATGGAAAGAGCTTACAAAAGAGTGGTACTCCATTGTACTTCATACGGTGACCAAGTCCTAATTCTCGATGTGATCCATGGGTGCTCGAGAGGCCGTGAAGGGTGCTGTCCAACAAGAGTGAAGTAAGCAGTGCTTCAGCTCAAAGTCATTCCTCGAAAGTTGGAATACGGATCGCGCACGATTGCATAATTGATCCGTCGGTTGTAACTGCCGTCCGCTCAGCAACAGCTGGGGTTGTGGTATTTGTTCACCTTCCTCATCATGCACCAAACCTTGTGGAAGATCCATCTCAACTCCTTTTTCGTTTTCGACTGCGGCGTTCAAGCCTCGCTAGCTCGAGTCGAGAGAGATGCTGGTGGCGTGTTCTTCGTTCTCCTGGACACTGCATACACCGAAAATCAAAAGACGAGAAAATAAGTAACCAAAATTTAAAACAGACGTCAGTGTCGATCGATACCAATGAGTATCGATCGATATGACGACCTAACTTAGACAAAATCATAACTAAAATTCTAATGGTGAATTTTTGAGCCCCTAAGAACGCGCCAAATTTGATATGCTCAAATTAATACCCTAAAAGTACAAAGAAATGCAAGATATCGTAACACAAGAACTCAAGAAAATTCAACAATAAATAATTTATGGATTAAGCTAAGTTGTAGACAAGAATTGGAACTTAAATATTATCAAGTGGGATTTAATCAGGAAGGATTAGCTCAGTAACTCTCAGAAATCAATGATAAACAACAATTAATCAATTAAGGTTCAATTCAAGTACGCTTCAACTCAAACACGAAAGTATAGTTAACCAACGTGCGCCAAAACTAACTAAGTCTAAAGTCTAAAATTCCAAATCTCTTTGCAAATCCTACACAGTAAACCAGCAATCAATTCAAGTTTGATATGTTCACAATTCGATTAAACCAAATCTCTTGCAGATAATCCAATTGCTCACCCTAGGTTTTATCAGATTCAATTCAGCCGTCGTGCCTAATCGATTAATCTAGGTTCTATATTCTAAGTGATCAGGTTAGAAATAGCTTTGAGAACAACCTATGGTGAAGAACTATTCAGATTTTGAACCCTAACAAATCAATTATCATAAATCGATAAATCCATAGAGAAAACCCGAACCTAGAATGAGACTACTCACATGGTTTGAAACACAAGACATAACGAATAGATCATGAAATTAAACGAAAGAATAAAAACAAGGGTTCGGGATCTTCTATGATAACAAAGTCTTGGATCCGTCTCCCTCACAAAAGTTCTCAAAACTCAATGGTGGCTCAAGAATAATAGTGAAAAGTAAAGTCTCCTTAACCTAAAGACTAAGAGTTTGCTTAAATAGGTCTAAAAACACGAGCTGGGCCTCTTTGTAAATAAGAAAGTATTGGGCTTTTCGCGAGAATTCTCGCCCTTCGATGTCTATCTCGTCGTTGTCGGTATCGATCGATACCATGATGGTGTCGATCGATACTCAGGCTTGAAAACAGAGTAGATCGATCGATACCGAGATGGTGTCGATCGACTCAGCTTGAAAACGGGTACTTTCTTCGGCTCCAAAAGGCTCCAAATGTCTCCAAAATCTCCAATTTCGTCCCAAACGTGCTAAAACCTGAAAAGACTCTAAAATGATAGAAAAAGCACTAGAAAGACTCGATAAAACGACTTATATCATGGCTAAAAATGGGTAAAATCCATGATATATCAGATGGGGAGGATTTGAATTGCAAAGAAGACCAAGAAACTCGACTGGAGGCTGAATCTACCAAGCAGCTCAACCACCCTGGTCGAGTTAGCCCTCCACCTGCTGCAAAACTAGATGTTTCTGAGGAAAAGAAAGCACCCTTTGTTCCCCCTCCTTACAAACCTAAATTGCCTTTCCCAGGAAGATTCAAAAAAGACCTAATGGAGAAGTATAAGGCAATTTTTGACAAACACATGAGGGAATTAGAGGGTAGTGTCGATTGCATTGATTCACCAAGCACGACAAAGATTGAGCCTCAGTATCTCCCCAAGCTTGGGAATCCTGGTATGTTCTCCAGAACCTGCTTTCTTGGTGATTTGAAAATTGAGGATGCTCTATGCGACTCCGGTTCAAGTGTGAATGTGATGTCCCATGAGATGTTAAAGAGTTTAGGGATAAGAAACATCACTTATCACCCATCACCCATCACTTTTGGAGACGCTCATTCACGAAAGCCACTTGGTCTTCTCACTACAAGAAAACAAAGGATTTGCGATGGAAATATGCATCGCAAATCCTCGAATCGAATGCGTGTCACGAGGCACAACAAATCGTCGCTAATCGCTGGTCGCAAATCGAAAATCATCGCAGTGTCGTCGCAGTTTTTGCGACGGACATAGAAAGTAGCTAATCCGTCGCAGAAAACACCTCGCAAATACCTCGCAATTCAGCGACGGATTAGCATGTAACAATTCTTATCGCAAAAATATATCGCAAATGAGTCGCAATTCAGCGACAGATTCGCGGGAAAGAACTGCACTCGCAAAGGGAATGTAGCAAAATTGTAGCAAATATTGCGATGGACTTGCGATGAACTTAACTATGTTCATCGCAAGTCCCTCGCAAAAGTGCGATGGACTTGCGATGGATTGTAATTAATAATTTAATATAAAATTGCTTTAAATTTAAAATAAAATTAAAATTAAAATCTAATTAAAATAAATTTAATATTAAAATCCAAATAAACTTAAAATTCATAATATTAAAAAAAAATAAACTACAATATTTGTTTTTAATACATAAAAAAAAATAACTAAAAAGATTGTGATGGTCCGGTCCCGGTTCCGCTAAAAGAACCAGGGTCGTCTCCGAACTCGTCCTGAAGAAGCCGTGCCAAATCCGCATCATTTGAGCCCAAGTAGTTAAAAATCTTACCAAACTTGGACATTTGCTGACTCGAGCCCTGACTGGATGATACAAGAGCTTCGAATCCTGTCGATGAGAGAAGACGAAGCAAGAGTCAATCTTCAATTGCAGGGAACCGACACCATAAATTCTCCATTTTTTACGGGGAGCGACCTGAAAAAAAAATAAAAATTTGATTGTAATTTATAATAAACATAATTACAAACATTTACAACAATTTTAAAAATATACCTCAGTAAAAATTTTGTTCTTCATGGCCGGAGATACGGATGTAGTGCTCTCAGGATCATCACCATCGAAGCTGAGTCACTTACATCCTGGAAGTGACGTCAGAAGCCCGATTTCCGTCGACAAACGATCCATCCGGTCTCCGTTTCGTCTCTTCCAGAACCCCTAGCAAATCCGGAATCGCATCGCCTCCATGGATCTCAGCCTAAATATATAAATAATTACTATCATATTTAATGAAAAATTTAATAACTTTAAAAAAAAATTTACAATCTTCCGTGATCGGGCTTTAAACGAAAGCTGTCCGGAGCGATGCTGATGATATCCGTCTCCATCAGGATCGACTGGGCCGCCGAGCATTCCCGCTCCTAGTCTCGACTCACTGACCACATGCCACGGCCTTTCCGCCTCGGATCCAACCACCTAGGCATCGACGCCTCTTTTTTCAACTTGCTCTTCCATCGTCCCACCTGGTCACACATGCGAGCCTTTAGCCTGTCTTCAAATTCTTTGCGAACCATCGATGTAATCACTGAATCCCAGTGATAAGATTGCTACAAAAAAAAAAAGTTATGATGAAAAAAATATAACAATAAAAATTTTGAAATAAATAAAATTTAAAAACTTACGGCAAATGTCTTAAACCACCGGTGACAAACATATTTCGGAGTCGGGAATATGTGTCCCGCCCATCTGAGAAGTAAAACTCGCCCAGAGTGACGCCGATTCGCCTCGAAAGAATGAGTATAATCGCTCAAAATCCGATATCGCAAAAAACAAAAATTGGAAAACAAGTAATAAAAATAAAATTACATATCTAAACTTTTTAATTAATAAAACTTGTTATTAATTACATTTTCAAATCCTAAAATCTATTTTAAAATTTTAAAAAACGAAAATTGTAAAATTTTTAAATTCATGAAAAAATTCTATTAAAACCCTAAAATCTAAAATCAATTATAATAATTCTCAAATTAATGCACATAATATCATAATTGAAATCTGACATAAGAACTATTGATCATAAATTATTAGTAAATTGAAATCCTAAATTCATAATACTAATTGATATACTTAATTTAAAAACTATTTTAAAATTTAAAAATTCTCAAAATCAAAAATTCTAAACTTTTTAAATTCATGAAAAAATCATATTCAAATCCATGGAAAAAAATAATTTTGAAATTGTAAAATCTAAAAAATTATACAAAAACGTTTTTTCATTCTTACAAAATTATATAAACATTTGTTATATATAGTTTTAATAATATTTATAAAAAAGGTTTTAACTAACATAAAATTAATTAAATCATAAAACCGAAATAACAAAATTTCTAAATTAAAATCCTTAATCTGTAATCGAAATTTATATAATTATATAATCGAAATCTAAATTGAAATCATAAATCCTAAATCTTTCTTAAATCTTTAATTGAAATCGTTTATATAATTTTAATTAGTAATAAATTCTGAAAAAAATCAAATATAATTTTCGAAATTGACAAAACATATAAAAAACATTTTAATTCTAAAAAATTATATAAAAGTTTGTTATATATTTTTAATAATATTATTAAAAAAAGTTTTAACAAACATAAAATTACCTAAATGAAAAAACCTAAATCACAAAATTTCTAAATTGAAATCCTAAATTCTTAGTTCTAATTCTAACATCAAAATTCTAAATCCTAATTCCAATATCAAAATTCTAAATCCTAAATCCAATATCAAAATTCTAAATCCTAAATCCAATATCAAAATCTTAAATAAAAACAAAATCCAATTCCTAAATAACAAAAACTTAAATCGCAAAATTGAAAATCACAAAATCTTACCTTATTGTTGATAGAATCTCGCCGAGAAAGCTGGAGTGAAGCGGCGGAGGCGGAGATGTGCAGCGGCGGAGGCGGAGGAGAAGAGATTCGCGGCCGCGGGAGAAGGAGAAGAGATTATCGGCGGAGGAAAGAGGAGACGCCGGAGGGAAGAGGAGACACCGAAGAGGAGACGCCAGGAAAGAGAATCCGGAAAGAGGATCCGGAGGATCGCCGAGAGAAAGGTAAGTTTTTTTTTTGATTTTGCGATTCGAGATTCGCGGCTGGAGGGAGGGTATTAAAAATATACTCTGTCGCAAGTCCATCGCGACGCCGTCGTATAATTAGGTTTTTCGGTTCCCATCTTGCGATGGAACTGCGACGGCTCCCTCGCAGAATTCCAAAAATTAAAAATTTTGTAACCGTGAAACAAAATTTTATATTCACGAAACGCGAGGGATCTCGCACTTCCTCAGCAGGGAACTATCCTCGCAGCTCTCGCAAAATCTTTAAAAACAAAAAAACAACGATAACAAAAACATTTTTTTTTAGCGAGGGACTGCATATCTCAGTAGTCCATGCGTAATACATATTACACATGAAACACCTACAACATACAAACATTTAATCAGATTCATTTTCGATACATAGGAGTTTTCACTATCGCCATCGGTTTCTCCGTCGCCTCTCCTCGAACTCATCACATTCTGGATCGTTATCCGCCTCATCCATGATCATCTCTTCTACTTCTCTGCTTCGGATCAATATGTAAGATATCTTCTGTTGATTCGATCGCACGGAGACTGCTGATCTTTCGTTGCAAGGCCACATCATCAACTTCTCCGACTATTCGACTTCTGATTGACTTTATCACGATAACCACGCTCTCGCCTTTCCTTACCCGGGGATATGGAATGAAACACACTTTTTCTGCTTGACATGCTAAGATAACGGTTCAAATTTAGGAAATTTTTGTTGGCATTGACATTAGTTACCTAACGAGTTTGTGCGAATGCCTCGACCGGATCATACCAATGACATTTGAACAAAATGCATTTCAACCCGATAATTCCTGGATATGATACTTCCATAATTTCTGCAAAATACCGTAAGTCATTTTCACCGGCACGTGAATTCCATAATTTGCGGTTGACCTCTTGGAGCCATGCTCGTATGTGTGAAAAGTATAACCGTGAGTGAAGTACATTGGCAGTAGTGATTTTTGCAATTGGTTCTCGAACAATCTCGTAACCAGAGAGGCAAGGGATGGCACATCCATTCATTACCTATACGATGTTTAAGAAATTATGTTATTTAGTTTTGAAAAAAACTAAATATATATATATTTGTAGTTCAAAACTTACATAGTATTTTAACCATCATGCAAAATCACTTTCTTTGTACGTCTCGTACTCTTTTTCTTCTAAATCGGGAAGCTCGCATTTGCTGTAATTCACTATAGAAATTTATTTTGTAACCAAAACCATATATCTCTTATTAGATTTATATTAAAATATGAAATAAATGAAATTATACCTTCAAACGCAGTATTCCCTCACAATTTCGAATATATAATTGTGAGCCGCACGAGTTTATTTGTGGTCTTCCCACCAAACTTCTTTCAACTTCCCACCAAGTCGCTATTTGGGCGAAGATATCGGGACCTCAACGTTATATGGTGCAACCCTCCATCGTCATATCGCCTAATACGGATTTTTTTGTTCGACTGTGGCTAAAGTAGTATGACGTGAAGTGAGTGGTTTCTCGGTCAAACTTCCGCAACAATCGACCTTCCACTTTGCAAGATTTTTGCCCTTTTTAGATGTCCCATAAATCGCTCGAACGCACATCTATCGAAATTACACGGACCTCCAAGAGCTGCTTCATGTGGTAGGTGGATCGGAAGATGTTCCATCACATCAAAAACGATGGTGGAAATATTTTTCTAAGTTACACAATAACACCGGGATATTATGTAATTGCATGCCTCCTCTGAGTGTTCGCATAGATCTCTGAAAATGCTCCAATGCCTAAAAATCGATGTATGATTTATTAGTATTAAACACATATATAATTAATTAAGGGGACAAGATCACTAATTAAAACTTCATGCTATTTTACCCGCAATTGCTTCGTGGACAGTGTCGGTAAGAGCTTAATGCAAACGGTAATCGCTGCATGAATACATAACAATCGTGGCTCTTCATACAGGCAATTTTTTTCTTTGCTTAAGTAATGCACACATCAATCATTTCTGATGGTAATCCAAGACCCGCAACTAATTTCTGTATTTCGTAGTAACTCTCACGAAATATTATCTTCTCGAAATACTCTTTAAATAATTCAGCCCATTCATCCAAGCAATTTCGCCAGTTATTATCAATTTTAATTGTCATCATCCTAGATGTCGTGAGTTAGATAATCCCTCTCTACACCCCTCATAGATAGGTTGATTTCAGTCTAACATATCATAAAAGTTGTGCTTCAACGTTAGGTTCTTCCCTATTTTCATCAACAAATGCAGGAATAGATTCATGAAATGCATATGTGACCATATCATGGTTACCTATTTTCTGGATGAGACTCTTCATAATTTTCAAACATGTTTTGGCCGTAGTTATAGTTAGCAGTATAACCTGGTTGATCAACACCATCACCGATACTACTTCCGCACAAGACTAAAACCCTCTCCATGTGAAAACAGCATAATAGGCATAAATCCTATTATACGATGCCTTCACAATATCAATTTCCAAATATTGATTGTTCTTGCACGTTCTACAAAGACATAATATGTTACCGTCACGCTTCGCATATGGGTTGTTAGTGGCCTGGTGGATGAATGCTCGTAACCCGACACGATACTCCTTCGTCACTTCCCTCGTCTCCAGATCTTTTCTATTATACATCCACTTTCGTAATGTATAAACTTCGTGCTGAGACGACATATTGTTACTCACACACTCAGATTCTATTTTTTTTTTCTCTCTCGAATGTAGAATATGTGTTTGAATTGTTGTAAAACTCACAAAACCCGTCTGGCTATTTATAGAGATTTGAAAATTTTGCGAGGGAATTGCTACGGAAAACTGCGATGAAATTGCTACGGACAAATTTTTGCGGTGGACTTGCTACAACAATGCTACGGATTTGCGAGATATTTACAAAGCTAGTTTTTCGCGTAGTTGTCATTTGAAACGCGYCACCTACTTGCAAAATCGCTATACCATCGCAATCTCATCGCAATTTTGCTATGGATTTGCGAGGGAATATGGTGTCATCGCTGATTCATCGCAGATGCATCGCGAATATGTCGCAAAATTGCGATGTCTTCTGGAAGTTGCAACGACATCGCAATTTTGCGACGTACGTTGATGTCATCGCAGATTCTTCGCAGATTCATCGCAAAGTTTATCGCAGATCCCTCGCAAATTTGCGACGTCAGTTTTCCCTCGCAAATTTGCGAGGTATTTAATTCCGTCGCAATGTCATTGCTAGTTCATCGCTATGTCGTCGCACTTTGTGACAGCCTATAGCCATCGCAAATTGCCATCGCAAATCGTCAGTTTTCTTGTAGTGTCTTGAAGATTACCCACTTAAAATTGGGGATTGTATAGTCCGAACGGACTTCGTTGTTATGGAAATGAAGAAGGTCAGCAAGCTCCCACTCCTCCTTGGAACCCCCTTCCTCAACACTACTGGTGCAAACATGGACTTCTAGAACCAAAGGGTAGTTCTTATGAATGTGAATGACAAGGTCTCCTACCCAATAACAGCTTCTTCCAACAAGCTATGTGGCACAATCACTATCAAAGATGATGGCTACCGTGATGAGGAAGCAATGTACATTGGTACAATTGAGAAGGTCAATGAAGCTCCACCCCCAAAGGTTTATAAAGAGAAAGGGAAGTCACTGGAAAGAAAGGATGGAGCTGAGAGCACAATGAATGAGCAATGTGTAATTTAAGTTTGGGAGAAGGGTTAAGATGTGTTTGATTTGTTCTCTGTGTTGTTTTCTGTGTTCTTATTTTTATTTTGTGCATATTTGAGTCTACATGCATCTATGGCATAGAAAAACCAAAAAACTTTTTTGAAAAATTTGAAAAAAAAACAGAGTGTTCATGTAGTTGCATTTACATTTTAGGATTGAGTCTAGATTGTTTTCATATAGGGCTGTTGCATATGCATAGAGGATTATGATGATTATAACCTTGCAAGCTTGCTGATTTAATATGATAATCTCAATGCCCTCGTTTCTAGTTGTCTAATGCATTGTTAATGAACTTGAAGTAAAGATCGCACCATACTTTGAATGCACAACTAG
This sequence comes from Boechera stricta, assembly GCA_018361395.1. Taxonomy (NCBI): domain Eukaryota; kingdom Viridiplantae; phylum Streptophyta; class Magnoliopsida; order Brassicales; family Brassicaceae; genus Boechera; species Boechera stricta. The sequence continues at coordinate 17,260,862 of CM031539.1, read as the reverse complement.
ATTATGTCTCAATTGAAGCATGCTGTGATTTGATACCATTCCCTATCTATTTGAACCTGAACTTGACTTATAATTATCATGTCTATGCACTGCATTTGAAATCATGGATACTATATACATACTTGGATTTTCTTTCACCTGTTTACCACTCTTTCTAATCCAAGTAGCTGTTCTCATCATTAGAACAGTTTTACAATGCCCTTAGCCTAGCCTTCTTTCAAGCCATGTTATTACTTTATTACTTTATTGGTAGAAAGTGTTAGGTTTGAGCCGACAAGGATAGAATCTCATGTAGTTCTCGTTTGCAATTTTTGAATCAGATAGGACTAGGTGGGATCTTGATCATTGGGTATTATAGGGTTTGGTTCTGTGAAAAGAAAGAAAGAAAACTTGGAGAAAGATGAAAGAAAAGGAAGAGTTCTTGGAGAGGAATGATCTGAAAATGTGTTACAGAAAGGATTTGGGGGTGCTAAGAATAAGAAAAGAAAGGCAAATCTTAAAGTCTGAAAAAAAAAAATATATATAGAAAACGCCTAAGCTGGTAGTGAAAAACCAAAAGAAAGACCCCAATCCGCTAGAAGTATAAAGAACCTCTCCTAGAACAAGAAGAAAAAGAAAAAAAAAATGAGTCTGATCCAAGAAAAGTTCAAGGCAAATTGCCTAAGTGTTAAGGGTAGAATTAGGACAACTTTCTGGGTTTAGAACTGGGGGTTAAGAACACTTGTGTATGATTGGGTAGATGAGAGTCTATTCTTGTATGCATAGGTTGGTTCTTACCTTTAGCATTTTGCTAAAGCTCATTCCCTTTCCTTGAGAGATCCCTGTTCTGAACTGATCAAACCATGTGAAAGGGACCATCTTTGTCTCTTAACCTTACCCTTAGCCAAATGAGTTCATTGAATGTGCATAGCTTGATTCATGGTTTCTGCTTAATTGAATGTTAAAGGGAATGGTAGATTTGAATACATGTCTAGGTTGGGACTTAATTGAAATTGTGTTGTGAAGAGTATGACTAAAGTTTTTAAGTAGAGTTCATATACTTTGCATTCTAGAACTAGCAACTTGGACATTGAGATCATCTATTATATCAGCATGCTTTGGTTCTGAATCCCCATTTTCAAACCTCTCCTCCATCTTGCAAAGGAGGAAGCTAAGTTTGGTTGATATGTCTATATTTTACATGGTTTGAACATGCATTTATCATCCATTTAGCCTTGTCTAATAGTATATTCTTGACATTTGTTTCCAGTTTTGTATACTTAGAGTGTTTTGCATTCGGATTGCATGCATATTGCATTTTTGAGCTGTTTCAGGTGCATTCAAGGGATATTGGAGATTTTGAAGTCAAATGGAGAAAAAGAGCTCAACTTCGACCAGAAACTTCGAATGGGGACTCTAGCAAGCAGCTCAGTCACGATCAGCTGATGCATCACAAAACTGCACTGAGCCCAGCTCTAGCAGGCAGGTCGAGCCCCCTGATTGAGTCCACCATAAAAACGCCATCTTGAAGTTTTCTCGCCTAGCTCCACCACCCCTGGTCGAGCTACCACGTCGAGCCAAGATAAAAGAGCCGTCTTGAAGTTTTGGACCCAGCTCGACCAAAGGAGGTCGAGCTGGCACCTCGACCAAAGGAGGTCGAGCTGGCACCTCGAGCTGGAAAAGAAAAGAGCAGTCTTGAAGTTTTCGCCTAGCTCGACCTCGAGCCAGGTCGATGCACTTGAAATTAGCTATTTTGTCTTTTTGTGATCCCTAAGACTATATATACTCTGTATTAATCTCAGATTAGGGAGAACTCGTGTTTAAGTTTTTTTTTTCATTTGTTCTTGCTTCCTGGATCCTATAACCTTGAATCTACTTGTTATTTTTGCTTGAATCTTTCATTTCTATATATTCTCTTCCTTATCTTTCTGATTATGCAAGTTTTATTGATTTCTGGGTTTATGATTTTGCTGTTCTTCATGTGTTCTGAGTAGTCATTAGGGTTCTTAAGGATGTGATAGATTAGGTGTGGAATCTGTCTCCTAGGTGGTTTAAGTTTAGATAGTTTGATTTCCCTTCTGGATTAGTGTTCTTAATGCTAATTTCTCTCTGATCAATTGGAATTAGAACTTAGGTATTTCCACACCCAGAAGATGTTTGATGAAATGCCTGACAGAACTAATTCCAGAGATTTACATTCCTAGCCTAAGGGATTAGTTGTTTAGGGTGTTTATTGGCTTTATTAAACTGAATCTTAATGCCTGCTAAGCTAGATTTCGCTAAAGGGATTTAGGTCTGGAACTAGATTAGTTTGAGGTTATTTATCATGGGAATGAACTTGACTGCTTATGAGTTTAATGTCTAGGGATTAACTCTGCTTGAGTTTTGTTAAACCACCTAGGTAGATTAAGAGGATACACTAAGTCAATAACCCCATCCTTAGGAGCTTCTCTTGCTTGATTGATTTTTGTTTCATTGCCCTGCTAGTTTCTTTTAGTCTCTGTTAGTCCCTGTTTCAAATTTCTGTTATGCTTTTGATTATTGCTTTCTTAGGTTGTTAGTTTCACGTCCGATACTGCTTGGCTTGACTGAAACTGATTAGATTACATCCTTTCTGGCTAATATCGCACCCATTTGGATTGACACATTTCTGTACTACAATGACATGATAGTGCAGTAAGAAAACCGTACGAGAAGTACTCAGAAACGTGAAATAGGTCGTGTCCAACATGTTGTGGATCATCCGTAAGATCGCCTTTGTGATCTCAGCCGACAACTTAAACCTAAAAACAATTAAAAAAAGAATTAAGTCCGTTTAATTAGATTCAAAATCTTAAAAAATTGAAATAACAATCAAAATTTTACTTACCAAGTCCCGTCTTCAAACTTCGGGTCGAGACGGATGCAATGGCTCTAGTTGGACTGTTGGACTAGGTCCACTACGTTAACCCGACTCCGAGCTGCGGATTGCTAGGACTCCGGGATTTGAGTTTCCGAGCTCGATCCGCCAGAAGGCGTGGTCCGAGAACCCCGAGAACGGCGGCCTTGGGAGCCGCTGCCCAATTGTAGCGCGTCCTCGTTACTCCTGCGGAAAAAACAATAAAATTGTTAGTAATAACGAAAATAAAAAAAAAATATCCACAAATAGAAGAAAAAACAAAAACATTTCCCGAACATTTAGAATATTTCAAAAATTTTAAAAGTCCGGAAAAATACAAATTTTAAGATAATTTCAAAATTCCCCCAAATTCCACAATTAAAACAATTTCAAAAATTCACAAAAAAAATAAAAAAATCCTAAAATTTCATAAAATTTATATAATTATACAAAACAATTTTATAAAAATGTTTTTATATAGCTTTAATAATATTTATTAAAATTCATTTTAACAAACCTATAAATAACTAAATCAAATATTATAAATTACGTTTTTAATAAGTAATAAATTCCAAAAAATTCAATTATAATTTTCTAAAACCCAAAAATATACAAAACGTTTTTTTCAATTCTAAAAATATATAAAAAAGTTTTTTATATAGTTTGAATAATATTTATTAAAAAACGTTTTAACATACCTATAAATAACTAAATCTAAAATTATACCTTATATAAACATTTTTAATTAGTAATAAATTCTGAAAAATTCAATTATAATTTTCTAAAACCCAAAAATATACAAATTTTTTTTTTTCAATTCTAAAAATATATAAAAACATTTTTATATATTTTTCTAAAACCCAAAAATATTACAAAAACCTTTTCTATAATCCTAAAATTATATATACTAATTTTTGAAATTATAGTAAAATTTCAACAACCCTAACAAATTCTAAATATCATTCCCTGATCTCATAAAAACTATTATTTCATTCCAAAAATCTAACAAATTCTAATTACAATTCCGTAATCTCATAAACCCTATTATTTCATTCCAAAAATCTAACATATTCTAAAAACTAATTTAACAATTCTAACTAATATCTAGCAATGAAAATTAGTGAGGATTGAAGAATAGAGGAAGTGGATTTAGGAACTTACATGTTGGGATCCATTAGGATTGAAGGATAGAAGAGGATTGTTAGAAATCGCATGAGAGAAAGAGAGCAGAAATGAAGAGGAAGAAGATCGTTCTCGGGTTTTTATTTTGATTTACTATCTGTTAAACCTTTAGATTTTTTTAGTTTAATTTTTCCGCCGATTTCATTACAATTGTCATGCAAATCGTAAATTTCCGACAGATTTCTGACAGAGTTTATATACCGTTATTCTCTGCATGTGTTGCTATTGGCCAGAAGTACGGTATAGTATTATATCAGTGAATCCGTCAGAAATTTTCGACCGATTTCCGATGGCTTTAGGATATATTTAGGGTTTAGGCTTTAGGGTTTAGGTTATATGATTTAGAGAACCGTAATGTACATGTTTAATTCAAAAAATAAGAAATACACCATTGTTATAAACTTTCCATGAATGTATAAGTTATACAACATCAAAAACTATACATTTAACCTAAATCTACTATATTTTATATTATACCTTATATAAACACATCCATCAAATTTTCTTATATAACACATTAATTTTGAAATATTACAAGTTCAAACTACTGTATATATATCATACAAGTGTTTGTAGCCATTTTTTTTTTTAAAAAATACTTATACCCTATACCCTAAACCACATGTCCATAAAGCCGTCGGAAATCCGTCGGAACATTCCGACGGATGTATATTTAGTATTTTTAAATATGTTTAATTCTGTTTCCGTCGGAATTCCGTCGGAACATTCCGACGGATGTATATTTAGTATTTTTAAATATGTTTAATTCTGTTTCCGTCGGAAACTTCCGACGGATTTCCTACGGATGTATATTTAGTATTTTTAAATATGTTTAATTCTCGTATTACAAGTAAATTACACATAACTAATACATTTCACATAACAAATATCTAGTACAACTACAAGTACATATTTTACAATTCAAAGTTTATAAAACTACTCTGAATCCGATGATGAGTAATCTGATTCTCCTGAATCGGAAGTTTTCCCAAATTCATCATCTTCTCCCTCTGAATCCTCAAATACCCGATCGTCCGCGTGTACAGTGAAATCAACAACAAGGTCGACCTCAAGGGAATGCTCGATTGAACCCAAACCTACAGAGCTTTGTTGTAGGGGTTCATGATCGACACCCAATTTATTGATGTGACTATAACCCACGGGTCTTGCTTGTTTGTCACCCGAGGATAGCGAATATAGCATACCTAAACCATGTAAAAACGTTATATGAAAATTTAACCACGGGAATTCAAAAATACTAAATTAAAAATTAACGTAAAAGAAAACTGCTTAGCAAAGAATGACTCAATGATCGATTAGTCTTACGCTATGTATTGATGTAACATCAAATTGGTCGTATGCCCCGCTCCCTACAATGGAATGGGTACAGTCGCATAAATGCAGCGCATCTCAGAGCAGAACATTCAGGGTAAGATCACGGTTGATACCGTGATCTGAGAAGTTGTCGCACTCCTATCATCTCGAAGAATCTTAAAAACAACCCCGTGTGCTATACATCACTGTGACTACGTTTACTAGTGGAAACGCACAATTTCTTCTAACCATGGAAATCTTTGCCCGTTAGCTACTGTAAGTGACACCGAATAAAAGCTAAACTTAGTAAAATAAATCATTTATTATATATGATAGTTAAAAACAAGGCAATTAAAATACCCACATAATCTCTTAACCAACGTCCGAACTCTTCCTGTTTGAGYGCCATTAGCTCGTCCTCTGTTTTGTTCGGAAATGCAAAACGTTGATATGCCATATACATCCTGTGATATTGAAGCGATCATCACGATAACATATATATAATCAAAGACCCAATAAGTAGATTAAATCGTTCAATATAATACCTCTCATATTCTTCAATGCCGTCGCAGTTTGTAAGAATATACATGTGCAAATGATCCCGCTCCTGTGCTGAAGTCTCCGCTTCTTACCTTTTCCACTAAGTCGTCCAATCTCTAAGAATATATGAGGAACATCGACCGGATAAAAAGGTAGTACGCCTCCGTCATCATGTCGAGCTGGTCTACGACTCTTCGTTTTGACTTGTAATGGAAAGGAACTCCAAAATGTGAGGTTTCTTCGTTGATGCTATGCGACAATAGAACCCTCCACTTGCTCAAATTTTTATTTACCTTCTTCGATGAAACATATATCGCTCAAAAGGATACATCCAACGGTATTGAACCGGCCCCAAGCTCGCTTCTGGGAGATGAATTGTCGATGTTCCATAACATCAAAGAAGGAAGCGCTGAAATATCTTCTCTCCAAATTGCAAAGGATTACAGGTATATTATTCGAAGGTTGCGTGATACCGTCCGATGTTAGAGATGCTAAGATATATCTCAAAGGCACCACCTGCATAATATGCATAACAAATGAATAAATAAATTATTACTATAGTATTGTGTAAAGTAATTAAAAATTAATTTAATGATTGTATACCCAATTGCCGTGGACATTTGGTATAAGATATGCAAAGGAAAATAAGGAGGCGCTGCATCACCACATGGCAATCATGACTCTTCATCCCAGTAAACTCTTCCTTCCATGATCAGAGTTACGGGTTGATGCGTATCCGTCCGGGAATCTAACACTTTCGGCAATCAAAAAAACGCGTGGCTTCATCCAACGAAAAGCCGGGACCGAGGCTTCCTGCCTGTTACATACATGTTTTACGAGAACATCTGGCAAGTCCAATCTGCTTCAGATTATCTTTCGTCTTCCCTTGGACATTGAGAACGGTGTTCATAATGTTGTCGAAAAAATTCTTCTCAATGTGCATGACATCCAGATTATGCTTTAAAAGATGGTCCTTCGAATAAGGCATTTCCCAGAAAATACTCCTCTTGTGCCAATTATGTACATTGCCATAACCATCAACAGGATGATGCCCGTTACCACCATAATCAATGGTACTATCTGCACCAAAATCTCTGAACTGATCCAACAAATACTGTCCATCTTACTCAGGAGGTGGACCATCAATTACTATCCGGTTCTTCCTAAACAATGTGGTGCTCCGACGATAAGGATGATCTCTTGGTAGGAATCGCCTATGACAATCAAACCAAGACGTTTTGCGTCCATGCTTCAATTGGAACGCATCTGTGTTATCTTGACAGTACGGGCATGATAACCTTCTGTGCGTTGTCCATCCTGATAACATGCCATATGCTTTAAAATCGCTAATGGTCCACATAAGTACCGACCGCATGATCAAAATTCTGTGACAACACATCAAACGCCTCAACCCATGTTCATAACATTTGCAGCTCATAAATCAATGGCTGCAAAAATACATCGAAAGTGCTGCCTTTTCAGATGCTCTGTCCAGAACGAATGCTGGAATAAGAACTCCCGCCTCATGTACAAAGACGATGCAAAGTGGTGTTACAATTATGGCCACAATGAATATTGTCTACCGTAAGTCCAGGTCAAACCATCAGCAAGCATAATCCAAGGTATAAGTTCCTCACCTATACAAAACTAGGATACATTGATTGAAAATGTTTCCATGTCTGCTGCCTGAGGACGAAAGATTTCTCCATCCAGATGTTTGTATAAAGTCATCTCATCGTTTCCCGCGCCTAACTGATATAACCTCTTCAATCTATCTCAAACGATAAATACCACATCCGTGTTTATATGGCAATGACACTCTTCCACCTGTTTCCTTCTACTAAGTTTTGCGACAAAATGACATGTCGAACGGCTCATGCCCTCTCTCCAGTATATCATGTTGTCGATGCATACATCTATCATCGATACGGTAATCCTAGCCCAAAGAACAAGTTTCAGATCTCATAGATGATGTGCAAGATTATGTTCTCGCAAAATGTCTTTCACAAAATCAGGATTGCATCCACGCACTCTCACTCAAATTGAAACTGCCTTTATACCTATCATCCTAGTGATAAAGAGGAATGTCCACCTTACACCCATCATATAAAGATTTTTAAGAGCGCTAACATATCAAAGCACTCCGAAGCTTCTCATAGGTTCTTCCCCTCTATCTCCATTCAGCAACCGATGGTATACTTGCACGGAATGCATCGCTCACCATCTGAACATGACCTACAATACTTTCTACTTCCATTGCAAGTTCTACTAAGCTAGCGCTATCCCCAATATACTTTTCACTAGTACTAGCATAATTATCAACCATTGTATCATTTTCTCCATGATTATACCAAATCTTGAACCCGACAAACCCATGACAATAAGGTGTGACCATACTTCATCTATCACGATTAATTTACCCGACAATTCGCATAAGGACAGAATTTTACCTCTTTCGCCGCTAACAAGAATACCATGAATTCTCAGACTTCTCCAATTCTTCCGTAACTAGGACCGTGTCCGGAATTTGATGAGCCTTGTCCATCCATGATCGAAAATAATTATAAAGATTTGAAGAAGACATTTTTGAAAAGAATCGTATTTATGTTTTTTTTGCGGATTGTAAATGGTGGATAATGCTTATAAGAAAAATGTACGCATTGTCTGAACAGATTTCCGACGGATTTTTGACGGATGTAACAGCTATATTCAAACGGCCATGTAACTTATATATTATTTCAAACGACTACAATCCGTCGGCAGTCCGTCGAAAAACCGTCGGAATGTGTCCGACGGATTGACGTCGTCGAAAATCCGTCGGTCAGTTATTTCTAGCGTCGGAAATCTGTCGGAAATTTCTGACGGATTTCAGACGGGTCATGTTTTCCGACAGATATTATTTTTGTCCAATTACCATCGAAAATCTGTCAAAAATTTTTGACGGAATTATGACAGTCGGAAGTTCTGTCGGAAAAGACCCTGTTTTCTTGTAGTGTATACATATTACCTTGTAAGTGAAGAATAAAGTAATAAGAACTCTTATTCTTCTCAATCTCTTATTCTCTTTTTTTTTCTCTATTCTCTATTTTCTACATGGTATCAGAGCATTGATCCTCATTATCTAATTCTTCTATTTTCCTAAAGTCTCTTCCGCTTCTATTCTCTGTTCTAATGGAAAACAAATTATCTTCTGTTCAAATCTCACTTCTAGTTACTCTCAAAGGAGAAAACTATCTATTATGGTCTAGAACCACAAAAATTGCCCTGTGTAGCAGAAGCTTATGGAGTCATATTGAGAAAGGTCAAGCTCTAAAAACACCATCTGTTCAAGGAACTGAAGTATCAAATCCCGAAAAGGGAAACTGGTTCTAGGAAGATCAGATGGTCCATGCTATTCTTCAAACGTCTCTTGAGGGGTATATCCTTGCAGCTTATTCCATCCTTGAATGATGTGTGTATGCAGATTCAGAAGGAGGAAGGTTCTCTTGGTCTTTTTAGACAAAAAGGAGGTGATCTGCTTGTGGCGAATGATAGTATCGTATTTTACATGCTTTCTTGCATATATTTAGCTTAGTTTTATATGTTTCTAACTAGCATTTAGGATTATTTTAGTGCATTTGCATTTGTTTATGTGTTTATAGGTACTTAGAGGAAATCATACACATTCAGAGCATTTTGGGACCCTTAGAAGCTATAGGGATCTTGGAGCTACTTGTTGAGGCCAAAAATATCATGAAAAAACATCTCAAGAGGCTCACAAAGGAAGCAACGGCCTCAGCATCGACCAGGAGTGGTCGATGCACTCCTAGAAGAGACCATCGACAGCCAGCATCGACCCAGGGTGGTCGATGCTCTTCCTCGGACCCGAAATTGAATCCGAAGATGAAGACCATCGATGCAAGCATTGACTAAGAGTGGTCGATGCTCATCCTGGAGAAGCCCATTGACCACAAGCATCGACCTAGGACCGTCAAAGCTGAGTCACTATGCAGAAAAGGAAACTTCGGTTAATTCAAACTTGCAAGTTGTGGAAGTTTAGGGTCTCGAGTTATGACCTTCCAGAAGCTTCTAAGGACGGCCTAAACTCCCCCAAGCTACCTAAACTCTCTATATAAACTCATGTATTCTCACTAGAAAAAGGGGAGACTCTCTAGCCACTTTTTGTCTCACTTTCAATAAAGAGTTCTTTTTTTAGGTTTACTCCTTTCTTATGCTTTTGTTTATGTTTATGCTTCATTTCGATTTTTGTTCTTGTTCTTTAGTTTTTTATTTACTATTTTATGAACCCATTCCTTGTTTTTGCTGTCACCCTCGAAAAGACAAGAGAGTAGATCCTTTAGACCACTAGGGTGGTGGTCGATGATGGGATCGAAGAATTAAGATTCAATATGTCCGATTATTCTTGACAGATCTAACTACTCTAATATGCATTCTTAATACTAAGTCATGTCCTTTGGGATGTGCTTAAGATTATAACCAAATCAGTAGATCCGGTTATACGAATAAAAGCCCTTAGCACCACGAGAGTGGGTTAAAATTTCAGACTTGCATATTAGGGAGTATTAGTTAGAATCAAATTTGTTGTTTGATGGAGTATCTTAAAGCTAATCTAATTGTGGCCAAAGTTAGATTATGATCTAAGGAATACATCACGACGAGAGTTGGATTGTATTATAGAAATAGATCTGTCATTCACTTTTCGTCTTAGACACACTCTAACACAAGCTAAACACTTGGTTAATCGGTTGGTAGTGTGACAACGCGAATCGATGTGTCTCTCACACATAAGAGTAATCGATGATGGGATTGCGCGCAATTCGTGAAAGTCGCCATGAGAGTGGGTCGGACATAGTGACTAGCATACCACGAGAGTGAACTAATCTATAATCGATATCCCTAGATTGACAACATAAACTAAAAAGGTAGAACATGAATCCTACAATCTAGAATCCTAATAAATCAACTATCACCCAATTCTCTATAAATATTTATTTAAGTATTTTATTTTATTTAAGTTATTTGTTTACATTTATTTATTTATGTTATTTATATTTTTGTAATTTATTTTATGCAATTTACTTTTGCGTAATTTACATCTCTGCAATTTAATTTATGCACTTTTATTTTATGTACTTTAATTTCTGTAATTTAATTTATGCACTTTAATTTCTGTAATTTACTTTTCTGCACTTTAATTTATGTAATTTACTTTATGCACTTTATTTTCAGTAATTTATTTTATGCAATTTAATTTCAGTAATTTAATTTATGCAATTTAATTTCAGTATTTAATTTATGCAATTTTAATTTATGTTATTTATTTTATGTTATTTATTTATGTCTTTTACTTTTAAGTCTTTTATTTTATTTATTTTAATCGCATCATATAGCTTAGGACATAACTTCCCTGTTTTATTATTCCGCTTAGATTAGATTTGCATTTGCATTCTCGGTGTAGTTATTTTATTCTCTCTGTGGATCGTTCCAGTACGTACTAGAATTGCATGACTGTACACTTGCGGTCCTATGGGTTAAACTCTCAAGATTATTCTTTAGTAGCACTCGGGTGAAACCTGCGAAGGAAATAACAGTGGTGAAAACCATACAATTTCCTGATGACCAAGTTTTTGGCACCGTTGCTAGGGAGAATATGCAATAGCCATAGAGTTTTGATGTGAATCTGAGACTAGGCATTTATGTTTTACTAACATGCTCATTTTTTCGAACCTTAGGTGTATGAACACGAGAAGAAGCAGTAAAAACATTCTTGCTGATTCCATTTGTGACATTAGAGAAGTTGAGAAAAGAGTTAGAAAAGAAAGAAAAGAAGAGAGAGGAAGAAACAGCAAAGAAACGAGCGACCTGCTGATAACGTTGAGGGCATTGAGGGTGGTGTCAACAACAACGCCGCTCAAGATGATGGTGTGCAATGTCGGGCGGCTGGCCACCAACACTGAGCTGCAATCGGTACGATTGATGAGCCTACCATAGCGGCTCAAAGATCTGGTATTCTTCCCCCATCGGTGGAGAATAACAATTTCGAGATCAAGTCAAGCTTGATCAACATGGTGCAAGGCGACAAGTTCCATGGGCTGCCTATGGAGAACCCACTTGATCACTTAGATCAATTCAACAAGCTATGCAGGACCATGAAGATTAACGGAATTTCGGAAGACACTCTGAAGTTGCATTTATTCCCATTTTCCTTGGGTGATAAAGCAAAGCAGTGGAAAAAGAGTCCACAAGCTGGATCGATTCTTACATGGGAACAATGCAAGAAGATATTCCTTGCAAAATGTTTCTCAAGTTCCCGAACAGCTCATTAGAGAAACAACATATCGAGTATTGTGCAAAAAGGATCGGAAAGTTTCGGGGAAACATGGAAAAGATCCAAGAGTAACACAATGCAGTGCCCGCACCATGGTTTTAGTGAGGAGTCGCTACTAAGCACTCTTTACAGAGGTGTCCTACCCAAGTATCGTATGCTTCTCGACACGGGAAGCAATGGCAATTTTTTGGGACAAGATGCTGAACACGGAATGAGATTGGTGGAGAATTTGGCTCACAGTGACGCCAATTTTGGAGGAGATTATGACCGTAGAAACCGAAGTGTAGCTGAAGGAGAGGGGAGAACGCGTTCGGACATCAAAGCGTTGAACGATAAGCTTGACAAAGTGCTACTAGTTTCGAAACGACAAGTACACTTTGTCGACGAGTTGGATGCTGCAAGGGGATATGCTGAGGAAGATGATGGTGAAGGAAACCAATGTGAGGTCAACTTTGTTGGTGGCTATAGAAAAAATGGTGGTTTCAACTCTTTTAGAAATCACCCTAATCTTTCATACCGGAGCAACAATGTGGAGAACCCGCAAGATCAGACATACCCACCCATGAGAGCACCAGCCCAGCCATTCCAGTAAGGAGGTTTTCGACAAACATCTCAGTTTCGACAACCGTTCTACTCTCAACAACAAAATCAAGGCCAAAGAGGACAAAATTTTCAAACAAAGGAGGAGAAGTACGAATGAATGCTTCAAGGAATTATCGAGGAGTAAGCTAAGGCTTTAGTGGAGATCTCTGAAGGTTTCAAGAACGTCCACAGAAGGTGCAATGAGCTAAACAACAAGTTTGACGGACTTGCTTCGCGCATTAACGTGTTAGACACAAACCGCTCAAGTCGCATCTTCGACTCAAAGACCCCAAGGAATACTCCCCGGGAAGTCTGAAATGAACCCTAAAAAGTATGTCAACGTCATCACAATAAGAAGTAACAAGACGATGGAAGAAAAAGGTACCAGCCAAGCTAAAACGGAGAACATCGATCACCACCATTGACCAGATGTGGTCGATGGTCTCAGAAGCAGACAAAGGCATCGACCGGCCAGGGTCGATGCTCGATTTGAATGGAGACCCATCGACTAGTCGCATCGACCCTACTCTGTCGATGCTAACACAATGCTCAGATCCGTTGGACAACACCGTCGAGTAGGAGATATCGACGGTCACTCAAAAGCAGACACCGGACCCCTCCATCAATCAGGCGAGGTCGATGGCTTTTCTGAAGAAACCGCTGACCCACATCGACCCCACGCGGTCGACGGTCTCCCAGAGGCTCATACCGAACCTCGGCATCAACCCCACCAGGTCGATGCCATGCTTGTAAACAGCGATGACATTGCAGAAGAATGTGTCCACCGAGGAGCACCATGAAGAAACGATTCATAGACCCTGTAAACAGAAGGAGATTCCAAGTACTAGTCTACTCCATCCCGAAGAACATTACTTTCAAGGACGCATGGAAACAATATCCTTTGAGAGACTTATTCAAGGGCACTGATGAGACGATTCAAGACATAGAACAATGTTTCCGAGGAACTCGTTTCTCAAGGAATTCTCAGTTAGGCCAACCACACCAACCAACGAAGGAATATGACACGACTTGGTTCTTTAGACAAGTAAACAAGGAGAAGTTACGCCAATTCAAACATCTTGTCAAATCACTTCCGGTAAACATAACCTTCGGGCATGCTCTCCTCAAGTACAACCTCGATTTCTACTTCACGAACACCAAGGAAACCATAGAGGACATATGCGACCTTCACATGGAGACACGACTTAAAGGAGAAGTCATCACTCTCCCTAAGCGAGAAGATTCCGGACTTTACAAGGTATGTTGCTCTATACTAGGTCGTCAATTTGGTGATGCTCTATGTGATTCCGGTGCCACTATAAAAGTGATATCCATGGAGAGAGCGAAGGCATTAGGACTCAACGATCTAAAGAGGTCAAACATTTGCATTGGCTTAGCAATTGCCGAGGTTATGAAATCATACAGAGTAGCCGAAGACGTGATAGTGTTGATTGGAATCTGTCGCATCCCCGCCGACTTCCATGTGATCGACATGTGGGAAGATGATAACACTCCACTCATCTTTGGTGGACCGTTTCTTACAACAGTTGGAGCGGTCATTGATTGGACAAAGAATAAAATCTCGTTCACATATGTGAACCATGACGTATTCTACAAAGCCACACCGGCTGATCACACTCCACCATCTCCGACCATCGACCACTCCGTAAGCCCGTCGAGAAAACGACGATAAATAACATTTATCTTTGTAAATACTCTTTTTTTTTAAATTTTTAATTTTTCATGTTTTAATTTTTCAATTCTTTTTAAATTTTATGGTACTTTTAGTTTGTTTTTTTTTGGTTTTGCTGTTTTCTCTTTTGTGTTTTAAAATTTTCAGGTGATAATTCACCATATAAAAATAAACCAAGGACTTGAAACCGTGGGAGCTGCCAACCTACACACCCGATAAGAGAATTACGGTAAAGTCTTGCGATGTGATTTAAGTGGGATCTATGGAGGTAATTATTTTTCCTTGACATCTTTTGATGGAAGTTTTACCATATGTTTTTCGTATTTTGAGAGATTGTTACACTCTTTTCCTCGTTCATAGGTTCAATAACATGTGAAAAAGTTTTTAATGAGGTAGCAATAAAACTTGTTAAATTGTGTTATTTGTGCTAATGTTTGGATGCTTTGTTGGATAATGTGTGACCTTTACTAGGAAATTTGGAAAATCCATGAGTGGATCAATAAACCCCAAAAAGATCATTCTTCCGGAGAGTTAGACGATTCGGAGTTGACTTCTTACCTTAATGAACTTTAATTTTCTCGATTTGGGGCTTGAGATACATTGGATGTGATACCTCTATGAGACATTGTAAATTTTGAAAGCTCTAAAGGTAATTCTCCTCTTCCTTCCCTTCAATAATTAGAGAAAAGATAGTATTATAAGTGAGTGGGTGTTCGAAGCTACCACTTTCAACATTCGGCCTCATGAAAACCTGTCCAAGTGGGAAGAAACGGAAAGGATATGTATTAAGGAAGTGAACCGGTGTTGAAGACAACTTTAACATTCTGCCTCATGGAAACCTGTCCTAAGGGAAGTAAAGAGCTGAAAAGAAAATGGATCGATAAAAAAATAAAATGATACCCTAAAAGTAGGAAAAATCGATTGACCTTGAAGTGAGAAGAAAGGGAAAAGAATTGACTAAGACGGTCTTGAGCTACGTAAATGAAAGAATGTTCATATCTTTTGATCGATATTCCCAAGTTAAGAACCCACGCTTAGAATAAAAAGAAGAGTCAACAATGAGGAGTTTAGGATCAAAGGAGGAGCGGTTCAAACTAAGGTGAGTTGTTATGCTTATGGTAAAGTACATAAGTACGGTAGAGATCATTCCACTTCCACAAGGTCGAAAAGCATTAAGCTCAACAATGTCACAACGTACAAGTTCACTATCCTTATCTTTACTGTTTATTTTTAGCATTTCTTCACCATGCTTAGTTTATGTTTGCTTGAGGACAAGCAAAAATGTAAGTGTGGGAGAGTTGATACCATCGTATTTTACATACTTTCTTGCATACTTTTAGCTTAGTTTTATATGTTTCTAACTAGCATTTAGGATAGTTTTAGTGCATTTGCATTTGTTTATGTGTTTATAGGTACTTGGAGGAAATTATACACTTTCAGAGTATTTTGGGACCCTTAGAAGCTATAGGAACCTTGGAGCTACTTGTTGAGGCCAAGAACATCATGAAGAAACATCTCAAGAGCCTCACAAAGGAAGCAGTGGTTTTAGCATCGATCAGGAGTGGTCGATGCCCATCCCGAGCATACCATCGACAGGCAGCATCAACCACACATGGTTGATGCTCTGCCTTGGACCCAAACTTGAAGCCGAAGTCGAAGACCATCGACGCAAGCATCGACAAGGAGTGGTCGATGCTCATCATGGAGAAGCCCATCGACCACAAGCTTCGACCCAGGGCCATCGATGCTGAGTTACTGTGCAGAAAAAGAAACTTCGGTTAATGCAAAGTTGCAAGTTATCGAAGCTTAGAATCTCGAGTTATAACCTTCCAAAAGCTTCTAAAGACGCCCTAGACTCCCCAAAGCCACCTAAACTCTATATAAACTCATGTATTCTCACTAGACACAAGCTTAGACTCTCTAGCCAGTTTTTTGTCTCACTTTCAATAAAGAGTTCTTCTTTTAGGTTTACTTCTTTCTTATGCTTTTATTTATGCTTATGCTTTGATTTCGATTTCTGTTCTTGTTCTTTAGTTTCTTATTTTCTGTTTTATAAACCTATTCCTTGTCTTTGTCGTCACCCTCAGAAAGATAAGAGAGTAGATCCCTTAGACTACTAGTGTGGTGGTCGATGATGGGATCGAAGAATTAAGATTCAACATGTCCGATTGTTCTTGACCGATCTAACTACTCTAATATGCACTCTTAATGCTAAGTTATGTCCTATGGGATGTGCTTAAGGTTATAACCAAATCAGTGGATGCGGTTATACGAATAGAAGCCCTTAGCACCACGAGAGTGGGTTAAAACTTCAGATTTGCATATTAGGGAGTATTAGTTGGCATCGAGTTTGTTGTTTGATGGAGTATCTTAAAGCTAATCTAATTGTGGCCAAAGTTAGATTATGATCTCAGGAATACATCACCACGAGAGTGGGATTGTATTCTAGAAATAGATCTGTCATTCACTCTTCGTCTTAAACACACTCTAACGCAAGCTAAACACTTGGTTAATCGGTTGGTAGTGTGACAACGCCAATCGATGTGTCTCTCACACATAAGAGTAATCGATGATGGGATGCGTTTAATGCGTGAAGGTCGCCACGAGAGTGGGTCTGATACAATGTCTAGCATACCACGGTCTAGCCTACTTCGAATATCCCTAGATTGACAACATAACCTAAAAAGGTAGAACATGAATCCTATAATCTGAAATCCTTGATAAATCGACTATCACCCAATTAACTGTAGATATTTAATTATGTTATTTCATTTATGTTTATTTATTTATGCAATTTATATTTCTGTAATTTAATTTATGCAATTTACATTTCTGCACTTTAATTTATGCAATTTACTTTATGCACTTTATTTTCAGTAATTTAATTTATGCAACTTAATTTCAGTATTTAATTTATGCAATTTAATTTATGAAATTTAATTTATGTTATTTAATTTCTGTCTTTTACTTTTAAGTCTTTTATTTTATTTATTTTAATCGCATCACATAGCTTAGGACACAACCATCTGCTTTATTATTCTTCCTAGATTAGATTTGCATTTGCATTCTCTGTGTAGTTATTCTATTCTCTCTGTGGATCAATCCCGTACGTACTACAATTGCATGACTGTGCACTTGCGGTCCTATAGGTTAAACTCTCGAGACTACACTTTAGTAGCACTTGGGTGTAACCTGTGAAGGAAATAGATGTGGTGAAAACCATACAATTTCCTGATGACCACCGATCTAACTACTCTAATATGCACTCTTAATGCTAAGTCATGTCCTATGGGATGTGCTTAAGGTTATAACCAAATCAGTAGATGCGGTTATACGAATAGAAGCCCGTAGCACCACGAGAGTGGATTAAAACTTCAGACTTGCATATTAGGGAGTATTAGTTAGCATCAAGTTTTTTGTTTGATGGAGTATCTTAAAGCTAATCTAATTGTGACCAAAGTTAGATTATGATCTCAGGAATACATCACCACGAGAGTGAGATTATATTCTACAAATAGATCTGTCATTCACTTTTCGTCTTAGACACACTCTAACGCAAGCTAAACACTTGGTTAATCGGTTGGTAGTGTGACAACGTCAATCAATGTGTTTCTCACACATAAGAGTAATTGATGATAAGATGCGTTTAATGGGTGAAGGTCGCCACGAGAGTGGGTCTAACACAATGTCTAACATACCACGAGAGTGGACTAGTATACTTCGAATATCCCTAGATTGACAACATAAACTAAAAAGGTAGATCATGAATCCTATAATCTGAAATCCATGATAAATTAACTGTAAATATTTAATTAAGTATTTTAATTTTTGTTATTTAATTTATGTTTATTTATTTATGTTATTTATATTTCTGCAATTTAATTTATGTAATTTACTTTTCGCAAATTTACATTTTTACAATTTAATTTATGCACTTTTATTTCTGCAATTTAATGACCAGCGAACAAAGGAGTCTACAAAAAGGAGGAAAAGAAGAGTGTTTCGTGTGAACACTGTAAGAGAAAGGGGCACACCGAAGATACGTGTTGGGTGCTTCATCCTCATCTGAGACCATCATCAAATTGGCGTGATGGAGAAAGAGTCATGTTTGCATCACAAGAAGATGAAAGTAAGAAAGTCATGTCATCAACTGTCTCCATGGATGATATGGTAAGAAATTCTAATCTCGAGTCCCTTATCAAATCCATTGCTGCCTTGAAAGATTCAGGTAAAGCCCTTAAATCCCAAAACTCTTCTAAACCTCTGATCATTGATTCAGGTGCTTCTCATCATATGATTAGTGACTTGAATTTAATTGACAAAGTCAAATCTACAAGTGGAAGTGTTGAAATTGCAAATGGTGATAAAATTCCCATAAAAGGAAAAGGTAACTTGAAATTGTTTAACAAGGATTCTAAAGCTCTCTATATGCCCAAATTTACTTCTAATATCTTGTCAGTTAAAAAGGCAACAAATGATCTACATTGTTTTGTTGTTTTCAGTCCTAATGATGTTTGTTTTCAGAATATTAAGACTGGAAAAAGACTTGGAGGAGAAGTTACTAAAGATGGCCTCTATGTTCTTAAGAATCTTGATTCAATTTCAATTCCTATGTTTGCAAATAATGCGGTCTGGCATGCTAGATTAGGACATCCTTACACTCGTGCTCTTGAGATATTACTCCCTATTGTTTCATTTGACATCCAAAAATGTGAGGCTTGTGAGGCTTGCTAGGTCTATGATGTTCCACGTGAATATACCAAAAAGTTTTTGGGGAGATGCTGTGATGATGTCAAGCTATCTTATCAATAGGCTCCCAACTAAGTGTCTCCAACACTTCTCCATTTGAGGTACTTAACAAACTTAAACCTTCCATTGAACATCTAAAAGTTTTTGGTTGTGTTTGTTATTCCAGAAGATCAAAGAAATAAACTTGAACCTAAGAGTATGAAATGCATGTTTATTGGATATTCATCTACACAAAAGGGGTACAAGTGCTATAATCTAGAAACCAGGAGAACCTATGTATCTAGAGATGTCAAATTCATTGAAGATAAGGGGTTTTATGGAGAAAAAGATTGGGAAAAGCTTAAGGATATGTCAAGTTCTCAAACGGACAAATGACTCGGGGAGATTTCGACTGAGATTTGCAAATGTGTTCATCCCCGTTCAGGTTTCACCCTAGCGCTACGAAAAAGTAATCTCGAGAGTTTAACTCGTAGGACCGCAAGTACATAGTCATGCAATTATAGTGCGTATGAGGTCGATCCACAGAGAGAATAGAATAATACACAGAGATTGCAAATGCTAATCTAATCTAGGCGGGATAATAAAACAGGAGGTTGTCGAGTTCTAAACTATATGATGCGATAAGATAATAAAATAAAAGACTTAAAATAAAATACATAAATTAAATAACATAAATTAAATAGCATAAAATAAATTACTTAAATTACACTGCATAAAATAAATAACTGAAAATAAAGTGCATCAAATAAAAGTGCATAAATTAAATTGCGGAGATTAAATTGCATAAATTAAAGTGCGAAAATTAAATTGCAGAAATTAAAGTGCGGAAATTAAATTGCAGAAATATAAATAACATAAATAAATAAACATAAATAATGTAACATAAATATATGTTTACAGAGAATTGAGTGGTAGTCGATTTAGGTTTGTGTTGTCAATCTAGGGATATTCGAAGTAAGCTAGTGACCACTCTCGTGATAAACTAGACACTATGTCAGACCCACTTTCATGGCGACCTTCACACATTAAACGCAATTCCATCATCGATTACTCTTATATGTGAGAGACACATCGATTGGAGGCTGTCACACCATCCAGCGATTAACCAAGGGATTAGCTTGAGTTAGAGTATGTCTAAGACGAAGAGTGAATGACAGATCTATTTCCAGAACATGATACCACTCTCGTGATAAGGTGTTCCTGAGATCAATACCTAGCTTGGCCACAACTAGGCAAGCATTGAGATGTTCCATCAAACAACAATTTCGATCATAGCTAATACTCTCTAATATGCAAGTCTGAAGTTTTAACCCACTCTCGTGATGCTAAGAGCTTCTATTTATATAACCTCTCGATTATAACCTTAAACAATCTCATGGGATATAGCTTAGCATTAAGAATGCATATTAGAGTAGCTAGATCGGTTAAGAACAATTGCACATACTGAATCCTAAATCTTCGATCCCATCATCGACCACCGCCCTAGTGGTATAAATGAACTACTCTCTTGTCTCTCCGAGGGTGACGGTAGAGACAAGAAATAGAATCATAAAACAGTAAACAATAACCTAAGACTAAGAACAGTAAAATAAATCAAAACATAAACATAAACAAAAGCATAAGGAAGAAAGAAGAACTCTTTATTGAAGATGAGGCAAAAAGTGGCTAGAGAGTCTCAGCTCTTTCTAGTTGATATGCTCAAATTAATACCCTATAATGATACTAAAGCAGTTGCTGCAGTAAAGTTAGGGGTCGAACACGAGAACTCAAGAAAACTCACGCGATAGATAAAAGATGCAGATTGTGCTAAGCAAACAATAATTGATTGGAAAACAGATGATTGAATTAAACTTAGGTCGATTAATAAGGAAGGAAACTAGGCTCAGGGAAATTCTCAGGAAATCAATGATAAATAACAATTACTCAGTTAAAGTTCAATTCAATTAAGTGCCGTTCTTGAACTCAAACACGAAAATATAGTTAACCAACTGTCGTTGCGAAAACTAACTAAGTCTAAAATCTAGAATTCCAAATCTCTTTGCAAATCCTACACATTAAACCAGCAATTAATTCAAGTTTGATATGTTCATAATTCGATTAAACCAAATCTCTTTGCAGATAATCGAATTGCTCACCCTAGGTTTTATCAGATTACTCAATTACACTGTCGTGCCTAATCGATAAATCTAAGTTCTATGTTCTAGGTGATCAGACTAGAAATAGCTTTGAGAACAACCTATGGTGAAGAACTATTCAGATTATGAACCCTAACAAATCAATCATCATAAAACAGAGAAATCCATATGAGAAAACCCTGAACCTAAAATGAGACTACTCAGACATGATTGATGAAAAACAAGACATAACTGAATAGATCATGAAATTAAATATAACAAAAGAATAAAAACAAGGGTTCGGGATCTTCTCTATGATGAACAAAGTCTTGGATCCGTCTCCCTCACAAAAGCTCTCAAATCTCAATGGTGGCTCAAGAATCAAAGTGAAAAGTTAAGTCTGCCCCCCTTTKACCTAATGACTAAAAACTTACTTAAATAGGTCTAAAAACACGAGCTGGGTCTCTTTGAAAGTATCGGGCTTATGGTGAAAATTCTCTCCTTGGATATCTCTATCTCCAGAGTTACGTCGGTATCGATCGATACCGGGATGGTGTCGATCGATACCGGGATGGTGTCGATCGATACCGGGATGGTGTCGATCGATACCGGGATGGTGTCGATCGATACTCAGGCTTCAAAACGGGTACTTTCTTCGGTTTGCTCCAAAAGGCTCCAAATGGTTCCAAAATCTCCAATTTCGTCCCAAACGTGCTAAGACCTGAAAAGACTCCAGAACGATACAAAAACACTAGAAAGACTCGATAAAACAACTTATATCATGGCTAAAAACGGGTAAAAACCATGATATATCACTAGTGAGAATATATGAGTTTATATAGAGTCTAGGGGGCTTGGAGGAGTCTTAGGGCGTCCTTAGAAGCTTCTGGAAGGTATTAACTCGAGATCCAAAGCTTCCATATCTTGTATTTTGCATTAACCGAAGTTTTCTTTTCTGCCCAGTGAGTCAGCATCGACGGTCATGGGTCGATGTGGATCCTCAGGACGAGCATTGACCGCTCCTGGTCGATGCTTGCGTCGATGGTCTTCGTCACCAGCTTCATGTTCGGGTCTGAAGAAGAGCATCGACCGCCCTGGATCGATGCTGTCTATCGATGGCTTGCCTAGGAAGAGCATCAACCACTCCTGGTCGATGCTAAGGTCGGTGCTTCCTTCTTGAGGCTCTTGAGATGTCTTCCATGATGTTCTTGGCCCCAAAAAGTAGCTTCAAAGTCCATATGGCTTCTTAAGACTCCAAAACACTCTAAAAGTGTATGATTTCCTCCAAGTACCTATAAACACATAAACAAATGCAAATGCACTAGAACTATCCTAAATGCTCGTTAGAAACATATAAAACTTAGCTAAATGTATGCAAAAAAGCATGTAAAATACGATGCTATCAACAAAGCTTCTACTTTACGATTTCTTCTTGAAAATTTGAACTCGAAGCAAAAACAAGTAGGTGAGCTTGTATCTGATTCTAATGCGTATTCTGGTGTGGAGAACAATCTAGAATCCATGAGTAGTCAAAGCTTAAACTCTCATGAGGAATCAGAAGATGAGCATGAAAGTGAACAAATCAATGAAATAGATGAAACCGATGAATCTGTTGATGAGGACATTGAAGAAGACGTTTCATTGAACACAAGTGCTGCCATCCATGAGGAAGACTCTCATCCACCTCTCAGGAAAAGTACAAGGAGTAAAAAAGACCCTACTAATTGGAGAATGTGTTACAACAATAAGGCTGTTGCTTACCCAATTTAAGAGGTTTGTTTTCTCGCATATCTTTCTGCTGACCACCAAGTTTTTCTTAGCAAAATTGATCAGGAATCTGTTCCAAAAACATATGAGGAGGCCAAAGATAAAAAGGTGTGGAGAAATTCCATTGATGATGAGGTTGGAGAAATGAATAAAAATCACACATTGGATGTCAATGATCTTCCGAAAGGAAAAAAACGGTGGGCTCAAGATGGGTGTTCATCATAAAATATCTTAGCAATGGAGAAGTTGAAAGACACAAGGCAAGATTGATGGCAAAAGGCTTCACTTAAACCTATGGGGAGGACTATCAAGACACTTTCGCTCCAGTGGCCTAGCTTTATACGGTAAGGGTTATTCTTTCTCTTGCTACTAACCTATCTTGGGATTTATGGCAGATGATAAAGAATGCATTTCTTCAAGGCGAGCTTGAAGAAGAAGTATACAGGAGACCTCCCCCTGGACTTGAGGATGTAATTAAACCAGGAAAGGTTCTAAAACTTAGAAAAGCTATCTGTGGTTTCAAGCAATCTCGAAACTTGGCCACTGAGCCTTACCTTTCCTTTCAAAGGTCTGAGGCTAATCATTCCCTTTTTTCGTCTCAAAGCAAAAAAGGTATCGTTATTGTTCTTATTTATATTGATGATATCATTATTTCGGAAAATGATACGGAAGGTATTCAACATACTAAATCTCTTCTCAAACATACTTTTGATATCAAAGATTTAGTAGAGCTCAAGTATTTTCTTGGAATTGAAGTTTGTCGTACTAATGAAAGTCTATTTTTTATCTCAAAGGAAATATACTCTTGATCTTCTAAGTGAAACAGGAAAGTTAGGATCTAACTCAGCTAGGACTCCTATTGAAGAAAACTATAAGGATACATGAAAGGGGGAACTTGAAGAAGAAGCCTATGATAACATTGGACAATATCAACGAATGGTTGGTAAGCTCATCTATTTAACTATTACTAGACCTGATATTAGTTTAATCAGTTTCAGGCCTTGCACAATTAGCACATGGTGGAAAGGATTCTCAAGTACCTAAAAGGAACACCGGGCAAAGGCATTTGGATGGGCAAGAACAACCATACTGAGATTATTGGCTACTGTGATGTTGATTGGGCTGGAGATAAAATGGATAGGAAGTCAACAACTCGTTATTGCACATTTGTAGGAGGTAACTTGGTTACTTGGAAAAGCAAGAAACAAAAGGTGGTATCAAGATCAAGTGCTGAAGCTGAATACCGGGCCATGGCTAACACCACTGATGAGCTCATATGGCTAAAAGCATTACTAAAGGATTTGGGTATTGAGTCGTCTCAACCTATTACATTGCATTGTGACAACCATGCTGCTATTCACATTGCTTCTAACTCTGTTTTTCACAAGAGAACCAAACATATTGAGGTGCACTGTCATCACATAAGAGAAAAAGTGGAGCTTGGGATAATCATTCCTACTTATACAAAAAGTTCGGATCAACTTACAGATATCTTCACCAAAGCTACAAACTCGAGGATTTGCAACTTCATTCATGGCAAGCTTGGTCTCTTGGATCTCCATCAACCTAAGGGGGAATGATCTCATATTGTCATAAGTAATGTTATACTCTTTTCCTTCACCATGGTTTTGTCCCAATGGGTTTTACTTGGTAAGATTTTTAATGAAGTAACATTACTCATGGTACGTTCTCCATCGACCAAGCTTGAGGAGGAATGTTGAAATATAAAACAGGGAGCCATATTGAAACACTTCGTAAGGTTTTTAATGAGGTAACATTACTCATGGTACGTTCTCCATCGACCAAGCTTGAGGGGGAATGTTGAAATATAAAACAGGGAGCCATATTGAAACACGTTTCAAACCTGTTTGGTCCAATATGGCTTACTGGATTTCTGGGTGATAAGACAGGGAGCTGTTTTGGAACACATTTCGGACCTACTTGGTCCGAAATGACTATCCGTTGTTCATTAAATGTTCTATCCGTTGGACATTTATTCTTTTGTGTTCTCTTCCTTCATGCAGCTCTTTCTCTTTATTCTCATCTATCTCTTGTATTTCCTATATATATATGACCTTGTAAGTGAAGAACAAAGTAATAATAACTCTTATTCTTCTCAATCTCTTATTCTCTTTATTCTCTCTGTTCTCCCCGTTTCTATTCTCCATTTTCTACCCAAAACACAAATCTTTACTTGGTTCTGCCACTCAATTATTTACGATGTAAGTTTATATATGCTGCATTTTGTCATAAATCATTTGATGTGGGAGCATATGGCTGAATTATCTGTTATAGGGTATAGTGAGTGAATTTTGTGATTTAAGCAATATTTACTTCATATAGAGTACATTCTACCCAAAAGAGTGATGCCGTCAGTTCGGTTTAGCATTCAAGAATCAAGAAAGGTTCATTTGGTTCGTCACTTAGTCTCATCCCTGTGTGTTTTTCGTGATTAATGTCTTCTATTTATGCAAAGATGTGTATACCTGAGGTTTGACAGTATATTATGTTTATCATGAATAGTTTTTAGTAGTTCAGGAATCTGAAAACAACCTACATGCCTCACCCTCACGGCAAACTTCTATTAATGCAAATATACGAGGTTTGACCTTACTTTATGTTTAGTTTGAATAGTTTTAGGAGTTTAGAAGTCTGAGAACAAGCTACATATGCTTCTTGTTCTCATATAACATTGCTCTTGTTTAATACCGCTCCTGAATCTTGATGTTTTGACTTTTGAAACGGGGCGAAAGGCCTATACGAATTGAAATTTTAATATGATTCAGTCAGTAGATTCGATTAATGGTATATGAGGATGCTTTTCTCTTTTCAGGTTTGGAACAATCATTGTTGTTTTCCTCATTTGGGCATTGGTTTCAACACCTCTGCTAATATTAGGAACTATTGCCGGGGAAAATAAGAAGAGCAATGCCGGGTTTCAAGCTCCTTGTCATGAATGATTCTATGATGTCCCCACAAAAGCAACATAAACCTAACTTTATATATGGCCTGGATGAAGTATAAACAAATTTACAACAAAAGAATCATTCAGAATCACATGATAATGGGATAAAATAACAACCAAAGATGACAACTGGTGAAAGGACAAGCTCAAGACTATCAATTATAGTCCGAGTACAAATGGTTGAGTACAACCATATACTTAGAAATTTGAGAATCAAGCCTGAGAAGCTCGTCAATGACAAGTATCTACTCGATTATTCACTATCTCTTTAGCTAAATCTTAATCTTATCAATTCTCTTAGCTAAGATGCTATAATTTTAGACATCCTCTCATTGAGTTAGGTCGAAGAAGGTGAAGGTCTCAGATATTGAATAGTTTATGCTCAAAATCGACTGAAAAAAGGTACGTGTGCCGTTTCTATTAAAGGTAACACAAAGGTAAACGTTTAATAAAAAATCAGGACGAACAAATTTAAAATAACGTTTCATAAATCGAGGTTTTTGGCATTTTCCTTATAGTAGGTAAGGTTTAAATGACAATTATTAGGCTCAATAACTCGAGATTCGGATCAAATTATTACAAAATTACTCGACGATTACATCTTGGGCTGGTTACACATGAGACGTTTTTTTTTTTTAAAGTTTTATTAGTTAAAGAAATGACTCAAATCGTGACAAAACGACGACGACTTCTATTCACGATTATGACAGAAAAATTATGTTGCAGATGTTGCTGTTGTTGCTGCTGTTGTTGTTGGTGGTGGATGATTTCTCTGGAATCCATTGAAGAGTTTTTGGAGAAAGACTCAAAACTTTCTAAATCTTTAAAATTGACTTTGCAATAGAAAACCGAATTTTAGTAAACCAAAGGTTAAATATTAGTTGAGTAAACTGAACATGAGCAGGTTGAACGAATACGTAACATGTAATAAGTTTTCGAGATGGCCATTCATGACTTGACTTCCACAAACGACCATAATACTTTATGTGTATTCAAACGATATTTGTAAAATATAGGGAATCTGATACTTTTTTAAATCTTTTAATGTGCAATTAGACAGGAGAGAAAATTTTTGGTTGTAAATGGTTTGGTTCTTTTCAATTTGGGGGTTGTAGACCGTTTACCCAAAAATAAAAGTTGACTTTATATATATATATATGTATATTTATTTATTTATTTATTTTGTTTTTTTGGTATTTTTCTTATAGTTGGTTTAAATGACAATTATGAGGCTCAATAATTAGAGCCAAAACGACGAGAAATGACTCACAGAACATACATATTGGCTATTTACATGAAACTTTTTTTTTGTTTTATTAATTAAAGAAATGACTCAAATATAGACAAAATGGCGATGACTTATATTCATTCTTCGTATTAAGTTTTATTTACGTCAGACTTAAATGGTATGCAGTTTTTCACATTTTCATATGTTGTGAAAACGTTATTCTACCATTCACAAAAATTTGGGATGAATGAAAAAACGTGAAAAATCAGACGAACAAATTTAAAATAATGTTTCATAAAATCGAGGTTTTTGGCATTTTCCTTATAGTAGGTAAGGTTTAAATGACATTTATCAGGCTCAATAACTCGAGATTCGGATCAAATTATTACAAAATTACTCGACGATTACATCATGGGCTGTTTACATGATACTTTTTTTTATAGTTTTATTAATTAAAGAAAATGACTCAAATCGTGACAAAACGATGACGACTTCTATTCATGATTAGGACAAATAAATTATATACTTTTTTCTTTTTAAATTAAATATCGTTTTAAAATTTAAAATTTTAAAATTTTAAAATAAATATTCTTTAAATTTTTAATCCAAATGTTTATCCAATTTCCAGTTTTATTTCATTTTGTATATATTAATATTAACCAATGAAAATTTGATATTATGTATTAATGAAGATTAAAAGTGAAAGTTTAATTGTTTTTTTTTAAATGTGTAAAACAACCTTGGAAAAAAAATTAACATTTAAGTAATTATAAAAGAAGACTTTTGATATTATGTATTAATTGTTCCGATCCGCTAGCATAAGTTACGCTAATGCTTTAGCAAATTCTTTGAATACGAGAATTCGATTTTTTTTGTCACAAAATATTGAGAAAATATCCAATAAAATCCATTGATAAAAAATTCTATAAATAATTATATAATTACTATTACGAACAATTACGTAGAATGATAAATTTTTAAGTTTTATTCACGTCAGGCTTAAATGGTACGTAGATTTTTCACATTTTTATGTTTTGAAAACGTGATTCCGCCGAGTACATACTATTCACAAAAAAATGTGATGAATGATAAAACGCGAAAAATAACAAGTGATTTTTCAATTCATCCAGTAAGTTTTAAAATTATAACTAAATTAGAGAAACTTGTTCATCTACTAATTAGTAGATTTTTGAGGTTTTAAAAAAAAAATTATATTCAACTTAAGAGTGTTTTCGTTCTATTGATTTGGCTATTATATAGTTCAGCTATTTCGCTATTCAACTGTTAATATGACATACCAGTCAAGCTTGTCATTCAAGTGAAACACAATTTTTCATGATTATTGATATGCATGGCTTTTACATTATTTTTATACAGTTTTTATGTAGTTATCTTATTGTTTTATGTTGTTATATGGCGAAAATAGATAGTTTTCTAGTATTTGTAGTGTCTAATGTCTTTCAGGTCAAAAATAAGAAAATGACATGAAAAAGAGCAAAACAGCTCAATGGACATGTTATTATATTCATAAGTTTAGCATTCATTGAAAGACTTTCCGATCACCAAATTAAATGATCTTTATATCAAAAGAAAGCTAGAAAAGTCAGCTTTTATCCAGAAGTGGTCTTGAGTTAATTCATTCAACGGTTCAAAAGATATTATGATTCTATCAAATATATGTCAAACTGCGAGCAAACAAAGCAAAAGAAGAAGTTTAACCATAAATGGTTGGGAATAAAGGGCACAGCTTTGTGGAACATACGATTGTTGATGTTAGCGAAAAACGTCTTTATGTTTGGCCATTCCTTGACGGCTCTTACTGTAGCTAAGAATGATCCTTCAAGTATGAGTTGTGAGGATCTTCCTCTTTCGACATTGATGAAAGTTTGTGTAGACTCTTCCGGTCCACCCTAGATAAAATAAATTGTTAATGTTATTGGACGTATTTTCTTTTCTTACTTTTTAATTATATAATTTAAAGTTATAATTGTGAAAGTTCATTGGCCTAGTGGTAAAGGGTTTAAAGGCATCTACATCAGATAGTGGATTCGATTTCCAGCAAGACTTATCGAAAATTTTAAAATGCTTGTGTTCATAAATCGTTCAACATAATTATTGTATTGTCTCGTTTTATAGCTACAAGTTGTATCACTTTATTGTATTGACTTATACGATCATCGCCCTCTCAGTAAATTTTTATAAATATTTAAAGACCCCCGTTTCACGCTGTAAAACCAATATTTAAGGACCCACGTTTATAATTGATGTGCTATAAAACCAATATTTAAGGACCCACGTTTATAATTGATGTGCTATAAAACCAATATTTAAAGACCCCTGTTGCCTGCTGTAATCCACTATCTTTCTATAATACTTATATGATCATCTTCTTCTCTGGCAAATTTCCATAATACTAAATTTATAGTGACAATCTTCGTTCCATAGCTCATCCATATTACCAGTAAGCTTTCTTCCCTTGAATTATGTCTTTGATATATGTTTATCTGTAAACATTCATGATGAGAACTAAGATGATAGTTATAACCAATTTTCAAATAGAATTCAACATTCTCGTTTGTTTGTACATATGATATTGTTGGATTGTACTAAATATCTAACAAATATTGAAGCAGAAAAAAAGGTCATAGAGTTATCGAAGATGGAAGTTCGAGAACATTGCATTTATAGGGTACCAAGTCGGATACGTGATCAGACAATGAAGGCCGCCTTTCCTCAACTCTTTCCATCCGACGATTCCGACAACGTTTGAAGTTTTTTTTTTAAACACTAAAATATTTTGTGTTATGGATTATTTTTAAAATTTTAATGAATTTAATTATGACAAATTTTTAAATTTATTTTAAATAATTTCATTTATTTATTTACTTATTATTATTATATATAATAAACAAATATTATTATTATATATAATAATTTCATTTAATAAAAAATATAAAAAAACAAAAAATACATATAAAACTTCCGTCGGAACAGGTCTCGAATACACCTCTTAAGTATTCGGATGGTATCCATTCAGCCGTAATTCATTTATATATATATATATATATATATTTAAATAATATACGTATTAAATTTACATTTATGTATATTATGTAATAAATAGAAGAATACCTGAAAATATCACAAAAATAAATATTGGAGTATCTTTTAGAATGTCCATGAAAACTATGTTACAAAATGTGACTCAAATGTTTATGAAATCAATTTGAACATTTCTATATGATATTTTCTATTT
This sequence comes from Boechera stricta, assembly GCA_018361395.1. Lineage (NCBI taxonomy): Eukaryota > Viridiplantae > Streptophyta > Magnoliopsida > Brassicales > Brassicaceae > Boechera > Boechera stricta. The sequence goes on along the minus strand of CM031539.1, from coordinate 17,230,287 downwards.
AGTTTTACTTTTATTCAATAAATGATTTTAAATTATATTATTATTCTAATACTTTTTGCTATTTTTTACGAAACAAGATCAAATTCGAATATCCGTAAGAATCTGCAGATCCGGATCCAAGAAGTTATTTCTTAGATCCAGCAGATCTAGATATTCAATAATTTTAGGATATTCAGTGCTTTTCTTTGCTTTGATAAATAAGTTATAAATAAGAATGTGATTATTTTATTAAAGTTTCTTATCATCCTCAAAAAAAAGTAACCAAAACCATTATGGAAATGTGAACGAGGTTTTCGTATAAATCTACCAAAAAGTTTTAAGCAGATATAGTTAGTAAAACAGAGTTTCATATATAGACTTATTAATTTCAAACAAAAGAGGAAATTTATGATAACATGTTTATTAATTTACTAGAATATATCTTGTGCTATATCACGGAATGACTTTTTTAGATTTAAATTTTATTCAAAAGTTTTGGTTATAGTATTGCAATAATTTTAATATTTAAATAATAATTTTGAGTTAGCTTATTATTTGTCATTCAACTAATTAAATGTTATTTCTATAAATATATTCTCCAAAAGATATTACGAATCTTTGAATATTCTTTAGTCGAAAGATTGATATCGTGAAAGATCACGATTTAATTTTTTTTAGGTGCTAATTAAATTTACAATTATAAGTTTAATAAAAAATTAGCAAATGGTCTTAACATCAATAGCATAAGAGAGTAAATATTAACATATGTTAAGGTTATTTTCAAATTTGTACTCCCCAAAATAAAATAAACATACTTCCTATTATTACATAGATATTTTTTTTTAAAACAAGGGTTGGTCCGAAAAATATTGAAAAGGTATATTTAAAAACAAATATATAAATACCATGGAGTTTCGCACCTCCTTCCTAATTTTGGTTTAGTGGTGTACTGGAATTCTCATTTTTATAATCCAAAAGTTTAATATGGCTATGGATGTTTATTAGGCATCAGAAAAAAAGACTATATTGAGATGGAAGTCACAAAGAAGAGGTACTTCCAATCTTTCACACAAAGAGTTGGGGAAGATACTATAGAGGAAATGAGGAAAACCATACACGCAGAAGAAAAAAAATATTCGGGCTAGCTATGACGAACCGGCTTATTGGATACCATCCGAATACTACGTGGAACTTATCCTTCTGGATTCGGTTTTCATTATGGAGTTCACTCTAAGAGTTATGCGACGAGAATGTTCAGATGAATATTCAGATGACAAGATTGTGGACCACTCTGCAATGGTTAGGCATGATTTAATCTTGCTCGAGAATCAACTTCCCTATTTCATTTTCGATAGCTTGTTCAGTTCCAGTATGAAGGAATTATATCTTTCTGAGACCATTGACCAAGTCATCCTGAGCTTTTTTGGCCTAATAATCGAAGAGAACAGAAACTTCAAGCATTTCACAGACATGTTCCGGTGTGTTTATGAAGCATCGTTTGATGACATTTCAAACCAGATGATAGAGTTTCCCTGGAAATGGCCACCTATCAGAGAGTTTTGGAACGCGGATGCCCTATCACAAGCAGGAGTGGATTTCAAGGTAAAACATCTTCTAACTCCTTTGTTCGTTTTTGTTTGAGTTAGGATCTTTTCATTGGCATACCTATTTGATCTATTATAAAAGGACTTTAGGTGCTTAATTATTTTTTATTTATTTAATAAACGACCTTTGGAAATAGTTGACAGATCTTTTGGACTTCCCAAAACAGGAAGAATCGGTCGTGGAGGAACGAGGGTTCTTTGAGGATTACGAACTAGGACGAGTAACTAAAAGGTATATAGTATCAATTAAAAAGTGTCACAAAAAGAAAATCGATGTGAATTCGAATTACTATTAATAATAAATACATATTCTATGATTTGACACAAATCAATTTTCATTTGCATCACTTAAGAGAAAATTAACACAAAAAATGTGATTTTATATCAACTAGATAATCAATATATTTACCAGTTCTCATTAACATCAATTACAAAACTGATGGGAAGTTCAAATCAGTTAAAAATGATTATAAAATAATTTTATCAAAAATTCAATATATATAAATGTTTTAGCATCAATTAAAAATAGATGTTACCCGATCATAATTTATAAAAAATAATTTCTGATAATGATATAATTTTACATCAAACTTGAAAAATATTTTTGATAAATTTTTAATTTTTAGAATAAATCAACTTATTAAATTTATTTTTATTTGGTTAGTTATATAAATTATACAATTTTGTTTCTAGAAATAATTGATTAATATTAATATATGTATATTTGAATAGGATTTTAATACTTTGACTGCACTAGGGTACAAGTGTGATTTGGATATGAATTCGAATCGATATGACACAAGGATACAAGTACTTTAAATCAATATCTTATTATATGAAGTTTGGTTTTAAAATTAGTCATTAATATGATCGTGACACCTGTTAAATTTATCGAGCATATGTTGTCACGTGTCAAAAAATTAAAAAATTTCCTTAAAAAAATAGAAAAACTATTTAAAAAAACATATGTGTAACATATATCAATTTACATGAATTAATTTTCACAAACAATGAAAATAATTGCATATATTGGTTAAACTGATACTATCCCTATTTTCATAGTCATTTGTATAAATGATAGTTTTTTCGTAGTTACATATATAAATGATGTAAAAACTTGTTTTCGTCCATTATAATTGATACAAAAAAAAAGCAACGTTAATGACGTTATTTGTTGTGCAGTTTTAGGGGTCTTTCGTTGCATGTGAAGTTTGCGAAAGGTAGCTTAACGATGCCAGGTTTCTTTGCTGATGAAGTGTCAGATATGTATCTAAGAAATGTAATTGCATTTGAGCAGCGCCATGATGCCGCAATACCCTTTACTAGTAACTACATACATTTCTTAAATTTTCTAATTACTTCTAGTAGAGACGCGCAGCTACTCATCGAAGAAGGTACAAATTAACATCACAAAACTAATACATATATTAATTAACCCTTAACTGATATGAATAACAACAAATGCATGTGTTGCTGGAACACAGGGGTGGTAAAGTACACTATGGGTGGGCCGAGCTTCGTGGTGGACATGGTGACCAAGTTACAGATTGGCTTGAACGTAGGAAACAGCTCCCAATCCCACTACGTAGCCATGAATCTCAAAGCTCACTATAAATCTCGACGAAAGATTTCCTGTTGGGCCACTCTCAGGAAAGTAGGGTACAGCTCCCAATACCACCACGTAGCCATGGATCTCATGGACTTATCGAAGACGAAAGTTCGAGAACCTTGCATTTATAGAGTACCAAGGCGGATACGTAATGTGAAACCTGAAGCCTATACACCTCGGATGTATTGGTGTTTCGACTTTTACGATTATGAAAGACAAAAAACAGAGTAAGAATGTAAGAAAAACAGAGTATGAATGTAATCAAACTTTTATTGACTTAATTGTATTACACTCTTTGACACACAACACACTCACTGTAATACATGACTCGATTTTAACTTGGACTTATATAGTTGTGAAACTATACGATCGTATAGACACAAACATACAATACTCCTAAGGTTCTGTTAAAGATTTGATTATAATCTTCAATACTCCTCCTTAATCAAATCTTCGACTTACTCCAAGCTTGCTCCTAAGATCTTCAAATCTTCCAAGGTTTAGAGTCTTCGTGAGGATATCTGCTAGTTGCTCATCACCTTTGAAAAACTCAACTTGAATCAATCCTTTGCTTACAGCTTCTCTTACAAAGTGATACTTAATTTCTATGTGCTTCGTCCTCTTGTGTTGAATTGGATTCTTCCCTATTGCTATTGCTGACTTATTGTCACAATAGATAGGAGTACTTTCTTCAATCTTCATACCAAATTCTTCCATCAACCTTCGTAGCCATATAGCTTGATTGGCGGCTGCACACGAAGCCATATATTCCGCTTCGGCTATCGATTGAGCAACAGTTTGTTGCTTACACGATTGCCAACAAAACATGGCTGATCCTAGGCTAAATACATAGCCGGTAGTACTCTTCTTATCTTCAAATGATCCTCCCCAGTCGCTGTCCGAATACCCCACTAATCTTGGCGATTCAACTTTAGTGAATTCCACTCCATAATCCAACGTTCCTTTGACGTACCTCAATACTCTTTTTGCCTCTTGATAATGTCTTTCTTTTGGAGATGCCATATAGCGTGAGAGATATGAACAAGCGAACATAATATCTGGTCGAGATGCACACAAGTACAAGAGCCCACCAATGATACTTCTATATCTTGTTGGATCTTCATACAATTTGTCTTCTTCCAGTTGTCTTCCTCGTGGTGTTAATGGAGTATTAACACTCTTGCTAGTCTTCATTCTAAATTTCTCAATGAGCTTGCGTGCGTACTTTGCTTGCGAAAGAAACAAACCGTTTTCATTTTGAATTACTTCCATGCCAAGAAAGTAATTCAACAATCCAAGATCGGTCATCTCGAACTCGGTCTTCATGTTTTCCTTAAACGAATTGATCAAATCCTCATTGCTTCCCGTAATGATGATATCGTCTACGTATAGACTGAATATCAACACATCATACTTCTTCTTCAAAATGTATAAGGCTGCATCACTTGAACTCCTTTGAAACCCATTTTGAAGAAAGTATGCATCAATTCTTCCATACCAAGCCCTTGGAGCTTGTTTCAAGCCATACAAGGCTTTATATAATCTCAACACCTTCTCCTCCTTTCCTTTTATCACGTAACCATCCGGTTGAGATACGTATATCTCTTCTTCGAGATCACCGTTTAGGAACGCCGACTTGACGTCCATTTGATATAATTTCCATTGCATTTGAGATGTATAAGCGAGTAATGACCGAATCGTATCATGCCGAGAGACCGGAGCAAATGTCTTCACATAATCGATCCCAAATTCTTGTGAGAATCCTCTTGCTACCAATCGTGCTTTGTGTTTGATTGGAACACCATTAGCATCCGTCTTCAATTTGTAAATCCACTTCGTACTAATCACGTTCTTCTTCTCTGGTTTATCCACCACTTTCCATGTTCTATTTTCTTCGATCATCTTAATCTCTTCGTTCATTGCATTTATCCACTCCTTAGAATCACACGCTTCTTCATAACATCGTGGTTCTTCATGCACTAAGAGACAAAATTCGATTATTTGGGCAGTTTCTTCGAAATTAACCACCGGTGTTGCTTGTGTAATTTCATTAACCGACTTATAAGCCCTTGGTACCATATCCGAGAATTCTCTCTCATCATTGATGCTACTGTTAGATTGAAAAGATTTGCATCTCACGGTTGATTGGGGGTAACGTTCCTCCTCTGTTTCAACATGATGAAAAACCTCTGTTTCTCTCTGTTTTCCATCTTGATTATCGATCGGTAGAATAATCTGTTTCTTGACTTCTTGATGCTTTTGCCAATCCCATCTCTTACTTTCATCAAACACTACATCTCTGGAGACTTTTATATTCTCATTCTCCAAAACGAACACTCTATAACCCTTTGATTTGCTGTTATATCCAACAAAAATTCCTTTCTTCGATTTTACATCCAACTTCTTTCTCTTCTCATCGGTGATATGTATATAACATATACTTCCGAATGTCTTAAAATGCGACACATTTGGTTTGTGTCCACTCCATCTTTCTATTGGAGTCTCTTCAACATCAATAGCTTTAGTAGATAAACGATTTTGTATATACACGGCTTCGGCCCAAAACTTGTAAGGTAATGCTTGTTCAACAAGCATTGTCCTTGCCATCTCTACAAGTGACCTATTCATACGCTTGGCTGATCCATTTTGTTGTGGAGAATAAGGCAAAGTGATTTGCCTTACTATTCCTTCTTCTTCCCAATAACGATTGAATTCTTGTGAAACAAACTCCCCTCCACCATCCGATCGCAATGTTTTAATGAAACATTGTGATTGGTTTTCAGCCATTGACTTGAACTTCTTGAACATTGGAAATGCTTCTGACTTTTGCTTGAGGAAATACACCCAACACATGTGTGTGTAGTCGTCCAAAAATAACACAGAGTAACGACTTCCATCCAAAGATTCATTTTGCATAGGACCACACACGTCCGTATGCACTTGTTCAAGCTTCTCGTTTGTCTTCGAATGAGATTCCTTTGGAAAACTTTTCCTTGATTGTTTTCCAAGATTACATGCTTCGCATATCCGCTTTGTCACTTTAAATTTTGGTAACCCAATTACCAATTTCTTATCTTGAACATGTTGCAATCGTTTGTCACTAACATGACCGAGCCTTCTATGCCAAGTTTCATTTTCTTCTTGCTCTCTCGACATCATTGCTTCATTCTCTACTGAACTCCATTTAATTCTGAAACTTTTATGAGTCATGGGAATGCTCGTAATCTTCTTATCACTCTTATCTTAAATGATACACTTCTCGTTTTCAAAGACAACCCGGTAACCACTTGCTATTATTTGAGGAACGCTTAGAAGGTTCTTCTCTAAACCGGGTACTAAAAACACATTCTTGATGACTCTCTTGCCAATATCAGTCATCACGGTAATGTCTCATTTTCCTTCAGTCATCACGATCTCACCATTTCCGACTCGTATAGGAACCTTAATGCTTTTATCAATCTTTGTAAAATATCTCTCCTCCTTGGTTATGTGATTCGTACACCCGCTGTCAACAAGCCATATATCTTCCTTCAAGGTTGTATGAGCATCTTCAGTAGCACTAAACAACATGTGCTCATCATTCGAGTCTTCTTCCTCTTGACTTAAATGTGCTCTTTCCCTTTGCTTGAAACGACATGTATTCGCAAAATGACCAATCTTCCCACACTTATAACACGTTTTATTGTTACTTTCATTTTTTCTTTGACCATTGTCCTTCAGTTTCTTGAAACACTTATCTTCTGTGTGATTGCTTCTCTTACAATAATCACACCACCTCTCGCCGTTTTTTGCTTCACCAATACGGCTTCTAGTGTCTTCTTGTTTGAAACCGGAACTCTTTCTTTTTGCTTGAACGTTGAACGTTCCTTCATTTGAACTTTCTTCTCTTGCTATTGTCCTTGCCTCATGTGCTTTTAACACACCTATTAACTCCGTCATCGTCAATGACGTTAAGTCACGAGTTTGCTCCAACACGCCCATGATAAGTTAATTGATTTTCCAAGTCAATTAATTTATCGAAAACCTTTAGTGACTCATGATCATGCATTTTTCAAGTTTTCATACTCCCTTCGTAATGATTGGAGTTTGACCATCCGAACTTGAGGAGAACCTTGAAACTCATCTTTCAATATATCCCACGCTTCCTTAGAAGATGATGCTGATGCAAGGCATGAGAATATATTATCTGTCAGAAGAATTTGCAATGCCATAGTATCATTGGCTATTGCTTCTTCCTCACGTCTTGTTCGGTATGAGGCTCCTCTGCCGGCCCGTCATAGCTCGGGTACTTTGTTCAACAACCAACCATAACTTCCTTGTCTTAAGGATGGTTGACATCTTAATGCTCAAAAATCATATTTCTCTCCATCAAAGAGGAATGATTTGTTGAAGGAGCCTTGCATCGTTACTTACTTGTGAACGAATGCGTATCTCTTTTCTATGTTGTGTTTTTTTTTTTTTGCTTTAGTGTTTCTCTCTTGATCCTCTCTTAATCGTTTGGCTCTGATACCATATTGGTGTTTCGACTTTTACGATTATGAAAGACAAAAAACAGAGTAAGAATGTAAGAAGAACAGAGTATGAATGTAATCAAACTTTTATTGACTTAATTGTATTACACTCTTTGACACACAACACACACTCACTGTAGTACATGACTCGATTTTAACTTGGACTTATATAGTTGTGAAACTATACGATCGTATAGACACAAACATACAAACGTGTCTCTTTTGAAAGCAACTATACAAATGAAACGTGTTCATTTGCATGTTAACTACCCATAACCGACACATATAACTTAGACTTAGACACTTACATAAGATATAATATATTATCCAACTGATTTAATAAAATATGAAATCCTAAGGTTCTGTTGAAGATTTGATTATAATCTTCAATAGGATGGTCGTCATTGGCCCGCTTCATCGTTCTCGCAAATCAACTGCTAAGGACGGTGCTGAAACGAGGAGCAATCCATGGTACGTGAAACACAAAACTTACACAGAGGCTAATATATATGTACACGTACATTAAAAAGGAAACAAAAATATCTCGAAAACTGTAAGAAACTAAAAATTATTAACAAATACACCTCTTAAGTATTCGGCTGGTATCCATTCAGCCCTAATTCATTTTTAAATATAATTTGGTAAATAATATACGTATTAGATTTACATATATGTATATTATGTAATACATAGAAGAATATCTGAAAATATCACAAAATAAACTTCATTTTTAAAAAATTGGAGTATCTTTTAGAATTTCCATGAAAACTATGTTACAAAATGTGACTCAAATGTTTATGAAATCAATTTGAACATTTCTATATGATATTTATTAATTTCAAACAAGAGAGGAAACTTTATGATAACAGGTTTATTAATTTATAAAATAAACATTCTTTCTATTATTATATACATATTTTTGTTATCTTTTTGTGATTTTTTTTTAAACAAGGGAGGTCCAAAAAATATTCAAAAGGTATACTTAAAAAAATATATAAATCTATCGGTCATTTTATTCATTGTTGTTTAGTTATTAGAAACCATGGAGTTTCGCACCTTCTTCCTAATTTTGGTTTACAGGTGTACTGAATTCTATTTATATAATCCAAAAGTTTAATATATATGCTGATGAATGTTTATTAGGCATCTGAAAAAAGAATATTTTGAGATGGAAGACGTAAAGAAGACGTACTTCGAATCTTTCACCCAAAGAGTTGGGGAAGATGCTATAGAGGAAATGAAGAAAACCATAAAAGCAGAAGAAAAAAATATTCGGGCTAGCTATAGAGAACCGGATTATTGGATACCATCCGAATACTACGTGGAACTTATCCTTCAGGATTCAGTTTTCATTATGGAGTTCGCTCTAAGAGTTATACGACGAGAATGTTCAGATGAATATTCAGATGACAAGATTGTGAACCAACCTTCTAACGTTTCAATGGTTAGACATGATTTAATCTTGCTCGAGAATCAACTTCCCTATTTCATTCTCGATAGCTTGTTCAATTCCAGTATGATGGAATTATATGTTCGTGAGGCCTTTGACCTACTCATCCATAGAATGTTTGGCCTAATAATCCAAGACAAAACAAACTTCAAGCATTTCACAGACATGTTCCGGTGTGTTTATGAAGCATCGCTTGACGACATTCCAAACCAGATGAATAGGTATCCCTGGAAATGACCACATATCAGAGAGTTGAGGAACGCGGATTACCTATCACAAGCAGGAGTGGATTTCAAGGCAAAACATCTTCTAACTCCTTTTCCTTTTTGATAAGGCTTTTTTTCATTTTTGTTTGAGTTAGTTATTGGTTTTGATTGGCATACGTATATTTCTAGACACGTAAAACACAAGTTTTTCAATACACACAAAATTCCCAAACTCCGACGCACCGAGTTATAACATTTATTAGAAATCTATTAAATTTTTTACAACACTCTTAATGCGATATACATACAGCCTAAGACAATCTCTTAACTTGTGACCCACGTGATTTCTAATCTAAACAAAGCAGAAATGATACACGTTTTTTTTTTTTCGTTATCTCTCTTTCTTTTCAACACCATATAGAGTAAACACGTAGTTTCTAAAACATAAAAAACTCTGGACTAAACTTTTTCTTTCTTGAACGGCTAACCCTAGCAAGCACCTCTTCAACCCCTGATCTTCTAATTAGCCTTTTTCGGAAAAGTTGGTTTTTCTTTTTTTCTTGATTTGATCTCGAATCATCCAAACTTTGTGTGAATATCTTCTTCCTCAGATTTTCATATATCTCCAACGTGGTGTGCAATCCAAATCATTAAATATTGTCAGGTCACTAAATTCGTCACTTGTTAGAACAACTTTTGCGCTGTTTTCAGCTTCTGCGCTGTTTTAGACCCCCATCTTCTTTGATCTAAAACCAATCATTTTTTCAATTTATTTTCCTTTATTCTCATTGAATCTTATAGCTCTATAGTACTATCCAAACATTCAGGGTTTCTTCTGCAATCTCCACACTCTTTCATTTTCCCCTTTTTTGATTGAATTTGATAACTCAAAATAATTTCTTCACAAAGATGTCCATTGTACTCGATAAAGGTAGGAAAGTAAATACTCTAACAAAATCTATGCTTCTTCCCCATAAGTCAAAATCTTCCCCTTCAGATCAAGACATTCAGTTCAAGACCTTCCAACTCTGCTCCTACTTTAATAATCTCCCCCTGCTTGGTTGGCATAATTCATTCAAAAAACACATTCATAGTGTTGAGAGCAGCAACTCACATTTTGGTCGTGACAAGGATATCCATCTTGCTTTTTCATGCTTTTTATCCATTCTATACCACCAAAACCAACTACTTATCCTTTGCAAACTTCAAAGTATTACTAATTAAATATCTAGCAGACTTGCTGAAACACAATACAACCTGTTTTACGAATTTTGAACAACAAAATTTTCATCTTCCACTTCCTTCACCTGAAGACCTATGATATCATTGTTGTCTCTCCCCATACTCATCTGGTCCATTTGCTTCAGCTTGGGAATAACCATGAACAACTTTTGATTTTCAACCCTTGACATACTTTTGATGTTCAGCTTCCCTTGACATTGATGTGATAAAGCTCAATCATCCTTCTCAGCTTTTCAGCTTTTAAACGTTTATTCGGTTCATCCTACAATTAACAATCGTTGCATGTTAATATTCCTGTAAGAACCACTTGATTCTAATTATTATGAGTCCAACGCTTCTCCTTGTTAAACATAACCATCAATCCATTATCATAAAGTTAACTCACACTAATCAAATTGACTTGAAAACCCTGAACATAGTATACATTCATCAGCTTCGGTACATTAGATCCTTCAAGTTTTCCTTTCCCTTTGATTTCTCCTTTTGAACCTCCACCAAACTTCACTATGCATTCATCCACTTTAGTGTTATCTCATAGAAATTTTTGATTGCTAGTCGTATGCATGGAACATCCACTAAAATAACCATGGTTAACTCTCAATAGAGCTCATTGAAGTGTAAGCTACAACCTGTTTCTGATATAAATCCGCTTTTTCTCACAAAAACTCGATAAGTATCATTAAAATATGGATAATATTTCTGCTGACTAATGATCTCCTCACTTTAGCTTGAAGCCTGTAGTAGTACTTCTTGATGTGCCCATTCTTCCTACAATAGTAGCACCCATGTGGATTTTTTCTTAGAGTTTTGGTTTTCTGAAAAGTTGCTGGAATAGGATGTATGTTGTTGTCTTTGACGAAACCACGAAATTTTGTTTTACCCATGGACGTACTCTCTTAATAACCAAGACCATAATTGATCTTTGCAACTCTCCCAGCAGAGAGTATCTTATCCAATTCTTTTGTCCCATTGTTGAGCATGTGGATCTTCTTTCTAGTTTATGCGAGTTCTTGTGTTAAAGCTTTATTCTTCTCAATTTCAGAATTGAGTTCACCATTCAACCTAGTTTTTAAGGTTTGAAGAGACAATTTTTCTTCAACAAAAACCAGCTTTTCTTTGCTAAGAATCAACCAGTTGTCAAACAACTTTCGAAATTCAGATTTGGCGTCTACATCACATTCTATATCATATTCACTCTCATTGGATTCTTCTTCTATGTCAACATTCGTCTTTTCCTCTCCTTCTTCAAATGTGGCTAAGAAGGCACAATATCCAGTCACATCCTTTCAAGCATCTATCATATTATGTGTCACTTTCACTTGTTTCAAAAGATGACATGTTCCTTTTTGATTTTCCAGTCACACACTCTAATTTTGTGTGACCAAAACCTTTACATTCAAAGCACTTATGTTCTCTTTCCCTTAGTGAGGGACAATCTGTTTCGAAATGTCAATACCCTTGACACTCATGGCATTTTTGTTCATTTTTCTTCACATCTCGAACATGATCTCTCTCATTACCGTATGTTTTTCCAAATGAACTTGTTTTCCTTCTCAACTCTTCTTAAAGCTCTCCTAAAATCTTTTGCCATTAATATCAACTCGTTCTTGAGACCCTGGATCTCTTTTCTTTCCTCACATCCTGCAAAAGCAACTCCTTTTGAATCATTATTTTTTATAGCATACATTTCCATTTCTTCTGCGTGGAGATGTCCCACAACTTCTTAAAAATCAATGTGATTTATGTCCAAAGAAGTTCCCATAGCTTTCTTCTTGCTTTCAATAGACTCCTCAACAACTTCTTGACCAACTTCTTGTCTTTATACTTCTTGCCAAGATTCTGAGCTTCACTTGCAATGGCACTAAGTTTCCACTGAATTCTTCTATTGATTATGTTTCTTCCATTCCGATATTCTCAAAGCATGATGCCAACATGTCTAGCCTAGACCTTTTAACGATGGTCATATCTTCATAAGCTTTATCCAGCTTATCCCATGCTTCCTTGGCGGATTCACAATTCTTGATACGTTTGAACTGATTCTCGTTAACTAAACAGAAAATCTCAGAAGGTGCCTTGGAGTTGTAGGTAGCCATGTCCTTCTTAGAATTCGTCCACTTAGTTTCATCTTTAAGGACATCAACGCCATCTTCTCCTTTAACCATAGGAGATTTCTATCCACAACGTACATCAGTCCAAGGATCTGCTCCAATGATCATAGTTACCTTTTTCAAGTATGATTGGTCGATCCACAATCATATACTCTTTGGACGAGTCCAGTAGGATCCTCACATGTTGTTAAGTTAAACAACTTGGTTCAAATGCCCGCTTTGATACCAATTAAAAACGTGGATGGATATGTAAAACACGAGCTTTTTAATACATACGAGATTCTCGAACTGCGGCGCACCTAGTTTCATTTATTATAAATCTATTTAGATATTTACAACATTCTTAATGGGATTTACACACAGCCTAAGACAATCCCTTATCTTGTGACCCACATGATTTCTAATCTAAAAATACCACAGATAATACACGTTTTGTTCTCTTGTTATCTCTCCCTTTTTCAACACCGTATTAAGTAAACATGTACTATTTAAAAAAGAAAAAGCTTTGGACTAAACTTTTTCTTTCTTGAACGGGTAACCCTAGCAAGCACCTCTTCAATCCTTTTTATATTCGTAGGATGAAAGATCTTCTAGGTTTGCTTTTTTCGGTAAAGTTAATTTTTTTTTTCTTGATTTGATCTCGAAGCATCCAAATCTTTGTGTGAATATCTTATTCCTCAGATTTGCATATATCTCCAACATGGTGTGCAATCCAAATCCTTAAATATTGCCACGTCACTTGTTAGAACAACTTCCGGATTGTTTTAAACGCTAATCTTCTTTGATTTAAAACTAATCACTTTCTCAATCTCTTTTTCTTTATTCTCATTGACTCTTATAGCTCTACAGTATTGCTCCAACATTCAGGATTTCTTCAGCAACCTCCACACTCTTTCAATATCTACTTAATTGATCTATTATAAAAGGACTATAGGTGCTTAATTGTTTTTTTTTTTTTTCACCTTTGTTGTTGAAATAGTTAACCAAATTCCCTACTTCTCTTTAGATCGGCAGCTGGACGTTTGGTCGTGAAGAACCACCGGTAAGAGAAAGGTATATACTATATAGTTAAACAGTGTCAGAAAAAGAAAATATATGTGAATTGGAATTACTAAAAATAATAAAATACATATTCTATGATTTGACACAAATAAATTTTCATTTGCATCACTTAAGAGAAAATCGACACAAAAATGTGAATTTATATCAACTAAATAATCAGTTCTCATTAACATCAATTACAAAACTGATATGAAGTTCAAATCAGTTAAAACTGATTATACAATAATTTTATCAAAAATTCGATACGTAATAAATATTTTAGCATCAATTGAAAATAGATGTTATTCGATCTTAATTTATAAAATATTTTTTTGATAATGATATAACTTCACATCAAACTTGACAAATATTTCTGATAACCATTAGAATAAATCAACACATTAAATTAATTTTTGATCAATTATATAAATTATACAATTTTTTTCTAGAAATAATTGATTAATATTAATATATGAATTTGAATCGGATTTTGATACTCCCACGACACTTGGGTACAAGTGCGATATGGATATGAATTCGGATCGATCTTGATGCATCAATGACACTTGGATAGATGTACTTTAAAACAATATTTTATTATATTAAGTTTAGTTTTAAAGTTAGTCATTAACATGATCATGACACATGTTAAGCTTATCGATGTTGACACGTGTCAAAAAAATAAAATGTTTTCCTTACAAAAACAGAATAATTATTTTGGCCGTTGTATCTATCGGATTCACTCAATCAGGAGGTAAACATGATGTCTTAAATCACCCACACTTGATGTAAACCGAGAAAATGTTATCACCCAGTTTCATTTTCTCATAGAACTAGTTTATTTATTATGTTCATTTTGGCCTTGAACATGCCTAGTTAATCATGAATGAAATTAAAGAATATAGAATAACCTTCATTCTCCTAGAAACGGCTCCATTTCACACTCACAAGATAATTTGCTATTAGCTTTGTTTTAAGAAGTATCATGTAATACTCTACTTATATCTCAAAGTTATGGACTCAAATCATTAATAGCAACCCTTATACACATACATGAAGCATTGTTCATCATCTTATCCTATGTCTCTCAGTGTTCTTAGTAGATTCAACTTGATTTAGTTTTTCATTTGAACCTATATCTTGCGATATGATAGGGAGGTATTTCTACCTCTCACCAGGTTTCACCCGAGCGCTACTTATAGGGTAGTCTCGAGAGTTTAACCCGAAGTGACCGCAAGTAGTATAATCGGGATCGATCCACAAAGACTGAGAATAACTACAAAGAGATTGCAGGAATGAATCTAATCTAGGCATATTATAAAAGTTGGGGTTTTGTTTCTAAGTTCTAAATAATTGAAATGCATAAACTAAATAAATAAATTAAAATGCGTAAAATAAATAAACAATAATTAAATAAATTAAATAAATAATAATTAAATAAACAATAATAAAATTACTAAAAATAAATTTAGTAAAGTAAATAACAGAAAGTAAATTGCATAAAATAAATTGCGTAAATTAAAGTGTATAAAATAAATAGCATAAATTAAAGTGCGTAAATTAAATGACATAAAATAAATAACAGAAAATAAATGAGATAAATTAAATAACATAAATATAAACTAACTTAATTTAAATAACTTAAACAATAAAATCACAATTGATCCTTATGTTGAATGAGAACGATTTTAGGGAGTCTATATTTCGGATTCATGTTCTACCTAATAAGTTTTTGTTTTCAATCTGTGATATTCAAGAGCTGACCACCTCGTGATAAACTGACATCTGCACTCCACTCGCACTTTCAAGAATCAGACAATCCCATCATCGACATTACTAAGATTCATAAACTTCCGTTGACTATAAATCAAACAAATTGTTTTGCAGAATACGAAGTGATCGAGATTTTCAAAATACTACCCACTCGTATGAAGTGTTTCTAAGATTTTAACCTAACTAAAGAGCTGATCAATGATTAATTCTACCAAACAACAAACTCGACCATAGCTAATACTCTAATATTCAGATCTGAAGTTTTAACCCACTCTGGGCAAGAGCTTCTATTCGATAACCTCTCGATTATAACCTTAAGTCTCCCATGATATGACTTAGATCGAGATGAATATTGAGTAGAGATCGATTGAACAATCAAACACATGAAATCCTATAACATGATTCCCATCATCGATCTCCACCCTGAGATCTAAAGGATTTACTATCGGTCATCAGAAATCGTATGGTTTTCACCACGCCTATTTCGCAGGTTTCATTCGAGGCTACTAAAGAAGTAGCCTCGAGAGTTTAACATCACGCGACCGCCACGCAATCAGTATACATTCTGATCGATCCACGTAGTAATAACACAATACGTAATACAAACGCAAATCTAATCTGTAATAATAAAGTGTGGTCTGGTCCTAAGCTATATGATGCGATTAAAATAAATAAAATAAAAGACTTAAAAGTAAAAGACATAAATTAAATAGTGAAATTAAATTGCATAAATCAAATTACTGAAAATAAAGTGCATAAAGTAAATTGCATAAATTAAAGCAAGTAAGAAATCATGAAGACTAAATTGCATAAATTAAATTATAGAAATATAAATTGCATAAATTAAATTGTAGAAATATAAATTGCATAAATAAATCAACATAAATAAAATAACATAAAATTAAAATACTTAATTAAATATTTACAAGCATTAAAGATATGATTTATCAGGATTTCAAATTATGTGATTCATGTTCTACCTTTTTAGCATGTCAATTTAGTGGATATTCAAGAGCTACCCACTCTCGCTAACGCAGACACGGTCAAACTCCACTCTGGACCTTCACACATTAAACGCATCCCATCATCGACATTTTATGTGAGACATATCGAGGCTGTCACACTACCAACCGACAAAAGTTAATTAGCTCGTGCCTAGCATAAGAAATGACGCATCTATTTCTATACAATCCCACTCTGCTGACGTATTCCTGAGATCATAATCTAACTTCCACAATTAGATTACTTTAAGATACTCCATCAAACAACAAACTCGATG
This sequence comes from Boechera stricta, assembly GCA_018361395.1. Lineage (NCBI taxonomy): Eukaryota > Viridiplantae > Streptophyta > Magnoliopsida > Brassicales > Brassicaceae > Boechera > Boechera stricta. Next base: position 17,213,485 of record CM031539.1, on the reverse strand, counting down.
CTACTATTACTCCCTAATATGGAAATCTGAAGTTTTAACCCACTCTCGTGGTGCTAGAGGTTTCTATTCGTATAACCGCATCTACTGATTTGGTTATAACCACAAATCTCGAACATTTCACTGATTATTTCTTTAATCGGCACAGATTTAAGCCAGATTTAAGCCAAAAAAATGGAATTCTCAGCTGGGAAAAGAAAATCACGAGATGAAGAAGATACACTAAGCTTATTAGCTTATGATTTACCCAGGGATGACCTCAGCGATGATGTCCTGGAGAGAGTCCTCTCATGGCTACTAACTTCTTGTTTCTTCCATATGAGCTCTGATTGCAAGAGAAGGAAATCAAGGGAAACCTCAAAAAGCTTCAAGCTTGCTTGCTCCCAAATCCCTACTTGAGATCCTTGGTTCTTCATGATTGATAACGATTCCAATTCCTCATTCGTTTACGTTTCCATCGAGTACCACTGGAAAAAACTCAACCGCCGAGATTCCCTCCGCAGCCGCCGTGATTTTAACCCCGTCGCGTCCTCCGGTGGCTTGCTCTGCTTCTGTTGGTTGCTCCATCTCCAACGAGTTCCTCTTCCGTAATTCCCTCACTGGATCTTCCCGCGACCTTCCTTCACTAATCTCTCAAGATGATAACAAACCTCTCCAAGCCGTAGCCATGACCACTGTTACTCACTCTAGCTATAAGCTGGTTACAATCTTCGGTGAAATTCCAAATCTCAGTTTCCGAATCTACGAATCAAAACTCAGATTCATGGAGAAAAGATGAAGAATTGTTAGTGAAGAACAATGACTACAACGATTCATCACATGATGATACTGACATTGGCACAGTCTACTTTCTTAGCAAAACAGGAAATGTGGTGTAACAATCTCCAGAGAAGTCCATCGAAGCAATACTCTTCCGTTACAGACAATGCCGAGATCGTTTTTCGTTTAATGGGTTTTGAAATTCATTGGACTTCGTGGAGAACACGCTCACAAAACTTTAATTTCAGGCTACAACCAATATGATTTTGATTTGGGGATTTATGATTTGTGAAATTGGGGAAGAAAAAGGGGTAAGTGTCGAGATATAAAGCTTCCGGTAAAAGACACTATTCTTGAGGAATGAATTGGATAAGTCAACTTTGATAAGGAACAAAATTACAACCATAAAATTTTGGGTAATAAATATGCGTTTTTTAAATAATCTGAGGAATAAAATGAAAGAAAAAAACCAGAATTGAAAGCTCAATTTTTTTGGAAACCAATTTAAACAAATATTAATAAATAGCAACAATTAATTAAAATAAAATGTTCCAGAATTATTAAATTCAGAAATCAACAATTTAATCAAATGCAAAGACAAAACAAAACAATTTAAACCATTAGTATAAATTGCAATCAATAATTAAGATTTCCAGATCGTGGACTAAGCAAGATCACTAACGTTTTGTTTCAGTTATTAACAATAACAAACAATGATCGACACTTGCTACATAGCACTTCTCAAAATCTGATTTTGCAACAAAAGTAGTCCAATGCACATTATCAAAATAAATTCCTAACAGTTTATTTCTCTAAAAGATTGTGTTTTGACACAAAACAAGTGTAACAACCCAACTGTAAAACATCTCAATTTGTCCATAAATACTTTATTAAATCTAAATAAATCTCATAAATGCATTATTAAACCAAAAAAATCTAAAATAAACCAAAAGATTTAAACCGGCGTTCAACGAAAAATCATTAATTAAAAATAAATCCGAAAATTCCAACAAGAATCCCAAAATAGCAGCAACATCAACTTCAAGGCTCGTCAAGCACGACATCAGTCTCACCTGAATATGAAGAAATGGAGGGATGAGTAATTTGGATTACCAATGAGAATAAGTCTAAAGGCTTATGAATCCATTTAGAACGATCTATAACAACTTTCTAAAACAAGTCTAAGGCTAAAACATGCAGACAAACATGGTGTCTATTACACCCAAACAAGTAACCACTCAACGGTTACACAGACAAGCATGGGGGCACGACTCCACCCAGGGCACACCATAGCGTGACAATCGTCCAACACGTCTTCATCCAGGGCACACCATAGCATGACAAACGGCCTCTCCCAACATACACAATCAATCCGGAGGCCCAGGACACACCATAGCGCACTCCGCACCTGCGTAGTGTTCATCCCATCCTGTTACTAGGGTAGTCACCAGAATGCAAGAGTTCCTCCGTGACGTTACTATAACGACCCACCCAAGGAATATTAACAACAGACTAACGCACAGTCTCAACATTCGATCCAAGTCACATATCTGAGAGTCCGGGTCTACAACGTAGCAAGCCACATGACACTCCCAGATCAAATTCACGCAAGCTCTCACACTTACGTACATAATACACAATCATCACACTCAACATGTTCTCAGTCATCAATCATCACACATCCATTAAATTTCATTATTAACTTAAACTAAGTGATACATATTAGGTAAATAATATATATTATACAAACACAATCAATGACACATCTATTATTATTAGCCATATCACATACATACTTTAATCCTAAACTCAAACTAAAGAAACTTATTATATCTCAAGACTAAATGAAACAATTAACAATTCCTCACCTTTGCCACAATTATTGAAGACCTTTCTAAATCTGCAACTGCTACTTAAGAAACTGTTATTTTTGGAACTTTCCTAAAATAGAAACTTTTTCGAATTAGTAACTTTTCAAAAATAGTAACTTTCCTAAAATAGCAACTTTCCTAAAATGGAAACTTTATAGAAATGGAAACCTTCCCAAAAATGGATACGTATTTACAGGTATATACATTGAATACTATGAACATAGAAAGGTAGTTTCTCTGTTTGCTCTGTTACTCTATTTCATACTCTAATACTTGTCTTTACACGTTTACGGTTTGGGTTGATAATGTTGGTAACTTGTTGGGGTGTTTTCCTGATCCCAATTGGACGTCCACACTCTGATCCCGATTGGACGTCCACACTCCACTGTCTAGTCACTCACTCATACTATTACCACACATACATTCTTCTCCGTCTTGCTTTTTAGGTAAGTATTTATCATATTTGGAGGAAACGGAATGAGAGACGTCACAAGCACACTAATCAGCAGTAATTCATATATCTAGTCCATGTGATCGAGAAATTGATGCGGAATAGAATTGTAGCAAAGCAGGTGATTCATCTATTCTGTGTGATCGAGAAATCGATACGGAATAGAATTGATTCCCTTTGCTACTTTGAGAATCCGAAACTCATTGGGCTGCTATAGCTATGGTTATGAGCGAGAGGAGTTTCTTAATTTCCTATCCTTTTTGGTTTTTATGTCATTTACCTCTTGTTGTTTTTATTTTTGGTTACTTTGTACATAAACCCCATTTTTGTTGATTAATCAATTTAACATTTCAACAAAAAAAAAATCAATTAATTTGATAACTATGTTTAATAATATAATTTTATTTAAATATTAAATTTAATCATATAATTTTTTCTAATATAAAATAAAGCAGATTAAAATTAAAGGTTCATTTTATAGACAAAAAAAGGTTTATATTCCAAAAAACTTTCTAAGGCAGCACCTATAATCTGGGACTAAAACTTGAAAGAAGGCGAAGCTGGTGGCCTTAAGACAGCTCCTATTAAGTCTTTGTCCTTGGAGGCAAAGATAACCTTACTAAAGTTGAGACTTTTAATGCTCTCAACGGCCCATGTCCAGCATTGTAGACTTGCATCCAATTTGCAAAAGACTGAAGCAAAGGACCTTCTACTATGCAACTAAACTTCTCCTTGATCATTTCTCAAGACCCAAGCAGCTCCTCCTGTGTTACTTACTTTGTCCCATGATGACCCTAAGTTATATTTAAGCCAACCATGGGGAGGAGGAGACCATTGTGTCTTTACTTGTGATTGATCCAACATCGTTGAAACTGCATCCCTTTGAGCCAGTGATTGCGCATGAAACCATTGATTCACATTATCTCTAATCTTGTCAATGGTTCCAGATGCACATAACATTTTCCCTTCAATGCAAAATAAATTCATGTTTTTCCAAAGCTACCACAATATCCAAAGGACTCTTCTTGTTTCCAAATGCACATTTGGATTTTTGCTGACGAGTAGCAGGTAGTAAACATTTTGAAATATAGATTCAGAATCAAAGCCATTTACAGGAAATGGAAGTTGTAGAGAGCCCAAACCTGCCATGCAACCGTACAAGAAAAAAGGAAATGATTTGGGGATTCACCTTCCAATCCACAGCTCTGACATCTTGAATCAACATTCAAACCTCTTGCAACAATCTTGTTTACTACTGGAATACCACCACTTACACATCAGTATGATTAATGTTTTAAACTGAGCTTTTTTTTAATATAATTTATTGTAAGAAAAGTCATGAGTAAAAAAAAAGAAAAAAAACAAAAACAAATTATGAGCAAACAAAAAAAAAGTCAAGACTCAAGACTTTATTAGACATTAATGTAATATCTTCCAAAGGCATTCCGACGCTCAGGCCAGTGCCTAAAACGCTTAGAGAAATTAGAATAGAAGCCTAAGAGTTTGTTAACGGTATTCTTAGTTAGTTTTCGAGTCCCCTTCTAGTTTTGGTGCGAAAAAGTATACATAGAGTAATATCTTCCCGGGTCATGGGTACCCAGTCTTTGGTTCATATAGATAAATCCATAGACGCTCGGCCAAGAGGAATAATGTAAAAATTTTATAGGCTTGTAACAGCCCAAGCCCACAAAAGGCCAATTTTTCCAAAAACCTTAGGGTTCCTCCTCTATTTACCTATAAAAAGAGAGGTAAGGGTTCACATTCTCCTACACCTAAAAGTCTTGGCGAAGCCTTGTCAAATCCGATTGTCATCCGCGCCGCTGAATCTGTCGCCGGACCGCCACCACCCGCCGTCGGAATCACTGTGCTGTCACCGGAAAAATCGTCAGAACTCCACCGTTTGACCTCCGATTGTGACACGCGCCAGCTCTTTGGAAAGCTCTTGTCAAGACGAAGCCAATGTCGCCGACCGCTCGTCCATATGTCGCTGGACGCGCCCGGAATCTTCGTCCATACTTCGCTGGACGTGACCGTTGAATCTGATTTTCTAGTATGTGGTTTATCTTGCTCCGATCTATTCATTTCCGTGATTAGTTTTGTCAAATTCAACACCGTTTGGCCAGAACTGAGTGTTTAATCTTCAGGAGTAAAACAGTTTTTTTGGGTAAAAGCTGAACCGATTCTCAAAGTAGCAAAGGGAATCAATTCTATTCCGTATCGATTTCTCGATCACACAGACAAGATGAATCACCTGCTTCGCTACAATTCTATTCCGCATCAATTTCTCGATCACATGGACTAGATATATGAATTACTGCCGATTAGTGTGCTTGTGACGTCTCTCATTCCGTTTCCTCCAAATATGATAAATACTTACCTAAAAAGCAAGACGGAGAAGAATGTATGTGTGGTAATAGTATGAGTGAGTGACTAGACGGTGGAGTGTGGACTTCCAATCGGGATCAGAGTGTGGACGTCCAATCGGGATCAGGAAAACACCCCAACAAGTTACCAACATTATCAACCCAAACCGTAAATGTGTAAAGACAAGTATTAGAGTATGAAACAGAGTAACAGAGTAAACAGAGAAACTACTTTTCTATGTTCATAGTATTCAATGTATATACCTGTAAATACATATAGATACAGAATAAAAATTTGTATATAAGCTTGCATTGTAACTAACTTTACAATTAATGAAGAACAAGTTTATTTAGATTCTTCTCTAATATGGTATCAGCACAATAACAAACTGTTGCTCCATCTCTGATTCTTTCAATTCGATCATCTTCTCTTCAACTTCATCTTCGATTGATCGGAATCTTTCGATTAATCTTCTTCTCCGAATGATTAGCTTTGATTCAACAGTAAATTTTCAAGAATCTGTTTGAAAATGCTGAAGAAATCAACTAAAGCTCGTCGCGGAAACTTAGCTGCATCTCGTGGTCCTAGAGAAGCTTCAATGAAGAATCGGTGTTCATCTTCTGATCTTGATGAGTATGAATGGTCTCCAATTGCTCCAATTGGTCAAACTTCTGGAGCTTCTTGTCTCGAAGTTCGTAGATCTCAGTATCTCATCAACACATAATCAATCGATAGCGTTCACAGTCCTTATCATCTTCATTCTGGAGATCATCCTGGTATTTGTATTGTTTCTGAGGTTCTGAATAGAGATAACTATAATACTTGGATAATAGTAATGACTGTTAGTATTGAAGCTAAGAACAAGTTTTGTTTTGTTGATGAAACCTTGCCTAGACCAGATATTAGTGATGCTCTATATCACATTTGGTGCTGATGCAAAAGTATGGTTAAGACATGGATTCTCAATGTAGTTTCTAAACAGATCTATGCTAGTATCCTTTACTTTCAAGATGCACATGAAATCTGGAAAGATCTAGCTAAGCGTTTTCATAAAACCAATTTATCATTGATCTATAGATTGGAAACTGAGATTGTCTTATTGAAGCAAGGTTCTATGGATTTAGCTTCATACTATACAGCAAAGGTTACACTATGGGAACAATTGGCTAGTACTAGACCAACCATACTTGCTGAAGATGGTGACAATCCTAAAGTGAAAATGTTATTGGCAGATCAAAAAACCAGTAGGATTGTGTAATTTTTAATGGGTTTGAATGATGAGTTTGCATCTATAAGAAGTACTATTTTGAACACTAGACCAAGACCATCTTTGTCAGACATTTACAACATGTTTAATGAAGATGAAAGTCAGAGAATCAAGTCTAGACAGACTCAAAATTCTTCTGCATTTAGTGTTCAAGCTTTTGCAAATCTTGGTAACACTAATTCATTTCAGTCAGTGATGGCTGTGAATGGATATCAGAGGAATTCTGGTAAACCAAGAGCAGTTTGCTCCCATTGCAACAAGTTAGGCCATACTGTGGACAAATGCTACAAAGTACATGGATTTCCACCACATTGGAAACAAAGCAGAAATCTAATGTACTTTCAGCATATGCAAATATGGCTACTTCAAATTCTGTCAATGGATTGAGTGAAATGGGTGATGATTTGTCAAAAGATCAGCTTCAACAAATCATTAGTTTCTTCAGTTCTAAGTTGTAACTTCAGACTCTTATGGCTAATTTGACTGTGGCATCAACATCAAAAGGAGATAGACCTACCATCTGTAATGTCTTTGGTAAATTTTATCCACCTATCTTTTGCTGCAACAATGGAATGAATGAGTCTTACTTTTATTCCACCTCAAATGATGTTGCTTTCAAGAATGATTGGGTGATAGACACAGGTGCTACACATAATGTGTCATCGGATAGATCCCTATTTGTTTATTTTCATTCATTGAACAACACTCATGTTGATTTGCCAAATGGAGTGGAAGTGAACATTGCAGGTTTAGACAATATTGTGTTGAATAACACACTGGAGTTGACAAACGTCTTGTACATCCCTCAGTTCATATTTCATTTGCCATTTGCTTAGTGTCAGTGCTTTAACAAACAATATGTCCTGTGGTGTTTGGTTTGACAGTAAAGCTTATGAAATACAGGAAATTACAAGGGATTGAACCATTGGGAGAGGTAAACAGCATAACAAGTTTTACATTCTGGATGTTGATTCTTTGTCATCAAGGTTTCAATCTTCAGTTTGGGCAAGCACTATGGATCCAGAAGTATGGCATCAAGGTTAGGACATCCATATCATCAGAGATTAGAAATTTTAGCAGATAGTATCTCTCTATCATTACAAGAAAACAAAGCATATTCTGACTAACAGTCTTGACGAATTGTGTGGTCGGAAAAATTCCGACTAGATTCCGACTTGAGGCCGACCATATTCCGACTACATGAATATTAGTCGGTACTTAGTCGGAATGTGTTTAAAACTTCCGACTACATACATTTCGTCGGGATTTTCTCGTTATATGTCGTCGGGATCTACAAACAATTTTGACAACAAAAACTAATCGGGATCGGGTCGGTAAAAGTAGTCGGGAAATAATCGGGATATTATTCCGAGGAAATACCGATTTAAAAAATTAAAAATGTCGACTAACTGCCGACGGGTTTGGACGGGAAATAGTTGGGAAATGCAGTAGCCGTTAACGATTTAAAATTTGAATGCTTCCGACAAATTAGTGACAAAATTCTGACTACAATAATTATATATATATATATATATAATCAATGAGATCCTCACATTCATTTGGTGAAAAAAACATACACTTGCATTACAAAATTTTAATTATTTAGAAAATATGTCTAGAGAGGACGAAGGTGAAAGTTCTGAGGGTCCGTTAATCCTGGGACCTGCGGGAATTATACAAATGGCGATAAGAAGGAAAAGCAACAAATATTCTTCCGCTTTGGACGACGAAGGTGAACTTATTCCGACGCAAATGGTGATTAACAAAATAGAAACGGAAAAGGGTCAAGGAGATGATGATTTTAATAAAGAATCATGGTTAACAGCCATTAATTTTGTGCGCAAAGAAGGTAATTTCTAATGATTTATTTTATGCTTTTGCAAATGTGTAGAGCAATAACTAAATATAATAATTTTTTCTTAAGCTCGGCTCATGCAAATTCTTGTAAACTGTCAATTAATGACTGCAATAAGTAGCATATTTGACGGTACAACGAATTGGGGACGTATAGTGAAGGTTGTTGTCATAGTAAAAACTTTCCAACCAAATGAATTAGGTGATGTTATGGCAACACTTAAAGACCCTAGTGGAACTATAGATGCAAGTAGTCACAAAAAAGTGTTGGAAGAACCAATGAATGCTGCAAACATACGAGTCGGTTCAGTAATAATTTTGCAAAAGGTATAAATTCATTATAATTTAAAATGTATAAAATTTTAAAACATCAATTATAATACTAATAATTTGTTATTAAATATATAAGGTTGTAGTAATAAGAATGTCGCGGACAAAGTGTTATTTGAACATTGTTTTGAAAAATATTGACAAAGTCTTTACGGAAGATAATTATTTGCAACCAGACACGGTAGAAGCAATGGAAGAAGATAGTTACGTCTCAGATTCAGATGAAAATTAATGAAATACTATTATATGCTTTAGTTATTAAGTTGTTTAAACTCGGATTTAGAGTTTAAATTTAGTTTGTAATGTAGGTTGAATTATTAAATAATAGTAATAGTATATCCCGACGAAATTCCGACGCATTTAGTCGGAAATTTGTCAGTAATGCAGAATGTATTTGCCGACGAACTTTCGACTACTGTCCGATATGTAGTCGGTATTTAGTCGGACAATGTAGCCGTTGTTATTTCCGACGATATTACGACTACGTTCTGGATTTTTGTCGGGATGTAGTCGAGAATATATCCTATAAATCTCACCATTCATATGTCCATCACATAACTTTGAAAGTGTAAACCAAATGTCGAAGCTATCGTGGTCAGAAGAAGTGGAGACCGAGGAGATTCCCGACATGGATTTAAGTTTCTCTGAACTCCTACATGTTGTGGAAATTTAGGAGGTTGAAGAAAAAATATTTTCTGAACCTTTCACTGTTGTAGAAGAAAATTGCCTGGGTGAAGGAGCTAATGCAGAAGAAAATGGAGGAGAAAACAAATTGGAAGGAGAAAAATTGCTAACTGGCATCAAAGATGTGTCTGAAGCAGGTTAAATGTCAATGAAAAAATTATCTTATTTAAGTGAAAATGTTTTCTTATTAAAAAGCATAATGTTGTCAAATGCAGAGAAGGTTATTTCGGAAGAAAATTACGTCAAACAGGAAACAGAGCTTCCTATCGATCCTGAGTTTGAGAATTGGATTAATAAAATGGAGAGATGGTTAAAGAAATGAGTCTGCTAATCCTGCGTGTCTAGAGAAAACAATCTCATATTGGTACTTGTAGAAGATGATATGTCCTTGTAAAAGAATTAATATTTAGAATATTGTAATTTCATATGTATTAAATAGTAATGGTTAATTACTTTTAATCCGGTATTGTTGAATATTTCAAGTATATGTTATATGAAAGTATTTTTATATGTTTCAGAAAATATTCTATAGTATGACGTTTATCTGAAAACACTTCGGGACGTTGTAGGAAATTTTTTCTAACAATTGAGTTCTCCGACTAAATTCCAACTAATTTAGTAAGAATTTAATCGGAACAAGTAACGGATAAGGCAAGTGACGAAAGTCCGGCTCATTTTGTCGGCAAATGATCAAAACATGTAACGGCTACGCTAGTGACAAATTTATGACTAATTTTCTCGGCATTTGATCGGAAAAACTACCGGATAACGCCAGTGACGAATTGTCGACTAATTTTGTCGGCTTTTGATTGGAATACGTAACGGCTAATGCCAATGACAAATTCCCGACTAATTTAGTCAGGATTGGGTCCGAATGTAAACGGCTTTAATTATTCCGACGAAATTATGACTCACCATTTAGTCGGAAATTATCAGCTGTATAAGCTCACCTTCATTTCACAACATTATGAAACTCAAAATAACATATTGCTAAAGCATTTTCCTCTAGATCAATCTCTTAAATTATTTGTTTTTTATTTCTTATTTTCTATTATACTTAACTTCCAAATGTCCGAGCCTACAATTTATAGTCTTCGGACGTGGATGTATAACCGTTTGGATGAAGAAACCGGAGAAATGCGGCGCGAATACAAGGAAGGATTAAAGGAGTTCATGCAATTTGCATCTCACCTAGAAATGACTCGTACACAAGGTATTATGACTTGTCTTTGTATTAAGTGTTCAAACGAAAAAATTCTGGCCAAGGAAATTGTTTTCAATTACTTATATTGGGGAGGTTTTACACCGGGATATTTATATGATTTTTTCATGGGGAAGATTTTACATCTGGACCTAGTAGTCATGCTAGGAGGGGAGAACCTATTAAGCATCACAATGAAAATTTCGGAGATGATGGTAATATATCTATAAGGGAAGAGGCTAGTGTTGTTCGAATGGTTAGAGATGAGTTTCGAGTGACAATAGGAGATAACAATGTGGGTGAGGAACCCAGTGAAGAGGCTAGGAGATTTTTTTCAATGTTAGAAGGACATTCTTTGTTATCAGCTGCAACACGGATGATGAATCTGAAGAAAAATTACAATTTATGTGAAGATTGTGTCAATGGATGCGCTCAGTTTTTCAAAAATTATCTGCTTGAAGATAATGTTGCACCAGCTTCATATTGTGAAGTCTAGAAATTAGTTTCTTCAGGACTTGGGCTACCATTTCATATGATAGATGTATGTCGCGAAATTTGCATGATTTTTTGGAGGGAATCAGCCAATTTTACGCAATGCCGATTTTGTGAGGCAGATAGATTTCAGGAGTCTAGTGGGAGGAACCAAATTCCATATCAGCGAATGTGGTATTTGCCAATAGCAGAGAGGTTAAAGCGTTTGTTTCAATCTAGAAGGACAGCAGCTGCGATGATATGGCATGCAAACCACAAATTTACAGGAGAAATCGCATATCCATCAAACGCTGAAGCTTGGAAGCATTTTGGTTCGACTTATCCAGATTTCGGTTCAATCCTTTTAGGAAGTCTGGACGGAAATATTCGTTATGGCCTGTAATCGTCACCCCATACAATCTTTCACTAGCTCTTTGAATGAAACGCGAATTCTTTTTTTTAACCGTTTTGGTTCCTGGACCGAGCCACCCAAAAAGATCTCTTGATATTTTTTTGCAGCCACTGATAGCAGAGCTACAAATGTTATGGCACAAAGGTGTCGTAGTATTTGATGTCTTCTGTCAATAGAATTTCAACATACATGCTGTTTTTATGTGGACTATTAGCGATTTCCCGGCGTATGGCATGTTATCTGGTTGGACAACACATGGAAGATTGTCATGTCCTTATTGTGTTGATAATACAGATGCTTTTGAATTACAACATGGGAGGAAATCATGCTGGTTCGATTGCCACAGACGCTTCTTACGCAGCAATCATCTATGCCGTCGGAGTAGGACACTGTTTCAAAAGAACAAGAAAGTCCGAGAGTCTCCCCCACCTATAATTGATAGCGAATATATTTTACATCGATTTAGAGATTTTGGTGTAGAACGTACTGTAGACGTTGGGGGAAATGGACATGTGCGGATAGATGGATATGGACAACAACACAACTGGCATAAGAAGAGTATCTTTTGGGAGTTGCCATACTGGAAAGATCATATTCTACGCCACAACCTGGATGTTATGCATATTGAGAAGAATTTTTTTGATAACATCATGAATACGATTATCAACGTCCAAGGGAAAACAAAAGATAACATTAAAGCAAGAATGGACTTACCAGATATATGTGGGCGTGATGATCTACATCTTTTAGCTGATGGAGTTGGTCCTATTCCTATTTGGAGATTAGATGCGAACAAGAAAACAACCTTCTTCCAATGGATAATCGATTCCGTTAAGTTTCCAGATGGTTATGAGGCAAATCTTGCGTACTGTGTTGATGAACATAGTGGACGGTTATCAGGGATGAATAGTCATGACTGTCATGTCTTTATGCAGCATTTACTCCCTTTCGCTTTCGCCTAAATTTTACCAACCATGGTCTATGAAGCAGTTGCAGGTAGTAACCTTAAACTATAGAAACAAGAAATAAAATTTTAATTTTGGTGTTTGTATTACAAAATAAATAGTTAATTACTCAAAAAATTTAGGTGTAGGAGCATTTTTCAGAGATATTTGTTCGCGTTCCTTAACAATTAAAGGCCTAACAACATTAGCGCAAAATATCCCGGTCATCATTTGCAATATGAAAAAATTATTCCCCCCCCCAGCGTTTTTTGATGTGATGGAACACTTCCTAGTTCATTTACCTAGAGAATCTATGCTGGGTGGGCCGGTCCAATATAGGTGGATGTATCCATTTGAGAGATTCATGTTTCATTTGAAGAAAAAGGTTAAAAATTTAAACAAGGTTGAGGGCTCGATAGTAGCACAGAGCATTAACGAAGAAACCTCAAACTTCGCGACCTACAATTTTGCTCCAACAATTCAAACGAAAGCAAGAAAAACGGGAAGATATGATGACAGAGGTGTTAAGCCAATATATTATACTTACATCCCAGATATTTTTTCTCAAATTGGGAGGCTTTGTGGCAAGCAAAAACACATTTGGCTTACGGACCAGGAGTTCAACTATATTCACACATATATTTTCAGAAATTGTGAAGATGTCTTACCGTTTGAAAAATAAGCATATACATCATTACATTTATAGATTAACTAGGAGTATAATTTACATCGTTCCATTTTTTAATTTTGTGGGTATGGTTTTTTCTTACCAGGATTTTTTATGAACAAGTTACAACAGCTTATCCGAATATGGGGCCCAAGAGTTAGATGATATTAAGAAAATTCAATTTGTGGAATGGATGAAATTTTATGTAAGTTGTTGCTAGTGTTCCATATATTTAACTTATATGTATTGGTTAATAGATGTTGCGTTTATTTATTTATTTTGTTAATGTAGATCAACGTTGGGGGAAGCAGTGGGACTGACAGATATCCAACATGATTGGAAGAATTGGTGGGAGGACCATTATCCTGTGTAATGTCATCACCAATGTATTGTACTCGAGGTTACGTTTTTAGAAAGCCTCCTGGCATGGCAACACGAAAAACAGTCAACTACGGAGTAGTAGTGCGAACCGACACGCTTGATTACTATGGAGAGATTACAGATATTTTGGAGATTGAGTATCCGGGGATCATAAATCTGAAGTGCATACTCTTCAAGTGTGACTGGTATGATCCTACATTCGGTAGAGGTGTTAGAGTAACTAAGATTGGTGTTACAGAAATAAATTCTGCAAGGAGGCTACGTAAGTATGATCCTTTCATTTTGGCATCATAAGCATCTCAAGTTTGCTACATATCATATCCAAAGGTTAGAAGTAGAATTGATCCTTGGATAACTGCCCACGAAATCAATCCACGTGGTAGAGTTGACGGTGTATCAGAAATTGGTTTGATGGAACCACTACAACAAACCGGCATTGTATTGACAACAGCAGTTGATACATCCGATATAGTCATTCCTCTAACTGATGCTGAAAACCTAGAGGTCGAAGAGGTGTTGGAAAATGAAGCCGATGAAGATAATGGAGATGAATTTGATGAGTATAGTGATTATGCTAGTTCCGATTATTCGTCTAATTTGAATGAACTTTGCATGTAATTTTTAATTTTGTATAATATCTTCTGTTTTTAACAATTGTCTTATTCTGAAACATATAAAAATTACTTAAATCTTCAACATTTTGTTTTTTATTTATTTTTAATTCTCTTTATTTAATTTTATAAAATGTTCTGACCGATATATAACACCAATTTTTCCTCATATTTAAAAAACTAAACTTTAATTTGGGCTTTAAAAAATAAAGTTTAAATTATATATACTTAGCAAAGTGTTAGAGCTAAGTGATACAAAATGTCATAATTTTATAATTTTGGGAAAATTTGTCATTTCGAATTCTATACTAAAATTCAGTGTGGAATTCGAAAGGACAAATTTTCCCAAAATTATGAACCCAAAAATTTTCTTCAATAAGCTTTTATACTTAGCTAAGAAGAACCGATAAGTAACAATTACGTTGTCACTTAAAAATAGTGTCGTTATCATTACCTCCATATGAAGCAATGCTAGTTATTTGTTTATGGCTAATTTTTTCTGAGGATGGTAATACTAGGTTCCATTCACAAAAATAACCTATGAGTTACGATAAAATCACTTTTGCGAATAGAATCACAGTATCACCATCCTCAGAAGAAATTAGGCATGACTAAAAGACCAAACAATACTGCTTCATCTGAAGGTAACGATTACGGGGTTATATTTTTAAAATTAGCGATGGTAAAAGGGTTGTTGGAAATGAATTAGGATAACATTAAGAGAGATCAAGGTCGACGAAAAATATGAGGATGTTTTTAAGAAATGGTTTTGGGTTTGTGGTGAAATTGGGAAGATGGGATGAGTTTACATATTGAATTTGTATGACATTTTCTGACAATATTCCGACTAACTTAGTCGGAATATTCAGGGAAATTAATATAGAAAACGTTCAAAATTTGAATCGTATTAAAGTCACAATTCCGACTAGTTCCCGACGAATATAGTCGGGATTTTGACGGAAAATCATATATAATTAGTCAAATCTGGTCAATTTATTATTTCCAAGGCCATATGCCGACTAGTTCCCAACGAATGTAGTCGGTATTTTAACAGAAAGTCTTATGCATAAATCGAGTCTGGTCAATATTTTCTTTTCTAAGGCCAGACAAAAGTAGTGAGGTATTTGTCGGAAGTTGATGCGGAATACTCGAATCAACACAAGTAATTAATCGAGCATGATATATCCACGTATTTGGTCAAGTTTTTCTTCTCCAATGCCAAATGCCGACTAAATGGCGACTACATTAGTCGGATTTCGGTCGAATATATTTTCTATAAAAGAAGAGGTAGTCTTCTCATAAATCACACACAAACAAATCCGAAAAAATACTATAAATCTTCACTACTGATAGATTTTCAAAAATGTCAAACAAAAATCCACATGGATACAAACGCATAACGGTTTTTGCATTTAGATATTGGCCACCTAGGTGTGGACCAAATGCTACTGCAGATGTAAATATTTATATATTTCAATTTGAATTAACAATGTATGTTTAAAGTTGTATTAACTTCATTTTGTAATGTTGTAGATTCCAGAAGAAAGTTCTGGGTCTAATTCTTTTACAGATTCTCCATCTGATGCACATCCTGTAATCGAGCATGCAAAAGCTACAATCGAAGAAACTCAGGAATATACATCTACCTCTGATTCCAAGATCGGGAAGATTGATGTTGTTATGAGTCGGATTTCTGATGACATAGAGAAACTAGGAAATAAGGTTAACGAGGAATTGACGAAGAAAAAATAATATATAGTATTTACGATTTTTAATGAAAAAAAATTGTTAAAAATAATTATGTATTAAAAGTATCTTTATTTCATTTAATCAGTTTTAAAAATTTGATTTTAAAATTTATGTTTTTGTGTAATTTTTATGATTTCACTCTTTAGGTTCATATATGTTAACTGCACATATATATATATATATATATATATATATATATATATATATTTACACTACTAGAAAAAAACGTTATACCCACGAAAAATCGTGGGTATTTGTTCACAAAAAAACGCTATACCCACGAACCCTAGACCTCAACATATAAAGTAAACAGATGATAACCACTACACCACATGAACATTTGGTTAACTCTCTAGACATCAAATATATATGTGTACCTAAAATTTTCCGGATTTTAGATTCACGGTTAAAAAATTACTAGATTTAAAAAATTAAAAGAAAATAGTTTTAATTTTATGTAAATTATATATGTAAATGGTTTTAAGTTTTTATTAAATAATTTATAATGTGGGCGTATCTAATTTTCAATTACTTATAAGTAATTTTAAGTTTTTATTAAATAATCTATAATGAATAATGTGGGTTGTTATATTGAATAAATGTGCGTCTTTTAGTATAATTCTATATGTGTTATAGTAATGTATTGTACTAATTATAGTTTTTAAAAATTGTGTTTTATAATTTTTTTAAAAATAATTTACTATTGTTTAATGTTAATTAGCTCGCATAATAATAAATACCCGGTGCCTATAAAAATTGATATAAAAGTTAGGACAAAATCGAAAACGTAAGTTATATGTAAAATTAAAAATAACTTAATATAAAATAATAGTTAAAAATTAAATCAAAAGTTAAACAGTATATATTAAACAAATATAAGTGTATAATTTTAATCAAAATTTTGTAATTATAATAATATCATTATATTATTTTTGTTTTCAAAATTAACAGTTTCGATATCGGAAGTAATAATAGAAAGAAAAAACTTATGGAATTTATTACAATAGGTCTCCGAACAATATATTATTTAAAATAATATTTAAAAATTAAATCAAAAGTTACAATGTATCGTTTTTTCTATCTTATTTTAAAAACATTTTGTAATAAAATATGTTTTATTTTATGTATTTTGCTGAATAATAAATATATTACTAATAGTCTATTATAGTTTTATAGTTATAAAATTATCTTATACTTATTTATTAGTTATCTTATAGTTATCTTATAAGATATCTTATAGTTAGATACATAATAAATATATTTTTAAAAACTATATACTTCTCACGATTTACCATAATTTATATAGTGGGTTGAAGAAATACCCACGAAATTATACGTGGCAAACTGTGGTAAATATTATCCACGACTGAATTCGTGGGATTTCGTGGAAAATTTTACCCATATTTTTGCCACGTCTTCACACGATCTTTAAATTTACGGGGCAAACTTCTCACGCCTGGCACTTCGTGATTTAACGTGGCATTTTTGTCATTCCCACGAAAATATTCATGGGTATTTTGTGGGTATAGTGCTTTTTCTAGTAGTGATATATATATATATATATATATATATATGAAAACCCTAGTAGCACTCCTCATTTTCATTATTTTCTCCTTGCGTAAATGTGGCATCAATATTACACAAATAATTAAACCGAATATCAAACACTTGTTATCTGTCGATTTCAAGCGCGATATATCTCTTTATTCTCCAAAATTTCGTGTGACACCTTTACAGGTAACTAATAAATCTACGTTTATTTACGATAATCCGAATATTTCCCGACGATAATCCGAGTATTACAGGAAAACATCCTGTCGAACTCCTGACTAATTTTGTCGGCAATTGATCGGCAAATATTTATAGCCGTCAAAATCGTTATTAATGTAATTTTCCGACGAAATACCGACTAAATTAGTCGGGAAATCGTTGCACCATATTTCCCATATATACGCGGACGAATTTCTCACAATTCACAAACCATCAAACAACAAAAAAAAAATATTCTCTCTACAACATCGCCCAAAAAAATGCTACAGTATTTTTTTTTCATTATTAATTTTATATAACCTACTTTTTTTTTACTAAAATTTATGTTAAATTTATTTTAGGAAAAATGTCGTCCCAGTGGGAAGCATTTCAAAGATACCGACGTTCTCGAGGCCTGGGATATCTCGAACTGTGACGAGTCCTAGTTCGGAATCAGAAACTCAACCGCAAAACCAGTACAGCGGAAACACCCATTTCCTGGACACAAGGAGAAGACAACTTGGTAATTTTGAAATAATTTCCTTTTTTTCTTCTTTAATATATCAATCAATATTTTTATTTTTCAGATATCAACACACTAACAAGATCACTCGTTCAATTTCCAAAATTATGGAGGATAATATACCCGACCCTTATCCGAATTACTCTTCGGTCCCCGCAGATATCAGATTGCGTTGGTACAAAGCGTTTGTTGTAAGTTTATTACAATTAAAAATTTTAAAATAATTTATAACTTTAACACATATCCTTATTGATTACTAACATGACACAATTTATATTGCAACAAAAATATAATTGGGACTACAGTTTAAACGCCGCGGTCCGAGAGAAATTTTAAGAGATTTGCTCGAAACGTTTGAAAGATAACATCTACGAGTGGAAGCAAAAGTGGATCAAAGGAAAGGGTGTGCCAAAGTTTATGCGGGACACAGTATGGGAAGGGTTGGTTGCTTTCTGAGAGTTGAGGCGAGCAAAGCTCGCAGTGAAACAAACTTTCAAAACCGTAATAGTGACCACGGGGTTACGGAATTGCAAAACATACGTGCGGAGCAACTCCGTACGTTAAAAACAAGAGGAATTGGTAAGCTTTACGGTTAAAAAAACAATATTTATTTTGTTTTATTTTGTTTTGGGTTTTTTTAGAAAAAAAAAAAACATTTCCGACTATATGCCGACGACCGCAAAAACGTCGGCTATTGATCGAAAACAGACCGACGACATCCCGACTAGATGCGTCGGTTGTTAGTCGGGACCTACGTACCGGCGACAACTCTTCTGATCTGATTTATCCGGTGGACATCGATATTCCCGACTATCGACCCTAATATCGACATGTAGGGGTCGATATTGAGTCCAAAGATTTTCCAGAGAGAATTCCCGAAAGATGCATCGACCAGTCAAGCCAGGGAGCCAGAATCGACCCTAGCATCGAGCCATAAAGTTCGATGTTGAACTCCGAGAAAGCTGGAAAATTTCCTACGTGGCAAGATATGACTTGAGCACCTTGTCATTTCGAGTTCTAAGCCTCCAGAAACAAGATAAGGACGATATGGATGGTTCCAGAAAATCCTAATACTATATAATCACTTGTAATCTCACTAGATAAAAGAGAGGAACACACATAAAAAAAATAGATCTTATAGCCGTCACATTTTCAGATCTAATAAATTTCTTTTTCTTTAGGTCAATACTTGTTCTTATTCTTTTGTTTATGCTTTGATTACTGCTGTAGATTAGTTTCCTTTTTTGTTTTGTTTATTATTTTATAAGTCAACCCTTGTCTCTGTAACCCAATAGAGACAAGAGTCTAGATCTTTTAGACCACATGGGGTGGTGGTCAATGATATGATCTATGTTTTAGCATTCATTACTGTATTTAACCGATCTAGCTACTTTAGTAAGCACATTAATGCTGAGTATTCTCTCATGGGAGATACTCAAGAGTACAACTGAATTCAATAGGTGTAATTATCTATTTAGAAGTGTTTGATGCCACGAGAGTGGATCAAACCCTCAGATCTGCAAACTATAGAGTCATAGCTAGTGTCGAACTTGTTGTTTGACAGAATTAATTATAGATCTGGCTTTGGTCAAGTCAGATTGAATATCTTAGGAGAATTTCGCCACGATAGTGGGTTGTACTTTAGAAACAAATATGTCACTCACTTTGTATTCTTGAGGCGAGAGTCTAAGGATACTTTGTATTCGGTGATGGGATTATAGGAAATGCATATCCAGTTTATCACGAGAGTGGATCTGGATATATAGTCTAGCATATCACGAGAGTGGACTAGCAAGTTATGGAAGATCTCTAGAATCACAAATATAAATTATTTAGATAAGATACGAATTCTAGACTTAGGTTTTCTGATTTATGCTATCACCCATAGTTTGTACATAGTTATATTATTATTTACTTTATGCAATTTAATTATGTTTATGCTTAGTTTAGAATTAATTGCTTTCTTAGTTTAGAGTTAATTTACTTTATTTCCTGTTTATTTATTTTCGCAATCATTTTAGATTAGGATTCAACCCAACTCTATTTTATTTCCACCTAGATTAGATCTGCATTTGCATTCTCTTTGTAGTTATTCTATTTCCCTGTGGATCGATCTCGTATTATTACAATTGCATCTAACTATGCACTTGCGGTTTTATGGGTTAAACTCTCGAGATTTAATTCTCGGGTGAAACCTGTGAAGAGGCATAAAAACTTCCCATCAAGTTTTTGGGTTGTAGGAAATAAGCAGATGTAGCATGGATGCATTTGGTGTTAGAAGACTAGGTGTTTATGTTTTAGTAACATGTTTTATTTTCGAATTTCAGGTGCATGCATTTGAGAAGTTACGGGAAGATTCCACCAACTAACCAAATTCGCAACATCAGAGAAATCGAAATACAAGTTAGGAAGAAAAAGAAAAAGAGACAAGAAATGGAGCAGCAATGAATTGATCTACCTGCTGAAGACATTGAGGGCATTACACGAGTTAACAATGCTGCTCAAGCTGAAGGTGATGCACATCGAGCGGCTGCACACCAACCAAGAGTCACCCCGACTATTGGTACAATTGATGAGCTTACTTCTATGGCTCAAAGATCTGGGACGCTCTGAAGTTATGTCTATTCCGATTCTCGTTGGGAGACAAAGCACATCAATGGGAGAAGGGTCTACCACTTAGGTCGATCCTAACATGGGGGCAATGCAAGAAGATGTTCCTTGCAAAGTACTTCTCAAGTGCTCGGACTGCTCGACTTCGTAATGAGATATCGAGCTATGTGCAAAAAGGATCAGAAAGTTTTGGAGAGACATGGTAGCGCTTCAAAGGGTATTTATCTCAATGCCCACACCATGAATTTAGTGAAGAGTCGCTGCTAAGCACTTTTTACAGAGGACTCTTGCCCAAATATCGCGAGCTACTTGATACCGCATGCAACGATAACTTCTTAGGGTAAGATGCTGAGCATGGAATGACTTTGGTGGAGAATATGGCACACAGTGACACTAACTTTGGAGGAGACTATGATCGTAGAGATCGTAGCATGGCTGACGATGAAGGTGACAACATGAAGATTGATATGAGAGCACTAAACGACAAGTTGGACAAGGTACTACAAGTAACAAGGAGACATGTTCACTTTGTTGACGAGTTGGATGCTGTAAGGGCACAAGTTGAAGAGGAGGCAAGAGAAGAGAACGAATGTGAGGTGAACTTTAACGGTAATTTTCGACAAGGTGGTTTCAAACCTAACTACCGGAACCACCCTAATCTCTCATACCGAAGCAACATTGTGGAGAATCCACAAGATCAGACGTACCCACCCATGAAGGCACCAACCCCTTCATTCCAACAAGGAGATTTCAGACCAAGCACTCAATTCGACAAACCATCTTATGCACCACAACCGTACCAAGGACAAGGAGGAACGAATCTACAACCAAAAGAGGAGAAGTATGAAGGAATGCTTCAAAGCATTCTCGAGAGGCAAACAAAAGCTTCAGTGGAGATCTATGAAGGCTTCAAGAATGAACATAGAAGATTCAACGAACTCAACAGCAAGTTCGATGGACTCGCTTCCCGCATCAATGTGTTAGAAACACATACCGCCCAACTTGCTTCGTCCTCACAAAGACCGCACGGTATGCTCCTTGGAAAACCTGAGATGAACCCTATGGAGTATGTGAACATCATCACACTGAAGAGCATCATCAGGACAGGAGAAGAGTCACCCGAAAAAGGCTAAACAGAGAAATCGAACCTGTAAATCGGCCAATCATGGTCGATATTGCTGACCCAAAATTTCTAGAGCAAAATTTCGAACAGGCATATCGACCAGTCAGGGTCAATTCTCAGCCCATCGGTCATTCACATTGGCCTTTCATGGTCGATTCACGTATAGAACGAAGCTCTGCAAGGTCACATCGATAATGCTGCTGCCTCGAGCACTCGACCTCCCCATCGACCCTCAATGATGGATGGTTGTAGCATCAGGAGTAAATATCGGCCAATCATGATCGACCCTCGTTCTGAAGACACCGAGAATGCTACCTTGGCAACATATCGATGGTACAATCATGTACAAGGAAGCGACGGACTCGAATATGAGATTATAAGGAGCTGTAACTCGATCACGAAACAACGAAGGACAAAATTCATCGATCCGATCAACAAGAAATGCTTCAAAGAGCTAGTCAAGAGCATCCCCGAGCTACTCTCTTTTAAAGACGCGAGAGTGGATCAAACCTTCAGATCTACATACTAGAGAGTCATAGCTAGTGTCGAATTTGTTGTTTGACAGAATTAATTATAGATTCGGCATTGGCGAAGTCAGATTGAATATCTTAGGAATATTTCGCCACGAGAGTGGGTTGTACTTTAGAAACAAATCTGTCACTCACTTTGTATTCTTGAGGCGAGAGTCTAAGGATACTTAGTACTCGATGATGGGATTATAGGAAATGCATATCCAGTTTATCACGAGAGTGGATCCGGATATAGAGTCTAGCATATCACGAGAGTGGACTAGCAAATTATGGAAGATCCTTAGAATGACAAATATAAATTATTTAGATAAGATATGAATTCTAGACTTAGGTTTCCTGATTTAGACTATCACCCATAGTTTGTACATAGTTAGATTATTATTTAATTTATGCAATTTAATTAGGTTTATGCTTAGTTTAAAATTAATTGCTTTCTTAGTTTAGAGTTAATTTACTTTATTTCCTATTTATTTATTTTCGCAATCTTAGATTAGGATTCAACCCCACTCTATTTTATTTCCATCTAGATTAGATCTGCATTTGCATTCTCGATGTAGTTATTCTATTTCCCTGTGGATCGATCTCGTATTACTACAATTGCATCTAACTATGCACTTGCGGTTTTATGGGTTAAACTCTCGAGATTTAATTCTCAGGTGAAACCTGTGAAGAGGCATAAAAACCTCCCATCAGTATCTTTGCAAAAAATAAAGAGTACAAGTCAGCAACATTGTAAAGCCTGTCATTTGGCAAAACAGAAACATTTGTCTTTTGTATCTCAGAATAATATTTCCAATAAAGCCTTTGATTTGCTTCATATTGACACTTGGGGTCCATTTGCTGAAACTTCTTATGATGGATACGCATACTTTCTCACCATAGTGGATGGTTGTTCTCGGGCAACTTGGATATATCTCATGAGAAACAAATTAAAGGCCATAACTATCTTTCCTGATTTTGTTGCAATGATTGAGAACTAGTACAAGGTTAGTATCGAGGGAGTAAGGTCTGACAATGCGCTTGAGTTCAACTTCACTCAGTTATTTAAGGAGAAAGGAATAGTAAGTTATCACTCATGTCCAGAAACTCCACAATAGAATTTAGTATTAGAAAGGAAGCATCAGCATATTTTGAATGTTGCAATAGCTCTCATGTTTCAATCAGGTGTTCCTGTTTCTTATTGGAGTGATTGTGTTCTAACAGCGGTGTTTCTGATCAATAAAATTCTCTCACCTGTTATCTCCAATAAGACACCTTATGAAGTGCTCAAGAACAAAGCTCTAGATTACACATCACTTAAAGTGTTTGGTTGCTTGTGCTATTGCTCTACTTCAGTGAAACAGAGGCACAAATTCTCTCCTAGAGCTAAAGCTAGTGTGTTTCTTGGATATCCAATGGGTTACAAGGTTTACAAGTTATTAGATCTGGAGACACATGCTGTTTTCATCTCAAGAAATGTGATTTTCTATGAGAATCTGTATCCGTTTGCAGATAGTGAGATTTCTGCTAATGTTGAAAGGTTATTTGGAGATGCAATTGTGGAAGAACCTATTGTGTTTGAATCTGTCACAGAGGGTGATGCAGAAGATGTTGGTAATGCATTAGTTCCTATTTCTAATGATTCCACAAGCATAAGAAAGGTTACACTTCCTAAGATCTACATGATTATCATTGTTATTCCATCAGAGGCACCACTCCATATCCTATCTCTCAGTTCTTGACTGATAAGCATCTTTCTTTGCCATATCAGGCATATATTAATGTTATCACTATAGAACATGAGCCTACTTATTATACAAAGGATAAACATTACAGTGACTGGAATGGAGCTATGATGGAAGAGATCACCAATATGGAGGATACTAAGACTTGGTCAATCTGTTCTTTGCCTCCAGATAAAAAAGCAGTGGTTTGTAAGTGGGTTTACAAAGTGAAATATCTAGCTGATGGAACTATGGAGATATATAGAGCTAGACTGGTTGCTAAAGGTTACACACAGAAGAAGGGATTAGATTATATTGATACTTATGCTCATGTAGCAAAGTTCTCTTCTGTGATGTTATTACTTAGTGTTGCAGCAGTTAATGGTTGGTCTCTGCATCAGCTTGACATTTCTAATGTTTTTCTTAATGGTGATTTGTCTGAAGAAATTTATATGAAGTTGCCTCATGGATATGCTACACTTAAGGGGGAGAAATTGCCTGATCAAGCTGTTAATAGGTTGTGGGAATCAATCTATTGTCTAAAACAAGCCTCCAGAAAGTGGTATATCAAGTTTGCTGAAACTTTTCAAGTGAGGGGTTTCACTAAATCAGGTCATGATCACACTTTATTCATTAAGTCTTCTCAGAGTGTTTTTGTGGTTGTCTTAGTGTATGTGGATGACATTGTGGTTGCTAGCAATGATGATGCAACAACTGATTTGGTCAAGTCACAGCTTAAATCACATTTTAAACTTCTTGATTTAGGTCCTCTGCAATATTTTCTTGGCTTGGAAATTGTCAGAACATCCAAAGGTATTTTTGTTTGTTAGAGAGAGTATGCATTGGAGTTACTGAGTGATACAGGGATGTTAGGTTGTAAGCCTTCATCTATTCCTATGGAACCTAATCAGAAGCTGAACATAGAAGATGGAGATTTACTTGCTGATGCTGAGATGTACAGAAGAATCATTGGTAAACTGATCTATCTCACAATCACAAGGCCAGATCTTAGTTTTGTTGTCCAGAAATTGGCAAAGTTTACAGCTGCTCCTCGTGATCCTCATCATCAGGCTTTGATGAAGGTTCTTAGATACATTAAAGGAACTGTGAGCCAGGGACTGTTTTTATCTGCTAATTCTTCACTTCAGTTAAAAGGGTTTGCAGATGCTGATTGGGGAGATTGTCTTGATACTAGAAGATCATTCAGTGTTTATTGCTTATTTCTGGGTGATTCTTTGATCTCTTGGAAATCTAAGAAACAAAAGATTGTTTTTGCATCTTCTGCCGAAGCGGAATACATGAGCTTGGCTTTAGCTACTCGTTAGATTGTTTGGCTAAGAGGTCTTCTTCAAGATTTTCAGGTTGAACAGTCTAAGCCATCTGTGTTATTTTGTGATAACACAGCTGCAATTCACATTGCTCACAATCCAAGTTTTCATGAGAGAACTAAACATGTGGAACTGGATTGTCATACTACAAGGGATAGAATTGAGGAAGGCATTCTGAAGTTGCTCCATGTTAGAATTAATGTTCAAGTTGCGGATATCATGGCTAAGGTTTTGTTTCCTGCTCAGTTTCAGAATCTCAAATCCAAGATGAATCTGTCAAACATTTTTGCACCATCCTCATCTTGAGGGGGAGTATTAGAGCATGAAACAGAGCAAACAGAGCAACTACCTTTCTATGTTCATAGTATTCAACGTATATACCCGTAAATACATATAGATACAGAATACAAATTTGTATATTGAAAAGATCCGCCCCAAAACAAAGAACGAAATTTCTGACTTTTTTTTTTTTGCGAACCCAAAACAAAGCACGATCGATCGATCCATATATTGGATCGATCGATCGACCATTAAATCGGTCGATCCTACGGTCCCCAATCGATCAAACAACCATACGCTGAACTCGATCGATCGATCCACCCGTATGATCGATCGATCGGAACACTGACCGATCAAACTCAAGAATCCAGGTCGATCAGAACAACTTACGGCGAAATTCAGTATTAATGATCGATCGATCGCCTCTTCTGATCGATCGATCGGACCCCTTAAAAACTCTAGACGCTTTAGTCAACTTACTAGATCGATCGATCGGCCCTTGATCGATCGATCCCCTTGCCCTGCGCCCAAAACAACCTCATTCAAGTACTACATAACAATCCCACAACAAGGTCAAATGCATAACGATCATAAGTAACCTTAACTCATGCATAACTTCGTATTAACATCCCTACAAGCGTTCTTACGCGCCAGACATCACAATTAAGGCATCCAAAATACATGAACACAAGAATCAAACCAAAAACCTTCAACCCCGAGATCATCCCTTCTCCTCGGCCTTGGTTCCACGCGCTCCCCGTCTAAGTCTTTTCTTTGTCTTTACCTGCACCAAAAGAGGTGCGTAAGCATTGATAATGCTTAGTAAGGCGGTCATCCCGTCCCCACGGCTATACACACACATGATCAATGAATTTAACGCAATCAACGCATGCTTAGAGAACAAGTCAATACATACCGTGAAAGAGCTCAATCACACACAATCATCACACATTATGGTCAAGCCATAAGTCACACCCATATGCACTAGTCCTTAAACACATATCAATCACGAAAAACTCAAAGATCACACAACTAAGCCGACGGTTACGCACTCACCTCGGTTTGACGATTAGAACAACTCAACGGTTCCAAGCTTTAAGCTCACTTCCCTTGAATCTCTTGCCTCCCACTTGCCAAAATCTTACTCTTGCCTAGCAAGAGACCAGCAAACACTTTAATTGAATGAACATAAGCTCAAAAACCCCATGACAACCCCTTAAACTCGGATTACCCATACCCCAAATCGGATTCCCTTTGCTCAAAAACTGGGGCAACTTCGATTGCTCATAACTCTTACTATAGGTCGAATTTGACAAAACCCTTCGGTGATCATCAATACAACACCCTCCAGAACTCATCTACCAAATTTCATCCAAAACTAACAAGATTTGAGTGTCCAAACACTCACTCAAACTCACCCCGTCGCTACAGCCCGAAAACAGAGTAGTCTAGGGAGAAAAATCATAATCTCACGAAATTTGGTAGACAACTAGGCAAGAGATTGAAGAACTTACCCTCCAAAATTCAGCTCAATCCGCACTCGGATGATACCCCGATCGAGCCTCAAAAGTTCACCCAAAAACTCTGTTTTCTCAAGCTTTTCTCCCTCCTCTTCTTCCCCTTCTTCCCTCTTCTTCTCTAGCTCTCTCCCTCTCTCTCTCTCTCTCTCTCTTTTTCTCCAAAATATCTTCCTCAGAAAATGATAAAGATGAAGATGGAGAAGATTATAGAAGTGTGTAGAAGTTTATGGAGAGGAGAAGAAGATAATTGGGCCTTAAGTGGTAATTAGCCCACTAACCTCTTTTCTTAATCAAGCCCATCCTCAACTATCCATTAATCTCTCCTCTAGTTTCATCAATCCATTACTTCCTGAATTATTCGAGACATCACAATATTTCTTTCATTCTGCCAAAAACCGGAATTACCACGTAATTCCACTGAACTGAACCGGTTTCTCCACAACGATCACTCCTTTGATCGTTTCACCTCGTTCCTCAGGACCACCAATCAAGCTGGTGCCGTTCCATACTTGATTCAATAACACCTCGGGTCTAACATCGCAAGATCCGTGGTCACCCAACGGTAACCGTGAAATCCAATTATCCCGGATTCGATCGAGTTAAGTCGTCAACGACTAGCATATTAGAATCAATATCACATTAATCTAATATGCTAAGTCCCGTGAGAACCAATATCACGGTATCTCACCCGGTTTCCGTCATTAGGATTAAATCACCCATAATCATATCGGTAAACCACCGGTTAGGATTAAATCGCCCATCATCTAACCCATCATTAGAGTTAATATCACATAACTCAATGACGTCATTAATTAAATACCACATAATCCTAATGACCCCGATAAATTAAATATCACATACTACCGACCAACCATGCGGAGATCTATTACGTAAACCCAAAATCCCGAACCAAGGCGACGAATCTGCGCTCATCCTGACACATGAAATACTACATCATATGTCGCCCCGTCGATACATGAAATACCACATGTACTCGACACCCCAATACATGTAATACCACATCATGTATTATAACTCACAATTAATCCATCATATTATTAATCAACGTCAAAAATACAATATCCCGAGGGTTCATCACAACAACAACATAAATAAATACAACTCGAGAGGACGACTTAGGAACACGGATGTTACAATATATAATCTTGCATTGTAACTAACTTTATAATTAATGAAGAACAAGTTTATTTAGATTCTTCTCTAATAACAAGCAAAATAAAAGATGATCCCGAGTTTCCTCCGGGTGTACCGCATAAAAGACATGGTTGTACATATCCCCAAGCATGAGTTCGAGCTCTAGTGGAGACTCTATCCTTGATCGCCAACCAAGTGATGAAAGCACATCAAGAAACTCCCTGCGAGAACCAAACAACTTTGCTCCACGACTTGCTTTCTCTACATGTACATATTGATTTCATGTTTTTGACGCAGAAAAAATATTGTTGCTATATTCAGCTTGTGAATGACGCTCTAAAATAATGTCTTCCCCTACATCAGGTGATGTCAATGGTACACTTCGAATCTGAACTATTAGGAGCTGCAGGGTCACTACTTCGACAATGGCGAAGCGCCCAATTCGAACCTCTTACAAACTCAGATACCTTAGCATACCCCAGGATGCCCAACTACACTGTACCAAGATCTCCAATGAGATAAATGAGACGTCCTGCGGGTAACCAATTATCAGACCAGAAAAACACTGAACAACCATTACGAAGCTCCCACAATGGTGTTGGTATAGAATAACACTTCCTCAAATGGCTTTGCCTAGTTCACTTCCCTTCATTGCCATCTACGTCGAGCTTTACTACATACTTGCTAGCGTTTTGGGTCACGGAATATACAAAATCTATAGCATCGTCTTCATCATTCTCGTCATTGTCATTTTATTTCGTCACAGTTCCATTGACATACTTCTAACTTGCATCTGAAGACTATGAATGGTGGTGGAGATCATTCTTGTGTTGTGGATAAGGGGATTGATGATTCACGCTTTCTGCTTTTACTACTATTTTGTGCAGACTAACATGTTAGGGTTAATTCAAGTCTCATTCTTCTTCGGTTACATGGCTTGCATCTCCTATGGTTTCTTCCTATGCTTGGAACCATTGGATTTGGTTCTTCTCTTCTCTTTGCTTGACTCATTTGCAGCTCCATTAAATATAAATAGGCAATGGTAAGTGCTCACTCTCCCTCCTAACTCATTCTCCCTAACAAATTTCATATAACTGCTTTTTGTTTTCATTTATGTACAATTTGTGTTAGGCAAAAAAGGTTATGCTTATTTTTTTGTTTTTGTCAACCAAAATCTTCATTAAATTTTAAACAGTTACATCAATGGAAATCAAACTCTTTCTAGAGTTCTCATCCAAAAGGTTTGGATCTACAAGGATAACAGAAAAACAACTCACACTATGAGCTACAAAGCAATGAAGAGCTACAAACCCACACGTGGAAGAGTTACAAACCCACACGTGGAAGAGTTAGAAAGGTTATGCTTCTATTTTTCATTTACTATAGAAAGTTGGATGTTGCCTAATTTTCTGGCTATGTTGTCTATTTTTGAATAAAGCATCAGAGAGTTTTTAAGAGGAAATTATCCTGGCAATTAAGCCTGGGCATTTTGGTTCTGTTCGATTTTTTTGGTTTTGGGTTTTTCGATTCTTAAGTTGAAGTCTCATTCGGGATATATTACATATTCGATTCGGGTTCGGTACGAGTTTAGAATATTTTTTGGACCGATCTTAACCAGAACTATCCAATATTATTCGGACTTTTTGGGTTCGGTTCGGATTTAGCCCTCTACACCCATTCATGTATTTCAATAACGGGTTCTAGTGTTTCAGGTCAGTTCAGTTTGGATTTTTGGGTCCGGATATTTTGTCCAGTCATGTGCAATTTTAGTATTTCTTACAAAAATAGTTTAGAAATTTTCATAAATTATTAAAAATGAGTTATTAAAATTTTAATAAGGTATCCTAAAAACAATTTGTTTTATATTTGGAAAATAAAGTTTATATTTGGGTGTTTTAGATTTCTTACATCAAATTTAGAAATCAATCAATGCTATATTTAACTCCGAAAACGCTGATAAATGGTCCGAAATCCCTAAATTTCATTCTCGCTCAAGTCCAACCAGACTCTTTCATTTTCTTCTTTGCTTCTCAGCCGCAGAGATCTATCATCTCCTCATGGCTCCAATTGCTGTCGGCGATGTTGTACCAGACGGAACTATTTCATTCTTCGATGAGAATGATCAGCTTCAGACCGTCTCCGTTCACTCTATCGCCGCCGGTAAAAAAGTCATTCTCTTTGGTGTCCCTGGTGCTTTCACTCCCACTTGCAGGTAAAAAGTTTCAAACTTTTTTCAGATTTGTCCTTCGAATTAGTTTTATAAGATGTGGGTTTTGATTCTAAGTTCATGAATCCTTAGATTTGATTTGAAAATTGTGTTTTTTTTTGCTTTCTTTGGTGAGGTTAGTATGCAGCATGTTCCTGGGTTCATTGAGAAAGCAGAGGAGCTGAAGTCAAAGGGTATTGATGAAATCATTTGCTTTAGCGGTGAGTACGAATGATTTGTTTTGATCTCTGTGATAAGTTTCGTGTATACTTGTGAAATCTGATCAAAAATGTTGAATTCGTTTATTGTATTTGGTTTAGTCTGCTTGAAGTGCAAATGTTACGGATCCAAATGTGTATATTTGCTTTTGGTTTTTATTGTATTTCACGCCGTGATTTTGCATGTATTGTTGCAGTGAACGATCCATTTGTGATGAAGGCATGGGGAAAGACATACCCAGAGAACAAGCATGTGAAGTTTGTGGCGGACGGGTCAGGGGAATACACACACCTTCTAGGACTTGAGCTTGACCTCAAGGACAAGGGTCTTGGCGTTAGGTCAAGAAGATTCGCTCTGTTACTCGATAACCTCAAGGTGACTGTAGCCAATGTTGAATCTGGCGGTGAGTTCACCGTTTCCAGCGCTGATGATATCCTCAAGGCTCTCTAGAAAGCTTATCATATCGCTTGTTGTATTGTGTACGTAAACGCTCTATGTGATTCTATAGCCTGACTTCAAGCATAATAAAGCGGCGTGTGTGACTTGCTTTGACATAATAAAGTATTGGTTTTGATGTTTTTTTTTCTTTGTGGTTGATTTCTGAAAGATATGAGTAATTTCACGTGAAGATGCATACCAAATCTCTCCGTTGTTGTTATGGACTATGTTAGGTACGAACCTAAAAGTTAGGTAACCAGAGGTTGCACTACAGAAATGTGTGTTTGCAGTCTATTTATTACATTCGATAACAATGGTATAAACAACTAGTTAATTAGCTCCGGTTTTGATCATTAGCTCGGGTTTTGATACTTAGCTTTCGAAATTACGTATTCATATATATATATTTCAATATCTACTATATTTGGTTCTATATATTAAGTACTTAAATGTTTTGCTTGGATCCAAAATATTTCAATGTACCCAAATATTCATCATTGTTGTGTACCTACCAGCCACGTGTATGAACTTCATGGGTATGCTAGTCTATATCTACCTTGTAATGCGTGCTTCATAGCTATACATTTCAAATGTGGATCATGTTAATTCATGTACAAGATAGCATGATTGACGAGTAAGCCTTAGAACAACGGAGAAGCATTTGGTGGCACACATCGAATTATGGAGCATTAGATACTTAGGAAAAACATTTTAATACTATTTCACAAAAGTTCAATAACAACGGCTTAGAATGAGTTTCAAGCTTACAGAATCCATAATAATCACATAAAGATACCAACACATAAACGCCAAGTCCTCACGAGTACCTCTTTATTCACACACAACACACTTCCTTAGCACACTCCTGTCAGCTTCTTCCTATCCTTCACAGCCTTCCTCCATCCAACAATAACTTCCATCAGAATCTCCTTCTCCATCCTCTTCGCCTTCACATTATCCGCGATCCCTTCTATTCCCATCTTCTTAGATATCTTGGAAGGCAAGGTATCTAGCTCGTGAAGAACCTTCACAATATCTGACACAAGTCTCTCCGCGAGTGTTCTTGAGAAATCTTCCCTGATGACAACACGCAGAACCGTTATGTGTTGTGCATCGGCAGGCATAGTGTAAGCTGGGACAATCCAGCCGAAACGGCGTAGCATCTCTGAGATCTCGAACTCGTTGTGGAAACTATGGTCCTTGAGAGAGAAGGCTACGACTGGCACTCCTTGGTCCTTCGAGACTATGTTGAAACGCTCTGTTTTCTCTATCCCTTCTTTGAGAACCACCATGTTCTCCATGCAATTTTCCATCACATTTTTGTAGCCCTATTCAAATCAAAACATCCGATGTAAAAAATTGGCTAGAGTCGGCAAAATAAGAGACTATGAGTAACACTAGTATCATGTTTTTATGGTTTAGATAGACTCACCTCGAACCCAAGACGAATGAGCTGGTAGTATTGAGCAATAATTTGGCTCGATCCTACAATAACCCAAAACGTTTATCACGTTACATAAACACAACATCATAAAATATTCAATTATTGAATATGAAATATATATACATACCTTTGGAGAAATTGAGAGTGAAAGTGGGTTGATCAGAACCAAGATAGTTAATATGAAAGATAAGCTCATCAGGCAAATCCTCTTGTGCCCTCCACAAGACCCAACCAATACCAGCATAGACCAGTCCATACTTGTGACCACTCACGTTGATGCTCTTAACCAAAGGAAGCCTAAAGTCCCATTCCAATTCAGGATAGATAAACGGAGCTATGAAACCTCCACTTGCTGCATCCACGTGGATCGGTGTGTTCCAACCCGTCTCCTCATTTTTCTTAACCAGCAAGTCATTGAGACGCTTCACGTCTTCGAACTCACCGTTGAGTGTGGACCCCAATATGGCTGCGACACAGATTGTGTTCTCGTCCACCATCTCTGCTGCTTTGTCTGGATCCATCACGTAGTAACCTTCACTTAGCTTTACCTCTTTTAGCTCCACCTCGAAGTACCGAGCGAATTTCTCCCAGCACACCTGAAATTAGTTACTATGTTTAATATACACACTTTAATTTCTAAAAGCGACAGAGGGGTGTTTCATTTTTATAAAACCGGACCCATCCGATTCGAACCAAACCCAAAAAATTCAATCCGAAAATGGAACTTGTAATGGTATTTTACTTTTCCAATAACCGAAAAGCTGAAATCGAATTCAAACAAAAACCGAAAGGAAACAAAAATTGCATCCATAATTTAAATTTATTTGAAAATTATGATTTGTTTGATTAAAAACCGAATCTGAAACAAAACCAAAGGTCCAAAACATATCAAATAAATCGATACTAGATTCGATATTAAGACATATAAAAAAGTTACAACTGTGCCAAATACTTTTCCATTTTGTAAATTGGTCGACTATTAAAACAAATATTTTTCATTCAAATGGATTAAACAAAATATATAAAAGTCAATATATGAGTGAAAAAATGATTTCAAAAAATGAAAATCACGGTAATATTTAACAAAAAAACAAATATGTTTTGGAATATTTTTCTAGATATTTTAAGTATTATTCTTACTAAACCTTCTCTTCATCTATTATTATGCTTTTCACAATTGCACTACGAAGATGTATATATATACTTACTTGAACATTAGCTCCGGTGACAATGTTGGGTTTGTCATAAGGTTTACCCTCAGCCTTGCGTTTGTTCTGCCATTTTCTTTTGAAGGCCAATCCGGCTAACATGATGGCTTCTGAAGAACCAACTGTCCCTACTCCCACCGCAGTCTCAGATTCCTCGAGTGGCGCATTGAACAGTCGAGCTATAATGTTTACACATCGGTTCTGTTTTTTCCAAAAAATCAACATTATGAAATTATGAGTTCAATTTTTGTAACCAACAACAGTAACCATTCATCAGTCGTTTCTTCAGTTTAGATTCTGAAACTTTTTTTTTTTTTGACAAGGTTAATATAAGTTTTATGACAAATGAAATTCCATGCACATAGGAATTCAACATACAGGGAATCCTTTTCTTGTGTCAATATTTCACTCTCTACTAGCTCAGTTTATTCTTCATTTTTTTGGGTGAAATTTATTAAAATTATTAACAACTAAAAGTACCTCAATAATCCATGACTTATGAACCTACTAAAACATAAGAATAGAAAAACAAAAGACATATGTTGACATCTATTATCAGGAGATTTAAAGGAATAACCAATCCTTTTTAAGTTAAACTTTACCCACACACAAAAATAAAAATAAAGGAGTAAATTAGTGAATCTACCAAATTCAGTCAAAGTATCTTTGGACTTTTTATCATATAAAACGGTAATTTTTATAGGTAAGTTAAAAGATATAATAGCTTTTATTATTATTATAGTATTGATAATGGGCTACATGTATTTTTATGAAAAGTAAAAGATATGGCAACATAATCATCGCGATAAAGTACTATTATACCTTACTATCATCATATTCACACTAACAAGTATCAAAGGCACAAAGTGATGAAAAGTAAAAGATATGGCAACATAATAATCGCGATTAAGTATTAGTATACTTTACTATTATCGTATTCACACTATCAAGTATCAAAGGCACAAAGTGATGTCATCACATAACCATTTATGAACAAACAAGTAAACTTTTTAATGGTGAATTTTTCTCAGTTTCACATGATAGAATCACTGTGACAATTGACCTCTCAACCACGAGATTTTAGTGGTGGGTGGGCTCCTCCTGGGTTTCATCACAAGTCACAACTGTTTGTAATTTTGTCTCCTCTATGTAAATTTATTTATTTTATCTTCCTCTTTTCCAACTTCTAGTTCATTTTTAATGTATGGGTTTCTTTTGTCACACATAAATTCTATACAACGTTTGCCACGCATTCATGGTGTCCAATTTAAGCCTGGGCATGGATACCCGTTACCCGCCCGACTCGCTCGATCCGCCTCGTACCCGCTCTATAAAAGCGGATATCCGGCTTGTGCAAATCAAGTAACAACTCTTGGTTTTCAATTACTTGCAAGTAGCGGGACAAGTCCAAGCCGGAAATTTTTTTCCGTTACTCGTCCCGTTATCCATCCCGTACCCATTATTCGCTACTCGTTATCCGCTACCCGCAAAAAACTATTCGTTATCCGCAAAAAATTACCCATTATCCGTAAAAAAATACCCGTTACCCACAAATAATACTCGTTACCCGCAAAAATTTATCCATTACCTGCAAAATATACATGTTACATGCCAAAAACTATCCATTATCCGCAAAAAATACTCGTTATTACTCAAACAGAACGGATCAGGTATCAAGACGAGTACTAATTTTTGAGACGGGTCAAGTATCAAGGCGGAACTAATTTTGGCGGGGTCAAGTATCAAGACGGATAAGGGTATTACTCGTACGGAACGGATCAAATACCAAAACGGACGAAAATTACGGGTACCCGCCTCGTGCTCAGGCTTAGTGTCCATTAAAACTTCCCTCAATCTCTGTTTCACTGTTTACTATATATACAGATATACTCACTCAATCAAAACCATCTAGTGGGAAAAAGTTGAGTGGACCAATCGAAGCCAAAAAAAAGTTGTGGTGATGTGTGGAACATAGAGAGGTTGCCCACAAAAGTGCAATACATTTTGATTCTCAAAGATTTAGATACCACATTACAGCACTTGTTTGATTCATTTCAGATTAATTAATAAAATATTCTTTAAAAAAAAAAACTAATGAATAGACCAATTGGTTTATTGGAATATGTTATTTTCTAAGTTCAAATCAATGGGCCACTACTAGTGATGACAAAGTCAATAACAGTTATTATGATCAAGACTCAAGAGATTAGAGAACAACTTGCAAAACGAGCAAGTCCACTAGTCTAAAAACATGATCATGTCGGCCAAGAAAAGCTAGAAACGTATGGGTCATTTTTTAATTGATAAAAAAGCTTAAATAATAAATAATGTATATTTGTATTCTTCTATATTGTTAAAGAGAACTAAATGTAGGACTAATCCTAAACAATGAATATGAATTTATCAAAACAGCATCATCATCTTCCACTCCCTCTCTAACCATTAATCCAAATTTTCTATTTTTTTGTTATCCATTTTTTTTTAAAAAAAGAAAAACAAAACTAAATGGCACGAAACATAAATTTAAATCAAATTTTATCAAAACAATCATATATCTTAATGAAACAAAAACAAGATCTAGCACCATTAGTAAATTATTATGGATCGAGAGATGGAGAAACCTGTAGTTCGGTGGTGACAGGGTACTCATCCATGTCAACGTAGTTCTTGTTAATGGACTCCATGATAAGTTTGTCACACTCTGGCTCCATCCATGTAGTAACGAACGAAGCTAGGTTAAGCCTCGGGTTACCATCAAGCATCAGCTCGTCTTTTATAATCTGATACGCAGCGTCCTTCGGTATGGAAGTCTCACCAATCTCATACCTTTTTTTTCCAATCAATGAACCATCAATAAGAAAAGAATTGAAAATATTTTTCCTTTAATATCATTGGTGTACTTACTTGGGAAGTGTATTGCGAACATAGCGAGATCCGAACATGGTGCAGACAGATTCCTCACTGTTCGTTGCCGTTCTTGTCAGAACCATCTTTCTTTCTTTCTTCTCAGTGAGAGAGAGCGAGAGGGAGACAGCGAGAGAGAGCGAGAGAGCGAGAGAGAGAGAGAGAGGAAGAAGATCAAAAGATACGAAGAGTGAAGAGACGAGGCTACGTTTATATTGATCCTACATTTTTTTTAATAATATAATTAGTAGTTTTGTATATATTTTAAATCGACGACGATATTCGCAAGTAAAATATCTACAAGATCGTAAAGATATTTACGGATGTGCTGTCTTAAAATACTCATGTACGTGCTTGTAGTTGTTGTAGCTATTGAAAGAAAGAAAAAATGATTCCCAATGCATAAACATTGGAACTGTTTTTTTTTTTTTTTAACTTTAACAAAAAAAATAATTGTTTTATTTCACAATTATTACCTAATTAAATAATCGGTTGTGGTAATATAGTTTTGTTAATTTTATTACATTACCAATAACTTTTTATTTTTCGTCAAAGTATTAGATTGAATAATCAATTTTGTATTTCTTTTATAAAATCAAAACAATTGGAAAAGGTTGATTAATTGTATAAAATAAAATAATGCATAAATATTTATTTTAGAAGATCATTGTTTCTTATAATTTATTGTTTTGACTACAGCTATAATAAAATTTAAATGAAATTCTTTTACTGATATGAATTTCGTCCGAGATAATACTAAATGCAACAAACTCAAGTCTATATATCATGCAATATTCGGATTTGAACATGGAATAGTGTTAATTAGGATAAACAATTATATTAGGACAAACCATTACGCTACAACTCACAAAAGTTATTTCTAAAAAAATAAAAACTTTGATTAACAGTATAAAGCTAAAGAAAGATGCTTTCCTTGTATCATATTAAGTGATATTTAAAAATATATTTGTTTCATTTTATTTAATGTTTTCAAATTTTGTAACGTCTAATTCGCCACCGTCTAACGTCTAATACTCTAATCTACATCTACTCTCGCCAAAAAAATTAATTTACACCTCAAATTTTGTTAAATATTTGTAGGTGAAACTGTAATAAGTTAGATTTTATATATATATATATATTTAATTTTTATTTTTTTTGCAATTTTCCCAGCAATGCACTTATTTACTTATTTTTTTTATAAGCAAAATTTTCACGACTCCTTTTAACTTATACAACCTTATGGGCTAGGATAGCATTGGGACTTCGGTTATTCGGTTCGGTTCGGTTTGATTTTTTTTGTTTTCGGTTTTTGAAAATAGTAACCATTTAGAACCAAATGAGAATTTGGTTCGGTTCGGTTCGATTTCGGTTTTTGGAATCGGAAATACCCAAAAATATCCTAATACCCGAAAATATCCAAAATACCCAGATTCTTCGGTTCCATTCGGTTTTTTTCGGTATTCGGTTCGGTTCGGTTGATAATCGAAAACCGATCGGTTATCAAATTTGGAACCGATCGGTTTTTATGCAGAAATTGAAACCGAACCCGAACCGAATCACATATTTCGGTTCAGTTCGGGTTTTTGGTTTCGATTACGACCTCTTATGCATTATCTTCGTATCTTATTTGTTGAATAGAAAAAAAATGCTGATCAATTTACATAGAAGATTAGAGGTCAGTGGACATCCCCGTAAGGGATTTTGCTATTATTGCTTCCCTACAAAGAATAATTAGGTAATGTGATAATGGATTATTTTGTAGAATTCCTCTTTTTGAATTTGTTTTCTTGTGGCCGGTCATTAATTAATATTTTATATTAAACCGATTACACACACCACATTATTCATGTAATCCATTTGTCCACACAACCAATTTATCTAAAAAGATGTTCAATAAAAGACCATTCTACCCTACTTTTACTCATGTCTGTTTTGATGACCATGAATTTACATCTCCTAGACTATACGAATATTGTGAGAAATTATTCGACTTGGCATAAAAGCTGATTGAGTTTCTGAAATTAATCTCGGTAAAATCTTTTTTAACCTTAGACAAATAACCTTTGAAATCATTTTATAACCAATATTACAAAGACTTATGGCCCTAACTTCCGTCATATGAGTCAATTGTCAATTATTTCTTTTTTAGTAATAAGAAAAATATTTGTTATATTCAGACGATGGTCAAAAGACCCTCATTGGAAAAAATTATTTACTAGTGCTATAAAATCTATTTTGATTATTTGCCATGAACCGATGAACGATGGGAAAAAAAATACCGTCATTGCATCTGACCCTGGAGCCTTCTCCGGGTGCATCATAAAGAGTCCTTTCCGAACTTCTTCTTTGATTGTTGTAGCCGTAAGCCTTTTATTTATTTGCATAGATATTAGAGAAGGTATTTTTTGCAAAGTAAATACAGAGTGTACGACCATTTTAAAGATCCTTAAATAGTATGAAATGGTGCTTAAACCTCTGTTAATTTTGCCAAATCGTCAATTTAATTTGAAAACGCGGTTGCAAAAACAGTAAAAAGAGAAATGAAAAGGATATCAGGTATCTCAATAAAATAGTCAAATCAATTATTTTAAACCATCTTCGTATACAACCATATTTCTTGAAATCGGAGTGTTCCATGATCATGCTTTTTAAGTACCACCATATTGCCTTTGCCTAGGTTCGGCCCATTACTATTACCTGGATTAATCTAACCGGGTCGTGGCCCATTACATTGTCGGCTTCGTCTTCAACGAAAAAACCAAAAACCCCAAAGAATCCACAAAAATGGAGATTCTCCGCAAATTCAAATTTCCCAGGAGATTCAAGTCGCCGATCTTTGTTTTCACAGTCACCGGCCTTGCACTCACTGCCGTCACTGGCGGCACCGCCGCCGTGTCTGTTTTCCGAGACTCACCTTCCAATAAAATCGCGACGGCTGTAGAAGGCTTCGTCCGTTCTTCTCGCGCTATCTACGCCGTTCGTATCTTCCTTATATATTTTGATTTTACCATTTTCTCATTCCAATTCATTCATTGATTCTAATGTTCTCCACTTGCAGATCACTCTCACTGTCGCCGATTACAAGTATAGCTTGCGTAGATTACCAGCGGATTCCGATGAGCATCTTCAGAGATTAACAGAGGTTTCTAATTATACATTTATACGTTTCCTGATAAAAAAAACTATACTGATTCAAATTTTACATTTCTCACATTCGTGTTAAAGTTTATTTCATGGAATTGTAGTTTATCAATGGCTTTAGGAGTTTATGCACCAAAGTTAGGCTAATTTGCTTGTAGTTTGTATTTATTCGTGATCGGGGAAGGCCTGTTCATAAAGTTGTGATATGATTACTTGTTGTGATTTGAACGTCTTAATACGTCACTAGCTGTATACTGCAAAAACAATTTGGTAAGTTTTGGTTGTTTTGTATTTTGTAGGTTCATTCACGGTCTGCCAGACGAATTCTTAAACTATGTGAAAGTAATAAGGGGTTTTATGTGAAAGCTGGTCAGTTTGTGGCTACATTGAAGCTGGTTCCGAAAGAGTACTCTTTGGCCCTTTCCTCGTTGCAGGACCAGGTATGAATACTTTTATAATTAGCCTTTTGCTTGACCGTGTTCTCTTTTAAAAACTATGTTTTTTTTTTTTGTTTTTGTTTCACCAGACATTTATGATTTCGTAACAATGTGGAGAAAGGATTCTAAATTGTTTGTTCTATTTCTAATTTGTTTATCACTGAAAGCAGTTCCTTGTAATTTCCAAGAAATAAAACATGTTCTGACAAGCAACTTGGGTCAAAATCTCACAGATATGTAAGTGTTTTAGAGTTATTCGAAAACTATCTATATATATATAATGATTTATTCCGCCTGTCAGTTAAATGTCAGAATTGTTATAAATACGGTATTTATATATTGATATAATACCGTGGAACTCGGGGTAATATAGAGATTATAAAAGCTTTGTATTATATGAAGAAGATTGTTGTGATATTGTATTGTATTGAGTATATCTTTTTTTACATCGAAACATCTCCTTATATAAGCAAATGAATTGAGTTTACTGTGCACGCATAGTGACAATGGGCTCCATTCCAACGCGTAAGCGTTTTCCTTTTGATTTTAGTAGCAGCATTTGTCGACTTCGTGTAGCAACTTTTATTGACTTCACAACACTCCTCCTCGGAGACTAATATCACTTGTGTTGATGTTTTCTACTTAGCTTCTTTGTTGCCTCGTTAAAAATCCTTATATAAAAATCCAGTGTGATAAAACCTAATAAGATAAAAAGAATGCAACACGCAAGCTCCCCCTCGAATGATGATTACGTCATCTCATATGTCTCGTTCATGACGCATTCCAATATTATGAACTTGTTTCTTGAACATCGAGGTGGGTAGTGACTTTGTGAAGAAATCTGCAGCGTTGTCACATGATCTGACATATCTCACTTCAATGTCCTTATTCTTCTCAAGCTCTTGAGTGTATACGAAGAACTTCGGAGGGATATGTTTGGTTCTATCGCTTTTGATATATCCTTCCTTCATCTGAGCGACACATGCATCATTATCTTCATAAAGAATTCTTGGCTCCGTGTTTACGTGAATTCTGCTGCTTGATTGAATGAGTTGCTTGATCGATCTCAACCATACACATTCTCTACTTGCTTCATGGAGAAGTAGCCACAAGCGTCTGTTTCTGCAAACGCCATGATATAGCGGTACCTCCGATTGTAAATACATATCCTGTCTATGATCGGACTTTCTTGGATCTGATTAATATTCTGCATTTGCAAAACCAATCATTTGACCATTTGAATTGTTAGGATAAAATAACCCTAAATCAATCGACCCTTAAAGATATCGAAAAACATGTTTAATCTCATTCTAATGTCTTCTAGTATGGGATGAATTATATATTGCCAAAAGATTAATGGCAAATGATATATCTAATCTAGTACAATTTGCCAGATACATAAGAGTTCCAATCGCACTTAGATATGACACTTCTGGGCCAAATATCTCTTCATTTTCTTCAGATGGTCGGAATGGATCATTATCAACATTCAGTGTTCTATTTATCATATTTGTCACATTGGATCCAGATACATAATGGATCTTTCTCTCTCTCGTTGGGATTTTATCACATTTTAGGATGATTAAGAATGCTGGAGTTGATCAATATTTATAGAGAGTTTGGTGGCCATTTTTTCATTTCTTCCTTTGAAAACTTTTCTTTTTAGAAGATCTTGACTAACAATCTCCCAATCTCCCCCTTCTTTACCACTGACAAACTGAAGTTATGTTCAATTTTAGTTGGCCTCTAGTAACGAAGGGAGGAGAAGAGCTGCTGCATAGATCAAGGTGTGAAGACAGATTGAAATCAGTCTTCAAGTGGGAGATTGTTAGTCAAGATCTTCTAGAAAAGGAGGTGCAAAGTTTTCAAAAGGAGGTGCCAAACAATGAAGAAAAATGAAGGCCACCAAACCCAACGTTGATTTTTTTTGTGCCCACCAACCCAAGCTCTCAGTTTGTCTCAGTTTGGTCTTCTTCGGATCGTTTATAACTATTCCACCAACTACCGTGTACTATAACGCCTTTGGCGACAAACTGAAACAGTCGACAAATTTCACTATTCATGTGAACAGTACGTTCCTGTATGAACAGTACTCGTCCTGGATAGTAATCACCGTGAACAGTACCACCGTGAACAGTCTCGCCGGAATAGTACGCCGTTACTACTTTGACTAGTAACCTGTCAGAATAGTTTTGATCTCATTATCAATGGTCTTGCAATTAATTGCTGCCGTTTAATCAATAATTTAGCCAACCCATTTTGTGTATGAACATGAGCTACATGATGTTCAACTTTAATTCCCGTTACCATACGGTAATCATTAAATGCTTGGGATGTGAATTTACCAACATTGTCTAATCTAACTCTTTTAATGGGATAATCTAAAAACTGAGAACTCAGTTTGATTATCTGAGTTAGAAACCTCGCAAATACCATATTGCGAGATGATAAAAGACAAATATTTGATGCATCCAGCAGATGTGTCAATCAGGACCAAAAAATAATAGAATGATCCACAAGGTGGATATATGGGTCCACAAATATCGTCTTGAATTCGTTCAAGGAACTTTAGTGATTCTTTATCGTCTTTGAGTGGCGATGGCCTTATGATTAATTTTCCATGAGAACATGCAACACATGTCGTTTTATTTCCCATATCAATCTCCTAGATTTTTAGGGAATGTTCATGTGAGTTCTCTATTATTCTTCGCGTCATTGTGGTGCCTGGGTGACCTAGGCGGTCGTGCCATAATATGAAATCTTCTGGATTTCTTTTGACCACAAGATGTGATTCTATTGTATCTATATATGTTTGATGCAAACCAGATGGAAAGAAGTTTTGGTAATCTTTCCTACCCTTTTTCCCGATTTTTTCTTTCATTCTCAGTTGCAAACTGAGTATTATATCCTTGGAGATATATGTCTTTAAAATTCAACAAATTCCTTTTAGAATTTGGAGAATATAAAACGTTATTTATTGAAAATTTTGTTCCATTATGTAACACAAAATTGGCTTTACCAATTTCTTTAATCACGTCTGCAGGACCTGATATTGTGTTGACAATTATATTCGTGGATTTTATATCAGAGAAATATCTCTTGTTTCTCAGAATAGTGTGCGTTGTTCCACTATCTGGTATACAAATTTCTCTAGATATTGTTTCCTTTACATTATGATCCATTTTTGTGATAAATATTATTATTAATAAAAACACACAACAATTATTGTTAAATAAACATACATTATTTATTTTGAAAATAACATTATAGTTCAAACAACTAAAATATATAATTATGTATGGCATAGTTAGAAACTGTTCAGCAGTTTCACTATAATCGTTTTACATATTCATAGGAATGGTCTAGTCGAGCTCATCGACAAAGTCAGAAGCATCGAGGTACGTTGTTCCCTCAAAATGTTCAGTGAGATTCACTTATTTTTATTTTCCTTTGATTGACTCTTTGTATAATTTACAAAAATGTGGAAGTGTACGACACACTCGAGACCAATGTCCTTTGGATCCACATCTATAACAGATGCCTTCACACTTCTGGGTGGTATTCTCTTGAATTTATTTCCCTTTGGAAGATTGTTCAGGTCGGATCCATTTAAAAGACTTCTTTTCTGGAATGAATCTTCCACGTCTACGGTAAAATCGATGGCCACGTCTACGGTAAAATCGATGGCCACGTCCCCGATTAGTTTGATT
Source organism: Boechera stricta (assembly GCA_018361395.1). Classification (NCBI taxonomy): domain Eukaryota; kingdom Viridiplantae; phylum Streptophyta; class Magnoliopsida; order Brassicales; family Brassicaceae; genus Boechera; species Boechera stricta. Next base: position 17,169,242 of record CM031539.1, on the reverse strand, counting down.
TTTTCGCTCTGGATGTTTTGTTTCCATTGCATTCATTTCGGGGAATGCTTTGGTTTCTGCAGGTCGAGCATTGTGGTTCTTGATGAGAAGTTCATTATTCTTCTCAGCTATCATGAGAGCCACAATTAACTCTGATAACCTTTTATATTTGCGGTTCCTGTATTGTTCTTGCAGGATATAATGACTTTTATGAAATGTGAGATGTCTTCTCAAGTATTTCTGCTTCCGAGACAGGTTTACCACAATATTTCAATTGTGCTGCTACACTTAACATAGCAGAATTCAATGTCTCCACCTTTTCAAAATCCTGAAACCTCAAGTTTGCTCATTCATCCAGAGCATGTGCGAGAGTTATCTTCTTCTGATTATCAAATCTTTCCTTAAGAGCTTTCCATAACTCTGCTAGGTCTTTTATTTGTGCATAATCGTGAATTAGATTTTCATGTAAATATTTCCTCAGGAACATTACAGCCTTCGCTTTCTCATCAGGAGGGGAAGTGCTTCGCACTTTAATGGTATCGGTCAATTTTTCTGACCCAAGATATAGCTCCATATCAGTGGTCCATAGTATGTAGTTTGCACCAGTTATTTTAAGAGCGGGGAAACAAAGCTTATCAATATTTGCCATTTGATTTTTATCTAAAAACATAAACCAAATATAATTTTATTAGAATGGTTATTAAACCAATTAAATTACATATTAAATAAATAAAGCGATTACAAAGAAAATAATTACATGAAAAACTAAAACTATGTTAAGAACAATTTCTCGAGGGATATATTCCCAAACGGAGAGGCCATAAATACCGCGATTACAAACACTGTTCATTAGCCGTTGGAAAAGGGATATGACCGTTGGTGATTTAAAAAAAATCAGATCAAAAATATTCTAATCATGCCATCATAATATTATCGTTAATATTTTTATGTTAATCATAAACCACTTATATCTGAATCTGGTAAATTAATTAATCGCATGTTAAAATATTTCTGATCGATTTTTTTTTAAATCACCAATGGATATCCCTTCACATCTATAAATACACTCACCCATTCACATCTCATTTCATTCATATAAGAAATTTGCTTAGATTTTACTTGTAAAATGATTCGCCTATGTTTAATACTTTGTTTAGTTTTTATTATTGTTGGTATTTATGGCCTCTCCGTTTAGGAATATACCCCCAGAGAATTTGTTCTAAACATGGTTTTAGTTTTTCATGCAATAATTTTTTTTGTAATCGCTTTATTTATTTAATATGTAATTTAATTGGTTTAATAACCATTCTAATAAAATTATATTTGGTTTATTTTTAGATAAAAATCAAATGGCAAATATTGAGAAGTTTTGTTTCCCCGCTCTTAAAATAAATGGTGCAAACTACGTACCTCGATGCTTCTGACTTTGCCAATGAGCTCGACTAAACCATTTCTATGAATATGTAAAACGATTATAGTGAAACTGCTGAACAATTTCCAGTTATGCCATAAATAATTATATATTTTAGTTGTTTGAACTATAATGTTATTTTCAAAATAAATAATGTTTGTTTTTTATTAACAATAATTGTTGTGTGTTTTTATTAATAATAATATTTATCACAGAAATGGATCATAATGCAAAGGAAACAATATTCAATGAAATGTTAAGAGAAATTTGTATACCAGATAGTGGAACAATGATGTGTCTATATTTTACATGGTTTTAACATGCATTTATCACCCATTTACCCTTGTTTAATAGCATGTTCTTAGCATTTGTTTCTAATTTTGCATACTTAGAGTGTTTTGCATTAGGATTGCATGCATATTGCATTTTGGAGCTTTATCAGATACATTCAAGGAGTATTGAAGATGCTGAGGTCAAAAGGAGCAGAAAAGAAGCCTGTTTTGACAGTTTGGAATCTGGCTCGACCAGAGTGCTAGAGTCAGCACAAAAGTTACCAATTTTAAGATTTTGAGTCTGACTCGACTAAGGGGCTCGAGTATGAGGTCTAGGTGATCAAGAAAAATGCAATCTTGGAGTCCTGAAGTCTTGCTCGACCACCCATGGTCGAGTCCACTGATCGAGCCAAGTATAAAGGTGGAGTCTTGAAGTTTTTGGAGCCAGCTCGACCACACATGGTCGAGCTACTATCTCGAGCTGAAGAATAAATATGCAATCTTGAAATTTAGCCCAGCCTCGACCATAGCACTCGACCATGGGTGGTCGAGTGCCCCCAAAAATTAGCCTATTTTGTCTTTTTGTGATTTAGGGTTTCTATCTCTTAGTATAAATACCCTATAATCGCTTAACACAAAGGAATCTGGATTTTAAGCTTTGTTCATCTGTTCTTGTTTCCTGGATCCTGTAACTTTAAATCTACTGAGTATTTGTGTTTGAATCTTTCAATTTTATCTATTCTCTTCCTTATCTTTCCACTTATGCAAGTTATTTTGATTTATGGGTTTGTGATTATGCTGTTCTTCATGGTCTCTGAGTAGTCATTAGGGTTCTTAAGGATGGGATAGATTAGGTGTTGAATCTTAGTCTCCTAGGTGGTTTAAGTGTAGAATTGTTTAATTTCCCTTCTGGATTAATGTTCTTAATGCTAATTACTCTCTGATCAATTGGAATTAGAACTTAGGTATTTTTACGCCCGGAAAGTGTTTGATGAAATGTCTGACTGAACTAATTCCAGAGATTTACATTCCTAACCTAAGGGATTAGTTGTCTAGGGTGTTTATTGGCTTTATTAAACTGATTCTTAATGCCTACTAAGCTAGATTTTGCTAAGGGATTAGGTCTGGAATTAGATTAGCCTGAGGTTATTTATCATGGGAATGAACTTGACTGCTTATGAGTTTAATGTCTAGAGAATAGCTTGATTGAGTTTGTTAAACCATCTAGGTAGATTAAGAGGATACACCAAGTTAATTACCCCATCCTTAGGAGCTTCTCTTGTTTGATTGATTTCTGTTTCACTGCCTTTGCTAGTTTCTGTTAGTAGTTATCGCTCTGTTTTTGCTCTGTTTTCGTTCTGTTAGTTGCTGCTAGACTCTGTTTTCAGTTTCTGCTTAGGTTGATAGATTCACATCTTTTTGCTTGCTTGGCTTGACTTAAACTGTTTGATTGTATCCTTCTTTGTTAATATCGCACCCATTTGGATTGGTACCTTTCTGTACTACAACGACATGATAGTCCAGTAAGAAATTGACTATATCGATTTGGCGCCGTTGCCAATTGGGTGTTTGTTTGTTACATTTAGGATTTCAGACCTCTTAAGATCAAGTTCGTTTAATTTCTACTTTGGTTATTCACTTTCTGGATTTCCTGTTTTTGGACAACTCGGACATCGAGTCATACCTCTGTTTCATCCCTATGCACCTATGGAGCCCCCACAACCACCTTGTGCACATGGACAACATGAATAACCCCATGCTGCACAAAAGCTGATTCGATGAAATGATGAGCAAGGAAATACATGCATGAGAAGCTCGATGAGATTTTACCAGTAAACAACCTGCACAAGCCTTTTCCTCCCTATCAGAATCAAAGGTTTATTCCTCAACAGCAATATCAACGAGGAAACCGCAGCAACAATATGTCCGAGCACGCCTTTTATTCCCTACAATCGAATCACGGGTTTGCTCATCAACAGCAATTTCATGGCGGTTATCAGCAGAGCCGAATCAATGCTCCGATCTCGATATCAAGACTATGCTCCAGAACTTCTACACGGCCAAGCAACCTACAATGATATCATCTTGGGGAGTCTCGAGATCATTACACGAAAAGAGCAACCCACAATCACGAGGTCGTGAAGTTCATTGGGAGGTTTTTCGTGAAAAATCAACACAGAAGATAGACTCGATGTGCTAACTCGACTGGTGATGAGTCAAGCCAACTTCGCTGAAAAACCATTTATTTCCAGGAAGAATGAAACGCCTATGTTCCTCCTCCATACAAGCCACCACTTCCATTCCAGGAAGAATCAAGAAGGAGTCCATGAGAGGTATAAGGAAATCTCAGAAACAACCGATGGAAATTGAGGTCCATATGCCTCGATAGATGAGTTCAAGCCTCCACATCTTAAGTTCTGAAGGAAGCAGTAATAGAGAATGCTCAAGCCAAGGATGAACTCCTCCTAGAAGCTGAAGAGTGTATAAAAGAGTTTGAATTTCTTCTTGGATGCACAGTTGATGAGAATTGTGTGATAAGATACGAACAAGTCAAACCAGTGGCAATCATGATTAGTTCAACCAAGAGCAATGGGGAAGTAGTAGTGGTTGGAACAACATATGAAGATCCTTGTGAAGGTGTTATGGTAGAATGCATAGTTGACAAGCACCTTGGTATAACCTTCACCTATGAAGTGAGCATTTATGAACCGAGGAAGATATCCTTTGAGGAGATAAGGATGAGAGAGTTTGGGATGGTTCTACGATGAGTATGATCCGGTGATACATGGACTCATCTCATTAGAAGCAAGCAGAAGTCGAGCTTAGTGACTATAAAAAGCTCACTTGGGAGGAAGTTCCATGTCTATCCTTGTATATATTGCTCTAGTTTTCTTTTTAAACCGCCGAAGCAAATTCTTGCTTTTGGCTTGTTTGTGTGATTTCAGGAGAGTATGAGCGTTGAATCACGAAAAAGAGGAGATCTGTGAGCAGACATTCTAGCTCGACCAACCAGCTYGATCAAGATGATCGAGCCAGCCATCTCTCCATGCTTGGCGCGACCATGCAGCTCGATCACCACGTCGAGCCAAGCTCCTACGCTGCATACACCAGAGAAAGCATGGAGGATTCAATCTCCTCCTTCTTCTCCAACCCTTGAGGTACCTGTTCTATCCATTCTTGTATATATCATTTGCATTTTTTCCTTGCTTTTTGTTGCTTCTTAAACCTTCTTTCTAAATTTTTATTACACAAGAGACAGTGTAATTTAAGTTTGGGGGGAAGGGTTAAGATGTGTTTGATCTGTTCTCTGTGTTGTTTTCTGTGTTCTTATTTTTATTTTGTGCATATTTGAGTCTACATGCATCTATGGCATAGAAAAACCAAAAAAAAAATTTTGAAAAATTTGAAAAATTTGAAAAAAACAGAGTGTTCAGTTGCATTTACATTTTGGTTGAGTCTAGATTGTTTTCATATAGGGTGCATATGCATAGGGATTATGATGATTATAACCTTGCAAGCTTGCTGATTTAATATGATAATCTCAATGCCCTCGTTTCTAGTTGTCTAATGCATTGTTAATGAACTTGAAGTAAGACTGCACCATACTTTGAATGCACAACTAGATTATGTCTCAATTGAAGCATGYTGTGATTTGATACCATTCCCTATCTATTTGAACCTGAACTTGACTTATAATTATCATGTCTATGCACTGCATTTGAAYTCATGGATACCATATACATACTTGGATTTTCTTTCACCTGTTTACCACTCTTGCTAATCCAAGTAGCTGTTCTCATCATTAGAACAGTTTTACCATGCCCTTAGCCTAGCCTTCTTTCAAGCCATGTTATTACTTTATTGAGTGTGTGAGGCCTATTTCTGAATGAGCTTGGTAAAAAGTGTTAGGTTTGAGCCGACAAGGATAGAATCTCATGTAGTTCTGGTTTACAATTTTCGAATCAGATAGGACTAGGTGGGATCTTGATCATTAGGTATAGGGTTTGGTTCTGTGAAAAGAAAGAAAGAAAACTTGGAGAAAGATGAAAGAAAAAGGTTAAGAGTTCTTAGGAGAGGAATGATCTGAAAATGTGTTAATCTAGTAAAGAATTTGGGTGTGTGCTAAGAATAAGAAAATAAAGGCAAAACTTAAAGTCTGAAAAAAATATATAGAAAACGCCTAAGCTGGTAGTGAAAAACCAAAAGAAAGTCCCCAATCTGCTATAAGTATAAAGAACCTCTCCTAGAACAAGAACAAAAAGAAAAAAAAATGAGTCTGATCCAAGAAAAGTTCAAGGCAAATTGCCTAAGTGTTAAGGGTAGAATTAGGACAACTTTCTGGGTTTAGAACTGGGGGTTAAGAACACTTGTGTGTGGTTGGGTAAATGAGAGTCTATTCTTGTATGCATAGGTTGGTTTTTACCTTTAGCGTTATACTGAAGCTCATTCCTTTTTCTTGAGAGATCCCTGTTCTGAACTGATCAAACCATGTGAAAGGGACCATCTTTGTCTCTTAACCTTACCCTTAGCCAAATGAGTTCATTGAGTATGCATAGCTTGATTCATGGTTTCTGCTTAATTGAATGTTAAAGGGAATGGTAGATTTGAATGCATGTCTAGGTTGAGACTTAATTGAAATTGTGCTGTGAAGAGTATGGCTAAAGTTTTTAAGTAGAGTTCATATACTTTGCATTCTAGAACTAGCAACTTGGACATTGAGATAATCTATTATATCAGCATGCTTTGGTTCTGAATCCCCATTTTCAAACCTCTCCTCCATCTTATTCTTGTCTGTTTGCTTGAGGGCAAGCAAAGACTAAGTTTGGGGGAGTTGATATGTCTATATCTTAAAATTGGTAACTTTTGTGCTGACTCTAGCACCCTGGTCGAGCTGGTTGGTCGAGCCAGATTCCAAACTGTCAAAACAGGCTTCTTTTCTGCTCTTTTTGACCTCAGCATCTTCAATACTCCTTGAATGTACCTGATAAAGCTCCAAAATGCAATATGCATGCAATCCTAATGCAAAACACTCTAAGTATGCAAAATTAGAAACAAATGCTAAGAACATGCTATTAAACAAGGGTAAATGGGTGATAAATGCATGCTAAAACCATGTAAAATAAGCCTATTTTATCTTTTTGTGATTTAGGGTTTCTATCTCTTAGTATAAATACCCTATAATCGCTTAACACAAAGGAATCTGGATTTTAAGCTTTGTTCATCTCTTCTTGTTTCCTAGATCCTGTAACTTTAAATCTACTAAGTATTTGTGTTTGAATCTTTCAATTCTATCTATTGTCTTCCTTATCTTTCTACTTATGCAAGTTATTTTGATTTATGGGTTTGTGATTATGCTGTTCTTCATGGTCTCTGAGTAGTCATTAGGGTTCTTAAGGATGGGATAGATTAGGTGTTGAATCTTAGTCTCCTAGGTGGTTTAAGTGTAGAATTGTTTAATTTCCCTTCTGGATTAATGTTCTTAATGCTAATTACTCTCTGATCAATTGAAATTAGAACCTAGGTATTTTCACACCCGGAAAGTGTTTGATGAAATGTCTGACTGAACTAATTCCAGAGATTTACATTCCTAACCTAAGGGATTAGTTGTCTAGGGTGTTTATTGGCTTTATTAAACTGATTCTTAATGCCTGCTAAGCTAGATTTCGCTAAGGGATTAGGTCTGGAACTAGATTAGCCTGAAGTTATTTATAATGGGAATGAACTTGACTGCTTATGAGTTTAATGTCTAGGGAATAGCTTGATTGAATTTGTTAAACCATCTAGGTAGATTAAGAGGATACACCAAGTTAATTACCCCATCCTTAGGAGCTTCTCTTGTTTGATTGATTTCTGTTTCACTGCCTTTGCTAGTTTCTGTTAGTAGTTATCGCTCTGTTTTTGCTCTGTTTTCGTTCTGTTAGTTGCTGCTAGACTCTGTTTTCAGTTTCTGCTTAGGTTGATAGATTCACATCTTTTTGCTTGCTTGGCTTGACTTAAACTGTTTGATTGTATCCTTCTTTGTTAATATCGCACCCATTTGGATTGATACCTTTCTGTACTACAATGACATGATAGTCCAGTAAGAAATTGACTATATCAAACAACGCACACTATTTTGAGAAACAAGAGATATTTCTCTGATATAAAATCCATAAATATAATTGTCAACACAATATCAGGCCCTCCAGACTTGATTAAAGAAATTGGTAAAGCCAATTTTGTGTTATCTAATGGAACAAAATTTTAAATAAATAACGCTTTATATTCTCCAAATTCTAAAAAAAATTTATTGAGTTTTAAAGACATATATCTCCAAGGATATGATACTTAGTCTACAACTAAGAATGGAAAGAAGAAATCGGGAAAAAGGGTTATAAAGGAAAGATTACGAAAACTTCTTTACATCTGGTTTGCATCAAATATATATAGATGCAATAGAATCACATCTTGTGGACCCTAACATCCACCTTATGGACCATTATATTATTGTATGGTCCTGATTGATGCATCCAGCAGATGTTCACTTGTTTGTCTTTTATCATCTCGCAATATGGCATTTGCAAGGTTTCTAACTCAGATAATCAAACTGAGAACTCAGTTTTTAGATAATCCCATTAAAAGAGTTAGATTGGACAACGCTGGTGAATTCACGTCCCAACCTTTTAATGATTACTCTATGGTAACGGAAATTGATGTTGAACATCCTGTAACTCATGTTCATACACAAAACGGGTTGGCTGAATCAATGATTAAACGGCTGCAATTAATTGCAAGACCATTGATAATGAGATCAAAACTCCCAACATCTGTATGGGGACATGCTATTTTGCATGTAGAGGTCCTAATTCGGATAAGACCAAATGCATACCATCAATATTCTCCATTACAATTAACATTTTGTCGAGAACCAAATATTTCTCATCTAAGAATATTTGGTCGTACGGTATATGTGTATGTAGCACCACCACATCTAGGTGTTCTTGGACTCAAGGTCGTGATCACATACTTCGAGTTAACTAAGGAGGTGTCAATAACAAAAGCGGAAGGTAAACAAATAACGGATAGTGAAGGTCTTAAAGATCTTGCAACCAAGAAGGTTCCGGATCAAGTCAAAATTGACAAATCGGAACACGCAAAGAACTTGATCATTCTACACGTAGGTGATGCAGTTTTAAGGAAGATTAATCATTGCGTAACAACAACAGAGATGTGGGCTACACTAATCAAGCTATACATGAAAACTTCTTTGCCTAATCGGATTTATATCCAATTGAAGTTTTATTCTTTCAAGATGATAGATACGAAAACCATTGATGAGAACATTGATGATTTCTTAAGGATTGTTTCAGAATAAGGTAGTCTTGAGATTGAAGTCACAGAGGAGGTTTAGACAATCTTAGTCTTGAATTCTTTACCTCCGAGTTATGCACAACTAAAGCATACACTCAAGTATGGTAACAAGACCTTGTCAGTTCAAATTGTTGTATCCTCGGCTAAATCTCTTGAAAGAGAACTTGTAAAACAAAGAGAGATGGATAAAAATTCATCAACAGTCTTGTACACAGCTAAAAGAGGCAGACCACTCAGAAGAGAGATGGTCAGGGTCAGAATCAGGGAAGAAATAGAAGCAGATCAAAGTCTAAAACTAGGCTTACCTGTTGGTTTTGCAAGAAAGAAGGTCATGTGAAGAAAGATTGCTTTGCCAGGAAAAAGAAACTTGAGAATGAGGGTCAGGGTGAAGCAGGTGTGATTACAGAAAGTTTAGTGTTTTCAGAAGCATTAAGTGTTAACAACAAGATGGTCAAGGATCTCTGGGTCTTGGATTTTGGATGCACATCTCACATGACATCCAGGAGAGATTGGTTATGTACTTTTGAAGTAAATGATACTACAAAGATCTTACTTGGTGACAATCACTCTGTGGAGGCTTAGGGGCAAGGTTCAATTAAGATCAACAGTCATGGTGGTTCCATAAAGGTGCTAAACAATGTGAAATATGTCCCAAACCTGAGGAGAAATCTCATATCTACAGGGACGCTTGATAAATTGGGATATCAGCATCAAGGTAAAGCAGGTAAGGTTAGATATTTCAAGAATGGGATCACTGCACTTACAGGAAATCTGGTAAATGGCTTGTACATATTTGATGGTGAGACTGTAGTGTCAGAAATTTGCAATGCAGAGGATAAGAACAAGAAAACTGAATTATGGCATAGTAGAATGGGCCATTTAAGCATAAATGGTTTTAAGATTCTAGCAGGAAAATGTCTCTTGGATAAGAGTGAAGTCAGTGAGTTAGGTTTGTGTAAACACTTCATTATGGGAAAATCTAAGAAACTGAGTTTCAATGTCAGTAAGTTTGTGGACTCTCTGAGTTATGTTCATGCAGATCTCTGGGGATCTCCAAACACGACCCCATCTCTATTTGGTAAATAATATTTTTTGTCAATCATTGATGACAAACTAGAAAAGTCTGGTTATTCTTTATGAAGACTAAAGATGAGACTTTCACCAAGTTTTGTGAATGGAAGGAACTAGTTGAAAATCAGGTAAACAAGAAGGTTAAATGTCTTAGGACTGACAATGGACTTGAGTTCTGCAACCTGAGATTTGACAACTACTGTAAAGATCATGGAATTGAAAGGCATAGGATGTGTGCTTATACACCACAGCAGAATGGTGTTGCAGAAAGAACGAATAGAACTATCATGGAGAAAGTTAGATGCTTACTGAATGAAACTGGATTAGGAGAAGAATTTTGGGCAGAGGCTGCTGCAATTGCAGCATATATCATCAACAGATCACCATCCTCTGCAATAGATCACAATGTGCTGAAGAATTGTGGTCGAATCATAAGCCAGGATATAAGCATATGAGAAGGTTTGGCTTAGTTGCATACGTTCATCATGATCAGGGAAAACTTAAGCCTAGAGCATTGAAAGATATTTTTCTAGGCTATCCTACGGGTACAAAAGGTTACAAAATTTGGCTACTTGATGAGTTAAAATGTGTCATTAGTAGAAATGTTGTGTTCCAAGACGACACTATCTATAAGGATCTACAGGTTAAAACGGTTGTAGAGGTTGCAAACATTACAAGCACATCAGGTGCAAGTTCATCAGTAATAACGGAAATTGACATGTTTTACATGTTTTTATGCATTATAATAAGTAAGTTTTGGGCTTTATAACTAACATTTAGTGTAGTTCTAGTGTGTTTGCATGTATTTATATGATTCTAGGTACTTGGAGCTAAAACTTGATGTTTAGAGTGTTTTTGAAGCTTACTAGAACCGATAAAAGAGTGGATACCACCACTTGGATCATGCACACTCGAAGAAGAATTTAAAGAAACCGAAGAACACCAGAATCGACCCCACAATCGACTTGTAGGGGGTCGATAATGTATCCGAGGAATTTCCCGAGAAAACTCACGAAGCTTGCATCGACCAGTCAGAAAAGAGAACCCAGAATCGACCCTAGAATCGACCGGTCATGGTCGATTCTGACGTCTGAGAAATCTAAGATTTTTCTTATGTGGCAATCCAAGAGTGGGCTGATCACCTATTTTTGGTTTTGAGACTTTTAAGGACGAGATAAACTCGAGTTTTTGAGGTCCAAGAACCCTAGATCTATAAATACTCATGTAAACACTTTAGAAAAGAGAGAACTTTTTACACACTTTGTAACCCTAAATTTCATATCGAATAAAGTTCTTCTTTCTAAGGTTTACTTCTTCTCTACGTTTATGCTTTTATCTTGATTATTGTTCTTCAGTAGTTTAGTTTAGTTTTACTTTATTTACTGTTCTTATTCTAAAACCATAAAACCCTATCTCTTCTATAACCATCAAGTGAGATAAGGGAGTAGATCTTTTAGACCACGAGGGTGGTGGTCGATTATGGGATCTATTTTTAGGGTTTGTTGAATGTTTGATTGCTCTTAATCAGTCTAGTTACCTTAGTATACATCTTAATGCTGAGCATTCTCTTAAGAGAGATGTTTTAGTGTACAACTGAATCTAGTAGGTATGGTTGTATGTTTAGAAGTTCTTAGCACCACGAGAGTGAGTTGAAACTTCAAATATGTACACTAGGGAGTGATAGCTAGTCTTGAGTTTGTTGTTTGATAGAGTAGCTCTATGATTAGTCTAACAAAGGCCTAGTTAGGTTAAGATCTCAGAAGGAATTCACCACGAGAGTAGGAAGGATTCTAAAAATGGATCAATCATTTACTTTGTGTCTAAGGCACGTTTTCACCAATACTGACACTATTGGATTGCCTGGAGGTGTGACAACTCTTGCGATGTGCCTTTTACTCATGAAAGTATTCGATGATGGGATTGAATGAAATGCATATTCGTTCGCCACGAGAGTGGGTTTGAATATAGAGTCAAGCATACCACGAGAGTGGACTAGCGAGACATAGAAAATCCCTAGAACAACGAACATTAACTTATTAGGTAAAACATGAAACCCTAGATCTAGATTCCCTGAATTATGACTATCACCCAATTTTCTGTAAATTAGTCTAAGTTTATTTAATGTTTATTTAATTTATGCTCTTTTATTTTAATGCTTAGTTTAGTTTATTCATTGCTTCATTAGTTTAGATTTAGTGTTTTCTTATTCCTGTATTTGTTTTATGCTTTATTTACTTAATGCTTGTTAGATTAGGAACCCTTCCTGCTTTATTATTATGTCTACATTATATCTCCATCTGTATTCGCTATGCGTTATTCCATTTTCCTGTGGATCGACCCCGTACGTACTACGATTGCATTTAACCGTGCACTTGCGGTTGTATGGGTTAAACTCTCGAGATTGATTTCTGGGGTGAAACCTGTGAAGAGGCAATAAAAACCTCCTATCAAGTTTTTGGCGCCGTTGCTGGGGAAATGTTGCAATAGCCATAGAGTTTTGATGTAGATCTAAGACTAGAAAATCATATTTTATTGAACCATTCTTCTTTCAAATTTTAGGTGCACTAGCAAATTTGAGAGAACAACCATCACAAAAGGAGAAAAGGACAAGTTAAGATGGATGAGCAAAGGACTAGATCATCTTTTGAGGATATGAGCTGTAGGGCTACAGTCAAAGTTGTAACACTGAGAAGTGGGGAGAGACTAAGGCAAAGCACCTCAACGAGTACAACCGAGAGCCAAACTCGGACCCCATATCGCCTAGTCAGGGTCGATTCTCCCAGAATCCACCAGCCGTACCGGATCAACTAGCCCACTGCACCTATCTGGACATCTATCCAACCCCTAAATCGGCCAAACTGGGTTGATGTTGATGCCATCATAAACTCACATCAACCTCAGCGTCATCCTGTCCAAGTCGATTCAACTCTAGAAGCAGCTGACGGAAGCCAAAATTGACCCGTCAGCGTCGATATTGGCATCCTGGGAAGCAGACATCGACCTATCAACGTCGATTCTTCCTCTGACGAAGAAGAAGACCCTGAAAAGGATGAAGACCCTTCTGAATTGTCTATGCAAGGACCCGAACAGAGCTGTAACCTCCTCACAAGTCACCGAGAGAAAGTGTTTATAGATCCCAATAACAAGAGGAAATTTGAAAAACTTATGAAGAGCATCTCGGAGTCATTATCTTTCAAGGATACATGGAAGAGGTATCCCTTGAAAGAATGCTTCGAGGGTACCGATGAGACAATTCACGAGATTGAGATCCTTTTCAGAGATACACGCATCTCAATAAACCCTCAGCTCGACCATCAAATTTTTGAATACGATGTAACTTGGTTCTTCAGAGAAATAAGCACCGAACAACTCGGCAAGTTTTTCAGCAATGTGAGTAAAATTCTAAGAGATGTTCCATTTGAGCAAGCTCTTATCAAACACAATCTCGACTCCTACTTCAGCGACATCAAAGAGACTTTTGACGAGATCAAAGAATTATACATAGGGATCTTAGCACCAAACAGAATGATGCTCAAAAGAGATGATTCCAATCTTTACAAGGTTCTATTCTTGGTTTCGATTTTTATGATGCTTTGGGTGATTTAGGTGCTAGCATCATTGTAATGTCGAAGAAGAGAGACTTGATATTGGGACTCAACAACCTCACTCGCTCGAAAGTAAAAATCGTACTTGCTAATGCCGACATCACACGCTCTGAAGACGTAGCTGAAAATGTTACTATATGGATTGGAGATCGTGGAGTCCCTACTGATTTCCACATAATTGATATGAGGAAAAAAGATGAAGCTCCAATCATCCTTGGTAGTCCTTTTCTAACAACAGTTGGGGCGGTTATAGATTGGCCGAACAAAAGAGTGTCGTTTACTTATGTGAACAAAGACATGTTCTATCATGCAACACCGGCCAATGGTACCCCACCACGCTTGAGAATAAGACTTTTTGATGATAAACCTCATGCTGATGATGCTCCTGCTAGGGAGAGATGGACTTATCGTCCCACATCCGATCTTCTCAGCTAGAAATCTCAACGACAAATCCTAAGACAAATAGCGAGGAAAAACACACACCCCGAACACCACTACGGTCGGATCTTTGCACAACCATCCAGCCCATGTCCTTTATCTTCATCATCATCCTCTGATCACTCAGTGAGGTCGTCTAGCTCATGACGTTAAAAAAAGACTCTATTTTTGTACATACATTCTTCATTTCTTTTTCAGTTTTTCAATTCTCGGTGTTTTTGTGTTTTTGTTTTTGTGTTTTTCTTTTTCAGGTGAATCACCATAAAAAAAAAACAAGGACTTGTACATGTGGGAGTTGCCAACCCACTATCCGATAAGAGAATTACGGTAAGTATTTCTCTTACTTTTCCCCTTTACGTCTTACATCACAACGAGGACATTGTGAAATAAGTGTGGGGGGAGACTTGCGATCAGCTAAGGTTCCTTGACATTTTTTTATGTAAGTTTTATCATAAGTTATTCTCATTTTGAGAGATTGTATAACTCTCTTTTCTGCTTCGATGTTTACTAGAAACGTGGAAAACCCATGAGTGGATCAACAAACCCCCAAAAAGATCGTTCCTTCCAAGACTTTGGCAAATCGGAGTTAACTTCTCACCTTAATGAACTTTTAACTTCTCGATTTGGGGCTTAAGATGCATAAGATGTGATACCTCTATGAGACCCTGCAAGACACGTCTATGTGAGTATATTTCCCCTCTTCCTTCCCTTCGATAAGACAAGAAAGAAAAGAAAAGGATATAGGTAAGAAAGAAGTGAATCGGGCATTGCAAGCTACCACTTTTAATGTTCGCGTCTCATGGAAACATGTCCTAGAAAAGAAAAGAAAAGGTGATTGATAGAAAAAATAAAATGATACCTTAGAAAAATAGGAGAAAATCAATCGACCTTGAAGTGAGAAAAAGGAGAGGAAAGGATTTGTACCAAGACGGTTTTGAGCTTACACAAATCCGAAAGAGTAAGTGTTCATGTCTTTTGATCGATACACCCAAGTTGAGACCTCACGCTTAAAATAAAAAGAGGAGTCGACAATGAAGAGTCAAGGATCGAAGGAGGAGTGGTTTGAACTAAGGTGCGTTGCTATGCTTATGGTGAAGTACATGGAGTACGGTAGGAATCATCTCACCTCCACAAGGGCGAAAAACATCTAACACAACAATGTCACAAGGTACGAGTTCACTCTCTTTATCTTTACTGTTTTCAATAAAATAACTTCACCATGCTTAGCTTTTATTTGCTTTAGGAAAAGCAAAGGATAAGTGTGAGAGAGTTGATAACACCGTATTTACATATTTTTATGCATCATAATAAGTTAGTTTTGGGCTTTATAACTAACATTTAGTATAGTTCTAGTGTGTTTGCATGTATTTATATGATTCTAGGTACTTGGAGCTAAAACTTAATGTTTAGAGTGTTTCTGGAGCTTACTAGAACCGATGGAAAAGTGGATACCGCCATTTGGATCGTGCACACTCAGAAAAGGATTTCAGGAAACCGAAGAGCACCAGAATCGACCCCATAATCGACCTGTAGAGGTCGATAATGTGTCCGAGATAAATCACGAAGCTTGCATCGACTAGTCGGAGAAGGGACCCCAGAATCGACCCTAGAATCGACCGGTCAGGGTCGATTCTGACGTTCGAGAAATCTGGAATTTTTCTTATGTGGCAATCCAAAAGTGGGCTGATTACCTATTTTTGGTTTTGAGACTTTTAAGGACGAGTAAACTCGAGTTTTTGAGACCCAAGAACCCTAGATCTATAAATACTCATGTAAACACTTTAGAAAAGAGAGAACCTTTTACACACTTTGTAACCCTAAATTTCATATCGAATAAAGTTCTTCTTTCTAAGGTTTACTTTTTCTCTACGTTTATGCTTTTATCTTGATTATTGTTCTTAAGTAGTTTAGTTTAGTTTTACTTTATTTACTGTTCTTATTCTAAAACCATAAAACCCTATCTCTTCTGTAACCATCAAGTGAGATAAGGGAGTAGATTTTTTAGACCACGAGGGTTGTGGTCGATGATGGGATCTACTTTTAGGGTTTGTTGAATGTTTGATTGCTCTTAATCAGTCTAGTTACCTTACTATACATCTTAATGATGAGCATTCTCTTAAGGGAGATGTTTAAGTGTACAATTGAATCTAGTAGGTGTGGTTGTATGTTTAGAAGTTCTTAGCACCACGAGGGTGGGTTAAAACTTTAGATCTGTACACTAAGGAGTGATAGCTAGTCTTGAGTTTGTTGTTTGATAGAGTAGCTCTATGATTAGTCTAACAAAGGCCTAGTTAGGTTAAGATCTCAAGAGGAATTCACCACGAGAGTGGGAAGGACTATAGAAATAGATCTATCATTTACTTTGTATCTAAGGCACGTTTTCACGAATACTGACACTATTGGATTGCCTGGAGGTGTGACAACCCTTGCGATGAAAGTATTTGATGATGTGATTGGATGAAATGCATATTTGATCGCAACGAGAGTGGGTTTGAATATAGAGTCTAGCATACTACTAGAGTGGACTAGCGAGACATGGAAATTCCTTAGAACAACGAACATTAACTTATTAGGTAAAACATGAAACCCTAGATCTAGATTTCTTGAATTATGACTATCACCCAACTTTCTGTAAATATTAGTCTAGGTTTATTTAATGTTTATTTAATTCATGCTCTTTGATTTTAATGTTTAGTTTAGTTTAATCATTGCTTCGTTAGTTTAGATTTAGTGTTTTCTTATTACTTTATTTGTTTTATTCTTTATTTACTTAATGCTTGTTAGATTAGGAACCCCTCATGCTTTATTATCATGTCTAGATTAGATCTCCATCTGTATCCGCTATGCGTTATTCCATTTCCCTGTGGATCAACCCCGTATGTACTACGATTGCATTTAACCGTACACTTGCGGTTATATGGGTTAAACTCTCGAGATTAATTTTTTGGGTGAAACCTGTGAAAAGGCAATAAAATCTCCCATCAATCACTCATGAAAGTATTCGATGATAGGATTGTATGAAATGCATATTCATTAGCCACGAGAGTGGGTTTGAATATAGAGTCTAGCATACCACGAGAGTGGACTAGCGAGGCATGAAAAATCCCTAGAATGACAAACATAAACTTATTAGGTAAAACATAAACCCTATATCTAGAATCCCTGAAATCTGACCGTCACCCAATTCTCTGTAAATATTAGTTTAGGATTTATTTAATGTTTTAGTTTATTTATTATTGCTTAGTTTAGATTTTTTTGCTTTATTTATTATATGCAGGATCAATTAGGAACCATACCCCCAACTTCTATAATTACGCTTAGATTAGATTTAGGCTTGTATTCTCTGTGTGTTATTCTCAGTCCCTGTAGATCGACCCCGTATTACTACAATTGCATTTAACCGTGCACTTGTGGTTGTATGGGTTAAACTCTCGAGACTTACCTCTCGGGTTTTTAGCGCCGTTATCGGGGTATGAAGCAATAGCCATAGAGATTTGGTCTGAATCTGAGACTAAGCTTTTTGTTTTATTTTTATTGATTGTTAATCTCTTTGAATTTCAGGTGATCACCAAAAATATATTAAAAAAAGAGGAAAAAAAATAGATCGAATGGAGCAGCTATGAAAAGAAGTACTTGCTGCTGAGCTTGAGAGCATCCTTCAACCTAATAGAGATGCTGCTCAAGGTGGTGATGCACGTCGGGCGGCTGCACATCAACCAAAGGTCGCTCTGACGATCATTACTGATCACCTAGATCAATTTGACATGCTTTGTGGCACATTAAAATTCAACGGAGCCTCAGAGGATGCTCTGACACTACGCCTATTCCCATTTTCTTTGGGTAAAAAAGCTAATCAATGGGAGATGAGATTGGAGGAGAACACATCAACAAAATTCATCGTTGGACTGCATCAGACCTATGAATCGACCTATCAAGGCTGATTTTGATGATTCACAATTTCCAGAACGAAGTCCCGGGCAGGCACATCGGCCGGTCAAGGTCGATTCTCTGCCCACAGTTCATCACATCGGCCAATCGAAGTCGATTCATACCCAGAATGAAATTACAGAAGGTCATATCGCCCAATCAGGGTCGATTTCAGACCTGCTGAACGCTCCCATCGGCCCAATTGGACCGATACTGCTTCTGCCTCGAGCACTAGACCTTCCCATCGACCCATGACGATGGATGGTCGTAGCATCAGGCATATGTATCAACCAATTATGGTCGATCCCCATTCTGGAAATATCGAGAACTCAATCTTAACGCCACGATCACAGTCAAGGAAGGAATCTCTTGGTGAAGAGATGACTACACTCCTGCTGGGGAGAAATCCATTCACCATACCGACTCCGAAGTGATCGATTCGACGAACCATAGTGCAACCACTCGGCCATTATCTCCACAATCATCTAACCATTCTACGACATCGTCGAGCTCACAACGTTAAATAAGCACCTTACCTTTGTCCATACATTTTTCTTTTAGGATTTTTGTTTTTACCCTCTAGTTTTTGGTTTTCTATTTTTCGTTTTTGTTTCTTGCTTTTCAGGTTTTGTTCACCATAAAAAACAAACAAACAAAACAAGGACTTGTCACGTGGGAGCTGCTAACCCACAATCCGATAAGAGAATTACGGTATGTATTTCTCTTGCTTTTCCTCTTTACGGTCTTACATCACAACGAGAACGTTGTGAAATAAGTGGGGGAGTCTTGCAATAAATGGAGATAATTCTTTTCCTTGACATCTTTTGATGTAAGTTTTACCATAAGTTTTTTGCATTTTGAGATTGTTACATTCGTTTCCTCGTTCATAAGTTCAATAACGTATCAAAAGGTTTTTAACGAGGTAGTTATAGAACTTGTTAATTGTGTTATTTGTGTTGACGTTTGGATACTTTGTTGGAGAGTGTTTGATTTTTACTAGGAAACGTGGAAACCCATGAGTGGATCAACAAACCCCAAAAAGATCGTTCCTTTAGAGACTTTGGCAAATCGGAGTTGACTTCTCACCTTAATGAACTTTTAACTTCTCGATTTGGGGCTTGAGATGTATAAGATGTGATACCTCTATGAGACCCTGCAAGACACGTCTATGTGAGTATATTTCCCCTCTTCCTTCTCTTCAATAAGACAAGAAAGAAAAGAAAAATATAGAGGTAAGAAAGAAGTGAACCGGGCATTGGAAGCTACCACTTTTAATGTTCGCGTCCCATGGAAACCTGTCCTAGAAAAGAAAAAGAGAGGCGATTGATAGAAAAAATAAAATGATACCCTAGAAAAGTAGGGAAAAATCAATCTACCTTGAAGTGAGAAAAGTGAGAGGAAAGGATTTGTACCAAGACGGTCTTGAGCTTACATAAATCTGAAAGAGCAAGTGTTCATGTCTTTTGATCTATACCTCCAAGTTGAGAGCTCACGCTTAGGATAAAAAGAGAAGTTGATAATGAGGAGTCAAGTATCAACGGAGGAGTGGTTTGAACTAAGTTGCGTTGTTATGCTTATAGTGAAGTACATGGAGTACGACAGGAATCATCTCATCTCCACGAAGACGAAAAACACTAAACACAATAATGTCACAGGGTACAAGTTCACTCTCTTTATCTTTACTTTTTAAAATAAAATAATTTCACCATGCTTAACTTTTGTTTGCTTGAGGACAAACAAAGGATAAGTCTGGGGGAGTTTATAAGACTCATATTTACATGTTTGTATGCATTAAAATAAGTTAGTTTTAGGCTTTGAACTAACATTTTGCATAGTTCTAGTGTGTTTGCATGTGCTTATATGTTTTTAAGTACTTGGAGCTAAAACTTGATGTTTAGAGTGTTTTTGGAACTTACTAGAACCGATGGACGAGTTGACACCGCCACTTGAATAATGCACATTCGGAGAAGGATTTCAAGAAATTGAAGAGCACCAATATCGACCCCAGAATCGACCTGTGGGGGTCGAAATGGAGTCCGAAGAATTTCCTAAGAGAACTCGCGGAGGATGCATCGACCAGTCGAAGAAAGGGGACCAAAATCGATTCTAGAATCGACTCATCAGGGTCGATTATGACGTCCGAGAAAGCTAAAAAATTTCCTACATGGCGACACGTGATTCGGGCAACTTGTCATCTCGAGTTTTAAGCTTCCATAAACAAGATAAGGACGAAATGGAATATTCTAATAATCCATAGGACTTGTAATCTCACTAGAAAATAGAACTGAGAATACAATACTTTTGTAGCCACCACTTCTAAAAAATCTAATAAAGAGTTCTTTCTTATTTTTACTTTTCTCTTCTATTTTAGAGTAGATCTTTTAGACCACTAAGGTGGTGGTCGATGATGGGATCTACTTTTAGGGTTTAACATATGTTTATATGTTCTTAATCGATCTAACTATATTTCTATGCATTTTAATGCTAAGTATTCTCTTATGGAAGATGCTTAAGTGTATAACCGAATCCAGTAGGTGTGGTTGTACTATTAGAGATTTCTTGCGCCACGAGAGTGGGTAAAGATCTCATATCTGCATAGTTAGGAGTATTAGCTATGGTCGAGTTTGTCGCTTGATAGAGTAGCTCTATGCTTATCTAGCCCTGATCAAGTTAGGTAAAGATCTCAGGAGGACTTCACCACGAGAGTGGGATGAACTCTAGAAATAGATCTATCATTTGCTTTGTGTCTTAGACACGTTTTCACCAATACTAACCCTAATGGATCGCCTGGAGGTGTGACAACCCTTGCGATATGTCTATCACTCATGAAAGTATTCGATGATGGGATTGTGTGAAATGCATATTCATTCGCCACGAGAGTGAGTTTGAATATAGAGTCTAGCATACCACGAGAGTGGACTAGCGAGACATGAAAAATCCTTAGAATGACAAACATAAACTTATTAGGTAAAACATAAACCCTAGATCTAGAATCCTTGAAATCTGACCGTCACCCAATTCTCTGTAAATATTAGTTTAGGTTTTATTTAATGTTTTAGTTTATTTATTATTGCTTAGTTTAGATTTAATTGCTTTATTTATTATATGTATGTTAGATTAGGAACCATACCCCCCAACTTCTATGATTACGCTTAGATTAGATTTAGGCTTGTATTCTCTGTGTGTTATTTTCAGTCCCTGTGGATCGACCTCTTATTACTACAATTGCATTTAACCGTGCTCTTGCGGTTGTATGGGTTAAACTCTCGAGACTTACCTCTCGGGTGAAACCTGTGAAGAGGCAATAAAACGTCCTATCAGATTGTATAAGTGTGATTCAAATTTTTCAGATTGGTTTAGCCTGAATGTCGACTTGGTTAAGCAGATTTGGTGTTTGGATTGGTTGGTTTACAGTTAAGCCGGATTTTGAAAGAGGGAAACATGTTTGAAGTGAAGACTCTAGTTCGAGTAGAAGCTTTGTAACTATTGGTTGAGAGCGAAGACTCGGGTTCGTCTAGAGGGTTTGAGTTTATTATATATTCTCATCGTCTTCTTCCTCTGTTTCTCATTCAATTTTAAAATTCTTGTAACAAACCTTGTAACGACCTTTGAGCTCTGTTCTTGAGCTTGAAGCTTGATTCTTCTTAGTAGATTGCTGGAAAGATCCAGCCCTAAACGTAGGTCAATCACGTCGATTGATTGAACTGGGTAACAAACTCTCTTGTGTTCATCGTTCTCTGTTTTTGTTGTGTTCTTTGTTTTTGAGTTCAAACGAGAGATCGATAGAGAGATTGAGTGTTCTTGGTGAGGTTCGAATCGTAACAGTGGGCTTCAACATCTACTCTCGCCAAAATTTTTAATGTACACCTCAAATTTTGTCAAATATTTGAGGTATCCACCTTAAATTATTTTATATATATATATATTTTTTGCAATTTTCCCAGCAATGCACTTATGTACTTTTTGTTCTTATAATAAACAAAATTTTCACGACTCCTTTTAACTTATACAATCTCATGGGCTAGGGTGTGGTTGGCATAAATTACCATTGATTTTGCTTAAGTTATGGGCATAACTCATAGATAATTTAAAAGAAGCCAATTCCGTTAGCTGTGTTCCAATAATCTAGCAAAATTGTGGTTTCTTTTCTTCCTTGGAAAACAAAAAGAAAGCAAAATCCTCAGAACTGAATTTAAAACATCTCTACATACATATTTTTTTGTCAACAACTGAATTTATATCATTAAGTTAAAAGGCCTTATTGAGCTACAGAAGATAGAGAGGCACCAAGACCCTACAGAAAATGAAGTACAAAAATTAAAATTCAGGCCCGTAAGACTACAGAGAAAATCCATAACACGATAATTTAATAGAAGTGGGCTCGCAGGCCCGTTTACAAGCAATCCGGTGTACATATGAAAACACAGAATGGACCGAACCGACCCCGCTACATTTGATACGCGAATTGGCCCAAGGCCTAGGTAGAAGAGTGTTCGCTCTAAATGGATCTTGTCGGAGACTGCGTGGTGTCCTCGGTTGCGGCTGCGCTCCACGAAAAAGCCATCTGGGAGAAATCGACAGGACTAAACCAGAGGAAATTACAGTTTGGATCGGGAAGACATCCCGAGTAGGATACCGATGATGATACGAAGACTTTTGGCGTTATGATGGCCGTGCAGAACGACATCAGAGCGATCGAAAAAACTTGAAGAAACTGCGGCATTTTCACACCGAAAATATACTCGGATCTGAAGCCCGAGAGTGAAGAAACCGGCCGGAGCACGATGTAGGTTCTCCGATTGCAAAGACCGGGATGGTTACACGGGATCTCTGAAATAGAGAAACAGTGAGACGATTTGAAGTGGAAAAAATAAAACATCACCTGGTTACTTAGATACTCGAAGGTGCGAGATCCACGGTCAGCGATCGGGATCTGGATCTCCAAAGGGGCTTTCGAAACAGCCATGCAACAGCGGAGCTCCCAGTTGAGTGATAAAGTTCGGCGGCTACTAGCCGCGAAGGAATACAGAGGACGACGACTCCAGGATCTAGCTGTGGATTCACCCGGACAGCCGCGAGGAGAGGTGGAATGGTGACGAAAAGTTCTTCCGCCGGAATTGAAGATATGGCCCGACCAAGGCCTTCCAGTGGTGATAGGTCGAAACGAGAACGAGAAGCAAAACCATAAAACCTAGATCTAGTTTCCTCCTTGGATCCTTCGTCGCTGGGCAGCGGCAACCACCGCTGTTATCGCCCTAGACGAATCTTCCATGTCTCCCTGCTCGTTTTATGGATCTACATGCATACTAAAATTCAAAAAAAAAACTACGCTTAAGTGAAGGACATGTCCATTGCAATTGCAATTGCTACACTACTGATAATAAATCCAATAATTCCACGTTACGACCTCTTATGCATTATCTTCGTATCTTATTTTATTGAATAGGAAAAAAATACTGATAACTTTACATAGAAAATGAGAGGTCAGTCATAGAAATGAGAGGTCAGTGGACATCCCCATCCCCGCAACTTACTTTTAATCCCGTAAGGGATTTTGCTATTATTGCTTCCCTACAAAGAATAGTTTGGTAATGTGATAATGGATTATTTTGTCGGATTCCTCTTTTAAATTCTTTTTTTTTTCTTGTGGCCGATCATTAACTACTATTTTACTAGAAATATTCCGTGCTATAACGCAGATTAATTTTTTTAATATTCGATATTATAATTTTTATTTAGATTATAAATTAATGAGATAAATGCTAAATATATATAAATATATAGATATTATCAAAAATTTGGACAATATATTAGCAAAGATTTTATGGAACTTTTTTCATAAATATAAAATATTTTATATCTCCTATAAATATGAGATTTTTGTATCTATAAATATATGATTTTAATTAGTTACCATAAATATATGATTTTAATTAGCTACCATAAATATTTGATTTTAATTAGTTAACATAAATATTTGATTTTAATTAAATGATTACATAACAACTAATGACTAAAATATCTTTAATGAGAGATTAAAATTTGTTCTTTGATGTAATGGCAATGTGATGTAAATATTAATATTTTTTAATATTTATTTATAAATGTACTTCTAAAATAATATATAAGGAATATTAATACACACCATGTTATTCTTGTAATCCATCTTTCCGCACAACTAATTTTTTTAAAAAAATGTTCAATAAAAGACCATTCTATCCTACCATAAGTTTTACTCAAGTTTGTTTTGATGACAATGGATTTATCTTCGTATGATTTATTTGTACGTAAGCCGTGTAAGATCTCCTCGACTATACAAATATTATCATAAATTAGTCGACTTGGCATAAAGGCTAATTGAGTTTCTTAAATTAACCTCGGTAAAATATGTTTTAACCTTAGACAAAGAACCTTTGAAATAATTTTATTGCCGACATTACAAAGACTTTTATGGCCCTACATTCCGTCATATGAGTCAATATTTCATTTTTAGGAATAAGAAAAATATTCATTATATTCAGACGATGATCAAAAGACCCTGATCGAAAATTTTATTTATCAGTGCTACAAGATCTATTTTGACTATTTGCCATGAACAATGAGGAAAAAAATGTCGTCATTCCATCTGACCCTGGAGCTTTCTCCGGGTGCATCATAAAGAGTGCTTTCCGAATTTCTTCTTCGATTGTTATAGCCATAAGCTTTTCATTCATTTGCATAGATATTAGAGAAGGTATTTTTTGCAAGGCAAATACAGAGGAGTGTATGACCATTTTAAAGATCTTAAAATAGTATGAAATGGTGTTTGTCCAACAATTAATTTTGCCAAATCGACAATTCAATCTGGAAACACAGTTGCAGAAACAGTAAATGAGAAAATGAAAAGGATATCAGGTATCTCAACAAAATAGTCAAATAAATTCTTTTAAACTCTCCTCATGCACCATCATATTATTTGAAATCAGGGTGTTACATTATCCCCCACTAACAGATCACAGTGTCTGTGTTGCGTAGCAAGTCCATCATCTCCGATGGTGTGAGCCCTCTTGACTTCACAATCATCTGGGTTCAGCTCTGATACCACATGTAACGCTCCGACCGCCACCGTCCGTGGGTCCCACGCCCTCTCTCAGCTCATGGTCCCCATCCTTTTCCGACGGCCGATGCGCTACTTCCGGATGCTTTAAAGACTTGTTTATCGACCCTACAAATCACCACAAGATTTGTCCCTATATTTTGTCCACACTCGCACGAAACCAGAAATCACTTTCCGATAGGTCACCCACGCTTAAACACGTTAACTTTGGAATTTTATCAGAATATTTTTACCGAAAAGATGAATTCAATGTAATGACATAACTAACCAAATCATTGTTTTTAAGCACTTATTATGTACCACCATATTTTTTTTAAATCAGGGTGTTACAATGCTCTTAGACACTAAACTAACACTAACATCAAACCTTTGATGTATTTGCCTATGCCTAGGTTAGGCCCATTACTATTACCTGGATTGGTATAACCAGGTCGTGGCCCATTACATTGTCGGCTTATCCGATCCGACCCGGTTCGATTTGCAGTAGTTAGAAAATTTGTAGCTTCTTCATCTTCGACGGAAAAAACCCAAAACCCCAAATAATCCACAAAAATGGAGATTCTCCGCAAATTCAAATTTCCCGGGAGATCCAAGTCGCCGATCTTTGTTTTCAAAGTCACCGGCCTTGCTCTCACTGCCGTCACTGGCGGCGCCGCCGTGTCTATTTTCCGAGACTCACCTTCCAATAAAATCGCGACAGCTGTAGAAGGCGTCGTCCGTTCTTCTCGCGCTATCTACGCCGTTCGTATCTTCCTTATATCTTTTGATTTTACCATTTTCTCATTCCAATTCATTCATTGATTCTAATGTTCTCTACTTGCAGATCACTCTCACCGTCGCCGATTACAAGTATAGCTTGCGTAGATTACCAGCAGATTCCGATGAGTATCTTCAGAGATTAACAGAGGTTTCTAATTATACTTTTCCTGATATAAAAAACTATACTGATTCAAAGCTTTGGTGGTCAAATTTTACATTTCTCACATTTGTGTTAAAGTTTGTTTCGTGGAATTGTAGTTTATCAATGGCTTTAGGAGTTTATGCACCAAAGTTAGGTCAATTTGTTTGTAGTTTCTATTTATTCGTGATCGGGGAAGGCAAGTTCATAAAGTTATGATATGATTGCTTGTTGTGAATTGTGATTTGAACTTCTTAATACGTCACTAGCTGTATACTGCAAAAGCAATTTGGTAAGTTTCGGTTGTTTTGTATTTTGTAGGTTCATTCACGGTCTGCCAGACGAATTCTTAAACTATGTGAAAGTAATAAGGGGTTTTATGTGAAAGCTGGTCAGTTTGTGGCTACATTGAAGCTGGTTCCGAAAGAGTACTCTTTGGCCCTTTCCTCGTTGCAGGACCAGGTATGAATACTTTTATAATTAAGCCTTTCGCTTGACCGTGTTCTCTCTTTTGATATCTATGTTTTTTTGTTTTGTTTCACCAGACATATATGATTTTGTAACAATGTGGATAAAGGATTCTGAATTGTTTGTTCTATTTCTAATTTGTTTATCACTGAAGGCAGTTCCTTGTAATTTCCAAGAAATAAAACATGTTCTGACAAGCAACTTGGGTCAAAATCTCACAGAGATGTAAGTCTTTAGAGTTATTCAAAAACCATCTATGTATATACTGATTTATTCTGACTGTCAAGTTAAATGTCAGATTTTCTTTTTTGACTTTGTTTTTGATAAAGGGGTAACATTACCCATTGTTAAAATGTCAGATTTTTATCTTTTGATGAGGAAGCAATTGCGGCAGCATCTATTGCTCAAGTACATCATGCTGTATTGAAGGATCATCAGGAAGTAGCAGTAAAGGTTAACTCCTCATAACGATAACTGATTTAATTTGCTAATGTTCTTTCTGACAACAATTTGACCATGTTTTCATCATTTACTTGTGATATTTGAAATATTGGTCTCTAAATTATTTCTTTCTCTTTTCATGTGTATCTTATTTACCTTTCATCATCTATAATGATGCTTCTTAAGACGAAAATGGGGCTTATCTTGGTCCTCTTGATAATATTAATTCACAAGATTCTCAACTTTTCTGGGTTTTTTTTTTGGTGTTGAAATAGGTGCAATACCCTGGATTGAAGCAGAACATGAAGTTAGATACAGTGATCATGTCGTTCCTTTCAAAATCAGTTGCAAAGGTGGATGTAATTCCTTGTTTCTTAACTTGCCGTATATTTTATGCATCTTTTTTCCTTACAAGCTGTTCAAAAAATATGAAAGGAAGGAAAGAGACATGTGGCGTCATATAGCTAACTGGTCTACGATTCTGGAATTTGTTGGGAATGGGATTTTTGATGATAAAATATCTGAAGATTTAGTTTTGGAGTTTAAGGACTTCTATTAAAACTGTTTGTGCAGATAATAATTCTAGTGTGCTGCAGTAGTGAAAACCTCGGGCATTTTCAGATTACAAGAACTTCATTCTTTTGCTTGCTTCTAATTCCATTAGTTTACAGTGATTGTGACCTTAGCCTGTGTTGTTGTGCAAGGTGTTAGTTGGGATCAATTATGCAATTACATGAACTGTGTTTGTGTTTGCATCTTTGATTCTTATATATAGGCTGTATATCGTATGCAGCCGCTTATAGTTTCTTAGAGTTCTTTTTTCTCTCTTCGCAGATTTTTCCAGAATACAGATTTGATTGGCTAGTTTATGAATTCGTAAAGTCAATTTCCCAGGAACTTGGTCAGTAATCTGTGTGCATGTGTTTGTTTTTATTTTTCAAAATCTGAAAATGTCAACATGAAGGAGCCCTATATGTACACAATACGTGGTGTAATATTTTCATTACATTATTTCTCGGGAATTTTGTATAGTGAATCTGATGACTAGTTTCTGCTTTAATTTTCTTCTCCACAGATTTTATACAGGAGGCAAAAAATTCAGAGAGAATTGCCAAAAACTTCAAACATAACAAGATGATTACAATTCCTACAGTGTTTTGGGTATGACTTAAGAATTTTTCATAACTGTACCAGTATCATTGACTGCATGGTCTTTGATTTCGATGTCAATTTTTTCCCCAGAGTCTTAGTACATGTTGAATCAGAATTTTGTTTTCTTAATATTATCATCCATATTTATATTCAGGAGTTCACAACCACTCAAGTCCTGACGATGCAGTTCTGCAAGGGTTTCAAGGTAATGACATTCAACACAGTTAATCATATATACAGTTTATCTGTTATCCTAGATCTGAATTATTCGTTATTCATTTAGAAGAAATAAATGAAGAATGAAATCCGAAGCCATTTCTAACAATTTAAATACTTAGAAAAAATTAGAAACGAGATGGTATTCAACACTTCATTGCTAAAAGGCTGAAAAATGGAAAAATCGTAAATATCTTAAAAGAATTACTGTGTTGGAGAAAGAAAGTTGGAATTTGGTTATAACGCCTAGAAAGCACTTGATCATTTCAGATATTTAACTGGTCTAGCAATAAATACTTGATATACATTATCTGTGATTAATTCAGAACGCAATATATTATGAATTTTCCTTTGCTATTGATTTGAATCTGGGATAAATTTTCCAAACCAGAGACCTCTTTGAGTTTCATTGGTGGTTTACTCATGTAACTTAACATTATATGTTATATCTTTAGAGATCCTCATGCAGCTTCTCGTGTGTACTGTAATTCTTGTATGTTCAACCAACTCAAATTTCCTTAGGTTTCAGGTTGACGATGTGGAATCCCTCAAAAGCACTAATTTAAGTCCAGAAAAGGTTGGTAACGACTTCTTAGGCATAAGTTAAGAGATACAGCTTTGGCCTGTGGCCTGAAAATATATGCTTAGCATTTACCTGTCAAATATACGCTTAGCATTCGAGCTGTCAAATATACGTTTCTGATTTCTTTGCTGACGGATTAAAGTTTTCCCCATATTCCAATAGGTTGCTAAAGTGTTGGTTGAAGTGTTTGCTGAAATGATATTTGTTCACGGATTCATACATGGTGATCCGCATCCTGGAAATATTCTAGTTTCTCCTGGAGGCCATAATGGCTTCTCTCTAGGTACTTTATATTCGTAATTCAATTCGACCTCCAACTGGTTCCAAATTCTCATGATAAAACGTTTAATCTTCTTCTTCAAATTTACGGTCGGATGAAAAGTTCTGCTAGACCACGGGAACTGTAAAACATTGGATGAAGGATTTAGGCGGGAGTTTTGTCGGTTGTGGGAGGCTCTGATTCTTCTAGACTTGAACAAGATACAAGAATTAGGGAAACAGTTTGGGGTTGGAAAATATGCCAAATTCTTCCCCGTCATATTCACCGGAAGAACTAGTGAAAGGTATATGTGTGTACTTTCTCTCCACCATTGTTTTGTAGTAAAACTGAAATCGTAGACTAGATTTTGTTTCTCCTGAATATAAAGTATGAAATAAGACCGTAGAGACAACGATGGCATTTTGGGTTTCGTTTACATTTTTGCATGCAAAAGGACTTATTCTTGTTCCTGCCTCTTCTTGGTAATAGCAAATCAGGACTGGGAAAAGGAATGTCTTTACAAGAGAGGCAAAAACTGAAACAGGAGCTGAAGCTATTGGGATTGGAAGATGTAACAACTTTCATGGGGTCTCTTCCACCTGATTTTCTAACCGTACTGCGAACAGAGTACAATCGTCATCCTCGGTTTTACTATTTATTAAATCTTAAAAGAGTTTATCCTTGTACACTTAATTCCTTGTTATACTCTATCACAGTGGACTCGTGCGGTCAATCACTTTGAAGTTGGGCGCCCCAAAACGGGTGAGACTACTCGCTTATGCCAAATATGCGGTCTATGGGCTTGGCTACAAACTGCCTTCTGAATCAGGTAACTGGATTTGAGAATTGCAGTATGAAGTTAGATCTTGGATAATTAGCTGGTGAGTTCGAACTTATCTATTCATTTTTGACAAGGATAACGTAGATTTTGGTTTTGCATTTTCCAGATTTTGTTGAGAAGTCGATAATCTCCAGATCTGTAATGTTAATGAGCTACCTTCGGTTACGTCTTATTCTGGGTAAGGAAACTACTATCTAAAACGAATAATTATACTCAAAACTCTTATTGTGTAAATTTCGAACTACTTTTCTTTTTTTGGTTTCAGAATTGATGGAACTCTTTCAAGGAATGAAGACGCTAAAACATGCCATCTACGGTTTCTATGGGCAACTCATCAACGGTATCAGAAATAGTGTAAAGCGAGTTACATGCAGAGTATGAAAATATTATGATGCAAAAATTGGTTCAAAAGTGTCTTCATTGTATTATTAATTTGGAACAGCCGAACAGATACAAGTAGACGGTCTGTAATTGCAGACCCGACGAAGATCTTATATACTTAAAAGAGTATTAATTGAGAGGAAGATAAAGCAAAACTAGTATCATCACTTTTATTGGCCCCACGACCATAACTTCTTTCATAAACCAATTACAACGTCTTCTGACTTGAATTACCAAGTGAGTTTAATGTGTCTTCGAGTTTTAATGTTGTTGATTTAGCTCCTTTTGATGCAAGTCCACCTAACGGGAATAAAAATTTCGGAAATAGAAAATATGTCCCATTTATATTTTTGGGACGGAAACATGATGGAAACGGAAATTTCTTGAAAAAAAGATCTTATAACAAGTTACAATTAAAACAAAACAACGCTTGCAATCACGTTTTCTCTTTTAGTCTTATCAAATATAAGGATGTTCTAAATAAGAAACAAAGGAATGTTAAAACATGTTCTATGATAGTTAAAACTTCAATAACAAAGAAATAAGGAAGACAATTAGTTTTTATAATATTTTAATAAATTATATGTTACATAAATGTACTATTATATATATTAAATTATATACAAAATATTTATTAATTTTGTTCTGGTTCTGTTCTTAATTGGGAATTAAAAACTAGTCCCATATGTTTTATCAAATTTAACTCTTTTAGGGAAAATGAATGTTTTGAATTTGTTTAATGTTTGAATTTGTATTTACTTTATTGAAAATTAAAAAAAAAAATTGGAAAGAATTTTATAAAAAGAACAATTATTATTTTCAGAAAAATGAAAAAATTATATCAAATGTAACTAGTGAAAACAAAATATAAAAGGAAATAAGTTTATATAAACATAAATAGTATTCTCAAGTAATGGAAAGAAATATTATTAAAATATAAGCAGTAAAAAAATATATTAAAGGTAATACATTTTCTAAATATATTAAAATATCTAAGAATATAGATAATCTTTTCAAATTTACTTTTTTTTTCAAATTTATTAGTCAAGCAAAAACTGAAAAACTGATATACTTTTAAGTAAATATAGGAAAAATGTTTTCGAATAGTTACAATTCTTAATTTTTTTAAAGAGGAAAATAATTAAGTTATTTTTTCTCCTAGAAATGTTACAAAAATCTGTTTTCATTTCCTTTTAATTTAAAAATACAAATCCAAACATATGACAACTGCCAATATTAAATTTACTTTGACATATATGAAATTTCAAAACTTTAAATTTATTTTATTGAAAGATTCATTTCCAAATATATTTTATTGTTTTGTTGACTAACTAATGAAATTTTCTTTTTCTAAAAGAGTTAAATAGGACAAGAATTGATTAAAATTACGTTTCTATATTTAAGAAATTTTATTTCTTTATTTTTTACTTTAATTTTGTTCTGACTATATGAATCTTAATTTTTCAAAAAGAATTGAAATTTAAATCTTAATTTAATAAAATATCCCTTTTTACTGGGGTTTTATAATTTTATTTATTTATTTTAGTTTCCTTTACATTAAATTATTTATGATATTTTATTTAAATGAAATATTCGGAAAAAAATGAATTTCTTAGAATTTGTTCACTGAAAACTGTTTCCTGTTTTCAAATTTTTGCTTGACTACCGACATGTGTCAATTTTTTCTTCTAAGATAGTTATAAGTTGAAATATATTTAATTTTTAATTTTCTTAAAAATATGTTTTAGTATTTATATTTATTACTTTTTGGTTTAACTTAGAAAATCTTTTATTGTTTCTTAGACACTTAGTAAAAATAAATTCTGAATTTCCTTTTAGAAAATGTTTCCCAAATTATTTTATTCCAATTTTTTAAAAAAATTTGATTTATTTGAGAATTCGTTGCTGTATTTACTTCCAAAAAGAAGAGTTATGTTATTTGTTGACTAATATTTCATTTTGTTCCTCTACACCAACTAACTAAGATTTTTCAAAACCCAGCTAACTAAGATCCATGAGTAAAGTGATTTTTTCTCCTTCTTGTTTCTATAGTAAATTTAGTTAAATTTATATAAATATAGTAAAGTACGATAAAATACTTTAGATGAAATAATTTTTTAGTATCTAAATAAAAATAGATTTTATTTTTCTTATTTTTGAAATTATAAATTAGTAAATAATAGTTAATATATTTACTTCTTTATAGATTATAATTTTTTTTAATTACTTTTAAAAAAGAATATTGTGAATGCTGTTGAAAAATAGATTTTGTGAGGATATTTCTAAATATATCTATTTTAATTAAAATAATAATAGTTTAGACATTTTTATCCTTAATGGATTTTTTTTGTTTGTTTTTGAGACTAATGACATTGAATGTAAATCTTAACAATGTAAAGATTTATTCTATAATGGTACTTCCCAAATATTAGTAAGAGGACTTTAGATTAATTTTTTCAACAAACGTTTAAATATGCTTTGATATCTTTTATTATATAAATTGAATAATGAATCAAAAAAAAAAATTAATATCAAGTTTATTTTTAAGAGAAAAAAATCGAAACATGACTTCAAATTTAATAGCTTTTCCTATTTTTTTATTGATTCAATATTCTATGTATAATAAAAGCTATCAAAGCATATGTTAAGGTTCGTGGACATATCAACCGCTAATAAATCTAGTATTTTATACGATATCGTTTGAAGTGTTTTAAAATTTGTTGCATAGGTTAATTTTTGTTCTATAAAATGTTATCTAACTCACAGCTTTTTGAGTTGGGTTCTTTGTTGTCCAATAAAACATTACGAAAGCATTGATTATAATCCAAGAAAGTTTGCATAAGATTTTGATAGCATTGAAGAAGAGACCTTAAACTGGGTTAAATTATTTTTGCAAAAAGTATGTTGCAATAAAACATCATTTAAGGTTTTTACACTCCTAGATTTGATTTTGTTTTCAGATATTTGAATAATGTTTTGGTTGTTTTTGTCAGTGAAATTTCTCTATTTATCTCTTAATATATACTCTTAGTCTATTCACTTTCTTTTTTATAGTTTGATTATTTGACGATTATTATTAGATTCATTAGTTTTAGATCAAAAGATAAAAGAAATCAAGTTTGGTATAAGAACAATCATCTGAATTTCATATAAAACCTATTTCAAATTCAGGGTTGAGTAATTTATGTTCGACTATGTATGCTCTCATATGAAAAATAGACTATTCTAAGTTTCGAGTAGGGGTGGGCATAATTCGTCAATTCCGTTATCTCATATGTTTAAGTGATTGGACATTTCAATTCGATTGGAGCGGGACAGGACGAGAACGAGACAAAATTCGAAATCCTGTATGGGACGAACAAAAAAAATTATTTTATATATATTATATATTTATATATTTTCATTATATATAACTATATATACATATGTTATAATTAAATACCCCTACTTTCTAGATTTGGGAAGATATAGGTTCTTGAATTAGCATATCTGAATTCGATCTGAATCAATTTTCATATGTAATTTTTTAAAAATGTATGATAAATGTATATGTTTCAAAATGTTAATGAAAATCTAAAAACATTTAATAAAGCTTTTTATTTAACTTTTTGTATAGTATAATTGTTAATTAGGGTCAACGGAATACAATCAACGCAAAGTTTCAGTCAAGTCGCATGACCCCACCAAAGTAGAATACCAACAAAAATAGCTTAATTTTCTGTAACTATAATATATATATATATATATATATATCATGACATACCAATATGAATTTTTCAAAATGTCCACCAAAATCGAACTTAACTTTATTATATATTCCATTTATTTGCTAAGATTTATTTAATCTTGACCGAAAACCAAACTGATATTTTTTTGATCCAACGAGTCACAAGATCGAATCGGTTAGATTGATTGTGTGAATGTTAGTAGATAATATACAATTTTTTTGACATCTTCTAATATTATATCTTCTTATCTATATACAGTGGCAGAGGTAAGGTAACGAGTGTGAGGGCACGGGCACAACACTTTTTTTTCTCTTATATAATATTAAAAAGTATGGATGTTATAGTATATTTTGATGCAGTACATCCTTACTTTTTTAAAAAATGCTTTTATAAGTTAGTTTTTTTTTTGTTTTCTTAAAGTTAGATTTCATTTTTATTTACAATCTTGCAAGTATAAATGTTGTTTGATATCTTGTAAAAAACACGATTGGTTTTTATTACATAAGAGTTTTTTTAGAAAAAATATTCTCAGTAATTTTTTAGAATAGAAGAAATACGATTTTGATTTTTTTTTATTGAACGAGATAATTACCATTATTGAAATAATACAAAATCTTTAAATTTGAAGGCGTTTAGAATCACATAGATAAATTCGATTATTTTAATTAAAGTATTTGTGTCTTACATCATGCAAAACACTTGAATATTGTGAAAACTATCTTATGCAACCGAATAAGTGATCAGTTTCTAAACGATTGTCTAGCTTGTTTTGTTGAAAGAGAATTGTTTGATAAAGTGACAAAGGAAGTAGTGATGAAAATATTTCTAAATATGGAGGAACATAGGAAAAAATTTTAAAAAAAAATTATCATAAAACATATTTTTATATTAATACTATATTATTGGATAAATTATTTTATATAATGTGTCTGGGGTTAAATTTTGTTCTGGATCCGCTACTGTATATATATATTTGTTTTTTAATTATATTTCTGTATCTATTAATCAAACTATTTGATCTTTTAATTTCCTCTTTAACGCGGATTATCATATCATGTTTAAATGAATTAGAGTAAAAATTTTAAATTAGAACCAAGTATTTAAAATAAAAAAATACAGCACGTCAAAAATAATTAGAAGAGCCAAGATTTAGAGCTGCTTCGACGCCCTCTAAATCATCCTCACAATGACTATATGTATATTATAATAGAAGTAAAGCCTTATTAATCTTCAACATGTGTATATTTATCATATAAAATATGGCACAGAAAGCCTATAGATTATGACTTAAACAATATAAAGTAAACGTGAATGTTACTGTCACCAAGATCATGAAACGTAAAATCCCTGAATTACTTGTACGTATTACTTGTACGTACGTATACAAGTAAATACAGGTCGTGTATTACTTGTACGTAAGTATACAAGTAAATACAGATCGTGAATTACTTGCAAGTAATTATTTTAAGGGTTAAATAATGGTCTAATTCGGATTAAAACTGGTAATTGCGATTCAATAAAATGAGATTATCAGTCTATTAAACGAAAATTGGCATTTCAATTTTATATTTCGATTTATGTACAATAATAGTAACTAATAAATCTTAATCGTAATGTTTAGTGAAGAAATCAAACTTTTTATATTGTAAAACGAAGGAGATCAAAAATCTAAGATTTCAGTTTGAGTGGATGTAGTTCGAGGGGGTTGCTATAGTCAACTCTTGTTTTAACGTGACATGAAATAAAACGACTCTTATTTTAACATGTCATACGAGTTAATTTTACTTAGTGTTGTGACGATGTGATATTCCAATTTTTTTAATATGATGGTGCATACAAAAAGGTTTAAGAAAATTTATTTGGCCGTCTATATTACTAAATTGCACTTATTTTACATAACTAATAATGATAAATTTTAGAAACTTTACATGAGATTGAGCGAATGAAAGATACATGACATTTTTTTTTTTGGTCAACCGATACATGACATATTAGGAAGTGATTTTTAATAGCATATGAGTAAAGAGAAAACACATAGTAAGATCTTGTGTTGATTTGCAAGGCTAGTCGACAAGTCTTTCGATTCAACTAAAGAAGCGAACTAATGTCGGACGAGGGTGGAGCCCAATGGTTAATAACGTGGCCTTTGGGTGTTACAATCTAACACTTCCATCATGAGAAAAACATCTATAATGTTCATATAATATAATTTCAAACCTACCATCATCTTCTAAATACTATCTTCTAAATATAATTAATTTAAACTCGTATTCAATGATATTATAGTTTTACTAATGCCACCAACCATTAGAATAAACCAATTCATAAATAATTCAGGCTTTTTAAATATCTAGCAAAATGCGTACATAACTATTTACTTGGTCAAGATCTTATATTCTTGATCAAGTCAAACTAACGCAAATGAACAATATATGGAGCGTTAAAACCATCTATTGATAAACATTGTTTATATCGTGTATACAAAATGTGATGTATTGTGTATACCAAATTTTTTATCTTTTCATGTACAAGAAAATGTAAATCTTATTTCATTTTTTAAAAGTTCTGATTTAAAACGACTCCTATAAAAACCTATAAGAAAATACAATACGCCAAGTCCAGTTAGTAGAGCCAAGATTTTGAGCTACTTCAGCGCCTTCTAAATCTTCATCACCATAAATATATGTATGATACATATATATATAATCTTCATCATCATACTAAGAAAATGTTTACGAGTTAGATCAACTTAGCATGGTGTCTATGTAATATCCCAATTTTTTAAAAATACGGTAAAGTATGAGGACATGTTAAAAAAAATATATTTTGAGTATTTTACGTCACTCATTATGAGAAAACTTTGCAGTTAAACATGTTGAATCTGTAGTTAATAAAAGATTATTGATATATTTTGAAGTGATTTTTAATACCGTATAAATGGATAAAATACATTGGAAAGTTTTTTGCGGTGAGTGATCTATAAGTCAAGTCGATAAGTTTTTCAAGTTTTTTACTGTCTAATATTCTACTATTGTAAAGCATCCATATCTTCGTAAAATATCATTTTCGACATATAATTATCTTCTAAATAAAACAATCAATTTACACTCCTCTTCTACGATGCTGCCTTTTTACTAATTCCACTAACCATTCCAAAAAAATATTATTAAAAAAATAATTATATAAAAAAATATCTAGCAAAAGTGTGTAAATTTTTACTTGGTCAAGATCTCATTTTTTGCGGAAGCCATACCAGCACAAATGCTTATCAGAGTGTCATAACCAGCCATTGATCAGCATTGTTTATCAATTGGTCCAGATTTTATATTTCATTATTTCGTATTTGCGTGTAAATTAGTAGACGACGTGTTTAATCAGCTAGGTTACCACGTTATTATATTATGCACTAGTAAGACACAACTCTTATAAATAGAGGTTAATCTTACACTACTACAAGAAAACAGCACGAATTCCGACGGACATATCCGTTGGTAAGCCGTCGGAAACAGTGATTTCCGAGGGTTTTCCGACGCCTAGGAAATTGTCGGTTTGAAGTCGTCGGAAATCAACTTCCGTCGGAAAGCCAAAGCAAAATTCCTACGGATTACCGATGAAAATGTTCTGATATAAGACCGACGAAATCCACCGTCGGAATAAATATTCCGACAGCCTTCCGAGTGAACAAACGGTCAAAGAGTTTTCCGTCGGAAAACCGACGGATTCATATACTCCCAGGGGAAACCGACGGATCTATTTATTCCCAGGGAAAACCGACGGATCTATTTATTTCCAGGGAAAACCGACGGTTCTATTTATTCCCAGGAAAAACTGACGGTTCTATTTATTCCCAGGGAAAACCGACGGCTACATTTATTCCCACGACAAACCGACGGTATTAATAAAATAAAAAACAAATATAATTAAATTTTTTCCCAGGGAAAACCGACAGTTCTATTTATTCCCAGGGAAAACCGACGGTTACATTTATTCTCAGGGAAAACCGACGGATTCATTTATTTCCATGGCAAACCGACGGTATTAATAAAATAAAAAACAAATATAATTAAATTTTTTATAATTCTAATATTTTTAAAAAATTAAAAATTCATAAATATAAAAATTCTAATAATTTAAATAGACACTAAATAAAAGTTACACATTGTTCAAAAACATAAATGTACTAATCCATCTCTCGAGGACGGAAATCCGAAAAATACTGGCTCAAAAACGTCGAGAAATAATCCTGAGAGGCAGTCAACTTGGCAATTCTTGCATTCTTTTCGTCCAATTCAGTCCTCAGCCTCTGAAGCTCTTCTGTGACCACAGGATCCGCTGGTTGTGTAAACGACGACGTTGCAGTATCAGCTTCTGGAAGGCGTCCTAATCCAAAAACACGTCCTCGGCTTCTAGGAATTACCTAACAAATTATAAACAAATCTTAAAATACTAAAAATTAATGAAAATAATAGAACTTCCGGAATTTTATTTACCTCGAGGACTAGTTGGTTGATGACGTCCGCGTCAAATTGCAAGCGTCCTCCTCCTTCGATAGCTGAGTAAGCTCTCTTCTTCGCTCGACGTTGTTCATGATTTTGCACGCCAACTTGTCTTATACGTGCCCGGTTTTTTTATTGGTGTGCGTGTCGACCAAGATTTCATACAAATTACAGGCCTCGCAGCGTTTAAACAAATAAAGCGTTAGTAAATAAAAAAATAAAAGAAATTAATAATTACTAAAAGATTATATTCATACCAGTTCGTCAGCACGACTCTCAAACGTTATTGCACCCGCATTATGTGTGCGATTCCAAGTCCATCCCGTTCACTCAAGCGGTTCGCTCTGTTTCTTGTAGAGATCGTGTTGGCCTCTTCTGTACTCCAGTAACGAATGTACGCCTCCCAAACATCTGGATCGAGATCTCTGGGCTTCGGTTTACCCTTCTTCCACTTCTGCTTCCAACTGTAGACATGTTCGCTGAATTGCGAACTAGCTTGCTTATCGAACGCCCTACGAACCTCGAGGTTAATTCTAGGGTCCCAATTGAAATCTTGCTAAAAAAATTTAAAAAAAAAAAAAGAATTAATTACATCAAGATTAAATGATAATAACAAACCATAATAAAGTAATAAAATTTCATACCGCGAAAGTACGGTAC
This sequence comes from Boechera stricta, assembly GCA_018361395.1. Taxonomy (NCBI): domain Eukaryota; kingdom Viridiplantae; phylum Streptophyta; class Magnoliopsida; order Brassicales; family Brassicaceae; genus Boechera; species Boechera stricta. The sequence continues at coordinate 17,129,970 of CM031539.1, read as the reverse complement.
CAGCTCTCTCGTCGATCTTTTGGCATATCTCTATATGAGGGATACATCTCCGGAAGTTGGTGATGGAGCATGCTCATAATCGACTTGGTGATCCCGTTTTTATAACGAAACCTACAATTAAAATAATAAAACAAATAAGTAATAAGTGTTAAAAGACATTATAAAATACTAAATTTTTATACCAGGTGACTCCATTCAGACGCTGTGGGTGAAGCATGAAGCGTTGGTTGGAGCAACCTCCTCAATGGTGATTCTGGTGCGGGCCTCGGAACTCTCAGTAGGTGGAACATTAGAAGGAGTGGCAGAACTACTCCTCTGAATCGCAGGAGAACTCAGAGCTCCCTGACACTGACGGAGGAAATCCTCATAACTCCTAAAACGAATAAATGATTAGTAAAAAATATCATAATTGGAAACTTACATCAAAAATATTATTCATTAATTATTAGTAATTTGAAATCTTAAATTCATAATACTAATTGATACACTAAATTCAAAAATCAAAATTGTAAAACATGAATGACTAATAAATAATCAGAAAATAATAAATTCATAATACTAATTTCAAACATAAATCACAAAATCAAAATCAAAAAACCTAAATAACAAATTCTAAATCATTAAAAAAATTTAAATGATATAACCTAAATCACTAATGTTTATTTCTAAATTCAAAATAATTAAACCAAATATCAAAACTACTAAATCTAAATCCTAAATTCTTAATACTAAGTTGCAACAATAATCAAAAAATCTACATCATAAAACTTAAATCGAAAATTCTAAATAATTAAACTAAATCACAAAATTACTAAATCTAAATCCTAAATTCTTAATACTAATTTGCTACAAAAATAAAAAAAAATGTACATCATAAAACCTAAATCAATAATTAGTAATTCTAATTTCTAAATCATAAAACACAAATCACAAAATTAGTAAATCCAAATGTGATTCGTCAATCAAAAAAATAGAAACCATTCAATTTAATATACAAATCTAAAAATCGTTAATCTAATTCCAAAATTCAATTTGCAAAATCATAAAATCTAATTCCAAAATCACAAAATAAAATCATACAATTTAAATCAAAAAATTTCAAAATCCTAAATCGTCAATACTAAATCACAAATTCTAACTAAAGCCTAAAGCACAAAATCAAAAATTCATAAATCCTAAATCAAAATCAAAATCCATTTCTTAAATCACAAAATTCTAAATCTCAAAATCTAAAATCAAAAAATCTTACATTGTAAGTAATGGGGAAGAGAATCGCCGGAGGAGAAGCGGCGGAGGAAGAGAGCCTCGCCAGAAGTGGAGCGCCGGCGGAGGAAGAGAGTCCCGCCGGAGGAGAAGCTGCGGCGAAGGGAGGAGGAAGATGGAGCCGCGCTGGAGGAGAATCGCTGGGGAAGAGGAAGCTGCGCCGGAGGGAGGAAGAGATGCTCGCCGCGCCGGAGGAGAGTCGCCTGATAGAGGACAAATCGGAGGGCAAATCGGATTTCGTAAGAAATGGGGAAGAAGAGAACGTTCGCGAACGATTTAATGTTTGGATATATCCGTCGGTTCTCCGTGGGTAACGGATTTCGTTTTCCCGCCCACATGTGTTCTGGCGCCACTAGAAATTTTACATTCCGTCGGTTTTCCATCGGTAAGTACCGATGGAAAACCGACGGTTATCGGATTTTTTGCATGCATTCAAATTGACTATTATATAATATTTATAGTATATGATGGCTGACTTATGATTGTTTAACGGCTGAGTTATGATTTTTAACGGCTGAGTTATGAGTTTTAACGGCTGATTTATGAGTTTTCCATGGCTGACTTATTGGTTTTGAGTTTTCGATGGCTGACTCATGGCTGAGTTTCTACTATATGATTGCTGAATTATTCACATCGGTATCGGATTTTTTGCATTGATTTTTGACTTTGTAAAGAATGATTTAATATCCGACGGTTATCGGATTTTTTGGAAAAATGATTTAATAATTAAGAATTAATAACCGACGGTTATCGTATTTTTTGCATGCATTTTAATTTTCTTTGATTCTTAATTCAATCTGATTTTCAAGAAATAAGATGATGTAAGATATCAAGATCTGATTATGCATTCAAAAATTTCAGAGAAAATTTTTACACAAAAGAAGTAGAAAAGCATATATGTAATTGTACTTACAAAATCTTAATCCTAATTTTCTAAATAAGTATGATTTTTAATAATGAAGATTTAATAAATATGTTTTCAGATGCATTGTAAAGTATTTTAAATTTATGATTTTATATGTATTTTTAAATATGATAGTATATGTATATATGTCAAAAAAATAAAAGTAACCGTCGGTTTTCCATCGGTAATACCGATGGAAAACCGACGGTTAACGGATTTTTTGCATGCATTTTAATTTTCTTTGATTCTTAATTCAATCTGATTTTAAAGAAATAAGATGATGTAAGATATCAAGATCTGATTATGCATTCAAAATTTCCAGAGAAGATGTAATAAATATGTTTTCAGATGCATTGTAAAGTATTTTAAATTTATGATTTTATATGTATTTTTAAATATGATATTATATGTATATATGTCAAAAAAATAAAAGTAACCGTCGGTTTTCCATCGGTATTACCGACGGTTATCGGATTTTTTGCATGCATTCAAATTGGCTATTATATAATATTTATAGTATATGATGGCAGACTTATGATTGTTTAACGGCTGAGTTATGAGTTTTAACAGCAGATTTATGAGTTTTAACGGCTGATTTATGAGTTTTAACGGCTGATTTATTTATATATATATTTATATAAGACAGTCGGTATATTTAAAATAAAACATTTTTAAAAATAGCTGTTGAACAATTAACCGTTGCGCAGTCAGGAGCCGTTGAACGGTCAGTAGCCGTTGCCGTCGGGTTTTCGTCGGTTCAATCGTTTATATAACCCACATTGCCTCACATGAACATTTCACTCTCTCATAAAATCTCTCTACCTATATTGTTCTCATATTATCTATACATCGTCTATTACAAATAAGTCATCGTCAAGTCAATATAATTATTTTTGATCGTGGATGGACAGACCAATGCGAGATCCCGAGACTGAGCAACTTACAGAAGAGTTTGTCGAAGGTGTACGACAATTCATGAATTTTGCAACAAATCAGGAACTTGCTTTGCAAACGGGTAAAATCTATTGTCCTTGTCTTAAATGTAAGAATCGTAGATTTCTCAATATTTTAGAAGTAAGTTCGCATTTACATCGTAGAGGATTTATGCCGGGTTACAAGATTTGGTATTCGCATGGAGAAAATGATTTTATGGTAGATTTTGCTAGTACAAGTGTAACTTTTACGTCGGATAGAATAGGGGAATCTACACCGGAAATAGGGGTAATCTTGGTTATGTTCAGATGGTACATGATGCATATCATGTAAATGCTTCGGACTTTGTTAATTCTAGAGGAGAAAGATCAGTAGAGGAGCCTAATTTAGAAGCACAAAGATTCTTCGATATGTTAGATGCGGCAAAGCAGCCGTTGTATAGAGGTTGTCCTGAGGGAATATCACCATTATCGGCTGCAACAGAATTGATGACAATAAACACGGATTACGATTTGTCGGAGACTTGTGTTGATGCATTTGCTGATTATATGAAAAGACATTTGTCTGCGGATAGTAATTATCCATCAACATACTATGAGATTCAGAAGTTGGTGGCTGGGCTTGGCTTACCGTATCAGGTGATAGATGTGTGCAGCAACAATTGTATGATCTACTGGAGAGAGGATTCAGATCGGTTAGTTTGTCGGTTTTGTCGCAATCCTCGATATTAAGATACAAGTGGAAGAGTCAGTGTTCCATACAAACGGATGTGGTATTTGCCACTAGCGGAGAGGTTGAAAAGATTATATCAATCAGAGCGGACAGCACAGTCTATGAGATGGCATTCGGATCATCCACGGGATGGAGATATATCACATTCGTCCGACGCTGAAGCATGGCGACACTTTCAGAATGTTTATCCTGATTTTGCAGCTGAGAGCAGGAATGTGTACCTTGGTTTATGCACCGATGGTTTTAATTCTTTCGGAAAGCATGGAAGACAATATTCATTGTGGCCAGTAATCGTGACACTATACAATTTGCCACCATCTTTATGCATGAAGAGAGAGTTTCTTTTCCTCTCAGTTATCGTTCCTGGACCTGAGCATCCAAAGAGATCACTTGATGTTTTCTTACAGCCGTTGATTTATGAGTTGCAGATGTTATGGGAACATGGAGTTCAAGCATTCGACGTTTCATTGCAGGTAAATTTTTTGATGCGGGCAGTGCTTATGTGGACCATAAGTGATTTTCCAGCATATGGTATGTTATCTGGATGGACGACACATGGGAGATTATCGTGTTCATATTGTCAAGACAATACAGATGTGTTCCAATTGAGAAACAGGTGTAAAACATCTTGGTTTGATTGTCATAGACGTTTTTTGAGAGACGATCATCCCTATCGCCGAAGCACGACATTTTTTACCAAAAACAAAAAGGTTTTTGATGGTCCACCTCCTGAGTTAGATGGTTATAGTATTTTAACACAATTACGAGATTTTGGGGCGGAGGAAACTGTTCGTTGTGGCGGAAATGGACATAATCCGGTAAATGGAGTTGGCGTATACCAGAACTAGCATAAGAAGAGTATCTTTTGGGATCTGCCATACTGGAAAGACCATCTATTGAGGCATAATCTAGATGTCATGCACATTGAGAAATTTTTTTTTGAAAACTTGATTAACACTGTTCTCAATGTCCAAGGAAAAACGAAAGATAATCTGAAGTCTAGATTGGATTTGCCAGCTATATGTTCTCGAAAAGCTCTTCATGTTGTGGAGAATAACAACAAAGGTCCTATACCCCAATTCCGTTTACCTTCGGATGCAAAACAAGAGTTTTTTGAATGGATTGCCAGCAATGTTAGATTCCCGGATGGTTACGCGTCGAACCTACGAAACTGCATTGATTATGGTGAAGAGAAGTTTTCTGGTCTAAAAAGTCATGATTGTCATGTCATAATGCAGCGCCTTCTTCCGTCTGCATTTGCTTATCTTCTTCCACAAAACGTCCACAAGTCAATTGCAGGTAATTTTTTTTGCATATATATTACAGGTTAGGACTACATCAAGTATTGTTTTAATTGGTTTATGTTTTTTCTCAGGTATCGCTGTTTTTTTCCGGGATTTATGTACTAGATCTCTGACGGTTGACAGTATCCGTAATTTGGAGACGCAGATACCAATTATCCTATGTAATTTGGAGAAGATTTTTCTCCCTTCATTTTTTGATGTTATGGAGCATCTTCCAATTCATCTTCCTCGCGAAGCAGCATTAGGCGGCCCTGATCAATATCGGTGGATGTATCCGTTTGAGAGGTATATGTATCATCTGAAGAAAAAATTAAAAATTTGAGTAAAGTAGAAGGATCTATTGTCGCTCAATCCATTAATGAAGAAGCGGCACATTTCTCCGAATATTATTTTCCAAAACAAGTGCAAACAAAGAGTCGTAGACCCGCGAGGCACGATGACGGAGGTGAAAAAGCAAGTTATCCAATCTACGTTCCAAGTCTCTTCCGACAGGTAAGACGCATTTCAATTTTAAGTAAGAAAATTTATACATTCAATAAAAATTTTAATTACAACTTAAATCTATTTACATATGTATAGGTTGGACGACTAAGTGGAAAAAGCAAAAAAGGGAGATTAACTAAGGAGGAGCAAAATCATTTGCATATGTATATTCTCACAAATTGCGATGATCTTCTTGAGTATGAAAGGTATTTCATTTTTAAAAAATCTAACTTTTTCTAATAATATTCATAATTAAAATAATGTATTCATATTTTTATTTACAGGATTTATATGGCTCACATACGCTTTCATTACTCAACTTACACGGAGGAAGCATTTAATGCGCTCAAAGAGAGCGAGTTCGCTCGATGGCTCGCATTTTATGTAAGTTTATTTCATTCTCTTACGTTTTTTTACTATTACAACCAATCTCATTTTTTAATTTATGAATATACTTTTTAAAATAATTATTGCAGGTAACCACAGGTGCAAGCAGAGGTCAATCTTTTCCAACTTGGTTAGAAGAATTGATTAACGGTCCATTGGCTGTTGCCCACTCCTATCCTATGTATTGTACATGTGGATATACTTTTAAGATTTTACGTGAAGGAAGGATCCGGCCAACATGTGATTATGGTATTTCTTCAGAATCGGGTGACATTGTCTACTATGGTATTCTAAGGGAAATTCTCGAAGTCCATTACCCTAGTTTCCTCGACTTGCGATGCGTTATTTTTTATTGCGATTAGTATGATCCGTTCCTAGGAGCTGGTGTTCGCCAAGATGAATTTGGGGTTATATCTATATATTCTGGAAAACGGCTGCAAAAGTACGATCCTTTTATCCTTGCATCACAAGCAAACCAAGTTTGTTACATTCCATATCCTCGTGTCACGAACAAGCATGATCCTTGGATCATTGTTTCATTGATTACACCAAGAGGTATGGTGGATAGTATTGCAGATAACGAGGCTATGCAACAAGGTGTCACTGCAGGTTTTCTAGGTCCGATCGCAGAACCGCAACAAGTTAATCTTGTTATCGATTTTACCGAGGAAGGTGATAACGAGATATTTGATTATTCCGAAGAGGAACATGGAGGATTTGATTCACAATTCGATTCATCACCATCAGAGTATTCAGATAGTACATCGGATGATAATTAGTTTAAATTTATTTAATTTGACTCTTGTAAAAAAAAATTTTTGTATTAAAGATTTTTCCTTTTTTTTTTGTCGTTTTGATTTTACTTTTTTTTTTTGTCGTTTTGATTTTTCCTATTTTTTTATATGTAATATTTTTTCCCTAATATTATTTTAGTTATTTCAGTTGCAATTTTGTATTTAATTTCTATTTTCATTTTATATAAAATACTATAATTTTTTTAATTAAATAACCAAAAAATCATTTTCGTACGGATTACCTACGGGATTCCTAACCGTCGGAAAATTGTCGTAACTATTATCGAAAATCTATCGGTTGTCCATCGCAATTTAGTCCGCTTTTCCGTCGGATAAATACCGTCGGAATGTCATCGCTGTTTGGTTTTCCGTCGGAATTCCATCGATAATTTCCGACGGATTTTCGACAACCGAAAAGCGGAAGCTTTTGCATCGGATTTCCATCGGAAACGTCCGACGGTAAGGCGGCCGTCGGAAATTCCGTCGGTTATTGCGTTGTTTTCTTGTAGTGTTAGGCTTAATTCTTCACACATAACACATACATTGAAAACAAAGTAACTAGTAATAGGCATGGCTAAGTTTTCAATTACCATCATCACCTTTGTCTTCGCTGCCCTTATTCTCTTTGCTGTTTTTGGTGAGCAGTGATCTTATTATATATGCATGCATGTAAAATGTGTTTTAGATTTTATGTTTCATTTATATTTTGATAATTAACCGTGAGATATATAAATGCAGAAGCACCGTCAATGGTGGAAGCACAAAAGTGGTGCGAGAGGCCAAGTAGGACATGGTCAGGAATCTGTAGAAATCATGCGTGCAACAATCAGTGCATTAGACGCGGGCACGCAAACCATGGATCTTGCCACTATGATCACTCCCGAGCTTACAAGTGTTACTGTTACTACCCATGTTAATCGACCAAATCTCTTTGGTGCTAAACTGTTGTGTGTTTTTGTTTAAATAAGTCATGTGTCATTCCATGAGTTACCGCATGACATGTACAAGATATGTTTATGTTCGTTTGTTATAATAACGCTAATTGAGTTTTATGTACCACAATAAAAAGATAGGTATATAAACATTTGGTGTGTTCAGTATGAATAAAATTGGTGTGTTCAATATGAATATGGGTCTTGCTTTTCAATATGAACATGCACGGCAAATCATTTGTATTTTATCCAACTTTGGTGTAATGATCTCCGACTCGACTTTGAATTGTCTAGTTAACCAACGTAACAAAAGATAACTTAAGAAAGTGTTTTTTTTTTAATCGTATCTAAGTTTTCTAGAAAATTATGTGTTCTTTTTTTCTGATATTCAGTTAAATTACTAGGTGAAATACACGATTTAATATTTTGTTCGACTAGAAAATTCATGTTTCCACTTGAAAAGAAATTGCCCTTATGGTCTAGGTTACTGATCAATTCTCTTCAAACGCCAAATCACTAAATCACTTATATTTGGCAAGCTGAAATGGGTCATGTTTCGGACCTATTAGAAAATCTAGTAAGTGAACTAGTCAACGGCTACACTCATTCTAGAGAATTATTAGGGTGGTAAAAGTCTTGATCACCTTTAGTTATAAAAAAAATTATGTATGAGAATTAAATTATATAGAGAGATTCCAATTGCGGTGACAAAAGAAATCAAGATCCCAATACTTTTTATTGCACCAACTTATTTTCTCATTTATTGCCTAGTTGTAATAATAATTAATTTTAAAAGAAAAAGTGGATACCAAAAAAAAAGAAAAGAAATGTTATGGGTGACAGAAAACTTTAAAAAAAATTTTGTTTTTTTGTCAACAAATGTGTTCTCATTAGATTGTTGGGGAAGTATTAAAACTCTAGATTACATAACATATGAGAGATACAAAGATGCATAAGTTTTTACATTGAGAATAAATGGGTTCACAAAGCCCATGAGAGTTTGCCCTAGTTTTGTTTCTTCTACGGCGGCTGCGCATGAAGACCAATTCAGGCTCGTATCAGTGATGTTACAGTTTTACTAATGCCACTAACCATTACAATAAACCAATTCAGAAATAATGCAAAATGTGTAACTTTTTACTTGGTCATATTTATTTTCTTGATAAAGTCAAACTAACGCAAATGAAAAATGGAGCGTTAAAACCAACTATTGATAAACACTGTTTATATGGTGTACACAAATGGTTTTGCCTTATATCATGTATAAAAATGTGATTTTTTTTTTTTAATATTTACCAACTATTATGTTTTTATGTACAAAAAAAATGTAAACATAATTGGATTTTTAGAAAGTTCTCATTCTTAAAGATCACTTGTGAAATATTTTAGTCAACAACATGAATTTAAAACCATGTAGCAACACATCAACTACACTAGTACAAATTATTAATTAGATATCTTTTTCATTATATATATATATATATATATATATTTTTTGGTCAACATATATATATATTATTTATCAACCAAATATATGAATTATGCATGATGTTTGTGTTAATAAATCAATAAATAACAGGTAGATTTGATATGGTTTACTATAGACAAGAGGAAATCAATGTTTGAACTCATGTCCATCCGGAATGATATTGGTCCGTCAAGAAGATGCTTTTGGTGCACCTCTCGACCAAAAAGATTTGACATCGCCATAATCAAGGTTACCTTCTTTTTGCACTTACTTTACTTGTCCATTGGATGATCTTTTCACACTTAGTTTTTGTTTTAGTTATTATATAATATATCTGATCATGACATATTACTCTGAATATAGACCCATATGGACCATTAATTAGAATAAGAAAGCAGCCGTCCGTTACGTTTGTGGACCGAAATTGCAATTACAAAGCAAACGTAACTTATGTCTAATTTGTAACTTTTTGTATCTGCGTGCCGACATATAATTACAAAACAGACATAACTTACGTTTGCGGACCAACATTGAATAACAAAGCAGATGTACGTTACGTCTGCTTTGAATATATTAAAAATAAAGAATAAAGCAAACGTAACTTACGTCTGCTTTTGATAAAATTTAGGAGTTATTTTCCGCAATTCGAAAATTTATTATTAGCGAAGCAAACGTAATATACGTCTGCTTAATAAAAAAATATACAAAGCAAACGTAACATATGTTTGCTTCATAAAACGTAAATTACATCTGCTTCGTACTTAATATATCAAAGCAAACGTAAATCACCGATATTAAATAATGCAGCAAACGTAATTGACGTTTGCTTTTGTGATAGCATGTTCAAAGCAGACGTATATTACGTTTGCTTCAATATAGTTTTATTTAAAAGTTCATAATTCGAAATTAATATGTTAAACATTATATTTAGCAAAGAAACCAATTTATTAAAATAATATAATTTATGAACCGTATGTAATAGAAATTTTTCGCCGAAAGAACAAATAACTATTTTCCTAAAATTATTTCAAATTAATACGGAAGTTAGATGAATTTATACATATGAATATCGGAAGCAGATTTCTTAAAACCATTTACGTCTGCTTGGTGTTATTATTTAAAAGTTCATAAATCGAAATTAATATGTTAAACATTATATTTAGCTAATCAACCAATTTATTAAAATAGTATAATTTATGAACCGTAAGTCAACAAAAATTTTAGTTGAAAGAACAAAAAACATTTTTCCTAAAATTAATTCAAATTAATACCGAAGTTAGATCAATTTATACATATGAATATCGAAAGCAGATTTATTAAAACCATTTACGTCTGCTTAGTTTTATTATTTAAAAGTTCATAATTCAAAATAAATATGTTAAACATTATATTTAGCAAAAAAAAAAATTTATTAAAATATTATAATTTCTGAACTGTCTGTCATGAAAATGCTGCCTTCAAATAACATCCCAATATTTTTTTAAAATTATTTTAAAGTTCAACCGAAGTTAGATCAATTTATACATAGGTACATCTGAAGCAGACTAGTTAAAACCATTTACGTTTGCTTGGCTTATTCTTTTAAAGTTCGTAATTCGAAATGAATATGTTAAACATTATATTTAGCTAAGCAACTAATTTATTAAAATAGTATAATTTTAGAATGTGTCTCTGTGTGTGTATCATGAGATACCATGAGGATGAATGTCATGAGATACCATGAAGATGAATATTTCTAGTTAGTCATTGAATCATCATATAGTTTAGATCTAGACATAAGAAGATGTTGAAATCTTCAGTAAATTCGAGGTTTGATTCATATTTTCTGTTCTCTCTGTTTTTAATAAGTGAAAAAACATTAAATGATTTAGGAAGAAAGATGAGAAAACTAATTTTTGCATTGATACTTCCACTCCATTTTACACAACATCATACATAAATACTTAGTAGATTTCTCTACTTACTACTCACAAATTTATACCTCAAGATTAACTACTAGACTAGAAGTTACCTCTAGATAATTGTCTACTTTTACAAGCAAGATTAAAAAAACTAACAATATACTATTGAACATAATCGAATTGGCTTAACTAAGCTAATGGCCCAATGACTAACTAAAGTCACGAGATTCTTCTCCTATATTGACTTTCTTTTCTCTTGTTTCTCTTCGTGATGCTTATGTACACGTCTTTTTTACGGTGACTCGGCTAACACCAGTGATGAGTTTCATCCCGAGCTTCAACATAGCTTTCCGACTCTTCTTCTCACTTCTGCTTTTTTACCCAGATCTGTGCAAAGAAACAATAGTTAGAAGCAGATCTTGTGGAATTAAAAAAATTCAAACATAAAAAAAAATAATAATAAGCGAACAAACTTAGAGAGGAAAAGAAGCCCAAACTACTTTTTTTACCCAGATCTGTCCAAAACAAGTAATAGTTAGAAGCAGATGCGTAAAGTTAAAGAAATTTCAAACATAAAAATAAAAATAAAAAAGAAGCCCAAAGAGCTTTTTTTTTCTCTCAGAGCAAAACAAGTAATAGTTAGACGATCTGTGGAGTTAAAAAAATTTCAAACCTAGAGAGGAAAAAAGCGAAAGCAGTTTTTTTTTTTTTTGTGGCCCAGTTACGGCAGAAATTAGGTTAAAATCTGTGCAGATTAGGGTATACAAAATATCCGGGATCCGGGATCCAATCCGCGGATATCCGAATCTAAGAAATCCGGATACTCAGACGAAACATATGCAGATCCGGATAGTAAAATCTCAAAACGAATCCGGATCCTTGAAAAAAATATATTTAAAATAATAATAAGAATAATATTTTATATATATATAATTTTTTTTAAAAAAATAAAAATAAAAACCAATAAACCTAATACCAAACCGACGTAATTTTTTTTAATAAATCTGCTTTAGATGTTCATATGTATAAATTGATCTAACTTCCTTGTTAATATGAAATATTTTTAGGAAAATAGTAGGATGTTATTTCAATGAGATATTTGGATGACATACGGTTTATAAATTATACAATTTTAATAAATTGGTTGTTTTGCTAAATAAAATATTTTACATATTAATATTGAATTATAAACTTTTAAATAAAACAATATCAAAGCAGACATATAATTAAAACTCTGACTAAAAACAGACTTAACAGGGTTAACACGGTAAATTTACATTTTATATTGAAGCATCTTTTAGTGGGGTTACTTTTTTCAATACTTGCAATGTAGAGTTATTTTCGACATATACCCCGTTATTCTTCCCATGTGTCCCGAATGTTTCTAAGTCTCGTATGGATACTAGAGGTTACTAAGTGGGTACTCAAAACTCAAACTTTGAGTACTATTTAACACAACAAAATATAGAGTCGATTTTACTTTCTTTCTCAAGTTCCTTTTGAGTTTTAATATATGTGAAAAACGATTAAAGAAATAGATTGCTAAACATATCAAGATAAACAAGTAAAATTGTAAAAGTGGGTTTTGTTGAATACAGGACAAAATCAACGGGAAGAAATTGGGTTCAGGCCGTCGAGTAGGTTCAAAGAGAGCTCTGGGACACGAGTAGAATGGGGGAAGTGAAACGTACAGTTCTTCACTTCCAAGTCCTCCGATGGGGAACGGCCATTTTCCGTTGGGGAATTTTGAAGAGGGCTCCTTCATTCGTCGGATCTCGATCGTCGACAAAAACTAGAAGATGGATGACTGTGGAGAACACCGAGACTTATGCGGACAATACTAAGGGGCCAGGGCTACAAAGTGATAGACACGACCAAGTCATGGTCGGTGCCTAGTGCAGGCCATGTTCTCATTTTTGACATTATTTCATCATATCTTTTACAATATGTACATGTACGAGTATATATATTCAGGCATCAATTTAATCGACTAGGCATTAAATTAACCACAACTGGATGATCGGAAAAGTGGCATTTATTTTCAATATAATGGCTATAAATGGTAGCATTAATTTTGAGGAATTGGGAGGAATTTTGGCGGAAAAAAATAAGGTTACATCATTTGAAGAGTTGAGGAATTCTTGAAGAATTGGAAAATTCTTGAGGACTTTTGACATGTTAGTTTTTTTTCCTTTTCTTTTTTAATTGAAAAAACTAAATTATTGTTTAAAGTATAAATATCTAATCGCAATAGTAGAAGTTGTTAGTAAAACATTTGTAAACTAGACAAATATATATAATTTTAGTTTAACCAATAATATATATATATATATATATATATATTAGTTTTGAGAGTTGAAGGTTTTAGATTATAATTATATTTGAAAAAAAAAATTCAACTATATTAACTTAAAATTTCGCTATAATTTACCATTCATTTTTATATGTTACAGCTTTTTTCCAAATTCATCTATTATCTCATGTTTGATAGAATTATCAAAAATATCAACTTTAGAACTTGATATTTTATTATTTTATTATAATATTTTGTTGAACAAAGCAGTAATTTTAGTGAATTAATCTATTTTAAAAAACTTTATTTAGTTAATTATTTTTTTAAACAAAATTTATCATTTCTTTAAATGAATTACAAAAATCATCATAATCCGTTAACCCCACAGATTGACAACCCAATTAGCACCCCTATGTCCATTTTGTATAGTAATAACTGAGTATACTTGAGTAGGATATTTAAATTTACTTGTACCTATGAAAAAAAAAGAATGACATAATCCAGGTAAAACAACTATTCAAAACTCTTACTAGAGCAGGGTAGATAAGGGACTCGATTCAATTCGGATTCAGATTCAGATAATTTAGAATAGTAAAATTAAAATGAATTTGAATATTTTATTTAATTTTGAAATTTAAGTAGCCCGATCCATACTTTTTTAGAAATTTAAAATTTTTAGATTTATGAACATTAGTTGACATGAATTGTACACTTTCCCTAGAAGAAATGTAGAAAATCTCTCTTTTTTTTTTGTCGGCGTAAAAAATCTCTCTATATCCATTAATAAGATATTTTCCCTAAAATTAAATTAAATTTCATTATGAAATTAATAAGATATTTTCCTAAAATAAAAAAAAAAAAAATATAACTAGTCAAATTTTTAACTAATGGAAATATTTTTTATAAATATAGAAAACTATGTCAAATTAAAGAAAAGAAATCAATTTTTTTTTTTTAATTTACTTCTTTTAGAAAAAAAAATATAATTTTATGGTATTTGATGTTTGAATTTGTATTTATTGAAAATGAAAAAAAAATAACTATTTTGAAAGAATTTTACAAAAATTAATTTATTATTGTTAATAAAAAATATTATATTGAAATGTAAGTAATACTAAAATAAACTGAATGAAAGGTAATACATTTTATAAATATAGAACAGTATTTTGGTATGAAAGATATAACTCTTTTCCAATTAACTTTTGTTTTCTTGATTTATTTTTTTATATAGTTTATGGCTACTCCTCGATTCTGCAGCTAGTCCGAAGCATAGAGAACCTCATTCGTAATCGTAACAAAATCACATCACTCGATTATTCAGTGAAGCCTCATCTACGTAATCTGATGTAGAGTTGGTTCACGGTCCTCCTTTAAACACCACCTGAAGATCCATAATCGTATCTCCTTATTTAACACGTTCATGCTTTATTTACATTGGCATTGCTAAAGTTATAAAGAATAGTCTTGCACATAAAGCTTCTTTTTATTTGATCAATGAATTACACATCCAAAAAAAAAAAAGAAGCTTTCATCTCCGCCTAAACAGGCGTTGAACTCCTCCGATGACACTTTGCCCCTAATAGCACTATTTGTGTGTCTTCTTGCAAACAGATCCAACCTAGACCAGTAGTGAGATAGTAATTCACTTATAGCATGATTACAAATATTTAAGAGTTCATGTTGGGTTCCTTGAAACACTTTACGATTCCTAACTTTCCAAATAAATCATAAAATTCATGAAAAAACAATTACAAGCTTGCTCGTCCAAACAAGTTGGTAATCTCCAAAATAAGTAATCTAGATTGGTGAACACCGAACTTGTTGGAAAAATTCCTAGTGTAAACGGTATTTGTGACAACACCCAAGTTTCATGTGAATGCAGACACTCGAAAAGAGCATGATTAATGGTTTCCTCAGTGGCTCCACATCTCTTACAGATATTTTCACATTGAACTCCACGTTAAGTTAAGCTTGGAGTAACTGCTAATGCTCCCGAAGCTATTTGCCACAGAAAGTGTTTGATCTTTGACGGAACTAATTTTCCATGCTTTGGATTACAATTTGGACCCCATTTCATGGCATGTGCTAGCCCGTAGCCTGACTTTATCGTATACCTTCCAGATTTTGTATGATGTCATATTAGTCTGTCAGGTTTATAGGATTGGCTTATAGCCTAACAACCTGAACATCCACTGGATCCAACATTTTTTGAAGAATAGGTAAATGCCATTTTTTTGTATCCGAATTCTTTTGTTCACAATACATTACATATTGTTGGCAAAAGAAAAAAAATACAATAAAAAATTTATATTTTTGCTCGTTTCTCTTTCTTTCTGATTACATTTTTTACAGTTGTATCATTAAAAATAAATAATAAATAATAGATATGACCATTTCATTTTTTAGATAATCCTAAGACCATTCATATTTGTAGTAGATAAGGCCATACTTAAAAACTACATCCAATTACGTATAGAACTTGTACATAAACAAATGATTTTAAACCTAAAACATCACTATTTTGGAATAAATTGTGGAATTGTTAGACATCATTCGATCCTTGGTTAACTTCTTTTACAGTTTACTTTTCTAGACTGGTAAGACGGAGGGTGAATATATTCTGGTAAAACCTACCTGAATTTTTTTACCTAAAAGACCCTTAAAAAAGGATGTGAATGTGATAACCAATCAAACATAAAATTCGAGATCTGAATAAAAATGGAAAAATGTCGCAATATTTTGGAAATATTATAAGAGAGGAAACAAATCGTTCTCAACATTCCCCTCCAGCAAAGTTATAATTTTTATTCCTCCCAATCCCAACCAACCCCACCAACCAGACAGATAAGACTGAGGAATTTTTATCCAAATTTTCAGTTTTTATGCTTTGATGCCGAGTCTTGCTTTGAGCTCAGCAGCCACTGCATCAATGAACTCCTCCGTGTTCAGGTAAGTGTCCCTCGAGAGCCTATAAAACCGACAACAGACATGAAATTTACGCAATCTTGATGGGAACATGGAATTAAAGGCAGAAGTAGAAATCACTGAATTAATTACTTTGAACCGTGAATGATGAGTGCAAGATCTTTGGTCATTTTCCCCGACTCTACCGTACCAACACATGCCGCTTCGAGCTTCTCAGTAAACTCCAAGAGTTTTGCATTGTCATCTAACTTTGCCCTGTTTGAAAGACATTCGCTTATATATAATCATCTTCTTCAATGAAACAAATATTAAGGGTGTTTTCTTTTTGTTACCTGTGTGCAAGTCCACGAGTCCAAGCAAAGATGGAGGCTATGCTGTTTGTGCTGGTCTCACCACCTTTCTGATGAACCCTGTAGTGACGGGTGACCGTTCCATGGGCTGCTTCAGCTTCAATCGTCTTCCCATCCGGACAGACCTAATCAAATACACAACCATTGTAAAAGCAGAAACTTAGAATCATGTAACAGCGTAATAAGAGACTGTGTGACAATATAGCTGAGAATTTGTGAGAATTTCAATTACCAGAACAGATGTCATCAATCCCAGTGACCCAAACCCTAAAACACGTTAGGAAAACAATCAGCTAACAAGAAAAATAATGAAACCCATGTGAATCCAACAGCATAATGTGTAAGACAGAGAAAAGCACTTATGCGCATGCTCATTAACGATCACACAAACCTTGTGCCAAGAAATCACTTTGGACATCACCATCATAGTTTTTGCATGCCCAGACATAGCCTCCCTCACTCTTAAGAGCGTAAGCCACCATATCATCAATGAGACGGTGTTCATACCTAACCAATTTAATCATTCAGGTTCTTATCAGTATAAGGTAACATAAGGCACCATGATATTCCAAGGATGAAAAAACAAAGAGACAACTCACCAGATTCCAGCAGCATCATACTTTGACTTCCAGCTGGCTTCATAGACTTCTTGGAAGATGTCTTTGAATCTTTATAGTAAAACAATAATGTAATCAACATGAAATATGGACAGAGAAGAGAAACTGTTTCCTCAACCATGAGCGAACAGCCTATATGATAAAATAACCAAAACTAACTGTCACATACCTGCCATCGTATTTCTTAAGAATGGTATTCTTTGTGCTAAGATAAAGCGGCCATTTTTTCTCATAAGCAACGTTCATCGATGCGTCAGCAAAAGCACGGATGGACTGTATTATAAGAGAAATATATAACTCGTCTTGGAGGACAATCTCTAAAAGAGCAAGTAATTTGGACTCTAGTTGGAAAAAAGGGTAAGTATAAACTATATACCTCATCAGTGTTGTACATGGCCATAGCAACACCACCTTCACCGGAAAATGTAAAGACTTCAGTTTCAGTTTTCCCGTCTTTTCCCTCTGAAAATCAACGACATTACAGATTTTATTAGTACTAGATAATTTGGAAAGTTAAAATAGAAAGAGATTGCAAAATTATGCAATGCCAGTCCCAAATAGAATGACCTATGAAAGGTAGTAAGTTTACCAAAGGTCAAAGTCAGTTTTCCTGGTCCCTTGATTACAGCATCAGTGGCACGATACTGATCACCAAAAGCATGCCTTCCAATGCAAATGGGCTTTGTCCAGCCTGGAGAAAACAAGACAATATTCTCAGAACCCTTTGCCAATAAAAATGTTAATGCAACTAGCCCATCCTCAATAATTACCTGGGACAAGCTTGGGAACATTTTTGCAGATAATTGGTTCTCTAAATACAGTTCCTGTGAGAGACAAACACAGTGTAAAACAAACAGAGAATGACATTGGATGAGCTTTAAACATACAATTTTGCATTTTCTTACCATTCAGGATATTCCTGATGGTCCCATTTGGACTTCTCCACATCTGCTTCAAGCCAAATTCTGTGACACGGCCTTCATCTGCAATGAGAAAAGATCAACACTCAGTAAAATAAAAACACTGGTAAAAAATAAAAATGTTCAAATGCAAAATATTTATCAAGATATACCTGGAGTAATGGTGGCACACTTGATCGCCACATTGTACCTACAAAATTAGAAGCATTGGAGATTAAAAGAATATTCCACACACAGTATAACAGAGATGCAACATAAGTTAGCCTAAGAGGTCAAATCACAAGGACTAAGTTCAAACACATACTTCTTAGTGGCTTCAGCACTTTCAATAGTAACTTTGTCATCTGTAGCATCACGGTGAGGAAGACCAAGGTCGAAATACTTGATATCCAACTCCACAAAAGGAGTAATAAGCTGAAAACATTCGAGTAAAAGAATTTGTAAAATACGCAAAACATGAACCGCAAACATTAAAAAAATGCATCAAAATAAGTTAGCTTTATACCTTATCCTTGATGGATTTCCAGATAACCCTGGTCATTTCATCACCTACATTACACAGATCAAGGAAGCATAAGTGTGAGTAAAATACACCAAATACCGAAACTATTTCGCCATTTCGAAGATGCAAATAAATATATAATCAATCCACACTAAAAACAAGCCCAGATTTTTCATTAGATAAACTTAAATCAATCAATCTCACGAACAGAGTTAAGGCCTTATCGATCTATAACGTAACAAAACCTTCGGAACAAACTAATCCACTCAAAAATCACGTAATTACACACCAAAACCAAATCGAACAACGAGTTTATACGTGCGTATGTTCCAGCTAATCAGATCAGAACGAACAACGAAACTTCGATAAAAACTATGCAGCGAAGGTAATCAATCATACGTTTCATTTCGCATCCAAACAACGAAAAGATCTGACTAAAGAAAGCAAAGAGAGTTCGAAAGAGATAGAGAAGAAAGAGATCTCACCATCCATCTCCACGATGGGATTTGCCACCTTGATCTTCTCAAACGCCATAGTTTTTTTCTTTCGTTTTTGTAAGACTCAACGGAGATTTATTCGATCGGATTGGATTTTCCGATCACCGGAGATCTATAAATGAGAGAGGATCAAGCCGGAGAAGCAGATCGTCGAAGGATGAAGCTGGTTGTGAGTGAAGTAGTAGGTGAAAAAAGCTTGAGCAGGTCATGGGAGGTTGTATTTATGCTATTTAAAAGTTTGATGACAATTATTATTTTGACCCCGTTATTATTTTTTGTTTCATTTTGGTCCTACTTATTCTAGAAGGAGATCTAGTGACAACAAAATTCAAAGATATGTTCAACGATATCAATTTAAGTTTCAACCTCATCGACCATTTGACCATAGGACACATTTTTAACACATATTACGTTTCGTAAGAAACTTTTCGACTAAGTCATACATGTCACATCCGACGAAAACACTCAAAATTCAGTTACCTATACTCTCCAACTAATGTAATCCGACCCAAAATCCAGCAAACTCGGTTTACCAATTTTTATCAGAAAAAAATTGGTAAAACCCATTCATTGCCCACAACGAAAGGGATCCACCAGAAATTGATCTAAAACACCACTCATGAATCATTGATGGATCATTTATTTCAGTTTTAGAATTGGTCTCATGCTTTTCTTTCATCACATATATCTCATTCCAAAAGAACTTCACGTTCTAACGAAATAACTTATTTATTTTATCTTCATCATTCAAAAGTAGATGAAGAATTCTCATTGACGCATTTGCATCATTTATCAGAACTAATCACAAAATGATACCAAAAAAAAAAAACTCTCTTATCTTGTTAATTATTTTTTCTACTTGCTAAAAATATTATACCGCTTTGTGTTACTAATCAAGACCTAACAAATTAAATTGCAAAATACCATTTAATCCAATTTAAAACTAACATTTTGTCATCTTTCACACCAAATTCCACAACAAATTATGTGGTTTTGTTATATTATATTTTCAGCATCGCAAAACTGTTGGGAAGATTCACATTGTTCCAAAATTACTTTTGTACCGTAAATTATTATTTTTGTAATGGTAAAAAATAATTGTAATAAATCAGTAGTAATATATAAATCAGTAGTGCCAAAAATTGGTATTTAGTATGATGATTATGACAATTGAGTAGTTGGATCGGAACGCTGAGAAGTGGTCACTTCACATGCACTGTGTGGATGGGGACTGGGGATGGTCCACAATATACAAATATTGTAATATCCCAATTTCTCACCTTCCATAAAAGATGATGACCACCAAACCAGATCCACTTTGTTTGATTTTTTTATATTTTGTCGCATCCTTCTTCTTTTTTAAATGACAACCATATCCATTTTTCTATATTTCTTTATCCTCTGAATATATAATAAAAGAAAGATCACCATGATGCTAATAATTTTATTTATTAAACTATACTAATGTTATATACTTGTATAAATTATATTGAAACAAAATTTAATTTTGAAATTTCTTATACTTGTAACTGGTATTATTAAAAAATGTGAATGCTATTTAAAACATGAATATTATATATTAATAGTAGTTAATATATAGTCTATAAAATTAAAAAGAATGTGGGAATAGATAAATTAAACTATTTTCCCTCCAAATATTTGTTAAATAAAAACATCTTCATCTAAAATCTATTAAAAAATCGATTATTAATATATTTAATATTTACAAAAATAATATTAGAATATTGATGGTTCATAGTTTTCAAATTTGAAAATATTATTTTTACAAAATATTATCCCTCGCACAACGTGAGTTAGTTACTAGTTATAACATTACAGAAGACGATCAACATCATAACTACAAAAGTTTAGACACGAAACATCGAACATATACTATATGTAGTTATTTAATATATGTAGTTATTTAATGGCATTCGTAATAACTAATAAATATAGTACGATTGTACAAACTAATTATTATTTTTTATTACAGACAAAAAGAAAGAAAGAAAAAAATCGAATCACTCTTACTGTGTAGGACAATGTTTTCTTAGATGATATTAAATTGACACATATGAATTTTTGTCTCTCTAGTCTCTAATATTTCTGTATATAGATTGATGGATTATTTTCACATATAAATTGACACAATGTCCTTGTCGTCTGACAGATCAGATGGATTATTTTCTGATGGTTAACAAAGAAAAGACTCTTCAAGAAAGGAACAGTCATCTAAAACCTTAGCATTCTCAAAATTTTATCCAAAACAATTTCGATGTAGACGTTTCAGGTCTCTCATCAAACTCCATACCATTCTTTGCCTTTGAGAAACAAATCTAAATTTATATGGTTCCTGAAATTTGAAAATAAACTTCTTTTTATGATCTTGTGTTTACTAATGTGCATTTGCAGTTTAACTAGGAGATGAGATTGTATGTACGAATTAGAGATGGGCACGGAGCGGATATCCTAAATTTCAGTAATATATGTGATCGGTTTCGTTTTGTCCGGATGATCAATTTTCCGATCTATATCCGCTATCCGGATATCCGACTCGTTTCATAAAAGTTTAAAATTATTAAAAATAAAAAAAATGTAAAAAAAAATAGTAAAATTTAATTCAAAAAATAGTAATATTTTATTAAGAATAGTTTTCTTTATTTGTTAAACTTTTATATTTGAATAATTAATTTGATAAATATACATATATGAATTAATAATTATACAATTTATATATGTAATTATCTATATATATATATATGTATTCGTATACCAGAGCGGATAGACTATCCGTCTTTTAAAATTTTAATATTTGTGATTTGTTCCGATTTTAACGGATATTGATTTATAGTATTTGATTTGTTTCATAAAATTACAGATATTCTTCGAATCGAAGCGAATCTAACAAAAAATTTCCCTAGCCTTAATACGAATATGATTCATCTAAGATACATTAATAATATTCTAATTTTAGTTAAACACAAAACAAAAAGTAAGGTTTAGGAACATCATGTGTTTAGTACCGTCATTATGCTCCTCAAGAAACGCGTATGTCATCATTACATACCGTCACTTACTAAATTTTAAATTTCTTCTTCGGAAATTTATACAATTAAGTCTGGGCACGGGGACCCGTTATCCGCCAGACTCGTTGGATCCGCTCCGTACTCGACCCGTAAAAGTGTGTATCCGCCTCGTGACGCCTGCGCTTTCACTGTCTATGCAAATAATCCAAGACGTGTGTACTTAGGATCGAATCCACGAGGATCAAGTGTTGCACTACGAATTACAGAGAATGATTAAAAAGCTAAGACAAAATAAGAGAGTTGGATTAAAGTGAACAATGAAATAAATGCAAATAGATGAACAAGAAAATAAAACTAACAGTTATAAACAATGAATTATAAAGTCGACTTCTACATTTTCACAGAAATCACAAATCATGAATCGACAATTATTCGTGAATGAATTAAACACCAATCTCGAACTCAAACATCAGATAATGATCAATCGCCGGCACCAATTACTTTATCTAGAACCTAAGATTCTAAATTGTCGTTTGAACATGTAACTTGCAAGCATTCAACAGAATTATCTGTTCACGAATTGCCTTAACATCAGCTTTCGTTAGTTAAGGACAATTCGCTCACCTAATGTTCTATCAAGCAACCTATAAGATTTTGGAGAATAGGTTAAACCTAAATTCAGAGACTAAGTTGTCAATCTAGTTTAAGCAATGAACATAAAAATAGGCGAAAATGTCAATTGATAAAAATATATGTATAATTCAGTGATTCATGAAATTTCTTTGAAAATCCTAAAACTTAATTATGGATCTACTTAGACATGGATACAAAGAAAACATAGAGAGATGAATAAGAACTCATAATCATAGAATAACAAATCAAAAGGGGTTCAGAAATCTTCTCAAGATGTAGAGTCAGAGATTCTTCTCCCAAGCTTAACGCATCCGAAATTTACATAATGTAAAAAATGTGCCAAAGAAGGGATGATGTCTTTCTAGTAAGATTACATGAGTTTATATAGAGTTTAGGAGGTTTGGAGGAGTCTAGGGCATTCTTAGAAGCTTCTGGAAGACATTAACTCGCAATCCCAAGCTTCCATAGCATTTCGTATTAAACAAAGTTATCTTTTTTGTCTAGTGAGTCAGCATCGACCCGTTCTGATTGATTCTCTTGGTCGATGTTGAGGCTTAGGATGAGCATCGAGCGCTTCTGGTCCATGCTTGCGTCGATGGTCTCCATCTTTGGATTCTAGTCCGAACTTTGGAAGAGCATCGACTCGTTCTAGTCGATGCTAAGATCGATGGATTTCTCAGAGCAACCGTCGACCCCTCCTGGTCGATGTTGGCGTCGATGCTTCCTTGGTGAAGCTCTTGAGATGGTTCTCCGTGACATTCTCGGCCCGATTTCAAGTAACTCCAGAGTCTCCATAGCTTCTTAGGACTCAAAAACACTTCAAAATCATAGCTTTTACTCCAAGTACCTATAAACAAATAAACACACACAAATGTACTAAAACTATCCTAAATACATAATTAGAACATATAAAATTACACTAAATAAATGCATGAAAATATATAAAATATGATGCTATCACCAAGTATAAGGTATGTTTTTAAAATACTTGCAAGTAACGGGACAAGTCTAAGTCCGAAATTTTTTCCACTACTTGCCCTGTTTTTATCCGTTACCCGCCTTGAAATCCATTACTTGGCCCGTTACTCGTTACCCGTAGCAAAAATATCCGTTACCCATAAATAATACTCGTTACCTGCAAAGTAATACTAGTTATCCGCAAAAAATACTCGTTACCCTCAAAAAATACTTGTTACCCATAAAATTATACGTTACTCGCGGGTCCAAGTAGCAAGGCAAGTACCTCGCAAGTAATAAATTTTGGGTGGGTACCCGTTTGGGCTGATACTCGTTTTGGGCGGGTCCAAGTACAGGTCTAAATTTCCATTACTTGTCGGGGGCGGTGATAGCATCATATTTTACATGTTTTTATGCATTAGAATAAGTTAATTTTAGCTTTTATAACTAATATTTAGTGTAGAATTAGTGTTTTTGCATGTAGTTATATGTTTTTAGGTACTTGAAGTTAAATATGAGTAGTTGAGATGTTTTTGGAGCTTACTGAAACCCACAGGAAGACTGGTGACATTGCCTAGATCGTGCACATTCGGAAAAGGATTTCACAAAATCCGAAGAGGCAGAATCGACCCCACTATCGACCTGTAGGGGTCGATATTGAGACTGAAGATTTTCCAGAGAGAATTCCTGAAGGATGCATTGACCAGTCAAAGCCAGGAAGCCAAAATTGACCCTAGTATCGACCTATCAAGGTCGATATTTGACCTCCGAGAAAGCTAGAAAATCTCCTATGTGGCAAGATATGACTTGAGCAACCCTGTCATTTCGAGTTTTAAGCCTCCAGAAACAAGATAAGGACGAAATGAAGACTCCTAGAGAACCCTAATACTATATAAACACTTGTAATCTCACTAGAGAAGAGAGAGAGAACACACACACAAAAATAGATCTTGTAGCCGTCACATTTTCAGGTCTAATAAAGTTCTTCTTCTTTAGGTCAATACTTGTTCTTATTCTTTTGTTATTGCTTTGATTACTGCTTTAGCTTAGTTTCTTTTTTAGTTTTGTTTATTATTTTATAAGTCAACCCTTGTCTCTGTAACCCAATAGAGACAAGAGTCAAGATCCTTTATACCACATAGGGTGGTGGTCAATGATGGGATCTATGTTTTAGGATTCATCACTGTACTTAACTGATCTAGCTACTTTAGTATGCACAATAATACTGAGTATTCTCTCATGGGAGATACTCAAGAGTACAACTCAATCTAGTAGGTGTAGTTATATATTTAGAGGTGTTTGATGCCACGAGAGTGGATTAAACTTTCAGATCTGCATACTAAAGAGTCATAAGTAGTATCGAATTTGTTATTTGATAAAGTTAATTATAGATCTGGCTTTGGCTAAGTTAGATTGAATATTTTAGAAGTATTTCGCCACGAGAGTGTGTTATACTTTAGAAACAAATTTATCTCTCACTTTGTGTTCTTGAGGCGAGAATCTAATGACACTTAGTATTCGATGATGGGATTATGTGAAATGCATATCCAGTTTACCACGAGAGTGGATCTGATATGAGTCAAGATACCAGAGAGTAGCAAATTAAGGAGGATCCCTAGAATGAAAAATACAAATCATTTAGAGAAAAATATGAATTCTAGACTTAGGTTTCCTGATTTATACTATCACCCATAGTTGTACATATTTAGATTATTATTTACTTTATGCAATTATGTTTATGCTTAGTTTAGATTTAATCACTTTCTTAGTTTAGAATTTATTTACTTTATTTCTTGTTTTATTATTTTCGCAATCATTTTAGATTAGAACTCAACCCCTTCTTTATTTTATTTCCACCTAGATTAGATATGAATTTGTATTCTCTACGTAGTTATTCTATTTCCCTGTGGATCGATCCCGTATTACTACAATTGCATTTAACTGTGCACTTGCGGTTTTGTGGGTTAAAATCTCGAGATTAATTTCTCGGGTGAAACCTGTGAAGAGGCATAAAAACCTCTGCATCAATTTTTTGGCGCCGTTGCCGGAGAAATATGCAATAACTATAGAGTTTAAATGTAGATCTGAGACTAAGTGTTCATTTTTTTACCAACTTGTTTTTATTTTCGAATTTCAGGTGCATGCATTTGAAAAGTTATGGGAAGACTCCACCAACTGATCAAATTCGCGACATCAAAGAAATCGAAAGACAAGCTAGGAAGGAAAAGAGAAGGAGACAAGAAGGACGAAATGAAGACTCCTAGAGAACCCTAATACTATATAAACACTTGTAATCTCACTAGAGAAGAGAGAGAGAACACACACACAAAAAACAGATCTTGTAGCCATCACATTTTCAGATCTAATAAAGTTCTTCTTCTTTAGGTCAATATTTGTTCTTATTTTTTTGTTATTGCTTTGATTACTGCTTTAGATTAGTTTATTTTTTAGTTTTGTTTATTATTTTATAAGTCAACCCTTGTCTCTGTAATCCAATAGAGACAAGAGTCAAGATCTTTTAGACCACATAGGATGGTGGTCAATGATGGGATCTATGTTTTAGGATTCATCACTGCATTTAATCGATCTACTTTAGTATGCACAATAATGCTGAGTATTCTCTCATGGGAGATACTCAAGAGTACAACTGAATCTAGTAGGTGTAGTTGTCTATTTAGTAGTGTTTGATGCCACGAGAATGAATTAAACCTTCATATCTGCATACTAAAGAGTCATAGCTAGTATCGAATTTGTTGTTTGATAGAGTTAATCATAGATCTGGCTTTGGCTAAGTTAGATTGAATATTTTATAAGTATTTCGCCACGAGAGTGGGTTATACTTTAGAAACAAATCTATCTCTCACTTTGTGTTCTTAAGGCGAGAGTCTAATGACACTTAATATTCGATGATGGGATTATGTGAAATGCATATCCAGTTTACCACGAGAGTGGATCTGGATATAGAGTGTAACATACCACGAGAGTGGACTAGCAAATTAAGGAGGATCCCTAGTATGACAAATACAAATCATTTAGAGAAAATATGAATTCTAGACTTAGGTTTCCTGATTTAGACTATCAGCCATAGTTCTACATAGTTAGATTATTATTTACTTTATGCAATTATGTTTATGCTTAGTTTAGAT
The DNA here is from genome assembly GCA_018361395.1 of Boechera stricta. Classification (NCBI taxonomy): domain Eukaryota; kingdom Viridiplantae; phylum Streptophyta; class Magnoliopsida; order Brassicales; family Brassicaceae; genus Boechera; species Boechera stricta. The sequence continues at coordinate 17,103,003 of CM031539.1, read as the reverse complement.
TTAATCGCTTTTTTAGTTTAGAATTTATTTACTTTATTTCCTGCTTTATTATTTTCGCAATCATTTTAGATTAGAACTCAACCTCTACTTTACTTTATTTCCACCTAGATTAGATATGCATTTGCATTCTCTATGTAATTATTCTATTTTCATGATCGACTCAGATTACACGATTTAACAACAGCATGCGGTTTTGTGATTAAACGAGATTAACTTGATGAAACCGTGAAAAGATAAAAACCTCTCTGCAGACGAGTCAAGTATCAAATAGTCCAAAAAAGCGGGTGGCCGGGACTACTATACATGTTTTCGTACTTTCATCTTACAACTTTTCTTAATTTGTTATCATTTTTACAACAATTCTATGTACTGAAAATTGATTAAAAATTAAACTAATTGCTTTAACGGTGATGACAATAACCAAATATTCTCGGTGAAGTACTCATAAAATTATATATCCTTTTTTTGTTTGTTGAATTAATCAAATTATTTTATTAAAAAAGCAAATACTCATATATTTTCTCTGATAACACATCGAAGTGCTTACACCATAAAAGTTAGCATCCAAAAGACTATACGCAAAACAATAATACTCTTCCGAACCTGGAGATGCAAAGAATTAATTCGATATCGGTATATAATGGTGCTTACTCAAGATGAACTGATTAAGTGCATACATACGGTGAGTTGATCTTAATTTGATAATTTATAAAAGTTTGTGAGACTTACGCCAACGTTGCTGTAAGCTTGAAATGAGAAGAATACAAATATAGAACTAATAGCATATTTTTATTTGAAATAATAATAATTAGATTGATAACCCGTCCTACGCCTGGGGGTAATATTTTTAAACTTTTATTTGTTATTTTATTAATTAATTATATTATAATTATTTGTTGGTGTTAGTGTGTAGTGCATGTTAATTGTTATTAGATTGACTGAATTAAATAGTGTATGTTAATTGTTAATCCAATATTGAAAATTATCTTAGTGTTTTACGCTTTGATTAAACGTTTTAGGTGCAAAATAACTTTAAGCGTTCAAAATAACTGAAAACCGGAGTTAACGTTTTTAAAATTTTTATTTGTTATTAATTAATTAATTATATTATAAAGTCTTTGTTGGTGTTAGTGTGTAGTGCATGTATATTGTGATTAGAGTGATTGGATTAATTGATGTTTGTTAATTGTTAATCTAATATTGTCGGTGTTTTAGACCCTGATTTAGTATTTTAGGCTCGTAGATGACATTAACAAACGTTCTAGATTTTTTATTTATTAATTTAGTAATTATATTGTATATTTTAAAATAGTGTTAGTGTGTAATTTATATTAATATATGAAAATAAAAAAATATACTATATGTTTGTCGGTGTTAGTGTGTAGTGTATGTTAATTATTAATCTGTTATTAGGGATTAGAGTAGTCATAATGGGGAAAGAGATAAATATTCAAGATTAAGAGAGAAGAGTGAGAGATAGAGAAAATAAAAGAAATGGAAATCGAGGGGAGAAAAAAAGAGGGTTTTGGGTGGGTGACCCGATTTCATGCCCAGATCCACTATTTCGGGGGTGGATTTTCGTGATTGGACTGGTACATAACATAAGTTTTAAAGTTTAATTGGTCATTTACTCTTTTTGACTTTTAAAAAAAAAAATTAATTTTTATAAGAGGTTCTTTTTGTTCATCCGAAATATTGTCCTACAAATATTTATATGTTATTTGATATGAATTAAATAGATATTTTTATCTAATTTTTGTTTATGAATTAATATTTTTCTTTTTCTACTAAATATTTGGTATAATTCTTATATATAATATCATATTTATAATGTTTTATATTGTAAACGAATAAGCGGCCTAAAATCATCTCCGATTAAACGTTTTAGATGCTAGACACTGCGTTACCGCTCGTTTAGGGTCTAGCGCTTTCTCGAACTTAATTTTCTAATCATTTTCTTTATTTTCAAACAAGTCTCACAAAATTATAGTGATTAAATTTTTTTTATGAATTCTTAAAATCTCTTTTTGAACTTCTTTCATTTTAATAAATAAAAATGTGAGTAGTAGTTAAAATGTAAATTTCTTAAATAATATCAATAAATTTATATTTCCTTTGTTTCAAATTAATTGATATTTAAAGTTTTTAGATATATATTTAATAATTATATAAATTATGTATTCTTTATCTTTTTAATATAAATATATAATTTATTATTTACAAAAAAAAATTCAACCAATTACAAAAACAAATCTACAGAATAGAATACAAAAGGTCATAAAACTTTTAATTTTTTTTTCATAGGTTAGTGAAAACATACTAAATTTAAAACAAAAATATTTTATTAAAACATATTAAGTTAATTTGAAACAGAGAGTAATAAATTGGTTAGAAAGACGTTTCACGATCCCTAAGTAAGCAAGCCTCAAGCTTGACCTTGAACGGTGGTGTTGGTTTTTGACTTTAGTAGCCGCCTCTAACATCTCGGTGTTGGTGGCCCTGCTAAGAGTTCAGATCTAGAACCCTAGATCTTCCGGTTCTCTTCCCGCTTGGTTAAGCTTACCGCGCCGAAGGCAAGTGTTATTTTGTGCGGATGGGAATAGTGAGCCTCGCGCCTATTACTCGTCGCCTAAATAATACTGTGTAAGTCTCACCTTGAGTGGAGAAGGAGATTCTTGACTTTAATAGGCTCTTGTAATACCTTGGTATTGCTAGCGTCTGCTAAGAGCTTTGTGACCTTGTGTCATTTCTTACCCAGAAGCATCAGTCTGTTGCATGCGACTGTACAGGTGCTTTTGTTGGACTTGGTACCACTCGGGTGATTAAAACCGCTTCTCTGAGGCTGTGTTCTAATCATATCCACTGGATTTTGTTTGCAGGTTTGGGAATGTTTCGAGCTCAGAAGAGGAAAGACAAGGATCTGCTGCGCAAGCTTAAAAATAAAGAAAAGGTTAACGTTGAGGAGGCGATTGAAATCCCTGACTTTGATAACCAAGAACTTATTGAGCAACATTCCTGTAGTCTGATCGCTCGCATCCTGAATCCAGCTGCACTCAAACCATTCACTCTCTGCTTTGTTCTGCCTAAAATCTGGGAGCTAGAAGATAAAGTATCTGGGAGAAGCATAGGTGGTAACAGGGTGCAGTTTACTTTTACTGACGCAGCGGATCTCCAAAGGATTCTTAAGACAGCCCCCTGGTTTGTCAACGGTTGGCTGGTCACAGGAGAAGTTTGGAGTCCGAATCCACCACCCGATTTCCTTGAAAAGATCCCTTTCTGGGTTAGGATCAAAGGAATTCCGTTACACTGTCTGAAGAAAGAAACTGTTGAAGCAATAGGATCTAACCTGGGTAAGGTTGAAGAAACTGAGCTCCACGCCAAAAAATCGGAGTCTCTGGAGTACGCCCGTGCCCGTATCTGGCTCCCCATCTCAGCACCACTAGTCTTCAAAAAAGCTATAAGGTTTAAGATAGGGGAAGTCTTCACTATTGACCTAGACTACGAAAAGCTCTCCAAACTCTGCTACTAGTGTAAAAGGCTTACCCACGATCATCTCCATTGTAACCAGCAGCTTCCACCTCCTTCAATTGACTCTCAGCTTTCTCAGGAAACGGGGGTGAAGGTTAAAGGGAAAGGCAAGGCATCCAGTAAGATCAGCAAGAGTAGCAAGAGTAGCAAGAGTAGCAAAAGTAGCAAGAGTGGAAGTAACTCGGTCAAGTTCTCAGAGAATCAGGAAGAGGGACAGAATCCTTTGTCATCTTCGGACACTCCGGGCTCTCAAGTACCAGCATTCAGGGAGAAGGATAAAGCAAAAGGAAAAGAGAAAGCTCGTGAGAAAATTCAACCAGTCTCTAATCGACAGCAGAACAAGCGTGCAAAACCTCAAACAGTTTTTAACAGGCTTGGAGATTCTCGTTCGGGTAAAGAAGTTGCTTCTCAGAGTGAACAGCGGTGGGAACCAAAAGAATCCCGCGAGTTTATTCCTTCGTGGTGGGATTTTCAGAAAGATAAACAAGGTATCAAACAGTCTCCACCAGCTGGTTGGAATCCTCCATCAGGGTGTAAGGTTCTGGCCTCAGGTAGAGTAGCTGGTGACATCTCCCCTTCAGAGAAAGTACTACCCTCAGGAATTGTTGTTCAAGAGCCAGAACCAGTCTTCAGGTTTGTAGCAGAGGAAGGTTCAGGTTCTAAAAGGAAGAGAAGATCAAGCTTTGAAAGGAATCAGGCAAGAAAACGTGCTAGACTCAATAGCGTGATCTTAAGGCCCCAAGTCACTCCTTCTTTACCTTCTGATCCTTGCGTTGAAGAAAGTAGTCAACCCTTTCAAGTCCAATCCACTCCCCCTCCTAAGTTTAATTCAGGTAGGGGTACCCTCCCCAAATCAATATGAAAGTTCTTGCATGGAACTGTCAAGGGCTTGGAGGCAAGTTGGCAGTTCGACAGTTGAAGGAGATCACCAGAAGGTATTCTCCTGGAATTATCTTTCTTAGTGAGACAAAACAAAGTAGAGGGTATATGGAGGGGATTTGTGAAGACCTTGGTTTCAATGACTTGCACACCGTTGAGCCTCGAGGTAAAAGTGGGGGACTAGCCCTTCTGTGGAAGGAGGGTATTGATATCTCCATCTCTTTATCCAGTATTCGTATGATCGATGCAGAAATCACTTAGCAAAATTATCCTTTCCATCTAACTGGGATCTATGGAAGCCCTACCAGATCAGAGAGGAATGGCTTCTGGGAAAGACTTCAGCGGATGGGACTCAATAGAGATAAAACATGGATGTTGATTGGTGATTTCAATGAGATAGCTTACAGTGATGAGAAGAGAGGAGGTATGACCAGACCAGAGAGTTCTTTTCAACCCTTCAGGAATATGATCAGAAGCTGTGGGCTAGTAGAGCTCCACTATGAGGGCAATCCATTCTCTTGGCATGGTCAAAGGAATGGAGAACAAGTCCATTGTAAGCTAGACAGGACAATGGTCAATATAGACTGTTTCTTTTTGTTTCCAGCTGCTCAGACTTTGTACCTCCCTCGGATAAGATCTGATCACAATCCCATCCTGGCTTGTTTGAATGGTGAAGGACCTTGTAAGAAAGACAATTTCCGTTTTGATAAAAGACACAGTGAGAAACCGGGATTCATTGATGCGGTTAAAAGAGGGTGGACTCAAGAGGAGATTGGGAATCCCCAGGTGGATCTACTAATGAAGATAAGAAGTTGTAGGTCAGCAATGGCAGCCTGGAAAAAGGCATCAAAGCCAAATTCTTTGATCCTTATTCAGCAATTGGAGGAAAAAATCAACTGGCTCACTCATCAAGACTCTTTGGACCTTCCAGAGTTAAAACTTCTAAAGTCTGACCTCTACACAGCCTATCAAGAAGAAGAGCTCTTCTGGAAACTAAAAAGCAGGATTTGCTGGCTTCAAGAAGGAGATCTGAACACTAAATTCTTTCATGCCTCAGTGAAGCAGAGAAGATCAAGGAACAAAATTCATCTTCTCATTGCAGAGGACTCGGGAATCTAGTTCTTCTCAGAGAGGGATAAGGGGAGAGAAGCAGTGAAACATTTTTCAAAGCTCTTTTCCTCGGACTTACAAGATGCATCTCAGATTCACCAGTCCCCTCTCCTTCAAAACTTGGAACAACGAATCTCCCCAGACCAAAACCAGCTGTTGATGAAGGAAATTAGCAAGGAAGAGGTGAGAAAGGCAGTATTTGAAATGAACCCAGACAAATGTCCAGGCCCTGATGGCTTATCGGGAGCCTTCTATCAAAGGCATTGGGATATTGTTGGTGATGATATCTTCAACCTCGTGAAGGGATTCTGGGAGTCAGGGGAGTTGGATGGTAGAATTAATGAGACTAACATCTGTCTGATCCCAAAGAAGAAAAAACCTCAGAAGTTGAGTGAATTCAGACCAATCAGCCTCTGCAACTTCAGCTACAAGATTATTGCTAAGGTAATGGCTACCAGACTCAAACCTCTCTTGCCAGAAATCATCTCAGAAACGCAGGCAGCCTTTGTTAAAGGAAGATTGATATCAGACAACATTTTGATTGCACATGAAATGTATCATGCCTTGAGAACCAAACCAGCTGTTGCTGAGAAGTTCTTGGCAGTAAAGACAGACATGCTTAAAGCTTTCGATCGAGTTGAGTGGCCATTCCTGGAGCTTCTCCTTCTCAGAATGGGGTTTTGTCAGGAGTGGATTACTCGAATAATGGCTTGTGTGACCTCTGCAACATTTAGTATTCTGATAAATGGCTCTCAGTATGGTTCTATAAGCCCTTCCAGAGGAATTAGACAGGGAGACCCCCTCTCTCCTTTCCTTTTCCTTCTGGTGGCAGAAGTTCTTGGGGCGGGTTTCTCCAGAGCAGAGGAGCTGAATCTGATTACAGGAATTAAGATTGCAAAAGACTCCCCATCCATCTCTCATCTGCTTTTTGCTGATGATAGCCTGTTCTTCTGCAAAGCTTCTGTGGCAGAGGTGAATGTGGTTAGGAATTTATTGGATGAGTATAGCAGGATTTCAGGACAGAGAGTGAGCTTCCCCAAATCAACAATCACCTTTGGCAGCAAAGTCTCAGATCAATCAAAGATTCCTTTGAAAAGTCTCCTGGGGATTTCTAAAGAAGGAGGCAGAGATCAATATCTTGGTCTCCCGGAGCTGTTTACAGGTTTTAAAGTTAACTCTCTGAAGTATCTTGAGGATAGAGTTGCAAGTAAAGTAAATTGTTGGAACACAAGATATCTTTCTCAAGGAGGAAAGGAGACTTTGGTTAAAGCTGTGGCTCTGGCACTCCCCACCTATACTATGAGTTGCTTCAAGTTACCCAAATCATTATGCTCTAAAATCTCTGCCATTTTGGCTTCCTTCTGGTGGAAGAATCCAGATATGGGTAAAGGAATACATTGGAAAAAGTGGAGTAAAATGGGCAGATCAAAAAAAGATGGGGGAGTGGGTTTTAGAGATATTGAAGGGTTTAACATTGCTCTCCTTGGCAAACAACTTTGGAGATTGGTATCCTTTGAGGATTCTTTACTAGCAAAGGTTCTAAAAGGGCGATATTATCCAAAGGGTACAGCTCTAATAGCTTCTAAGGGCAACAGATCATCTTTTGGCTGGCAAAGCATCTGGGCTTCTCAGAATCTGATGCAGAAGGGCCTAAAGAGAGAATTGGGTAATGGTGAAGATATTCAGGTGCTCTCTGATCCCTGGCTGCACACTGAGCCACCACGCCCTCCAAAACCAAAGGAGAACTTGGATCCGGCTTTCTTCAAGATTAGTTCCTTTAAAGAGGAGTTTTCAGACCATTGGAATCTAAGTATGCTGAATACTGGGTTTGCATCTCAGGAAGTGGAGCTTATCTGCCAGGTGAAGTCGGGGAAAGTCAAACCAATCTCCAAATACTCCTGGATCTTTAACAACAATGGAGCTTACACGGTTAGATTAGGGTATTGGTTATGGATGAGTAGGGAAAAGCTTCAGGAAAAACCAGGAGAGGTCTCTAATCCTAGCTTGAGCCCTCTGTTTGATGCATTATGGAGGATCAAAACAACTCCAAAGATCAAACACTTCCTCTGGAGAAGTATGAATGATGCTTTGGCAGTTGGAGTTTCTATGAAGAAAAAGCATCTGACTACTTCACCTGAATGTCCGAGATGCAAGGACAAAGATGAAACAATAAATCATCTGCTTTTCCTTTGTCCTTATGCAAAACTTTGTTGGGCTTCATCACCTGTAAGCTTCTTATTCTTCCCTGTACCTGACTCCTCTTTGAATGAGAACTTAGCCAGGCTGCTTTTACCGGAGAATGTGAGCTGTGAGGAAGCTAGGAAGAGGTTTTTATCTTGGCCATGGATTTTATGGGTCATTTGGAAGAGTAGAAATGATCTGATTTACTCTGGGATTGATACCCCTGCTGATAAACTGATAGTTAAAGCTGTTGCAGAGGCTGACGATTGGATTCAATCTAACACAAAGCCTCAGGAAGGTGCAGGTGCCAATTCAGTTACCAGGGGTGCAGTTAAGTGGAAAGCTCCGCCTCAGGGACTTCTCAAGTGTAATGTGGATGGGTCCTGGAGGAAAATAGATCGAACCTGTGATATAGGTTGGATTCTTCGAGATCACAGAGGAGAGATCATTCATTTTGGAGCAAAGTGCTATCCAAGGTTAGGTTCTGCTCTAGAGACTGAAGCTGCTGCCATGTCTTGGGCAGTCTTGTGCGTTAAACAGATGGGTTATACCAATGTCTGTTTTGAGACTGATTGCAAAAACCTCTTTCAGGCGATTTCAGATCCTAGAGCATGACCTAGTCTTGGGAGCTTCACGGGAGACATCCTGGATGGCTCGGAGTCTGGTGGAGCGGGAGTTCTATCCTTCAAATTTGGCCAGCGGGGAGGCAACAAGTCAGCGGATGCGATAGCACACCAGGCTGCGATTTGTCCTCTTTATTTCGGTATTATTCATGTTGTATCACCCTTATGGTTAGTACCATTTGCGGAATCTGATAAACTTAATGTTGACATTCGTATTTCTCAATAATCGAATTAGTTTTACCGTGAAAAAAAAAAAAAAGTAAGCAAGCCTCCTTGCACGCTCCATATCAAAATGGGATTATAGGTTGCACTCAGAAAACGCAGAGTAGGCAGATATCTTGAAAGAGACCTTCTAAGAGATATGACGAACGTTTATTATCTTTGCTTTACAAGCATACATGGTTTGGTTTTATGTATGTAATGTATATATGTACTAAGCTTAAAACCCAAAAAAAAAAAAAAAAATTGTGTTTAAGCTATTTCTCCAATCATCTTATACATAGCCTTATTGGTTTTGCTCTAAGCCCAAACAAGTGGCCTACTCCATATATCTGGTCAGCAAAAAGGATGTTGGATTCTAGAAGACAAGCCTTCTAAATTATCGTAAAGATCTGTTTCCATCCGAGAGCATTTGGGAAATGGGTCCATAAAAGTCCATTAACAAAAAACTTAAGTTGCATTTTGTGCAGAACCCATTTATTTCAGTTGCTGATATGTAAAAATAAAATCCCAAATATCGGCATATCGCAATTGTCAAAATTGGTTTTGGTTTAGTTGGTAGATACATTTCAAAATCTTCGAAAAATATCCGGTTTGTTCTCGGAGAAACATTTCAAAATCTCTGAATTTTATGGCCTATCGATCGAAATATTTTTCAGCCACTAACTAAAACTCTTAGGATACTCTTCAGATAGCCGTTAAATTTATCCTTATGAAATAAATAAATAATCGCATCCCAACGGCTTGAACTAGGGTGCACAACTACGTTCTTTTATGTTTTTGATTTTTAATGTGTAAGTTCCGTTATAATAATTTAGTAACAAAACGACATGTGGGCCGTATTGTTTATAACTTATAAGGTATACGTTTGGATCCGTTAAAGAATTGGTTCAGAAAATTAGATGTATGAAATTCAATAAATCCCGAAAAGAAAACTATATGTAAAGTTTTGGAATCATTGGGGGTACTACAAAAAACTCTTTATTTTCACATCCTCGGATTATACAAATACCTAACAAGGAACATGGCCTTGTGACTTGTGTATATGTTTCGTAGTCGAAAGGGAACACTATGTGAACAATGCATACCCTACTTTTCCCAATTTTTACATATGCAGCCCATCTTTTTATACACAAAATCCCCTCCTACGCATAATTTAGCGGTCACATAAATGATTTTATCTTATTTATTGTAAGGGTCCTACTAAACCAGTAAGCCCCGATCAAATGAATCTTCAACTATTACATGGTCATTCATTTGACATTTCCGACATTATATGCTTTGATTCTCACTGTCACCTGTTACTTACACAATTCAAACTCGTTGATTGTTACGTCTACATTGAAATATTGTTGAAAGAGATATTAAATTTGGAAATTTGGGTGGACAAACCATTTATTTTGTTTTTCTCAGTTTTAAAAAGAACAGCTGTTTGTTAACTACAAAGGTCGGTGAGAAATATATTTCGAAAAAAAAATAAAAACTTGTGAAGAAAATACCTCTACCAGTACTATACAGTGCAACTATACGATATAAGTGCAGTGCAATGTTTACGTTAAATACTAAAAATATGGGCAAAATATTTTTTAGTATTGAAAAGTATCTTTTAGCTAAAATATGTCCTAGTCAACTAAAACAAGTCCTAAAGTAAATACATGTCCTTATCAAAAATATATATTTTTTAGTTATCTATCCAATCTTGATGACTTGCTTTACTTGACAGAAAATTAGTGTTAGAGTATTTATTACTTGACCATAATAACTGAATTCAATATGAATTCAATATTTTTAAAATATAATTGAATTTCAATATTTTTGAATGTAATTTTATAATATTTCTAAATCCAATAGATAAAGTTGGTCAAAATTTGGTTAGAATAAATAGTCAAAAATCTGTTAGAATTTTCGATCACTGTTATTGATCAGAAATTTTCGATCATTGTTATTAGTCATAACATTTTTTTAAAAAGTTCGACTAATGTTAACCAAAACCAATTTGCGACTACCATTTTCTATCGATTTAATTTTGGTAAAAGATGATCGAAAATGACTTTTTCAACCAATTGATGACTGAATTCATGGTCGAAAATAAATAGTTTTCTTGTTGTGGCGTAATGATTTGTGTTAGTACTATAATCAACATGGTTGCGAGATTCATCTATTTTTTTCAATGAGTTTAAGTAGTTGATTACTAAAATACAATTGTTTCACAAAATTTTCAAACAATATATCATAATAAGATCTGGTTTCGATACTTCTAAGTTACTAACAGCCATATCTATGCCCATAAAATTGGATTTATTTATGATTTCTTCAGCTATTATAAATGCCACATGGACATGGATATTGAAAACAAGACATTGTGGTATGAGCTAATTGACAAACATTAAGAGACATGGTAGAAAGCACATCTCTGACTTGTCTCCGAGTAATTAAATACAAAGCCATATGAAAGCAAAAATATTGGATTTTGTTTCATTCCATTTTATTTTTATAACTGATTTTTTTTCTAATTATATATATTTATGTACGGGTTAATTTGTTCAATAGCAATTTGAACCGAAAAAATTCAAGATTATTAAAAAAAACTACCACAGTAGCAATAAGTGGTTTCACGTATTCACAAATCTGTAATTATACATTTGTCTAATAAGGAGGAATTTTTATTTTTTTTTGGAAAATTACTTTGTATCCAATCTTCCTCCATTAGTTATAGGGGGATATGGAGAAATGACAATGTTTTAAGTGAAAAAAATATTATATTACTATATTATATTTTAAAAATTGCGTTTAGTGACACAAGCATAATTTACGTCTATGTCATCATTCCGTTCTCTCATTATGTTGATGTTGCAAAGACATCAGATTACCAGCCATGCTTGAACGAAAAACATACAACTTCGGTACTTCAAAAGGCTCGAGAAAGTCAAAATCCAACAAACATTTTTAAGTTCTTAACAAAGATTATTTCATATGATAAGCTAATTATAAGGTTATATGTAATTTTTGTAGAATTTCTAGATAGAGGATTGAAGCCACCGTTGCATATGGACTATGGAGACTTGTCACGAACTCACGATCATTTGTTGAGTTGTGGAGTATATATATATTTGTTAAGGATATTTCAGCTCTGATATCAGATGTGACTCATCATATGAAACAGTAGAACGCATTTTCATCTCAATATCTCATGCACCTTCAGCAATGCTATGTGGTACTTCCTCTATCTGCGACATATAAGCCTCCTGATCATATAACTCAACAATTGATTGGTCTGCAGAGCATAAGCCTCCTGATCATATAACTCCATTCCCCATTCCCCATGGAACTGTCAATCGTCATATTGATAGAGCCATCAAGAATGGTCTCTCTGCAAGCTCTACTCGCGCTTCTGGTTATAATATCATTTGCATTTTGTTTTTGACTATCAACTATATCTTTATGAGGCTAATTTCATAACAATTTTTTTGTATGGACACAAAATGCTCTTTTTTGTTTTTGCAAAGTTATTTTTGAACGAAATTTACATAAAACCAAAAAGAGAGACTATTCTCAAGTACTATTGAAGAGATGCAATTATGCGTCGGTGTACACGCATAATAACTGTAAAATCTATAAGCGGACTTAACATCTATAACTTGACTTCAAATCAGACTATTTTGAACTCGAGTATAGTAAACTCGATCACCATTTTTCTTTGGAAAAACTGAAATCACAAAAAGAAGATGGAATCATTACAATCTTTTTTTTTATTGTTCGGATCCGTAAGCACAAGTGACGTTGCTACCTCTAAAGGATTCTTGCACATGAAGTTTGAATCCTCCTCTCTGCAAAAGATTGAAAATAAAAACCCCAAAAGACATTAATTGGTAGAATACAACGCTTTGTAAATCTAGTATGCACTATCGATTTATCTAGAGTCGATAGTTCAACCTATTGAACTATACAAATCTTTTGAGGCAAGTAGGCAATATCCGGAAATCGAATCTTGATAATCGGGAAAAAGACTAGTTTACTAACCCAGCATAACAATAATGCACAAGATCTACAGTTTTTTGGTTGGTAAAAAAATATATATTATAAAAAATATAATATATATAACAATAATACCGGTAGATTTAGAAACTTAAGGAGACTAAAAGACAACATAGGCAACACAAGTCTCTCGTCTCGATTACTAGGAAAATATGTAAATCTTAGTAAAACCCTAATCACACAAATAAAAAGACGGAAAGCAAAGATATCAAGTTCCAAAGCCACTTCATAAAGCCTTAAAAGAAGTCGAGGTAGGATAATTAAGGTTGGCATGTGACCTAAAATCATAGGGTTTGGTATTATCCCTACCAAATTTATTTAAGTTTCAACTATAATATACATTTGTATATAATACTATATATATACAAATATATATGTAGAAGTTGAAATTTTTATTATATGTGATATTATCCCAAGACATACGGCCTATAATTAAGTTTACAATCATGAATGTTATCGCCACAATAATTGATGTTCAATTACAAAAATGACAAACGCAAATGTTTTTTCTTTAATAATTGAGACCCAAGAAACTGAATATAACGAATCAAATCTTATGCCCACTAACCAATCAAATCTTCTTCAATTACTATCGTGATTTTCTATCGAAACCAATCAATCAAATCCAACAAAATTTTAATTGGTTTTGGTTTTTATTTTTATTTTTATGTTCTAGGCAAAAACAGATGCATTACAATGGCTGTACCGGTACGTACTCTGTCTACGTTCTTGAACTCTTCTAAACAGATGCATTACATTGGCTGATGGATCCAAATCCGGAAAAAGCTAAACGATATACAGTTGCTATATGCCTATATGCTTTTTAATAGCCGATATTCTATTGGCCAGTATGAGAACATTTAATTATGAGGATTACTACAAAAAAAAAAGTTTTTATTTTATTTTTGTCCAACATATTTATGAAGGTGTTTAGCAAGCTGCAAAAAACATCAGAAAGCTTCGTAATCACTTTTTTATTATTTTTTATTTTTATTTTTGTTAAATCAGGAGGTTCGGGGTCCATAGGTCCGTACATCTCCTAGGACGCGTAATCGATTTCATAAACCACACTTTGGGAAAGAACAAATAATGTGGTATTTTTTAGAATGCCAATATAACTATTTTTATAATAATCAAGATCTTTAGGTCCATAATTTTCTCGGGGCAGAGATCTAATTAGATTATTCATCCCTCAAACTATAATTATTTTGTTCCTTTAACATCTATACTATTAATTGAGAAGTACAAAATATAAAAATACTTTAAGATTGTAAGAAATTACATATATTGTCATTAGTATTTTTGTAAACTATGAACAAAAACAAAAACTAGGTAAAAGAGTATACTGGTCATTTTAACCATTGGCACACGCAGATCTTGGGCATACACGATTGGGTTGGATCCCTAAGACCAAACACAATAGCTAGGAAAATGGGGTGTTATTAGATCCAATAGGTAGGGAATTATCAAAGGCAAAATGACATGTCATCAGAGGAAGGCAATGGAAGTTGGAAGAATCTCTGATCCAAAGGCAACAAGAACTTCTTGAGGAACTGCAAAGAAGAAACGAAAGATCCCATTCCAAAAAATTTATCTATAGAGATCATGTAGCTGCCCATCAAAGGCTCATGGCCGACTACTTTGACGAGTCATGCACTTACACCGACATGCAGTTCCGAAGAAGATATCGAATGAAAAAACCATTGTTTCTACGAATTGTAGAATCTTTATCAAATTACGACGTCTACTTCACTCAAAGACGAAATAATTCTGGGAAGCCTGGTCTTTCCCCTGTCCAGAAGTGCACATCTGCCCTCCGCATGCTCGCATATGGCTGCCCAGCTGATGCTTGTGACGAGTATGTGAAGATTGGAGAAAGCACGGCGCTCGAGTGTACTAAAAAATTTTGTGAAGGGATAATTACCTTGTTTCAAGATGAATATTTACGAAGACCAAATGTGACAGATTTGGAGAGGTTACTCCAAGTTGGTCAGGATCGTGGTTTCCCCGGAATGATTGGTAGTATTGATTGCATGCACTGGAAGTGGAAGAATTGTCCCAAGGCTTGGCATGGACAGTTCACTAGTGGACACAAAGGCTCGGCAACAGTTATTCTTGAGGCTGTGGCGTCATATGATTTTTGGATATGGCATGCTTTCTTTGGGTTGCCTGGTACATTGAATGACATTAATGTACTCGATAGGTCACCGGTGTTTGACGACATCATTTCCGGTGAAGCCCCGGAGGTGAACTTCATCGTAAATGGTCGACAATACAATCGGGCATACTATCTTGCTGATGGAAGCTATCCTAAATGGCCTGTCTTCGTTCAGTCAATTCAAGTTCCTGTAGGCGACAAAGCACAATTGTTTGCCAAACAACAAGAATCATGTAGGAAGGACGTGGAACGAGCATTCGGTGTTCTCCAAGCACGATTTGCTATTGTTCGGCAACCATCTAGAATGTGGGATATCAAGGTATTAGGTAAAATAATGCGGGCATGCATTATTTTACATAACATGATAGTAGATGATGAACGTGATACATATTCGCGAAACTGGGAAAATATCGACTTCGAACCTTCAAACAATTCTGCATCAAGCTCCTCGATCAACGTCGACACCCAAATATTACCACAATTTGAAGTCCATGTGCAAGGCCGGTCAGAATCAGATATTCATGTTAGAGCCAATTTACGTGATAGGGATCAACATATTCAATTGAAGAAGGATCTCGTCGAGCATATTTGGCAAAGATTCGGAGCAACCCTCAATTAGAAATATCAAAATTTATTTCTAAGTTTATTAATGTTTGGTGTTTGTTTTGTTGTAAGATTTTAATGAATTATGTATGTTTGGTTTGTCTTTATTAATAATAACGAGTGTTGTTTATTTATTTAGAAAATGAGTATTTTATTTGAATCACTAAAATAATATATTTTTATATATTAATCAACTCTAATTATAAAAAAAATTATATATTAGTTATTATTTTTTACATTATAAAAATTATTTTTTGTGATTATAAATAAATTAATAGTAATAGTATTTATAAAATGTATAACATATATAAAATAATAAAAATAAAATAAATAAATATAAAATGAATTATATATGATGGGGTAATGTGGAAGAAATAGAAAATGAGTTGGAGGAAAGAAAAAATGATTTGCCTTCCTATTGTGGAGTTGGGTGTGAATTAAAAAATTGAAATGATGTGGAAAGAGAATAAAGTGACGTGGAGGGAATATAGGATGGGAAATTTGCCTTCCTACTCGAGATGGTCTAATAGAAATTTTATAGAATATTTCAAATTTTTTATTTTTAAAAGATTAATCTATGAAGAAAAAATGTGTATTTAACGTCCCACATCAGCTAACAATTTAGGCAATGGTTCAGAATCATATTATAAAAAAAGATCAAAATGATTTCAAATACGAATGAGTAGAAATTTTGACTTATCACAATTCCACATTTAAATGTTTTATTTGATTTAATCTAGTTTTTTGGTAAACCAATAATTTTACCGACTATACTAAATAAGAAATATTTTAAATAATTAAATTTTATTAAAAGATTAAAATATTAAAAATTTATTATATTATTAATATTTAAGGTTTATAGAAAGTTTAAAATATTTAAAATATTTTAATTTAAATATTTATTAATTTTTAAATAATTATTAGTTTCATAAAAAATAAACTCACTTCCTCTCTCTCACATTAATTATGGACGAAAATTTAAAATTAATTTTTAAAAAATTGTTAAACAATCAAAATTAAAAAAACTAAGATTTGATATCTCATTATACAATGTTATTTATTTTAGTTATTATACTAGAAAGATTTTGTTAAGATTAGAAATTATGGGCCAATTGGTGACAATCAAAAAAACAATAGAAATTTTAAAAAAGAAATAAAAAAGAACAAATAGGAAAGGAAAATGACCAAAGCTAGGAATGAAAGGAATATGTTGTAGAGGGGAAATAGAACAAACTTTCATAGTAAATGGTAACAAAAAAGTTGAATAGATTAATTTTTTTTAAAATATTTAATAAAAGTACTATTTTTAAAATAAAATTATTTAATGAATTTAGCAAATAAAAATCAAGTAACTGCTACAAATTCGTGAAAATTATATGGTAATTATAAAAATAAGCAATTATAGACGTTGCGATCAGCGTCTTTTACAAAACATATATACCTTTCTTTCACTGACCATCCCTACCGTAGTGGTCGATTTGGCTTTGTTTTTTAAATGACCTCCACGACGTGATCTACTATTCTCTCGTGAACTTGCCATAATTCAAGTAACTTCTCTATAGATTAAATACATAAACAAAAACGAACATAAAACCGTAAGCAAATCATAAAAAAGAATTCATGCTATATAATACGTATGTTTTTTTTCTGGTTTATCTGTAGATTTCTTAAACTGTCGAGTAGAGACTTTTTGCTTTATTATTGCTTCTTTCTGTTAAAATGTTATGTAGAAGAAATAATAAAGTAGAAAGACTTATTTATAAGTGCATTAGATAAAATTATGAGATAGACCGATTATATCATATCATGATAAACATTCAAAGATAAGTTTGATATTGATATAGGATAATCGAAATCATGTATGTTCATGTAAGATAAGTTTGACTTTGAAGGTATATTTATCATGTACGTTTTTTTTTTAATAATTTTTTTTTTGTCAATCTTGTTTTCCTTCTGTTCCTCGTTAAATTTGGAGAGGAATAATTTTATTCGTAGATTCCTAAAAAAAAAAGAATGAATAGAAACAGTGTAGGGTCCACATATCAAAATTTAGAAAACATATTATTTCTAAATAGTAAAAAAATAAGTAACAGGAGGAACATCTTGTTTCTTTCCATTCATTTTTTTAAAAAGTGGTCACCAATTGGACACTATGATTCTTTTGTCATCTTTATTTGATCTTATACATATAATTAAAATTTAGATTTTTTTCTGCAGACGTTGATTCGAATATTTAGAAATATAGATATAGTACTCTTTTCGAAAATATATAAAAACAAAAAATATCAGAAATAAAAAATATCTCATTTAAATTTAGAACGAAAATGAGATGAAACGAGACGGACGGGATATGAATACCCAAAAAAAGTTGTTCATAATATGTTACAATTAAAATAAAAAATGCTTATAATCATGTATTTAATATGTTTCTTTTAATTAATCTAGCATAAGAATATACCAAATAAGAGATAAAAGACAAAAAAAAATCCATCTAGATGAACTAAACATAAAGTAATAGGAATAAATAATTCAATTAATTTTTATGATATTTTTATTATTATATAATATATAAATTTACAATAAATATATAACTATTTATAAAATATATCTTAATATTTGTATATGTCGCAAAAAGGACTTTGAGAATTTCCGTTCTCAATCCGGAATATAAAATTTGTCCATATCGGGACTTATGCCCATCCGTACTATGAACAAATTGAAATTCAGTCGTATGTGTAAAATTGTCATTAAGTTTTTAAAAATATGCGGATCCGGTTCACGAAATTAAAGTTGTTTTTGGCGGTTTTATATACGGTTTGATAGTTTACGAGTTTAATAGAAATCTGACCTACCACTAATCCGGTTCACAGTCGATCCCGGTCTGACTGCTGGATTGGTTTGAGTTTCAAGTTACGGATGAAACTATTATTATTTTCGAACATTTATAAACCGGATTAAAACCAAACAGAATACTAAACTGAATACCAAACATTTATAAACCGGTATGAGTACATACGAGTTATAAATGCTATACCAAATCAAATGTTTACAAACATAATTCCGCACGTACATAAACATATGTTTTTAACTGATTTACATACATGAACGCCTCACGTTTTCATAATATTAAGCTTTCAAATAAATTATATTAATAATTCGTTTTTAGCATATCCATGTACAGACATCCATCGGCCTGAATAAAACATGTATATTTATAGACGTGTAAGTGTGTGTGAGTGTTTCGAGGATGCATGGGCATGTGTGTTCGTCCTCGGCACGTATATACGTACATTGCATGCGTCGATTCAATGTATGAGGTGTTTCCAAGAAACTATCAATTTAATTAGACTGATGTGTACATGTGCTTAAATTAACTTATATCAATAAATAGTATCATCTACTTTGGAAATAAATATCCACTAAAACATATTTCGTTTTACAAACAAGCATTGTTTTTAAATATAAAAAGTGTCATCCATAATATTTAATTAGAGAAATATTTTTTTATGAAAACGTATAATTGACACTAGAACTGAAAATGACACATTTTATAAGACAGAAAAAAACATCAAACCAGCTAATCCTTTTTGCAAAGTAGATTTATAACCACAGGGCCCCTTGGTCTTTTGGAATCCTATCTTTGGATTATCTTTGGTGATTTCAATTAAAACTCTAAGAATTGTAAATCATTTTTAGCATTTTCGGTCCATACCATCGAAATCCAACCTTTACTTATATAAATTGCAAACACATATTATCTATTCTATACTATCAATGCAATCATTCTCGAGCACTAGGCAACTGATGGAACTGAAACTCGATTATAATTTATAAGAATTGTTAAAATTTGGGTATGACCAACGTGAAACTTTTTCTTGTTTTGTTAATTCGATATAATGAATGCCAATGCACCACACTATTTTTTGTTGGATACTCCACATCCCATGGTTCGGTGAAAAGATATTATTTGTGAGCTACAATTTAGCGCTAAGAAAAATCAAGGAAACTTATCTTTAGGTTATATCATTTTGACCAAAGATCAGACTGTTCGGTGAGCTAAATCAAACTGAAGATTGTAAAAAAATATCACTAATTTGTAGCTTCTGGTAAAAAGGCTTCATATAACGCTGGTGAACACTTACATAGCCGCAATCGTGAATATCTATTTGCTTATACACAAAATATATATACATGATATTTGCATATACATATGTACATATTCCATATGCACATGCACTTCATTTTTTTTATTTTTTTTTATGAAACGTTAGATTCATTAATCAAAAGATAAAGTTATTTACAGTGGGAGAATAATCGATGAGTTTTCAGTGCTATAGAGATACAAAAGGCTTGAAAGGTAATAGGGAGGAGGAAATTTGTGGGGATCACCAATTTTCTCGGCCATGGAACCAATGTTTAAGAAGCTCCTAATGTGTGGCTTGTCCTGGTATATACCACATCTGGTTCAGTGACTCGAACCAGATGTGATGTTAGTGGTGATGTATCATGTATGTATCGTATGTATACATGAATATATGTTACGCTGTGTACATATATATGTATTAATGTATAGAAAATATTTGGATATTTATAGTTAATATATATGAAATTGATACCAATGGACCTATATATAGCAATGTAAATAAGATACTGATTGTCTTCTTTTCAATGTTATTTAAATGAAAAACTAAAGGTAGTGATGAGGTACTTTTTTCAACATTAGATACTCATACGATACGGTCATTGACTATTTTGCGTAGGTTAACAATAGTTGTTTATATGGTACAAAACTGACCACCTAGTTTCTATATTTTTATTATACATTAAAGGTTTTCTTTTGTGACCAAGGAATTCTTGAGTTTGCGGCACATGTGTGTTCTTTGAATCAGGAATCATAAAAAAGTAATACCTTTTGCAAGTAGTCTCCTGCGACTGTCAGAACTAGAACTCGGGACTTGGTGCAACATCCCTTTCGTTTCTCCTAAGAAGTTATGTTATCGTATAGGCTTACATAAAACATATTACCTCTGTTCCTAAAATAATTTCGGTCACACAAATTAAAAAACAATAATTACTAGCTATAAATATATTATTTTTTCTCACCAAAAAATTATTATTTAATTATAAACCAATAACCATTTATGAATTCAAATATTTTCAATGATTACTTATTGAAATTTACAAATTATTAACACTAATTAATTTAATGTGCATACAAAATCATTTTTTGTGAAACAATAAAAAAATTTCAAAAAAATTATTTTTTTAGGAACAGAGGTAGTATTAAGTTATATGATGACCGGTTAGATAATATAGATTTTACACCCTTTATATATATATATATATATATATATATATATTCGATAACAAGCTATTTTACATGACACCACACTATTTTATTGAATAATTATGATATGTTATATATTTCATAACTAATTACTAATTTCACAAACGTATTTTTTTCTACAATTAAATTATTATTAATTTTGAAATAAAATCATGCATATGCAAGAATTTTCGACAGTAAAAAGTAAAAACCATGCATGATACGTTGAATAAAAATTAATGATCAATATTTTTTCCATCCTTGATAAACATATGATACCAAGACTTTTCTTTTTGACACAAGCTGAAATAATATGATTACGTCATTTTTTTTTTTTCATTTTTATTCGATATTTTCGGCCCACATGAAATCACAAAGTTACAACTTTACTTTTGCTAAAATCTAACATATGCAATATACGTTAGAGTTTTGTATGTGTTTGCTTGGTTTCTTACAAAAGAGTTTGACAATGTTGGGTTTGTGTCCTACTCTTTTCTTGACGCCAGTTGTCATAATGGAAAAACAACAAAAGTAAAAAATAAAGAAAGAGGAAAAGGACAAAAAAATAGAGAGGCAACCAGTAAGAAACTAATAATTGCGAAACAAAAACAAAATTTTTTAGAAAGAGAAACTAATAATTGCAGAAGAAAAGAAGTAATAATTAAGAAAAAAACTGAAAAGTAACCCATGTGGTTTTTTTGCACACGTGCAACTCTCTCCCTCTCTTATTTTTCTTAATGAGTTAAAATTAGTTTTGAGTATACAGTATATAACTAATGATTCACTATTTAAATACTTATTCATCGCCAAGACAGTATTTTTAAGACTTAAAATTCAGATATATAGTAACAAATCACTATAATACAATATTATGTTCAACTTGTCCATAGATTTATACTATTTTAATTAAACGATTAATGATTTATACCGGCCAAATATGCACCTCTTTAATATCACAAAAAATGCACCACTAAAATTATACCGATCAAATCTTTGACTGTATTAATTAAAAATATATACATCCCGAACACAAATTTTCTAATCTTAATTGATTGCAAAACAATGTGTAAAAAACAAATTTCTAATTTTAATTGATTGCAATAGAACATGTAGCTGGTTCTTTTTAGTCAACAACATATTATTATCAAAACGAAATTTCTTGATTGGTTGCTCGATATGTTAAAATATAGAATAGTGAGTACATGATGTTCGAGAACAGGATAGTAAAAAAAACTTATGATGTGATTATAAATCATTTTTAGTTTAAAAGTTTTATTAGTTATAAAATATTATAAACTTAGAACAATATTTAAATCACAAAAAAACACAACATTTCTTACAAAAGATAAAACTTTTAAACTAAAAACTAGAAATGTTCCGTGCTACTGCACGAGTTGATTTTTTTTTTAAGATTCGATAATCGATATTATAAATTTTTATTTAGATTATAAATTAATAAGATAAATGCTAACTATATATAAATTTATATAGATATTATCAAAATTTTGGACAATATATTAGCAAAGATTTTATGGAACTTTTTTATAAATATAAAATATTCTATATAGAATATTTCCTATAAATATGAGTTTTTTTAATCCATAAATATAAGATTTTAATTAGTTATCATAAATATTTGATTTTAATTAGTTACCATAAATATTTAATTTTAATTAAATGATCACATAATAACTAATGACTAAAATATCCTTAATGAGAGATTAAAATTTGTTCTTTGATGTAATGGCAATGTGATGTAAATATTTAAATTTTTTAATGTTTATTTATAAGTTTATTTATAAGTGTATTTTCCGAATAATATATAGGGGATATAGGGGATGTTTTATAAAGACATCATAAAAATATTTACTCTAGTTTCAATAAATTAAACTCGTCGTGATAAAAAGAAAGAACTTTGATACTTTTCATTGTAAATTACTAAAACAAGAAGTGTCAAAGATATGTTCCTAACTCCTAAGTCCATTTCATTACTCTGAATATAATTTGGGTTATTTAGTCCTTAAATATTTTGACCTATAACCATAATTAAGTTTTACAAATGAATCTTTTTGCTTCCACAATCTCTTCGAACAGGTGAATTAATTGTGTTTAAACATATCGAATTATTAAGATATCACAAATTAAAAATTTTGAACCAAAAAAAAACAGCAAACAAAATTAAATTTAGCAAACTCGGTGGCATAAACGTTGGGAGAATCTTGAATTTTCGGTTAATTAAGGAAACGTAAGTATTAAATTACGATTATACTACTACACAAGTACAAAGTTGTTTTAGCTACTACTTAGCTTAAAAAACATCAAGATTTTTATAAGAACATAAATACAAGCTGAGAGAGAGAGAGAGAGAGAGTTACACAAATTTGTTTCACATTCTTCTTCTTCTTCTTCTCTGACAAAGTTATGGGTGAACAGCAAATCTCAGCTATAGTGCCTCGTGATAGAACTGATGAACAGGTTTTGATTAATGTTACTCAACTTTTTGTTTCTCCTCTGCTTTACTCTTTATTTTTTTTCTACATTGAAGCTTCTCTCCTCATTTTTTCTCACTGATTCTTGATTCCTACTCTGTTTTGGTTATGGAAATTAAGAAATTGATCCATTTCTGGAATTCTCCATTTTTTTGTGTTCACACTGTGTGTTCATTCCATTACCACTCAAGATTGTTGTTTTTGTTCTTTTCCAAAATGAAAAATCTCAGTTCTCAGGTTTTTGGAACACATTAGTATCACTTGTCAGGATCTCATAACTCTGTTTCATAGCTATAAATTTTGAACGATACAGAGATCTGTCACAGAATTCAAGATCTTGGTATGATTATTGATAGTTTTTGTTGCAGGCAATCTTGGCTTTGAAGAAAGGTGCACAGCTTCTGAAATGTCGGAGAAGAGGAAACCCAAAATTCTGTCCTTTCAAACTCTCAATGGTAAGTTTCTTTTGATCTTTCAATCAAAAATGTTGAATACAAAACCATTTAGCTATAAAGGGTTGTGGTAAAGTTTTGCTCTTTTGGTTTTTTTTTGAAGGATGAGAAGTACCTGATTTGGTATTCAGGACAAGAGGAGAGACAACTGAGATTGAGTTCTGTTATAACGATTGTTCGAGGACAAATCACGGTATGTAGATAAAAACTTTTTGTTCATTCAACAATTTTCCAGATTGAGGAAAATGATGATGAAATGTTTCCTATCTTGTTCTTAGCCAAACTTTCAGAAACAAGCTCAATCGGATCGAAAGGAACAGTCTTTTTCACTCATTTATGCAAATGGAGAACACACTCTTGATCTTGTAAGTTTCGGCTATATGTTTAACAAAGTCAGTTGCAAGATCAGGACTTTTTATAAATGTTTTGTTGGTTATGTAGATATGCAAGGATAAAGCACAAGCAGACTCATGGTTTAAAGGCCTTAGAGCTGTGATAACAAAGCACCATAACATTAGGACCTCTGCGAATCTTCGGACAAGCAGGGGAGCTCAAAGTTGCATTAATAGTCCTGCGGGTTTTATCCGCAGGAAACAGAATCTTGGACTTCTTGAAGAGACCCCTGACTTCACTCAGGTAACTTAAAAACTTTTTTCTTGCTTTGTTTTTTTCTTTAATCATTTATATATTGTTTTCGATTTCTTGATGTATATTGTTATGTTCTTGAAGATACGCAGTTTATGTGGAAGTCCATCTACGTTACTTGAAGAGCGGTGTTTATCGAACGGGTTGTCATGTTCTTCAGACAGTTTTGCTGCATCTGATGCCATTGGCCCAGTTTCTTCTTACTATGAAACAGATTATGATTTCAGGAACTCGGATTTTGACTCTACAGGTTCAGAACTTTGCAAGAATTCATCACAGAGATTTGTTGCTTCTCCTCCTCCTTCTATCATAACACAGCCTACAAGATCGAATGTCCTCAAGGACATAATGATATGGGGAGCTATAACGGGTCTTATCGATGGATCAAAGAATCAGAACGATGCGTTATCTCCTAAGCTTTTAGAATCTGCCACAATGTTTGATGTACAAAGTATATCTCTAGGTGCAAAACACGCTGCGCTGGTTACAAGACAAGGTGAAGTGTTTTGTTGGGGCAATGGAAACAGCGGGAAGCTCGGACTTAAAGTTAACATCGACACCGACCATCCAAAACGCGTCGAATCACTCGAGGATGTTACTGTTAGATCAGTGGCTTGTAGTGATCATCAAACATGTGCTGTTACGGAGTCGGGGGAGCTGTATTTATGGGGAATCGATGGTGGAACCATTGAAGAATCAGGAAGACAATTCTTGACTCGGAAAATATCCGATGTTTTTGGCGGATCTCTGAGTGTTTATAGTGTCGCATGTGGCGCGTGGCACACGGCGATTGTAACTAGTTCTGGTCAGCTTTTCACTTATGGTAGTGGAACCTTTGGAGTTCTTGGACATGGGAGCCTTGAGAGTGTTACAAAACCAAAAGAAGTGGAGGCTTTGAGACGAATGAAGATACAATCCGTTTCTTGTGGACCGTGGCACACTGCTGCGATAGTGGAAACCGTGATCGACCGGAAATTTTATAATGCTAAGAGTTGCGGAAAGCTGTTTACTTGGGGAGATGGCGATAAAGGACGGTTAGGACATGCAGATAGCAAGAGAAAGCTCGTGCCAACTTGTGTTACCGAGCTCATTGATCATGATTTCATAAAAGTCTCTTGTGGATGGACTTTAACTGTTGCACTCAGCATTTCAGGAACGGTTTATACAATGGGAAGCTCGATCCATGGGCAGTTGGGATGTCCGTGGGCTAAGGATAAGTCGATAAATGTTGTTTTAGGCAATCTAACACGGCAATTTGTCAAGGATATTGCTTCGGGTTCACATCATGTAGCCGTGCTAACTTCGTTTGGAAATGTTTATACTTGGGGAAAAGGCACAAATGGACAACTCGGATTAGGTGACGTTAGAGATAGAAACTCGCCGGTTCTTGTTGAGCCATTAGGTGATAGGTTGGTAGAAAGTATAGCTTGCGGGTTGAATTTGACGGCTGCGATATGTTTGCACAAAGAGATCTCTTTGACTGATCAAACTGCTTGCAGTTCGTGCAAATCAGCTTTCGGATTCACAAGGAAAAAGCATAACTGTTACAACTGTGGTCTCTTGTTCTGCAACGCATGTAGTAGCAAGAAAGCGGTAAATGCTTCATTGGCACCAAACAAAAGCAAGCTTTCTCGGGTCTGCGATTCTTGCTTCGATCATCTATGGAGTATAACAGAGTTTTCAAGAAATGTTAAGATGGAGAATAATACTCCAAAGATGCAGCTGGTTACACGAAGGTTATCTGAGGATTGGACAGAAAAAGAATCAGAGAATGAGATGCAGAATCTTACACAAGCTAATCATTCTTCGGATGGACAGCCTCGATGGGGACAAGTCTCGGTTCCTTCTCTGTTTCATTTCGATAAAATTTCGACAAGTTCTCCTATGAATCTATCAGTGTCATCAAGGCGACCATCTTCTACAAAGATATCAACCTCCTCTGAGTCGAATAAGATCTTAATCGAAGAAATTGAAAGGCTAAAAGCCGAGGTAAACTACTTTTTTTTGTTTTCTTACCTGTAACAATTAGACACTAAAGATACATTTTTATGAACATGTAGATAAGAAATCTCCAGAGACAGTGTGAACTTGGCAATGAGAAGATGGAAGAATGCCAACAAGAGCTCGACAAGACATGGGAAGTTGCTAAAGAAGAAGCCGAGAAGTCGAAAGCTGCTAAAGAGATAATAAAAGCCTTGGCATCGAAGGTAAAGAAAGATCCATAGTTTTTTCATCTTTCTATTTCAGTTTATAATGTGACCCGCATTTTCGCGGTATCTTTGCTTGCAGCTTCAAACGAATAAGGAGAAACCGAGTAATCCTCCTAAGACCGGCATTGCTTGCAATCCTTCTCAAGTCACACCAATCTTTGATGACTCAATGTCCATTCCATATCTCACACCAATCACCACAACTCGTTCCCAACCCGAAAACAAACAACTTGTAGAGAAATGTGTCACGAAATCCTCTAACCGTGACAGCAACATTAAGCTATTAGTAGATGCATCGCCTGCCATCACAAGAACAGGGTATCTCAAAAACGAAACACAAGACTCGACAGCAGAACAAGTTGAGCAATACGAGCCCGGTGTATATATAACTTTCACGGCTTTGCCTTGCGGTCAGAAGACGCTTAAACGCGTACGGTTTAGGTAAAAGATGTTAAGTGTGCTTAAGTGTTTATATGATTTGAAGTGCGCTAAAGTGTTTATGTGATTTGTTTCTACTTTGGTGTAGTCGAAAGAGGTTTTCAGAGAAGGAAGCACAAAGATGGTGGGAGGAGAAGCAGGTTTTGGTCTATAACAAGTATGATGCTGAAACGTGAACTAACTCTGAGTTGATTTCTTGAATGTATTTTAATTCATTTTGATGTTTGTTAGTGATTATATCTAATGCAGAAAATTTTCTTTCTTTAAGAAAAATTTTAATGTATTTAAGAAAAAAAATAAAACAAAAATTACAGGAAATAAAATTCTAATAAATATGATATTAATAAAATATTTTTATGATCAACTAGGAAATATATGTGCGTGACGAAAAATGTTGTGATTTTGAGCAATGAAACAAACTTCTTTAGTAATGTGAAGAGAATCATATAAGTAGAATATACCAAACTTGTTAACTTCAAAGTGCAACTTTACCCACAGCTGCAACATGAGTGATGGATGACTTGAATCTTAGTTTCTTTTTATACTTCCAAACCTGATGATGACCAGAAATATTTGTCTCGTGACACTGTGCCATCGATTTTTTTTCCCTAAAGTTTTTGCTACCACAATTCTGGGTTTTTAGACTTAGACTAAATACTTTTGCCTGAGGAATTCTCTATTTCTGTTATTGAAACAGTTTGGAGTTGTTTCTTTTTAACTTTAACAAAAAAGGCAAGTATTGACCTTCTGTATATATACAAGTAACATTTTTTGCAAATTTTTAAAAGGTTTTTTGAGAAAGGAATTTCTATTTATGAAATTTAGTTTTGAATTATATAAATCTATTATAATGTCAGTGTTATTTATCTCCAATCAGATGAGATTTATCAAAGTAATTATGAAATTAGCTTTCCATTAATTTATTGTATTGATTGATCAATGTATATATATTTTAAAGGTTCTTATTATGGTTTTTCTATGGACACCAGTTAAGCCTCAGCAGTTTTTAAATTCTATGTTAGACGAAAAACTATTAAACTTCTCAATAAACCAGAAGATATTATGGATATGCAATTTTTTTAGAAAAAAAATTAAGATCTTGAGTTGCTGGAGTAAGACATATCTTCAAATTCCAACATATATAGTAGAAGTAAATAGGAGTATGAAGAAAACAATTCTCTAGAGATTATGATTTTGTGATTATGAAAGATTGTGATGAATTAGAAATTCCTCAAGGTATAAATTCAATTTTGTTTAAGCTATCACAATTTTTTATCACTTCTCCTACCTTGTTTACAAACTCTTTGTGATTCATATCTTAGGGTTTTCAAATTATCTTATTTTATTTTCTTCTTTAGAAGCAAAGATTTCTAGATTTAGCATAACAGATGGTAATTCACTCATGTTATAATTTGTTTTCCCTTATTCAATTATGGTCACAATTTTCAATAGATATTATATGTTAGAATCTTCAGTTTTTACATATTTTGTACATTTTTCAGTTTTCACGCATAAAATTATTTTATTTAGATCGATGTTCAATTTATATATAGCATAATTTAGTAATATTTATTTCAATTATGTTTTTTTATTTACCTACAATATGTGCAAAAACTCTACATCTGTTGCAACCGACTTTAATTTAGCTCATATCATCAATTTAGATTTTTTTTTTTTTTTGGATGAAATGTTAAATTTATAGATCAAAAAGTGAAAGAGTTTATGTACAAGGGAAAAGAAAAGCGATAAAGAAAAATAGAAAGTACAATTTAAGGAACACCTCTAGAAATGAAACCACCTTTGAAGAAGAAGTCTCAGCCGCGGTGTACCCTGATAATGAAGTGAAACCACTCAACTATGAATCAATTTTTCAATGATACGTTGTGGCTGGTCGGGTGATGCTGCAATCCATGCCGACGCTCATTCCGCTCCCTCCACACAAAATAGATAGTCGTTTGAAAAGCCAAGTGGAGTAGAATGGATTCGAGCTTATCACACGGTGAGGTAAATTGCTGAAAAGTAATGTCCCGCAAAGAAGAGATATTCCCTCATTTCCTAGGGTTCTCTACAAAACAAATATGGTTCTTCACCTCCCCACATCTTTGTTCTAACCCCGTCGAAAGCCGATATTTTTACGGCTAGCCAAGCTATGAAAGCATAGCGCGGGACTCCCTGGGCATACTAGATTGCTCGGCTCCATTGTTGCTTTGGACGCCGTAATCTGAGTTGCTCCAATGTGTGAGACGCGGAGAAAGACTCACAATACAAACCTGGTGCGTGTCTCCATAACACCGTGTCAGGTCCCGAGTCAAACTGTGGCAAGGGAGCAGCCGAGATTTGATCATACACCTGTTGGACACTTCATGTAGCCTACGAACCCCCAAACCATCTTATTTTTTAGGAAAACAAACCTCCTCCCATGACACTTAAACTATATTTTTAATATTTGGGGAATCACTCCACATAAATGCGTTAAACATTTTTTCTATTTCTCAAAACATCTCTTTGGAAGACGGAAAACCGAGCTCCAGAAATTTGATATGCTAGCAATAACCGACTTTATAAGTTGCCAACGACCAACAAACAAGTGCTTATGCGTCCAACTCAAAATTCTGGTCGGAATCTTTTCAATCAAAGGCTCATACTCAAGCAAAAAGAGTAGACTTGGCAACATTTATATTAAGGCCAGACATCCTGGAGAATTCATCAAATACTTTCAGCGTATTTTGAAGCGAAACTAACCAATACGACCATCCGTGAACACCATTATGTCGTCTGCAAAACTAGGTAAGAGAGCCTTATCTCCTTACAAGAAGGATGGTAACCAATACGACCCTCCATCGCCGCCCTATTCAACATATTAGGCAAGATGTTTTTGATGATCACATAAATATAGGGAGAGAGTGAACACCCCTGTCGGATACCGCGTGCACTAGAAAAAACCTTGTTAATTCTCTATTAAAGAAGTCGTGCATACATAGACATAGATCGAATGGATGAAATCCTCTGGATAACACATAGCGCGTAACGTGGTTACAATGAAGGACCAGTGTACCATGTCAAGAGCTTTGGATATGTTGAGCTTTATGGCGCAACGTGATGAAATAGACATCTTGTGATAGTCTTTCACAAGTTTCGTGGTCAGCAGAATATTTTCCAATATTTATTTATTTCTATTATATTTAACAAATAGAATTTCTAATACCATTAAATGTTAGAAATTTCAATTTCTTACTAGTCCTTAATACATGAAATGATATGTTCATTTTCAATTTCATTTTTTTGGATATTTTAATGTATATATGGCATAATATACAAATGTAAGTCATTTTTAATTCAACTTCAAATACTATATTTGCAAATTATTCATATCTTAGAGTTTATTTTTATTTTTATTTTTTAATATACAATAGTTACAAAAAGCTGTACATTTGCTATAACTCAAGGTAGTTAGTCACCTCGTAAGAATTTATGTTATTTGTTCCACTATATTCAATAAAACGCAATTTTAATACCATTAAATGTTAGAAAATTTCTGTTTGCTTATTACAAACCTTCAAAATCTAAAATGATATGATTCAAGTCTAGTTTCAATTTATTTTCATACTTTAATGTATCTATATCATAATATACGTTACTTACTATATACCAATTGTTACTTACTATATATTTGCTTTATTTGATGATAAAAGATGATTCACATGAAATTCAAAAAAGAATTTAAAGAAACAGGTGTGATGAGTCAGAAACATTTTAAAATTAATCATTTTAATTTATATTTACAAAACTAGCTTAATTGTAAAATTATAAATATTTATATATTGTTCACTCTTTTTTATAACTAACCTCTCATCTTGGTGAAATTCGTTGACCGAATTAAGCGAAAAAAATATGGAAAGGGACGAAAAAAATGTACGAGAAAATAATTATTTTAAGTTTTAGGTTTCGATTTTACGAGAAATAAACCGAACGAAAGAAATTTTTTAAAAATAAAATAAATAAATAATGAAAATGATAAATATTACGGTAATAGTGCAATCGTCAAAATCTGTGGGATATGTCATTATGCTCGCTTGATCTGGAAATTTGGAAATTCGACAGATGTAAAAAGAAAAGGATGAAATTTGACAGACTTAGTCTATGTTGGATTTAGCTGTGGTGGCTAGTAATGATGAAAATGTTGTAGACAATATATGTATAGTCTCAATTAAATTCAAGTTTCAACTCAAAAATTTAAGTATCTTTAATTAGTTTGTCGACCCGAATATATATGCTCTTCAAGTGTTGGATGAAAAATATTATTTTAGAACCAAATGTCAAAATGTCAAAAGATAATGAGGTCTTCTACCTGATACATAATCTTACATAAACTTAACTTTAAAGCTAACCATAACTTGACTCGATATTTAACTTTTTCCAATTTAACTGGACTTGATATTTAAAATTTTCCAATATTGAAGAACATGATACATAAAAAGCTTAATAAGAACGGTACTGAGAATCAAATTTACACGGAAATATATAAATACAATAAAGTAAAAAGAAAAGTTAAAGTGGAAGATATGTTGTGGGGTTTGCAATTGGCAACCGACCCTAAATGCTTTTCCGGCTTCTTTTACATAATTCTAATCTCTTTTTGTCTTTCTTACAACTCCATCACTGATCGATCGAATTCAAACCCTTATGTTACGCCTCTTTCTTATATAACTGTCTCTTTATATTCCAACTCCTTCTCCTTCTTTTCTCTCTCAGGTTTTATATAAGTTCATATTTGTCTCTTCAATCAATTTGGTTCTAGCTAAAAAAGTGCGTGTGTTTATAAGTTCTAAAGAATTCCTTACACTGTAGGAAGTGGATATGGCTCCTGTTTCAATGCCTCCTGGTTTCCGGTTTCATCCAACAGACGAAGAACTTGTCATATACTACCTCAAGCGAAAGATTAATGGTCGGACGATAGAGTTAGAGATAATCCCCGAGATTGATCTTTACAAATGCGAACCTTGGGATTTACCCGGTATATTTCTCTCTTCCCTTTTATATTGTTCTCAGCATATGAAAATCAATCATATTTTGGGGTCATCCGCATGAATTTACCATGAAAGAAGATATTAGTTTATGATTATGCATCGTCTATAAATCGACCTGTTGAGTCTTATGTTAAAGTTATTAAATGAGACAATATATCATTTCTAATATGTCATTAATCATTCAATTGATAGGCTTATTGGAAGTTTGGACTTTATATTAGTATAACGAATTACAGATTCATTTTATAAAAACTTCGTAATGTGAAACTATCTTTTGAAAGGGTAACCCTAGAGAGAAGTAGACACTTGATATCCTTTCTTTTTCAAAGATATATGTTCTTTTCTTTATTTTAAACGTACGCTATATAATTTCCAGTTTATTTTAACATATTTTACGTACCAAGTTATGCATCTCTAGTACACGCATCGAACTTGGTATCGAACGTGAATGCTTTATCAACTAAATAATAATAATAATAACGATCCTAACTTTATCTTAGAATAAAATTTAAATGGACCACCCTCATCTTTATTCTTTAAACGGATAGTAATAAAACCGACAGATGCGGTGATGACTAGTGAGACAAATTCGGAAGACCGAGTCAAAAAAGGTAAGAAGATTAAAAAAAAAACAAGTAACTCATAATTTCACTTTTCACATGTGCTTTAGGGTTTTGGAAGCACCTTCACCTTCATCTTCAATGTTCTCTTTATTTGTCTTTTTTTTTTCTTATCTTTTGGATTCTCATGTCATGTTATGGCATCTTTAAGTAGTGTATACAAATTAATGTTGGGTAAACCTAATTTCAATGTTCTCTTAATTATATGATCCTTGTTTGCTAAAATTGCAGGGAAGTCCCTGCTGCCAAGTAAAGACCTAGAATGGTTTTTCTTCAGTCCTAGAGACCGGAAATATCCAAACGGATCAAGAACAAACCGGGCGACAAAAGCCGGTTACTGGAAAGCCACCGGGAAAGATCGTAAAGTGAATTCACATTCGCGGACGGTTGGAACAAAGAAAACTTTAGTATATTACCGAGGAAGAGCGCCTCATGGCTCTCGTACTGATTGGGTCATGCACGAGTACCGTCTTGAAGAGCAAGAATGTGAATCTAAATCCGGCATACAAGTAACTAAACTTAACAAATTTAATATTTTTTTGAGATTTTTTTTATATTTTAATTTAAACCAATGTATGAACATTTCAGGATGCGTATGCACTTTGTCGAGTGTTCAAGAAGAGTGGTTTAGCCAACAAGATAGAAGAAAAACAAGACCATGTCATGAAGAACAAAGCAACGACTAATAGTGAACAATCTACTTCTAGTACTTGTTTGTATTCCGATGGAATATATGAAAACCTAGAAAACTCGGAATATCCAATCTCACCCGATACTGGAGGCTTAACTCAACTTGGTAATATTTCATCGTCAGATATGGAAACGATAGAGAACAAATGGAGCCAGTTTATGTCGCATGACATGTCCTTTAACTTTCCAGCTCAGTCTCAATATGGAACAATCTCATATCCTCCAACGAAGGTAAATTTAAATTATCTTAAGGGCATGCGAAATCAAAAGTGGTCGAAATGCAAACTTTTATTTTCATATTAATCTCTAATTCTTTTGAATTCTCCTCAAATAATAGGTTGAGATAGAGTTAGAATGTGCAAGACTACAAAATCGTATGCTGCCAACGGCGCCACCACTTTATGTAGAAGATCTCACACACGGAGAATATTTGGGAAACAACGTAGCTAATGATACAGATGAAATGTTGAGCAAGATCATAGCATTGGCTCAAGCCTCCCACGAGCCACGGAACAGTCTAGACTCTTGGGATGGTGGTTCTGCTTCTGGAAACTTCCTCGGAGACTTTAACTATTCCGGAGAAAAAGTCGCATGCGTACAGGCGAACATGAAGGCTGTAGATATGCAAGAACATTATGGGAGGTTTAAGGAAGAAAGGCTTGTTGAAAACTTGAGATGGGTAGGAGTATCAAGCAAGGACCTAGAAAAGGTAGTGATATTTTTTTTATTTTAGTGCAAAATATTTTATGTGTTAATATATAACTAGTGTTATCAAATATAACTTTATATTTGATCTTGTACTTTATATTTCAGAGCTTCATTGAAGAACATTCAACGGTAGTTCCTATAGAAGATATTTGGAGCTATCATAGGTATAATCAAGAACATGAACATCAAGGTAGCTTTCGCTTATTAATTAGTTTCACCATATGCCTTTTTTTTGTTGATATTTTTGGATTTGATATTTTCTTATTAGTTTTAATTTTTTGTTTTTGTGAATTTTGTTGAAGATGGTATGGATGTTAACAACAACAATGGAGATGTGGAGGATGGTTTCACACTTGAGTTCTCGGAAAACGAACAAAAAGAGAATCTGTTGGATAAGAGCGACCATGACACAACGAGTTCCCCACGTTTTGATGTGGTTAAGAAAGTTGAGGTTAGCCATGGATTGTTTGTTACAACTCGTCAGGTAACCAATACATTCTTCCAACAGATTGTACCATCGCAAACCGTTATAGTTTATATAAATCCAACGGGTGCCGATGAATGTTATCATAAGTTGACATCAAAAGAGAAGGTTCATGTTTGTAAAAAGATCAATTCACGAATCAACGGAGTAGTCTCAACATTTCTTGGACCATGGAGAAAATTCTCGTATTTTTTTGGCTTCATTCCTATGCTTCTATTGATGTGTTGTGTTCATCAAGGAGGTAACTCTAACAAAAACCGAACCAGTGAAGGTTACTTGAGGCAGCCCAAGAAAGGAGATTGTAACAATCAGGGCACAATACTCACGATGGAAAATGCTGTAGTGAGAAGAAAAATTTGTAAGAAGAAGAAGGAGAAAAACATGGTTGATGAACACGGTTTTTGGGTTCAAGATAGTTTCATGTTGAAGAAGTTGGGGCTCTCCCTTGCTATCATCATAGCTGTTTCTACCATAACTCTTATTTGAATATTGAAGTTCAATATATCATATATGGCTTTGCACTTTTTCTGTTGTACTCCCATTCGCCTAGGTCGTATTTCCTCTCTTTTGCTTTTTTCTATTTCTCTAAACCAAACTAAATTCTTCGTATTATATAAGTGGTTCTTTTCTGTTTTTGTATTAAGTGATATGACCTCTCCGGTTGAACGATCAATCTTTTGTTTGTTTTGCTTTTTTATGTAAGCATGTAAGATTATATCTGAGCATGCAGATTCATGCCAAATACATGAATAGATTAGGACATCAACGATTTAGACTTGTATTTCAGTATTTATTCACTATACAATTTAAAATAAGTGAGTAAGTTTATAGTTTAAATTCTTTTCTGTTACTTTTTTACTAAAAATATTGTTGTTACATGTTTTGCAATGTATAGACTATAGATTATCAAAAATTAATATCCAGCTTTTGTTTCTTGTCAAATAATATTTTAGATTAACCGATGGTTCAGATCGGAAAAGAAATGTCTAAAAAGTGATATCTCAAAAATGAGTGTAACGCTACGAATTAAACTGTTGGTTTTAATTACAGTTGAAAGAAAGTGTAAACGAAGATAACGAGAAAAAAATAACCTCTCTTTTAAGACGAAAGCAATCGTCTAGGTGCATTGCATAAGCTCGCCAATCGTATGGAGCCAATGTCAACTTTACTAGCTCTGTATAATTAATTTGTATGGAAGGCTACTGCTTTTTTCCTATAAAGAGTCGGATTTTATTATAAGATTCTGCTCAAAGTTGCATTCATTGTAAAAACGTTATTTTTTTTGTCTTGAATATAATTTAAAATTCATAAAAAAAACAAATTTTGTATGGAAAGTGATTGAGACTTTATTAGGCTTCCGAGTGAAGGGGCATAAGAGAAACCGACGCCAACAATCTCTCCGGAAAACCATTGATATCGTATAAACAAACCTTCAATTGCAATCGCTGATCGGAGGAGGAGGACTGAGTACTGGCCCGCCAGAACCGAGACGGATACAAGCTACGTGACATTTTATTATCAGTTTTATCTCGTCCTAGGCATTCGGTTTGTACAGGTTTTTCGATTCGGTTTAAACGGTTTTGCAGGTTGTTCGGCTGTAGGTAAATTATGCCAAATTGACCAAAAAAATTTGTTCGAGTCAGTTCGGTTAGTGACAATTTTTTGTTCTGAATTAACCCGAATTGCATAAGCATTTCGGTTATAACACCCAAAATTTCAAAAAAAAAAAACCCGATAAAACCGAAATGACCTAAACCCGATAAACTGAGTAAACCAATAAACAATGCACAACAAACCAAAAGAGAAAGTTCAACATTCATAGTTTGATTAGTTTTATACAAATAGAAGCAAAGCAAATTGTCTAGGTTCATACAAAAGCATACCAAAACATCATAATATGGTAACATACCAAATTGGCTAGTTTCACACAGAAGTCTTACAAGAACATGAGCCAAACTAACATCTGTAGTTTTAAGCGTATTCAATACGACATTATATGTGCGGTCTACCGTACATGAACTACATTACCCAATAAAGTATATACGGTAGAAAATAAAAGTTATGTTAATTTTTCGAATGTTATTAAACACTATATGGTATCACGCATTCAATATTAGTTTTTAATCACATTTTTTTTTTAATTTACAGGTTTAGTTAAAAAGAATTATTGACATAAATGGAATCATGTGAATCTTCGCATGATGTTGAATTATATGAGTCAGAAAGGTATGGATTGCCGATCAGGCTAAGACTCAATCTTCTGGAAGTAATCGACATGCACTACACCATCAATGCCTTCAGTCAAAATCACTTTGTTGTCTGAAATGTAAAACGCAATCCCATCTGGATATATCACAAGTATTACTGAAATGTTGAATCTTTGATGGACACAACACTAATATTTAAGACAGGGAATTAAGGTCTCATGCTAAAGTAATACCTTCAAGAGCTTTCTTGATGTCGAGGAAGATCAAAACATTAACATTCCTTCTCATGCCTTCGCCAAAATCATGTAAATTTGGAATCAGATAAATGTGCATATGCAATAATGCAGAACAGCAACCATAGGATCAAAATCTTACCACTAATCACTTCACCATCTGTTGGTAAGTGAACATGCATTCTATTCATGCGCTTTAAGCCTGATGCTAAGATGGATTCCAAATTCTTCCTATAAGTTCCATGTGTACACACTGCCATTACAGAAATTTTAATGAACACGAGCAACTATGCAAGTCATACATAACAGAAGTCACAAGTATGTGTCCTACTTGTACCTGGAGCTTCTTCTGGTGACAGAATTGGTTTAAGTAATTTTTCTGACTCTACCGTCTGAGCGCAAAGACGAAAGCTAAAGCTAAAGCTAGGAAGCATATTGATCAAAACTAGGAGAACAAGAATCTAATCATAGTGTTACTGTGTTAAACAGAAGCCACAAATTTTCTGAAAGTAAATGGAAAAGTCTCAACTTTTAACACAAAAGATGAAGAAGAAAACAGTCAAATGCTATTACTGTGATCGAGTGGCCTTGGTTTGCGCGGATCAAGAGCTCACCATTCTCTTCTAAAAGGCTAAACCGATGTTTATTGTCTCTTCTCACAGCCTGCAAGTTAATGAAACCATTCCAAAACTCATTTCAAACGACTGCAATCAAAAATGCTCGTTGACCAAAAACAAGTAAAGATAATGAAACTGACCTCTCTGATTTCATCAATCGTGTGTGACTTCAACTTAATATTTGCAGACGTTTTAAAATTCAGCTTAAGTAATTCTTCAACTTCAACAAAACCATCACCTCGCATGTTCAATCTCAGCTCAGTAGCCATGTGTCGCAAGATTCGTGTCCTAATTATCCATCCAAATAGTATCAAAATTAAGCTATAAATCTCTACAATACATCTCGAATCAGTAATGATAGCACTTACAAGAGTCTTCCAAGCGCATCAATTTTATCTTTTCCGCCACAGTCCTGAGGTCTTCGTAGATCGTTCTTTCTCTCATAGCTTACATGTTTAGGGGCACGTTTAACGAACATCTCCATGAACTCCGGCTTCACATTATGGACATACTCCAGCAAAATACCCCTCCTGCTTTTGGGCTGCTGCTCAAAGCTCAAAAGTAAAACCAGTGATTGAGATTAAGATTATTAACATTCCATTCGAATGGTTAACCAATTCAATTCCACGGCAATGCAGAGAAACTGCAATTTACCCGAGTGCCATTCGGAGGTGTGGACTCTGCAAACGAATCAGAACCATAAGCTTCAACTCTCAGAACCAAAATTCCACTTCCTCTACTCTTCGTCTTCATCTACACCTTCCCAGATTCCAAACCATTAAAACTCAATCGAAACCTTCAAGAGAAACAAAAGATAATACAATTACAAACTATTAACGTATGCCCAACACCAAATCAAATAAGCCCAAAAGCCTTCTTCTTCCCTTCAACCTCCATCGATACAGAAAAAAACAAAGTTCAGCCGATACAGTCAAACCGTTGCTCCCACCTTGAAGATTGAAAAAGCAATCACAATCCCAATGCAAAATCGAAACAGATTTGATCCTTTTTGCTCTCTCTCAGCTGTGACGTGTATAAGCTGAGTCATAGAGTCTAGATCCTTCGTTGTTTTCTCTATATAAGAAACGATGTAATGGTCACAGAGATCTATTCAGAAAATAATATTTTTTGATTCAGTGAAAAACCTCGTCTTTCTCTTGTTTTATCACAAACCAACCTAAACGGACCTGGAACCAAAAGCCAACTTCTTTATCTGATAAGATACCTAACAACAACTTCATCAAAAGCGCCTCAATTTTGCTTTACAACACAACCAAATCGAAACCCCATTGATCAATTTTTCGAGTTAAGTTGAGCTGCAATCAAAGCTGGATAAATTGAGAACACGATAAGATAATCCCATTCACTGAGCGTGATTGTTGGGTTGGCTTCTTCCTTGAAATCCTAATTGAGGGTATAATTAAGCGTCGTCGGAGAAGGTGAACCAGCTCAATTGGACGAGAGGGTACCATGTCGGAGAGAGGTTCCGAGGTAGCAAACTCTCAAATCGGAGGAAGGAACAAAAAAAAAAAAATGTAAAAAGAAGAAATTGCGAAGCGACCACAACGACACATCTCTTTGCCGTCTAGTGATTAAGGGTATTTGGGCTTTAATGGGCCGGATTAAAGTGTTTCAATTTACAAAGTTCATCGAAAGTTTTAAGTTATTTCATGCTAATTGTATGCGTTTTGGTGGGATGTATCATATCATGTACTATGGCTATGGCTTTGACTATATCCCTACTTTTGTATATTAAAAAAAAGGAAAAAAAAAAAAAACAGCTCCCTATATCTTTTAAAATTCAATAATGTTGATACCTTTAATGTAGTTTTGTAACAGTAATTATAATTCCCTAAAAATGACCATAATTTGCATTATCTCTTTACGATCTCAAAAAGCTTGGAGTCGAGCTTTGTGGTAATGGGGATGGGATGCACGTGGTGAGACGTAATGGGTGTAGGCAGAAAATCACAAGAAAGCGAAAGTGCTAACTATTGAAACACAAAATGACAAATCAATCATAGTCGCGTGCTCTCTTCACGGGTCACCTCTATTGTTCTCACTTTCAATCAAAAACCTCAGTTTATGTTTTTTCTTTTAGTTTTTTTATAAGAAACTATTTGTTTGTGTTACAATTTTTTCATGACCACAACAAGATAAAACTCCATTGAGACTGATTTTTAACTTTCACTAGCAGAACAAAATCAATATATTACAACTACAAAAAAAACAAAATCTATACATTTCTTTATTTGTTGTGAAAAAAACACTTCTTTATTTTTGTAAGCGGGAATCTTATTCTACATCTATGAGTAATAAAGAAAATAGGCCAAACAATAGATTTACGGTAAATCAAACTATTTTTCTACGATCATAAAAAAATGAACATAATCTCCTTAGTAATATATTGGACATTTATATTCCTCATTCTTCTTCTTCTTCTTTTATTTTTATTTTTTGTTTCATTCAATTGTATAATTGATGTTAGAAGAAGAGATGATAATTGAATTCAAATAGTTAATTTTAACATTTTATTGTTTTATATTTTGTAAACTATATATGATAATGGGGCTTGTGAATCAGTGGTCTTTCGCATGACTTAGCAATCTTGACACCCAAGTTTAAATGTTTGAACTTTCATAAGAGAGCTCCATATACTCATTTAACTAAGATGGTACACAAGTCATATATATGAAGAATGTAAAAAACAAATTGTACTGGTGGGCTGTCAAAACAATATAATAAGGTACTGGTGTTTGTAATAAAATAGTGGTTGCATATACATTTACTCTTAAGTAAGGAAGTTCAGTGAGGCAAATATTCCATCTGAATTCCACAATTGTTTAAAAACCAAACTAAAAACAAAAAGTACATTCCAATAGAATTTCTAGCATATAAAAAAAAAGTTTATCTTGCCAAAAGAAAACAGTAGTAAAAGAATATTTCTCCTCTCTCTCTCTCCCCCTCTTGAAACACTAAAGATATTTGTAGTGTGAATTCAAGAAGAGCCTATCTAAATTCCTAAAGTGTTTAGTTGATTTTGTCTTCTTTCTTCACCACCATTAATAGTGATAATGTCTTCATTGCCGTATGGTTCCTGGCCTCTAGTACTATTGTTAGTATTGTGGTGCATGGTGGCTAGAGAATCAAACGGAGCTTCCAACAATGTAAAGGTTGGAAGCATTTCAAAGGTGGAAGATGCTGAGAATTTCCACATATATTATGGACAGACCTTTAAAGTCATCAAGAACGCCATTGATGGCAAGAGCTATCTCCTTATTCAGGTCCTTGCTTATTCTCATTAACTTCTCTTTTTCTTTTTGCTTCCAAATGTATGATATGGTCCGTGTCTGAAAATTGAGGATAATATGTAGAACACTTCTAGAATGGCGGTTAGGACAAAGTATTGTACATCCAGGATAAAGTCTTATGTGATTCCACTTATTAACTACTCTTTAGACACTCAATCTTCTCAAGGTATGCTCTGTTCTTTTCCCCTGTTTTTTTTTTGCCTTTGTTTTAAGAGACTTTGTTTTTTGAGATCTCTGTGTTTTTACTTGTTCAGGAGGCATTCCGGTTTCTTTCTTTGAGGTAAAAACACTCCTATCTAGCTAATTTCAAGATTTGGTTTGTGTATATAAACAGTTTTGCATCTCTAGAAACATAAGATTCTACATATTGGTTGGCACCAGTGTAAGAAATTCTTTAGGATCACGCATTAGAATGGGCGAAAAATTGGAATTTGTTTTCAGATAAGCAGAACGACAAAGGTTATGATTATATCTGCAGCTACTTGGATTACTCGGGTCCTTGAAGGGAATAACATCGGAAGCGGTAGCTTCACCATGTGTTCTGAAACTCTTTGAGGAAGGGGAAGTAGTTAAGCTTGACAACGGTGAACAACAAGGGCAGGTATTATCTCAATTCGCAGCGCATTTCATCAGCGACACCAATCAACCTCAGACTTGCAATTTTGCAAACTTTTTCCCACTCAGTGAAGGCACACCTCTTCAGGTATCAATTATAATCTTTACATAGATCTGAACCTAACCACTAGTGATCAACTTTAGACATTTTGATATGAGTTTATGCTTGTTTCGTATTCTTGAATAAGCGAGCGGAGTGGATCAAATTCCTTGGAGCTTTTACCAATCTTGAAACTAAAGCCAATCAAGTGTATGATACGGTGAGTGACAATTCGTGCTTCTCTTTGAAAAATCTATCTACAAGGCCTATTCTTGCTGTTTATAAAGTATGTTATGGAACCTTTTAGGTTAAAGCAAGCTATACGTGCTTGTCTCAAATGGCTGCCAACAAGACAAAATCCTTCAAGCCAATTGTAGCCTGGATGGGATATGATCAAAATGTAAGAAAACTTTCTTCTTTTTATTTATTTATTCATCAGGGTCGTCTCAAACTATTTTGATAGTTTTGTTTCTTATAATTCGATGATGAGTGTTTATATATGGTTTCAAACTCATTGCGTGTAATTTTATCTTCAAGGGATGCATGTGGAGTTTTACTAAGGAACCACACAAGCTAAAGGTACGCATTTCAACATTTGACACTTCCAATTATTCCTTTAAATGTCTGGAAACATCTTTGGAACTGAACATGATGCTTACAAACACAACAGTTTGTAGAAGACGCGGGTGGAGAAAATATCGACAAATCTATAAACAAGGTCTCTTACAATGTCACTGATCCTGATGATTTGGAAGCACTCCACGCCATTTTATGCGTAAGCGGGTCACACTCGTTTTGCTTTCATATTTCTGATGACCAAAAAACTTATTTGCTTCTACAATTCGATTTTATTAGACTGTGGATGCGGTGATCGATGAAACGCTATCGTCAGACCCTCAGAATTACACACAGACAACGTTCTTGGGGAACATAGACGTGGATGATAACTCTTGTTTTGCGTTTCTTGCGAATCAGAGCATCTGGAGATATGACAAAAGGGTCAGAAACGGAACAACTCTTGGTAAGAAAGTCTTAATACATTGTTTATTTTCTATTGATTTTAGCTAAAAACCGTATTTTGGAATTTGAAAATGAGAAGACTGGTACGACGGAGCGATCTCGCAACCAAATCTAGTACTGGCTGACATTGTTGAAGCCTTGTTTCCAACGGGAAACTATACAACCTCGTACTTCAGAAATATTGCTAAGGTAACAAAATCTAACCTAATATTTTAATATTTCAAAAATTTTAAAATCTGTTCATCGCTAAGGCCTGTAACAAAATATCTTCACTGTGATTTTTGATTTTGTTTTGATACTCTATTCCCTTGTTTGGTTGTCCAAACCACTCGGTTAAGTATTAGGAATCGCTGACAAAAAAAAAACCTAATAAGCTAATAACGGATGTTATGGTGAGCCACAAATTTGTAGCCGGCCTAGTCTTGTGGGGGTCGGCAGGCGGACTTACGTGTGCTTTGTTAAAAAAATACTTTGGACCGGTCCAATCCGTCCTGTAGATAGTTAAGTCTGCCACGGGCCAGGGCAAGACTGTCATTTTTCTTTTGCAGTTTTTAGAGTAGTCGTGGATCAAATCAGAATCAGACTAAATTAGGGCTTGACTCAATACAAACCAAGCAAGATCGGTCAATCACATAATCCACATATTCATAAATTTTAATTTGAATTCAAGAGCATATCATTTTCATTGATTTTATGTTGCATAATTTTTAACTTCATAGTTAAACATGGCAGGGTGAAGGAGTCATAAACATTAGTCCGGATATGTGTGATAGAGACGCATCATTGCCGTTAGTTCCTACAGTTCCAGCTTGTGGATGATGTTCCTATTTTTTCACAGGTCAGCTCCAAGCATTCCCCAAGAAATGTCGATCGTATTATTTGACAATGATAGTTGTTAGTGATTTTGATTTTGTCCAAGATTATTAGGGGATTAAGCATTGGACTAAATGGCAGGTCAGTCTAGTATGTCGGGAAGACCAACAATAATAATCAACTATATTTATTTGCTTAGCCCAATCCTTACGGTTCTTTGGTTTGTTCGGATTGTAAAAATTATTTTCGTTATGGAAAACTTTGGTTTGGTTATACATTTTAATAAAATTCCTGAATTAAACAGAAGTTAAAATTTTGGTTCGGTTATTTAAGATCAGCCACTGGAAGAGCTTTCCGACCGCTAATCGGCTACTGCCAAGAGGCTTTTTCTAACACCACTACCTCTACTCTAAAGTAGGATCGAGTTCTTCTGTGTGAACATGTGTTGTAACTACCATAGCCGTCCATCCAAGTCCAAAAGGGAAGGAATGAAGCTTCAATAAAAACCAAGATATGCCACCTAATTCTTCAATGTTATGTAGAAATGATGGGTTAGCAAAAACTAAATCCCTTGGAGGTTTCGCGAAGATGAGATTGTCTCTGAAATCCTCACCTGTGAACCAACTCAATGCGGATACATAGTACATTTCAGGGTATTTTTAAATTTATTTTGGTTAGTCGATCGGTTCAGATAAACCAAGAATCGAATATACTTTGAATGTCAGCCGATCGTATCTCTTCTAGAAATCAAACAAAAACCGAATTGACCAAACCTTAGTTCAGTTCGGAAATTTTGATTTGGTTTTAATGCTCCAGGGTTAATGAAACTTATGGTAAACATCCCCTAACTAATATTTGGAGAGTACCCATTTGAAAATAATATTTAAATTTCTAAAACCTTACATACAATGTCATTAGTCTTACTAACTAATAAAAAAATTTATCAAGGATAAAAATATCTAGACACTTAATATATTTTTACTATTAAAAATACATATTTAAAAATAAAATCTTCACAAAATCTATTTTTAGTTTTATTCAAATTACACTTAATTATTTTTACTATTAAAAATACATATTTAAAAATAATTGTGTTAGTATTCATCTTTATATCCAAAATAATCTAATAAATCTTTCTCTACTATCCATATAACCAAACACAATTATGTAATTAGACTTTATTAAAAATTAAACACAATTTAAAATAATAAATCAACAAAATATTTTGTTTTACAAACATAAAATATATTAATTTAAAATTTAAAACATTCATATAAAATCTATTACTTTTTTTTGAAAGATTAAAATGAATAATTTTAAATAAAATCAAACATTTACGAAAAATAGATTTTTTTATGCTCATAGTTTTTTTATTATTTAAT
Organism: Boechera stricta; assembly: GCA_018361395.1. Lineage (NCBI taxonomy): Eukaryota > Viridiplantae > Streptophyta > Magnoliopsida > Brassicales > Brassicaceae > Boechera > Boechera stricta. Next base: position 17,058,340 of record CM031539.1, on the reverse strand, counting down.
AATAACACATCATGAAATTAGTATAAAAATGATATATATTTAATACTAACTAGGATATATCCCGTGCTATACCACGGACAAATTACAATTATAGAAAAATATCTGAAAATTATCAAATCAGGATATTAGAAAATTGTAATTCTTCCAAAACTTTAAACCAATTATAATATATATTTTTATAATATCGAATCTTTGTAATATCCGCGTAAATATTTTGTAATCAGAAATATAAACCCAATCATACATATTCGACGATATTGGAAATTTTCTGTTGAGAAAATTATATATAAAATCAGGATATTTTCTTTTATTTAACGGAAAAAATAAATAAAGTTTTGGAAGATTACGACTTTCTAGGATATTAATTAAGATTTTTTGGAAAATATTAACCCAGGATATTCTAAGATTGATTTTGTAGAATATATTTTTCTGTTGAAAGATAATATGTCTGTGATATTGGATATTGCGATATATTGTTTCCAACAGAAAATTTTCGGATATTTTTTATTTGAATTTTAATTATATCTTATTTTATTTTAATTACCAAATTTTACAATTTAAATAGATTTAAAAATTAAATTACAATGTTCATTGTTATGTTAAATTGTACACCATGTTAATCTAAGTGAGATATGAACTAATATTTTCAAATCTACTAAAAATCTATTAATAGATTCAATATTATAAATAAGAATTAACATTAATATTCCAAATAAAAAATCACAATCTACATCAAATTTTTTATTTTTGGAAAATTAAATCAACATTTAATTTAATTTAATTAGTGTGTTTAAATAAATCAACAAAATCTATTTTTCACTACTTTTCAAAAAATTTAAAATTAATTAATTAATTAAAACAAAAATTATAATCTAGAATTAAAAAAAAATCTACAATCTACTTAAATTCTTCCCTAAAAGTTTCGAAAAAATCAAAATGTACATAAAATCTCTTATTTTTGAAAAATTAAATGAACATTTAATTTAACTAAATTAGTGTGTTTAATTAAATCAACAAAATTTTCATAAAATCTATTTTTAACTCCTTCTCAAAAAATTTAAAATAAACTAATTAACTAAAACAAAAATTATAATCTAGAAAGAAGAAGAAAATTGATTAACAAAATAATTAATGATTAAAATACTCTTAATGTGAGATTAAGGGGATGTTATTGGATCTCTACTTTAGATAGATTTTTGATGACTTTAAAAATTATAAAAAGTAACTAATATAAAAGATTGCAAAAGAGTATCTCCAAAATAGTGCATAATATTTTCAAAGATTTCAAAAGAGTATCTCTAAAGTATCTCTAAATTATCTCAAAGTATCTCAAACATAAATTATTGTCCAAAGTATAGAGTTATTAAGACATCTTTCTCCAAAGTATCTTAAACTTTTATGGAAATACTCCAAAATTGTTTTGTTCATCTTCTATAAAATTGTTCAATTACTACGTCAATTCTGAAGAATACGAGCTTTTTAGCAAAGAATTGCAGCTTGATTCCAAGGTTTTGTAACTCCTTTTTAAACTTTTTAATATAATGTTTCTGTAAGAGTTCAGGGTCTTGAAAACGTTCGTATGATTGTTGTTGGAGCATTTCATAATCTGGCTTTCAAAGAAGATGGGAAACTATGGGCTTGGGGTAATAATGAATATGGATAACTTGGAACCGGAGATACCCAACCGAGATTTCATCCTATGTGGTCTAAAATTTATGGTTTAAGCATTCATATTGTAAACGATGACTTCTTATGTTTATTAAACGATGGCTTCATATTGTAAATGCCTCTGTTAAAGCGAAATGTCTACTATAGATGCTTATCTCTGTAGGTGGATGGCATTCAACAGCTTTTTAACCAATGAAGGAGAGGTATTAAAAGATGTATAGTTGGGGAAGAGGAGAACATGGAAAGATCGGATTTGGTGACAATGACAAGAGCAGTAAAAATGCTTCCACAAAAAATAATAATTTTAGGAGAATCTTTTATTAGGTACAATACTTTTGATGATTAGATTTTGTGAAGCAAAATGTGTACAATCAATAAAACAATAACACAATATTTTAATTTAATGACAAAATGAGTTATTTGAATAACACAAGACTTTTATTGAGTTTATAAAATCATGAATTCAATACCTCTATATTTATAAAGATTTTAGATTACTTTTTACAAATACATAAACTAATAACACCAAACTTTAATAAAGTTTTAAAATTTTTTAAATGAATAACAATAGAATCTTCATAACATTTAAATCTTTAAAACTCCATCTAAATACACAAACTAATAACACCCCCTAAAATTTGTTCTTTGATGTAATAGCAATATGATGTAAATATTTAAACTTTTTAATATTTGTTTATAAGTGTACTCCCTAAATAATATATAGGAGATACATTTCGAAATCAAATATTTGAAGTTTTTATCCTCTTACTAATATTTGGAGAGTACAATTATAGAAATAATATTTAATTTCTTACATGAAAAATAATAATCTCACTCAAAATTATTATTTAAATATTAAAATTATTGTAATATTATAACTAAAACTTTAGAATAAAACTTAAATCTAAAAAAAATCAATACGCGCTATAGCTAGGAGTATAATCTAGTATATGTTATTACATTCTCGTTTTGATCAGGAGATGCAGTTATACTAGTAAGGTCGTCCATAGGCTGAGAGTCACACTCTCAAGTCTTGAGCTTGCACGAAATTTTGCACATGATCTTCTTAAGGATACTAACGAAAAAAAATCTAGAAGTGAAAGAAATTATCAAATCACTTCTGATTTGGAAATTGAACATGAAAAAATGGTCCTGAACACTAGGCCTGGAAATTAGGCCCGTAGCCCGCGGGAGCCGCGGGTTTTGACCTGCCGTGGAGCGGATATGAATCTAGGTCTTTTTGCGGGTTTTTTGGTGGGGCGGGTCTTGTGCAGGTTGAAGATTTGGCGGGTTTTGCAGGCGAGCCCCACGGGTACCCGCCAAATTTTTTTTTGTTTTTTTTCTAATATTTTATAGAATTTACAATTTTTACTGTATATTTTAAAAAAATTTAGTTTTTTTCCAAAATTTTTACATTTACACAATTTACCCCATACATTTTTGGCAGGTTATGCGGGTTTTTTGGCAGGTTTTGTGGATTTTTTGCGGGTTATGCGAATTTTGGCGTTTTTGCGGATTTACACATCGCGGGTTTGCATGTTGCAGATTTGCGGATACCCACGGGTAATTTGCGGGGTGGGTGCGGACTTGGTTTAGGAATTTTCGCTAATGCCAAACTGTATATCCACTAATGCCACAATTTCAAAATCTTGTCAAAAATGCCACAATTATCACTATTTACCCAAGTCAAAAAGATAAAAATGTCCCTCTTACTCGGCGTCTCTCATTTTTCTTTTCATTCTCTTTCCTCTTTCTAAGAAAATGTGCCAAAATATCATCTAGAACAAAAAAGCAAAGTATCCCAATTTTCTTTTCCTCTCTCTCTATTTCTATCGATCTTTTTTAAATTCAAAATTGGGTTTGAGTTCTCTCACTCTTTCACTCTTTCTCTAGCCTAAATTTCATTATCGATTGATCACTATCGTGAATTTGAAGAAGAGCTGCGTCTTCGTCTTCTGGGTGAGATCCTACGATGAAGATGAATATCAACAAAGCCTGCGATCTGAAATCTATATCTGTGTTTCCTCCTAATTTAAGGTACGATTTTGCTTCTATCTGTTCTCTCTCTCTCTCTCTCTCTTTCACGCGAATAATTTCACTAGAAACTTTTAGCGAACTTGATTTGAGATTACACAGCGAGCAATTTCCATCGTTTGGGGTTTTTTATTATGGGATTTTCTGCTTTTCTTGTTTCGGATCTGATTTGTGACTGGAGACGAGGTACAGTGATCTGTAGGACATTGTTTTTGATCTATTACGATTTGTAGGGGAAGTTTGCGTTTGATCGAGCGTAGAATTCTCTCGTTTTGGCTACTGATTATGTTTTCTCTTTCGAATTTTATCTATCTGTTTTGCGTATCTATTTAGAAGGAGATCAGCTGAACCACAAGCATCTCAACAGCTTCGATCACAGTAGTCACATCAGTCGTTCTCTCAGCAGCTACGAGAAGATGGAGTTCTACTTCAGTTGGAGAGTCTAAATATAAGTATGCTCTTTCTAAATTCAGAAACTAGCGTGGGAATATATTCCAATTTTAAGAAAATCCAAATCGAAAGAGATGACACCGTAAGCTTCTCTTTATTGTTTTCTATCTCTGCCTGAGTTTTTCTCTACTTTGTGCCAATTTTTATGGTTGTGTTTGCTTTATCAGAAGCTTAAATCGTATACATAGTACCTGATTGTGATGTAAATTTCATTTTGGTAGTTTATAATTCCAAGTTTTGGAATCTGCTGTGTAGGAGAATATCATATTTCTCATTTTAATGGCGTTTCTACTACCAGGACTGTATAGTGTTGTTTTGTGGTAGATAAACTGGGAATGAGAGTAATAGATGTTGATATTTGCTTAACTACTTCTGAAGATTTCTGTATATTTTTACTGCCATCGCGTTTAGTTGTACAACTGTTTAATTTAAGAGGGACTAGTGGGAATTTGGGTTTCTCAAAGGTCATCATAGTTATTAACAGTTTACCATTGTTTTGCTTGTGTTTTCAGCGTTGGTCTGCTTTGCTTGAAACTCCCTCCTCAACAATGGATAGACAGATTTCCCTTGAACATTGTAGATTTCTGATTATATGGCTTGTGAATAATGTATTTGGTATTTTGGTTTGGCTGTTTGTTTATATATGATTCTTCTATAGGCCTGACTTACTCAAACAAAACTTATACACGCTGTGATCTATTGGTCAGCCATTCGATGCCTATGTGGTCGGTAAAGATGATGCCTCCGGGATTGTAGACGTAGACATAACAAATATAGTCGATGGACATAACAATGCCTATCACGAACAACATGATGTCCATCATGGACAAAATAATTTCCATCGTGGATATTGTCATGTCCATTGTGGACAAGATCCTCGCTTGTGGACATAATTATTCTAATTTATGGACAAAATCAACTCTGTCTCATGGACATAATTATTGTACTTTAGTGGACATAATCAGTGGATAAAATATTCATTTAATTGTGGACATAATCTTTTTATTTCCGTGGACATATTAAACTATTTTTCGTGGACATAATTATTGTATCTCAGTGGACATAATTAGTGGACAAGATACTCATTTAATTGTGGACATAATCTTTGTATTTCTGTGGACAAATTAAACATTTTCTCGTGGACAAGATACTCAGTAAAATGTTCTTAAAATGTCAATTTCAGATTAGTAAGAAGAGCCAAGTAACACCTATGCAAACCTTCCGTGTTGGCCTGGTTTGATATGAAGCATCACATCTTTATTAGCAAGCACTGTCTCGTCACTCGTGGACTTTATTTTTGTTCTTTCCTAGACTTATCCACAAACCCGTGGACAAGATCATCACTTACTTGTGGACATAATTATTCTAATTTTGTGTAACAAAATTAACTCTACCTCGTGGACATAATTAGTGTACCCTAGTGGACATAATCGGTGGATAAGATACTCATTTAATTGTGGACATAATCTTTGTATCTCCGTGGACAAATTAAACCCTTTCTCGTGGACATAATTATTATACCTTAGTGGATATGATCAGTTGACAAGATACTCATTTAATTGTGGACATAATATTTGTATTTCCGTGGACAAATTAAACTCTTTCTTATGGACAAGATACTTAGTAAAATGTGGCATTCTTCATTATATTCCCTATTTCTTATTGTACCACTTATCTCCCACCATTCATTTGTATTAAAGACCCTCTAACTGTACAATTTTTTTCTTCTATTACATCTAATTGTACTGTCAACTTCCTTGCCTGTTGACACCCCTTTCCTTTATACCACACCATGTTTCTTTGATGTCATCAAGCATACATTTTCTATAAAATTAGCGATAAAAGAAGTGTAACTAGGATGATGGGATGGAGTTTAATGGTAAATCCATAAATGTTTGTTATTAGATATGTACATTTATAATAATTCCAGAATGAGCACAACACGTAAAGTACCAGATACATTGTCACAATTAAGAGTTGGACATAATCATGAACATTTAAACAAAGAAATCTAGTACAACTATAGAATGTTAGGAAATAACTCCGGTATTTCCCGCGGACCAGACTAATCGGAAGTAAAAATAAAAGCGGAATAAAGCGACACCGAAAATTGATAACGGAGTTCGGCAAAATGCCTACGTCTCCGGAGCCGCTGCAAGACTCGTTTTTATTAAGGAGAAAATTACAACGTGTTTATAACACCCGATCCCAAATAATTAAACCCCGAGAAAATAATATTTATCTCTAAATATTATTTCTCTTTCTCTTTCTCCCTCACCTCTCTCTTCTCTCACTCACGCTTTCTCAATTTTGGAATGATTGAAATGGAGAGTGAGCATCTCCTTTTATAGTGAAAGGATGGGGGTTGGTGAAGTCTTGGGTTGGTGAGGTCGTCTCCTTCTTTCTCCATTTCAAAGTTTGGTAGCCTACGTAGAAAAATTTGATCTCTTTTTTGACATTTCTTCACCTACCTTCCAGAAGATCTTTAACATAGAAGTGCATGAAACTTGTACACCCAGCTTAAAGCTACAAAACATACCATTAACTCTAGCACTAAGAAAAACTCTGACTCCTAGTCTCCTTAGATATCGTAGACTATATATACCGACCATATAGGATCTTTCTACATCAAAAAAAATTCTCTGTTTTCCAGCTTTAATAAAGCACATAACATTACCATAAAAGTCAAGATAAAAGTTGAACGTACACATCCCCTAACTAAGGCTTTGAAGAGGAGACGGGAAGTTTCAAGCATGAGAATTTCACAGGAAATGAATAGAAATCTAGATGAACTGAGATTGCTGATTTCCCTATGAATCCAGAAGCCTTCACGGCCATGACGACGACAACTTCTTAGGCTTCCTCCTTCGTCCAGCTCAGAACTATCGGTGATTGGTTTTCATTTTCTCTCACAGGTGAAGGAAGAATAGTTCTAACCTGGTCTGTCTTGCTCTGATTTTGGCATAGCTAAGGTTGTGAGGCCTCAAAACGCTGTAGATCCAGATGCCAATGGCCACAGTTTACGATGAAAAGTCTAGGTTTTACAGATTGATGTGTAGTGAGAGAGACGAGGGAGGAAGAGAGAGAGAAAAAGAAAGATGTGTTGTGCTAAAACTAAAAAGAAACGTCTCAGATTTAAGGGTAATTTCGTCTTTTCTCCAAATGCCACAAAAACAAGATTTGGCATTTTCAACAAAGTTTTAAACAATGTGACATTTTCGGTGATACAGTGTCTCCAATGTGGCATTCTTCATAATACTCTCTTTTATTATTATATGTGACATATGTGCCTTTCGGTTTAAATATAAATATCAAGTTCATATTAATGTTAATGATTCTAATATGAAAAATAACGATTCTGTGATGGATTGGTTTTGATTAAAGAATTACAATCTGGGTATATTGATAACCCTCTTCTTTTGCCTTAATTATATATTTCTATTGTATAGACATGTCCTTCTTTGGTATTACATATGTATATGTATTTGCATTATAGGGTGGTTACTATAATCGTGTTGAAACAACACAATTACTAAGCATAGTCCTGGGCAAAATATCCGAACCGAATGAACCGAACCGAAAAGAGAGGAACCGGAACCGAACCGAAAAGGACAAAAGAACCGAATGGATCTTAAATTTGAGAACCAAAAGAACCGGAACCAAACCGGTACCGAACCGAGAACCAAATGGATACCCGAAATACCCGAAATATAATTATATACCCAAATATTAATTATATTTAGATTTGATATAACTCAATTATCCAAAATTATAATTATAAACCAGAAGATATCGTTATTTTTAAATCGAAAAAACCAAAATACTCAAAATAATTTATATATATGCAAGTTCATAGTTATATTTTTCAAAATTTAACTAAGTCTTATTCAAATTTAATCATTTTTTTTTTGATAATTTGGGTACCCGGAACCGAACCGGAACTGAACCGAACCGAACCGAAATTTAAAAATATCCGAATGGATCCTAAAGCTTAGATATGAATGGAACCGGAACCGAATGGATCTTACCCAGAATCAAACCGAATACCCGAATGTCCAGGACTAACTAAGCACTAAGAAGACATAAGAGAAGGATTAACGAGGTGTCTTTGGATTCTTCATCCATTAGAAAAACCATTGAGGAATAAGAGGCCAAAAGGAAGAAAAATAATCATTTTGAAGACTTGGATTCATTTATAAGGCCAACTCACTATGGATCAAGGTTAGTATTGTTTTTCTTCTACAAGAAGTTGTTTGGGATGAATTAAATCCAATCTAGATTCATACATGTTTTATTCCGACAATGGTTTTGGTCGGAATTTTGTCAGAAATGACGTTTTCCGACTAAATTCCGACGAAAACGAGATAGTCGGAATTTTCTGGTCGAAAACCACAATTAGTCGGAAAATGGTCAGAAGATTTCCAACAAGAGACGTGGTTGGACTTTCGTCAGAAAAAGTTGTCGAAAAAACGTCGGCTATTTTTTTGACTATTTTCCAACTATATATGCTGCCGAGAAAATCTAGTCAAAAAATTGTCGGAAATGGTCGTCAGAAATTATTCGGAAATAGTAAGACAATTCCCACTATTTTCAGATGAATATATTGTCGAGAAGGTGAGATTATGTCGGGGTGAAGCCGAGCCGCCATGAACTGAAGAAAAGTTTGCATCAATCCCACTCCTCTGATCAGTTTTCTTCTCGACCGTTTGCCAAATCTAACTCCAAAACTGAACATCTTTGTATTTTTGTTAAACATCTTCGTATTTGTGTTCCAAGTTTTTGGTTTTTTCATTAGCTTCTTAAAGCTGTTGTTACGTTTGTCAGAGCTCTACTTGCGTGTTTGACCTTTGGCCCACCTCTTGGTCATACGAGATAGACCCGTAGCCGTATCTTCATCCCCTCGTACTTTCCACTTGCTGAAAATATATAAATTGATGTAGTTATTTAAATGTAAATCGTAATTAATTATATGAAAATGTTATTTTATTACTTACAGAGCGGAAGATGTCGTCTTTTTCCGATTGGGGAAGTTCGTAATCAGCCGAAGTGTCTTTGTTCTAACTCAACTGAGTGAGTCTCTCTTGCTCCATGTCTCTACATCGTCGAGCAATTTGCTCAGCTTTCTTATTGATGAAGCTTCCATCTGATTTCCGCCTGTGGATCTCTTCCATGACTGTCACCATATCTGGAAGTTCATCCGTCTCTGGATCATGCTAATGAAAATTTTAAATAGTTAATAGATGACAAATATTCGAAATCATATTGAACAAGGAAAAAAAAAACCTTAACATAGTTTCGCGTTTACGAACAAATGGCATTGACCCGCATGTGTGTTTAGGCATTCAGTATCCTCCATGTTCACTCTTACGGTTTTGGGAGTTGGTTTGGCTACGTTCTCTATTTTTCTCGGCCTCCCAATAGGCTATAAGCCCTTGCCAAACAGAATTCCGCATCCAGCTCGGCTTATCCTTTCCCCTACTCCACTTTTTTTTTCCACTCGTACATGTTATCTTTCAAACGCGGCTGGTAAATTTCCTCAAAATTTTCTCGGACCTCGGTTGTAAGTCCAGACTCCTAGTAAAGTTTTTGTTACAAATATGTACAAGTAATCTTATCAATTGTTCTACTGATGTTTTAATATCATTTTTACTTAAAAACTTAAAAATATAAAGAAATAGATATAATTACCACAAATGTTTTGAACCATCCATCGACGCAATTTTCACTTAAATTGTAGTATGTTTTTAGGTTCATCATCCATGTTGCAGCTAATAACGGCGAATGTCCCTCTTTGCACCCTGCAAAAATCGGATTCTTTGCACCATCTAACATTTCGAAAAACCAACTCGCTTCTAAGTTGGGTGCGTTATCAACATCGCTACTTTCTACTGTTTCCCAGAACTCATCTCTAACCATTCTCACTACATTTTTTTCTTCCCTACGAGTAGTACTACCATCATCCCCAATACTTTCGTTTTCCTATCTTCTCTGTTCACCTCTTCTACCATGACTATTACTCGGTCCAGATCTAAAATCTTCCCCATATGAAAACTATATATAATATTCCGGTGTAAAACCACCCTAATATAAGTGATTCCACAAAATATGCTTGTCTAGGAAATGATCATTATAACATTTGACACAAGGACAAGCCATATTACCTTTTGTACGTTTCATCTCTTGATTAGATGCGAATTACATCAACTTCAATAATCCCTCCTTATAGTCATGCCGCATTTAGTTCGTTACTTCATCTAAACGCTTGTACATCCACTCTCTGACATTTTTTTTAACATCAAAAGAAGACAATGTTGGAAATGAGGAATGGGTTATATATAACAAAAAAAAATCCGACCACACAAAGGATCAGAAATTAGTCGGTTTTCGAGTAATTTCCGACCATTCTGCCAATGGTCGTCGGAAAATGGTGAATAATTGAAAGTTCCTAAAAAATTCCGACCACTCAGTTAAGATGGTCGGAAATTCATCGAAAATAACACAAGTAATTTTTTAAAAATTACAAATTACGTCTTAAACTTGTAAAATTCAAGATTGCGGATACAAACACACTTCTAATACTAATTTGAAAATTATAACACAAACACTATTAGTAATCGTCCGAGTCAGACACGTATCCAACGTCGTCCATCGCTTCATCCAACTCTGATTGCAGACAATTCTCCTTTGTGTACACCTTTTCAACGTTCTTCACTGCTATGTTGAGATAATATTTTGGCCTAGTTATTCTCGCAACTGCAACCTGTAAAACCTTATTTATATTAGTTATGTTTATCTAAATTATTATAATATCAATAAATATTACCTTTTTCAGATCCACAAGGGCACCTACTTGTATATCGGATCCATAAACGGATTCTGTAACAACTCTTCTATGAACACTAGCTTCGATTGTTCCACTTGCGTCCTAATGATAAACACAAATTTAAATACAATAAAATTTTGTAACCTCCAATTACTTTTAATAAGTAACATTATTTCTAAGTCTAACCTTTAGTGTCACCATTGCATTACCCAATCCGTTAGGCATGCACGTTTTTATAATCATAACAACTTTACATAATTCGATCACAAAATAATGTTCATGATATTTTATTTTTAATGTAATGAAATTTACTATGAGATTTGACCTGCTCAAATTTTACCCAATTAGATGTTCCATTACGAATTTCGTGAAGAGGCGTCATGATTTGACAATTTTCCGGAATTTGCATCAACCGACCTATAAAGAAGATTTGTACATAATTCAATATCAAAATTAATAATTCTCTATCTATGCCAATTAATTATGTTATGTATCTGGCACACATCATTTATTGTTGCCAACCACGGTTCTTCTGTAAAATCATAATCGCATCTCCCTTCCTCTGCAGCGACTCTAAGTATTACCTCTTGTGTACAAACAACTTCTTCTTGTTCATTCAACGCAGAATGCTGTTTGTCCTTCTGTCGTCTTACGGCTATATGTATTTGTCTGGCTGGTCCTGAGATTAACGGACTGCTACTCCCAGAACCTTGGCCTTTCTCGGTTTTGGATTCTTCATGCATCAGCCTTTTAGACATTGAAAATACGTTTTGTTTTTGTTTTTCTTGTTTTGAGTATGTTTTCAACAAGAGTAGAGTATGGGTTATATAGAGGAATTGGCAGGTCGGAAATTCGTTAGAAACTGACCTAAAAATCATATGCAATGGCTAGTAATTTCTGACGAATTTCTGACAACAGGTAGTCGGAATTTCGTTGGAAAAATTAGAAAATTCGTCGGAAATTCATCAGAAACGTGTTTTATTTAACACATGTTCACCTAATTAATTTTCGACGAATTTACGACTAATTTTCCGACTAATTTCTGACAAAATATCGTCGTCGGAATACCATACTTGTTTCCGACGATATTTTCCGACTAATTTCCGATGAAACTGTCCATTGGAAATTAATTGGAAAATAGTCAAAAATTGGTCGGTATGTTTTCTTTGAGTAATTGTCTTGGGATAGATTTCATGATTAGAAATCATTAAGGATTAATATTTTATATTTGGTATCAGAGCCTAATTTAGATTTGTTTAATTCACCATTACTGAAATCGACTCCTAAATTGAATCACGAAAATGATTGTAGAAATAATTTTTATTAACGATAAAAGTTAGAAGGAATCGCTGATTAGTGCATGAATTCTGATCCCGATTATTAACCTAATAATCAAAGAGGCGATCACTGTTCATTAGTTAATCGTTGAAAGGATTAGAAAATGGTGCGCTGCTTGTGCTGGTAATTCTGGTTCTATATGTCGATGACATATTACTGGCCACTAATGACATCAATATGTTGCATGAAACCAATAATTTTCTTAAGGATAATTTTGAAATGAAAGATCTTGGTGAAGCATCTTTTGTATTAGGAATCCAGATTATCCGAGATCGAAATCAAGGAATTCTGAGATTGTCACAAAAGAGTTATATTGATAAAGTATTTAAAAGATTTGGCATGCATGATTGCAAACCAGGAGACACCCCTTTCGCTAAAAGAGACAAATTTTGTCTTACTCAGTGCCCGCCTATGGGCTTACGGAGGCCACTGGCCCAGTTCTCTTTTGTGAGTGGCAAGACGAGTGGAACAGGTAAAAATCAGTGGTACAAGTTTATACTTATATATACAGTATTAAATTTCACGTTTTGTTAACATATACCAAAAGTAATGGTTTACTTATCGAAAAGGAAAATTTTTATCAAAAAAGTAATGATGAATTTTTTTTAACTTAGAGATGTTCAATACTATTAAGATTAATATGACAACCCTATTATTCAATTGAAACAGATTACCAGAGAATCAACAGATGGAGCTGAAAGCAAGGCTAAGGGATAGGCATCTTAGGCCTAGCTGAAGTTGACGTGAAGAACAACGAAACTCAAGAGAGTGTCCCACGCGATGGGAAGACGATGGGAGAAATTGTCATAAGAGGAAGCAGCATAATGAAAGGTATCTAAAGAATCCCAAAGCTACATTTGAAGCAGTTAAACATGGATGGCTGATGACATTCATATTTGCATATTTTCATACATTCATATAGGTGATTTTCATAGGTTTTAGCTAGCATTTAGGACTATTTTAGTGCATTTGCATGTGTTTATGTTTTGACAGGTTCCTAGGCAAGCCATTGACAAATAGCATCGACCCAGGGCGGTCGATGCTCATCCTGAGGATCCACATCGACCAAGAGCATCGACCCTGGGCCGTCGATGCTGACTCACTGGACAGAAAAGGAAACTTCGGTTAATGCGAAATGCAACATATGGAAGCTTTGGATCTCGAGTTAATACATTCCAGAAGCTTCTAAGGTCACCCTAAGACTTCCCCAAGCCTCCTAAACTCTATATAAACACATGTAATGCTCATTAGAAAGGGTTCCCACTTTTTGCACAACTTTGTAGTCACCACTTAGAGGGAAATCTCATATGTTCTTTTGTTCTTAAGTTTTACTATGCAAATTCTTTAGTTCTTCTTCTTGTTCTTCTATTGCTTTATTTACAACTTTTTGTTGATTATTTATCATGTCTTCTATCTCATATACTGCTGTTACCCTCGGAATTATGAGTGAGTAGATCCTTTAGATCTCTAGGTGGAGATCGATGATGGGATATACTGATTAGAGATTGATGTTTTGTGTTCTTAACCGATTAATTACCTTGTATGTGTTCCTAAGGCTAGATTTACTCCCTTGGGAGTTGTCTAAGAGGTTGGTCTAATCCAAAAGGCGTGAGCAAGTGTTTCGGGAATTTTCTACACCATGAGAGTGGGTAGAGGGTTTCAGATCTATATACTCGGAATAATAGTTAATCGATAAATCTATTTTTAACTTGTGAGCTTATCTAAATTAGCTTTGATCAAGTTAGTATAACATCTTAGGGTCTTGATGTCGTGAGAGTGGATTAAGATCTCGAAACTAAACATGTTAGAAGATTGACTACTTTGTAGAATTGCAATTGCTATTCAATCCGGTCGATGATGAGATCGTTCTCAATGCTTGTAGAGCACCACGAGAGTGGGGTTTTTACAGAGAAATTAGTATACCACGAAAGTGGACTAATTTATATATGAAATTTCTAGACCGATGGATACTAACGAAGGGTTAAAGAACATCAATTCTCATATTAGAAGATTTTCGGATTCGTTCCCACTAACCCTTGGGATCGTTTTCTTTATTATTGTTTAATCGTTGTTTAATTTAAGTTATTTTCTTTCATGCAATTTAATTTCTGCTATTTACTTTATGCAATTTATTTTACGCAATTTTATTTTATGCAATTTAATTTCCGATATTTAATTTCTGCAATTTACTTTACGCAATTTACTTTCCGCAATTTATTTTTTGTTATTTAAATTACGTAATTTATTTTATGCAATTTCATTTATGCACTTTAATTTACGCCATTTAATTTCTGTTATTTAAATTCTATAATTTATTTTATGCAATTTATTTTACGTAATTTAATTTCTGCTATTCAATTTATGCTTTAGTTTATTTTATTTAAATCATCTTTATTTATTTAATTATCGTTATTTATTTTACGCATCTTAGGACATAAAATTAAAATTCCAAATATTTATATTTTGCCTAGATTAGATTCACTCCTGTAATCTCTGTGTAGTTATTCTCAGTCTCTGTGGATCGATCTCGTATGTACACAACTGCATTATTGTGCACTTGCGGTATAATCGGGTTTAACTCCAGAGACTACTTTCTAGTAGCACTCGGGTGAGATTTGGTGAGAGGTAGAAATACCTCCCTATCAATGGCTCAACACTGGAGACGTAGGTGTGATTCATCCTGATGGACGCATCGAGATCAAAGATCGGTCCAAAGACATAATCATCTCGGGAAGCGAAAACATCAGCAGTGTTGAAGTCGAGAATGTTCTTTACAAGCACCCAAAAGTGCTTGAGGCTGCCGTCGTGGCCATGCCTCACCCTACGTGGGGTGAAACCCCGTGTGCATTCGTTGTTTTACAAAAAGGTGAGACTGATAAAGAAGATCGTGAAGATAAATTTGTGACCAGGGAGAGAGGATTGATTGAGTATTGCCGTGAGAATCTTCCACATTTTACGTGTCCGAGAAAGGTGGTATTTTTAGAAGAACTGCCCAAAAACGGAAATGGAAAGATCCTTAAGCCTAAGCTAAGGGACATCGCTAAAGGTTTGGCTGTTGAGGATGAGGTCAATGTTAGATCTAAAATAGTTCAACGGCGTGAAGATAAACTTCGGGCTGATCACCTAACTTCTCGACTTTGAGTTTATGCGTCTCCGGCTTCTAAATATGTATGGCTGTCTAATATGTAATGATAACTTGTCTTTTTCCATTGATGGACAGTCAAACATTGACCAAAGTAATCGATTATGTAGTCATTATATGACGTTTAAAATTTAAAATTTGTTCCATATTTTTATCAACCACACATTTAAACTATAATTCTCGCACTAGAAGAAAACAATACGATTTCCGACCAAGGTATTGGTCGGAAACCACGATTGATCGGAAATATGTCGAAAAGTTTTCGACGAAATATTGACCAGAAACTTTTGTCGGAAATTCATAGTAAAATTCGACGGAAATTTCCGACTATTTTCCGACGAAAATATAAAAACAAAAAATAATTATTTTTTTGTCAATTTCCGATGGCATAGGTTAAATTCATCAGAAAATAGTCGGATATTTCCGATTATTTCCAACCAAATTATTTAAGAAAAAAAATTTGTCAACACAATTTTCTTTCCTTTTGTCAATACAAAAATATTAAAATTAATAAACTTAAAGTAGAATAATTTCAATTAAATATTATAAACGTCAATAATCAAAATCGTGATCGAAATTGAAAAGCGAAAAAAAAATAATTACTATTTTTTATCAAAAAAATGTAGTGAAAAGGAGAGGATTAAAGATGTTTGTGATGTTTTCGATTTGTGATTTGGGGGCATGAGGTTTAAGTATAAAGAAAATATTTCCGACAAATTTCTAACCGCATGTGGTCGGAAATTCATAGAAAACTTTGATACACAGAGCATGCATTTAATGCACAAAATTTTTACTAATTTCTGACAAAGCAAGGGAAGTCGTCAAGAATTCATAAAAAAAATCACCGTTTGCTACAAAATTAATTAAAAAATAAAAAATATTCTGTAAATTTTTGACGAATTTCCGTCGATATAGGTGAAATTTTCTACTAGTTATTGACCAAATTAATTTTAAAAACAAGTACCAGAAAATTTCCAAAAAATTTACGACGATATAGGTAAAAGTTTTGGAAATTAGTCGGAAATTTTTTATTAATTTCCGACCAAATTAATTTAAAATATAAATTCCAAAAACATTCGGACGAAATTATCAAAAACAAATATCAAAATTTATTATTCTTAGTAAATGACAATTCATGTTTCCTACTATGCTGGTCAGAAATTTGTCGGAAGTTGTACGATTTTTGATAAATTTCTGACGGAATTTCTGCCGACGACTTTATTAATAGTCTGAAAACGGTCGGAAATCGTCGAAAAATTTCCGACCACCATTTTCGTCAGATGTTATGGTCAAAAATTGAGATGTTACCAAATCTAGGGATAAGAGTTTGAAGATGAAATAACAATATTCATAATTCTAGCACGACGAGCAAATCAATCGACCCAAGAGTTTGAACAATGGGAAATCAATACAATAAAATTAAAATGTGTGTCTCCACAGCGATACATCAGCATTTTTATGTAATGAGAAACCGACACCTTATTAACCAATCAAACTAAAAAAATTAGTACGCATAAAATTAAAAGGGATTGGAAATCTCCATACGTTTATTTTATTTTAGTTTTTTTTTTGTGTCGGCAACAAATCACTTAAAAGGGATTGGAAATCCAATCTGGAGGAACAGAGTTTACATAGCTAACATCCTACGCATATAACCGAGCACTATGTGCTAGATTGTCTACCTTGGTGTTTAGAGTGCGGAAAATAAGAGAAATGGAAAAAAAAAATGAATTGCTCATTGATCTTCTTCAACTTTTCAAAAGCGGGACAATCTTCTGGAGATGCTACCATCTTCACTATTTCGGTATTGTCGATGTAGAAACCTAGTGATGTTTTCTGTTGCAGTAACATACACTGCGTATACCATATGAGAGACTCCAATTCTGAATGCAGTGGGACAAACTCTTGCGGAAGATATAATTGGAGGTACAAGCATATGACTTATCCTTATATCTAAAGAGGACTCAACATGATTAGGATAATAGAAATTCATATTTCCATCATCTATCTTATTTCTTTCAAGCTAGATTTACAAATTTTGTTTTGGCTTCCCTTGGTACGTGAAGGATGATATTTTTTAGAGTGTGGCTTCCTTCTATTAGTGTTTTATAATTTGATGTAACTTGGTTAAGCTGTAAAATATTGAAACAATAAATATCTACGTTTTCCCCTGATCTTAAGGTCCTAAACACCTCTTAAACGACCTAAAATGCCAAAAAAAAAATTAAAAAAAAAAATGAACAAGCTTGAATATGAAATTTGAGTTGACCAGTGATTTTCTGGTAAAGAGAGGTGGAGGGGGACTGTATGAGAAGGTAGTTAACTAAAAATTAGGTTTAGACAGGGTAGACTTGACTTGAGCAGGTTCAGATTTTGCAGTTCTACTCAAAAAAGTTATTAGTTGATCACTTATTCTCAAGTCGTTTATCACCTTTTTAGAGGTCAAGTGGACAAAAGCCCGGTCCCTTTCACTGGTTGGTTCTTCTGGAGAGTTTGTGTTTCGCATAAAAAATGATCGGTCGATCAGTAGAAAATGTTTATCGTTGATCACCTCTTGGGTCAGTCTTTTAAGATTTTGTCGGTCACCTCATTTCTTCCCCAAATTTCGTTGCACTTCATCTACGCATCAGAATATCAAAATTTCAAAAAATTTTAATGGTAAGAAAGTTTCCATCCCACATGATCTAATAGATGCTTTTGTATGATCATATATCATTATTTTGATTACTTGCATCCAAATGACATCTTTCAATTCAGCCAAACAAAAAAAAAAATACCCAAAACACAAAAGATGATAAACAAGGACTTAAAGACCACGGAAAAACGACAAAGCAGAAACAAAAGTTATAATTAAGACGGTAAATACGGAACATCAGACACCATGTGGATTTAAATTGACGAAACAAAAAAAATTATTTGTATTCAATTTATTGAGTAGAAGACATATACAAAACTATTTGGCTCAACATGTCGGTGAGTAGCACAGATAAAACGTGGCTCACGGATACCACTCAATTCGAATTGTACCGAAACCTGACCAGTTGGTAAGGAAATGGACCCTTTCAATAAAATTCATGCAATACTTATTATTTCCTCTTCCCAATTTTAACCACGTTTTATGCCTTCTTTAACTATCAACTGTCCATCTTAAAGACGACTAATTGGCGCATTTCTCATAGTTTTTCTATATATAGTATCTGTTTGCATAACCCTCTTTACTCACACAAATATTCACTAAACACAAATGGATGATTTGGCGTTATGTGAAGCGAACAACGTTCCTCTAACGCCTATAACATTCTTGAAGAGAGCTAAGGAGTGTTATCCTAATCGAACTTCGATAATCTATGGACAAACTCGTTTCACTTGGCCTCAGACCTATGACCGTTGCTGTCGTCTAGCCGCTTCTCTCCTATCTTTTAACATCGCCAAGAACGATGTGGTATGTCACTCTCTCTCTCTCACTATCCTTACCCTAATTTTTCGCTGAACAGTTTTAGATTTTTTAGAGATAAAACGTTTCGTCTAGGGGGTGTGAGCATTAGTAACTAATGGGCATAATTAGACAGATAAACATTCATTTTATATAAAATATGAGACATGTGATAAATAAATGTGTGTTTTAGGTATCCGTTATGGCGCCAAACATACCGGCCATGTATGAGATGCACTTTGCCGTTCCCATGGCTGGAGCTGTCCTTAACCCTATCAACACTCGACTGGACGCAACATCCATTGTCGCAATCCTTCTCCACGCCAAGCCCAAGATCTTATTCATTGACCACAATTTTGAGCCCTTGGTTCAAGAGATCCTCCAGCTACTACCACGTGAAGACTCACAACTGAACCTGCGGGTCATATTCATTGACGAGATCAATTCCCCTAAAAGGGGTTCATCCGAGGAATTATACTATGAGGAGCTTATCCAGAGGGGAGAGCCTACGTCCTCGTTGGTCGCACGTATGTTCCATATTAAAGACGAGCAGGATCCGATCTCGTTGAATTACACGTCGGGTACCACGGCCGACCCAAAAGGTGTGGTGATTACCCACCGAGGAGCATATTTGAGCTCATTAAGCGTGATTATTGGTTGGGAAATGGGAACCTGCCCTGTCTACCTTTGGACTCTGCCCATGTTTCATTGCAATGGATGGACGTTTACATGGGCAACGGCGGCACGTGGGGGCACCAACGTGTGTATGAGCCACGTAACTGCCCCGGAGATCTATATGAACATAGAAATGCATAGTGTGACGCATATATGTTGTGTTCCTACAGTTTTCAATATTCTCCTGCGAGGAAATCCGCTTGACCTGTCACATAGGTCCAGGCCGGTCCATGTGCTTACCGGAGGTTCACCGCCGCCTGCTGTTCTTGTTAAGAAAGTTGAGCAATTGGGGTTTCAAGTGATGCATGGCTATGGGCTTACGGAGGCCACTGGTCCAGTTCTCTTTTGTGAGTGGCAAGACGAGTGGAACAGGTAAAAATCATTGGTAAAAGTTTATATTTATATATACAGTATTAGATTTCACGTTTTGTTAACATATACCAAAAGTAATGGTTTACTTATCGAAAAGGATTTTTTTTTATCAAAAAAAATTAATAGTGATGAATTTTTTTTTAACTTACAGATGTTCAATATTATTAAGACTAATATGACAACCCTATTACTCAATTGAAATAGATTACCAGAGAATCAACAGATGGAGCTGAAAGTAAGGCAAGGGATAGGCATCTTAGGCCTAGCTGATGTTGACGTGAAGAACAAGGAAACTCAAGAGAGTGTCCCACGCGATGGGAAGACTATGGGAGAAATTGTCATGAGAGGAAGCAGCATAATGAAAGGGTATCTAAAGAACCCCAAAGCTACATTTGAAGCGTTTAAACATGGATGGCTCAACACTGGAGACGTAGGTGTGATTCATCCTGATGGACACATCGAGATCAAAGATCGGTCCAAAGACATAATCATCTCGGGAGGCGAAAACATCAGCAGTGTTGAAGTCGAGAATGTTCTTTACAAGCACCCAAAAGTGCTTGAGGCTGCCGTCGTGGCCATGCCTCACCCTACGTGGGGTGAAACCCCGTGTGCATTCGTTGTTTTACAAAAGGGTGAGACTGATAAAGAAGATCGTGAAGATAAATTTGTGACCAGGGAGAGAGAATTGATTGAGTATTGCCGTGAGAATCTTCCACATTTTACGTGTCCTAGAAAGGTGGTATTTTTGGAAGAACTACCCAAAAACGGAAATGCAAAGATCCTTAAACCTAAACTAAGAGACATCGCTAAAGGTTTGGTTGCTGAGGATGAGGTCAATGTTAGATCTAAAATAGTTCAAAGGCGTGAAGATAAACTTCGGGCTGACCACTTTACTTCTCGACTTTGAGTTTATGGGTCTCTGTAACATCCGTGTTCCTAAATCGTCTTCTCGAATTGTATTTAATTATGTGGTTGTTATGACGAACCCTCGGGATATTGTATTTTGACGTTGATTATTAATATGATGATGTTTATAGATTGATGGCGGATTACAATACATGATGTGGTATTTCATGTATTGGGTTGTCGAGTACATGATGGGGGATTTCATGTATCGACGGGGCGACATATGATGGGATATTTCATGTGTCGTGATTGAGCAAGTATTGTTTCTCGGTTCAGATTTTGGGTTTACGTCAATAGATCCTACGAGGTGGTCGGTGTCGGTAGAATTATGTGATGCATAATTCTATCGACGGGGTCATTAGGATTATGGGTGATTTAATCCTAATGACGGGTCATTGGGGTTATACGATATAGCTCATGACGGTCATTAGGATTATGTGATATTAGCTCTAATACGTGGGTTAGGATTATGGGCGATTTAATCTAATAGGCTAGGGGTGAGATACCAATGATATTGGTTCTCACGGAGACTTAGTATATTAGGGTCCTGGGCGATTGGATTCTAATGTACTAGGTCGTTTGACGACTTAACTCGTTCGAATCCGGGGTTGATTGGATTTCGACGGGTTAGCCGTCGGGGACCACATAGGATCTTGACGTTAGACCGAGGTGTTTTGAACCGAGTATGGAGCTGTCAGACTCGGCGGTGGCCCTAGGGGCGGAAGTGGGTGAAACGATCAAGATTGATCGTTGTTGAGAAATCGGCCGGTTGGTTTAGCGGAATTATGCGTAATTCGGCGTTTGCAGAAATTAAGGAAATATTTTGGGGCGGGAGAATGTCTCAAATATTTCGGAATAGTGGACGAATTACTAAACCGTGGAGAGAGGAATTAAGAAAGAATTTAATCGTTGGTTTAGTGAATTGGTGGTTTGGTTTAATTGAATTAAACCAACATATACATACACACATATGTATACAAAAATATCTTCCTTCTCTCCATCCTTCTTGAAGCTTCTCTTCTTCCTCATTTTGGAATTAGAAAACGAGAAGAGAGAAAGAAAAAGGAGAAAGGAGAAAGAAAGAAAGGAAGAAGGAAGGGAAGAAAGAGAGGGAGAGAAGAGGGGAAAGAGGTGGAAAAGAGCAGAGTTTGGAGCTGAGATTGAGAGGTTGATCGACCAAGCTAGGGATTTCCGATTGAGCTGAGAATTGGTGGGTAAGTTCTTCCTTCTCTTGTGTACTTGTCTACCAAATTTCGTGGGGTGTTGTTGGGTAGTTTAGGAGTTATGAATTTTCTCCCTAGACTACTCTGTTTTCGAGCTGTAGCAGCGGGGTGAGATTGAGTGAAGGGTTGAGCACTCAATTCTCGTTTGTTTGGACTGAAATTTGGTAGATAGGTTKTTAAGAGGTTGAACTTGAAGTCCACCGAAGGGTTTTGTCAAATTCGACCTATAGTGAGAGTTATGAGCAATTGAAGTTGCCCCTGTTTTGAGTAAAGGAAACCCGAGTTGGGGGTTGGGAGTAATCCGAGTTTGAAAGGTTGTCTTGGGGTTTTGAGCTAATGATCATCCAATTAAAGTGTTTGTTGGTCTCTTGCTAGGCAAGAGGTGATATTTTGGTTAAGTTGGAGCCAAGAGGTTCAAGGGAAACAAGCGTAAAGTTTGGAATTGTCAAAGACGAGTCGTCAAACCGAGGTGAGTGCGTAACCGTCGGCTTAGCTGTGTGATCTTTGAATTTTTCGTGATTGATGTGTGTTAGGAACTAGTCCATTGGGTGTGATTATGGCTTAGCCATAATGGGTGATGATTGTGTGTGATTGAGCTCTTTCACGGTATGTGTTGACTTGTTCTTTAAACATGTGTTGGTTGCGATAAATTCATTGATCATGTGTGTGTATAGCTGTGGGGACGGGATGACCGCCTCACTAAGCATTATCAATGCTTACGCGCTTCTTTTGGTGCAGGTAAGGATAAAGAAAAGACTTAGATGTGGAGCGCGTGGAACCAAGGCCGAGGAGAAGGGATGATCTCGGGGTTGAAGGTTTTTGGGTTTTGATTTCCTTGTGTTTTGTGATCTTGTGTGTTGTTTATAGACTTGTGTTCTTAGGATGCTAATGTTTTAACCCTATTTGATGCATAACGGTATGCTAAAATAGTTTTGGATGTTGTTGTGATGTGTTTGAAGTGAATTATGGCTTGCTTAGTGTTGTTCCTGAGTTGCAGGGCAAGAAGGGATCGACCGATCCATATAGGATCGATCGATCCTGTAATATCGTTATGTGGCAGAAGTCCTTGGGGATTCAAGATCGATCGTCCCTAGGCAAGAACGATCGATCCTGAGGGTCGAGGGCGAGCCTCGATTTTTGGGGGTAGAGATCGATCGTTCGGGCAGAACGATCGATCTGGGGCCATTTTTGGCCGAGAGAGCTCTAGAGGAAATCAGGGTCTCGAGATCGATCGATCCATCAGATCGATCGATCCTCTAGATCGATCGGTCGAAGGAGGATCGACCGATCCTGATAAAAAAAGTAGGTCTTTTCAGTCTGACTTAAATATATATGGTTGTCATGTAATGATAAATTGTCAAAGTGTTTCGATGTAAAAAGTTGTTTTTTGTTTTAAATATAATTTAATATTCATATTAAAAAATTGAGAAATTGTCTTTCTCCATTGATGGACATATAAATTGTCTTTCTCCATTGATGGATAGTCAAACATCGAGAATCGATTATGTAGTTATTATATGACGTTTAAAATTTAAAATTTGTTAGCATCTTGTTATCAACCAAAAATTTAAACTATAATTCTTGTTTGTTACCAAATCTAGGGTAGGTCTTTTCAATTTGGTATCAGAGCAAAACGGTTCTAGGATGTGTGGGGAGTCTTGCTTGTGATTGATATTTGTTGTGATTAATTGTTGATTGCGGGTTGGGTTAAAGATCATCCTCTTGACCTAGGAAATGGTTCCACGGTAAGTCTTGAGGATATTGGATGATTAAGTTGTTTGTGTATTGAACCTTGTGTTGCTTTTGTAGTATGGTGAGATTTAGAAGAGTGCGAGAAGTGGTGGCAAGGGGCGAGGTAGCTGAGCGTGTGGTAAATGGAGCCCCTAATGGTGATGAGCAAGAAAGAGTTGACCCCGTTGCTGGTGGTGAGGATGTTGGAGTTCTGGGGAGTTCTCTGTTGGTGTCCAACCCCAAGTCGAAGTTCAGCAACAAGCTGGTCAACCGGAAATGGGGGCAATGATGGGTATGTTGGCTCAGATTTTGGAGAGGTTACCAGGACCGGTACCAGCTCCGGCCCCTGAGATGCCACCAAGGGGTGAAGAGCCACCAAGAGTTATGGCTCATGAGGCAGTTGCAGGGCAAATGATCTCATCTTATCTTTCCGTGATGGATCATATGCAGGAGGTTTGGCACAAAGTTCTTTCATGGGGTGCCGAAACCGGTTGAAGCTGATGAGTGGAGGCGAGTGGAGAAAGCACTCATAAGGTGCTGAGGAGTATAAGGTGGATATTGCGATTATACCTGGAGGAGATGCTATGTGGTGGAGAAATGTGTTGGCTAGAAGAGCCAATGGTGTGAATACTTGGGAGGAATGTGAGGAGTTCAACCTCAAATACTTCCATGAGGCTATGGATCGTTTGAGACGGAGTTTTGGAATTATCTCAAGGAGCGAGGTCGGTTCGAGTATGAAGTGGAGTTTAACTTCTTGAAGGTTTCGAGGAGGGCCTTCAGGATGAACCGGCCCAGTAGAAGGTTTCTAAGGGGAATGCGTTTGGAGTTGAGGAATAGATGCAATGTGAGATCATATGCGGTGGCCGAGTTAGTGGAGGCGGCCATAATTGAGGAGGGTATGATAGAGGAGGCTAAAGCATCTAAGCCTCAGCTCGAAAGAAGTCGTTTCGATTCGGGAAGAGTGGCGTTCATGGGAGGACAAAGAGGAAGTGGGAGGGCACTTCTCGGAGTTCTCACTCTGGATGTTTCAAGTGTGGAGACAAAGGACATAAGGTTGCCAGTCAAAGGAGATAGTAGAGCTTCTTCCATTGCGAGGAGGTGGGACATATCAGGACTTCATGCTGACTCAGCAGGTAGCGGAAGTTCGAGCTCCACGGTAAGAAACGGCGGTGACTCCTAGCTACTCTTTGACCATGTCTGGAGAAGGGAACACAAGCCGATCACTGGTTAGAATTCCTTTTCATGATTACTCTAATGTGTTTATGAGTTTTGTTTTTGTGGTGGTGGTTCTATTGTTGTTGTTGTGTAGTCTGATGCATAGTAGGGACCTTGAGCGTGGGAGGATTACATCTCACGTGTTGTTTGATTAGCATCTCATTGCCGTTACTCAGAATTAGTGAGAGAGGGGGCTCAGAAAGAGCAGTGATTGTTTGAGAAGGGTGAGAGTGGTGGAGGTCCTTTGATGCTTTGGTGCGAGGCAGTAGAAGTTCATATCGTTGGAGGAGTGAAGCCGGCGGATATGATTGTGTGGCGATGATTTATGATGTGATCTTGGGGATGGATTGGCTTGGGAAGTATAAGGCTCCCTAGATTGTCATCGAGGTAAGTGGTGTTAGAATGATCATGGACGGGTGGTGTATCAAGGAGTGAGACCTACCACGGGTGTTTGGTGATTTCCATTGCGGAGAAGATGATTGAAATGGGTGTGAAGCGTATCTCGCTACCATTTCATTAGAAGATGGTAAAGAGATAAGGCTTGAGACATCCGTGGTAAAATTTGAGGATGTATTCAACCGTTGAAGGGATTACCACCACCAAGAGCGGATCCATTTGATCGAGTTGGAACAGGGGCGGCTCCTGTTTCTAAGCTATCATATGGCGCCAGCGAAATGGCGGAGCTTAAGAAGCAGTTGGAGGAGCTATTGGATAAGGGTTTCATAAGACAGTAGTTCACCATGGGAGCACCCGTCTTGTTTGTGAAGAAGAAGGACGGAGAGCTTCCGGTTATGTATAGACTCAGGGTCTAAACCAGACAATAAAGAACAAGTACCCTCTTCAGAATTGATGAGTTATTGGATCGGGTTGAGAGTGCTACTTGGTTCTCGAAGATTGATTTGGCTTGGATACCATCAGATTCCTATTAAGGAGTCGGACATTCGAGGCGACCTTTAGGAGGTATGGGCATTATGAGTTCGTAGTGATGCCTTTCGGGTTGACGAATGCACCAGCGGCATTCATGAGATTGATGAATGATGTTTTCCGGGAGTATTTGGATGAGTTTGTGATCATCTTCATAGATGATATCTTGGTGTATTCGAGGGACTCCGATGAGCATGGTGACCACCTTAGAAAAGTATTGGAGAAGCTAAGGGAACAGAAGCTTTTTGCTAAGCTGAGTAAGTGTAGCTTCTGGCAGAGAGAGATCGGATTCTTGGGTCATGTGATTTCCGAGAGTGGAGTTTTCGTTGACCCCGAGAAGATTAAGGCCATCATGGAATGGCCGAGACCTGAGAATGCTACGGAGATAAGAAGTTTTCTCGGTCTAGCGGGGTATTCTGAGGAGATCGTCAAAGGTTTTGCAGTATTGCTCGACTATGGCCGAAGTTGGAGGAAAGATGTTCCCTTTATTTGAGTCTCGAGTGTGAGGAAAGCTTCTTGAGACTTAAGGATATGTTATTCACGCAGTATTGGCTACGGATCCCAAGGAGCCATATGTGTTTATCTGAGATCATCGAGATTGGGTTTGGGTTGCGTTTTGATGCAACATGGGAAGGTGATTGCTTATGCTTCTCGGCGTTGAGGAAGCATGAAGCTAATTATCCGACTCATGATTTAGAGATGGCGGTAGTGTTTGCATTGAAGATATGGAGATCATATCGTATGGTGGTAAAATACAAGTGTTCACGCGGATCATAAGAGTCTCAGTATTTGTTTACTCGCTGAGTTGAACTTGAGACAAAGAGATGATGGAACTTATGGCGGATTATGATCTCGAGATAGCTTATCACCGGGGAAAGCTAATCTCGTTGGGATGCCTTGAGTAGGAAGCGGATAGCTGCAAGCAGAGAAGGATGCCGAGGAGTTGATGGGTATGATTAGTACCTTGCGGTTATGTGTTATTTCAGATGAGTTAGAACCGTTGGGGTTAGAGGCGGCTAACCAAGCGATATTTTGAGTAAATGCAGCGGCTGAGAAAGAGCTTTGATTAAGGCTTCGAGGGATGAGAAGTCAGTACTAAGTCTCGAATAATGGAACCATTTTGGTTCATGGGCGAGTTGTGTGCCTAGTGATGAAGAGTTGAGGAGATATCCTGCGGAGGCACAAAAGTCGATTTTCTATTCATCCGGGCGTAAGATGTAGAGATTTGAAAGCGTATTATCATTAGGATGAAGAGATGTAGCAGTGGGTGGCTAGCTGTGAGACTTGTCGCTAGAGAAGGCCGAGCATCAGGTTAGCGGATTATTACTGATTTGCACATTCGAGTGGAAGTGGGATATGGTGACGATGGATTTTGTGGTGGGGTTGCAATTCTCGGGGCAAGGATGCGATTTGGGTTATTGTTGATCGCTTGACTAGAGTCATTTTCTCGCCATAAGAAAAACAGATGGAGCTCGGGTTTTGGCGGTACGTAATGAGATTGTGAGATTGCATGGTGTACCTGCGTATTGTGTCGGATCGCGATAGTAAGTTCGCGGTTTTTGGCGAGTTCGAAGGAGTTGGGTACTAAGGTACACATGAGTACAGCATATCATCCTCAGGCGGATGGTCAGTCGAGGACCATTCGGACTCTCGAGGATCTTTTGAGGATGTGTGTGCTGGATTGGGGTGGCCATGGGCCGATTACTGAGCTGGTAGAGTTCACGTATAATAACAGCTATCGAGGCGAGTATCGGGATCTTCATATGTATGGGAGGCCTTGTAGGGCGCCATTATGCTTTGGGCTCAAGTGGGAGGCAAGCATGTATGGCGAAGTTTGGTGCGGGGCTACAGAGAAGATCCGAGTCTTGAGGATCGACATGAAGGAGGCTCGGGATCGTCGAGAAGAGTTATGCGGATAACCGCGAGGAGAGTTGGAATTCGCCGTAGGAGATATGGTTTATCTCAAAATGGCGTGTTCAAGAGGCTCTAACAGGCCATTTCCGAGGCAAGAGTTGAGGCAGATATTTGGGACCGTTAGTGGTGGAGCAGAGTGGGACTGCTCGCTCTGACTGGAGTTGCCAGTCATCTGCATTCCATGATGTGTTCCATGTGTCTAAGTTGAAGAAGTGCTTGCATAGGGATGATCGGTGTTCAGGAAGTTCCACTGAGTTGTCGAGTTTGAGGGTTGAGGCGAGACAGTGAGGATTCTAGATCGTAGAATCGGGGTTGGAGGAGGAGGAGAGCTCGAGGTGAGGATCCTTTGGGATTGTGGCGGGGTGGAAGAGGAGACTTGGGAACGAGAGACGGATAAGGCTAGATTCTCCGAGTGGTTCAGGGAAACAAGCTGAGGAGATTCGAGGCAGAATCTAAATTAGAGAATTGTAACATCCGTGTTCTAAATCGTCTTCTCGAATTGTATTTAATTATGTGGTTGTTATGCGAACCCTCGGGATATTGTATTTTGGCGTTGATTATTAATATGATGATGTTTATAGATTGATGGCGGATTACAATACATGATGTGGTATTTCATGTATTGGGTTGTCGAGTACATGATGGGGGATTTCATGTATCGGCAGGCGGCATATGATGGGATATTTCATGCGTGATTGAGCAAAGTATTGTTCGTCTCGGTTCGAGATTTTGGGTTTACGTCGATAGATCCTACGAGGTGGTCGGTGTCGGTAGAATTATGTGATGCATAATTCTATCGGCGAGTCGTAGGATTATGGGTGATTTAATCCTAATGACGGGTCATGAGGGTTATACGATATAGCTCGATGACGGGTCATTAGAGTTATGTGATATTAGCTCTATGGCGTGGGTTAGATTATGGGCGATTTAATCTAACTGGTTGGTTTACATGGATTATGGATTTAATCCTAATAGGCGGTAAAGGGGGTACTCTGATATTGGTTCTCACGAGACTTAGTATATTAGGGTCTGGGCGATTGGATTCTAATGTAGGTGTTGGCGACTTAACTCGTTGAATCAGGGGTTGATTGGATTTCGGCGGGTTAGCCGTCGAGGACCACATAGGATCTTGCGACGTTAGGCCGAGTGTTTTTGAACCGAGTATGGAGCGGTACAGCTCGATCGGTGGCCAGGGCGGGAAGTGTGGTGAAAGCGATCAAAAGATTGATCGTTGTTGAGAATTGCGGTTGGTCGGGCGTTTGGCGAAATTAAGGAAATATTTTGGGGCGGGAGAATGTCTCAAATATTTGAATAGTGGCGATTACTAAACCGTGGAGAGAGGAATTAAGAAAGAATTTAATCGTTGCGGTTTAGTGAAATTGGGTCGGTTTGGTTTAATTGAATTAAACCAACATATACATACACACATATGTATACAAAAATATCTTCCTTCTCTCCATCCTTCTTGAAGCTTCTCTTCTTCCTCATTTTGGAATTAGAAAGAGAGAGAAAGAAAGAAAGGAGAAAGAAAGAAAGGAAGAAGGAAGGGAAGAAGGAGAGGGAGAGAAGAGGGGAAAGAGGTGGAAAAGAGCAGAGTTTGGAGCTGAGATTGAGAGGTTGATCGACCAAGCTAGGGATTTCGGATTGAGCTGAGAATTGGTGGTTAAGTTCTTCCTTCTCTTGTGTACTTGTCTACCAAATTTCGTGGGGTGTTGTTGGGTAGTTTAGGAGTTATGAATTTTCTCCCTAGACTACTCTGTTTTCGAGCTGTAGCAGCGGGGTGAGATTGAGTGAAGGGTTGAGCACTCAATTCTCGTTTGTTTGGACTGAAATTTGGTAGATAGGTTGTTAAGAGGTTGAACTTGAAGTCCACCGAAGGGTTTTGTCAAATTCGACCTATAGTGAGAGTTATGAGCAATTGAAGTTGCCCCTGTTTTGAGTAAAGGAAACCCGAGTTGGGGGTTGGGAGTAATCCGAGTTTGAAAGGTTGTCTTGGGGTTTTGAGCTAATGATCATCCAATTAAAGTGTTTGTTGGTCTCTTGCTAGGCAAGAGGTGATATTTTGGTTAAGTTGGAGCCAAGAGGTTCAAGGGAAACAAGCGTAAAGTTTGGAATTGTCAAAGGCAGAGTCGTCGACAGGTGAGTGCGTAACGTCGGCTTGCTGTGTGATCTTTGAATTTTTATTGATGTGTGTTAGGAACTAGTCCATTGGGTGTGATTATGGCTTAGCCATAATGGGTGATGATTGTGTGTGATTGAGCTCTTTCACGGTATGTGTTGACTTGTTCTTTAAACATGTGTTGGTTGCGATAAATTCATTGATCATGTGTGTGTATAGCTGTGGGGACGGGATGACCGCCTCACTAAGCATTATCAATGCTTCGCTTCTTTTAGTGCAGGTAAGGATAAAGAAAACTTAGATGTGGGCGCGTGGAACCAGGCCGAGAGAAGGGATGATCTCGGGGTTGAAGGTTTTTGGGTTTTGATTTCCTTGTGTTTTGTGATCTTGTGTGTTGTTTATAGACTTGTGTTCTTAGGATGCTAATGTTTTAACCCTATTTGATGCATAACGGTATGCTAAAATAGTTTTGGATGTTGTTGTGATGTGTTTGAAGTGAATTATGGCTTGCTTAGTGTTGTTCCTGAGTTGCAGGGCAAGAAGGGATCGACCGATCCATATAGGATCGATCGATCCTGTAATATCGTTATGTGGCAGGAGTCCTTGGGGATTCAAGATCGATCGTCCCAAAGCGACGATCGATCGATTTTGGGCAGAGAGCCTCTGGTCGATTTTTGGGGGTAGAGATCGATCGTTCTGGGCAACGATCGATCCGAAAGTGTTCGATTGGATGTGCTCTGGGCGAATGGGGTATCAAGATCGATCGTTCTGGGCGAACGATCGATCTGAAACCATTTTGGCCAGAGAGCTCTAGAGGAAATCGGGGTCTCGAGATCGATCGATCCATGATCGATCGATCCTCTATCTCTAGATCGATCGGTCGAGGATCGACCGATCCTTGATAAAAAAAAAAGGGGTAGGTCTTTTCAGTCTCCGACTTCTAAATATATATGGTTGTCATGTAATGATAAATTGTCTAGCAAGTGTTTCGATGTAAAAAAGTTGTTTTTTGTTTTAAATATAATTTAATATTCATATTAAAAAAATTGAGAAATTGTCTTTCTCCATTGATGGACAGTCGTAAATTGTCTTTCTCCATTGATGGATAGTCAAACATCGACCGGAGTAATCGATTATGTAGTTATTATATGACGTTTAAAATTTAAAATTTGTTAGCATCTTGTTATCAACCAAAAATTTAAACTATAATTCTTGTTTGTTACCAAATCTAGGGATAAGAGTTTAAAGATGAAAAAAAAAAAAAATTGATAATTCTAGCACGACGAGCAAAACAATCGACCCAAGAGTTTGAACAATGAGAAATCAATACAATAAAATTAAAATGTGATCAGCATTTACGTTATGAGAAACCGACACCTTATTTAAAAATTAAAACCAATCAAACTAAAACAATTATTACACATTAAATTTGATTAACTAATAGAAGACTAACAAAAAAATCTACATACGTTAAGCTATAATTGGAGGTACAAGCATATGACTTATCCCTATATCTAAAGAGGACTCAACATGATTAGGATTAATAGGACTAATACGGCTTGGAAAAAATATTAACACTATAAAATCTCATATGCATACAACTTTCAAAACTAAACATTTTAAATAAAGTACATACTATCAATACTATCAATATGTATGTACTTTATTATAAATGTTTAAATAAACATTTTAAACATTATAAACAAAACTATCAAATCTTATTGAAAAAAAAAAATTCTTTTTTTTTAACTTTTTTACTTTGATAAATGAAACATTATCTTTTTGGAAGTTCTTGAATTTATATTCTTGTGAAACGTTTTTTTGTCGTTGTTCATCATGTGCATACTGTCAAAAGGAAATAGAAACTTGTGATGGAGCAAGAAGAGATGTTCCTGAAATAAAAAGCTTACTAATGCAGAACATATAAGCTCAACGAATTTCCAACATCAGGTATTGCACTAATTTGTATTAATTTAAAAGTGAAGAAGTTAAAGATTAACAAGTATAGGCATTGAATAAAGGGAAACGTGAACAATTTGAATTTCAACGACATATGAAAAAGATACATCATTCAACAACATATAATTTGTAACGCCTGGATATGGAATTCCAAGTTTTTTTTTTTGGTCAACTTGGAATTCCAAGTTTAATCGCGGGTTTAAAGTGGTTATATTTGTTCTGTGGAGAAGCATTTGTTCCGGTTGTGGGAACAATTCTGTGTGAACATAATTAATGACTGTGATGTTTAAATTGTTTCGGTACGGTTATGCGGTTTGAGATGGTTTAATTTGAAATTCGATGAAGTGAAGACTTCCTATTGGTGGAGAGAGGGCGTGATTTTGATTAAGTAGGGAGGGAGAGAATTTTGGTTTGTTTCCTTAAAAACTGGGAATGTGAATTTTCCATTTCGGTTTATTTTTGTTCGATTTTGGTTATAAAAGGAAGGGGAAATGGTTTAAATCCTTAACCATCATTAATTCTGCGATTTTAATTAATCCTTGGTTTAATTTAAATGAACCGAACTAAACGAAAAATTGGACCTCATATATAAGGGAAAAATCGATACCCTAAGAAGCAAAAAAGGAAAAATGTGTGTGCCTCCATCTCCTTCCCTTCAGCGTTTTTGAGAGGTTGAACGTTCAGCTTTGAGTTGAGAGAAAAACTAGTTTTCATATGAAAGGGTTGGAGACAAACTCTACATATCGTAGAAGACATGAGAATCGACCGACCAGATTATGAGAAACGATAAAAAAACTTTCTGGAGACTTACCTAAGACATGGATCTAGATGCTACAATTTGTGGATTTGGATTTGGATTTGGGTTAATATTCTAAAGTTATTCATGTTCTCGTGAGGTCCTTAGAATCTGTCGCGAATATGGACCACTGAATGTTCAAATGGTGATTGGACGTTTATCTGTTATTGGATGATCTGAAAATTTGTGGGTAACTACAGAACATCCAGGATTCGAGTTTCAACGGTGGAGATTATAAATTGACGGTTAGATCTCTATCTGCATTGGAATCTCTGAGACTAATTATTTATGTCAGATTTCCAGATTTTGTCGGTTAAGGTTTAATTTGTTTTTGATTGTGCATTTGGTTGATTTAGAGGCTGTTTTTTTTGCAAAAACGATCTTAACTCACTAATCTAGCTTTTGGTTCAAGCAAAACCGGTCTGAAGTTTCGGACCATTGAGTTACACTCTCTAAAGTCGATTCTTTGAATCTGTCCCAATGTAGAAGGAGTTTCAGAAAAGAGAAGCTCATGTTTAGCAAAGTAGCCACGGTGAGTGCAAGACCATAGGCTTAGTTGTGTGAATATGATTGATAACATTTTGTTTCATGTTTGTAGACCGAAATTTTTTTTGTGATGAGCCAAGTGGTGTTCTAGATCGAGTTTATCATGATATGGTTGATTGGTTAAGTCGGTATTCATGTTTCAATTTTGTTATTCATGGTAAAGAAAAAGTGTGAAACTATTGGAATCATGGCTATGAGGAGACGATGATCTAGATTTGGTAGTTCATGGATATTTAATTTATTTTTAAATTTAATAATTTTGTTGCTTAATAGTTTATGAGTTTTCATGTTATAAATATTAATTATGAGATTAATATTTATTGAACATATTTTAAAAAAAATCTAGGTCGGGTTGTTTCATAATTGTACTTTGAAAATTATTTCATAACATACATCATTTTAAATTTGAAAAAAAAAAATCCTATAATTCTTGATTAACTAAATTGTTTTGAAATTTTCATATAATTCACCAAGAAGATAATCATTTCATCACAACACTTTTATTTTAAATTTTTAGGAGAAAGCAGTTTATATATGTTTGTTAAAAATAGTTGAGATTAAATGTATAATAC
The DNA here is from genome assembly GCA_018361395.1 of Boechera stricta. Taxonomy (NCBI): domain Eukaryota; kingdom Viridiplantae; phylum Streptophyta; class Magnoliopsida; order Brassicales; family Brassicaceae; genus Boechera; species Boechera stricta. The sequence goes on along the minus strand of CM031539.1, from coordinate 17,024,500 downwards.
TAATCTATATAATAATAATAATAATAATAATCTGAAAAAGTGTCTTTTACGACTGCGTCTTTATCGTACCCTTTCATAATTTTTTTTTAAAAAAATTTTTGGTTATGTTTTGTTTTACAAAATTGCATATATTCATTTAGAGTTGTATCTTTTTACCATTTTTTGTTAGCATTTATACATCACAAAATTTTGTTCTAATAGTTGTGTCTTTTACAAAAATTGTATATATTTAATTGTTCATGTCTTTTGAAATCTATATACTTGTTCCTCTTCTTAGATAACTACCAAATTTTATTTAGTTGACACTGATTTTTTCGCTTTCTGATGAATCTGAATAATTTGAATTTCAATATCCAACGTTATTCTATACTTTCCAAACTATTTCTTAACTTACATCATTTTAAGTTTGAAGAGTTTTTCTAATTCTTGATCTAACTAATGATTTTTGGAATGAATATTGTAGAAATTTTAATCAACTTTAAAGATATATTTTACGGTTGTGTCTATTCATCGTAACTCTTCGTAAAATATGTTTTTAATTTTTTATTTTTAAATAATTTTACTTTTAGAAAATTATATCTTTTTTTTTTCTTTGATACATTTTCAGTTTGGGTTAAATATATTTTATTTTTATAACTTTTTTAAATTATAAAGTTGCGTCTACTTATTATAAATTTTCGTTCGATATTTTTTTTATTTAAGATTACATCTCTTCACCATTATGTTATTCTACTGATAATATAAATCTCAATAAATTTTTCTAAGGGTTGCGTCTCTTTATCATAATTCTTCATAAAATATCTGATATTTATAATCGTTAAAAAATTATTTTTGTAAGATTCCCTTGATTCATTATGAATTTTGTTTGATACTTTTTTTTACTTACTATCGCGTCTTTTGGCCATAATTGTTTTTAATTATAATCATTTTTTATCATAACTTTTTGTCTTGATGGTTGTGTTTTCTACTAATAGTTATATATGTTTAACATTTATGTATTTTAAGCCCTATATATTTTTCTCTTTTTAAATAATTTTAATTTTATTGTTAGCCTATACTTTCAAACTATATCATAATATATCATTCTAAATTTGAAATTTATTAAAAATTATAAATTATCTAGAGGTTATTAGGATATTTTCTCACGGGGGTTCTGAATCCTAGTAAGTATATATATATATATATATATATATTAATATAAAATTGATACTACGAGTTTTAATATACGATATTTTCAGTACAGAAATGACAATAAACCAATCTTGAAAAAAAATGAACTCAATCTTGAAAGTTTGATAAAACATGCCACTCATAAAAAAATTGTCTTTGTAGTCAACTCTGAAGAATTCTTCTGGAAAACTTGACATGCGATTCTAAGGTCCTAATGTTTGTTATGGACCAAATTAGCGCTGCCAATACCAAATGAAGAAAGAATAGTCTTTAACATTGACATTCGACACCCATTAAAATGGATATATTCTCATCATGTATACAAATCCACCCTAATTCAAAGGAGAGTTGTTATCCTTTAAAGAGCCACCAGACAAACATCTAATTGCTATCTGTTCAACCATATAATTAGCCCTTAGTTGCACTAAAAATCAATTTTCTGTCCTTTTTCTAAATTTCCTCATAAAAGATAGGTCCTTTTATTTAAATCTTTAAAAAATTAAAGATAGTCTCAGGACCCGCACACTTCTGCCCACCCCAAATCGTGTTCTAGTTAAGCCTTAGAACAATATACCATTTTTAACTTTTGAAATGAATAACAATAACAAAGGGCAAAACCTCAAAACTATGTCATTGTATTCAACGGAAGACAAATAGTTTCATTGATGGAGTTAAATGTTCTGTTAAAATTTATGAATATGTGAATTCATGATCTAATTTGCGGGCCGTCTTTGTCATATCCCGATGTGGGTCGTCTTGTTCATCTGATTTGAAGGAAGTTGAAAAAGTATGCAACAGTTCATTTTCTCGATTTATATCTTGAATCTAGGAGTTTCAATCAGGGTATCTATCACGTCTCCATCTCTGTATGGATGTCTCTTTTACCACGTTATCATCGTAGTCAGAATCGTCTATGTTACCAGCATCGTCCCCTTTTTTATTTTTTTGGTTAAACCAGGAAGTTCCGGGGCCGTACGTCCCCCTGGAACGGGGTCCAAACCAGGTTAATACTCTCATTTGGAAAGCAAACACCTCCCAACAGAAAATCGAACCCGGGGCGCAACAGGATACACTCCTGCGCTTTATCACTAGCTTATCTCACCGTTGGTAGCATCGTCCCCCTTTGTTTATTCAAAAATTAATCAATCTAGATATCTAGATTTTGGTTGACGTTAAGGTGGTGTTTTCTGTTTATTGGTTTAGTGACGTAAGTTTGATATTTGATTCAGGAATTTTTTGTGCACCAATAAAGAAGAGCAAACACTATCAAAGGAACACAAACATCACCATGGAAAATCAGTGATCTGCTACATTGGAGCCTTGATGATGCTATTGGTGGACAAGGCCGGAAATCAATGAAGTAGTTTTGTCGTAAAAAAATAAAACAAAAATAAATCAAGTCTATATGCTAGAAAAGAAATGGTACTTCTCATCATCTTAAACCAAAGTTTTAGGTCGCAACGGATCGTCTGTCGAGAACCATCTATTTTCGATTATTTGATTACAATCGCATGTGAACAATAAAAAAGTTTGTGAATATGAATGGCCACCTTTAACCAAAAACAAAAAAAAAAATCTGAATGGCCACTCTACCATTTGACCGACATTTCGTGCCTAATGTTTTTCTAACAGTTACTAGCATGCACTTGTGTCCTTGTCAAAGACTGTATAGTATGTCTTTTCCTTTTGAAATTTATTCATATTTAGATGGCGGAACTTTTAAAATAAACGAATCAAGAACAAACAATCGACAACCAAAAGTGATATAGAATGAACCGAGTTCACATTTTTTTTTTCCCTATAACTCACATCTTTACACAAACCATTGGTTAAATTTAGAAGATGATACCATAGCAATACTAGTAGAAACCAGAAGATTACAAGCCTTTGTCAATTTTAAACGTATTAAAATTGTAGAGACAACAAATGTCACTTCAAAATCAGGTAAAAACTCTCTTTAACGTTTTTTTTTTCTTCTCGACGTTACAGCTCAGAAAGATATAGGTTTAGGCCACAAATTAAGTAGCAAAATAATTGAGGCCATATGAATGAAGCTTACATAGTTGTAGTGGTCAAGTTACTCATCTCTTTTAAGAAGTCTATGGTTCGATCATCTAAATATCCGGTTTTGGGGATTTTTTTTTTCTTTTACTTATTCCACATTTCATGCTTTCTTTCCCTTTTTCCCCTCATCTTTCATCGAAGAGTTCTTTTCATTATGTTATATTTTTTTCTTTCTTCAAATATGCATTTTATATTGAATTTTCAACTAAAAAAAAAACTTAAAACATCCGAAATATATAAGCTTGTTAGATAGGATTTTTATATACTAACTAAGACGCGTAATATGATCATAATTTGTTTCTTAATAATTGTACACATGTTTCTATGTCCCAATACGTAGGCAGATTCAGTATATGTAATGTCCACTAAGTCACTCTTAAGTCTTAACATGTGGAGTAATCGCATTAATTTTTTTTTTGGCAGGAAAAAAAATTATAATTTACTACCATTTATAACATCTTCCATTCTCTTAAATATGGTTCCTCTAATATCAGGCTTTAATCATAAACTCTAAAGGAAAGTGGGATCGTGAGATGTTTCCTACGACAGATTCCAAAACTTTAGGTATTACACTACAAGAATACAAGCGATTTTTGACAGCCGTTGCCGTCGGTTACAGTTCGTCGAAACTTAATATCCGTCGGACAATTCCGACAGAATATGGTCGTCGAAAAAGAGTCGGAATATTCTTACGGATTACCGACGGCGATGATTCCGACGGATGTTCGGTCGGAACATAACGTCGGAACGCCATCGGAACACCGTCAGTAATAATTCCGACGGGATTCCGACGGACTTAGTTCCGACGGCTTTAGTTCCGACGGATATTCAATTTGTATTTTTTGTGATTTGAGATTTTATTCAATTAATTTTATTTATAAATTTAAACAAATAAATAATAAAAAAAATTATTTTTAAAAATGAAATTAATTATCATAAAAAAAATAATTCATTAAACAAAATATTTTAATGTTCAGAAAAAAAAAAAACATTCAAACGGCAGGAGAATTGTCTGCATCGTCGGGTGGAAAGAGATGAGGAAAGGCGGCCTTCATGGTCTGCTGCAAAGAGGTGAGCTGGGACTGGGTTGAGGTGTGATATATCATGGATTTTACCCGTTTTTAGCCATGATATAAGTCGTTTTATCGAGTCTTTCTAGTGCTTTTTCTATCATTTTAGAGTCTTTTCAGGTTTTAGCACGTTTGGGACGAAATTGGAGATTTTGGAGACATTTGGAGCCTTTTTGGAGCAAACCAAAGAAAGTACCCGTTTTGAAGCTTTAGCATCGATCGACACCATCATGGTATCGATCGATACCGACGTAATCAACGCGCAGAAGAGATTTTCAAGGAAGCCCATAAGAAGCCCAATACTTTCCCTTATTTACAAAGAAGCCCAGCTCGTGTTTTTAGACCTATTTTAAACAAACTCTTAGTCTTTAGGTTAAAGAGACTTGACTTTGGAGAGCTTTTGTGAGGGAGACGGATCCAAGACTTTGTTCATCATAGAGAAGATCCCGAACCCTTGTTTTTATTCTTTTGTTAATTTCATGATTTATTCAGTTATGTTATTTGTTTCATCTATCATGTCTGAGTAGTCTCATTTTAGGTTTAGGGATTTCTCATATGGATTTCTCTGATTTATGATAATTGATTTGTTAGGGTTCAAAATCTGAATAGTTCTTCACCATAGGTTGTTCTCAAAGCTATTTCTAACCTGATCACTTAGAATATAGAACCTAGATTAATCGATTAGGCACGACAGTGCAATTGAGTAATCTGATAAAACCTAGGGTGAGCAATTGGATTATCTGCAAAGAGATTTGGTTTAATCGAATTGTGAACATATCAAACTTGAATTGATTGCTGGTTTACTGTGTAGGATTTGCAAAGAGATTTGGAATTCTAGACTTTAGACTTAGTTAGTTTTCGCAACGACAGTTGGTTAACTATACTTTCGTGTTTGAGTTCAAGAACGGCGCTTAATTGAATTGAACCTTAATTGATTAATTGTTGTTTATCATTGATTTCCTGAGAGTTACCCTGAGCCTAATCCTTCCCTGAATTGAATTAAAACAATCATATTTCGATCACCGATTTTACTGTTTAACTGTGATTTGCTTAGCTTAATCCTCACTAAATTATTTATTGTGTGAATTTTCTTGAGTTCTTGTGTTCGACCCCTGATATACTGCAGCAACTGCTTTAGTACTTTTAGGGTATTAATTTGAGCATATCAAGGTGAGTTGGTTCTGGGTTAAGGTGTATGCGGACTTTAGTTCCTCGACCTCCGCGTCACGTTCATTCACCGTTTGGGTGAGCCTCACGATCTCGTCTCTGTACCCCGAAGGAAACTGAGGAATGGAAGAAGACGATTCCTAGGTCGGAAGTCCGCCTAACCCAGCGAATCGTCCTTTGACTTTCCGAGTTTCCTATGAAAATAAAACATCAAAATAATGTTAGTAATTAAATTTTGAAAAAAATAATAATTGAAAACAATTAGACACTTACATTGAGGACAATGTCGTTGATCTCTTCCCAGGGTAACTCGTTCGAGGACGACGACCCATCGAGAGTGAGCTGCAAGAGTCCAACCTCTCGTTCCTGATCCACCTTCTTCTTCTTGCACGTCTCAACGAGCTCACGCATGCCAGGATCCTCGATCACACCAGTTTTTTTGTTGGTGTGTCTCTGCTCGACCATTGCTTCCCGTTCGACGGTCTTTGCGCCGTCGTTGTGAATGTACATCCCCTTCCCTCCTCGATCGCTCTTCCGGTTCTGCGTGTTTGTTTCGGATAGCTTCTTCGTGTTTGGGTTGCTCCAATACTCGCAGAAGCCCTGCCACACGTCTTCGTCGAGGTCCTTCAGCTTGTCCTTGCTGTGCATCCAGTTCTGCTTCCACTCGTACAAGTGGTTCGAGTACGAACGCGCGACATACTTGTCGAACTGGGCAAGTACTTGCGTCGTAAGGGAAGGATCCGACGTGAACTCTTGCTACATTATAAAAAAATCATAATGCTAGTATTCGAAATTAAAATTGACAAAATAAACTAAAAAAAGAAAACAAATAAAAAATTTTCTTACCGCGAAACTCCGGTGCCACGCGTCCTTCTCGTCTTTCGGCATGTCCTTGTACTTCGCGTACGGTTTGTCCAACATGTTGTGCCGTAAGATCGCCTTTGTGATCTCTAGCAACAATTTAAATCTGAAAACAATTAAAAAAAGAAATAAGTCTGTTTAATTCGATACAAAATCTTAAAAAATTGAAATAACAATCAAAATTTCACTTACCAAGTCCCGTCTTCAAACTGCGGGTCGAGACGGATGCAATGGCTTTCGTTGGGGTGTTGGACTAGTTCCTCGATGCTAATCCAGCTCCGAGCTGCGGATTGCTGGGATTCCAGGATTTGAGTTCCCGAGCTCGTTCCGCGAGAAGGCGTGGACCGAGAACCCCGAGAACAGCGGCCTTGGGAGCCGCCGCCCAACTGTAGCGCGTCCCCGTAACTCCTGCGAGAAAAAAAATAAAATCGTTAGTAATAACGAAAATTAAAAAAAAAATATCCACAAATAGAAGAAAAAACAAAAACATTTCCCGAACATTTAGAATATTTCAAAAATTTCAAAAGTCCCGAAAAATACAAATTTACGATAATTTCAAAATTTCCCAAAATTCCACAATTAAAAAAATTTCAGAAATTCACAAAAAAATCAAAACAAATCCTAAAATTTCATAAAATTTATATAATTATATAAAACAATTTTATAAAAATGTTTTTTATATAGTTTTAATAATATTTATTAAAAAGCATTTTAACAACCTATAAATAACTAAATCAAAAATTATAAATTACGTTTTTAATTAGTAAGAAATTCCGAAAAATTCAATTATAATTTTCTAAAACCCAAAAATATACAAAAATGTTTTTTTCAATTCTAAAAAGTATATAAAAAATTTTTTATATAGTTTTAATAATATTTATTTAAAAACATTTGAATATACCTATAAATAACTAAATCTAAAATTATACATTATATAAACATTTTTAATTAGTAATAAATTCTGAAAAATTCAATTATAATTTTCTTAAACCTAAAAATATACAAAAACATTTTTTTCAATTCTAAAAATATATAAAAACGTTTTTATATATTTTTCTAGAACCCAAAAATATTACAAAAACCTTTTCTATAATCTTAAAATTATATATACTAATTTTTGAAATTATACTAAAATTCTAACAACCCTAACAAATTCTAAATATCATTCCCTAATCTCATAAACCCTATTATTTCATTCCAAAAATCTAAAAAATTCTAAATACCATTCCCTAATCTCATAAACCCTATTATTTCATTCCAAAAATCTAACAAATTCTAAAAACTAATCTAACAATTCTAACTAATATCTAACAATAAAAATTAGTGAGGATTGAAGAATAGAGGAAGTGGATTTAGGAACTTACATGTTGGGATCCATTAGGATTGAAGGATAGAAGAGGATTGTTAGAAATCGCGAGAGAGATGAGAGAAATCGCGTAGAGAGAGAGAGAGAGAGAGAGAGAGAGAGAGAGAGAAACGAGCGAAATGAAGAGGAAGAAGATTGTTCTGGGTTTTTATTTCGATTTTCGACGGCCCTATCCGTCGAAAATCCGTCGGAACCTTTAGATTTTTTTGTTTAGGCGGTTCAATTTCCCGCCGCTCGATTTCCCCTAATTGTATCCGTCGGAAATTTCCGACGGATTTCCGACGGATTGGGTAATATATCGTATATTCTCTGCATGTGTTGCTATTGGCCAGTCAACAGACACGTGTCATAAGTATTTTATCCGTCGAAAATCTGTCAGAAATTTCCGACGGATTTTCGACGGCTGTAGGGTATATTTAGGGTTTAGGCTTTAGGGTTTAGGTGATATGATTTAGAAAACCGTAATGTACATGTTTAATTGAAAAAATAAGAAATACACCATTGTTATAGACTTTCCATGACTGTATAAGTTATACAACATCAAAAGCTATACATTTAACCTAAATCTACTATATCTTATATTATACCTTATATAAACACTTCCATCAAATTTTCTAAATTCTATATAACACATTAATTTTGAAATATTACAAATTCAAACTACTGTATATACATCATACAAGTGTTTGTAGCCATTTTCTTTTTTAAAAAATACTTATAACCTATATCCTAAACCACATATTCATAAAGCCGTCGGAAATCCGTCGAAAGTTTCTGACAGATTTCCAACGGATGTATATTTAGTATTTTTAAATATGTTTAATTCTGTTTCCGTCGGAATTCCGTCGGAACATTCTGACGGATTTCCGATGGATGTATATTTAGTATTTTTAAATATGTTTAATTCGGTTTCCTTTGGAATTCCATCGGAACATTCTGACGGATTTCCGACGGATGTATATTTAGTATTTTTAAATATGTTTAATTCTCGTATTACAAATAAATTACACATAACTAATACATTTCACATAACAAATATCTAGTACAACTACAAGTACATATTTTACAATTCAAAGTTTATAAAACTACTCTGAATCCGATGATGAGTAATCTGATTCTCCTGAATCGGAAGTTTCCCCAAATTCGCATATTCTCCCTCTGAATCCTCAAATACCTGATCGTCCGCGTGTACGGTGAAATCAACAACAAGGTCGACCTCAAGGGAATGCTCGATTGAACCCAAACCTACAGAGCTTTGTTGTAGGGGTTCATGATCGGACATCCCATATACCCTACCTCTCGGGTTTATCGATGTGACGTAACCTAGGTCTTGCTTGTCACCCGGATGGAATATAGATACCTAGACCATGTAAAAAAGTTATATGAAAATTTAACCACGGGAATTCAAAAATACTAAATTAAAAATTAACGTAAAAGAAAAAAACAAACCTGGTCTGCTTGTGAAGCAAGTACGAATGACTCGTAATTGTGGAGTCGTCTTCTGCTATGTAWTGATGTAACACCAAATTGGTCGTGTCGCACACCGCTCCCTACTAATGGGTCGTACCAGTCGCATGAAAATGCAACGCATCTCAAACCGAGCATTCCAGGGTATTGAACATYAAAAATCTCACGCATTTATACCATAGTATAAAAGATCACCTGACTGAGTAGATACATCGCTAAGTCAGTGACTCCTATCATCCCAAGAATCTTAAAAGCATACCCCGCAGTGTTATACATCACATGTGACCTGTCGTGCATAGTGGAAAAGACAATTTCTTCAACCATGGGAAATTTTGCCCGTTAGCCTTCTCTCGTCAGACCACCATAAAAGCTAAAGTAAGTAAAATAAATCATTTATTATATATGATAGTTAAAACAAGGCAATTAAACACCCACATAATTCTAACCAACGCCCGACTCTCTTCCTCTGTTTAAAGATCCACAAGTAGATATAATGTTTTGAATATGGGTCACCTTTCATATTCTTCAATGTTGTAAGAATATACATGTGCAAATGATCCCGATCCTTCTGCTGAAAGTCTCCTTACTTTTTCCACTAAGTCGTCCCTTAAGAATATATGAAGAACATCGACCAAATAAAAGGTAGTACTCCGTCATCATGTCGAGCTGGTCGACTTCGCTTTGACTTGTAATGAAAGTAACTCCGCAAAATGTGAGGTTTCTTCGATGCTCAGGCGATTAGAACCCTCCACTTGCTCAAATTTTTACCTTCTTCTTTAAATGAAACATATACCGCTCAAAAGGATACATCCAACGGTATGAACGGCCCTAAGCTCTGGGATGAATCAGATGTTCCATATCATCAAAGAAGGAAGGCAGAAATATCTTCTCCAAATTGCAAAGGATTACGGGTATATTATTCGTAAGGTTGCGGATACTGTCTGATGTAAGAGACCGCGAAGATATATGTCGAAAAAAGCACAAATCCCTGCATAATATGCATAACAAATGAATAAATAAATTATTATTATAGTATTATTGTGTAAAGTCATTAAAAATTAATTTAATGATTGTATACCTGCAATTGCTTCGTGGACATTACGTGGTAGAAGATATGCAAAAAAAAATGGAAGGAGGCGCTGCATCACCACATGACAATCATGACTCTTCATCCCAGTAAACTATCCTTCTTCATGAACAACGCAGTTACGAAGGTTAGATGCGTATCCGTCCGGGAATCTAACACTTTCGGTAATCCAGTCAAAAAACGCGGCCTTTGAAGGTTCATCCAAACGAAAAACTGGGACCGGAGGCTTTCCGTTCCCTGTTACATGTAGTGCTCTACGAGAACAAATATCTGGCAAGTCCAATCTAGACTTCAGATTATCCTTCGTCTTCCCTTGGATATTGAGAACGGTGTTCATAATGTTGTCGAAAAAATTCTTCTCAATGTGCATGACATCCAGATTATGCCTCAAAAGATGGTCCTTCCAATAAGGCAAATCCCAGAAAATACTCCTCTTGTGCCAATTATGTACATTCCCATAACCATCAATAGCATGATGCCCGTTACCACCACAATCAACGGTACTATCTGCACCAAAATCTCTGAACTGATCCAACAAATACTGTCCATCTAACTCACGAGGTGGACCATCAATTACTATCCGTTTCTTCCTAAAAATTGTGGTGCTCCGACGATAAGGATGATCTCTTGGTAGGAATCGCCTATGACAATCAAACCAAGACGTTTTGCGTCCGTACTTCAATTGGAACGCATCTATGTTATCTTGATAGTACGGGCATGATAATCTTCCGTGTGTTGTCCATCCTGATAACATGCCATATGCTGGAAAATCGCTAATGGTCCACATAAGTACCGATCGCATGACAAAATTTTGCTGACAAGATACATCAAACGCCTCAATTCCATGCTCCCATAACATTTGCAGCTCATAAATCAATGGCTGCAAAAATACATCTAGTGCTCTCTTTGGATGCTCTGGTCCAGGAACGAGAATGCTAAAGAACAAGAACTCCCGTCTCATGCACAAAGATGACGGCAAATTGTAAGGTGTTACAATTACTGGCCACAATGAATATTTTCTACCATGCTTCCCAAAAGGGTTGAAACCATCAGTACATAATCCAAGGTATACGTTCCTCACCTCATACGCAAAACTAGGATACATTGATTGAAAATATTTCCATGCTCTTGCGTATCAGGGATGAGCAATTTCTCCATCCATTGTATGCTCTGCATGCCATCTCATTGCTCCTGCTGTGCGCTCTGACTGATATAACCTCTTCAATCTATCTGTTAACGGCAAATACCACATCCGTTTATATGGCACTGACACTCTTCCACCTGTTTCCTTATACCAGGTTTGCGACAAAAACTACATGTCGAACGGCCTGCGTCCTCTCTCCAGTATATCATACAGTTGTCGATGCATACATCTATCATCTGATACGGTAATCCTAGCCCAGCAACAAGTTTCTGTATCTCATAGTATGATGTCGGTGCAAGATTATCTTCTGGCAAAATGTCTTTCACAAAATCAGCGATTGCATCCATGCACTCCTCACTCAAATTAAAATCCGTCTTTATACCCATCGTCCTAGTTACAGTTGATAAAGGGGAATGTCCACCTCTACACCCATCATATAAAGGATTTTTAGCAGCGTCTAACATATCAAAGAATTTCCGACCTTCTGCGTTAGGTTCTTCCCCTCTATCTCCATACTCAGCAACCGATGGTATACTTCCATGGAATGCATCGTTCACCATCTGAACATGATCTACAATACTTTCTACTTCCATTGCAGGTTCTATTAAGCTAGCGCTATCCCCAATATACTTTTTACTAGTACTAGCATAATTATCAACCATTGTATCATTTTCTCCATGATTATACCAAATCTTGTAACCCGGCACAAAACCATGACAATAAAGGTGTGACCATACTTCATCTATTACGATTAATCTACGATTCCGATATTTCGTACAAGGACAATAGATTTTACCGGTTTTTTTTGCTTTCTTCTGCTTAGTCGCAAATGTCATGAATTCCTGTAGACCTTCTCTGAATTCTTCCGTAACTAGTCCCGTGTCCGGAATTTGCTGAGGCTTGTCCATCCATGATCGAAAATAATTATAAGGATCTGAAGAAGACATTTTTGTAAGGAATTGTAGATGAGAGGTTTTTTTTTGTTGTGATTGTAAATGAGAGGGTGGATATGTTTTTATAAGGGAAATTTGTGCGTTTTCCAACGGATTTCCGACGGATTGTCGACGGATGTAACAGCTATTCAAACGGCTATATTCAAATGGCCATGTAACGTATATATTATTTCAAACGGCTACAATCCTTCGGTATTCCGTCGGAAAACTGTTGGAATGTGTCCGACGGATAGGCGCCGTCGCAAATCCGTCGGTCAATTTTTCGACGGAACACTGTCGTCGGAAATCTGTCGGAAACGGACTGACGGAATTCCGACGGATAGTCATTTCCGACGGATATTCCCCTCGTCCAATTGCCGTCGGATATTTTCGACGGAATTTGTTCCGTCGGAATATCCGTCGGAAAAGGTCCTGTTTTCATGTAGTGTTACCAGCATGCAATACATTTATTGTTTCCCAAATCTTACCTTTTTAATATAGCAATTATGTTTTGAGGCTTCTCACAATCTTCTATATATAATATGGATTCACATAATCACATATTCCTATCCCTCACACACATCAAGCTATATGAAGCAAACAACGTTCTATATGAAGCAAACAACGTTCTATATTAAGATGGACGATCTAGCGTTATGTGAAGCAAACAACGTTCCTCTTACGCACATAACGTTCTTGAAGAAAGCTTCCGAGTGTTACCCCAATCGAACTTCCATAATCTATGGACAAACTCGTTTCACTTGGCCTCAGACCTATGACCGTTGCTGTCGTCTCGCTGCTTCTCTCCTCTCTCTCAACATCACCAGAAACGACGTCGTATGAATTTTCCCTTCACCTTATTTGTCATTACTGTGTCACTTACTTTTTAAGGATGGTGATTTTAACGATACGTAAATATTCATTTTATATTTGTGTCTAGGTCTCGATTTTGGCCCCAAACGTACCTGCCATGTACGAGATGCATTTTAGCGTTCCCATGACCGGAGCCGTACTAAATCCTATTACCACGCGTCTTGACGCCAAAACCATATCCGTCATCCTCCGCCACGCCCAGCCAAAGGTTTTTTTCGTGGACCATGAATTTGCTTCTTTGATCCAAGAAGTCCTCCGTCTCATACCCATTGACAACTCACAAGCTCACCCGCTGATCATATTCATTAACGAGATTGGTTCTAGTGCAAAGCCTTCTTTCTCCATGGAGTTAGACTACGAGGGTCTCATCCGTAAAGGAGATCGTTCGCTCTCCTCGTCCGCAAGCTTGTTCCGTGTCCATGACGAGCATGACCCTATCTCTTTGAATTACACTTCTGGCACCACGTCCGAACCAAAAGGTGTGGTGATTAGCCACCGAAGAGCCTACTTGACCGCTTTGAGCTCGATTATTGGCTGGGAAATGGCGATTTTCCTGGTCTACCTCTGGACCCTTCCAATGTTTCACGGCAATGGATGGACGCACACGTGGTCTGTGGCTGCACGTGGCGGCACCAATATATGCATCAGAAATGTGACTGCCCTAGAGATCTATAGGAACATAGAATTACATGACGTGACGCACATATCTTGTGTTCCTAAACCCCGCCTGTCCGGGTACTAACTGGAGGTTCAGCCCTGCCGGCTACGCTTATTGAGAAAGTAAAGCAATTAGAATTTCCAGGTGATGCAGACCTATGGCCTTACGGAGGCCACCGGTTCATTTCTCTTTTTTGAGTGGCAAGACGAATGGAACAGGTAATAATCACCATTATGAGTTTAGAGAATATAGTAGAATTTTATATATAACCATGTTGAAGATACTTTGGACAAAAACCATGTTAGAAAAATCAAAAAGATTAAATTGACAATTCTAAACAGACTACCAGAGCATCGACAGATGCAGCTGAAAGCAAGGCAAGGGGTAAGCAACATAGCCATAGCCGACACTGATGTGAAGAACACGAAAACTCAGGAGAGTGTCCCACGCGACGGGACAACAATTGGAGAGATTGTCATTAAAGGAAGCAACATAATGAAAGGATATCTAAAGAACCCTAAAGCAACATCTGAAGTGTTTAAAAATGGATGGCTCAACACGGGAGATATAGGCGTGATTTATCCTGATGGGCACGTAGAGATCAAAGACCGATCCAAAGACATCATCATCTCGGGAGGTGAGAACATTAGCAGTATTGAGGTCGAGAAAGTTCTTTACGAGCACCAGAAAGTGCTCGAGGCTGCGGTTGTGGCCATGCCTCACCCTCTGTGGGGTGAAACCCCGTGTGCCTTTGTTGTGTTAAAAAAAGGTGAGACTAATCAAGGGCATCGTGAAAAGAATTCGATGACCAAAGAAGAAGATTTGATTGAGCATTGTCGTGAGAATATGCCGCACTTTATGTGTCCGAGTAAGGTGGTGTTCTTGGAAGAACTGCCAAAGAACGGGATCGGAAAGATACTTAAGCCTAAACTAAGAGATATTGCTAAAGGTTTGGTTGTCAATGAGGACGGTTCCAAGAAAGTTCAAGGACGTAGTGTTAATCAAGTTAGTTCCAGGCTTTAAGGTAATGTATATGATTATGCATAGATGTATATCTTTTCGTTTATGGTTGAATTTATATGTTTCTTAGTTTGCATGTTTTAATCATTAAATAAAAAGAAGTATTTAACTCTTTATAGCTGGATGTTACATTACACCCCACAACATCTGCAAATAATGAAAAGAAAAAGGCAAAGAAGTAGATACAAACATATAAAGACTGATCATCGATGATATGTTGTTTCTCTTTTCTTTTTGTGTGCCAAATGTATTTTTAAAACTACATTATTACTGAGTTCAAGCGCGGAATAAGAGGAAGACACATGTTCAAACCTATGGATTTAACAAACAATTGCATTTTGACATGACGACTATTTGGAATTAAGATGAACATTTACAACAAATTAAGTATGCAAATTAAGCTCATGGAGACGATGATATGGATGAGTCTTTATCAAGAACATCGAAGAGTCTTCCATGTGCATATTGGAGAAAGTCGACATTTTGAGTGCATAGGAGCACTTCTGTTAGGAGACTCATTGGATGCCATTTTCTAATAAAATCTAAATACGTTAAGGCATAAGGGTGTAACGTTTTTTTTCCTGCTCACCATATTCACTCTGTCTTGTGTTTTGGCGTGCGTCCATAAGTCTGGCCTGTGTTTGTTGATTCTTGATGATTCACTAAGAGATTGACCTCAGAGGGTGATAAGAGGTTTCTTAGCTAGCTTTAAAATTCCTTTATCTACCCCAAGTGCAAGGTGCAAGTGTAGTAAACTAAGGGTCGAACCACAAGGAAGCTGGCAAACACAATAAGCTATGAAGAAAACTTAATAAGTTAAAGCAATTCAAAGATTCAATTCTAACAAGTGTTATGCAATACGTAAAAACTGAAAACGATATTGATTCTTATACTAAAACGATTAACTATGACTAGACAATTGATGGCTTAAACTCTAGCTTAGTCATTGTGTCTAAAGGACTTATGCAAACTTAACCTAGGCCTTGAGATCACAAGTAGACTTACACATTTCCATGCTATAAATCCCTACAATAAGAACAAATTGAACAAACTTCCGTTTGCAATTTTGGAACTTAGTGAGCATTCAAAATCATCTCAACTTACCACTAAGCTACCTAAACAACTACTTCCGTAGGTTAGGATCACAAAGCTCACAAATAGCTTGGTTATAGAATTTCATCAACACCTTCCGGGTGTGAAATTCTTAAAATCTAGATTCTACTCTTCCAAGCCTAATCTAGCATAGAGGACAACTAAGAGTGAAGGATCTACAAAGATCAAACCATAAACACAACTCCTAACCATCAACCTAAGCCATCAACCTAGCCATAGTCAACCTAGAAAACTACTCACATATAGCCATACAAACAAAGAAAACAGATGAGAATAGGTATTCATCCTTAAGATAATCAAGATTCAACAAAGTTTCATCAAAGAAATCTTAAAAAGAAGCAAAATGTTTTTTACAAGTCTCTTCACCCTTTCTAGAGAGAAAATAAGCTATAGAATGAGTCTCCCTTTACAAAAGTCGAAAACTATGATTTTATATGTCTCAAACGAGTCTAAAACAAATATCTAAAACATGTCGCAGGCGTGATCGATTGATCGTGGTACGATCGGATCGTTCAATCTAAGTCTCAGGTCAATCTTGATCGATCGATCGATACACCGATCGATCGATGGATGGTTCGTGATCGATCATATGTTGATCGGCGAATTTCGCATCATGATCGATCGATTATACGCGACGATCGATCGATTGTATTGTTGATCGAGCAAGCATTTGTCCATCAGTCGATCATATGTTGATACGGCGGAATTCTCGCATTATGATCGATCGATTGTACGTTGACGATCGATCGATTGCATTGTTGGTCGAGCGGTCATTGATTTCTTGTCGAAGCGTGACGCTGGAATTGTGGAATTACGATCGATCGATCGATCATCCGATCGATCGGATGATTCAAAACGTCCTAATACGATCCTTTGCTCCCGATTCGACCTCTTCATGCTTTTTAGACATGTTCCAACCTGTTAAGACTCTAAAATGCAAGGAAAACACACAAAAATCTACTAATATGATGATTAAAAACTACTAAAACGTATATATCTCCCTAGACTTATCTTTTGCTTGTCCTCAAGCAAACAAAAGCTAAGCTAGTGAAGAAATCCTAAGTTTAAGGAGAATGAACTTGTTCCCCTGTAATAGCATTGTGCTAACAATCTTCAACCACATGGAAATGAATTAATTAAAACTGTACTACATGTACTTCACCATAAGCATATCAATGTACCTTACTCTGAAGCCACACCCAACATCAAGTTCAAACTCTTCATTACTGACTCCTCTTCATTTAAATTACTCAATTTGGGATTATCGATCAAAGAACGTAGACACTTACTCCTTGTGAATTCCGTAAGTTCAAGACAGTCTTTATACAATCCCTTTCCTCTTTCTTTTCTCACTTCAAGACAATCGATTTTTCCCTACTTTTCTAGGGTATCATTTTATTTTTTCTATCGATTGTCTTCTCCTTATACTATTTTATTTTCTTAGTTATATAGATTTCCACGAGACGCAAGAATTGAAGGGTGTAACCATCAATGCCCGGTTCGCTTCTTTCCCCTAACTAAAAATAATTATTTTTTATTTGAAGGGAAGAAAGAAGGGAATTGTACCACACAGACATGTCTTGTAGATTCTCTATGGAGGTGTCATGTTCGATGCATCTCAAGCCCCAAATCGAAAGGATCATTTTCATCAAGGTGAAGAGCCAGTTCTGAATTGTCTGAATTTCCGAAGGAATGGTTCTGTTCAGGTTTGTTGATCCACTGATGGGTTTTCCAATTTTCCTGTTGTAATCTCATATAATTCCAATAGTCATTCAAAGATTAGCACATTAATCAATAACAAGTTCAATTGATGCCTCACTAAAAACCTTTTCAGGGAAAAAGAGTACATCAAACTTCTCACAATATTCAAACAAAACAAAAACAACACAAATAAACTATTAGTTCCAATAAGTCCTCCCGATTTACTTCACACCGCCTCGTGTGAGAATAAATATGTAGAAAGATACAACATAACTAAATAAAAGGGAAAAGAAAAATCAGAGGTTATAAAATAACCCACCGAGCGCGCTCGCCTCGCACGGCTCGCCTGCTGGGCATGCCTCGCCGACGCCTCCGGTCGCTGTCTGCTCCTCAACAGTATCCTCGTAGTCCCTGTCCAAAGATGACAAGGTCACAAGTGACGGTATCGATCTGAACCCCTGAAACAGACGGTGGACGAGGGCATTGTATCTTCGCCATATGCTCCACATCATCTTCAGCATGGAGTGCATGTTCGCTGCACCGCCTCACCTCCAGCGTATCATCGATGTATCAGCAGGTGGAGGTAAATCGATCATCGACATAAGGGGGATTATGTACTCTTATCTCCTCTCGAAAAAGATGGCTTGCTCCTGCATGGGGGCATCCTCCTGCGCCTGTGATGTCGAGAAGAACGCTCTGCCGGGCTGCAGCTACCTGCGTCGTGCCTCTCGAGTAAACTCGATGTTCAGACGATGTCGAGAGGTGATGGCTGGGTTTGGCAACTTGCAGTTGCATGCCATCGCGAGTGGTGAACCCAGAGACCGCCTGGAAAGAAAATCTGGTTCTCTGTAGCCTCATCTATATGGTCTCGCCTATCTATCCACTGCTTCTTCTCAGATCTATCCGCAGAGGCGAAGATCAGTCAAGAGACTCCCAATAGACTCCACCTTCCGCTCAAGTGTTCGTGAGCACGGAATTTTCTCCGAACCAAAATGGAGAAGACGGCAAGGTTGGTGCCACAGATATCCTGAGGAGGCTCAGATAAATGCTACGGAGCCCATAGCGCAACATAATCAGCTCATCAAACCTCAACGAACCTGTCTCCTCCTTAGCCCAAAATGTATGCCCCAGATCTTGGCTACAATACAAGGACGGGTTTCGATAAGAGTAAGCTTGTACTGCGTGAAAGCCACGATCCTCCTTTACCAATCAAACCCCAAAGCTTACCCAACTCCTGCAATCTTCCCAGTGGAAGAAAGCTACTAGGAGTCTTATCGAACTGTAAATACCGCGAGATCTCGATCGACACTGCATAAAACCGCCGACGTAAATGTGAGTGTCCCCTCTCGCTCTGGGATTCTCGGATCCCGTAGTACAGCTCAGCCTGAGGCAAGGAATCGAACCAACTCTGGATATAATGGGTTTTTGGCTCGAAATGGCCTATACCCATGTGGTTACCAGTAAACGCCCTCCATAATCCCCATCTTTGCAGAGTACCAGATCGAAACTTGGTTGAGCCATCTCAATCCGCGAAGACCTGCAGTAAGCAACATTCCAACAATCCATGAATACCCCCGAGCTCGTTGTGTATCTCGGCAATCTCGCAGATCCGCTACCATGCTGTATCGCTCGAACGCTTGGCCCATCCATCACTATGCCATCCGGCCTAGCCAAGGTGCTGCCGCACCTGGGAGATGGATGGCCGCTTT
This sequence comes from Boechera stricta, assembly GCA_018361395.1. NCBI lineage: Eukaryota > Viridiplantae > Streptophyta > Magnoliopsida > Brassicales > Brassicaceae > Boechera > Boechera stricta. The sequence goes on along the minus strand of CM031539.1, from coordinate 17,005,098 downwards.
TTATCGCTGGAGGTACTTTCTTTTTAGCAAGAAGTTGTTTTAACCATTTCGAAAGATAAAAATAAAACGAAATTAGCAATGCAAATATTGATGATTATCCAAAACAAACAAAAATTCAGAAAATTTGACATATGATCGATCGATGATCATAATCACGACGATCGATCGATCATAACACGACGATCGATCACGCTTGCAAAAATCTGGTTTGAGAAGGAACGATGATCGATCGATCATGGATAGCGATCGATCGATCATAAACCCGAAATCGCGAACGCTCGCTCGATTTCAAACAATTTCCATTTCTAAATCTATCATAAAATCGTCAAGGCATTGATAGCTCGAAATCAACCTAATAATCTAGAAATCAACAAACAATCCAAAAACAATCACAAAAACACTAATCTAACAATTTTTCAAAAATCCCAAACGGAAATTCAACACGAAATCGACAAAATAATGTGATGCTAATTAGCCCAGAATCACAAACAATCGAAAGCACAAGAATCAATCAAAATAAACCCAAATTTCTCATTTTTCCTCAAGAACATCGAATCAAAAAATTGAAAATCGAAGGTCATACCTTGTAGATCGACAACGAGTTAGAATAAAAGAGACAAAATCCGATCAAGATGGACCCAAAATCACTCAAATGCTGAGAATTGAAGAAGGTTTTGGAAATTTTTATGAGATTTTCGATTTTGGGGATAATGATCGATCGTCTCGATTGTTTATTTTAAAGTCGTTTACTCAGATCCTGATCGATCGATCATAACCACGATCGATCGATCGCTCTGTTTTGTTTTGTTGTTTGATCGATCGATCATCACTGCGATCGATCGATCGGTTAATCCGCTTATCTAATTCAAAACTCAAGAAAAATTAAGAAAATATACTATATATACATATTTACAGTGGGTGCCTCACTAAGCGCTTGTTTAACGCCAATAGCTTGACGTTGTTGAGAATCTTTAGCTCGGAGGTTCGAAGAGAAACCGTTGTTGTATTCCTTTCTCAGATCGGCATATAAGGCTTGCATCTCCGTCCTGCTAACCGAGAATTCACCTCCAGTCTTGTTCCATAAAATGATACCCATATGGTTTAACTTCCTTAATGACGAAAGGACCCCCATCTTGACTTAAGCTTTCCGAATAATCAAACGAGAGAAAAGCAAGACTGATCCCTTCTTTGAATTCCCGCTTAGGATCTTCTTGTCATGAAACGCTTTTGTTCTTTCCTTATAGATTTTGGTTTTCATAAGAATTTGCCTCAACTCCTCAAGTTTTCTAGTTGTATCAAACGCCCAAGCCGTCAAGTAAGTTCAACAATTTGATGGCCCAAAGCGCTTTAGTTCCACCGAAGATGACAAGACTTCCCATAAAGTAAGTTGAAAGGAGTCAATTTATGGGTGTCTTGGTTCTATATGCCCATAAAGCATCGCGTTTGCCGCCCAATCTTTCCTTGATTTCCCAACCGTTTTCTAGAATGCCTTGATTTGCCGGTTAGAGACTTCAACTTGGCCAGAAGTTTTGGATGGTATGTGGCTACCTTATGTTTCACTCCATGCTTTTTCAGCAAGCTTGCAAATATGTTGATGAAGTGAGATCCTCCGTACTTATCACAATTTTGTATTCGAACCTTGGGAATATTATCGCTTTGAACATCTTCAACACCACCTTAGCATCATTAGTAGGACTAGCTAGGCTTACCCATTTTGACACATAATCCACCGCTACCAATATATATTGATTATAAGATAAAGGAAAGGTCCCATGAAGTCAATCCCCAAACGCCAAAGATCTCAACTTCCATAAAATTCTGAGGCATCTCATTCCTTTTGCTTATGTTTCCTTTTCTTTGACAAGGATCACATCTTGAGATGAATTCTCGAGCATCCTTTGAACATTGTCGGCCACCAAAACCAGCTTGCATGCCTTTGCACCGTGTTAAAAGTAGCCAAATGACCTCCATAACTCGAACCATGGCAATGGAATAAAATTCTTCGCATTCTTCGAAAAATGCCATCTTTGCAACGCCTATAGAGATACGTGTTGATCCCAAAAGTAGTTATTGACATCTTTGTAGAACTTTTCTTCTCATAGCCTTTTAAATTGGGAGGCCCTTCCACATGCTAAATAGTTGACCAAATCGGCATACAAGGAGACGTTATGAAGTTCCTTCTCAACGAAAGTTGTTCTCCACAACCTCATCTAGCTCAATTGTAGCCTTGTGAACCGACATTGTAGATGCACTCTTCAAAAGATCATTAATAGCCAAATCTTCATCAATCCTCAACCTTGAAAGATGATCCGCAACTCGCTCTCAATTCCCTTCTTGTCTTTATCTCTAGATCAAATTCAAGCAAAAGGATCCATCTAAGCAATCTTGGCTTTAGCCTTTCTTGGCTAGCAAATGTCTCAAGGCAGCATGATCCGTGTGTACTATGACCTTGGATCCCACCAAATAAGATCTGAACTCTCAAAGGCATAGACAATGGCAAGAAGTTCTTTCTCCGTTGTTGCATTCTTTACTTGAGCATCGTCCATTGTCTACTTGCATAGTAGATTACATGAAGTTTTCATTTCTTTGCCTCCAACGGCATAATCGCCAGACGCATACAACTTCAAATGGTAAGTCCCAATTGGTGGTTGGACAATGGGAGACTTACTAATGCTTCTTCAGCTTCAAGAATGCTTCATAGCAAGCTTCATCAAAGACAAATTTGACATCCTTGCATAAAGACGTGTCAAAGGTCTAGCAATGCTGGAGAAATCCTTAATGAATCTTCGGTAAAACCCGCATGACCCAAAAGCTTCTAATCCCTTTAACCGTGTTGAGGAGGCAAGTGCACCATCACATCAATCTTGGCTTTATCAACCTCAATCCTTCCTTAGAAATCGTGTCCCAATACGATCCCTCCTGACCATGAAATGACATTTTTCCCAATTTAGAACCAAGGTCTTCGCATCGTTTTAATACTCGCACAAATTAGAAAGACACAAAGAAAACGAGGCACCATATATGAAAATCATCCATGAACACTTCCATTATATTTTCAGTTAAATGAGAAGATTGACATCATGCACCTTTGAAATGTCTTGCATTACATAACCAAATGGCATTCTTCGATAGGCGTACCATAAGGACATGTAAATGTCGTTCTTGGTCTTGAGGATGAATCGATTTGAAAGAACCCCGAATATCCATCAAGAAAGCACAATAGGAGTGATGCCAATCTTTCAAGCATTTCAATAAAAGGAAGAGGAAATGATCTTTCTAGTTAATGCATTTAGCTGAATCAATGCACATTCTATGACCCGTAATTGTTTTGTTGGGATCAATTCATCTTTATCGCTTTTAATCACCATTCCTCCTTTGGGAACTACATGAACTGGGAAATCCAAGTGCTATCGAGATGAATAAATGACCCATCAAGTAGTTTCAAGATTTCTTTTACCACTTCTTTCAAGTTTGATTTAGCTTCGATGCTCAATTGAAGATTTAGACTCTTCTAAATAGATTGTGCATGCATAATGATGGTGAAAGACCTCTAATATCATCCAATGAATAACCTAAAGCCTTTCTATATTTTTTAGTTCATGCAACAGCAATTCCATCTCATCATCATTCAAAGCATCATTAACAATGACCGGATAAGTGGTATTTGGACCAAGAATGCATACCTTAGCCCTGGGAAGAGGTTTGAGTTCCACATGTGGTGCCTTAAGCTCACTCCAATCCTCATCTATGCTAGTCTTACCATTGCTAGCTTCTTCCAATGCAAACTGTTATTTCTTCTATCTTTCAAACATGCAAATTTCGCTTTCAAGTTTTTATGAGAGTCTAAGGCTTTCTCATAGTTATTTGCTTCCTCATTTTCCATCAAACGATCCTCATTCCCTTTTGTTAGGTCAACTGTAAAGAATCTTTCCATGTTCAGCTTCCTCCAAGTACTCATCCACCATATCTTCTAATGTCTCAATGTGAAGACCTTTTCTTCAATGGTGGGTTTTTTTGACTCCATTATATCAAACTTCATGGTTAATGAGTCTAAATGCAGGTAATCATCCCCTTTCACATCAATAATAGCTCAAGCTGGCTAAGAATGGTCTTCCCAAAATAATAGATCTCTAGGCCTCATCCATTTCAAACAAAAATCTGTAGTATAATGCACTCACCAACCTTCAATGGTAAGTCTTCAATAACACCAATTGATACCTTACCGATCTATCCGCTAACACCAAAGAAATGCGGGTCTTCTTGAAATTTGTTAATCCAAGCTTCTAAACCTCAAAGGCATGAGACTCACACTTGCTCCCAAATCAACCAAACAATTCTCAAAGAACATTGGACCCATCACACAGGAATGGTAAAACTTCCTGGATCTCAAGTTTAGAAGATGTTTGAATGATAAGCACACACTCATGATTCACCATCACCATGATTCTTCAAAAATCCTCCTTGGTCATGATGTCTTTAAGAAGCTTTTGTAGATGGACAATCAAGCATAAGATCCATGAATGGTATACTACTTGTACCTTTCCCATAATAGCTTTGAATTTTGAAATTGTTTCTCCAAGATCTCTTTCTTGAATCTTCCAGAAAAAAGTTTAGGTTCATATGAGGTGAAACAAACATATCCTCCTTTTATCAAACATTTCCTTTACCTCTTGTGGCTTCTCTTCTTCATTCACAACTACATCTTCATGTTGTTGATATCTCCACTTTCCTCTTCTAAATCCAACTCTTCAGCCTTATCATTTACCACTTCTTCTACTGATTTAGAACTCTAGGGAGCTCTTTTCCACTTCTCAATGTGATTCATTGCAATATTCTTTGGGATTGTGGGATTACCCGGTAAAATACCCTTCCATGTTCTAGAAGTAGAAGCTATTTGACTGATTCTCCAATCCTTCACATGTGTTGTCAAACCTCAAATTTAGAGGAGATCTCAGATCTCATTCTTTTCACTCCCTTGTCTTTCCAAGATTTGCTTCAACATACTTTTACGTCATCATCTCGAGAAGACTGAAGAATTACCTCCTTGTCTNNATTCCTTTATCACCCCTGCCAATGCAAGTTAGTAGAACAAGCATTTAACCACAAGCGAAGTCTGCTAAACACATACAAGAAACTTAATAAAGTTAAAGTTAATTCAAAGATTCAATTCTAACATGTTATGCAATGAAAACTGAAAACGATATTGATTATACTAAAACGATTAACTATGACACTGATGGCTTAAACTCTAGCAATATCGTCAGGACTTATGCAAACTTAACCAGCCTTGACATCACAGATTTACACATTTCCACGCTATAAATCCCTACAATAAGAACAAATCAACAAACTTCCGTTTAATTTTGAACTTAGTGAGATTCAAAATCATCTCAACCTTACCACAAGCTACCTAAACAACTACTCCTCAGGTGTAGATCACAAAGCTCACAAATGCTTATAGATTTCATCAACACCTTCCTGTGAAATTTTAAAATCTAGATTCTACTCTTCCTAATCTAAAGATGAGACAACTAAAGAGCAAGGATCTACAAAGATCAAACCATAAACACAACTCCAACCATCAACCTAAGCCATCAACCTAGCCTATAGTCAAAAACTACTCAATAGACATACAAACAAAAGAAAACAGATGAGAATAAGAGAAGGTATTCATCCTTAAGATAATCAAGATTCAACAAAGTTTCATCAAAGAAATCTTAAAGAAGAAGCAAAATCAAGAACAAAGTTTTTTACAAGTCTCTTCACCCCTCAGAGAGAAAATAAGCTATAATGAGTCTCCCTTTACAAAAAGTCGAAAACTATGATTTTATATGTCTCAAAAACGAGTCAAAACAAATATCAAACATGCGGCAGGATCGATTGATCAGAATGATCGATGATCGTTCACCTAGAGTCTCAGGTCAATCCTTCGATCGACGATACGACCGATCGACGATGGTTCGATCGATCTGATACTGAATTTCTCGCATCATGATCGATCGACATTATCGCCGACGATCGATCGATGATTGTGATCGAGCAAGCATTTGTCCATCGTCGATCATGCCGACATGGGCAATTCTCGCATTATGATCGATCGATTGTACGTTGACGATCGATCGATTGAATTGTCGATCGAGCGGCTATGATTTCGTCGATCAAGAGCGACGCTGATCATGGAATTACGATCGATCGATCAGATCCGATCGATCGGATGATTCAAACGCCCTAATACGATCCTTTGCTCCCGATTCGACCTCTTCATGCTTTTTAGACATGTTCCAACCTGTTAAGACTCTAAAATGCAGCAAAAAACACAAAAAATCTACTAATATGATGATTAAAACTACTAAAATCAGATATATCAACTCCCTAGACTTATCTTGCTTGTCCTCAAGCAAACAAAAGCTAAGCTAGTGAAGAAATCCTAAGTTTAGAATGAACTTGTTCCCCTGTAATAGCATTGTGCTAACAATCTTCAACCACATGGAAAAATTAATTAAAACGCATTTACATGTACTTCACCATAAGCATATCAATCTTACTCAAGCCACACCCAACATCAAGTTCAAACTTCATTACGACTCTCTTCATTTAAATTACTCAATTTGGGATTATCGATCAAAGAACGTAGACACTTACTCCCCAGAATTCAAGTTCAAGCTTTATACAATCCCTTTTTTCTTTTTTCACTTCAAGACAATCGATTTTTCCTACTTTTCTAGGTATCATTTTATTTTTTCTATCATTGTCTTCTCCTTATACTATTTTATTTTCTTAGTTATATAGATTTCACTCAGACAAGAATTGAAGGGTGTAACCATCAATGCCTGCTTTCTTCCCTAACTAAAAATAATTATTTTTATTCAAGTGGAAAGAAGGAATTGTACCAATACGTACATGTCTGTAGATTCTCTATGGAGGTGTCATGTTCGATGCATCTCAAGCCCCAAATCGAAAGGATCATTTTCATCAAGGTGAAGAGCCCTCACTGAAATTCTCCGATGAATGGTTCTGCCTCAGTTGATCCACCTATGGGTTTTCCAATTTTCCCGTTGTAATCTCATATAATTCCAATAATTCAAAGATTACATTAACAATAATAAGTTCAATTGATGCCTCACTAAAAACCTTTTCAGGAAAAGAGTACATCAAACTCAACAATATTCAAACAAAACAAAACAACACAAATAAACTATTAGTTCCAAAATCCTCCCCTTTACTTCACAATGCCTCTGTGAGAATAAATATGAAAGATACAACATAACTAAATAAAAGGGAAAAGAAAATCGAGGTTATAAAAATAACCCTAATCTCAGCGATGCTCGCCTCGAAGAGCACCGCGGCTCTCCTTATGCCGACGCCTCCGGTCGCCGTCGGCTCCTCAACAGTATCCTGTCCTTGTCCAAAGATGCTGTCAAGACAATCAGACGATCGACTCAACCCCTGAAACAGACGGTGGACGAGGGCATTGTATCTTCGCATATTGCTCCACATCATCTTCAAAGATGGAGTGCATGTTTGCAGATCGCCCTCGCCACCTCCACAAGATCATCGATGTATCAGGTGGAGGTAAATCAGATGCATAATGAGGATTATGTACTCCTCTCATCTCCCTCAAAAGATGGCTGCCCTTGCTCGTATGGGGCATCCCTCCCCGGTTCGGTGAATGCTCTCGTGTAGCCTGCTCAAAGCTCCTCTCCTGAGTAAACTCGATGTTCTGATCGATGTCGAGAGTTGGCACTTGAAGGGCGAGACGCCATCGCGAGTGGTGAACCCAGAGACCGCCTGAAAGAAAATCGTCGTTTCTTCGGCAGCCTGCCTATATGGTCTCGCTATCTATCCACTCCTGCCTCTTCTGATCTATCCTCAGAAGATTGGGGTCAAGAGACTCCCAAAATGGGCTCACACTTCCGTCTCGAAGTGTTGAGCAGGACCTGAACAAAATGGAGGCGAAGAGCGGCACCAAGGTTGGTGCCACGGATATCTGGAGGAGGCTGCAGTCTGCTACGGGCAAATACAGGGGCGTAGTGCAACATAATCAGCTCATCAAACCTCAGCGACACATCTCTCCTTGCAAAATGTATGCCCGGGATCTTAGGCTACAATAAGAAGGTAGGTTTACGATAAAGTAAGCTTGTACTCGCGTGAAAGCCACGATCCTCCTTTGCAATCAAACCCCAAAGCTTGCAATCCTTGCGTCTTCCCGGGGAAGAAAGAGCTGACAGTCTTATCGAACTTAAATACCGCGAGATCTACGATCGTGCCTCGTACGGAAACCGCTCGACAGAAATGTGAGTGTCCCGGCTCGCTCACAGGATTCTCGGGATCCACAGTGACTCAGGTGAGGCAAGGGTGAACCAACTCTGGATATAATGGGTATTTTGGCTCATGAAATGGCTATACCATGTTGACATACTGACGTCCTCCATAATCCCCATCTTGCAGTACCAGCATCGAACTTGGTTGGAGCCATCTCAATCCGAGACGTTGCGGCACAACTATTCCAACAATCCCATGAATACCCTGCGGCGTTGTATCGGTAATCTCTGCTTGATCCTTCAGCGGTATCAATCGAGCGTTGGCCCATCCATCACTATGCCATCCGGCTAGGCCAAGGTGCTCTGTAGTTTACTGGGTCATAGGATGTGGATGCGCTTGCTATCGCGGTACTTCTTTTAGTGGGAAGTACTTTTAACCATTTCTGAAAGATAAAAATAAAAGCGAAATTAGCAATGCAAATATTGATGATTATCCAAAACAAACAAAAATTCAGAAAATTTGACATATGATCGATGATCATACTCGACTCGATCGATCTCGACCGATCGATCTTGCAAAATCTGGTTCGAAGAAGCGATGATCGATCGATCATGGATAGCGTCGATCGATCATAAACCAGAAATCGCGAGCGTTCGTTCGATTTCTCAAACAATTTCATTTAAATCTATCATAAAATCGTCATTGAAGGCATTGCTAGGCTCGAAATCAACCTAATAATCTGTAGAAATCAACAAACAATCAACATCACAAAAACAATCTAACAATTTTTAAAAATCCCAAAGCGGAAATTCAACAAATCGACAAAATAAGGTATGTAGATGCAATTAGCCAGGAATCACAAATCGAAAGCACAGCAAGAATCAATCAAAATAAACCCAAATTTCTCATTTTTCCTCGAACATCGAATCGAAAAATTGAAAATCGAAGGTCATACCTTTGTAGATCGATTGAGCAGTACTAGAATCGAAAAGAGGGCGAAAATCCGATCAAGATGGACCCAAAATCACTCAAATCCGTTGAGAATTGAAGAAGTTAGGGTTTTTGGAAATTTTTATGAGATTTTCGATTTTGGGGATAATGATCGATCGATCGTCGATTGTTTATTTTAAACCGTTCTTACTGTCATCGATCGATCATAACTCGATCGATCGATCGATCTACTCTGTTTTTGTTGTTACTGCTTTTGATCGATCGATCATCTCGATCGTCGATCGGTTAATCCATCTAATTCTGTAAAACTTCAAGAAAAATTAAGAAAATATACTATATATACATATACTTACCAGTGGGTTGCCTCCCACTAAGCGCTTGTTTAACGTCAATAGCTTGGAGTTAAGTTCGAAAGCCGTTGTTGTATTCCCTTTCTCAGCATCGGCCATATAAGGCTTGCATCTCGTCGTTAACGAGAATTCACCTCAGTCTTGTTCCATAAAATGATAGCCCCATATGGTTTAACTTCCTTAATGGAAAGGACCGCCCATCTTGACTTAAGCTTTCAGGAATAATCGCGAGAGTTGAAAAGCACTTGATCCCCTTCTTTGAATTCCGCTTTAGGATCTTCTTGTCATGAAAGCGCTTTTGTTCTTTCCTTATAGATTTTTGCGTTTTCATAAGAATTTTGCCTCAACTCCTCAAGTTCTTCTAGTTGTATCAGCAACCTCGGCCGTCTTCAATCGAGTTCAACATTTGATGGCCCAGCGCTTTGTACTCTAGTTCCACGAGATGACAAGACTTCCCATAAAGTAAGTTGAAAGGAGTTGTACTATGGGTGTGTAAGCGGTTCTATATGCCCATAAAGCATCGTCAAGTTTTGCGCCCAATCTTTCCTTGATTTCCCAACCGTTTTCTCGAGAATTGCCTTGATTTGCCGGTTAGAGACTTCAACTTGGCCAGAAGTTTGTGGATGGTAAGGTGTGGCTACCTTATGTTTCACTCCATGCTTTTTCAGCAAGCTTGCAAATACCTTGTTGATGAAGTGAGATCCTCAGTCACTTATCATTCTTGGTATTCAGAACCTTGGGAATATTATCGTTTTGAACATCTTCAACACCACAGCATCATTAGTAGGACTAGCTAGGGCTTCTACCCATTTTGACACATAATCCACGCTACTATATATTGATTGCCATAAGATAAAGGAAAGGTCCCATGAAGTCAATTCCCCAAGCGTCAAAGATCTCACTTCAGAATAAAATTTAGGCATCTCATTCCTTTTGCTTATGTTTCCTTTTCTTTGACAAGGATCACATCTTGAGATGAATTCTTGAGCATCCTTGAACATTGTCGGCCACCAAAAACTTGCATTGCCTTTTGCATGTTAAAAGTAGCCAAATGACCTCCATAACTTTCGAACCATGGCAATGGAATAAAATTCATGCTTCTTCTTGATACATCTTGAAAAATGCCATCTTTGCAGCGCCTATAGAATCGGTTGATCCCAAAAGTAGTTATTGACATCTTTGTAGAACTTTTTCTTCTCATAGCCTTTTAAATTGGGAGGCTCCTTCCACATGCTAAATAGTTGACCAAATCGGCATACGAGAGGCGGTTATGAAGTTCCTTCTCAACGAAAAGTTGTTCTCCACAACCTCATCTAGCAATTAGCCTTGTGAACCGTTTCGACATTGTAGATGCACTCTTGAGGCAAAGAGTCATTAATAGCCAAATCTTCATCAATCCTCCTTGAAAGATGATCTGAACTCCGTTTCAATTCCTTCTTGTCTTTTATCTCTAGATCAAATTCTTGAAGCAAAAGGATCCATCTAAGCAATCTTTGCTTAGCGTCTTTCTTGGCTAGCAAATGTCTCAAGGCAGCATGATCCGTGTGTACTATGACCTTGGATCCCACCAAATAAGATCTGAACTTCTCAAAGGCATGAGGCAGAAGTTCTTCTCCGTTGTTGCATACTTTACTTGAGCATCGTCCATTGTCCTACTTGCATAGTAGACGACATGAAGTTTCTTTTCATTTCTTTGCCCCAACGGCATAATCGCTTGCATCGCACATAACTTCAAATGGTAAGTCCCAATCTGGTGGTTGGACAATGGGAGCACTTACTAATGCTTCTTCAGCTTCAAAATGCTTCATAGCAAGCTTCATCGACAATTTGGTATCCTTGCATAAAAGGTATGCTGTGAATCTTCGGTAAAACCATGACCCAAAAGCTTCTAATCCCTTTAACGTTGTGGAGGAGGCAAGTGCACCATCACATCAATCTTGGCTTTCAACCTCACTTCCTTAGAAATCTTGTGTCCCAATCGATCCCTCCTTGACCATGAAATGACATTTTTCCCAATTTAGAACCAAGCTTGTGTCTTCGCATCGTTTTAATACTCGCACAAATTAGAAAGACACAAACGAGGCACCATATACGGAAAAATCATCCATGAACACTTCCATTATATTTTCAGTTAAATCTGAGAAGATTGACATCATGCACCTTTGAAATGTTGCTGGTGCATTACATAACAAATGGCATTCTTCGATGGCGAAGGTACCATAAGGACATGTAAATGTCGTCTTCTCTTGTCTTGAGGATGAATCGGGATTTGAAAGAACCCGAATATCCATCGAAAGCAATAATAGGAGTGATTGGCCAATCTTTCAAGCATTTGATCAATAAAAGGAAGAGGAAATGATCTTTCTAGTTAATGCATTTAGTTTTCGGTAATCAATGCACATTCTATGACCGTAATTGTTCTTGTTGGGATCAATTCATCTTTATCGTTTTTAATTACCGTTACTCCTCCTTTTTGGGAACTACATGACTGGGAAATCAGTCTATCGGAGATAGAATAAATGACCCAGCATCAAGTAGTTTCAAGATTTCCTTTTACCACTTCTTTCAAGTTTGGATTTAGTCTTCGTTGATGCTCATTGTTTAGACTGCGTCTTCTAAATAGATTCGGTGCATGCATAATGATGGTGAAAGACCTCAATATCATCAATGAATAACCTAAAGCCTTTCATATTTTTTTAGTTCATGCACAGCAATTCCATCTCATCATTATTCAAAGCATCGTGCTATGACCGGATAAGTGGTATTTGGACCTAAGAATGCATACCTTAGCCCCTTGGGAAGAGGTTTGAGTTCCACATGTGGTGCCTTAAGCTCACTCCATCCTCATCTTATGCTGCATTCTTGCTTCTTCCCGATCATATGTTATTTCTTCTATCTTCTCAAACATGCAAATTTCGCCTTTCAAGCTTTTATGAGAGTCTAAGGCTTTCTCTAGTTATTTGCTTCCTCATTTTCCATCAAGCGATCCTCATTCCCTTTTTGTTAAGGTCAAGCTGTAAAGAATCTTCTTCCATGTTGCTCCAGTACTCATCCACCATATCTTCTAATGTCTCATGTAGAAGACCTTTCTTGAATGGTGGGTTTTTCATAGACTCCATTATATCAAACTTCATGGTTAATGAGTCTAAATGCAGGGTAATCATCCCCCTTTTCACATTAATAATAGCCGGTAATTTAGAATGGTCTTCCCAAAATAATAGGATCTCTAGGCTCTCATCCATTTCAAGCACAATAAAATCTGTAGGTATAATGCACTCACCAACCTTCAATGGTAAGTCTTCAATAACCAATTGGATACCCGCGATCTATCCGCTAACAAAGAAATGCGGTCTTCTTGAAATTTGTTAATCCAAGCTAGCACCAGCGTCAGGCAGAGACTCACATCAAATCAACAAACAATTCTCAAAGAACATTGGACCCATCACACGAGAATGGTAAAACTTCCTGGATCTTGAAGCTTCTTAGGTAAGATGTTTTGAATGATAGCACTACACTCATGATTCACCATCACCATTGATTCTTCAAAAATCCTCCTCTTGGTCATGATGTCTTTAAGAAGCTTGTTGTAGATGGGACAATCAAGCATAAGATCCATGAATGGTATAGTCACTTGTACCTTTCCCATAATAGCTTTGAATTTTTGAAATTGTTTCTCCAAGATCTCTTTCTTGAATCTTCCGGGAAAAGGAAGTTTAGGTTCATAGGAGGTGAAACAAACATATCCTTTTTATTGAAACATTTCCCTTTACCTCTTGTGGCTTCTCTTCTTCATTCACAACTACATCTTCATTGTTGTTGATATCTCCACTTTCCTCGGCTTCTAAATCCAACTCTTCAGCCTTATCATTTACCACTTCTTCTACTGATTTAGGAACTCTAGTAGGGAGCTCTTTTCCACTTCTCAATGTGATTGCATTGCAATATTCTTTGGGATTTGGCTCGGGATTACCCGGTAAAATACCCTTCCCATTGTTCCTAGAAGTAGAAGCTACTTGGGCAATTTGATTCTCGATCCTTCACATGTGTTGTCAAACCCTCAAATTTAGAGTTGAGATCTCGTATCTCATTCTTTTCACTCCCTTGTCTTTCCAAGATTTGCTTCAACATAATCTTTACGTCATCATCTTGAGAAGACTGATTAGAATTACCTCCTTGTCTAAAGTTGTTGAATTGTGGTCTGGGAATATAGTTGTTGTTGTTGGAAGGCCCTTGGTTGTTGAAGTTGGTAAAGCTTTTTTTGTTCCTTGACCTTGATAACCTCCTTGTCGAAAGTTGTTTCCTTGGAATGGAGGTCTTTGGAAGTTCCCTTGACCTTGTGGAGTGGGATTTCTTGGTTGAAAACCTTGGGCATTGGGCACATTTGGATAGACTTGGTCTTGAGGATTTTCCACATTTGTGCTTCGGTATGAAAGGTTTGGATTTGGAAACTTGTATTGATATCCACCTTGGTTTCCAACATAATTCATCTCTTCGTAATCATTACCATCACCTTCATTAGTCATCGCCCCATCTTGCATTTGGTTATCACCATCATTCATATCCAAAGTTTACTCTTTGTTGGATATGCATCATTTCTAACGGTCTAGCATTTATCTCCTTGAGACGTTGATCTTCGAATCTTGTATCCTTGACTGGTCTATCATAATCGCCTCTGTAGCATTGATCACTTTGCGCCAAGTTCTCAATTAGAGTTTCACCTTGTACCACATCTAAATTTGCGAAGCTTCCATTCTTGCGGTCAGATATTTTTCCAAGCATCCTCGGTGAAAAATTCCCAAAAGAGCTTCTTGTTCAACTCCATGATGTGGGCAAGCTCTAATGTAACTCTTAAGACGTTCCCAAGCTTCGTAGAATGACTCATTGTGCCCTTGCTTGAAGGTTGTGATATCATTCCTTATCTTTGCCGTCTTTTGCTTTGGAAAGAATTTGGTGAGGAATTCCTTCTTCAGATCCCATGTGCCCACAAATTYTGTTGGGATGTCTTTTTCCCATTGACTAGCCTTGTCTCCAAGTGAGAATGGGAATAATATCATCTTGATGGCATCTTGAGAAACTCCATTAATCTTCACCATTCTACAAAGCCTATCAAATTGATCAAGATGATCCAATGGGTTCTCACTCGGCAACCCATAGAACTTGGAGTTTTGTACCATATTGATGAGGCCCGACTTGATCTCAAAATCATTTTGTACGATAGTAGGAGGTTGAATACCAAAGCTGGAAGTTCTTGTTCCCGGTTCATCAAATGCTCCAATTCTTCTAGGTGCAACATTAGGATGTGCCCAGTGGTGGAGGTTGAATTCGATCCATGGCTTGACCACATAGGCTCTTCTTGTTGATCCATGCCTAACCTTTATAAATGCTGAACTCGTTTCTCTTTCTTGTCTTGCTCGATCTCTACCCAAACGCTCTACTTCAAGGTTGTGCTCTAAAGAAGTTTTCTTTTCCTTGGCTTCGTAGATGCATGCACCTACAAAAACGAAAAACTCAAGAGAAAGTCAGTATGTTACAAAAGTAAAACAAAGCTTTAATCTTAAACGATTTCTAAAACCTATTGGCTAGTAGCTTCCCCGGCAACGGCGCCAAAAACTTGATAAGAGGTTTCTTARCTAGCTTTAAAATTCCTTTATCTACCCCAAGTGTGCAAGTGTAGTAAACTAAGGGTCGAACCACAAGGAAGCTGGCAAACACAATAAGCTATGAAGAAAACTTAATAAGTTAAAGCAATTCAAAGATTCAATTCTAACAAGTGTTATGCAATACGTAAAAACTGAAAACAATATTGATTCTTATACTAAAACGATTAACTATGACTAGACAATTGATGGCTTAAACTCTAGCTTAGTCATTGTGTCTAAAGGACTTATGCAAACTTAACCTAGGCCTTGAGATCACAAGTAGACTTACACATTTCCATGCTATAAATCCCTACAATAAGAACAAATTGAACAAACTTCCGTTTGCAATTTTGGAACTTAGTGAGCATTCAAAATCATCTCAACTTACCACTAAGCTACCTAAACAACTACTTCCGTAGGTTAGGATCACAAAGCTCACAAATAGCTTGGTTATATAATTTCATCAACACCTTCCGGGTGTGAAATTCTTAAAATCTAGATTCTACTCTTCCAAGCCTAATCTAGATGAGGACAACTAAGAGTGAAGGATCTACAAAGATCAAACCATAAACACAACTCCTAACCATCAACCTAAGCCATCAACCTAGCCATAGTCAACCTAGAAAACTACTCACATATAGCCATACAAACAAAGAAAACAGATGAGAATAAGAGAAAGGTATTCATCCTTAAGATAATCAAGATTCAACAAAGTTTCATCAAAGAAATCTTAAAGAAGAARCAAAATCAAGAACAAAAGTTTTTTACAAGTCTCTTCACCCTTTCTAGAGAGAAAATAAGCTATAGAATGAGTCTCCCCTTTACAAAAGTCGAAAACTATGATTTTATATGTCTCAAAACGAGTCTAAAACAAATATCTAAAACATGTCGGCAGGCGTGATCGATCGATCAGTGGTACGATCGATCGATCGTTCAATCTAGAGTCTCAGGTCAATCCTTCTTGATCGATCGATCGGGATACGACCGATCGATCGGATGGTTCGGTGATCGATCATATGTTGATACGGCGGAATTCTCGCATCATGATGGATCGATTATACGTTGACGATCGATCGATTGTATTGTTGATCGAGCAAGCATTTGTCCATCAGTCGATCATATGTTGATGGCGAATTCTCGCATTATGATCGATCGATTAGACGCTGACGACGATCGATGAATTGTTGATCGAGCGGTCATTGCTTTCGGTCGACAAGAGCGTGACGCTGGAATTGTGGAATTACGATCGATCGATCGTATCATCTGATCGATCGATCGGATGATTCAAAACGTCCTAATACGATCCTTTGCTCCCGATTCGACCTCTTCATGCTTTTTAGACATGTTCCAACCTGTTAACACTCTAAAATGCAAGGAAAACACACAAAAATCTACTAATATGATGATTAAAAACTACTAAAACTGTAATATATCAGAGGGACAGTAACATCCAAAGGTAGAGGTACCTCTTTTAGCTCACACCAATCAAGATCTTCAGAACTCCGATCTTGATATTCAACTCTTTACCACCCAGATTGTTTGTCAAACTTTGTCACTGTACCAGAAAAGTACTGACCCAAGAAAAACATCCCAACTTCTTTACCCTCAAGCCATTCACCGCTTCCTACAGTGTCACTTGATGACAGTGGTTCGTCTTTGGCAATCATACAATCTGTTTTAGGTTCATCAGGCACACCGTTGATAACAACCGCAACCTCTCTCGGTATCTCTAAGATCCCTAGAGGAAGAGGATGTGCTTCTTGCTTAATTCTCCCTGTGTTCGACATGCTCGCCACTGATCGCCAATTTCTCCTCTGCTACTTATCTCCACTCTTCCTTCCTTCTTCTCACCTTTTCACCATCTCACCATCTCACCTTCTCGCTCAGATTTACTCGCTCTCATTATGTTTTTTATTTGTTTTATGCAGGTCTACCTCGGATGGCCTGACGATCATACAGTGGACACTAGCTTCATCGTTAGGAGTTTCTATCCCGGCTGGAAGTTCCTACGATCTATGCTGCTGTCCTGAAACTTATCTCTGCCGAATTTTCAGAAGCATTAAACCTTTTCTCTCGCTATCATACCGCACCCGAGAGGCGCTTTCAATCACTCCTGAGCTTGCCGATTTGTGCACTTTTAGTCACTCTGTTTCCCCCTCCCATGTCGATTGTGTGCCTTACATGATCGTACTAAAGACATTGTAAAGAAATGTACTCTTTTTTCCTCAACTTGGTTTTGTCCCACTCGGATTTTCCAATTAAAGTTTTAACGAGGCAGCACCTTAACTGTGCATTCTACAATTATTGGCCAAATCTGGTCATGTTTATAAGACTCTTTTCAATTTGTATCATGTCCGAAACTTGGTTCCAAACTCTTTGTAATAATCTTTTCATTTAAAATAAATATCACATTTCATAAAAAAAAAAACGTATAGAGAAAGCTTACAGATTTAAACATCTCAACTAAATTATTAATAAAGAAACTTGACCTTAAAGTAAAATTCCGTTAATTAAAAAAACTTTCAAACTATAATTTCGCCTAAATTTATGTAGTTGGATTGATACTCTGCATTTTTGTTTGTTTTAAAACGACATATAGGTACTTTCTTTAAACATAAAACAATGCGGTAATTGTTCAAAACCAACATAAAGTTTCACCAATTTCAAATGTTATTCAAATCTCAAACTCGTGTATAGTGTAAACCATCATTCGCCCTCGTGCTTCTCTTCTCTTTCAGATACATTAAAATTTTAAATTCTACATGTATTTGTCAACTTTCATCACTTTAGGCAACATACACAATACCTTAGTTATATTGATTGATCGGTTTAGAATCACAGTTGATTACATCATGTTTATGTTGTTGTTTTTAAACAAAACCGGTCATTTTTACAAACCAAAATGTTAAATATCACTTTAACAACAGTCGTTTGGGATTTTGACGGTATTATTGAATGAAAGGTTATTTTATTTGCTTAGAAACCTTTATTTTAAGGTAAATAATTTAGTTGAGTGGGTTTTTATTAACATTTTTTTACTTGAAGGGTCTTTTTTTATTAATAATTTAGTTGAGGGGTTTAAATGTCAATAATTTTATTAACATTTTTTTGAGTTTCTTTTTGTGACTTTTCACTTTTGGGCTTTGCTCCCTTAAATGGATTTATTAGATGAAAAAAATAAAACTTAATGTGTCGTCACATTTTATATATAGTTAAAAATTATAGAGTGAAATTCGTGCAAGGCAAAAATTAGGTAGAAGGCAAAAGTCAAACTATAACTTCTGTTTATTTCAATATCAATTTCGATGGGTATGCCTTAAGCTATACATACCATCTAATAAAATATAAACATATCATAACGAACGTACTTTGCTTTGAATGAAACACCCTAAGGAACTAATTGGAAAACCAGAAAACACGTACAATATATGGATATCTCCCCTTGAAAGTCCATACCCATTGAAATTGATATTATTGAATATTCGTCTCTACATTGACATATGGTATGAGACTACCTTACTGTTTTAAGTAGATTGAGAATGTATGTGATCGTCTCCTTTAGAATAAATAAAAGTCCAAAAAGCTACGTGATCGTCTCCTTTAGTAATCAATTAGTATAAATAAAAGCCCAAAAAACTTTGACCAGTTCAAAGAAACTTTTGAGTAGTAAAGAAACATCTTCATGTGAAAGAAATTCAGTTTTTACATATTTTCTGAACTAGTAGATCTTCAAACTATTAAGAAATGTATTCAATGGTGTGATATTCAAACTTAACTAAGTCTTCAATTACTATTAAAGAAGTGCCACAGCTTATACACAAAACCGCG
Source organism: Boechera stricta (assembly GCA_018361395.1). Classification (NCBI taxonomy): domain Eukaryota; kingdom Viridiplantae; phylum Streptophyta; class Magnoliopsida; order Brassicales; family Brassicaceae; genus Boechera; species Boechera stricta. Next base: position 16,986,068 of record CM031539.1, on the reverse strand, counting down.
TTATGGTAAACAAACATATAATTATTGAAGTCGACATTTATTAATGTATTCTTGATTCTTGAATTTCAATGTATAAATGAATATATGCTTGATCTTCTTTTCTCCAATAATTTCAGTTTTTTATAAATACAACCTAAAACTAGTCAACATGTAACAGAAGAGAAGAAATGGCGGTAGAGAAAACACAATCTTCTCCTCTTCTAAATTTGTTTCGTATGCTTCTTTTGTCTATCCTTTCATGTTACAGTCACGGAGGCTAGTGTAACATCCCCATTTCGTAAATTTATAAAAAAATTTTACTAATTAGATTACTTCTTAATACTAATCAGATTTTTACTATACAAGCGAAAGACTTAACAATTTTAACCCAAATAACCCACACCATTACACCAATTTCGAATTTTAAGTCTAACAACTTAACTCAAATCACTAACCAATTTTCGATTCACAAACTCAAACAATTTATTTAAAGTAATTAAATTAATTCTAACAACTCAAATTAAACTCCAAAATTCTTCAAATTAATCTCAAATATTCTAACTGAAATCATCGTCCAACTCACACAATCATGCATACGAAATCAACAAAAATACTCAAAACTCAAAAACAACAAGACAATAACCATCCATCCACTCCAACGCCTCTATGTCCCGCGAGCTCCTCAATCATCTTTACCTGCATCCATGCGGTGCATACGTAAGCAACAAAATTGCTTAGTGAGGCGGTCGTCTCGTCTCACTAGGCACAATTACAGAAACAATTCAACACAAACAGGCAAGATATGTTAAGTGATATTACTGCATGCAATTGGTTCCCAAACGCATAAGTCAAGAGTCTACACTCAAGACACATGTCACATCAAACTGAACCTCAAACTGTCATGACACACAAACGAAGCCACAAACACCAAATTACTTCTACAATTGCACCACGGTCACGCACTCACCTTAGAGTTACTGATGACAACTTAAAAGCACATCAAATGAGGTTAATAGAACACGCCAATAGCCTAGACAACAAAACAAATTCGGATTTAGAATCCGATCCCAAATAACCTCACAACCGATCTTATAAAAAGATCCTTACCAAACGATGCACAAGACAAGTCTTGTACACACATAAACACCTCCTCCTTAGTCTCCTTAGGAAACGCTGGCCACAAGAAGACACCGCAAGATCAACACACGCTGATGCCAAAAACCCACAACAAAAGCTCCATCAAAACCGATCCAACACTTAGTCCCAAAAACAATCTCAAAAACAATCTCCTTACCGAATCAAGGACAGATCGGATTCTCCAACACTCAGATCGGTCCCCTCTCAGCCTCTACAAGACACGACAGCCATCAAAACATGCATCAAAAACATATCCAAAAACCGATCTACAAAAACACACGGATCTAAGGGCAAAAGGCCTTACCAATCAGTTTTTCTTCTAAGGATTAAGTGTGTTTTCCTTCACAAGCACTCTATCTGGACTCCTTCTACACACGCTGGGCCTCTCCAGCCACAAACAAACACAAATCAGAGTCGGATCCATAAACGAAAAATGAATCCAAAGACAAATCGCTTTTTCTTTTGCGATTTCTAGCATTTCCACTAAGTTAGTTTTACCGGGATGGTAAGCTATCTTTAAGTCCTGTCCTGGACGCATCCGTGTACACAACGTACGGCTCACCCGGCTCGGGTAGCGCTTAGACCGGAGTACCAGTAAGCATTTCCTTCAGCTTACTGAAACTTTTCTCACACTCCCCGGTCCAAACAAATGGGACATCCTTCCCAGTCAACTTATTCAACGAGTTGGCCTTACTCGCAAAGTTTTTCACAAAACGTCGGTAATAACCAACCAAACCAGAAAACTGCGGATCTCTGTCGCGTTCCTCGGTCTCGGCCAATTCGCAATGGCCCGAATCTTTTCTAAGTCAGCGGACACTCCCTTATCTGATACTACATGACCCAAGGAACCGATCTCTCGCTGCCAGAAGCTACACTTCTTCAACGTGGCAAACAACTTATGCTCACGGAGCTTACTCACAACTGCCCTCAAATGACCCTCATGGTCCTCACGCATCTTAGAATAGACCAAAATATCATCTATAAAGATAATCACAAACTCGTCCAGGAACTCTCTGAACACATTGTTCATCAACTTCATAAATGCTGCAAAAGCATTCGTCAAACCAAACGGTATAACCACAAATTCAAAATGCCCATAACGAGTCCAGAACGTGGTCTTACGAATATCCATCTCATCTATTGGGATTTGATGATATCCCGAAGCCAAATCGATCTTAGAAAACCAAGTAGCTCCTCTGAGCTGGTCCAACAACTCATCTATCCTTGGCAGAGGATACTTATTCTTAACCGTCACACGGTTCAGCCCACGGTAATCAATACAAAGTTTGAAGGATCCATCATTTTTCTTGACAAACAACACCAGTGCTCCCCACAGTGAACTACTGGTCCTTATGAAACCCTTTATCCATAAGCTCACTCAACTGCTTTTTCAGCTCAGCCATCTCAGCAGGTGCCATTCTGTACGGCGCTTTCGAAACAGGAGCCGTCCCAGGCTCTAACTCAATGGTAAACGGATCCGACCTCGACGGTGGCAATCCTGTCACCTCACGGAACATATCCTCAAATTCTTAGACCACCAAGATGTTACTAATATTCGTGTCACTATTCTCTTCCATCATAGTGATACTCGCCAAATAGGCTTCACAACCTCTCTTCAACAACCGCTCAACCTGAATAGCTGACACGATCAGACTTCCTAAAGTCGGTCTAACACCTTGATAAACCAACATTTTCTTGCCTCTCTCAAAGTTAGCTCGTCCTCTGTGACAGTCCAAATGAGCCTTGTACTTGCCCAACCAATCCATTTCAAGGATTACGTCATAAGTCTCCACAGGGCAAATAACCAAATCAGTCCTCATATCCTCACCACTGATCCAAGTAGACATATTACTGACCCTTCCCAAGGCCTCCATAAGATGTCCACCATCGGCTCTAACTGATCTCCGATGATTTTCAGGATCTTTCTGGAATCCACCTTTCCTGATCATCCCCGGTCTCACAAAACAATGCGAAGCTCCCGAGTCGAACAAAACATGAGTCTCTACTCCACCCATGTTCGAGGTCCCTACACCTGCCTGGGCTTGTTTCTTGCTCTCCTCAGCAATCATACACCTTCAATCACAGCCGCTTTCTCTACAAGGTCGGCCATAGAGTTGTAGTTTCGCAACAAACAGCGGTTCCGCAACTCCAGCCTCAAACCGCGCAGAAAACGACAGATCTGGACCTTCTCGTTCTCAAGATCTCTGCCAGCATACTTCTTGAGACTATTGAACTCGGCCTCATACTCCCAGATAATCCTGGAACCTTGACGCAAATCCAAGAACTGACACTCCAAACGGTCTACAGCTTCCTAAGGAAAATATTTGGAGTTGAACTCCTCACGAAATACTCTCCAAGAACAAGCTGTTCCACCACGGTGAGTCATCACACTCTGCCACCAACTATGCGCATCTCCTTCCAGGAAATGAACACCAATGTCTGTCTTGTACTGATCCGGACATCTAATAGCAGCAAAATTCATTTCCATCCTAGATCTCCACCCATCCGCCTATGCGGGTCTAGTACCACCCGAAAAACAACGAGTACCCAACTTGTGCATATGCTCCAGCACCTTCAAATAAGATGGTATCCGAGGCTCTGGAGCCCCATCTCTAGCGTTCTTTGTTGGTGCCTCGACACGAATTTCAACCCTTTCTGTATTCTCGGGCACAAAATTCCCTGCAGCCCCTGCATTTCCGGCCGGTGGTGCCACAGGAACCGCTCCTACTATATGCATTCTAGCTAACAATTGAACCATGGTGGCCAACACTGGTGCCATCGCCTCCTGAATGGCGTTAGCAAAAGCATCACGGTGGTTTCCAGCACCGCCTCCAGCAACATTATCACCAACATTCTCAGCCGTTTCCTCTCGGGCCGGATTGTTTCCACAATTTTCCCCATCTCTACCAACTCTGCGCGAACTTCTAGTATGTCTAGCCATCTACAAGGACTCAAAAATTCATAATAAGTTCACACAAACTCAGCAAAACTCACCCAAATAACCCACACCATTACACCAATTTCGAATTTTAAGTCTAACAACTTAACTCAAATCACTAACCAATTTTCGATTCACAAACTCAAACATTTTATTTAAAGTAATTAAATTAATTCTAACAACTCAAATTAAACTCCAAAATTCTTCAAATTAATCTCAAATATTCTAACTGAAATCATCATCCAACTCACACAATCATGCATACGAAATCAACAAAAATACTCAAAACTCAAAAACAACAAGACAATAACCATCCATCCACTCCAACGCCTCTATGTCCCGCGAGCTCCTCAATCATCTTTACCTGCATCCATGCGGTGGATACGTAAGCAACAGAATTGCTTAGTGAGGCGGTCGTTCCGTCTCACTAGGCACAATTACAGAAACAATTCAACATAAATAGGCAAGATATGTTAAGTGATATTACTGCATGCAATTGGTTCCTAAACGCATAAGTCAAGAGTCTACACTCAAGACACATGCCACATCAAACGGAACCTCAAACTGTCATGACACACAAACGCATACACGTAACACAAAACAATCAAGCCACAAACACCAAATTACTTCTACAATTGCACCACGGTCACGCACTCATCTTAGAGTTATTGATGACAACTTAAAAGCACAGCAAATGAGGTTAATAGAACACGCCAATAGCTTAGACAACAAAAAAAATTCGGATTTAGAATCCGATCCCCAATAACCTCACAACGATCTTAGAAAAAGATCCTTAGCAAACGATGCACAAGATAAGTCTTGTACACACACAAACACCTCCTCCTTAGTCTCCTTAGGAAACGCTGGCCATAAGAAGACACCCTAAAAACACGCAACTAAACCCCATCAAAAAAAGGATCCAAACTAAGCCTCAAAAACGATCCCTAAAGCAACTCTTACCAAACGATGACCAAGACTGAAGCCTTAGCAACCACACGGCCTCACCACAGCAAGATCAACACAAGCTGATGGCCAAAAAACCACAACAAAAACTCTATCAAAACCGATCCAACACTTAGTAGCAAAAACAATCTCAAAAACGATCTCCTAACCAAATCAAGGACAGATCGAATTCTCGAACTCTCAGATCGGTCCCCTCTCAGCCTCTACAGGACACGGTAGCCATCAAAACATGCATCAAAAATAGATCCAAAAACCGATCTACAAAAGCACACGGATCCAAGGGCAAAAGACCTTACCAATAAGTTTTTCTTCTAAGGATTAAGTGTGGTTTCCTTTACAAGCACTCGACCTGGACTCTTTCTACACACGATGGGCCTCTCCAGCCAAAAATAAACACAGATCAGAGTCGGATCCATAAACTAAAAACGAATCCAAAGACAAATCGTTTACCTTTTGGAATTGGAGTAGATTTTGGAGCAAATTTTAAAGCAATCCACAAAACATGTAATCTGAACATTTTTGCCACTTAAAATATCTACAATAGCTAGTTCAAAAGGTAACAGTGTTTTTTTTTTGAATAATTGTTAATTTGTATTTAAAAGAAAATGTCGTTTTTACAAAGAGATTGCTTGCGAATTAGAAAGAGTAGAAGCAGATAAACAGATGATAGGCATTATTACATTAAACTCTAGAGGAAAGCAAATGGCCATTCCTTCCACGTAGCTTGTGTCACCAACTTCTCAAATGGATGAAAGTCGATTCCTAACGGTTTTGTCAATGATCTTAGCTAGGAGTGCTAAAGATTTTGATTCCTTACCATGACGTCGGTTGTTCCTGAAAAACCGGATAGACCTAGAACCGTTCTTTCCCAAAAACTCGAGCACGCCGAGTTTAAATATTATTAGAAATCTCGTAAGAAGTTTAACTCTTATTTGGATTTATACACAGCTCAAGAACACCCTCTTAGCTTGTACCCAAAAACGATTTCTAATCCAATAAAAAGCAAAGACAATACTTGATTCACTCTAGCTATTTCTCTCTTTTTGTTTTCCGTGATACACACACAACTCTCAGAAAAAAAACTGAAGCTCCTTTTCACTTTTTTCTCAGAGAATGGATGACCTTTTTGAACTCCTCAAAACCCCATTTTATATTCATAGGATTTTTCCGATTCTCTAGGTCCTAAATCTTTGTGATTAATTTCACCAAATCTTCACTTCATATGATCTTGGTATCTTCCAAATATTCGATGAATATTTCTTTTGTGAGATAAGTTCAAACAGTTATTGCATCTACGTCACCAATTCATTAAGTCTCATCGTCCACGTTAGCTGCTTATTTGCTGCTCTCCTGACTGGAACAGCTTGCAGCTTGTTCCAACAACATGTGCTGTTTTCCACTCTCAAAGTTTAGGTCCTATCGGTCCAATTTTGCATAATACCCCAGAATTTCTTTCCAGTTTTAGAAAACTCGAGTTTTAGCTTCAGAATATGGATCCCCACAATAAAAATGAATTTGGCCCGGTTCAAATTAAGTTTGGCTCAATCGGACCCCAAATTGGCCTTACCAGACCGACCGTCGGTCCATCCGCATGATCCTTCGTCCAAACAGGATTCCATCCGACAGTCCTTGTTGGAATCCCGACCATACAGCATATTCGGATAGTCCTTGTCCGACCGACCACAATGTTCAAAAATTTCGGATCGCTGTCCGAACGATCCATCCTGTCCAGACAGTCCTTGTCCGACGTCTGTTGTCCGAACATCCCCGAAAATATCGGACCTTTGTCCGAACATCCCGACCGTGTCCGGCAATTTTGGAACCTTGTCCGAACGGTCCACTCGCTGTCCAAAATCCGACTGATCTTGTCCGAGGATCTCGGACTCTTGACCGAACTTTCCTTATTCGGATATCCTTGTCTGAAAGTTCCCCAATCCGGACATACCGTCCGTACGGACGCAGTCCATACGTCCGCACGTCCATCCAAACGTCCGGATCGAATCCAGATTGTCCATCCTGACGTTCCTTCTGCGTCCGCAACACTCATCCAGACGTACGATCCGATCTCACCGTCCGTTCGCAGCATATGATCGTATCCGACGACCGTATCGCGTCCGGACGTCCTGTCCATCCGTCCGCAAACCACATCCGTATGTACTGTCCGTACGTCCGTAGACCACCATCCGTACATACTGTCCATACGTCCGCAGACCACATCCATACGTACTGTCCGTACGTCCGCAGACCACATTTGTACGATTACAAACACCGGATTTTTCCGAATTTCCCGACTATCCGTCTAGCCCAAACATCGGCATTTCTAACCTGTCCGAATTTCTATCCGTGCCGAGGAATGGGTTGCCTGAAACACGGGTCTTACAGTTAGACTCCGTCACGTAGGTCAGTATCGGTTTATCCCAAAAAATTTGCTACACGATTTAAAATATTTTATGAAATTTATTTTTAATTAATTGTGATTTTATCTTGGAAAAAATATCAAGAAGTTAATTATTGTTAGCGATAATATTTCGATTGTCGTTTGGCATTTTCTTTTAGTAAAAACAGTACATGTCATCTAGTAACTTGTTTACAACTAATACATGTAATCTTTTAATGTATCCAGTTCGCATTTCCGTTCCTACTTCGACATCCCGTACTCCGCACTCTAAACCGTGTGGAAGTGGTATTTGCCGGAGCATCAGAAAAGCCTTGTAGACTCCCTACAAGACCATCTGCTGCAGATCCTTAATCTCCATCTTGAAGAAGACAAATTAAGAATCAAATATGTCCCATGGATTATATCTTCATCACAAAATTATAATCGTTTGTTTCGTTCTTCCTTCTAGTCCTACGTAGCATCTGAACTTGTTTCTTTTTTTTTATTTTTTGCAAAAGGAAAGAAATTGTATGTCATATTCCATGTATATGTCATATTTTCTGTTGATAAACAGAAATATAACAATTAGTAAAGCAACAAATTCAACAAGTTATAGAGTTCAACATCCGCAGAACAAGTTATTGGAACACAATCAAACGGCCGTTTTCCCAACTTATACATATATGACATAGTATTATATTATGACTAGTTATGCAGTCTAAAATATCCACTTCTCAACAGCAATTTTTATAACAGTACTCATCGTAAGATAAAGCGTGACAAAGTTTTTTCTGTTTAGTCAGAGCAGATCTTGGACCAGATCTTTAAGTTATCCTCTAAACATGTAATAATCTGATATATTTTCGTTACGTAAAATATCTACAGTAGCCAGTTAAAAAAGGTGGTAGTGGAGCCTAGCATCTGGGATTCAAACCATAGCTTAAACTTATAGGCAAATCTGTTACCATTCGAATGCAACCAGCACTCTCGGTGGTTATATAAATGAATATTAAAAAATTTGTGATACTTAAGCCAAAAATAAATGAGTGTACGACTTTTCTGAACTCATCCCCAATAGAATAATAATCTAAAAAAGAATCTTGTTGAGATGTCATGTCACCAATAACGATTGTAGCAAACTTGAAGCGGTTTTCAAAACCATAAATCATATTTTCCTCACAAAATAACCAATTATTTGTTTCGTTCTTCCTTCTAGTCTTACGTAGCAGCCGGATGTCGAACTCTGAGTTCCCCTGGTCCATTCAATAACGAGGTAATGTTCACTTGTTTTATTATCACAAAGTTCATAGAAACGACATGTATTTACGCACAATGTGGATCTTCCCCAGAAAAATACAACTTTATCATGTTCCTTTTTAAGCAAATTTAGAAAGAAGACCAAGACTCGGTAGGACACTTGACAAAAGGGTTGTTATGGTAAACCTGAGGTCAAAGGTTCGAGGCTTGGGAGAGGAGTTACTTTTCAAAAGAGAAAAACAACATGGTCTTGTCCCCGTCCTGGAAGGATGTACGGGCGTGCAAAGGTCCCAAACCTCCTAGTTATCAAAAAAAAAAAAATTTAGAAAGAAGCTAGGAAAAGTAAGAAACTTGCTCAGATTGGCATAGAGAAACGAGCTGGTTAATTTGTTAATCCTCATTTTTAAGAAATACTCTCTCTATTTCAAAATATAAGGAATTTTAGAAAAAAAAACACATATTAAAAGATTTCTTTTTACAAATATTTTTTTAATTGTAAAAACATAATTTATTACAAGAATACTAATAGTCACTTCAATTTTTAGTTAAAATTATCTCTCCCTCCATAAAATTTTTACAAGAATACTAATATTACAAGAAGTTTAGTTAAAATTTTGTTGTGCCAAGAAAAGAAGTTTAGCTTGTGGGGTTGAAATCAAAGAAAACAGTTGTGTAGTTTCATTGTTTCAACCGTCAAAGCAAAGGTGAGTGCGTGACCGTGGTCCGAATATATAATCATTGATTTTTGTGATTGTTGTGTGCTTAGGAACTAGACCATTGGGTGTGAATCATGGTTTATCCATGTTGTTTGTTGTGTGTGTAATGGAGCTCTATTACGGTATGTGTTTTGATTGTTCTTTAAGTACATTTCAGTTGCGTTAAATCTTTGGTTATATGTGTTCATGGCCGTGAGACGGGAGGACCGCCTCACTAAGCATTATCAATGCTTACGCGCCTCTTTTGGTGCAGGTAAAGAAAATACTTAGGGGATGGAGCGCGTGGAACCAAGGCCGAAGTGAAGGAAAAGGATGATATAGGCGGGTTCTTGTATCTTGTGTTTGGGTTGTTTATATGAATTCCAAAGTTAATGTTTGGAACTTGTTAGTGTTATTTTAAGATGATTTTTCAATGGTTTAAGTTTGGTACTTAACACATTTTGCGTATGGTTGTTGCCTTGTGTTGTTATGACTTGTGTTGGCTTGTTGAGATTGCCCTCGGGTTGCAGGGCAAGGGTGGGGATCGACCGATCCAGGTAGGATCGATCGATCCTATGGGGTTGTTTTGGCTCAGAAACCTTTTGAGGAATCGGGATCGATCGATCTCGGCAAGATCGATCGATCCTGGGGAGTCCATTTGGATCAGAAACTTCTGGTCTGTTTTTARGGGTTAGGATCGATCGATCCTGGGTGAGATCGATCGATCCCTATTGTATTAAGGTTCAAGTGTTTGTCTTGTATTAGATGTGGAGTCTTTAGCTTGGGTAGCAAGTAAGTTTTAACTATTCACCGATTAGAACTGTTTTAAGAAAAAGTTTTAAAAATTTCGTATTTTTTTCCACGGGTTCCGTCTTGTCATTTCGGGGTAGGGTGTTTCATTCAGCTTCTTATTGTCTGCAAGAATCTTGAGGAAATTGGAAAGGAGAAAGGGACATAGTTGTGTTTCCCTTACGATGTTTTCTTTCGTTTACATATCTTCATCCATTACAATCTTCCGTGAAACAGTCTCAATCCCGATATTATTGACTTCCGAAAGAAGTTCATCCGAAGCCTCGTAACTGCTTTTCTCAGCTTGCAAACCAGCTAACTAAGAGACTAAACCAAAGCTCAGTTTGCAAATACCGGTCAATATGCTCGTGTACAGCAGGTTGGACCATTTTCAGCCATTTGATTCCTTCTGGCTTACCGAGACTCTGTCCAAGACTAATGTGTACCCTTTTAAAAAACCATCGATTTCATATAAGATACCATCAACATGTATAATAGCTGATGTATACACATCATCATCATCTTCGTCTTTGTTATTCACAACACCTTATTCTTCCTCTTCCGGTGTGGAAGATGAGTCTGACCTGACAAATGTGCTGTGAACTGCAGTGTAGCTTCGTAGTTGTTTATGGCTTAACCTTTCAGTATCTAGTTTTTACGGTACTAATATATCTAGTTGGATTCTTTCTTCTGTGTGTAACAAAATCAGTTGACAAAATAAGTGTAAAGTAAACATGTTTAGGTCATTTGAATGATAAACAGTTTACAACCACCCATCGAGCGATAAATCAAAGAAGAAGAAAAAAAAACAAGACTCCACATTCAGAATTGGGAATGTTTCTTTATTTGTTTTCAGATTGAGAAAAATAAATTGGAACTCTGCTTTGTCTGTTAAGCAGATGTAATTCAATTTGATCACATCCTGGAGATTTGGAGAGGCACAGTTGCGGTTTCGAGGATATCACTATTCCTCATAAGAGAAACAAGTTTGAGTTTCTCCCAAGCCCCGAGTCTTTCGAAGATATACCTTTGACAATTCTGAGAGGCCGAGACTCCTGCTAAGAAGGCTCCGTGAGCTGATCCTTGATGCTCCACGTTCACTGCTTCCCCTCCAAAAAATATATTATCTACGGGCTCTCCCAGCCTCTGGTACAGATCTTCCGGCATCCCAACTACGTCGTATGCATAACACCCCAATGTGTTTGGATCTGTTCCCCACCGTGTCACTAGATATTGAGCCTGATTTTGTTCCAAACCAAAATACACCTTTAAGTAATCCGAGCATATGATTCACAATGTGCAATAAGATGTAACGATGAATGCTTACCGGGTCAGGTGCGTTGGGAAACATTTTCTTAAGTTGAAACATCACAAAATTTGCTGTAGCCTCATCAGATAGCTTTTCCAGGTCTTTGGCTAAATTCCCTGCAGCCATATAAACAAGCACCGGATGGCCTGTAGCCTTATGAAGATTCAGAAAATAGCCACAGGCGTACGAAGTCGGTGCCACCATCCCCAGGAACTCCACATTGGGCCAAAACACTCTGTCAAATCTCAGGGCAATCTTATTCTCATTGCCTACACCAAGACCCGATATCGCAGAGGTTTTCCATTGTGGGAGCTCTGGCTCAAATCGAATTAGATTTGCCTTAAGGACACCGATGGGAACCGTAATGATAACAGCATCAGCAACAAAATTGGTTCCTCCTTCAACTGCGACTGTCACCTTGTTATTGGATGTTCTACATACTTTAGTAACCCTGTGTGAACAAAAATTCAAACACACGTGATTACATTTAAGTAAGATAGCTGAAATTTATTGTATCACCTCATCAAAGGTTGATATGAATTACCTATGGCTCAAGCGAATGTCAAGGTCTTTTGCAATTGTTCTGATCACTGGCTCATAACCCTGAACCATTAGACCATGACCACCTGAAAGGCATTCATCCTGCACAACAAATAACTAGTTTGAGCTTTCCTAGTTTCAACTAAAGCTTTTTGTTTCTGCGAATAAACAAACTAAAACACTTAGGTAATAAAACATCATTAAACCAAGAAGGTATTTGTTCCGAAACCTTGTGATCTAAATATGGACAAGCCTACTCAGATAAAATATAGAATAGTATGTTTCACTTGCCTGATCCCAACATTTTAGTGATATCAGATTAGCATCTACAGCAAACCATGCCTCCATCCTACATAAGTACCACTGCAAAACTTCGTACGCCATTCCTTGTAGCCTAGATAATACAAAAAAACAACAGAGGTTTTAACAGATATATAAATTTAAGAAGTAAAATAGTTACTCGCAAAACAATATGACTGCAATTGGTACCTTAGTTCTGGATTTCTATCTAAGACGATAGATATTCCTTGAAGAACTGACATGTCATTGGCAGTTTCATCCCTTATTTTCTCCGTCTGGAAGCAACAAGGAAGTAAGTTTGTGTCAACTTCTCTTGTGACCAATGGATGGTAATTAAAAAATTTAATCTAGCAAATGCAAAAAATTACCTCTTCGAGAATTCTCTTAAATGCATCTCCAACTTCAGTGACCAATTTCGGTGGAATTTTATTCCCATGCATGTCAAAAAGTCCATAACTAAAAAAAAAAAAAAAAACAAATTCTCTTTGTAAGTGTTTCAGATTAATGTTGAAAGGCTTTAAAATCAGTCTACGACTCTTCCCTGCTTTATCAATCACCTTCAGTTTTGAAACAACTATCTAACTTACTAAGTAGAGCACTAGTGAGACTGATAGATAATTTAGGTTAGGTCTCAGATTGAACTCTATCTGCTATGTACTTCTGCTACGTTTAGAAGAATGAACTAAGTGAAAACATAAGATCCAGCACAGACAACCCTATTGGAGTAAATCTCAACACAAACAAGAGCTATCTAAACCATGGACTATCATAAAAAGACACAGAATTGTAAGGCAGGAAAGGGTTACCTTTCCAGATCATGATCATACAAGATTGAGTCATCCCCGCTAGTTCGGTATAAAGTCAGCCCTAGACGGCGTATAATGGGAGCCAAGGGATTATCATCAGATACTCCATGTAACCTACATCACGTTTAAGAAAAGGTTTAGAAATTTAAGGAGTACGCATCTCATCTTCATTCTTCTTAGGAAAACTTCACATTTAACTATTTGAGACCAACAATGTTACATATCAGACATCTGGATCTCCAATAAACAGAGGCTGCTGATACTGCCTACTTCTCTAATCGTCCAAACAAGAATAAACGAAACCAAAACTCACCATGAAGCTCCCATATCAACTGGACAGCCAAAGGAATAATCCGTGTGGATACGACCACCAATCCTATCGCGTGATTCGAGAACAGTCACCTTCACATCAACCAAAAAAATGAATTATCATATAGAAAATGAACACATGAAAATTACATGATAAGAACAAAAAGTTACCTTAAAAGATGCTTCAGAGAGATTCCTAGCAGCAGCAAGACCAGATATACCACTACCAATCACAATAACAGAAGGCTGCACATTGTTCTGCTTATGCATAAGCGCAGAGATTGTGCCTGGTTCAAGATTCAAAACATATTAGAATTACAAAATTCTTGCGCTGCAACAATTCATACAAAATTCAAGACCTGATACAAAATTAGAACCAGATTCATCTACTCCTGAATCATGCAACATTGTTGAATCACGCCGTAAACCAAAATAACTATTAAGCGTACAGAAACTTATCCCAACAATTGCACAAAATAGTAAGATTATACATACATAGACAGACTCAAAGCATGCAAATCCAGAAACAGATAGATCTGATTCAATTAGATAAACAAATTCTTAAATCTATCTGATAATTCGAATTCAAACAGTTCCGAAATCGCAATGCATAATTTCAAAATCTTCAAGAAGAAAATAACAATTGCAGTTTTACCTTCAGGAAGATCATCTGGAAACGAAATTTTCTTATCCATTGAAGATTTGTGAGGAACGAAACAGAGAAAAAATCCGAAATACGTGAACAATTAGACGATCGAATTAGGGATGAAGATTAGGAGAAAAAAATTGTAAAAAAAATCTTCAGAGATCGGAGGATGAGAAAGCTTAACGGACAAGCTTATCGGAAAAACGATTAATCGAATTATTATTCAATGGCGAGGATTCAAAAACGAATAAAACTTTGAGATTAGAAATTGAAAGACGATTAGAAATAACGGCGTCGTTCACGGCGGAGATCTTACAATTCCGTGATCGGAGCATTTTTTTTTTTTTTGGTTTCGCAAGTTTTAGAAGAAGACGAGAAACATGAGAGAAAAAAGCTGAAACGAAGAAGAAGAAGGAGGATTTGTTCGGTAACCAAAAAAACACAAAACAAATAGGTTTTTTTATAGTACGAGTCGATAAAACAAAATGACCTTTTTACCCCTCTGCATTAAATGACATTTTTACCCCTCTGTGTCTATTTTTTGTTTTTATTATCTGGTCAACATGTTGTTTCCATTTTTCCATTTTAGATACTTTAGTTTAGTTTAATTATGGCCTTTTGTTTAATTGTGTGATTATTGATTAATATAGTAAACAGCTAGCTCATGACGTTACTAATTTGATGTTGATGTTTATGGTTTAGTCTATTATGTGAATAGAGATATTTATATGGGTGGTTGATCTAACTTAACTTTAGTCTATATATGTGAGTTATTGCTTTTAATGGATGCCGACGGATTCAAATTTTTTTATATGAGTTTTTTTGCGAAAAATCTCCTCTACTTTTTCATTTTAATAACTTTATCTTTCATTTTACAAAAATGCAAGTCAATTTTGCGAAATCAAAAATGATATGTAATATAATATGTTTTCGTTACCGTCAAGTTTGTAAAATTTTGATAAATAATATATTAAATTAAAACTCTCACGATAAGGAATCTTAATCTATCTATAGAATTTTTGAAATCTAATATATATGATCATGAAAACGTTTAGAATATACGTATAAAAGTTATATTGTGTATTATTTTTGACTTTGTAAGATTAATGTATATTTTTTAGAACGAGGATAAATTTGAAAAAATTGGTGAGTTAGAGGATTTTTTTTAGAAATTTTTTTTTATTGGATAAATTGTGGTATTTTGATATGAGAGTGAGAGACGTGAACTAGTATTTATAAGGGTTATTCTATTAGTGTAATCTTTATAATTTATACGTCAATTATATATTTAGGGTCGAATCTTATTGTTGTGAGAAAGCTAAGTGGAAATGGTTGCGTAGAAGCTATTTGCAAAAAAAAAAAAGTACCTTTTCTTTTATAATAGTATTTAGGGTATTTAAGTTAATATCTTACATACAATTGTAATATGTGAGTGAAATAGTATTCAGTTTTATATTTAATCGGAAGAAGCATGTGGACATGTGGGGTTCCTAATGCACTCGGTGACGGCGACTAATCATAATTACGATATTAATATAATAATATTACACGGTTGTTTAATAGTTGAGAGTGACTATGAGCTACTCATTAAGGCACAAAAAAAGACCAAAGGATTGGCTGTCTTCGGCAAACTGCTACGGAGGCACAGGTGCACAAAGAGAGGAAAGGTCACGCTTTTGTTTTTGCACACAGACAAGGTAATACATGCGCGGATGCGATTGTTAAAGTTATCAAATTATGCCTCATGTATTTTGTAATTTTGGATAACAATATTTTTTCTTGGTTAATCCACAATGTAAAAATCGATAGGTCTTAAATGGTTTTTTGTTTTATTTTGTAAGTGGTAGAACAACTTGTAAGTTGGGTTTGTCAATTGAACGAGATGATCAGTTAACTCTGGTCCTAATATGTTTAACTTTGGCCGCCATGCATGCACTCAAATGTGATAAAAAAATTGACACTTGTAATAGCGCTATTAAATGAGATGAAGTAAAAAGAGTTTTTTTGACTAATCTAATGGAAGTTGACAGATTTGTTATACATTACTTTCTTTTCTATTTCCATAAACAACATTACTTTCTTTTCTATTTTCATATATGTAATGATGACTATAAAAGCTATATTATGTATTTTTGATTGTCTAAATCGATTAATCCATGGTATAATAGTGATTAATTAAATTACTATGATGTTGGGGAAAAAATAGATTATTATATACGCTTATTTAGTTTGTCTAAGATCAATGAGCTAGCCAAATAGAATTGGTTGATAAATCGTTTAGATAAATGAGCTAGCCAAATAGAATTGGTTGAGTCTTTTTATATGCAATTTAAAATGAATATTTATAAATTCTACCAATTGAACCACTTCTAAGCGATCAAATCCTTGTTTGCTTGTCTTGACTATTAAGAAGGAGAGCAAATAAAAGTATGTTCTTCATTGATTAGTAAATTGAACTGTATAAAGCGTATTTATACAAGTATAAAAGTCTAACTAACCTAACTAACTCTATACAGTATATTATATACTGTATTTTATACAAATGTACAACTATTTATATACTCTAATACACCCCCCTCAAGTCTTTAAAATAGAATTGGATGGAAGAAAAAGGTTTGAAATAGACATTCTATTGAGTATATATGTAAAAGGACCCGGATGAAGTGGTTTGATGAGGATATCCGCGTGTTGGTTTGAGTTTGAGAAATGAAACAACTTCAAGAATCCAGTTTTGAGTTGATCTCGAACAGTGTGACAGTCTATCTCTATGTGCTTCGTCCTCTCGTGAAAAACAGGATTGGTAGCGATGTGTATAGCCAACTTATTATCACAATAAAGCTTGGCTGGAGAGGTTACCTTAACTTTCAGATCAGTCAAGAGTTGTTGTAGCCAAAGTAACTCACAAGTAGCCAAAGCCATACTCCTATACTCTGCCTCAGTGCTACTCCGACTAACTGTTTGTTGTTTCTTGCACTTCCATGATATCAAAGATGTGTCAAGATACTCACAAAAACCTGCTATTGATCTTCTTGTATCCGGACAAGTGGTCCAATTTGCATCTGCAAAAGCATTCAAGCATATCTCTGTATTTGCAGCATAGAACAAACCTTGTCCAGGATTTGATTTTAGGTATCTCAATATACGGTAAGCTGCTTGCATATGAACATCTGTTGGTGAAGCCAGAAATTGACTCAAGGTGTTAACAGCATATGTAATATCGGGTCTCGTGATGGTAAGATACAAAAGACGACCAATTAGCTCTATGTAGGTAGTACCATTCTCTAATGGTTGTCCTGTATCTTTGCTCAACTTCTGAGTAGGATCCATAGGTACTGAAGAAGGTTGACAAGCTAGCATACTTGTGTCAGAGAGAATGTCCAATGTGTATTTTCTCTGACCAACAGATATTCCACTTGCATTCCTAGCAATTTCAAGTCCTAAAAAGAACCTCGGAGTACCCATATCCTTCATTTTGAAAGCCTGATGAAGTGCAGTCTTTAATGTCTGAAGTTCTACATCACAATTTGAAGCTATTAGTATATCATCCACATATACTAATAAAGCAATATATGAAGAATCTCTCTGTTTTACGAACAAAGTATTATCTGCAGGAGACTGACTGAAACCAGTTTTGAGGACTACTCTTGAAAAACAATGATATCATTGTCTCGAAACTTGTTTTAAGTCATATAAGGACTTGTGAAGACGACAAACTGGATTAGGAGGCAATGTAACATTGGTACCACCTATATAGCCTTCTGGTAAGCTTATGAAAATCTCTTCATCTAACTCTCCATAGAGAAAAGCAGTAGTGACATCCATTTATGTCAAACTTTAGCCAAGTATTTCTATACTCTAATATTGTCCCCAAAAATAAATCTTTCAAAATGGCAAAAACCAAATATGGAAAGAATATTATATCCAAGGCAATAAAATCCATGGATAGTGATATTTTAATTTTGTAGGGTTCTTGAAAATAAATAAAATAAAAAATAAAGAAAACAGTGGACGTGGTTATGTAGGTGTCTCACTTTGTTTGCATCACGTCACCTTCTGCGTAAATAAACAATAGGAGATCCAATAATACAGCAAATATTTCTCTCACTTTTGTCATTTGAGTCATTTCCACGTACTCGGGTATGTCTCCTTCTCCAGACGTGTTGCTCTTTACTACCGATTTTTAATTAATATTTAATTGAATGAACAAAGCAGTGGACATGCCGGAGTGGTTATCGGGCATGACTAGAAATCATGTGGGCTTTGCCCGCGCAGGTTCGAATCCTGCCGTCCACGTTTCATTTTTGTTAGAGCCATCTTAAGAGCTATCGTGGAGTGTCCTCATTATCTAAAATCTTTATCAACGTATCTCCATAGGGATGTGAAAATTAAATTGTTCTACATAACGCCATGATTTATTATTACAACTTTGAAAAGATTTTGTATAAGCAACAAACTGACAAAACTCCAAAGCTTATTTATTACAAACATCGGTTGCTAAGTAGACTAACAAACCCAGAGTATCGATCATCAACCTTACAAAAGAGTGGCTCAACCAAGGATCAGGGTGACACCAAACGAGATGGTACAGATCATGAGACCTAGCAAACCCAAGAAACCGTATTTCCTGCAACATGTAGATTACAAAGGTTATCAATCAATCACAGATGAAGACGTGGAATCAAGTCAAAGTAAATTCAGGAATCGAGAAGAAAATGAAATGAACGAAGATGGGAAAAGTTGCAAATGAGCAAACGAAGAAATTTTCTATAAGACTGAAGAAAGGGAGAAACGATTTATCGGTAAAAAGCACCAATGCATCAAAGAAGAAGCTTATCGGATGAAATTCCGAAAAATCTAGGTCAACGAGAGAAGGAAGCAAAACAGAACATGGTTGAGCTTAGCTCAACAGAACATGGTTGAGCTTAGCTCAACACACTCATACCATAACAGAAGAAATCAGTTATTACACTTACAAGTATGATAGTATAAACTCTAATTATCCTCTGACTTAACTTAACTGAACTAATCAATAATCATAAACATGATACACGATTCAGTATCACATAGATGGGCCCTACCAAGTGAATCATAATTATATAATTATACGTTTTGGTTTTATCAATTATGGTTAGGAATTTCTATTTAGTCATTGGTTTTATTAGCTAAGATTTGAGTCTATCCTTTGTAATCTAGGGCTTTCTCTTAAGGTCTATTTAAGAGATCATAAGTCATGAATAAAAAGTAGCTTCCAATCAATAACCTTAGTTGAGAAAACTAGGGTTGTTAAGGAAGAATATTTTCTTCAAGCTTTCCCATTATCACACAAACGTAATCACTACGGCACCGGTAACGCGTTCACAATTCCAGGCTCGTATCAAAACAACTCTGCTAGAGGATAAAAGAACAAACCCGATAGTGAGACGCTTCATGGGATCTCCAGTAGCATAACCTTTGAAGTAGAAGAATCGGCTAACGTTGTAGAGTAAACCCAAGCCAGAACAGATGCAAGGGTGCTTCATCCCACCAAGGATCATCAGTATGAAATACATTGGCATCATCTCCAAAGAGTTTTGGTGTCCTCTCTACAACCACACAAATTTCAATCAACATCTCGAAAACAACAAGAAATCACAAGAAAGTTTTATTGATAACTGTTTTTTCAACCTGAACGCAGTTGAAGAGCTTAGCATCTTTGTTTTCTGATTCTATGGCATATAAAGTTGGATACAGAACGTTGTACCTGCGTTCAATCAATAGATTATAATCCTGCTAAGCTCAGCATGATTCTCAAATGAATTCGAAACAGATGAGAATATCAAAACAAGGGATCAGACTACACAATCCAATTTACAAGTAAACTCAGGACGAAATTGGAAAGAGTGAGACCAAAACTTTGCTAACATTTGATAAAATTGTAGTTTCAGGTCACATCAATCTACGGATTTTGATCAATTTTCCGCACAATTCGAACGAAAGCAAGAGCGAAGAGACGATCAGAATCAATCAATAGAAAGAATTTTTCAAATTGAAGAAGATGAACAAACAACAGATTCAGAATCCTGCTTAGTTCAATCAACATGCTTCTCAACTTAAAATCGAAACAGATTGAGAAGATAACATAAAAACAATGAATCGGACTACAAAATCCAAAACTTGAGTAAGATCAAAAATTGTAGTTTTAGGTCCATATCAATCTACGGATTTCAATCAATTTGAGGCATAATTACAAGGAAAAAGGACGATCCAGATCCGTTTCGATTCGATTTAAAGGCAAAACAAGGCTAATTTTGAAGGACACGATGAACAATGAGCAAACGCGAGAAAAAGAGAAGAGAAGTTTTGTGGAAACCTTTTACGAGCTCTGCCGACTTGAGCACCCATCCAAAGGTTAAGGAAACAGTAGAAGACGAGGATGAGAACGACATATCCGTACTCTTTTGGTAAAAAATCTGTGATCGCCATGGATGATTTTGAGGTTTGAGCTTCTGAAATTTGTAGTTACTGGCTTAACTCGCAAGAGATCGTTTCAACATATATAAAATGATTCTTTGAGTCGCCAAATTTCTTTGACCAAAAAATTAAAGAAAAGTCAAGTGGGTCGGCAAAATTATTTGACGTTCTTTCAAGGAAATTATAAAAAGGGTTAATTTAAATTAGATTTTTCAAATAATACTGAAAACTTTCACAATTTTTTATAATTATTAATATATTTAAAATATTTCTATATATATTTTTATCATATATTACTTAAGATATATTGAAATTCACTAAATATTACATTCTGCTGAAAACCGACGTATTACAATTTATTTTTTGTATGTCTTTCTATTGGCTATTACATGTCTGTCGGAAATCCATCGGTATTACCGATAGAAAACCAACGGACGTGTAATTCTTATGCTTGTTCGATAGATTTATTTCGCTTCCGTCGAAAATCTATCGGTATTACCGATGGTTTATACTTTTAAATAAATATAAAATTATAGGCAAAGTATGGTTTTAGGTTTATCATATTTTTGTTTTTTTTTTTATTAAAAGACTTAATCACAAAAATATTGATTAGTTTAAATTTAAAAGTTTGATTCCGCAAAATTAGTTGCATAACAGGTAAAATAGAAAATAAAAAAAGGTAAAAAAACATGACACAAAACATAGAAAAAACCTACAAAGCATTTATTGAAATTTTAGAAAACATTTGAGTAAAACAAAAAAACCAAGTACAAATCAAACTTTTAAATTTAAGAAATGTTTTTGATCATGTGAATGTGAATAGACATCCAACACTTGAGAGTTAAATTGTTTTTCCCTTATTTCTCAACCTTAACCTTCTTAAAAAACTCTTCAATTTTCAATAGTTATAAATATTTAAAACCTCAAATTCTCGGATTTCCGTAGGAAATACTTCAGAAAAACCGATGGAAACCGACGGACTAAACATATCCCTCGGTTTTCCGTCGGTTTTGCTGACGCATTTCCTATGAAAATCCAAGAATTTGGGGTTTTAAAAATTTAAAAATATACAGAAAACGGATAAGAAAATAAAAAACTTGAAAACCATAGGCAAAATATAAATATGATGTATATTTTAAAACTATATGAAATATATTGTAATAATTGATATGTGTTTCTTATAAGTTTTGCTTGTTAGATATGAAGAGTAATATGATGTACAAATATGATGTATATTTTAAATATGAATTTTTACGATATATAAATATGATGTATATTTTAAAACCAGTTGAATTCTTATAATAATTTTTCATACGATTTGGTTGTATTATCCATTTTCAGTATAATTATAAATATCTTAAACCCAAAATCATGGATTTTCATAGGAAATAAATAAGTCAAACTGAAGGAAAAGTGAAGGATGGTTACATGCCGTCGTTTTTCCATCGGTATATCTGACAGACAACCGACGGGTTCTACAGACTCCGTCGGTTTTCCATCGAAACGTTTAAAATATAACCGTTTAAAAATTAGCCGTTTGCCGGATAGTTACATTTATAGCCGTTACCGTAGAAACTCTGTCGGAAAGTTATGGACGTCTGTTTTCCATCGGTATCTCCATGACAAACCAGTTTCTGGTCTTTCCACCGAAAAGTTTAAAATATTACTGTTTAAAAATTAGCCGTTTAAAGCCGTTGAACGGACAACTGTGTTTATAGTCGTTGCCGTCGGAATTTCGTCGGTTACAGCGTTTATAAAACCCCTATTTCCTCACAAAAATATTTCACTCTCATAATATTTCTCTAATTATATTCTTCTTATTTTATCTATACATTGTCTATTACAAATATGTCATCATCAAATCAATATAATTATTTTCGAGCGTGGATGGACAGACCAATGCGCGATCCCGATACAGAGCAACTTACAGAAGAGTTTGTCGAAGATGTAAGACAGTTCATGAGTTTCACAACAAATCAGGAACTTGCTTTGCAAACGGGTAAAATCTATTGTCCTTGTCTTAAATGTAAGAATCGTAGATTTCTCGATATTTTAGAAGTAAGTTCGCATTTACATCATAGAAGATTTATTCTGGGTTACAAGATTTGGTATTCGCATGGAGAAAATGATTTTATGGTAGATTTTGCTAGTACAAGTGGAACCTTTACATCAGATAGAATAAGGGAATCTACACCTAAGTAAGGGTAAAGTTCTTCTTTCAGTGATGCATATCATGTGAATGCCCTGCTTTGTTGATTCTAGAGGAGATAGAGTGAGGAACCAGAAGCAAAGATTCTTAGATATGTTAGATGCGGCAAAGCAACCGTTGTATAGAGGTTGTCCAGAGGGGCTATCACCGTTATCGGCTGCAACTGAATTGATGACAATCAAGACGGATTACAACTTATCTGAGACTTATGTTGATACGTTTGCTGATTATATAAAAAGATATTTGCCGGTAGATAGTAATTATCCATCAATATACTATGAGATACATAAGTTGGTTGCTGGATTTGGTTTGTCGTGTCAGGTGATAGATATGTGCAGCAACAATTGTATGATTTATTGGAGAGAAGATTCAGATCTGTTAGTCTGTCGGTTTTGTCGCAATCCTCGGTATCAAGAAACAGGTGGAAGAATCAATGTTCCATTCAAATGGATGTGGTATTTGCCATTAACGGAGAGGTTGAAAAGATTATATCAATCACAGAGGACGGCGGAGTCTATAAGATGGCATTCAGATCATACACAGGATGGTGATATATCACATCCGTCCGACGCTGAAGCATGGAGACATTTTCAGATTGTTTATCCTGATTTTGCAGCTGAGAGCCGGAATGTGTACCTTGGTTTATGCACCGATGGTTTTAATCCTTTTGGAAAGCATGGAAGACAATATTCATTGTGGCCAGTAATCGTGACACCATACAATCTGCCACTATCCTTATGCATGAAGAGAGAGTTTCTTTTCCTTATAATTCTAGTTCCTGGACCTGAGCATCCAAAGAGATCACGTGATGTTTTCTTACAGCCATTCATTTATGAGTTGTAGATGTTATGGGAACATGGAGTTCAGGCATTTGACATTTCATTGCAGGAAAATTTTGGGATGCGGACAGTGCTTATGTGGACCATAAGTGATTTTCCAGCATATGATATGTTGTCTAGATGGACGACACATGGGAGATTATCGTGTCCATATTATCAAGACAATACAGATGCGTTCCAATTGAAAAACTGTCGGAAAACATCTTGGTTTGATTGTCATAGAAGTTTTTTGAGAAATGACCATCCATATCGTCGAAGCACCACATTGTTTAGGAAAAACAGAAAGGTTTTTGATGGTCCACCTCCTGAATTAGATGGTTACAACATTTTATCACAATTACGAGATTTTGGGGCGGAGAAAACGGTTGTTTGTGGCGGAAACAGACATAGATGGAGTTGGCGTATACTATAACTTCATAAGAAGAATATCTTCTAGGATCTGTATACTAGAAGGACCATCTATTGAGGTAATCTAGATGTCATGCACATTGAGAAGATTATTTTTGAAAACTTGATTAATACTGTTCTTAATGTCCAAGGGAAAACGAAAGATAATCTGAAGTCAAGATTGGATTTGCCAGATATATGTTCTCGTAAAGATCTTCATGTTGTGGGGAATAACAACAAAGATCCTATACCCCAATTCCGTTTACCTTCAGCTGCAAAACATGAGTTTCATGAGTGGATTGTCAACAATGTTAGATTCCCGGATGGATATGTGTTGAACCTACGTAACTGCATTGATTATGGTGAAGAGAAGTCACGATTGTCATGTCATAATGCAGCGCTTTCTTCCGTTTGCTTTTGCTTACCTTCTTCTACAAAACGTTCACAAGTCAATTGCAGATAATTTTATCTGCATAAATATTACATATTAATACTAGATCAAGTACTGTTTTAATTGGTTTATGTTTTTTCTCAAGTATAGCTGTTTTTTTCCGGGATTTATGTACGAGATCTCTGACAGTTGACGGTATTCGTAATTTGGAGACTCAGATACCAATTATCCTCTACAATTTGGAGAAGATTTTCTCCCTTCATTTTTTTATGTTATGGAGCATCTTCCAATTCAACTTCCTCCCAAAACAGCATTAGGTGGCCCTGTTTAATATCGGTGGATGTACCCGTTTGAGAGGTATATGTATCATCTCAAGAAAAAGGTTAAAAATTTGAGTAAAATAGAGGAATCTATTGTTGCTCAATGCATTAATCAGGAGGTGGCACATTTCCCTGAATATTATTTTCCAAAACAAGTGCAAACAAAGAATCGTAGACCCGCTCGGCACGATGACGGAGGTGAAAAAGTATTTTTATCCAATCTATGTTCTTAGTCTCTTCCGACAGATAAGACACATCTGATTTTTTATTAAAAAATTTATAAATTCAATAATATTATTAATTACAACATAAATCTATTTAAATAGGTTAGATGACTAAGTGGAAAAAGCAAAAAACGAAGATTTACTGAGAAGGAGCAAAATCATTTGCATATGTATATTCTCACAAATTGCGAAGATCTTCTTGAGTATGAAATGTATTTCATTTAAAAAAATATAAATATTTATAATAATATATAATTAAAGAAATGTAATCATATTTGTATTTACAAGATTTATATGGCTCAAGTACGCTTTCATTACCCAACTTACACGGAGAAAACACTTAATGCGCTAAAAGAGATCGAGTTCTCACAATGGCTCACATTTTATGTAAGTTTATTTGATTCACTTACGTTCTTTTTAATATTATTACAAATATCATTTTTTAATTTATGAAAATATATATTTTTAATTAATTCAGGTAAAGACAGGTGCAAGTGGAGGTCTGTTTTTTCCAACTTGGTTAGAAGAGTTGATCAATGGTCCATTGTTTGTTCCCCACGTCTATCCTATGTATTGTACACATGGATATGCTTTTAAGATTTTACGCGAAGGAAGGATCCGGCCAACAAGTGATTATGGTATTTCTTCGAAATCGGGTGACATTGTCTACTATGGTATTCTAAGAGAAATACTAGAAGTGCGTTACCCTGGTTTGCTCGACTTGCGATGCATTGTTTTTTTATTGCGATTGGTATGATCCGTCCTAGGAACAGGTGTTCGCCAAAATGAATTTGGGGTTATATCCATACATTCCGGAAAAACGGCTGCAAAAGTACGATCCATTCATCCTTGCATCACAAGCAAACCAAGTTTGTTATATTCCCTACCCCCGTGTGACGAACAAGCATGATCTTTGGATCATTGTTTCATTAATTACACCAAGAAGTAGGGTGGATGGTATTTCAGATAACGAGGCTATGCAACAATGCGTCATTGCAGGTTTTCTAGGTCCGATCACAACAAGTTGATCTTGTTGATTTTTTTATGAGGAATAACGAGATTTTTGATTTTTCTGAGGAGGAACATGGAGAATTTGATTCACAATCAGATTCATCACCATCAGAGTATTCAGATAGTACATCGGATGGTAATTAGTTAAAATGTATTTTATTTCACTCTTGTAATATTTTTATTTTCATTTGGTTTTAATTATATTTTTAGTTTTTATATGTTATATTTTTCCCTACTATATTTTTAGAATTTTAAGTTGCAATTTTTAATTTAATTTCTATTTTCATTTTATATCAAATATTATACGTTAGTGTGACATTAAAGAAAAATCTATATCCGACGAAAAATCGTGTCCGTAGAGGAAATCCGTCAACACATCGAAATGTATAAACGCTCATTTAATTTCAGAAACTCGTCGACGGCTGACAACCAAAATGGGGAAGCTTTTTTTATCGGAAATCCGTCGGAAATATCTGACGGAACTTTGCCTGTCGGAAAATCCGTCGGAAATCGTAATGTTTTCTTGTAGTGTCAACTTGATTATTTATTTATTTTATTACAGGTAATATATCAATCTCTTTTCTTCCACTTATTTCCTTTTTAATTTACTTAGCGTTCTCTTAACATCTTGAATGTATCAACATGTTGAATGTCTTCTTAACATCTTTGATATTTCGTTAACCGTAGATCATATCATCAACAACATTGTCATGGTCGCAGAGAGTTCAAACAAAAGAAAAACTCCAATGGAAGATCATGTATCAGAATCTGAAGAAAACATTGCTTTCGTTGTAAGTAAAACGAAAGCGGAGGACGTGAAGAAACATTACAATGCAATTCTCTGCATGGTGAGAGGAAAAATAAGGGAGACGGAGGAAGCTCACCACCTTAATGTCAAGTTGCAAAAAAAGAATGCCAAAATTTCCCTCTTGAAGAAATTAATGAGTGAACCACAACTTGACCTGGATGCTGAGTTCCGAAGGCTAGAAGAGATGCGGTGCAAAAGCATAAAAAACTATAATAAACAATAAGCTTATTGGAACAAATTTTTGATTACTTAATAAGAATGTTAGAATATATTTATTTATTTTTTATTTTATAAATTATAATGCATTTAAAGTTTGTGAATAAGTAAAATTATTACTTATGAGATTATAATATATGAATTTGTTTTTAACACAATGTTAGTTTTCTTAAAAACTTGTGGATTTTTCATTTCTTGTTTTTTATTAATTATATTTTGTTAATTTTTAAATTATTTGATATGATGCATATATTATTTTGAAATAAACTGTAGTTATTTTTTTATTAAAATGGAATGCGTACAATTAATATCAGTTCATTATGATGAAACTAGTTAAAATGTATTGTACATCAGGTTCAAAACCGGTTTACAAAAAATAATCAAATAAAATCCAAAAACAAATGTCCAGATCACCATTTAAAATTCAAATATTATCAATAACATTTAACATGTATTTTTTATTCTTGAGGATTTTAATTTAGTTTTAATACTGGACGCTTGAATTGTTCGGGTTTTGGATTTTTAGAGCTTCCATTCGGGTATTTGACAATATCGGTTCGGGATTGGATTCGGGTTCGGTTTGGGTTTCGGGTTTGGGTTCAATCGGATTCGGTTCGGGTATTTTACATCCAAAGTAACATAACCAAAACATATAGTCATATACATCATAACTATAAAGTCAAAAGCTTCATAATATGAAGATCTCATTTACCCAAAAGCTAATTTAAAAAAGATGCAATCTGTTATAAATAACACATTAGGAAAATGAGAAACATAATCCAAGTGAACTCAATACATATATACCCAAATCCGAAAATATCCGAAATACCCGAAAAAAACTTAAATATTAGTTACTTTTTACTCAAATCTATCAAAATTACCAAAAATACCCAAAAATATATAATATATTTAGGTCTCTATAATTGTAGTTTTGGGTATTTGAATTATTATAAGTATAAGTGTAACTAATATATTTTGCTATATACTTGTATTTCAAATACTTTCAGGTACCTTCGGGTTTAGGGTTCACATAGGTTCGAGTTCGGGTTTTTCGGACATATAAATGTAGGACCCATTCGGGTGTTTTGCAAAAACCGGGTTCCGTTCGGGTTCAGATTTTTCGGTTTGGATTCGGGTTCGGATAATTTTCCCAACCCTAAGTTTTAACATATATATTTTTAATAATATAGATTTACTTGTCAGAATATTTTTAAAGTCTATTAACAAAAAGTGAAAACAAAATTCAAAATATATTCACAAAAAGTCATTTTTAATCTTTCTATATAATCTATAAAATCTCATATTTAGGTTTCAATTTAATTTAAATAACTTTAAGACATCTAATTTTTTTTTGTCTGGCATAAAAACTTACAAAAAACAAAATTATACATTACACATAATTAACAACAATTATACTTTTTAAAACATATGATTTTGCACATGTTTGTTTTTGTTAAAGAAGGATATAATGAAGATTATTAAATTATGTGTATCTGGAAGAAGATTCATGAACATTAGAATTTATAATAAGATGTTTTTATTGAGGAAAAAACTCTTAGAAATCTTGATTGAGGGATCCAAGCAAATGTTTCGATTGTTAAAGGTAGTCCTAGGCGTTTGGATATTCGGTTTGGGTGCGGTTCAAATTCATTTGGTTTCGCTTCTTTTAGTTTTCACCTTTAGGATCCATATAGATATAGGAACTGAAAGGAAATCGGTTTGGTTCCAATTCGAGTCGTTGAATCAAGAATCGATTAGAAAGCGGAATATTTTGGGTACTTTTTTGTTATGGTTCTAAAATACACGAATAACCAATAAATACCCGAATAACCCAAAAAAATCAAATATTTTTGGGTATTCTAAAATACACGAATAACCAATAAATACCCGAATAACCCAAAAAAATCAAATATTTTTGGGTATTATATGTAATTTTGGGTATTTTTTGATATTTTTGATATTTTCAGTTATTTTTGTTAAGGTTTATTCGGTTCCAGTTTGGTTATTCGGGTATTTTTTAAATACTCGGATATTTTTTGGTTATTCGGTCTAGATATCAATTAATATTATATATATATATATATAATTGTACTTTGGGTACCCGAAATATTCGGTTTCTGTTTTTTCGGTCATGGAATTTAGGATCTATTCGGATATTTACATTGATTTTCGGTTGCATTGGGTTTGAGTATTTTATCTAAAGCTAGTTACAAGTTCAAAAGTAAATCTATTTAGTAGATTCAAAATTATATATGTATTTAAAATAACTACATAAGCCATAATGTGTTCAATTTAATATCTTGTGTTTTGATTTTTTGTTCTAACGATTTTAGTTACAAGTTCTAATGTGTTTTTGACTTTAATTTTGATTATTGATTTTCGTTTTAGTACATTGGAAAGACAATCTCATTTTAAATAATATAGGAGTGGTTAAAGTAATAACATAGTTATACTTTGTAATAATCAGGAGAATTCAGGAACACTTCTCCAATTTCTTTAATTTGTTTATCTTTTAGTAAAATTTTTAATTTTATATTTTCTATATTACATTATTAATTCCTTTCATTAACAAAAAAAAAAGAAACATAAATTAATAAGTTGCATTAAGTTTTTTTTTTGGGCAAAAAGTTGCATAAATTTAAAAAGGAAAATTAACAAAGTGAAAAAGGAAATACATGTTCGAATACAAAAATTAAAAGAAAGAAAAGAAATTGGAAATAAATAAATTATATAATATAGGTTGTACAAGTGATGTGTGTGTAATAGGATGTTTTGTTAATCAATCACGTCAACGTCAATAGAAAATTTCGACAAGTGATGTGTGTAAAGGGTCTTGCTGACAATAAAGATGACTTTAAATGCAGAGTAAGTAAAGAGCTTAATTAAGTAACTAGTCGAAACAAAGCTGAATAAAGTTCTAAGCATTATACTATCTGTTTTTAGAATTTTTTTTAATATAAAGTCAATATTTTTTCCAGGATCTCTATCACACATCTTATAAATTTAAAACCGAAAATTTCGTAAGAATATCTGAAATTTATTGATTTACACTGACATGCATATTTTAAGGTTAGAAAGAAAAATCTAATAAAATATCTACACAAGATATGAACATAAAATCGTTGCCAAAAGAAAAAGGATATTAACATAAATTGAGATTATCAAAAAAAAAAAATCAAAAATCAAAAACATAAATTGAGATGGCGTAAAGACCTAGTCAGAAATGTAAAGTTGTTTGTTTTGAAAATTTTAAAGTAAAAGTATTGGATTAGTATCGTTCCTTTCCTAGGAGGAAAAGAAAAAAACCAGTCTTTTGGACTTCAACACTCCAACCTTTGGTTCCTCCTCACAATATTTCTTTATCTTCTTTTGGACATTGAAGTGTATCCAAATATCTTCTCGTTCTAAAAGCAACTCCTGTGATCAAAGACATTAAAATTGAGAGGTCTTGGGGTTGTAGGAACAGAGTTTTCAAAGATGCAGCAATTGTGGGTAGCAGAGGAAACTAAGAAGAAGGAGAGAATCGTCAAAGGAAGAGATTTAGTCGATGTTGTCTTCTCTTGGTCTCTTCTTGATGTTCTAAACTCAAATCTTTACAAAGGAAAGGTTCTGCATTCTTCTGAGTCTTTAACTTTTGGGTTTTGTTTAGAAACTTAAGATATATGCTTACTTTATTTTGTTGCTTTATGGATTTTGTGTTCTTGGTTACTAGGTTGGGAAAATCCCTAACACATTCACATCAACCAAAGAATATTTAGAGTCGTTTGTTAATCCGATCATCGAAGAGACACATGAAGCTTTGTTGTCAAGTATGAAAACGTTACGCCGTGCACAAGTTTTCAAGTTTTGGGAAATCGAGCCAGCTAAAGATTTTAAACCTCCCAATGATCTTTATTATAAGGTTACTTTGCAGATGATGACTGATGATACGACTAATGGAGGTCAAAATCTGCTAGAGTTTAATGATCTTATTGCAGTGACAGATAAGAGGCCTATTCGAATCGATGACTTGAGATTTTGCAATGAGCCTCATTTGTTAGCTCTTGTTTGTGGAGTGGATGAAAATAATCCACATTTGATAACTATTTTGGCTTCAAAACCCATTATTTTTGAGGATGATGACAACAAGCAAATGTCGAGAAAGAGAGGTAAGGGTGAGAGGAAAAGCTTAAACCTCTTTGGGGTTTATTTGATCAACATGATGACCAATATTCGTATATGGACGGCGTTGCATCCAAATCCAGAAGGAGGAAACTTGAACCTTATTTCAAGAGTACTTGGAAGCAACAATGAGGTAATTAAGATAAAATTTGGAAGTAGAATCAAAATCATATATTAAAATCTTCTTCTTGTGTAGGTTGATGGAGGAAGTTGTGTTGCCTGTAAAGAAAAGAGAGAGAGTGTAGTCTCACATCACTCAGCGCGAATGCTACGTTCATTCAAACTGAATTCATCTCAAGAGGACGCGATTTTGCGTTGTCTAGAAGCTAAAAGTTGTTACCATTTCAACAACATCAAACTTATATGGGGACCACCGGGCACGGGGAAGACGAAAACAACAAGTGTTCTGCTTTTGAGCCTTCTGAAAATGAGATGTAGGACATTGACTTGCGCTCCAACTAACATAGCTGTTTTGGAAGTTTGTTCAAGGCTTGTGAAATTAGTTTCTGAGTCATTGAGGTTTGGTGGGTATGGTCTTGGAGATATTGTTTTGTTTGGTAATAAAGAAAGGATGAAAATCAATGATCGGGAAGATCTTTTCGATGTCTTCCTTGAGTACCGAGTTGAGGAGCTTTATAGATGCTTTATGGCTATGACTGGATGGAGAGCAAATGTAAACCGTATGATCTGTTTGCTCAGTGATCTGGCAAAAGAGTATCGCCAGTTCAAATCCGTAAATGAAAAAAGTCGTCTCTCGTGTAAGGAATTTGTGGAGGAGAGGTTTAGCAGACTAAGAAATGAGCTGCAGCATCAGCTTACAACTTTGTGCCTGCATTTACCAACAACTTTGCTCTCCTTTCGAGTGGCGGAAAAAATGTATCAGACTAATCATCTCCTTAGAGACATGGCGATTTCTGATGTCATGGGAAATGGTAATAAGTCTTGTCATGGAAGAAAGAAATATGTCCGTAAAGATACCGGCGATGAAGATGGCAGATTGGAGAATGATACAAGAAAGCAAGATTGTCTGGAGATGTTGACATCGATTTGTATAAGTATCGAACTTCCGGATTTTATATCAAAGTTTGAACTTAAAAGACTCTGCTTAGATAATGCATATCTGCTGTTCTGCACAGCATCAAGCTCTGCCAAGTTACACATGAGTTGGCCAGTACAGCTTCTTGTGATTGACGAAGCTGCTCAGTTAAAAGAATGCGAATCAGCGATTCCTTTGCGGCTTCCAGGACTTCAACACGCTATTTTGATCGGTGATGAGAAACAATTGCCTGCAATGATCCAAAGCAAGGTTTGTTTTGTTACTAATTAGTAAGTATTATAGACATTCACCTTCTTTTTGGTTACTAAACTAGTTATGTGCAGATTGCTTCAGAGGCTAATCTTGGGAGGAGTCTGTTTGAAAGATTGGTGTTGTTGGGGCAAAATAAACAGTTGCTGAACATGCAATACCGGATGCATCCGTCGATTAGTATTTTCCCAAACAGAGAGTTTTACGGTATGAAGATTTTGGATGCTCCGTCTGTGAGAGTGAGATGTTACGAGAAAAAGTTTCTTCCTGAGAAAATGTTTGGACCTTACTCTTTCATCAACATAGCTTATGGAAGAGACCAGTTTGGAGAAGGATACAGTTCGAAAAACATAGTGGAGGTCTCTGTTGTGGCTGAGATAGTCTCAAAGCTTTACTCAGGTAAACAAATTTTGATTCAGATCAGTCTGAAAAGTAGAGTTTGATGTTGATTCTTGTTTTGTAATGTAATCTTTAGTATCAAGAAAGACAGGAAGATTGATCAGCGTAGGTGTGATTTCACCTTACAAGGCTCAAGTGTTTGCAATCCAAGAAAGGATAGGCGAAAAGTATAATACTGGAGGGTCATTCACAGTGAGTGTTAGGTCTGTAGATGGGTTTCAAGGCGGTGAAGAAGATATCATAATAATATCAACTGTCAGGTCTAACGGTAAAGGAGCAATCGGGTTTTTATCTAACCAACAAAGAACCAATGTAGCACTCACACGCGCGAGGTATCTACGCATTTTCTCAGTTCGTTAATTTAGCTATATTCTTGTGAAACTGTTTTGTTTAGTTCTTGTTTCATTACCCTTTTTTCTTGTAGATATTGCCTATGGATTCTCGGAAACGAAGCGACTTTAACGAACAATAAATCAGTGTGGAGGCAGTTAGTAGATGATGCAAAAGAACGGAAATGTTTCCATAATGCAGAAGATGATGAATCATTAGCCAAGTGTATTGAAAGATCAGCTACAGCACTTGATGATCTTGATAAGCTTCAAAACAAGAAGCTTATTTCCTTTGAAAATTCGATATGGAAGGTATGATGTATAACATAATTCCAATCATAATTACTCAGCTTAATCCATCCTCTGATCTTTTTTTTTTTTTTTCTGTCCAACAGGTTTGGCTTAGCAATGAGTTCTTGAAATCTCTGGAAGCAATCGTAGACTCTGAAATTAACAAAAGAGTTATGAGCGTTTTGGAGAAGTTATCAAAAGGAGAGCTTCAACATGAGTTGGAGATTGAAAGTGAGAATCTGTTGAGAAAACTTGATATTGATGATGGCTTACGCATCATTTGGGCAATAGACATTATCAAGAAAAAGAATCACCATGTCCAAGTTTTGAAGATTTGGCACATTTTGCCATCTTCTGATGCTTCTCAAGCCACAGAACGTCTAGAGAAGCATTACAAGAGATACACGAAAGCCAAGATAAAACGGTGCAGATACGTATGCTCTCAAGGGTGAGTTAGTTGAATTTTGTGGCGTTAATTATATTGAAACATGATAAAATTTATGTTTTTTTATGTTTTCATATTGGTGCAGAGATTTAGTTGTACCAATGCGATGGCCGGTTAATTCCAATTCTTGCACAAAGAAAGATATTGTAAGCGACGTTTCAAGATCATTTGCATTGCTGAGTGTTATGGAGAAGGAAACTATGACTCCCAAACCAATCAAGTAATGCTTTTTTGTTGAGTCTTTGAGATTTCAGAAGTATCATATAATAGCAGTTTCAATCATATTCTCTCTTTATTTGTTTTGCAGGAAACAAGTGAAGCCAAAGAAAGTGTGGAAGATAAGAAGAAAGGTTCAGCTTTCAACACCTAACTCCAAAGAACTTAAGTGAATTTTGACTGTTTCTTTCTTAAATGCAGACGGTTATATTTCCTAACCCTTCTAAAACAATGTGACTCTGCTTCTTTTGCGTCCTGATGTGACTTTTTTTTCCTCCATTATCTTTTGCCATTTGTGTAATGAAAATGGGTCAGGAATACTTAAATTTGGTAATCCTCTTAGTACAAAGTAGCTGAATAAGTAATCAATGAACAGAATATTAATTATGATCACAGGAGAAATTATTGATCTCTATAAAGGAAAAGAAAAAAAGAAAATATTGATCACTCAAAGCTAATTTCCTACCTGATTAAGTCATTTATGTCAACCGGACTGCAGATAAGTAACGTTTGATCAGTCCAAGCTTGTATCCAATTGAATCTTAGTGGATGGTAATAACAAGAAAAGACAAAAATATGGTCTTTTTGCTATTACCTGACCACGAAAAGGTACTTCTCATAGAATCTATCAACAAGAGCGACAACTTTCTGAAAATCAAGACCAACATGTGTTAAAAAAACATTCTGTCTGATGTCTGAACAAAACTACATCAGCGCTTAGCGTAACCATCACGTTAGAGATGAAGTAGTTTGAAGACAGCTTAGCATTTTCAACAAAATGTTCCTGCCTAAGGTAATAATGAGCCATGATTTCAGATCCACTCATTAGGACCGAGAATAAAGGGAAAAAAATGTATCTTATAAATATCTTTGTGTTTTTTTTAACAAATTAAAAACTCGCGGAGTCTTTTTTTCTCGGAAAAAACTTCAACCTATTTAGGTTCATCGATACTCAAAACTTTACAAAGTATGGTACATAATGTGATTTTTCAAGACCAACTTATCTATGAACTCAGAGCTGTTCATCTTCAACATAGTGGAATAGTTTATATCACTTGAATCTTGGGTTTGATTTTCTTCTCTATGCTAACACATGTCTTATACTCTTATGGCAGTCTCACGAGGCTGAAGACCAACGTGGTTAATGTATCTGTATCTTGAAGCGCAAGAGGATACTATTAACCGAATTTATCAATAGAATGTCTTAAAATGGGCATGTAGATTTCGGGTGACAAGAGGCCAACCAAGATACTTCATAAGACAGAGACCAATACATAAACCTGTGGATGCAACAATAGTGGTAGAGAAAGACATTGTGTTGGATATTTAAGTGAATCAACGGTTATTTTGCTAACCATTGGAACTGTACGTTGCAATCGTTATTCGTTAGGCTTATAAAACTCTGTTTCTATGAATCAAAACAGAGAAGGGAGATAGAGAGGAGACAGAGATTCATGAGATCAAAAATTGAGAGATTTTTTTGGTGAAAACACATAAACAAAACACAAGAAACTCTATTTGTATCTTTTGGATAACCTAGAACAAGAGAGAACTTTCATTGGCGTATCCTACAAGAGATTTCGTGTAACACAAGTTTTGATAAGGGTCAAAATATTTTCTAAGAAAAGTGCTCTCGAGTACAATTCAATCATTATCCAAGTTCATAATGTTCGAATAGAGACAAATCTGGAAAAAAGAAACTGAAGAACAAAGGCAAAAAGGTACGAGTTTCTTTCTCTGAATAATATTTTGATTGATTGAAATTGAAAGGAAAACACATCAATTTATAGAAACCCAGAAATCCTAATAACTCCCAATAACCCCATGAACTCACCCATGAATCCACCGATCTGTAGAAATTAAAAACCCAAAATTAAACCATGTAACTAACCTAAGGAATAGGAATCAACAATGTAATTTAATGCATTTATCTTTGAATCACATCTCAACACTCTCCCTTGATTCAAACTTGCATACTCCAAGCCTGCTTCTGAAATAATCGAACTTCTTCTTGGATAATGCCTTAGTTAGAACATCTGCATTCTGCTCATTTGTGTTGCAATACTCCAGAACAACTGAACCTTCATTAACCAAGTCTCTGATGAAATGAACTTTGAGTGATATATGCTTCGTTCTTCCATGATATGTTGGATTGTTGGTCATTGATATTGCTGACTTGTTGTCACAGAAAATGGTTGTCGCCTTCTTTCGCTCTAGCTTGATGTCGGCTAGAATCCTCCTTAACCAAACTCTTGTTGTGCTGCTGAAGTAGCTACAGTATACTCAGCTTCAGATGTTGATAAAGCTGTCACATTTTGTTTCTTTGAGCTCCAGCAAATTGCACCTGAACCAAGATGAAAAACATACCCATAAGTGCTTTTCCTGTCTTCCAAACATCCTGTCCAATCACTGTCTATGAACCCAAATAACTCAAACTCTGAAACCTTGTTATACTAAACACCATAGTTTGTTGTTCTACCAATATACTTTAGCAACCTCTTTGCTATCCAAAGTGCTGCCGATAGTTAGAGTTTTCACTCGGGTCTATGCAAATAACTTAGGGATCGAATCCACGAGAAGCAAGTGTTGCACTACGAATTACAGAGAATGATTAAGAAACTAAGACAAAATAAGAGAGTTGGATTAAAGTGAACAATGAAATAAATGCAAATAGATGAACAAGAAAATAAAACTAAAAGTTGTAAACAATGTATTAAAAAGAGTCAGACTTTAGGAATATTCGTAGGAAATCACAAATCATGAATCAGACAATTATTCAGGGAATGAATTAAACACCAATCTCGAACTCAAACAGAATTGTATAATCAATCCACTATCGTGGCACCAATTACTTTATCTAGCAACCTAGATTCTAAACTGTCGTTTGAACTCAAAATTAGAGACAAGTGATAGGAGAAGGTATGTTACGCCTTCTTTCTCAGGTTTCACCCAAACGCTACTAGAAAGTAGTCTCGAGAGTTTAATCCGATCTTACTGCAAGTGTATGGTTAAGTGCAATCATAGTATGTTCGGGATCGATCCGCATGGACTGAGAACAACTACACAGAGAGTACCGATTTGAATCTAATCTAGGCGAGATATAATATTTTGGGAGTTTTAGGTTTAATTATCTAAACTGCATAAAATAAATAAACAATAATTAAATTACTGAATTAAATTACGTAAAATAAATTGCATAAAATAAAATTGCAGAATTTAAATAGCAGAAAATAAATGGCGTAAATTAAATAGCAGAAAATAAAGTGCGTAAAATAAATTACGGAATTTAAATAGCGTAAATTAAATTGCATAAAATGAAAGTACTTAAATTAAATTGTAGAAAGTAGATTGCATAAAGTCCATAAATTAAATTGCATAAAGTAAATTGCATAAATTAAATAACGGAAATTAAATTGCGTAAATTAAAGTGCATAAATTAAATAGCATAAATAAAAGTGCATAAAATAAAGTGCATGAATTAAATAACATAAATTAAATTACGTAAATTAAAGTGCGTAAATTGAATAGCATAAAATAAATTGCGTAAAGTAAATTGCATGAATTAAATAGCAGAAATTAAATTGCATAAAATAAAACTACTTAAATTAAAGAACGATAAAACAAAAATAAAGAAAGCTATCCCAAGGGTGAATGAGAACGAATCTAGAAATCTTCTAATATGAGAATTGATGTTCTTTAACCCTTCATTATTATCTATCGGTCTAGAGAGTTCATATATAGATTAGTCCACTCTCGTGGTATGCTAATCTCTCTGTAAAATCCCACTCTCGTGGTGCTCTACAAGTATTGAGAACGATCTCGTCATCGACCGGATTGACTAGCAATTGCAATTCTACAAAGTAGCCAATCTTCTAACGTGTTTAGTTCCGAAATCTTAATCCACTCTCATGGTATCAAGACCTTAAGATGCGAAACTAACTTGATCAAAGCTAATTTAGATAAGCTCATAAGTTAAAAATAGATTTATCGATTAACTATTATTCTGAGTATGTATGTCTCAAATTCCTCCACCCACTCTCGCGTCGTAGGGAATTCCCGAAACACTCAGCCACACATGTCATTTTCGGCCGAGCTCTTAGACAACTCTCTAGGGAGTATGTCTAGCTTTAGGAACACATACAAGGTAGCTAATCAGTTAAGAACAGAAAACAACAACCTCTAATCAATAAACCCCATCATCGATCTCCACCCCAGAGATATAAAGGTTCTACTCGCTCATAACTCCGAGGGTGACCGAAGTATATGAGATAAAAGACATGATAACACTATAAATAAAAACAATAAATAAAACAGAGAAATGAGAAGAAGAATAACTAAAGAACTTGCATAATAAAAGTTAAGAACAAAAGAACAAATGAGATTTCTCTCTAAGTGGTGACTACAAAGTTGTGCAAAAAGTGGGAACCCTTTCTAAGAGGCATAACATGTGTTTATATAGAGTTTTAGGAGGTTAGGAGAAGTCTAGGGCGTCCTTATAAGCCTCTGGAAGACCCTCATTCTTGACCCAAAGCTTCCCATACTTAGCATTTCGCATTAACCGAAATTTTCTTTTCTGCACAGAGACTCAGCATCGACAGGCCACGGTCGATGCTTGTGGTCGATGGGTTCCTCCAGGCCGGACGTCGATGAACCACGCTCAATGCTTGCGTCGACGGTCTTCGTCGTCAGCTTGTAGCTGGATGGCAAAGATGGGCCTTGGTCGATGGTGTCGATGGGCCGTGGTCGATGGTGTCAATGGGTCCTGGTCGACGGTGGCTGTCGACGGCTCGCTGAGGAAGAGCGTCGATCGCTCACGGTCGATGTTGGGACCATCGCTTCCTTCGTGAGGCTCTTGAGATGTCTCTTCATGATACACTTGACCCGGGGAGGTAACTCCAAAGTCCCTATGGCTCCATGAGGCTCCAAAATACTCTTAATTCATAGATTTTACTCCAAGTACCTCTAAACACATAAATACATGCAAACACACTAAAATTATCCTAAATGAATGTTAGAATGCATAAATACATGTGAGGTTATTTTGGGATCGGATTCTAAATCCGAATTTGTTTTGTTGTCTAGGCTATTGGCGTGTTATATTAAGTTTTAAAAATTACGGCAAATGGGGGTGTTATAGTTTGGTATCAGAGCACGGTCGGCTCTAGGATTTCAGAAATTGTGTGAGATTTTGTTGATACTTTGATACCAGTTTGGTATCAGAGCAGTGTTGCTCCTAGGATTTGTTAGTATTTTGTGAATTGTGTGAGTTAATTTGACTATTTTCAGGTTAAACCATCCTTCCAACGCCAAGTCTCGCGGTAAGTCTTGAATTTTTCTATAAAATTTTTGAAAACTTTATGATGATTGGTTTATGAAGCCGTATGGCGTGGGAGTTTTGCTGAGCTTGTGTGAACTTAGTATGAATTTTTGAGTCTTTGCAGATGGCTAGACAGAGTAGAAGTTCGCGCAGAGTTGGTAGAGATGGGGAAAATTCTGGAAACAATCCATCCCGAGAGGAAACGACCGAGAATGTTGGTGAAAATGTTGCTGGAGGCGGTGCTGGAAACCACCGTGATGCACTTGCTAACGCCATTCAGGAGGCGATGGCACCAGTGTTGGCCACCATGGCTCAATTATTGGCTAGAATGCCTGTAACAGGAGCGGTTCCTGTGGCACCACCGGCCAGAAACGCAGGGGCTGCAGGGAATTTTGTGCCCGAGAATGCTGAAAGGGTTCAAATTCGTGTCGAGGCACCAGCAAGAAACGCTGGAGATGGGGCTCCAGAGCCTCGGATACCATCTTATTTGAAGGTGCTGGAGCATATGCACAAGTTGGGTACTCGTTGTTTTCCGGGTGGTACCAGACCCGCAGAGGCGGATGGGTGGAGATCTTGGATGAAAATGAATTTTGCTGTTGTTAGATGTCCGAATAAGTACAAGACAGACATTGGTGTTCATTTCCTGGAAGGAGATGCGCATAGTTGGTGGCAGGGTGTGATGACTCGTCGTGGTGGAACAGCTTGTTCTTGGAGAGTATTTCGTGAGGAGTTCAACTCCAAATATTTTCCTCAGGAAGCTGTAAACCGTTTTGAGAGTCAGTTCCTAGATTTGCGTCAGGGTTCCAGGACTATCCGTGAGTATAAGGCCGAGTTCAATAGTCTCAAGAAGTATGCTAGCAGCGATCTTGAGGACGAGAAGGTCCAGATCCGTCGTTTTTTGCGCGGTTTGAGGTTAGAGTTGCAGAACCGCTGTTTGTTGTGAGACTACACGTCTATGGCCGACCTTGTAGAGAAAGCGGCTGTGATTGAAGGTGGTATGATTGCTAAGGAGAATAAGAAACAAGCCCAGGTAGGTGGAAACCATAAGTCTATGCTTGGTTCTTCTCAGAACAATAAGTCCGGGAAATTTGTTTCGGGTCAAAAGAGAAAGTGGGAAGATGACAAGCAGGGTTCAGGGAGTGGTTCTGGATTCCAGAGTGGTGGTTGCTGCAGATGTGGCAGCAAGGATCATAGGATCGCAAATTGCCCTAAGCCTGATGAGGGAAAAATTTGCAACTACTGTAAGGAACCGGGTCATTTTAAGGACAAATGCCCGAAATTGGCGAAGAAATCTAAGCAAGGGGGATCGTGGTACTGCCACCAGCTCCTAAGAGGACGGCGTACACTCCTCAGGTGTATTCCATGGCTGGAGACGAGGCTGGTCCGAGCACTTCTCGTCCGATCACTGGTAATTTTCGGAAAAACTTACCTTTGTCATCTTCTGTAAAAAGCAAAGTTTGTGGTTGTTTGTGAAAATGTTTTAGGTTCTTAGCATAATATGATTATGTAGGGACCTTGAACATGGGTGGAGTAGAGACTCATGTTTTGTTTGACTCGGGAGCTTCGCATTGTTTAGTGAGCCCGGAAATGATCTGGAAAGGTGGATTCCAGAAGGATCCTAGAAATCATCGGGGATCAGTTAGAGCCGCTGGTGGACAGCTTATGGAGGCCTTGGGAAGGGTCAGTAATGTGTCTACTTGGATCAGTGGTGAGGATATGAGGACCGATTTGGTTATTTGCCCTGTGGAGACTTATGACGTAATCCTTGGAATGGATTGGTTGGGCAAGTACAAGACTTATTTGGACTGTCACAGAGGACCAGTTAACTTTGAGAGGGACAAGAAAATGTTGGTTTATCAGAGTGTTAGACCGACTTTAGGAAGTCTGATCGTGTCAGCTATTCAGGTTGAGCGGTTGTTGGAGAAAGGCTGTGAAGCCTATTTGGCGAGTATCACTATGATGGAGGAGAGTAGTGACACGGATATTGGTAACATCTTGGTGGTCCAAAAATTTGAGGATGTGTTTTGTGAGGTGACAGGATTGCCACCGTCGAGGTTGGATCCGTTTACCATTGAGTTAGAGCCCGGGACAGCTCCTGTTTCGAAAGCGCCGTACAGAATGGCACCTGCTGAGATGGCTGAGCTGAAAAAGCAGTTGAGTGAGCTTATGGATAAAGGGTTCATAAGGACTAGTAGTTCACCGTGGAGAGCATCGGTGTTATTTGTCAAGCAGAAAGACAAATCTTTTCGACTTTGTATTGATTACCGTGGGCTGAACCGTGTGACGGTTAAGAATAAGTATCCTCTGCCAAGGATAGATGAGTTGTTGGACCATCTTACAGGAGCTACTTGGTTTTCTAAGATTGATTTGGCTTCGAGATATCATCAAATCCCGATAGACGAGATGGATATTCGTAAGACCGCGTTCAGGACTTGTAATGGACATTTTGAGTTTGTGGTTATGCCGTTTGGTTTGACGAATGCTCCTGCAGCATTTTTGAAGTTGATGAACAATGTGTTGAGAGAGTTCCTGGACGAGTTTGTGATTATCTTTATAGATGATATTTTGGTATATTCTAAGACGCGTGAGGACCATGAGGGTCATTTGAGGGCAGTTATGAGTAAGCTCCGTGAGCATAAGTTGTTTGCCAAGTTGAAGAAGTGTAGTTTCTGGCAGCGAGAGATCGGTTTCTTGGGTCATGTAGTCTCGGATAAGAGAGTGTCCGTTGACTCGAAAAAGATTCGGGCCATTGCGGATTGGCTGAGACCGAGGAACGCGACAGAGATTCGCAGTTTTCTGGGTTTGGCCGGTTCTTACCGACGTTTTGTGAAAATTTTTGCGAGTAAGGCCAACTCGTTGACTAAGTTGGCTGGGAAGGATGTCCCATTTGTTTGGACCGAAGAGTGTGAGAAACGTTTCAGTAAGCTGAAGGAAATGCTTACTAGTACTCCGGTTTTAGCGCTACCCGAGCCGGGTGAGCCGTACGTTGTGTACATGGATGCGTCCAG
This sequence comes from Boechera stricta, assembly GCA_018361395.1. NCBI lineage: Eukaryota > Viridiplantae > Streptophyta > Magnoliopsida > Brassicales > Brassicaceae > Boechera > Boechera stricta. Next base: position 16,943,696 of record CM031539.1, on the reverse strand, counting down.
GACAGGACTTGGATGCGTTTTGATGCAACAGGGTAAGGTGATAGCTTATGCTTATAGACAACTGAGGAAGCATGAAGGAAACTATCCTACTCATGATCTTGAGATGGCTTCGGTCGTTTTTGCACTTAAGATTTGGAGATCTTATCTGTATGGTGAAGTATATCTTCACTCAGCCAGAGTTGAATCTTCGTCAGAGAAGATGGATGGAGTTCGTAGCAGATTACGACTTAAAGATAGCTTACCATCCCGGTAAAGCTAACTTAGTGGCGAGTGCACTAAGCAAGAAGCGTGTTGCTTTCGACACAGAGAGAGACATGGAATGTCTTGTCGATATTGTCAATACTTTGAGGCTGAATGCTTTGACTGATGAGGCAGAGCCGTTGGGTCTTGGTGCGGTGGACCAGGCAGATTTGTTGACTCTAGTACGGATTGCCCAAGAGAAAGATCAGAATTTGAGGAAAACTGCTCAGAACGATAAGACTGAGTATCAGACTTCAAATAACGACACCATATTGGTTAATGGTCGTGTGTGTGTTCCTAATGATAAGGACTTACGAGATGAGATCCTTAAGGAAGCACATCAGTCTAACTTTTCGATACATCCAGGGTCTACAAAAATGTATCGGGATCGTAAGCGATACTACTATTGGAATGGTATAAAACGCGATGTTGCTCAGTGGGTTGCAAGCTGTTCAACTTGTCAGAGAGTTAAGATTGAGCATCAGGTTCCTGGAGGTTTGTTGAGGAGCCTACCTATCCCTGAGTGGAAGTAGGATATGATCTCTATGGACTTTGTTTTGGGACTGCCAACCTGTGGCAAGAAGGATGCTATTTGGGTCATCATGGACCGACTAACCAAGTCAGCTCACTTTCTTGCGGTCAACAAGAAAGATGATTGAAAGAAATTAGCTGAGTTGTATGTTAAGGAGATAGTACGGTTGCAAGGAGCACCTGCTAGTATTATGTCTGATAGAGACTCTAAGTTTGCTGGTCAGTTTTGGAGAGAGCTTCAGAAGAAGTTTGGTACGGAAGTATATATGAGCACGGCTCTTCACCCTCAGACAGATGGTCAGTCAGAGAGGACGATCCAGACATTAGAGAATTGGCTGAGAGCTTGCGTTCTGAATTGGGGTGATCAGTGGATAGATCATTTGAGTCTGGTCGAATTTGCGTACAGCAACAATTATCATGCGAGTATCGGTATGGCTCCGTTTGAAGCTCTGTACGGACGACCTTGTCGTACACCCGTCCGTTGGACCCAGGTGGGGGAGCGAACCATCTTAGGTAGAGATTTTGTCTTGGAGACGTCAGATCGGATCAGAGTTGTGAGAGCTAAGATTAGAGAAGCTCAGGATTGACAGAAGAGTTATGCTGATAAGCATCAGAGAGAGTTAGAGTTTGCCATTGGAGATCTAGTGTATCTCAAGATGATCACTTATAAGGGAAAAGATGCGGCAAGGATGAAGTCTAAGTTGTTGCCGAGGTACATAGCGCCATATAAGATTCTGGAGAAAATCAGACCGGTGGCCTATAACTTAGAGTTGACGCAGTCTATGTTTGTCTTTCATAACTCCTCGAGACGTAATGTTACCTGTGGTACCGGCAGACCTACAAGATAACATGAGTATTGCGGGAAGACCCGTAAGGATCATTGGTACGAAATTTATAATGGCTAAGAAGAAGGTTGTACCATGGATTTACGTTGTTTGGGACCGTGATGGAGAGGAAGAAATCACGTGGGAACCCGAGGAAGTTATGAAGGCTAACTTCAAGAAATGGTATGAGAAGCAAGTTGCTTATAAGCCAAGATCATTTATTCGAGGACGAATCCTTTTGTAGTGGGGGAGAAATGTAAGACCCGTGCTTCGGGCAACCTATTCCTCGGCATGGGCAGGAATTCAGGTAGGCTAGAAATATCGATGTTTGGGTTAGACGGATAGTCGGGAAATTCGGAAAAGTCCGATGTTTGGAATCGTACGGATGGTGGTCTGCAGACGTACGGAAGTACGTACGGATGGTGGTCTGCGGACTACGGACAGTACGTATGGATGTGGTTTGCGGACGGACGGACATGACGTCCGGATGCGATACGGTCGTCGGATACGATCGGATGCTGCGAACGGACGGTACGATCGGATCATACGTCCGGATGAGTATTGCGGACGTCTAGATGGCCGAGGCGAACGTTCGGATACGGACGTATGTCCGGATTGTCGAACTTTTAGACAAGGATGTCCGAATAAGGAAAGTTCGGACAGGATCGGTCGGATTTCGGATAGCGAGTGGACCGTACAGACAAGGGTTTGAAATTGCCAGACACTGTTGGGATGTTCGGACAAAGGTCCGATATTTTTGGGGATGTTCGAAAAGCAGACCTTCGGACAGCAGACGTCGGACAGGGACTGTCCGGATAAGATGGATCGTTCGGACAGCGATCCAAAATTCTCGGACATTATGGTCGGTTGGACAAGGACTGTCAAATATGTTGTATGGTCGGGATTCCAACAAGGACTAACGGATGGAATCCTGTTTGCCGAAGGATCATGCAGATTGACCGACGGTCGGTCCAGTAAGACCAATTTGGGGTCTGATTGAGTCAAACAAAATTTGAACCGGGCCAACCTGATTTCTATTGCTGGGATCGACATTTTGGAAGCAAAAACTCGAGAATTTGGCTAAGTATGGGACATAGGCTGAGTTAGAGACTTATGGCCTGATTGGACCTAATGAATTGACATAAAATTCTAAGTGTTGGCCCGTTTTATCTTAGGGTTTTTGGCCGTGTTTTTATTAGGATTTGGTCGAGTTTGCAGCCACTTAACACTTAGAGAATTTCAGAAAGAAACACAACCAGCCTTAGAGAGAAATCGAGAGATCCTTGGCCATTTGAGAGAGATCCGTCCGTGGGAAAAAGCTAGCGTTTTTGATAAGATTTTCTCCTTTTTTTGTTGGTTTTTTTGGGTAGATCTAAGACTTGTTCCTGATGGTGTTGGTCTGGATTCGTGGATGTAGTGAAAGGATCCATCGAGAATTGAGATATATCCTTGGATCTTTGCTAAAAATCGCAAAAGGTAAGCGATTTATCTTTGGATTCGTTTTTGGTTTATGGATCTGATTCTAATTTGTGTTTGTTTGTGGTTGGAGAGTCTCAGCGTGTGTAAAAGGAGTCCAGATCGGGTGCTTGTGAAGGAAAACACACTCAATCCTTAGAAGAAAAACCGATTGGTAAAGACCTTTTGCCCTCGGATCCGTGTGCTTTTGTAGATCGGTTTTTGGATCTATTTTTGATGCAAGTTTTGATGGCTGCCGTGTGTTGTAAAGGCTGAGAGGAGACCGATCTGAGTGTTGGAGAATCCGATCTGTCTTTGTTTCGGTAAGGAGGTCGTTTTTGAGATTGTTTTGGGACTAAGTGTTGGATCATTTTTTTTTATGGGACTTTTGTTGTGCGTTTTTGGTCATCAGCGTGACTTAATCTTGCTGTGGTGAAGCCGTATGGTTGCTGAGGCTTCAGTCTTGGTCATCGTTTGGTAAGAGTTGCTTTTGGGATCGTTTTTGAGGCTTAATTTGGATCCGTTTTTGATGGGGTTTTGTTGCGTGTTTTTGTGGTGTCTTTCTTATGGCCAGCGTGTGCTAAGGAGAGTAAGGAGGAGGTGTTTGTGTGTGTACAAGACTTATCTTGTGCATCGTTTGGTAATGATCTTTTTATAAGATCATTGTAAGGTTATTTTGGGATTGGATTCTAAATCCGAATTTGTTTTGTTGTCTAGGCTATTGGCTTGTTCTATTAACCTCATTTGCTGTGCTTTTAAGTTGTCATCAGTAACTCTAAGGTGAGTGCGTGACCGTGGTGTAATTGTAGAAGTAATTTGGTGTTTGTGGCTTGACTGTTTTGTGTTACGTGTATGCGTTTGTGTGTCATGACAGTTTGAGGTTTCGTTTGATGTGGCATGTGTCTTGAGTGTAGACTCTTGACTTATGCGTTTGGGAACCAATTGCATTCAGTAATATCACTTAACATATCTTGCCTATTTGTATTGAATTGTTTCTGTAATTGTGCCTAGTGAGACGGGACGACCTCCTCACTAAGAAATTATGTTGCTTACGTATCCACCGCATGGATGCAGGTAAAGATGATTGAGGAGCTCCTGGGACATGGAGACGTTGGAGTGGATGGATGGTTATTGTCTTGTTGTTTTTTGAGTATTTTTGTTGATTTCGTATGCATAATTCCATGAGTTGGACGATGATTTGAGTTAGAATATTTGAGTTTAATTTGAGGAATTTTGGAGTTTGTTGAATCGAAATTAGTTAGTAAGTGAGTTAAGTTGTTAAACTTAAAATTCGAAATTAGTGTGGGTTTGGGTTAAAATTGTTAAGTCTTCCGCTTGTGTAGTAAAAATTTGATTAGTATTCGAGAAGTAACACTTAGTAAGAAAATTTTAAAAATTCGGGCAAATGGAGGTATTACAATATTCCTTTGATATCATCTAGAGAATATCCTATTGCTATTCTATATTTTCTCAATTCATTAAGAAAAAGAGAAATTTCATCATCATTAAGCTCATCACTTACTATGACAGGATATGTTGAATTAGGACCGAGAAATGCGTACCTTAGCCCTTTTGGAAGTGGTTTCAACTCCACCTTCGGTGCCTTGAGTTTGTCCGCCACGCTCCATTTTGGCTTGGGAATTCTTCACTTAGTTCTTTGTTTTCGAGCTCAACTTCGTCCAACACACCATCAGCCAACAAGTCGAGATCGTCTATGTAGAAGATGCGGTCTCGTTCTTCGGGTTTTTTCATCACTTCGTCAATGCTAAACTGCATGACTTCGTTGTTTAGATAAAGATCAATTTTTCCATTTTTGACATCAATTATGGCTCCCGCGGTTGCTAGGAATGGTCTCCCTAGGATGAGAAGATCTTTGGACTCGTGATCCATCTTGAGTACCACAAAGTCGGTCGGAATTTGGTACTCACCAATCATCACCGGAATGTCTTCAAGCAATCGCACCGATGTTTTTATCGAGCGATCGGCAAGAACGAGTGACATCCTACATTCCTTGAATTTTCTGAATCCCAACTTTTGTGCAATGGATAGAGGCATGAGATTCACACTAGCTCCAAGATCACATAAAGATCTCCCAAATATCATCGGACCTAGATTGCAAGAGAGAGTGAAGCTATCTTGATCGTCTAATTTCTTTGGAATTTTCTTGTCGAGAAAAATTGCGCTGCATTCGTGTGTTAGGAATGCTACCTCGGTGAGCTCTTTCTTTTTCTTAGTAACGAGGTCCTTGAGGAACTTGCTAGCGTTGGGAATCATTGTCAAGGCTTCTAGTATCGCCATAGTGATGATTACGCCTTTCATTTGTTCTTCAAACGTATTCCTCATTCACTCCGCTATTCTTCCTTTAATTCTTAGGCTGATAATTACATACGTCGAGTGTCACCTGACTCCTTCCACGAGTATTAGGCTCTCCATCCATGTCCGGATTTTCCTTAATAACATCTTCAATCTCATGCTCTTCCTAGGTTTCAATAGGATCTTTTTTCTCGAGGATTGGATCCTCCTTCTCGGTGATCGGATTTTCCTTCTCGATGATAGTCTCCTCCCTCTTTTTGTTGATTGGTTGCCTAGGTGGGATCGGTCCGAGCTCCTTTCCACTCTTCAAGGTTATAGCATTGATCGTCGGTGCTTCCTCCATTGTTACCACGCATGGTCGATGTTCTGGTCCGATGTGAAAGGTATCGACCATGTACAATCGATGTTCTTGATCGATGTTGATGGCATCGACCTTGCCTGGTCGATGTGGTTGGTCGACGACTCTTTCTGGCGGGGCATCGACGGCATACGCTCGATGGCGCTGCTCGATGGTGCTACTGGGAAGACCTTCGACCTCTTGTGGTCGATGGTGTTGTTCTTCGTGACGTTGTGACGGGACAAAATGCTGCGTCGATTTCAGAACTTTGTCTAACTTTTCGTGTATCTCCTTTATGGTCAGCTTCTCCTCGTCTTCATGGATGTTGACGTGTCTGTTCATTCGGTCATAATCCTCCCCATAGCTTGCGTCGCTCTCGGCTAAGTTCTGAACCAGTGTCATTCAGTGTTGCGCGTCTTGCCCCAAGAAAGTTTCGTGGCTGCCTATATCAAGTAACGTACGATATTTAGGAGTAACTCCTCTGTAGAATATGCTCAACAAAGCCTCGTCGCTGAATCCATGATGAGGGCATTGTCTAGTATATTCTGAAATCCTCTCCCAAGCTTCTCCGAAGCTCTCGGTGTTTTGTTGCGTGAAGCTTGATATCTTGTTTTTCCAATGGGCTGTTCTAGCGTTTGAGAAGAACCTTTTTAGAAATGCTTTCCGGCATTAACTCCACGTTGTAACGATCTCCGATGGAATGTACTTCTCCCACTCTTGTGCTTTACCCCCAAGTGAAAATGGGAATAAACGAAGTTTTAGTACATCTTCAGAGAGACCGTCTATTTTCACCATCTCACACAGCTTGTCGAATTGATACAGATGATCAATAGGGTTCTCTGTTGATAATCCGTGAAACTTCTAACCCTGGACCATGTTAATCAAGATGATCTTGATTTCGAATTCAACTCCGACTACCGGTGGTGGCCAGATTCCCGTGCGTTGATTATGGCTTGTTGGCTCATCGGCCATGCTTATTGTTCGTACCACCCTTTGCCTATGCACCACGTTTTCATTCCCACAATCCAGCAACTGGTTCATTTTTTTTTTTTGGCTTTTCGAATTTATTAAACTGAAAAATTAAAAACAAAAATTAAACAAAATAAGAAAATAAAAAGAAACGTAGTCTCAGATTCAGACCAAATCTCTATAGCTATTGCTACAGTCCCTGACAACGGTGCCAAAAAATTGATAGGAGAAAGTTTGTTACGCCTTCTTTCTCAGGTTTCACCCGAGCGCTACTAGAAAGTAGTCTTGAGAGTTTAACCCGATCTTACCGCAAGTGCACGGTTAAGTGCAATTGTAGTATGTTCAGGATCGATCCGCAGGGACTGAGAACAACTAGACAGAGAGTACAGATTTGAATCTAATCTATGCGAGATATAATAGTTTGGGGGTTTTAGGTTTAATTATCTTAAGTGCATAAAATAAATAAATAATAATTAAATTACTGAATTAAATTAAGTAAAATAAATTGCATAAAATAAAATTGCAGAATTTAAATAGCAGAAAATAAATTACGTAAATTAAATAGCAGAAAATAAAGTGCGTAAAATAAATTACATAATTGAAGTAGCATAAATTAAATTGCATAAAATAAAAATACTTAAATTAAATTGCAAAAAGTAAATTGCATAAATTAAATTGCATAAAATAAATGCATAAATTAAATTGCATAAATTAAATAACGGAAATTAAATTACGTAAATTAAAGTGCATAAATTAAATAGCATAAATAAAAGTGCATAAAATAAAGTGCATGAATTAAATAACATAAATTAAATTTAGTAAATTAAAGTGCGTAAATTAAATAGCATAAAATAAATTGCGTAAAGTAAATTACATAAATTAAATAGCATAAATTAAATTGCATAAAATAAAATTACTTAAATTAAATAACGATTAAACAATAATAAAAAACCGATCCCAAGGGTGAATGAGAACAAATCCGGAAATCTTCTAATATGAGAATTGATGTTCTTCAACCCATCGTTAGTATCTATCGGTCTAGAGATTTTGTATATAGATTAGTCCACTCTCGTGGTATGCTAATCTCTCTGTAAAAGCCCACTCTCATGGCGCTCTACAAGAACGATCTCATCATCGACCGGATTGACTAGCAATTGTAATTCTACAAAGTAGCCAATCTTCTAACGTGTTTAGTTCCGAAATCTTAATCCACTCTCATGGTATCAAGACCTTAAGATGCTAAAATAACTTGATCAAAGCTAATTTAGATAAGCTCACAAGTTAAAAATAGATTTATCGATTAACTATTATTCCGAGTATGTATGTCCGAAACTCCTCCACCCACTCTCGCGGCGTAGGGAATTCTCGAAACACTCAGCCACATATGTCATTTTTAGCCGAGCTCTTAGACAAGTCTCTAGGAAGTATGTCTAGCTTTAGGAACACATACAAGGTAGCTAATCGGTTAAGAACAGAAAATAACAACCTCTAATCAGTAGACCCCATCATCGATCTCCACCCAGAGATCTAAAGGCTCTACTCGCTCATAACTCCGAGGGTGACGGAAGTATATGAGATAGAAGACATGATAACACTATAAATAAAAACAGTAAATAAAGCAGAGAAATGAGAAGAAGAAGAACTAAAGAACTTGCATAATAAAACTTAAGAACAAAAGAACAAATGAGATTTCTCTCTAAGTGGTGGCTACAAAGTTGTGCAAAAAGTGGGAATCCTTTCTAAGAGGCATAGCATGGGTTTATATAGAGTTTTAGGAGGCTAGGGGAAGTCTAGGGTGTCCTTAGAAACCTCTGGAAGACCCTCATTCTCGACCCAAAGCTTCCCATACTTAGCATTTCGCATTAACCAAACTTTCCTTTTCTGCACAGTGACACAACATCGACAGGCCACGGTCGATGCTTATGGTCGATGGGTTTCTCCAGGCCGGGCGTCGATGGGCCACGCTCGATGCTTGCGTCGGTGGTCTTCGTCGTCAGCTTCTGGCTGGATGGCGTCGATGGGCCGTGGTCGATGGGCCCTGGTCGACGGTTGCTGTCGATGGCTGAGGAAGAACGTCGACCGGTCACGGTCGATGCTAGGACCGTTGCTTCCTTCGTGAGGCTCTTGAGATGTCTCTTCATGATACACTTGACCCGGGGAGGTAATCCAAAGTCCCTATGGCTCCATGAGGCTCCAAAATACTCTTAATTCATAGATTTTACTCCAAGTATTTATAAACACATGAAAACACACTAAAACTATCCTAAATGAATGTTAGAATGCATAAAACTATGCTGAATGAATGCATGAAAACATGTAAATATGAGCTCTATCAATAGGCATTCAACAGGCAAGTTCAATCTGTTCATGAATTGCCTTAACATCAGCTTTCGTTGGTTAAGGACAATTCGCTCACCTAATGTTTTATCAAGCAACCTATAATCTTTTGGAGAATAGGTTAAACCTAAATTCAGAGACTAAGTTGTCAATTTAGTTTAAGCAATGAACACAACAATAAGCGAAGATGTCAATTGATAAATTCCTATATATGTCTAATTCAGTGATTCATGAAATTCCTTTGAAACCTAACTATGGATCTACTTAGACATGGATACAGAGAAAACACAGAGAGATGAATAAGAACTCATAATCATAGAATAAGAAATCAAAAAGGGCTCATAATTCTTCTCAAGATGTAGAGTCAGAGATTCTTCTCCCCTAACTTACAAAGATCCAAAAATTGCAGAGAAAAAGTTACAGAATGTAAAAATGTGCTAAAGAAGGGATCCTCTTTTCTAATGAGATTACATGTGTTTATATAGAGTTAGGAGACTTGGAGGAGTCAAAGTCGTGTCCTAGAAGCTTTCTAGAAGGTTCCAATTCTCAAATCTCAAGCTTTCATAACTGGCATCGTGCATTAATCGAATTTTTCTTTTCTGCCCGGAACGTCAGCATCGACCACCCACGGTCGATGCTCTTGGTCGATGTTGAGGCTTAGGGAGAGCATCGACCACTCCTGGTCGATGCTAATGTCGATGTTCTTCGTCGTCAGTTCAGCATCGACCCAGTCTGGTCGATGCTCTTAGTCGATGTACGGACCTCTAAAATTACATCAATCTAGTCTGCTATATGCATTTGATCAATTTACAGCTCTCTGGAAACGCATCAATCCATTCTGATCGATGCTCGTGGTCGACGTAGACTTCCTGGAAATGCATCAATCCTGTCTGATCGATGCTAGGGGTCGATGCTCCTACTGTGAAACTCTAGGGAAGCTTTTCGTGACATCCTTGATCTGATCAAGTAGCTCATACATCCCCATGGCCTCTTACTGCTCTAAAACACTCCAAATACATCGGTTTTGCTCCAAGTACCTATAACTACACAAACAAATGAAAATGCACTAAAACTATCATAAATGAATGTTAGAATGCATAAAATTATACTAAATGAATGCATGAAAACACGTAAAATACGATGTTATCAGCTGCTTAGTAGGACTGTGCATAAACTTGGAAAGCACTCCAACTGCATAAGAAATATCAGGTCCAGTATGAGTTAGATAGAAGACCTCCAACTAAGTTCCTGAATTTTGTTGCATCTGCTTTTTCTGTTCCATCTTCCATCTGCAGCTTCTCATTGACATTCATATGAGTCTCCACAATCTGTCATGCTGAACCTCTTTAACATATTTGATGTATATTTGTGCTGCGACACAAAAATCCCATCTTCCACTTGTCTAACCTCAAAACCAAGGAAAAAATGCAGCAATCCAAGATCTAACATCTCAACCTTCTTCATCATACTTTCTTTAAAATCAGCAACAAGTGATGCTCTAGAACCCATGTAAATCATATCATCTACATATAAGCACACAGTAAGGATCTCCCCTTCACTTTGCTTCTTTACGTAGAGATTAGGCTCACTTTTGCTTCTTTCAAAACCAGTTTTTGCAAAAAAGAAATCAATTTTGTTGTACCAAACTTTGGGTGCTTGCTTAATCCCATATAACGCTTTATTCAACCAGTAAAGAAATCCATCTTTGCCCTCAAAAACAAAGCCTTCAAGCAACTCACCATTCAGGAAAGCTGACTTAACATCAAACTGATATATTGGCCAATGCATATAAGCTCCAAAGGCAATTAGAGTTCTTACAGTGTCAAACCTTACCACCAGAGAGAATGTTTATTCATAATCCACTCCATATTCTTGTGCATATCCCTTGACCACAAGCCTTGCTTTGTATTTTTGAATGCTACCATCTGCATGATGCTTAATTCTGAACACTCACTTCACACCAATTGAGTGTTTACCTTCAGAAAGCTCAACTAGTTGCCATGTTTGTTTTCTCTCTATGGATGCGATCTCTTCAACCATTGCTTTTTACCAATCTTCTTTCTCTACTGCTTCATTGAATGTTCTTAGATCAGACATGAAAAATGCATGTGCTTTCTCATAGATGTCTCACAAGGATCTGAATTTTTGAGGTGGACTAGAGCTTGAACTCCCTTCTTCATTGTTTGACTCACTGCCACTGTTGGAATTAGATGAATTTGGGACTGAATTTGCTGGTGTAGTAACTTAAGAACCAGCTAGACATTGATTGACTTCATGGACATCATTGTTGTCAGCAAAGATCTCCACAAGTTCACCATTATCACCTTCATGCCAACTCCAAACTACATTATAACCAGAGGTAACGTTCCTGCTTTCAACAATCTTCCCACTCACAAGATTATACAATACATATCCTTTAGACTGTGAACAATATCCAAGAAATATGCATTTTTCAAACTTTCCATCAAGCTTTTTTTCTGTTATGAGCATCAATAAGAGAGTAACCAACACAACCAAAAACTTTCAAGTGACTTACCCAGGTTTTCTTCCACACCATGCTTCATATGGTGTTCTGTTTAAGACTGCTTTTGTCATCTCCATTATTGTTCTATTTTTCCTTTTTGCTACACCGTTTTGCTCTGGTGTGTAAGCTGTAGTATGCTCATGATGTATCCCTTCTTTCTCACAGAATTGGTTGAACTCAGTGGATGTGAACTCTCCTCCTCTGTCAGTCTGCAATACCTTAACTTGCTGCTCACTTTATTTCTCTACAAGGGCCTTGAATTTCTTAAACACTTCGAATGTTTCTCTCTTAGATTCCATATAATAAACCCAGCTCATCCTGATGTAGTCATCTGTCAACATGAAAAAATACTAGCTGCCACCAAGAGAAGCAGTCTGCATCGAACTACACAAATCAGTATGAACAATCTCAAGACGTTGAGTTGCTCTCTTCGAGTTTCCTACTGGGAATGACCTGCGAGTTTGTTTCTCATATATGCAACTTTCACACAGCTTAAAACCATTAATCTTTGGTAAACCAACAACCATATCCTTTTGATTTAACACCTTCAACCCATTCTCATGTAAGTGCCCATACTGTAAATGCCACAACTTTGAAATATCTTAAACTTTAGCAACTAGAACACTTGCTTCAACAGAAGACATTTCTAATGGATATAAGTTGTTTGCTGCCTTTTTCAACACTACTAAGGTAAGGTCTGATTTCTTATCCTTAATAACACATGCACACAAAGCAACTATTTTCAACTATCTATCCTATGCTTAATAGATTTTGTGCTAGATTAGGAATGTAATAGACATAATAGATGAGTTTGAGAGTACCATGACCAGCTTGGATAACAACAATTCCTCTCCTTTCCACCTATACTTCTTTGTCATATCCAAGCTTCACCTTCAGCTTGTGCGACTCATCTATCTCCTTAAACAATGATTTGATGTCCGTCATGTGATTTGAACAACCGCTGTCTAAATACCGCACAGCTTTGGATGCTTCCTCACTTTTGTATGCTATAAAAAATCTGGGCTGCTCTTCCTCTTGCTCAAGAAAACTCGCCTGCTTTTGTTCTTTTTGCTTCTTCCAACAATCAGCCTGCATATGACCATACTTTTTGCAATAATGACATTGGATATTGCTCTTATTGTTATCTCGGTTGTAGGACTGATTAAAGTTGTTAGACTGATCAAAAAAACCTCTTCCTCTGCCTCTTCCATAGGTTCCACGACCTCCAAATCTGCCTCGTCCTCTACCAGCTCCAAAAACATTGTTACCTATGCTTGCTTTTTGACCCTCCCTTCACCTCGAAAGCCTTCTCCTCAGTATTTTCAAGCTTCTTACTGAGACGATCCCCATGAGATAACAAAGAGCTCATCATCTCATTAATGGTATATGAACTCATATCATTAGCTTCCATAATTGCAGGAACCATATACTCAAACTTTGGAGTTAGACTTCTAAAAACTTTACTCACAATAGTTTTGTCGGACGAAAATTCACCGTAAGATTTCATCTGACTAACAATGGTTGACACTCTAGCCAAATACTATTGCATGGTTTATTTCTCATTCATCGAAAGTGTTTCAAACTTATGACGAAGAGTCTATAGTTTGACAGTGATTACCTTCTGATCTCCCAGGATACTCTTGCTTCAGGATCTCCTAAGCTTCATGAGATGTATTTACCATTAGGATCCGAGACAAAATGTCCTCGTCTAATGCTGATTGAATCAGAAATAACGTCTTTGCATCTTTCTTGCGATTTCCCGGTAATCGCTGATCAAGTTCTGCTGGTTTTCCATCTTCAAATCCATTTTCCACCAAATCCCAAATCTCTTGAGATCTGAACATCGTCTTCATCTTAAGACTCCAAAGATGAAACTTTTCACCTTTAAATAGCGGAACTAGAGCTTGCTGGTTTACTCTATTGCCTGCCATGGTTTCACACCTATCTGAATAGGATCAAAGGGACTGAAACCTTTGTTAATACCACAATGGTGGAACAGAGACAAATCTGGAAAAAAAAATAGAAGAACAAAGGCAAAAGGTACGAGTTTCTTTCTCTGAATAATACTCTGATTGATTGAAATTGAAAGAAAACATATCAATTTATAGAAACCCAGAAATCCTAATAGCTCCCAATAACCCCATGAACTCACCCACCAATCCACGATATGTAGAAATTAAAAACCCAAAATTAAACCATGTAATTGACCTAAGGAATAGGAATCAACAACGTATCTTTGAATGACATCTCAACACATAATTCATCACGATCCAGGTTTATACAACATTCTTAAAATATTTACTTGTGAAACACGGCGAGTGCATCAGTGCCTGTAATGACGTCGAAGTTTGGCAAGTTGGAAAGAATCGATAGAGTAGACTTTTAAAGATGGCAAAAGAAGATGCATTTCCTCCTCACGACACTCAACGTAGTGTATGTTCTAAGCATGCCAATGTCCACTGTGCTGGAGGATGGGAGAACGAATTTTTGGAAGAGAGAAGGAAGCAACTTAAATGGGAGAATGACGATTACATTTTGAGTAATTTTAATAATTACAAGATGCCTGATTCTAGGCCGGTTATGTTGTGTTATTAAAGGTAAGAAACACTCCTTTGATAACAACACTAGCGATGGATCTAACAAAAGGCTTAAAAGCGTTAGTTGGATTTGTAACAAGTCGAATCATTTCAAACGTGATTGTCGTGCAGCAAAGGGTAATAATACAACGGGACAAAACTGTTCGAGGCAAGTGTCTAAGGACCAAGGCCCTTTTCTCATCAAGATCAGATGTATGACTTTGATTCATATGCGAATGTGAATTATGTGTATTAAAAACTGCTAAGACATTTTATGTGCATGATGATGAAGTGACGTGGTGGATTGACTCGGGTGCAACAACACATCTTTACAAGAACAGTGGCTGGTTCAAGACATATATGAGTCGGTTCAAGATGAGTCTGTACTTCATATAGGCAACGAATCAACCGCTCCTATCCTAGGCCCTGGAAAAGGGGTGTTAGAATTTAGTTTTGGGAAAAATTTTGATCTTAATGGTGTTTTTCATGTACCCGGGATCAGGAAAAACTTAGTATCCGATAGTGTTTTAAATAAATGTGGCTTTAAGCAAGAGTATGAATCTAATACATATATCTTATCGAAGTGTGGTGTGTTTATTGGATCTGGATATTTTTGTAATGGCATGTTTATGATATTAATAAAGTTATCAATTCCATTTATATGGCATGTTCTAGAAAAAACGATATTTATCTATGGCATGTAAGATTATGTCATGTACATTATTATAAGCATATGATTGATATGACTAAAGAAAGTTTGATTCCTACATTTGACGTGAATATAGAGAGGTGTAGTACTTGCATTTTTACCAAGATACTTAGACAATCTTTTAAAAGCATTGAAATAAATTCTATGGTGCTTGGACTTATACATAGTGATCTATGTGACTTGCATGCTATGCCATCTTTAGGAAACAAGAAATATTTTGTCACGTTAATTGATAATTATATTCGTTTTTGTTATATGATTTTATTGCATGCAAAAGATGAGGCCTAGATAATTTTAATGTTTATAAAAGCGAGGTTGAATTGCAACATAATAACTTGATTAAGAAGCTACGCACCGGTAAAGGTGAAAAGTATTATGATCTTGCGTATTTCCAGCCCGTAGTTATTATACATGAGACTACGGCTCTATATACACCATAGAAAAATGGTGTGTCTGAGAGGAAAAATATAATATCTTAAATCTTGGGCATGTAGATTTCGGGTAACAAGAGGCAAACCAAGTTACTTCATAAAATAGAGACCAATAGATAAACATGTGGATGCAACAATAGTGGTAGAGAAAGACATTATGTTGGATATTTAAGTGAACGAACGGCTATTTTACTAACTATTGCAACTATTATATTTATGATTGTTTTATTAACCCTACGTTGCAATCGTTAGACTTTATTAAACTTTGTTTCTATGCATAAAAAACAGAGAAGAGAGATAGAGAGGAGACAGAGATTAACTTGACCAAAGATTGAGAGAATATTTGGTGAGAACACATAAATAAAACATAAGAAACGATATTTGTATTTATTGGATCTTAGCCTAAAACAAGAGAAAACTTTGATTGTCGTATCTTACAAGGGATTTTGTGTAACCTGATAAGGGTCGAAATACTCTTTTAAAGAAAGTGCTATCGAGTTATTTCCCTATTAACGTTGTTTTGTCGTTATCTTTTATCTCACAAAAATAAAAACAACCTGCTTCTCAATCAAACTTTCGAATTCGTAGAACATGTAGAATGCATAAAATACATAATCTATTTTTTAGAACTTGTACAAAAGGTAAAAGGTTTATTTTAAAATTAGCAAAACGAATTTCATCGATCTAAAAATCTACCTATTTTTAATCTTCTTAATCCTTACTTGTCAACGTATTTTCTGTTTTTTTCCTCTTGAAATTGTCTAAAATTTAGTTTTATTTATTAAAAATGGTAGTTTAGACATAATTGACAATGTAGTAATAAAGGTAAGTATGGACAAGTCACAAAAAAAAATGCATCTTTTATTTTCAGTTTCTAAGTAAAAACTACCTCCTTCTCAAAAACAAATAGAAACAAAACTACATAATTTTCTAATTTAACCTTTTAAAAATACATACTTTCCTAAATCACTCGCAAACAAAGAGGGTTGACGAGATTAATTTTGGGGGTGAACGGAGAAAGGTCAACTACTAAGAAAATTACATAAACAAACCCATGAATAAAAACGACCTTTCTTCTTTTTTTCTTTTCTTCTTTTTTTTTTTTGTAAAACGACCTTTCATTTGCTAGGTCCACTCAATAGTCTATAAATATTTCAAATGCGAAGCAAGAATATGAAGCCGAAAAGGAAATATTATCAACAACACAGTCAATACTATAATGAGAACCCGTGTAAATTACGTTCACAGATTGGGTCGGTAAGTTACAAATTACCGAGCGTCAATGACCGAGAGAGTGATTTGGTTAAATGTACATTCATCGTCGCGCTGTGTACTTGACGAAGAATCAGCCTCCAGAGGACTTCTCCCAACGCAAAAACCGGGCCGTTTTGGCTGAGGAATAGCCGTAGTTTCGCTTCCAAGCATCACCATTACCGACGACATCACTGGTCTGTCTTCGGCACGTTCTTGAACACACAAGAGACCAATTTGTATACATCTTAAGATTTCATGTGTCTGGAACGTTGATGATGAAGAATCTATGATGATCGGATCTACAATCTCTAGCCCTTTTCCTTCCTTCCAATGCCTCCACACCTGTGCAATAAAGGATGTAATTAATCTTTCTTTAGTGTTATAATCAGATTATGAGTGCAAAACAATATCGAATTCAAGAGCTTCTTAGCTTACAAAACCGAGGAGATTAAGATCACGGTTTGAGTTGTAGAATCCTTTATTTCTCTTGCCACTTATAATCTCCAGAAGCAAGACCCCAAAGCTGAAAACATCCGACTTCATCGAGAATATCCCATCCATTGCATATTCTGGAGACATGTAGCCGCTGCACAATGAAAAATAAACTCATAAGTTATGAGGGTTTTAAAAAAAAAAAAAATTGGATTGAGATAAAAGCTCTTTGTTTGTTTTTGGAGAATGATTGCTTACTAAGTTCCGACCACCTTCCTCGTATTAGCTTCTGTCTCCTCCCGTCCAAAGATCCTAGCCATCCCGAAATCCGAGATCTTCGGAGTCATATTCTTATCAAGCAATACGTTACTTGCTTTCAAGTCTCTATGGATAATCCTACACCGTGAATCTTGGTGAAGATATAGAAGTCCTCTAGCAATTCCATTGATAATATCAAATCTCTTCTGCCAATCTAAATTAGAGCGTCGGGTTTTACCTACAAATCGACCACAACTGACGTTTAACTTATTCCCAAAGATGTTCAATTGTTAGAACAGAACCTGTGTTGAGTCACTAACCAAATAGATGAGAATCAAGGCTTAGATTCTCCAAGTACTCATAGATCAACATCTTCTCGCCCTTATCGACGCAACAACCAAGAAGCCGGACAAGGTTTATGTGCTGAAGCTTTGCAATTAGTCTAACCTCGTTCATGAACTCATTGGTCCCTTGTGAAGACATTTTCGATAGTCTCTTCACTGCGATTTCTTTTCCATCAAGTAATCTTCCCTATTACCATACATTTGATTATACAATGAAACCTTGTGCAGTGATAGACTTTCAATAAGTTTTGAATCACTTTTACCTTGTAAACAATACCGAAACCACCTTGTCCAAGCTTTTTGGCGTCAGAAAAATTGTTTGTTGCCGTGGCAACAGCTTTCAACTCCATCAATGGGAGCTCTAGATCTTCTATTTTGTTTTCTTTGGATATTACCACTTCGTTCATTAACGAATCCTGGCTTCTCACTTGATCAACTGTTTCATTCAGACACAAAAAGACAATCAAGACATTTGATTATTAAAATTTACCGACAAAAATAAAGGAAATGAAAGCTATTGATTGATTTACCAATAGGTGTTTGAATTGCTATTGATCGCTTTTTTACACCCAAAACGAAACTATTTGGTCCGTTTCCACCAATTACGTTATGTGCGTTCTAATCCGATCAAATCGCGTTTAAAAATCCGGTTACTTAAATCTAAATCCAGTTTTAATATTAGACTAACCCAATTACAAACCTAATACCCAACAAACCAAACAATTAAAACCCTAATACCCGACAAGATCGAGAAAGAAGACAAATTCGAAGATTAAAAAATCTCAAAAGTGAGAAACCTTTCAAAAGCGAGAACCAAAAGAGAACAAAATAGAAGATTCTTCAGACAACATTGGAAGAAATCGGAGGTTAAAGGTATGTTGGGTGGGGATTTTCGATTTATTTCTGTCGGGAATTGGAGATTATTTTGTTGTCGGGATTTGGGGATTATTTGGGGATTAAATGATTTAGGGTTTGGTTTTTCCGCTTTAGGGTTTTTGTTTTGGGGAATTTAGGGTTTTCGATTTGGGGTTTTCGCTTTGGAGAATTTAGGGTTTTAGATTTGGGGAATTTACTGAGGGTTTCGTTTTTGTTTCCAGTGATCATGGCTGAAACTAAAGAGATGGAGCGCATAATGAAGATGATGGAAGACGAATCTGACCCTAGCGATCCCGATTTTGGTGATCCGGCAGAGCACCAAGAATGTGGTGATGATTGTCCGATTAAAATGGCTGGAGGAGATAGTTCTAGTGATGATTCCGACAGTGATGAGGATGAAGATGACATAATGGAGCGGTTTGAAATGGAAGTAGAAGATGTTGTTGCACAATTCAGAGTTGAACATCCAATCCGCCATAATGAGATTTCTGACAGTGATGATGAAGATGAAGGGGGAGGCCGAGAAAGTGGAGCAATTAGACGCGGAAATGGGGATCTAGGTTTAAAGATGCGCTTTAACAGTGGCTTAGCATTAAGTAACCGGATTTTTAAATGCGATTTGATCGGATTAGAAAGCACAGAACACAATTGGTGGAAACGAACCAAATAGTTTCGTTTTGGGTGTAAAAAAACCCTAAAAGTTTCGTTTATATGCAATTAGAGCGAGTTAGTTTTTTTGGGTGGTTTGCGGCTGGTTATTTTGACACTGGGTGGCTGTGGACCGTTTTTCCAATTAACTATGTATACAAAAAATCTTTTAACAAAAGAAAAAAAACAATTTACTAAAAATCCGTATAAAAACATTAGCCATCTTCTTGATATTCAGTATCTCTTCAAAAAATAAACCTAAGAAAAATGACACCAAGCATCACCAATATACTTTGTTGACCAAAGACTTGTTAGATGAGTTTAGCACTTGGGAAGGGACCATATTACACTATTTGGTCCACAGCTTGAGAGGATATACGGACCTTGGCTCAGAACCTCTTAGTCAATAAAGGAAAAAAAACCATTTTAATAAATGCAAAGGAGAAAGAACTAACCGAGATCAGCAGCGGCTAGTCTAACGTAAAGATCCTGACCTCCCTTAGCATAATTTCGGATATCCATAATCCCTCCGTTCCAAATCACACAACCCGACCCGCCATTACGAATATCCGCATTTGCGAACGCCGTACAATTACAATCTTTTAGACACCTCTCTTTACATTCTTTCAACCCAATTCTTCTGTCCACAATTGTCGCCGTAGTATCTGGCAGTTTCATCCTCTTCAACCTCGCAAACCTATCTCTACCACCACAGCTCAGCCTCGTCTTCCTCATGCAACCAGCGGAACCATCTCTCAAATCCCAAGCTTGCTCATTCATTGGCTTAAACCCTTTGATACAGTTACAATTCGGTAAAGTGTTCGAATCGCAATAACCGTAATTCCCACACTCTTTGTAGTTATCGCATAGGTCTTTTGGTGAGTACCATAATTGTTTCCAACTCTGTGTTGTCTCAAACCAAGTCAATCGTTGTAATAATCCCGCGGAGCTTAGGCTTAACATCGAGTAAATGTCGGTTTTGTTGATTCGGTATGAGTAAGTCACTTCCTCCTTACTCGCTGTGAAATTGTAAACCATGTAATCAACTTGTTTCGTCCCTGGTACGCTGCTAAAACGGACTCCGTTCCACGGACCGCTCCGGTACATTATCGACTCTTTGCTGCATACGTAAAACTCAGGGAACTCTCTGTTTTCAAGTTTAGTCGAGAAATCACCGCTTGATGGATCATCTGTGGTTTTCCAAGATCTCAAGATTCTGTTGAATCCGGTTTTGCGATCCCATCCTAGTTTCATCTCCGGTAATAAAGTATCTGTCGGAAAATCAAAACTCTGCCAGAAAAATCTATTTTTGGAATCTCTGAGCACGAAGTTACCGTTATCTAGAAGCTCTGCAGCCACTGGTGATCTCACATCTCCTCTGGTTAGATTCGTCGACCAAACAGGTGTATCAGATTGATCGAAAATGACGAGGTTATTGTTGGATAGTTTGAGAGTTCC
This sequence comes from Boechera stricta, assembly GCA_018361395.1. NCBI lineage: Eukaryota > Viridiplantae > Streptophyta > Magnoliopsida > Brassicales > Brassicaceae > Boechera > Boechera stricta. The sequence goes on along the minus strand of CM031539.1, from coordinate 16,923,180 downwards.
GTTGGAACTAGAGAGAGGATTGTCTCTATTCGCAACCCATACGTAGGTTCTCTTAGGGATTATCTTGTACCAAATCCCAAGATACCAACGAGAACTTGATGCGGGACTGAAGAAACCGAGCTCGAAAATTTGACTTGGAGATATAATGGTTTTGTTGCTTGAGATAGTGAGAGATTCTGTGGCCGACAAAGTGTTCGCAGAAACAGAGAAAGTAAGAAACAGAATTAAGATGAAGGTGTAAGAATAGTGGTAGTTTCGTACACTTCTCATCTCTCTCTACGACACTTTCTTAACAGAGATATTTTTCAAGTACACAATAGATTTAATCAGACACAAACTTTAGAGAAATTTCACTTTATTTATGCTTGGAAAACTCACTTAAAAACTAAACACAACGTTTTAATCTCTCTTCTCTCTTAATCAATGTCACAATTCAAAATTAATATTTTAGGGATAGCACGACTTTATCGTCGGATATTTTAGACATGTTTTGTGTTAAATGTGTGAACGTTATTTTGACGATTTCTCTCTATATTATTGTCGATAAATTTCATTTTCGGATTTATTTTCTTGGTCCTCTTGTTCGCATTTGAAATATCTATGTCACTATAGAGTTGGCCTAGCAAATGAAAAGACTAAGTCACTAGTATCACAATTATCTATCAGTTAGTTTTTGTAATTTTCTCAGTACTGACCTTTCTTCGTTTACCCCAAAAAAAATAATCTCGTCAACCCTTTGTTTGTTTGTGTGTGTAAGTCCGAGAGTTATATAAAACTTAATTTTTTTTTCTTTCGTAATAAATAACTCTTTTTTTGTTTCCTTCCCAATATATATCAGTTCATGAAACAAATATATACCTTATACCAAAATACATCTCAACTATTTCACTAGATTAGACAAATAAATCCCCAACTTTACAATGAACCGTGGGACTAATAGGCCAAATTAACGTAAAATCGAGGTTTTTTTTTTTTTGTCAAAATGAATATGGATTTTTTAACTTACTCATTGACGAGACCTTTTAGAACCGTGTTATTAAATTATGAATACAGAGGTGTGATTTATTTCGCAGAGTTTTGCGTTCGTTGGTCTCTATCAAGTGATCTCCTTACTTCACTCTAAGTAACGGTCTTGAGAAGAAACAATATATAGATTATTCCACTACATTGAAGATGAATAGCTCTGAGGATATGGATAACTGTCCTCAAACATCACAGAATTGACATGTTAACATTGAAAATCTTTGAACCTAAATAGTGTTTTGACAGCGACAAAAAAAAAAAAGAATTCCAAGAGAGCTTAGATAAAAAGAGAGTTTAAACAACAGCGTTTAGGAAAGTGCGAGAGCTTAGATATTGGAAGAATAACTGGTCGAAGAAACAAATTCAAATTCAATCTCTACACTCAAAGTGTCTTCCTAGTCCAAATAAGCCTCCCGAAGCTTAGCCATTGATACAATCTGATCATGGCCGGTAGCTGAGTTTGATTCATCGTGCCAACAAATAACTTCCACAAAAAATCAGAATATTAATAAGCATACATATTATGTAAATGTCAGTCTCTAAAAGTAATTTAATTTTGTTATAGCTGATATAAATAGTCTCTAAAGATAGTTTCGACTCACAGTGAGATTCTCATTATTGGTGTTATCTTTAAAAAAGCTATTATAACCATTTTCATTTATTTTAATTTATCTTAAAAAAAGCTATAACCATTTTAATTTATTTTAACGGATAAAATCATAGGTCAAAAATGAGAGGGATACTTAAATTATATTTATATAAATTAAAATTTGAGTTGAGTATTTCATATTTAAATGCAATGTTATGGATGCGTAAGAAGTTTATAAAAATAAAACATTTTTTTCACCAAATTATTTTCGAAAAGAAAATAAAGTTAACCTTACTAAAAGATCCATTACTGCTTGGTTACGTAATATTGTTTACGTAGTACATATTATTTCTCAATTTTCATGATCCGTGCTCATCTTTACTAGGAATGAATGTTTAGAAGCTCAAAAGAACATCCACATCAGCAACTAATTTAAATAAATAAATTAAATAATCAAAAATTAAAATAATAAATTCATCATAAATCAAATTAATAAAATAATTAATCATATATATATATATATATATATATTCATATCTCATTATTAGGATTTACTTATAATCACGACTCTTTTCACCTTCCTACGGAAGAAATAAAACAATGTTTGCTAAAAAAAATAAGGGAAAACGGTAAAAAAAACCATGTACAAGTGTATATTCGCCATTTTATCCTCCAACTACCGTATACGTCTAAAAATTCATGTACATTCGTTGACTGAGCCAAATTAACCACTAAGAAGTCAGACTTAACAGATGATTAACAGAAGTTAACACGGTGTTAACGAAGCCATCTCTGTCGACAAAACAACCGCCAAAGATATCTATTGTGAAAATTTCATCATCTTCTTCATTTGTAAATCCCGAGATCCCTAATTCTCCACTCTAATTCTCGAAATGAGCTCAAGCTCTCAAAAATCTGGGAAATCTTATGTCATTCGAGGGTTTCCGGCGAAGTGTATGTGTGGAGGTGATGTGAAGATTTTCACATCAACGACGCAAGAAAATCCCGGACGTCCTTTCTACCGATGCGTAACGATGAAAAATGTAAGTGGTTCATCTAGATTTGATTAGTTTGAGTTAAAATTGAAATCGATTTGATACATAGGACCATTTGTTTAAATGGGTTGAAAAATCGGTGCGTGAGGAGGTTGAAGATGCTTTACCAAAATTTGGGAACCTTGAAAGTGAAGTTTACAATCTCAAAGCCGAGGTTGAATTCATGAAGGAAATGATGCATGAATTGAGAGCTGAAGTAATGGAATGCAAAAGTGGAATTAGGAAGATGAAAGTAGTTTTAGGAACTTGTTTTCTCTTCACCACAATCATCGCATGTCTACTTTACCGTCGTCTGTAAGGAGCTAAACTTTTGAGCATTGTCTTTGTGATGTCTCTGTGAAAAGATGTTTAAAAACTGTTTGTTAATGGCTTGGTCTATGTGAAAGCTTTGTTTAATCTATGACATTGTCTTTGTTTAAGCTTTCTTTAATCTATGGCATTGTCTTTGTTTAAGCTTTCTTTAATCTATGGCATTGTCTTTGTTTAAGCTTTCTTTAATGCATTGGCCGATAAGTAGTTCAAAACCAACAAAACCAACAAAAAACAACAAGCATAGCCGATAATAGCCGATATGTAGTTCAAAACCAAAAAAAAAACAACCATCATAGCCGAGAATCCAACAAAAAAGAAAAAGAAACATAAAGTGTTTCTAAGTTTGGGATAATCCTTGTGATCCAATAGATAATCCTTGTGATCCAAATTGGAAAAACCATATCCGTCTAAGCTTGGGATAATCTTTGTGATCCAAATTGTGACAGTCGTTGTGATCCTCCTTGTGAATCCAACTGTGATCCTCCTTCCTTAAGTGTTTCATAAAAAAAACACAAAGTGTTAAAAACACGTGATGAATCATAAACAGTAAATTGATTTAGAGACTAACCTCACTCTTTTTTGGCCGACTCCTTGGTCTTTTATGGAGGTTCAACATGAAGGTTCTTCTACATTGTTTTTGTCAGTGTCTCTTCTGATAAACTGATTTTTCCCTTCTGAGAAGAAGTTTCATTAACGCTTTTACGCCGAGCATATTTTCTTGGTCTACCAGGATTGCTTAATCTGTCTACTGGTGGCAAGACAGGCAACCTACCTAACCTAGGCCATAGTTTCATCCTTTGTACTGGTTGTATACCATGCTGATACGTTGCCTGCCAATTCTTAGTTGTGAAATACTCAGAGACATAATCTTCCCACTTGAGTTTTTTGGAGATGATAACACAAGTAGCATGGGTACAAGGAATGCCATTCAGCTGCCACTTCCCACAACCACATATCTTTTTGTTCATATCAACATGATAAGCACAACCATGTAGGGAAATTTCATGGATATCACCATTAGTAAAGTACCTGACACATTCACGAGACTTCTCTATGGCAGAATCTATCTCAGCATGTGTTCTCCTTGTAAACCTTGTTGTGCACCTGTTCGCAATGACAGCCCTCTTAGCAGTTCGGACCATACATTGTCTCCTTATGCTTTCCAGCAAGTCAAGTAAAGGTTGCTTCCTAGCCTCCTTAATGGTCCTATTAAAAGACTTGCATAGATTATCCAGAACATCGTTGCAGCATGAACCAACCTTGAAAAATGACTGAGACCATGTTGGTGGATCTATTCTGAGTAGGGAATCATAAGCAGCTTCATTGTACTGTCTCAATGCCACCATATTATCTGTGTAGTCACATTTGGTATAGCTGCGAGCTACTTTCCAGAACAACCTTTCAAGCTCCATATCATGATTATCTCTTTTCCAATTTCCTAGAATGTGCCTCGCACACATTCTATGTTCTGCTTCCGGAAGTTGCGTTTGCACAGCTTTCACCAAACCCTACAAAAGATATGATTGTAATTGAAAGTATTATAAACAACTCAAATGTGAATCCACAAGTTAAATGTAAAACCTACAAATGTACCTTTTGCTTATCGGATATGAATGTGAATCCTCCTCCTTCACCAAGTCCCAAGTCTCTTTTTAGATGGTTTATAAACCAATCCCAATTCACATCATTTTCTCTCTCAACAACAGCCCAAACAATAGGGACAATTCTATTGTCTGCATCTCTTCCTACAGCAGCTAGCAACTGTCCTTTTACATCCCATTTCAGAAAGGCACCATCAACACCTATGATAGGTCTACAACTAGTCTTCCAAGCTATCCTTTGTGCTTCAAAACATACATATAAACGAGAAAACCTTTGCTTGCTTCTTGGAGTTGTACCTGGAATAGTGTGAATCTCCATGATGGTTCCTTCATTTGTCCTGTGAATCTCTGCCTCATAATCCCAAATGCGCGCAAAATGTTCTGTATGAGTACGTCTTCTTGCCCTTGTCAGTTTTGTCTTCGCTTTTCGACATTGCTCCTCAGTAACAATCATATTGTACTTCCTCCTAATCTCAGCTGCCATCTCCACCGCAGTCATTGTTGGCTCTGTCCTCAACATCTCCTCAAACAATTCAGCAATACTTGAACTCTTCAACATCTTTGAGTACCCAGACCGTATACAAATGTGACCATCTAAATGTGTTTTAATCTGTAACCTGTTTTTCCTCTTCTCGTATGAGCAATACACTCTCCACTYACAATTGTATTCTTTGTCCGAGCACACCGCACCAACCATATTCGATGATGACTTCTTTATCTTGATATCGTATCCGGTTGTTAGAGAATACCTGAGAAGCGTCTGCTTGAATTCRTGAGCAGACCGAAATGTCTTCCCTAGCCTCAGAATTTCAGGCCCTTCTTCTTCTTCTTCTTCACCTTCTTCACCATCCTCATCCGAAGGCGCATATGGATCCGGAATGTTATCCTCAGTCCACAAATCCACTTCCTCATCGGACACATCACCTTCTTCACCTTCTTCATCTTCACCATTTTCACCTTCTTCACATTCCACTTCTCCCTCTGACGATTCACTTTCTTCGTCTTCACCGTCACCTTCGTCATCACCGCCTTCCGCTACAACATCATGGAAGACTTCACAGTCGTTTTCGGCGATAAACTCCGCCGCATCATCTTCTCTTTCCTCTTCCGCCTCTGCATCAGTGACTCGTGCATGACTCTGGCGCCGTGACTCGGCTTCATCACGGGCTTCAGTGACCGAMKCTCTCTCTCRTTGCGCATCGTCTTCAGCGGCTACCTCTCTCTGGCGTTGGGATTCAGCTATTGCTTCTGCCCTCCGGCGATGCGACGGTAAGTTCATGAGACTCACCATCGTTGATCTACCGATTTGGGTTCCTCCCCGAGATGCAAAATCGAGCTACCGATTAGAAGAAGAGATATCGATTTTRGGTTTTTAGGTTAGAAGAAGAGAAATCGAATTGGAGATTTTTTTAGGCTAATCGATTTTGGGTTTTTCGGTTGGAAGAAGAGAAATCGATTTGGGATTTTTTTGTGAGAGTGAGAGTTAGGAGAGAATGATAGAATTAGGGATTTTTTTAGGTTAATCGATTTTGGAACATTGTTATTAACGACATAACACCGTTTGTAAGTGAGTTAACACCGTGTTAACTTCTGTTAATCATCTGTTAAGTCTGACTTTTTGGTGGTTAATTTGGCTCAGTCAACGAAAGTATATGAATTTTTAGGCGTATACGGTAGTTGGAGGATAAAATGGCGAATATACGCTTGTACATGGTTTTTTTGACCGTTTTCCCAAAAAAATAATGCATTCTTCAAAAATTATAGGTACAAATAAATTAATAAATTATCTTTGAAAAAATGTCAGAAAAAATCCCAATAATCTCTTTTCTTTTGGTCTAATATAGAATCCAATAATCAGTACTATTTACTTATGTAATATAGAAAAATATGGTCCAAATTATTTTATTTGTCATTCTTTATGAAACTAATTTCTACCGATGAAGAAAAAATGAAACTAAAATTCTACCAAGACATATATAAGATTTTTTAGATGTTTTATCATATTAAAATTGTAAAATTAAATATAGAGTTGTGCATACAAAAAAAATGACTTATTTAAGTTTTGATGAAACTATATATAGATATATAGCACATTTATTGTTTGGTATACAAATTCTAACGTTTCATCAATACAAATTGTAACATTTCATTTTGCAACATCCACCAAAATATTTAATATGAAAGCATAAATAAAATTAAAAAAAATTAAATAATAGACAATAATTATAGCAATAATTGACCTTCTATTGCCAGATATATATATAACAAGTATTCTCATATTCCTACAAAACAAGGATCACTCTATCTCAAACTCATACTTCACATAAACATGGTAACACATGTTACAAAGACATCTTCCCAATCAAACGTTTACCAAAGTTATATATATATAACAAGCATTCTTATATTCCTACAAAACAAGGATCACTCTATCTTAAACTCATACTTTACATAAACATGGCAACACATGTTACAAAGACATCTTTCCAATCAAACATTTGCCAAACTTTTGAAAGTCTTGAGGAAAATTTCTGCAATAATGAAGTCATAGAAAGACTAATTCATTACTGGGAAGCTCGCAACTTTAAAAATGGTAATATACTCATGGGAATGGAGCTGCTTTTCATGGATACCAAGGTATGCATTGAGTTTACTCTGATGATCAGAGTTCTAAACAATCAGAGCATCCAAAAATCATTTATATAGTCAATCGGAGAATCGTCCTTTAGTTTCGGTTTATCCTATTAGATTTTTACATCCACTCTATAACTTTTTTTACAATTAAAAACATCACTAATTATTTTATAATATAAACTTAATTACATTTTAATTATTTTATTTATATATATAAGGGAATTAAGATTTATAATTTAAACAAAATCTTTATAATAAACAGAATTTAAACAATATTTAGAATATCATAAACAAAATTAAAAGGTTTAAAATATATAGGGGGTAGAACCAGCCACTTAAGCATAAAATTTAAACATAAAAATTTGAAATTTATTCAAAAAAATTCAAAATATAAAATACAAAATACAAAACAAAGATATAAAACTTACAAATTAAAATGGAAGAAGAGTTATTGACTTAAGATGGAAGGGGAAGGGATTTAAGTGGAAGGGGAAGGGATTTGGTGAAGAGATGGAAAATGAGGAAGTAAGAAGGTGAATGAGAATGTAAAATGAGAAGGTGGTTTGTAGAAATGCACGACACTTCTTTATATAAAAGTTTACAATGTGCATTTTTGATTAAAAATAAATTATTTAAAAGAAATAGATAATGAAAATTGTGTCACGGACTGAATATAACTCTTCAAATTTGTCTTCTTTAGATTCCTCTTGTCTCCTTCTTTTTGTAGTGGGATTTGATGTTTTTTGTTTGTAACTTTTGCTGATTTATCTTGTTTTGAATCAGTGGCCGACATGTATTGTATTTGATTGCAGATTTTGCAGACTTGATTTGTTTTTCATTTTTATAGTGGATGTCGTGTTATGTTTAATTGTAGTTGATCCATAAATTTGCAGAGTTGATTTTCTTTGTTTTGATGTTGTCTCGTATCCGATATTTGGAGTTTTTTATGATAATTTGAAAGTCTTCTGTAACAGCTATTCTCCTGTTGTTTTCTTCATTTTCTCTGATTGTTGTAGTCTTGTAGTAAAATGTTTGGGAGATTATCTGATTATTTCACTTTTTTTTTTTACATTCCGCTATTACCGAAAATGTTGTCTTCATCTATCTCAGGCTCACTTCCTGACGCTTGTCAGTTCTGAGTCGATATTGTTGGTAAGAATCGCATTGAGATTAACTTGATTTCTTCCTCTGATTTTGCGGCTGCTAGCATGGACAACATTTTTGATTTTTGAGCTAGGAAAAGGGATGTTTCTGGTGATTGGATAAGTGTTTGTGAAGGTGGTGGGTTAAGAGATTTTGAATTTTGAGTTCGAATCCATTCAGGAATGTTGGAAGGAAATAGGTTTGAAGGGATTTTGTATTTGTCCCACCATTTGACTTTAAATTTTCGCCTAATGATTGGTATTGCATCATTTGAATATTCAAAAGTCCAGGAAAAAATCCAAGGCAAATAAAATTTGGAATGAAAAAAGGGTCAAAGCGGGGAATTTTTTTTCGTCATTAGACGGGAGGAAAGTGGTTTTGAAGATTTGGAAAGATTGATTTATCTGAGGTTTGAAAATGTTTATGATAGAACCGAAGTTGTTCCACCATTGATTGAACAAAAAAAGTGTTTTAGATAGGTTGCAGGTGGTATCGGAAAGATCAACCAAGTGTGTTTGTGTTTAGGGGACTGGATTAAGAAGACATTATACGTACCAAACTTGTCAATAATCCCAGTAATTAAAAGGGGTTTCGTAACAAGAGAGATTTGAAGAGATTTCTGGAAATCTGATATTATCATTAAGATCATAATCCCAGTCTCCTGGGGAAATGATATCATGAATTTTGGAAGTAGAATAAGCAGAAGCCGTGTAACTTTCATCCAAAAAATTTTGTTTGAAAGTAACAGATCCTGTAATTTCCAGAATTGTTTGATAAAATAATACAGTTTTATCTGTATTGAACGATTTGTAAAACTGATTTTTCCTAAAAAACTTTTCAATGGTTAAAAACGGATTATTTTCAACAAAAAAAAGTCTTTTTCAACTATAATGACATTTTGATAAACCGATTTTTCAAAATATTCCGAAGAAGGATTTTCTGAAAATTCTTTTAAAACAATTTGTGAATTGTTTAAAGGTTTTAAAATTTGTTTTGAAACCTGGTTTGGTTTTGAAATCATGTTTAAGGAGGCTTCAGGAATTTTTAAATTCTCAAGAGAAGAGAATATTTTTGAAGAATTACTTTTCTTTTGTTTTGAAAAACTATTTTCAAAAGCTTGTTGTAAAGCCCTCATCTGATCCAAAATTTCTTCAGGTGTTTGAGCTGTTTCTCTTCTTTTTCTGGTTTTTTTTTGGTAACCGTAATTCAGGGTTGTGTTTCGGGTTCTGTTTTGGGTTTGCAAGTGTTTGGAGTTTGGAATTTTTCTTGGTTTTGATATGTGGAAAGGCCTTTGCCTTTATCAATCATCTTTGGAGACATCGTACCTGTTTTGGAGAAATTCTCGAGTCAAGAAATCTGAAATAAAATTAGTTTCTCCTTTAATATATTCTATATCAAAATCGAAAATACTTAGTAATGCCTACCATCATGGAAAATTTTGTTTTGAAAAAAGATTTTTAACATCTTTTTGTAAAATATCTTTGGCGCTTTTACAATCAATTCTTTATAAAAACTTTTGATTTAAAACATCGCTTTCAAATTTTTGTATACAGAAAACTATACTTAATATTTCTTTTTTAATAGTTGAGTAATTTTTCTCGGTCTCATTCCAATGAGAAAAAGTAAATTGTATTATATTTTCACGATCGGTAGTTTCCTTTTGTTTCAGAATACCCATGTATCCTATATCAGAGGCGTCTGTTTCCACAATTTTCTCTAGATTTGGGTCTGCTATATGCATACACGGAATTTCTAAGACTTGTGTTTTTTTTAATTTGTTGGACTAGAGCGGTATGCTCTTCAGTCCAAGGGGCTGGGTTTTTCTTTAAACGATCATGTAGTGGTCTAGCTATTCTATTAATATTTAGACCAAAATTTAGGACATCATTCAGACTTCCTAGGAACCTTTGTAACTGGGTTTTGTCTAAGAGTTTGTCAGGAAATTTATTCGCATATTCTAATGATCTTTCTATTGGTTTTATCATTCTTTTGGATATGTAATGACCAAGAAATCTAATTTTGGTTTGGAATAAAGACATTTTTGTTTTCGAAATAACAAGTCCATTTTTTTCGTGCAACATAGTAAAATGTTTTTAGATATTTAAAGTGTTCATCAAGAGAGTTTGAAAAGATTAGTATGTCATCAATATATACTATACAAAATTTTGAGTATTCTGAGAATATGTCATTCATAATTCTTTGAAATTCTGAAGGTGCATTCTTTAAACCAAAGGGCATCACGTTCCATTGGTATTGTCAAAAAGGAACAGTAAATGCTGTTTTTATATCGATCATTTTCAGATATTTGTATTTGACAAAACCCTGATTTTAGATCGATTTTTGAAAATATATGTGCAGAATGAAGTTTTTGAAGGCGGTCTTTTTTATTAGGTATTGAATATCTAATCAATTTTAATGCTAAATTTAGCGGTTTGTAATTTATTATAAGTCTTGGAGTTCCTTTTTCTATTTCAGAATTTTTGTTCACATAGAAAGTAGTACAAGACCATGGGGATCTTGACTTTGAAATTAATTTTTTGTTTAAAAGTTCTGAAATTTCTTTCTTACAATGACTCTCTAAATCAGAGTTCATCTGAATTGGTCGAGCCTTTGTAGGAATTTCTCTTTCATCAAATTTTTCTTCATAGGGTAGATCAACAATGTGTTGTTTTCTATCCCAGAAGACAGTTGGTAAATCTGAACATAATTATTCTTCAAATAATTTATTTAGTTTTGAAATTTTTTCTTTTGTAATTGGGGTTTCTAAAGTTTCTTTTGTTTTGTCAACAAGAAATTATGTTTTTAGGTTTTCTAAATGGAATTTTTTGCTAGCAATCAAAGAATTTATAGAATTTTCTTGTATTGAACAAGCTTTTATTAAATTTAGACTTCTCTTTTTTTGGAGTTTCCACAAATTCAAAAGATAATTTTTTATCTTGAGTTTCGAAAGTTATTGAATCATCTTTAACTTTGTATGGTGTTATTAAATTTATAAATGGTGTTCGAGAATGATATTTTGGTATATATCATTTTTGAGAACAAAAGCAATTTTATAAAAAATATTGTCTTTTAGTATAGAAGCTTCTGTTTTTGAATTTATACGAAGTTTTGAGTTATTTGCTGCAGAAAGGTTTTCATTTGTTTGATGCTGAAAACATTTTGGTACTAATCATGTTTTTATGCAATTTAAGTCGGCACCCTCATCAAAAAGTGCAATTGTATATATTTTATAATTGTCAGAAAAACCAACCGTGATTTTAATTTTATATTTTCTAGAAGTGATTTCTCTTAGTACAAAGAGAAAATAAGTTGGCATAGTGTTTAAAGATTGTATTTGTTCTTCAAGACCGAGATCATCTTCTATATTTTCTAAACATGTGTTTTCGTGTTCTTCCGAACTAGAATCATCATGTATTTTAGAAGATAATATCGAATGAAAATATTCAGAGTCTATTTTTTGTTTTTCTTTTAAATGTTTGAGCTCATTTTTCACTTCTTTGATCTCAATTTGAAGGGATTGTAAAGTGGTTTTGGAATTATTTTTTTTCCTTGGTTGAGGATAGTGGTTAAGTTATATGAAGAGGTTGAGGTTGATGAATCTTTGTTTGCTAGAGGGTTTTCTATTTTTTTTACTTTCATTTAACGTTGAAAGGATTGTTTCAAGAAATTTTTGTCTTAGTTGGGGATCTGAGATTGAATTCAAGATTTCCATTTGGAATTCTTGATCTTTTGTGAGGACTTGAATTTTCTTATTGTCTGAGTCCGAGCTAGATTATGAATCATTAAGTTCATCAACTTGCAAGGCCTCTTCAGGGGAAGACTCGGAATCATAATTATTAGATGAGGATGAGTATTCTAGGAAAAGATTTGAAATTTTTGTTGAGACATCTTCTCCAAGATCGAGCTCTTAGATTTTCTTATTTAGACGGCAAAATTTTGAAGTGTGACCTTTTATGTGGCATTTATAGCATGTTAGGTTTTTGTAAAAAGGTTTATTTTGGGGTTCTTTTGGTTGAAACCTGTTTCGAAGTTTGTTCCAAGAGTTTTTTCGTGGCTTATAGTCTTTAAAGTTTTTTGCAAACTTTGGTCTTTTTGAGTAGTATGATGGTTTGCAATCACCTACACAAGATTTTTTATTACTAGGATCTATTTCAAATTGTTTACAGAAAGAACATAGTTCTACTTTTGTTCTTCTAAGTTCCCATTCAAGATGTTTTTGGAGTTTTAAATCTTGACAGATCTTAAGTCTTTCTTGTTGGACAAGACTGACTATTTCTCCGTAAGTGAAATCATCATAATCAATTATTTGGATACCACTAGATGCACTAATTTTTGTTCTAACCTTTTCTCTTAAAAGTGTTGGAAGTCCTGCAAAAAAAAATTTCTTTCCAAAAGGGTTGGTTTGAATCTTGTCGGAGTAAAACCCTAGTGAGGAAGGTGTTTTTGTACCATTGGAAATCACTTAGTTCTTTACATTGAAGATTTGAAAGGAGTTCCACGTTTTTATCTCTAAGAACTGAAGGATCTCCTATGAAATGAAGAGTTATAGCTAAGACTAGAGTTGCTACGACATTTTGTTGGGGATTATCAAAGTTATCTAGAATTGCCATGCCTTCTTCATCTACTTTTACAACATCGAGAATTTATCTTCGTTGCTGATTAGTAAGATATTTATCCCACCATCTTTTTAATTGTCCCAAAAACCCGACTATAAGGAGCTCAGCTACGGTTTTATCTTCATTATCTATTTGTGTTCTATAAGCGTTTGCAGCTATTGTCATTTTTTCAAAGAAATTTAAGATATTATATTCAAATATACCATCAAGATTCCAATTATAGACTGAATAGGAATTGAACATAGATTGTTCTATAGTCTGAATCTGCCCTAGGTCTGGCTCTGTTAATATTTAGTTTTCATGACTATTCCTCCAATCAAGACGGTTTATTCTATTGTTTTGAAAATGTTTTCAGGTTGTATATGTATATGATTCGTGGCATAAGGTGTTTATTTGAATATTTGAACTTCATGTTTTTGGATTGTTAGTGGTTTGGATGGGTTTTTGGATTTTTTAAGTTGGAGTTTCAGGAACATCATAGGTTTGATGGCCGCTATTTTCACCTATTTCTATTTTGCTTAACTGGCTTTGAAGGGCACGAATGAATTCTATATTTGTGTCCTGGTAAGTTGTGAAACTATTCTCCAAGATTTGGAAAGGGTTAAACATCGGAGTTTTTAGTTTTTTGATATATGGAGTTTCATTTGGAAGGCTCGGTTGTTTTAAAATTGTTTTCTCAATCCTATCAAGTTGTTTACTTATCGTGCCAAAATTGGTGTTTGAAAAATTGTTTTGAAAAATGATATTTTTTATGTTTGTCTTATCATCTTCTTGAGGTAGTTTAAAAGGAATTGCTTATATTGGTGTACCCAATACACCAAGTTTTATTCCTTACTGAGGGGGATGGTTTGAACGAACTAATTTTCCATTAGCAAATATTTCCCACTCAGGAGTTTTATTTCGATTGGTAATAGGATTTGCTGTTTTTGAATAAGAAAAATAAATATTATTTTCATTGGCATAATCCTCGAACCAATTGAAAAATAAAACTTGGACTTTGTATTTTTAAAGATATGTATAATATTCTTCTTGGATGTTTTCTTTGTTGTTTGAGAATTCTTTGAAAATCCAAATTCTTTTTTGTAAGTTATTTTTTGAATAAATTATTTCCTTAAGAATTTTTTTATCAATTCGAAATCCTTTTCTAAAACATTTAACTCATTAGCCATATTATCAGCAATAGCTGAAAATGTTGGGCTAGTAGGTTCAGATTTTGTAACAAATTCATTTTGAGAAAAACTAGGTCCTGCTGTATAAACAGGTTTTGAAATTTGTGTTTGGAAATCAACATTTCTTAAGATTGAATTTGGAATATCAGAAGTTGAAAATCGTGGTTGATATTTAGGTTCGTGAATTGGAAAATTACGACCTATTTGAGAAACTCTTCCTAAGTTTATGGTTCCCATAGTTGAAGAGGATTCACAAGATAAATTATTTTCAGTATTTTTATTATGATTTCTCAAGAAGGAAAGTTTAATTTTTCCATCATTAAATTGTTCAATATTTTTGAGACGCGTGTTTGGTTCTATTGGTTCTATACGTTTTTGAGGTTTTGGTTAGGTAACTCTTTCAAGAATCCATTCTTCTGGAAGATTTACATATTTTCATTGAATTGATCTTGGTATAACGGAGTTTGATTTTGAAAGATCAGTTTGGAGAAAAGGGTTTACCCTTTTTACTCGATATTTTTACTTTTGAAGAAAAATCACTTGTCATGGCTTTTGAAGAAAAAGGGAGAATTTATGGTGTCGGTTCCCTGCAATCGAAGATTGACTCTTGTACTTCTTCTGCTTCGTCTTCATCTCAATCCCGCCATGATTCGGAAGCTCTTCAGACTATTATTCAGTCCCAGGAAGATTATCGAAACTCGACTCAGCAAATGTCCAAGTTTGGTAAGATTTTTGACTATTTGGGCACCAAGGATCCAGATTTGGCACAGCTTCTTCAGCAGGAGTTCGGAGATGATCCCGGTTCTGGTAGCGGAACCGAACCGGTCAGACAGGACGGAACGGCCATCAGAATCGTTTTAGTTTTTTTTTTGTATTAAAAACAGATATTATATTTTAATTTTCTTATAATATTATGAATTTTAATTTTATTTGGATTTTAATATTAAATTTAATTTAATTAGATTTTATAATTTAATTTAACTAAAAATCGAAATCTTAATTTTAATTAAAATCGAAATTATATTAAATTTAAAATAAGAATTCCATCGCAAGTCCATCGCAATATTGCGATGGATTTGCGATGAACATTGAAACTACATCGCAAATCCATCGCAACATTTTGCGATGGAGTTGCGATGGAGTTGCGATGGATATCGCCCAGTCGTCGCCAAGCCATCGCTAAGTTGCGACTTATTTGCGATGTATATTTGCGATGACAATTGTAACTCGCTTCTCCATCGCTGATGTGCGGCGGATTTGCGAGGTTCTTTTGCGACGGATTCGCTTCTGTATTTTTCCTCGCAAATATTACGATGAATCTGCGATGATTTTCGATTTGCGACGCTCGAATAGCGACGATTTTATGTGCGTCGCAGGTCCATCGCAGATGTCCAGTTGCGATGGACCTGCGACGGATCTTTCCATCGCAAAGACTACATTTTCTTGTAGTGTTTATAGTGTAACCTAAAAACCAAAGTAATAAGAATTGATCCTTCTATCATTTCATAATTATATGTTTTAACTTGTAAGACTAAAGATTTTAAAATGTTTTTATCATTAGAGAAACAGTAAAATTTGGATAACAATCAAATGATATTGGACCAGCACATAAACTTCATTCTATAGAGTTAAGTAAAGAATCTTAAAATAATTTAAATCTAGTATCTCTTAAGATAGCTAGTATTGAGGTGTTAAGACCTTCTTTTGAAAGTAATTTAATACCGACTTGGACTAAACCAATATGTATATATTTGAAATTCTTTTCTGTATGTCTTTGTAAAGCATTTTCTGAAAATAAATGAATTGTTTCAAAACGTTTGGTTAATTGAATATCACGTTCTTCGGTTTTGATTGAAAAATTTGTTCTTAAGAAATTTATTCTTGAGATTTGATAAATTTGGTCTCTATGAATTCTTGGAATTTCCCAATTGTCAATTGATCCTTATAAATTATCTGTAGTAGTTTCATGACTATTTATAATTTTTTTAGACTCTTTTGTTTAAATTTATAAAAAACCGAACGTGAAAAAAAAATTTCAATAGTCGGTTTTAGACTCCCAATAGTCGGTTTTTTCAGACTCCCAATAGTCGGTTTTCTTTATATATATAGATAAATATATTAGAAGTTCACATTGTCTTTATATTTTATTGATTTCAGTCTTTATTATCAACTATTTATTTTACTAATATCTATTTAAATTATTTTAAAGTAATAAACTAAATATTGAAGTCTACATATTTAGATACTTATAACGCTAATTCAAAATATGTAAACAATCTGCACGTAGTGCGGGCCAGCACCTAGTATTATTAATATTCTGCTTCTGTCTCATTCTAAAGAAGAAGAAGCCTAAAAAATTTCGGAGTTCAGGCCTATTAGCTTGTGTAATTTCATTTACAAGATTATCTCAAAGATCTTATCCACCAAACTAAAGCAAATCCTGGCCTTCATCATATCAGAGAATCAAGCAGCTTTTGTCCATAGGCGCCTCATCTCAGATAATATTCTTTTAGCTCATGAGCTCACACATTCTCTTAGAACCAGAGACAAGATAGCTTTAGAGTTCATGGCGATTAAAACAGATATGATGAAGGCTTTTGACAGAGTGGAGTGGCCTTTTCTGGAAGTTGTTCTGATCAAGATGGGTTTATGCATTAGTTGGGTTAACATGATCATGGCTTGTGTCACTTCTCCTACCTACAGTGTCTTAATAAATGGAGAGCACTTTGGTAGCATAAACCCCTCTAAGGGACTCAGACAGGGAGACCCTCTCTCTCCCTTCTTGTTTATCCTAGTAGCTGATGTACTAAGAAACAATCTGCAAAAAGCCTCAGAAAGGGAAGATCTCCATGGCAATAAAGTAGCTGAGGGTGCTCCTGTTATATCCCACCTCCTCTTTGCAGATGATAGCTTATTCTTTTGCAAGGCAGAGAAGGAGGAAATTCTGAAAGTGAAAGCAATCATAGAGGAATATAACAAGATCTCAGGACAAAAAGTAAGTTTTGAGAAATCAAACTTAATCTTTGGAGCCAAAGTTCCTGTTCAAACCAAGGCTCTCATAAGCATATATCTGGAATTCATTTAGATGGAGGGAAAGGAGCTTACCTTGGATCCCTGGTTAGCCACAATCCCACCAAGACCTCCTATTGCAAAAGAAGATATAGATCCTGGAAGCTATAACCTATCACTGTTTAAAGAGGAAAACTCTGATCAATGGAACCTGTCTATGTTGAATGAGGGTTTTTCTAGAGAGGAAGTAAAGGAAATTTACAAAATCAAGCCTGGTGGAGCCAATTCCTTGTCTTCTTACTCTTAGATCCACAACAAACAGGGAGAATACTCTGTTAAATCTGGATATTGGCTTTGGCAAGATAGACTAAAAGAGCAGGTGGAGACAATTGTGATAGACAACCCTTCTATCAATCCTCTTCAAGCACCAAAAATAAAACACTTCCTATGGAGGTGTCTCTCAAATTGCTTGACAGTTGGTAAAAACATAAGGAAAAAAAGACTCACAAGATGTACATGTTGTTTGAGTGTCCTTTTGCTCGGTTGGTTTGGGCTCTCTCCCCCTCAGGTCATCTTTTCTATCCTTCTCCTAGCTCTTCTATCTATGAGAATCTCGGTGCTCTGCTTCTCCCTGCTTTTGATAATTCATTGGGAGAGAATGATAGAAATAGATTGTTAGTTTGGCCTTGGATTTTATGGTTGTTATGGAAAAAGAGAAATGATTTGGTTTTCTCGGCACTGGACTTTTCACAAGACAAACTTCTTCAAGCAAAGGAGGCTTTAGAGGAATGGCAGCAGGTGAATCTCTTTCGGCAATGGTTCACATTCAGGTTCCCTCATATGCACGTCAAAGGAAATGGATTCCTCCAGAAGTCAACTGCTTCAAATGTAATGTAGACGGCTCTTGGAAAGCCACATTGAAGAAAGCTGGAATAAGTTGGATTCTCAGGGATCATTTAGGCAATGTTAGGCAGTTGGGAGTGAAATGTTATCCTCTTTTGGCCTCATCTCTGGAAACAGAAGCAGCAGCTCTCGCTTGGGCAGTGTTTTGCCTGAGCATCCAAGGTATCAATAATGTGGTTTTTGAATCAGATTGCCGAGACTGTGTGCAAGCGGTGAAGAATCCTCACCAGCTTCACTTCGGATATTCTTGGTGCTTGCTCAGATGGAAGAAATTATACTTTCCAGTTTAGTCATCGCGAGGCAAACGTGTATGCGGATCAGATGGCAAAACACATAACTATGTCTCTTATCTATTTTGCTCGTTTGGATGTTAATGTCCCCTTTTGGCTTGATCATTTTGTTAATCTTGATAAAATGTGTATTCCAAACTCTAGTATTAATCAATAGATTCTGGTTTTCGAGTAAAAAAAAATATTTATGTCAAATTAATGTTCTCCGCTGAAATAATTACATATTTGAAATCAATTAAGTTATCTAATGGAAAAAATAACTGATTAAGAAAGAAATGGGGTAAACGAATTATCTGTTTAAATATTTTAACTTTTCAACATATGATAGTAAACATTTATAGCAATATTATAATTATTTTTAATTTATTTTCAAAATTACAAATTAGTTAATATTAATTGATAGCGTAAATTACGAAGAATGTCATAGGAATCAATAAAAATTACAAAGAATGCCACATGAGTTTAAAAACTCGAAATATGTCATAATCACTGTAGCAGTAAGGAGGAAAAATCCAAATTGCCCTCATTTCTTTTTTTTTTTTCTCTTTCTTCTTTTTTTCTTCACAGTTTTCTCTCTCTCAATAATTAAATGCATAATTCAAATCTCTCTCTTTTCTTTTCTTCTCCTCGATTCTTCTCCCATCTCTTATTCATCTCTCTCATTTTCTCCCATCTCTCTCTCATATTACGAGATTTGGAAAGTAGATATGCCTCCTCGAGCTCTCTTCCACCGTCACCGTCACTGCCATTGCCGTCTCTCCCTCTCGCTTTCTCTCTATCTCTCTTCTTCTCTCTCTATATCCTTTGAATCCTACCTTAGATCTAAGAGGAGAAAGAAGATGTTTTTGTTTGTGGTAAGCATTGCTATGATCTTAGATCTTAGATCTTAGCTCTTAGATCTTAGCTCTTAGATCTTATATATTGATAAATGTTGACAATCGATTGTTTTTGGATTTGGTGATTCATATGAGTTGATAATACATTATTATTTTTGTGGTAGATTTATTGATAAATCTTGCATAACAAGTGTTTGACAAAATGCCTAAATGAGATTTCAGTTTTTTAATGAGATTTATCCATCATATTACGTATGAAAAAACTTGTCCACCATATTATTCTATTTAAAAACACTTGTCTACCATATTACTTTGTCAACCATATTAACCATGTCCAAAAAACACAGTGGTGGACAACAACGAATTGGTGGACAATTAACAGAGTGGTGGACAATAATCGGAGTGATAGACAAATAACAGAGTGGTAGACAATTATCCATTTATCTGAAATGTAATATATGTCCATCTATCTATGTCTACATATTGTAATATATGTCCACCATTTGCATAGTGTAATATATGTCCACATAATGTAATATATGTCCATACTTGTTTGCATAGTACTATATATGTCCACCGTTTCGCTATATATGAAACAACCGAACCCAAAATTTTTTTTTTTTTTTTTGCATTTCAAACCAACTTTTAAATATCAAACTAATCATGAATACATCAAGATCTCAACTCAAACTCGAATGATTAGTTTCACAAACAACACACCATAATTTTTCACACTTGAAATTATACTCTAAATTATTACTAAAATTATTTATATAAATTCTTACTCTTTTTAACTTACTAAAAAAAAAAGGATTTCTTCATACATGAATTTAACACATGAATATTCATCTACTCATATTCAACCGATTTGTTAAATTCCTCCCTTAAACAATTCTTCAACTTAGTTCGACAAAATTTATTCTCATTTCACCTACTACACTAATTAAATTACCAAAATAAACTCCAATTTAAACCTCAAATAAAAAAAAATCAGGTTCATCCCTTGTGTACCCATCGACAGTAAGACTCCACCCCATAATAAATTTTTTTTTATCAAGCTCACTATAATGAATTATAGACACCAAATAAAAATCAAGAATCATCACTTAATAAATAAAGAACTAAATGCCTCATCGACATAACCATGATTCATACAATCAAACAATTAGTTCTCAAATACCCATTTATCTTGAACATATATCCAACAATTGTTTGGCATATAATGCTTATTTTCCTTATTCAAAACTCATGAATCTAACACAAGAAATCATTAGACTTTATTTTATTAAAAATTATTCAACATGATCTTAAGGTTTTTATGCCATTATTCAACCAAAATATTCTTGGGTAACAACATAATCCACAAATAAAAATCGACCAAGAACATATTAAAACATCAACATAGTAATTATTTTAAATTATTATAACATCCGAATTTATGGAGCATAAATTCTATAAATTACAAAACAAACCGAGATAAATCATCCTCCTCTTCATAGCCATGATTCCACGATCAACACTTCTCTTTACCTACATCAAAGAGATGCATAAGTATTGATAATACTTAGTGAGACAATCCTCCCATCTACAAGTATACACACATATGTTTATAAAATTTAACAAATTAAACATGTTACCAAATACCACCAAACAACCATATCATGATATGCACACTCTGAACCCAACTTTGGTTCTTCATAACATTTAATCTACACACATGAATAAAATTGTCAATATTCATAAACACTCATGGTCATGCACTCACCTTAGATTGAAAGAGATAAACTAGGAAGTTTTTGAAGCTCAAGAACAATTTCAAGAACAAAGGAAGAACAAAGAGAAACAAGAGATTTTTCTTTCACACTTAGCAAAATTTAAAGAGCAAAAAGAATGCTCCTTCTCTCTTCTTTAGAGTCGCCAAGAGGAGTGCACAAATGGAAAATGATTTCTTTCTTTAGTCTTAGGAATTAATTAGAAGAAAGAAACCTCACCTTACTTAAAGAATTAGCACTTGGATTAAAATAACCCCATTAATTCTCAACCAAAGCTTTTTCAGAAATTATTCCACTAATCCACACTTAAAAACAATTCAACACAAAATCACCTCCTTTTGACTCATGGAATGACATTTGATTATAATTTTTAAATCCCTTTTTAAAAATTATAAAATCTCTAATTAATCCTTTAAACACATATTTAATTCATTTCAAAACTCCCATTTGAAATTTAATCAAATATCAAATCAACTTCAATTAGTTAAATTTCAAAAAGTCCAAATTTGAAATTTACCACTTCACTAATAATTCAACAAGGAAATAACATTTTTCCTTCTCCAAAATCATGTCAAAGATTAAAATTTTAAACTCCATTTAAAAATTTAATCACTCTTCTAAAACTCCCATTTAATTAAATTCAAAACTCTAACTTAGAATTTTAATCAAATCTCCTATTTTTACCAACATTTTTGATTTAAACCGTATCAAAATCTCATTAATCAACCGTCAAGATTTTTACTTAAAACCGTATTAAAATCACGCGACATGAATTTGTTCCCGCAACAAATTCAAATACAACTCTTGTATTTTCCGTGATACAACTCGAAACTCAAAAATTCTGGAACACGGGCGTTACAATATATGTCCACCGTTTTTCAATGTATGTCCACAGATTGCAATATATGTCCACAGATTGTGTCTACAAATTGCAATATATGTCCACAAATTGTCATATATGTCCACAAATTACATATATGTCCACAGATTGTCATATATGTCCACAGATTATGTCCACAAATTGCACCAAATGTCCACCGCATGCGATAGATGTCCACAGAATGGTATGTATGTCCACAGAATGAGATAATTCAGAGAGAAAGAGAGAGAGATATATATAGAGAGAGTAAGAAGAGAGAGAGAGCGGAGATTGAGAGGGAGAGCAAGAGAGAGATAAAGAAAATGGAAAAGTAATAATAAAAAAATTAAAAGGAAAGAAAGAGAAAAAGAAGGAATGGAGGCAACTCGGTCATTCCCTTCTTATGTGGCACACGCACGACACTGTAACTGTGGCATTTTTTGAGTTTTTAAACTCTTGTGGTATTTTTCTTTATTTCTAAAAGATATGTGGTATTTTGAATAAAAACCCCTAATTAATATATCTACTTCTTTTAAATTATATTTTCATTTTAACTTATAATTTTTTTCGTCAACTAGCCTAGTGCCTTTAATAAGGCCTTAACACTGTAGAGAGCAAGATTCGAATCCCGAACCTACAACTTAATGTGATGAGTTTTTAGAGGTGACCACCATTATGCCAATTGACTTCCACGTTTTAACTTATAATTTTATTTAAGAAAATCTAAATGATGTTGAAAAATAGATTTGGTAAGATTTTGTTTCTAACGCTCTTTTGAATTAGTTTTAATTTTTAAAGACATCTAGTTTTATAATTTTCAAAGACATCTAATTTAGCAATTTCTTTCAGTTTAGATATCCAGATTTCAAACCCTGAATATTTTCTGCATATAGGTCGGTCAACAAGCTTCGAAATTTGACGCCAATTGGCATGTTTTAGCTAAACCGTGTAAAGCGGTTGAAATTGAAAAGTAATTACTTTACAAACAAGACCCCCTTAACTAAACCAAAAATTACAAGAAAGCCCCACAAGTAACCAAATTGGAACATTTTTAGTAAATTACTTCTCCTTTCCCTCCAATTCCTACTCGTTCATGTCCTTCCAGAAACCTCTGTTCCTGTCTCAGAAAACCAAACCCTTCGTCTCCGAGTAATCAACTGTGACCACAACTCGTAATCAAAGTAAGCGGCTAAATTTCGTCGCATCATCTTCAAATTTCGTTGCCACACACTTTAATGTTCAAGCCAATGTAGAATTTAGGGTTTTTCAATTTGAATCGCAAAAACTTAAGACGTTGTTTCCCCAGAAAGAACAGTTCAAAAAAACACTTACTTTTACCTTTCATTGATTCATGGTTCTCATAAAAATCATTCCTTTTACTTCGATGTTGAGCCAAAAATCACTCTGTGTAAAGTTCGAACCTTTTGAGGGTTTAGCGTAACAAGGTTTGGGTTTTAAACCGCCCCTTTTGTTTTTAATCTTGTAGAGTGAGAAATTGAGTTTGGTAACTGTAATATGCGTATTCAAGGAAGAGATTTGGTCGATCTTATGCTTTTGTGGTCTCTAACGAGAATAAAGGTACAAGATACATTCTCTTATATAAATATTGAATATGACTTTAGTTTCCTAAGTCAAGATAAACATCTTATTATATAAAGTTGAATGCATTTAACGTGAGCGTGACACGTGTCAAAAAGATGACTCATTAGATTTTGACACGTGTCATCACTAATCTTATATTGTGACACGTGTCAAATAGATAACTAATAAGAATTTCACACGTGCCAACTTTCTGTTAATGGTAAATTTCTTATAAAAATATAGAATAAATAGTTAATTAATATTTTGTTAGTTTAAGCAAAAATGTCAGTAGTAGAAAGTTTAGTAATTTTCAACTTTCTGGTAATGATAATTTTCTATATAAAAATATAAAATAGATAATCAATTAAGATCTTATTATATAAACCTGAACGCGTTTAACGTGAGTGTGACACGTATAAAAGGGATAATTCATTAGATTTTGACACGTGTCATCGCTAATCTTAGATTGTGACACATGTCAAATAGATAACTAATAAGAATTTCACACGTGCCAACTTTCTGTTAATAGGAAATTTTTATATAAAATGTAGAATAAATAATTATTTAATATTTTTGTTAGGTTTAAACAAAAATGTCAATAGCAGAAAGTTTGGTAATATTTAACTTCTGGTAATGGTAATTTTCTATATAAAAATATAAAATAGATAATCAATTAAGATTTTTGTCATGTTATATAAAGTTGAACGCGTTTAACGTGAGCGTGACATGTGTCAAAAGGATAACTCATTAGATTTTAACACGTGTCATCGCTAATCTTAGATTGTGACACGTGTCAAATAAATAAATAATAAGAATTTCACACGTGCAATCTTTTTGTTAATGGTAAATTTCTATATAAAAATATAGAATAAATAAATAAATAATTAATATTTATAAGCAAAAATGTCAGTAGTAGAAAGTTTGGTAATTTTCAACTTTCTGCTAATGGTAATTTTCTATATAAAATATAGAATATATAATCAATTAAGATTTTTATCAGTTTAAGCAAAAATGTAAATAGGAGCAAAAATAATAATAAAAGATACTATCATATCGTCTCAAAATTGTCATTTTACCAAAATATTTACCAACTTTAGCAAAATGTTTAATATTTAATATTTAATATTTTACATCACTTAATATGTTAATTTTCCAAATTAATTTTATAGTAGTTATAAAAGAAAGTGTAGATTCTTAACAAATAATCTTCTCATTCATCTTTTAGTTTTTGTTATTCATCATATTAAATCAGAAAAAAAGAATAGAGTTATTATTGGTCGATGAAAAGGTAATAATTTGTTTTAGCAACTTGATTTTTTTGAAAAATATTATTATAAAATATTTAATTAATTTCAAATTTATATGGTTATTGAAACAACCGAACCCAAAATTTTTTTTTTTTTTTTTTGCATTTCAAACCAACTTTTAAACATCAAACTAATCATGAATACATCAAGATCTCAACTCAAACTCGAATGATTAGTTTCACAAACAACACACCATAATTTTTAACACTTGAAATTATACTCTAAATTATTACTAAAATTATTTATATAAATTCTTACTCTTTTTAACTTACTAAAAAAAAAAGGATTTCTTCATACATGAATTTAACACATGAATATTCATCTACTCATATTCAACCGATTTGTTAAATTCCTCCCTTAAACAATTCTTCAACTTAGTTCGACAAAATTTATTCTCATTTCACCTACTACACTAATTAAATTACCAAAATAAACTCCAATTTAAACCTCAAATAAAAAAAAATCAGGTTCATCCCTTGTGTACCCATCGACAGTAAGACTCCACCCCATAATAAATTTTTTTTTATCAAGCTCACTATAATGAATTATAGACACCAAATAAAAATCAAGAATCATCACTTAATAATAAAGAACTAAATGCCTCATCGACATAACCATGATTCATACAATCAAACAATTAGTTCTCAAATACCCATTTATCTTGAACATATATCCAACAATTGTTTGGCATACATAATATCGTACTTATTTTCCTTATTCAAAACTCATGAATCTAACACCAAGAAATCATTAGACTTTTATTTTATTAAAAAAATTATTCAACATGCTCTTAAGGTTTTTATGCCATTATTCAACCAAAATATTCTTGGGTAACAACATAATCCACAAATAAAAATCGACCAAGAACATATTAAAACATCAACATAGTAATTATTTTAAATTATTATAACATCCGAATTTATGGAGCATAAATTCTATAAATTACTACAAACAAACCGAGATTAGAATCATCCTCCTCTTCATAGCC
Source organism: Boechera stricta (assembly GCA_018361395.1). NCBI lineage: Eukaryota > Viridiplantae > Streptophyta > Magnoliopsida > Brassicales > Brassicaceae > Boechera > Boechera stricta. Next base: position 16,897,493 of record CM031539.1, on the reverse strand, counting down.
ATGATTCCACGATCAACACTTCTCTTTACCTACATCAAAAGAGATGCATAAGTATTGATAATACTTAGTGAGACAATCCTCCCATCTACAAGCTATACACACATATGTTTATAAAAATTTAACAAATTAAACATGTTACCAAATACCACCAAAACAACCATATCATGATATGCACACTCTAGAACCCAACTTGGTTCTTCATAACATTTAGTCTACACACATGAATAAAATTGTCAATATTCATAAACACATAGATAAGCTCATGGTCATGCACTCACCTTAGGATTGAAAGAGATAAACTAGGAAGTTTTTGAAGCTCAAGAACAATTTCAAGAACAAAGGAAGAACAAAGAGAAACAAGAGAGATTTTTCTTTCACACTTAGCAAAATTTAAAGAGCAAAAAGAATGCTCCTTCTCTCTCTTTAGGAGTCGCACAAGAGGAGTGCACAAATGGAAAATGATTTCTTTCTTTAGTACTTAGGGAATTAATTAGAAGAAAGAAACCTCACCTTACTTAAAGAATTAGCACTTAGGATTAAAATAACCCCATTAATTCTCAACCAAAGCTTTTATCAAAGTGTGAGAATTATTCCACTAATCCACACTTAAAAACAATTCAACACAAAATCACCTCCTTTTGACTCATGGAATCGTACACTTTGATTATAATTTTTAAATCCCCTTTTTTAAAAATTATAAAATCTCTAATTAATCCTTTAAACACATATTTAATTCATTTCAAAACTCCCATTTGAAATTTAATCAAATATCAAATCAACTTCAATTAGTTAAATTTCAAAAAGTCCAAATTTGAAATTTACCACTTCACTAATAATTCAACAAGGAAATAACATTTTTCCTTCTCCAAAATCATGTCAAAGATTAAAATTTTAAACTCCATTTAAAAATTTAATCACTCTTCTAAAACTCCCATTTAATTAAATTCAAAACTCTAACTTAGAATTTTAATCAAATCTCCTATTTTTACCAACAAGATTTTTGATTTAAACCGTATCAAAAATCTCATTAATCAACCGTCAAGATTTTTACTTAAAACCGTATTAAAATCACGCGACATGAATTTGTTCCCGCAACAAATTCAAATACAACTCTTGTATTTTCCGTGATACAACTCGAAACTCAAAAATTCTGGAACACGGGCGTTACAATATATGTCCACCGTTTTTCAATGTATGTCCACAGATTGCAATATATGTCCACAGATTGTCATATATGTCCACAGATTGCCATATATGTCTACATATTATCATATGTCCACAGATTGCAATATATGTCCACAGATTGTAAGATATGTCTACAAATTGCAATATATGTCCACAAATTGCAATATATGTCCACAAATTGTCATATATGTCCACAAATTACATATATGTCCACAGATTGTCATATATGTCCACAGATTATGTCCACAAATTGCACCAAATGTCCACCGCATGCGATAGATGTCCACAGAATGGTATGTATGTCCACAGAATGAGATAATTCAGAGAGAAAGAGAGAGAGATATATATAGAGAGAGAGATATAGAGAGAGATAGAGAGAAAGAGAGAGAGAGCGGAGATTGAGAGGGAGAGCAAGAGAGAGATAAAGAAAATGGAAAAGTAATAATAAAAAAATTAAAAGGAAAGAAAGAGAAAAAGAAGGAATGGAGGCAACTCGGTCATTCCCTTCTTATGTGGCACACGCACGACACACGTAATCATGATTTTCAGTTTTAAACTCTTCAGGGTATTTTTCTTTATTTCTAAAAGATATGTGGTATTTTGAATAAAAACCCCTAATTAATATATCTACTTTTTTAAATTATATTTCATTTTAACTTATAATTTTTTTCACAACTAAATAGCCTTTAAGGCCTTTTAACACTTAGAAAGAAGATTCAATCCTAACTCTACAACTTAATGTGATGAGTTTTGTGACCACCATTATGCCAATTGACTTCCATGCTTTAACTTATAATTTTATTTAAGAAAATCTAAATGATGTTGAAAATAGATTTGGTAAGATTTTGTTTCTAACGCCTTTTGAATTAGTTTTAATTTTTAAAGACATCTAGTTTTATAATTTTCAAAGACATCTAATTTAGCAATTTCTTTCAGTTTAGATATCCAGATTTCAAACCCTGAATATTTTCTGCATAAGTCGGTCAACAAGCTTCAAATTTGACGCCAATTGGCATGTTTTAGCTAAACGTAGAAGCGGTTGAAATTGAAAAGTAATTACTTTACAAACAAGACTCTTAACTAAACCAAAATTACAAGAAAGCCCCACAAGTAACCAAATTGGAACATTTTTAGTAAATTACTTCTCCTTTCCCTCCAATTCCTACTGCTCATGTCCTTCCGAAACCTCTGCTCCTGCCTCGAAAACCAAACCCTTCGCCTCCGAGTAATCAACTGTGACCACAACTCGTAATCAAAGTAAGCGGCTAAATTTCGTCGCATCATCTTCAAATTTCGCCACACACTTTAATGTTCAAGCCAATGTAATTTAGGGTTTTTCACTCAATCGAAAAACTTAAGACGTTGTTTCCCCGTAAAGAACAGTTCAAAAAAACACTTTTTACCTTTCATTGATTCATGGTTCTCATAAAAATCATTCCTTTACTTCGATTGAGCCAAAATCACTCGTAAAGTTCGAACCTTTGAGGGTTTAACAAGGTTTGGGTTTTAAACCCCTTTGTTTTAATCTTGTAGAGTGAGAAATTGAGTTCAACCTGTAATATGCATTCAAGGAAGAGATTTGGTCGATCTTATGCTTTTGTGGTCTCTAACGATAATAAAGGTACAAGATACATTCTCTTATATAAATATTGAATATGACTTTAGTTTCCTAAGTCAAGATAAACATCTTATTATATAAAGTTGAATGCATTTAACGTGAGCGTGACACGTGTCAAAAAGATGACTCATTAGATTTTGACACGTGTCATCACTAATCTTATATTGTGACACGTGTCAAATAGATAACTAATAAGAATTTCACACGTGCCAACTTTCTGTTAATGGTAAATTTCTTATAAAAATATAGAATAAATAGTTAATTAATATTTTGTTAGTTTAAGCAAAAATGTCAGTAGTAGAAAGTTTAGTAATTTTCAACTTTCTGGTAATGATAATTTTCTATATAAAAATATAAAATAGATAATCAATTAAGATCTTATTATATAAACCTGAACGCGTTTAACGTGAGTGTGACACGTATAAAAGGGATAATTCATTAGATTTTGACACGTGTCATCGCTAATCTTAGATTGTGACACATGTCAAATAGATAACTAATAAGAATTTCACACGTGCCAACTTTCTGTTAATAGGAAATTTTTATATAAAATGTAGAATAAATAATTATTTAATATTTTTGTTAGGTTTAAACAAAAATGTCAATAGCAGAAAGTTTGGTAATATTTAACTTCTGGTAATGGTAATTTTCTATATAAAAATATAAAATAGATAATCAATTAAGATTTTTGTCATGTTATATAAAGTTGAACGCGTTTAACGTGAGCGTGACATGTGTCAAAARGATAACTCATTAGATTTTAACACGTGTCATCGCTAATCTTAGATTGTGACACGTGTCAAATAAATAAATAATAAGAATTTCACACGTGCAATCTTTTTGTTAATGGTAAATTTCTATATAAAAATATAGAATAAATAAATAAATAATTAATATTTTTGTCAGTATAAGCAAAAATGTCAGTAGTAGAAAGTTTGGTAATTTTCAACTTTCTGCTAATGGTAATTTTCTATATAAAATATAGAATATATAATCAATTAAGATTTTTATCAGTTTAAGCAAAAATGTAAATAGGAGCAAAAATAATAATAGAAAAGATAGCTTACTGTTACTGTCTCACCAGAAAATTGTCAGTTTTACCAAAATATTTACCAACTTTAGCAAAATGTTTAATATTTAATATTTAATATTTTACATCACGAATATGTTAATTTTCCAAATTAATTTTATAGTAGTCTGGTTATAAATAGCAAAGTGTAGATTCTTAACAAATAATCTTCTCATTCATCTTTTAGTTTTTGTTATTCATCATATTAAATCAGAAAAAAAGAATAGAGTTATTATTGGTCGATGAAAAGGTAATAATTTGTTTTAGCAACTTGATTTTTTTGAAAAATATTATTATAAAATATTTAATTAATTTCAAATTTATATGGTTATTGAAACAACCGAACCCAAAATTTTTTTTTTTTTTTTTTGCATTTCAAACCAACTTTTAAACATCAAACTAATCATGAATACATCAAGATCTCAACTCAAACTCGAATGATTAGTTTCACAAACAACACACCATAATTTTTAACACTTGAAATTATACTCTAAATTATTACTAAAATTATTTATATAAATTCTTACTCTTTTTAACTTACTAAAAAAAAAAGGATTTCTTCATACATGAATTTAACACATGAATATTCATCTACTCATATTCAACCGATTTGTTAAATTCCTCCCTTATATAACTTAGTTCGAATTTATTCTCATTTCTCTTACTACAATTAAATTACCAAAATAAACTCCAATTTAAACCTCAAATAAAAAAAAATCAGTTCATCCCTTGTGTACCCATCGGCATAAGACTCCACCCCATAATAAATTTTTTTATCAGCTCACTATAATGAATTATAGACACCAAATAAAAATCAAGAATCATCACTTAATAATAAAGAACTAAATGCCTCATCGACATAACCATGATTCATACAATCAAACAATTAGTTCTCAAATACCCATTTATCTTGAACATATATCCAACAATTGTTTGGCATACATAATATATCTTATTTTCCTTATTCAAAAACTCATGAATCTAACACCAAGAAATCATTAGACTTTTATTTTATTAAAAATTTATTGACATGCTCTTAAGGTTTTATGCCATTATTCAACCAAAATATTCTTGGTAACAACATAATCCACAAATAAAAATCGACCAAGAACATATTAAAACATCAACATAGTAATTATTTTAAATTATTATAACATCGAATTTATGGAGCATAAATTCTATAAATTACTACAAACAAACCGAGATTAGAATCATCCTCCTCTTCATAGTCATGATTCCACGATCAACACTTCTCTTTACCTACATCAAAGAGATGCATAAGTATTGATAATACTTAGTGAGACAATCCTCCCATCTATATACACATATGTTTATAAAAATTTAACAAATTAAACATGTTACCAAATACCACCAAAACAACCATATCATGATATACACTCTAGAACAACTTGGTTCTTCATAACATTTAACACACATGAATAAAATTGTCAATATTCATAAACACATGAATAAGCTCATGGTCATGCACTCACCTTAGGATTGAAAGAGATAAACTAGGAAGTTTTTGAAGCTCAAGAACAATTTCAAGAACAAAGGAAGAACAAAGAGAACAAGAGATTTTCTTTCACACTTAGCAAAATTTAAAGAGCAAAAGAATGCTCCTTCTCTCTCTTTAGGAGTCGCTGAAGGGAGTGCACAAATGGAAAATGATTTCTTTCTTTAGTACTTAGGGAATTAATTAGAAGAAAGAAACCTCACCTCACTTAAAGAATTAGCACTTAGGATTAAAATAACCCCATTAATTCTCAACCAAAGCTTTTATCAAAGTGTGAGAATTATTCCACTAATCCACACTTAAAAACAATTCAACACAAAATCCCTCCTTTTTGACTCATGGAATCGTACACTTTGATTATAATTTTTAAATCCCTTTTTAAAAATTATAAAATCTCTAATTAATCCTTTAAACACATATTTAATTCATTTCAAAACTCCCATTTGAAATTTAATCAAATATCAAATCAACTTCAATTAGTTAAATTTCAAAAGTCTAAATTTGAAATTTACCACTTCCTAATAATTCAGGAAATAACATTTTCCTTCTCCAAAATCATGTCAAAGATTAAAATTTTAAACTCCATTTAAAAATTTAATCACTCTTAAAACTCCATTTAATTAAATTCAAAACTCTAACTTAGAATTTTAATCAAATCTCTATTTTTACCAGAGATTTTTGATTTAAGTATAAAATCTCATTAATCAACCGTCGAATTTTTACTTAAAACCGTATTAAAAATCAGCGACATGAATTTGTTCCAACAAATTCAAATACAACTCTTGTATTTTCTGTGATACAACTTCGAAACTCAAAAATTCTGGAACACGGGCGTTCTGATTCTCCCCATAATATAGATTAGTCCTCGAATCTCTCAAGTCCTTGACGATAAACTTACCTTTACATACACAGATTTTCTTTTCACTCGTGACCATCACCAACCACCATCTTTAGAACCTTTGGTTCATGCCTGACCATATGCCGAGAACTCGCTGACTTTGCTTTCTAACCGACTCGTACCCGTACTCTCACTCTTGAAACCACTTATCGCCGAGTAAATGCGGAACCAACTATCCAGGTATTAGAGAACCACTTATCTACTTGAGTTGTAAGGAACCACTTATCCTTAAAGCAAGCGGAAACCACTTATCCTTGAGAAGCGGAGAACCACTTATCTCCGAGAGAACCACTTATCCTCTTTGGCGTTAGAGAACCACTTATCTCATGAGTCTTAAGGAACCAATTATCATTAAAACGAGACCACTTATCCAGATGGTCATAGGAACCACTTATCTCATTAGGAAATTTGAGAACTACTTGTCTCGAAAATCACCGCAACATCGCGATGTCATGCGACACATGAATTCTTCCTTAATCTCAACAAGTCTTACAATTTTCATTAAGATTTCTCTTAAATAATTTAAGAACTCCCTTGTTCATTTTATGTTTAACATAATGACATACTCAAGTCATAATTAATAAAATACTTCTCTTATTTTATTAATCTCGAAATGTAATAATCGCTTTTACAACTTTAAACGAAAATACATATTTTAACACATGAACATCAGAAAATGGGAACAAAGCAATTCTCCTCGAAACTTAAGCCTCGGCTTCACTGCTTCTCAAACCATTTCTTGAATTTTGCCTTCATTTTCACCTCTGGTTCCCAAGTCTCCTCGTCCACCCCATCACAATCCCACAAGACCCTTATCATAGGAGTTTTCTTTCTCCTATCCTCTTTGATTCTTCTCTCCAGAATCTTAACCGCCTTTCTACCGTCATGTTCGGCTGAAGATCGGATGGAATCTTAGCCAACACATTATCATCCCTATGCAAGCATTTTTCAACATCGACACATGGAAAACCTTTTGAAATGCCTCGCATAACATCGCAACTCTAATCTATAAGATCGACCAACCGCTCCACGATCTTGAACGGTCCCATGTACCTCGGACTCAGCTTATTCTCACAAATGGATCGGTTAGGACCCCTCAACATTGTCATCTTGAGATAAACTCTATCCCCAACTACAAACTCAAGCTCTTTCCTCCGTTTGTCGGCATAACTCTTTTGCCGATCTTGTGCTTCCTTCATGTTCAACTTCAAAACCCGGATCTTTTCCGTAGTCTCCTGAACAAATCCTTACCAAAAATGCTCCTCTCCCCACTTGAGTCCAGCATAATGGTGTACGACATGGTCGACCATAAAGAGCCTCATATGGTGCCATTCCAATACTCGCCTGGTAACTATTATTATATGTGAACTCCACGAGATTCAAGTAATTCATCCACTGACCTCCCCAATCTAAAACACACATCCTCAGCAAATCCTCAAGAGTTTGGATAGTCCTCTGATTGTCCATCCGTCGGATGGTAGCGTGCTTAGATATACCTTAGTGCCCATTTCCGCCTGAAATGCCTTCCGAATGCGAAGTAAACTTGGAATCTCTATCCGACACTATACTCACTAGTACACCATGCAACCTCACAATCTGCTCACATATCTTCTAGCCGAACCGCAGCTCCATCGGTTTTTCTTATGGCCGAAAATGTGCGACTTGGTCAAACGATCCACAATGACCCAAATAGCATCCTTGTTCGAGAAACTGGTAAACCGACCACAAAATCCATAGTGATCATATCCCATTTCCACTCGAATGGGTAAGCTCCTCGAAACCGCCGAAACTTGGTGCTGCTTTGACTAACTGGCGACGCACAACCCGCCACCCAGTTAGCCATCTTTCTTCATCCCACCCAATGATAATATCTTTTAAATCTCTATACATCTTGGTCGCTCCTGGATGAATAGAAAACATACTCGCATGGGCCTCATTTAGATTTCTTTTCTTAAATTCTCGTCCCGCATACCCGCCTGCTCATAAGGATAGTACCATTCGACACTTGGTATTCAGACTTCTCTCTCTTTCGAAACCTTAATCAAAGCCTCATCTTTCGAGCCAACCTAACCTTGCTCAAAATATCGGCTTGATTAACCGCTTCCAAACCCAACGGTTCCTCAGATATAACACATAACCTTAAGGTGTTAATCATGCTCACCAAAATCTCCATATCTTTCTCTGCATTTGAAGCTGCGCTTCCTACTCAATGATCCTACGAATTTTTACCGATGGTAAGCTATCTCTAAATCATAATCTGTAACCAACTCCATCCAACGCTGTCTCAAATTCAACTCGGGTTGAGTAAAAATATACTTGAGACTCACGGTCCGTAAACACTGGACCTTCCCGCCATAAAGATAAGATCTCCAGATCTTTAAAGCAAAACAACCGCAGCCATCTCTAAATCATGGGTCGGATAATTATTCTCGTGCTTCTTCAGCTGCCTTGAAGCACGCATAACCTTCCCATTCTGCATAAGTACACATCCGAGACATAATCTCGAAGCATCCGTATAAACCACGTAAGGTTCATTCGGTTCTGGCAGAGCTAAAACCGGTGTACTCGTCAATGTCTCCTTTAGACTCGTGAAACTCTTTTCACACTCCGGAGTCCACACAAAGGAACACTTTTCCTGCTAACTTCGTCTGATTGAGCCATACTTGCAAAACCTTTGACCATCTCCGATAATAACTTGCAACCCAAGAAAACTCTCTCGATCTCGGTGGCATCTATGCCTCGCCATTCTCTATAAATTTAATCTTCTGATCAACAAACTCCCACTTCATAAACGATACCACCTAAGAATCTCTCGCCAAAAGCTACACTTACTTAGCTTCAAACAACCTGTTCACGAACTCGAGAACAATTCGCAAATGCACCTCATGTTCTTCGTGGCTTTTGAATACACCAGATATCATCGATAAAGATGATCACAAACTCGCCCAAGAACTGCTGGAAAACTCCATTCATCATCCTCATGAACGTTGCTGGTGCATTAGTTAACCAAATGGCATAACTACAAACTCAAAATGTCCATAACGAGTCCCAAAGTGCTTTTTGATATCTGTCTCAGCCTAATTTGATGATATCCCAAAGCCAAATCAATTTTTGAAAACCAAGTAGCTCCTCTTAGTTGATCCAACAACTCATCAATTCTTGGAAGAGGATACTTATTCTTCACCGTGACACGGTTAAGTCCTCGGTAATCGATACACAATCGAAAACTACCATCCTTCTTTTTCACAAATAAAACCGAGCTCCCACGGTGAATTACTCGGACGGATAAATCCTTTTTCCAATAATTCTTCCAACGCTTCTTCAGTTCAGCCATCTCTGCTGGAGCCATTCGGTACGGGGCCTTAGATATTGGAGTTGTTCCCGGATCTATTTCAATCGTAAAAGGATCCGACCGCGATGGTGGCAACCCTTGTAACGATTGAAAAACAACTTCGAAATCCCGAACCACCCGAATGTCTAGAACCGTAACTTCTCCAACAACTGAGTTGTTATGGTCGTGTAAATATGCTCAGCTTTTCTCGATCATCTTCTCAGCTTGCATAGCCGAGATCACCAAACTTCCGGAAGTTGGTCTCACACCTTGATAAACCAGCTTCCGTTGTTCCCTTTCGAAAACTATACGACCTCGGTGACAATCCAGGTGAGCTTTAAATTTTCCGAGCCAATCCATCCCCAAAATAACGTCATAAAGTTTCACCGGACAAATGATTAAATCGGCTGTCATAATTTCTCCGGCTACTTGAATATTCACGTCTTTAACTCGGCCATGAATATTCAAAATTTGCCCTCCAGCAACCCTAACAATTCCAAGACACTCACTAGACTCTTTCTGGATATTGCCATTTTTTATTAATTCCGGAGTAACGAAGCAATGCGATGCTCCGGAATCAAACAACACGTGAGATTCAACACCTCCCACGATTAAGGTTCCTACACATTTTTATGTATTGAGAATCTAACACACCATCTCATAGAAAAATTATTGGAACGAATTAGAATTTACTCGAATATGTTCAAGAATTACCAGTGATTGGCCTGGAGCTCGGCTCTCCAGTCTCAGCTCCCATGGAGTAAACTCTGAGTCACAAAGAACTTGCTTAGCTAACGCATCGCCACTCCACCTACCTGCAACTTGACACTGGGCTTAATGTGTCCCACTTCCTCAGTAGTAACAAGTCCGCGATCGCTTGCTTAGCAATTAGCGATCTTGTGTTCTTTACTTCCACATTTGAAGCAACCTTGGTTCCCATGACTAATCTTGGAAGTATCCTCCCACTTCCGCTTTTGACCCGCAAGCATTTATCTCCCTTGTTCGACCGGATTGATGTTGAGGTTTCTTAGCCTGAAAGCTCGAGTTAACCACTGTAACCTCATCCATCAGACCATCCTCAATCAAAGCGGCTTTCTCAACCAATTCAGCAACAGTGTTAAACGCCCTCACCAAGCTGTTCCTCAACCCGACCTGCAGTTCTCATAAAACGCCTCATATGGGCTTTTCATCATCGAGACCACGACCGCATAAGCTTTGAGACGGTTGAACTCGATCTCGTATTCCGAACAGACGATTCCTTGAGTCAACTCCGAAATCGCCCCTCAAGTCGGTCCAAAGCCTCCTCGGGAAAGTACTGAGTCAACTCCTCGACAAAATATTCCCAAGTCATCTCCCCGAGATTCTCCGCAGCCACACTTTTCCACCAAAGATGCGCTGCCTCTCCAGATAGTGGACAGCAAGGTCAACCCGTACTCATCAGGCACCTTATCGAGCGAAAGTTACGCCCAATCTCGATCTCCACTCTTCTGCATCCTCCGACACCACCCATAAAGAAACCGTGCCAATCCTCTGCATCTGCTCCATCATCTTCAGATAAGATGGAAGCTCGACAACGCACTCCCTCGGCTGCACCTCAGCCTTCAGAATCTATCTGAGCCCGAGCCGGCATCACCTCCGTAACCGCCTAGCAACCGAGTCGAAGATCCACCACACGATCATCCCCTGGGAGCCACACCCGCGGTCTACCAGCAACACCGCATTAACACCACCGCCATATCCTCGGTCACGACATGATCAACCACAGGATCTTCGACCCGCTCAACCGTGATACTTTGTGCCACACTCTCAGTCGCTGCCCTAGGGACCCTCACGTTCCTTCTCAAAGGAGGACGATGATATATTAAGGTTTTAGTGGTTTGTAACCATCATATTAGTAGGTTTTTGTGTGTTTTCTTTGTGCTTTAGAGTCTTTACAGGTTGGAAAACGTCTAAGTTCGCAAAGAGCAATGGACAAGGGAAAAAGATCAAAACTGGATGTTTTCAAGATGCAGGATTATGCAGAAGGGTCAAAAGTTTTCCATTCGTTGATTATCTTCCCTATACCGGATTTCGATGATATTTGGACACAAGATAGCTCTTTGAGTTAGCTTTCATTTGGGACTGGTTTCATGTCATTATCATCAGTGGTTCAAGAGTTATGCCCGTTTTACTGAAGACAGGTCAATCTGGCCAACATCTGAAGCATGGAGAATGCTGTCGAAAAGAACGATCGATCCTCCAAGGAACGATCGATCCTGACCTACCAAAACATCCCAGAAACTTTGAGAGAAACAAGAACGATCGATCCTCCAAGGAACGATCGATCCTGACCTACCAAAACATCCCAGAAACTTTGAGAGAAACAAGAACGTTCGATCCTCCAAGGAACGATCGATCCTTGATCCCACCTACTTTAGATATTTGTTTTAGACGCGTTTTTAGAGATATTTAAGTTTAGTTTTCGACCTTTGGTCATATATCTCTCATTTGAGGTGAAAACTTGTAAAAACTCTCTCATATATATCATCTTGTAAGCTTGGAAGAAGAACACATCTTGATTCATCATCCATAGAGAAGATTTCTTATCTCTTAAGCAATCTTTATCTTGATGTTTATGAATCTCTGTTTGTCTCTTCTTGCTTTCTCTGTAATTATGTCTGAGTAGTATCCTTGTTAGGTTGGGGGTTTTCAAAGGATTCATTGAACTAGACATAGATAGGGTATTGATATTTGATCTTCATCTATTGTTGCTTTGAATTAGATTAGATTGAATCTTGTCATCTTCACCTCTGGTTGTGTTTATTGCTTAGACTAAACTGATCATTTAGTCTATGAACTGAGGTTTAATCTATCCACCAAAAGTGTTATAGGTTGATTAGAACATAGGTGAGCAATTTGTCCTAGCCAACAAAGGTTGATGTTAAGGCAAACTTGTGAACAAATCAAACTTGTTAGTAATGCTTGTTTACAATTCAAACAAGAAGTTTTAGAACCTTAAGTTGCTAGACAAAGTGATTGATACCACGAAAGTGGATTGGTTATACATTTATGTTTGAGTTCTAGATTGGCGACAACGATTGAAAATCTATCTTTGATCTTAGGTTGATTCTATTCTCCAAAAGCTTATAGGATTAACTGGATAGGACTTTAGATGAGCGGATTGTCCTGACCAACGCTGATGTTAAGGCAATTGTGAACGAATCAAACTTGAGCCCTTGAAAAGCTTATTGACAATCATAACGCAGGCGGTAAAGATATTTGATGCCACGACTGGATTGAATTTACATTCGTGTTTGTAGTTTAAGATGGTTCCTAGTTATAAATCTCTGAATAATTGTTTGCTTCTAAGCCTGAATCCTTGCTAATTCCCGATCTAGCGTTTATATTTATCAATTCTTCTAGCGTTTTTATTTACCGCTTTTGTTTTTGTTTACAATTGTTATTATTACAAACTCTCTTTTATTCTTGGCTTAGCTTCTTAATCATTCTCTATAATTCGTAGTGCAGCACTTGATCCMTGTGGATTCGATCCCTAAGTACTACAACGTGCTGGGGTTATTTGTGTAGACCCGGTCCAAAAACCGAACTACCAAATTGGCGCCGTTGCCGGGGATCAATATCGTTGCCTTCGGATTTGAGACTGATATTTAGTCTAAGTCTTCATTAATTAGTTTTATCGAGTTTTCTTGCTTGTGTGTTTCAGGTGGATGCCTAGAAGGCATTAGCTAGAAGGCATTCACGTCAAGCTAATGACGTTAAACAAGCGCTTGGTGGGAGGCAACCCACTGGTAAGTTTTTATTTTCTTTTGTGTCTTAACAAAACAGAGTATTGGCATTTCTTCAAATGAACATATCCCTAAGGCCCTGGTAAGTCCTTCTTACTCTTCTTCTGGTTTATTTCCACACCGAGACGGTGTGAAGTAAGTCTGGGGAAGTAGTTAGGGTATTTCGTATGACTAATGTCGTTTCTCTGTTTTGTTTTATTTATTTCTTGAGTCTTTTTTTTGTTTTTATCGAGTCGGTTTTGTGAGAACATTGTTGCACTCTTTTTCCCTGAAAAGGTTTTTAATGAGGCATCAATTGAACTTGTCATTGATAAATGTTCTAACCTTTGAATGACCATTGGAATTGTATAAAATTACAACAGGAAAATTGGAAAACCCATCAGTGGATCAACAAACCTGAACAGAACCATTCCTTCGGAAATTCAGACAATTCAGAACTGGCTCTTCACCTTGATGAAAATGATCCTTTCGATTTGGGGCTTGAGATGCATCGAACATGACACCTCCATAGAGAATCTACAAGACATGTCTGTGTGGTACAATTCCCTTCTTTCTTCCCTTCAAATAAAAAATGATTATTTTTAGTTAGGGGAAAGAAGCGAACCGGGCATTGATGGTTACACCCTTCAATTCTTGCGTCTCGTGGAAATCTATATAACTAAGAAAATAAAATAGTATAAGGAGAAGACAATCGATAGAAAAAATAAAATGATACCCTAGAAAAGTAGGGAAAAATCGATTGTCTTGAAGTGAGAAAAGAAAGAGGAAAGGGATTGTATAAAGACTGTCTTGAACTTACGGAATTCACAAGGAGTAAGTGTCTACGTTCTTTGATCGATAATCCCAAATTGAGTAATTTAAATGAAGAGGAGTCAGTAATGAAGAGTTTGAACTTGATGTTGGGTGTGGCTTCAGAGTAAGGTATATTGTCATGCTTATGGTGAAGTACATATAGTACAGTTTTAATCGATTAAATTCCATGTGGTTGAAGATTGTTAGCACAATACGATTACAGAGATACAAGTTCATTCTCCCTAAACTTAGGATATCTTCACTAGCTTAGATTTTGTTTGCTTGAGGACAAGCAAAAGATAAGTCTGGGGGAATTGATATATTAAGGTTTTAATGGTTTGTAACCATCATATTAGTAGGTTTTTGTGTGTTTTCTTTGTGCTTTAGAGTCTTTACAGGTTGGAAAACGTCTAAGTTCGCAAAGAGCAATGGACAAGGGAAAAAGATCAAAACTGGATGTTTTCAAGATGCAGGATTATGCAGAAGGGTCAAAAGTTTTCCATTCGTTGATTATCTTCCCTATACCGGATTTCGATGATATTTGGACACAAGATAGCTCTTTGAGTTAGCTTTCATTTGGGACTGGTTTCATGTCATTATCATCAGTGGTTCAAGAGTTATGCCCGTTTTACTGAAGACAGGTCAATCTGGCCAACATCTGAAGCAGATGGAGAAATAAGCGTCTGGAAACAAGAACGATCGATCCTCCAAGGAACGATCGATCCTGACCTACCAAAACATCCCAGAAACTTTGAGAGAAAAACGATCGATCCTCCAGGCGATCGATCGACCTCCAAACTTTGAGAGAAACAAGAACGTTCGATCCTCCAAGGAACGATCGATCCTTGATCCCACCTACTTTAGATATTTGTTTTAGACGCGTTTTTAGAGATATTTAAGTTTAGTTTTCGACCTTTGGTCATATATTCATGTTCTGTAACTCATTCTCTCTCATTTGAGAGTGAAAAACTTGTAAAAACTCTCTCATATATATCATCTTGTAAGCTTGGAAGAAGAACACATCTTGATTCATCATCCATAGAGAAGATTTCTTATCTCTTAAGCAATCTTTATCTTGATGTTTATGAATCTCTGTTTGTCTCTTCTTGCTTTCTCTGTAATTATGTCTGAGTAGTATCCTTGTTAGGTTGGGGGTTTTCAAAGGAATTCATATCATTGAACTAGACATAGATAGGGTATTGATATTTGATCTTCATCTATTGTTGCTTTGAATTAGATTAGATTGAATCTTGTCATCTTCACCTCTGGTTGTGTTTATTGCTTAGACTAAACTGATCATTTAGTCTATGAACTGAGGTTTAATCTATCCACCAAAAGTGTTATAGGTTGCTTGATAGAACATAGGTGAGCAATTTGTCCTTAGCCAACAAAGGTTGATGTTAAGGCAAACTTGTGAACAAATCAAACTTGTTAGTAATGCTTGTTTACAATTCTGAGTTTCAAACAAGAAGTTTTAGAACCTTAAGTTGCTAGACAAAGTGATTGATACCACGAAAGTGGATTGGTTATACATTTATGTTTGAGTTCTAGATTGGCGACAACGATTGAAAATCTATCTTTGATCTTAGGATTCTATTCTCCAAAAGCTTGGATTAACTGGATAGGACTTTAGATGAGCGGATTGTCCTTGACCAACGAAAGCGATGTTAAGGCAATTCGTGAACGAATCAAACTTGAGCCCTTGAAAAGCTTATTGACAATCATAACGTAGGTTGTTCGGTAAAGATATTTGATGCCACGACGTGATTGAATTTACATTCGTGTTTGTAGTTTAAGATGGTTCCTAGTTATAAATCTCTGAATAATTGTTTGGTTCTCGAAGCCTGAATCCTTGCGAATTCCCCTGATCTAGCGTTTATATTTATCAATTCTTCTAGCGTTTTTATTTACCGCTTTTGTTTTTGTTTACAATTGTTATTATTACAAACTCTCTTTTTTCTTGGCTTAGCTTCTTAATCATTCTCTATAATTGTAGTGCGAGCATCCATGTGGATTCGATCCTAAATGCTACAACGTTTATTTGTGCAGGTCCAAAACCGAACTACAAATTGGCGCCGTGCCGGGATCAATATCGTTGCCTTGGATTTGAGACTGATATTTAGTCTAAGTCTTCATTAATTAGTTTTATCGAAGCTTTGCTTGTGTTTCGGTGGATGCCTAGAAGGCATTAGCTAGAAGGCATTCACGTCAAGCTAATGACGTTAAACAAGCGCTTGGTGGGAGGCAACCCACTGGTAAGTTTTTATTTTCTTTTGTGTCTTAACAAAACAGAGTATTGGCATTTCTTCAAATGAACATATCCCTAAGGCCCGGTAAGTCCTTCTTACTTTCTTCTGGTTTATTTCCGAGACGATGTGAAGTAAGTCGGGGAAGTAGTTAGGGTATTTATATGACTAATGTCGTTTCTCTGTTTTGTTTTATTTATTTCTTGAGTCTTTTTTTTGTTTTTATCGAGTCGGTTTTGTGAGAACATTGTTGCACTCTTTTTCCCTGAAAAGGTTTTTAATGAGGCATCAATTGAACTTGTCATTGATAAATGTTCTAACCTTTGAATGACCATTGGAATTGTATAAAATTACAACAGGAAAATTGGAAAACCCATCAGTGGATCAACAAACCTGAACAGAACCATTCCTTCGGAAATTCAGACAATTCAGAACTGGCTCTTCACCTTGATGAAAATGATCCTTTCGATTTGGGGCTTGAGATGCATCGAACATGACAACTCCATAGAGAATCTACAAGACATGTCTGTGTGGTACAATTCCCTTCTTTCTTCCCTTCAAATAAAAAATGATTATTTTTAGTTAGGGGAAAGAAGCAAACCGGGCATTGATGGTTACACCCTTCAATTCTTGCGTCTCGTGGAAATCTATATAACTAAGAAAATAAAATAGTATAAGGAGAAGACAATCGATAGAAAAAATAAAATGATAMCCTAGAAAAATAGGAAAAAATCGATTGTCTTGAAGTGAGAAAARAAAGAGGAAAGGGATTGTATAAAGACTGTCTTGAACTTACGGAATTCACAAGGAGTAAGTGTCTACGTTCTTTGATCGATAATCCCAAATTGAGTAATTTAAATGAAGAGGAGTCAGTAATGAAGAGTTTGAACTTGATGTTGGGTGTGGCTTCAGAGTAAGGTATATTGTCATGCTTATGGTGAAGTACATATAGTACAGTTTTAATCGATTAAATTCCATGTGGTTGAAGATTGTTAGCACAATACGATTACAGAGATACAAGTTCATTCTCCCTAAACTTAGGATATCTTCACTAGCTTAGATTTTGTTTGCTTGAGGACAAGCAAAAGATAAGTCTGGGGGAATTGATATATTAAGGTTTTAATGGTTTGTAACCATCATATTAGTAGGTTTTTGTGTGTTTTCTTTGTGCTTTAGAGTCTTTACAGGTTGGAAAATCTAAGTTCGAAAGAGCAATGGACAAAAGATCAAAACTGGATGTTTTCAAGATGCAGGATTATGCAGAAGGGTCAAAAGTTTTCCATTCGTTGATTATCTTCCCTATACCGGATTTCGATGATATTTGGACACAAGATAGCCCTTTGAGTTAGCTTTCATTTGGGACTGGTTTCATGTCATTATCATCAGTGGAAGTTATGCCCACTGAAGACAGGTCAATCTGGCCAACATCTGAAGCAGATGGAGAAATAAGCRTCTGGAAACAAGAACGATCGATCCTCYAAGGAACGATCGATCCTGACCTACCAAAACATCCCAGAAACTTTGAGAGAAACAAGAACGATCGATCCTCCAGAGATCGATCTCAAACTTTGAGAGAAACAAGAGCGTTCGATCCTCGAAGACGTCGATCCTTGATCCCACCTACTTTAGATATTTGTTTTAGACGCGTTTTTAGAGATATTTAAGTTTAGTTTTCGACCTTTGGTCATATATTCATGTTCTGTAACTCATTCTCTCTCATTYGAGAGTGAAAAACTTGTAAAAACTCTCTCATATATATCATCTTGTAAGCTTGGAAGAAGAACACTGATTCATCATCCAGAAGATTTCTTATCTCTTAAGCAATCTTTATCTTGATGTTTATGAATCTCTGTTTGTCTCTTCTTGCTTTCTCTGTAATTATGTCTGAGTAGTATCCTTGTTAGGTTGGGGGTTTTCAAAGGAATTCATATCATTGAACTAGACATAGATAGGGTATTGATATTTGATCTTCATCTATTGTTGCTTTGAATTAGATTAGATTGAATCTTCACCTCAGGTTGTGTTTATTGTAAATAAATGATCATTATCTACCAAAGTGTTATAGGTTGCTGATAGAACATAGGTGAGCAATTTGTCCTTAGCCAACAAAGGTTGATGTTAAGGCAAACTTGTGAACAAATCAAACTTTGTAATGCTTGTTTACAATTCTGAGTTTCAAACAAGAAGTTTTAGAACCTTAAGTTGCTAGACAAAGTGATTGATACCACGAAAGTGGATTGGTTATACATTTATGTTTGAGTTCTAGATTGGCGACAACGATTGAAAATCTATCTTTGATCTTAGGTTGATTCTATTCTCCAAAAGCTTATAGGATTAACTGGATAGGACTTTAGATGAGCGGTTGTCTGACCAAAGCTGATGTTAAGGCAATTAGGCGAATCAAACTTGAGCCCTTGAAAAGCTTATTGATCATAACGCTTAGGTTGTTCGGTAAAGATATTTGATGCCACGACGTGATTGAATTTACATTCGTGTTTGTAGTTTAAGATGGTTCCTAGTTATAAATCTCTGAATAATTGTTTGGTTCTCGAAGCCTGAATCTAATTCCTGATCTAGCGTTTATTTATCAATTCTTCTAGCGTTTTTATTTACCGCTTTTGTTTTTGTTTACAATTGTTATTATTACAAACTCTCTTTTATTCTTGGCTTAGCTTAATCATTCTCTATAATTGTAGTGCAGCACTTGATCCATGTGATTCGATCCTAAGTACTACACGTGCTGGGGTTATTTGTGTAGACCGGTCCAAAACCACCGACCTACCTCGGTTCACCATCTACCACCACAAGCTTTTTACCAAGTAAATTTCGGATTTCACCAGGAAACCATCGAAATTACTAATCAAATTTTTTTACTAATAGAAAATTTCGGATTTCACCGAGAAACCATCAAAATTACAATTCACACCATTTTTTATTAACTTATCAAAAATTTAAAACGACTTACCGTGGAATCTCATTGAAGGCTCGAAGAGGATGATTCTAAGTCTCCATGCGATCATTTAAATAACTCATAAATGATTAACTACTCATAGAATCATGCTCACACAATAACAACCAATTACTTTTAATTTCTAGACCGCCCTAGAACCGTAATTGCTCTGATACCAAAATGAAACAACCGAACCCAAAATTTTTTTTTTTTTTTGCATTTCAAACCAACTTTTAAACATCAAACTAATCATGAATACATCAAGATCTCAACTCAAACTCGAATGATTAGTTTCACAAACAACACACCATAATTTTTAACACTTGAAATTATACTCTAAATTATTACTAAAATTATTTATATAAATTCTTACTCTTTTTAACTTACTAAAAAAAAAATTTCTTCATACATGAATTTAACACATGAATATTCATCTACTCATATTCAACCGATTTGTTAAATTCCTCCCTTAAACAATTCTTCAACTTAGTTCGACAAAATTTATTCCCATTTCACCTACTACACTAATTAAATTACCAAAATAAACTCCAATTTAAACCTCAAATAAAAAAATCAGGTTCATCCCTTGTGTACCCATCGAAAAGACTCCCTAATCAAGCTCACTATAATGAATTATAGACACCAAATAAAAATCAAGAATCATCACTTAATAATAAAGAACTAAATGCCTCATCGACATAACCATGATTCATACAATCAAACAATTAGTTCTCAAATACCCACATAATCCACAAATAAAAATCGACCAAGAACATATTAAAACATCAACATAGTAATTATTTTTAAATTATTATAACATCCGAATTTATGGAGCATAAATTCTATAAATTACTACAAGAGATTAGAATCATCCTCCTCTTCATAGCCATGATTCCACGATCAACACTTCTCTTTACCTACATCAAAAGAGATGCATAAGTATTGATAATACTTAGTGAGACAATCCTCCCATCTACAAGCTATACACACATATGTTTATAAAAATTTAGCAAATTAAACATGTTACCAAATACCACCAAAACAACCATATCATGATATGCACACTCTAGAACCCAACTTGGTTCTTCATAACATTTGGTCTACACACATGAATAAAATTGTCAATATTCATAAACACATAGATAAGCTCATGGTCATGCACTCACCTTAGGATTGAAAGAGATAAACTAGGAAGTTTTTGAAGCTCAAGAACAATTTCAAGAACAAAGGAAGAACAAAGGAAGAACAAAGAGAAACAAGAGAGATTTTTCTTTCACACTTAGCAAAATTTAAAGAGCAAAAAGAATGCTCCTTCTCTCTCTTTAGGAGTCGCACAAGAGGAGTGCACAAATGGAAAATGATTTCTTTCTTTAGTACTTAGGGAATTAATTAGAAGAAAGAAACCTCACCTCACTTAAAGAATTAGCACTTAGGATTAAAATAACCCCATTAATTCTCAACCAAAGCTTTTATCAAAGTGTGAGAATTATTCCACTAATCCACATTTAAAAACAATTCAACACAAAATCACCTCCTTTTGACTCATGGAATCGTACACTTTGATTATAATTTTTAAATCCCCTTTTTAAAAATTATAAAATCTCTAATTAATCCTTTAAACACATATTTAATAATTTAATCAAATATCAAATCAACTTCAATTAGTTAAATTTCAAAAGTCCAAATTTGAAATTTACCACTTCACTAATAATTCAACAAGGAAATAACATTTTTCCTTCTCCAAAATCATGTCAAAGATTAAAATTTTAAACTCCATTTAAAAATTTAATCACTCTTCTAAAACTCCCATTTAATTAAATTCAAAACTCTAACTTAGAATTTTAATCAAATCTCCTATTTTTACCAACAAGATTTTTGATTTAAACCGTATCAAAAATCTCATTAATCAACCGTCAAGATTTTTACTTAAAACCGTATTAAAAATCACGCGACATGAATTTGTTCCCGCAACAAATTCAAATACAACTCTTGTATTTTCCGTGATACAACTCGAAACTCAAAAATTCTGGAACACGGGCGTTACAGTTATTCACAAAAAATACAAATCAAGTGTCTTTGCATCATTTTCTTCTTCAGAAATTTGACGATCAATCTATTTATCACATATTTTTTAAATAAAATATATTTTCACATTAATGTAGATAAAATATAATATAATATTATCTTCCGGTACTATAGCACCAGGGTAAAATACTAGTTGTAAATATTCTTAAACTAAGATATTGCCAATTGGTATTTAGTTGGAAGTTCATTAACCTTAGCATGGTATCAAAGCCCTGAATTCACACTGTCCCACCGAACTGAAATTGATTAGACCTAAAACTGGTCAAATCGATCTAACATGAAATCGGACCGACCTAGATTTAATTGGGCCGATTTCACCCGAAACAATCCTAAACTGGGATTTATCGAGATTAATTGCTAGACGGGCCATAATCTCGAGGGAGGTGTGAAGAATATCCCACATCGAAAAGATAGAAGGGACCTTGAGCAGTATATAAGGGATATCGGTCAATCTACTCATTGCCAATTGGTTTTGAGTTGGAAGCCCATTAATTAACATGGTATCAGAGCCCTGAATTCACAATGCTCTACCGAACCGAAAGTGGTTCAATCGATTTCACCCGAAATAATCCTAAATTGGGATTTCTCGAGATTAATTGCTAGACGGGCCATTATCTCGAGGGGGTGTGAAGAATATCCCACATCGGAAAGATGGTAGGGACCTTGAGCAATATATAAAGAATATGGGTCAATCCACTCATAGCTCATTGGTTTTGAGGTGGAAGCCAATTGATCTTAACAATTAGCGAGAGAAATTCTCTAAAACTAGCAGATGAAAAAAATTGCTTACATGTCAGCTTGATTGTGAGGATCTTTTGTATGTTCTTCAAGATGCTATTCATAATTACTATTGTATATCTAAGAAATTGATATTAAACATGAGTTCCTCGTGCTCATACACACAATGGTATGACTGAGTCTTTAGAAAAATAGACAACAAGATTAATTCTAGATCACTGTGCTCTTACTTAAAACTTAAGAGTCAAGAAAAGAAGAGTGCCCTTCTAAACAATCTTCATAATCTTGCATAAAAAGAACAATAAAAAACCAGGGCTGCAGCATACATTATGAAGACAATGAGGAAGTTTTGATGCCTGACTGAAGAAAACAAAGTCATTGGCAACGAATGAGATGTGGATGGAGTTGCAAAGACTACGGCGCTGCATAAAAAAAGAAGAAGATAGTTTAGTACTCATGGGAGTGTTTTAAAAATGTTATAACCAAGAACGATAAATGTAAAACGACAAGAACTTAAAACCTAAACCTATATGAACTTGAATCTACACAAACAATTGTTCAATTCAAGACTAGTTTGGATAATGGATCCCGCGTTTTAGATCATATTATAGATAGTAAAGTTTTTGTTTGCTTTCTTATTATAGACGAAGAACACGAGATAAAAACCTCACTTGGTGGTGTGGACATGAGGCTTGTGTTGTCAAGTTCCACGTGCATTGAACAAAATCCCCTTTCCATTATCCTTTTTTGTTTCCTTTTGGGTAAATAC
The DNA here is from genome assembly GCA_018361395.1 of Boechera stricta. NCBI lineage: Eukaryota > Viridiplantae > Streptophyta > Magnoliopsida > Brassicales > Brassicaceae > Boechera > Boechera stricta. Next base: position 16,874,511 of record CM031539.1, on the reverse strand, counting down.
CCAATCTCCTACATTTTTATTTTGTTGGAAAATAAGTTACACAAGAATAACTTTACTTAAATTGAAGTAGAGAAGAAAGCATAATTATATAATTGTAATTTGTAACTCCAAAGATCCTAAGTGAATTTTGACTGTTTCTTTCTTAAAGCAGACAATTTGATATTCCTTGTGAATCTGCTTTTTTTGCGTCTTGTTGTGAATTCTTTTTCTCCATTATCTTTTGCCATTTGTGTTAGAAATACTAAAATTGGTAATCCTCAGAGAACAGAAAGTTAACTATGATCATTGATCACGTGATGTAATTTTTGCGTCTTGTTGCGAATGCTTGTTTAAACTCCATATGGACTGTGTGAAATCACTATACCCTCGTTGGGTTTCTTCTCTTAATTACACAACCAAGTTGAAAACAACTTTTGTATAAGTTCCATGGAGACACTTGAATCCCATAGAGACTTAAGAAACTTGTTCCACAAGGTATCACTGACTAATGCAAAGTATCAGCCCAAGTGTGGATACTTCGTTGAACAGCCAAGTATCAGCCGAAGTATCAGCCTGTCTAATGAAAGGCCAAGTTGCATCAGTGACTTGAAACCTCTGCTGTCTTGCCCATGTAATCTCTGTCGACCGGAACATACTTATCTTGGTTTTATCGTCTAGACCGATATATCCTGACCAGATTGTAAACTTAGTGTCGGTGTTTACCTCATGAATTTAACCACAAACACTCGTACATGGAAACTATGCACCACAAAGGTGGAAAACTTGAATCTCATCAAGACTGTTCTTCAGGGGCTATATAAATGCTTGTGCTAGATGCAGCAGCTCAACTTAAAGAATGTGAATAATTGGCTGCCTTGAACTCAAGGGACTGTATAATGGTGTTCTAATAGGAGATGAGTTTCAGTCACGAGCAATGGTGCGTAGCGAAATTTGTGAGTGCAAAATTTGGGAGAAGCCTGTTTGAGAGACTGATCTTGCTTGGTCACAAGAAACACTTTCTTGATATTTAATACAGGATGCATCCTTCGATTAGCATATTGCTATTGTCTAAAACTGGTCATATGATGTAAATATATGCTTTGTTTTACTACTTAAATGGTTGTTTTAATAGTTCTCGCTCTAAATCCAAATCCTGCGAATTAGCTAGACTGCTAGAGAAAGTGACTGATTCATGTAGTAAAAAATTTCTTCTGAGACTTACATAGAAAATAATATTCATATAAACAGATTGGGTCGGTAAGTTACAAATTACCGAGCGTCAATGACCGAGAGAGTGATTTGGTTAATTGTACATTCATCGTCGCGGTGTGTACTTGACGAAGAATCAGCCTCCAGAGGACTTCTCCCAACGCAAAAACCGGGCCGTTTAGGCTGAGGAATAGCCGTAGTTTCGCTTCCAAGCATCACCATTACCAACGACATCACTGGTCTGTCTTCGACACGTTCTTGAACACACAAGAGACCAATTTGTATACATCTTAAGATTTCATGTGTCCGGAACGTTGATGATGAAGAATTTATGTTGATCGGATCTACAATCTCTAGCCCTTTTCCTTCCTTCCAGTGCCTCCACACCTTTGCAATAAAGGATGTAATCTTTCTTTAGTGTTATAATCAGATTATGAGTGCAAAACAATATCGAATTCAAGAGCTTCTTAGCTTACAAAACCGAGGAGATTAAGATCACGGTTTGAGTTGTAGAATCCTTTATTTCTCTTGCCACTTATAATCTCCAGAAGCAAGACCCCAAAACTGAAAACATCCGACTTCATCGAGAATATCCCGTCCATTGCATATTCTGGAGACATGTAGCCGCTGCATAATGAAGAATAAACTCATAAGTTATGAGGGTTTTTTTTTAAAAATTTGGATTGAGATAAAAGCTCTTTGTTTGTTTTTGGAGAATGATTGCTTACTAAGTTCCGACCACCTTCCTCGTATTAGCTTCTGTCTCCTCCCGTCCAAAGATCCTAGCCATCCCGAAATCCGATATCTTCGGAGTCATATTCTTATCAAGCAATACGTTACTTGCTTTCAAGTCTCTATGGATAATCCTACACCGTGAATCTTGGTGAAGATATAGAAGTCCTCTAGCAATTCCATTGATAATATCAAATCTCTTCTGCCAATCTAAGTTTGAGCGCCGGGTTTTGCCTACAAATCGACCACAAACGTTAAACTTATTCCAAAAGATGTTCAAATGTAGAACAGAACCTGTGTTGAGTCACTAACCAAAAAGATGAGAATCAAGGCTTAGATTCTCCAAGTACTCATAGATCAACATCTTCTCACCCTTATCGACGCAACAACCAAGAAGCCGGACAAGGTTTATGTGCTGAAGCTTTGCAATTAGTCTAACCTCGTTCATGAACTCATCGGTTCCTTGTGAAGACATTTTCGATAGTCTCTTTACCGCGATTTCTTTTCCATCAGGTAACCTTCCCTATTACCATACATTTGATTATACAATGAAACCTTGTGCAGTGATAGATTTTCAATAAGTTTTGAATCACTTTTACCTTGTAAACAATACCGAAACCACCTTGTCCAAGCTTGTTGGCGTTAGAAAAATTGTTTGCTGCCATGGCAACAGCATTCAACTCCATCAATGGGAGCTCTAGATCTTCGTTCATTAACGAATCCTGACTTCTCACTTGATCAACTGTTTCATTCAGGCACAAAAAAAAACAATCAAGACATTGGATTATTAAAATTTACCGACAAAAATAAAGGAAATGAAAGCTATTGATTACCAATAGGTGTTTGAATTGCTATTGATCGCTTCTGTTTCCTTTTCAAAAAACGGAAGATGATGAAACTTAGAAGAAGCAAAATGCTCACTCCAATACTCGAACCTATGATTTTTTCATTTTTGGTTCTCTTGTCCTCTGCAATAAAAACGACGCATATATTTCCTTTTACAGAGGTTATGAATTTTACATTGGGAGGATGTTTTTAAGTTAATGTTCGAAAGGAGGAAAAAGAAAACTAGAAAACGTTTGGTTAAATTTAAAGTCTGTTAAACAATAACAATGTAAATATGACTTGCAATATTCAACACCAATATCACGTTCAAAAAACAAAAACAAACGCATTTTCACTACCCAAATTAATAATAACTATGTATACTAAATATCCTTTAACCAAAAAAAAACCATTATACTAAAAATCCGTATAAAAACATTAGCCATCTTCTTGATATTCAGCATCTCTTCAAAAAATAAACCTAAGAAAAATGACACCAAGCATCACCAATATACTTTGTTGACCAAAGACTTGTTAGATGAGTTTAGCACTTGGAAGGGACCATATTACATTATTTGGTCCACAACTTGAGAGGATATACGGACCTTGGCTCAGAACCTCTTAGTCAATCGAGGAAAAAAACCACTTTAATAAATGCAAAGGAGAAAGAACTAACCGAGATCAGCAGCGGCTAGCCTAACGTAAAGATCCTGACCACCCATAGCATAATTTCGGATATCCAAAATCTCTCCGTTCCAAATCACACAACCCGACCCGCCATTACGAATATCTGCATTAGCGAAGGCCGTACAATTACAATCTTTTAGACACCTCTCTTCACATTCTTTCAACCCAATTCCTCTGTCCACAATAGTCGCCGTAGTATCTGGCAGTTTCATCCTCTTCAACCGCGCAAACCCATCTCTACCGTCACAGCTCAGCCTCGTCTTCCTCATGCAACCAGCGGAATCATCTCTCAAGCCCCAAGCTTGCTCATTCATTGGCTTAAACCCTTTGATACAGTTACAATTCGGTAAAGTGTTCGAATCGCAATAACTGTAATTACCACACTCTTTGTATTTATCGCATAGGTCCTTTGGTCCGTACCATAATGGTTTCCAACTCTGTGTTTTCTCAAACCAAGTCAATCGTTGTAATGATCCCGCGGAGCTTAGGCTTAATATCGAGTAAATGTTGGTTTTGTTGATTCGGTATGAGTAAGTCACTTCCTCCTTACTCGCTGTGAAATTGTAAAAGATGTAATCAACTTGTTTCGTCCCTGGTTTGCTGTTAAACCGGACTCCGTTCCACGGACCGCTCCGGTACGTTATGGACTCTTTGCTGTATACGTAATACTCAGGGAACTCTCTGGTTTCCAGTTTAGTCAAGAAATCACCGGTTGATGGATCATCTGTGGTTTTCCAGGATCTCAAGATTCTGTTGAATCCGGTTTTGCGATCCCATCCCAGTTTCATCTCCGGTAATAAAGTATCTGTCGGAAAATCAAAACTCTGCCACAAAAATCTATTGTTGGAGTCTCTGAGCACGAAGTTACCGTTATCAAGAAGCTCTGCAACCACTGGTGATCTCACATCTCCTCCCGTTAGATTCGTCGACCAAACAGGTTTATAGGATTGATCGAAAATGACGAGGTTATTGTTGGATAGTTTGAGAGTTCCGTTGGAACTAGAGAGAGGATTGTCTCTGTTCGCAACCCATACGTAGGTTCTCTTAGGGATTTTCTTGTACCAAATCCCGAGATACCAACGAGAACTTGATGCGGGATTGAAGAAACCAAGCTTGAAGATTTGACTAGGAGATATAATGGTTTTGTGGCTTGAGATAGTGAGAGATTCTGTGGCGGACAAAGTGTTCGCAGAAACAGAGAAAGCAAGAAACAGAATTAAGATGAAGGTGTAAGAATAGTGGTAGTTTGGTACCCTTCTCATCTCTCTCTCTACGACACTTTCTTGAGGAAATTTTTCAAGTCCACAATAGATTTAATCACACACAAACTTTAGAAAAATTTCCCTTTATTTATGCTTAGAAAACTCACTTAAAAACTAAACACAAAGTTTTAATGTCTCTTCTCTTTTTTTTTTTGTCAACAATCTCTCTTCTCTCTTAAGTAATTGTTATAACTCAACAATGGTTCTCTCTTAATCAATGTCACAACTCAATATTGATATTTATAGTGATAGCACAACTTTGCTAGTCTTAATCCTAATAGAACTTGATAACTTCAAATTCTATTACTAAAGCCTATTTTATCCTAACACAACTTGTTAGAGATATCTTGGGCTCAAAGTCAACTTCGTAATTATCCAACAATTTTATGTATATATTTGATAATCTTTATCTTCGGATATGTCAGACATGTTTTGTGTTAAACGTGTGAACGTTATTTTAACGATTTCTCTCAATATTATTGTCGATAATCTTTCATTTTCAGTTTTATTTTCTTGGTCCTCTTATTCGCATTTGAAATATCTATGTTACTATAGAGTTGACCTAGCAAATGAAAAGACTAAGTCGTTAGATTCACAAATATCTGTCACTGTGTTTTTGTAATTTTCTTAGTAACTGATTCACTCCAAAAAATAATCTCTTCAACCCTTTGTTTGTTTGTGTGTGTATGTCCGAGAGTTATATAAAACTTAAAAAAAAATTCGTAATAAATAACTCTTTTTTTTTTGGTTTCCTAACCAATATATATCAATTCATGAAACAAATATATACCTTATACCAAAATACATTTCAACTATTTCACTAGATTAGACAAATAAATCCCCAACTTTACAATGAACCGTGGGACTAATAGGCCAAATTAACATAAATTTGAGGTAGGATTACTAAAATAGCCTAAGTTTTCGTGTTTATAACCATAATATCTTAGGTTTACTAGATTGCTAAAATATTTTTTAAACCTCCAAAATGACCTTTACACAAAGTGTTAGAAATAAAAATATTACGAAAATGTAATTAATGAATTTTGACGCCATTGAGAAAAGTTCGAGTTAATTACGAAAAAACCTGCGAAAATTTACGGCCTTGCCACTTTAGGACAACAAATCTGCGAAAACAAATATGTGGCCGATTTGTTGGCATAGTAACCACAGATTTGTTCTGACTTGACCGCAGACTTATAAATGTGTGGCAGATTTATAAATATGCCGCGATGAGGCAGATCTTTTTAGCGGTAGATTTATAAATCTGCCAAAGATTTACAAGTGATTTACAAGTTTGCGGCAGATTTTTAAATCTGCCACCAAATGGAGTCTGCCGATTTGTTTAGCAGACATCGCAGAATTACAAATCTGTCGCAGACTTGTAAATCTGCCGCCAAATAGATATGTCGATTTGTTTGGCAGCCACGACAGATTTACAAATCTGCCGCAGACTTATTCTACTATTTGCGCAGAAGATAATTACTAGATTGACTCGTAGCGATCGCAGATTTATCCTAAGCGACAACAGATTTATATTTTTTGGCAGACTTATTTGTCATGGACGCAGATATGTTCGACCATGTATAGGCAGACTTAATCCTGACCAGACTAACCTTTTAGTAGTTGCAGACTTATTACTCGCAGACTTGTTGACACCCTTTGGCCGCAGATTTATATCTGCAGATTTATTTCCAGTATCCGTAGATTTGTTTTTCTGGAAATGAGATTAACAAATCTCGACCGTCCAATTTAGGAAAACGAAATCCAAATAGGATAAACCTAACACCTAATTCAGTGTTTTCGCTACGACTCCTAAAGATTTCAAATTGGGTTTCATCGACATGACTCTGCTTCCGATTTTAATCGTCTCGTTTCTCTTCTTCTTCCTCTGTGCTCCTTGGCCATTAATTGTCGCCGCTACAGATGAAAATTTGCCGACCGTGCACACTCTCCTCCAAAGCTACAATTTTCCCATTCTCCGTTGGGATTACATCGGCGAGCTTCGCGATCGATGAGTTTTACGAGTCGCCACACTGTGGATGCAGGTTTGATTGTATATCGATAAAGGAGAATTTTGGAAGAAACCCTTTTGTTTTTTCGGTTTAAAGGTTGGACCTTTTATTGTCGTTACTTAAACTCTTTAGATGCTTTATGTTCTTTCTCCAGTTAATTACTTGGTTCTTGTTTCAGTCAATGTTTTTTTTGTATCTCTTCTTAGGATCGAACCGATATATGAACCTATCAGGAGTAAAAGGATGGAGGAAAATTTTATTCTTATGTCTAGTGAACAAATTGGCACACATTGAGGAATTTGGTTTTCGTTTTGGCTGATCAATGGTTTGTGTGTTACATCCTACGAATGTTTATGAATGTCCATCTGAAATGTTAGATCTTTGGTTCATAGTGTGAGATAAATCTTGATAGGTTCTTTGGAAGTGGATTGTAGTCTAGTGATGATAAATAATATTTTTTTGTACTCCACATCTTTGGGTTCTACCAACACCTCTTAAACGTTTCAGTTTTACTTCAATAAAAATATGATTTTGAGATCACTGGGTTTTTGAACTCCTTGATGTGTGTTAGTTTGTGATTGAGATCACTGGGTATTTCTCTTAATCTACATGTCCTTCTCCATTTTCAACTTGGTAATGATTAAATTATGTAAATTGATTTATTGTGTCTTGTGATATAGGTTCTTCTTAGAAGACCTAAGAATTCACGTGAAGCAGTGAAGCATTTTGGTCCAGCTCATTGTGACACAGTCACTCCAAGCCATATATTCGATCCAAGGGAAGGAAGTTCGAGAAGGCTAGATGAAGGAGGAAGAGTCGTGGAATCTGTTTCACTTGGTTATTTCTGTTTCATTGCTTTGCTTAAAAGCCATTGTGAAATCTAAAATTCTCTGTTCTTACAGTGTGTTCGTATACACATTGATCTTCATAATGCCAAATCTTATTCATAATCTTTTCAAAACAACATATGGAAGAACCAAATTGATTGGAGAGATAACATAAAAGAAGCAAACAAGAACCCTAAAAGCTTTTGTTGTTATTCTGAAATTTGGTGAAGAATTTGTTGATGTGAGCAATGACCTCTTGAGGTTTCTCTTGGTTAACAAAGTGACCAGCATCTTCAATTACTACTATCTCTTGAAGATTTGGAACATCTGCAGCAAAACCACCACCTTGAATGTATTCTTTAATCTCTGGTGTGGTGTAAACCATGTCGAAGTCACCGGTCATGAACTTCACCGGAACTTGAATCTTATCTCCGATCCATGGTGCAGTGAGCTCCCAATTCCTGATATTAACCAATAACAAATTAATACAAACCCTAAAGTACGCATTCATATGTACACAAGATTGAGATTTTTAAAGTCTTTTACTTACCCTTAATTCCAAACATCAAGATCAGACATGGGCGATATAAGGTATGACTAAAAACCAAACAAATCAACGATTTGTAGGAGATATAAGCTATGACTAAAGTTTATGACGGCATACATTATTGACCATAAATTCCAACAGATATTGCTACAATAAAATCAGTATCATAAAATAAAGCAAGCAGGAGAAACTAAATTTCTTACATTGGACTCCATGGAATCAGTTATATCTTCATCCACCCTCACACGCTTTTCCTATTTTGGCCAGTTAGTTAGATCCAAAAAGCCATCAATCAAAACCACCAAAAATTCCTATCATATGGGATAATGATTCCAAACAAAAAAAATAAATTTGTGAGTAACTAAAAAAATCTGCGGATACAAAGAAATAAATCTGTGAATAACCAAAAAAATCTGCGTGTACAAAGAAATAAATATGTGAGTAACTAAAAAACTATGCGGTACAAAGAAATAAATCTGTGAATAACCAAAAATATATGTGGGTACAAAGAAATAAATCCGTAAATAACTAAAAAAATCTGCGGGTACAAAAAAATAAATCTGTGAATAACTAAAAAAATCTGCAGGTACAAAGAATTAAATCTGTGAATAACCAAAATATCTGCGGTTTGACTTCGGTTTCTATTTCAAATAAATATCGTGGCTGGTAGTTTGTAAAATTGAGTTTTCCGCTTCAGATGCAGCCGCAAGCTCCTCACTTCTAACCTAGCAATAGAAAATGGTGAAAAATATGGCGTAATAGGAATTAAAATATTTCACATTGTCAATCCAGCATCTTAAAACTCTCACACAAAGTACACTAGACAAGAAGATCTGATATACAAGACATAATAGCAACTGTACATATACTGCAAGGGAAACCACTTGAATCTTTGACATACTAAACACCAGAGCTAAGCTAGTTGATATGCTGTGCCACGTTAGTATCAAAGCAAGCTACTACTCCGATATCATGGCCTAGACATAAAGATCAAACTAACAAAGAACTACATATCACAGGTGATATGCTCAAATTAATCAATGATTTTAAAACAAATGATCAAATAAGATTGTGTCATTAATATGGATGGAAACGTTCTGGAAATTCTCAGAAATCAATGATAAACAACAATTAATCAATTAAGGTTCATTCAACTGTTTCGAACTCAAACACAAGTATAGTTAACCAACGTGTCGTCATAAAACTAACTAAGTCTAAAGTCTAAAATTCCAAATCTTTGCAAATCCTACACAGTAAACCAGCAATCAATTCAAGTTTGATATGTTCACAATTCGATTAAACCAAATCTCTTTCGAGATAATCCAATTGCTCACCTAGTTTTATCGATTACTCAATTGCACCGTCGTGCCTAATCGATTAATCTAGTTCTATATTCTAAGTGATCGTTGATATGGTAACAACTCCATGGTGAAGAACTTCTGATTTTGAACCCTAACAAATCAATCATCATAAATCGAGAAATCCATATGAGAAAACCCTAAACCTAAATGAGACTACTCAGACATGATTGATGAAAAACAAGACATAACTGAATAGATCATGAAATTAAATATAACAAAAGAATAAAAACAAGTGGTTCGGATCTTCTATGATGAACAAAGTCTGGATCCGTCTCCCCTCACAAAAGCCTCAAAAAGTCAAGTCTCAAGAATGATAGTGAAAGTAAAGTCCCCTAACCTAAAGACAAGAGTTTGCTTAAATAGGTCTAAAAACACGAGGCTTCTTGTAAATAAGTGGAAAGATTGCTTCTTTGGCGAGAATTCTCGCCCTTGGATATCTATCTCCGCAGATCGACGTGACCGTATGGTGTCGATCGATACTCATGCTTCAAAATGCCGACGATCGATCGATATTGTCGATCGATACTCAAAGCTTCAAACGGTACTTTCTACTTTGCTCCAAAAGGCTCCAAATGTCTCAAAATCTCCACTCGTCCCAAACGCGCTAAAAACCCGAAAAGACTCTAAATGAAAAAGACGAAAGACTGAGAAAACGACTATATCACGCTAAAAAACAGGAAATCCAGATATATAGCGAATGTATGACCATCTGAAACAGATGCAATTATTGACAGCAATTAGAGTAAATCTGCCTGAGTAATTAGAGTTTAAAAAGCATATATGGCTTCATTTTCCACGTCGATTATTACACTCTCGGCAAGAAGACCAGTTAAATATTCAGATTCAAAGGTGCAAGCAGTTTTTATAATTAATACTTTGCTTTTGCAGATTTATTCGCGGCCATTCCATTCAACTCAGAATAAATTCCTAAGAGAGAACAAAACATATTTTTTACTGTATTCAAAACTAATCCATTTAAAGCTAGCATAACTCAAAACTTCACAACAATTTTATTAAAAAGAGCCTCGTATTATTGTTCTTAGTTTCAAAAGCTCTATTGCTTGGATTGGAGCATGTTGCTAAAACAATCTGAATGTTAAGGAGCATATCATAATTGATGTGATATGGATAGTAATTTTTCGAAAAGTTGACAAGTGCAACAGATAAATAATATAAACTAATTAACTAATAACATCGAGAGGGGCACTATATGCAAAATGGAGGAAGCCATGCTATGAAAGAAGTCGATGCATGCACATTCAAAATGAGATTGTAAATTCCTAAATAAAAGCCATATATGGTCTATAAAGTTAAGATAGTGTTATGTAGAGTAGTATATTATTCCCTTGGGTTAATTTTTCACAAAGATGGTCACCCAATTAAGAAGAGATACATAATTCAGAGGCTTATTGTTATTTCAGAGCAAAACATGAAGTTATATTCGACAAGAGATTAATCTAATTTAGCAATTTCTTTCAGTTTAGATATCCAGATTTCAAACCTGAATTTTTTCTGCATACAGGTCGGTCAACAAGCTTCGGAATTTGACGCCAATTGGCATGTTTTAGCTAAACCGTGTAAACCGGTTGAAATTGAAAAGTAATTACTTTACAAACAACACCCCCTTAACTAAACCAAAAATTACAAGAAAGCCCCACAAGTAACCAAATTGGAACATTTTTAGTAAATTACTTCTTCTCCTTTCCCTCCAATTCCTACTCGTCCATGTCCTTCCAGAAACCTCTGTTCCTGTCTCAGAAAACCAAACCCTTCGTCTCCGAGTAATCAACTGTGACAACAACTCGTAATCAAAGTAAGTGGGTTAATTTCGTCGCATCATCTTCAAATTTCGTTGCCACACGCTTTAATGTTCAAGCCAATGTAGAATTTAGGGTTTTTCAATTTGAATCGCAAAAACCTAAGACGTTGTTTCCCCAGAAAGAAAAATTCAAAAAAAACACTAACTTTTACCTTTCATTGATTCATGGTTCTCATAAAAATCCTTCCTTTTACTTTGATGTTGAGCCAAAAATCACTGTGTGTAAAGTTCGAACCTTTGAAGGTTTAGCGTAACAAGGTTTGGGTTTTAAACCGCCCCTTTTGTTTTTAATCTTGTAGAGTGAGAAATTGAGTTTGGTAATTGTAATATAAATGCCAAGAATGCGCATTGAAGGAAGAGATTTGGTCGATCTTGTGCTTTAGTGGTCTCTTCAAGAAGTACTCAATGTGGATCTTTACAAAGGACAGGTTCTGTTTTATGGTTTCATTTGTCTCTTGTGTTCTTGTCCATTCGAGTAAACAGAAGCTTCCATAAAATGGTATCTTTCTAGAGAGTAATTTTGTATATTTCATTGCTTACAACAGATAGGGAAGATTCCTATGGAGTTCAAATCAACCGGAGACTACTTCAAGTCCTTTATTCCTCCACTTATCAAAGAAACACATGCCGCTTCATTGTTGAGTATGAGGAAATTGTGGCAAGCACCTGTGGTTGAAATAAGCTACATTATGCAAACCGCAGAATTTAAGCTTCCTAATGACTTGTTCTATAAAGTGCGTTTGAGTGGAATGAGTAATACGGTTAGTGATGAGGCTAATACGCAGTTGATGCCTAGAGATCTCATCGCGTTAACAGATCAAAGGCCAAATCGTGTTGATGGCTTCAATATTTCCAGTGAACCTTATATAGTTGCTCTAGTGTGTAAGGCAGATCCAGACAGGCCTAATGATGTCACTATCTTGGCTTCAAAACCCCTTTTCGTTGAGGATGTCCAGAGGAACAAGAATGAGAATAAAAAAAGCCTTTTAGGTATTCATCTGGTCAATTTAACCACTAATATCCGTATCTGGAACACATTGCATCCTGGTGTCGAAGGTGCGAACTTGAATCTTATCTCAAGAGTCCTTCAAAGAAACAGTGAGGTAAACAATATTAATAAATTCTTTAACAGCTTTTGATGTTTGTAATCAATTAATCATATCATTTTTGGCTTCTGTTTGTGTAGGATGAAGGATTTTGCGTTCGCTGTCTACTAGAAGGAAGTGATGGTCTTGCTCCTCGCCGTTTTCTGAAACTGAATCCTTCACAGGAAGATGCAATACTGAGTTGTTTGGACGTTAGAAGATGCTACCATGCGAATACCATCAAACTGATTTGGGGACCACCAGGGACAGGGAAGACGAAGACAACAAGTGTGCTGTTGTTCACGCTACTGAATGCAAAATGTAGAACCTTGACATGTGGTCCAACGAATGTTTATGTTCTTGAAGTGGCGTCAAGAGTTGTGAAACTAGTCTCTGGATCATTGAAGATTAGTAATTATGGTCTTGGAGATGTAGTTTTGTTTGGGAATGATGAGAGGATGAAGATCAAAGATAGGAGAGATCTTGTTAACATCTTCATTGATGAACGCGTTGATAAGCTTTACCCATGTTTTATGCCTTTTTACGGGTGGAAAGCTACTATTGATTCCATGAGACGTTTACTTGAGGACCCGAAAGGACAGTATAATCAATACTTGGAAAATCTGGCACGGGTTAACAATGTGAAAAGGAAAGACACTGGTTCAATCTTCAAACTCAAAGGAAATTACCAAAATGAAAACATAGCAGAACAAGTTTCTAACTTTCAGGAGAAAGATAAACGTCCTCAATCATTTCAGGATTATCTACCAAAGAGATTCAGTGAACTTAGGAAAGATCTGGACCTAATTTTCTCAAGTTTATGCACACATTTGCCTACTGCTTTGCTGTCATCTCAAGCCGCAACACATATGTATGAAACTATTGATCTTCTCAGAGATGCTACAATTTCAGCTACACCAGATGGTGTAACTGGTGAAGGACTAAAATCGGTCCTTATTGCTAATGGAGAAGGAAGTGACAGATTCAGCAGACAACATGTGACAGTAGAGGATGATTATCTAAAGCTGTTAAGATCGATCCCTGAGATTCTCCCACTTCTAGCTGTAAGTGATAGGCATCTTATTAAAGAATTTTGCTTGGGGAACGCTTTCCTGCTTTTCTCTACGGTATCATGCTCTGCGAGGTTATATACTGGAACACCGATAAAACTTCTTGTTATCGATGAAGCTGCTCAATTAAAAGAATGTGAAACAGCCATTCCTCTGTAGCTTCCAGGAATCCAACATTCAATTTTGATTGGGGATGAGAGGCAACTTCCTGCAATGGTCGAAAGCCAGGTATGCGCCTCTGTGTCCTTGCAAGTCACTTTGCCCTCGCCTTAACTAACCTTTATTTAAAATTATTCAGATTGCTTTAGAGGCAGGATTTGGGAGAAGTCTCTTTGAAAGACTGGCCCTTCTTGGACATAAGATATACTTGCTAAACATCCAATACCGGATGCATCCCTCAATAAGTATCTTCCCAAACAAAGAGTTCTACGGAATGCAGATTCGAGATGCTCCAATGGTCAGACAAAGAAACTACACGAAACAATATCTTCCTGGAGAAATGTATGGATCCTACTCTTTCATCAACATAGCATATAGAAGAGAGCAATATGGGGAAGGACGTAGTCTGAAAAACAATGTTGAGGTTGCTGTGGTCGCGGATATAATAGCCAACCTTCTCAAAGGTGAACTATCTTTGATTTAATACAGTTGGTACAGACGTCTACGAAAAAGTTGTTCTGTCTCTGATTTTGGTTCAATGAAGCAGACTTTTATGTTTAAAAATGCAGTTTCAGAGGAAACAAAAACACGCATAAACGTTGGTGTAATTTCCCCTTAGAAGGCTCAAGTATTTGCAATCCAAGAAAAGATTCAGGAAACATGTAGAGGTGATGCAGGAGGACTCTTTTCTGTAAGGATTCGGTCTGTGGATGCGTTTCAAGGTGGCGAAGAGGATATTATAATAGATTCAACTGTTAGGTCCAATGGTATTGGAAGAGTTGGGTTCCTTGCAAATCGTCGAAGAACGAATGTGTTACTCACTCGAGCAAGGTATTTTAGGCATATCTCAGTTCGTTGGTTACTGCTAAGGAATGTGTCTTTCAATTGTTATTTTTGTTTTCTATAGGTTCTGCTTATGGATACTTGGAAATGAGGTAACTTTATGAATAGCAAGTCTGTGTGGAGGAATCTGATACAAGACGCAAAGGAACGTGGTTGTTTCCATAGTGCAGGAGAAGACCAGTCATTAGCTCAGGCTATTGCTAGTGCGAACATCGAGTTTAACCAGCTTGATAGGCCACTGAACAATTCTAAATGGAAGGTAATTACTTTTCTATCTGTTCTTTTAGTTTATTCTCTTTCTTTTAGACTTGACTTTACGCATGTGAAACAGCTTTGCTTCAGCGACGAGTTCAAGAAATCTGTGGGAGAAATTAAGAACCCGGAGATTTACAAGAAGATAAAGAATTTCTTAGAAAGGATATCACAGGGTTGGCTTCATGAAGAAGAGTCGGAGAGAGACAATCTGGTTTCTTCCTCTCACCTTGTAAAACTAAGCAAGATCGGCAACGTTCTAAGGCTCATTTGGGCTGTAGACATTCTTAAGGAAGACATTCACTATGTCCAAGTTCTCAAGATTTGGGATGTTGTAACATCACTGATGCTCCTGAAGCATTAAAACGTCTACAACTAAACCATACAGAATATACAAAAGACGAGATAGAAAAATGCAGAGCCAGATGTATCAGAGGGTGAGTGACATACTGACATAACATCCTAACTTTTAACTAGCAAAAGCATTGTACATCTGAGTTTTTCACATTGATGCAGGGATATAGTTGTACCCTTGAGATGGTCTGTTGAGTCTACAAATGGCATACCTGAAAATAGCTCGGTGGATTGTTCGAGTGATGTTATGGAGACATTTGGATCACTCAACCTTGTGGGAGAAATGTTGTCTTCAGTACAATCCAAGTAAGTTGATACTTGTTTAAGATATTTCAAGCACACTGAGCAAGATCAAACTCTCATCGATTCTTTTTGTGTGCAAACATCACAAATGGGCGTGTAGTGATTCTGTAGAACCTCTGGAAGTTGAAAAGGAAGAGCAGGATATCGAAATAGACCGATTAGGGGATCTTTTTGCCTCCATACTTACTCTATGACATGGCTTCCTCTATGAGAACCAAATCTGCGTTAGAGTTTTTGTCGAAGACGTTTATAGATTCTCATCGTACAAATTATTTTTGATGTAAATCTAAGGTCCTAACAGAGGTTTCCTCCTCTGAAGACGAAATCTGCACTAGTGTTTTTGTCGAATACGTTTAATAGATTCTCATATGTACAAATTCTTTTTGTTGTAAATTCGAAATTATATGTCTACTATATACTGCTTTAAGGTCCCAACAGAGGATTACTCAGAAAATGGCATATAGAATGCAAGTTCTGTATCAGTTTGAATCAATAGTTTCATCTTCTTCTTCTTTCCTGCATTCGAGATGCTCCATATTTCGCTGAAGAATTGGCTCATGTGGATTTAAAACAAATTCGGCAACCTGAAGGAGAAGATTGTTTCAACTTTGCTAGGACCGAAGCAAACACTATGGTGATCCTTGACAAAAGAAGTGGTAATATCTAATACCAAAACAATGTCTCCTCTGTGTTATTAGTTAGTTTGATATTTTCCTATTGCCCATTCAAATATGATACCATGGTGATGGTTAATTTTATTGAACATAGGTAAAAAAAGGCACCAGTCATGACCTATCCAAAATCCATGGTGGAGAGATTGATGAATTAAAATACGCATCCTCACAATAATCCTTTGAACCAATTAATCATGCTTTTTTTGTTGTTGTTATTAAAGAACCAATTAATCATGTTACTAAATTTAATCATACAACACAATGGCTCAACCACTCTTACGATTTTTCCTCACGAAAGTCATATTAACCGCCGTATTGTCTAGATCAGAGACTCTACAATATTTATCTAAACTTATTAATATTTTGATCGCTAACTTGTGTTTGAAAGAAAGAAACAAAGCTTATGAAGATGTTGAGATCTAGAAAACTTTGAGAGAGTTTAGAGACTCATTTTAGAGAGAGAATATTATTTCCGAAAAATGAAACTTGTCCTTCCCATGAAGGGGTACACACATATTTATAGGGGAGGTTTAAGCATA
Source organism: Boechera stricta (assembly GCA_018361395.1). Classification (NCBI taxonomy): domain Eukaryota; kingdom Viridiplantae; phylum Streptophyta; class Magnoliopsida; order Brassicales; family Brassicaceae; genus Boechera; species Boechera stricta. The sequence continues at coordinate 16,857,972 of CM031539.1, read as the reverse complement.
CTTACGTAAGCGCTTACCTCATTACACACTTATAGATTTTTCTACACACACTAGATATTTCTACACACACTGATGTCATGCTTACATAAGACTGACATCATTTTCTTAAGTGACTTCTAGCATCATGCTTACATATTTGCTGACGTCATTTATTTTAATTATACATATATTTTCTTATATTTCCTTGTTGGGCTCATGAACCTTTTGCTGGGTTTTAAGTCTTCTWGTTGGGCCTTTAGTGATCYATTTYAAATTCTAGCATGTGTTCTTCACATCATCCATAGTCATCGTCTGGACATACATATTCCGGTTCTGGTTCTTCGAGATCATCGACTGGCTCTATGGTGGCATCAATGTTGCAAAGCTTGTCGATTTCATCAAGATGTAAGTCTAAATTAGGACCTTCTGGTTCTTGAGAATCTTGCCAATACATTCCTRGTGCTGGTGGCTTGTCGGTGTSACTGTCTTCTTTGATAATCTTCTTTTGGGTATTCTGCTTTTGCTTCTCTGCTTCTTTCTCTTCTTCTTTTGACATGAAGAACTGGAGATCTTCATCGAGAGTCATCTGGTAGTTAAGCTCATAAAATGACCAATTCATTTTATAAGGAATGGTAAACTTTTGGTCTATGTTGTTGAGGCGGAAAGCATGTAGCTGGAAGGACTCAAAAACTTCATTGTCGGCCATGTTGAAATCTGGACGGACTCCTTTGTTGAAATCTTTGTGGTGGATCAATGTTGGCATTGCATAGACCTTTTGTGATCTTGGATTGAGATTGATAGGCATGTGAAAGAAGTAGATGGTGTGCGGATTATAAGTGTTGGAATTCTTCAGCTTCTTGAAGGGGTAATTGAGTGCTTTTGCTGAGTTGCGAAGTTTGGTGCTCCAAGCGTTCATTGTAGCGAACCATCTTAAGAAGATGGAAAGACTGTTGGCTGCATATCTGTGGCAGTGGAAATATTGGTATAACCATGGAATATCAAAGATAATTCCAATAGTATATACTGCACAAAGTACCAGAGAAAACAGATAACTTCTTCTGGGAGGTTGACATTCCGGATTCTATAAAGATGAGCGAATGGATAGTCAGRATGAATTCCAAGTGGTGTGATGAAGTGGTTGTCGGCTCCGTGACTGCTCAGGATTATAGACTGGTATCGAAACATCCTTTGCTTGWGGTGATTATAGAATGTTSCGTCTTTGATGATGTCTTTTRCATCTTCAGGTATGTTGCTGCTAAAGTCGTAAAGGCTTCTTTTTGCGGAGGAGCTAGAACCTGMRACAGTTGTCATTGTATAGACTGTCTTTAATGGGTTGCGGCTGAGCATGTCTGCTAAGATGTTCTTCGTACCCTTTAAATAGGCGGATTCGAAATCGTACTTCGAAAACCATTCACTCCAACGTAGCAATTGCTGATGTGGAACTATCTTCTGACTGAACTGTAGCATTTTTGGAAAAGATGACATGTCCATCTCGATTCTGAATTTGTGTCCAATCAGGTAAAACTCGAATTTTTCAAAAGCTCTTTTAACGGCTATGATTTCTTTGAATGTGGAGTGGTAGTGCATTTCTAACTCTTTGAAACGACCACTTCTGTAGCCACAAATTTGTCTTTTTCCATCAGTCTCTTCAAACAGTATTGCTCCCCAATACTTATCAATACAATCGTTTTCCTGTAGAAGGAATCTTTAGGGGTGGTAGCTTCTGTATTTTGACTGCTTCAGTCAGTCGTGTAATCCACTGTGGGGGGTTCTTTTGGAGCATCTTTCGCAGAGTGTGTGTCAGCTGGGACAGCTTTGGAATAAAATCGCAGACATAATTGATTACGCCTAAGAATTGTTGTACTTGCCTTCTCGTAAGGTTTTTATCAGGGAAAGAGAGTAATTCCGTGGCAAAGTGAGCTTGAGGTACAATCTTCCTTCATTGATCTTAACACCAAGGAACTCGATCTCTTAGTGTGTTATAATCATCTTTTTTGCTGAGAGCATGATTCCATAATTTTTTACTATATCATGAAATTGCTTCAGAGTTCGGATATGCTCATCTTCACTTGTAGTGAATAGGAGGATGTTATCAATATAGATCAACGTTGTGTGGACCAATGGCTTGAATATTTTTAACATTGCTTGCTGGAACAAGGACGGAGTTGTTTTTAGACCAAAGGGTAGAACTTTCCATTCAAGATGACAATTAGGTAGACAAAACGCCGTTTTGTATCTTTCTTCTGGCTGGATCCCAAGTTGCCAAAACCCTGATTTTAAATCAAATTTTGAGAAAATGGTTGCTCCTGATAGGTATTGTAGCAATGTTTTTCTTATTGGCAGTGAGAACTTGATATCTTGGAGGAATTGATTTAGAGGCTTATAGTCGATGACTAACTGTAATTTTCCTCATGCTTGTTCTGCTCTCTTGTTGACATAGAAAGCTTTGCAGGCCCATGGTGAATTCGTTGATGAGACTATGCCTTGTTTGATGAGCTGTTCGCTTTCTTCATTTRCCTGTTGTAGTAACGCTGGAGGCATCCCTGCATGAYTTKCCTTTGTTGGTGTAGTGATTACATTTTCTTTAAAGGGAAGAGATACGAAGAACGCCGGATTAAGCCATAATGGCTACTTGCATTTTTGGAGGAATTCACTATGGGAATCAGCACATGAGATGTTTTCAATTTCTCTTTTGATGTTTTCGAACTTTAACACGATTGGATCTTCGATTGTGAAGAGTCTTGGGATGGTTGTAAAAACTTTGAAGAAACTTTTCCATTTAACTCCTCTAGGCTCGATGGAGATGTCGAACTTTTTCTTTAATGCATAATAGCAATCCCATCCTAGGATGATATATTTGCCTGGTGCTGTTGATCCAAGTACTTGAGTCGTTATCTGGCATCCTGGAAAGACTTCTATGGTGATTGGTCTTTATTTGAGTTTGATCTTTAGAGAACTCGCATTTGTAACTCTGAACTCTTGCTGGTATAGTAACCACATGGATGTCGGAAGGACTTTTGGGTTCATGATCGAGGTATGAGCTCCAGTATCTAATAAAGCAATAATATGGACTGGACGCATCTCCTTTTTTAGATCAAAAATTGTGACAGGGAGATGTGGTGTCTGGACCTCTTCTTGTTGTGGAATTTCTGTAATTTTATAGCATCCTTCTTCCTCTCCAGATGATGATTCATCGTCTTCAGAATCTAAATATATGCGTATTGCATCTTTTTCATCACTATCGTAGGAGAGTATTGATTCAAGATCGTGATGATCTAGATCAAGTTCTGGGGCAATATTGAATATCGAATTGATGAGATATTGCTTCTTATTGAACTTGTTAGGGCAATTTTTTGCGAAGTGACCTTCTTTATGACAGAGGAAGCATCTTGTATTCTTCTTAAAAGTACGTTTTCTTCTAATGAATCGTTTACACCTGAATGGAGATTTTTTTGGAAAACGTCTTATTTTGTGAGATCTTTTCTTGTGTGTATCACATGAGCAAGATTGTTTCTTCGAACATTTGATCGATAAATTGGACTTCGAGCAGACTTTGGATAGATGCTTTGATTTTTCCATGAATTCTGATCATAATTCTTTCTGCTTGCAGAGCTTATCGAGTATCCGGAAGACATACTGCTGGATTTGGCCTATGGAAATTTATTCACCCGCTTGATTTTGATCTCTGATGTAGAGCTTCGTTTGTTGGCTGAGATAATCGTCTATGGAGGAGAGATATACATGCTTCAAACTTAGATTTTTGAGACCATCAAGTGCATAGTATCTTTTTGTTTGTCTTTCAAAACATTTTGCCAGATCTCTTTTCTTCAAGGAACAACATTTTGCTGCAAAGTATTCTTCTTTGAGTTATTCTCTGATATGGTTGGGAGTACCGATAAACTCTTTGTGGATTTTTCCTAGTAATATTGGGAGAGTAGTTTGGTAAACTTGTAGGTGTCTGTACTCTCCGTGGGAATTCCACCATTCTTTTAGTGTGGCAGAAAGGCGAGCAGTGAATTGTTGGATAACTTAATAAGTTGGTGAAGTAAGGGCTTCGGAAGTCAGCTATGCATGGAATTCATCAGGACGTTCATTCCAATTTTCAAAGGGAATGTCATCAAATGTGAATGTGATGACTCTTGATGCAAACTGTCTTGCTTGTCTGATATCCTCATGTTGGTCATGCTGAAATTACATTTCCTCGTCACTGGCTACTTCATTGATGTTTGGCTCTTCTTTTGGCATGCTGCTTTCTCCTTGTTGTATGCCAAACTGTTTTGGGAGCGATATATCATCTTCTGTGTTTATATCTTCTTCTGATGTGTCAGACAGATGATTGATTGTTAGAATCTGATTGACTTCTCTAACTTGAGAAGAATAAGCTTGGGGCTTATATTGTTCTTCTTTTGTTGCTGTCTGGACTTGATCTGCTAATGAATTGAGCAGTTTTTCCATTGAGAACTCAATTATTCCAATATTTACAGCTTTGCTTTTTTCTTTGGCTTCTCTTCTTAATTACTCTTCAAGAGATTCTTGACTGGATTGGGAAGAGAAGAAGACTGTTCTTTTTGCTGGTTGCGTTGGTATCTCCTTTTCTTTGTATTTTCTTGTTTTTTCTCGGTATGGTGCCGGTTTGAATGTTGGAAGAGATGGTACAGCATAACGGGATGTGAATATCTCATCAGATAATAGGAAACCTGGGAAAGGTATTGCTGGTCTTGTTGTATTTTGTGAAAGGAATCCTGGGGAATAGGATCCTTTGTATGAAGGCTCCGTATAGACATTGGTGAAGGGAGGAAAGTATGGATATGTCATTTTTCTGTTCTGCTTCATACTTTCAAGGCATCATTGAAGATCTTTAAGCTGATTTTTTAGATTTGACATTTCTGCTTCGAAAGCTTGAAGTATTCACCAACATGTTTTGTGCCATTGACAACATCTCTTGGTGTAGTTTGTCTAATCAGCCTTGGATCTCTGCGATGGAGCTTTGCAAGGTGTTGAATCTTTTGCCGTAGTTATTCGCCATCTGATCCATTTTGTGATTGATTGTATGAAGAAGTTGATTTGGAGCTATGTCGTTCTCTTTTTGCCAATTGAGAACCTTTTCTGCTTGACTTAGTTGGTCGAGTTCAGCAGAATTGACTATACTTGGTATTATTTTCGAGCTATAAGCTACATCGTCTTTCATGAAGTCGTCTGGTGGAGGAAAATTGCTTGGGCTGAACACCATGACTTCAGGAGGTTTTGAATTTTTCTTTGTGGAATATTGGACGATAACTCATATCTTGGATTATCTTCTCCTAAGGGGCCTACGGTTGGATCTCCATCTAGATATCGTTTATAGAGTGGGTCTTTCTTCGTTTTTTGCCTTCTTCTTTTCTCGTCATCAGAGTCCGATTCATATTCAGTACATGTGCAGACGTCGAAGAATTGATGCCATAAGAGATTGGCTTTGGTATTAGTCTTTGTAAGGGCCATGGAATTCGTGTTCATCAACTTGAACGGAGAATTGGGTGAACATCGGTCTTCGGGATAGGTATTTTTGCGGCTTCTCAAAATTTATCTCCGTCGTTCCATCATTTCTTGGTTGAAAAGATACTTCGGAAGACGGAATGGGGCCTTGAGGTGCCTGATGAAGTTTTTCATAACTTGTTACCCATGTTTCAGGAAGCTTCTGTATGAGTTCTTCTCGGGATATTTGGCGAGGGATCTGGATAGCATTAGGTGCTTGGGAGGCTGAAGTAACTTTTAGAAATAGTGATTCATCTGTTGAAAGAAGGACCAAGTCAAGAGCATGGTCTTGAACTCGGTAAACCATCTGATGGTGTAGTGTATTTATTACACTAGTCTCTTGCATAGGTGCGCCAACAATCTGTAATTGAACTTTGAGTGCTTTCAAGAGATTAGGGTCTCTTAAAGAAACATTAAAGTTGGGGAACAGTGTTACAAAAATTGTTCCTGCATTTAGCGTAGCTTGGACGGTGCCTATACATGCTTGTTGATAAGTCTTGAGCTTGGAGTCAACTAAAGCGATCCGTGCTGTGACCGGTAATCTTTTTCGAGCATGTAAAGTGAGTCTAATTCGTACAACACCAAAGTGTAGATGTGTGAATCCTTGTTATTGCCAAAACCTTGGAAGATGTTCCGGGATGTTTAGTGAGATAAATTGTTCTTCTTCGGTGGCTGGGACTTGGCATGAGGAGAATTTGCTGGCTTGGAAATATTCTTTGACCTTATGGTGGAAGATGAACGAACAAGTTGTGTAACACCACGAATAGAAAAGACACTTGGTTTCCTAGAGAATATTTCATAAGGATTTACAAGAGAAAGAGTAGTTTCAGGTAATCGATCTCTTGGAACATATTCAACCTCATAAAGAGAATTTATATTAGAAGAGGATGCTTGATTTCTGTGTTTAGGTAAAGTAGAAATTTTTAAAGGGAAGGGATTATTTAAAAGCTAGACATTGATGATGATGGTTAAGTTTTCCAGAAACTCAAACAAACAACATAAACAATGATTCTCACTAACATACACAAGTCCTGAACTCTGATACCAATAGGTTATAGATAAACAAAGGAGAGACCTAAGATCGAAACGTATTGGAATGTCATATTGACAGACATCAGGAATCCAGTAATTGGGAGCATACAGAGGCACTAACACATTCAGCTTTAGTCGAAAATATACAAACACTTTAAGACCTTTATTAGGGTTGCATGCCCCTTGTTTTCTGATTGGCCATTATTTACTTTTTAAAAATTTTACTAGGTCTTTGAAATTTACAATTTATTAATATTAATTAATTTAAAATATATAAAGCTTAAAGTCAATCTTTATGGAACAATATAATAACTTAAAAATCAATTTTATATACTCACACGACACAAAACATTTTATCGAGTCAATTCTATAAAAAAAAAAAAAAAATCAAGTCCACAAAAAAGTATGCATTCATGATAAACATAAAAGCCATTAATGGTATAAAATCGAATAAAATATGAATGAATATTACTCAGCAATTTAGCAGTAGTATTTTGCATTTAGTTTCAATGTATTCATTTTCATTTATGGAAATGAGTGAATTTTTGTTTATATATTTTACTATTTCTTCAAAAGTTAAATAAACACAACCATTTGGAGCCTAAAATATTGAGATTCGAAATCTTATTAGGTTTTTATATGAAAGTACAAACCTAATATATATGTGACTCACAAACAACCAAAGTAGTGAAACAAATAGAGTATAGAGAGAAATGGCAGATTGGTCTAAATTACCGGAGGAGCTCCTCAACATGATCGCCGTTCGATTGTTCTCCGTCGTCGAACTCAAACGTTTCCGTAGCATCTGCACATCTTGGCGGTCCTCTGTTCCCGGTGTGGACGACAACAACAATCCTTTCCCGAGCCGCCCTCTCATCCACTTCAATCCCATAGCCCCTAGCGACACCCTAATACACGACCAAGTATACCGCTGCGACCCCGGAGCGTTCCTCTCACGCGCCGCCTTCTTTCGCATCACTCTTTCCTCCTCATCCTCGAGCAAGGGCTGGATGATCAAATCCGACGTGGACCTCATGATCAACTCCGGGAGATTCCGTCTCCTTCACCCTCTCTCACGTTTTCCGTTGCGTTGTTCTTCCGAGAGCCTCGATCTTTTGGAGTTCACTGTCTCCGAGATTCGAGAAGCCTATGCGGTTCTTGACGACGCCAAAGGAAGAGTAACAGTTCCCGGATTCCAAAGAAGTGCTCTTGTCAAAGTCAAGGAAGGAGAAGATCATCATCATCATCATGGAGTTCTCGGAATCGGTAGGGATGGATATATCAACTACTGGGATGGAAATGTCTTGACGAAACTCGAACAAATGGGTGATCACTTCTCCGACATTATAGTTCACAAAGGAGTAACTTACGTCTTGGATTCACAAGGCATTGTTTGGTGGATTAGTTCCGATCTTGAAATCTTTAGGTACTCAACTTCTGTCGATGAAAACATCACTAATGGCTGTTGGGGAGACATGAGATTTGTGGAATTTTGTAGAGAGCTTTACATTGTCGAGCGCCTCCCCAAAGAGAATCCCCGACAGAGAAAGGCTGACATATTTCACTATTCCAGAACGGTCGGTTTCAAGGTTTACAAGATGGATGAGGAATTATCAATATGGATAGAAGTTAAGACCTTGGGAGACAATGCATTTGTGATGGCTACCGATACTTGTTTCTCGGTTTTGGCTCATGAGTTTTACGGATGCCTCCAAAACTCTATTTACTTCACCGAGGATTTATGGCTTAAGGTGTTCAAGCTAGACAATGGTAATGGAAGTAGTATCACAACAATGTCGGAATCTTCCAAGAGTTCTTTCCAAATGTTTTCTCCTAGCTTTCTCTGAATCTTGTTTAGGTCCAAGCTACTTTCTTTATAATTAAGTGTACTAATCATCTCTAATAAAAAGCTTACTTTTCATCTTTATAGACAAAGCAATGCAACGTGTTTATTGTAAAAACAACTAAAGTATCTTCATTTTCCGGTATCATGATGAAGCATTGAGATGTTTTAAGACTGCTTCAGAAGATTGACGAGCACAGTACTTCTGCCTTAGTTCAACAATCAAGGAGAACTATTTTAGTATGAAACTTAGTAATATTTTCCAATCTAAATGAGGTAAATACAAATTTTTGTTTTCATTTTATTTTTGTTAGATGATTACTAACATCTTGCGCAAGGCGCGGATAATCAGCTAGTTTTCTATTATTTAAAAGAAAAACTAATAAATCTCTTAACTATCCTAAAACTTCATTTAAATCCCACCAGATCTTAAAATCCACATAAAAATACTTAAAATCTCTAATGCAATACACTCCGTAAATCAAGTCAATTCTGAAGAAAAATATTTATTAATGCTACAAATTTCGAGTCACACCAAAATATTAATACCACAAGTGATAAACATGAAATCCATTAATGGTATAAAATCGTATAGAATATGAAATGAATGAAACGTAATTATTCATTTTCCTTTAGGAAATGAGTGAATTTGGTTTATATATTTAACGGAATTAGCAAAATGGATAGAAGTTAAGACCTTGGGAGACAACGCGTTTGTGATGGCTACCGATACTAATTTCTCCGTTTTGGCTAATGAGTTTTACGGATGCCCGCAAAATTCTATTTACTTCACTGACAACGAGGGAAAACAGATTAAGGTTTTTAAGCTAGACAATGGTTTATGGTAGTATTGAGACAATGTCGGAATTTTCGCAGAGTTGTTTCCTTGTTCCTAGCTTTCTCTGAATTTCGTTCAAGTCAAAGACTTTTTTATCAAGCGTACCAATCATCTTTGATAAAAAAAAATTACCTTTCATCTTTCATTTTTACTATAAATGGGTGCGTAGCGACTCTCGGATAGGCCTGGCAAAATATCTAAAATCGAAGAACCGATTCGAAACCAACCAAAAAATGGGAACCGAAACCGAACCCAGAACTGATAAAATACTCTAATGGATTGTAGACTCATATATCCGAAGAACTAGAACCAAATTCGAACCGAACCGAATATTTTTGGATACCCGGAACCGAACCAAACTTGGATAGAACCGAACCGAATCCGAACTAAAATTTTAAAATACCCAAATAGATCCTAAACCCCTCCACCCGAAATACCCAGAACCGAACCGAATATCCGAATGTCTACGCCTCGAGAACAAACAGAAGAGCAACATATTCTTGTCTTTAAACTTGATCTATGACATGGTTTCCTCCAATGAGGACCAAATCTCCCTTAATAATTTTCAGGTACGTTTTATAGATTTCATCTTTACAAAGTCGCTTTGCTGTAAATTCGAGATCATGTTTCCACTATGTACTGCTTTGCGGTCCCAACCGAGATTTATTTAGAAAGTGGCATATAGAATGCAAGTACTGTATCAGTTTGAATTAAATAGGTATGTCTTAATATGGCCACATTAATCTCAGATTATATATGTTCAAGTTTGTTTCTCTCTTTCACTTATGGTTCGACATCGAAAAAGCACACTATTATTAGTGTTAAGAGTAAGAAGAGAAGAAAAGAGAAACCAGAAAACCAAATAATTCATTCATTCTTCTTTTTACATTTTTTAGTAGAAGAAATATAATAACCACCACCAACTTAAAGACAGACCTAAAAAGCCAATCAAAACTAGACAGAGAAAGGTAAAAAAAAAAAACCAAATTAAAAAAAGAGAAAGTTAAGAATGGTGTAAGAAGGAATCAACCTTAATGTTGGTAGAGCTGGACAAGAACTTCATGCAAATAGGAGGTTTAACACCAGCCAAGGCAAGTACAGAGCTTGGTAATGTCCAAATGCCTTCACCGCAGATCAAACCCGAAGCAACGGCGGAAGAGTACGCATCAGCCTTTGGTTTATTCAGCTTCCTCCAGATGAACAATATGAGACTTCCCACACACATATCGATTGTGAAGTAACCTCCGATGTAGAATGGTATAGCCATAGCCATCGGGAGGGGAATAAATCGAGCCCACTTTGGTCCCACGGCATCCCTTACGCCGTTCACAATCACTGCTGCTGCGAAGAATATGTAGCAGAGCATGAGGCAGTGTTTGGGCAAAGCAGAGAATCCTTCCACTCCGAGTATCGACATGTTCCTGTAGACTAAGGCGTAGGGAGCGGGATAGGCAGTTCCGGTTTGGCCAAAGTCGGGGAAAGCCTTGTAGAATAGCCAGAAGACGCAAGGAGAGATCACGCAGCCCATAGCAGTTCCAATAGCTTGGCTCAAGAACATGGATCTTGGTGAGGCTAATGTCATGTATCCGGTTTTGAAATCTTGCATAAGATCAGAAGCTGTGGAGACGATGTTCATCATAACACCACAAGCAGCGAGTCCGGCTAAGACGCCTCCATTGGCTGCACCGGCCCAAGCTCCGATAGTGAAGATAGCAAGTTTTCCGTAAGTGGAAGCTAAGGACCAGTCAGTGAGTCCGCAACCGTAGGCGTTGCAAAAGGCTAAGACAGGGGCGATTATGTACATGGTCAAAATATGGTACCATTTGAGCTGATGGAAGATGTGTGGTACTGTGATGATTGAGACTATAGCCATGACTACGTAACCCGTTACAGCGAACCATGATGGGATTCTGTCTTTGAGGAAAAGCTCTGTTCTTCTTTTGTCGTCGTAAGAAATTGTTACAGTGTTTGTTGATGAACGGTCATTAACGGGAAGAACATCTTTATTCTTGAATTGCTTGTATAGCCCGAAGATAGTGCGGCCTAAGACTTTGATGAAATTGTAGAGACCATCACCGAGGATCATAGCTATGGCTATAAACACCTGAGAGCATTAAACACAATTCAAGATTGCAATCTCTTATTGAATGAACTGAAGGGAAAGAGAGGGAGAGACACAATACCTTGTAGCCTTGAAGACCATGGAGACTACTTGAACCAAGATCAGCAGAATACCATTTGCCTTTTTGGGCACCAATGAGAGGCCACATAACACCCCATGAGAGGATTGATCCAATGAGAAGAGAGACATTGATTAGGTACGGGCAAATCATTCCAACACCAACATATGTAGCCGAGAAATCAAAGTAGAACTTGTTTTGATAGGCTTTGAGACCAAATGTAGGGAAGTTAGCAAAACCACAATCGTCACCAGAAGTAAAGAACCATTGAAAGAAACCCCACAAGAAACTGAATGAGAAGAACTTCCCCAATGCTCTGACTTGCTTCCTGTGTTATATATTGAGAAGTAAGGGATCAATATTCAGAAAAGAGACTCGATTGATATAATGGGTATGATGAAATATTCTTACTTTGCGAGCTTGGCACCTTGAGGTGTGTGGAAGCTGTTGATGAGATGGGCAGTGGCAGTACCACTAGGATATGTCAATTTGAAGTCCACAATCATGATCTTTCGAAGGGGAACGACAGAGAAAAGACCAAGAAAGCTAACAACAAAGAGAAATCCAATCATCCAACCCAAATGAGGATTCTTTATGTTCATAGCAGTATTGGCTTCCGCAGATTGTTTTGCAACAACATCACTCATCCCAAACAGATAACTACCAAACCCACCTGTTCAAACACAAACACACACAATCATTAAGCCAACCAAACAACTAACGTTGACTGGATCATCATCACATTTACACAAGTAGCAGTGTCTTAAAATACATCAAGAGAGAACCACATGTGTCAATTATTGAGCATTAAACTTATAAACTCATGGAAACAAATTCCATTCATGTACTAATTAAAACATTATTATTAGCTAAAAAATCTTGAATATGGTGAACATTTTTAGATGTGGATTGATTCCTAAAAACCAAATCAGAACGTGTACCACAAACTCAAATTCCACTAGTTAATTAGTCGTCTAATCGAAACCTATTTAATAAATGAAATTAAAGGTCATGTCCAAATTCTAGGTTCCCATTTGACACACATGGTGGGCGTAGCAAGTCAACTCTTATTAAATATTTTAACGTCAGATCTCTAAGTGAACGAATCAATCACGTGAGAGTCAAAAATAATGGGTCCTTAAAAAGCCAGTGTACACATTGAGTGATGATATCTGTTTCAATCTCGAAAGCAGTTCCAAATATTAAATTTTCCATGCAAGAGAAATTTAAAAATATGAGAATCACAATTATTCTCTAAAATATTGCGATTTTTTTACTTTAGTCATCATTATCAAACCAATCCGATCCCATGCAAATGAGAAGTCAACATATAGTGGAATTAGTTATTTTTAATTTTAATATATATAACCTGTAACGTAAGTATCCAGAAAAAAAAACAGCTAATTTAGTGTCGTAATCATATGCTAAAACATCATTGACTTGACCAAATACAAATCTCACGCGTCATGTTTCTATCAACTTGCCCCATCCATATCGTGTACATAAACATTGCTCTCGGATTAGAATTTCACACCACTACCATCTATTCAAATACTAGATTTTTAACTTTTTTTTAGTTAATGTATTACATATATTTTCGTCTAATTAAAATTTAGTTTTATTATATAAGGTTAAAATAAAATAAAGAAGTTTATTAAATATTTAGAAATTAATTATATGCATTTTATATTGGATAATTACGTTGATTCTATACATATCAACGAAATAATTATATGATTTTTTTTTATCTAGGATGATAATGTTAATTCTATGCATGTATCAATCTAATGTTAGCAACAGCTGACCTAATCTGACACCTGATAATCATTAGATTAATTTTTGAATATTCTTAATCACAATCCGTTAAAATAATATACTGTAGCTTAAATATAAAAAAATCCAAATATTCGACATATTTGTTCTACTAGATAAATATCATATTTATTTATTTTATATATTTTTTGGAAAGTGATAGACTCAAAAAAGTATATACTCTGTCCTTTTCCATAGGGATCTTCACATCAAAAAGTTTTAGCCGTAAAAGGAAACAAAAATTAAAGACAGTGGCACCAAATTCTGTTGACGCGTTCACTTCAAATCCCACCAGATTGTCAACTTTATCTACTCAAAAAATTTCACAATTATTCACCTAAATTAAACAAAAACATATCAATTTCTCGATTAATTTTTGTAAAATTGTGAAAACGTATCACAAATTTCAAAATTCCATCATATTCTTAATCTACTCAAAAAATTTCAAAATTAAACAATAAATTTCGTAAAAAAAAAAACAAATCAGTATCAAGAAAAAAAAACGTACCGCTAAAAGCGATGCCGGAGGAAGCAACGACACAAGTCTGAATAACCGTATTCTCTTGCCGTGTAAACGGTTGTTTCAGTACACCGGCTTTGTTAAGAATCTTCGTCCAGGTTTTAACGAAGAAGAAACCGAGTAAACCGGCCGAGATATTAAGCGACGGGATAATCCCAGTCGTTAGATTCAGTTTCATCACAACAAACGTAAACAAAATCGCCAGGATAAAACTCACGATCAGAGCTCTAAACGTGAGCTGATTTTGCCACGACGGTGGTACTTCGTGACTCGCTTCGAAGATTCTCTCCACGGAGACTTCTTCTTCTTCTTCGGTACCATGACGACCAGATCCATTGTTGATGAGATCGTCGTCTTTTTTGGATCGTTGCTCAACTTCCATAACTGTTGATGAATGAATCAGATCTGACGAAGAGAGATTTTATAAAGAGAAGAAATCGCCGAGGAAAGGGGAATAAAAGCTGGAGATTTCTGAAACTGATTCTATTGTGTGAGTGAGATAAAGGAAGAGAATCTGTTGTGTATAGTCTATATTTATATAGTCCATGTTTTTTTTAGTTAACCTACGTGTGCGTGGACTATGGTGTGGGTGTACACACTGTGTAAAATCCGAAACTTTTTATTTTCTTTAGAGTTAAATCGATATATACAGATTATTTAACTTTATGGATTTTGAAATTCTAAAATCATTTTACCAAAATAAACTTATGTTTACAATTACAACATTGCTATGATAACGTGTCAACATCTCATTAAGTTTCAAAAAAATATATATAAATGTTTCGTTTAAAAAAATTTATATTTGTACTGTCATTATAAATTAATTAACATACTTGGTTACTCAATATTTGTAGGCAATATATATATATATATATATAATATAACTAAACATTATTATTACTAATTTGAACAAAAAATATATAATATAAAAAATATACATAATTTTTAAATAAATTAATTAACATACTTGGTTACTCAATATTTGTAGGCAATATATATATATATATAATATAACTAAACATTATTATTACTAATTTGAACAAAAAATATATAATATAAAAATATACATAATTTTTAAATCTTATAGTATATCTAATTAAAAATATAGATTTATATTTAATAATACATTTTATATCACACGCGGGACGTGGATACATCACCTACTTTAAATTATGACGGAAAAAAAGGAATTTGAATTATGATATGTTTATGTGTTAAATGGGCCAATTATGACAGATTGTGGATTGTATTAGTTTTTCTAAGAAAATTTAAAGTTTAATTAAAATATGTTCTATTTTGAACCAAGAAAAAAATAATAAAAATAATAAAACAAAAAATACATGTAACATGAATGGTTAAGTTAAGTTTAATATTGAGGTCGAGAGTTCGAATCTCTTATTTTGCAAGATGTTGTTTGAAAATTTGATTCTAAAACGAGTCAGGTCAAAAATATAGTCTTTTATAATGTGAAATATATAAGAGTTGTACTGCATGCTACTTTTATAATTTTGGAGAATTAACAAGCATTTAGGATAAACTTGCAAAAGAATGTCACTTGAATTTATTATTTTGCCAAAATATTAAATAATATATTATATGTGTGTTATTTTGAGAATATTATATGAGTGAAAAAATATACATTATCATTACAACTATGAAAATGTAAGAAATTATGTAGCATAATGGGTACATACTACATAAACTACATGCACTATTAAAAATATCAGATTTACTTTCTTTCTTTTACAAAGATTATACAATATAGAATCACCAAATCTATGGGAAACAAAAAAACATAGCAAAGAACATAACAAAAAATATCTAAGTTATTGTCAATGAAATTTCCATGTCTTCAAAACCATATCGCTTTCTTTTCCGTAGTCAATTTAACAATTTGCACATGGGAGATACAAAAAATATCTCAGTGATTGTCAATAGTGATTGAAAGAGAGATAGAGAACAGAGAAAAAACCTCAATAAGTTATTAAGAAAATTCGAAATCCTTTATATTCTGCCATTTTAAAAATAATTGTCTTCCATATGCATATATTCAGTTTTGAATAATAAGATAATTGTGTGTCCACCAAAATATAAAAATAATAATAAGACAATTATTTTTTTTTTTTGGTCGAACACAATTGTCTTATTATTCAAGATTGAAGATATGGATATGATATCTAATTTATAACTTATAAAAAGTGGGAGATAACGTATTTATGAAATATATTTTTACCATATCTAAAAAAATAAACACGCGACATATTCAATAAAAATTATACTAATAGTAAAATAAAAATAAAAAACACTAATAATGTTCTATAATAAAATACATTTTTTATTTGACAATAAAAATACAGTGCGTGCTACATTCTTATCAATTATAATTAGAATATTTTTAATATTTTTTTTATAATTAGTTTTTTTTATATAGAATATGCTGCGTTCTTATTTTATTTTGTTAATCAATGAGGATTGAAGTATTTGCAGATTTTATTTTATTTTATTTTATTTTGTTAATCAATGAGAATTGGTCTTATTATTTTTTAACCAAATCCATTTTTTTTACTCAAGAACTTATTGAGTTTGTCTCTTTCAATAGAAATTGACATTAAAATGTTTTTTGTATCTCTCACATGCATATTACTAGATTGAATGAAGAAGAGGAAGTCATATGGTTTTGAAGAAAGGGAAAGAAGATTGGAAAAAAAAATGTAGAAAAGCTAAAATTCAAATGAGACCAGAGATAGAATTTGTATGGTCTGCCACAAGAACAATTTTGATATTTTATAACATGTAATACAATCAAAGACCTGATTAAGACGGATTTTGTGGTTGTTTTCTATATACTTGTGGTTCTGTTTTGTTTAATTACAAAAAATCTGCAAAAAAAAAAATTATAATTATAAGAATTTTTTAATATCTTAACGACATGAGTAAAAGCAAAAATTGACATGATTACCGTCGTGAAATTCAGATTCATCACGACAAAGATAAAGATTACTAAGAGAATACAAAACTCACGACCAAGGCTCTAAACGTGAGCTGGTTTTGCCACGACTGTGAACCTCGTAGCTCACCTCCATGGCGTTGAGATCATCGTCTTCTTCCTCGATCGCCCCATAACTGTTGCTAACTTGAGTATGACCTAGCTCTTTGTTTTCGAGAAAATAGAAATTTATTTTAAACAAGGAGAATATCTGAACATAATCAATCAAAGTTGGAACCTATAGAAGTGTCGTGCTCTATTTTATTGTGTGAGTAAGAGAGAGCGAATTTGTTTCAGATAGTATATACCAGACAGATTTTTCATTCAGATTTTCTTACCATACACGTACACGCAATAGGTTAGAAATGTTGGTTAGTAATAATGACTAATAAATATAAA
This sequence comes from Boechera stricta, assembly GCA_018361395.1. Classification (NCBI taxonomy): domain Eukaryota; kingdom Viridiplantae; phylum Streptophyta; class Magnoliopsida; order Brassicales; family Brassicaceae; genus Boechera; species Boechera stricta. Next base: position 16,840,872 of record CM031539.1, on the reverse strand, counting down.
ATCTGGATGAAAAATGTGAAATACCAGAAAACATATAATAAATATTAATGGGAAACATACTTATTGTGTGAGTAAATATAATTCCTATTATATACTTATTATATATATATATATATAATTCCTATTATATATTATTAGTCAATATTACTAGGCAGGATTTTTTACCTACAACGTATACGTGTACTATGGTAAAGAGTATAAAAATAAATGTAACGAAAAATCGATCTGGCCTATGTACTAGTAGTAAAGTTGATCGATCCATATTATTAGCTTCATGGATTTTGGAATCAGATCGATTCTGACGGATCGTAGATTGCACTGAATGTTTGATATTTTTAAAAATATGTTTCATATATATTATGTGTATTTTTTTGAGAATATTCTATATGAAATATATACATTATAATTACAAATATACATAAAATGTAAAAAGATCGATATCAAAAAATATAATGGTTATACACTACAAATTATCATAAACATTCAATAATCACACACAGTTTTATCATCTGTTCTTATCTGCATAAACTAAAGACTCAAGAGAGTTTAGACAAATTATGGTTGTCAATTTTGTTTCTTATTTCCTTGCATATTTTCACACAATTTGTTAGCTATGACAAAGAAAAAATGACAAGAATCATCAAATTTGGAATTGTATATTGTTATGACATATAAAGTGCCAAATCTTATATCTCTTAAAAAGTTTAAAAGCTGAAAAAATTTCAATATAATTTTAAAATTCATAAATTTCCTGATTTTAACATTTCTGATAAGAAATCATTGTTTAGAACTCTTAACTTCAGGTAAAATGGTCAAACAAATTCCCAAATATGCGGAAAATCTAATTTTATGTGCGAACTATCGCGTACCCAAATCAAATCCTCACACTAGTAAAAACGATCTATAACAATTAATAACTTTCGTAATTTAATTTAAATTTAGCCAGATGCAAATAAACGTATTTTGACTATTTTAGCCATAAATAATTAGTGCTAAAATCGAAGAAAAATGTATACGAAACTATTTCAGTAGCAAAATTCAAAGTAAAATGGCTACTTATATGTTACCAAAAATAAATCTGGCCATTTTAGTGGTAATTTAACTATAATGAAATATTCATGACTAAAATGTGGCTAATTTTAATTTTATACCCTAAACCCTAAATACTAAACACAAACTTTAAAACCCTAAACCCTATACACAAACTCTAAAAACTAACATTTAACACTTATAAAATCTTAACTTTTTAAAAAACTTAACTTTTTCAAACCTTAAACATAAACCCTAATAAAATCCTATACACTAAACTTTAAACCTAAACTACAAACTCTAAATCATAAACTATAAACCTTAAACTTTAAAATTTTAATCATAAAAAATAAATCATAAACTCTAAACCTTAAACATCAAACTCTTAATCATAAAAAATAAAATAAATCTTTTTAAAAACTATTTACATATAATTTAACACTTAGAAAAACAAAAATCTTCAAAATCTTTAAAATTTTTAAATCTTATAATTTAAAATTCAAATCTAATCTAAATTTTTTAAATTATCACTATTATAATTATTATATGGTTGCAAAATTAACCAAACATTAGTATAATTATTAAAAACATTAGTGAACTTATTATTTTAAACCTAAATCTATATATATATATATCATACACTTATTATTTTAAACCTAAATGTATATACCATTTTAAAATGTTTAAGCCTAAATCTATCATTTGTAAAACCCCAATTCAATTTTTAAATCTATTTTTCAAACTTAATCACCATTTTATAAATTTCTAATCATATATCATTATTAATATTAAGAAAAAATTAGATTTGTTTACAGCTGTTGATAATGTTAGATACAACGATTGATATTAAAAGAGAGTTGATCCATGACTATTGGTTTCACCCAATCAGAATCGAGTTTCTCTTTCTTCTCTCTTATATTTTCTCATTGGCTAACCAAAAGCGACAGAGATTACTCTATCCACCGTTGATAGAGTTAATCCAACGGCCCATAAGTGATCTCGTTTTTTTTCTTCTCTAAAGTGAAATGAGTCTGTGAAATAATGAAACAGGTACGAACGATCGAGTCTTCTTCGCCGATGAACGGAGAGAGATGCCGAAGAGAGACGCAGAAGATCGAGTCTTCTTCTTCGCCGGTTGCAACTTGTGCGGACTCAAAACTTGGATGGGAAGATCTCACGGCAGTGAGAGGTAAAGAAGCTTGGATGGGAAGATCTCACGGCGGTGATGGATGGAAAGATCTCTCGGCAGTGGAGGTAAAGAAGCTCACGGCGAAGGCTTGCTCTAGCGGCGGTGATGAAGCTCGGCCGTGGGACAGGGACTCCGATGAAGATCTCGAATACGGATTCGCGGCGGTTTCGGCTGTTTTACCCATTAGAAATGGTGACTCGGTCTCTGGAGGCAGCTGGAGGGAAATGGTGGTGGAGATGGCGACTCGCCGGAATCATCTCCGGCGATGGCGATACAAATTTTTTTATAATTAATTTGTTTTTTTAATTACTAAAATTAATATTTTTTTGTTTTCTAAATTTGTAAAAATTAAATTAAATTAATAAAAATAAAACAATTTGTTTTTTTGTTGTTTTTTTGTTAGAATATACACGAATTAGCCATGAAAATATTTGTGGTTAAATTCACATAGCCACGAAATATGACATGGTTATTTCGTAGCTATATTAGTTACGAACGTCTCGTGGCAATGAACACTAAAAAAAGCCACGAAAACCACATTTTGTTTTAGGCACGAAAATTGGTCCGTAGCCACAAATTTTTCCATGGCTATATGGTGTTTTTTTAGTAGTGTCAACTTTACGAGCACATCTATTTTAATTCCCTAATGTTTGTTTTTGTGTCCAGAATTGGACATACCGTTAACTCACTAAAACAATTGTTATTTTGACCGTTTGCTCCTAATCAGTGAGTTTTAATAATATTTCTTCTTCTTCTTCTTTTTTGTGAAATCAGATTTTCTTCCCCAATTTTTTTCCCCTAATCCACAAACCCTAATTTCAAGATCAAAGAGAAATCAGAAATGGTGAGGAAGAATCATTAGATACGGTCCAAATATTTAATTTGTGATAAAAGTAGAACATAAGAGTTTTTTTGTCTCAACATCTTTAATATTCACTAAAAAAAAGCAGCACCGTTGCTTCGCCTATGAAAAAAAGAAATAAGTTCTCTGTGAACAAAGATGCATTAAAACTTATCTAATCTTTCCAAAACCCCATAGCACCTTTATTTGGCAGTTAAAGAAAAACGGTCACACAAGTTTCAGCATCTTCAGTCTTCCTATGTGCTCTGCATCCAGCTTCGGGGAGTGTAACATCCGTGAAGATCTTCCACAATATACACCTTTGTGAGCTCTCTCTCGGTGAGAATATGGTAATGTTTCTGCCATATCCTTTGGAAAGCCATCGTAGTAGCAAGAAACCCAACAACAACCAAGAACGGTGAAGATGACGATCGACAAAGAACAACAACAAGAGCAGGGTTGGTCCTGCATTATTCGAGGCTTAATACGAAATAAAAAATCGGAGCCTTTGATATATATATAAAAAAAGTTGAAACTCAAAACTCTAACGTTTTTCTATCATATCTTTCTTAACGTTTTTCTATTAGATATTTTTTTTCAGATCCTTCGTGCGAAGAAAAAAATATTACAGCATAAAGGTCTAAAATCAAATAATAAACCTGAGTATTTTTGCATATCAAATAATAAATCCTGCACAGACAATAAACCTGAAAAAATAAACCTGAAAAAATAACATCTATAACATAACCAGTTGGTCAGCAATAAATGTTAAAATTTTGGGGCCCCATACCAATGTTTCTTAGGTATGTGCAGAGGGTTGGGCCAGAACAAGGCTAAAAAAGCTTTCTCTTCCATTGAATCATCTTCGAATCTGAAACAGGAGTTCTGGCATCCACCCATCCCCAATTTCAAAATCAAAGAGAAATCAGAAATGGTGAGGAAAAACCTTCTAAATGTTTCTTCCTCACCATTTCTGATTTCTCTTTGATTTTGAAATTAGAGTTTGTGAATTTGGGGAAGAAAATCTGAAGAAGAAGAAGAAGTGTTATTAAAACTCACCGTTTAGGAGCAAACGGCCAAATAACGATTGTTTTAGTGAGTTAACGGCATGTCCAATTCTGGATACGGGGACAAACATTAGGAAATTAAAATAGATGTTCTCGTAAAGTTAAGGCTTTGATTTGGGCACGCGATGGTTCACGCATAAATTTGAATTTTTTGCATACTTGGACATTTGTTTGACATTTTTTGCGTAACAAATTCTTAATAGTAGTAAACCATTGCATTAATAAAATTATCAGTTTATTATAAGTGACTAAAATCTTCTCATTGTAAGGAAAATCGAGTACGAATGCAAACATAATTTTCATCTTTCAAAGGACAAAGTTAGGTCAACAACGACATTGAATAACCATAGGTTAAACAATCTTATCGTCATCGATTTTATTCACCAGACTAACAATGAAATTTTCAACCCTGATCGTACTTCAGGAGATGAAAACTTCATGGTTTTGTTGGTAAATAAATTTGATGACGAGAAGGGTCTTGGGTTTTTCAGTTATGTTACTTTTCTTAAACACTCAGTAATAAATGTTTAACCTATGGTTAATTGATGCACTTGTCAACCAAAGTCATGTGCTTTGGGAGTATTGTGTAGAAATAGATTTTATTTCACTCATAGATCGATGATTTAAAATTTTATGGTTTCTACTATTTGGAAATGTGTTATATAGTCAGATACATGCCAGTTGTTTTATCATATAAAAGTTTAAAAGATTAAGCCAAAAGATGAATAGCAAATTTTATATTATTTAATTCTTGATTTAAACATTTACATTAGAATTCATCGACTAAGAGAAGTCAATTAACCATTCTTTAAGCGCATGCACAATTTTCTCTCTCTTTAAGTACATGATTTAAGATGACAAAGGCATCGTTTAACCATAGGTTAAACATTTATTATTCAGTGTGTTAGAGAATAAACATAAATGAAAAATGATGAACTTTTTTTCATCAACTTTATTCACCAGCAAAACTATGAAATTTCCAGCTCCTGAAGTAAGGTCATGAAGAACGAGACTTAAACTTGTAATCAAACATTTACATTTATCAACTAGTTTTCATATCCTAATAACAAGTTTTTGATCATGTTACCTCACAACTTTTGATACCAATTGAGAAATTAAAGAAAAATTTGATTATAATACTAAGTATTATTCATGAAACTACTTTAAGAAATAAAAATATATGGTTTCACTCGTGAATGAAGTCAATCACTAGAAGGGTCTTGTGTTTTTTTATTTATTTTTGTCACTTCTCGTGAACACTTAATAATGAATGTCTAACCAATGATAAATTGATGCACTTGTCAATATAAATCATGTGCTTTGGGAGGTGGTATCCATGTATGCAAAAAAATTAATTTAACTGACCATATAACTGTAAAAAGAAAAAGGCGATCACATAAATGATTGTGACCCCTACGAAGGGTCTAATGTAAAACGTGTTTTGAGTCTCATTAATCTTATATATTTTATTTTATTTTATTGTTGTTATTACAATGTTACCTATCTAACTCAAACAAAACTAACTCGTCGCTTAACTTAGCATAGTTATATATTTTCTCTTTTTTTTTTTAAATTGATTTATAGAGTTTTGAAACCGTACATACTACAAGAACATTATTGTGCACTTGAAAGTATAAGATTTTCAAATTTATAATATGATAACATAACCCTATTAATAGCTAAAGGAATGAACTTTCAACTAAAAACGAGAATCAAATCAATCCAACTATTGAATCAAAATGTAAGATTGTTTTGAAACACCCAAAGATGCACATCATACATGCCCATGTTTGATTTTGGCCAAGTTATGGCCAAATCTCGCTAGTTGCATCAATGTTAGAGATCAACCCAGTTATGCTCGACTCAAATCAGTTATTTAGCTTGAGATTGAGATCACAATCACGACTTATAAAGTTAGTCGGATGAATTCTTGTGAGCTAAAAAGAAGATGCATTTGTGAAGCTCGGAGATGATAACATGTGGCACCGGAACATGCATAACTTGGGCCCTGTTCGTTTATAGCAAATTCAGTGATCGACTCACTCGATCAGAGTCAGATTTTGGTGCAAAATGGCCATAAAGTGAACTGTTGGACACCATTTTCCACTAGACATCGTCTCAGATAGAGGCCTAGGTGAACAGATGGTCGGGCGTCATGTACTAGGCATGATGCTATATTTTGCATTGGGAAGCACGGTTGATCCGTTAGGTCGGCTGTTTGCTATTGTTTCTTCATTTTTTTTCATCAATTTTTGGTCCATCAAAGCTCTTTAATCATGCTTCTTCCCAAGACTTAGAAGTGAATAAAAACATACCAAAAAGACCACCAACATATAACTAAAGTAGACAACTAAATGCATGAAAATAAATTTGAAACACAATTAAAAAGGGTGAAAACAACTATTGTAATATTTACAAATGAATATTCCTGTCCATTTTATCCGAAATGTGTTAATGTTATAAAATATAGGAAATAAAATAAAAATTTAAAATGGACCTATTACAAAAATAAAAGGGACCTATATGGTTAAATACAAAAAGAGAGGGGTTATATCATAATAAAATAAAAGTAAAAAAATCTTATTAATCTTCTTCGTTCACCGAATCTTCTGTGTTAGGTTTGTTCCTTTGTTTCAAAATCAGAAGAAGAAGAAGAAGTCAAAGACATACCACAACAATGGCGTCATCATCATCATCCTCATCCTCGTACCTCCTCCTTGCGATCACCGTCGCAGTTTTCCTCTTTATCACCACCGTCTCCGCCGCACGTCCTTGCAAAACCTTCCTCATCTCCTCCTATTCCTTCTCAATAACCCCAGAAAACCCTAACCTCGAATCCGATTTCACCTCAACTCGATTCGTCACCGTATTCACCATCCGTCGTCTCAATCCTCACCACATCGTTCCCTTTTTCGTTAATCGCCGTCACGAGAAGCCACAGATCCAACGATCGGACGAGGATCGTTCCCAATTATCTCTCCCTTTCGTGTCTGAGAACATCAATTCGTTTAGAGATCGAGCCAGAGATATTCTCAGCGTCGTTGTGGCTCTTCTATTCGGTGTTGGTTGTGGTGCTTTAACCGCTGCTACTATGTACCTTGTTTGGGCTCTTGTTGTGAATCGTCAGAGTTATGATTTTGATGAAGATGATTATGAGAATGATGAATCTGATGCTGCTAGCTTGAAGAAGATGGGTTATGTTAAGATTCCAGTTCCAGCTCCAGCTCCAGCTCCTGTGAAGGAAGCTGCTTGATTTGAGGTTGTTCTTATCCTATTACCCAAAACAGTAGAACAACAATTCCTTTTGTGAATTCAGTTTCTGCATATTATCATGATTTACGATTGCTGCTTATCTATGTTGCGTACAAGTAATATACTCTTTTAAGTATCAGTGCTTTAACGATTTGTAGTGGATGTTTATTATATAAGTGTGATTGTGATGTTTCCTACGGATTTATTCATTATCTTTGACACCACTGTGACTAGTTTAGGAGCTTAATACTTAATGGTTTGATCATCATAGGAACCAAGGTTGAGAAGTTCGTTTCTTGTTTTCTTTCTGACTTGCTAGAACCTAAACTTGGTCGCAGGATATGTGTATGGTTCTCGTCGACTCCGATTTTTGGTTTAACAGCTTTCAAGGATTGTAAACTCTTGGCAGTGTTTAGTTTAGGAGCTAATGGCATGATCATTATAGGAATCAAGAGCTTTCGGGTTTTCTGTTCCATTTCTTGCTGTCTAGCTAGAACTTAAGTAGGTAGCATGATATGTTTATGCTTCTCATTGACTCCAATCTATGGTTTAACAGCTTTCAAGCATTGGCACAATTTGGTAGTGCCTAGTTTCTATTGCTTATGGTCATCTTTGTGTATGTCTATTGCTTAAAGCTTGATGTTTTGGATGAGGAGGAACAATTAGGTGTCTTGTTTTCTTTCTGATCTATCCTTTGAACTTTTTGGTTTTTGATTTTGCAAGTCTAGCGGTGATTTGCCTACTAACAATCTTTTGTTATGTTCTGTTTGTTTCTTCTAGTCCCTTTCTATATATAATTTTGATTTGAGCTTGTTTCATGTATGTCGAATCCTTTCCCGATTGTCTTGGACCTCGTGGTATAGATGTCTCTAAGCCCCAATGTTGACGAAATTTTTTGTTCGTTTCCTTTAAGGCATCACAAATGGTGCAAGATCTTGTTGTCAACCTTTACTCTTTTCTTATGATTTTATAAAGCTAGTGACATCATTTGATTACGTGAACAAAGTTTGCTTCACTTCTGCCTTATAATCCCCCAATCTTGGTCCAAGGCAAAATTCGTTCGAATGTGTTGTGGCACCGCACCATACCTTGATCCATAAAGATTGACAACGACTAACAAATAGGCATTATCACACAACAAAAGAATGAGTATAATGATAACAAAACTAGTTAAAAATTAGCTAAACAAGGATGTAAGGTTTAAGATAGTAGGTCCATACAATGCATGTAAGATTCTAAGGCCCAACTTGTGGAATGATACGTTCATACAAATCGTCCAAATGAGAAGCAGAAGAACTCATGTGGAAGAGATAATTTGCGGCGCCTAGAAATGGGACAGGTTCTGTGGGAAGGATCCGTTGCTGCCTTTGCCTGGCCCGTCCATTTTCTGCACATCTTCCGGCAATAGACCTGCACATAATTATAAACCATTACTGGTATTGTTATACAGTAGTTCCAACAAAACTTTGGTGAAAACAAAAGTTACTAAACAGCAACCTTTGTTTGGCATTGAGGAGTGGTCAGCATTTGTTGACAAAGTACCAAAACGAGGAACCGTGGTGGGGAGAAAAAGTCCAGAATCCGAATCAACAACAAAAGTTTTGGCTTGTTCCAGAAAAATGGCTCAGAAAAATAATTAGCTTCAGGTTGAGAGTGTTTAAGAGACAGTGGCTCAGAAAAATAATTAGCTTCAGGTTGAGAGTGTTTAAGAGACCAAACCTGTGTCGGTGATTGCTCAGCCTATCCACACTGACCAGTTATAGAGAAATTCAAGAGATCGCTACTATCTCTAGAGCCTTGAAGGCTCAAGTTTCGTTGTTGCACTGGATTATCTGTTGACGTGAATTTGTTGGTTAAGTCGGTATAATCTGATTTCATGAATGAAGGTGAAAGCAAATCAGAATGTTGTAGGACTGCGAAATCCGGATTTGAAAACTGCATATAGAAAACCGAACCGACATGGAGGCGAGATAATATCTCTTTCCTTAATTCAATAAATCTCCCGCAGTGTGGCGGTTAAGAGATTCTCGAATCCTAGGATACAACCATTACTAGACCAGAACCGCATCATCCGGTTAAGGAATCTACCGAACTGTAGATCTACTAATACTCTCGAGACTAACTTTTTGTGGGAGAGAGTTTTTTCGCTTAGAAGCTTTTTCGTTTTTTGTTAAGAGGAGAGCTCTATTTATATATAGTGGCGAGGCGATTTTGTCATTTGTCGCGAGCATATTCGCATATTGAAGCATCTGAGCATATACATGCGTCTTGCTAGTGGGCGAGAAAAACTCGCGCGGATGAGGACAATGTCCGCTCGGTTAGCTCAGTTGGCGGAAGACTCGGTCCTGTAAGACTCGGTCAGTCGCTCATCCCTTTGTGCATGACTAAATATATTATATAGTTTTTAACTATATATTATGCAAAAATATAGGGAAATTGGTCCAAAAGTCTAATAGAAATTTGGCCCAAAAAGAACATCTTTGTGGGCTAAGGCTACGTTCCACGAGATCGCTAAGGCCCACATTGAGACACGGCAACGTGGCGGCGCTCGAGCGTGTGTGTTTTTGCATAACGCCCATATCTCTCTTTCTCCATAGTGCCCCCTTAACCAAGCTAGTGAACCATGGTGTGGAAGCAACTTATTTTTTGAGAAAATTTTTCATCTTCGATGTGGGATATTTGCTGAGGTTGACTTTTTTTCAGTTGTTTATTTTGATCCAACATTTCTCATTCACTTCAACTCTAATTTTGACATTTAATTACACTATGTTATAGTGCTCATTACTAAGAATCCAAAGAATCCATAATCCGGTCATTCCAGTGACGGAGTTCACCGGAAAAGTTGTCGAAAAATTGGCCGGAGCCATTTGTCAAAATTTGAGTTCCAACAATCCCCCACATGAATATAAATTACTCGAAACATACTAAGACTCTACTAACTAGACTTAATGACTAGATAGATTTTAATGACATAGACTTTCTTGTAGATAGACTCTTAGCGAGGCGGAGCAGTTTCGAGTATTAACAAAGAATCACTATGTATGAGATGGTAGCATTTTTCAACTTTGAACCACTCATTATTAATATCTGTCGGGTTTACTTGGCCGGGAGGTGAACATGATGTCTTGAACCACCCAGATTTTTATGTAAATCGAGACAACAAATAGAACCCAGTTTCATCTTCTAGTAGAACTAAGTTCTCAATTGTGTTCATTTTGACCTTGAACTTGCCTGGTAATCATGGGTGAACTTAGAGAATATAGCATGTCCTTCATTCTCCTAGAAACGGTCTCATTTCACACTCACTAGGTGATTTGCCAATAACATTTGTTTTAAGAAGCATTTCGTGTTCCACTGATATGTCAAAAGCTATGGACTGTAATCATTAAAAGCATTGCTTATCCTTCATACATTCCTGTTGCACTGTTTATCATCCTGGGAACTGTGTAGAGATAGAAATCTCACAGTGCTTTTATCAGAATCAGCTTGATTTAGTTGTCCCTTTGAACCTACATCCTGGGATCTCCAGTCAGATAAGTGGGGTTTCCATCAAACATCCTCTTTTTTCATAGGCTTTAAACCCATTCCCTTTGATGATTTTAAAATTTGATCTCTAGTTAAACATTTAGTAAATGGATCTGCTAGGTTTCTAGCTGACTTAATGTAATCGATCGTTATTACACCACTTGAGATCAAGTGTATAATGGTTTTATGTCGTCTTCTTATTTGACGTGATTTACCATTATATAGATTATTCAGAGCCCGGGTTATAGCCGATTGGTTATCACAGTGTACACGTAGTGCCGAGACTGGTTTCTTCCACATTGGAATATCTTCCAAAAAAATTTGAAGTCATTCTGCTTCTTCTGCAGCTTTATTTAGAGCTATAAACTCAGATTCCATGGTTGATATGGCCAGGTATTGTTTGTTTGGAAGATTTCCATGATACTGCTGCACCTCATAGGGTAAAGATATATCCACTTGTGGACTTTGAGTTTTTGGAATCAGAAATCCAGTTTGCATCACTGTATCCTTCCAAAACTACTGGTTCTTTACCATAGTGCAGACCATAACTTTTCGTGTATTGTACATAGTTTAATACTCTTGTTATGGCTTTCCAGTGTTTATGTCCAGGATTACTCGTCTATCGACTTAGTACATTTACTGCGTGTGCTAGATCAGGTCTAGTACAGTTAGTCAAGTAGATTAGACTTCCGATTACACGTGCATACTCACTTTGAGATGAAGTTGTGGATCTACTGGAGATTTAGCAATCCCGTTAGTGTAGTTCTTGAACCTTGCAAGAATCTTTTCAGCATAATGATCTTGAGATAGAGTGATACCATCCGAAGTCTTGTGATTTTAATCCCTAGAATGACATCAGCTAGACCCATGTCTTTCATGTCAAACTCGCTATTAAGCATGTTCTTAGTACGTTGGATTATATCTTTATTACTGCCCATGATGAGCATGTCATCTACGTACGTACAAACATAACAAAATATATCCACTAGATGTACTTTAGATGTAGATGCATTTATCACATTCATTTATACTGAAACCATTTAACATCATTACGTTGTCAAATTTTAAATGCCATTGTTTTGGAGCTTGTTTAAGTCCATATAATGACTTCATAAGTCGACAGACTTTGTGTTCTTGTCTTGGAATTACAAACCCTTCGGGTTGTTTCATGTATATCTCCTCTTCTAAATCATCATTTAGAAAAATAGTTTTAACATCCATTTGATGGATTTTCACGTCTCTTAAGGCTGCAATTGCAATTAGCATTCTAATTGATGTTATTCTCGTTACAAGAGATTAAGTGTCAAAGAAATCCAGACCTTCTTTTTGTCGGAATCTTTGCACCATAAGTCTAGCCTTATATTTGTCTATTGAGCCATCAGTTTTCAATTTTGTTTTGAAAATCCATTTACACCCTAGTGCTTTATACCCTTGAGGTAGATTGGTTATTTTCCAAGTATGGTTTTGCATAATTGAGTCAATCTCACTATTGACAACTTCTTTCTAAGATGCTGCATCTTGTGTAGACATGGCTTCTGAATAAGTTCTTGGTTCATTCTCAACAAGATCGAAATCCTCACCGTAAGATTTTTCCTTACGAGCTCTTTTGCTACGTCTAAGTTCAACTTCTGTGTCATTTCTCGAGGTACCAGATGTACTGGCCTCACTTACAGAGGTGATTGCATCTCTCTCTGCGAGAGTACGTTTTGAAGTTGAATTATCCTGACAAGGAAAAATATTTCCAAAAAACGAAGCATTTCTTGATTCCATGATTGTATTTACGTGAATATCTGGTGTATCCAACTTATGTAACAGAAATCGATACACACTACTGTTGTGTGCATACCCTATGAAAATACAATCAATTGTTTTAGGCCCAATTGTGACCTTTTTAGGAGGAGGTACTGCTACTTTTGCAAGGCACCTCCACACTTTCAGGTATTTGTACGATGGTACTATACCTTTCCATAGTTCATATGGCATTTTGCCAGTTACTTTATGTGATATTTTGTTGAATATATAGTTTGTGGTAAACAAAGCTTCCTCCCACAGATTCTAGGCTACCCCAGATTCCTGCAACATTGCATTCATCATTTCTTTCAGAGTTCAATTTTTACGATTTGTAACTCCGTTAGATTGTGGCAAATAGGGAGCGGTTGTCTGATGAATAATGCCTTTTTCTTGACAAAAAACATTAAACGAGCCATCATATTCACCACCTCTATCGCTCCTAACTATTTTAATAGTTTTTGACACTTGATTTTCAACTTCAGTTTTGTATTCCTTGAATTTTTCCAGAACCTCATCTTTATTATGTAGCAAGTATACGTAACAATATCTTGTACAATCATCTATGAAGGTTACAAAATACTTTTTACCGCCTCTGGTTTGTATGAATTTTAAATCACACAAATCGGTGTGTATTAGGCCTAGAGGTTCTGTTGTTCTTTCAACATGAGGGGAAGGGTTTTTTTGTGAGCTTACTTATACACAAACTTCACATTTGTCTTTGCTTATTTTGCATTTAGGTATTAGGTTCAAATTAATTAATCATTGGAGGGATTTATAATTCACATGTCCTAACCTTTCATGCCAAATATCGGACGACTCGACCAAATAAGCAACTGAATTTTTATTAGCAGAAACAATCGAAACAGTTACATTGTTATTCTTTCTGAAGACGATCTCTACACACATTTTGGCCAGTCCTCCCGTAACAAAACCTCTACCAATAAACACCCTGTTCTTCCTAAGAATTAACTTTTCGAACTCAAAATTGATGGCGAAACCATGTTTGTTCATTGTAGTCCCGAAGATCAAGTTTTTCCTCATGTCTGGAACGTGTTTTACATTGTTCAGAGTCAACTCCATTCCAGAAATCATCTTGAGGACCACCTTTCCAGTGCCTTCGATCTTTGAATGAGTTATGTTACCCATCAGCAGATTTTCCTCAGATTTGCTCTTCTGGTAGGTACTGAACATGTTATTATCTTTGCAGATGTGAGTGGTGGCCCCGGTGTCATACCACCACTCCAATGGGTTTTCATCAGCCATCACCACATTAGCTTCTGTGATCACAGCACATAGGTCAGCTTCCGTCAGGTTGGCCTGATTCTAGCCTTCAGTTTGTTGCGACATTCAGAAGACTTGTGGCCTAGTTTACCACAGTAGTTGCATTTTCCCACAAACCTTTTGTTTGGAGATGCTTGTACTTTCTTCTTAAAGCTGGTTGAAGCTTAAGGCACAATTTTGTTAGGCACAACATGAGCTTTACCTTTACCCTTAGGCATATCATGAGATTTACCTTTACCCTTATACTCAGCCATGTTTGCATTATGACCTTGAATGGAGTTAGCTTTGTCACGTTTCAATGACTCATTTTGCAGCCTAGAGATCAAGTTCGCCAAAGTAAGAGGCTTTTGCTTGTAAGCAAGGTAGTTTTGGAAGTCCTCCCAACTTGGCGGTAGCTTCTCGACAATGGAATTCACTGTGAATGTCTCACATATCTTCATTCCTTCATCAGCTATGCCTTGACATATCAATTGTAGCTCATGAACTTGTTCCATGATGGGTTTTGAATCCACCATTTTGAAGTTCAGAAAAGTCGTTGTAGCGAATTGTCCAGAACCTACATTGAAAATCTTGTACTTCTTTTCCAAAGCATCCCAAAGGTACTTAGAAATACTGACTTCATTGTACACATTGTGCAGCTCGTCTACAAGACGGTAAAGAACGTGACCTTTGCAAAGGTAGTCCCCATGGATCCAAGCCTCGACACTTGCGAGAGCTAGGGGGTCGGTGTTATCTCGAGGCAATATAGGTTTGACCTCAGTGAGATATCTCAACAAGTTCAAATTGTGGAGAAAGAAATGCATCTTGTTCTGCCATGATTTGAAATTTGACCCATCAAATTTTTCTGGTTGTAAGCCAGCAAATATTGTGCTCGGCACAGAAAGGACTTTAGGGGCCTCGGTTGATGCTTGTCCAAGTGGCTGACCGCTCCCATATGGTGTCAATTCACTGGTTCTTTCAGCACCACTGCTTGAGCTGCCTACGATCTCGCATTGCTCATTTCTCTGTTCAAAAGATGTAACACTTCAACAAGATTTGAAAGAAAGAAATATTGCTTAAAAATTTAAATTACTAAATCGCCATTCTATTAAATTTATTTCAGATTTCACCGAAAAACCATCGAAATTATTTAGTAGAATTTTTCAGCCATAAAATATTTAATTTATGACGTAAATATTTTGGATTTCACCGGAAAACCATCGAAATATGTATAATTTTATGTCGTTAAAATTTTGGATTTCACCGGAAAACCATCGAAACTAGTGCTTCGCGAAACTGCCTAACGGCCTTCACGTAAACAACATATTGCGGATTGTTCGGTTCATGTTTTCGAAAAACGTTTAAAAACTGTTCGCAGTTTTCAATCCGTTCACAACGATAAGCGGAAACGGATTTATTGAATTAAGACTGTAGTACCTGCGAATTTCGGATTTGAAAACCACATATAGAAAACCTAACCGACATGGAGGCGAGATAATATATCTTTCCTTAATTCAATAAATCTCCCGCAGTGTGGCGGTTAAGAGATTCTTGAATTCCAGGATACAACCATTACTAGAATAGAACCGCATCACCCGGTTAAGGAATCTACCGAATTATAGATCTACTAATACTCTCGAGATTAACCTTTTGTGGGAGAGAGTTTTTTCGCTTAGAAGCATTTTCGTTTTTTGTTGTGAATGTGAAAAATGAACGAGAGGAGAGCTCTATTTATATAGAGTGACGAGGGCAGTTTTCGTCATTTGTCGTAGAGCATATTCCCAGCATATCCGAAGCATTTGCAGAGCATATTCTGTAACATGCGCAGGTGGACGAGAAAAACTCGCAGTCGCTCATCCTTTTACGCATGACTAAATATATTATATAGTTTTTAAACTATATATTATGCAAAAATGTAGGAAAATTGGTCCAAAAGTTCAATAGAAATTTGGCCCAAAAAGAACATCTTTGTGGGCCTAAAGGTCCACATTCCCCGAGATCCGAGCCCGGCACGGCGGCGGCGTGCGGGCGTGTGTGTTTTTGCATAACAGCCCATATCTCTCCTTCTCCATAGTGTCTCCTTAACCAAACTAGTGAATCATGGTGTGGAAGCAACACTATTTATACTAGAGAAGAATTTTTCCATCTTCCAATGTGGGACATTTGTACAAGATTGACTTCTTAGCCTTGCAAGTTGTTTACTTTGACCCAACATTTCTCATTCACTTTAACTCCAATTTTGACATTTAATTATACTATGTTATGTGTCATTACAGGAAATGTCATTTTGAGTTAGCATAAAAAGAAAAATTCTGAGCTATTTGTCAAAATTTGAGTTCCAACAAATACTGCCACACACGGTCTGGCTGATGTGGTTGCCTAACTACTTGGTTACTAACTTCTTGCACACCATTTCATCGTGCACACTCGAGTTGCTGGGCCACAAAATGGATTATGTGTAGTTTCAAGGAACAAAAAATGCAATCACTAACAACAATAAAATTGGTGTAGAAGCGGAAGCTATAAAGTTAGTGATTTGCATATCACCATTCAATTTGTTCAATAGTTAATCTTAGTGAAAACACTAAGAAATCCATTCCTTGTAATGAATTGACCAAAAAATCCATTCTCAAACAAATAACTAACCTAAAACTCAGTAATTATTTGTACAATTGTATCCACTAGAAACACTACTGCTGTTTGTTTCGTCATATCCTAGTTTATATATATAACCTCATAGTTGTTTAAAGAGATTCTTACAAATCTAGCTAGATTCTTTTGGTAACCTAACAAAACCATCAAACATGCAAAAAGCCGTTGGACTTCTACAACTTATTATTTTTTTTTAAGAAAACCATATTGCTTTGAAAAAGGGAAAAAGGGTCAGAGATATACGACATTGACTGCAGTGTATAACGGCTCCATTTTCAAAATTACTCTCTCACTGTTCTATCTTTGTTATAGTTAACTTATTTCAATTTGACCCCAATATTCTTCAAAAGATGCAATCTCACCCACACAGTTTCACATAGGGGAATAATTTAATATCCGAATGTTTTCTGAAATATAAAGATTTGCGTAATTGTGTCTGTCACTAATCGAATTACCAAAAAAAAAATGATATAGATATAATAGTATACTAGGTGATTCCAGCGTTATACGCGGGATAAGATATTTTTAATATTTTTTAAAAAATTAATAAATTAAGTAAACATTTCTAAATATTTTAATAGTATATTATTATATAAATAATAATTGAAATTTAAAATTAAGTTTTTAACATATTTATGTTACTACTTAATTATTTAGTTAAAACAATAATTTTTAAAAATTAAATTTTAAAAACCAAATTTAGGAAACAATAAAATCAGCTATAATTTTATGGAATATTTACTTATTCGATTTAATCAAATTTAGAAAACAATAAAATTAGCTATAATTTTATGGAATATTTACTTATTCGATTTTCCATAAATAAATACAGCTAATTTAGGTAAGGTTATAATTTTTAAAATAAAGACAGTTTATATATGATTGATCTAATGACATATTATGTAATTAGTCTAGTAATTAATGTCCTATAAAATATATTTTCTGAAAATCGTTCTGACGACGACACGTAAGCATGACACTGATGTAATATTTTACGTAAACATAAAATTATTTTGTTAAAATGATTCTGAATTATATATAGGGGATTAGCAAAATACATCAGATTTGTTGAAAGATTTGATAAAAAAAAATTGACCACATTGATTATAAAAAAAGGGAAACTACTACTCTTATCTTTCCTAAAATAAAATTATTTCAATTTGACCCGAATCTTCTTCAAAATTGTAATATCAACCCCACGCTTCATAATTTAAGAAAGTAATGGGACTTATCCGAATATTTTCTGAAATAAAAGGATTCATGTCTGTCACAAATGACAAATCGCATTACTAAATTAAAAAAAAGAAGTAATATTCTAAGAATTTAAAGTTTTGAATCCTTTTGTCTTTTTACACAAAGACAAAGACATTCCCCTAAAATCTCTCTTGTTCTTGACTCACTTCTACTTCAAATTTCTCTGTTCTTCCAAATTCTTTTGGCACAAATGGGTTGCTGTCTCAGCAAGAAACCTTCTCCTTCTCCTCCCTCTAATGGCACCTCTTGTACTGTTAAACCCTCAGATCCCATCAAACCCATGATTGAGCCAATTGAAGAAACAAAACCCAAATCTGAGAAACTGAATCAAGAAGAAGAAGAGACAAAGAAGGAAGTTTTGGTGATAAAACAAAGAAGAAGCCATGAAGATAGATCTAAGAAGACAGATTCAGATAAAGATTCTCCAGTTTCTTCTCCTGTGGTTGAGAAATCGAATTCTACACCGGTCGTGGTGAGGATCTCGAGCTGTACTAAAGAAGAAGTTGATGCTATATTGATACAATGTGGGAAGCTGAGTAGAAGCAACTCTGCTGCTAAAACAAGAAGATACTCTGGTTCAAAGAGAAGCTTTGATTTTGACCAGAACGAGAGAATCCGCGGCGGCAATGCGGAGGAGGAGGAGGAAGAGGCTGAGATGCAGGCTCACCGGAATCGCCACCGTGGATTAGAGAGAGTTAATGGTTCGCCACGGGAACGGAGAAGACGAACTCCGAGTAGAGAGAGGGATGAATCGAAAAGTTATCGATCAGGAAGCAGAGAAAGAGGAAATGGCGGCGGTGGCGGTGGTAGTAGGCGAGTGAGTAGATCTCCGGCGAAACGATCGGAGGTTCCAAACGCTAATTCGTTTGTAAATTCAAGTAATAGCAGACCGGGAAAGTTTGTTACGATTCCGGCAACGGATAAGAGCAACAATGTAGAGCCGTCAATTAAACGGATTACGGTTAAGAGAAACATCGGAGATGCTTGTAGAATCGCAGCATCTCCGAGATCAAAGTCTCCGGCAAGAGCGGGAACTAATGTTCCGTCTCTGAGCCGGAGCAATTCAAGAAAGGCGGAGCAATCACCGTATAGAAGGAATCCATTGGGAGAGATTGATCAAAACTCATCAAAAGTTGGATCTTGTAACACCAACAAGAAGATGATAGAATCTGTGAAAACTAATCCAAGAACGAGTAGAGCTCCAAGCCCGAGTCGTACCGCGGTTGTAGAAGTAGCGAAACCTCCTTTTCAAGTGTTAAGCAGAAGCAGATCATTGAGGAAATCTCGAGATTTCGATTTGGTATCAAACGAAGATAACAATTACACGGCGTTGTTGTTAAAAGATATTCAGAATTTTCATGGGAAGAGTGTTGAAGATACCTCGATTTCGCTGCCATTTTGTGTTACTAAAGCTTGTTCCATTGTTGAAGCAGTGGCAGATCTTAACTCTATGACTAACACTTGTTTGAGCTCTGACTCAAGCCGGTTTAGATTCACATCGACGTCGAAGAAAGCTGATCTTATGGAACCAAGTTTTGAGAAGTACGTGACTGTGAAGAGAGGTGGTTCGTTGGAGGAATCATCCGGTAGCAACAATCTTACGTGACTAGAGTTGCCACTTCAGGCAATAACACCAACTTGTGTTGCTGCGGCTTATAAAGGAGAAATTGTTGTTTGTTTGACTATTTTTATTCCCCATGTTTGGTTTTATTTTGTATTCACTTGGTTCATTTCAATCGAATCTTCTCTTCTCTTCTTCATGTTATGACATTTTTTGTGGAGGTTATTTGTTAGTACTTAGTAGGGATGTTCAATCTGGATAAACCGATCAAATCCGAACCGAAATATCCAATCCGAAAACTGAACCGTATCTTAATATGGTTTGAATGGATGCATTTTTAAATATCCGAGAAACCGAAACCAAACCCGAATCTAAATCCGAACGGAACAAAAAAGAGATAAATCGATACAAAATTAAAACTTTCTTTGTAAATTAAAGATATACTGGACTATAATCCAAACCAAAGCCAAAAGAGTACATAACCATCTATTCTAGATTAGATTTTACATTGGATATATTCATAAACAAAAAGTCTGAAAAACCAAACATAATCCTCACCCAAATCTGGATTGAACACCCACTACTAAGTAATAGCCTAATAGATTTCGGTTCGGGTCCGAAAGTTTTGAATAATGGTTTAGAAAAAAAATTGTCGAATTAAAACCAAATATATTTTCGGTTCGGTTCGGTTTAGCTTCTTAAAATTTTATAATGATTTAAATTGTCTAACCTACACAACACATCTAAAGCAAACAGACGCCCGAGAGTTTTCTGAAAAAACAGTGAGGAAAAGGTTTTTAGGGTTTTTTTACCAATCAGATTATCAGAAGCTCCACCAAGCAACGAGTTTAGATTCGGAAGCAGCAAAGGTTAGAGCTTTTCTCTCTTTCGTCTTCCTCATACGTTTCTTATAAATACCTTGAACCCTCCGATGTAATATTCCGAGGAACCCGAACCAATTTTACATTTGGTTCCTATTTTATTTCCGTCGAATTACACTGGAATTATCTTTTGTTCCTAGTAATTCTGGGTTTATGTAAATTTTGGTGAAATCTCATCGGGAGGTATACAAAGTCTGTCGAAATTTTGTTGTTATCTACAATGCCCACCAAGTGTTCGATGAATTTCCTAGAATAATATTTTTAGTAATTTCCACGTCATATAGTTCTCTGGACTGTAACCATGGCGACAGCTACTGGACTCGAGTCTCTTGTTGATCGTAAGTTGTCTTTTTTTTTTGCCATTAAGCATTCAAGATTGATTTTTTGATGTTTCTATCGCATGAATTGTATTAAAATCTTAGCTTTTGGTTGGTGTTGCAGAGATTATTTCGGTTATTACAAATGATGGACGCAACATTGTGGTATGTCATTTTCTCTTCTTGTGTGTTATATGCTTTGGAAATCCATATATCAAAGCATGTATATTATTAGCAAAGTGAACACTTTCGATTCGTAATTTGTCAGGGAGTTCTCAAAGGTTTTGACCAGGCTACAAATATAATCCTGGATGAATCTCATGAACGCGTGTTTTCCACAAAGGTTAGCTTTCAGATTTATGTTTTAAAAGTACCAAATTGAATGGGTGCAAATACGTTTTTTCTACAAGTATTGGCCAGTTTATGACCTGCATAACCTTGTCACCCCAGTATTTAATGGCTTGTATTCTTGAGTGGCTACAGCTAGCAGTGGTGTCATTTTTATGAGGTTTCTATGATGTAGTAGAGTTCTTGATGTCTCCTATATTGTGTGTAGTGATCTCATAAAACTAGAAAAACAAAGGTGCTAGCTTAGTAGGATACTAGTTTAATGTTTGTTCATTGTCACAGTATTTTTCTACGTCTGGTCATTTAAATGGTAGTACGTTCGTGCTAATAATGCATATTGCTTGGTTTATTTTGTGTAGTGCCATCTATTGAGGAACAAACATATTCTGACATTTAAGATAGGCTGGTCTCTATAGTACTTCGAGTCGTGAGAGTGGATAAAGAAATAGTTGGCCTCTGATTGGAAGAATTTAAATCAGATATTGTGGATGTCCACTACAGATATGGCGATGGAGCTTACACTGAAATAGATTTAGTACTAGTAATTCATCAAAGGTTATAATTGAAATGAGAAAAAACTGCAAGTGCATTTTTCAAAAGCTTGAGCTAGTTCTAGCCTTCTAGGTGAGACAAATCTAGGTGAAACCTTTTGTTTTCACTTTTCATAAAGAGGCTTAAAGGTTTGATTCCTGTCTATTTTCATGTTTGCACTTTGCACAAAGAGTATGTGAGACCATGTTGATACTGCATTAGACCAATGTTCTTGGGAGGGATTATTATTCGTAATGGCTCATCCATGGAGCTTTTTGGCTTGGAGGTAGAAATGCTTCTGTTAAAATGATGGATACTTGGTGACAAATCTTTCGGTTTCCATGTTGTTTGTGTCTAAAACATGTTAGAAAATGGAGATGGGCATGTGATCTCAGAAGAGTTTTGTCTTTAGTTTATTATGAATGACTTCCATTAGTGTCTATCTGGTGGATTTAAACATGAGCAAAGTCGATAACCATGATGTGTTTGATTGAGCATTGAGACTTCTTACTCTGTTTCTCTCTCTCTTCAGGAAGGAGTACAACAACTCGTGTTGGGTTTGTACATTATCAGAGGCGACAACATGTAATTCTCATCCTCACATTATTTTGTGTTGGCCAAGCATCGGTGATATTCTAACGCTGCAATTGTTTTTTGTTCAGAGGTGTTATTGGGGAGCTGGACGAGGAGCTTGATGCAAGTCTGGACTTTTCAAAACTGAGAGCTCATCCTTTGAAACCCGTCGTGCATTGATTGAAAATAGTTATGGTGAGAAAACCTAAAACAAAGAGAAGATTTGACTTTAAACAATTTGGATAGTTTGTTTTGATGTCATGTCTGGAATTGTCTGTTTTGTGTATCCCCTAAGGACAAAGGCTATATGATTTTCTATGTCTACGTTTTCGCCTGAAAGATCCTTGTTTTCTTCAAATTTCTATTTGGTAAGTGAAAATCAGATGTAATCCGGTTTAGTTTACTTAATCCTGACATAAAGGTCGGTTATTTATCTGGTTATTCATCCAGTTAAACCATGTGAAGCAAATCCATAGTTTCAAACTGGCCATAGCCCAAGTGATATTATGTAATTTCCAACATGAAATTGAAGAACCCATCCCACACCACTAGTTTAATCGGTGTTTTTGAAGGATCCATCAATAGAACAAGTGAATATTGGGCCAGTCGGATCCAATGGAACATCTGAAACTGTCCCACCCAAACATGGCACCTCCAAAACTATTTATTACCTAAGAACCACAACCCATGTAAGATAAATAGTAAGGATGTATGTGGCAGAAAGATACGTTATAAATTTATAATTGTTATAAAAGTTAGGCAGAAGTTTGGCACCGTCCAAACAATAATTTATATTTATTGTAGTCATTTGCGTTAGTGTAATGCTTCATTATGTTTCCATAAATAGAAACTTCAATTAAAATTCATACATTCTGATATCATTCTATACGATAAAATCTCTTTCTTTTATATTTCGGTAATATAACTATTTATAAACACGTTTTATAACACGTTATCACGATCACTACGATCGTTATATTACCGTGATACCGCTAGTTCTATTCACGGACGGAATTACGGCGTCAATTTACTGTTGACGATCTTACTATTCACTTTCAAAATCACTGTTGCCACCGTGAGGCGCTATTCACAAATCGAATCTGTTCACGTCGGAGATGCTTCATTACCAAAAATACTGTTAATCGAAAATACTATTCATTACGGAATTCTTTCATACCGATTTCATCAAATCAAGCGGTAAGACATCCGGTTAATACCGAGGTAAGTCTCTTTATTAAATAAACTAAAATGTCGTAGGCGCGCTACATTTAATATTGACAGTGGTTGTTTAAACGCCTATTTATTCGTAGGCGCTCGGCCGCCTTTAAATATTACCGGGTTGGTTATACCACCCAGGAAGTTTATTCAATATTATCGGGACGGCCGAGCCGCCAAATAATTTATTTTATGTTTCATTATTACTGATTATTACTTCTTGATGACTGACCCGCTTTATAATCTTCATAAAATCTTAAGTTTTATTCATATCAAAGTTATTTGAGATTTAAAGAACGGTTTCATCCTCGTGTCTCCCAGCGCGATCTTGGCTGCACATCGGATTACGTTAATACCAAAAAGTTAATCGTAAACCCAGAGTTTCGGAGATCTCACCAATCCACGATTTGTTGAAAATAACTTTAATAGTAATAAAAGTAAATTAAATCATGTCATCATAATATTACTGTTCATATTACTAATCATGCATCACTCATTTGAATCTGGTAAAATAATTGATCGCATGGTAGATAATTYGATCGATTTTTCAAAAATCTCCAACGGTCATATGCTTTCCAACGGTAGTGAGCAGTGTTTTCAATCATAAATACACCCACTCATTCACTCATTCATTCACACAATCTCTTTCATTTAAGAAATTTGCTTAGTTTTCATTTTGTAAAATGAATCGCATTTTCTAGTATTTTGTTTAGGTTTAATAATTTAGTGTTTATGGCCTCTTGTTGGGAATTTACCGGAGAGTTTGCTTATGCATGGGTTTAATATTTTATGCGATAGTTTTCTTTGTAATCGCTTTGTTTGTTTAATATAATGATTTAATAAATTCTAATAAAATTATATCTTGGTTTTGTTCTTTTTAGAAAATAATGGCAAATATTGAGAAGCTTCGTTTCCCCTAAATAGCTGTCAACCATACCGTGGACCACCGATGAGTATATCTTGGATCGGAAAAACTTTCCGATACCATAAAAACAAAGCTTCACCTCGAAGAAAGCGAAATCGTGATATTCGAGGAAACATTTAGATGAAAATCTAATTCACGATTATGCAGATAAAAGCCGCGAGTTATGGAAGCTCTTAAAGGTTTGATAATCAAAAGCGATAACTCTCGCATGCTCGGATGAATGGCAAACCGAGATTTCAAGATTATGAAAAGGTGGAGACATTTAATTCTGCTATGTTGAGGATAGCGACACTTGGAATATTGTGGAAAACATGTCTCGAAGCGAAAATGCTTGAGAAAACTTATCTCACCTTTCATAAAAACCACTATATCCTGCAAGAACAATCGCGCGGATATAAAAGGTTTTCAGTTGATTGTGGCTCTTATGATAGCTGAGAGAACAATGAACTTCTTATCAAGAACCATGCTCATTGGAACAAAGCATTCCACAGTGAATGCAATGGAAACAAAATATCTGAAATATCAAACAAATCGGGGTCGTGGTCGTGGCCGTGGCCGTGGACGTGGTCGTGGTGCGTGGGCGTGGTGGATTCACACCTCCACAAGAAAGGAAGTCCTTTAAATGGATCCGACGAACAATCTTCCCAGGAAAGAAATTCAAGAAAATACCACGTGAAGGCATCATTACGATGCGGATCCAAGGACATTGGTCTCGAGTGTGTCGTACCTCCTCATCTTTGTAAATTATACAAAGAGTCACTCAAGGGCAAAGGGAAGGAAGTAAATTTAAATGAGAATCTTGAGGAACAACGTACCTCGATTCTTCGACTTTCTGATGAGCTTGACTAGACCATGAATATAAAAGCGGTGTAGTGAAGCTGGCGAACAGTTTCATAATGCCATTAATAATTATGTACTTTTATTTTTCAATAATAATATTATATTTTCAAATAAATACATCATGATTTCGTTATGAATTTTTTTGTGTGTTTTATTAATAATAATTGTTTTGTGATTTTATTAATAATATTTATTCTGAAATGATCATAATCTGAAGAGCAATATCCAAAGAAATGGTAAGAGAAATTTGTATACCGGATAGTGGAACAACGCACTATTCTGAAACAAGAGATATTTTCAGATTTAAAATCTAAAAATATCATTGTCAACACGATATCAGTCCTGCGGGTGATAGAAGGAAGCTGAAGCATTTTCGTTGCAAATGGAACAAAATTTTCATTGATAACGCCTTATATGCTCCAAGTTCAAAATTTGTTGAGTTTTAAAGACATATATCTTCAAGGATATGATACTCAGTCTGCAACTGAGAATGGAAAGAAGTATATGTATATATTTTCCGATGAATCGGGAAAAAGAGTTATTAAAGAAAAATTACCAAAACTCCCTTCTGATTTACATCAAACGTATATAGATGCAATAGAATCACATCTTGTGATTAAAAGAAATCCAGAAGATTTCATATTGTGGCATGATCGCCTAGGTCACCCAGGCACCACAATGATGCGAAGAATAATAGAGAACTCACATGGTCATTCCCTAAAAATCCAGGAGATTGATACGAGAAATAAAACGACATGTGTTGCATGTTCTCTTGGAAAATTAATCATAAGGCATTCGCCACTCAAGATTGATAAAGAATCACCAAAATTCCTTGAACGAATTCAAGGTGATATATGTGGACCGATTCATCCACCATGTGGACCATTCCAATATTTTATGGTCCTGATTGACGCATCCAGCAGATGGTCACATGTTTGTCTATTATCATCTTGCAATATAGCATTTGCGAGATTTCTAACTCAGATAATCAAGAGGGCACGTTCATTATCTCATTAAAAGTTAGCTGACAATCTTTGGTGAATTCACTTCCCAAGCATTTAATGATTACTGTATGGTAATGGGAATTGAAGTTGAACATCCTGTAGCACATGTTCACACTCAAAATGGGTTGGCTGAATCGTTGATTAAATGGCTGCAATTAATTGCAAGACCATTGATAATGAGATCAAAACTCCCAACATCGTATGGGAACATGCTATCTTGCATGCGAAGCTAATTCGGATAAGACCAAGTGCATACCATAAATATTCCCATTACAGTTAACGTTTGGTCGAGAAGAATATTTCTCATCTAAATTTTTGGTTGTGCGGTATATGTGCTTGTAGCACCACCACAGCGATACAAAGATGGGACCACAAAGAAGGTTGGGAATATATATTGGTTGTGATTCTCCATCAATCATCGATACCAGAACCACGAGGCGGAGATGTTTTTACGGCACGTTTGCCGATTGTCATTTGATGAAAACATTCCGGTTCTAGGGGAGAATAAACAAGTAGAAAGGATATCAAGTGGTGTGTACCATCATTGTTACACTTTGATCCTCCAAAACATCGGGCTGGAAGTTCGACGGATCATATCTGAGAACATTGCAAATCACTCGATGCATTTGCAGATACGATAACTAAATCACACATACCAGCTGCAAATGCTCCTGCTCGAATTGAAATACCACATGAAGGTGGAAAAGCAGATGATACACGTGAGTCAAATGCCTGAGCGTGGTAGACTGTTGTTCTAAGGATAAAAATCACAGAAAAAGAAAGGAAGGCTCATGATCCCAAAATAGCAGAAAATATTTTGGAAGAAACAAACCATGAGACGATCATAACGTGAAACTCATAATCCGAAGATAATCATGATAATCCGAAGATAATCATGAGATTTCTATCAATTATGCCTCAATGGGAAAATATGGAATCGACGAAGTTGATAGCATCGATGGCGTTTTCATATACCTTATTGCAAAATATGTGATGAAAACGATGATTTAGAGCCAAAATCTGTATACGAATGTCGAAAAGACATGATGGCCAAAATGGAAGGATCTATGCAAGTTGAACTAGATTCCTCAATGCGAAAAGTATTCGGACTATTGTACTCACCTGAAGATATGAAACCAGTCGGATATAAATGGGTATTCGTTAGAAAGCGAAATGAGAAAAACGAGATTATGAGATATAAAGCTCGCTCGTGGCCAGGTTTTCTCAAAGACCGAATGAGGAAACATATTCTCCGTTATGGATGCATAACATTTAGATTCGATGAATCTAGCGTAAAGAATTTAGAAATGCGTCTCATGGATGTTGTCACAGCTTACCTGTATGGATCATTAGATACCAATATCTATATGAAAATCCCTGATGGGTTCAAAATGCCAGAAGCATTAAGTTCTAAACCCAAAGAGTTATGCATAAAATTACAAAGATCATTATATGATAAAGCAGCAGGCGTATGTGGTATAATCGCCTGAGTGAACACTTGATGAAAGAAGGATATGTAAACAATCCTATATGTCCATGTGTTTTCATCAAGAAAACAACATCCGGATTTGTATTAATCGCGGTATATGTTGATGATCTAAATATGATCGGAACTCAAATACTGAGCATCAAATTACTTGAAAGGAGAATTTGAGATGAAAGATCTCGGGCAGACAAAGTATTGTCTTGGCCTACAAATTGAGAGATCTCAAAAGGTATATTTGTGCATCAATCCATATACGAAAAGTGTTAAAAGATTTAACATGGATAAATTTACTCTACACTCATTAGAACAGAATGTTAATGATCCATTCAGCCATCGAGGAAAATGAAGAGATACTTGGCTCGAAGTGCCATATCTAAGTGCGATTGGAGCCCTTACGTATCTGGCAAATTACTAGGCCGAGATATATCATTTGCCATTAACTTTTGAAGATATAGTTCATCCTACTCGAAGACATTGGAATGGAATTAAACATGTCTTTGATATCTTCAGGGCGATTGATTTAGGATTATTCTATCTAACAATTCAAATGGTCAAATGATTGGTTTTGCGATGCAGGATATTTATCGATCCTCACAAAGCCCGATCACAGACAGGATATGTATTTACGATCGGAGACACTGCTATATCATGGCGTTCGCAGAAACAAACGCTTGTGGCTACTTCTTCGAATCATGCCGAGATCATCGCCTCCATGAAGCAAGTAGAGAATGTGTATAAGATCGATAAAGACACATTCAATCGCGGCGGAATCACGTAAACACAGCCAACTATCTTATACGAAGATAATCTTTGCGTGTGTCGCTCAAAGAAGATACATCAAGTGATAGAACCAAACATATCCCTCCAAAGTTCTTTGCATACACTCAGGAGCTTGAGAAAAACAAATACATTGAAGTGAGATACGTCAAATCATGCGACAACGCTGCAGATCTCTTCACAAAGTCACGCCCACCTCGATGTTTAAAAACATGTTTGCATCGAATGCGTCATCAACGAGACATATGAGATACGTAATCGTTATTGAGGAGCTGCAGTTGTCTTTTTTACGCTTATGAGGTTTTTCATTGGGTTTTCCATAAGAGTTTTTGGAGACAACAAAGGCGCTAACAAAAGCGCAAGTGACATCGATGCCGGGAGAGTGTTATAAAGTTAGAGAAGTTTGGCACCGTCAAACAATAATTTATATTTATTGTGGAGCTCATGTCATATGCGTATGCTTCATTATGTTTTCACATAAATAGAACTGCAATGTAAAAACATTAACACATTCATACATTGATATCACAATCTCTCTGATAAAATCTCTTTCTTTTATATTTCGGTAATATAACTATTTATAAACACCGTTTTTATAAATAATATAGTTAATTGTCACATAATATATAGTCAATTGTCACATTTCCTAAACGCAAACGTTTCAGATCACGTTTTTGTAGTGCTCTTGGAAGCTTCTGAATCTGATTCCAAACTTTTAAGCGAGGTTAAACATCCGACAAAATTACGTAAAAGCTTTATGGTTAACTATCAAATGCGCAAAAGGGACCAGTTAAATATATATATTAATATGACGACGAGAAGAATAGTCTTGTAGACATTTTCATTGAAATGTTCTGATAATAATTCATATTAAACGTCAATTTAAAAAAAAAATCAATTAAATGGATTCTATTCTCATTCGAATGTGATTCCAAACGACGATATATTATATTCGGTGATTTTTTTTTCCATTTAGTTTATATTATTGATAAATATATATTTTGTTTGATCAATAAATTTGAGCGGTAAAAAAAAAAAAATCGAATGGAGTTTTTTCTTTTCCTGGACAGTAAAAAAAAATTCATGTGGCATGTTAGAAAAATAAGTAAATAGAACCGTGACGGAATGCATGAGAACACTGCTAAATAAGTCCAGGGAGATTAGGTCAACAAAAATTGATATTTTGACTTTACATATATACCTCAGAATCAAAGTATCCGATCTTAAAACTAAACGCGTTATTTTAATAGTTAAATTAAAACAAAAACAAAAACATATTAAGAGCAGCTTAACATTAAAACCAAAAAAGAATATAAGATGAAAGAGCAAAAGAGTAAATTATCAATATATATCAAACGAGTAAATAAAAAATAAAGAAATATTATTTGAAAAGGAAAATATCTCAAGTGGCTATATTTTTTTTATTGTTTGATGAAGTATGGTTGTTTTCCATAAAGTCAATATATATTTTTCCATCTATTGCAAGTTCACATATATGAATTACATTAACATCTTTGCTACCACCTACTAATGATTTTTTATTTGATGGTTTCACATCAACTTCAATTTCCATAAAAGACCGTTGCCTGAACGCACAAGCAAATTCACATTACACGTGTGGGATGTCGTATGGAAACGAATTTACTCGCTTTCATAATCTATATTTCTCAAATAAACAAAACCATACGTAAACATTATTAGACAAAATAGGTTATATATAGATAGACAAGTCCCTCCATTGAAATGTTCTTCCTTATTGACTTTTAAAACCATACTTCTTCCTTATATTAATTTCCCTAACCCCTAATAAAATCTACAAACAAAGCTTCTTCTTCTTCTTCTTTGGCGTCATCAAGATTCTCCAAGAATGTCTCAGCACCAAAGAATTTATCCTGTTCACGATCCAGAAGCCCCAACCGCGCATCCAACGGCTCCTTTGGTTCCACGTGGTGCATCAAGATCAGAACATGGAGAGCCGTCCAAAGAACCTTTGGCCCAACGACCACCACAACGGTTCGTGCCGTTGGCTCCTCCTAAGAAGAGAGGAAGAAGCTGTTGTTGCAGATGTGTGTGCTACACGTTCTGCTTTCTCTTGCTCCTTGTTGTTGTAGTCGGCGCGACGATTGGTATACTCTACCTTGTCTTTAAACCAAAGCTACCGGATTACTCTATTGATCGGTTACAGCTCACTCGGTTTGCACTCAACCAAGACTCGAGTTTGACTACGGCTTTTAACGTGACTATAACCGCTAAGAATCCGAACGAGAAGATTGGAATTTACTATGAAGATGGGAGCAAGATTACTGTGTGGTACATGGAACATCAACTAAGCAATGGTACGTCACTTTTTGGTTCACTCTGGTTTGTTTAGAAAGGCTTCAAAATCTCAGTACAAACCGGTTTATTTGGTTGATTCCGGTTCTCTTCCGTTGGTTTGGTTCCTACACGAAGAAAGATTCAAATCTCTATTCAAAACTAGGGTGTTTAATTCAGATTTTTTGGTTTTTGGATTTTCCGTTTATGAATAATAATATCTAAAATGAAATTTAATGGTGTGTTACAGATTTAGTTTCATTTTGGATTAGGATTTAGTCAAATATATCTTTAGTTTTCAAACAAAATTTGGGTTTAGATATTCTTTTTTTGTTTGATTCATATTCAACATTTCGGATATAAAATAGTTAATTCATTTAAATCATATTAATATATATTTTTTATTTATTGAATCAATTATTTTGGTTAGAGTTGGATCATACCGGTTATAATCTGGATTTAACACCCCAAAATTAAACGAATTTATTTATGTTGTCTGGTTATCTTGTTTGATTATAATTGGTTTACAGCTATCAAACCCGGGTCTACTTATAGATTTAACTTAACTATATTTTTGTGATTTTTTATAGGGTCGTTGCCAAAATTTTACCAAGGCCATGAAAATACGACAGTGATATACGTAGAAATGACTGGTCAAACTCAAGATGCATCGGGTTTAAGGACGACACTAGAAGAGCAGCAACAAAGAACCGGGAATATACCATTGAGAATTAGAGTAAACCAACCGGTTAGGGTCAAATTCGGGAAGTTGAAGCTCTTTGAGGTGAGATTCTTGGTCAGATGTGGTGTATTTGTTGATAGTTTGGCAACAACTAATGTTATTAAGATTCAAAGTAGTAGTTGCAAATTTCGACTTAGGTTATAAATCCGTTTCTTAATTGATATGTTTGGTGTTCACCATACTTTTTTTCTTCTTTTTTCAATTTTTATTTTAATCGAGATATAGAGGGGATTTTGTCAGATATAGTTCTCCTCTGAACTACATTATTTTGTCTCAGACCTTTATTGTATAATAAATTACTTATTTTTGTTACACATAGTTACTTTGATTCCAAAAGAGGATCGCTAAAGCTAAAACCTATTGTGGAGTGGGACTCGGATTTCATACCAATCATCCATAATTTCATACCATGTGGCCCATCTTGATGCCTTGATGGTTTAATCTAGGCATGGGATTATAAACTGAACCGATTTGACCGAACCAAATCGAACCGAAATTTAGGTAAATCGGTTTTTCTGTTAAATGAACTAAACCGATCGGCATAATTTAACCGAATGGTTAACCGAAGGAAAGAAATAAAAAAACCCTAACCTAACCTAACATGTAATAAATTCAACTGTTTTAAAAATCATATTTTATGTCAATAATATTAAACAAAAAGAGACTAGTTTTTGTGAATCTGACCCTGAACCAAATTTAATAGATTTCGGACTTGATTGGAAAGGGATTTTGTAGAGTTTAATGTTCACTAAAAGCCAATCACAAATATTTTTTTAGCATGAAGTAGAGCATAGAGAACTTCTTAATGCTCTACACCTTAATGCTATTTAATTGAGCAAGGCTTAGAGGCTTATAAAATAGTAAAAGACATATTTGTCTTTAATTATTAATATAAATAGAGTCATAACTCATATAAATCATTTAAACTAAATTTTGTTTTCACGTCAAAGACATACAAACCTTCAGACATACAAACTCTCGGTGAGTTTTTACAATTCCAATTAAGAAAAGTTTCAAAATTATGATCATTATGACGTATACCAATTCCATATGTGTTAAAAAAATTCTAAAACATGATTATGTTTTATGTACATTACTTTTGTGTAATCATATATACTTAAGTTTATATAAAATATTATTTTCTGTTTTTTTTTTTGTATAATCATGTTTATCTTTGTTTATAGTTGTGTGATTAGATTTAAACATGGATAACCAAGAAGATGTTAGTCTTTTTTCTTAATCTCTCTCAGTTTTTGTTTCTTTGTTTTCTTCTCTATTTGTTTACTTGAATTGGTCAAACTTTAATGTTTCGTGATAAGACTATCTTTAGTTTTTTTTCTTGGGATTTTTTTGTTTTTATATTTTATAAAATATTATTTTCTTCTAAAAATTTTCAAAATGAAAAATCATGTCTATTTTAGTAATTTTATATCTATATACTTACCGATCTACCAATCAAATTTTTAATTAAAGCTTACACTTTATAGCATAATACAGCATAATGCTAATGTTTTATTAAAAACTTTGACAATCAAGACCGAATCTATTACGTGATGCTTTTATATTCTGAGGGCCATATTGATCCAAGAAGGCCCATGATCTTGTTGGTTTTCTTTATATCTTCTCACCTATATATCATGACCACTAACAATATTGATTAAGAGAAGAGTGAAAACCAAGCAATAACACAAATGATCATAAAGATAAAATAATTTATTCAATACTTTTTGAACTTCATTGCATTTTATTAACTAGAGAATAGATGAAATAAGATGGCTTAGGCTTTTAGTATAACACAAACACTCAAGTCACTCACTTCTTGGTCAGTCCACTACCACGCAGATTAAAGTAACCTTGAGGGTTACTCTCAAATCTACCTCTTGAGATGTGAGCACCTCCATTTGACCCTGGGCTACCATGTAACCTCCTCCTCCTCATCCACCGCCTTTTCCTCCTCCATCGTTTCCACTATCGCAGCCGCTCTTTCCTCCACCGCCAACACTCCTTCCTCAATCGCTGCTGCAACATTTTCCATTCATTCTTACAGATGTCATTTTGATCAAGATTTGAGGATTTGAAAATGTGTTAAAAATTAGATTGATAAATGGCTATTTATAGAGAGTGAAAGAGCCGACTCAAACCGTTGGTCAAAAAGTGATGCTTTCCAAGATTATCGTAATCTCTGCATTACTTAACTGATTCAAATTACTTCGTAAAAGTGACTAGTTAGTTGGACAATTTTATATTTACAAAGTGATTGATTAACCACCATTTTTAACGGGTTGAATGAATCCAACGACTCTCCACATTCGTTACAATACTATTTTAGGCTTTTAAGTAAAGCCTATTAGCATTAGGCCTCATTATTTTTGTGCAGATGGTTCTACATAGTTTTGTTTTTTGTGTGACTTATCTACATTTAAGTCGATTTAGAGAAGCGTCTTCCTTTTATTTGTTTACAAGAAATGCTTGTAGTAAAATGTTTTTTTCATATGTTAGCACTTTTGATTTTTGGTTAGATGATGCATAAAATGTATTCGTTCAATTGTTAAATAAAGTGTGTTTGTGATAAAATAAAGTGTGTTTCGCCTTTAACATTTCGCCGCCGGTGTCTCCACTCGTCAATTCGTCGGACGTGCTCTCCGTCGAAAAAAATCAAGATAAAGCTCACTTTTATTTTCAACAGCCCAACCGAACCAAACTATATGAATTGCAATAACCGAATAACCGTTTTCGAACCGAACCGAAATGTTAGTCGGTTAGTGTTGGTACATATTTCAGTTTCCGAAGTATCCGAATACCCGAGAAACCAAAACCAAATTATCTGAACTACCCAAAGTCGCAGGCCTAGTTTAATCAATTCAATATTCATATATAACATGCATGTAACTACGTTTAGAATCAATACTTCACTCAATATTCAATCCATCCACATAAAGTTGTTCGATTTTACCAGAATCCAAGACGGATTGATTAATCAAGGCCAATTTTAGGTAAATGACAAATTTCCCGACACTATAACCTTTAGACAATCATAATTAACCATTTTAAACATTTCACTCAGAAACAATGTTTTAAGATCCAACAAGGACTGGCAAACCATCAACATGGTCACAAATCCGGTCAGGGACTCAAGATCCATATTTGAAATTAGCAGTTTTTCGAAGTCTCTTTCCTAACAATTGACACTAACTCCAAAGCTACCAAAACACTAACAATCTTTCATTTTAAGGACTAGATTAAGTTAATGAACATAGCATCTCTTTTTTCATTCCCTTTTACAATATGAGTTTGGTGATATTAGGCTCTTCACGTACGTCTTAACATGTAGGTCTTTGTGGAAGTCAACACCGTGAATATCCAGCGTCCTCCAAGTATTGCACCAAAGTTGTAGAAGGCAAACTTCCTCATCATTCTTGGTTGAACACAAAGGTTTCATGGAAGCGTATGATATGCTGAGCCACACAAAGACGCCTCTAACCACACAATGACGCATTTTGAGTTGAGACAGATGAACTTCGAGGTTAAGAACATGAGAAAAATGAAGTTTGAGGTTTCTGTAGCGCATAAGGGTGGCAAGCACAAAGATTGACAGAAGCAACAAACAAATCTTCTCCTTGGTTAAACATTGCTGGAAATTCCGCATGAAGTTCTTCATAGTATATCAGAATAGATCAGCTCTAAATTCTGCTCGGTATGGATTTATGTTCACGATAATTATTGTCCACGACATCTATACATGGTTTTTTAGTCCACGTCAGGTATAAATATTTACTTGTTTGTTCTATGTTATATTTGTTTTGGTGGACAAACTTAAACATATCTCAATTATTTAATTTATTTACGGTATAATTATTGCCTCGATATATATATATATATCCTTGGAAGTGGGGAAAACGGAAACTAGTTTTATAAAGATTTTGATGTTTTATAGAATTATTAGATTTAAATTAAATAATATGGACGGTTAAACCAACCACTAAACATAAAATAAAATTTGAAATTTATTCATAAAATACAAAATATAAAATACAAAACTTACAATTTAAAATCGGAAGCAGATATCTTGACACAGAAGATTCCGGGGTAGAATGGATGTAGTAAGATGGTGTGGAAGATAAAGAATGAGAAGGTGAGTATACTCTTTTATATAAGAGTTTACAAAGTGTATGATTATTTAAAATAAACAATTTTTTTTTAAAGTCTTGGTGCATTTATTAAAGGAGTCATCATTTCTCTCTTTTTGTAGATTCCTTTGCTTTTTGCTTTTGTGGTAGAGATTGAAATGATGATGTTTATACTGTTGCGGATTTGTCCCATTTGAAATTGTGTACCGACAAATACTATAATTGATTGCAGATTTTGGTGAATTTGATATTTTCTTCTTCTTTTGTAGTGGATGTCGTCTTGTAGTCCAATGGAGCCGTTTGATCATTTTTTTAGGTCTTTTTTGTTCTTTCGTAGTGACTGTTATCTTGTATTCCGATATTTGTTGTAGTTGATATTTTTTTAGCGAGAATTTCTATTTCACTGTAACCGAATATATCTTCATATATCTCAAGTGTATGTTTTTGTCCACGACGATTTTTTATACTAGCAACTTATTTTATTGGTCCACGACAAATTTTTCTCTTTTTTAAGATCCATGTGAAAACATAAAAAAAAAATGGAAAAAAATAAAAGAATAATAATAAGAAAAATGTCGCATCTTACCGAAACTATATGACAGAAGCTTGTTCCCTCCAAAACCAACACTAGCCCTGGCATAATACCCGGATCTGAATTATCCTATCCGAATCGACCCGAAATTTTAGGTATTTCGGATATATGAATACCCGTTCGGTTTTTAGATGAATTTGGTTCGGGTATCGGGTTGGTTCGGGTAATACCCGAAATACCAAAACTTGAGAGTAGGTCAGTAGGATGTAGAAGGGTTTGTTCGGTTAGTAATGGTATATTCGGGTAGTTCGGATAAATTTTTTGGTGAAATTTTGGATATTCGGGTAGTTCGGGTAAAATTTCGGATAGTTCGGATATAATTTTGGATAGTTCGGATAAGGTTTCGGATAAAATTTTGGGTATTCGGGTAGTTCGAGTAAAACCTGAAAATACCCGATACCCGAAAATAACGATCCAAAAAAAATTTGGTACCTATTCGGATATTAGAAATCGATATCCGAACTATCTGATATCCGAATTATCCGATCCGAACCGATCCGAATACCCAAATACCCAAATCCGAATCGTCTCATCATCTTACAACCATCACAAAGTGGTGGTTTAAAAAAGTTTTTTCAAAAGTGGTATTTTTTGTTAACGGGCCACCACAATATATTAAAATCCCAAAAAAAATGCGAGGTATCGTTTGGGTTTTGGGTCTGGGTTAAAAGAGAGGTGTTTGCTAATAAATGGGCCTATAGGCTATAAGAACCTTTAACGGCCCATATTTGATTACACATCCTTTTCTTTCTTTTTTTTTTTGGGTCGGCGATTACACATTCAATCATCACCTGATTTTACCCATAAAAGGCCGTAACCTCTACTTCTTCGTTCCTTCTGATTTCGCCTCAGAGAAGAGTCGAAGCTTAACGATCGTATAATCATGGCGACAGCTTCAGGTACCAAGTCCTTCGATTTCTCTTCTAATTTACTTCAACCTGTGTCTCGATTTGGCTTTTAATTTCCCTTCGGCGCTCAAGAATCTCGATTCTGAATCCTACTTTCGTAATTTTTATCATGAATTTTAGGGTTCTTACTGTTTTGGAAGTTGTCGAATCATGGACTCTCTCTCTCTCTCTCTCTCTCTCTCTCTCTCTTTTGTTTTTGATTTGATCCAATTTGTGATACTTACGAGTCCGATTCAAATTTTGGTATTCTTGTTTGTGATCGATTCCTTTAATTTCTCTTCAAGTTCTCGATTTGGCTGTTAATTACCCTATGGTGTTCAAGAATCTCTGCTGTTCTGATATATACTTTCGTATTTTTTTTTTTTATCGTGAAGTTAGGGTTCTTACTCTTTTGGGTGGTCGTATCATTGGTTCTTTCTGTTTTTGGTTTTGGTTTTGGTTAGATCCAAATTTTGATACTTAAGAGTCTGGTATAGAGTTTCCTGTTCTTAGTGATTTGGTGCATTGTTAGTGATCGATTAAAAATTTAGTTTTGATGTTGTTGTTATTAGGTTAGTTTTGATGGTATTTTGCAAATTATTTCATCTTTCTGTAATATACAATATGATTTCTTATATATAGGGTTTCGTACTGTTTTGGAAGTTTTGGTATCATGGGTTCTCTCTGTTTAGGTTAGATCCAATTAGTGATACTAAAGAGTCCGATTAAGTTTGCAATTCTTATTGATTTGATCTTTGGGTGATTTTGTTTGTTATTAGTGATCGATTTTCTTAAAGTTCTACCAATTCCTGGGATATTTAGAGTATCTGATTTGAGTTTTTACACTTTTTTGTTGTTATTAGGTTAGTTTTAATAATATTTTGCAAATTCCCTCATCTTTTTGTAATACTGTATGTTTTGGAAGTTAAAGTATCATGGTCTCTCTCTGTTTTGGTTTTGGTTTTGGTAAGGTAGGTCCATTTTTTGATACTGGGTCTGGTTTAAAGCTTACGTTTCTTATTGATTTGATTCTTTGGGTGATTTTCTTT
Organism: Boechera stricta; assembly: GCA_018361395.1. Classification (NCBI taxonomy): domain Eukaryota; kingdom Viridiplantae; phylum Streptophyta; class Magnoliopsida; order Brassicales; family Brassicaceae; genus Boechera; species Boechera stricta. Next base: position 16,802,844 of record CM031539.1, on the reverse strand, counting down.
GGATGATATTTGGAATTTCTTATTTAAGTTTTAGTTTTTTTGTTGTTATTAGGTTCGTTTTATGGTATTTTGCAAATTCCTTCATCTTTCTGTAAGATACAGTATGATATTTAATTAATATAGGGCTACTTATTGTTCTGATGTTTGTAATTTTGGCTAAATTCTGCAGAGTTAACTGTATAGTTAGTTTTGAATGTTTTCTGACATGTTCTTGGGAATTTTGCAGTTGCTTTTAAGTCTAGGGAAGACCATAGGAAGCAAATCGAATTAGAGGAAGCTCGTAAAGCCGGGCTTGCTCCAGCTGAGGTAGATGAGGATGGAAAGGAAATTAATCCTCATATCCCGCAGTATATGTCATCTGCTCCATGGTATCTCAATTCTGAAAAACCGGTAAGCTAAATACTTTTTTGGTTTACTTGCTTCTCTGAATTGTCTTGTTTGAACATTCACACTGAATACTCTTTTTGTTGGTTGGTTTTGACAGAGTTTGAAGCATCAAAGGAAATGGAAGAGTGATCCTAATTACACTAAGTCATGGTACGATAGAGGTGCAAAGATCTTTCAAGCCGAAAAATACCGGAAGGGAGCGTGTCAAAAGTATGTCCTTCCTTTTTTTTATAGTCTGTTTCTATGACTTCTGTTTTTAGTTTTATGATTCAATCGCTTGAATGTTTATTCCTTTGATCGTTGTTACAGTCCTAAGCTCAACATGTTATTTCTCTGACTTTGAAAATTGTGGCTATATTGAAAGATTGGAAAAACTTTTTTTTGTTTGTTTTTATTTATTCACTCTCTAACTTGGCCTGTCTTATTTTGAAGCTGTGGTGCAATGACGCATAATTCAAAAGCTTGTATGGATAGGCCTCGTAAGGTTGGGGCAAAATTCACAAACAAGAACATTGCACCAGATGAGAAAATCGAGAGTTTTGAACTTGACTACGATGGCAAGAGGGATCGATGGAATGGTTATGATCCTTCAACCTACCATCGTGTGATTGATCTTTATGAAGCAAAAGAAGATGCACGAAAGAAGTACCTGAAGGAGCAGCAACTTAAGAAACTTGAGGAAAAGAACAATAACGAAAAAGGTGATGATGCAGCCAGTGATGGGGATGAAGAAGAAGATGACTTAAGGGTCGATGAAGCCAAGGTTGATGAGAGCAGGCAGATGGATTTTGCAAAGGTTGAAAAGCGTGTTCGAACAACTGGTGGTGGTAGCACAGGAACTGTAAGGTATGGACTAGTCATTATTCTTCATCTACGAAATATCTCATCTCTCATCACATAGGTTTACTTGGCTGGAATCTTTGACTTGATGCACTATGGTGTGACCTTCTCTTAATTTCAGGAATCTGCGTATCAGAGAAGACACTGCAAAATACTTGTTGAACCTTGACGTCAACTCAGCTCATTATGACCCTAAAACTCGATCCATGCGTGAAGACCCGCTTCCAGATGCGGATCCAAATGACAAATTTTATCTGGTTAGTTGCTGATCATCATTGATCATGTAGTTGTATCTTATAATTTGATGATATCTACATACCAACCATCTTCTTTTCTTATCATCTAACCAGGGAGATAACCAATATAGAAACAGTGGCCAAGCTTTGGATTTCAAACAGCTAAACATCCATTCATGGGAAGCATTTGACAAGGGACAGGACATGCATATGCAAGCTGCTCCCTCCCAAGCTGAATTGCTCTATAAGAGCTTTCAGGTTGCAAAGGACAAACTGAAATCTCAGACAAAGGACACAATCATGGACAAGTACGGGAATGCAGCTACAAACGATGAAATACCAATGGAGCTTTTGCTTGGGCAAAGCGAAAGACAAGTTGAGTATGACCGAGCAGGGAGGATTATAAAGGGACAGGTACGGTTTTTGATGAATTCCTTGATTTATTACCTGGTGCATTCTTATTGTGATATGAACAGCTTATGATAAGTTTCCTTTTTGTGTGAATCTATTTCATTCTTAATACTTTTTTGTTGTGTACAGGAGGTGATATTGCCAAAGAGTAAATATGAAGAAGATGTTCATGCTAACAATCACACTAGTGTCTGGGGCTCATATTGGAAAGATCATCAATGGGGATATAAATGTTGCCAGCAGACCATTCGCAATAGCTACTGCACAGGTTCTGCTGGAATTGAAGCTGCAGAGGCTGCCCTTGATCTGATGAAAGCTAATATTGCTCGCAAAGAAGCTTGTGAAGGTTTGTGTAGACTCTGTTCGTTCTTCCAAATTTCCAATCTCTTATGTTTTCTTGTTGCATTGAATTGAAAAATTCCTCCTGAGGAATGTCTTATGATGACACCTATTTCTGGATATGTTATGTTGTTTTACGCCACGTAACAGTTGTTTTGTATTTTGGTGATCAGAGAGCCCAAAGAAGGTTGAAGAGAAGAGAATGGCCACATGGGGAACTGATATTCCTGAAGATTTGGAATTGAACGAGGAGGCACTTGCTAATGCTCTTAAAAAGGTAAGATGCCATAGTTTCCACTCATATTTTCTCTTGCAAAAACGTTTCTTTGTCCTGCAGATTTATCTGACACACTTGCTTGTGTCCTTGTTTTGCAGGAGGATCTCAGTAGGAGGGAAGAAAAAGATGAGAGGAAACGCAAATACAATGTCAAATACAACAACGATGTAATGATCATTTAAACCATTCTTAACACTCTTATAACGACGAATCATATTCTTGATTTAGTGGGGATTAATCAAAATCTCTCATTTTCATCGCAGGTGACTCCGGAGGAGATGGAAGCTTACAGAATGAAGAGAGTTCACCACGACGATCCAATGAAAGATTTCCTCGGTTAAAATTACTTATTTCCCTTTGACCATGAAATAAACCTAAAGAAACCTTATTACGTTTCATGTAGTAGTGTTTGTATTTGGACATTGAAGCTTTGTGGAAATTGGCTACTACTAGTCTACTAGTACTAAAAGCTCTTTGTTACTATCGTCTTGACCTTGCCTCACTTGTTCATTGAACACGGACTGACCTTTGTTGTCCACCACTTGTACCCTGGCTCGACCGCCTGTGACGTCGTCCGTTGTGGCCACACAAATACTTTACTATACAGGACAGATTGTGATTTATCAAAATTGGAAAAACGTAGAAAACTAATAAAACTTGGGGCTGAGTATGTTAGCCAAACCAAAAAATTACCAAGCTGTATATGAACTACTGAACCACAACTAAACTGAATACTGTACTTAACTGGTCCGTATCAAAAGTTCAAAGACCACTACAACCAAGTGAATGACTTTTGGTCCAAACAAACCGAAATTCTTTTTTTTTTGGTTAAATAAACCGAAATTCGTTAAAAAAAAATGTTTTAAAGTAAATAGATTTGATTTATGATATTACTTTTCCCAAAAATATTACACGAAAATAAATAAATAAAAATCCCAAATACAACAAACATATTCAACCTTATGGGCATTTTTCATTACTAAAAGGTCTTTCGTCAGCTGTAATGATTCTTTTTGTCAATACCGAATCTCGTTTGGGTAAATTCTTTTTGTCAATAACACTTTTGAGTTCATTAATTAACAATTTAGTAGTCAGTCTTTTTGAATCAATTAAGAATCATCAATGGTAAAAAGTAAAAGAGGGGACAAATTACATTTATGTGTGTCGTGGGCATTATTGTGAATCAATGTTCTTCTATTCTGTTCTTACTTTATTTTTTTTATAGTATCCGTTAAATTATAAATATCAAATAGATAAATATTTTTTAAACAACTAACAAAATAATAAAATGAAGACTTTTCACTTTTCATTTTTATAATATCTGTTAAATCTTACTACCTGATTTTTAATAAAATATTAACTATAATTTTTAAAGTTTGATTTGAAGATTTTCATATTATTTGGTTTTTAATTAAACTTTGACACACGTTTCTAATTACTTGACAAAAAAAATTCATTATGTGTAACTCAACTCAACCCATTATCCTTATTGGTCTGAGTGATAAAAAAGCTATGGGCTAAATTAATCAGACTAACCCATAAATAAATTAAAATTTATGGATCAACGAATTGAATAGGTGGATTCATAATTACATGACATTAATTTGTAATAACGTCATCATCAAATTTAGTAATTGTTTTGGATAAATAGCCCATCTAGTTTAGGCGAATCTCTTAGTACCACGTGTTCTTAGCTTATACTCATGTGAATAGCTCTGGAGGAGTTTGGGCTTATTCGTCAAGGGCCAGGCAAATCGATAGGTGAGACCACTTGGATTTTCCTTCGTTTGCTAACGGTGAGGCCTCGCTGTTAGGGACCCAACGGGAAAATAACTGGATAGTCAGACGAGGAGGTAATCATACCCGGAGAGCCGAACGCACTGCCAGTGTTTTCGTATCAGAAATCTGAGTCAGGTATAGACTTTTTTTTAAGCGCTATGTTCAAATATATTCAACTTATCATTTTAATCAGATGGTGAAAATTATTTACCTTACGCATGTGATAGGTATAACAGGTTCATCTCTGTTCTATAGAACGATTATAGTTACAAGAAAAGGGTTTTGATATGATTAATTAGCTCGTTTCATGCATGCTTCTATGCCTCTTAGACTAAAATCTCAAACCTATTAAAATCCCCTAAAAGAATCTAGATTGGACACGCTCTAGCAAAACCCATGATATATTATTAAATATAATTGATTTACCACCATGCAAGTTTGACTTAATTACCATCGTGAAGCAAACAATAAAAACTCAAAGCAATTGGATATTATCTACACCACTAATATATATATATATATACTAATATACGTACATATAAACGAAACCTTTTTTTCATCGACCACACCAAAATATTCAGGAGACAAAAAAAAAAGGAAGATTCAAGAAAATGGCCTCGAATTTTTGGGGAGATGTATTAAAGTTGGTAATACCGGTTGGGTATATGATTATTGCATTAACATGTCTGTCGCTAATTGGCGTTGCTGCTTACAGGGATATGCGATTAGTACGGTATGCTATCACCAAAGACAAGAAATTCGAATTTATGGCCGATGTTGTTATTGTCTTATTTTGTGCCTGTGGCTCCTTTGTTTTCCTCATCTTCGCCTACAATGGCTTCAAACAAGCAATTCTTGGTCTCCGACATAATTCGACTCACTCCCAGGATCCTTCTACCCCCTTATAATCTAGTAACACATATATACTAAATTAATATTCTTTATATATGCACTTATAATTATTTTACAGTAAATATCTATATTATACAAGAAACAAAGTTTGCATGGAAGAAGGAAGCGTATATTGCTACATATTGTTTCTTGTTTAGTTTTTTTTTGTACATAACAGTTTGTACAAATATTTAAATTATTTCCAGAAAATATTCATACAACTATCAGATATAGTCATGGTTCAATAAGCATCATAATATTACGAATCGTTTTCAATATATTATTCAGATGTCACATTCATATCTAAATCGGGGAATGTCTTTCTCTCCCACTTGAGTTTCAGAGGCATATATTCGACGTGTAACTAAGAACATATTCCTTATTTTTATACGCACTATGTAATAATCAAATAATAGCATGCTACATGAATACTTATACAACTATAAAATTAAAGGAACACTAGAATTACATAATTATAAAGAAAAACCATAGAATACTGAGTATTTTTTTTAAAACGTTTGAGAAAAACTTTTTTTTCTAACTATTTTTTTATCCTGCTAATTTTTGTGGTTAATTCATTGTTTTTCAATTCTAATTTTAAATCATGTAAACTTTCATTTACGATTTGAATTACAACTCTACCATTGATCAACCTATTATCAATTAGACACTTATTTACAGAATAAAACTAATAATTGGGTAACAAGAGTAATTACTAATTAGTCAAGCAAAAAATTGAGACACATATATTAGGTAGACAATATATATATATATATATATATATATAATTTAGCTAATAAAATAGAAATAAATATAATTAGTTGAGATTTTATAACAACTTTTTAGCCCATTGTATATCCGTTTTTAAAGGTTCGTTATAAAATCTCAACTTCACGTAAAAAAAAAGAAAAGAATAATAATATTAAAAAGCCATGAAGGGTGGGTAGCCATACAAAAGGCATCCAAGCATCGTTCAAAAAGAAAGCATCAACTTAAAAGCAATTATCACAAAAACTCTATAAAAACAGTCAAAATCACAAACTCCACAATTAACAAACCATAATCAAAAACAATAATGGCGAACGCAAATCCTGAAACCACCAACAAATCCACAACACCGTCGACGGATTTGGAGCTTAAGAAGGTCTTCGACCAATTCGACTCCAACGGTGACGGAAAAATCTCTGTTTCAGAGCTCGGCAACGTTTTCAAATCAATGGGAACATCATACACAGAGACGGAGCTAAACCGCGTATTAGACGAGATCGATATCGATCGCGACGGTTACATCAACCTTGAAGAGTTCGCCACCATCTGCCGATCATCCTCCTCCGCCGCAGAGATTCGTGACGCTTTTGATCTATACGACCAGGACAAAAACGGTTTGATTTCGTCTTCTGAGATCCATAAGGTTCTCAATCGTCTTGGTATGTCTTGCTCTGTTGAAGATTGTGTGAGAATGATCGGACATGTTGATGCTGATGGCGATGGAAATGTTAATTTTGAGGAGTTTCAGAAAATGATGACGTCGCCTGAGCTCGTTAAGGGATCCGCCGCGAACGCTGGTTCCGCTTAGGGTTACGACCTAATATGGATGATGATGAATACTTGTTCTGCGATTATGATTACTATATGGATTATGTGTGTTTCTCGGTATTGTATTAGAGATTTTAATCAAGTTCTTTGATTTGAGATTTTAATTGGAACGAATCAGATTTGTTTTATGAGTTCCAGGTAGGGCTGAGATAAATACCCGAACCGAGATTTTCGGTTTTTGGGTCGGCTTCGGTTCTCTCGGCTGAACTGATCGACGAGATTTTAATTTTGCATTGGTTATTCTAGAATTTCAGTTCGATTCAGGTCGAACCGATCGGTTTCTCGTGTAATTATTTTTTAAAATAACCGGATTATACCAAAATTAGACCGGTTTTTCATCATATTTAGATCGGTTTTTCTACAATATTCGAACCGAACCGAACCAAACCGAATTTATCTTTGGTCAATTTCAGTATTCCTCTAATTTTTTTGATTAACCGATAACCGAACTAACCGACCCGAATAATCGAAATCGTAGGCCTATTGTTCAAGTACGACTGTTTACTGGTGGAACTGGTCAACAAAGACGGCTATTAGTGTGAGAAAAAACATGTTCAAACAATTATTTTGGATTCTGATTCTTCTTTGTAGCCTGAAAAATGGGAATCTAATTCGGTTTGGAAAATATATATAAGGTCTTATATCTCACAAGCTGGTTTCGCTTTAACAAATAGAGGCCTAAAGTTTTTGTAATGTAATAACCCACCCAAAGTCATAAGGACTCGATATGTAAAAGATGCTTGACCAAATATTTTGGTTTTGCTCGGAATGACTTGGCAATCTTTCTATCGAAGAATTATCGAGATAAAAGTGTAAATTATCGGAGGATAATTGTTTTCGTTCAATAGAGTCAGTCGACTGATGGCCACTAACACTTATGTTTGGAGGCGTTCAGAGACGTTTGATCGCGTTCCGGAATGTTCGGACGGAACGTGTGCTGCAGAACAGGTCACATCGTGAATTATTGTCGGGATTTTAGAGACTGATTCCTGGATTTTATGATGTAATAAACGATTTTGTTGTTATCCATGGCAGAAACAAATAAGATTTGATAAATCTTGCCGGATTTACTATATATTTTCCGGAAAGCGTGTCACGAGGTATCATCGTGGTTTTGACATTTGTCATCGAAACCACCATGTGTCATTGACACTTGTCACCACACTCACCATTTGTTAAAACAGAGGCAACATTGGTTGGAGGACTTCCGCCAAGTGTCGCGGTGTCTCCGACACTTGTCTGGTCGCATGCAATTTCCTCTGTGTATAAATACCGAATTTTTCTCTCATGTTTGGGGAAAAAGAAGAAGAACTCGAAGGAGAGGAAGCCTTGCCTGGCCGTTGTTTGTCATAGCCGTGAAGAGAAGATAGCCGAGAGAAGAGCGAATTGCCGAGAAGATCTAGCCGTCAGCCTTCTTTTTTTAAGTTCTGAAACATGTGAAGAAGCACATGTCCTTGTTCGTGTTCTTTTTGTTGATTTTGGTGAAATCTTTTGTAATGTTTTGGTAGAATTGCTTGATATTAACTAGGTGGTTGAGAGTTGGTTGAGAGCTAATGAGGAATCTAATAATGATAAGATTTTTGATATGGTGAAAGCTATGAGGTTGAAGTTTAACAAATTTTGGGAAGAGTACAATGACATTCTTGCAATTGTCGCAGTATTTGATCCAAGGTTGAAGTTTGCATTCTTAGAATATTGTTTCACTACTTTAGATCCATCCACTAGCAAGTTTAAGTTGGCTCAGCGTAGCAAGATGGTTGAGCTTTTTGGAGCTTATAAGAGAGACACAAGCAACATTACCATTAACACTTCACAAGTAGAAACTTCACGAGAAGACATTTCATCTGGATACGATGTAAGTTTTATTTTACATTCCATCTGTTTTCAAAATTTTTTTATAAGAATGTTTTAGATTGGTTTTTACACTAGTATTTTAAAAAATCTGGACACAGACATGCCCAACAGCTCTACATGATGTAGATGCGAGCATTTAGAAAAGAAACAAACCACGACACCGATGGCTATAAACGCGGGTCACTGGTCTTTGTTGGGTTTTTTTTTTACTCAACAAACTCATTTATTCATTAAACCTCTTAGAAACATTTCAGCCATTACAAAGCCAAAGATGGCCTATCGGTTTCCACTAAAAGGAGTAACCACGAGGGAACTACATTATCCAGAATTGCATAGTACAAGGGACACAAAAGTATCACCTTAACTATGCGATCCACACAAAAATTGGAACTACGTCCTTTGAGCTGGTATTTGAATCTTAAATCTCCACTTTTTCCGGACAATGTCAGAAATTATTGTAGGGAGTTTAGGCCAAGCATCCTCTTGAATTGCCTTAATCAAATTATTTTTAATTATTATTTTTAAGGTTTTCATATAATGAGGAAAAAAGAGGTTTTACGATAAGATTATGAACCCACGAGTAGTCCTGTCAAGCGGGCCGACCTGCGATCCACCAACCCGCGAGTTTTGAAACTTATTATGCTAACCCAAACCCGCCCCGCATAAGGGCGGGTTTTATTCAGTAAACTCGCACCCGCCCCGCATAAACCCGTGGTGCCCGCGGGTTACCCACAAAACCAAAAAATTGAGTACAAAACCCGCAACCCGCATAGAATAAAAGAAAAAAAAGAACAAAAAAAAAAAGGAAGGGTGGGGATGTGGCATAATTCGTCTGTGCGTGTTTCTTTCTTCCTGTCTCCTGAGATCTCACCCAAATTAAGAACATCCAGAGATCGCGCAACTGAATGTAACAGCAGAAAGGATAATGAAATTACCTTTCCAGAGATATAAACATCGCGAACCTTTCCCAGAGATATAAACATCGCGAATCTTTCCCAGATATATAAACATCGAGAGTAAGGTTCAAATCCGAGACGATTTCACAAGTTGAATCCAAACTTCCAACGTCTCCGAGATCTTCGTTGCATGATACCGAAGGTCCGTGCGGTGGAGGTGGTGGCGGAGACGGCATAGCGTATTTGTGGAGAATCCAATTCTGAATAAACGAATTTATGGAGAAGCTAGGGTTTGTGGTGAAAACCAAAGCAGCGACGAGAAAGAAAAAGTGAAATCGAGCTATTTGTAAGTATCTCGAGTCATAACAGTGTTTGATTGGAGTCAAATTCGTACGGATTGTCATCTTCTCTTCTCTGTACTTCGCTTTTGGAGCAAAAGAGAGAAGAACAGATAAGCTGAGATGTGCTTGAAGTACTTGTGGGCTTTTTCACCTTTTGTTTTGATATTCTCGATCCAAATCCAGAAACCCTTATGTTTGTGTATGACTCAAAATTCGTGGGGTCCGCGAGGCTCAACCATCAATATTTTTTTACCCGCCCCGTAAACCCGCAAAAAAATGGTTTTATTTTAGTAGCCTGAACCCGTCTTACTGTGGGTGCGGCTCAAAATTGACAGCTCTACCCACGAACCAGTCTCACCCGAAAAAAAAAAACGGACAGGCGACTATTTAAAACAAAAAGAAAATAAAATCTGGCACAGGCACTGAAAAAAACCAAAGTTAAACCCTAATTCCCAAATTGGATTCACGAAAGCGATCTCGAGCATCCCAAATCTACCTCATTCGATTCGAGCAAGGTTCAAAGGCGATTCCTTTACTTTAGCTAACTAGTAAGTTTATCGTTTTCATCTTATTGTGGGCTTCTACTCTTTTGGTGTATTGTTGCGCTGCTTATACGTGATTGCTTCGTGATTCCCAGGTAGTTTCGTCATGTCTTGGTGCACGATTGAGTCGGATCCTGGTACGTTGGTCTCTTCTTAGTGTTTTATTTCTCTTTATGGGGTTTGGGTATGTGCTTGAATTGATTCTCACTGCATTGAATGGTTGATTAGAACTTAAATTCGATGTTAGATGTTAAACCTATGTTTTACTTACTGAAATTTTTGTTTGTTTTATGAAAATTTGTGAAATTTATGCTCCTAGTGATGTGAGTAGATATGGGAATATCTGAAGTGGTCTCTGTGTGTGTGTGGGTTTGGTACTATATTAAACATGGAAGATTATCTCAAGATTCTGGAGTATTATTCAAGGGTTTAAGGTTATTTTAGCTGCATCTGTTGAAGAGTTCATAGTTGCGTGTAGTATCCGGCTTGAATGATATTTGAGTTTATATAGTAAAAAAAAGTGTTGGTATTTGGTATAGATCTGTTGAAAGGTTGTGCATACTGTAACTATCTTTAGTCTGTTTTTATTGATATTCTGTGGTGGAGTCTTATTAGTCATTTACAATGGGAACATCTATATGCGTGATTTGCCGCATTGTATATTAATCTTTGTGTTTTATATTTATGCAAGTGCAGGTGTATTTACAGAGCTTATTCAACAAATGCAAGTCCAAGGAGTGCAGGTATTGTACTGTTATAATGTATCCAATTTAACTTTTATTTTTGGGGGTATAGAGCAATGCATAACCTTGCATGAGACTTGTTGTCGGAGAAATATATTCATGATGTGTGGAAAATTTATCAAGTCATGTCTGTCTCTTAAGAATATAAGGAATAGACATATAGGAATGGTGATGAAATGAATATTGAGAAAAAGCATTGTGCTTCTTGCTGGAAGTTGCTATGTTTTAGTCTAAAATTTAGTACTCTTTATCCTGAAGCAAAAAAAAAATCGGAACTTGCTTAAATATTTTTCTTACTCATGTCCTTTAGTTACCTTCTCAAGTAAGTGTCTGTGTTATTTCAAGCCTTGTTCTGTCCTATACTGATATCCGTACTCGTCCCTTTTCGTTGTCCAAATGCATCCTCAACAGATGAAATTGGCTATTGCAACAATGTCTAGCATCAGTTTCCACCACATGGCTGTCCCTTTTGATTTTTACTCTTTTTCCCGTAGGTTGAAGAATTGTATTCCCTGGATCTTGATTCTCTCAATAACCTCAGGTGAGTAGTTGCATCCATGATTTATTATCCCCTTGTGAAGTTTCTGGACTCCTTTTATGGATGGAGCAGAAATTATATTCTTTTGAGCCAGACCCCAAAGTCTTTGAGTTAGATTTTTTACTTTTCTGTTATATCTATGCCCTTCTTGATGAATTCTTTTCAACCATGTGGCTTCCTTGTAGACCCGTTTATGGTCTGATCTTTCTTTTCAAATGGCAAGCTGGGGAAAAAGATGATCGTCCAACAATCCAAGATCAAGTTCCGAACTTATTTTTCGCAAATCAGGTTCGTGTCAATAACACACGCATAAGCGTTCGATTAATAGTATTGCCTTTTCAATTTTTGTTTCAAATTCCAATTTTATAGGTCATTAACAATGCTTGTGCAACCCAAGCGATTCTGGCTATCCTCTTGAACTCTACAGAGGTTGACATCGGGCCTGAACTATCAGCGCTGAAAGAATTCACCAAGAACTTTCCATCCGACCTTAAGGGTTTGGCTATCAATAACAGTGAGGCAATTCGGGCTGCTCACAACAGTTTCGCAAGGCCTGAGCCATTTGTCCCAGAGGAACAGAAAGCTGCTACAAAAGACGATGACGTATACCATTTCATAAGTTACATACCTGTGGATGGAGTCTTGTACGAGCTTGATGGGCTCAAGGAGGGACCTATCAGTCTTGGTCCATGCCCTGGAGACCAAAGTGGTATTGAGTGGCTGAAAATGGTTCAACCAGTGATCCAAGAACGGATTGAGAGGTACTCACAGAGCGAGATTAGGTTCAATCTTTTGGCTGTCATTAAAAACAGGAAAGATATCTACACGGCAGAACTCAAGGAGCTTCAAAGGCAGAGGGAACAGCTGTTGCAGCAGGCTACTGGTTTGGACAAAAGCGAAGAAGCAGAAGCACTTGAAGCGTTGATTGGTGAGGTGAGCAGTGGGATTGAGGCTGTGAGTAATAAGATTGTAATGGAGGAAGAGAAGTTCATGAAATGGAGAACAGAGAACATTAGGAGGAAGCATAACTACATTCCGTTTTTGTTCAACTTCCTCAAACTTCTTGCAGAGAAGAAACAGTTGAAACCTCTGATTGAGAAGGCCAAGAAACAGAAAACAGAAAGCTCCACTTGAGAAAGTAGACTCTTCTCTGTGTTGCAACTTGTTTTGTCTTCTCTCACCATATCAATACACTATCTCGTCCTTTTAAGTCTTTTGTATTCTAATTTTTGTTACACGACAAATAGATTCTCTAGATTAAGTTGAATTCCAATGATTTTATTACGGTCTGGTTTTACATCCAAATTTCTCTAGCTGAAGGTTGGTTTTAAGTGTGTCAATGCAGACTAACCTGTCCTAACTTCCCCTTCTCTATAGTTCACGTCTTGATTATAACCGACGGCTATAGTTTTGTGTATAAATTGGCTGGTTTCTCAATCTTAATTATTTTGGTTGAAACTTTTATTCAGAAATTATAACATTCGTGTCCCGAGTCACTTTCTTGTAATATAAGTTGTTATGTTTTCTTGCGGTATAAGTTTGTTGTACGATTGTAATTGTACCGCAAGTTATTGTGATAATTTTGACGGAAAATTCAATAATGAGATGTATGTTATTGAATTGATTTGGTGTGATGTCTAGATCGAGTATCTAGATCGGTGAATGAATACATGATGTGGTATTTTATGTATTGACGGAGTAGACACATGATGAGGTAGTTCATGTGTTGTTGAGATTAAACTGGGAGTTGTTCCGTTACTTGGTTCTATTGGGTTTTATGGATCTTATGTCATTAGATCCTAATATGTGGTTGGGGACATTAGGATCATGTGGTATTTAATCTTAAAGAGGTTGGTTAGGAATATGTGGTATTTAATCCTAACGGAGTTGGTTTACCGATTAGGATTATGTGGTATTTAATCATAATAGAGTGGTAACCGAATGAATCTTGTGGTATTAGATTCTGAGGTTGACCAAAGGTAAACCGAGTGAGATTTTGTGGTATTGGATTCTAATGTGCTAGGTCGTTATAACAGACTTAACTCATTCGAATCCTGTGGTATTGGATTTCGACGAGTTAGTCGTTTTATGACCACGTGAGGATCTTTCGGTATTAGATCTTAAGTGTGTTATTGAACCAAGTACGGATAATGTTGAGCTCGATTAATAGCCCTACGGATTGTGAATTAGTTGAATTAATAGAAAGATTAATTATATGGAATTAATTCCATATTGATTGGTTTAAATAGAATTAATCAGTAATTTCGGGATATTGCCGGGAGTAGAATGAAATAATTTGAGACGAAGGAACGTCTCAATTATTTCGGAAAATTTGGCGGAATTACTAAACCGAGTTGGAGAATTTAATTGAAATCACGAGAATCGGTTTAATTAAATTTGGTTTAGTAATTTGGTTTGATTTAATCAAATTAAACCAAACACCAAAAATATCTCTTCTTCCTCTTCTAAAAGCTTCTAAAAGCTTCCTCTCCTCCTCTTTATCCCATTTGGGGGGAGATATTTGTGTCTATTGAGAGAGAGAGAAAAGAGAGTCACTGAGGAGAAGAGGAGAAATTTTGAGTGAAGAAGAAGAAAAAAGAGGAGTAAAAGTTTGAGAAAACAGAGTTTTGCTGCTTGCTTTAGGGGAACGATTGGAGGGTCTACCGGACTCGGTTTGAGCTGAAAAGTTTTGTGCCTCTAGTAGTTATCTTGGTAGTGTGTTGTGCCAAGAGAGATCAAGTCTTGAGGTTCAAAAGCATTGTGAATCTTTCACCGTTTAAGAAGCTTCATCGAGGTGAGTGCGTGACCGTGGTTTGAATTATGTGATCATTGATTTTCGTGATTGATGTGTGCTTAGGAACTAGACCATTGGGTGTAATTCATGTCTTGTCCATGTTGTGTGTTGTGTGTGTAATGGAGCTCTATTACGGTATGTGTTTGGTTATTCATTAAGTTACATTTCAATTGCGTTAAATCTTTGATCATATGTGTGTATGGCCGTGGGACGGGAGGACCGCCTCACTAAGTGATAACACCGTATTTTACATATTTTTATGCATTATAATAAGTTAGTTTGATGTCTTATAACTAACATTTAGTGTAGTTCTATAGTGTTTGCATGTGTTTATATGATTGTAGGTACTTGGAGCTAAAACTTGATGTTTAGAGTGCTTCTGGAGCCTGCTAGAACCTATGGGAGAGTTGGCTTCACCACTTGGATCATACACGTTCGGAGAAGGATTTCAGGAAACCGAAGGAGACCAATATCGATGCTAGAATCGACCAGTCAGGGTTGATATGGAGTCCAAGAAATTTCCCGAGAAAACTCTCAGAAGATGCATCGACCAGTCGGAGAATGGAGCCCAAAATCGATCTTAGAATCGAGCCATCAAGGTCGATTTTTACGTCCGAAAAGTCTGGGATTTCTTTTTATGTGGCAATCCAAGAGTGGACTGATCTCCTATTTTTGGTTTTGAGACTTTTAAGGACGAGATAAACTCGAGATTTTGAGACCTAAGAACCCTAGATCTATAAATACTCATGTAAACACTTTAGAAAAGGAGAGTTCTTACCTTTTACACACTTTGTAACCCTAAATTTCATATCAAAGTTCTTCTTTCTAAGGTTTATTTCTTCTTGATGTTTATGCTTTTATTTTGATTGTTATTCTTCAGTAGTTTAGTTCTATTTTTATTTACTGTTATATTAAATCTGAAACCTTAAAACCCTATCTCTTCTATAACCATCAAGTGAGATAAGGGAGTATATCTTTTAGACCACGAGGGTGGTGGTCGATGATGGGATCTATTTTTAGGGTTTGTTAAATGTTTGATTGTTCATAATTAGTCTAGTTACCTTAGTATACATCTTAATGCTGAACATTCTCTTGAGGGAGATGTTTAAGTGTACAATTGAATCCAGTAGGTGTGACTGTATGTTTAGAAGTTCTTAGCACCACGAGAGTGGGTTAAAGTTTCAGTTCTGTATACTAGGAAATAATAGCTATTCTCGAGTTTGTTGTTTGATGGAGTAGCTCTATGTTTAGTCTAACGAAGGCCTAGTTAGGTTAAGAACTCAGGAGAAATTCGCCACGAGAGTGGGAAGGACTCTAGAAATAGATATATCATTTACTCTATGTCTTAGGCATGATTTCACCAATACTAACCATATTGGATCACATGGAGGTGTGAAAACGTTGTGATGCATCTATCACTAATGAGAGTATTCGATGATGGGATTGTATGACATGTCTATTCCTTCGCCACAAGAGTGAGTTTGAATATAGAGTCTAGCATACCACGAGAGTGGACTAGCAAGACATAGAAAATCCCTAGAACAACAAACATAAACTTATTAGGTAAAACATAAACTCTAGATCTAGATTTCCTGACAAATCGATTATCACCCACATTCTGTAAATATTAATTTAAGTTTATTTAATTCATACTCTTTTATTTTAATGCTTAGTCTAGTTTATTTATTGCTTTATTAGTTTAGATATACTGTTTTCCATTTATTGCTTTACTCGTTTTATGTTTTATTTATTTTATGCATGTTAGATTAGGAAATCCCTCCTGTTTTATTATCATGTCTAGATTAGATCTACATTTGCATTCTCTATGTAGTTATTCTATTTTCCTGTGGATCGACCTCGTATTACTACAATTGCATTTAACTATGCACTTGCGGTTTTGTGGGTTAAACTCTCGAGATTAACTTCTCGGGTGAAATCTGTGAAGAGGCATAAAAACCCTCCTATCAAGTTTTTGGCGCCGTTGCCGGGGATATAAGCAATAGCCATAGAGTTTTAATGTAGATCTGAGACTAGGCAATTATGTTTTGCTCACAAGTTCTTCTTTTGAATTTCAGGTGCACTATTAAATTTGAGAGAACAACTGATCGAAAAGAAGGAGAGACGAGATAAGATGGATGAGCAAAGAACCACATTACCTCTTGAGGATATGAGCCCCAGAGCTATGGTCAAGGTTATGACACTGAGAAGCGGAAAGAGGATGAAGCAAAGCATATCAACGAGCACAGCAGAGAGCAGAATCGGACCCCAAAATTGACCGATCAGGGTCGATTCTCCCTATCAGATTAATTGGCCCAATGCTCCTGGGCGCGACCGACCCCTAATTGACGGGTCGATTAAACTCAAACTCTACTCGCCCAGTCCAGACCGATGCACCTCCATGAGCAACAATCCGAAGCCAAAATCGACCAATCATGGTCGATATCAGCCTGCTTGAAGACAGAATTTGGCCCTTCTTAAGTGTTTATGCAAGGACCAGAACAGAGCTGCAACCTCCTCACGAGTCAAAAGCAGAAAGTGTTTATCAATCCATGTAACAAGATGAGATTCGAAAGGTTGATCCAAAGCATCCCTAAGTCATTATCTTTTAAGGATGCATGGAAGAGGTACCCGTTGAAGGAATACTTCGAAGGAACAAATGAGACGATTCATGATATCGAAATTTTTTTCAGAGAAGCGCGCATCTCAAAGAACTCTCATCTCAGATATCCATAACTTTTCAGCTACGATGTTACTTGGTTCTTCAGAGAAATAAGTATAGAACAACTCAGCGAATTTTTTGGAATTGTGAGCAAGATTCCAAGAGATATTCCATTCGAGCAAGCTCTAGTTGAGTACAATCTTGACTCCTACTTGAGCGACATCAAAGAGACCTTGAACGAAATCAAGAAACTGTACATCGGGATCCTAACACCAGATAGGAAGATGCTCAAAAGAGACAATCCCGGACTTTGCAAAGTACCTTATTTAATTCTTGGTATTGATTTTGATGATGCTCTCTGTGATTCAGGTGCTAACATCAATGTAATGTTGAAGAAGAGAGCCTTGTTATTGGGACTCAACAACCTCACCTGCTCGAATGTGAGAATCGGACTAGCTAATACCGATATCACACGCTCTGAAGGCGTAGCTGAGAATGTTACTGTATGGATCGGAAATCGTGGAGTCCCTACTGATTTCCATGTGATTGATATGAAGGAGGAAGATGACACTCCAATCATTCTTGGAGGATCTTTTCTAGCAACAGTTGGAACAGTTATAGATTGGCCGAACAAAAGAGTGTCGTTCACTTATGTGAACAAAGATGTGTTCTACCATGCAACACCGGCCAATGAAGCTCCTCCACCACGCCTGAGAAGAAGACTTTTTGATGATGACCCTCACACTGATTACGCTCCTGTTGGGCAGAGATGGACTCACCGTCCCACATCCGATCCTATTAGCTAGAGATCACAACGACGAATCCTGAGACGAACAGCTATGATAAACACTAATCCCAAGCGCTACCATGGTCGAATCTTTGCACAACCATCCAGTCCTCGTCTTTCATCTTCATCATCCTCGGATCACTCCGAGAGGTTTTTTAGCTCACGACGTTAAATAAGCATTCTATCCTTGTATATATTTTCTTCATTTCTTTTTCTGTTTTTTTCGATTTTTGGTATTTTTGTGTTTTCTTTTTTCAGGTGATTCACCATAAAAAAAAAAAAAAAACAAGGACTTGTCATGTGGGAGCTACCAACCCACAACTCGATAAGAGAATCACTGTAAGTATTTCTCTTGCTTTTCCCCTTTACGGTCTTATATCACAACGAGGACATTGTGAAATAAGTGTGTGGGGGGAGGGGGGAGTCTTGCGATCAATGTAGGTATTTCTTTTCCTTGACATCTTTCGATGTAAGTTTTACCATAAGTTTTTCGTATTTTGAAAGAGTGTTACACTCTTTTCCTCGTTCATAAGTTCAATAACATATGAAAAAGTTTTTAATGAGGTAACGATAGAAATTATTAATTGTGTTATTTGTGTTGATGTTTGGATGCTTTGTTGGAGAGTGTTTGATTTTTACTAGGAAATATAGAAAACCCATTAGTGGATCAACAAACCCCAAAAAGATCGTTACTTCAAAGACTTTGGCAAATCGGAGTCGACTTCTCACCATAATGAACTTTTAACTTCTTGATTTGGGGCTTGAGATGCATGAGACATGATACCTCTATGGGACCCTGCAAGAAACGTCTATGTGAGTACATCTTCCATCTTCCTTCCCTTCAGTAAAAAGAAAAGAAAAGGATATAGGTAAGAAAAAAGTGAATCGGACATTGGAAGCTACCACTTTTAATGTTCGCGTCTCAATAAAACTTGTCTAAAAATAGAAAAGAAAAGGCGATTGATAGAAAAAATAAAATGATACCCTAGAAAAATAGGGAAAAATCAATCGACATTGAAGTGAGAAAAGGAAGAGGAAAAGAAATGTACCAAGACGGTCTTGAGCTTACAGAAATCCGAAAGAGTAAGTGTTCATGTCTTTTGATTGGTACCCCCAAGTTGAGAGCTCACGCTTAGGATAAAAAGAGGAGTCGACAATGAGGAGTCAAGGATCGAAGGAGGAGTGGTTTGAACTAAGTTGCGTTGCTACGCTTATGGTGAAGTACATGGAGTATGGTAAGAGTCATCTCATCTCCATAAGGACGAAGAACATCTAACACAACAGTGTCACAAGGTACAAGTTCACTCTCTTTATCTTTATTTTGCTTTCAATAAAATAACTTTACCATGCTTAGCTTTTGTTTGCTTGAGGACAAACAAATGATAAGTGTGGGGGAGTTGATAACACCGTATTATACATATTTTTATGCATTATAATAAGTTAGTTTGATGCCTTATAACTAACATTTAGTGTAGTTCTAGTGTGTTTACATGTGTTTACATGATTCTAGGTACTTGGAGCTAAAACTTGATGTTTAGAGTGCTTTTGGATCCTGCTAGAACCTATAGGAGAGTTGGCTTCACCACTTGGATCATACACGTTCGAAGAAGGATTTTAGGAAACCGAAGGAGACCAATATCAGAAAATCGACCAGTCAGGGTCGATATAGAGTCAAATAAATTTCCCGAGAAAACTCTCAGAAAATGCATCGAGCAGTCGGAGAATGGAGCCCAAAATCGATCTTAGAATCAACCCATCAAGGTCGATTCTGACGTCCGAAAAGTCTAGGATTTTTCTTATCTGGCAATCCAAGAGTGGGCTGATCTCCTATTTTTGGTTTTGAGACTTTTAAGGAGAGTTCTTACCTTTTACACACTTTGTAACCCTAAATTTCATATCAAAGTTCTTCTTTCTAAGGTTTATTTCTTCTTGATGTTTATGTTTTTATTTTGATTGTTATTTTTCAGTAGTTTAGTTCTATTTTTATTTACTGTTTTATTAGATCTGAAACCCTAAAACCCTATCTCTTCTATAACCATCAAGTGAGATAAGGGAGTAGATCTTTTAGACCACGAGGGTGGTGGTCGATAATGGGATCTACTTTTAGGGTTTGTTAAATGTTGATTGTTCTTAATCAGTCTAGTTACCTTAGTATACATCTTAATGTTGAACATTCTCTTGAGGGAGATGTTTAAGTGTACAACTGAATCCAGTAAATGTGGTTGTATGTTTAGAAGTTCTTACCACTACGAGAGTGGGTTAAAACTTTAGATCTGTATATTAGAGATAATAGCTAGTCTTGACTTTGTTTTTTGATAAAGTAACTCTATGCTTAGTCTAACGAAGGCCTAGTTAGGTTAAGTTCTCAGGAGGAATTCGCCACGAGAAGGAGAAGGACTCTAGAAATAGATCTATCGTTTACTCTGTGTCTCAGGCATGTTTTCACCAATACTGACCATATTGGATCAGATGGAGGTGTGACAACCCTTGTGATGTGTCTATCACTCATGAGAGTATTCGATGATCGGATTGTATGAAATGCATATTCTTTCGCCACGAGAGTGAGTTTGAATATAGAGTCTAGCATACAACGAGAGTGGACTAGCAAGACATAGAAAATCCCTAAAATAATGAACATAAACTTATTAGGTAAATATTAATTTTAATGATTATCACCCACATTCTGTAAATATTAATTTAAGTTTATTTAATTCATGCTCTTTTATTTTAATGATTAGTCTAGTTTATTTATTGACTTATTAGTTTAGATATACTGTATTCTATTTATTGCTTTACTCGTTTTATGATTTATTTATTTTATGCATGTTAGATTAGGAAACCCCTCCTGTTTTATTATCATGTCTAGATTAGATCTGCATTTGCATTCTCTATGTAGTTATTCTATTTCCCTGTGGATCGACCCCGTATTACTACAATTGCATTTAACTGTGCACTTACGGTTTTGTGGGTTAAACTTTCGCGATTAACTTCTCGGGTGAAACCTGTGAAGAGGCATAAAAACCCTCCTATCACTAAGCATTATCAATGCTTACGCACCTCTTTTGGTGCAGGTAAAGAGAAGTCTTAAGGATTGGAGCTCGTGGAACCAAGGCAGAAGGAGAGGATGATGTAAATGGGTTTGTGGTGACTTTTTGTCTTGTATGGTGATGATCCTTTGTTGTTAATATTGGAACTTGTTAGTATGCCTTGGTAGAAATGCTAAGTTGTTTTGGGAAGGTTTAAGTTGTTAGACTTGTATGATTAATCTATCGAATTTGTTTTGAGGTTAGATGCTTCGTAAGGAAAGTCTCTGTAATCGCATTTTGAGGCATGTTTAGATGGCTTTAGGAGCATGAATTTTTGTGGAAATCATGGGTTGTGCATGTCTAGTTCTAGGTAGAAGGATTGGCATGAGTTTTGTTAGCTTTTGGTTTCAGGACAAAGAAGGAWCGATCGATCCTATGTCAGGATCGATTGTTTCTGAGAAAAAAGTGGTCTCGGCGCGTAATGGTATCGTCGAAATCGATCGATCCCACATCAGGATCGATCGATCCCACATCAGGATCGATCGATCTAGTTTAGCATAAAATTTTAGGATCGATTTTGAGTAGTGAAGATCGATCGCTCAAGATCAAGATCGTTCGATCCCACATCTGAATCGATCGGTCCGATCATCGTACATTTTTGTGATCRACTTGAGTTGAGTAGGATCGACCGGTCCGAGTTAAGATCGATCGATCCTAGTTTCGTTTTATCAGCTTTTCGGTTATGAGCTTGTTGGTTTTGTGTGTTGCTTGAGGTTTAAGTAAAGACTAATTGGCAACGCTTAGTGGTTATTCTGTAGTGGTTAAGTCGGTTTGGACCGATTTAAATAAATGTTTTTAAATTTTTTTGAGTTTTTATCGTTTTTCACGCGTTTTTGTTTTTGTTTTTTGGATGGGGTTTTGCATTTTTGGTATCAGAGCAGAAGCGGTTCTAGGATTGTGTGGTGTTTTTCTTGCTCTGTGATTAAGTATTGTTGATGCTTGTTGTGATTAACTATGGGGTTGGGTTAAAAATCATCCTCTTCTGCCAAGTAAAAGGTTCCACGGTAAGACTTTTTTAGTGTCCCCATTTGGTTAAGTTTTTGGGAGTTGAATAATCTGTTGTTTGTGTAGATTGCGAGAAGCACAAAAAGTGGTAGAGGTAGGGGATGGTGCCAAGGAGCGAGTCAGCTGAAAGTGTGGAGAATGTGAACCCCATTGGTGAGGATCAAGCCGGGGTTGGTAATGTAGCTGGTGGTGGGGATGAAGGAGCTGCGGGTGAGGTGGCTCAAGCGGTTGGGGTTGAACCGCGAGTTAAGGTTCAGCAACAGACGGGTCCAAACCAGATGGGGCAAGTTCTGGGTTTATTGACTCAGCTTTTGGAGATGTTACCAAGGGAGGTACCGGCTCCAGCTCCTGTAGTGCCACCCAGGGTTGATGAGCCACAAAGAGGGGTGAATCCCGAGGTTAGGGAAGAGGTTGTGGATGTAGAACCCATGATTCCATCTTATCTCACCGTGATAGATCATATGCAGAGGCTTGGCACCAAGTTCTTCTCTGGAGGTGCAAAGCCGGTGGAAGCTGATGAGTGGAGGTCGAGATTAGATAGAAACTTCCTTTCGGTGAGATGTTCGGAGGAGTATAAGCTTGATCTTGCGGTGCATTACTTAGATGGAGATGCACACATGTGGTGGAGAAGTGTAGATACTTGGGGTGGATTTTGTGAAGAGTTCAACCTCAAGTACTTCCCGCAAGAAGCAATGGATAGACTTGAAGGAGAATTCCTAGACTTGTCCCAAGGAACTAAGTCGATTTGAGAATATGAGATGGAGTTCAACCGACTCCGAAGATTTGCTGGAAGGGGTCTTGAGGACGAGCAAGCCCAAGTGAGGAGGTTTCTACGTGGTATGCACTTGAAGTTAAAAAATAGATGCATTGTGAGAACTTATGCATCGGTGGCCGAGTTAGTCGAGAGAGTGGCCATGATTGAAGATAGCTTAAGAGAGGAAGCCAAGGTAGCTAACTCGGAGGCTCAAGCTAGGAAGACCTTTAGTTCAAGCTCGGGAAAAGGTAATAAGTTTAGGAAAGGGCAAAAGAAGAAGTGGGAAGACACTTCTAAGAGTGCTATAAGTGTGCAATTCGGATGTTTTAAGTGTGGAATCATGGATCATCAAGTTGTTAATTGCCCAAATAAAGATATGAGGACTTGCTACCATTGCAAGGAGGTGGGACACATCAAAACTTCATGTCCCAAGTTGCAACAAGGTGGAGAGAAGTCAGCAGCTCCACCATCTAAGCGGACGGTGGTG
This sequence comes from Boechera stricta, assembly GCA_018361395.1. NCBI lineage: Eukaryota > Viridiplantae > Streptophyta > Magnoliopsida > Brassicales > Brassicaceae > Boechera > Boechera stricta. The sequence goes on along the minus strand of CM031539.1, from coordinate 16,779,602 downwards.
ACTCCCCGAGCCTACTCCTTGAGTATCGAGTCCGGAGAAGAGAGCAACTCCAAGCCGATCACTGGTTAGAATTCTCACTTTATTGAATTATTTGATGTGTTTGTGAATTTTGTTGTGTGGTTGTTGTTTGAAAATCTTAGTAAATAGATTATGTATAGGGGACCTTGAATGTGGGAGGATTTATTCTCACATGTTGTTTGACTCCGGTGCATCGCATTGCATTATTACTCCGGAGTTAGTGAAAGAAGGAAGGTTCCAAGAGGAGCCTAGTGAGCATTTGGGAATAGTCAAGGTAGCGGGTGGTCAAATGTTTCGAACCCGCAGTTTGGTGAAAAATGTGGATATTCATATAGCTGGAGAAGTTAAACCGGCAAATTTAATTGTTTGGCCAGTGGAACTATAGGACATTATCTTGAGAATGGATTGGGTTGGAAAGTACAGAGCTAATCTTGATTATCATAGAGGACGAGTGGTGTTTGAAACAGAGCTCGGGAAAGTCGTATATCAAGGTGTAAGACCTACTTCGGGATGTTTGGTGATCTCGGCTATTCAAGCTGAGAAGATGATTGAGAAAGGATGTGAAGCGTATCTTGCAACCATTTCGATACCCGAAGAACTTGGAGAGTCAACATTTCAAAATATTTTGGTGGTAAGGGAGTTTAAAGATGTGTTTCAACCTTTAAAGGGGTTACCACCGACGAGATCCGATCCTTTCACAATTGAGTTGGAACCGGGGACGGCTCCCATATCTAAAGCCCCATATCGTATGGCTTCCGCAGAAATGGCGGAGCTTAAGAAGCAGTTGGAGGAGCTACTTGATAAGGGATTCATAAAATCAAGTAGTTCACCGTGGGGATGGGAGTTTATGAAGAAGAAAGATGGGAGTTTCCGGTTGTGTATAGATTATCGAAGTCTAAATCAAGTGATAATTAAGAACAAGTACCCTCTCCCGAGGATTGATGAGTTGTTGGATCAATTGAGAGGTGCTATTTGGTTCTCGAAGATAGATTTAGCTTCTAGGTGTCATCAGATTCCCATCAAGTAATCGGACATTCAGAAGACATCTTTCAGAACGAGGTATGGGCATTATGAGTTTGTGGTAATGCCATTCGGGTTGACGAATGCACCAGCGGTGTTTATGAGATTGATGAATGATGTGTTTCAGGAGTACTTGGATGAGTTTTTCATTATCTTCATCGATGATATATTGGTGTATTCGAAAAGTTCTGATGAGCATGGTATTCATTTGAGAAGGGTGTTAGAGAAACTAAGGGAGCAGAAGTTATTTGGCAAGTTGAGTAAGTGTAGCATTTAGCAAAGGGAGATTGGATTTTTGGGTCATATGGTTTCTGAGAGCGGAGTTTCAGTTGACCCCGAGAAGATTAAGTCTATAAGAGAGTGGCTTAGACCTGAGAATGCAACGGAGATAAGGAGCTTCCTTGGGTTAGCTGGGTATTACGGAAGGTTTGTCAAGGGTTTTGTGAGTATCGCTCAATCTATGACAAAGTTGACGGGGAAGGATGTTCCATTTATGTGGTCTTAAAGATGTGAAGAGAGTTTCTTGAGACTCAAGGAGTTATTGACTACTGCACCGGTGTTAGCGTTACCCGAATCCTAAGGAACCGTATGTGATTTATACAGATGCTTCGAGGTTGGGATTGGGATGTGTATTGATGCAGCATGGGAAGGTGATTGCTTATGCTTTGAGACAGTTGAGAAAATATGAAGGCAATTATCCTACTCATGATGTAGAAATGGTTGCAGTGGTATTCGCTCTTAAGATATGGTGATCATATCTATATGGTAGTAAGGTCCAGGTGTTTACGGACCATAAGAGTCTCAAGTATGTCTTCACTCAGCCTGAGTTAAATTTGAGACAAAGGAGGTGGATGGAGCTCATGGCGGATTACGATTTAGAGATAGCTTACCACCCCGGTAAAGCTAATCTCGTTGCAAACGCCTTGAGCCGGAAGCGTGTGGCTTCAGATACAAAGAAAGATGCGGAGAGCTTGGTGAGTATGATCAGCACCTTACACTTGTGTGTTGTTTCTTATGAGACAAAGCCGCTGGGGTTAGAAGCTGTTAACCAAGCGGATATTTTGAGTAGAGTACGAGCTGCTCAAGAAAGAGATGAGGCATTGATTAAGGTTTCTAGGGATGAGAAGTCTGAATATCAAGTCTCTCATAATGGAACCATTCTAGTGAATGGTCGAGTTTGTGTGCCTAAGGATGAAGAGTTGAGGAGAGACATTCTTCGAGAGATACATCAGAGTCGATTTTCTATTCATCCCGGGGCAACCAAGATATACCAAGATTTGAAGCGGTATTATCACTGGATTGGGATGAAGAAGGATGTAGCCAAGTGGGTGGCTAGTTGTGAGACTTGTCAGTTGGTGAAGGCCGAGCATCAGGTTCCAAGTGGGTTATTGCAGAGTTTACCCATTCCTGAATGGAAATGGGATATGGTGATGATGGATTTCGTTGTTGGGTTACCAAACTCGCAGAGCGAGGATGCTATTTGGGTTATAGTTGATCGCCTAACTAAGTCGGCTCACTTCCTAGCCATAAGAAAGACGGATGTAGCTAGAGTGTTGGCGAGGAGGTACATTAATGAGACTGTGCGATTACATGGTGTACCGGTGAGTATTGTGTCTGATCGTGATAGTAAGTTCACATCAGAATTTTGGCTAGCCTTTCAGAAGGAAATGGGTGCTAAAGTACACTTGAGTACCTCTTATCATCTTCAGACTGACAGGCAATCAGAGAGAACGATTCAAACTCTTGAGGATTTATTGAGGATGTGTGTGTTGGATTGGGGTGGTCATCGGGTGGACTACCTGAATTTGGTGGAGTTCACTTGTAATAATAGTTAACAACCTAGTATCAGGATGACACCGTACGAGGCTCTGGATGGTAGACCATGCACGACGCCATTATGTTGGACTCAAGTGGGGGAGCGAAGCATGTTTGACGAGAGTATTGTGCAGTCGACTATGGAGAAGATCTGAGTCTTGAAGTTAAATACGAAGGAAGCTCAAGATCGGCAAAAAAGTTATGCAGATAACCGCAGGAAATAATTAGAGTTCGTCGTGGGAGATATGGTTTATCTCAAGATGGTGATGCTTAAGGGTTCTAACAGGTCAATTTCCGAGAGTAAGTTGAGTTCGAGGCATTTGGGACCGTTTTGGGTGATAGAACGAGTTGAACCTGTTGCGTATAAGCTGGAGTTGCATGTGGCTATGCGAGCAGTTCACGATGTTTTTCATGTTTCAATGTTGAAGAAATGCTTGCATAGGGATGATCAGGTGTTACCAGAGATTCCACCTGATTTATCACCGAGTTTGAGGATTGAAGCAAGACCTGTGAGGATTCTGGAGCGCAGAATCAAGGTTGACGGGAGGAAGAAAACTCCCGAGATTAAGGTCTTGTGGGATTGTGACAGGATTGAGGAAGAGACTTAGGAACCGAAGAGGATGATGAAAGCAAAATTCTCCAAGTGGCTTGAGAAGCAAGTTGAGACTTGAGATTCGAGGACGAATCTAATTAGTGGGGGATAATTGTAACATTCGTGTCCCGAGTCAGTTTCTTGTAATATAAGTTGTTATGTTTTCTTGCGGTATAAGTTTGTTGTACGATTGTAAGTGTACCGCAAGTTATTGTGATATTGTATTTTGACGGAAAATTCAATAATGAGATGTATGTTATTGAATTGATTTGGTGTGATGTCTAGATCGAGTATCTAGATCGGTGAATGAATACATGATGTGGTATTTCATGTATTGACGGAGTAGACACATGATAAGGTAGTTCATGTGTTGTTGAGATTAAGCCGGGAGTTGTTCCGTTACTTGGGTATATTGGGTTTTATGGATCTTATGTCATTAGATCTTAATATGTGGTTGGGGACATTAGGATTATGTGGTATTTATTCTTAATGATGTTGGTTAGGATTATGTGGTATTTAATCCTAACGGAGTTGGTTTACCGATTAGGATTATGTGATATTTAATCCTAATAGAGTGGTAACCGAATGAATATTGTGGTATTAGATTCTCAGTTTGACCAAAGGTAAACCGAGTGAGATCTTGTGGTATTGGATCTCACGGGACTTAGCTTATTGGGATCCTGTGGTATTGGATTCTAATTTGCTAGGTCGTTGTGACGGACTTAACTCATTCGAATCCTGTAGTATTGGATTTCGACGAGTTAGTCATTTTATGACCACGTGAGGATCTTGTGGTATTGGATCCTAAGGGTGTTATTGAACCAAGTACGGGATAATGTTGAGCTCGATTAATAGCCCTACGGGTTGTGAATTAGTTGAATTAATCGAAAGATTAATTATTTGGAATTATTTCCGTATTAATTGGTTTAAACGGAATTAATCGGTAATTTCGGAATATTGCCGGGAGTAGAATGAAATAATTTGAGACGAAGGAACGTCTCAATTATTTCGGAAAGTTTGGCTTGCTTGAGAAAACAGAGTTTTGCTGCTTGCTTTAGGGGAACGATCGGAGGGTCTATCGGACTCGGTTTGAGCTGAAAAGTTTTGTGCCTCTAGTGGTTATCTTGGTGGTGTGTTGTGCCAAGAAAGATCAAGTCTTGAGGTTCAAAGGCATTGTGAATCATTCACCGTTTAAGAAGCTTCATCGAGGTGAGTGTGTGACCGTGGTTTGAACTATGTGATCATTGGTTTTGATGTGTTCTTAGAACTGAATTCATTGTGTAATTCATGGCTTGTCCATGTGTGTCAGGTGTGTAATGGAGCTCTATTACGGTATATGTTCGTCGTTCGTTAAGTTACATTTCATTATGTTAAATTCGATCATATGTATGCATGGGGACGAGACCGTCACTAAGCATTATCAATGCTTACGCACATCTTTGCGTAAGTCTTAAGGACGTGGAACCGCGCATGAGCAGGATGATGTAAATGGGTTTCAGGGTGATTGTCTCAGATGGTGATGATCCTTTGTTAATATGGAACTTGTTCATGCCTCGTAGAAATGCTAAGTTGCTGGGAAGGTTTAAGTTGTTAGACTTGTATGATTAACCTATCGAATTTGTTTCGGTAGGTTAAATGCTTCGTAAGGAAAGCCTCGTAATCGCATTTTAGCAATGCTCGAGGCATGTTTAGATGGCTTTGGAGCATGAATTGTCATGGAAATCATGGTCAGGTCATGTCTAATTCAGTGTAAGGATCGGCATGAGTTTTGTTAGCTTTGCTTCTCGGACAAGGAGGATCGATCGATCCTACGTCGATCGATTGTTTCGGTGAAAGAGTGGTCTCGCGCAACGGTATCAAATCATCAATCCCACATCGATCGATCGATCCAGCTCATAGAAAGTTTTGATCGATTTTGAAGAAGGAAGATTGCTCAGATCAAGATTGACATCTCACATCCTTCGACGCATCATCGCATCATTTGATCGACTGATGAAAGTAGATCGACGGTCCGAAGTTAAGATCGATCGATCCAACATCTGGATTTGTTGCAGAAATGTAAAACTTGGGCCCTATTATATGTTGGGACGGGCATAGGCATAATCGCTATATATAACCATTTTCTTAGATCTGGCGATCACTACCAAAACAGGATGACCGGAGATGCAATCAACGGTGTAGATTACATCAGCTCTTTATTCTCCAACTTATCTTCTCCTTTATTCCGACTAAATTCGCGATCAGAACCTTTGTCTTGTCCAAGCGATGGAGGCATGTATGGTCCGATAAACCTTCTCTCTCCATTGATTGCCGTAGTGCTATCTCTATAGACAAAACCCTAGCTAGATATTCAGCGCTGACTATCTAGCTAGGGTTTTGTCTATAGAGATAGCAGCAAATCAGAAGGTGGAATTGGTTTTCGAAGTGTTGATGATTTTAACACCGCCTTACTAGCAAAACAGCTATAGCGTTTGATTACGGTTCAGGATTGAAGACCTCTGGTCATTTATTATCAACAAACGGGCTTATAAATTAGATCCTAATATAGCAAACAAGAACAGAGAGGTTCAAAACTTTGATATAATAAAAGGGTTGAAAAGTTAACACAATGCAGAAACCACAAGTAGCGTTCAAAATGGCGTTCCCATGTCTGTGGAGCAACTAAAATACGACCAGAAACAAACTAGAGAGAAAGAAATCTCTTAATCTTGGGGAGTTTAAGCAGCAACGGGCTTAGCAGGAGCAGAAGAGAGTCTAGACCTCTTCTTGGCCAAACTTTCACTACGGCGATCACGTTGCTCCTTAAGTCTGGAGGCAAGAAGCTTCTGGTACTCAGCTGCATCAGAGTTAGCCTTGGCGATTCTCTTCTTCTTGTCAGCAATTCTAGCTCTCTTCCTCTGGAGAGTCAATGGCGTCAAGCCTCTGGATCTTAGAGCCTTGCTAACCTTCTTGCCTGCACAAGCAAGAAACAAATTTTAGTAAATCTTAAATCAATCACCGGTTTTTAATTAACTCTTAAGTGAATCTGTTTTTCTTACCCTTCTTGTTTGTGAATGTAAGTGTTAACGCATTTCCTCACATCATCCTCCTTTCCAAGGTTAAACAGCTTGCGGATCTTTGAAGCCCTCTTGGGACCTCTCATCCTTGGCTTCTCAGTGTCAGTAAGCCCAGGAAGATCGCTTTCACCCTTCTTAACAATGACCAAGTTAAGAACAGAGAGGTCAGGGCTGACAATGCAACCACGGACAGACTTTCTTCTCCTCTCTCCAGTCCTCCTTCCATGTCCTCTGAAACAAGGAGTACCTAATCACATCAGGCAAACAAGATTTGAGATAAATCAATAACACAGAAGATTAATGAAAAGGAGAAACTAATGAAGCTCTTATAAATTAGGTTGAGTCAAGAGTACCTCGGTGAAGCAAAAGGCGGACACGCCCAGGAGTTAGAACTCCCTGTTTCATTGGGAAACCTTGCTTGTCACAACCTCCCATGATCTTGAAGACGTACCCCTTGAATTCCTGCAAATCACAATTCCATTAACAATACTGAAAACCAGAAGAAAAATTAAAAACTGAAATAGGAAAAGAAATTGCACCTCGCCAAGTGCATCTCCGCTAACTTCCTGAGAGAGCCTCTTGTCGAAAAAGGCACGGCTGCATCAATCAAACAACAAAAAATGAAACTCAGTAACTTTACACAAATCAGCCATTAGTTAACAAATATTTTCATAACACATAGCAGAAAAGATCAGAGATTCCAAGTTTGTACCAAACTAGTGTTGAATCAGGTATAAACAGATTCTAGCCGTGTGAAATAGTAACTAACTATCCTATGATTCTAAGGCTTGGATACAAATAATTTTACGAACGAACTTCAGAGCAGATACTACACTCAATTGGACAAAAGTAAACAGAAGAAGAGCAAATCCCAAATATATCACGAATCACAAAGTCTGTAAGTAAACAAAGACAAATCAAAGATCTTACAGCTTTTGGTCGTCATCGATCTCGAGCTTCTTTTGGCAACCGGTAGTCGGATTTGCGATGTTGAACTGCGACACAAACAAAATCGAATGAACAAAGTAAACAACACATATGAGAAGAAGAAGGTGGAAGGTGGAGCTACCTTCATCAGAAAATTGACGATTAAGATCGGCGCGGCGCTAGGGTATTATGAACTAGGGCTTTAAATAATGAGCACATCATCACATGTCGACACGAAAAATTGATTATTAGGGCCGAAAATTGTTCGGTTTACCCAACATGATTTTTTTTGCTAACCGGCCAAACCGGGGGTGAACAAACGACGTCGGTTATCTCAGTCATTTGTCTGCTTCGCAATTGTATCGAGAAATTGAAAAAAAAAAATGGGAAGCTACCAAGAAGATCTTGATCTGCTTCTGTCTCTTGACGATAGGGTTCTCGAAACTCCTCCAGGTTATCCTTCTGCTGCACCCGGTGAGCTTCTCTTCACATTTTACTGATTCCCCATTTTAGTGTTTTGTTTTTGCTTTCTTAAATCCAGTGCGCGAAGATTCCGATTTGTATTTCTCTTTCGATCAATTCATATGATTGGAATATTTATCTGGACCTAAATTTTATGGGCCTAAAATCAATTCATACATTAATTTTTAGAGAATAATTATTTTATGATGGAATGTATTTGATGTAACTAGATGTTTGGTTTGAAGCCCAACGTAAATATCTTTTATTTTTTACCAAATAAATAACAAAATTAGATGATTTCCGCGTGTAACGCGGGATAAGATATTAATAATATTTTTTCCAAAATTAATAAATAAATAAAAATTTCTAAATATTTTAATAGTATATTATTGTATAAATAATTGAAATCTAAAATTATGTTTTTACATATTTATGTTACTAATTAATTATTTAGTTAAAACAATATTTTTAAAAAAATAAAATTTAGGAAACAATAAAATCAGCTATAATTTTATGAAATATTTATTTATTCGATTTTCCATGAATAAATAAAAATAATTTAGATAAGATTATAATCTTTTAAATAAATATAGTTTATATATGATTGATCTAATGACATATTATATAATTGGTCTAATAATTAATGTCCTATGAAATATATTCTCTGAAAATCATTTTGGTAACGACACGTCATCATGACAGTGTTCTAATATTCCATTTAAATATAAAGTTATTTTGTTAAAATGATTCTCGATTGATATATAGGAGATCATGACATTTTTATTTAATAATTAGTATAATATCTTATTATATAAAGTTTAACATGAGCATGACACGTATCAAAGTGATAACTAATTAGATTTTGACATGTGTCATCGCTAATTTAGATTGTGTCACATGTCTATGTCATGTAATGGTAATTTTCTATGTAAAAATATAGAATAAATAATTAATTAAGGTTTTTGTCAAGCAAACATATCAATAGAAGAAATTTTAGTATTTAACGTGAGCATGACACGTGTCAAAGTGATAACTCATTAGTTTTAGACACGTGTCATCGCTAATTTAGATTGTATCACGTGTCTCTTTCTAGTAATGGTAATTTTCTATATAAAAATATAGAATAAATAATTATTTAAGAATTTTTTTTTGATGAAATTTTTTTTTATATTTTTTAAATTTATATTATTTATTTATTTATTTATTTAAGATTATTTAAGAATTTTTAGTATCATCAGAAAAAATGTAAATAGCAGTAAAATGAAAATAATAGAAAAGATAATTTACTGTTAATGTATTATCAAAAAAGATAATTGTCAGTTTTAGCAAAATGTTTACATCATAGTTATGTTAATTTTCCAAATTAATATTGTAGTACTTTAGTTATAACTACCAAAGTATAGATTTTTAACAAATCATCTTCTCATTCATCTGTTACCTTTTGTTATTCATCATATTAAATCAGAAAAATGAATTCATGAGTTTTTCTTATCCTAAATCAATTAACTAAAAATTGTGTTTATCATCGTATTATAGTACGCTTGCTTCGAAAATGGAAAGCAAGAAATATCAAAGCAAATAATATATTCATGGGAATAGAATTATTATTGGTTGATGAAAAGGTAATAATTTGTTTTAACAAATCTTATTATATTTTTAGAATATGTTTTATATTACTATTTAATGTATTTTATAAAAATATTATTTTAATATGGTTTGTTAAGAGTCTTTATATTAGTGTTTAATGTTTAATTTACTTGATTTTTGTGGAAAATATTATTTTAAAATATTTATTTAATTTAAAATTTATATGGTTATTCATAGAAAATATAAATCAAGGTTTTGTGCATCATTCTCTTCTTAAAATTTTTGACTATAAATCTATTTAAAAAAATATATTTTCATATAAATATAAATAAAATATAATATTATATTATCTTCGAGTTCTATAGCACCAGAGTATAAAATTAGTTTATAATAATTCTATTGATGTTAATTATTCCTTTAGACACTTATTTTGTTCTATCTAAAGCCCATGTCTTTGGGATATTAAACTACCTCGAATAAATATTTTATGACACAATTTATATATAACATAGTTGAATAAATAATTCTGACACATTTTATATATAACATAGTTGATATTTTATAGAAATAATGCGGTGTTCGTAATTGATTTTCAACAATTATATCTTATTATATAAAGCTGAACGTGTTTAACTCATTAGATTTTGACACATGTCATCGTTAATTTAGATTGCGACACATGTTTCTTTCTGGTAATGGTAATTTTCTATAAAAAAATCTTATTATATAAAGTTGAACGTGTTTAACGTGAGCATGACACGTATCAAAGTGATAACTCATTAGATTTTGATACGTGTCATCATTAATTTAGATTGTGACACGTGTCTTTCTGGTAATGGTAATTTTCTATATAAAAATATAGAATAAATAATTAATTAAGATTTTTTTTAGTTTAAGCAAAAATATCAATAGTAGTTTTGAACTTTCTGGTAATTGTAATTTTCTATATAAAAATGTAGAATAGATAATCAATATAGATTTTTGTCAGTTTAAGTAAATAGCAGAAAAATGAAAATAATAGAAAAGATAACTTACTGTTAATATATCATCAGAAAAGACAATTGTCAGTTTTAGCAAAATATTTAATATTTAATATTTTACATCACAATTATGTTAATTTTCTAAATTAATATTGTAGTAGTTTGATTATAAATACCAAAATATAGATTCTTAACAAATCATCTTCTCATTCATCTTTTAGCTTTTGTTTCATCATATTAAATCAGAAAATTGAATTTAGGAGTTCTTCTTACCCTAGATCAATTTGACAAAAATCGTGTTTATCGTCGTACTATAATACGCTTGCTTCAAAAATGGAAATCAAGAAATATCAAAGCAAATAATATACTCATGGAAATAGAGTTATTATTGGTTGATGAAAAAAGTAATAATTTGTTTTAAGAAATCTTATCATATTTTTAGAAAATGTTTTATATTAGTGTTTAATGTATTTTAATAAAATATTATTTTAAAATATGGTTTGTTAAGAGTCTTTATATTAGCGTGTAGTGTTTAATTTACTTGATTTTTGTCGAAAATATTATTTTAAAATATTTATTTATTTTCAAATTTATATGATTATTCACTGAAAATACAAATCAAGGTTTTGTGCATCATTCTCTTCTTAAATATTTGGCAGTAAATCTATTTATAAAATATATTTTTTGATAAAATATATTTTTATATAAATATAGATATAATCTAATATAATATTATTTTTCGGTGTTATAGCACCAGAGATATGAAACTAGTGTAATTATAAAGTATAATGAGATGATTTTGTAAAAAATAAAAAATTATTTTATCATGATGTGCTTTTAGCCCCAAATTTTAGTCTCTTTTATTTAGATATCTCATGACGAGTGAGCGATCTCACGAGACTCTTTTGTGTTAAGTCTATATGTCTTGTCTGAGCAAATCTCTCTTTTCACGTTTTGTAGATTAAAAAGAGGGAACAAGAGAAATGCCGGTCCTGAACCTTTTAATACTAGTTCTCGTATTAGATTTGGCTAATATACAAACTTATAAATTTTTAATAATATATGAATTTAAATTATTTAACATCTTGACAACGTAAACCTATTATATCATTAGCACTACAAAAAAAAAGACCAAATGTCCGAAAACCGTATTCGTCGGAAAGAGCATATTCCAACGAATTTTCGATGACCACAAGTTCCGCAGTATATGCTGGTCGGAAAATTGGATTCGTCAGAAATTCGTCGGCAAATTTTCGACTAATGATTTCGTCGGAAAATAGTAAAAAAAGATTGGTCGGAAGTTTTCTCGGAAAATATTGTCGGAAGACGTCGGAAAACTTGGTTGGAAAGTCGTTGGCATATTTCTGACGATCAACCGGAGAGTCGTCGGAATGATATTCGTCGGAAAATAGTTTTTTTTTAATATTTTTTTTTGCAAAATTCGAATTAAAAAAAAAAAACTTAAATTCAAAAATAATTAAAAAAAAAAACAAAAACATTAAAACCAAAGAAAATTGTTCTGAAATTACAAATTAGTTAAATTTAAATGGGCCCAATTTAAATCAAATCCGTCCGAAGGACCAGAGTTATCTTGTGGAGAAGGCGTGTTCGAAGAGGTTGGGGCAGACGTGTTTCGTTGAGCCAGTGGGACGAGCGCCGGATGCAGCTGGGCCATCATACTGGTCCAGTAGTTGACTGCGCTGCATCGTTGCTCAAGTTCTTGAATCTTTCGGGTGGCCCTCCTGAAATTCGTTTCGCTCTCATGGAGTCTGGTATACACGTTGTGAAAAGTGGCAGATTTAGAAATATTGAATGGGGGCATATAATATTATATATATATTTTGTATATATATTATATATTATATATTAATTAATATTTAATATTAAAAATCTAAAATGTGTAATTTTTCATAAATAAATTATGTAAATGATTAATAAATGAAATATATAAAATAATACTTTTTAAACTTTCACATGTTCTAATTATTTATTTCAAAGATACATAAAAAAAATTAGATAAAAATAAAAATCAACTATTAAAGAAACACTCGTAGATACATAACTGTTTTGGAAAATGGATGTAATTTTGTTAAAACACATGAAAAAATGAAAAGACTATAAATTATGTCATAAATAAATATTGTAATTATGGAGAATAGTGGAGAGAAGAAAGAAATCTAAAGGAAGGAAAAATAATAAGGGCAACACTAAAAAGAATTGGACGTGAGAATAATGGGGGCATGATTGATTTTTTACCAATTTAGCTAATGAATTTACCCTAAAACAAAATATATTTAAAAATTACTGGGTGCAGCTGTCCTGAAATATGGACGAAGATTCTCCTTGATCCCCGCAGCGTCGAAAGGAATGTAACCATACCCAACCGTTGTCCCTTCCTAACTTCCACTTGCTGAAACAAAAAAAATGATATGATCACTAAATTACAGAAACAAAAGAACATTTATAAAGTATATAAAAGTTTTATAACTTCCGGAGCGGAAGATGTCATCTTTCTGAGCTTGAGTTAGTCGAGATTGGCCGAAGCGTCCTGAGTCTGATTCATTTGCATCTTCGAGCAATTGCTTCAGCTTTTTTTTATCGACGAACACCCCGTCAATCTTCCTCTTGTGCGTTTCCTCGATTAATAACTTCTACGGCATTTTGTCTCTTAAGGAGATCGAGGAATAGTCAGATATATTACAATTCTGCGTGGTCCATCAATAACCACAAGGCCCAATATAAGATGATGGCCCAATACAAGATGTGATGATGGCTCTTCCTGTCAACATGTGATGATGGCCCAATATAAGAAGCGTAGTGCTCATCATTTTATGCCTAGTTCATACTTCATACCCTAGCGCCGCGCCGATTCAACCTTCAATCTTCACTTCTTCAGGATGAAGGTAGCTCCACCTTCCACCTTCTTCTTCTCATATGTGTTGTTTACTTTGTTCATTCGATTTTGTTTGTGTCGCAGTTCAACATCGCAAATCCGACTACCGGTTGCCAAAAGAAGCTCGAGATCGATGACGACCAAAAGCTGTAAGATCTTTGATTTGTCTTTGTTTACTTACAGACTTTGTGATTCGTGATATATTTGGGATTTGCTCTTCTTCTGTTTACTTTTGTCCAATTGAGTGTAGTATCTGCTCTGAAGTTCGTTCGTAAAATTATTTGTATCCAAGCCTTAGAATCATAGGATAGTTAGTTACTATTTCACACGGCTAGAATCTGTTTATACCTGATTCAACACTAGTTTGGTACAAACTTGGAATCTCTGATCTTTTCTGCTATGTGTTATGAAAATATTTGTTAACTAATGGCTGATTTGTGTAAAGTTACTGAGTTTCATTTTTTGTTGTTTGATTGATGCAGCCGTGCCTTTTTCGACAAGAGGCTCTCTCAGGAAGTTAGCGGAGATGCACTTGGCGAGGTGCAATTTCTTTTCCTATTTCAGTTTTTAATTTTTCTTCTGGTTTTCAGTATTGTTAATGGAATTGTGATTTGCAGGAATTCAAGGGGTACGTCTTCAAGATCATGGGAGGTTGTGACAAGCAAGGTTTCCCAATGAAACAGGGAGTTCTAACTCCTGGGCGTGTCCGCCTTTTGCTTCACCGAGGTACTCTTGACTCAACCTAATTTATAAGAGCTTCATTAGTTTCTCCTTTTCATTAATCTTCTGTGTTATTGATTTATCTCAAATCTTGTTTGCCTGATGTGATTAGGTACTCCTTGTTTCAGAGGACATGGAAGGAGGACTGGAGAGAGGAGAAGAAAGTCTGTCCGTGGTTGCATTGTCAGCCCTGACCTCTCTGTTCTTAACTTGGTCATTGTTAAGAAGGGTGAAAGCGATCTTCCTGGGCTTACTGACACTGAGAAGCCAAGGATGAGAGGTCCCAAGAGGGCTTCAAAGATCCGCAAGCTGTTTAACCTTGGAAAGGAGGATGATGTGAGGAAGTACGTTAACACTTACCGCCGTACCTTCACAAACAAGAAGGGTAAGAAAAAACAGATTCACTTAAGAGTTAATTAAAAACCGGTGATTGATTTAAGATTTACTAAAATTTGTTTCTTGCTTGTGCAGGCAAGAAGGTTAGCAAGGCTCCTAAGATCCAGAGGCTTGTGACGCCATTGACTCTCCAGAGGAAGAGAGCTAGAATTGCTGACAAGAAGAAGAGAATCGCCAAGGCTAACTCTGATGCAGCTGAGTACCAGAAGCTTCTTGCCTCCAGACTTAAGGAGCAACGTGATCGCCGTAGTGAAAGTTTGGCCAAGAAGAGGTCTAGACTCTCTTCTGCTCCTGCTAAGCCCGTTGCTGCTTAAACTCCCCAAGATTAAGAGATTTCTTTCTCTCTAGTTTGTTTCTGGTCGTATTTTAGTTGCTCCACAGACATGAGAACGCCATTTTGAACGCTACTTCTGGTTTCTGCATTGTGTTAACTTTTCAACCCTTTTATTATATCAAAGTTTTGAACCTCTCAGTTCTTGTTTGCTATATTTCGATACTTTCACAACCGAGTTCAGCGCCTAAATACTTTCACAACTGGGGTCTGCGTAACAGTGTAAGCCCCCGGGTATTCCCGGTGTTACAGTTCCTGGAAAATTTCTCAGGTTACTAGAGAAAACGAAGAATAAGAAAACGAACAGACACGAAAAACAAATTATTATCTTTTCTGTTTCGTAGTCTATAGTAGAGAGCAAGCGAGCTCTTGATGCGCGGCTAAACTGTTTATATACAGAACTTTTGCTCCGAGGATTACTAGAATAACCTAAGTTTTCGTGTTTATAATCAGAATATCTTAAGTTTACTAGATTGCCATAATATTTTTAAAACTCCCAAAATGATCCTTATTCAAAGTGCTGGTAAAAAGCTCAATTAATTCCTCTACTTTTTGCAATTGACACATTTATTCCCCAACTATTGAGTTTGCAAATTAATTCCTGATTTCATAGTTGACTTAATTTATTTGTTTTGAAGATTAATCAACGTTAATTATACTAACGGAGCCGTTTAGAGATATAAGATGAGAGTATCGACGTATCCCCAAATTAGAACCTAGAATCGGAGATCCAAGAAAGAAAAGCTGGCCAGATTATAAGGTATTAGTCTCTTCTTCTCTATGAGTCACGTTCCTGGGATTAATATGAACTTCACTCTATCTGAATTTTTTCTGGAGAATCTTATGGGTGGATTGGTTTTGGGATTGTGGATTCTGGTTCTGCGATGCTTTTTTTTTCGAATTTTTTAAATTCTCAGAGATTTGGCTTCGAACTCGTGATTTTTTGTTTCTGTTTGATTGGTTTTTGAATCTCGAAGAAACGAGTATTGGTAATTTGAATCTGGGTTCTTCTTTTGAATTTCCAAAGTTAATTCCGATTTGTGAGATTCTTTGTTTTCTTTATTGATGCTGCAAATTTTTTAGAGATTTGTAAGTACATTCCTTAGCACAGAAGTTGTGGTGGTCGAAACCATGAAGAACACAAAGAAGCAATTTCTTTGCCCATAATCGTTCCTTTGCCCAGAATCGTCGTCAAGTACGAAGAGGTGTCTGAATGTACAAAGAGGTTCTACATTTGAAAGAAGAGATCGTGAAGTGCAAAAATGAATAGGAAAGTGGAGTAAAAGAAGACTTGGTTTTGTAAAAGTTAAACTAATGAATTTGTTCAATAAATCAACAACATTCGTTCTCATATCTGAAAAAAACCTTTGTTTAACAATAAAACATAGTCTGAAAAGCAAACAACAACAATAATAAGCATTTGTTCTCATGTCCTATCAAGCAGTAGGATGATTATGTTATCCAAACAAAAGATGTTCAGGATTAGTAGCACTTTGAGAAGCTTGAGATGATTGACCCTACGATGAAACAAGAACAATGAGTTATTAACCTAGACATAAATCAATCATACATAAATGGAAGTACAGAAAATACCTGATTTTTTCTTGGACGACCTCTTGGTCTTTTTTCTTGAGGAGCTGCAGAAGGATCAGAGCATCTTGACTTATTATGTCCTTCTTTTTTACAATTTGAGCATGTCATAACACGGCCATGTCGTGTTAGCTTATTCGGGTTAGACGAAGACTCGTGAGCACTTTTTCTCCTAGCATGACCGTGTGGTCTTCCACGGTTAAATTTTGATGGTGGTGGTAACACCGGTAAACGGCCTGTGCGTGTCCACAATTTCATGCCTTGTACTGGCCTCATACCATGAGCATACAATTGGCGCCACTTTGAAGTCAAGTAGTAATCAGAGACATACTCGTTGAGATCTAACCTTGTTGTTGTAATGACACACATAGCATGCATACATGGAATTCCATTCAACTGCCAATAACCACAACCACAAGTCTTCATATTCATTTCCACACAGTAAGCATCACCATGATAGTCTATCTCATGCAAACTTCCTGTAGTCATGTACCTTATACAATCCTTAGCTCTTTGTCTATTAAGTTCAATCTCTTTGTCTGCTCTTGGTGTGAACCGTTTCTTCCACCTATTGGTTAAAACAGTCCTTTCTGCATTCCTTTCCATGCATTTCCTCCTAACTTTCGTCAAAAAATCAAGTATAGGTTTCCTCCTTGACTCTCTGATGTTTCTATTGAAGGACTCTGATAGGTTGTTCAGATTATCATTGCAACAAGATCCAATTTTGAAGAAAGCACGAGACCATGTTGATGGTGCATAGTATTGTAGTGAATCAAACGCACCTTGGTTGTATTTTTTTAGTGCTTCTAGGTTAGTAGCAAATGTGTGCCTTGTATAGCTCCTAGCTATCTTCCAGAATAAACGCTCAAGCTCAATGTCTTTGTTTGTCTTCTTCCAATTATACAAAATGTGCCTAGCACACATTCTATGTTCAGCTTTGGGAAGCTCATCGTGAACTGCATTTAACAAACCCTGTAACAAGAAAAAAAAATAGATTAACGTCTGAAATGATGGTGATGTTTGAAAAAATCAGAAACCTATACGGTATGTTATTATCTCACAAAAACCTGAGAAGGTCAAGACAAGCAAAGTAAGGCAAACATGGACTATACGATATGTCGAGCAAGTACTTTAATTAAATGTAAGAAAACAATAGAACCCAAGGTCTGTTTAGCCATTCTGTTTAATTAAATGTAAGAAAACAATATAAAACTATAGTTTTATAATTAGCCATTCTTTAGCGTTATATTTAAAGAACGTGAACTTACGTTCATCAGATATCTAGTAACAAATCCATCACTTATAAACAATACACGCACTCATAAACTGATATATAAAAGAATATAACTTACAATATGTTTATCTGATATGATGGTGATGTCTGCTCCATCCTCAAGTATCAAATCTTTTTTCAGAAGTTGAACAAACCACAACCAATTATCAATATTCTCCATCTCTACCATTGCCCAGGCAATTGGAAATATTCTGTTATCACCATCTCTACCAACTGCTGCTAACAATTGGCCTTTGATATCCCATTTCATAAATGCACCATCTAATCCAATAATAGGCCTACATGACTGATTCCAAGATGTTTTCAATGCATCAAAACATATATAGAGACGGTAGAAACATTGTAAGCTACCAGGAATGGTCTCAATCTCTATTGTTGAATCGGGATTAGATGTACGAATCTCTTGTTGGTAATCCCATATTCTAGCAAAATGAGATGCATGGCTGGCCTTTCTCTTATCCTTTAGCAATTCCTTCGCTCTTCTACACTGATGCATAGTGACAATCATATTGTACTCTCTCTTGATTTCATCTACCATCTCCTGAGATTTAATCTTCGGATTCACTCTTAGCCTTTCCTCAAAAAGTTGTGCAATAGTTCCACTTGTCAAGAGCTTTGTGTAACCAGATCTTACACAAACATGTTCATTGTGAAAGACTCTTATCATAAGCTTGTTTTTCCTCTTCTCAAAAGAGCAATAGACTCTCCATGGACATTTTTCTTCAATGTGTTGTGTGCACTTTGCACCAAGCCTTTCTGAAGATGACTTATACATCTTGATATCGTATTGAGTCTTTAGAGAATACTTGAGGAGTGCATACTTGAATTCATCTGCATTGTTGAATGTCTTATACAAACATAACAATTCATGAGAATGATCTCCATAGTGCATTGTCGTCTCTGCTTCCTCTTCGTCATCATCAGTCAATGGATCCGGAATCGTATCATCGTTCCATATATCATCCCCGCTGCTGTCAGTTCTATTACCACTTGAATCTTCACACGCATCATCCCCAAAATTGTCTTCTAAGTTATTGCATATTTCAACATCGACGAGATCTTCTTCTTCCACTGGAATCACAACCAAACATTCTTCTTCCTCTCTATATCCTCTATTATTTTCAACGATAACTGGACAGTCATCTTCGTCAACACTCGAATCACCAGAAGATTCAATTTCGTCTTCAATTTGGGCTTCATGTACCCTTCGAATTGGAAGCTTGCACCTTCTTCTAGGCATGGTTATCAGGAACTGAAAGAAAAGGATCGAACTTGAAAAATTCTACACTTTGATTAATGGGAACAAAGCTAGGAATTGTTATTCTCATACAAATTCGTGAACCCATAAATAACAATTTCAGTAGAACCCACTAATAGATTAATCGATTAACCTCCTGAGCTCTACAGTTTCAGCGAGACAATACGTGAGCTCTACGTAAGGGAAGCAGCGAAACAATACCTTATAATATGGTAGCAAATTCTAATCGATTTAATCGATTAATAGATTAATCCCAGGAACGTGACTCATAGAGAAGAAGAGACCAATACCTTATAATCTGGCCAGCTTCTCTTTCTTGGAGCTCCGATTCTGGTTCTAATTTGGGGATATGTCGAAACTCTCATCTTATATCCTTATATCTCTAAACGGCTCCGTTAGTGTAATTAACGTTGATTAATCTTCGAAACAAATTAATTAAGTAACTATGAAATCAGGAATTAATTTGCAAATTTAATAGTTGGGGAATAAATGTGTCAATTGCAAAAAGTAGAGGAATTAATTGAGCTTTTTCCCTCAAAGTGCTAGGAATAAAAGTATTACGAAAATACCATTAATGAATTTTGGCGCCACTGGAAAAAGTTCGAGTTAATTACGAAAAAACCTGCGAAAATTTACGGTCTTGCCACTTTAGGACAACAAATCTGCGAAAACAAATCTGCTTCCGATTTGCTCTGACTTGACCGCAAACTTATAAATCTGTGGCGAAAAGGATCTGGCTCATCGCACCGCAAATTTACAAGTCTGTCACAGATTTCTAAATCTGTGGTGCGATGAGGCAGATCCTTTAAGCGGCAGATTTATAAATCTGTCACAGATTTACAAGTGATTTAAAAGTCTGCGGCAGATTTTAAAATCTGCCACCAAATGGAGTCTGCCGATTTGTTTAGCTGACCTCGCAAATTTACAAATCTGCTGCAGACTTGTAAATCTGCCGCAGACTTATAAATCTGCCGCCAAATAGATCTGCCGATTTGTTTGGCAGCCACGACAGACTTACAAATCTGCCGCAGACTTATTCTACTGTTTGCGCATAAGATAATTACTAGATTGACTCGTAGCGATGTCAGATTTATCCTAAGCGACAGTAGATTTATATTTTTTCATTTTTTGGCAGACTTATTTGTCATGGACGCAGATTTGTTCGACCATGTATCGGCAGACTTAATCCTGACCAAACTAACTTTTTAGTAGTTGCAGACTTATTATCCGCAGACTTGTTGACACCCTTTAGCCGCAGATATATATCCACAGATTTATTTCCAGTATCCGCATATTTGTTTTCCTGGAAATGAGATTGACAAATCTCGACCGTACAATCTTTTTGTAAAATTTTAAATATTACTAAACATAATTATAACTTATGATATTGTTATCAAATTAATAAGTAACTTTTATCCAATTGAGCTCACCAAATACACAACTGGTGCTTATCCTGTTTAATAAGGCCAACAAGATGCAGACCATTTTATCGCAATTCACAAAAGATCAAATGAGCAGATATCAATGTTTTAGGAGATATGGTCTTCAAAAATCAAACATGGACAAGTCATTTAAGAGTATCACAAGGGGTCAAAAGATGGACGACACTATAAATATCGTTATGCGTGGTGACTAATCTCTTGTGATTCCTCGGGTCAGAGATTATGCAAAATGTCACATCTTTTTATGTGTTTCCTTCTGATAGGCCTTGTTCTTTAATGCAGGCTTGCTCAAACATGTTTTAATAAATGTGTGGGTAAAAGGTAAGCTTTTTCTCTTTTTAATGTTCTATATTGATCTCTTGGTTCTTGTCTGCGTTGTTGGGTCCTCTTAAGCTGAGATTGATTAAAATCGATCTGATTCCCAGGCACAAGGAATCTGAGTTAAACATGGGTGAGAATAGTCGCATTGACAGTTGTGTTTCCACTGGCAGATAAGTCTCTTGTCTTAGTTAAGTTAAACAAAACAATTAACGGTTCCATTCTGCAAATCTTCTCATAGCTGACCATAATTATTCGAAATTAATAATGATGTTGTCTTCATATAATTGTTTTCAGGTAAATGGAATGATTGGACAGCTTCTAATTGCTGGAAAGCCTTCGATGTGACAATTATTATATACAAAACAATCATGGAGGGAACATAACTCTGTTCTTTTGTTTTTCTAAAGCTCAAGGCAGTCTTGTTTTTGTTGTCAAGTGAGTTGCATCACAAAATGTTAATATTTAGTTCAGTCATTTAAAGAAGGAGATGCCAACCATAATTGGGAAAGCCAAAGCTCAACAAAAACTGATAGATAACTTAGAAAATGTCTATGATAATCTTTCATACTAATGTGTGTTTCAACTTTGTGTGACATGAAAACAGGTACAAAGAGAGCATCACTTACCAAAAGGGGATTTCCCAAATGTGGAGCATTTCAGGGAGGTGCTAAATGGTTACAACATCGACAAGTTTGAGAAGCTAAAGCCAAAAATGTTGCAGACTGTTGATGATATGTTGTGGTATGACATTCTGTTATAGTCTTAAGTTTACATCCACCTCCTAAAACTGCCCCTGAAAGCATTAATGCACATTTGTATTCTTAAATGATTTGTAGACTTTCAGATCTTGATCACATAATGAAAGGATCCTGATGTGATGAGTTATTGTGTCTTCTATTGCTTTCTCTTTGATTTCCTTCTTCATCATTACCAAGCATTATCACATCGTCACTAAGCATGATTGTGAAAAGCTGTGGTGGAGGACGACCACATCGAGACTGAGAAAACTTTAAATTTCAGGCAAGAAAACAGTTGATGAGAACTGTGATTCGACCAAATCTACCAAAAGAAAGAGAAGAAAACCAAATTAGTGAAACTACATGAACAAAACAAATCACAGCACTTATAAATCAATCTCTCTGTAAAATAGCACAAAACCACAATAATATCTCACTCAAAAATTCAGAAAACGAGGCAATAGAATTAGAAACAATACCCTCACAAGACAAATTAATCGAATGAAGGAAATTACATTTTGCGATAATACCAAAAAAAATCTGCGGCTACAACGAAACAAATATGCTCTCATAACCAAAAGAATCTGTGGCATCAAGTAAATAAATCTGTAATAATAACCAAAAAGCTCTACGGTTACAAAAACCACCAAAAACCACAAAGTCATCAATCAAAACCACCAAAAATTCCACCAATAAGAGAATGATTCGAAACAGAATCTGACTAAAGATCTGTGGTACAAAGAAATAAATCTTGTGAATAATTAAAAAACTCTGCGGGTACAAATAAATAGATTTGTGAATAACCAAAAAAATCTGCGGGTACAAATAAATAAATCTGTAAATAACTAAAAAAATATGCGGGTACAAAGAAATAAATCTGTGAATAACTAAAAAATCTGCGGGTACAAAGAAATAAATCTGTAAATAACTAAAAAAAATCTGCGGGTACAAAAAATAAATCTGTGAATAACTAAAAAATATGCGGGTACAAAATGAAAATGATATAAGCATTTCTAATAAACGACATTGTCCATTAATCATCGCAATCAACACCAAACAATCATCAGATCTGATAATGTTATAAGCCTCTCATGAATCTTCGTTCAATCAACTAATCAAACAATAAGAATGGTAATTATCAATTAAATATAGTGTTACAAAAAAATCCAAATCTGATGAATCAAGCTACGTATCATCACTAATGCAATCGAAACAATAATGGGAAGACTCAGATGAAATCAAAACGGGCAGTTCAAATGGTGAAATTGAGAACAAAACAATGAAACTGTTGAGAGAAAGAGAGTTAAGAAAAACCTGAAAATCGAGCCTAGCATGTCTGGCTATCTTAGCATGTCTGAATAAGATCAGCACAACGAAATCAAAGTTTAAGCAGTTCATAAGCAATGGTCAAAATCTTACTATTCTACCAATAGCTGGTGAAATTGTAGGAGTTGCTGCAAATGTTACAAAGGATTAAACTTCACACACCGCACAAAAAAGAGAGAATAAAATAGGAAATCATAACGAGATAAATAGGAAATCATAACGAAATCACATACCTTCACTACCTCTTGTTGTCGGGTTCTACAATTTCGATAGATTACCAAATTTGACAAAAAATCATAACGAGATAAGGAAAAATTTGAATCTGAAATTCGAAACCTAAATCGGAAAGAAAGGCGTACCGTACTCGGACCTACCGCCTGAGAAGATGAAGCAGTGGCATCTACAGTTTCAGATTTGAAATAAATCTAGGGTTAACAGTAGAAAATAGGAAGAAGAAGAAAAAAACCCAAAAATCCCTCGGGTAAAAATCAAAGTAATTGAAAGAGAAACCAGATTTAAGATACCAGTCCGATTCCGAGCTCGTGACCTGGTAGCGAAATAAATCCAGACTGAGACAAAAGAAAGATTAAGCACAAAAATAGAAGGAAGAGTAAACAAACCATATCATCTAGCTGCGAGACGGAGAGGATCGTAATCCAGACGCCGGTGACATAGACAGTTAAGTTATACGAATCGGAATCAAGAAAAAGAAGAAGAAGAAGATTTTTAGGTTTTAGATTTTGGGCCTGTGTAAAAAGAAAAGAACATTTCAAAAGATTTTGAAGTAATTTCTGGATTTTGGTGTATTCTAATTTTTTCGTTCAATTTTTAGGGCATTTTAGATAAATTTTACCCGAAATTTTTACAATTTATCTTTGGCCAAACTTTCATTTATAAATCTTCCTTGTTTTTTTTTTGTGCCAAATTTATAAATTTTCTTATCATTCTTTGATGGTGATACATACGCAAGATTGAAGATAAATATGAATAACTTATATCAGTTGGAGTTATTTTTAATAGTTTTTAGGATTTTGAGATTTCTTATAGATAGGCTACTTAGAATGTATTAGTCGGTTGTTATTAAATTTTATATTGTTTAATAAAGTTGAGATTTTGCTCTTTTATAAAGAGTTTTTGAGAATACATTGAGAAGAGTATTCTCAAACCCTAAATTTTCGGTATTCTGATAAATCAACGGATATCTAATTTTATACCCAAAATATTCCGTCCCCTAAAACATTGTTTTTGACAATGTTTGATTCTGTTTTTATCATGATCTATATATAGCCACTTTTCAGTTTGCCATATCGTAGAAATTGAGGTTCTATAGGAATATATTTATGGCTCGATCATTTTTTTATTTACATGATGTATCCAGATTCAACATTCATATGCATCATCCAAATGGTGATAATATTACAAATCAGGTTTTAGATGTAATTTGTTTGTTTCTGAATTCATAAATCTGATGAATGCAATTTATACCAAAATGACTAAAAAAAACTCTTTATTATTATTTGAAAAGTACACGTATAAAATGATAATATTTACATCATATTACTATTATACCAAAAAAACAAATTATAATCTCACATTAAAAATTAAAAGTAGTTTAGTAATCTATACCTTTAAAATATGATAATGACATGATAGTTGTAATCTCTTGGTTTAGACTTAGTTTGACATGATATAATTTCAAATCTCTGGCGAGTGAAGAGGTCTTCAAGCCTTTGTCCTCACCACAAGAACTGGACACTTAGCATGGTTAACACAGTAATTGCTAACACTTCCAAGGAAAGTCCTGTCCACACACAGGATATAAGACACATACATTAGAATCATCGAAAACTCAACTCGCCAGCAATCCTAATGTTCTTGTTAACGAGTTAAAAACATTAAAGTTTGGTCTACACACCTTTGTATTGCTCCTTTACCATTGCTTCCAACTACAAGCAAATCAACACCAAGCTTCTCAGCAGCTTCACAAATCGCATCTTTAGGATTTCCAAATTCCAACACCTTTCTTGGAGTAACCTGATACACAACCAAAGCAAGTTGGTCAATCGCAAGATTTAACCCATAACAATCTAAACTTATGAAGCACTTCGCCTTTTTCGAGCTCTGATATAGAGTGATCTTAGCTATCTGACTAATTTCATATAACTGAAATATCGTAAAACAACAAAGAGTGGTTGGGATAGAGAGACAAATTAAACCCCACTCTCAGCACAAATTTTGGTCCCTTCATCAAGCCGATTCAAGCCAGCGTTCTTATGATTATCTTGCATTGAGTCTATAAGCTCAATCGCTACAAAACAAAAGACAATCCAAACTCAATATCAAAATATAAGCATAAACAACAAATCAAATCGCCGGGATCTACAGCTAAGAAAGAAGAAGATGAAGATAAATAAGATACTTACGAGCTGCTCCATAAGAGGAAGCATAGACACAGCTGAGATCAGGTGGAGGTTGAGCGGTGAAGAGGATGATATCGGAATCGGCGATACTATCCTTGAGATACTCGAGCGTCCATTTCAGAGCGCGTTTACTGCACTCGCTTTCATCAATCGCCACCATCACTTGCTTCTTCACGCTTTTCTCTTCTTCTGCCATGGTTTCTTCTTCTCTGTGATCGTCCGATGAACTCCAAATGGATTGAAGTAAAAACGAAAGAGTTGTTGTTATGAACTTGACTTGGTTAACTTAGAATGGTGACGTGTCGATCCATATAGGAAGGCACGAGCTTTCTGGAGGCTTTGAATTAACTGGGCCTGATCCAATTTCAGTTTTCTTTATCAGGTCCAGAGAATGATAAACAAAGTTTTTTATCATTATTATTATTTTTTATTGGTTTTTTTAGACTCTTAGATAATTCGTCTTTTCTTTATTATTAATGACTTTTTCTAACAGTTGATTTGGTATATGGCGGCAACAAGGAATTTGTTTTTTTTCAATATAATAATATATATTAAATTTTTTTATCAAAAAATCTAAATTACTGAAACTGAAAACTTCAAAGTTCGCAAATACCGATTAACTGGAACTTTAAAAAATAAAGGTTAAAATGTTGAAAAAAAAAATAATAAAAAAAAGTTGATAACACTGGTTACGAAAACTTATACAAACAACTAAACAAAACACACTAAAATGAGATTAAGCTAACTACAACTCTTAAATTTCAAACATCAGTCCATTTCCAAAAACGGAAACTGATCAGACATTACCAAAAAACCATCAATATTCAACTGTAACTTTAATTCTTCCTGACTTTTGCTTGATGAATTTGCACTTCATTAAAATGGCAAGACGTGTTATCTGGGATTCAAAAAAATCATATTACCATTCACCAAATAACAAAAGAGTTTCTATAAAATCTCGAGCTAACTATGTTTGGAAGCCAAGTGGATTATTGTGTGTAGAAGATCATTGGGACTGGATAAGTGAAGTTCATAGTGGTGGTCGAATTCTGAAGATAACATAAAGCTTAGATGGCATAGATTTACTAGAAATCTTTTATACGGCCAAAGAGTTTTGAAAGGCGATAGTAGATGATGTGTGGAAGTTAGTGGTCTTCTTGGGTGGTCATAAGAGGAAGTTTGAATCACAGTTAGAATTCTGTAACTCGAGGCATCATACTTCTATAAACCAGAAGTTGTGGATCATGTATCATTGTCTAGAGATTAATGAGCTTTCATGGTCTAAGAAGCTTCATGAGACGAGTTGTTTTCTGCTAGAAGTGTATTTTGGTGATTTGTTTGGATGCAAAACATATGGAAATGGGCTGCTTGCTGCAGACCAAATTGATGGGGTTTGGACTTGTGAGGGTAATAAGAAGAAGAAAACTAGTTACACAAGAGTTGTGGAGCTCAAATGGATTTTGGACTTGGAGATGCTGCGAATTAAAGTAAAGCGAGATGCTCATATGCTTTTGTTGTTGAATGGTATAAGAAATATTTTGGAACGCCAGAATCAGATATTGTTTGGAAATCTGGTGAATTCAAATATTGTTTTGAGCAACATATGTTGAATTGTTTAGAGTTGTAAGCAATATCCTTGCTTAATGTCATTAACTTAATGATGTTAAAACGGATTTGAGGCCTGTGGGGATATAAAAGGATCTGTGTAATAAAATATTTTGTTAGCCCGAATCTTTTAAAAATCAAATTTCATAAACTGGGTTTTATTTTTGTTTTTCATTAAACCAAAACGACGTCGTCTGGTCTAGAGGGTTTGAATTTCCCGAAACGACACTGGTTCTTCACACAATCAAACACGACACGAAGTAGCGAAGAAGGGAGAGATTGCTCATCTCTCTCAAGCACGGTTTCCGACAAGGCTTCTTTATCTCTCTCTCAAGCTCACAACTCACAAGGTAGTTCTGTTACAGGATAATTCGATTAATCCTGGTTTTCTTAAACCAGATTCTCAATCTCTCTTATTTCCTCTTTAGTTATGTAAACCAATGAGCTGATGCAACAATTATATGTAGACTTTTAGCCATTTCTGGACAATCAATCAAACAAACAATTATCTTCTTCAACCTCTTACTCTCTCTCGATTCATCCATCATCCATCATCCATCATCCATCATCCATCATTAAATCTTAGTTCTCCTAGGCTTTGATTTGCCATTCTTCGAGCTTCAGTGGAAGTTTCTAGTCTGGAATTTATCTTCGTATTGACACCCATAACATACTTGTAAGCCTATAACTAAGTTTGTTTGACCTATCTCTCAGATTTTATTTTCCTGTAAATTTAGTTTATTAGAAATTTGCAGAATTGAAATTTTTGCCTCTTTCTCTAATCAAATTAAAGCTTAAAACTTTGCTGATTGATTGATTTTTGATTCCGGTATGTCTGCTTCTTTAGTTTTTTTTTTCGCTGCTTGCTTCTTTCTTGCGAATTTAAGGTTTTTTTGTTCTAGGGTTTTTGATTCCCAATTGAAAAGCTTTGTTTTTTGGTTGTCGTTGATTCTTGGACGAGTCTCTGTATTTGTACTATTTGGATCAATTTTGGCAGGGGAAAAAATGGTGTCTGGGTTAATTAATGAGAACCCAATAATTTACCCGAAAAAAGAGAGGCGTCTTCGAACCGATTCAAGCAATACTGATGAGCTTACACCAGAACCAATTGATCAACTTGAGATTTTTGATATCCTTTATTTTATTTTATTTTATTTTTTCATTTTGCACTTACAAGACTCTTTTATCATCAAGTTTTCTTAGGACTACTTAATTGCAAAGCTTCATTAGGAAATTGTTTGATTCCAATGATTTTGTGTGTTTGTTGGGACACGATTATCGTCTTACAATATCTTTATTATCAACTATTAGGACCTGAAATTAGCAGTAGCTAGTGTATGCATAGGTTTTAGAACAACTTGACATGCCACTTAGCTTGAAGCTTGCTTCTTTACACTTTTAGAAGTCACGAATTTTTTGTTCTTGTATGCTGAATTTCTCATAATCTTGTGTTAGTTGATATAGTAGAAAGATATTGGGATCATCTCTTTTTTCCTTAACAATCTACAAATCATATAAGAGATATCAAAGATCCAGAGCATCCTAATACTCTGGAAGATCTCAGAGTAGTTACGGAAGACTCAGTTGAAGTGGATGATGAGAACAGTTATGTTAGGTAAATGTTGGGATTGAACCTTTTGTATGGAGTTAATAGTTTTCCTTTGAGCCAATCTGCTGAGTTCTGCCATTCCTTTTCAGGGTTATGTTCACTCCAACTGTGGAACATTGTAGCATGGCAACCATTATCACTCCAACCTTTGTGTGCGCGTGAAACTTCTGGGAAGCCTTCCTGCTCGATACAAGGTACAATCTTTCTGATTATTTCATATTTTAGATTCTCCAGTTCTCTTTTAGTGTGTATTTTGAGCATTGTCAAGATGATCTTCTGAGCCCATTTTCTGATTTATGCATTTACTGAAAGTGGTTTGAACATAATTAAAGTAAGCAACATTTGGCGAGAATCATATTCAATTATTCATGAAGTGTTGCACTAAATAAAAGTTTACCAACGGATGTTTCATTGTGATATATGAGGCAAAGAAACTTTTTTTTTGTTTCATTCTTAAACAACTGTTCTGATACTTGCTAAGAGAATATGCCTTAAAAGCACACATGCACAATATTTTATGTGCCTCAATCCTCTGAGACGACTCTATATTTTTCAGATTGATATAAGGTTAGCACCTGGTTCTCATGCAACAGAGGATGCAGGTATATCATTTTTCAATATCTATCCATCTTATTTGGTATGTGTGTTTTGGTTTAGATCAACCTTTGTCGCCAATGAAATCTAGTTTCAGTTGATTCTCAAAGTAGCAAATGAAATATACCCGAAAGAGTTGATCCATATTTTGTTTAAATCATTGGTACAAGTGTACTTCTTTTAGACATGATGTCTGGTTTCTTGGTCTTAAAATGAAGTGAATAAACAACTAAACGACAAAGAACTTGTTGCGGCTGCACTAGAGAATCCTAACCTTGTGGAGATGGTTGATGAATGCCTGCTTCCATCATATGAGTGAATTGCTTTTATTTTCTTGAGCAAGTGATTACACAAGCTTGGTGGTCTCAGGGTACACTATCCATACACGTATCTTCTTTATTTGGAAAGATTTTGATCCATCACATCGACTAGGACTTACATTGTAATTTCTGAATCTGATTTCAAGTTTGTTCTCAATCATTTCAATAAAGTCTCAACAACATTTTTTTTAAATAAAAGTTGAAGTGTCATTTCGATTTCAAAGTCTATTACATCAAGTTGGGTACTTCACCTCTCTCTTTGCACTATTGGCATTTGGCACATGCAAAGAACGAGCCTCCTTGTTAGTTGTGCATAATTAAAATACGTATGTGGCTATATATATATTTTCGCACCTACAGAGCTTATCATTCATTCAGCAGATGCATGTCAAAGGAATGATACATATTTTTGCATGAAACTCTTTCATCTTCTGTATTAATATTTTAGACCAGACGGAGAAAGTTTCTTAGATTTAGTTGAAGCCTGAAGGGTACTCCTAATCATTTTTCTGCAGTTCGGGTCGAAGCGAAATATTGAGCTTCTAAGGCTATTCAAAGAGAACTCAATTAAGTACGAATAATGATCAGTTTAACATCCAAAATTTCGGTTTCTTGAAGCCATTCACTACTTTTTATACGATAACAGTTATATAATCCTCTCTTATAATTAGATTGAGTAGATAATATAAGAAATTTGAATTGTAATACCAAAACAAATATTAGGAAAAATATGAAAAAAAAAACTGAAACTATATTTGTTTTAAGTAATGACATTTAAAATCCAACAAACCCTTGAAGGGATCAAGCTGCATCGGAAGCTAACATACTCTGCCCAAGAACTTTGCAGCGCCTATTCAACTTTCTAGGCTGAAGGTCCTCAGACATGGCCGAGGGTATTTTGAGTTTTTTCAAGATCGTAGAAGTGGCTTTTTTCGCAGATGTATAATCGAGGGCGAGAACCTTATCTTTTTCCAAGTCCAACATCAAAATTTTTGTGCAGCATCCCTCTACGAGCGTACATAGATGTTCGAGATTATTCACTTTCACTCCATTCACTTTCTTCACCTGTTTCCATTATTAATAGAATTTTTTTTAGGTCACAATATTCAATGTGAAAATCTAGATACTCTTTTTTTGTTTTGAAATAAGAAGAGTGTGGAACTAATAAATACATTACCTGACAATCTTCAAAAATATTATACCCTGCATTGATGTCATCTTCTAGAATCTGTACCAGAAAGTGAGAAAACTAAACTTTAACCTTCAAAATTAATTAGAAACGTAATGTAGAAAGAAAAAAAAGCACGAACCTGAGATATTATTACAATTTGTTCACCGGATTTTGTGGGCATCTTTTCTAAAGCACATTCGCAAATACCAGCATCATCAATGTATTGTCTGGTTAGAGGTATAAAAACAAGACCCCCAAATATATAATAACTTGGAGGCTTGTCAAATTGATGTATTGGAACTAGCGGTGGAACCTGCGTACAATAGATAACCCATATATAAACGTGTAGATGATTGTTTGTTCTACCAAAATGTGAACTAACAGTTAAACTAGAAAATAAGATGCAAACGACGACTTACGGGTTTTAGACCGATATTGAACTCATACTCTTTTCCCTCTCTCAAGACTTTAAGTAACGCTGTTTCACATGAATTCTTCATAGAAACCAAATGCTTGAATGTTATTCGTTCCTCGTTACGAAAAGGGACTGTACACATGGGAAAGATTTAGTAAGAGGGTGAAAAAAAAAGGGAAAAAGTTATATATAAATACTATCACCTGAACCATTATTTCCTATAGAAACACCATCAATCGCGAGAATGACATCATTTTTTTTCAGAACTTTGTGAGCATCCGAAAGCGGGTTAATTTGGTTTATAAGAATCCCTGTCATTCCGTTGCTCATTTTAAAGAGGTCACGGATTTGGGGATTCCCCATAGTCTGATATGATAGATTTAGTGAGCCGAAACTAACATGTTGACCACTTTTTTCAACACCATTTAAGAAATGCTTGATGACTGGAGTTGGAATTATGTAGCTGCGGATGAAAAGGAAATTAATAATAATAACGTTAGTAGATATTTCATATCATGTCAAGAGAAACAGACTTTCATATCAATGTAGATATTTCATATTGAAATTTGCAACCCAACTTATTCAAGCTTTACTCACCCTATATTTTCAGAATCTTTCAGATATTGAAATGCTACACCAGTGACTTTTTTTCCCATGATTACTGGACCACCACTATTTCCGGAGTTGATAGCTGCATCTATTTGTATTGCCAATAACTCGGTAGCACTGTGACTTTATTTTCTCGGTTCAACTCTCGAGACAACACCATTTGTAACAGATATACTATCACCACCTACATAATAAATTCGTTGTCATATATCTATTACTTTCTTCTCAAAACGTTTGAACCTAATCAATACGATAGTCAGAACCATTGTCAAGGAAAAAGTACCTTTTGGATAGCCAACAACAGCTACATCGTCCTGCAGAGAGGGTAAGTCCCCTAGCTCCAATGGGTTCATTCCCTTCCAAAACTCTTCGTTATTGATTTCCAAGATGGCCAAATCACATTCATGCCTGATTGCTTGAACTTTTCCTTTGTACCCTATGGGTGAACCATGCTTTCTGACTTTAACGGATGTGTTGTTAGCCACTACATGAGCATTCGTAAGAATCTTCCTTCCGGAGATCACAAATCCTACAACAATTCCAAGCTATGTATTTAAGCCCAAACCGACATATCTCTAACTAGACAAATTTAATTAATTAACGTAAGTTATGGAAGAAAATATCAATACCAGAGCCGAAGCCATCACTCTGCATATCAAACTGCCAAGGTTGTAAAATTCTAGGCTCGTTAGAGACTGTGAAGACCTTCACCACAGACTTGAGGCCAAATCTATTGCAGATACTTTTTTCCCTTGCTGAAGCTCATTAATAATATTATTCCTCCAATACTGAAAGATGCTAGAATCCGAGACGTTCTTCACTACCAATGGTGCGTGTACTGACTTGTCATAAGAATAACAGCGAAGCTTGGAAGATGAACTGCCCAAATTTTCGGTAATCGGGGCTGTTGGTTTTGTTTTAGACTTCTATTGGGCTCTTACTGGGTCACATCAAAGTGAAGACACAAAAGACAAGGCCCATTAGGAGTTGCACATGACGCTATTAATATGCAACAGAAGGGCATGCGTTTGGTGGGGGAGAAGAGAAAAGAATAGAGAACAAGGGTTTAGGGAGTGACGAAACTTGGTAGAGCGTTGTCTTTCAAATTCTTGATATTGTTCTCTTGGTAATCTCTTGTAAGGGTAGCTAGTGGAGTGTTGATCTAGCTTGTAACCCAACATTTGACATAGTGGATCCTCTTGTGAGTGTGATGGCTCACCGAGACGTACCTTGATCACTTTGATCTTGGGAACTCGTAATCTCTGTGTCTTTTCTTTCTTCTGTTCTTAAGTTCATAACCTGCAAATCAGATTATTCTCACATCAAAAACGCTACAAATGGTATCAGAGCAAGGTTAAGACGTTTTGGAGTGGTACAGTTGTAAAAGGTTGAAGCTTTTCATCAGCAAAGGTACAAACTTGGTGTATAAAGGTTGGATCTTTGCAAAGGTACAAGCTTTCTCAAGAAAGGTCAAAACTTTTAGCTAAAGGTGACAACTTTCTTTAGTTACTAGTCAGATTTGGTGGTTTTGAGACTTTATATCTGTTTTCTACTCAAAATGGAGCCAACTCAAGGTAGATTTGAGGTTGAAAAGTTTGATGGTGAAGGAGATTTTGCTTTATGGAAGCATAAGATGTTAGCAGCCCTGGAG
Organism: Boechera stricta; assembly: GCA_018361395.1. NCBI lineage: Eukaryota > Viridiplantae > Streptophyta > Magnoliopsida > Brassicales > Brassicaceae > Boechera > Boechera stricta. The sequence continues at coordinate 16,746,443 of CM031539.1, read as the reverse complement.
ATCATCAGGCTTTCTGCGAGACACGAAGGCTACTAAAGCGATGGGTGGAACCCAAAAGGAAAAGAGAAGTCCTACATGGCTGGAAAAGGACCTTGATATGCTCAAATTAATACCCTAAAAGTACTAAAAGCGTTGCTGCGATATATCGGGTCGAACAGAACTTCGAAAATTCACCATAGATGAAAGATGCAGATTGTCTTGTAAGCAAATTCAGAAAAAATGATTGAAATAAGATTAGGTCGATTAATATGGATGGAAACTAGGCTCAGGGTAACTCTCAGGAAATCAATGATAAATAACAATTAATCTTGGTTGATTGATTAAGTTGCGAACTCAAACAAAAGTATAGTTAACTGTCGTTGCGAAACTAACTAAGTCAAAATCTAGAATTCCAAATCTCTTTGCAAATCCTACACAGTAAACCAGCAATCAATTCAAGTTTGATATGTTCTGATTCGATTAAACCAAATCTCTTTGCAGATAATCCAATTGCTCTAGGTTTTATCGATTACTTCATTGCAGTTGTACTGTCGATTCTAGGTTACATATTCTAAGTGATCGGTTAGAAATAGCTTTGAGAACAACTATGGTGAAGAACTATTCAGATTATGAACCTAACAAATCAATTGTCATAAATCGAGAAATCCATATGAGAAAACGAACAAAAGGAGATTACTCGGACATGATAGATGAAACAAATAACATCCGAATAAATCATGAAATTAAACAAAAGAATAAAAACAAGGGTTCGGGATCTTCTCATGATGAGCAGTCTTGGATCCGTCTCCCTCACAAAGTTCTCAATCTCAATGGTGGCTCAAGAATAATAGTGAAAAGTAAAGTCTCCTTAACAAAGACTAAGAGTTTGTTTAAATAGGTCAATGGGCTTCTTTGTAAATAAAGGGAAAGATTAGGCTTCTTATGGGCTTCTTTGAAAATCTCTTACGCGTCGGTTGCGTCGGTATCGATCGATACCGGTATGGTGTCGATCGATACTCTCATCTTCTTCGGTATCGATCGATCTGGGATGGTGTCGATCGATACTCGAGGCTTCAAAACAGGTACTTTCTTCGGTTTGCTCCAAAAGGCTCCAAATGTCTCCAAAATCTCAATTTCGTCCCAAACGTCTAAAACACGAAAAGACTACAAATGATAGAAAAAGCAAGAAAGACTTCGATAAAGCGACTTATATCATGGCTAAAAGCGGGTAAAATCCATGATATATCAACTCCCAGACTTAGCCTTTTGCTTGCCCTCAGCAAAAGCAGAAAACTAAGTGAGAGAAAGAGGTTTGAAAAACCTTAGAGATATGGCTTTCACAAATCATTGTAATGACTTTTTCCCAGCGCCCTTACACTGATCGGCTCAGATCTAACCACCATGTATTTCTCATAGGAACTGACTTCCCAAGACTTCACTTATTATCTCACACCATATTCACAGCTCTCATCGCGGTTTCATATTATGATCGGTGTTCGAAGAACTTTCTAGATTCTTGCACAAATATCATAGCTAAAGAACCCTTTATGAACATTTATTGCTTTTAGGTATCCTTTATCTCCCAGGACTTATTTCATATCAGTTCTCATTAGATTTCAACAGCGAGGTTTATCGAACAACGTACAAATCGAGGTCCGGCAGTATTGATAGTGTTTCTGAATCCCGGTTCTTACCCTCTCATGTATCGAAAGGCTTAGGTGAATAATGGGGTCATAGAAATTTTCCTACCCTCACTTCAGGCCTTTGTGTGATCATTCCTTATCCAGTAGAATAATGGGGTCATAGGAAATTTTCCTACCCACTCTCGGCGGAAATCATTTCATCTTTTAATGCAAATATGTATCCAACAATTTTCAGGGAGAGATATACCACAATTTTCAAGCATGATGGGTTCCTTAGCCAGATATGAATGATGAATCAAGCTCTAAGAACTAACGCGTAGATGAAGTGCAAAATTTGGTAAAGCTTGTGAAAGAACCTTCTTTGGAGACATGAGTGATTCTTTGGTTATCCTTGGATTTTCATTAGTCGGCCAAACTAATCATAACAGTGGTCACTCAAAAGCAAAATCAGAACAACAAAGCCAACTCAGAAAATTCTAAGTTGTTTTACTCAATTAAAACAAAATTGTTTTTTTTTTTTTTTTTGTTTTGATGAAGCTACGGACTTAAGCGACCTTGTCCCAGTGTTTATCAAGCCAGAGAAGGTGAAAGAAATGAAAGGACAAAGCGAAATAGGTCGAAGCAGAGGTGTTACCATAGGCGGTGGTGTCGATCGACAGAGGTGGTGTCGATCGATCGAGAAAGATGGTGTCGATCGATACCAAGGTGGTGTCGATCGATACCAAATGGTGTCGTCGTCTGGAACAAAAAGCGACCATCCGTCTTCGACTGATTCGCGAACACAAAGCAAAAACTTCGTATTTATAGACTTACGGTGGGTTGCCTCACTGCGCTTTTTAATGTCACGAGCTTGACTTTGGCTAAGATATCGGTCGGGACAAGGTGGAGGACTCACTCGAGATAAGCTCCATGACAGGACATCTCGAGCTTCAAAGTTACGCTCATCATATCCTCTTAACTTTCTCTTTCATCTGTAGGAATGAGAACTTCAACCTTAGAAAGGTTTCGAGGCCTTGCACTTCACCTTATATTCGATCGAACCTCCATCACACTTCCGAGGAATCAAAGTGAAATTAGCAAAGACTGCTGATCTTTCGCTGCCGCTTTCCTCTTTTGTCAGCGTCTTCCACAACTTTCGGGGTGTTGGGGGTTCATTTGAAACATCGCGACTTTTTGGTTCATCATAAGACTCATCGAAAGGCATCGATCATCGAGTCTCACCAGCGGTGATGCGCGAGACATGTTTGGGTGCCTCCGTATGAATGGCATCGAAGACGCCTCGCCAATGCAAGAGAAAGAGATTCTCTATTAGGCGTGTCCATGATCGCGCCAACAAGAGCTATAAATGGTCTTCCCAAAATCAAGGGCACCGGATCCTCGCTCATCTCCACAACCAAAAATCGCAGAATCGACAATCTCCTATTTTAACAGTAAATCAATAATGTAGCGTAAGGGAGGAGCTAGAAGAACTGCGTATGAAGCGTGTTAGAGATCTCATATCGCCTTTCAATCTCTCTCGCAACGCTCGACATACGCCGACACTAGACCGAGTCAACGGAGACTCCTCAAGTTTACTCTGTAGATGGAGCATGGAACGAAAATTTCCCGGTCTTCCTCTTGTCAACTGCGTGGTGGTGTATCAGAACGGAGGTCCGCAACCATTTTTTTCGATAAAACTGCTTCTAAAGCAGCCTCCCACTCCTCTCCTGGAATAATGAAGTGGCAATGGTAGACCCTTTCGACAGTTCAACATCCTCCTTGGGCATCGTCCCAGATCGACGATACCAAGGTGTGTCGATCGATACCCTCGGGATTTTCAGATCCCACTGCCATCTCCAAAGAAGATCAACGGATTTTCAGCTATTGGAGTTTAACCCCGAATTTACCACTTTTCCACTTCTGACTTACTGATGAGCCTGATCTTCAGCCTCTCCCTCGAAGAAACCCCTCTTGCCTTCTCACAAGAGCTGTCTGAGCAATTTGAGTCTCGAAGTTTCTTCTCGCGATGCATGCAATGCCTCGAGCTTTGTTCAGATAATTGCTCTCAACTATCTCTCGCCCTTTTCGCTTATCGATTCAGCTCATAAGGGTATCGACCGATACTATGAGTGTCGATCGACATCGGAGTTTTGTATCGCCTCAGGTTTGCCGACGATACCGCAGTGTATCGGTCGATACTAGTATAATGTATCACGAACACGCTCATCTCAGCTCAAAATCTTCTCTGGCTGAGGTGATCAGATCGACATGTCCATGCTGCATGGAACTATCTTTCCTCGCCGACCGATGTCCGAGCTATTTGATTTTCCAAAGATCTTCTCGATGGATTTGAGCGCCGATTCTCCCATTCGATCGTTGTATAAATTATCCAGCTTTCTATTGAAATCCACATATCTTTTCGTCCCGCAGAATTTGTTCCAAGAGGATCTCCGCCTTACTCTCTCCGACTCAGAACCACCTTCTGATTAAGCTGCGTTGTAAACCTAAATCCCGACCCGAAAACCGTAACCACCAATGTAGTTAACATCCTCTCGCCTCATCTTCAATGTTACTTCCTCAGCAAATGTACTTCTTCGATTTCCCACAAGAGGTCAGGCATCGTGTCCAGCTTCGCTCGAACCTCAGAACTGCGAACCATCAAGAACACTCGAGAAGCCGAAATCAGCATTCTCGTGCTATTGCTAGACGCCAAGTTCTCAATCAGCTTCACAGATCGGTTGGGATCCTAGTTAAGTTCCCGTTGCAGTGCCATCTGATACCGCCAATCAATCCCTCCGTAAAGATCCCGAGCAGCCGAACTTGACTGAAACCGTGATGCGATGCCTCTCCGGTAGATCTGAACCACCCAAGCAGCCTCAAGCTCTGTGACCTGAGAAAATTGAGAGATCTTGTTCCTGAGCTCCTCCGATCTCGCATCGTCATAGAAATTGTTCAGAATGCTCTGGTCTCCTCCAAGTGAGAGATCCGGAGGTAGTGCTTCAGCCAAGAAGCGCCTCTCCACCAAGAGAGTATGGAAAGAGCTTACAAAAGAGATATTCATGTGGTACTCCATGATTTCATACCGGTGACCAAGTCCTCGAATTCTCGATGTGATCCATAGGGTGCTCATGAGAGAGACCGTGAAGGGGTGCTGCCAACAAGAGAAGCAGCTTGCCAGCCAAAGTCATTCCTCCGAAAGTGAATACGGACGCCGCACGATGCATGAATTGATCCGGTCGGTTGTAATCGCCAAGCCGTCCTGCTCAAAAGCAGTTGTTGTGGAGGAGGTATTTGTTCACCTTCCTCATCATGCACCAAACCTGTGGAAGATCCATCTCAACTGTAGTTCTTTCTTTGTCTCGATTCAGGCGCTCAAGCTCGCTACTCCGAGGGAGATTGATCGCTGGTGTGTCTTTCTCCTGGTAGACGCTGATGCATACACCTGAAAATCAAAAGACAGAAAATAAGTAACCAAAATTTAACAGACGTGCTGTCGATCGATACCAATGGAGTATCGACGATACGACTTACCTAACTTAGACAAAATCGACAACTAAAATTCTAAAGGTGAATTTTTAGAGTCCCCTAACGCGCCAAATTTGATATGCTCAAATTAATACCCTAAAAGTACTAAAGCAGTTGCAGATATCGGGGTCGAACACAAGAACTCAAGAAAATTCACACAATAGATAAAGATGCAGATCAGCAAGAAACAATAATCAATGAGAAAACAAATGATCGAAATAAGATTAGTCGAATCATGGATGGAAACTAGGCTCGGTAACTCTCAGAAATCAATGATAAATAACAATTAATCAATTAAGCTCAATTCAATTGTCGCTTCAACTCAAACACGAAAAGTAGGCTAACCAACCTGTCGTCAGCGAAACTAACTAAGTCTAAAATCTAGAATTCCAAATCTCTTTGCAAATCCTACACAGAAACCAGCAATCAATTCAAGTTTGAATGCTCACACCGATTAAACCAAATCTTCAGATAATCCAATCGCTCACCCTAGTTTTATCGAATTCCACCAGCACTGCCGTGCCTAATCGACATCAGTTCTATATTCTAAGCGATCAGGTTAGAAATAGCTTTGAGAACAACCTACAAGAACTATTCGTATTATGAACCCTAACAAATCAATGTCATAAATCGAAATCCATAGAAAAACCCTCGAACCTAAAAGAGATTACTCGAACGATATTTGAAACAAATAACATCATGAATAAATCATGAAATTAAACAAAAGAATAAAAACAAGGGTTCGATCTCTATGAGCACGTAGTCTGATCCGCCTCCCTCACAAAAGTTCTCAAATCTCAACGGCTCGCATCAATAAATGAAAAGAAAGTCTCCCTTAACCTAAAGACAAGAGTTTGCTTTAAATAGTCCAAAACACGATGGGCTTCTTTGTAAATAAGGGAAAGATTAGCTTTATGGGCTTTCAAAATCTCTTTCTGCGCAGATCGACGATACCTGCGATGGTGTCGATCGATACTCATGCTTCAAACTCCAGATCGATCGATACCTGATGGTGTCGATCGATATCAGCTTCAAAACAGGTACTTTCTTCGGTTTGCTCCAAAAGGCTCCAAATGTCTCCAAAATCTCCACTTCGCCCCAAACGTGCTAAAACCTGAAAAGACTCTAAAATGATGTAAAAGACTAAAGACTCGATAAAACGATCTTATATCATGGCTAAAAACGGTAAAATCCATGATATATCAACTCCCCTGATTCTACCTTGCTTGCCTCAAGAAATGTAAAAAAACTAAGCTGAGAAAAGAGGCCAAAAACCTTGTAGATATGAACTGCTACGAAATCGCCGTAATGACCTCTTTTTCCCAAGCGCCCACTTCGGCCTCGATCACCTGCATCTAACCACCATGATTTCTCGTAGAACCCCAACTTCCCAAGACTTCACTTATTATCTCACACCAATATTCACCTAAGCTCTCATCGCCAGCATCGCCGCAATCGGTTCAAGAACTTTCTGTGATTCTCGCACATACAATATCATAGCTAAAGAACCCTTTATTCAACAACATTTATTCGCCTATCCTTTATCTCCCCTGCACTTATTTCATAATCGCCTCATTAGATTTCAACAAAAGCAGCTTATCCAACAACATACACAAATCGCGTCCGAACGCGAAGTATTGAGTTGCTCATACCGAATCCCCTGCTTACCCTCTCAATGTATCAAAAGGCTTAGGTGAATAATGGTCATAGAAATTTTCTCCTACCCTCACTTCGCAGCCTTTGTGTGATCATTCCTTATCCAAGTAAATGGGGTCATAGAAATTTTCCTACCCTCTACTCTACGGAAATCATTTCATCTTTTAATGCAAATATGTATCCAACAATTTTGAGAGATATACCACAATTTTCAAGCATGATGGGTTCCTTAGCCAGATATGAATGATAATCAAGCTCAAGAACACTAACCGCTGATAAGGCAAAATTCGCTAAAGCTCACAAGAACCTATATTATAATGATTTCTACCAAGTTATCCTCGATTTTTCATTACCGAATCGAAACTAATCCTCGTAAAGGGTCACTCAAAAGCAAAATCGTAACAACAAAGCCTAAGACACCCTAAAATTCTATTGTTGACTCAATTAAAACAAAATTGTTTTGTTACGAAACAAAAAAAAAAAAAACACAACGTTAAGAACTACCTCCCCAGACTTAAACAACACCGCCCCTGTTTATCAAGCCTCGAGAAGGCGAAAGAAACGAAAGGACAAAACGAAATGTGCCAACAAAGAGTATGCTACCATGAAATGCCGGATCGCCGGAAGGGCGCCGACGACAACGAGGGCGCCGATCGATACCATGCTGCCGACGATACCAAGCGTGTCGATCGAACGAATCAAAAACGACCATCCGCTCTTCCGACCGATTCGCAGACACAACAAAACACAAAAAACAAAACTCATATTTATGACTTATTGGCGGGGCCGCCTCCCACTAAGTCGCTTAATGTCACGAGCTCGATTGACCAAGATATCGCAGACAAGCGTGGGACTCACCCAGATAAGCCTCCACAAACTATTATCTCCAAAGCTTCCTCGTCATCATATCCTCTTCTTTCTCTTTCATCTCTGTAGAATGGAACTCTAACCTGAGAAAGGTTTCGAGGTTCCTCGCACTTCACCTTATACTCGATCGAACCTCCATCACACTTCGAGGAATCAAAGTGAAATTAAAAGCACCGCTGATCTTCGCTCGTCGCCTTCCTCTTTGTCGCTGCCTCGTCTTCTCCACAACTTTCGGTGTGGGGTTCATTTGAAACATCGCGACTTTTCGTTCATCATAACTCATCGAGCGTATCGATCATCGAGTCTCACCGTGAGGCAATGGTGATGCGCGAGACATGTTTCGTGCTCCTCCGTAAGGCATCGCAGAGACGCCTGGCCAATGCAGAGAAAGAGATTTCATTGCGTGCCCATGATCGCGCCAACAAGAGCCTATAAATGGTTTCCCAAAATCAAGGGCACCCGATCTCGCTCATCTCCACAACCTGAAAATCAGTAACCGCATAATCTCCTATTTTAACAGTAAATCAATAATCAGTAGTGCAGCCGAGCCAAGAATCCGCTGTGAGAAGCGGCAGCCAGAGATCTCATATCAGCTTTCAATCTCTCTCGCAACGCTCGACATGACGCTGGACACTGTAACTCGAGTCAACGGACTCAAGTTTACTCTGTAGATGGAGCATGGAACCGAAAATTTCCCCGGTCTTCCCTCTTGTCAACCTGCCTCCGCAGTGGTATCGCAACGGAGGTCCCGCAACCATTTTTTTCATAAAAACTGCTTCTGAGCCTCCCACCTCTCGTCAGCTGAGATGGGATGGGCAACTCGCTCAGACTTTCGACAGTTCAACATCCTCCTCAATGCTATCGATCGATACCAAGGTTGCCGATCGATACCCTGGGATTTTCAAGATCCCACTGTCATCTCCAGAAGATCAACTGGATTTTCAGCTATCGATGCTTAACTCGACTTACCACTTTTCCACTTCTTGACTTTGGCTGATGCGAGCTCTCTCTGATCTTCGCCTTCCCCGAAGAAACCCCTCTGTCTTCTCACAAGATTCGAGCTCTGAGTCTCGAAGTTTCTTCTGCGAAGCATAATGCCCGAGCTTTGTCTTCAGATACCTGCTCCTCAAACTGTCTTTTCAGTTTCGATTCAGCTTCGCTATATCGACCGATACCTGATGAGTGTGACGATAATGGAGTTTTGTATCGCTCTCAAGTCGTGCCGATCGATACCAGTGTATCTCGATACTAAGATATCGAATACGAACACACATCTCAGCTCAAAATCCTCTTCTTCTCTACTGAGGTGATCATTGACATGTCCATGCCGGTGGAACTATCTTCCCTCGACACCGCCGATGTCCGAGCTTATTTGATTTTCCAAAGATCTTCGATGGATTTCGAGAATGGCCGATTCTCCCATTCGTATCGTTGTATAAATTATCCATTTCTATTGAAATCCACATATCTGTCCCTGCAGAATTTGTTCCAAGAGGATCTCCGCCTTACTCTCTCCGCATTCTCAGAACCACCTGCTGGATTGCCAAGCTGCTTGTTGCTGTGAACCAAATCGCCGACTCGAAAACCGAACCACCACCAATATCCTCTCGCCTCATCTTCAATGTTCCTTACTTCCTCAAAAATGCCTTCGTATTTCCCACTAAGAGGTCAGGCATCGTCCCGCTCGAACCTCAAAGAATTGCGAACTATCAAGAACACTAATGAGCCGCGCCGAATCAAGCATTTTGCTATGACAGGACGCCAAGTTCTCAATCATTTCACAAAGACGGTTGGGATCCTAGTGTTCCCTGCAGATCCAAAGGCCATCTGATACCGCCAATCAATCCTCTCAGAAAGATCCCGAGCTAACTGAACTGAAACCGTGATGGACGCCTCTCCAGATTCGAATCTCACCCAACAGCCTCAATGCTTCTGGACCTGAGAAAATTGAGAGAGCTTGTTCCGAGCTCCTCCGATCTCGCATCGTCATAGAAATTGTTCAGAATGCTTTGGTCTCGCTCCAAGCAATGGAGAGATCCTGGGAGGTAAGCCAGCCAAGCAGCTCCTCTCCACCAAGAGAGTATGGAAAGATTTACAAAAGAGATATTCATGTGGTACCTATTGTACTTCATACCGGTGACCAAGTCCTCGATTTCGATGTGATCCATAGGGTGCTCAGAGAGACCTAAGTAAGGCGGCCCAACAAGAGTGAAGTAAGGTGTTTCAGCTCAAAGTCATTCCTCGAAAGTAGAATACGGATCGCCGCACGACGCATAGAATTGATCCGTTTGTAATCGCTAAGCGCCCTGCTCAAAGAATGTTGGGGTTGTTGTGGAGGTATTTGTTCACCTTCCTCATCATGCACCAAACCTCATGGGAAGATCCATCTCAACCTGTAGTTCTTTCTTTCGTCCGATTTCAGCCTCGCTACCAGGTGAGAGATTGATCAGTGGGCGTGTTCTTTTCTCCCGGAAGACGCGATGCATACACCAAAATCAAAAAGACGAGAAAATAAGTAACCAAAATTTAAAAGACGTCAAAGGTCGACGATACCAATGGAGTATCGATCGATATCGACGACGAACTTAGACAAAATCGACAACTAAAATTCTAAAGGTGAATTTTAGAGTCCCCCGAACGGCGCCAAATTTGATATGCTCAAATTAATACCCTAAAAGTACTAAAGCATAGAGATATCGTGGGTCAACACGTGTAACTCAAGAAAATTCACACAATGATGAAAGATGCAGAGGCGCAAGAAACAATAATCAATGAGAAAACAAATGATTGAAATAAGATTAGGTCGACATGGATGGAAACTAGGCTCGTGGTAACTCTCAGAAATCAATGAAATAACAATTAATCAATTAAGGTTCAATTCACTAAGTCACTGCTTGAACTCAAACACGAAAGTATAGTTAACCAACTGCGCTGCGAAACTAACTAAGTCTAAAATCTAGAATTCCAAATCTCTTTGCAAATCCTACACAAGAAACCAGCAATCAATTCAAGTTGATATGTTCACAACCGATTAAACCAAATCTTTCAGATAATCCAATCGCTCACCCTAGTTTTATCAGAATTCAATTGCACCGTCGTGCCTAATCGATTAATCTAGGTTCTATATTCTAAGTGATCAGTTAATAGCTTTGAGAACAACCTATGGTGAAGAACTATTCAGATTATGAACCCTAACAAATCAATTGTCATAAATCGAGAAATCCATAGAGAAAACCCTCGAACCTAAAAGGAGATTACCGACATGATACGAAACAAATAACATCACCGAATAAATCATGAAATTAAACAAAAGAATAAAAACAAGGGTTCGGGATCTTCTATGATGAACGAGTCTTGATCCGCCTCCCTCACAAAAGTTCTCAAATCTCAATGGTGGCTCAAGAATAATAGTGAAAAGTAAAGTCCCTTAACCTAAAGACTAAGAGTTTGTTTAAATAGTCCAAAAACACGCTCTTTGTAAATAAGGGAAAGATTATTCTTATGGGCTTTCAAAATCTCTTCGCGTCAGTGCCAGATCGACGATACCGGGATGGTGTCGATCGATACTCATGCTTCTGCTTCGATCGATACTGGGATGGTGCGATCGACATCAGCTTCAAAACGGCACTTTCTTCTGGCCTCCAAAAGGCTCCAAATGTCTCCAAAATCTCCATTTCGTCCCAAACGTGCTAAAACCCGAAAAGACTCTAAATGATGTAAAAAGCACTGAAAGACTCGATAAAACGACTTTATATCATAAAAACGTAAAATCCATGATATATCAGACCTGAGAGTAAGGAATCTCTTAAGCTTCAGCTTAACTGATCCAGTGTTAAGGAAAGTCATAAAGCAACCTACTGCATATCAAATGTGGGAAGCGTTGGAGGCTGACTACCAAGACAAGACTTTACCTCACAGATTCTATCTTAAACAACGGTTTTATAGTTTTAAGATGGATGGAGGAAAGTGTCTTGATAAGAATCTGGACATGTTCAATAAGCTGATATCGGATCTATCTACAGAGGGAGATGAAAGTGATGAAGATGCGTAATCTTGATAACAACTGCTAAGGCTTGAAAGTCTGGTTCATACTCAAGTATAAGACAATAAAGACTATTACTCTAAAGGAGATTGTTAGTGCAGCATATGCTAAAGAGCTTGAGTTCAAGGATAAAGGACAGCTCAAGCAAGAGGTAGATTCAGAGGGTTTAATCTTTCAAACAAGAGGCAGGTCAGATAAGAAGGGACAAGATAAGTCAAGATCAAACAACAAACAAAGAGGCAAGTCTAAGCCTAGAATCAGGGAATGTTGGCAATGTGGAGAACAAGGACATTACAAGAAAGACTGTCCTAAAAGGAATCATACATCCAATGGTAGGAAATCAAATGAAGCTGGTGTTGCGCATGCTCAAAGTTCAGAACCAATGATGTTAACAGTTTCAGAACAGTTCTCTAAGGATGGTTGGATATTGGATTCAGGATGTTCTTTTCATGTGACATTCAGGAAGGATTTGTTGTTTGATGTGCAAGAGATTGATGGAGGAAAGATACTAATGGGTAATGACACTTACTGTGAAATAACAGCTGTTGGGAAGATCAAGATGGTTAATTATGACAAGTCAGAGGTCATTTTAACTCAAGTAAGGTATTCACCTACTGCTAGAAGAAATCTCATATCTCTGGGTCAGTTGGAAACACTTGGGTGTTGGTTTAAATCAAAGGATTTCAGACTGCAAGTGTTATATAATGAGAAAGAAGTGTTAGCAGGAAGTTACAAAGATACTTTATATTTTCTTGATGGAAAGCCTACGGTACCAGAGGTAAATGCAGCTGTTGTTGAAATGAAGGACATGGATTTATGGCATAGTAGACTGGGACATATTAGCACAAAGGGTTTGAAGGTGTTAATGAAGAAGGAGCTCATAAAATCAGAAGAGGTAAAGGATTTCAAACAGTGTGAGTTTTGTATCCTTGGGAAGGCACACAAAATGCCTTTTAAATCTAGTAAGCACGCATCTAAGGAGAAATTAGAGTATGTGCATTCTGATTTGTGGGGATCTCCAAATGTTACTCCAAGTCTAGCTAGATGCCAATACTACATGTCTTTTGTGGATGATTTCTCTAGAAAAGTCTGGATATTTTTTCTTAGAACAAAGGATGAAGCTTATGGGAAGTTCTTAGAGTGGAAAGCAATGGTTGAGAATCAGTGTGGTAAGAAGCTAAAGGCTTTGAGGACTGATAATGGGCTAGAGTATTGTAATAAGGCTTTTGATGATCATTGCAAGCTACATGGAATTCTAAGACATAAGACATGTCCTTATACTCCACAGCAAAATGGAATTGCTGAGAGGTTAAATAGGACTATACTAGAGAAGGTAAGGAGCTTACTCAGTGAAACTGGGTTGTCAGAATCTTATTAGGCAGAGACAGCTTCTACGGTGGTGTACATGATCAATAGGATACCATCCAGTCCTCTAAATTTTGAGATACCGGAGGAAATCTGGTCTGGGCACAAACCAGATTATTCACACATGAAGAGATTTGGTTGTCTTGCTTATTATCATGTTGATCAAGGCAAGCTGAAACCTAGAGCTAAGAAAGGTGTGTTCTTAGGGTATCCTCAAGGTGTGAAAGGTTACAGAATCTGGAGTTTGGAGGACAAGAGATGCATTGTGAGCAGGGATGTTATTTTTTGTGAGAATATAATTTATAAAGATATAAGCAAAATGGAGAATGATGCTGGTGATATGTCTGTTATAAAAGGAAAGAAGAAGGTTACATTCGGTTTTCCTGAAGATCACAATGAGTTTGATGAAGATACAACATCAGGTGGAGCTCTTGATGAAAGTGGAGCTGTTTTAGAATCTGGCCATGAAGATGTAGATGAGGTGCAGGAAGGATCATATGATGAGGAGCCTAATCAGGAGTTAGATGATTATGTGCTATCAAGGGACAGAATTAGGAGAACTATTAAGAGACCTAGCAGGTTTGTTGAGGCTGATGTTGCTGTTTATGCTCTAAACATGGCTGTATTGATGAATGAAGATGAACCTTTAAGTTACAAGGAAGCTATTTCAAGTTCTAAAGGAGCAGAATGGCTAGCTGCAATGGAAGAAGAGATAGACTCTTTGAGCAGAAATTACACTTGGGAATTGGTTCCAAGACCTAAGGATCAGAAGACTATTGGCTGTAAATGGGTTTATAAGTTTAAACCTGGGATTGAAGATGTTGAAAATCCTAGATTCAAAGCTAGATTAGTGGCAAAAGGTTTTTCACAGATTGAGGGTATTGATTATAATGAAGTTTTCTCTCCAGTGGTTAAGCATGTGACAATTAGGCTGGTCTTGTCTATGGTTGTTCATTTTGACATGGAGCTTGAACAATTAGATGTGAAAACTGCTTTTTTGCATGGAACTCTAGATGAAAGGATATTCATGGAGCAGCCAGAGGGGTTTACTAAAGGTGATGAAGTCTGCTTGTTAAAGAGATCTTTATATGGTTTAAAACAGTCTTCAAGGCAGTGGAACTTAAGGTTTGATCAATTCATGAAGGCACAAGGTTATTCAAGAAGTCAATTTGATAATTGTGTATACTTTAAGAGCTATGGGCAGGATGAGCATATATATCTTCTACTTTATGTAGATGATATGTTGGTGGCAGCTAAGGATATGGCTGAGATTATTAAGCTAAAGAAGATGTTGAGTAGTGAGTTTGAAATGAAGGATTTGGGTAAGGCTAGAAGAATTTTGGGGATGAATATCTCTAGGGATAGAAGTGCAGGTGTTTTGAAGCTGTCTCAAACAGATTATCTAGACAAAGTTCTGAGAAGATTTAACATCGATCAATCTAAGCCAATTCAAACACCCATGGGCAGCCATTTCAAACTATCTAATGTCCAGGAGGAGAACAAGGAGAAAACCATGAAGGAGATGCAGAACATACCTTATTGTAGTGCAGTTGGAAGTATTATGTACGCCATGGTCGGTTCTCGTCCAGATTTAGCTTATGGGGTTGGTCTTGTTAGCCGGTTCATGAGTGCTCCCGACAAAAACCATTGGGAAGCAGTTAAATGGTTGTTAAGGTACATCAAATTTGCAAAGAATCTGAGTTTGACATTCAAGAAATCAGATAAATTTGATGTTAAAGGATTCTGTGATAGCGATTATGCATCTGACCTGGATAGAAGGCGCTCAATAACTGGATATGTGTTCCAAGTCGGTGAGAATACAATCAGTTGGCGTTCTGGTCTGCAACAAATTGTAGCTTTGTCAACGACAGAAGCGGAATACATGGCTTTAGTGGAAGCTACAAAAGAAGCGTTATGGTTAAGAGGAATTACCGGTGAATTAGGATTTCCTCAGGAGACTGTAGAGGTGTTCTGCGACTCTCAGAGCGCCATATGTCTCGCGAAGAATAACGTGTACCACGATAGAACAAAGCACATGGCTGTGCGTATGAGCTTCTTGCGAGAAACAGTAAGTGAAGGCTCAATCGTGGTGACTAAAATTGGAACTTTGGTGAATCCGGCCGATATTCTCACCAAGTCAGTTCCAATCAAGAAGTTTGAGGAGGCGTTGAATCGCCTAGGAGTCCTATCGGACTGAATCTGGCTCCGGTAAAGAGAGCCTTGGTCTTCGGCTGGTAGCAAGTCGAAGGGATTGCAATGAACTCAAGCAACAATTTTCTCTTAGATGGATTGCAAATCGGTAAAAGGGAAAATTTCGATCGAAGGAAGATTCAAGAAAATTGGTGGAGATTTTCTGGGTAATTGAAATCGGTGAAGGTTTCTCAAGAAAATTGGTAGAGATTTTCGGTAAAAGAATTGGTTGAAGATTCTTTCATGTTTTGTCGGTAAAGGCAAGAAGAGGATAAGGGTTGAATGGTGGTGACTGTCGTGTTTTTTTTGGAAGAGAATAGAAGCTTCAACAAGGTGGAGATTGTTGGTTTTGTTTTAGACTTCTATTGGGCTCTTACTGGGTCACATCAAAGTGAAGACACAAAAGACAAGGCCCATTAGGAGTTGCACATGACGCTATTAATATGCAACAGAAGGGCATGCGTTTGGTGGGGGAGAAGAGAAAAGAATAGAGAACAAGGGTTTAGGGAGTGACGAAACTTGGTAGAGCGTTGTCTTTCAAATTCTTGATATTGTTCTCTTGGTAATCTCTTGTAAGGGTAGCTAGTGGAGTGTTGATCTAGCTTGTAACCCAACATTTGACATAGTGGATCCTCTTGTGAGTGTGATGGCTCACCGAGACGTACCTTGATCACTTTGATCTTGGGAACTCGTAATCTCTGTGTCTTTTCTTTCTTCTGTTCTTAAGTTCATAACCTGCAAATCAGATTATTCTCACATCAAAAACGCTACAGGGGCAGTATTGCAACGAAGAAGAAGGAATCCAGGAACGGGAGCCCTCGAGTAGATGCATAACCGGGACACGGTATGAACAGAGGAGAACGACATTTTGAGCAGTTGATAGTTGATAGTTAATATTTGATAGCTTTTTATTACCATTATATCTTTCAGCGAAGAACTGTACTTTGCTTGAGCTCCAAGTCGGGCAAAAGGTTCAATGCAAATAACTAAGGGTTCATATTATGGGCTTTAACATATTCCCCAAGTAAGTATTTTTGTCTTTACTTCGTTTTAGCCTATTTAGTGATTAGTGTGATTTACCAGATCCTAAAACGAATATTATTATATGAACCGAACCAAAATAATATTCTGAAAAAAAAAACAAATCTTATTTTGAATTTCACCAAAAGAGAAAGAAAAGTGAATTAAAACCTAATAGTATTTGAAATTTAGAGATATATATTTGATTAGAATTTTGATTTAGTACTGAAACCAAAACCATATTAAATTATGGCTTACTATGAATAATATTACTCATAAACTGAAAATCGAAAAACCCAAATCGAAACTGTACTGAAATTCTGATTGAATACTACATTTCCAATTTTCAATCTAAAAATGATTTTTTTTTTTTAGTTTGTTTGATAATTGATACTACATTTCCAAAAGAAAAAAATCGATGTATGGCATTGGACAACATCAAGTGAAATATTAAATTAGAAAATATTCATTCATAGTTTTAAGAAAATATTCAATAATAAAGATCTCAATCTTTGCAAATCTTACTAATTAATAACACTAACCATATATATGAACCTTAATACTCCATGAAAAGGGGAAAATCTAACTTATTTCCTTAAAAATTAGAAAATATTCATTCATAGTTAAAGAAAATCGTAATTAGTTCAAACTTAACCTACAATACATTCTAAAATTATTCGTTAGGAACCTTTAAAAACCGTAACAAAATCGTAATGAATTTTAGTCTGTACTAAATCGTAATGAATTTTAATCATAACAACATATATGTACTAAATTTTAATCTGTACATTTTTTTTGCATAGCTTTCATATTTTCGTTGTGAAAAAAACCTACAACCTCTAAAACATCAAAAAAAAAACAGGAAATAAGTCTATAAAAGATGTAAGTTCTAGATGGGACTCACTTACATACAAAATTGTAAATATGCGTTAAGGACTAAAAAATTTGTACCGATGAACCCAATCACCTAAAATATAAAGTACTTAGTTTAAAAAAAAAAACAAATTAACATGTAAAACTATATTGAGACATAATCAATATTTCGTAAATCTATGATAATTCTAAATAATTATACATAGTAGATAACTAGATATCAAACTCAAAAACAAATAACTAAAAAACAATTTTTAAATTTTTAAACAAACATTTGATTAATTCTATGTACCCACACATGACGCAGAGACTAGAGAGTCATCTATGTGAAGTACATTCAGAGAAGTCGGGATACAAGTATTCAATATGTTTTGAACTGTAATAAATCTTATTACTCGTACTTGATTTGAATCCTTTGTATTAGATATTTAGGTGGTTTAGTGTATGACATGGTCCAAGCCCGGTGAAGAAATCAAATGTACATAATCGGTTTGTACCGGATACCATCACTTGTATATAGGTGTGATTGGTTATAGTTTTGAAATCTTTCTACATAAAAATTAAATAATAGAAAATGTTTTTTTAATGCAAAATAAATTTGTAAGATTACAAAATATATTATGAAAGAAACAAGCCTTTGTCCCTGGCTATAGCCAATCTTCTCTTATCTAATAACTTATTGTTAGAAATCACAAATGTGTTTGGTCACTTGAACTTGCTGCTATAGCCAATATTTTTTTCTACACCATTTTCGTTTGTAATTAATTGATTATCATGGTTAATAAAGCTAAACTTTCATTCGTAATTAAATGATTAACATGCATTGATCACAAGTCTAAATAACCACTAAACACTCAAATCATCAATTTTCATTGGCTATGAATATAAAACGCTTATAAGTTTAGTTCCAACATTATCTCGAATACATCCCGGGCAATAATCTACCAAGGCTCTATAGATTAGCTTGATCGGTGTGTGATTTGTGCAAGAGAATCACCTAATGGATAACCAACACAATTTAATTATTCAAGGAACACCAAAATTATTCATGAGTCACAAACAGAATTTAATAATCAAAATCATTAGAATTCACGTAACGTAAATAAACTGAATACAATTCATAGCCAAATGTAAACAAACAAGCAATTGTTTACCTCTGTCTCGTTATTTTATCCATTACTTCCTTTTTCACTGTTTAGATTCTATAGACTTAGTAAATAATTTGTCGTTACTAGTTTAGATATACAATTATTATTGGATATTTTAAAAACTAATTTTTTTAAATGAATGTAAAATTATATTCAACCGAAAACCTGTTTTACATAAGATGCATCCTTATTTTGAAGCGTGATACAAGAAAGATTTTAAGAGCAGAACATCTGAACATGACAAGAAAACAGAGACTAAAGTCTCGTTGCGAACCAGAGCTGAAGTCCATCAGTTGGTGTATTAGTTGAGTGTCGATCATTTATCGAGACTGCTACAATGCAATCAATGCTTTTGATAAGCAAGTTTGGGTGAGTCGGAATTTCACCATGTTTTCTTCGATTTCTAGCTAGCACTCCATATGGTGTGGATGGAGATTTGGAATACATACCTCAACAAGAAGCAAGGCGCGCGACTAAGAGCAGAATTGGATATAGCGAGGAGAATATCGTTAAACCTCCGAGTATATTTATGGTCGAGTATTCCTCTAGTGAGCCTCTCCCATACTTGAAATGAGTAGTCACAAGAGAAAAAAGGTGATCCCGTGTTTCCATTGGTTCTTGAAAAAAAACACACTTTGAGTCAACACCCGCATTCCAACCATCATACTATCCCCCGTAGTAAGCCGATTATGAACAGCTAGCCACACAATGAAAGAATACTTAGGAGTTACGTGAGTGAACCACACTCCCTTGTACCATTCCCTTTCTTGCACAACATCTCGTAAGTGTTGGAAAGACCGACTAAAGAAGCTATGCGTTTAGCCGAAGCTATTGGAGAGCTTGGGTGGTAACCTATAGGCGCAACTTTATGGGCTTTGTCTTACCAAATGCTGATATCTGTCAGGGCTCTTCCATCTTAAATTGCCACAAACTCGGTTGGGATCATCTTTTCCTGCACTACCTCTCTTCAGTTCGGTACGGCCGTAACCGCAACCGTAATCGACCACTGCTCTTTTCTCTCTCAGCTTTCCACTGACTTAGCTATCCTAGGTTCTTACCATTTTCTTTATACCATAAGGTGTTATAGAAATAGAAAGAGTCTAGGGGAACAAAATCAATCCGACCCCGAATTGAACCAAACTGAAAAACCGATTTAAAACCAAATAAGTCTTAGTTTTGTTTTAAATATCCGGCATCCCGAATCCGAGCCAAAAAGAATAAAAATATACCTAACAAAAAAGAAATCTGAACCCAAATGATAACCGTAGTAGCGATCTATAGTAGATTTGTTGCTTCATTCGTTAGTTTTCTAAAGAACATGAATCCAATAAACTAGAAAAACGTATACCAAAACCAAACCAATACACCGATATGTAAAATACTAAGTGATCTTTGTAACAACACCATATGTAGAAATGGATTTTCAGGATCAAAAGGGTCGATTCAGATGAATGACTCCTCAGTTCTCAACATGTTTGATGTTTCACATCAAACATGTTTTACCTACAACAACTTAAATTTTTTTTTTTTGTTATGTAGAACAATAAAAACTACAGCCATATGTTTTGGGTTTTAAAAAATTATGTAAGGTTAGTTCTACCACTTAAATTCTAAAGGTACAAAAAAAAAATACATAGATAAAATGTTACCGCCAAAATTCTAAATTTACATCCACAACCAATCGAGTCCTAAATTATCAACGTCATTAAAATAGAACAAGACTTGAAATTTCCAATTTGGTGATTGATTATGTTATGATTTCGAGTGAAATGGAAAGAAATCTTAAAGCATAAAATAGAGAAAATAATTAAGGCCAATTCTCTTTTATCTAGGTTTTTTTATCATTAATTGTGTGAATAAATAACTAAAACGGTAAAACCCCTAAGATATCATTATATAAACTCTAAATCTTGATACTTAGGAAGTTCGAGAGTCCGATACAATTAAAAATAGAAAATATAAGAATACTATATTTCTATTTTATAAAAATAATAAAATTTAAATATTTAACACATGTCAAAATCTAATTAATTGACTAACACATATCACAATTTCGTAAATTATATTGTTTCCAATATTCTACAAATTTATTTCTTTTTATTTGACCAGAAAGCATCTTTTATTTGTACATTAGAAGGAATGCATTAATTGTTAATTTATTTCTATTTTTTTAATATCAAATGTCATAGTAATTAAAAATAAATTAATTATTTAAATGAAAATTAAAACTAAAAAAAAAACTAAAAACTAAATTTCAATTAGGGTTTCATTATAATGAAAACGCCACCCACATATTTTTGTTGTCTATATATACTTAATTCTTATCTCTTCGTAAATCAACATACGACACACATAACCTCATCATCTCTCACACTAATATTCACATCCTTGTCTTATCTCTCATAATGTACATCTCAAAATCAGTCTCCTCTCTTTCTCTCTCACAAAACTTCATCTATCCACTTCATGAATGCAAAAGGCAAACGGATCCTCATAGATCCGGACGACAGGATCGTAACGAGTATGTCCACAGAAGATGCCATCTAGACAGGTCTCTTGTCAAAACGATAACTTTTCTTTTTTTGAATTTTACATAGTTAGATGATATTATTGATATATACTATGCCTTGCATATGTTAGTTTCATTAATGTATTTGTTGAAGATACCTTTTCTCTTCTGCGAAAAGCTATCATAGCCAACATGGGATCTCTCGCCACTCATTCTGATCGTGTTGCGAAATCAATATCCAAGGTTTTTCTCTATTTTTCATATGTTTTCAATATATTATCTGGATTTTTTTTTATCTACAGTTTCCCTTTAAACTTAAAACTGAGATGGTTGAATTGATGATTGCATTACAGTTTGATTCGTAGAAGAAATTTTATACACGTACCAACTCGAAATAAAAAAACAATTGTATGTATCATAAAATATGAAAACCTTGGATAACTCGAGTCAAACAAAAATCTCAGGTAATCCAAGATGTAAAAGACAACAAAAAATATAGTCTATGTTTTTTTTTTATGATATTTGGAATTTGGTCTTTTGGAATATCCAGAAGACCCGGATATGAATTTCTTAAACAACTAATCGAATCCGGATCCCCCAATATCCGCTAGTATCCGAATCCGAACCGAATCCACCAAAAATAGAGTAAAAATATTAAAATAATAATTTTTAAAAATGAAATAACTATTAAATATAATATAAAATATCATTTAAAATTTTTAAATATATATATTTAAAAATATTTTACATATTTATGATGTTTCTTCTAAAAGACACACTAACTTGTCAAAATATAATTTATTTCAATGATTTTTAAATAGTGATATTTTAAATAATTATTATATATATATTAATATATAATTTTTATATTTATTATAAAATATATACATATATTATAACACAATTATATATAAAATCTAATCGGGATAGGATCTGGGTATTCTGACTTTTAAAACATAATATCCGGATCCAAATATGAGAGCTACGAATACTCTTTTTTTTTTTGATCAGTTTGGATCTCATATATTTCGTCCCTTCCTACTTGTTATTGCCAACAAAAAGTACTATCTATATACGAAAGTTCAAACATGTTAATTTTTCTCTGTCGTTAGGTGTTTATATGGTTTTCTCTTAATTTTCCGCCATAATAAAAGATAATTATAACGGTATTTCGCGTGAAACTTTTAAATTTTGAAATTTTTTCTATCATTGTATTTGAAGGTGAGCATTGATTTTGAATGCATTATTAAAATAGTTGATGAAAATCTTTTAAAAAACAATCTATTGCCTTACTTACATAGTTATGTATATATCATTCCTTAGAGATGTTAGTTTCATTCATACATTTGTTTTGATTTCTCAAAAGTAATTTTGACTTCCACATTGAGTTATTTAAAGTGTTTTTGTTTTTTGATATTTCATTTGAGTTGATAAGTTACACTAAAGTACTTTTGCATTTTCTACGTTAGATAATAACCCCCGTACCGAGTACGAAAACGAAAGCGCGTGGAAAATGATAAAAACTCGGGATTTTTAAAATTTTGACTTGAATCGCGCTAGATGTACTAACTCTTTCAATAAGGCTCTTAAACAATGATCAATTACTTCTTACATAGACCTTAAGCAATTCAATAGAGTCGCAATCTAAGGTTCGAAATAAAAGTAACAGGATCGATCAATCTCGAACCCTTAAAATCAACCAGCCAAAATTGGCCCTTCAGGATCGATCGATTTCCATGGGATCGGTCGATCTCGACCCCTCATAAAAATCCGGACCAAAACTGACCCCTAAGCATCGGTCGATCTCGAGTCCATAAAACGACCGGCCAAAACTTTGCCCTCTTAGGATCGATCGATCCCCAATGGGATAGGTCGATCTTGCCCCTTTAAAACATTTCTGGCCAAGAATGACCCCTAAGGATCGATCGATCTCCCCTAATGATCGATCGATCTCGACCCCCTTAAAACGTTCCAGTCGAAATGACCCTTAAGGATCGATCGATCGATATCCTAGTGGATCGATCGATCTCCTAGTGGATCGATCGATCTCCTAGTGGATCGATCGATCCCCTGCCCTATCCTGCAATCTAAAAATTACAACTCATACGAAATACTTCCAAAATAAACCAACCATATATATATATATATATATCACTTTAACCATTCAAAACAACCACAAAACATCACTAGGATGCACATTAACAAGTTCAAGGCGGTGACAACATAACCATCAAGAGTATATAAAACAACATCGAACAAAGAACCCTTATACCACCTAGATCATCCCTTTCCTTCGCCCTTGGTTCCACGAGCTCCGCGATCCTAAGACTTCTCTTTACCTGCACTAAAATAGGCGCATAAGCATTGATAATACTTAGTGAGGCGGTCCTCCCGTTCCACTGCGATAAACACATATAATCAAGACTTATGGAGACTAATATGCAATGCAAAACAATTAAGCTATATTATGATAGAGCTCCATCACAACACAACACATACAAATTGGACAAGTCATAAATCACACTCATATGGACAAGTCCTACATCACACATCAATCACGAAAAGTCTAATGATCATATGTTCGCTACGGTCACACACTCACCTTAATAAAGCTTCTTTGAAGCTTTGAAGCTCAAGCTTGCTTTCTCTTGGCACACACACCACCAAGATATCCACTAGAAGCCTGCCAAGATAGAGCACCAAAACATTCTCAAGAGATTCATCACATGAGCCTTAAGCTCAACTACTCAAACCACAAATTTTAGATTCCTCCTTCCCAAAATAAAGTTTCACTAATCCGGTTGTATCTCTTAATCTAGCCAATCTTTGAGCAATTCCTTTGGACAATCTCAAGATAAGGTCTTAAAGAATCTATCTACCAAGTTTCAGCTCATTCTAATAAGATCCCGCCTAATTCTGGAAAATGGATCGATCGATCTTCCCGTGGATCGATCGATCCGGACTCCTGTCCTGCAACCCGAAAATTTTAACTCACAAATACTCAAGCCATTTGCTCCCAAAACAAAACCACATATGCATACAACTTAAACCAGCCATATATATATATATATATATATATATATCACGTTAACCATTCAAAACAACCACAAAACATCACTAGGATGCAAATTAACAAGTTCAAGGCGATGACAACATAACCATCAAGAGTATATAAAACAACATTGAACAAAGAACCCTTATACCACTTAGGTCATCCCCTTCCTTCGCCCACTACAAGAAAACTCGCGTTTTGCGACTGACATATTAGTAGGGATATAGTCGCACATTTGATATGAACGACTTTCATGCGACTAATGACGGAAGTCGCTTATCGCGCGTCGCAAAGTGGCGGAAGTCGCAAAGAGGTCCCATTTAGCGACCATACCTGCGACTAACAAATGGAGTCGCGAAAAAACGACTTTGTTGCGACTACCAAAAGAGCGACTACCGTGTAACTAATATGAAACAAAAAAATATAAGTCTAAAATAAGTGGCATAGTAACTTCGTAAAATATTAATTTTAATTTTAATTAATTATAAAAATATTATGAAATTTAAATTGAAATTAGTAATTAAACATTTTATAAATAAAATCCCATTCTTAAATTCGAAACATTTTAATAAAAATTCTAAAAATAACATACAAATCTAGTTACATTCCGGGTTGAAGGGAAACATATACGTAGGAGATTGGGCTGACGACCACAGGTTTGCGCAGGCTGTTGTTGGGGCGGAGGAGATTTGATTGGTCACATGACTCACATGGGTTGACGGAATTTCCACCACGTATCATATTATTCTGAGGGGGCCTAAATGATATTGAAGCTGGAGGAGAAGACGCCCCATTACGTGAAGAAGTCGAAGTAGATGCTCTACCACGACCTCAGCCTCGTACACTTCTACCAACGCTAGACATGCTGCAAAATTTATAAAGAACTAAGATAGTCAAAATTAATATGTTTTTAAAAAGGTGGATTGAGAGAGAGATCAGAGAAGAATGAGAGAAAGAGAGATCAGAAAGAGTGAGAGAGAGACCATTTTCAAGAATGTAGATAGGTGGATTGCCAAAGCTCTGTTTTATATGCTCCAGACACTTTCCATAGCCCATGTAGCAACAACATACTTGTACAAACAAAAACAAAACAACTGTATCCTGATTGTTTATACATGTGTCGACACATGTACAAGTGTCGAAAGATGGATTGAGAATTGTATAAGGAATATTATAGTTGTTTATACATGCATACTTGTACATGTGTCGAAAGATGGATTGAGAACACTTATGGGTTTGAAGACTTAACTGTATAAGGAATATTAAGAGTTTTGCATCTGAATTTGGTAGCCTTGAAACTCTTACCTCGAAAGCTGAAAATTTCCCAAGGATTGTCCCTCCCAAGCAGTAAAACGAAGAAGAGATGATTAGCAAAAGCAAAAATGTCAAGAGTGTTTTGTTTTTAGCTTAATCAAAAGAAACAGTAGTAGTGCCAACAGGTTAGAACAAATGCAATTTAAGTTTCAGTGGAATTTAAAGAACAGGTTCATGGAAGAACTTGTATTGAAGGCAATTCAAGTTTAGATCCTATAAGCAATGGAACCGGAACATGTGGATATTATTAAAACATTTGTAAACTATAAACATAATATCAAGTTTCAAGTTTGAATCTTGCTTAAGATAATACTTTCAACATCGACACCGTCTTTCTATTTCACAATATAATCTCATTGTCACCACAATCACACCATTGACCGTAAATAATGAAACAAAAATAAAGTCACCAGGTTTGAAGACTCAACACCAACCTCTACTACAATACTCAAAAGACTTACATGGTTCTGCAACCACTAAATCAGTTAAGCCAACAAGAATTATAGAAACTATAGAAAATAAGAATCCAAGACTCATCATTAAATGCCAAGAAAAGAAAGTAATCAATGCTTATCACCCAAATTTAACATCACGTTTCTTTGAGTCTTCTCTTATCATATCGTAAGATATTGTACACGCTTCAAGATAAGACCCAAATTTGAGAGCTTTCTGTTAACAACATAAAAGATTTGACCTTGATCAATGAAATCTAAGTTAAAGTGAGAAGAACTAAAGAACCTGATTAAGAAGAAGAGACAATGTATGATAATCAAATTAGCCCATATTGAAAGCCTTAAATTGACAAAAGTTAGGAGAAGAGACAACCTTGTTTAGAGGAAGAATCGGGTGAAACTTTTGGGATTTCCGATAGAGGTGAGATCCACCTTAATTACTGGCGTTGCTTGTGGTTGGTTGACGAAGGCCCGGCTAGTCTTCGGTGTATTCCGTCGCCGATAACTTGCCCAAGAAAGACATTAAATCAAATCGGCAGATGTAGTTGAGGAGCAAAACAAAGTAACAAATGTGGCCACTTACCAATTTAGAGGTCGAAGAAGAAGTGAAGAACTTCAATTCAGTAAAAGAAGATTTTTCGTTCTCGGAGATTTTCTGGTTTTCGGAATCGCCTCTTCGTCGTCGATTGTGGGTAATGTCCGATAATGAGATGGGAGAAGTGAATTAGGTTTAAAGACATGTGACAACAGTTTGCGACTTCATTGCGACTCCTCCCTTGCTACTATGACGAATTTGCTACGTTAGTAATGGCGAAGCAAATACGTTGAACATTAGTCGCATCGTTGTCCTTAAAGAGCCACTAAAATGCGACGCCAAGTTTTGCAAACTGATCTGCGACTAAACTCCTACTACTTTTCTGGTGACTCAAATCGGTAGCATTTCAGTCCCAGATTAGTCGCAAAATATTGAGACTACATGATTAGTCGCACATGGTAGTCTCTTATTGCACGATTTCTTGTAGTGGCCCTTGGTTCCACGAGCTCCGCGATCCTAAGACTTCTCTTTATCTGCACCAAAATAGGCGCGTAAGCATTGATAATACTTAGTGAGGCGGTCCTCTCGTTCCACAGCGATAAACACATATATATAATCAAGACTTACGGAGACTAATATGCAATGTAAAACAATTAAGCTATATTATGATAGAGCTCCATCACAATACAACACATACAACTTGGACAAGTCATAAATCACACTCATATGGACAAGTCTTACATCACACATCAATCACGAAAAGTCTAATGATCATATGTTCGCTATGGTCACACACTCACCTTAATAAAGCTTCTTTGAAGCTTTGAAGCTCAAGCTTGCTTTCTCTTGGCACACACACCACCAAGATATCCACTAGAAGCCTGCCAAGATAGAGCACCAAAACATTCTCAAGAGATTCATCACAGAGCCTTAAGCTCAACTACTCAAACCACAAATTTTAGATTCCTCCTTCCCAAAATAAAGTTTCACTAATCTGGTTGTATCTCTTAATCTAGCCAATCTTTGAGCAGTTCCTTTAGACAATCTCAAGATAAGGCCTGAAAGAATCTAGCTACCTAGTTTCAGCTCATTCTAATAAGATCCCGCCTAATTCTGGAAACTGGATCGATCGATCTTCCCATGGATCGATCGATCCGGACCCCTGTCCTGCAACCCGAAAATTTTAACTCACAAATACTCAAGCCATTTGCTCCCAAAACAAAACCACATATGCATACAACTTAAACCATTCCAAAGCAACCTTAAAACATCACTAGTAAGTATGCTAACAAGTTCAAACGTTGGTCACAAAAAGTTATATGAGCATACAAACAAAAGATACAAAAGAACCCATTTACATCATCCTCTCCTTCCACCTTAGTTCCACGAGCTCCAAGCTTAAGACTTCTCTTTACCTGCACCAAAATAGGCGTGTAAGCATTGATAATGCTTAGTGAGGCGGTCATCCCGTCCCACAGCTATACACACATATGATCAAGGATTTAATGCAATCGAAATGTAACTTACGAACAACCAACACACACTGTAATAGAGCTCCATTACACACACAACACACAACATGGACAAGCCATGAATCATACCCAAATGGTTTAGTTCCTAAGCACACATCAATCACGAAAAATTAATGATCACATAGTTAAATTACGGTCACGCACTCACCTCGATAAAACATCTTAAATGGAGCAACCAACACGGTACTTTGAACCTCAACTTGATTCTTCTTGGCACACACACCACCAATATAATTACTAGAGGCCTGCCAAGATAGATCACAAAACACACTCTCAAGAGATTGATCACAAGTCCTAAACTCGGATTCGCTAAACCTCAAATTTCGGATTCCTCCTTCACAAAAATAGAATTTACTCAACCGATCATATCTCTTAATCTAGCCATTAACACTTCCATCCCTCCGGTATATCTTAATCTAAGACTATCAAGAGGGTGTCTACAAAGTTTCAGCTCAATCCGTCAAGATTTGAGTGCCCAAACACTCTCCCAAATCAGACCCGTCGCGGATTGCTCTAAACAGAGCGGTTTCGGGAGAAAAATCATATCTCCCAAACTACTCAACCAATTGACAAACCATTTGGTAGGTAGCTATATAAGAGATTGATGAACTTACACAAAACATTTCAGCTCAATCCGAGTCCAATAGATCCTCCGATCGTCCCCCTAAAGCAAGCAGCAAAACTCTGTTTTTTGTGGTCTTCTTACACCTTCTTCTCTTTCTTTCTCCAATCTCTCAAAATCTCTTCTCTTTCTTTCACCCTCTTTCTCTTCTCTCTCTAGCTCAACCAAAATGTGTCTCAAGTGATGAAGATGAGCTCTCAAGAAGCTTATAGAAGCTTCGAGAGAAGAGGAGATATTTTTGTCCCAAACCATAATCAAATCACTAAACCACAATCAATTAAACCAACACTTATGATTCAATTAACCTTTTTTCTCGGTTTAGAAATTCTGCTAAACTTCCCGAAATATTTGAGACATTCTTCCGTCCCAAATTATTTCTTCAACTCCTGACAATATCCCAAAATCACCGATTAATTTCCCTTGAACCAATTAACCTGAAATTGGTACCGAAACGATCAATCCTTCCAATCAAAAAATTGGTTATACATTATCCCATACTTGGTTCAATAACACCCTTAGGATCCAATACCGCAAGATCCTCACGTGGTCATAAAACGACTAACCCATCGAAATCCAATACCATGGAATCGAATGAGTTAAGTCCACCAAAACGACTAAGCTCATCGGAATCCAATACCACAAGATCCGAATGAACTAAGCCCCGCGAGATCCAATACCACAAGATCTTGATATATCATGGTTTTTACCCATTTTTAGCCATGATATAAGTTGTTTTATCGAGTCTTTCTAGTGTTTTTTGTATCGTTCTGGAGTCTTTTCAGATCTTAGCACGTTTGGGACGAAATTAGAGATTATGGAACCATTTGGAGCCTTTTGGAGCAAACCGAAGAAAGTACCCGTTTTGAAGCCAGGGTATCGATCGACACCATCCCGGTATCGATCGATACCGACGTAACTGACGCGGAGATAGAGAGATATCCAAGGAAGAGAATTCTCACCATAAGAAGCCAAATACTTTCCCTTATTTACAAAGAGACCCAGCTCGTGATTTTAGACCTATTTAAGCAAACTTTTAGTCATTGGGGGGAGCGGCAGACTTTACTTGGAACTTTGATTCTTGAACCACCATTGAGACTTGAAAGCTTTTGTGAGGGAGACGGATCCAAGACTTTGTTCATCATAGAAAAGATCCCGAACCCTTGTTTTTATTCTTTTGTTATATTTAATTTCATGATCTATTCAGTTATGTCTTGTTTTTCATCAATCATGTCTGAGAAGTCTCATTTTAGGTTCAGGGTTTTCTCATATGGATTTCTCTGATTTATGATGATTGATTTGTTATCTGATTTATGATGATTGATTTGTTAGGGTTCATAACCTGAGTAGTTCTTCACCACATGTTGTTCTCAAAGCTATTTCTAACCTGATCACCTAGAACATAGAACTTAGATTAATCGATTAGGCACGACAGTGCAATTGAGTAATCTGATAAAACCTAGGGTGAGCAATTCGATTATCTGCAAAGAGATTTGGTTTAATCGAATTGTGAACATATCAAACTTGAATTAATTGCTGGTTTAATGTGTAGGATTTGCAAAGAGATTTGGAATTCTAGATTTTAGACTTAGTTAGTTTTCGCAACGACAGTTGGTTAACTATATTTTCGTGTTTGAGTTCAAGAACGGCGCTTAATTGAATTGAACTTTAGCAGATTAATTGTTATTTATCATTGATTTCCTGAGAATTTCCCTGAGCCTAGTTTCCTTCCATATTAATCAACCTAAGTTTAATTCAATCATTTGTTTTCTCATCAATTATTGTTTGCTTAGCACAATCTGCATCTTTTATCTACCGCGTGAGTTTTCTTGAGTTCTCGTGTTCGATCTCTAACTTTACTGCAGCAACTGCTTTAGTATCATTATAGGGTATTAATTTGAGCATATCAGATCTCACTCGGTTTATCTTTGGTCAACCTCAGAATCTAATACCACAAGATTCATTCGGTTACCAATATATTAGGATTAAATACCACATAATCATAATCGGTAAACCACCCCGTCAGGATTAAATACCACATAATCTTAGCTCATTAGGATTAAATACCATATAATTCCAATGAGCCCAACCACGCATTAGAATCTCATGACATAAGATCCATAAACCCACCGAACCAAGTAATGGAACCACGCATCGCTCATAACCTCCACAACACATGAACTACATAATCATGTGTCAAATCCCGTCAATACATGAAATACCTCATCATGTATTCGACGTCACCAATACATGAAATACCACATCATGTATCTAATCACTAACGATTTATCTCAATAATATTCATCTTATTATTGAATTCCCGTCAAAATACAATATCACAATAACTTGCAGTACAATTACAACCCGTACAACAACTTATACCGCAAGAAAACATAATAACTTATATTACAAGGAAATGACTCGGGACACGGATGTTACACTAACTCTGCTGTTTTTACATCTCAATACGTCATTGGACATATGGTTGTATGATAACATGGTGATTTATTCATAGATCCAAACATCCATATGATACGGACAATAACTAAGAATGCTATGGTAAGAAAATCAAAACGTAACCACTTTGGATGAGAAAATTACCTCAAGCTATATACCCATGTGAGCTATTTTGTAAGTTACAAATAAAAATACAAAAAAAACTTTGTAAACTACTCAGATGAATTTCCCGTTCAATTCATCGGCCGACCCAGAGTCCAGGCTTAGCTTAGCTAATGGTAAGATGTTCTCCAGCGCAAAAAGCATGAAGCGGGGAAACATCAAATAGTTATGTTCATATAATGGAGACCCATGGTCAATGCTTAACTATATTATGGGCCTACATTATATGAATATAATAATTTGATGTTCACTCGCGTCATGCTTTTTGAGCTAAGCATGGACTAAGGGTCGATGAACTGAAAGAGAAACTCGGCATCTATAACTGAGTAGTTTACAAATTTTTTTTTATATCTTTATTTGTAACTTACAGTGATAGCACACATGGGTGCTATAGCTTGAAGTAATTTCTCATCTCGATATTGTTACGCTTTGACTC
The DNA here is from genome assembly GCA_018361395.1 of Boechera stricta. Classification (NCBI taxonomy): domain Eukaryota; kingdom Viridiplantae; phylum Streptophyta; class Magnoliopsida; order Brassicales; family Brassicaceae; genus Boechera; species Boechera stricta. The sequence goes on along the minus strand of CM031539.1, from coordinate 16,715,088 downwards.
TCTTATTATTGTCTGTGTATCATTTGCATATTTGCATCCAAATGATGTTGTCACCCAAATGAAAATATGGCATTGATTTATTCATAGATCCAAACATCCAAATGATACATATGGTAACCAAGAATACTATGATAAGAGAGTCAATGCGTAACAATAATGAGATGAGAAAATACCTCAACCTATAGCATCCAGGAGAGCTGTCTTTGTAAGTTACAAATAAACATACAAAATAAACTTTGTAAACTACTCAGTTACAGATGGTGAGCTTCCCGTTCGGTTCATCGGCCGACCCATAGTTCAGGCTTAGTTCAACTATATTATATAACCATAATAACTTGATGTTCTCCCGCATCATGTTTTTTGCACTGGACTTTTTAACCCATAGTCCAAGTTTAGCTCAACTAATGGAAAGATGTTTTCCAGTGCAGAAAGCATGACGCGTGGGAACAGCAAGTTATTATGGTCATATAATATAGCGGAGCAAAGAATGAACTATGGATTGGCTGGTGAACTGAATGGAAAGCTCTCCATATGTAACTGAGTAGTTTACAAAGTTTTCTTTTGTATTTTTATTTGTAATTTACAAAGATAGGTCTCATGGGTGCTATTGCTTGAGGTAAGTTTCATCTCAATGTTGTTACGCCTTGACTCTCTAATCGTAGCATTATCGGATACTGTTTGTATCATTTGTATGTTTGTATCGATAATGCCATGTTTTCATGCGAATGCCTCAATGTTTCTATTTTGGTTTGTGTTCGACCGTTCCATTATCTCTGATGATAAGATGGTCATTTTTCGAGAAGAGAAAGCGGGTGATATGAATGTAGTTTAACGTTTCATCGATCACTAGGGGTTTTTTGTACATATTGCTCCGCAAGTGCTCAAATTCTCTTGCAAGCTTAGCAAAAATCAAACAGTATAGCACATTAAGACTGGGATTGCGGGTGAAGAATATTCAGAAATTGAGTGAACGAGAAGAGCAGCCTTAAAGATGGCTTCATGTTGATTCCGTCGTATAAGTTGAGTGTTAATCACATGAAGCTGCAGATTGACATCGGCGATGAAGATGACTATACTCAAATCTGAGACATATGTTAGTTTTTCATATTATGTAATCGCTTGGTTTCTTGGAGTTGTATTTTTTATAATTTTATAACATTTAAAATATTAATTGTAATACCAAATTAAGTTTTCTATAATAATTGAATTGCTATATTTTCTATATATTTACTGTCCTAAACGCATTTCACGTAAAGATTATACGAATACATTTCTGAAAACCCCCATTTCCGTCTTTTTATATGATATAAAGTCATTTTGCTGAAAAAAACACAGAATTGCTAATGAAAGAGGCTGGTATGTAAGGAAGGCTTCGGGAAAACATTTATGAAGTGATTTCAAATCGCTCAATTATGAACTAAAATATATTTAGTTTAAATTTAGTACATATGTAAATTGTTATCCATAAGACAGATTCTGAAATCTAATCCAAACTTTAAAAAAAAAGGAATTAGGGTTTACGCACCTTTTATTCTGTATACATAGCGAAGCAAATGTAAAAGACTTGGACACCTGTAGACATGGAGCACACCACTGGAGTCTGGAGACGCATCGAGCAGCCACCCAAAGAGGCAGAAGAAGCATCGAATTCTAACATTTTCTGAAGATAAAGCAAAAGAACGAGATGAGGTGGCACGATTGGGGAAGTTGTTCAAGCTAAATCTTCTCGACTGCCCTGTTTTGAAAACTATCGTGGGTTATGTATACTGATTATGGGGGAAAACGTTGCATTATAAAAATGTTAGCTGAAGAAAATGAAGAACAATATCACTCGATCTTTAACAACGTCTTTCATCTTCAATACGAGAATGAAGCCACGAAGTCCCTCAATCGATAGATGAGAATGAAATCTCCCTTCCCGCGTCACGCTTCTAGCAATGTCACTAGCTATGGAGTTAGCATGAGGCGAAGTAAATTTGAAAATGATGCTCTGAAACGCCCAAGCAGGATGGATAATCTTATTAATGTATGTTCGAAAACGAGGCCATTCCTGAGGTTCAGTTAATGCTGTGATGGCAGCACTATAATCAGACCAAACTTCCACATTGGCAAGATGAAGGTCTCTCATGCTTTGAACCGCCCAAAGAATACAGCATAGCTCAGCTGCAATTCTATTAGAAGCTGGAAGGAACACTTTCCTAGCATGAAAAAACTGCATTCCCTTCTGAATCTCATGCAATCCAAGACCCACCACACATAGTTGAATAGGTAAATCCATGACACATGAAGATTACATTTAATGATACCCTCTTTTGTTCTCGACCATTTAATGCTTACCGAGTGATTTTGAGCTAATAAAGCCGACTGGTTATGCCATAACTCAGATTCCTCCATCACCAAAGACAACAAGGTATTGACATCGCCTTGTTTCTCTTCATACAACATATCATTTTTGTGCTTATATATACCCCATACAATCCAAGGGATGGCAGAGCGAATCATGAAAGGAATGCTCTCTATCTCCATTAGATTCAGTACTGTAAAGAGCTTGAGAAACCTTGCAGGGGCAAAGGAAGATTCGAAATTTCTCACACACTCTTAGCTTTAACACAATGAAACAGAACATCACAGGTCGTTTCTGGGGCTGACTTACAAATCCTGCATCTCAACTCCACATTAAGACCATGAGAGATCTGACAACCACAACCGCCAAAGCTCCTGATAGAACCCTCTAGAAAAAAGTTTTTATCTTCGGTAATGTCTTCATAGCCCAAACACCCACCTTTAGATCATTACATTCCTCGTTCTGTTGGTGAACAATCAGCCACACCTTAACTATCTTGGGAGAGAAGCGAATTTCCATCTCTCGTATATGCCCAAATAAAGATGTCAGACCTGGTAATATCCGGAGGAAAGGACATGATCCTCGTAATTAACATCTACATGTGGAAATAATTCAGAAAGAAAAGTATGATTCCATGATCCCTGAAGTGTTATCAGAGCCGCCACATCAAGATTGATATCCATAAACAATTGTCTGTTAAAGGGCCACCGAGGAGAGCCATAATCTATCCAGACCTTGGTCTTTAAGCCATTTCCAATGGATTTTAATAATCCCCTTTCTAACAAATCCCTTACATGTAAGATACTAGGCCATGCGTATGAAGGCCAAGAACCGACTCCAGCCACCATAAATTTTTTTTTTGGCAAAGTATCTTTTGGCGTATATCGTGGAAAGTAATGATTGTGGGGCTGAGAGCAAACGCCAAGCTTGCTTGGCAAGCAAAGCTTGATTACAGTTACCCACATCTCTAAAACCCATTCCAGCATCCTTCTTAGGGCCGATACATTTTCTTCCAAGAAACCCAGTGCATCTTTTTCTTATCTTCACATGCATTCCACCATAAACTCGACATAGCACTACTGATTTTTTGGCATTGAAATTAGGTTAGACGGAAACAGGACATCCCGTAGACAGGGAGAGCCATCGCCACTGATTTGAGAAGAATTTCCTTACCTTCCAAAGACAACGTCTTCGCATACCAACCACTTAACCGAGTCTTAAGTTAATATGTAATGAAGGCAAGAAGTTGTCTCTTTGAACCGCTAAAACATTCCGGTAGACACAAATACTTACCATCACCACCCTCTTTTTCAATCCCCAAATATAAACCCCAATAGACGACGCATATTGAAAATTAATTTCTTGTCCTGAGGCATCCCCATAAAGTATATGTATATGTTTATAGCCTACAAGTTTTGTTTTGGTGAAAATATATGTGATTTATTTAGTTTTAATTCTAATTTTAAAATGTTTTATAAATTGTTAATTAAATAGTTGTTAAAAATCAAGAAATATTTTTAGATTAATCAAACTTTTATTGTATTGTCTCATATTGCCAATTAGTCTTTCAACTAGACCACCAACTCATAGCATATATACCATACTGATCTCTTACCACTATTTTTTATCGTTTTTAAATGTATTATTTATTTTTCTAGTTATTCTTTATCACTGCAAATTTATTACCGTCTTTTGTCACTCATCAGACCTTATATATGTTGGTCATACATCAAGTCCTCATTCTCTAGCATTACTGTTGGGCAAACTTTAATCACGATCCAAACCCAATAAGTATTTTTAAAGTCAAAGATATTTAGGAAGGTAAAATATACTCCAAAATAGAAAGGGATAGTGACACTAAAGATTTCGAGAAAGATCTGAATCCCTTGCCGCTCCGAGATTATTAGAATGGATAAACTTCAAAAGAATATGCAAAGATTCATTCTTAACTCAAAGAGAAATAAGGAAACCCTGAAGGATTCTCTATATAAAGAGAATGGGGCAAACAAAGAAGGGAAGGAGAGAAAAAACTTATTAGAGAGAGACTTTAGCAAGATCCCGAGAAGAAGCAACGACATAACACTTGTTCTTTTCACGATTTGCTCTTTGTTTGTTCCTACCTTACTTGATTAATCAAACTAAAATCTTCCATTCCGTTATCTCCGTAGTTCTTCGAACGAATCGGTTAAAATCTTCCTAAACAATTACAATTTCAAGAAATGAAAGAAAAATACACTTTATTAGAAATGCATCAAAAATACACCATAACTCAAGTTTCACAGGTTATGAGATCAACCTCGTCCATGTCTAGGTTCTAGTAAATAGAGCTGCACTTTTGATGAGTCTATTCCCTAATATCAGCAGCTAATTCATGAAGTTAACCACATGCATAAAATCAAGTATAGACGAAAAACCGTGTAAAAGAAACTACCCTAGATATCGCCACTTTAAACTAATCAATCATGAAATCCTTTTTCAATAACTCTTAATCCAACTAATAAACAACTCTAACATGGTGAATGAAAGCACAAACAAAATCATTATGAGATGCATAAAAATGACTTAAATAAACAAAGGGGTTCAGACAAACTTCTCTCAAAGTTACAGAAGAAATTGTCTCCCCAAAAGCGATGAAAGTATGAAAACGATGAAGAACGTGTGTTGGATCTTCAAAGACGTCTCTCTATGGTGGCTGCTGTGTTATGAAGTGAAAAGTATGAGAGGAGTGTCGAAAACCTAATTTAAAACATGTATTTATAGGTATTCTAGTGCAAGAAGTCGGTTTAGGGCTTTTTCGGCAAAACTCAGGCTTTTTTGGGCAAGGAGAGGAGAAAGCTTGGCATCCATGGTCACGGGCCATTTAACCGGGGATCTTAGTGTTGTTCACCCCGGTCATGGGCTCTGTGACCGGGGGAGATCGCCTGTTGGTCGTTTCTTCAATTCTCTTCTTACTTCTTCTCGGACCTACGAGACATGTCTTCAGTAGATCCAGCATAACTTTTGATTGGTTCGATGGATTAGTCTGATTCCACTTGGAGGTCAAAGGTGACTTTCCTGGCTTTCCAACGACTCCAAAATCATCAAATTTGGTGCATGGTAAGGTCCTCAATGAATGTGAAACTTCGGAAGCTTCAAAACTATCCTGAAACGTGTTTTGCTCGTCTTTTAATCCTTTTTGCCCAGAAACCTGTAAACTCCTTAAACTAAAAATATTTGAAAATCATCCTAAAAGCATTGAAATCATGTCAAACACTTGATAAAAACATTAGAAGATAGCTAAAACGGGTAAAAATATGATGTTATCAGCAACAGCTAAATATGTAATCTCTGTGCTAGTAGAAATCGATTTCAACAGCGTCTTGTAGGAAATTGTAGAAGTCGAATATCCATACGTACCTTGTGAATTTGAAATGTTTACAATTTAAGTAGGATTGGTATTGATCCAACAATCAGTCAAGAAGTATGGACAAAAAGATTAGGGGTTGTCGATGTCAAAGCAAGTAGAAAGTATGTCAAGTTCGAATTGTTTATTCTAGCATCAAGAGTAGAACAAGTGAGCTTCATTCCTCACCCCGGCTTCGGCAAATTAATCCTCCATCATATGTGGTTATCTATTATCAAATTGAATTTTAAAGGCTGCATAGTTGGGCTAGTTGATGATGTGGCGAAGTAACATAAACTACTTAGAGAACTCTGCAGCAACTAAATGGAATCAACACAAAATGTTGCACATATTGATCCATGAAGAGTTGTACAAAAACCATTTCGGCAGCCATGTAGTTGCTTTTTAAAAATATTACGACAATAAATCAATAATATTTGTTGCTTACTATAGTCGCAGACTACGGAAAATACGTAGCAAAATGCGAGAAATGTTTAAAATATGCCCTATCAATTTATCAACAAACCGAAAGTTGTCATTAATATTGGGATTACTTCTTATGGCAATGAAAAAAATTATTGACAAATATAAAGTTATATTTTATATTGCCTCCTTAATTAATATATAGAAAATGTAGTACAAAAAGAAAACACGATGAATACAAATTTGTGCAGTTATGCTCTCAGGAATGGACATACTTAAATACTAAAGTTCCGATTAGTAACAGTCATAATGGCAAAATAATGTTTTCTAATGCGATTATACAAATATTTTACCAATTAAAATATTTGCATAATATTTAACAAAACGTACAACCACATAATTTGTGTTTTTGCCTAAAACATTACATGTAAAAATTCATATGTAAATAAGTAGGTATATAATTGCTTATTTTATGATAATTAGTTAACTTTTTTTCCTTCATTTTTACCCATGCAAAAAATTTAACAACTGTAAAAATAATAAAATAATTGTTTACAATAAAACATACCCCATTTTCGTATAATATTTAAGACTGTCACAACTTTTTAACAATTTTTAATAGAGTTTTAATATTCATATTATTATTTTCTTTTTTATCAAATACTACTTAAGATATAAATTCACTAAAAATATAATTTTCTTATTAAAATAAGTGTATATTGGTAATGTAATATTACTTTCTACTATTCCGAAAAATATATTTAATGACACAATTTTTAAGTAATTTCATTCTGTGATTTTTCATCCAACAATTTTTTCATTTTGTATATTTCACTCTGAAACTTATGTCATTTTGCATATTACCAATCCGAGCGTAAATCTAGCTATGTGATGAATAGATGATAAGAATACTAAGAGATAAATAATTTGGTTTTGTGTAAACCAATAACAACAAAACAAAACTCCCATCACCCATTCGATAATTTATGTCGGGTTTAAGTGATCTCATTTTATCAATTGAACTTCATACATACATTAACTTAAATTCTTACAAACATAAACGGACGTATCTATATAGTTAATTGAATTTTGTCATAAGTAGCATCTGAATACCGAGTAAACAATTTAAAAATCAAATTTTAGTTTACCGTCCAATAGGCACCTAAAGATGTTTGAAATTGGAACTTTAGAATAAACATTCTAATTACAAAACGAAACTTGCATACATTTGATATCATATCGACAAAAGGAACTAAGAAATCACAATTGAATGTGCATTGCGTCAGCGGTACAATTACATTACGAAGGAAAGGAGAGAGAGAGAGAGTAAAACAGTGGCAATGCATTTAAGACAAAGTGCATCATTGCGAAAGTACGTCATCATTGTCATCCTAACCTCTGTCTTTTTTATATATATATTTTTTTTAATGATTTTGTATTAAATAAAATCATAAAACAAGAAAACAAATAAAAATTTTGACTACGTCTTTCAAATCAGTAGCATCTGATAATTCTGTGCGTGATGTGATATGAGCGAAAAGCAAAGCAGCTTCTCTCTGCTGTGTTTTATCTTCATTATTGATCTCTCTCCATATTAACTTTTAATTTAGTGCCACAAATCACTTTTTTCAAAAAATAATTTGCATAATAATATAATTCTTTAAGCGTATACACATGTCTGTTTCTTGTAATTTGTAAGCTTAAATCAATATAAGAATGAATGTATTTCACATTTTAATATTTTATCCATGCATTTGATGAGGAACAGAAGAATGAATCATACTATAAAAATGAAATTTTTGCTTACTCGTTGTAAATGTTGAACTATATATTTACTATATTTCCTAATGGTTTGAAAATATATTGCAATAGACATTACAAATAGAGAAAATTAGTCTGTTACTTTTTTTGTCCCAAAAATTGATAGTATTACTTTGAGACAACAATATGTGCAAAATTCAAAATTCAAAGAAAATAAATAAAATGAGAACATCGATGGAGAATTAAAAGCAAGAGGAGGTAATAAATGAGTGATGATGATCTCTCCATCTCAAATGACATATCCTTAGCCATCTGTCACACACACGAATATATAAATTTTGAATACAAAGCCATGAAAATAAATAAATAAAAATAGTGGTATTTATATTTAAAAAAGGATTTAATAATAAATGGAATAGGCTCACATCGCAACCACCACTATTTATTTGCCTTTTTGTCGCTATTTTTGTCCTTTTCTATTTCGTCTCTTTGGCTTTCTTCTTTTGGGAAACCCTTCTTGCTTAACAGTCTCCTCTCCTCTCCTTAACTATGTTAGAGCTTTTGCATTTATTCATTCTCTCTCTCTCTTTCTGCTCTTCTCAAAACTAACTCATTCATTGCTTTACACTTGTGTAATATACATTCATTTACCGACGCCAAAAATCACACCAAGATTTGCTCAACTATTTGCTTTGCCAAGTTAAAGTGATGAAACCGAGGAGTTTCGGTTATCAATTTATCGTATTAAGTTATAAACATATCTCAATAGGCCAACTAATCAAATTTTAAGGTTTTGTTTAGTACGCAACTCTCTCTTAAGCCCAACCAATGCTCTTTGATTAGCTCATCCAATATATTGTCTGTATGTAAATTTTCACATGTATTTTTTGGAATAGATTAACGACCATTACCAAAAAATATAACCAAAGGAGTGATAAAATTGTGTTTCATAAGGTTTTTTAGATGAATAAATTATAAAATTCTTGTGCATTAGACTGTAGTTATCTTACAACAAAAGAACACTATCATCCAAACAGAAAGGAGATGAAATAATAACTAACATGACTATTGATTATGGACTAGGCAACGTTTCAAACATTTGGCCTATAGTTTTTGCAGAACCTAATAATATATGTGAAGACATAATTGATTTTGACTTAATAGAAATCTTAATTCCAAAACAATGTTTTAACTCTTCCGAAAAAACTCTAATTCCAAAAAATGAGTCACAAAGGCTCGCCTTGTTTGCTGTAAATTTTGGAATCCTAAACCCAAAGCATATATGCAGCATGAAAAAAATATATATATATATATATATAATAAATATCTAAATTGTTTTTGGAAAGTACTGCACCCAATTTTGTATTATTCGAAATTTTAAATAATCGTATACACGAAACATGCCCCATGGATGAACATTATCTCTCATATTATGTGGGGGTCGCTTTGTTTGTGACAGAGATATAGAGAGAGTGAGTATAGAAAAAAACAGCTTTTAAGATAATGTATTGAAAAGCAAACAGTTTGTAATGAATTGAGAAGATCACAAAAGAAGGTTTTGGATGGATTCATGAAGTAAAATTTCTTACGAACTTGTACCTATTTCTGCCATCACACTATTAGATAAGTACACTTCTCACACCTTTTCCTTGTTTTATACACTAACTTTAGTTTTCATTAACAGTATTCCATAAATCATTTTTTCTTTTAATTAATTATCGTCTTAATATTATTTTATTTTGTTTAAAATTAAATGTGTTTCAGATTTTATTTTCAATGGAATATCTAAAACAAATTTCCTTTTTCAACCCTAATATTTTTGTGTATTAGTGAGCTACAATTATGTAATATATTAATAAAGAGTAAAGTAGACATTTTAATATGTTTTCTTAATTAACATGTGTGATAAATCCTTCATTGACATCATCTAGTTTTGTATGATGATCTTTCATTAATTAGCGAAACTAACCTCAATAAGTATTTTTTGGGTCAAAATATACTATATATATATATGTGTGTTTATAGTTTTTAAGAAAACAAATAGGGTAAAAAGAAACAATATTTTCTAAAAGTACTAAAGATTATCAACAAAGGATGAAAGGATCAAACTCAAAAGTTTTTGAACTTTTTCACGTGGCAGCATAGATTCTCCAATGAGGAGTCAAAAGCTTGCAAGGTTCGTTTATTCTATTAGCCAAGTGATGGTAAATGTTTCCGTGAATTTCTAGTACGATTCTTTTTATCCATATTATTATGGTTCTCTTGACTCTCTTTATTATTCTTTTCGGAGACTACCTTGACCATGTTGATTAAGGATAGCAAAGCATGCCTCCCATGACTGACATTTCATGAGACCTACGAGGCACCCAATAGTGCTACCCAGCCAACCACAATCCCTTTCGAGAACCTCTTCGCAAAATATTTTTGAAGCCAAGTATTCCTGATTACCGAAAAGCATATTTCTGAGAAAAGAGTCTATAAAGGAAGATATGCAGCATTGTTTGCTACTTTCATAGCTGGTGAAAGATAAGAAAGGTCGTGAGAAAGAGAGTATATGTGTGTGTGAGAGAAAGTTCAGTGGAGATAGTAAAAATCTCTCGGTAAGAGATAACAGTCTAGCAGAAAAAAATGAGAATCAAATCCTTTTGTTAATGAAAGAATGGTCTAAAGTATACATGCTTCATACTAGTATCTTGATTAGTTAGTTATATATGGTGCAGTTAATTAAGTGCTTTCACCTATTTTCTTTATCGTGATAACCTACAAAGTATATATATCTTGCCACTTTATGATCTTCATCTTCCCAATAGATGCAAAGTAACTAAGTCGATCTTTTCATTTCCTATCACGTGCAAAAGATATAAGATTTACCCAAAAGTTCGCATAATTTTACATGTATAATTAAGTTATCCGTTTAATCTAAAGTATACATTACATTAAAAGATTCGGTCAAACCAACTCAAACATATTTTTTTAGTTCTTCTCACACATTGTTAATTTTGTTATAATTAATAATCTAAAATTGATTAAAATTGTTCCCACAGATCACAGTCTGATCCAATTACTCATTCGTTTCAACAATCAATTTGGTTTTTAAAGCATTATTTTAATGGTTATCATTTATATTACATATATAATTTATAATCACAAATATACGTTATTATAAATAAATGGTTTACATATAAAATTTCATCAGAAATGAGGTTATATGTACAATTACCATTTGAAAGAAAAAAAAATAATCCAAATATTTTTTACGAAAAATATTTTTGATTATAACCTCATTCTAATTATAAATAAATGGTTTAAATATTTATTTAGTAATATTTTATAAGCACTAATATGTAATTATTTTATTTATTTTTTTGATGCTAATATATAGTGTTTTTAAAAATTTTGCTCTAAGGGGTTTTAATTAATTATCCTACAGAAATTCCGATGTCAATGGACTGCTTTGGTAAAACTTTTTGGCAATGAAAGATCGAAAAAAAGAAAACAAATAAGCTTAATTTTATTATATTTATGGTGTAATAAAGTAAAAAAAATAATAATAATGGATGATGCAACCGTGCGGGCGACAGGTGCAAGGCGAGCAAACTGTATTGACAATCCTTTACTTTAGGGTTTCTTCAAATGTACTCTGAAAATTTGGGGATTTTGGTCAACACTGGGAATTGTGTCGGTACTTTCATTAGTTATTTTATTTAATGAATAATCAATTAAAGTGTAAATATAGATACTATAATCATCATTTTTAAGTATCTTAAATGCAATTGACTAGTTGACAAAAATAATGAAATTGACTAGATACAGTTGCATTGTAAAACGTAAAAAGAAACAAAAAAAACGCGTATTTAACTAAGCAACGTTTTCTTCATTTAAAAGCAACCAGAGAAAAAAAAAGAAACTATCTTTATTTTTAATAGTATTCATTTTGGGAAAAGTTTTTACATTTGATTTCAGTTTACTAATTCATTATATTTTCTTTTTCATGTGTATAAAAATAAAATAGAAACAAATAACCATCTTCAACTTATTATTATTTTTTTTTAACTTCACATTTTGTTTTCTATTTTCTTAAAAAAATTAGTTAACCTTATTTAAGAGTTACCAGCAAAAATTCACTTAGAATTTCCGTTAGATAAATTAACATATCTTTGTTGGTCAGAATTCTTCCAACAAATGTATATTTGTAGAATTCGAGAAAGGTTAGAATTTATTTTCGTGAATTTTTATACTGGTTTTTTTATTAAAAAAAATCAGTTGTAATTGTAGTAGTATAATTGAGATTTTGCATATTACTATAACCAAATAGAAAAATAAACAACTAACATTGTTGATGTGACAATTAGTATCTACAACAACAATAAATAGAGTTATCATAAATAGATGAAGGAGACTTAATTAGAGCAAGAAAGCCTAGAAAGAGCTAGTAGGTATAATTCGCCAGGAGATAAGATGTTTCATGTTCATTTTGTAGTATTCCGTTAAGCCCTTCCAACATCAAATCTTATCCTTGACGCTGACAGTGTTCCACATCAAACCTCTTTTCTTGCAAATATATCTATCATTTATATACAACAAATTTCATGTCCAAAATTTTATATGTTTTTAATACTTTTCCCTTCTTATTTAAATTGAAAATTTGAACTACAAAATTCATTAACCTTTGTAAAAAACACAATATAACATTAATCTACACTACATGGTATATTTTATAATCATTATTTTCTAAAAAAATAATTATATACTTTAGAAGTCTAACATTTACCATTGAATAAAAATCAACTCAATCTTGAGATACGTATGAAGATCCTAGTAGAATCGGCATATTTGGAATTAATGTACTCTACAACGCAACTATGTGATATAAATTAAGAGAAAAAGTCCATAAAATTTGAAAGAAATACAAAAGTGACTATCATCATATATCTAAGTGATAATAATAATAATAATAATATCTGAAATTAACGTTTAAAATATTTTGGTTTTCCACATCAAATATATAATTTTTTAATTATAATTTCATCATCACCAAGCGATCGACGATGATGAACCACCAAAACCCTAAAATCTCAAGACGGATCAACAGTACGGCGACCGTCGTCTCCAGCGGCGGCTCTCGGCTGCTGAAACTGAGTGATCTGTCCAATGGCCAGAATCCCACCGTCGTAGTTGTTACCGGCCGGAACATCCAAGCCACCAAACATCTGTTCTCTAGGAAAAAACTGGTGGTGGTGATAGTGGTGGTCTCTCACGGTGGCGGTGGCTGTTCCATCGGCTGCTCCGGCGAGTAAGTTGATGCCTAGACTCTGATGAGTGGCGGCGAGGATTCCGAGGCTTTGGTACTTAGAGAGCTCTGATTTGGCACAGCTGAGATCTATCTGAAGCTGACGAAGCTGATGTTGGAGGAGAGAGATGACGCCTACGCAGCCGTAGACAGGATCACGGAGACGCATGTCGGCTTCATAGGCCAAAGAGTTCACTGCGTCTTCACGTTGTGAAGGGTGAAGCTCGTTAAGGAGCTTTGTGACGTTGCTTGCTCCAAATACTTTATGAACGTTTGCGAATTTTTGTGGCTGGTCCGGTGGGAAATACGGCGCGAATACGCATTCCGGCTGACATTTTCGCCGGAGGAATTTGCAAGCGGCGCATGGTGAGTTTGTTGAAGAAGATGCCATTTTAATGACTTGAATGGAGTTTTTATTTTTATTTTTCTTTTCAGTCTCCCTACAAAAAGCCGTCATTGAATTGAAAAAAAATTAGGGTTTTTGAATATATTTTCTGGAGGTAGAAGAAGTTATAAGGAAAATAAAGATATTATGAAATCAAATTTTGAAATGATGTGATTTAGAAGATATTATCTGTTTTTATAATCAAATATATATGAAATAAGTGAGAAAATAAAGAAAGAAATAATTTAGAGAAGTTGTTCAATCTCTAAAATAAGGAAGCTTACCTGCGACTAAAATTGAAGAAGCCTTCTTTGAATATGGTTTCTTTTTCTCTGAGGGGAAATAAAAGAAGATCCTCTCTGCTTTCTTTAAGCTGCTATTTGGGGTTGCATACAAAAAGCTGTAAAATAAGAGGAACTTTGCAATTAGTAGTATTAAAGATATTTGGTGAGCTCTATATATATGCACATACACACACACATTGAGTCGTATATATGTATGCTTATATATAATTAATTATATGGACTGATCCAACCTTCTTGTCAACTGTTGAAAGCAAATAGGGGAAAAAATGAGTAACATGAAGGTGCTTTTCTAAAGTCAAACATAAAGGTGTGCATCCAAATATAATATATGCTTGGAAGATATAAAAAGATCATTTCAGACCTAGAGTTATGTGTAGATATGTGATATAGAGGATCTTGTAGCTATATATGATTGCTAGTCAAATTTTGGTAACTAGACCTAAGAGTCTAGAGACAACCTGAGAAATTAAAATCATTATAAAAACCACAAATTAAACAGAGAAAGAAATTAAATTTGCACCGTATAGTTGGAATGCGTATGGATGGATTAACGAAATATAAGGAATGAAACAGATGGGATCAATGGTGTTCTTTGTGTTGCTTATAGGTAGGTATGAGAGAGGGAAGGAGGAGAAGAGAGAAGAGAAGGAAGAAGATGTAATTAATTACTAAAAAGCAAAAGATTGGATCTCGTGAAGAAGAGACTTTTTGGGTTTTGAGGCTCTCGATGGGCAAAGCTCATCTTGTGCTTAAATTTCCTATTATATTAATATTTTAGAAAATGAGCTCATAAATATGATAAGACTAGTACTAATTAATGTTACTTATTTTTTTAATTTATCTACTAAATAAATAACCATAGAGTATAAACATACCTTCAATAGTAATAGGATTTGGTACTAGAGGGAATTGATTTCCATGTGAAGAAGTTGAGAGTTTCTAAGGAGAAGAAGAAGGGATCTTGGGATAAACCCTTGGACCCTAGCATAGACTCTAACAATAATAATAACAATAAATGTATTATTATCAATATTAAATTTCAAAATATTATGCATATAGAAAAACAAAAAAGGAGGAAATAAATGTGAAAAGGAGAGATGGGAAATGAGAGATGGGGTCTGACTCTGACTCTCCTGATGGATCTTGGGATGAAGAATTTTGCTCTTTTTATTCTTATTCTTTTTGTCTAGGGATTTACATACAGTAACGAAGCATTTTGTTCATACTATTATTATACTCTCTAGTAATACGCATTATATTACCATATGATACGGTTGACAAAAAAAATCAATACAAAAGTAAATGAATGATACAATAGTAAAGTTGATAATAAAGTTACCGTCCTCAAGTTTCTTCGGTCAAACCCATTTTTTCATGTTTCTTTATACAAAAAGCCACAGGAATCTACTGCCACCTTCTTTCTTCTCTTCTCTCTCTTTTCTCTAATTACAAATATATTATAATATTATATTAGGCTCATGCAAATGTCTTTATTTTTGACTCGCTAGTTTTGCGCAGAGTAAGAAAAAAAGAAAAGAAAAAAAAAAAGTGAAAGAAAAGAGGAAGGCATAGAAAGATGATGAGTTTAGGATCAGTACTCCCTGAGGTGTAGGGAGATAGAGAGAGAAAATCGCCCAGATGCAGAGGCTAAGGAGACGGAGAGAAAGAACAACTTTTATGGTGTGTCGATATATAGAGATAGAAAGAGAGTGTGAGTAATCACGGACTCTGTCTTTCTTCAATATATATCTTTATACTTTCCTCTACGGGTAAATTAAGAGACATATACCATCAAACTTGTTTATATAATGATACCTACTTTGTTTTTGGAGTTTAAAAGGTTAACCCAATATTAGTAACCCATAAGATTAGGTTACTAGAGAACATTAGTAACCCACAAGATTAGGTTCTAGTTATTTTTTTATGCATTTAGTTTGTATTTCCAAATGTAATGGAAAAAAAAAACATTTTTTGACCCAAAAAAAAAAACATTTATTAGAGTTTTGTATTGAACCGTTGAAGCGTTGAGTATGGGGTTAGGGACAGAGGCACCGTTTCTTAGATGCTTTACGTTTTTAGACATTTCGGTGTTAATAATTGAAGTTACATTCTCAAGACACGATACTATGTATATAGTTCTGCATTTTGTTGCATATCTTAAGATTAATCCTCAGAAAATGTTACTATAAGAAATGGATACCTATTTTTAGTTGGTTTATGTAGAAAATGATTTATTTGTAAAACAACAATACTGTCTCTGTTATATTATACTATACCTAATCAATCTAAATTAATATGGTCTCTCTTAGTAATTTACAATACTTTTTTATATATCTGAATCTTCAATTGAGAAAAACGTTGCTTCCGATAAATACTGTAGTCGGTTTTCTTGTAGTGTAACAAATAGAGCCAAATTAAACCAATACAACTACTATAATAAATGTGTACTTTTACCTTATGTACTAGCACAAATATTCTAAAATTTTGGGGTAAGCGATTGTCAAAACTTTTAAACTTTCTTTTTTTCACTACTTCTCCTTTCTTGGTAAATGTAAACAGAAGTTATATGTGGTTTAAACACTCGATTAAGTAATCTGAACTGAAATTTATTTGGTCTCTGCGGTTTAAACTGATATAGGTCATCACTTTTTTACGTACGACCTAACCTAACGAAGAAGCGTGCAAAGAGAAGAAATTGTTATCATATACTAACATTTAACACATTAGTCAATTTGGAGAGAGAGCAAGAATGGGAAATGAATAGAAGCAAGTGGGTCGTGGTTGCATATTGCATTGTTGTAATTACTGTTGGAACAGAGTCTGCAACACTATTTACTCGGTACCCATTTTCAAACGACAACCATTCCTTTTTATTTAAATATTTTTGTATTACTTTTAAAATAAACTATTCATGTCTTCATGTTCTTTGTCTTCTTCCTTCGTTTATAACAATGGGTCCAAAAATCATAGAATTCACACCATATGGATGGTAACACCCCTCCTCTCCAATTAATATTCATAATAAGTATGTTTGGCTTATATCGTTTTCATACTTTCTATTTTCTATTATTATATATATACATTGCGTCTTCTTATAAAACTAGCTTGGATTTAAATTACAATGTTTTCCACATTTCCGGGCCTACTTATAAGCTCTTTTATATTTAATAAGTTTACGAATAATAAAGTTTAATTAATCATCTCCAATTTTGAAAACGTTACCCGAACATTCATGTATCAGAGAGTAAGACTAAAATAGTAAAACCAAATACTTCTAAGAATAGTTACACTAGAACAGTTACTGGAGCTATCCACTTTTGACTATTCTTAAGATTTAATATCCTCATTCAGAAAATCCATGGTGAAATGAAAAAAGTTAAAATATATAGTTTATTTGATAAACGAAGTATTTGAAGCAAACATTAGTTTTAATTTTCTTGTAGAATCCCCACTTAAGTAAATTAGCTCATTTCCTTTATATATATTTTTAAGATTTCTAATACATATTTTTAATATATATTTCTAATACAAATATAAGATTTCTATTACATATTTTTAAGATCATGGTTTTTCTAACAATTCATGTCGACATGATTCTTTTATTAAATCATTTTCGAATCGGATTGATTGGAACAATTCGAATTCGATCGTTCAGATCAATTTTCTGTTCAAGTTAATTTTTTATGGGTATGCAGAATAGAGTAACACATCGTGGCTTTAATCGGTAATCTTGTATGTCTGTATCCGCTTTAACAATTACCAAATAAAAAGCGATATCAAAAGCGTTACCAAAAATATTACTTTTAGTTTTCTCTGCTATTTTATACTACTTTTAACTATTTTGATATCGTTTACCACTTCTATTTGTTCAAAAACTTGTACCGCTTCGTCTCACCAATCGGATCCTATAATTAAACTTGGCTCATTTTCTCACTCTCTCTGGAATAAAGGTCATACAACACTTTCTTTTTCAAACACAATTGTATCAACCCAATACATTATAAATGAAAGAGATACTTGTTAAGAATAAATACGTACCAAACTAGATTCTTATGGCAATATCTTGAAGTTAGATCGATTCTTTTTCTTTTTTCGGAATAAGGACTTCTATAACAACGAAAAAACAAAAGAAAAATTCAAGAGAGCCTTCAATATCATACCATAAGAATCCGAAAAAACAAGACTTACCTTAACAGTCCTAAAAGACATGACTGAAATCTGGAAAACAGAAAAGCCCATTTACTAGAAGTTTGGGGTGAACTAAATAATCCAATGTTAGTTTAAGTATGGAATGGTGAAAGTTGACGATCTATTCCCACCCACAAACTATCATATAACAAACGATACACCCCAATTATTACCCCAAACCTAAACATACACATATATGAAGTTAAATATTAAAAACCCAGGTTTTTCATATTGATTGTAATGCTTCTTCATTGTCTTTTTCTTGTGTAGGAGGATGAGTAATGTGACGGGACAAACTTCAGGTTCTTCCAATTCACGACGGAGAAGAAGTGTTCACGGGATTCCTATGCGCTGCTGGTGTGGAGTTTCAACCATTTCATACATCTCGAAATCACAAGCCAATCCAAATCGCCGATACTATAGATGTTCGGTTGCTGCAACACAAAAATTAGCTGATGACAACCATATTTTCAAGGGGTTTGATGTTGCAGTAGAGGACGAGGTGGAGTCAATGGTTGAGGTCATTGAAAAAATTCAAAAGGACGTTAATGAAATTAGAGCAGAATGTTTAGAGAATCAAAAGATTGTGTCTGACAAAATGGAAGTGTATGGAAAGAATATCAAGATTGCCTCCAGTATTGTTGTTTTAGGTTCTTTTTTATGGTAGCTTAGTTGTTGTTTTAAGTTTGTTTCTTATGTTGTCTGGATTATGTTGCTTTGTGTTGTTCTGTTGCTGAAGTTGTAATTCTAATGCACTCTGTTTCTTATGTTGTTGTTTTTGATTTGCAAATTAAACAAAAAGACATTCATTTCAACTGTTGCTAATACATCTAAATGGTGGGTCATACAACAAAAAGGATCACTCACACACCAATATCCTAATACTAGTACCAAAAACATCCGAATGGTAGGACATACAACAAAAAGGTTCACCCACATACACACCAATATTCTAATACCATAAAAAGCTTCAATTATCTGGCTGAGTAAGAACTCCCTAAGAAGGTTTACCTTCTGGCTTGTTGAGCTTGACTGGATTGAGCTTGTTATCCAACCTATAAGAAACAAAAGGAATGAGATTAACAATATCAAACACCACAACATCAAACACCATAATATCAAACACCACAATGCATACCCGTGTGTTATCCTTATGAAACTGTGAGTTATGGTTGACTTCCCCACAAATACCACAATACATAATCCTTTGTTTTGTTGCCTTTCTCATTGGTGTTTCATTCACCTCTTTTTTCTTTTTCACCTTAATTGGCTTCTTCTTCCGTCCAGGCTGCGGTGGCTTAGGTGGCTAGTATATTGTTGGCACTGTACCAGTAGGCCAAAATTTGGCTCCCTGAGTAGGAATGACACCGTCGATGTAAGTGCTCCTCCATTTGTCAGTCTGAAACCAGTGAGCAACATAATCCTCTAGCTCAAGATTCCTATGGAGTATAACCCCATAAGCATGCTTGCAAGGGATACCAGTGATTTTCCATTTTCTGCAGCTACAACTCCTCTTTTCCAAGTAAACCTGATAGTCTGTCCCGCCTATTTTAACCTGAAACATGTTGTTAGTACTCCTAAATACTCTGCAACTTGCAGCTTATGCTCATTATCCAAAAACTTCTTTGCATATGGAGTACACAACGGTTCATGATCATGAGCAATGACACATCTCTTGAATATCTGCACCATAGCCAAACGCGCAACAAGATCAAGCATATGTACTAGTTGCTTCCCTCTGGCTTTCACAATGGTGGCATTGAATGATTCCATTGATTTTTTTTTGACATCTTCACAACAAGGATCAAGCTTGTAGAATACCCTACACCAAGTCTTCGTGTTGGACTTCAAAACATCGTCATAAGCAGCCAGATCATACTGCATAATTCTTCTGAGATTTGTCCTGTAATCACCCTCATTGTAACTCCATGTTAGCGTCTAAATAAGTGGTTTCAACTCAGGTAGCTTCCCATGCCTTGATTTTAGATTAGCATAAATGTGTCTCACACACATTCTATGCTCAATGTTCGGAAGCTCTAACTCGACAGGCCTTATGAGTTCCTAAAAAATAACAACAAACATCCCAAACCAAGTCCAACAAACAAAACTCAACAAACATCACAAACCAAGTCCAACAAACAAAACTCAATAAACATCACAAACCAAGTCCAACAAACAAAACTGAGACCAATAAATTTACCTTTTGACGATCAGAGACCAACACATATCCTTCACCATCTCCTAACTCCAAGTCAGCCTTCACCTTCTTCACAAACCAAGTCCAATTTGGTATGTTTTTAACTTGAACCATAACCCATGCTACAGAGTATATAGCGTTGATTCCATCTCTACCTAAAGCCACTAAAAACTGCCCTTTCATTTTGCCTCGAAAGAAACTTCCATCAACCCCTATAAGTGGTCTACAATTTTGTTTCTGACTTCTTCTCAGAGAATCATTACACACGTAGAACATGTTAAACACATCTAAAAACCTTCTTCATTCATCAACGTCTCTATGTCCACAGTTGAATTTGGATTTGATTGTAATATTTCAGCTCCATAATCCCTAAGTCTTGTAAACTGTTCATCATACTCCTTTTCAATCCATCATAAGGCCTTGTTTCTACCCGCTTGACATTGAGGCCGAGAAACAGTTATTTTTCATTTCTCCTTAATCAGCTCTTCAATCTTCATGGGTATAAAGTACTCGGGTTCTTACCTAATCTTATCAAAAAATAGACGAGTTATGACAGGAATTTTTAGCATCTCACATTCACCTTAGGGACACACAAATGCTCAAACTTATACCCTTGAATCTGCCACATAGTACTATCCTTTCTCATTGAACAATATACCCGCCAACTACAATTACCACCTACACATTCAAAAGCACATTTTTTTTGTATCCCACCTGTATTGTTTGATGTTTCTACTTTCTTTCAGGGCGTGCTTAAGCACACATTCCTTAAACGCGGTTGCGGTGAAGAATTGTTGGCCTTTGAAAAGATTTCCAGAGCCTCGCCGAATGTTCTCTTATGGGTTGGATTAATGATGGCCATCTGCTTCTACTTCATACTCGTTGTTGGATTTGGGAAATACGTCATGTCGGTTCATCGGCAAAATCATTCAACGTCTGGTCAATTTCAAAATCATATTTCTCCCTAAGCTCCTCTTCTTCTGCCATTTCATCTTCGAGAGGAGTCGGTTAGCCCGTGGGAACAAGCGACATCTCGATTTCGTCGGGATTACAGTAATTATAGTGAGAATCGGGACTAATTTTCCGGGTTCGGCGATTTTAGGGTTTATCGGAAATGATTTGGGGCAATTTAGATGGAAAGGGTTTGATTTCGAGTTATGGCGTTGATATCTGTTTAGGGCGGGTTTCGACATTAATCGGGTCATAATCGGGTATTAATACGGTTTAGATTGGTTACGTAAATTCATTCCGAAGCCTGTGGTTAATGTTAAATCCGAATCGGGTAGAAATATGTTTCGAACTCTGATCTGGGTGGGTTTTAGTATTTAACTTTATATCTGTGTGGGTTTAGGTTTGCAATAATAATTGAAGTGTATCGTTTGTTATATGATAGTTTGTGGATAGGAATCGATCGTAAACCCGTAAAAGTTTAATTAGAAGTTTGGAGCTATAACTACCATTAAGCAGTATTCACTTCGTTACATAGTAGAAAATAAGAAAATAAATCAAAGTGCAACAACAGAAACTGTAACTACTATTAAGTAGTCTTCAATTCATAAAATAGCAACAGCCAAGTTGTTTGAGATCCGAGATGCCTCAGCCATCAACGTAGGTTGCATATAGGTTCCTTTAAAGGCAGGGTTTAGGTCACACAAAGACAACTTGAGTTGCTGGAATATTGAAATATTGTATCATTGCCTGGTACAATTTAACTTGATTATCTTCATGGCTTTCGAATGTGATGTCAAACTTAGGCCCCTTTGAAAGGTGAATAATTGCCTACCTTCACAAACTCAACCTTCTTTCCCATAAATTTGTTATATTCTTCGACGGCCATGTTGCAAAACATGTTGATGAGATGCCCCTTATCTTTGTGGTGGTTTAGTGAAATCATAACCATAAGCAAGATTTACAGTTGAGAAATTAAACTCGCAGCAGATCCGAGAAATCGATATCAAACCCCTCGCTATTCAAAACTTGGTTCCGGATTATTTCAAGCTCCTGGTCCGTTGTCGACGTTGGCTTTCCCGATTATTTAGAGTAACTTCTAGTTTTTAGATCGTCGAGCTTGTAAGAGTTAAAAGCATTGTACGAGACCTACGAGTCAAGAGTGTTTGCGTTCTTATGTGGACAGTGATGATACATATTTATTTACAGTGTACAAGTAACTGAATAAGTAATGCTATACAACCTATTAAGTACGTAGCACGCGTTTTGGTTTTCCCTCTCATTACGTAAGCAATAAAGGTAGAAAGCAAGCTGTAAACATTAGTATTTTTCTTTTTCAAGTGCCAAAACATTAATACTATTAAGTTAAGCAGTCGCATTTCCTTGATTTTCAAAGAACTTTAACATTTTAAAGAAATAAAAAACTAGACCACATTATAGGACATATATATTCAATTCAATTTATAATCTCATATAGCAAAAGAATATCAATAAATTGAAATTATTTGAAAAAAGTCTTCCAAACTGATCGAAATAATAAATAGAAAAAAATCGATTACAAGTCTACTAGAATATAAACACATCTTTCCCATTTCCTAAACCCTTTTTGGTCAACTCATTCTTTAATAAATCCCTCTCACCCATCATTAAGCAAAACTAAATTAGCCTTCTTAATTGTTTTTCAGAGAAAAAAAAGAAACAAAACTCTTTGGATCCTTTATATATTTCATCTCCGAAAAACCTAATCATCCAAGCTCTTTTGAAATGCATCCCGGGAATGTATGGGGCGGACCGCTGGATGCCGTAGACAGCGACCGTGCCGCGGCAGAGGAGGAAGAGCGGCGAAGGAACATGACGGAGTGGGACAGAGGAGCTATCCACTCACAGAGGAATGAATTAGACGAAACGCAACAAGGCTGGTTGCTTGCACCGCAAGATAGTTGGAGGAAGAAGAAGAAGAAGAAATATGTAAACCTAGGTTGTGCTTCCGTGAGCCACACGGCTTGCATGTGGACCGTTGGATCTATTGCCGTTTTGTTTCTCGTCGTTGCTCTCCCGATCATCATCGTCAAGTCGTTGCCTCGGCATAAATCTACCCCTCCTCCTCCTGATAATTACACTCTTGCCCTCCATAAGGCTCTTCAGTTTTTCGATGCCCAGAAATGTAAGTCTTCCTTATTATTGTTTATTTATTTATTTATTTGCCAACTATTATCCTTAATTATATATTTATATTTGCGCATAATATAATGATGATAGTTACTGTTACCTTTTAAAAGATTTAACTACAAACTCAACAAGATGACAACAATGGGTTTTTTATATTATATTTATTGGAAAATTTTAAAAGAAAGATGACAAGAGTTTTCTGAGTTATCAAATTTTCATTTCAATCTTTTATGGTGTTCAATTTTTCATCCAGTTCTATCGAAAAATATTTATTAAAATAAACAATCTCTAGACTCGATTTACAGTAGAAGACTTAACTATAATAGTTGATGACTTAGTAAAGAGAATTTTTTTTAAATGTATGGAAAATGTGAATATCTATAAATTTAGGGAAACCAGACTCTTAAAAGATCAACGAAAAAGTGGAAAAATTTCTGATTAATTCAATATAATAATAAAAATATCTTCAAAATGATGTAGTTTTTTCTAATTAACTGATAAAAAAAAGTCAGATTTCATTGTGACTTGTGAGGCAACTTTGAATAATTCGGTGTTCACAAGCGCATTAACTTATTAGTAGCATTAGAAAAAGTTTAATGATTCAAAAATAAACATTCTTTAGGTTGTAGACTTCAAGAAGGATACGTCAGTGTTGACATTACAATAAAATACTAAAATCAATTTCAAGCACGTATATCCGACTAACTTGTAACCTCGCATTTTCCCATTTTTGTTCTTGTGAGCTGGCTTTTGGTAATGCTCACAAATTCATTTGGCAAGGACTAACGCGGTTTTGATATTTGAGCAGAATAATTTTAAAACAAACCAAAATAAACTTAGTTTGTAAAATCTCGTTAGTCCAAGGGCTCGTTTGGAATTATGTTTTTTCTATATTTATACATTTTTCTAATATTTATGTCTATATCGAAATTAGAAAATAAGTTTCAAATCAAATATTGATATATCTGAATTAAATACTCTCTCTGTGTCTTTATAAGTGTCGACGGAGGAGTATAGGTATGCATTTTTGTATTATTTTAAACTGAAAATGACAAAACAATTTTTGATAGTTTCAATTTAGATTTTCTTAAGAAAAATATTGAATTGGTTATAGAAACAAACTCAAACCATATTTCAACTGTTCATACAGATGAAGTCGAGTTAAAATAAAACACTTAACTAACACCAATATGTCGAGCCACAGTTTCATATTGTTGAGTTATTGACCTAACAAAATATTCAAGAACTCGGTAGTATTATAACATTATAATCTAAATGGTAAGCATTAGAGGAATTAGTGGAGTAAAAATGAGTAAAATATTGATGATATGGAAAAATAATAATGATGAAAATGCGATATTGTAGCGGGTAAACTGCCGAAGAAGAATAAGGTTTCATGGAGGGGAGATTCGGGGCTGAAGGATGGGCTGCCGGACGTGGTCGGAGGATTGGTTGGAGGGTACTACGACGGAGGAAGCAACAGCAAGTTTCATTTTCCGATGGCATTCTCAATGACAATGCTAAGTTGGAGTCTCATTGAGTATAGCCACAAATTCAAAGTCATCGATGAGTATGATCACATGAGAGATGTTCTCAAATGGGGCACTGATTATCTTCTTCTCACTTTCAACAATTCTGCTACTCGTCTGGATCATATCTACACTCAGGTCTTTTATTTTCTAACTTTTTTCGTAATTCATTAATAGTTATTAGTATAATCTTTTCAAGTTTCTGATAATTTCTTGGGAACCAAGAAACCTACATGTTCAGAATCTGACAAAACTCTTTTACAATATTTTCGTGCACACCAAGAAACCTATAGCTTAAGGCCCTTGACTATTTTGATCATAGTCTAGTTTCCATGACTCGTAGGTTGGTGGAGGACTAAGAGACTCAGAATCTCCAGATGATATCTACTGTTGGCAAAGACCAGAAGATATGTCCTACGACCGTCCTGTCCTCTCCTCCACTTCCGCTGCCGACCTGGGCGCAGAAGTTGCTGCCGCCTTATCCGCCGCCTCAATTGTATTCACCGATAAACCGGATTACGCCAAAAAACTCAAAAAAGGCGCAGAAACTCTATATCCCTTCTTTAGAAGCAAGTCTAGACGCAAGCGCTACTCTGACGGACAACCGACGGCTCAAGCCTTCTACAACTCAACCAGTATGTTTGATGAGTTCATGTGGGCTGGTGCGTGGCTATACTACGCCACTGGAAACAAGACTTATATACAATTCGCAACCACACCGAGTGTGCCTCAAACGGCTAAAGCTTTTGCTAATCGACCGGAGTTGATGGTACCGAGCTGGAATAACAAATTACCTGGAGCGATGTTGTTGATGACTCGGTATAGATTGTTCTTAAACCCTGGTTTTCCCTACGAGAACATGCTCAATAGGTACCATAATGCTACTGGTGTTACCATGTGCGCTTATCTCAAGCAGTACAATGTTTTTAACCGGACTTCAGGTGATATAATTACTCTGCTTCCTCTGTTTTACATTTGTATGTGTCTTGGAAAGGACTTCAATTTTTCTTTTGGGAAAATTTTCAGGTGGGCTTGTACAACTCAACATGGGGAAACCAAGACCACTAGAATATGTAGCTCATGCTTCCTTCTTAGCTTCCTTGTTTGCGGATTATCTTAATTCAACTGGAGTTCCTGGATGGTACTGTGGCCCTACGTTTGTAGCGAATCATGTGCTCAAGGATTTTGCTCAGTCTCAGGTAAGAACAAACCCTTATTCGATGCATAGATTCACTGTTTATTAGAATTTCGAATTGATTATGTTGAATGTTTTATCAGATTGATTACATTCTTGGAGACAACCCTTTAAAAATGAGCTATGTGGTTGGGTTCGGCAAGAAGTTTCCAAGACGCGTTCACCACCGAGGAGCTACGATTCCAAACGACAAGAAGAGAAGAAGCTGTAGAGAAGGATTGAAGTATAGAGACACAAAGAATCCAAACCCAAACAACATCACAGGAGCTATGGTCGGTGGACCAAACAAATTCGATGAGTTCCATGACTTGCGAAACAATTATAACGCGAGCGAGCCTACTCTCTCCGGAAACGCAGGCCTCGTGACTGCTCTCATTTCCTTAACCAGCAGTGGTGGACAACGAATCGATAAGAACACGATGTTCAATAGTGTTCCTCCTCTCTATTCTCCGACTCCACCACCTCCTAAAGCCTGGAAGCCTTGAAAAATATTACATCTACGTCACTTGAGTTTAAAGTATAAATGTTATATTCACACTTTTTTTATCACTTGGTTAAATAACTATATCAATTTTTAGTCTTTTTTCTTGAAGAAAATACTATCATTATACACGACAATATAAAAGAAAACCTTGAATAAAGATATATTTTTAGTCAGTCAGTCGTTAGCCATTGTCCTAATAACTATTAAACAACATGATTTAGTCGGTTACAACTGCGATACGAGCATGGTTTGGTCGTTGGCGACATTGATTGCTATAGGGACCAGTGATATATTTTTGTTCATTTTGTAGTCTCTAGCCACTGACTCTTGCTCGTTTCACATTCCTAGTTTTGTGACAGTTTTGGGCAACTAGCTACTAGAAATTTCGATGGCTGAAATTTTCACGTTATAAATTTTGATACAACGATCATTCGCTGGCCACTGTCGGTAGCAACAACAAAACAAATATGATTTAGTCACTAGCGACTGTCAAACGAATATGGCAATTTTCTTTCTCCGTAGTAATGGTGTTCTCTCTCTTTTCATATTTTGTTTCTCTTTCTCGTTTAGATACCAAATATTATGAAAGTTGTATTATGTGCAAACTATGTATTTTTTTTTCTAATGAATGTCAAATTTATTCAACCAAAAAAAACTTTGTATACATCATTATATGCATTTTAAAACTGAAATTGTGGACAAAAACCAGAGTACTGGAGATAGAACAATGTTGAATCTTTACGGTCTCGAAGCGAACCAGAGTTGCAGTCCATTTTTCATGGATCTTGAACCCGTGTCAAGAGATAGAAGCCGATTTCGAACTGTCCGGTCAATGGTTCGAACTATAGCCGATGCAGAGATAGTCAACTCACCATGTCTTCTCCTATTTCTTTCCCTCCAAATGGAGTGGACTGTTGCTTGAAAAACATAACGAAAGATAAACTGGTGCGTTCTTGAAATTCTGGAAGTCGAGACAGTAGCATGGAAAGCAGAGTAATCCAGTGTAAAATCAGATTTGAGTATTCCCCGAGAAGATTTTCCCAGATTTGAGCAGAGAAATTGCAGCTGAAAAATAAAATATACCTTGTCTCCCACAGATCTTGACAAAACACACATGTCGGAGTTACTCACAATGTGTCCAGGAGCTCATTCTATCACCCATAGCAAGTCTATTGAGAGTAACTAGCCAAACAATGAACGAGTATTTAGGCATTTCATTAGCAAACCATATGCCTTTATACTAGTTCTTTGTTTGCTGCTCTGTCCGAATCTGTAGCCAAGTTTCTTTTGTTAAAAATCTCGGCTTGAATTTTCCATCCTTTGCTCTGCCATAACGATATATCCTCCGTTATGTTTTTCTCTGTTTCGTTTGTTCAGCTCTTCTTCCACCTTCAATGCCTTCTTTGTCAATGAGTTTACAATGCCTCCACAACCGTTTTATCTGACGAAATCCCCCAAATCAATGTAGCCACGATTCCCCCACACACTATATTATGTATGAAACCGAGATTATTCCAACGGTCAAACCAGAATGATATATTCACTCCACTTCTCACCTCGATATTGTGGAATTCCTTAGCTAAATATCGATATTTCAGTAACTTCTTCCACATCCCTGGATATTTCAGTAACTTAGTCCCAAGCCCTGCGCAAACTTCTAGAATACTTGAAGAATCCCTTCTAACGAAAAACATCAGAACACCATAGTATCATCATCAAAGCATAAAATGGGTGAGATGCAAATTGCGACACTTCGGATAATAGCCAACAGCTCTAGAGACCACAGCTTTATCTAGCATCATGGACAAAACATTCATAAAATGACAAAGAGGTAAGGTGATAACGAACATCCTTGCCTTAAACCTCTTTCGCTGTGAAAAAATCCAGCTACTTCTCCATTGACTTGAATTGAGAACGAAGTCGAGGTAATGCATTACTCTATCCAGTGAATGAACCTCTCAGGAAGATGTAGCGCAGTAAGAACATTCACCAAAAAAGGCCACTGAACAGAATTAAAGGCTTTCAAAATGTCTTATCTCCATAGCACATCAAGAGGAGATACTCTCTTTGTGATAATCCTTTACTAGCTCCGAGGCAAGAAGCAAGTTTTCCATAAGTAAACTGTCTTGAATGAAAGCTGATTGATTCGCAGCTATGAACTCAGGGAGAATGGCTTTGCGCCTGTTTGCAATTAATTTAGAGATGACTTTGTAGATGATTATGCAGCATGAAATTGGTCAGTAATCTTTCATCATAGTGGCATCAACCTTCTTAGGAATTAGTGCAAAAATTGTCGAATTAAGACCCTTTGGCAAAAAACCATGAGTGAACTATGTATTCTTATTCAAGCCAGAAATAGGTAACGCCTTTTACATGAATGTTGCAACAATTACTTCCAAATAGGAAGGAATAATTCTACCACTAAAATCAACCAAGAAAACAAACTCAAAGTATCCCATAATTGTAGGGATTCATTTTAACCTGAGTTGACCAAGGTGTTGCTGATTGTAATATATTCTACAATTTTATTTTTTTCTTATCACTGAGCGAGACAAGAACCTGGTTCAAAAGGCACAACTCGTCCGCCACCAACCAAAGGTGCAGCTGCAACTCCTCTTTGATTCAATAGGCATCTGAAGTGAGCCAACCTCGTCGTTACCTTGTCGGGATATTTAGCCAACTTTTTATAGGGTGTCCACAACCGCTCTTTCCAAACACAAAAATATATTATAAATGTTTAGCAACTAGCATAAAAATATGTTATAAATTTATAAACTATTTGCAAGAGTTATAAGGAAACGTTTATGTACCTGCAGCTGCGGCAGCGCGAGGCCAAATGGTTTGTTGAATGTCAGAAGCATCAATATGTTCACCCCACATGCAAACCTCGCCACCAAGTACTAGACTTTGTTGCTTTTCATCCTTTATGTTTTGAAGCGGCTCGTTCGCGTAAAAGCCTTGCCATGGTGCGTCTATATGATCCAAATACCATTTGTCTTGGTTACTCACTATACACCTTAAACCGGACGCCGTCACTTTCTCAACAACTCCTGTACCAAGCCTGTTTCCTCATGGTAAAAAGTTAGTTTACATTCAACGTTGAGTCATAATTTGTACTTCTTTTCTATGTATGCGATTACCAGTTGTGAACCACGGTTTTCGGGTTTAATTTGCTTCCAAAATTGTTGAAGGTTTCTTCCCTACAGTATAACATTAGAACAAAATGTTATAAGTCGTAGCAAAAATTTGATTACTTATCTTTTTCGTTTTCTAATGAAATTGTATTTAGTTAATTACCAGTTGATAATTTCATATCCGTGAGACAAAGCGATTTTTTGGGCCCGTAGCACGAAATACTGATAGGCTTCTGCTTCACTCATCCGATGTTTCTCAAGCCTTTAGGTTAGAAAATTGGATTAACATGAAGAAAACTTTTTAAATAACTATACAAGTTTGAGTATCATTACCATTGGGCTATTCGCGGTGTTACAGACCAACAAGCTGCAACAAAGTACATGTAATCAAAACCAACACTATAGAGAGGAAATATGATAAACAGAGGAGATTTTCATTACTTGTATTCACTTCGTCACCTCCCAAGTGGACAAATTTAAACTTAAAGATCTTGCTGAAATCTGAAAAATAGTTCCTTTAGAACTTAGGAATATGAATGTTAAGCGAAAGTTCTGAATTAAGATTATTTTACCAGAAAGAATGCCATCAATGACCTTGAATGTAAAGTCACTGCTCACGTCAAGTGGTTCTTGACAATTCTTGGAGGGCCACAAGGAAGGATAGCCATTTCCCCTTTATTTAGTTATTAAACTTATAGTTACTATTATCACAAATAAATGTGAAAATTGTGAAAGTATAAATGCTGATAATGAAGAAAATTACCATGAGAGAGCGTGTCCTGGAACATCAATCTCCGCCAAGACATGGATCCCTCTTCGCCGAGCATAACTAAAAATACATACAAAAATGTTAAATAAGAAGGAATTATCCTATGACTTTGATTTGATTTTAGTATTTGCATGAAATTTAAGAATTAGAATTGGTAATACATGTTCATAAATCAGTACTAATTCCAACATACTTGACGATTTCAGCAGCGTCTTCGAAAGTGTATCGCTGCGAGGAAGAGTAAGCACCGTTCCATAGCTTGGGATAAGAAGGAATCTCTAATGGAAATGACTGTGTATCCACAATGTGCCAATGTAACACATTCTACACCAAACCAACCAAAGTATTTATATTAGTGATATATAAGATTCATCAACCAAACCAAATTGAATCATCCTAAGAGCTTACTAGTTTGGCGTATGTCATGGAATCAATCACGTTCTTTATAACCGGAAGTGGCAAATAATGTCGGGATGTATCTGTGTAGTGACAAAAAAAATCGATCATATCATATAATATAAGTGATGTGTGTTATTAAGTAACTAGAGAAGAAGTTAAATAATCGCTCACCGATTAAAAGGCCTCGGTAAGAGAATCTAGGCTGGTCTGTGATATTCCATGGAGTCATTAAAATCTCTATTATCTTTTTCTTCAAATTAAAATGGCATAACTGGCTAAATGTCTGCATTTATAATTTAATTTTCTTCAATAACTCGACATCTTTTATTAATTACAATGATAAGCAAATTGGGAATAATAATAAACACAAACCTGTAGACCGTGCAATGCACCGTAAACGCTCTTTGCCTACAATGTAACACAAATATCAAAGGAGAGATTTATGATTGTATTATTAAGTCATATAATATTTGATTAAACACCAGGGGCCAACACTAGTGGAATCAAAGTATTATATCTTTTCACAAGTTTATACGTTTATAAGCTTTGGGAAATAATAATTGACTTATATGCAGCTAACGACTTGTGTTTATGGATTTGTATTCTTATAGAGGAAGAAAACAAAAATAAGACCACACTAATCCCATCCTGTTTAATTAATGCAGTTCACGTGGAGGACACTAGTTCATGTCCCTACCTATGTTACATGAGTCTCTAGAGGGGGAAAAAAAAAGAAGAAAAAAGGTGGAAGTGCTGATCATAAAAACACAACACAACAGAAGTGTTTTTTTTTGTATTTTACGGTGAAAAATTGATTGCATGTCGAACTCAACTATAAACGGAGGAAATGAAAGAATAACAAAAATATTTAGAGTTAGGCTCTTTTATGGTTATAAAGCTGAATTTACATTTAGATTTTTATGGATGTATATAAGTAGGTGGAGAAAACGATAAAAGTTAGGTTTAGGTGGTGAGTGGGTACCAACTAACCTCAAGTTGTGCATAAGATGGTTTCTCTGGGGATGGAACCATTAATTTGTACGACTCGTCTGCTCCATAAACCAACTGCACACAACAAGAATCACACAATGTTAACGACTTTTGTTGGATTTTAAATACAAACAATAAGTTTGACAAAAAAAAATGCAAACAATATTTTCTTTATTATTCAATCATCTATTTTCTGGGGTTTTCCCATCTTTAACTTTCACATTAACGTCAATTAGTAACTGTTAATATTTTTTTGTTTTGTTTAAAGTTAATTAATAATGTTCAAACCATCAGATTATGAAACCTAAAGAATGTCTATCAAAGTCAAAAGAAACAGATATAAGATAATCCCATGATGTAAATTTTAGTATGAGAATCTAGACATTATCATATTTTCTTAATAATATATGGTTCACTATTCTTACATTATGAAATCTTTATAAATATTTTCATAGAGTATGGAATTAGGACCAAAAAACTAGAATAATCTTCTAGGCTTGCACTTGCCAAATAAATTATATTGTGGTAAAATAATTAATAAGTAGAATTAATCCCTATCTTAACCAATATAAACATTGTATTATTACTACTTATCTACTATTCTACTGATAATTCTTAAATAGTTTTTTTCTTCTACTTATTTTTGTTATTTCTATCACGTGGAATCTGAAAAAATGATCAGATTAAAATCTCGATATTAAAATCTGGATCTAGGAATGTAATAATATTAAATGATATGACTGATAATAACGAGGACGTCCGTGAGTTCGGTGGACCACCCCACAACCAAGTCGCCACTCGCCAGACACCAATCAGCAAAGCCAAGCAACCAAAAATATAAAATAAACAAAAAGTTGTATAATCGATACATCTATGCCCAAAATTAAAATTCTAAATTTATGGAGTTTTCCAATAAATTAAGGATCTAGCAGTTTTTATGGACATCTCACGGAAAAAGTTGTGTAAATTAGAGATCCAATTTGTAAACTATATTCTTAAACAGCTCTATTTTAAGGATGAAATTCTTTTTTTTTTTGGTCAACAAGGAGGAAATTCTTGTATCAAGAGTTGACAAAAGAAAATCAGTTATAAATGAAGACGAAAAAAAAAAAGTTATACCAATTGGTTAATTATAAACATGTTAGAGGAGAGGAAAGCAATTGGAGTGAATATCTCAATCTTTTTTATCATACCAATCAGAATAAAAACAATAAAAAGTTTTTCAGCATAACTAATCTACTTCTAGATTTTTTAAATATTAGTCAAAGTCATATGCAGTTATAGAAAGATACACCAAATTTTGTCCAAACTCTCTGAGTTGTGGTATGAGTTCTTTTTCAATATATGAAGTGAACCAAAATCAAAATTCAGGAAATGATCAAAACAGCACATATATGTTCTAAATATTTTAGATCAAAATAGAAATACAGTATTAGTATAAAAGTTAAACTTGAATAAAATTAACAAAAATTAATTTTATATTTGTTTAAAATGAGTTTCTAGTTTTTTTATATCAAAATAAATAAAACTTACTTGAACCAAATAGATAATGAACTAAACGTTAGTGCAATTCTCATTTTAATATATATATAAATAAAGGTTTGAAATTTTTAAAGAAATAAATCTTTTGAAAACTATAAACATATTCCTTCAAATAGTTTTCCTAAAATAATATAGAAATATTGTTTTTCCCAAGATATAAGTGGACTAGTGGATAGAAAGTGTTTTAGGAAAAAGAAAAGAAAAGAAAGATAATATGCTGCAACATTTGTGAAAATGACATATCTCTTCTTCTCTTTTTTTTTTTTGTTTTTTTTTAAATAAAGAAAAAATGACATATCTCAAAAAAAGAGGATACAATTTATAACCAATAAAGACAATTGATATGTATTTGATTGTGGTAATAATGAGATGATTGCAACTAATAATGACATTAAACGGAAAGCTTTTTTTCATGAATCATGTTCTCTAAATTCAACAACTTTTGAAGACGTATTATTAAAAAAAAATTGTTCTTGTGGATTGATAAATGAAACTAACCTCATCGGTGGAGGAGGAGATAATGACGTGGAGTCCATGAAGAAACGCAGATCCACCGGAGCCTGAAGAATTCCGGTCACCGGAGATGACGTGGCTCAGCCTCACAACACCGAGCATTCTATCAAATCCTTCTTTCAAAATCCCTGAGGGGTCTCCATATTTGCTTCCCTCCGTAACAAGTTTGAAATCTCCGCTTAGACACATTCTCCGGCCGCCGTGGCCAACTTCCGCCGGTAACGGCCAAATCCTTAGCCTCTCGATGTCTTCAACAGCGGAGATTGTTCCGGCGATGAATAGCATAAACAGCGGCAAAACGCCGGCGATCTTTGCTCCTCCACCTATCATTTTCCCCTCTAAGTAACAAGGAAATAGCAAAAACCGATAAATAGTAAAAATGTTTTTAATCAAAGAAAAAAACAATGTAGCAAAATGGAGGAGAATCTTAGAAGTCTCTCTCTTTATATATAGGTAAGCATGTAACACTATTATATACACACGTTAGACAAAGCCTCTGAATTGGAGCATTTTTTATGAGTAATAAAAATTCTTTTGTAAGCATTTTTTTTACCATGTGTTAGCTATATATACAATTAACCTGTTTAATTAATCGATAAAGCGGTGCGTTTGCTGGTGAATGAATTAGTGACAAGAGTAAATCACACTTTTAAAAAAAAAGATAAATGGAAAAAAAAATCCAATGAATATAATCGTATATATTATGTGATTACTAAAAAATTATTTTAAAAACATTTTATTCCAGTTACAGATAATAAAACTGTGCTCATTCCAGTTTTTTTTTGTTTTTTTTGTTTTTTTGGTTAGTGATTTTGGTGAGAATTTGGTTAGTTGCAGGTAATCTTGATATTGTGGATGTGATTTTCATTGGGTTGGTCACTTGTGGACTATTTTACAATATTTTTTTATTTATATTATTAATATTAGATACGCATTGATACGTAATGATTTTCTATTCTGCAGTGTTATGACATTTGGTGTATACTTTAATTAATTAAAAGATAATTATAAATCATAATAATAAACTAATAGAAAATGAAAAAAAAATATCATTTCCAACATTTTTTTTTTAAAACATATATTAAGAATACTTAAATCTACAAGGTAATACAACAACGACACTTACGTAACAGTTAGACTATATATTAATAATATTATAGTATATTTCCAACATCTCTTATATATATATTTTTTAAGAAAAAATTGTCAACAACATTCATTCTATCATATTTGAATTTAGGTAATAACACAACTTCAACATTATTTCAAAATATGTAGATTCGATTTTTTTTTTTAAATCCAAGATCCGATCTCATTTGATCCGTAGAAAAAATAAAGTATCGAAAGCTCTCAGATCTTTTACTTTAGTTTACTAATAAAAATATCTGAATCCGAGTCTATATCCGCTTTCATGTATGATTTTTAAAAATACTAGGTGCTGATCCGCGATACATGCGAGTTGTTTGCATATTTTGAATTAGCGTTTTAGATATTTAAATATATAAACTTCAAAAATTTAGATCATTACTTTAAAATATTTTTAATAGATATTAGTTAAATAAATAGTTGATAATAAAGACTGAATTCAAAAAAATATAAAGATAATGTGAACTCCTAATATATTATATATATATATATAATTAAATAAAAATAATTAAAATGTAATTAAGTTTATATTTTAACTCAGCCGCATTAGTTGTAAGTTTTTTGAGAATATGTTGTATATATGATCCACAATACTCGCTTTGATATCCAAAATGTTGAAATGTGAATGCACGCATGTGTGTACTCCAATTCTCTCGAGTCGAAGAAATTTAGAGATTGACCTAATATAAGCCCAATAAAGTATATCTCAAAAGTTTTCTAGGCTTACAAATTGCTAAGTTAGAGCACGAATTTACCCAAAAGTAAAATATATTAATATAGAATACAGCTCAACGAATCAAAACATTCAAAATATTTTCTATGCCTTCATTTTTTTTTTAATCATTTCCCGATTTTTCTCGAAACTATTTTTTTTCAACGTATTTAAATTGTTTTTGAGTAGAAAGAAAAATATATATTTTTAAATTGATGACAAAAAAAGAGATATTTTTAACTTTTTTTCCAAATAATTGACAAATAGAAACAATGTTTTGTTTGTTTTCAATGTGTATTTAAAAAAATCTAGCATCAGTTTCTACTTGTCTACGTTCCCTATATATATTCGGTTAATTAATCTATAAATGATACTTGAAACAATAATTTTCAGGTGAAAAAAAAAATTAAATTGCAAACATTTTATTTATTGTAAGTTATTTTATAATTAAGTAGTTTGACATCAATTTTTGATTTTCATCGTTTTAAAATACAGAAAACTATAGAAAACTGTTGACAATGAAATCTCATAATCTCATAAGTAGTTTGATGTCAATCTTTGATTTTCATCGTTTTAAAATACAGAAAACTATAGAAAATGTCTCTCTGAAATCTCATAATTTCTTTCAGTATTGATATAGTATAAATAAATCTAAATAAAATTTATTATAATATGTCTCTCAAAAAAGAACTACCATAACATTTTATTTATTGTAAGTTATTTTATAATTAAGTAGTTTGATGTCAATTTTTTATTTTCAACGTTTTAAAATACAGAAAAATGTCTCTCTGAAATCTCATAATTTCTTTCGGTTTTTATATAGTATAACTAAATCTAAATAAAATTTATTATAATGTTTTGGAGTTTAAATTTATGGTGTTTAGAAAGACACAAGAATAAGCCTTAAAATAAACCTAATAATGAGATATGAATATATATATATATATATATGATTAATTATTTTATTAATTTGATTTATGATGAATTTTATTATTTTGATTTGTGATTATTTAGTTGGTGATGTGTCATCTTTAGAAGACCTCACTTTTGCTGATGTGGATGCTCTCATGAGTCTCTAAACCTTATTTTTATTAGTATATATATATATATATATAATATATATATG
Source organism: Boechera stricta (assembly GCA_018361395.1). Lineage (NCBI taxonomy): Eukaryota > Viridiplantae > Streptophyta > Magnoliopsida > Brassicales > Brassicaceae > Boechera > Boechera stricta. The sequence goes on along the minus strand of CM031539.1, from coordinate 16,678,157 downwards.
GAAAAGAGGACATAGTTATAGAGTTTTCAACTCTTTGTGCGAATGTGTGTAAAGCATGCATCATAGTTCAGTCTATTGTATCTTTGTTTATATATTTAGAGTTAAAATTAAAGAAACCTTGAATTCTCACTAGAGATACGCCAAAGAGGACCAACATCTTCTACTCGTAAACATTCGACCACCTACAAACCAAAACCTGGCCACCTCCTCGAAAGAAAGGAAATGTAGATCAAAACCACTATATCGCCTTGAACCCAATCTCAAACCCCAAAAAAGGTTACTAGATAACTCTTCTGCGAATTACCATCCGAGAGACGAACCCCAATACAAAACCTATATCAAAGCAAAACATAGAACAATCTAAAAGTCACAACGAAGTAAAAGAACTAGGAACCAAAAAAATTAATCCAAAACAGTGACGGATATGAACATAAAGAACAGGTTAAGCTTGGCCCGCATGGTTTGGTACGTTTTGATATCTCTAAGTTTTACTATTTACAAGTTGTATTGTTGTTATCCTTTAAAATAAATAAAATTTTGAATGTCTAAAAAAAAAAAAAATCCAGAGGTCCGAAATAACACGTTTCTAGCATTTCTGCAATTTAGCTTTAGAAAATATCTGCATAGGCTAATACCGAAAAACTCGTAAGTCTCTCTCTCTCGAGTCTCTCTCTCTCGAGTCTCTCTGCTCCAAGTAAAACTTCAAGTCCATACACATGGAAGATCATCAAAACAATCAAGACGACGACGTTTTCTCCTTCTTCGGACCTCCTTACGAATCTACCTTCTCCGCCGCGACTCCGTCCACGCTTTTCAACCGTTCTGCTTACTCTTCCTCTTCTTCCTCCGGCGATGATGAATCTCAGCCTTCCGTTGACGACAGTAACAAACGGATCGATTACATGATCCAATTTCTAGACCGGAGACTCAGCGAAGACGGTAATTTCGACGGGATCGGTGATGGAAATGGTACCGATAGGTCTGATTCTTTACCGGAAGTTGTTGGTAAGTGTGGGGAATCTGGGATCTTTAAGGTTCCGATTAGGTCGGCGGTTCATCCGAATCGGCCGCCTAGTCTTGATGTGAGACCTCATCCACTTAGGGAAACTCAAATTGGGAGGTTTTTGAGGACGATGACGAGTACAGAGAGACAATTATGGGCTGGAGGTGAGGATGGTGCGTTGAGAGTTTGGGAGTTTAGTGAATTGTATGGAAGTGGGAGGGGATTAGAGGTAGAGGATACGGCGCCGTATAAGGAGAGTCTGGGGAATGAGATTGGGTCTGCGGTTGTTTGTATGATTGGAGATGAAGGTAGTAGAGTGGTTTGGAGTGGGCATAGAGATGGGAGGATTAGATGTTGGAGATTGAGAGTTGATCATGGTATTGAAGAAGCTTTGTCGTGGCAAGCTCATCGTGGTCCCGTTCTCTCCATTGCCATCTCGGCTTATGGTGAGTGTGCTTTTATTGTAAGTTTCTAATTTACTTGTTTACTCAGTTTAGCAATAGATTTCTTGTTAGCACGAGTAGCTTTTTAAGATGAAAGAAGAAGGATTTCTGATGTTGACATCGAGTATCTTATTGTGGAAGTTTTGGGTTGAGGACCAAAATTAGTGATCTTGATAATTTTTGGTTGCCGAGTTCTGATTTTTATAGTGACTAACACATTTATAGGCTTCTCGATGTCTCCACCAGACAAGCTGGCTGGAGTGATCATGTAGTAGTTGTTGGTAAATTATAAACAGCTTGTTACAGAACAATCCTTCTTGTAATTGCCTTATATGCCAATAAACATTATTTTTCTTCATTCCAGCGTCCAAATATCCAATAGCTACTTCCTGTTCAGGAAAATTGGTTTTCTGTAGCGTTTAACTGCCTATTGCTACTGGCATCTCTATTTCATCCTCTTTGGTCAAAGTTGGTGCAATTTCAAAATATAAATAAACTGGCACCCTTGCAGATGGTTTTATTGTGTTTAACGTTCTCTCTTAACACAACTTTTGTTATCAATTATCTAGGAGATATATGGTCAGGGTCTGAGGGAGGTGCCCTTAAAGTTTGGCCCTGGGACGACGCTCTTGGGAAGTCTCTTTCTTTGAAGATGGAAGAAAGGCACATGGCTGCATTATCAGTAGAGAGATCGTATATTGACCCTAGGAACCAGGTTTCGGCCAATGGATTTGCTAATACATTAACGGCAGATGTTATGTTCCTCGTATCTGATCATACAAGGGCAAGAATATGGAGTGTTAGTCCCCTGACGTTTGCTTTGTGGTAAAATGGAGACTCATTTTTGTCTGCTTTTCTTATACATCATCCTTTCTGATTCCGACTGATCATCAAGAATATACCAGCACTACTGCAATAGTCTTAATGGGAATTATTTACTTGTGTCTACAATATCTCTTGTCAATTGCCTCTGTAGTTTTTCAATTGCTAGCAGGCACACCATTTAAGTTTATGTGTATAGCGTAGTGGTTTCTTATTGTTTATTGCATGGCAGGGATGCTCGCACAAGGGATTTGATCAAAGTATTCAGTATGGACGGGCAGCTCGAGCGAACTGACAATTCTATATATCCTGATTTTGGGACTGAGGAAGAGGGGAAGATGAAGATAACTGTTTTAAAGAAAGAGAAAGCTCAATCTTCTCTTGGTTTCTTTCAGCGGTCTCGTAATGCCCTTATAGGAGCAGCGGATGCTGTTCGTCGTGCTGCAACGAAAGGGGGTTTATGTGACGATAGTAGGAAAACTGAGGCTGTTGTCATATCAGTTGATGGACTGATTTGGACAGGATGTTCAAATGGCGTACTTATGCGATGGGATGGAAATGGTAATTGTTTGCAAGAGTTCTCATACCAGTCCTCCGGTATTCTCTGCATGTTCACTTTTTGTTCTCGACTATGGGTTGGTTATTCCAACGGGACTGTTCAGGTATTGGACCTTGAGGGAAAGCTGCTTGGAGGATGGGTAGCTCATAGTGGTCCTGTGATAAAAATGGCTATCGGGGGTGGTTATCTATTTACCCTTGCAAATCATGGAGGTATTCGTGGATGGAATGTTACTTCTCCAGGGCCACTTGACAATGTATTGCGAGCCGAGTTGGCTGGGAAAGAATTTTTATATTCAAGGATAGAGAATCTGAAAATATTAGCTGGTACATGGAATGTTGGAGAGGGGAGAGCATCAACCGACTCACTTGTATCTTGGCTAGGCTGTGCTGCAACTGGAGTTGAGGTTGTAGTTGTTGGACTGCAAGAAGTTGAAATGGGAGCAGGAGTTCTTGCAATGTCTGCAGCAAAAGAAACGGTAAGCTTTCGTTTACCTACTATTAAGCGGGAAAGGTGTATTTCTTAAGGCGTATGCCACTATCAATGGTATTGAAGTTCTTCAATGACTTTCTTTTAGAAAAGAATGTATTGGGTTAACTCCCCTAATTGATTGGTCTCTGTTTTGCATGATACTTGAGGCTTTCCCGAGTAAAAAAAATTCCGTGCTCTCAAACATGCAGGCGCACATGCACACACACACCCCCATCCTTTTTTCATTCTCTTTCTGGTTACAAATTTTGTAGGGGGCTAATTTTTATAATTTAAAAGCTATGAGCCTATCTGAAATTTGCGCCTCAGGTTTACTCCAATTCCCTGAATGCAGGTGGGACTTGAGGGTAGTCCACTTGGTCAGTGGTGGCTGGATATGATCGGGAAAACTTTGGATGAGGGATCATCGTTTGTTCGTGTTGGCTCTAGGCAACTGGCAGGGTTGCTCATTTGTGTATGGTTAGTATTTTGTTTTATTGAAACTCGTTTTCTGTTCATTTATTGCAAGCATTAGTTATCATATTGTGACAATTTATATATATTGTTGAAGCATACTCCATGTTATTTGTGCCCATTTTGTTCGCTTGTAATCCTGATTTGAATAATCTCCACAGAGCAATTTTTATATAACAGCATAGTAATTGTTAGTATGAATGATTTTTTATTTATTTATTTCAGATTTCTTTGATTGTTATTTAATTTCTTCAAATAATTTTGGTCCTAAAGCTACGGAAAGAGAGTAAAGATTTTGGTGTTACTTGTCCTGCATGCTTTCCCTCGGGGGAATTTGTTTTACCAATTTCTTTTTTGTTAGTACTGGATGGATGTGATAAATTATAGTCTTATAGAGTAAATAATTATTTTCAGGGTTAGACATGACCTTAAACCTCACGTGGGAGATGTTGATGCTGCTGCGGTTCCTTGTGGTTTTGGACGAGCGATTGGCAATAAGGTATGGCACCATATTTGTAAATGTTGATCACAAATATAATCAACAATAAAAAGATTTCATAAAAGTGAAACAATGGATTATCTCAAACATTATCTGATGTTTACTTAAATGGTTCTTGTCCCTTTTCCATTTTTGTCATCTTATCTCTATTGATAGAACAAATTTTTTTCTCATTAGGGTGCTGTAGGTGTGCGACTCAGAATGTATGATCGAGTACTGTGCTTTGTAAATTGTCATTTTGCTGCACATCTAGGAGCTGTTAACCGGCGAAATGCTGACTTCGACCATGTTTATCGAACAATGTCCTTCTCACGGCAGTCTAGTTCACTCAATACGGGAGTTGGTATGCTGCGAAATTTGTTTCTATCATGCTGTGTTGCCTGCTCAGCTTATTACTTATTGCGTATTCATTGGTCACTCTTGTTATCGGTCTTCTCCATTGCAGCTGGTGCTTCATTTGGTGTTTCAGTTCCTCGTGGTGGCAATGTATGTATTTCCTTTGATTGGTATAGTTACTGTAATTCTTTTTCAGAGACTAATGTGCAATTTATTTAAAAAGTCTAAGAGCTGTATTTTCACAGGCTGTGGGTGTCAACACAGTTGAAGCAAGGCCTGAATTATCCGAGGCAGACATGGTCATATTTCTTGGAGATTTTAATTACCGTTTGGATGATATAACTTATGATGAAACAAGGGATTTCATTTCTCAAAGATGCTTTGATTGGCTAAGAGAAAAAGATCAGCTACATGCTGAAATGGAAGCTGGGAATGTTTTTCAAGGGATGCGTGAAGCAATTATCAGGTTCCCTCCAACATACAAGTTTGAAAGGCACCAAGCTGGTCTAGCAGGTCAGTGACTTGCTTCCACTTTGTTGCTTCCGGTAGTTTTTAAATTGATACCATTTCCCTGTTGAATCATAGTTTAAGCTGCTGTTGCAAATCTCTCCAAAAAATAGAGAGTAAAATTGACAGCATTACGAATTGTGAACGCCCAAATATTCTCTGGTAGGTAGGTAGCCCAAAACCCAAAGGTCAAATAATTTGAAAAGTTAAGAATGTGGATTTATCAAAGTACTTACAGAGAAATACTACAAATAATATGAAGTTAGCCTTGCATCTACCTATTAGCGTTCAAAAATATGTTCACACTATTTCTTTCATCTGATGGGAGCCAAGTTTCTGCTGGCTTCTATGATATGGTCTTGTGGTTCTTGTCGATGGGAATTGGGAAGAGGGTAGATCTGTGCTTACTATACTCAGGCTTTTGGGATTTTAATGGCATTTCGTTGCTGAAACCACATTTGACGATTGAAGCTGTGTTTCTGCAGGATATGATTCTGGGGAAAAGAAGCGGATTCCTGCTTGGTGTGACAGGATTCTATATCGCGATAACAAGAAACATTTGGGAGCTGAGTGCAGTTTGGATTGTCCAGTGGTGTCTTCTGTATCACAGTAAGCTTCCTATTTTTTTCCTTGGAAATGTTCATTAAGTTCTGTTAGTTAACTATAGAAATCATACTGGAGACAGGCTTACCTTCTACTAATCCATAGGTTTTATTCGATCAGGACAGTAATAGATTTTGAAGAGTGTGTCATTCCTCAACTTTTCATGGGTTGTAGCTTCTTAAGCTTCCTGTTTTCTTTTCAATTCCTTCAGTTCTGGTACTTCGATTGCATTATTCACCAACCATTCACATGTTCTCTGAAGCTCAATCTGCTTATGATGACTCCTAATCGAAACATTCTATGACTTGCATTTTTCTTTGTAAAATTAACTTGTCTTAGAGAAAAGGAAACTGTGTCGACATTTTCTGAGTTTCTAAAGTGTTTTACAGGGTGTATATGACTTTTTATCTTACATTAGTCTCTAGGGCGAAGAAACATGGCATTTGTTAGATGTTCTTTCTTATCAGTTTAAATGCTTCTTTGCACGGACATTAATGTTACTTTATAATCTCAGAGACTTGGGTATAGAGTCCGTGAGACACAGATTTGAGTAAATCATGCTTTCCTATGATCCTTTATAAGTTATATGGTTATAACCTTTTAATTGAGAAGGATTAAGACTTATAATTCTCTTTTTTTTTTTTTGTAAGGTATGATGCCTGCATGGATGTGACAGACAGTGACCACAAGCCCGTTCGTTGTGTATTTAGTGTCAAGATTGCCCGGGTCGATGAATCAGTTAGGAGACAAGAATTTGGGAATATCATAAGCTCGAATAAGAAAATCAAGGTCATGCTTGGAGAGTTAAGCAAGGTTCCAGAAACAGTTGCCAGCACTAATAATATAATTCTCCAAAATCAGGATTCAACTATTCTGCGTATTACAAATAAGAGCGAGAAGAACATCGCTTTCTTCAAAATAATTTGTGAAGGCCAATCCAACATTGAGGAGGACGGTCAGGCACACGATCACCGAGCAAGAGGCTCTTTCGGGTTTCCCCTGTGGCTGGAGGTTAGTTTTTCTTTTACGCTTGCAGCCTGGCTTCTCATTGTTCTGTCTCCTAAGAAGCAACACTTATCTGGCATGTTCTAGAAGTATCTAAGCAGAAACGTGAGCTTGTTCTTTTGATTTCCAAAAACTCAAGCGTTAAATTTGTAAGTAGTTACCATAATGATAGACATCACGAGAGAGGATTACAGAAACAGTCAGGTCGGGCAGAGAGGATGTGTTGTTGTTTTAATCGAGTAATGCCTCGGGGTGTTGAATATAGGTTTCGGTTCGGATTTGTTGGGTTTTTGGTTTTAGAAAATAGTTGCCAAAGTAAAACAGAATCTTGTATGGATAAGTTTTGTATGGTCTGTGGTTTTCGATTAGAATTTATACTTAGTTTTTCCAATAAATTTAAGTTTTGTTTGGTTTATTTCCTTTTAGGATTTGATTTCGGTTTATAAAGTTCTAACCCAATTAAGACTCTTTGGTTTTGGGATCAGTTTTTGTTCGGATTGGTTCTGTTTTTAGGGAATGAAAACCCCTTAGTAATGCCAATGAAGTTTCAATTCTTAAACCTTTAACCTTATATGGCTGCCTTTGCGTATATCATCTTGTGGTTCTTGAGAATTTCCTTGGAATTGATTTCACTAAATACTTTTGTTTTCTTAAACAGGTATCTCCAGGAACTGGCACAATCAAGCCAAACCAAATAGCCGAGGTTTCAATCCATCTCGAAGACTTCCCAACAGTAGAAGAGTTTGTGGACGGTGTTGCTCAGAATTCTTGGTGTGAAGACACAAGAGACAAGGAAGTCATATTAGTCCTAGTAGTACATGGAAGGTTCTCGACTGAGACAAGAAACCATAGAATCCGTGTGCGTCACTGCCCTCGTGGAAAGAAAAATTATAATGGCGATAGACCCAAAACCTCGGTACAAATAAATGCTCTTCATCGCTCCGATTATCAACAACTAAGCAACACTCTTGATGTGGTTGAGCAGCTAAGGAACTTGCAGAGTCCATAGATCGAACTCTAAGTGTACAGTGAGATGAACAGAAGGAGAACTGAAACCTCCACGACGATTCTAAGTAATTCGTAACTCAGTTTTTGTGTGTTTTAATGGGAAAAGTTTGTGTGAAACGAGAAAAAAAGAAAAAAGATTAGCTTGGTTGCCGAAAAAAAAAAAAAAAAAGGGATTAGCTTCTTACGTTTTTTGTTTTAAGAGGCTAATTATGTTATGCAGGGGATATGTTCTACCAAGTGTTATTTTACTTCTCTGTATAACTAATGTGTTTGTAACCTTATTGTTTCTGTAATCCTCTCTCGATAACCATTCTGATACTTCGAGTATGTACGTCTAAACGAAACTCTCTTTTGATGAAATTTAACTTTAGTGCCTTTGTTTACTTACTTTATAGCTGTGTAAATTTAAATATTTAAGCTTAATGTGTACACATAACATGATATTTAATGTCTTAAGTCATATAAAGCGAAAGTTGAGATAGAAGCCAAATAGAGGAATTTTTGGGTCGATGACTTTTTAAACGATAGCATTGATTTATAAGTTTTGTTCATTATTTTTATAAGCAATGCGATGCTTTGTGATATATAGATCTATTGAAGTAAGGTTCAAATAAACAAAAACGATGATAGACCGTTCAGTAAATATAATAAGGAGGTTCCAACAGCATACGATAAGTTTATAACAATGATCGTTGAATTTTGCAATTCTTGTGATAATAATTAAAGATTTCTTCCATGAATCACCATGCATATGCTTATCTAATAATCTTGAGGTACACATGTTTTTCAGTTTTTCTCATGACCAATGAGTTATCTAATATCCTTTTAAAGCCGAAGCAAGATATATCTTTTATTTTTTTTTCTTGCTTTTTTGTTTAATTAATTAAACATTTTAGACAAAGACGACTATATATGGTCCTATCAACTTTAGGTTGGCACATGGCTCCGCTTTATAAGATAAAACGATTTATGTGACATCAGCTAACAATTTTTTTTCGTAACTAATACTCACAAGGAGAAGAAAAACACATTCAGACATTTATTATCACTCAAATCAACGCCAATGCTCTTAATAACAGTCGGAGACTTCCATGAAACAAAATATAAACTAGCTTGAAGATAGAAAGAAGAGAACCTATCGACAATGTTGGAAAGGAGATAATCACTTCCACATCTAGTAATAATGTTGAACAATCACCTTTGAAAATAGATACAAAGTCATCTTTGTCCTACTCCTAGACGTGTGTCATTGTTGGTCGTAACAAAGACACACCGTGTTTCATTAATAATAGAATGAAATGAGACTCTCAATTCACATATGGATGAATTGTTGAGAGTCTAATTTATTGTATTTATAACCAAACTACTACAATATTAAAGTGAAAAATTAACGAAAAGTTTTCTTTTGTGTTATTAACATTTTTGTTAAAACTGGAAACTATCAATTTTACATTTTTATATAGAAAATTACCAGAAAGTTGTATTTCTACTATTTTGACATTTTAGTTAAAACTAAATGTTATCTATTTTACATTTTTCTGTTATTTTTATTTTTGTTAAATGACAATTGTCTATTATGAGAAGAAATTTGTTTTTTTTTTCTCCTCTCGACATTTTTACACTATTCTGATGAAACAATTATCTTTTCATTTTTTTAGACTTCTAAATTACAATTGACACAAATCACAATCTAAATTAGCAATGACACGTGTCGAAATCTAATGAATTATATACCTTTGACACGTGTCAAACTCACATGTTTTTCATTTACAAAAAATATAATAAGATGTCTTTTAAAATAAAAATAGCCATGAGTCCGATTTACAATTCAATAATTGTTTTTCATTTTCAACCTAAACTATCTCCGACTCCAAACAAAAATTTTGTTCTATAGGACATAAAATTATGTCAAATTTTGGCTTAGGAGCCGGAGATAGTTTATGTTTACAACTAATTTCAGAATTGTAAATCGGACTCCAGGCAATTTTTATTTATTTTAAATGACATTGTAACCAAATTAATTAACGATCATGATTGTAAATTTGTAATAGTTAACGTTATAAAAAGCGATTAAAGTTTGAAGGATCACTTTATAGTTACTCGACTTACAATAAAAGATAGAATGATTTTTCAACGTTACGTACGGAGGCTCCAAAATTACTTGGAAATCAAGCAACTCGTTTTCAAGTACCGTAGAGATATATATGGCGACGCGCGCCGTTTGCTTCATACTTTGATTCTTAAACCACAAAGAAACCTTCTTCTCTTTATCCAAGACCCTAACACACTTATATATATATATATACACGTGCACACTTCTATCTTTCATCAGAAAATAAAATAATCTTAAACTTTAAATTCTTCCGATAAAAAAAAACACAAAATATGGCATTCTCTGTAAGCTTTGTTCAGGTCTTTAGCATCGTTATAACAATCATTATGTCCCACTTTGGTCAGTTTGACGCAAGAACAAGTCTTAACGTTCTGAGTTTCGGCGCAAAACCAAATGGAGTGGTGGACTCGGTAAAAGCCTTTTTGGATGCATGGGATGCCGCGTGTGGAGTGGCAGACTCAGTCGTAATTTACGTACCAAAAGGAAGGTATTTGGTTAGTGGGGAGGTTCGGTTCGAAGGAGAAAGTTGTAGAAGCCGTGAGATAACCCTAAGGATTGACGGGACTTTAATTGGTCCTCAAGATTACAGGTTGCTTGGGAAAAAAGAAAACTGGTTTAGTTTTATTGGTGTTCACAATGTTACGGTTCTTGGAGGTTCTTTTGATGCTAAGGGATCAACCTTGTGGAGTTGCAAGGCCAATGGTTACAACTGCCCTGAAGGTGCAACGGTATGTGTGAAGTCTTAAATTAGCATTTGCTTTTGTTTATGTAAACAACATGCATTATGCGGAATTAAATTTAAGTAATGAAATATAGACAACACTCACACAACTACTAGGCTACATGTCCTAATAATCATGCATTTGCATTTGGTTGCAAAGAAAGAAAATATGGATTTTAGTTTTTTGAAGAAAAAATAATTTATACTTAAGAAAATATATATTTTATTTTTTTACTAAATATTTTAATGCGAACCGCCGTTGTTTCGTAAAATATATATTATGTTTTACTTGGAAAAGAACACCCTATTATAAATTTATAATATGAAACACAGAAGAACACAAAATAATTTTATATTACAATAAACAATCAACATTTAACATGGCTTATTATATTAAACGTAGACATTGAGATTCATAGACTCATACAACGTGAGGATCAAAGGAGTATTCTCATTGAATAGCCAATTGTTCCACATAGCAATAAACCGTTGCAGAAACATAAAGATTGAAGATGTCCGGATCATAGCACCAGATGAGAGTCCCAACACTGATGGCATTCACATTCAGCTATCGACTGACATCGAGGTCCGAAATGCTTCCATCAAAACCGGAGACGATTGTATCTCGATTGGACCCGGTACGAAGAACCTGGTGGTAGATGGAATCACTTGTGGTCCTGGACATGGAATCAGCATTGGGAGCTTAGCGAAGTCCATAGAGGAGCAAGGCGTGGAAAACGTGACTGTGAAGAAGGCTGTGTTTTTACGGACGGACAATGGACTAAGGATAAAGTCGTGGCCACGACATAGCAACGGGTTCGTGGAAAGGGTTCGGTTCTTAGGGGCCTTTATGGTCAACGTTTCTTACCCTATCCTTATTGACCAGAACTATTGCCCAGGCGATTCTTCTTGCCCTTCTCAGGTCCGTTTCATATACCCTTTATCTTGATTTTATATATATATATATGTTTACTCAAATAGTTACTTTAGAATCTAACCAAATATTTGACTCAATTAAATATTATGTATGATTTTAAGAAATAATGAGTTTGATTGGTAACCCTTACCACAACAGTATACCATTATATATGATTGTTACCGATCACAAAAGCGGTAAATATTAGCAGTACTGAAGGTGGTACACGAATCTAATTAGATATAAAAACATAAATTTTCAGGAGTCGGGAATCAAAATAAACGATGTAATATATAGCGGAATCATGGGAACATCGGCCACAAAGATTGCTATAAAAATGGATTGCAGTGAGCGAGTCCCATGCACTAGGATTCGAATGCAGGCAATTAATCTAACTTATTATGGTGAAGCAGCAAAGACTTCTTGCATAAATGTTTCGGGTAAGCAACTTGGTTTGGTTACACCTAGTGGATGCCTCTGAACTTTATACGTTTGTTCAGACAAGATTTGTAGTTGTACATAATATATTTGTATATTTATCAAAATTCAATATTTTTATATACTTTGTAACCATTGTAAATGATTCTGTGAACAGAACATTATTTTTATATACTTTATTATCATTAAACCCAGTTATACTTGATTAGATCGCAACACAATTTCTCATCGAGTTCAGCAATTATTTTTTTGTTTGTTTGTAATCAGCTTTAAGTCATTATACTAGTTTACTAATTTCAGAACCAACCATTAGTATTATTTGTCAAAATCAGCGGAATTCGCCATTAATTACCATTAGATCTTATACTCTTTTTCATAATAAATATCGTAAAATCTAAAAATATTGTTATGTTTTCATTAATTTATCATGAAATTTTGTATCCCAAATGGTAATTTCAAGTTCTCTGCCCCCTTGAACAAAGGTTCAAACTTGGAGTTCAAACCCCACGTTCCAATTTCCGAATGTGGAATATGAACATTCTAATAGAAGATGGGTGAGCATGGTCTTTACCTTATCAAATATTAATTATTAAAGTAAAAGTTCTAACATACTTTTTGATCCTCAAAACATAAATAAGATGAGTTTTGTATTATGATCTGGACTAGTTTACTCTGTATGTGACAAAATTATTTGACAACAACACATTGTGTTATAGAATTATAGCTTTTGAAGGATAACAAAGAGCACCAAATTGTGGGTGAATGGTCATGACTTCGTAAGGTGCGTGAACATAGGAAGGAGAAAGCTCGAAGGTGAATCTCTGTAGAATCAAAGCCATTGCCATCTTTGCCTCCAATAGGGCAAAAATGTGGCCGATGCATATCCATGGTCCCCACGCAAAGGCAAAAAAGGAAACTTGGCTCCCTGTTGCCTTTGAAAGACCGTCTTTGAACCTCTCGGGCTTGAACTCTGCTGCATTGTTTCCCCACAGCTCGGTGTCCCGTTGGACTAGCAGAATAGGTAGACTAATCTTAACCCCACCTGGTAGTTTCAAGTCTCTTAGCTTCATCTCTTTGTGAGTAGCTCGGATCAGCTGGGCTACTGGAGGATATAGTCTTAGGACTTCATATAATATCATTGTCATTTGTGAGGGATCAAATCATTCAGCAACAATTAACAACACACAACGTAAGTACTGAAAGGTTTTCAATTTGGTTTACAACTTCGAGCTGGTTAAGGCCTTCTGTATCTGGTTCTCTATTGCCTAAAACTTGCTTCACTTCTTCTCGTGCACCAACCTGCCAGTCTTGATGGTGGCTCAACAGAACCATTGTCCAAACCAGAAGTACTGAAGTTGTCTCTTGTCCGGAGAAATAGAACATCTTGCACTCTTCTATCACTTCCTCAATGCTCATTCCATTTCCTTTCGCTTGACCCATATTTGATTCAAGAAGTGTACCAAACAAATCGTCGTTTGGTGCTTCCCCAGCTTCTCTCCCCTTATCCTTTTGTTAACGATCCCTCTCAGTATAACTTGGATTTCTCTAGCTGCTGCTTTCATTCTTCTATTAAGTTTTGTTGGGAGATAACTACGTAAACAAAAAATAACAGAGAATATGACTCAACATGGTTCATAACACCTAATAGATTGCAACACTAAAAAACCATGAGTCAAGCTCTAAAGGGATTGTTTTAAAACCAGACAAGTTGAGATTTTCTTTTTCATTACCTATATCGAGGGACAAGATTTCTGAAAAGCTTGTATAACGAGCTCAGCTAGTTCTGCCTAGAGCTCAAATATCCTCTATCCTTCTTTGTAGCTGCTGCTAAAAGCAGTACGAGAGATCACATCTGCAGTCATATTCACAAGCCAAGGCCAAAAGTCCACCTCACATAGAGTTGTCAAATGGGCTGTCCATGTCCAGTTGGACATGTCCAAGCGGAATTCTTTCTTTTTTGGACAAAGATGATTGTGTCCAATTGGGTTTGCGGTCAATTGGGTCTGTCCATGGACAACCCACTCAATTTTCATGTACAATACAATCATAAGATTCATATCAAGATTAAGCATAAAGTTGAATTCTAAGTAGTTTGAAAAGTTAATCAAAACAATCAACAATAAGTTCCTCAGCATAAGTAAAAACCATCCTAATCCTTTTGTACTCTACAAACGAATAAGGGAGATCATGCTCAATTATGGCCATTGCAATTATTCCACGAAACACCATCATATCCAGCTTTCTAGTACTACTTCCAGGGGTATTGCCAGGGGTTTTTCCAGTGCAAACTCTCACATGACGAAGCAACGTATTTGTTCCATTTCTATGGAGATTCAGACAATAGTGTTTTTTACAATGATTGCATCTAACATCATTTCTACCATCCGGTAATTTTTCTCCAAGTATTGTGAAATGTTTCCAACACCTAGAGACTCTACGACTAGAGTGACTTCTATGTGTACCTTTTTTTTGCTCTGCACTCTCCAAAAGATCGTCTTCATTCATCACATGATCTATATCTTCACTCAAATTCATCACTTGATAGGTATCCATATCATCAAATCCTGCATCAAAACCCACGAGATATAAGAATCAAAACTCTTTCTCATTTGCTGGTAACAAAGAGTGCAGCTAGCAAAAATGGTTCATACAAGAAAGACCAAATGCATGGAAAAACAAAAACCCATGAATCTATTCTATCTCACAGTAGAGTTGTAATTTATCCATTCTTCTGTAACTAATTAATCCAATTTCTCCCTCTACCTCATCTACTCTTAAATGTCTCTCCTTTGAATTTTACACCTAAACCCAAATTAACTATATAAACAGACGCCTATTTAGCAATTGTGGTAATAGTAATATCGTTGGCATATCAAAAAGCTATTAGTCTTCACTATATATGGGTTTATCTCCAACGTTAAGAGGCTCCGGATGACTGCSTGAAATTAACCTGGAACGCCATGGAAGCTGATGTGTCTTTCCTAAATTACTCTGTTTTTATAAAGAAGACAAAARCTTTAATGYTGCTCCTGAAGATGTGAAGTTACCTTTGTCTCTCATTAAGTCGAGCATATGACTTTGTSTCTCAYAGTGATAAAATGGGACCCTCCATTGATACGTTATGATACATCTCAAGTAACAAAACGGGTCTACTTTGCATCCGGAATTTGGCCTCTCAGCCAAGTGTTTCTGTATGAAGATTTGTCACGAAGAAATGACCAGCTCCAATTACTATTTATCTTCACTAAGATAAGCTAAATCGAATAAAGCTAAACCCTAGAACTATCGGGAGAGCGAACCAGATTTGATTTTAAGAAATCGAAACAAAACGAACACGGAAACCCAGAACTAATTAGATATGATAAGCAGACCCAGTAGAACAATTAAATTTTTTTGCAAGACTTACCAATTAATCGGCAGAATCGTCGGGCGTGAGATTTTGGTAAAGCTTTCGACGAGACGACGACGGTAGAGAAAGTGAGAAACACAGCAACGATGAATTGATCATCCAAATGGACAGCTGTCCAGTTGGACAAAAACATTATGGGYCTTAGACCAAATGGGCTATGTCCATGTGGACAAACTCCAAACTTGGACAAAAAATGGACATGTCCAATTGGACAGGGGCTAGGCCAGGCCCATGGACAATTGTCCAATTGACACCTCTAACCTCACATGGCGACCCTTTATTGGAAACTAACTTGTCCCATTTGCCAACAAGCTCGCTGCAGCTCTGGTGGATTGCAGGTACCATATTCTTTACATAGAAGCAAAAGACACAAATTAGAGCTAAATGAACATACATACTGATAACCGAGTAAACCGAGAGTATATGATAAGATATGATATTGTTCACATCATATCACTATCATATCTAAACTATTCTAAACGTAGATCTGTGTATAGATTTGTATATATCGTTTCATAGATTAAGTTTGATCCAAAGTCGTGTATATAACCTTGTAATTACGTTAATCAACGTAGAACAATTTTTCAACTCTTCTCTTTGTTCATGGTATTAGAGCCAAACAAATAAATGGCTGATTCAAAGAAAATTGTTGTGGGATCAAGTGGAGATAGAAACAAACAATCAAAAGTGTATCAACTGGCCGCGAATGATAACCCTGGTGGTGTGATCGCACAAGTGACGTTCGATGGTGATAACTATGATGAGTGGACGCAGGCTGTGAGGATGGGACTACGAGTGAAGAAGAAATTCGGGTTCGTTGACGGAAGCATCACAAAACCCGGCGAGAACGATGCCGATTTTGAAGACTGGATTTCGGCGAGTTCTATGGTGTCCTTGTGGATCTTAAACACAATCGATCCTAAGGGGAGAAAGACTTTGGCGAACAAAGAAGAACCAGAAGAACTATGGAAGGAGATCAAGGATAGATTCTCTGAAGGAAATGGACCGAGATTTCAAGAGTTTAAAGCCAAGTTCGTTAGCATACGTCAGGAGGGATCCAGTCTCATTCACTATTTTGGTAAGCTGACAAAACTTTGGGATGATTTACAGAAATATGAGAAGGCGATTGCATGTAGCTGCGGAGGATGCAAGTGCAACATAGCAACCGAATTGGAAAAGAAAAAGGAATCAGACAAGATTCATCAGTTTCTTCTGGGACTAAACGAAGAAGTTTAATGATCCTCTCGTGGTTCTTGCATGAATTGAGAGAGAATATGAATGGCATAAGCAAGGTCCGGTCTGGTTGACGCCAAGTAAACGAGTCGTCCTACTAGACGTCGATATTGTGTGGGATCCGGCAGCAATAGACTTTTAGATAGAGATAACTTGTGATTCTAATCAATCGGAGATCACACCGGTTTGCAGCCTAGCATCCCAACTTCGCTCAGAATATCAAGCACGTACTTACGCTGACAAAGATAAATCCCTGTGGAGCTGCGAGCAATCTCCAAACCAAGAAAATATTTAGCTATACCAAGATCTTTCATATGAAAGCAAGTAGATAAATAATCTTTAAACTCTTGTATAGCCGTAGAGGAATTGCCCGAGATGATAAGATCATCAACATAAACCAAAAGGTGAATTGTAACGCCATCATGGTGATAAACAAACAGAGAATAATCAGATCTAGTTTGCTTGAATCCATATTTTTGAAGGGCAGCATCCAATTTTACAAACCAACACCGAGGAGATTGTTTGAGTCCATAAATAGATTTCCGAAGACGACAAACACGTGTGTCACCCGGAATAGAAAAACCAGGCGGTGGTTTCATATAGATTTCTTCATCAAGATCACCATGTAGAAAAGCGTTATGAACATCCATTTGTTGGATTTCATAATTTTTCTTCGCAGCAATATCCAAAATCAAATGAACTGTTGACATCTTGACTACCGGTGCAAAAGTTTCGGTATAATCTAGCCCTTGTACTTGATGATTGCCAAGTGCCACTAATCAAGCCTTATAGCGTTCAAGAGAACCATCAGCGTGAAACTTAATACGAAAAACCCAATGACTCCCAATTAGTTTTCGGTTAAGAGGAAGATCGACAAGATCCCATGTATGACTGTCTTCTAATGACGTGACTTCACTTTTCATGGCTAATTTCCATTCATCAAAAGTCATAGCCTCTTTAAAAGAACGAGGCTCAACTGCAGCAGTGAGAGCTACAAGGTAGCTGCAATAGTCTGAAGTAAATCGATCACAAGAGACGTAGTTGGAGAGAGGATGAGCAGTACTTGAGAATAGTTGAGGAATATGCGAGTCGGAGGAAGAAGAAGGACGACGAGATTTGGGGTCAATCTCGAGAATATAATCTTTAAGACGAGCAGGGAGAGCTGTTTGTTTTGTACTATGTCTTAATTGACCGACAGTCTCCGTAGGAGCCAATGAATCCGATGTTGCTTCATGAGACAAGGAAGCAACAGTTGTAGGAACCTTTGTTGAAGAAAAAACCTCTGTAGTAGGTAGAGTAGGTGATGATATGGGAGCTGGAACAGCAATAGCCAAAGTGTCGGTTTCAGCAAGTGGAATTACTGTGGTTGGCGAAGAAAGAGAAATAACCATAGAGGATGAAGATTCAAGATACGGAAAAACCGCTTCGTTAAAGATCACATCCCGAGAGACGAAGAAAATTTTTCGTTCCAAATCATAGAGACGCCAGCCTTGTTTTCCATAGGGGTAACCAACAAACACGCAACGACGACTCCAAGACTCAAATTTATCATCTTTGTGATTTATATTGTGAGCATGGGCTAAACAACCAAGAACACGCAAGTGTTTGTATGAAAGAGCATGACCATAAAGTATCTCAAAAGGAGTTTTACCGTGAAGAACTTGAGTTGGAGTACGGTTAATCAAGTATGCTGCATTAAGAACACATTCGCCCCAAAATTCAATTGGTAGATTTCCTTGAAAACGCAATGCATGGGCGACCTCGAGAATGTGGCGATGCTTACGTTCGACACGACCGTTCTGTTGTGGTGTATAGACACAAGATGTCTGATGAAGAATCCCTTTTTCTTGAAAAAATCGAGTCAAACAGAGAAACTCTGTGCCATTGTCACTTCGTATGACTTTTATTTTCTTGGAAAACTGTCGTTCAATCATTGCCAAAAAATTCTGTAGATGAGATGCGACAGAAGTTTTGTTAGGAAGTAGATATAACCACACAGCCCGAGAGCAATCATCCACGATGGTCAAGAAGTAACGTGAACCACAAAATGATGGAGAACGATATGGTCCCCAGAGATCACAATGAATTAAATCAAAAACCTCTTTTGCATTGTTCAAAGAATCTGGAAAACATTGACGAGTTTGTTTGGCTTGAAAGCAAATATCACAACTCTTATTTAAAAGCTCACTACTTGTAGTAGAAAAATCTCTAACACCAGGAATTTTGTCGAGAATCCGAGATGAAGGATGTCCCAAACGCATATGCCACAAAGCGATGTCCTTATGAATACTTGTCCGATTAGATGCCACATCTTCAATCTCGCGGAACCAGTACAGTCCTTCTCCCTCACGACCACCTATTCCAATCAGTGTCTTGGTAATTCGGTCCTGTAAAACCAATAATTTGTCCGACAAGAAAATTATCTGTGAGTAACTGTCCAAGAGAAATCAAATTTGCTGTGAATCCTGGTATAAGATAAACGTTTTTCAAGCATAAGCGTGTTGTGAGATGGATTGTGCCCTGTTGAGAAGACCTGATATATTTTTCCAGCGGTAAGCGAGCAGTCAGAGTGATGAAATGGAGATCTTGAATTAAATACGTCTAGTCATATGATGTGTGGCTCCCGTATCTAAAATCCATATAAGATCATCATTCTTACCACTTAGACGTTCATTGGAGTTGCCTGGGCCATATACTCGTTGAATTGTACGCCATTGTTCATCGGAGAAGCCACTAAAACCTTGACAATCAGCATCAGTTAATGGAGGATTAGAAACAGTAGTTGCAGCGTTTGCTGAGATGATCTCTGTGTTATTAGCACGTGGTTGAGAACCACGTCCACGTTCAGTTGTGGAAACACCACGAGAATTGTTCCTTCGTGGTCTATCCTCCCACCATTCAGGGTAGCCAATGACTTTGAAGCAGGAAGAACTTTCATGTCCAGATCTTCCACAAGCAGTACATGTACGAGAAGGATCACGATTTCCAGGAATGACACGAGGACCCTTATGAGAGGTAGAATTGTTGCGTGGACAGCCACCAATACTCTGTTTGTCCCACATCATGTGAGAGTTAGATGGCTTAGAGGACAAAGAAATTTGGGAAGCTAAGCTCATAAGTTCTGCATCTTTCACAACTCCAGAGTAAATGGTTTCGTTTTGAAGGATTGTTTGATATACGTTGTCAAGATCAGGTAATGGAGTAATAGCACAAATTTGAGATCGTATAGTGCCATGTACACCATCATCAAGACCGGAGAGGAAATCATGGACCTTCAAGGTTTCAAGTTCCTTATCACGTGAAGTGTTAAGATCACATTCACACTTTCCACATTCACATCGTTTAGAGTTAGTACACTCTGTAATTCCGTCCCATAACTTTGACAATCGGCCAAAGTAGTCATCGATAGAAGTGTCGTTCTGTTTGCAAGTAGCCAAAGCATTGCGAAGCTGTTGGAGACGAGCGCCGCTTCTGATAGAAAATATCTTCTTAAGTAGCTCCCACATATCCCGTGCTACTTCACGTGTAGAGATTGATGAACGTAGCTGTGGTTCAATGGTGAGTTTAATCCATCCCACAATGAGATGATTATTCGCGATCCAATCTTCAAGATTTGGAGAATCGTTGCCGGGTTTCGGAATACTGCCATCTAAAAAACCAAATTTCTTACGAGAGCTGAGTGCTATTCGCAAGTTTAGAGCCCACTCATCATAATTCAAACTATTGAGTAGGGGTTGAGAAATCAACGCGCCAGGATTATCACCGGACGTGAGGTCATAAGGAGAAATTGTTTTATGTTGGGTATTAGTGGTGGCGAGAGCCATTGTTTGGAATTAAAGATAAAGGAAATTGCCGAGAGGCTTATGTAAAGAAAAAGAATACTCTGTTTCTGAGAACGAAAACAGAGGAAGAGAGTTTGCCGAGAGGCGTTCTTCAAGAGAAAAAAATAAAAAATAAATAAAAAATAACAAAATATTAGGGTTTTCTTTGTGCCTACTCTGATACCATGACAAAGGAGAAATAGAGAATATGTTTTTGTGTGTATTTCATGACCCAATAGGTCTGTATTTATACATAAGGAATTAGCTAATAAAATGAAATCTAACTAAAAGATAAATGTACAATTTCCTATTTACTTGGGATCAAGTTAATCCTCAATAATTGGTGACTCAAATTCATCAATTAAAGCGGTCAAGTGTCTGTCGAAGTGGTTAAGGATCAAACCAAGTCAATTACCGGTTAAGAGTTGATTTGATTCTTGGATAAGGAAAACCAAGAGATCGATTCCTTCTTTGTTTTGGAATAGATATTTCTAGAGCTTATAAGGTACTCTTCGTCTTCTTTAGCGTATTCGTAACAGTGAGATAGATTCAGAAAAAGTTTGTTAGAGAGAATCTTCTAGAAGTTTCAGATTCTTGTAACCTCCATCGTCGGAAGTTTGAGCTGCTTGTAACTCGTCATCGTGATAGTGAAATGCCGAACCTATTTCAGTCCAAGACGTAGGTAAGATCACATCGAACTTGCTGAACTGGGTAACAAATTTGTGTGTGTTCTTTTGCTTTCATTTCTTGCTTCATTTTCATTCCTATTACTCTGTTTACTTATTCGATTCTACACAAATTGAGAGACTCGGCTATGAATCTTGTATCGTGAGTGTCTTGGTGAGAATCTTGAGTGCGATTGGAATTGGCTTGATTTGTGAACGATCCGCAACATAACTATCTTTTTGTTTTGTCTTTGCATCGAATAAGAGATCTCAAATGTGGTTAACCATTAACGAAAGGTATGGTCATTCGATTTCACGTCAAATTTATTATGGTATCGAATCGATAGCAATAGTGTTTTTCCAGTTAGTACTTTGTAGGTCCCCGATTCGTTATTTGCCACATCAAAAGATAATTTGCTTGAGCGTCGCCTTGTTTCTTCTTTAGGTTCTGTCCAATCTTCATAGCTTTTTCTCTTTGTTTTGGTTTTATTATTTGTCTGGAAACAATTTTATTTTATTTTTGGATCAAACAATTGCCCTTTTAGGGCAAACCAGAACTTGATCCTATTTCTTTTTTTTTTTTCAAAACCCTAAGTTGGAATCCATGACCGAGGAGACTATTGGAGATATTACCATAATAAAAAAATATCGTTGATGTTTACTGATTGTTCCACCTCCACTACGTCGCGTCTCATCCATTCGAACCGCCCCAACGGTGCTTTACTCCCCCGCCGGTGCGTGGGCCAACTCTGCTTACGGACCCCTACGTCTGGCCGTGGGTGCATTCGCTCCTCTTGTATAGACTAAACCTTTTGACCTAATTGAGCACGAATATCAATTGTCCTCTTGAGTAATCTCATAAGATTTTTGTAAAGATTATGTGTGAGATCAGAATCGAAGCTTTAAGAATGAAGAAATCAATCGGTGTGGTTCCTGGATTAGCAGTAATCCTTGTTGGGGACAGAAAGTACTCCGAAGCTTATGATGTACCTTGTGGATTAGTTGGAATCAAAACATTCGTAGTTTGTCTAGCTGAAGATTCCTCAGAAGAACATGTGCTGAAATCTGTCTCACGCTTCAACGACGATCCTTCCGTCCATGGAATCCTTGTTCAGATGCCTCTGCCATTGGTATTACTCTACCTTGATCGTTTTCAAAACTAGAAAATGACTGGTGATTAACATTATTCATTTCGGGATGTTATGCATATGCAGCATATAGATGAGCAGAACATTGTGAATGCGATTAGTATAGAGAAAGATGTTGCCGGATTTCACCATTAAATATTGGACGGTTTGCGATGCGCGGAAGAGAACCCTTATTCGTTCCGCGAGCTCCAAAAGGATACATCGAGCTGTTACACTGGTACAACTTTGAGATAACCGGAAAGAGAGCAGTTGTTATCGGAAGGAGTAACAATTTTGGTATGTCAGCTGCTCTGTTACTGCAGGTAATTATTATACCTTGAAAGATGCCATTTGATAGTTACTTTTTTTGGTCTTTCTTGATGTATTTTGTAACTGGTAGAGAGAGGATGCAACTGTTACCATTATCCATTCAAGAACCAAGAACCCTGAAGAAATTACAAGACAAGCTGATATCATAATCTCGGCTGTTGGGCAACCAAACATGGTCAGTCGTCATCAATGTTGGGCTTAGTAATGTTAGGGCAAGTGAACAATTTACGAAATTATGGTAATGCAGTTATAATTGATTAAATCACCAATATGTGACATTCTTATACTATTGCAGGATCGAAACGCTCCACGTGGCATTCGAGTGGTCGGAGACATTTGCTATGAGGAGGTTTGCAAAGTTGCATCAGCCATCACAACTCTTCCTCTTATCAAGAGGTTAATGGCCTTAGTCATGCTTCAGTCCAACACTTTAACATCAGCCAAGAGAATTCACAACTTCATGTAAAAATAATATTGCTGGCCTTTTAAGATTTAGCAAATCCTACTCTGCTTTTTGAAGCCAGTGGTTAAAACAATTTCCTTAAATAAACAAATCTTACTCTTTTCTATTCCAATAGTTTGCTTGCTATGGTCTTTGAAAGTGACTTTGTTTTGTTCTTTTGTTCTGTGAACCAAAACATATGTATTTCAGTCGGATATAAAATTGTCTTCTATTTTTTTTTTTCTTTTTTTTTTTACTTCTCGTCCACTGTTCTTGTTTTAACATATCCAACTGATAGAATGATCGATAAAAGGAAACCATATTTTTGGATTTTACGGATTGCAGATTGAGGTATACATAACAATAACCTTTTGGATTCAACGTTGATGCTGCAAAACTTGTTACAATATTGGATCACGACAAATGTAGATGGTAAAATAATATCTTCAACGGATATCAATCGTCGAATAAATAATAAGATCCCACCCTTGAATATATTATTTCATTATATGCAATTGTTGCGATCCAATGCTTTACCAAATTATGCATTATCATCGATGGGTCAAAAACTCGTTCTATAAAATGAAACACAAGGTTTAAGAATTGGAGAAATAGAAAATCACGCCATCTTTGCTTTCGAGACTTAATGTCCAAAATTTTACGAAAATTATAATATAAATTTTTATAATATCGAATTTTTGTTAACATCTAAAACAGAATTAAATCGGTTTAAATTATTCTTTAAAATCTTCCAAAAAATCGCAACCTACATAAAATCTCTTATTTTTCGAAAATTAAACTAACATTTAATATAATTTAATTAGTGTGTTTAATTAAATCAACAAAATCTTCACAAAATATATTTTTAACTACTTTCAAAAAATATAAAATAAATTAATTAATTAAAACGAAAATTATAACCTAAGAAGAATAACTAATGACTAAAATATCCTTAATGAGAGATTAAAATTTGTTATTTGAAGTAATGGCAATGAGATGTAAATAATAACATTTTTTAATGTTTATTTATAAGTGTACTCTACCTTAGTGATAGTAGCCGAATAGGCCTCACAACCTTTCTCTAACATCCGCTCCACCTGAATAGCCGATACAATCAAACTCCCCGAAGTCGGTTTCACTCCCTGATAGACCAATCTTCTTGCCCCTCTCAAAGTTTACACGTCCTCTGTGACAGTCCAAATGGGCTCTATGCTTACCGAGCCAATCCATACCAAGGATAACATCATAAGTCTCAACCAGGCCAATGACTAAGTCCGCTTTCATATATTCACCACCAATCCAAGTAGACACATTCAAAACTCCTCCCAAAGCTGACATAAGCTGACCACCAGTGGCCCTAACAACTCCTTGATGATTACCAGGTTCCTTCTGAAAATCACCTTTCCGATCATTCCTGGGTTCACAAAACAATGTGAAGCTCCCGAGTCAAACAAAACGTGGGTCTCTATACCCCCCATGCTTAAGGTCCCTACACAATGATATTATGCTAAGAACCTACAGTATTCTCAAATAACCACAAACTTTTTCAACAAAACAGACAAATTCACAAAGATATGTTTCCTCGGAGCTTACCAGTGATCGGACGAGATGTGCTCGGACCGCTCCCATCACCAGCCATGGTGTACACCTGAGGCATTTTGCTGGCCTCTTAGGAGGTGGCGGCGGCAATGCCACGACTCCTCTCTCAGATTTCTGCGCTAACATCGGGCACTTGTCCTTAAAGTGACCCGGTTCCTTACAATAGTTGCAAACCTTTTCCACATCGGGCTTAGGACAGTTAGCAATCTTATGATCCTTGCTGCCACACCTGAAACAACCTCCACTCTGGAAACCAGAACCACTCTCCACATACGGCTTGCCCGAAGAAGTGTCTTCCCACTTCCTTTTCTGTCCCGCAAAAGAATTTCCGGACTTGTTGCCCGCGGATCCAGCCAGAGTCTTACGGATTCCACCGGCCTGGGACTGTCTCCGGCTCTCTTCAGCAACATACCCCTCTCTATTACAGACGGTTTCTCCACAAGGTCGGCCATAGAGACATAGTCACGCATCAAACAACGGTTACGCAACTCCAACCGCATACCGCGAAGAAAACGACGGATCTGGACCCTCTCGTCCTCGAGATCTCTACCACCATACTTCTTAAGGCCATTGAATTCAGCCTCATACTCACGAACATTCTTCGATCCCTAACGTAGATCCAAGAACAGACCTTCCAAACGGTCCATAGCTTCCTCAGGAAAGTACTTAGCATTAAGCTCCTCACTGAATACTCTCCACGAGTCCACTCTACCACGACGTCTCACCACGCCCTGCCACCACAAATTGTGTTAAAAATTTCATAGAGCAAATCTTTTTCAAAAAAATCTTCACAAAATCTATTTTTAACTACTTTAAAAAAATATAAAATAATTTAATTAATTAAAACGAAAATTATAATCTAAGAAGAATAACTAATGACTAAAATATCCTTAATACGAGATCAAAATTTGTTCTTTGAAATAACGGCAATGTGATGTAAATATTAACACTTTTAAATGTTTATTTATAAGTATATTCTACTGTAATCCATGTATAATAAGAGAAAACTCCTTCGCTAAAGCTATTATATCTGAGATTAGTCCATGTATTTTCTTAAATTCAGCCTTGTTGTTGAGGATTTGGATCAGCTGTAAGGAGTCAGATTGGGCGTTGATTGTCAGGATTCCTTTTGTTCTCGCTGCTTGGAGTCCTTTCAGCATTCCAATTGCCTCCGCCATCAGTGGAGAATTAACGAACTGGTTAGATTGGATATCTTGTTCGATTGACTGATCTTGGTGGTCTTGGATAATCCAGCCTAAACCTGCAAAACTTTTTTCAGGATTCCAAGCTGCGTCCGTCTTTATTGTTGCCAAATTTGGAATAGGTTCTCTGATTTGAGTTGCAGGTTTCCTTTGTTTTGGCACTGACTGCAGAAATTGAGCTTCTCCCCATTCAGCTGCTTCCTTGGTGGCCTTTGTAATGCAATCAAACACTGAAAAATTCCTGTTCTCAAAGACTAGCTGGTTTCGAGCAATCCAGATATTCCAACAGATCCAAGGGAATAAGAGAGCTGATCCTACTCCCGTAGGAGGTAATGGAATCATTCTTGGTGCACCTGCATACCTGATTAACAAGCAATGATAAGTATTAATATGTTAACAGTAATATAGAGAAATTAACACTGCAAAAAAACAGAATTTAGAAAATGATCTAAGAAAACTTATTGATGAAAACATTAAAAAGCTATGAATATTTCAAAACTTAAAACTAGATTGAATAAAACTTCTTAGTATTGTTTTTATAGATTTTGTAATCGCATTTAAGAACTTTTCTTTCATGCACTAAAAATCTCATGAAAAATAATTGACGTTTGTAAAACTTTGATTCTAAGAAATCAATCAGAAATGTATGTGTAGAACCCATATTTCTACGGTATGGCAAACTGAATAATATATATTAAACTAATGGTAATAAACAAATTACATTATTCATTGATACCAATATCTGATGAACGGATAAATGATTTTCGGAGTCAAGATTTGATCTTTTTCCTTAATTCTTTATCAATTGTTCATAGTGTGACATGAAGGGAATTTTCTTGTTGTTTTTGAGGATGAGATTTGTGTATATTGTGAAGAAACTCTATTCTAAGCAAAAGGCACAAATTAGAGCTAAATGAACATACATACATGGATACATAAAAGAAGTCTGTCTTGATTTGGAACTACGAAATATAAAGCCTAAACCTTGATTTTCTCAAGATTGAAAGCAGGATTGATGATTCTTCGGTGTTTCACCCATTTATCACCATCATAGTTAGCAAGTCCGGTTGCTATCAATCTGGCCAAAGGGAATGTATATTGCTTGGGGAAATCGTAAGCTTTGTTGAACACTTAAAGAAAGTCATGTAAAGAAAGTCCATTATAGTGATACGTGTTTCGCCCATTATAGTGATGAATGGTATAGGTCCAACCCATGTAAAGAAAGTCCTTCATGTTCCAACCACATAGAGATTTGAGACTTTTTATAGATCATATAACAAATATACTCTGCAACAGTTTTGTTCTAAACAGAGAGGAAAAAACACCGTGAGTCTTAAGCATTTGCAAGTTACATGTTTCATATAAAAAAATATTTTTCAATAAAATTAAGTCCCGAAAACAAATATGGGTGACTTCCTCTTTCTCTTATTCTTAAACCGGAACAATAGCTGAAATGACCTTCCACGTTTAAAAGTTTGTCCGAGTGACCTAGTTATAAAAAATAATTTCTTTTTGTTTTGGTTTTAACTGAAAATTAAGAAAATTACAATTGAACCTTCCAAACTTCAATTTATTACACACCCAACCATTCAACCCTTACCTCGACCCGATAATCCACAAATCCGACTCAGCTAAACCTGGTCATGGATATCTGTTACCCGCCCGACTCGTTCGACCTGCTGTGCCGTCAGTAAAGCGGTACCGCTCGTGCAAGTCAAGTAACAAGTCTCGGTTTTACTTGCAATAGCAGGCAAGTCAAGCAATTTTTTCCTGTTATCCGCCCCGTTACCCGTTCCATACCCGTTACCCGCTACTCCTTATCCACTACCCGCAAAAAATACCCGTTACCCGCAAAAATTTATCCGTTACTCGTAAAAAAATACTCGTTACCCACAAATAATACTCGTTACCCGCAAAAATTTATCCATTACCTGCAAAATATACATATTACCTGCCAAAAAATATCTGTTATCCGCAAAAAAATACTCGTTATTACTCAAACGGGGCGAGTCAAGTATCAAGGCGGGACTAATTTTGGCGGGTCAAGTACCAAGGCGGATAAGGGTATGATTCGTACGAGGCGGATCAAGTACCAAGGCGGACGAAAATTGCGGGCACCCGCCCAGGGTTAGACTCAGCTGGGAATTTTTTTTCAAAAAAATTATTTTTTTTTGCGAACTCTTTTCCCCATCTACCCACTTTCCTCTTCTTCGTGATTTGTAACTGAAACTTCACTTCTTCTTCGTCATCTTTCTGGGCTTTCGTCATCTTCTTCTTCGATTTCTTCCTTACTGAGTAGGGTTTGGGTTGAGTTGACGAAAGCCCAGAAAGATGGCGTAGAAGAAATCTGAGAAGAAGAAGAGAGATGGGTCTTGGTATCGGTTTCAATTGTAATTGTAATTTTCTTTTTCTTTTTCAGTTAAAAAAAATAAAAAAACAAAAAGTAATCAATTTTTATAACTTGGTCATTTTGGCTAATTTTTAAACTTAGAAGGTCATTTGAGCTATTGTTCCTGCGATTCATATGATGGAACATCTATTAAAAGAAAACCATATTTTCGGAGTTTATGCATAGCAGGTGGAGTTATACCTTAAAAATTATCTCTTGGATTCATCGATGATATTGTAAAATTTGTTATAACGTTAGATCACGACAACTATAAATACTAAAATAATATATTTAAGGGTGGAATCTTATTATTTATTTGATGACTGATATCCTACCCTTCAATTTATTATTTCACCATTTTTATTTGTTGATATCTAATACTACAACAAGTTTTGAAGTTTTTCTCGATGAATCTTTAGGTATACTTCTACATACTATCCGTGAAAAATCAAATAATTGTTTTCCTCTTATAGTTTCATTGCAGTGTACTTCTTGAAATATAACACATATAAGGTATTGTTTTTTTCTGTTAAATCCACAAACTTTCATTCAAATGAACCATTACGGCCTATCGGTTTCTACATAGTGGAGTAACCAATGCGGTACAATAGAGTCCAAATAAACAAAGTAAACAGGATTGCCAAATATCGCTCTGGATATGGCATCCGCGGGAATATTACACGTACGAGAAGCAAACACAAAAGAGAAAGATTTTCCAATAGCCTTAAAGAAAATTTCTGAAGTGAAATGCTGAAGTTTTGGCTAGTCAGCGTGTTAGATAGGGCATTGATAAGCACCTGACTATCGGACCCAAAAATCACTTTCATAAACCCAAGTTCTGTGGCGCACGAGGTTGCTCAAATCATAGCAGCTGCCTTGGCTTCAAGTGGTGAAGCCAGTTGGAGACAGCATTTGGCTCCAAGGTAGACTACTTGTCTTCTATAATCCCTAAGGATCCAACTAACACCACACACATGCTGATATTTGTGACATGAAGCATCCACGTTACACTTAAGCATATCGTCAAATACGTTATCACTATTAAAATTACCAATGTATTGACTAATTGAAAAGAAATGGAAAAAATAAGGATACTTAACCCTCAAGAAAGAATAACATATTTGTTTTAATGATGCATTAGTATTCATGATACTTAAGAAAAGTAAGATCATGTTATAATGTAAGACTGATTTTACAGTATCTACTATATTAGACAAGGCTAATATTTAAAAAAAAACCTTAAATATGATCAAATTTACATCATATGCCATTGTAAAATCTATGAAAATCCTATTGTTTGCCCAAATTATTTCAAGATTTTAAAAGTTAATTAAACACACTTTGCATATATTTGTGGTTATTGTTATGCATTTATTTAGGAAATTTAAAAAAAAAACTTTATAAAAAATTAATACCATTTTTCATTTGAAAAACAGAAATATCAGTACTCCTAGTTTTGAAAAATAATGTATTGTTATGTTTAGATTTTTAATAGTGGAACTTAACTACTAATAAAATTTAATGATTGACATATAAGAGATTTTAATTTTAATATGTGATAAATAATAAAAGTTTATATTATAAAATGAATTAAAATATTTTATTTTTTTTTAAAACATAAAAATATTTATGTTATGTACTGTGATGAAAAAATGCAAATCTTTTCTACAAATATATATACAATAATTAGACATCAGTTTGCATTAAACAGTATTGTATAGATTCGAAGAAAACTTTCAAAAGCCAAAAAAAAAAAACAAATATATAATCTCAAAAAAAACTTTTAGAAGATTTTCAAAATATAAATAAATTTAATATATGCGGTCTTTATAATTATTTATCTATATAACTTTTAAAATATTTATACATTTGCAAATATATGTAATCATAAATTACTAAAGTGTTTTAGTTTAGCTTTCTATTAAAAAATCATGGGTTAACTGAAATGTTTCAAAAACTAAAAACTCAGTTATAATAGAAATATCATAATAGTATCATAAAATGTCGCATATTCGAATATGGTTAAATTTATAATTATTTTATAAATTGAATCACTATAATGTTTTAGAACACATAGGTTACATCCTTTTATTAATTGTATAATTAAATATATTTACATCCCAAATACCGAAATAGTTTCCAACAATTGTTTTTCATCAAAAAAACTAATATTTAATTGTCCTCGTGTCCTCATAAAATGTCTCATATTCGACTATGGTTAAATTTATAATTATTTTATAAATTGAATCATTA
This sequence comes from Boechera stricta, assembly GCA_018361395.1. Taxonomy (NCBI): domain Eukaryota; kingdom Viridiplantae; phylum Streptophyta; class Magnoliopsida; order Brassicales; family Brassicaceae; genus Boechera; species Boechera stricta. The sequence goes on along the minus strand of CM031539.1, from coordinate 16,647,772 downwards.
TAATGTTTTAGAACACATAGGTTACATCCTTTTATTAATTGTATAACTAAATATATTTACATCCCAAATACCGAAATAGTTTCCAACAATTTTTTTTTAATCAAAAATCTAATATTTAATTGCCCTCGCGCACACATCTAATTTTAATATAAACCCATATAATGTCCCAAAAGTTTTTCAAAACTTTAGAATAACTTCCTAAAATTATTAACAAACAGTTATTACTAAATCTTATTGTTGGTGAATACACTGCTGTATACTTATGTTGGTTAACACCACAATTTATATGAGTTATATCCATCTCAATTATTATTATTATTATTATTATTATTATTATTATTATTATTATTATTGGTACTAAATTGTACATTGAATGATTTCAACTAAACTAATAAACATAGGCGCCACACAAACGAGAAACACTCGTTTTACCAAACTCTCTCCCTTGACAAATCACAACCAAACTATCTCTTGCAACAAAATTTCAGATTATCTTTCTTCTTCTCCATCACAGACTTAGAACAAATGGAAGAAGTTGGAGTGGTGGAGAACAAGAAAGTGATCTTAAAGAAGTATGTAGATGGTATTCCTACAGAAGAAGATATGGAAGTGAAGCTTGGGGAGAGGATTGAGCTAAGAGCACCAAAAGGATCTTCTTGTTTCCTCGTAAAAAATCTCTACTTGTCTTGTGATCCTTACATGAGAGGTCGTATGCGTGACTTTCACGGTTCCTACCTCCCGCCTTTTGTTCCTGGTCAAGTATAATTATACCCACATTTTCAAGTTTTCAGCATTTTTTTTTGTTTTGTATCAATTGGTTCTGTGATTGGTGTTTTTGGGTTTTGTTTTTGCTCACTGGAAACTCAAATTTTGTAGAGGTATGAGATAAGTAGGATAGAGAGATTTTTGCACATCAAGTGTTCGACTTTTTGACGCAACTTGTGAATTATATAGAAATGCTGCCAAGTCTTGAGATTTATCTTGTTTTGTTGGTGAATTATTCATTACTTGAAGAGGGATGTGTAAATACTGTGTTCGTGCTGTAGAGGGATTATGCACACCAAGTGTTCGATTTGTCTTGAGATTATACAGATATGCTGAGGAATCTTGAGATTTTTCTTGTTTTATTGGTGAATTGTTCACATTTTCTTATGAATCTTTAACACGATTCTTGGCTTGACTTTTCCTTTGTTATATACTCTGTATTAAGCGATTGATATTTTGGTAATCTTGATGCAGCCTATCGAAGGGTTTGGTTTAGCAAGAGTGATAGATTCTGATGACGCTAATTATAAGCCGGGCGACATAATCTCTGGGATTATTGGTTGGGAAGAATACAGTTTGCTTCGTAGTTCAGAAAGCCTGCAGTTGAGAAAGATTCAGTTAGATGTGGACATTCCGCTTTCTTATCATCTTGGACTTCTTGGTATGACACATCTTCAGTTTAATCTACACAGTTTGAGCTCACAATTACCATACCATACAGTTCTCTGATTCTTTTTACTTTTGACAGGGATGGCTGGATTTACAGCATATGCAGGGTTTTACGAGATTTGCTGTCCTAAGAAAGGGGAGAGTGTTTTTGTCTCTGCAGCATCAGGAGCAGTAGGACAACTTGTAGGTCAGCTAGCTAAGTTGCACGGCTGCTATGTTGTTGGGAGTGCCGGTAGCAAGCAAAAGGTTAATATTACTTAGTCTCTAGACTAATTTTAGGAACTCTTGTTACTCTTTTGTTGTTGTGAAGTAACTTTTTGTGGACATATTTCAGGTTGATCTTCTTAAACACAAGCTTGGGTTTGATGAAGCTTTTAACTACAAGGAAGAGGCTGACCTTGATGCTGCTTTGAAGAGGTAAATATATTGCAAGATTCAACCTAACGAATCAATTACCTTAAAAGCCCCACTCGCTCGTTCTCCTACATACAGTCATTGTTTTGGGGAAACGCGAAACCTGTTTGATTCATTGAAAGTTCCCTTATGGAGTAATGCTTGTCTTGAGGTTATTATGGCTTGTATCTCTAGGCTTTTAAATGTGCCATAAGGAACTTAATTTCACCATCATTGCAACTATATTTACCCATCTTATCAACACTGTGTCACTCTAGTTAGATATAAAAACAGACACAATCACAAGACATAACTTTCATAAAGGTAAATAGTAAGATACTCTGATTATGCCACTTAAAGTGATTTCTTGTGGCTAGCTCTAGGGAATGAGATAGGTATAGTGCATAACGTGACTTTGTACATAAACATTAAGCGGAAATGTTTCATTATCTTACTATACAGGTACTTCCCGGAGGGGATCAATATCTACTTCGACAACGTGGGTGGATCCATGCTTGATGCAGCTCTCCTGAACATGAAGATCCGTGGAAGAATAGCGCTTTGCGGAATGGTGTCTTTGCAAAGCCTCTCAAGCTCATCACAAGGAATCAACAACTTATACAACGCGATCCCTAAACGCGTAAGATTAGAAGGGTTCTTGCAGAGCGATTACCTCCATATTTTCCCACAGTTTCTTGAACATGTCAAGGGATATTACAAGGAAGGGAAGATTGTATACATCGAAGATATGTCTGAAGGCGTCGAGCTCGCTCCTGCTGCACTTGTTGGGCTATTTTCTGGGAAAAATATTGGTAAACAGGTTGTTCGTGTTGCTAGGGAGTGATTGTTTCTGAAAGTATATTGCAAGTGATTTCAGAACAGACATTGTATGAAACAAAGCCGCGTTATGTTATGTGTAACATCTTCTTGCCGACCAAAGCAAAATGTCTTGTGAATCCTCCTAGTTGAGGAAGTGTGTTTCACGAACGTGGTCTTGTAGATTTCAATACCTTTTACTTTGGTCGACATTGGCAAAAGATTATAGGTTTCAATTATAAGATAGGTTATAGATTGCTCACCAAAAAACCTTTGAATAAAAAAGTGGATCTTGATCAGAATCTTTGAGATCCAAGAGATAATTCTCTATATATAAAAGTTAAGTGCAAATCTTTTTGTTTGTCGGATTTTTTAAATATAAAATATGTTTTTCGGATTTTTTAAGATTTGTGGAATGGTACAAATTTTAACAAAAAAATAAATATAAAAAAATTGTTCTTATGATTTTTTATTTACTTAAAATTTTATCAATTTTTTTTACTAATGATGTGTCATGTTAGCTAACTTAACAAATGTTGATGATTCAGTTGACATGGCAAGTGACATGCCAATCTACTCAACAACACTTAACATGATGACAATTAATGTATGTATAAGCCTCTATTTTGTTAATTCGGGAATACAATTTTAAATAAATATGATTTTGGATATGTTTGTGCACACGTCCTTAGTATATTTACTTCCCGTAAAGAAACCTCAGTGTTCGGATATGAATCACCTGTTTTCCCATTATATAAGCTAAATATACAACTTGGATAAAGTAATAACATAATTAAAGACTAGATTTCAAACTCAAGTTACGTCTTCTTCCTGTAAATACAATTCAAGTAATAGACATTCTTTTCTCCAAATCATATTTCATGATCAGAGTCAAGATGATTCATACTCCTTAAAGGAACACAAAGTTTGAATAATTAAAAGGTGATATCAAATTTTTAATGTATTTGTTTTTTTTCTTCTTCTTATTTTTGTGTGTAAATTAGGATATTACATGTTTATTTATAATGAAAATTAGGATATTACCGGTTCTTGGTATGCTTCCAAAGTGCAAATGCACAAGGTCCATAACATATTAGCCAAATTGTGTCTTATTTAAGAGCCCATATTTAACAAAATTTTAAAATTCATATCATATTCCTAGAAAATTAGGACTTTGTACATATATTGTATAAGACACAATGTTTTAATTAGGGTTGGGCATCCTATTAACTCTAATAGATCAAATAATCTACAAGACACCGTTCGATGTTTATTAATCATCTAGGTTAAGTTTGAGGATTCTATAAAAGGTTATTCATCTAGGCCGAAAAAGAGATTTTAAATTCGAACAACTGACTAAAGGTATATTCATTCGATTTCATGTCAAATTTTCAAATACTTAAATAATTTTGTTGAGCTTCTATTATCAATTCTTAAATTATCTTTTTCTTTTCATTATTTGTATGTTCTTTTGAATTTTATTTTATTGTTAGTTTTTTGGATTTAGATTCATGATTTATTGGATCGAAAAATAAAAAAGAGCTAGGTTCTATTAAAAAAAACTATTTAAACTTTATATATGAAACATTCTTTACGAATAACTTTTCTACAAATATATCATCTCTCTCTGCTACGTCGGAGTTTCAAGTGAATCGTCTGTTTCAGATATGGTTTTAACGTCTTATTGACTTATAATCTAAAGAAAATAAATCTTTCGCCTCGACGCCTCCTATCTGTGTTGACGATTCTGTCTGTGTTGATTAGTAAGTGATTTTTCTCTTGTTTATTTAGAGGAAGAAGAAACTCTCCGCTCGGGTTCCGTTCATCTCAGCTTCACTTGGAGGATATGTCGAGCCTCCAAGTTTGGAAGAACTGTGGAGGCTAGCTCTTGTGGCCTAAGAAGAAGTAGATGAAGCAAGAAGAGTTGTGGAGGCCATCATGACAACAGTCGGTAAGTATTTTCATACGAAAACTGATCAAAAAATTATCACGGAAGGGCTCCATAAGGAGTTGAGAGCTATAGATGAGCTGGAGAAAGCACTCCAAAAATTGGAGGATCGGGAGAAATTCTACTTTGGAGACTGATTAGAATTTTTGGGTATTCGGAAGATTGTTTCTTGTAGATTTCAATACTTTTTACCAATGTTCAAAAAATCGCTAGGCGGTAGCTAGGCGTTCAACAGGGGCATAGCGCCTAGACGGATTAATCGGGGCCAAGGCGTTAGTAAATTTTTAGTTTAATTTTAAGTATTTAATTATTTTTATACTTTAATAATAAAACATAAATTTAGAAATTTAGAAATTAAAATAGTTGATTTTCTTATAATTCATTCCACTTCTTTTCACATAATATTATAATATGATGTTTTAACTATCTCCTAATAGAAATGGCATGACATGTTTTTCTTTAAAAACAAAAATAAATCTAACCGTTTATAATTTTTTTAATAATTTTTAGTTGTTTCTTGTATTACTATAAATTACAACACAAAGTATAAGAAAATTTGAAATTTTTTAAACCAAGTTAAACCGGGCGAATTGACTTCCGATTTGAGCGAGTTGGCCGATTACATCCGATTTGGACCGCCTGGACCGGAAGACCGGTTAATTTCTCCGAATTGACATAAATCGCGGCGGTCTAAATATTTTGAACGCCTAACCGGCGCCTAGCGGGCGCCTAGGCCGATTTTTTGAACCTTGCTTTTTACTTTGGTCGACATTGGCAAAAGATTATAGGTTTCAATAATAAAATAAAAGGTCTTGTGAATCCACTAGTTGTGGAAGTGTGTTTCACAAATGTGGTCTTGTCGATTTCACTTCCTTTTAATTTGGTCGGCATTGGTAAGATTATAGGGTTCAATAATAAAATATCACCAAGAACACTTTGAATAAAAGTATATAAGGATCTTGACGAGAATCTTTGAGTTCCTTAAACACTTAGAGGAAGAAGAAACTCTTCACTTGGAGGAGATGTCGAGCCTCCAAGTTTGGAAGAGTTTCGGAGACTAACTCTTGTGGCAAAAGAAGAACTAGATGAAGCCAGAAGAATATTACACGCCATCGTTTCAACAATCGATGAGTATTTTTGGGAAACTGATCAAAAATTATTCAAGGAAGCGCTTGGTTGGGAGTGGAGAGCTAGAGAAGCGCTGGAGAAAGCACTCTAAGAATTGGAGGATCGTGAGAAGTTAATTTTATTTTGGAGACGATTAGGATATTGTTCATAATTGAACTCTGGAAGTGTATAGAAATGCTGCGAAGTCTTGAGATTTATCTTGTTTTATTGGTGAATTGTTCATAATTGAAATTTTGGGTGTTGTTTTTGCTCACTGGAAACTCACATTTTGAAGAGGTATGAGATTAGTGTATTCGTGCTATAGAGAGATTTTGCACATCAAGTTTCAGGTGAGCCGTTTGTTTCAGATGTGTTTTTTAACGTCCTGTTGACTTATAATGACTAAGCAAAGAATCATCAAATATTTTTTCATTGTTGAAATCACAAAAGTTTTGATTAATTGAAAAGAAACAGAGAAATGAGCTTAGTTAACCTTCACGTAAAAAGCACGGATTTGTTGCAATGGTGCATTTGTATCCTTGAAAAAACAAACAATTTTTTGGTATTTTATTGTAAATCTATTTATCGTCTTAAAATTTATTAAAATTTTAGAATAACTTTCTAAACTTATAATAAATAGTTAATACTAAATCATAATGTTAGTTAACACACTGTTGTATCCTCTTATTGATCATTCTATCTAATGACACATAATGAATAAGAGGAAAAAGAAGTAACCTCATCTTTGCTTTCAAGGTTTAGTTTTATTGCTTAAATATATGTAACGTCTAAGTTATTGTTCCTTCTTGTGATGATGAACAAGCAATTAAGAATCATCAATTTTTTCCGTCGCTATTGTAATCACCACTGTATTGATTAATTGAAAAAGAGATGGACAAATGGACATACTTAATCTTCACCACTATATTGACTAATTGAAAAGAGAAAGACAAATTAATATAATTTCAACAAAAATTTTAAAATTATGTATTGTATCAAACAAAAATGTTATGTGTCTCCTACTTTTTGTTATTTTCACGTGATTATTTTTACCAAACATTTTAATTTAATACTTTGTTGATATTTGTAGTGGTAAAATATAAATGAAAATTAAAGAATCATTTTGGTTTGTAGATACTTAGCTTTCGAATCTATACTAATAAAACTAAGGTTTAGAGGCTCAAGAGAGCATCAACATCAGCAAAAGTGATACCTTCTAAAGATGTCACATCAGCAACTAAATAATCACAAATCAAAATAATAAAATTTATCATAAATCAAATTAATAAAATAATTAATCATATATATATATATATTCATATCTCATTATTAGGCTTATATTAAGGCTTATTCTTGTATCTTTACTTTCTAAACACCATGGATTTAAACTCCAAAATATTATAATAAATTTTATTTAGATTTAGTTATACTATATAAAAACCGAAAGAAATTATGAGATTTCAGAGAGACATTTTTCTATAGTTTTCTGTATTTTTAAACGTTGAAAATCAAAGATTGACATCAAACTACTTAATTATAAAATAACTTACAATTAGATTTAGTTATACTATATAAAAACCGAAAGAAATTATGAAATTTTAGAGGGACATTTTTCTATAGTTTTCTGTATTTTTAAACGTTGAAAGTCAAAGATTGACATCAAACTACTTAATTATAAAATAACTTACAATAAATAAAATGTTATGGTAGTTCTTTTTGGAGAGACATATTATAATAAATTTTATTTAGATTTAGTTATACTATATAAATACCGAAAAAAATTATAAGATTTCAGAGAGACATTTTTCTATATTTTTCTCTATTTTAAAACAGTGAAAATCTAAAATTGACATCAAACTACTTAATTAACATTATAATAAATTTTATTTAGATTTAGTTATAGTATATAAAAACCAAAAGAAATTATGAGATTTCATTGTCAACAGTTTTTTAGTTTTTTGTATTTTTTAACATTGAAAATCAAAGATTGACATCAAACTACTTAATCATAGAGTAAATTGTGAATTAAATAATTCTTTGATGAAGGTTGAGAATGAGAAGTTCAAAAGATTATATAAGAGACAATAATTATTATGTGCAATGATGGGAGATCATAGAGTAAATTGTGAATTAAATAATTCTTAGATGTATATTGCAATTTGAAATGGAGAACGTTAGAGATTTGTTGAAAAAACTGAATTCATCTTTAATGTGAATGAATATTTATTAGTTTTTGGTTAACAGCTCAACAACTGAATTCCAAAAAAAAAAAGTTAATTAGTTTTTGCATACGTTGCGTCTATAACGTCTCCACTAACAAATATTAAATTTGCATAAGCCATTGAACATAAAAGTTACGTTTACTTTTACGTTCATATCGTCGCCACTACCTAACATTAAAATTAGAAATTAAATTCAGAGACGAAATGTAAAATAAAAAAATAATAATTTTATATGAATCATTACACCAAACATTCAGAGACTTCACATAAACATGGCAACACATGTTACACACACATCTTGCCAATCAAACGTTTGCCAAACTTTTGACAGTCTTGAAGTCGTGGTATGAGTAATTCATTTCTGGGAAGCTCGCAATTTTAAAAATAGTAATATACTCATAGGAATGAAGCTGCTTTTCATCGATACCAAGGCATGCATTGAATTTACTAAAAAAAAAATGCATATTATGATCTAAAACTAATATGTAAACAATTTTTTGTAGTCAACAACAACGATACATGGATTTATATCGGCCAACCGGCTATTCTGATATAAAGAGACCCCGAAACCAAACTCGATCTACAAATTAAAAATATTTATGCTTAACCCTACCAAAAAAATGTTCAAAGTCGCAGCTCACAAATTCGACATTTTATTCATTGACCAGACATCTTTGGTTGAAACAAATTAAAGCTCCCACAAAATAGACAACCAACAATTTAGGTACGCACTGTGCAAGATTTGACACCAATAGTTGACCGAAACGGCGAGCTTTTTGGTAAACATCTCTTGAATCGAACAAAACACATACACAAAACTTATATATTTTTTTGTATTGTAGATATACATTGGTCACATATACCTCATAAAAGGAGACAACTTACAAGATTACACACCAAACGCTATACCTCCAATGGCTGCTCCTGGTAGATCAAAGGACATGGTGTTCTTACATGTGAAGATGAAAGAGTAAGATTTATTTATTTTCTATAAACCTCACTAATATCTACAATTAAAAAAACCTCTAATAAACTCTTACCAAACAACGGCGAAATAGTTCGTGTGTATTTGTGGGACAAAATTGCTACAAATTTCAGGATTAGGTAGAATGAAAATTTACAGAAACCGAACTTCATGCTGCTTACTACGATAAATCCCAAAAAAGTTCGAGGTATGCATTCTCTACCGCTTCTTGATTATTAGAATATACTCACCAAATTCAAAAATAATATAAGTCTACTCTAATCTTACAGGAGCACTGACCCTCAGTTTCACATCTTCCACACGTCCTCTTTTTACAACGACATTGTTGAAACCAAAAACTTCCTATCAAGGTACACATTATTTTATTAAATTATTTTTATTTTCAAGCAAGTGAGGTTGTTCGGTAACATTTTCCTTTTTTTCCGTGCATCTCTGTAGGTTAGGAAAAGATGGACCTCCAATTGTCAACAACTCCTCTTCTTCAATTACTAAACTGGAAACAGTCTCACTAAATGAGATTCAACGGTTTCTCCAAAACGAAACTCCACATGTAAAACGTTGCTCTAAACACATATTATTTTCTAATATATCATTTTTTATTTAAGGCCGCCAGCTTCATATGTGTCGCAACAATTGTGGATGTTTGCGGAGATTATGGATGGCACTACATCTCATGCGATCAGGTTTTGTAACTATAATTTTTATTTAATTTTACGCAAGTTTTAATAATTCCAAATATTTTAAATCAAGTTAGGATGTTACTAAATAAACAATAAACTCAATATATGATAAAATTTATTATGTACATTTAGGTATCGTTTTGAAATATCAGTCCGTGATGAAAATGATGTCGCAACATTTGTGATATTTGATAATGATGGCACCAAACTTGTTGGAAAAAATGCGGCATAAATTTTTGCGGATATTGCCGAGGTATAATTTAACTAAACCATCATCACAATTTTGACATGCATAAATTTCACTTAACCATTTGTCATACCTTACAGAACAGCGAGCATGATATAAATGGAGAAACTTACCAACTAACACCACAAAGTCTACTAAACATTGTTGGCAACACATGTAAATTTCAGGTCAAAGTTATGCCTTATAATTTCAGCGCTCCTCGCCAGATAATCACGGTATCCCGTATAATTGAACACAACATCATCGCCGCCGCTAACTCAGGCGAGAAAAATATAATTGAGCTTGATGGAAGTCTTGAACGCATGCCTCAAACCAATTTAAGCGGAACTACCACCCTAGCTCAATCCAAAGAAACCATCGACAAAAAAATCAAAAGCAGCCCCGGAAAGACAATTAAATGCGCCAACATTTCCAATTCTTTATTTGACATTGGTTTCATAGTCTTCTTCCTACTGTTTTTCATTACGCATTATGTTTTCTATGTTGCTTTGATCTCAGTTTAGTCTCATCCCATTTTTTTTTAAAAACGATGCAAATTCACAAGAATAGTAATTCCGTAGGCTACAATATTGGGTCCTCCTAATTTGTATTCGTTTAATATAAAAGAATTTTCCTCCCACTCACCTAAGGAGACATGGTTCTCTAGCAGAAACGAAACTAGCACTGTACAACAACAACTCGAAAACAAACAAGATACAGCTGAGAATCCCACAAGATCATAATTGACTCTGCAGAATCGTAAAAGGAGTAAGAAGAGGAAGAAGGAGAAGGAGAAGTAGAAGAAGATAAGAGATTAGAGAGGAAAGATGGAGAAAAATGGAGGAAGAACCAAGGAACAAGAGAGAGAGGGGAAAAAAAACAATCTCGTGGGAGAGAAAGAGATGAAAAAGGTGGTGTCATTTTAGAGATAAGTAAAGCTTAAAACACTGGTTTTGACTTAAAACCACTAAAAGTATGTCAAACACTTTATTTTACCTGCGTTTTGTGAGTTATTATTATATATATCTCACTGTCAAGTAGTTAATATATGATATCTATCTCACATACAAGACAAAATTTAAGATAATAAGTTCTATAGACATATGAGACGGTTGCATTGCGTCTCAAACACTACAAGATAACAAGCGTTGACGGCCGAAATGTCGGACAGCCTGAAACGTCGGAGCCGTGAAAGCCGCCGACAGCCCGACGGAGAATGCCGGAAACTTGTAGGAACCTTCCGACGACTTTCCGATGGCATTTTTCCCACGGATTTCCAACAGCACCTCCGACGGTCCCATTTCCGACGAAATTCCGACAGAGACGTTTCCGACAGATGACCGACATAATTGTTCCGACGGAATTCCGACAGAACTGTTCTGACGAAATTCCGACAGAAATGTTCCAACGGAATTCCGATAGACCTGTTCCGACGGAAGTTTTATATATATTTTATTAAATGATATTTTTTATATTTTATTAAATGAAATTATTATATATAATAATAATAAGTAAATAAATAAATGAAATTATTTAAAATAAATTTAAAAATTTGTCATAATTAAATTCATTAAAATTTTAAAAATAATCCATAAGACAAAATATTTTAATGTTTAAAAAAAAAAAAAAACTTCAAACGTTGTCGGAATCGTCGGATGGAAAGAGATGAGGAAAGGCGGCCTTCATTGTCTGCTGCAAAGAGGTGAGCTGAGACTGGGTTGAGGTGAGCTGGTCCTGGGTTGACGTGTATGCGGACTTAAGGTGCTCGACTTCCGCATCACGTTCTTTCACCGTTTGGGTGAGCCTCTGGATCTCATCTCTGTACCCCAAAGGAAACTAAGGAATGGAAGAAGACGATTCTTGGGTCGGAAGTCCGCTTAACCCAGCAAATCGCCCTTTGACTTTCCGAGTTTCCTATGAAAATAAAACATCAACATAAAGTTAGTATTGAAATTTTGAAAAAAAATAATAATTGAAAATAATTAGACACTTACATTGAGAACAATTTCGTTGATCTCTTCCGGTAACTCGTTACGAGGGCGACCCATCGAGTGATGCGAGTCCAACTACTCATTCCCGATCCACCTTCTTCTTTTGCGTCTCCGACACTCACGCATGTCATTATCCTAGATCACACCAGTTTTTTGTTGGTTTGCCTCTGCTCCTATCGAAGGTAGTCGGGAGAGCACGCCTTCTCTTTCTTAAAAAATATTGTTAAGTAAATAATAATAAACATAAAATCAATAATTAAAAATTAGAAATTAAACTGACCATTTCCAGCTTGCTTCTTGTTCGGTCTTGAGCCGCCGTTGTGAATGTACATCCCCTTCCCTCCTCGGTCGCTCTTCGGTTCTTCGTGTTTGGGTTGCTCGATGGTCATGAAAGCCACCGCGAGACAGTTTCGTTGAGGTCCTTAGGCATCTCCTTGCCGGCTTGCCAGTTCTGCTTCCTCGTGCATGTGGTTCAAGTATGAGCAGCGTACTTGTCGAATTGGCAAGTACTTGATTCGTAAGGGAAGGGTCCCACGTGAAGTCTTGCTACATTATAAAAAAATAATAATGTTAGTATTTGAAATTAAAATTGACAAAATAAACTCAAAAAAAAACAAATAAAAAAATTTGTTACCGCAAAACTCCGGTGCCACAAGTCCATCTCGGCTTTCGGCATGTCCTTGTACCTCGGGTACGGTTTGTCCAACATGTTGTGAAGCATCCATAAGATCGCCTTTGTGATCTCTGGCGACAACTTAAACCTGAAAACAAAAAAAAGAAATAAATTCTAAAAAACGAAATTACAAAAACGTTTTTAATTAGTAATAAATTCTAAAAAATTCTATTTAAATTTTTTAAAACCCAAAAATATATTATAAAAAATTTTCACTTCTAAAAATTTTAAAAAACGTGTTTTCCAATTCTAAAAATATATAAAATAGCTTTTTATATAGTTTTAATAATATTTAAAAAAAACGTTTTAACAAACCTATAATAACTAAATCTAAAATTGTAAATTACTAAAATGTTTTAAATTTATTATAATATTAAAAAACGTTTTAATTAGTACTTAAATTCAAAAAAATCAATTATAATTTATAAACGTTTTAATTAGTACTTATAATTTTCCATATATCAATTATAATATGGAAAATTATAAATTACAAAAACCTATTTAATTAGTAATAAATTCTGAAAAATCAATTATAATTATCAAAATTCCCTACAATATACAAAAACGTTTTTCTAATTCTCCAAAAATTATGAAAATGTTTTTAAATAATTATAGAAAACAATTTTTCATAAACCTTTTTTATATAGTTTTAATAATATTTTTTTTTAAAGTTAAAAAAACCTTAATGACAAAAATTTTCAAACATATAAATTACTGAATTATAAAACCTAAATCACAAAATTTCTAAATTAAATCCACAATTAAATCACAAATACAAAATTTAAATCACAAATTCTAAATCCTAAAAGAAAATAATAAACCCTAAATCCTAATTCCAAATTCCAAATACCTAATTCCAAAATCCTAAACCTAAATCCAAATAACAACAACCTAATTCCAAAATCAATTCCAAAATCAACATCCAAAATCACACAAACAAAATCAAAAAATTACACATATCTTACATATTGGAGGACGAGAGGAGACGCCGGCCGTGGAGGAGAGGAGGAGACGTTCGCCGGAGGAAAGAGGAGAAGAGTCGGCGCCGGAGGAGGAGAGGAGACGCCGAGGGAAGAGGAGAGGTTCGCTGCGCCGGAGGAAGAGGAGAGGGTTCGCCGGAAAAGAGGATACGCCGAGGAGAGAGAGATAAAAGAGAAATGAGAAAGAAATTTCGTGTTTGGCGATTTATCGGGCTTTCCGACGGACATATCCGTCGGAACCCAAAATTTAAGTGACATTTTACAAAATCAGTCAAAACCAAAAATTTAATATCAGATTCCGTGGAAAATTCGAGCAGATTTCCGACATGGAATATCCGTATATTCTATGCGTTGCCATTGGTCGATCGTCAACATGTAATCCGTCGAAATCATGGAAATCGGATTCAGAGGGATTTAGGGTATAATTAGGGTTTAGGGTTTAAGAAATACACTATCGGTAAAGACTTAACATGAGTGTATATGTTATACAATATCAAATGCTAAACATTTAACATAAATCAACTATACCTTATATTATAAGTTATATAAACACTTCCATCAAATTTTCTAAATTCTATATAACACATTAATGTTGAAATATTACAAGTTCAAACTAATGTATATACATCATACATGTGTTTGTAACATTTTTCTTTACAAAAAAAACCTATACCTTAAACCCTAAACGAACGTCCGTCGGAAATCCGTAAGAACTTTCCTACGGATTTCCGACGGATTGTAAAATATCATTTTTTAAAAATGATAAGTGTGGATCCGTCGGAAATCCGTATGAATTGTAAAATAACATTTTTTAAAAATGATACGTGTGGATCTGTCGGAAATCCGTAGGAAAGTTCCTACGGATTTCCGACGGATTGTAAAATAACATTTTTTAAAAATGATACGTGTGGATCCGTAGGAAAGTTCTTACGGATTTCCGACGGATTGTAAAATAACATTTTTTAAAAATGATACGTGTGGATCCGTCGAAAATCCGTAGGAAAGTTCCTACAGATTTCCGACGGATTGTAAAATAACATTTTTTAAAATGTTAAGTGTGCATCCGGCGGAAATCCGTAAGAAGGATCCACACTTATCATTTTTTTTAAAATGTTTAGAAATTTACAAAAACGTGTTTTCCAATTCTAAAAATATATAAAAACGCTTTTTCTATAGTTTTAATAATATTTATAAAAAAAACGTTTTAACAAACCTATAAACAATTAAATCTAAAATTGTAAATTACGAAAACGTTTTAATTTTATTATAATATTTATAAATTCTGAAAAAATCAATTATAATTATCATTTATTTACTTTGCTAAATTAGGTAAAAATTTGTTGAAAAAGCGTGTGTATTAAAGAACACAAACGGATAAAACTTAATGGTATTATACTCTTAATTCGAACCCCATAACAAATATCTATTACAAGTACAAATACATATTTTTCAATTCAAAGTTTAAAAAACTACACTGAATCATCCGATGATGAGTAATCTGATTCTCCTGAATCGGAAGTTTCCTCGAATTCATCCAATTCTACCTCTGAATCCTCAAATACCCGATCGTCCGTGTGTACGGTGAAATCAACAACAAAGTACACCTCAAGGGAATGTTCGATTGAACCCAAACCTACAAAGCTTTGTTGGAGGGGTTCATGTTTGGACATCCCATTGACCCTACCTCTCGGGTTTATCGATATCACTGTAACCCACGGGTCTTGCTTGTTTGTCACCCGAGGATAGGGAATATAACATACCTACACAGTGTAATAAAGTAATATATATTTTTTGCCGCAGGAATGCAGAAATACTAAATTAAAAATTAACGTAAAAGAATAAAACTAACATGGTCTACTTGTGAAGCAAGCGAATGGATATATTTCGGGTTGCCTTCTGCTGTCTTGATGTAACACCAAATTGGTCGTGTCGCACACCACTTCCTACTAATAGGTCGTTCCAGTCGCATAAAAATGCAACGCATCTCAAACCGAGCATTCTCGGGTATTGAACATAAAAAATCTCACGTACGACACCATAATATATAAGATCACCGGACTGAAAAGATACACCGTAATCTGAAGTTGTCACGCTCCTATCTTCCCGAAGAATCTTAAAAGCATACCCCCGTGTGCTATACATCACATGTGATTGTACGTTGGCTAGTGGAAAACGCACAATTTCTTCTAACCACGTGGGAAATCTTTGTCCGTTAGACATCTCAGTCGTGACCTGTACGAATAAAATTTAAGCTTAGCAAAATAAATCATTCATTATATATGATAGTTACATACAAGGCACTTAAAAAAACCCTTACATAATCTGTTAACCAATGTCCGAACTCCTCCTGTTTGAGTTCCAAAATCTCATCATCTGTTTTGTCCGAATATGCAAAACGTTGATATGCCATATAAATCCTATGATATTAAAGCGATCATCACGTTAACATATATATAATCAAAGACCCATAAGGAAAATAAACTGTTCAATATTATACCTCTCATATTCTTCAATGCCGTCACAGTTTGTAAGAATATACATGTGCAAATGATTCCGCTCCTGTGCTGAAAGTCTCCGCTTCTTACCTTTTCCACTAAGTCGTCCAATCTCTAAGAATATATGAGGAACATCAACCGGATAATGTGGTAGTACGCCTCCGTCATCATGTCAAGCAGGTCTACGACTCTTCGTTTTCACTTCTGATGGAAAGTAGAACTCCGCAAAATGTGACGTTTCTTCATTGATGCTCTGTGCGACAATAGAACCCTCCACTTTGCTCAAATTTTTTACCTTCTTCTTTAGATGAAACATATACTGTTCAAAATGATACATCCAACGGTACTGAACCGGGCCCCCAAGCTCTGCTTCTCGAGGTAGATGAATTGTTAGATGTTCCAAATTGCAAAGGATGACGGGTATATTATTCGCAAGGTTGCGGATACCGTCTGGTGTAAGAGACCGCGAAAAAATATCTCGAAAAAAGACACCAATACCTGCATAATATGCATAAGAAATTAATAAATAAATTATTACTTTAGTATTGTATAAAGTATTTACAAATAAAATTAATGATTGTATACCTGCAATTGCTTCGTGGACATTACGTGGTAGAAGACATGCAAAGGCAAAAGGAAGGAGGCGTTGCATCACCACATGACAATCGTGACTTTTCATCCCAGTAAACTTTCCTTCTCCATGATCAACGCAGTTCTGAAGGTTAGATGCGTATCCGTCCGGAAATCTAACACTTTCGGTAATCCTATCAAAAAATACGGCCTTTGAAAGTTCATCCAAACGAAAAGCCGGGACCGGAGGCTTCCCGTTCCCTGTCACATGAAGTGCTCTACGAGAACAAATGTCTGGCAAGTCCAATCTAGACTTCAGATTGTCCTTCGTCTTTCCTTGGACATTGAGAACGGTGTTCATAATATTGTCGAAAAAATTCTTCTCAATGTGCATGACATCCAGATTATGCCTCAAAAGATGGTCCTTCCAATAAGGCAAATCCCAGAAAATACTCCTCTTGTGCCAATTATGTAAGTTGCCACAACCATCAACAGGATGATGGCCGTTACCACCGCAATCAATGGTCCTATCTGCACCAAAATCTCTGAACTGATCCAACAAATATTGTCCATCTAACTCGGGGTGGACCATCACTATTTCTTCCTAAACAATGACGTGCTACGACGATAAGGATGATCTCTTGGTAGGAATCGCCTATGACAATCAAACCAAGACGTTTTGCGTCCGTGCTTCAATTGGAACGCATCTGTGTTATCTTGACAGTACAGGCACGATAACCTTCTGTGAGTTGTCCATCCTGATAGCATGTCATATGCTGGAAAATCGCTAATGGTCCACATAAGTACCGTCCGCATGACAAAATTCTGCTGACAAGAAACATCAAACGCCTCAATTCCATGCTCTCATAACATTTGTAACTCATAAATCAATGATTGCAAAAACACATCTGCTTTCTCGGATGCTCTGGTCCGGAGCGAAATGCTAAGGAGCAAGAACTCGTCGCATGCACAAAGATGGCGGCAAGTAGGTGTTACAATTACTGGCCACAATGAATATTGTCTACCGTGCTTCCCAAAAGGGTTGAAACCATCAGTACATAAGCCAAGGTATACATTCCTCAACTCATACGCAAAACTAGGATACAGTGATTGAAAATGTTTCCATGCTTTTGCGTCTGAGGGATGAGCAATTTCTCCATCCATTGTATGCTCTGCATGCCATCTCATTGCTCCGCTGTCCGCTCGATGATATAACCTCTTCAATCTATCTTAACGGCAAATACCACATCCGTTTATATGGCGACACTCTTCCACTGTTTCCTTACCGAGGTTTGCGACAAAATGACATGTCGAGCGGCCTTCCTCTCTCCATAGATCATACGTTGTCGATGCATACATCTATCATCGTCACATCCTAGCCCGAACAAGTTTACGTATCTCATAGTATGATGTCGGTGCAAGATTATCTTCTGGCAAAATGTCCTTCACGAAATCAGCGATTGCATCCACGCACTCCTCACTCAAATTGAAATCCGTCTTTATACCCATCATCCTGGTTGCAGCTGATAGAGGGGAATGTCCACCTCTACACCCATCATATAAAGGATTTTTAGCAGTGTCTAACATATCAAAGAATTTTTGAGCTTCTGCATTAGGTTCTTCCCCTCTATCTCCATACTCAGCAACCGATGGCATACTTTCACGGAATGAATCGTTCACAATCTGAACATGATCTACATTACTTTCTACTTCCATTGCAGGTTCTACTAAGCTAGCGCTATCTCCAATATATTGTTCACTAGTACTAGCACAATTATCAACCATTGTATCATTTTCTCCATGATTATACCAAATCTTGTAACCCGGCACAAACCCATGACAATAAAGGTGTGACCATACTTCATCTATCACGATTAATCTACGATTCGACATTTACTACAAGTAGATTTTACGGTTTTTCGCTTTCTTCGCTTAGCAAGTGCCAAATTCCTGCAGACCTTCTCTGAATTCTTCCGTAACTAGGCCCGTGTCCGGAATTTGATGAGGCTTGTCCATCCATGAGCGAAAATAATTATAAGGATCTGAAGAAGACATTTTTGTAAGGAATTGTAGATGAGAGGTTTTTTGTGATTGTGAATGAGAGGGTGGATATGTTTTTATAAGGAAATGTGGGTATTTTTCGACGCATTTCCGACAGATTTCCGACGGATAAAATTCAAACGGTCATGCAACGTATATATTCAAACGGTCATATTCAAACGGCTACAAACCGTCTGTATTCCGTCGGAAAACCGTCGGAAGTCTTCCGACAGATATTTGCCGTCGGAAATCCGTCGGTAAGTGTCCGACGGCATTTAGTCGTCGGTAAGTGTCCGACGGCATTTAGTCGTCGGTAAGTGTCCGACGGCATTTAGTCGTCGGAAATTCGTCGGAAAGGGCCCGACGGATTTCCGACGGATTTCCGACGGATTGATGTTTCCCACGGAATTCCGACGGATATTGCTCTCGTCCCTTTTCCGCCGGAATTCCGTCGGAAAGTTCCGACGGATTATTTGCCGTCGGAATCGACCCTGTATTCTTGTAGTGATATATGCCATGAATGATGAAACTGTTAAAAAAATATTGATGCGGCCAATCGGCCATGTTGGTAAGTGTTATGATTATTGATGATTTCAAGTTGAAATATATATTATAAACTAGTCTCACTCAATAAAAAAAAACTAATCAAATCATATAAATTGAGTGACATTTGATTAACATCATTAACAAAATATATAAACAACCCGCATGTAGTGCGGGTAACATCATTAACAAAATATATAAACAACCCGCATGTAGTGCGGGCTAGCACCTAGTTAAACTATAAATTTAAGTTTTTAACAAGCATGGAGAAGTTTGCTAGTTATAGAGACTTGATAATGCAATATTTAACCATTTTCGAGAACTTTCGATTAAATTCTTTACATAGATCTTTAATTTGGATATAATTATATCCTTTGACTTGACTTTTAATGTTTGTTTGAGGACAGATAAAGGATAAGTCTAGAGAGTTGATATGTCTAAAGTAGTAAAACAATCGTGTTAACATTAATTGATATATAGTTCTGAAAAAACAGATTAAAAAAAAAACTTAAAGAAACTATCGATGGGGAGCGCAAAGCGAGAGATGCATTGGAGAAAGCACTCAAAGAGTTGGAGGAACGTGATAATTTTATTTTGAAGACGACGAGAACTAAGTTTAGGATCATTGGGTCTCTTGTTGTTTCCTGTGAAAATGATCAAGCAAAGAATCATCAAAGATTTTATCACTGTTGAAATCAAAATTTTTTTGATTAATTGAAAAAAAAAACAGAGAAATGAGCTTACTTAACTTTCACGTAATAAGCATGGATTTATTGCTATGGTGCATTTGTATCCCTAAAAAAATAAACAAGATCATGCCGTAGTGTAAGATCGATTTTATGGTATTTTATGATAAATCTATTTATCGTCTTAAAATTTGGAATAACTTTCTAAACATATTAAAAAATAGCTAATACTAAATCATAATGTTAGTGAGCACACTGTTGTATCCTCTTATTGATCATTCTATCTAATGACACATAATGAATAAGAGGAAAAAGAAGTCACCTCATCTTTGCTTTCAAGGTTTAGTTTTATTGCGATTACTGTTAAATATATGTAATCTCTATGTTATTGTTCCTTCTTGTGATGATGAACAAGCAATTAAGAATCATCAATTTTATCGTCAATTAAGAATCATCAATGCTAACTAAATCTGTGATCTCGAGCATTGCGAACTTCTGGTGCTCTGCTTTTAAACTTCCTCAAAGCTGCCTGGATGAGATTGAGAGTATGTGCTGTGCATTCTTGTGGTCAGGATCGCCAAATAACACATCAAAGGCAAAGGTAGCTTGGGAAGTTGTTACTAGGCCCAAGGCTGAAGGTGGTTTGGGGTTACGCAAACTGAGCGATACTTCCACGGTTTTCTCTCTTAACCTGATTTGGCGTCTACTCAGCAGGGCCGGCTCGTTATGGGTGGCTTGGGTTTATAGAGTTCTCTTCAAAGATCAGTCTTTCTGGGAAGTGAAACAAACCATCAAAGGCTCTTGGATTTGGAGAAAGCTATTAAAACTGCGAACCGTTGCTCGAAATTTCGTTCGTATTGATATTCGAAATGGCCTTGCAACTAATTTTTGGCATGACCCTTGGTTGGCTACTGGCATTATAAAGGACATTACTGGTAACGATGGGAGTCGCAATCTAGGACTGCCTTGGAACTCAAAAGTGGCGGATGCTTGTGTTGAAGGTCAGTGGACCTTTCGTCGATGTAGAAACCCGGCTTTCCGCTCTGTCATTGAAGCTATAATGCAGCTTCAACCTCCTTCGGAATTTCTCGGCCAAGACGTCCCAATGTGGAGAACAATGGGCTCCGAATTCAAACCAGTCTTCTCTGCCAAATCAACTTGGCATCAGATTCGAACTCCTCATCAAAGGACACCATGGTCTAAAGTGATATGGTTTCCATTCTCCATTCCAAGGTTCTCATTTATTACATGGCTAGCCATGTTAGACAAGCTACAAACGGCAAATCATGTTGCCAAGTGGTCAACACCAAAACCTTGTCCATTATGTGGTGAACGAAATGAAACTCGGGATCATCTTTTTTTTCGCCTGTCCATTTGTGTTTACTATATGGTCTATGATTTGCAGATAAACTCTTGTGTTCCTACACGGATTGGACATACTCAATCAACTCTCTCATCTCCAACAGAAAATCGCGACTAGACAACATCCTTTATCGGATGGCTTTTCAGACTACAGTCTACCTTGTGTGGAGGGAGCGAAATAGCCGCCATCACTCGACTAGAAGACTCTCTCCTCACATACTTACTCAGCTAATCAAAAAAACAATTGGGGATCGCATTCGGTCAAAACAAGATGGTGATGTTGAAGAGAAATTAGCTCTTTCTGCGCGTTGGCAACTAATCTCAAGCTAGTATTGGTTAGGCTAACATGTTTAACTTGCTCGGCGGTCCTTACGCTAGTATGTTTTGTTAAGTCTTTACATGCTCTGTTTTTCATCTATTTTATCGCTGCTCAATTTTTTCCAAATCGTTTTTATCATTGTAACCATTTGTAAATAACCATCTTTTCCTTTATATTACTACATTTCATCAAAAAAATTTATCGTCACTCACTGTATTGATTAATTGAAAAAAAGATGGACAAATGGACATACTTAATCTTCACCATTATATTAACTAATTGAAAAGATATAGACAAATGAATATACTTTCAACAAAAATTTTAAAAGAATGCATTGTATCAAACAAAAATGTTATGTGTCTCCTACTTTTTGTTATTTTCACGTGTTTATTTTTACCAAACATTTTAATTTAATACTTTGGTGATATTTGAAGTGGTAAAATATAAATGAAAATTAAAGAATTGTTTATCATGTTGGCTTGTCGATACTTAGCTTTCGAATTTAAGTATAAAGTTAAGTTTGTGACAAGCGTGGAGAAGTTTGCTAGTTATAGTATTTAACCATTTTCGAGAACTTTTAATTAAATTCTTTACATAGATCTTTAATTTGGATATAGTTATACCCTTTGACTTGATTTTTCAATGTTTGCTTAAGGACAAACGATAGAGGTGATATGTCTAATTTTTGTCT
The DNA here is from genome assembly GCA_018361395.1 of Boechera stricta. Taxonomy (NCBI): domain Eukaryota; kingdom Viridiplantae; phylum Streptophyta; class Magnoliopsida; order Brassicales; family Brassicaceae; genus Boechera; species Boechera stricta. The sequence continues at coordinate 16,625,611 of CM031539.1, read as the reverse complement.
TTTTTGAGTCTTGTTTTTCTTCTTACATATTGGTTATTTTTGTCTTTGCATTTTTAGGTTTTTTTTTTTTTTGGTCTAGTTTTTGGTTTCTTGAATCACTTTTATATGTATCTTACGAGAAGAGGGAGATTTCAAGCATAAAACGGATGAAGCAGAGCATGGAAGAAACCTCAGTTGGTGTTTATGGTTATAATGAGAGCTATTTTGTTCATGGTGTTTATGAGAATTAACTTCAGTTGACTTTTGATCAATACTGTAATGTTACTAATACTTGTTTGGAATACGATCTTTTTCTTCATAGCCGTCAAAGAATCATTATATAAAATATAAACAGGTATATTTCGAGAAGGTAATCATTTATTTTCAGTTGAATTATTATTTATCAAAGATTATTAAATTATTTTTACTCATCTTTTCTTATATTATGATATTGTTGGTATTTATTGGTTTGGAACTCTTGCATTGTAAGGCATCAGAGAATCATTTATACGAAATGTAAACAGGTACACTATAATATATTATGAACCTTTTAATGTTATTTTCGGATCCGACCCGACCCGACCCGACCCGACTCGAAAACGGTCAAAATCAGCAGAAACACGTTGAATCCTTCTTCTTCTTCTTCTCCGACTCAGTGACGACGATTCGTTTACGCTCTTTTCTCGAACTATTTTGAATTGTCTTCCACGTTTGATCGATCCTTTCTTCTCCATTCCTGCTTCTTTGTAGATGTAAGTCGTCTCCATCCGATTAAGTTTCTGGTTTTTGGTACCATCTTAATTTCGTCGCAATCAATTTTCTGGTTTTTGGTACCCAAGGATCATGTTTCAGATTGCTACTAGTATTCATGAAATGATTTCAAGCACTGCATCGAGTGCCAATTTCACAATTTTTAGGTGTTTATCTTCTCTCTTTGCCGAGAAAATGGATTTAGCACTTTTCTGGGTTGAGCTTTGTGATGGTCTAGTACGAATTAATCCATTTGAAAATCTGAATTATTATTAATTCTTCTTTTTGGCTTTTTTGAATGATCTATCATGTTTTCTTGCGGTATTCATGGGTTTTGGAGTATGGAAATTTGTTATACACCATATATATCTGTAGTATATATCTTGGTAATTGCAGATGAGAGCATCAATGTAATGATATATATTTTATATACTCATTGTGCAGATTGGTATAGAATTTGGCTTTGCTGGTATGTAGCTGGTACATACTGTATATAGCTACAGATATACTGAAATGGCTTCGAGAGCGCTTCTTCGAAGGAGGAGTTACGTTGTCAAATCTCTAAGTGAACGTTTGCCTACGATCCAAAGTCTTTCAAGCGGTCAGTGGCTAGGACATTCGGGATATGAGAATGTTAGAGGGCTGAATTCTGATTCAGGATATATATCTGGAAAACCTGATTTCAAAGATGTCAAGAATAAAGAGTCAACCGCGTCATTGGAGGGTTTCTATAGAAGTAGATTACTTCAGTCTCCAAATTTTAGTAATGGAGTTGGAAAATTAGAAGTCGCTTACCCTTTGGGATATAGATTGGTTCGACAATCTTTGAACTCCTCTCTGGCAACGGCCAACAAGCCTGACCATGATAAAAAGGGAGAAAAGCTTACCTCACAAACCAAAGAAGCTTCTCCCGAGGAGTGTGATGAAGCTGTTGAGGGATTAAGTCTGGCTAAAGCCAAAGCTAAAGCCATGAAATTGGAAGAATCCCAAAAATCGGATATATCCATTATGCAACGTGTGAGGTCATTTCTTCTGGGAATAGGTCCTGCTTTGAGAGCCATTGCATCGATGAGCAGGTAAGGCTGCAGTTTTTTCGTTGTAGCTTTTGGATTTGATGCTATTTATTGTTATTTAACATATGATCTATTCTGCAGGGAAGATTGGGCCAAGAAGCTTCGCCATTGGAAAGATGAATTTAAATCTACCCTGCAACACTACTGGCTGGGGACAAAGTTGCTCTGGGCTGACGTCAGGATTAGTGTAAGGCTGCTTGTTAAACTTGCTAATGGAAAAGGTCTCTCTAGGAGGGAACGACAACAACTCACTCGAACAACTGCCGACATTTTTAGATTAGTCCCAGTTGCAGTTTTCATTATTGTTCCATTCATGGAGTTCTTGCTGCCGGTATTTCTTAAGTTGTTCCCAAACATGCTGCCGTCAACTTTCCAGGACAAGATGAAAGAAGAGGTACTGTTAAACCCTATTTTGTTGCTTCTCTGTTCTTTATACGTTGTTTTATCCGTTTTATTTTCTGGTATTGCAGATTTAGTTATCTAAAAAAGTAGCCGTGTTATGTTTCTAGTTATTCTATATTTACCGACTAGAGTACTGGAACTTTTGCATGACTATTTGACACCAAGCACGTCAGACTTGATGAGCTATATTTCCACATTTTCATCTATATTTTGCCTCTTCCATCCCCAAGATAATGTAATACACTTGAGATTCAGAAGGAACATTTGCATAGACTAAATATTACAGCAATTTAGTGTTGCCAGTTACTTCTTTGGAAACTGGCCTAAGACTGGCAGGAGTCATTTCTACCTATGTGCTGGATTTATATTTTATCATGGCACAACAAAGTTTACCTTTGTTTTAAGCTTCTGGCAAATTAGTGCTGAAAAGATTCTATTGGTTTGTTTTACTTTCCCCTTTGGTGTAGTAGTAAAATATCTTTTATGAACTTTAATCTAGGGTTCACATCAGTGTGTCGAAAGTGTTTGTGTCTGAAATTATCCTGAACATCATAGCCCCACATCTGATGTACACGTGTAGCCTTTGACCTTTGTTCCCTGTAAAAGTTAAAAATGTTTAAACTAAGGCTTACATCTGGATACTAGTGTTAGTTTTGTTTGAATCTGGTTTAGACGGTAAATCTTTATTGAGGCTACTCAATCTTAATCGCTTGCTATGGGAAAAGCAGAGAAAACAAGTCGTGGTTTATTAGTTCTCTTAAGCGACACTCTTTTGTGTTGTCAATCCAAGTGATACTTATCAATGCTAATGCTAAAGAAATATAAATCATACCAATTTTATACTGATTTTACATTGATCTGGGAAGTATGAATTGGTTTGATAGTTCAGGCTTAATAAAAAAATCACGTTTCTTTTTCAGGAGGCACTGAAAAGAAGGCTGAATGCAAGAATGGAGTATGCTAAGTTTCTCCAAGATACTGTTAAAGAAATGGCAAAGGAAGTCCAAACCTCGCGCAGTGGAGAGATTAAAAAGACTGCAGAAGATCTCGATGGATTTATGAACAAGGTTCGCTTTCCTTGTTATTCTACACAACTGACTTCCTTCAGTAATCTTCTAGATGAACTGATAGCTTCGTTATTAATTGCACAGGTTAGAAGAGGAGTTGGTGTTTCAAATGATGAAATTTTGGGATTTGCAAAGCTCTTTAACGATGAGCTTACATTGGATAACATTAACAGGTTACGCATTAGTCTAAACTGTATATATCGGTAACAATACTGCTTCTTCTTGGTTTGTTTTGTTTATATTATCTTCCTTATTCAGGTCTCGATTGGTAAATATGTGCAAATACATGGGTATTAGCCCATTCGGAACTGATGCATATTTGCGGTATATGCTTCGGAAAAGATTACAGGAGTAAGTTCAACATTGCTCATATTGCCATTTTTCTTGTCTCAAATGTCTGACAATGAGTCTTACTGTCCTACAATAATTTTCTCTGTTTCTGGTGGTATCGTAATAGTTTTGTGAGCATCAATTTACTCCACAAGGCACGCATTGCTAAATATATGTTCATCTAAATTTATGTTCTTCTTTCTCACATAATCATTGGGCAATGCCATTCCTTGGACTTTGTAGGATTAAAAAAGATGATAAGTTGATCAAGGCTGAAGGTGTGGAGTCTCTCACAGAAGCTGAACTTCGCCAAGCTTGCAGAGACAGAGGAATGCTTCAATTAGGTTCAGTTGAAGAAATGAGAGAGCAGGTTATCATTTATAAATCTTTGTGGAGGTTTTATTAGAAAAGTTGTACTCTTTGTGAACAAGAAGAAAGATCTTGTATGGTTAGAGTTGTTCTAAAAGTTAAATTAGAGATATAGGTGATTACTGATCTGTAAATCTCTCATTGCAGCTAAATGACTGGCTGGATTTGTCCCTCAACCATTCGGTACCATCATCCCTCTTAATTCTCTCTAGGTAAGCTTCTGCAACTCAGTAGATATAAATACTATAGACGACAGAATTAAAAATGATATTGCTGTGCGTAACAGATCATTCTCAATGGCTGGGAAACTCAAGCCTGAAGAGGCTGTTCAAGCTACTCTCTCCTCTCTGCCAGATGAGGTTGTGGACACAGTTGGGGTTACAGCTCTGTCATCAGAAGATTCTGTATCAGAAAGGAAGAGGAAGTTGGAGTACCTAGAAATGCAAGAAGAATTAATCAAGGTTTTTTATCTTTGTTGCCCTACTAAGTAAAGCATGATTGTGGAACTATGTTTCTCTTTCCCGTGTATCGAGTCTGGAAATTCCCTTTCATGCATAAACTATTCTCTTACTTCTGATTCGGTTGAATGTAGGAGGAGGAGGAAGAAGAAGAGGAGGAAATGGCAAAGATGAAAGAGTCTGCTTCAAGCCAAAAAGATGTAGCTTTGGATGAGATGATGGCTTCTACAGCTAAAGATGCTACTGAACAAGCAAAAGCGAAAACTCTGGAGAAGCATGAGCAGCTCTGTGAGCTTAGCCGTGCATTGGCAGTTTTAGCTTCCGCATCTGTATGGAGACTTTACCACACTCCCATTTATTTTACTAGCAGAGTTTTTCAAAGTTATCAAACGGGTTGATGCTTGTCGTTTCTTTTGACTTGGATTCCAGTCTGTTAGCATGGAGCGTGAGGAGTTCCTAAAATTAGTTAAAAAAGAGGTAATTCCGCGTAAAACATTTGTCATTTCTCCGCATTTTCTTCCAGACTCTTATCTTGCTTTCGTAGATTTATGTGAGTATATTTATTTTACTTATGTACAGGTTGATCTATACAACAGCATGGTAGAGAAAGGTGGTACAGATGATGAGGAAGAGGCTAGGAAAGCTTATTTAGCTGCTCGAGAAGATAGTGACCGAAGTGCTCAGAAAGCTATCGCCGATAAAACTTCCTCTGCACTTTTAGATAGGGTAACAACAATTCTATTCTTTTTTGCCGATCACAAACTCTGTAGTGTTTTGTTTAATCTATATCTTCTATCTTTAGGTGGAAACAATGCTCCAGAAACTCGAAAAGGAAATTGATGATGTTGATAACAAGATAGGCAACCGCTGGCGACTCCTGGACAGGTCTGTATAACTATCCTGTAGATTATTTCTCGCCTTAAAATGATTTGGCAATCAATAAGTTCAATTTTGTTATACAGAGATTACGATGGAAAGGTAAGTCCAGATGAGGTTGCATCGGCTGCAATGTACCTGAAGCACACGTTGGGCAAAGAGGGTATCCAAGAGCTTATCCAGAATCTTTCTAAAGATAAAGGTCACACTCTATACTCTTCTCAACTTAGTTTTTTTTTTCAGATTAATTGCATTGTGATTATCTGATGGAAGTTTTCTTGGTTTTTTTTTTATAACTTTAGATGGCAAAATACTGGTCGAAGATTTAGTGAAGTTAGCGAGTGAGATTGAAGATGCTGAAGCTGACGAGACAGACGAGCCTACTCCCAAGTCTTGAGATTGTTTGTTTTCGTGTCATCACTTAACCTTCTTTTTCATGATTCATGTTTATGATTACTAGAAACGAAAAGAGAAAAAAATTCATATTCAGAGGATATCTATCATAAGAGGTTTTTTTTGTGTTCAACCTTACTGGTTTCTTCAAGAAGTTTTATATTTCCTTTATTGGTATTTTACCACGACGAAACAATGTAAAATGTATCACCAGTCGAAGAGTGGCCATATGATTACTACTGTTTTTGCGGTTGAAATAAATGGAGAATAGATGTGCTTGATTTCATTGAAGTTTCATTTTAGTTGAAGTTTGATTTTGGTTTGTAGCATTATAATCTCGTTTTACTTGAATTTAGAGGACATATGCTAGATTATAGTGGACATAATTACGATTCCGATATACATAATTAAACTTCTGGTAGACATAGTAAACACAAACATACATACTTCATGTATGTCCACCGTAGACATACTTATAAACATGTTGTCCAAAGGAAAACGAGTTCTTTTGCTGATTGTGATGTTTTCTTCTCGTTTGTGTGTCATTCGACTCCTCTACGTGGACATACACATAAATGTTGGCATAAAATTTAGAGGACATATGCTAGATTATAGTGGACATAATTTCGATTCCGATTGACATATTAAACACAAACAGACCTACTTTAGATCTGTTCACCGTAGACATACTTTAGATCCCCTTTTTTGTATCTGTTGTGTTCATCCTGTCAACATAACTTTGGCATTAGATCTTATGAATATATCATGGTAGTTTCTGTATAGCTTGACATATGACAAAACAATTGTAATGTTCTACAAACATTGTACGTCCACTACACGGTTCGTCTTGTCCACCATTTATCCTCCCGTGGACATTGTCTGAATTGTTTATTATGTCCACTAATACCAATTTTTCAGCCACTAATTGAGTCTACCCACGTCCACTACTATTGTCTATGATATATCCATGTCCACATTCAGTGGACATAACTCTATTTTGTCTATCTACGTCGTACCCTTATTCAAACCGTTTTCTAGAAATTTACCTTTCCGCCACCACTGAAGTCGTTCGCCGCTGACTTGTTGTTCCTTCCCCCGTCCTCATGCCCCCGCTGTTGTTTTGCCAAACAACAAAATGTCAGACTGTCGCACTCCCGGAGCCACTATCTCCTACTATACAGGTCAGCCACTAAACTCCCCATTCATGCACGTCTGTGTATCTTCAACTATGTTATTGTGGAGAGTTTTCAGACAAATCGAATTCTTTTTATCATCGAATTGATTTATTACCTTCCCCTACTTTCGCGATTTCCATCCCCTGTTCGCCCTACACTCGCCGGCGAGCTTCCTAGATTTTTCCCCTTCCTTCCCAACCATCGCTTTGTTCTCCGACATTACCAAAATCGATTGAGTTTTTTTTGGTTCAAAAGAATGATTGATTTTTGAGTTAATTAAGAGTAATGCCACAAAATCAAAACCATATTCTGAAGGACAGTGTAGAGAAGAGAAGGAGGAAGGAGAGAGAAGAGAAAGAGAAACCTGAAAAAATGCTTATTGAAGGAAAAACCTGAAGAGAGAGAAGAAACACAGAGAGTGGAGAAATTTTGTTCTAATCGTTTAAAAAATTTTTGTGGCAAGGGCATAAATGTCTTTTTCCATCTACGAACAGTTTTTTTTGTGGCATTTTTCGAAGGTGGCGGAGAATATGGCATTCTTTCAAAGTTTTTTTCAATTTATGGTATTTTCTGTAACATTTCCTTTTTAGTAATTTTTATGTGTATTTTTCATAGTTACCATTAATCCATTTTTATACCACAAAAATCGGATCAAGCATATTTGTGCTGATAGAACCTATGCTCTTTTCGTAAACGAGTCTGCTAACATACTAGTTGTGTAGACAGATGTCGCTTTTGCCACACCAATAACTTTATTACGATCGAGAGGACATAGAGTGTTCCAGCAGTTGCCGAAAAAAGAATTGTAATCTAATGGAAGGCATCCAACATATAAGTAAACATATGAATTCGCTCAATGGATTTGGAGGCTCTTGCCTGTGTTTTTTTCAAATATCCCTTTTAAATGATCTTTTGTTTTCTGTCTCTCAAAAAAGGTTTTGCGTTTGTATATGGAATCTTTGTTCTGTTAGGCTTTGTTTTCGAGATAAATAATTTACAGTTTTATCCATCACAATATATGTGGACTTTATGAAATATTTCTCCAGTTAAATTTGATATTCCTTATATTTAGTGCATTTCACTGCATATCTTGATTTACATATCATCTTTTGGTGCATTCTAGTGTTAAATTGCATTTAGAGATCTAGAGAGTATTTGTGGTGTTTTTGGTGTATTTTATGTCGTTTTAGCTGCTTTTACCAAAATGAGCGGAGATGAATCAAAGAAGTTGCAAAAACGAGCCAAGAATCATGGGTTTATGAAGTTTTGAGGAGGAATTTGGAAGATATGTGCCATAACTAAAAAAACAACTATACAATGTTTTGATGTCATAATTGAAGTATCACACTTTTACACAAAAAAATACGAAATAAAAATTTGACGCGAAGACAACGGAAACCACAATTTGCTGCCAAAGTTTTAGTTTTTGGAATTTAACTCCAAATGTGTAACTAGTGAAATTGTTCAATACTTTTTAATTCATAAAAAAATATAAATCAAAATAAATTAATTTGATCACAATTTTTTCTTTCTAACTAGTCACACCCGTGAATCCATTTTAGTAAAAGTTGCATCCATATATATATATATATTTTTTTTTACAAATTTCTAAACAAGACAAAATTATCCAAATTCGCTCTATCTTTGTTGTTTAAAAAAAAAAACGTAGCATTGAAATGTAAAATACTAAATAGACCGGTAAACCTAAAATTGTATCTTTCATGTATAAAAAACAAACGTGACAAATTATACTAAAACTTTAGGGAGAGAGATGTGTTCATTAGAGAAACGTGGTCAACTTTTCATACTAAAACTCACCGGCGACGGCGAACACCGTCTCAACCCAACCTTACTCGACTCTCTCCATTCCACCATCAACCAAATCCGTTCCGATCAATCATCTTCACAATCAGTTCTCATCACAACATCAGATGGTAAATTCTTCTCCAACGGCTACGATCTCGCTTTAGCCGAATCAAACCCATCTCTCTCTGTTCTCATGGACGCAAAACTCAGATCCTTAGTCGCCGATCTCATCTCTCTTCCTATGCCAACCATCGCCGCCGTCACAGGTCATGCCTCCGCCGCGGGATGTATTTTGGCGATGAGTCATGATTATGTATTGATGCGTCGTGATAGAGGTTTTTTGTATATGAGTGAATTGGATATTGAGTTAAAAGTTCCGGCGTGGTTTATGGCTGTTATTAGGATGAAGATTGGTTCTCCGGCGGCGAGGAGGGATGTGATGTTGACGGCGGCGAAAGTGACGTCGGAGATGGGTGTAAAGATGGGGATTGTTGATTCGGCGTATGATAGTGCGGCGGAGACGGTTGAAGCCGCCGTTAAGTTAGGTGAGGAGATTGTTAAGAGAGGTGGTGATGGACACGTGTATGGTAAGATGCGAGAAACTCTTTTAAGAGAGGTTCTTGTCCATACGATTGGTTTAGATGAGACCGGTTCGAGTGGGGTGCGGAACACTGGATCTAAACTTTAGGATGTAATAATACAAAAGTCAGATTTGCTACTTATTATTCCACATGTTTGTTACTTAGGATGTAATAATTTCAGACTTTGTGCTAGATTGACTTTTGCAATGTTTTTATGTTATTAGTAATAGAAGTTTACTTTCTGGAAAAAAAATTTGTGAAATTTGCTACATATTTTGACTATTAACACTATCAGAAATTTAGTTATATGGAGATGCATATACCTGATAGATTGACACTTCACACTTCACACTAGTGTAGATAGCATACACTTTATTTGTTTCACATTAACACGAAATTCCAAAACAAAAAAAAACCAAAGCTGTCTTATGGAGAGTTGTAAGAAGCCGGAGCAGTTCTCGGAGGACGTTTACAAGGTCCAGGATTCTTCTTCTTCCACGACGCGTGGGAAGCTCCACATGATCTAGATGCCGGAGTCCACACGATGGGCCGTCCGTTTGCTGCGTCATCAAGTGCACAAATAGAATAGGTGAAAACAAAAAAAAATCAAAATTCAAGTGCGGTCATATTAGCCTTATGCGCGACCGGATAACTGAGGTAATCTCGATTTGTGCGTGTCATCCTTGGGCAGGGACCATGCTAATCTTCTCTGTATCGTTCCAATTTTATCGGATGTCCCCGAAGGGACTAACTGAGGTAATCAAATTCTCAAGATAATTAGTAGTACTTACCAAGTTTGCGGCTTGTAGCCTCGACGACTCTAACTTGAGAGGAAAGAGCGTAAACAAGAATAAGAAGAGATAAGAGAAGGGAAATCATGTGTGATGATGTCTTCCAACCCATGTTTTTTTCTTAAAGAAATTTAGAGCAAAGTGGTTCAGCTCAGCTGGTTACAGCAAAGGACTATAAATGGTTAGGAAACAATTCCTTCGCTTGTGAAGAACATTGGCTCGTTCGACTTGCAGAACAAATGGTCTATTTATTGACTGATGGGCGAACGACGTGTTCCTTTTGATAATAATCAAAGATGTTTTTAATTTTTGTACTTTTTTGAGTTCTTCTTTCATGGTTTGGCAAAGTCAAACCACTTTTTTTTAGTAGAATAGCCACCATTAAATTTTCTGACTAAATTGTCCTTATGACCAAACTAAGAAGTGTGATTTCTCTCTTTACCATCTACAATTTAAACGTTGCATGATATTAGCTTTAAAAACGTGGTTTAAATTTTTTTTTTTTTATATAATATTTAACAAAATGATATTTTTTGGAAACCAAAAAAAATAACGAAGTAAGAAAAAGTAGTGAAAAATTTAAGATTAGGGAAAGAATTTTTCTTAAACAAAAAGTTTCTTCGGTAGAAGTGGAAACTCTCTTGTTTATTATTTCCGTTTTTTATCGACATGGTCTTGAGAAATTTCTGACCAAAAAATAGTTGATTCCGGCTAGTAGCATCAGAATAGAGGTCTTAATTAGACGACAATTTTGAGTAGAGATCTCCGGCGAGAAGAAGTAGACGAGGGATTTTGTGTATCGAATTCTCGGAGAAAAGAATTTAGGGTGGATTTTGAGGAGGCTTATAGTGTCTCAGAAGGATTATGTGTCTCAGGAGGATTACATGTCATTCGTCGTCATCAATGAAAAGTGCTTTGATCAAGGTACAAAGTAACTCGACTACGACTGTGTATTTTTAAGGACTTCATCTTTTAACATAAGGAAGCAACATCTTAGGAGTTAAAAAAATTTTACACCGAAAAGTTCCAATCCACAGAGATGAAACACTTGTACTCGGCATCCTAACGTTGAGATGGCTGGTGTGTATATCTTCAATTGTTCTCCCGAAACCATCACTCATTATAGTCTGAAGAGGTAGGATACATGGGTGCGGAGTTAATCCCTGAATTATCTAACTATTCACCATCTTACAATAACACATATGGAATAACTTTTGATTTTCTTGATTGCCCCACCAAAACAGCATATTCGTTGTTTTTCTTCTAAATTTAGTACGCTGTAGAAAATATAACTTGTATTTGGTTACTACCAGGGATATATAATGGCATGGGGAAACGTGCCCCATACTAATTTAAAATTATTATCTAACTGACTATTGTCAACTAAAGTATTTTAGCTTATTTGGTAACAGAGTGCCCCATGTAATATTACTAGTGTCAAGTTCGATGCCTAACTTTGCAGCCTTTTTTTTTCGCTTTATTCTTTTTTGTATTTTTTTGTTGTTTTGGTTGCCACGTCTTATGTCCTTTTCTAGTTCTTTCCTATATATTTTTATTCTTCACTATGATTGAGTGCAGTTTCCTTATTTCATTTTATTATTTTCTTAAATAAACTATGTTTTCATTTCAGTTACATTTTTATCTTTCTAATTCTATTTTAACTTTTGACAAATTTTAAATTATCATTTTCACCGGTAAAGATTACATTTGAATTTAAAAAATGTTAGTAAAATTAGTAACTTAGTAAACATTTCTTATCTCCTTCGTAGTTTATTTCATATTTTAGAGTTTAAATTTGTGTGATATATTTAGATATGTGAATTCAAATAATAAATTTTACATATAAATTACATGTTTATTGTGATTTGTAACTGACCATTTTGTAATTCATAAATTTAAATATATATTTTAAATATATATATAATATATGTAATTAAGTATATTTAAAAACCATAATAAATAGTATTTTCAAAATATTTGGTGTCTTTTTGGATTTCATATTTTAAAATATATTAAAAGTGAAAATTTCTATTTATTTAATATTTATTATTATATAAATTTATTATTATTAATTATATATCATTTGTGCCCCATATAAATTAATTTTCTAGATCCACTGGTTATTACTGAATGTTATTTATGTTAAACTTACACCTTAAAATTAATTATGCGTACACTAACGTACCCTACACTTATGCGTACACGGTAATAATAATTTACACGTACACGAATGCACCCTACAGTTACCTCCATAAACATTACTCTAAACATACACAACCTCTAAATCCTAAACGTAATATGTACACGATAATAATAAGTTAAACGTAAACAATCCTTAAACCTTAAAGGTAATACGAAGACAATAATAATAAGTTAAATGTGCGAATTTCCTAAATTTTAAACCCTAAATCCTAAACCCTAATCGTAACACATACACGATGATAATAAGTTAAACGTACATGCTCCTACGAACAAACTGGTACACAACATAAATGAACTTGTTAATACGATATAAATTTATTATGTGGGAGTATCTTAAGTATGAGATTGTACGACCAACCAACTACTCGTTTATGTAATAGATTATTATGACTAAGATTAAACTCATTTTTATATATCTCATATTTTGATATCTCTTTTTTATATTTCTAATACTTTAATAACTCTTCAACGACCCACAGTAAACAAAGTAGATGCACATTTATATGATTTGACTCCTAAATTAATTTATTTAAGGGATGAATTTTTGGTATTCATTACTTTTTCTATTGCATTAAATGGAATGCATATATAATTATCCGCCATCTCTATCCTATTCTTATATCACACTTATTTTACTGTCTAGAAAAACTATCAATATTCTACCAAAATGGATCTGACTATATTTAGTTTACACTGGAAATTTATTTATTTATTGTACTTGAACATTTATACTTATGAATACTTTAGTGAAGTTTTTTGATTATAAATAATATATTTATTTATTGCATATTCTGATGTACTATATGTTGTTGAACTTTCTATCACCACCATTTTGTGTACTACGAACCGCCACTCGTGAATGCATGTGTTGCGGAAGAAATGTGTGTCGTGGACTCATATGTGAAACCGTTTGTAATTATATGTGTTGGACGTATACGTTTATGAAAATTTATCATTTTCAATAAAGATCAAATCAAAAGCAGATAGTGTGAGATGTAAGACTTAGAAAGAGAAATGAAATAGTCAAAGTAAAAATAAATTAGTAATGCTGACATATCCTATGATCGTGGATAGTGAGGCTAATATTAAGGGTCAAGCATTGAAAAAAATATGTATTCACACTTATCAGCATGACTGATATATTCGAGAAATACGTATGTTGCTTTTATAATATATTATTAGGATATATACGAGGGTATAGCACGGATAAATTATAATTATGAAAAATATGCAAAAATTATAAATTTAGGATATTAGAAAATTATAATTCTTACAATTATAATATCAATTTTTATAATATCGAATCTTTGTTAGCACCTAAAAACAGAATTAAATCGGTTTAAATTCTTCCTTAAAATCTTCCAAAAATTTTAATCTACATCAAATCTCTTATTTTTGGAAAATTAAATCAATATTTAATTTAATTTAATTAGTGTGTTTAATTAAATCAACACAATCTTCATAAAATCTATTTTTAACTTTTTTTCAAAAAAAATTAAAATAAAAAAATTATTTAAAACGAAAATTATAAATAATTAATTTAATATTTAATTAAATGATCACATAATAATTAATTGACTAAAATACCTTTAGTGAAAAATTTTAATTTGTTCTTAGATGTAATGGCAATGTGATGTAATTATTAACAATTTGTAAGGTTTATTTATAAATGTACTCCTTAAATAATATATAGGGGATTATATAAGCAATCAAACGTTTAATCATATAATTATTAAAAACCAAAAAGGAAAAAAAAAGATAACGTTCGTAGAAACCGCGTTATGCTATTTTATATGATGTAAACAGCATGAAATCATAATTAAATTGGCTTTGTTGTATATATGTTGGTCAATAGAGATCTGCTCTATATGGTCAACAGAGATCAGATCAAATCAATTGGTCAAAAGAGTCCAGATCAAATCAGATCTCTATTGACCAACGTATATATAGCAAAGCCAATTTCATTATGTTTTCATGCTGTTTACATCATTTAATTAGAAATAACATAATGCCGTTTCTACGAACGTTATCTACAAGATTCCTTTTTATTTATTAATAATTATATGATTACACGTTTGATTGCTCAGAAAATTTAAAATATACTAATGACTAATCTATTATAAAAGCAACATTTACATACGTATTACTCGAATATATCAGTCATGACCAAGCGACTGATAAGTGTGAATACATATTTTTTCAATGCTTAACTTAGACTTTAGTGACTGCATGATGTATTATGTTTAGGCTTCGTTAAGGTTTATGGTTTTGTTAAGGTTTACTTACGTTTATGGTGTTGTTTGGTTTGATAAGGACTGAAATGTCATATTAGAAAAATATAAGATATATTTTAAATTCTTAAAACAATTAGTATATAGCTTTCAAATTTCAAAAGGTATTTAGGGTATTCAATCAATTCAACATTTTTGTTTAATTAGAGATGTTTTAGATAAAAAAAAAATATTGTTTCATAATGATTGATATTTATATTTCCTATGCAAATTTTATGTAATATTTAGTATTTTCTCTCTGTTAATTTAAATTTAAAAGAAATGAAACAATTCATATTTAATTCTTGAGTAGGTATATTTTTGTAATAAGTTTCTTAACATACATGCAAAACCTTAAACATTTTACTAAAGGAAGGCATATTATGATGATAGCATTAGTAATTGATCATCGACCCAAACTATCCATAAGTGTTAGTTCGTTTATTGACTCATAATACGTGACAAAGTCTACTGACTACACTCGAGACAAGAAACCAAATCTTGAAACTTTATTATTGCATAGAACATCAAAACTCTGACACAGAGATACAAACGCACGTAGTTAAGGACTTTGGTCAGAAGCAGGGATATAACTTCCTGGAGGAAGTCTGCATGGTCGGCGTCTCCTCCATGTTGAAGTGAATACTGCTGGAGAAGTTCCACATGACCTTGAAGGCGGTGTGTACACAATGGGCGCTCCCGTAAACCCCCACGCTGCCATATTAAAGTTAACGAAAATAAGAAAGATTTTTTTATTTACTTTTGTGGAGAAATTGATTACAAGCTCGTTCGTTTCACAAGTTTTACTTAGAAAAATTGTTGATGAAAAGATGAATATCTTACCATACACTCTTTCTATTTTCTTGTATATGTCTTTTTCAAAATCATAGGTCAATTAGCATATTTCACTTACATAATTAATAACCTCTTGATATGTTTAATCAATAACAGAAAACCCGTTATTAATAAAAGTCAAGAGGCTACATAATTAATTATACAAGTCACTAGATCTAATTATGTATTTGAAATATATGCTAATTTTCCTTTCATTAAAAAAAAATTCATTAATAAAATGTGTATTTGTTGTAAAGAAACTTACCAAGTTTGCGGCCTGTAGATTCCACGACTTCAATTTGAGAGGAAAGAGCGAAAAGTATAAGAAGCAGTGGTAACACAAGTGCAGCAATATTTGGAGACTTCGAACCCATTTTCTCCTTTGTCGCGGTTTTTGTCATTGTAAGTCTTGTGATATATATAGAAGACGCTAACCTCATAAATTATTTCCAAAGTTTCACTAGTGAACGCGGTTTTTACATTACCTACATCAAGCTTACAAGATTCTTTGTTGATTTACAAATTTGACTTTTAAAGATAAGTGTTTTGTCCCTTCTTTTGAATAAAGCCAAATATGACTTCTTCGCTATTTCAATTTAGTGGAGGAGAATATTAAAGTTGAGATGATTAATAGTATACATTGACTTATGTAGAAGAGAAGAACAACGACTCCGTACACCTTATCTTCAGTGACATGACTATTTTTGAGAACGTTGGATTCTAGAAGAAACGACTGATGACTTTGACTTATGTCGAAAAAGAACAAAGACTCGCACTATGCCACTATCAATGATCTTAGCTGAAACATATCTTTAAATCAGGGATAATACGGATTTTAATCCCTTCTCAGAGATTATTAAGTCGTGGTTTTGTTTTCCATTCTTTAAGAACCACTAACTCAACCATTTGTTGGTAAAAATGATTAGGTTGTATATATGGAGTTTTTGCTTACTAGGTAATTTTTTTTTTTGTATTACTTATTAGGTGATTGATTATCTACACATTGCCAATGAAGTTTGGAATTTTAGTGCTTAATTTTGTATACATTCTCAGCTCATATTACTAGAAAGATAATTCAAAGCCAATATGGTTCCATGAAAAGATCATCATAAGTTTAGTCATCAATATTCCCTACAAAGTTTTTTTTTTTTGAATTCCGAAATTCAAACTTTTCCGGATCCTACATCTCTGGGGCAGGACCCATACCATGTTAAATTTATCTCTTTTGGAGAGAAATCCCTCTCAACGGGAATCAAACTGTGGCGTCTCAGATTCCTAACCTGGGTTTTTTTACTACTGGTCTATCAGCTAGTTGGTATTACCACTTACTTCATATTGTTTCAGTGTAAAAACAAATCCAAAAGAAAGTAAAAACTGCAATAACAAAATAAAACAAAGAGATTACAATGATAAAAATAATATAAGACAATGGATAATAGAAGTGATACATATATCATCGATAATCCTCAAGGCTGAAACTCCTACTCTGTCTTGGCTCCCTCTTTCACCTAGGTTATCGTCCATCTCCGCCCTGTGGACTACTCAGTCCAGTATCATCAGATGCATGCCTCGCGGAAGTGTCTCCCTTTAGTGGCTAATGCACGAAAATAACCTTTTATGAATGGTATTTGAGCTTCTCAAGTGTTCCCTTAATCATGTGCATCGTTTCGATAATCTTCTTGGTTGAGTACACGGTGTACTCAACAAATGATGGATGGTGTACTGTACACCCAAGTAACTTCAACACAAATCTGAAAATTATTCTAATGTGGGATAGAACAAATGCTAAAGAAGAGAGGAGTTCTTGGAGTGCTGAAAACTCATGAACGTCCGTAGCAAAAGCCGGTAAACTCTAGGGGTTCTCCATCATAGAAACTAAATCCATTATCCATACAATATATTAATCGAGGTAACTAGTCTTCATTGTTGCCTACACAGTCGACTTTGTCTGAGTTTGTTCCTTATTCGTTTCTCTTGCCTTTTCTTGGATGGCACTTTTGTCTTTATGAAAAGTTTTTTCTTTTTATTGCAAAGTTACAATTTGTATTGCTGGATTCTTAAATATTTTTCCAAATTTTAGTATGGAACTCGTTAAATCTTTAAAAATACAAAATTCAATAGAAAAATTCTTCAAAATACAAAAACATCTCTACTTTCTGAAGACGAGATTTCAATTGACAGCTTATTGTTGTCGTGGTTTGAAGAATTACCGACTACAATTCTGACTTTTTTTTTTTTTTGAAATGCGATAAATGGCTTCATGCATGAACCTCAAAAAAACCAAACGACGATATGAAAGTTAGTCGTCAGCTGGCCTTTTAATATTGTATTGTGATAATAACATAGTAATTGATCATGGACTCATAAGTGATACGTATTAGTTCCTTCATTGATTCATAGTAAGTGATAACATTCATCTACACTTGAGACAATAAACTAAAACAGAAAACTAAAGACACATTAATATAGCATGTAGCTTCAAAATTCTGACAGAGAGACTCAAACTCGAAGTATTAGGTGAGAGTATTAAAAAGATTGAAAAACAGGGATATTAGTTCCTGGAGGACGACTGAATCTGCATGGTCGGCGTGTCGTCCACTTGGAATACTCTATTGCCGCTGGAGAAACTCCAAATGAATTTGAGGGTCCACACGATAGGATATCCCCAAAACGCTGCAGTATTAACGTTAAACTAATTTAGTGAAATGTTTGGTTCACTTAGGTGGGGAAATCGATTTCAAGTTCGTGAGTTTTTCACAGTTTTCATTAACTAATAAAATGTGTACCTGTTGTAAAGACATTACCTAGTTTGCGGCCTGTAGATTCCACAACTTCAACTTGAGAGGAAAGAGTGAAAAGTATAAGAAGTAGTGGTAACACAAGTGCAGCAATATTTGGTGACTTCGAACCCATTTTCTTCTTCGTTGCGTTTTTGGTTATCGCAAGTCTTGTGATAGATATATAGAAGACACATAACCTCATATTTTTGGTTGTTTCTATTATATTTTCTTTCAAAGCCAGCATTATTTCTAAAATGTTGACAAGTGTGAAGAATATCCCACATCGGAAAGATGGAAGGTACTTTGAGCAATATATAAGGGATATGGGTCAATCCACTCATTGCCAATTGGTATTGAGTTGAAAATCCATTAACCTTAACATAATATCAGATCCCTGAATTCACACTACCCCACTAAACTGAAATTGATTGGGCTAGAAAATAGCCCAATCGATCTGAACTGAAATTGGACCTACCAAGAAATAATTCGGTCGATTTCACCCGAAATAATCATAGATTGGGATTTGTCGAGATTAATGGCTAGACGGGCCATTATCTCGAGGAAGAGTGTGAAGAATATCCGACATCGGAAAGATAAAACAGACCTTGAGCAAATATAAGGGATATGAGCCAATCCACTCATTGCCAATTAGTATTGAGTTGGAAATCTATTAACCTTAACAACAAGTGAACGCAGTTTCTACATTAGCCACAAGATTCCTTGTTGACAAAAGAGTGGCTAAAAATTGAATTTTAAGAGATAAGTGTTTTGTCCCTTGTTTTGGATAATGCCAAATAGGACTTCTTTGCCATTTCATATTAGTCGAGAATAATAGTAAAGTTGAGCTGACTAATAGTGTACGTTGACTTGTTTAGAAAAAAAAGTAAGAAAGACTTTTACACCTTGGTTTTAGTGGCAGAGGTGTCAAAATAGATAAAGCAAATCAAATCAATCCATAACTCAATAGCTTAAAACTTAAATGGTTTTTGAGTTGATCCAACTCATTTGTTAAATAGGTTGAGTTAACCCATAAATCCAATTAATTTGATGGCTTTAATGATTAAATGAGTTGAGTCAACTCACTTAACCCATAAAAATAAAATAATTAATTAATAAATAATTTAATAACAATAAGTATAAAAATAATTAATTAATAATTATTATCATCATATATTATTATTTTGCCATCATCATCAATGACATGAAGTATGGATTCACATTTTTGACGGGAAATTTATGGAATCATGTTTTTAGCAAAATTGTGAAATCGAGTTTTTTTTCGAAAATTTGTGAAACGTAATTTGGGAAAATATGGGAAAATGCGGACTCGTGTGTTTGGCGGAAAAATATGGACTCATGATTTTTACGGAAAAAATGTGAACTCGTGTTTTTTGTGGGAAAAATGTGAACTCGTGTTTTTTGGCAGAAAAATTGTTAAACCGTGTTTTTGACGGGAAAATGTGGACTCATGTTTTTGGTGGGAGAATATGGACTCGTGTTTTTGGCAGAAAAATATGAATTCGTGTTTTTGGCGAAAATATGGACTCGTGTTTTTGGCGGAAAAATACGGATTCGTGTTTTTGGTGGGAAAAAATGTGAACTCGTGTTTCATGGCGGAAAAAACGGACTAGTATTTTTGGCGGTAAAAATGTGAACTCGTGTTTTTGGCGGAAAAATTGTGGAACCGTATTTTTGGCGGAAAATTTGTGAAACCGTATTGTTGGCGGAAAAATTGTGAAACTCGTGTTTTTGGCAGGAAAATTATGGAACCGTGTTTTTGGCAGGAAAATTACGGAATAACGTTTTTGGCTGGAAAATTTGAGTATAATGATGATCGTTTTTTGCGGGAAAATTTTAGTATAATGATGATGATGAACTATGGTATGGCGATGATGATATGATGATGATAGTATGATAATTAAATGGTTAATGGTTAACCATAAATCATTACAACCCAACTTATATGACTCATCAATCCATTGATCCATAACTCATTTGACCCATTAACCCATTGACCCATAACTCATTTGATCCATCAACTCATTGACCCATAACTCATTTGACTAATCAACTCATTAGAATCTAGATAGTAAAACCGTAGGGTTAATGAATCGGATCGATCCATAAAGTTTGATCTATTTTGACACACCTCGCCACTATCAATGATCCTGGATTGGTCATGATCATGCTTCTTTTTTTTCTGTAACTTTCTTTTGGCTTGCACATGACATGGGCATATTGCACGGTGTTTGCTTATTATGGGATATTTTTGGTTTTGCCTACAAGGTACTTGACTAGCTATCTCCATATCGAGAATGAGACAACAAATAACAAATTTATCACAAAGTGAAATAGAACGTCACTGTTTTTAAAAAAAAATTGCATTTGTAAAGTTCAGAATAAAATGTTTTCACTTGCAGTTTTGGTCATGTTCCGTTATAAACATTAAAGAGTAACACTGTTTATGATATTTGTTTATATCTATCAAAATATAAATAAAATTGCAGCACCAAATTAGAATTCTGACACCTTATTTTTTTCTTCTTATTTACTTCATTTTCGAGGGTCTGTAGTAGATCATATTCTTTATTTTATTTTTCCTGAAAATCCTTATATTTTATCTTCTCTGTTTTTAGACAGAGGCGTCATTTTGAGTTTACAATTGGAATGAAAGTAGAGTAATTAGCGCATAATAGACCTAGCAATCACGCAGGATCGGTAGAAAGTAAAAGGTAGAACGCAGTAACCAGATCAAACATACATGAATTAGTGACAGATTATTGGATAAATCTGAACCAAGTTGAGAGATATATAGGACTCCTGTCCTTGTCTTTGAGACGGTTGGCGGAGAGTGTAGTAGATCCTCTTGAAGAGCGAGGACGTTGAGGTGGGCATGGACGTGAACGTGGACGTGATTGTAGTCTTCCAGAACTACCTTTTTTGTCTCCGCATGTACAAGATGGAGAGGTTGCAATTTGCGCTCTAATAGTTCTTCTACTAAGACTAAATGTCGAATCAGTTAGAAATTATGTGTTAAAAATGAGGAATAAAATCTAAATTTTATACGATACCAGAACAACAAAAATAACGTGGAAATTGTGGGGAAGACTTTTAACTAATCCCACGATTAGAATTTCTGTGCAAAGACAACCATAAAATCAGTTATATCATGACCATGTCTTGTAGCTTAGTGGTTTATGTTAGGGTTATATCTGTCTTACTAGCGGAAATCAAATTCGCATACAAGTTTTTAATGAAAGAAAAAACCAATTATATCATTTCTAGTAACTCTATTATCGAATATCTAAACTACATCATCCTGTCCTACTATAAAGGGACCACGAATTGAAGGATTCCTTTAAGATAATGAACATCTTTACGGGAGAAACACAAATTCAGTGATAGCTTGACCTATAGTGAAAAAAAAAACCAAGATTTACGAAGATTTTTATAAGTAAATGATTTAAAAAAATATGTTTATGTAAATGATTTTAACAACATTGGTTTTAGGTATATATAAGTTTTAGGATTTGGGAATTGGGGTTTTAGGATTTAAAAAGAGGTAAAGCTTACTCGCTGATGAGCTGGCATATCTTGGTAGTCGAAATACTGCCTAACCATACTGATCCACTCGGTCGGATCCCCTCCATGAAAACATGGGAAATCCAGTTTCACGTAGCGGTTATTCGTTTGACCTCCGGCAGGCGTAGTGATAGGCTCTGTGTGCTGAGCTGGAGCGTGACACAGATTGTCCTCTGTTCGACGGCTGACCCGCGATGCCGGCGATCCGCCGTTGTCGCGAAGGCTTGCGACAGATTCGATTAGGCGCTGGATTGACTCCTCGAACCGATGGAATCTGTCTCCAATTCTTCTAAACGATCCTTGGTGCCAGCCATGGTTTCCTCGCTAGGTTGGGAAACCACGACTTGCTTTTCCTTACGGTGGTTCTTTGGTGGAATGGTGAGTTATGGAAAAAGAAAAATGGATGGTGGAATGGTGATAGTGAACTGCTCTGATACCACTGATGAATGGTCCCTCTTCAGAGTAAGAGAATGTAATCGACACAACAATTTTTGGGTAGTAAAAACTACCTCTTTTTGGTTTTTTTGATTGATTAAATAGGAAAATCTTTAGAACCGTAGTTCCTACAATGATGGAAACAAATAACAGAAGCAAATAACAGAGAAGTGGAGATCATGAGGTGTCTTTCCTACATAACAGGAAGTCCACTTAGACCATTTCTTATTGAATTAAAAATACAGAATACGAGAAAAGAACTAGTCAAAGTATTTAGGATTTGGTCTGCTTTCCCGCTTTGACTTTTTTCTTCCAACATCTATCTCTTCCTCACGAGCATGTCTATCACAATGTTCATCTAGAATTCAACGATCTCATATATAGTTACACTGAAAATAAGTCTCTGTTATTTATTATACACATCGATCAGCTCATTGAATATTCATCTCGACTAATATGAAATGCAAAGAAAGTCGTATTTGGCTTTTTTTTTTTTTTTTTAAAAAAGAAGGGACAAAACACTTACCTCTTACAAATTCAAATCTCCAGCCATTCGTAATAAGGAATCTTGTAGGCTTGTAGCAAATTTAGAAACCGCGTTCTTTAGTAGAAATTTTAAGATAATGCTGGTTTTTAAAATAAAATATATGAGGTTAGGCTTCTTCTATATATTTATCACAAAACTCATGCGTATTTTATAGCTTCAGATTCTCTCTCAAAGATAATTAGACAATACACAATGATTTGGTGGTAGTTAAGACTACCTATTTTCTTTGTTTTTCTCATTTATATAGAAGCAAATGTGAAGTCGAAACTTCAGGTACAAGGAAGCAAATAACTGAAGCAATTAGTGGAGATCATCTCCTAACAATATGGAAACAGAAAAGGTGGACTAGTGGAGTCCTTAAGACTCGGTCCTTTATTTGCAACAACATAACGAATATTAAAGATATTTAGGATTGATCTTCTTGTCTCTTGTGGATCTTCTGATTGGTCCAGCTGTTTGTTGATGTGGCGCAATCCTATCAATACCCTCCTCTTCAAGATGAACTTTGTCCTCAAGGTTCAAGTCTGAAAAACTCTTAACCAGCTGCTTCGTATCTTCCCAAGTGGCCCCTTCTGGTGGCAATCCAATCCATTGAACCAGTTACTCGTGGATTCTAGACTGTCCTTCGTGTATGATCCGACTGTCAAGAGCATAAGCTGGTTGCAAGCTAAAGGAGCCATTGGCGCGGAGTGGAGCCAGAGTGCCCATAGCCGATGTGTCTTCGCCGATTCGCAACTTCAGCTTTGACACGTGAAAAATAGGATGGATACGACTCTCGTCGGGAAAACGAAGACGATACGCGACAACTTCGACGCGTGCTATGATTTGAAACGGCCCATAAAATCTGTTGGACAGTTTGTGTGATGAGCGACGAAAATTTAAAGCTTGTCGATACGGTTGTAAGCGCAAATAAACCCAATCACCCTCCTTAAACTGAACATCCCTTCTCTTCTTATCAGCGACTTGTTTCATGTGCTTGTTAGCATCGACCAAATTTTGTTTGAGGTCACCTAGGAGCTCATCCCGTGCTTGTAATTGTGCATCCGATTCCTCCACAATGGTAGAACCAATATCGTAAGTGGGCATTGGTGGTGGAGGAATCATGTATAAAGCCTGAAATGGAAACATGGTCATAGACCCATGGAAAGTAGTATTATACCAGAACTCGGCCCAAGGTAAGAAGGCATGTCATTGACGTGGGCGATTATGAACGAAACAACGAAGAAACTACTCAATACACCTGTTAACAACGAAGAAACTACTCAATACACCTGTTAACAACCTCCGTTTGTCTGTCAGATTGAGGATGGTATGCAGAAAACATCCGTAATTGAGTACCAGACAGCTTCCAAAATTCTTTCCAGAATGTGCTAATAAAAGTAGGATCCCTATCATTTAAGATCGAACAAGGAATACCATGCAGCTTGATGATGTTAGCGACAAACTTACCGGCTACCGTCTTGGCCTTGTATTGATGAGATAGAGGAATCAAATGTGCATACTTCGATAGTCGATCCACTACAACCATGATAGTTTTGAATCCATCAGAACGAGGAAGACCGTCGACGAAACCCATGGAAATGTCTTCCCACACGTGAGAAGGAATCAGCAACGGCTGAAGCAAACCAGCCGGACTCAAGGTCTCAGATTTCGCCTGTTGACAAGTATAACAGGCGACAATGTACTCCCTAATGCATTTGTTCATCGAAGGCCCATAAAACTGTTGTTCAAGTGTTTATAAGCTCGCTGAGTGTCCTCCGATTGGCGTGTCATGATATTCCCGTAGAAAAACGGTAATAAAAGCTGATTTTGGCGGGAACCACAACTCTGTTTTGTAGCAGACCAGACCATTTTGAATGGAATAAGGCTGACCTGAAGATTGAACTGCTAACTTCGCCTGTCGCAGCATGTACGGGTCAGACTTGGAGAATTCTCTGAGTTCATCCCAGAGGTTGGATTATTGGACAAAAACAACATTCAAAACCGGACTGAAATTGCGGTGGGACAGAGTGTCGGCGACTTTGTTGGTGGCGCCGGGTTTATAGATGATCTGAAAGTCATAACCCGAGAGCTTGCTCATCCACTTTTGTTGTTCATCGTTGAGGATTCTCAGATCAGCCAAGAATTTCAAGCGTTGTTGGTCCGTCTGAATGATGAATAGGCGACCCATAAGATAAGGTCACCAAGTACGTATAGCGACGACGATGGTGAGCATCTCACGAGCATATGTTGACCATGTCTGCTTCGTAAGGCCCAATGATCTGCTGAGAAATGCTATAGGTTTACCGTGTTGAGAAAGAATTGCTCATATCCCCTCACCGGAGGCATCCGTTTGTATGACAAATGGAGAGGAGAAATCTGGCAGTGCAAGCGTAGGTGTAGATGACAAATCAGCTTTCAATGCTGCAAAAGCCTCGGCAGCTAACTCAGTCCACTGAAATTGTGCTCGATCTCACGTTCAGGTGGTAAGCAAGATGGTGCTTCAAAAACATCAGCGAAATCAGCTAACATTGGCAGCATTTGATCTGACACCACTGTCTCATCATCGCGTTATTTTGCAAAACAAACAGCAAAAATTGAGTGACCCAACCGTGTCTCGTGAGTGATATCGATGTCATCGGCTCGCTCAATTTGTTGCTGTTGTAGACCCGTGATCAACCGATGCTTTCCCGACCAGACAAAAGACAGCGACTGTTTCCGCCAATCAAACACCATCGGACCCAGTAATTCCAGCCATTGTATCCCCAACACGATATTCAATCCTGTCAGTGGCAGCGCATATAAATCGACGATGAAATCAGCCCCAACAATACTCAAAGAGACTTTGCGATATACCCCCGAACATCGCAATGGAGAACCATCTGCCACTCGAACCTTGAAAGCCTCCAGTGGCGTGATTTTGAGGTTGAGTTTGTTGGCTGTCTTCTCGTTGATAAAGTTATACGTGGAGCCGCTATCAATCAATAAGATCACCGAGTGATGACTGATAGTGGTAACCACACGGATTGTCTTCGGAGTTCCCCAACCAGTGAGAGCTTGGAGTGAATCTCATGACCATCGTCATCAGCTGCTTGTTCGTCGTCGCCAGATTCAATGTCATCGGAGCCCCCTTCCATCAACAACAACTGGGGCTTGCTACATTTGTGACCCGGGATGAAACGCTCATCACAGCTGAAGCACAACCCTAGAGTCCGCTTCTTCTTAATTTCATCTCAACTCAGCCTTTTTGGATTTATCTATGTCGAATCCCTTGTAGCCACTGCTCTGTTTGTGTTGGGCGATGGTGACGTCCTGAATTGTCGCTGAATTGGTCGTCGTTGTTGTCGTTGTAGTTGAGAATCCATCAGTTTCGCATAGTTAAAAATCTCCTTTAGTGTTTTTGGTTGGAACATACATATTACATCTGAAATTGCAGGTTGCAGGCCTCCTAAGAAGGTCCCCACCAACGCTCGTTGAGACCAACCATGTACTTTGTTCCTGCAACTTCTCGAAAGCTCTTTGATATTCCTGAAGTGTTCCCGTTTGACTAATCATAGACAAAGCCTCATCAAAATTTTCACCTTCAGATGGCCCATAATTCTTCCTAAAAAACGTCCCACGTGATATGCACATGATCTTCTCTTAATGCTTTGGAAACAGCTTGCCACCACTCATTTGCTTCTTCTTCCAGATGATAAGAAGCAAATCCCACTCGTTGCCCATATGCCATATCATGGTACATAAAATATTGTTGGGCCTTACTCATCCATCCCGTAGGATCACCCCCGCAGAATCTAAGAAACTCCAATTTGACGGATCGTTGAACTCGTGGCGCGAACGGTTGATGTTGTCATTTCTGTCGTGATTGAAATTGTCCTCCGTGCGGCGATGGCCACGTGACGCACTGAGTTAGTGCAACCGTTTCCAGCAAATGTTGCATTGAATCCTCCATACGCTGATTGGACTCTTCTCTCATACGCCGGAGCTCCATCTCCATGCCGGTAAATTTCTCAGCAATTCCAACAGACAGCTTCTGCAGCTCATCCTGGACCAAATCAAGACCAGCCTCAACTTCTTCAAGGCGTTCCTTCGGCGGTACCATCGATTCGTCGGAATCCGATGGTAGACTCGGCAAAAGAAGCTGACGTCGTGCGGTGCCTTGGCGCTTAGGTGGAATGATTGTAATGTTTATGTGAACAGAAAAAAAATTGGATATAGAGCCTTGCTCTAATACCAAATGATAGCTTCAGATTTTCTCTCAAAGATAATTAGATAATACACAATGATTTGGTGGTAGTTAAGACTACCTATTTTCTTTGTTTTTCTCATTTATATAGAAGCAAATGTAAAGTCGAAACTTCAGGTACAAAGAAGCAAATAACTGAAGCAATTAGTGGAGATCATCTCCTAACAATATGGAAACAGAAAAGGTGGACTAGTGGAGTCCTTAAGACTCGGTCCTTTATTTGGAACAAATACTAAAGATATTTAGGATTGACCTTCTTATCTCTTGTGGATCTTCTGATTGGTCCATCTGTTTGTTGATGTGGTGTAATCCTATTAGTATTGCAATGACTAAAAAACACGACGAAGAAGTAAATGGGTTCGAAGTCACAAAATATCGCTTCACTTGTGTTACCACACTGCTTTATATACTTTTCACTCTTTCTTCTCAAGTTGGAGTCGAGGAATCTACAGGCCGCAAATTTGGTAACTGTCATTAGAATAAATACACACAATATTAAAAATTTGCAACAATTTATGAAGTCAACACTAATTTGAAATCAATTTGTCCACCTAAGTAAATCAAACATCTCTGTAATATGGCAGCATGGGGGTTTACTGGAGCGCCAATCGCGTGGACTCCACCGTCAGCTTCATGTGGAGCTTTTCCAGCATCAATAATGTCTTCCGAGTGGACGAGACTGCCGACCATGCAGACGTCGTTTTCCAAGAACTAATCAAAAATTCTTATCAAATAATCGAAAATTCACCCTGAGATAAGCTCGTTATTTTTTGTAAGTAAAAGTATACTAAAACATGTAATTTTCGATAACTTACATGTAATTTACATGCGTTACAATTTATAAACCAAAACATAAATAAAAGTATACTAATATTCTCAGTAAGTCATTTCAAAAATTTATTCCTTCCTATAAGCTCATTACCTTTTTTTAAATTTTTTGTTTTTTTCACTTACGAATAAAAAAACTACATTACAACGATAAATTTAATTTTAATCAATAAAATTAATGCTAAATTGTTATTTTGAACTTCAACATTAATTGAATATTGATTAATGTCCATGCTAAATTAATTGAACTTTTTTATTTATGTCAAAATCTAATTAACCACACACATCAATTATCATAAGTAAATATTGTTTTGTTAGTTTTTTTTTTTGGTTAAGGAAAAGATAAATTAAAATTCTTTTACATGTACACATGTAAATTAGTATACGTAAATTTCTTTTTAAGTTAATTTTCCTGTTTTATTAAGAAAAAGAAAATTAAATTTCTTTTGATATGTGTTAATATCTTATCGATAGAATTGACATATGTCGCAATCATGTTAGTGACTAACTTTGAAAAACCAAACTTTAAAGTTTAACATTTTTATACATGTTAATTATATTTGGCACGTATGGCGATGATGTTAATGACTAACTTTGAGAACTAAGAATTATAATAAAAATTCATTCTTAGCGTTATATTAAACATGATAGTGGATCTTGATTTGAATTAGTCTTTGCTTTTGATTCATAATAACGTGAATAACCGTTAATGGTGGAAACACACTATGTCCACTTGTCCCCTATTATACTCTGTAGGATAATTTATGCAACGTACCAAGAAATTGCATGCAAAGAAAGTCATAAGATTATTATAAGAAGTTTATCTTCAATATCTTATATATAAACCTGTCCAGGATTATTGCTAGGAAAACAAACCTTATATCTACATATAGACGCAAAGTTACATGATAGAAGAATGGGTTTGAAAATGTCAAGCAATTCTCTTCTTCTATCTTCGTTTCTTCTACTTCTTTGTCTATTTTCTGAAATTGGAGGGAGTGAGACCACTCACCGGAGAGTAGGTCAGTGCCTTCTTATATCTGTTTTTGTTCTCTTGTTTTACAAATATTTCCCTTTATACTAGCGAAGGATCAATTATTATAGATAAAAGATGTATGAAAGTAATCTATATATACTTGGAAAATATCATATTAAAATTTTTTTAAAATTATGCGTCAATTTAAAACTACTAATTTTTTATACTTGTGAAAATATATTTTCTATTTGATAGACTAATATTTATATAACTTTATTAAATCAACCAAATTAAAAATTAAGTTTTAATTATTTTTTGTACAATAATTCAAGAAAAAAATGTAATTTTTAAGAATTCACAAATATGTTAACAGAATCAATGTAGAATATAAATGTAAAGCTTAATTTGTCACTTCACAGTTGCATGTAAACGATATCATGGTTGCATTCATTTTCACTGAATTATAAAATGTGTCACGTACTATGATGCTACAAAACGCTCTATGATGAAATAAGAACCTTTTTTGAGTAATTTATCATTAGTATTAATACAAATTGTTTTAAATATATTACTACAATTAAAAAAAATACAGAGCCATGGAGTATTAATTATTATTTTTGACTAAATCAAAGATATCAATTAAATTACAGATAATTTTTATTTTATAAATACTTATCAAAACCATTGAGTTAACTTGGTTATCATATTTTTGATGATTTATTTGTTTTAGTTATAAGCTATAGCTTATTATTTAATCATGGTAAGGTTTATACCTATGATATCATAATTTCTATTTGTATTATAAATATTTTAAATTAGTCGCATATATGTCACTTGTTCTATCTATTTAAATTAAACCATATTCGAATTCAAAGGCATTTTAGTTTGTATCAATGTTAAACATTTACAACTGATCTCTTGCTCATTTTTTTATCTATTTTATTTATTTTAAATAATATGGATTAAAAACAACATTATTTAAAGAATTCGATAGAGTGAATTCGCAGTCAATGTGACACAATACCAATCCAAAACAAAACTCAAGCAATGCTAGCTAAAGCAACAACTTGATATTCAAGAGCAATGAGTAAGAACTCAAGAACTCGATGACCAAAAAAAAAAAAAAAGAACTCAAGAACTCATGAAGAAGAAGAACAATACAAGAACTTACCTCTTTTCATCTTGATGGAGTCGCCAATGAGTGGTGGCAAGCGGTGTCGAAAGCCCTGCGTAATGACCAAGTTCATGTAACATGGGAAGTATTTGAAGATGAGCTCTGGGCTCGTTTTGGACCAACCGATGGAGAAGATTTTCACGAGGCTTTATYTAAGATCAGACAAACCGGGACGTTGAGCGAGTATCARCAAGAGTTTGAGAGGTTACAGAATAAAGTCAGGGGCTGGTCACAAGAAGCACTTGTGGGAACATTCATGGGGGGGCTACATTACTCTATTGCAGAGGGTATACGTATGTTCAAGCCAAAAACTCTGAAGGATGTTTTCAACTATGCAAGACTAATGGACGGCCAATTGCAAAAGCAAAAGAGAACGACCAATTTTTCCAAACCACCGCAGCGAAGCTTCACATCAAGCCACCARATGGATAATCGCGAACCAGCCAACAGAAATCCRAAGAAATTGAGTTGGGAGGAGCTWAAAAGAAAGAGAACTCTTGGCCTCTGTTTCAGCTGCAATGAGAGATATACTCCGGGGCATAAGTGTAAGCAACCTCAATTATTCATAATGGAAGGGGAGAGTGATGAAGARGATAATCCAACAAATGAAATTAAGGATGAACAAAAACCAGAGATCACGCTTTACGCCCTTACAGGTTGGGATACATGTAATACCCTGCGGATTCGAGTTACGATTCCGAAGAGAATGCTGGTGGCACTCATCGATACGGGTTCGTCTCATAATTTTATTAGTGAAGAAGTTGCTCGGTCGTATGGCTTAGCGTCGACGCCAACCAAGTCCGTAGCCGTTCATGTTGCCAATGGATCGCCGTTGCTGAGCCACCGTACTATCTTAGCTGCTACAGTGACCTTGAGCGGCGAGGAATTTACAGTCAACCTTCACGTGTTACCCCTAGCCGGTGTGGACGTATTGTTGGGCGTAAAATGGCTTCAAAGTTTTGGGCCAAACTCTTTTTGATTGGAAGGCCCACACCATGAGTTTTAATCGGGCTGGAAAACAACTCACATTAATGAGCCTACATCCTAACGCCATTCAGCCTACATCAGGATCAAAAGTGGAGAAGGAGGCACGCAGAGGACAAACTATTTCTGCTGTTTCGGTGACTCAAATAGAAGAAGTCAATAAGGAGGTACCAGATTTAATGAAGGGATTACTCGAAGAATATGCTGACATATTTGTGGCGTCTAGTCAATTACCGCCTAGACGAGCGGTTGAACACAGGATTAATCTCAAAGAAGGTAGCGATCCGGTGAATGTGCGGCCATATCGCTATGCATATTACCAGAAGGATGAGATAGAGAGGCAAGTGGGAGAGATGTTCAATGTTGGGATTATACGACCCAGTGCTAGTCCGTTCTCATCACCGGTTTTGTTAGTTAAGAAAAAAGATGGATGTTGGCGGTTTTGCACGGATTACCGAGCCCTTAATGCGGTGACAGTCAAGGATAGATTTCCCATTCCGACAGTGGACGATATGTTTGAAGAGTTGCATGGGGCAACAATATTCACGAAATTGGATTTAACTGCAGGGTACCATCAAGTTCGAATGCATGCACCAGACATTCCCAAGACGGCGTTTCGAACTCACAACGGCCATTATGAGTATTTAGTGATGCCGTTTGTCTCTCAAAGCTCTACTTTTCGACATTTGAACAGCCTCGACCACTTCTCCGCAAATTTGTGTTGGTGTTCTTCGACGACATATTAGTTTACAGCTCAACAATGGAGGATCACTATCAACACGTTCGCCAAGTTCTCCATTTATTAAGAGAAAACAAACTAGCCGTGAAATTCAAAAAGTGTGAATTTGGTCAACGAGAGATGGAGTACCTTGGCCATGTGATTTCTGCTGAAGGAGTAAAGATCGATAGAGAGAAGGTAGCGGCGATGCTAGACTGGCCACAACCAATAACGGTTACAGAGTTAAGGGGTTTTCTTGGATTGACGGGATACTACCGCAAGTTTGTTCGTGATTACGGTATTATCACTCGACCACTTACTAATCTTCTCCGTAAAGGTCAGTTTGTATGGAACGATGAAGCAACCGATGCGTTCAACAATCTGAAAAAGGCTCTTACCACCACGCCAACTTTAGCTCTTCCAGATTTTACGATTCCTTTTGTCATCCAAACCGACGCTTCGGGTACGGGCATAAGTGCGGTTCTATCTCAAAATGACAAACCAATTGCGTTCATGAGCAGGTCATTGGGTATCACAAAGCTTTCTTGGTCTGTTTACGCTAAGGAGATGCTGGCGATTGTAGTGGCAATACAAACATGGCGGCCTTATATACTCGGTCAACGCTTCACCATTCAGACAGAACAACGCAGCTTGCGTTACCTTTTAGAACAAAGGATCCTTACACCGGAGCAGCAGAAATGGATGGGAAAGCTCTCCGGATATGACTATGAGATTGTGTACAGACCGGGGAAATCCAATATCGCAGCCGAGGCTCTCTCACGCGTATTGGGTAGTCCTTCTTTGAATGCTATTTTTGTTCCCACGTCAACTTTGTGGGATGAATTAAGGGCTTTGATGAGCATCGATCCTTACTTGAAGCGAATTGGGGAACTCGCTACTGTTACACCACGTGAGCCTTATGAATGGAGGGATGGTTTGATATACTATAGGAACCGGATAGTGGTGCCACCGTCATCACCGATTGTGGACCAGTTACTCCGTGAACATCATGATACACCATTGGGCGGTCACTCTGGCGTCTTACACACATTCCGTTGTCTAGCTCCATTGTATTATTGGCCGTCTATGCATAAAACAGTGAGGGAGTACGTTGCAGCATGTGGTGTTTGTCAAAAGGCTAAGTATTCTTCTTTGTCTCCAGCTGGTCTTCTCCAACCCTTACCGGTACCGTCACAAATCTGGGAGGACATATCTATGGATTTTATCGATGGCCTTCCGCGATCTGAGGGCTTTACATCACTCATGGTCGTTGTTGACCGGCTGACAAAAGCTGCCCATCTCATTCCTCTATCACATACGGCAGAAGCGGCCACAAAATTCATTGCTAATGTCATGAAGCTTCATGGCATCCCTCGTTCAATTGTAAGTGACCGTGATCCAATTTTCGTTAGTCTTTTCTGTTATTCCCACTCGAGGCTTACGTCAGGGAGACCTTTTATCTCCATATCTTTTTATTCTCTGTGGAGAAGTGTTGTCAGGTCTTTGCCTTAAACCACAAAAGAGTGGAGCTTTAGTGGGCATCAGGGTAGCCAAAAACAGTCCTAGAATTAATCATCTCTTGTTTGCAGATGACACAATGTTTTTCTGTAAAGCAAATAAACAAAATTGTTTAGCACTCAAGAACATTCTGCGAAGCTATGAAATGGCCTCAGGGCAGAAGATCAATACCGAGAAGTCGACAATTACCTTTGCAGGAAAGACTCCACGGACTCTAAAAGATCAAGCAAAATCAATCCTTAAGATCACAAGAGAAGGAGGACTGGGAAAATATTTGGGTCTTCCTGAAAACATTGGAAGGAAGAAGAAGGATGTCTTCACCTCCATTGTGGACCGAATCAAACAAAAGGCAATCAGCTGGTCAGCTAAACGATTATCAGGGGCAGGAAAATTCACTATGCTAAAGTCAGTCCTTACAGCAATACCTACCTATACCATGATGTGCTTCCAGCTCCCAAAAAGTCTTTGCAATAGGATTCAATCAGCGTTAACAAGGTTCTGGTGGGATGATACTCCGGAAAAAAAAGAAAATGTGTTGGGTAGCATGGAAAGTGTTGGCCAAACCGAAACAAATGGGAGGGCTAGGATTTCGGAAAGTTCAGGATTTCAATGAAGCATTGTTGGCAAAACTCAGTTGGCGCATTCTCAATAATCCTCAATGTCTCCTAAGTAAAGTGCTGCGTGGTAAATATTGCAGCAATAACTCCTTTTTAAAAGCCAAATCAGCCACCTCCTGTTCTCATGGATGGAGAAGTATCCTTATTGGTAGGGACCTCCTCAACAAGCAGCTCATAAAGTCTATAGGCAATGGAAGAACTATCAGTGTATGGGAAGATCAATGGCTCCCAACGACAAATACAAAAACACCATTCGGCCCAAGGAACAGAGAAACATCTGAACTCATGATCTCCGATCTGATTTCGGAAACCACAAATGAATGGAACAAGGAAAAAGTATAAGAACTCTTCCCTTCTGTTGCAGCGGATATCATGTGCCTGAAGCCTAGCAAGACAGGAGCTGTGGATTCATTCGAATGGCTGGCATCAAGTTCCGGCATTTACAGCACCAAATCGGGTTACTTTGAAATGGCTAAAAAGAGAATCAATCAACCCAGCAACCCGATTAATAGCTTCAACTGGATCCAAGATCTATGGCGAAAATAGTTTTCTCCCAAGCTAAAAATATTCATGCGGAAGGTACTTAACAATGCTCTTCCCGTAGGGCAAAACCTGCAAAACAGAGGAATGCATCAAAATAGTCTCTGTACACGTTGCAACTCACAAGAGACAACTATTCATCTGTTCTTTGAGTGCAACTTCTCAAGACAGATTTGGGCAGCAGCACCATTTAAAGATCAGCCAAACTTTGAGAATGTTACCTCTTTTGAAATCGCTTTCCTTAAGGCGTCAAAGTTTATACCACTGCCTCCAACAGGAACAAGACAAAGCCTCCTCTTCCCTTGGATTTGTTGGGCTATCTGGAGAGCTAGGAACCATCTCATATTTCAAAATCGATCAACATCTCCTGAAGATTGCATTTCGTCTGCAGTAAGTGCTTCACCGGAATGGAATCTGGCGCAGATTCAATTCCCAAACCTCGAAAACAGAGCAGTTCTGACGCAAATCAGAACCGAGTTCTTACCGGATGCTATTCTCAACACAGATGCGGCGTGGTCCTCAGATCTTACTGCTGCAGGTACAGGCTGGATAATTAAAAACCCTGCAGAGGAAGTGATTGCACAGGGAAACAGTAGGATCACCTTCGTAAGCTCCCCTCTTATGGCAGAAGCTTTGGCGATGCGCCTAGGATTAGAAGAAGCCCGAAACAGAAGAATTCAAAGATTGAGAGTAAACTCAGATTCTCAAATCTTAACCCACGCTATCTCAGGGAAGGAACCAAACCGGAAGATCTATGGGGTTTTGTCTGATATCGAAGATCTTTCCAAAGCTTTTCGGTCAATTGAATTTAATCACGTCTCCAGGAACTCCAATTTGGATGCTGATTTGTTAGCTAAGAATTCTCTGCAATTCTTGTTTCCCTCTTTGCAAAGAGGCTCTCTAGAGTAACTTTTACTTAATTAATGAAATATTGTTGGTGACCAAGAAAAAAAAATTAAGGCACTGACCTTCTCTTCGGTGAGTGGTCTCACTCCCTTCAATTTTAGAAAAGAGACAAAGAAGTAGAAGAAACAAAGATAGAAGAAGAGAATTGCTTGACATTTTCAAACCCATTCTTCTATCATGTAACTTTGTGTCTATATGTAGATATAAGGCGATTTTTGTTTTCCTAGCAATAATCCTCGAGAGGTTTATATATAAGATATTGAAGATAAATTTCTTATAATAATCTTATGACTTTCTTTGCATGAAATTTCTTGGTACGTTGTATAAATTATCCTATAGAATATAATAGGGGACAGGTCGACATCGAGTGTCTCCAAAAGCAAAGACTAATTCAAATAAAGATCCACTATCTTGTTTAATATAACGCTAGGAATGAACATTTACCTTATTATAAAGTTTGATTTTGAAAATTAATTATTAGCATGATTGTGACATGTATCAAATCTATCGATCAATTTTTGATATCTATCGAAAATTTTAACTTTAAAGCTTAGTTTCTCAAATTTAGTCATTAAATGATCGCGATATATGTCAATTTTATCGATCAGATGTTGGTACATGTTAAAAAAGAGATTTAAATTTTTTCGTTAAAGATATAGGAAAATTAATTAGAAAGCAAAATTACATATACTAATTTACATGTGTATATGTAAAATAATTTCAATTTTTCTTTTCTTTAACCAAAAAGAAAAATTAACAGAAAAACATTAAAAAAATATTTACTTATGCCAATTTACTTGTCATTGCAAGACGTGGACACTGTCTCTTCCTCCATCCTCGAGATGATACTCCTCCTCGTGTTTTACCTCGGCATGATTTAGATGGTGGGGTGCCAATTTTCGCTTTCTTAAATTCATCTGTTAAGTTTGAACACAAAATTAACATTTAAACCTACAAAAGGATACATAAATGAGGTTAGGAGAATTTTAAAAGAAAATATTAGAACTTAATACCCACTTAATTTCCGGCTAGTAGCCTCAACGACTTCAATTTCAGATGAGAAGCAAAGAAGTAGAAGAAACAGGGATAGAAGAAGAGCAAGACTCACGATCTTTGAACCCATTCTTCTTCTTCTCTAACAAGTTGCATGTAGCTAGTCCAACGTACGTACCATATATATAAATATACAAATCATTTTCTTCCTCGCAATAATAATGGAGGATTTTTTTGTTTGTGCATATTTTTTTATTACCAAGTTTATATTTAACAAACGAAGGTAAGTTTGAATGGCAACCTCTAGCTGATAAGAAATTGAAATCATATTTGATTAAGAAATTATTAATCTATGAAATTGTTTGGAGTAAAGAATCGGAGAAAAATATAATGTAGGGTCAAACAATTTGATTTAAAGATTTTAATGTTTTATTTACGCTTTGGTGTGTACACACTACACAGTATGGCGTCTCTTATAGTTATTTAGTTTGACTAAATCTACTCAAGGCCACTAATTCATTCTATTACACTTGGAAAACTAACTTATCAAATCGTACAATGATTTCACATAAGTCATAACCAAACTCATAAAAGATAAATTGGCCTCGTATAAAAAGGTAAACTAATAAGGAGTTTGACATTGTACTTGATGGATCCTGGAAAGATTCAGATATTTTCTCAGGGATGGGGTCGTATACTTTCCAAGATGATGGATCCGAGACGCTGATGGGATCCAGAAGCATTCTCAAGCGATTTTCACCATTTCATTCAGAGTTGGACTCTTTAGTATGGGTCATCGAGTGCATGTTATCACATCATAAGACTTTGGTAAGTTTTTATACAGACAGTTCCGAATTATTGAAGATGATAGCAACACCAGAAAATTGGCCAGCTTTCGAATTGATTTTAGAGTAAGTGAAGAAGAACAAAGAAGGGTTTGCGTTTTTTTCCATTAATCTCATTTCTCGCAATATGAATGTAAAAGCAGATAATTTGACACGTAGTTCTAGAATTTATGCTCACAATGTAAGTTACATAAACTTTGTACCTCCGGTTTGGATCTCTAAACCGTTTTAATTATATAAGTTGCTGGAAAAAAAAGGAGTTTGACATACAAAACCATTAATCTTGTGCATTCATCTTTTTTTTTTTCAAATTTAAATATACAAATACAAAATTGTTCCCTGTAAACAACAAAACATAATCTTCATTTTTATCGAAAATTATATTAAAAATTTTCAGAAACATACAAGAATTCAGAAAAAAAAGTTTGAAAATTAAAAACTAAAATTTTTAATAACAAATACGAATATCACTACTGCTGCGACGAATTTGATACTGAGGGTGAAAACTGTGGGAAGTTCTGAATCATGAAATTAATCATGACGTTGAACTAGGATTTGAGTTATTCGTGTTTTTCCTTCATCTCCTCGTAATCTGAAGTTTTTCCTTCAACTTATGGATTTCTGAAACAAGCTCGGTATCGCGATACTGTCCAGAAAACGATGCATAGTCGGTTTATACAACCCGGCCTAACCCAATAACCCTTTGCTTGCTGACTGGATTTTTCTATAGAAAAAACAAGCATGTTATACATATTCAAATTTTGAATACTAAACTAAAATTGAAATTTGTATACTAAAGAAAAAAAAGAAAATTGTACAAACCTCTAAAACAAGTCGGTTCATCTCTTCACGACTCAGCTGATTGAAAATCGAACCGGATCAACTGTTTTTTTGAGAGAGTTGACTTAACCGTTCTGTCATCCTGTTCTCGACATTCTCCACAACTAAGGCAACTTTTTTTTGTCCTGAATCAGGCCGGTTATCTTGTTGGTGTGCGTATCCACCATCAGCTCTAGGTCGTTTGGACTCACACCACCTGCCTACGCAGCCTACGAAAGGAAAAAAGTAATAATATATTAAAAAAACTTTTAAAACTCAAATAAAGTAAAAAAAAAAAAGTAATATCTTTTTACTTACCATTTGTTCCGCATAAAAAGTTTGGGCACCCGCATTGTGTGTTGTGGGTCCCAGTCCACCCCGCCCATCCAGTTTCTTGAGTTGCGTGCAGAAACTTTAGCCAACGCTTCCAAGCTCAAATAGTCCTTGAACCCTTTCCAAACATCCTCACTGAGCCCATGTAGACAACTTTTCCCTTCTCGCCAAGCCTTCTTCGACGTGTACATGTTGTTTTTAAAATGATCTCGGGCTTGTTTCTCGAACTCACTTTCAAGTTTTGTGTGTGAGTGATGCCAGTTGTAGTGTTGCTACAAAAATGAATAATTAAAGTTATGTAATTGATTAAAAAAAAAATTGTAAAAATTGAATTACTGCAAATGATTTGAACCATTGGTCTTTTAGATTCTTTGGCATCTCCATGTACGTGGATACGCCTGCGGGAGCTGTGTATGCAACATATTCAACACTGTCTTCTTGATGGCATTACTATGCCGAAACCTACGAAAAAAGAAAACTCGTTAGGATCTCACATTACGGTTGACGGATAAGCTCGTCGACAAACATATGCATACGAGCATCAGAGTTT
The DNA here is from genome assembly GCA_018361395.1 of Boechera stricta. Taxonomy (NCBI): domain Eukaryota; kingdom Viridiplantae; phylum Streptophyta; class Magnoliopsida; order Brassicales; family Brassicaceae; genus Boechera; species Boechera stricta. The sequence continues at coordinate 16,586,885 of CM031539.1, read as the reverse complement.
TACGACTCCGAAATATATGATGGAGTCGTGGAATCACTCGGTCCGACCTGAGAACGAAACTCGTTGTAAGTCCTACAATGAGCTTCAAATTTTTATTTTTAAACATTATATATACAATTCTAAAATAAATAAAAAACCAAAATGTAATAAATACTATAATTCTAAAATTTAGCAAAATGTATAAAATCATAAATTTCTTTAATTCTAACAATCCTAAAATTATAAATTCACAATTTTTAAATCATAAAATAGAAATCCTAAATTTTTAAAAATTCTAAAATTCCAAAACAAAAAAAAATCCTCAAATTCCAACTAAATTTCGAAACTTTCAAAACAGTAAGCTGAGAAGGGGGTGTTGTTCGTTCTATATATTCACGGTCAGGTGAGATCATTAGTGTAGAACTAAATGTATAATGGTTGCGCGGTTGGGCGATGTATACCATAAAAATTGTAATTGCAATCTTGTTCTAGTGGGTTATAGGATAAAACCGAACCCCATCAACAAACCTTGTGTTGTTTTCTGTTTTGTGAACTTGTTTCTTTATATTCTCTCATCACACAACAATTGATCTAGCTATATAGATTTTCAAGAAGAAGACATAGTTACGAGGTGGTGTGGAAGCGTAGAACAAGGGTGTGAAAGAAGTGTAGGTGAATCATTCACAACCGACGCAATCTGGGCTATTTATGGTTATTTAAAGAAAAAAAAAATCAAAAATTCAAATAGCCACGTAATGTTTTTTTGAAAAATTCGTGACTATCTCATAAATAATCAAAAAACTTTTTTGATATTTCAAATACCCACGGAGAAATATGTCATATTCGTGGTTATCTTATAAAATATTAAAAACTTTTCGATAATTTAGATAACCATTAAAATTTTGTGACCTTTTCGTAGTTAATTTGCCACGATATAGTCATGCGTAAGATTCATGGCAATAATTAGCCACAACTTAACTATTGATTAGATTAGATATGTGGCTATATTTAACAACGACTTAAATGTTTTTTTCTTCGTTTGATAGAGCTGATTGGGATTTCTGAAATGGGTTCAGAAAAAGGGGTAGATCCATGGCTATTTTAGCCATAGAAAACACATAGTGAAGATGATATAACTCTCGAAGAATGGCCAGCTTTCTCGGCATACCTGGCGGACTTCGTGAAGATCAAGAGCCATTTCAGTTTTTTATTTTCCGTTTTCAAAAATTTAAGATTGATTTGCTAGCTCGTAGCGTTAGATTTCAGTTTATGTAAACTTTGTTTTTCTGACGTAGGTCTCACAGCTTCTCTAATATAATATAAGCTGTTGATCCAAAAAAAAAAGAAACACACAAAAATATTACATTGATTTTTTCAAAATCATCCTCAACAAAAGAAGATCACGAAACGATAACCTTTGGAGTTTAATTTATTGTAAATAGTAGATAGAATACTGTTGTTTACGATAAACGATAACCTTTGTAAAAACTATAAATAAAAATTGCAAGCACATAAATAGAATTCTTATATTTTTTGTTTTGTTGTAAGGGGTCAATATTATTAAAACAAAGAGTAACAATTACATTGGAAAGAGTAGAGAAGGAGAATTACAGATGATTGGAGAAAAAATGAGGGAAAGAAGATATAAGTGTTATAAAAGTCAAAATGTTAGGCACCACATGACAAAGTTTTTTACTCTCTTTCGTCATTGATTACGTAATAGTGTGGAGCTCACTGTTACTATGCGTGCATAGTAACTCATTTTGTTTTCCTATAAATAGAGGCTTCCGCTTAATGTAAAATACACATCCAATACAATACAATCCTCTTCATAAGCTTTTATATTCTCTCTAAAATCTCTTTCGGTAATATAACCATATATATAAACACYGTTTTTATAACACGTTATCAGCACGATCACTCTGATCGTTATATTACCGCTGATACCGCTAGTTACTATTCACGACGGAAGTTACCGTCGACGTCGGAATTTACTGTTCACGACGAACTTACTATTCACTTCCAAAATCACCGTTACCACCGTGAGACGCTATTCACGCCGAAAGTACTGTTCACCACCGGAAGGTACTGTTCACCACCAGAATTACTATTCCCTGCCGAAATCACTGTTCATTACCGGAAAATACTATTCATTACCGGAATTACTGTTCATCGCCGAGTTCATCAAATCAAACGGTAAGATATCCGGTTAATACCAGGGGTAAGTTACTTTGTTCAATAAAAATATATATTATAGGCGAACTGGCGCCTCTTAAATATAATACTGACCAGTGGTTGTTTAACGCACCACTATTTATTCYGAAGGACGTCTAAGACGCCTTACGTTCTATTTAATATTACCGGACGGCTAAGCCGCCAGAAAATTTATTTAATGTTATTGGTCGGCCATGCCGCCTTATATTATTTACCTTACATTTTATTCAATATTATTGGGACGGCCGAGCCGCCAAATAATTTATTCTTATGTTTCAGTGTTACTAATTAATATTGTTGGATGGCTGAGCCACCTTATGTTTTTGCATAATTAATTTAATCATGTTATCCTGATATTATTAATATTATTATGTTGCTTATCTGAATCTGGTAAATTAATTGATCGCATGATAGATAATTTCTGATCGATTTTTCAAAAATCTCCAACGGTCATATGCTTTCCAACGGCTAGTGAACAGTTTTTTTCAATCTATAAATACACCCACTCATTCACTCATTCATTCACACCAATCTCATTCATATAAGAAATTTGTTTAAATTTTATTTGTAAAATGATTCGCATATTTCTAGTGTTTTGTTTAATTTTTATTTTTGCCTGTATTTATGGCATGTTTGTTGGAATTTACCCTCGAGGAATTTATCTTTAGTTTTGCTTTAATTTTTTACGGGACATTTGTMGTTGTAATCGCTTTATGTATTAACATGTAATCAGTTTAATAAATTATTCTAATAAAATTATATTTTGGCTTTGCTTTTTAGATAAAATAATGGCAAATATTGAGAAGCTTCGTTTCCCTGCTCTCAAAATAACTGGTGCAAATTACATCCCATGGACCACCGATATGGAGCTATATCTTGGATCGGAAAAACTATCCGATACCATTAATGTGCAAAGCACTTCGCCTCCTGATGAGAAAGCGAAGGCTGTAATGTTCCTGAGGAAACATTTAGATGAAAATCTAATTCATGACTATGCACAAGTAAAAGACCCTGCAGAGTTATGGAAAGCTCTTAAAGAAAGGTTTGATAATCAGAAGGCGATAACTCTGCCACATGCTCTGGATGAATGGGCAAACCTGAGATTTCAGGATTATGAAAAGGTGGAGACGTTTAATTCTGCTATGTTGAGAATAGCAGCACAATTGGAATATTGTGGTAAACCTGTCTCAGAGGAAGAGATGCTCGAAAAGACATATCTCACTTTTCATAAAAGCCATTATATCCTGCAAGAACAATACAGGAACCGTGGGTATAAAAGGTTCTCCGAGTTGGTTGTGGCTCTTATGATAGCTGAGAAGAATAATGAACTTCTCATCAAGAACCACAACGCTCGGCCCACTGGAACCAAAACATTCCCTGAAGTGAATGCAATGGAAACAAAATATCCAGAGCAAGGATATCAAACAAATCGGGGTCGTGGCCGTGGTCGTGGYCGTGGACGTGGCCGTGGTCGTGGACGTGGACGTGGTGGATTCACACCTCCACAAGAAAGGAAGTCCTTTAAATGGATCCGACCTGAACAATCTTCCCAAGGGAAAGAAATTCAGAAAAATACCACCCAGAAGCGTGAAAACATCTGTTACAGATGCGGATCCAAAGGACATTGGTCTCGAGTGTGTCGTACACCTCCACATCTTTGTAAATTATACAAAGAGTCACTCAATGGCAAAGAAAAAGAAGTAAATCTCGCTGAAAATTTTGAGGGAACAACGTACCTCGATTCTTCTGACTTTGCCAATGAGCTCGACTAGACCATGAATATGTAAAACGGGTGTAGTGAAACTGCTGAACAGTTTCCAGTAATACCATTAATAATTATGTACTTTTATTTTTTCAATAATAATATTATATTTTCAAATAAATACATCATGATTTCGTTATGAATTTTTTTATTGTGTGTTTTTATTAATATTAATTGTTGTGTGATTTTATTAATAATATTTGTTACAGAAATGGATCACAATACAGAAGAGACAATATCCAAAGAAATGGTAAGAGAAATTTGTATACCAGATAGTGGAACAACGCACACTATTCTGAGAAACAAGAGATATTTTTCAGATTTAAAATCTAAAAATATCATTGTCAATACAATATCAGGTCCTGYAGACGTGATAGAAGGAACTGGTAAAGCCAGATTTTCGTTGCCAAATGGAACGAAATTTTCCATTGATAACGCCATGTATGCTCCAAATTCAAAAAGGAATTTGTTGAGTTTTAAAGATATCTACCTTCAAGGGTATGATACCCAGTCTGGGACTGAGGATGAAAAGAAGGTTATGTATATAACTTCTGAAAAAAATGGCAAAAGGGTTATCTTGGAAAAATTACCAAGGTTTCCTTCTGGATTGCACTAWACATATATAGATGCAATAGAATCACATCTTGTGGTAAAAAAAAATCCGGAAGATTTCAAACKAAATCCGGAAGATTTCATATTATGGCATGATCGCCTAGGTCACCCAGGCACCACAATGATGCGAAGAATAATAGAGAACTCACATGGTCATTCCCTAAAAATCCAGGAGATTGATATAAGAAATAAAACGACATGTGTTGCATGTTCTCTTGGAAAACTGATCATAAGGCCATCACCACTAAAGGTTGATAAAGAATCACCAAAATTTCTTGAAAGGATTCAAGGTGATATTTGTGGACCCATACATCCACCATGTGGACCATTCTATTATTTTATGGTCCTGATTGACGATCCAATAGCATGGTCACATTCTATTATCATCTCGCAATATAGCATTTGCGAGATTTCTAACTCAGATAATCAAACTGAGGGCACAGTTCCAGATTATCCCATTAAAAGAGTTAGACTAGACAATGCTGGTGAATTCACTTCCCAAGCATTTAATGATTACTGTATGGTAATGGGAATTGAAGTTGAACATCCTGTAGCTCATGTTCACACGCAAAATGGGTTGGCTGAATCATTGATTAAACGGCTGCAATTAATTGCAAGACCATTGATAATGAGATCAAAACTCCCGACATCTGTATGGGGACATGCTATTTTGCATGCAGAAGCACTAATTCGGATAAGACCAAGTGCATACCATAAATATTCCCCATTACAGTTAACATTTGGTCGAGAACCAAATATTTCTCATCTAAGAATTTTTGGTTGTGCGGTATATGTGCCTGTAGCACCACCACAACGCACAAAGAWGGTTGGGAATATATATTGGTTGTGATTCTCCATCAATTATACGATACCTAGAACCACAGACAGGAGATGTTTTTACGGCACGTTTTGCCGATTGTCATTTTGACGAGAAAACATTCCCGGTTCTAGGGGGAAAAAATAAACAAGTAGAGAAGGATATAAAATGGTGTGTACCATCACTGTTACACCTTGATCCACCTACTAAACAGTCGGAACTGGAAGTTCGACGTATTGTTAATTTACAGAATATTGCAAATCAGCTACCCGATGCATTTGCAGATACCAAAACGGTAACTAAATCACACATACCAGCTGCAAATGTTCCTGCTCGAATTGAAATACCACATGAAGATGGAAGAGCAGATGATACACGTGAGTCTAAAGTACGCCAGAAGCGTGGTAGACCCATTGGTTCTAAGGATAAAAATCCTAGAAAAAGAAAAGAAGCTGAAAAGCATAATGATCCCAGAATAAAAGAAAATATTTTGGAAGAACCCAACCATGAGACTAATGATAACATGGAAACTCATAATCCTGAAGATAATCATGAGATTTCCATCAACTATGCCATTAATGGGAAAACATGGAATCGACATGAAGTTGATAGCATTGATGACGTTTTCATATACCTTATTGCAAAGGAAATATGTGATGAAAACGATGATATTGAGCCAAAGTCTGTATTAGAATGTCAGAAAAGACATGATTGGCCAAAATGGAAGGATGCTATGCAAGTCGAACTTGATTCGCTGAATAAGCGAAAAGTATTCGGACCAATTGTACTCACACCTGAAGATGTGAAACCGGTCGGATATAAATGGGTATTCGTTCGAAAACGAAATGAGAAAAACGAAGTTATGAGATATAAAGCTCGCCTTGTGGCTCAAGGATTTTCTCAAAGACCCGACATATTCTCCCGTTATGGATGCAATAACGTTTAGATTCCTGATGAATCTAGCAGCTAAAGAAAATTTAGAAATGCGTCTCATGGATGTTGTCACAGCTTATCTGTATGGATCATTAGATACCAATATCTATATGAAAATTCCTGATGGGTTCAAAATGCCAGAAGCATTAAGATCTAAACCCAAAGAGTTATGTGCAATAAAATTGCAAAGATCATTATATGGACTAAAACAGTCCGGGCGTATGTGGTATAATCGCCTCAGTGAACACTTGATGAAAGAAGGATATGTAAACAATCCTATATGTCCATGTGTTTTCATCAAGAAAACAACATCCGGATTTATATTAATCGCGGTATATGTTGACGATCTAAATATGATCGGAACTCAAAAGGAAATACAGGAAGCATCAAATTACTTGAAAGGAGAATTTGAGATGAAAGATCTCGGGCAGACAAAGTATTGTCTTGGCCTACAAATTGAGAGATCTCACAAGGGTATATTTGTGCATCAAACCACATATACCAAAAAGGTATTAAAAAGATTTAACATGGATAAGACTACTGCTCTCAGCACCCCTATGGTCGTAAGAACACTGAATGTTGATAATGATCCATTCCGACCATCTGAGGAAAATGAAGAGATACTTGGCCCAGAAGTGTCATATCTGAGTGCGATTGGAGCCCTTATGTATCTGGCAAATTGCACTAGGCCAGATATATCATTTGCCATTAACCTTTTGGCGAGATATAGTTCATCCCCTACTCGAAGACATTGGAATGGGATTAAACATGTCTTTCGATATCTTCAAGGGTCGATTGATTTAGGGTTATTTTATCCTAACAATTCAAATGGTCAAATGATTGGTTTTGCAGATGCAGGATATTTATCGGATCCTCACAAAGCCCGATCACAAACAGGATACGTATTTACGATCGGAGGCACTGCTATATCATGGCGTTCGCAGAAACAAACGCTTGTGGCTACTTCTTCGAATCATGCCGAGATCATCGCCCTCCATGAAGCAAGTAGAGAATGTGTATGGCTAAGATCGATAAGACAACACATTCAATCAAGCAGCGGAATCCATGTTAACACGGAGCCAACAATTCTTTATGAAGATAATGCTGCATGTGTCGCTCAGACAAAAGAAGGATATATCAAGAGTGATAGAACCAAACATATCCCTCCGAAGTTCTTCGCATACACTCAAGAGCTTGAGAAGAATAATGACATTGAAGTGAGATATGTCAGATCATGCGACAACGCTGCAGATCTTTTTACCAAATCATTGCCTACCTCGATGTTCAAGAAACATGTCCACAACATTGGAATGCGTCATCAACGAGACATATGAGATGACATAATTCGAGGGGGAGCTTGCGTGTTGCACTCTTTTTATCTTATGAGGTTTTGTCCCACTGGGTTTTCCTATAAGGATTTTTAACGAGGCAACAAGGACGCTAAGAAGAAAACGCAACGCAAGTGACATCGGTCTCCAAGGGGGAGTGTTATAAACGTCAAATGTTGGCACCGTCCAACGAAATATAATTTATATGGTGGAGCCCACTGTCACTATGCATGCATAGTAACTCATTTTGTTTTCCTATAAATAGAGGCTTCCGCTTAATGTAAAAATCATTCCAATACAATACAATACAATCTCTCTGATAAAATCTCTTTCTCTTTATATTTCGATAATATAACTATATATATAAACACCGTTTTTATATCATCTTTTTTTTTTTAATTCTTTACATTTTTTTCAAGGCTCTGTAGTATATCTTCTTGAAGAGCGTGGACGTGGAGGTGGGCAAGGACGGACACGTGGGCATGCAGGTGTATGTGATTGTGGTCTTCCTGGGCGACCCCTTCCGTGGGCGCTTCCGCTGGCTCCGCATGAACAAGATGGACCAGCTAGCTCTCTAATCGGTACTTCTACTAAGGATCAATTCAGAATTTATGTTAGAAATTTAATACAATATGGTAGTAAAAAAAAATATAACATGGCAATTCTGGAGAAGACTCTAAAAACAATTTAAGAAATTTTTTATTTATTGCTCATATACATGAAAATTTATAATTAATTGAATAATAATATTTAAAAACGTGACAGAATTTTTATTAAAAAATTAATTATTTATATTTATTGCTCATATATATGAAATTTTATATTCATTGAATAATAATATTTAAAACGTGACATAATTTTTGTGTGTGGAGAATTAGCAATGTTATATATTAATAGAAAATCATATTTAAACAATGGATTAATAGTTTGAACAAAATAATTATAAAAATGAATTGAAAGTAAGCATTTTTTTTACTTGGTAAAATGTAATGTTATACGCAACCAGCTTTTCTGCTTATTTCTACTCCAATCCTAAATGAATAGATAATACTCTTTTTTTCAATATATGGTTTTGTCCCACTCAGGTTTTCCATCATTGAGTTTTAACGAGGCTTCTATTCATTTTTTCCCACGGATTGGATTCAGATTTTATTTCAGCATCATGTTGAAGCTCTTGTTTCCTATAAGAACCATTCTTCTATTTCAATAGCCGGTTGATGTTGGTACAATACCATGTAAAGATAAAGCAAATTAAAAAAAAAAAAAGACATGATGTTTATATATTGTTGTTTTTAATGCTTATTATTTAGAAAAAATAAAATAAAAATTCTCTATAAATATGATGTTTATTAAACAATGAGCAAGAGATCAGTTGTAAATGTTTAACATTGATACAAACTGAAATACCTTTGAATTCTAACATGGTTTATTTTAAATAGATAGAACTAGTGAAATATATGCAACTAATTTAAATTATTTATAATACCACTAGAAATTATAATATCATAGATATAAACCATACCATGATTAAATAATAAGCTATAGCTTATAAATCACTAAAACAAATAAATCATCAAAAATATGATAACCAAGTTAACTCAATGGTTTTGATAAATATTTATTAAATAAAAATTATCTGTAATTTAATAGATATCTTTGATTTATTCAAAAATAATAATAAATATTGCATGGCTCTGTTATTTTTTTAATTGTAGTAAAACATTTAAAACATTTTGTACTAATACTAATGATAAATTACTCAAAAAGTTCTTATTTCATCATAGAGCGTTTTGTGTGAAATTTTTTATAATTAAGTGAAAATGAATGCAACCATGATATCATTAATACCATGATATTTTCTAAGTATATATAGATTACTTTCATACATCTATTATCTAGAATAATTGATCCTTTGCTAGTATAAAGGGAAATATAAAACAAGAGAATAAAAACAGATATAAGAAGGCACTGACCTACTCTCCGGTGAGTTGTCGCACTCCCTCCAATTTCAGAAAAGAGACAAAGAAGTAGAAGAAACAAAGATAGAACAAGAGAATTGCTTGACATTTTCAAACTTTGCGTGTATATGTTATAAGGCGATTTTTGTTTTCCTAGCAATAATCCTGGACCGGTTTATATATAAGATATAAAAGATAAACTTCTGATAATAATCTTATGACTTTCGTTGCATGCAATTTCTTGGCACGTTGAATAATCCTATAGAGTATAATAGGGGACAGGTCGACATCGATCGAGTGTTTCCAACATCAACGTTATTATGAATCAAAAGCAAAGACTAATTCAAATCAACGTTAAGAATGAACGTTTATCTTATTATATAAAGTTTGATTCTTGTTTTCCTAGCAATAATCCTAGACCGGTTTATATATAAGATATTGAAGATAAACTTCTTTGAATAATCTTGTGACTTTTTTGCATGCAATTTCTTGGTACGTTGTATAAATTGTCCTATAAAGTATAACAGGGGACAGGTCAATATCGAGTGTTTCCACCATCAACGTTACTATGAGTCAAAAGCAAAAACAAATTCAAATCAAGATCCACTATCCTGTTTAATATAACGCTAAGAATAATATTTATTATAAAACAGTTTTCAAAGTTAGTCATTAGATCGCGATACGTGTTAAATCTGTCGATCAGATTTAACATATGTCAAAAATTTTAATTTTAAAGCTTGGTTTTTCAAAATTAGTCATTAATATGATCGTGATATATGTTAATTCTATCGATCATATGTTGACACGTGTCAAAAAACTTTTAACTTTTTTTCCTTAATAAAACAGAAAAATTAATTTAAAAAGAAATTTATATATACTAATTTACATGTGTATATGTAAAAAAAATTTTACTTTTTATTTTCTTTAACCAAAAAGAAAACTAACCAAAAAATATTTACATATGCTAATTTATGTGTCATTGGTCAATTAGATTTTGACATAAAAAAAATATTATTTAATTTAGCATGAATATTAGCCAATATTCAATTAATGTTGAAGTTCAAAAGAACAAATTTAACATTAATTTAACTGATTAAAATTATATTTATCGTTGTAATGTAGTTTTTTATTCGTAAGTGGAAAAGCAAAAAATTTAAAAAAAAGTAAAGAGCTTATAGGAATAATTTTTTGATGACTTTATGAGAATATTAGTATAGTTTTACTTATGTTTTAGTTTATAAAATTTTACGCATGTAATTGATTTTATTCATAAGTGAACACAAAAAAAATTTGAAATGAATAATGAGTTTATAAGGGTGAATTTTCGATTAATTGATGAGAATGTTAGTATATTTATATTTCTGTTTTTTTTTTGTTTTTGTCAACAACTTATCTATATTTCTGTTAATTTATTTAATTTAATTTATTTTAAATTAGTTTGACATGAAGTAAAATTATTACGACATAATGGAAAAATTATATTTTAAAAATGTTGGTTTCCTATTTTTTATTATGGATTTCTCTTTTTATTTACTAACTAAGTTTTGTTAATTATTTTAATTATTTTTAATACTAACTAAGATATAGATTTGATATGATGCACATATTATTTTTGATATAAATTTTTTAACTTTTATCCATTAATATGGAGTGCGTAAAATAAAAATTCGTTTATTATGATGGATTAGATAGTTATTTTAATAATAATAATAATAATAATAATAACAATAACAATAACAATAACAATAACAATAACAATAACAATAACAATAACAATAACAATAACAATAACAATAACAATAACAATAACAATAACAATAACAATAACAATAATAATACTAATAACAATAACAATAACAATAACAATAACAATAACAATAACAATAACAATAATAATAATAATAATGCACATTTTATTTTGATATAATTTTTTTAACTTTTATCCATTAATATGGAGTGCGTAAAATAAAAATCCATTTATTATGATGGATTAGATAGTTATTTTATTAATAATAATAATAACAATAACAATAACAATAACAATAACAATAATAATAACAATAACAATAACAATAATAATAATAATAATATCATGGGTTAGTGATAATTATCAAATAATAAATTGCTATTTTATCATCACTATTTTTTGAAAATAATTTGAACAGAAAAACTGAAAATTGATTTGTTATTGATTTTGGTCAATATGTGATGTGGTCATCACATCGGATCGTATCAACAACTCTGTGGACCGGGAAGGGTTAAGCTATGGATCAAAGACGACCCTATCACTTGGAGATGCTGAGAAGATGGAATGGAACAAGAGGGAAGATCCAAGAGAGCCATTCACCATCACCGAGCCGATCCATGATCGAGACAAGACCGGACAGGACAAAACGGGTCACTTTCGGGCCGAGACCGAGGATCCAAGGACACTTAGTTTTGGGAGCAAAACTAAATGTGTCATCACTCGTCATTAGTGAGGACACTTCTCAAAGACCTTAGATGAAATATTGTACTCTTTACTTACTTCTAGTTTTACCACATCGGGTTTCTAGAAAAGGTTTTAATGAGGCAAGGAAAGTCTAAGGCATCACATCTCATCTCCCTTGTGTATTTGACTTGGAAATACACATGACAAGTCTAAATAAATAAGAGATGTGATCCTATCCTAAGGAAAACCCCTTCTCATGTTTTCCTTCTTTTTATTGCTTTTGAGACTTACGTCTTTTGTTGGTTTTTATGGTTTAGTTGTTTTTGAGTTAGTTTATGGCCTAAGTATCCAGCTTGTTCTCCATGGGCTTAGACCCAAACTAAACCTAATTAAAACCTAATTGTAAGCCTACAAAAGGCAAGCTACTCTTCTTTACTCATTAAGCAATCATTAATCTAAAAGTTGTCTCTTTGTCTCTTAACCTAGAAATCTCTCTAGGCTAGGGTTCTCTCTTGTCATTGAGGTTGGTCCTCTGACTTGAGTGTGGCTGTAGCAAGGGATTTCCACCTCTCTTGTGGTGCCTTTCACCTCACCTTCATACCATCGGTTGCTTCTCTCACTCTCGCAGCCGCTCACCTTGTCTACTCGCCTCCACCGTGTCATTTCATCCACCACTCGCCGAGTCTCTCGATGCTGCTGAGTCTGTGGGCTCATCATCATCATCTTCACTTCATCTCCTCCATTCATCTCCTCCATTCATCACCATCGCCCCATTGTTCCACCGGAATCACTCACGAGACCACCATTCTGCCTAGAACTTCCTCCGTTGGTCATATACTCCTTCTTGAACTTGTGGGACTTGTCTCCTTCAATATCTAGGCGTGTATTAATATGCCATTATTATCTTTAATCAATTTAAGTATATGTATTTAGGTCAAAAGTTTGAGTTGAATTTTCAAGGAAGATTTTGTAAAATAACCTAGTAATTTCTTATATTTTGAAAAACAATTACTCTTTCAAAACTTTGAATTGACTTTTTTTTATTAAAGAATCATGCGTGGAAAATAATTGCGTGTGATGATGACTCTACTATTAATTTATTGCATTCTCAAGAAGTCTTGTGGTTAGATATTTCTGTATTTTTCTGTTAAGCTCCTAGGTAAGCCTTAATGGATTCTCTTCTCAAATGCTCTCTTTGATCCCTGTAAATCTCTCTTTAACTTTAACCAACCTCTATAACTTCAATTGAATAAAGAAAGTACCAAACTTGATTGATAGAAAACGATTACACAAATGTTCCAAGTGACTATCCACTAATTTCTCACGAGAATTAAGAACATAGAAACTTAAAGAAAACAGAAAGATAAATCAATGAGATCCTTCTCGAATCCTCATTCCCCTCTAACCGAATGGTTAGCCAAATCCACTCACAAAAAGCCTAACTCTCTCTATCCTCTCTTCTTCTCTTAAATAGGCAAAGACACATAAACCCTACTCACATCTAACCGTTCATTCTCACTTAAATCTAATGGTTGAGCATTGCCTAATCTTCTTTTTTCTTCTTATCCAACTCATCACACCTCCATTAGTGAAGCCTCTAGTTGAAAATGAGTATTTGCTTCCTTCTATGGACATGGAACCTATCAATACTCCCCCTTTTTGAAAATGAGCTTGTCCCCAAGCTCTTTGATATGTTCCATTGCTCAGCAATTGTTATCGTAGTGTGTTGTGTTTGAACTTGAACCACCAATTCTTGCTAAGCTTCTGCTTACGCACAGAAGAAACAGTCTTGTTTATCATAAGTTTTTCAGCCTCTTTGACATTTATGGATTCCTGCTCCTGCCGCTTGTCAACAAAGGCGTTTTTCTCTCCAACCAAGCTGATTTCCCTTTTCTTCTGCATCTCCAGGTCAAATTTCCTCTTTTCGTTCGTTATTATGAGCTCATTGACTGTGATCTCTGCTTTTCTAATAATCCCTTGAGCCTCCTCAAATTTCTTACGAACACACAAGTTTTCTACACATTCTTGGTCACTCTATCTTCATCTTAGCTAATTCATGCTCCAAAGTCTTAAGTTGACGATCTGTGACTTCCATCTTGTGCTCATATTGTTCTTCCATGTTATTAATCACAGTTTCAAGGTTGCAAAACTGTGCAGCAAGATCGTTTAAGTAGCTTAAGCTTATTTTCTCAGATGCCTTCAGCTCTTCCTTCTCACCCTGGAGTTTGGTCATTTCAACTTGAACCTCCTTCAAGCTTGCAAGTGCATATTCCATTTCTTTCTTTAGCAGTACGATCACTTTACCTCTCTCACTAGACACCTTGTTGCTCAATCTCATGGACGCTGTATTATTGTTGTTTGGAGTCTTCTCTATGCAAGAGGAGACAACTACATTCCTTCCAGGTTCCCACACAAACGAATCTTGAAGAAGTGAAACTGTCAAATGCGAGTAACCTATGGTCAGTAAGATCTTCTGGATAGAAGGCAAGACGAGTCTCTGCACTGCCATTGGTGTCAAAGATTTTTTAAATTCCTTGAGAAGTACATAAGCCAATTCACTCTCGTCGTCAGATAAAGGTGTTGTGACTAGTGGCAAACAGTACACAACATACTTCTCTGCCACAAATGTTCCCATTGCTGTCAAGGCTCCCTGTTTGGCAAAACTTGCAAGATCAAGCGTGTTTGCTGCTGGGCAACAAGACCTGTCACACATCTATCCACTTTGGTTGTCAAGAACCGCTTTGAAGAAACTGATGGTAATCGCAGAACCCTTTTCAAAGAATCCATCAATGTAATCCCAGGAGCAATATCAAGTGGCTCTAGTGCATAACCAATGCAGTTGAACTCAAACGTCTTCTTAGGCATATCACCAAGAACCTTCTCAAGTTCAAGATCCACATCAGGAGGAGGTGGAGGTAGCCCTTCTTTACTACACTTCTCTGCAGCTGTGCTGTCAAATAAAGTACAGCGACATTCCCCATTAATTGTTCCAATCACAGCCATGGAAAGCCTTTCCCTCTTACTAACCGATTGCAAAAGCTCCCGGATCTCAGCTTTCACCAAAATCACATCTTGTTCTTGATATTCTGCTCCCCAAATTTCCAACACCAACATAGTATGATCTCCCACAACAACTTCTCTTATGTCAATCCCTGCCCCCTGTGGATAAATAATCTCCTTGATAACATTGCAGCTTCCACCAGCACCTTGATCATGAATGCTGATAGTGGGATTCTTCTCACCCATCTCAATACATGCACGAACAACACAGTACAACTTCTGGGACATCTCAGCATCTCCCCGTTGCACAACATTTAAATCAAGCTTCGCATCATTCTGATCACTAGCCATGCTCGAAGCTGCTACTCCTCTATTATGATCCTTAGTTTCCTCAATAATTTTAAATCACTAGCTCCGTGCATCTTATGAATTGTCACATATAAGAAAGCACCAGAGTTGGCAAATTTGAGAGGTAAGGAAACAGTTACTGGCTCTGTTTTTGTCAGAAAATCTGCAAAATCAATGGAAGCTTCTCCTAGAAAACCCGATTTCGAAGAACTTGTGGCAACAACAAAATGGTAAATCTTCTCACGAACAATCCCAGATTTTGGTTCCATGACCAGCTTCACTGACACATAAATTGGATTCTCCCATGAACATATCCCTTTTTTAACCTCAGCTTTGTCCAACTTAAATGTTGGCTTCCCAACATCATCAGGAACCAAGGAGATCATCAAAGCAGTCTTCTTCAACTTCGGCACCTGAGTTGCCTGAAACTGCAGCTTGAACACAGTCCTGATCTTGTTATTTGTTATTAGCATTTTGTCGAACACCTGGTGGGTGTTTATTTTCATCTTCACACGTGTCATATTTTTCACCAGCACAACACTATTTCTTCGTAAGGTGAGATATCTTTTCCATCTCGTTTTCTTTTTCTTCTGTTGTTGTGTGTTTCTTTTGCCGAGTATGGACATTCGATTACGCATCTTGTAAGCAAGTGTGACACAATAGATTTCTCGCATATGTGTTTCCTCGAATGGTGTTGATTGTTGGAATGGTTTTGTCACAGATACACAAATCTGTTCTGGGTGTGAAAGCAAATCAGTTGCCATCTTCCGACTCTCCACCAACGCAACACGTTCTTCACGTTCACCTTTATTTGTAGCATCATCACTAATTTCTTTTGTCAGCTGTGTCATTGATGTAGGAAGCAAAATCTCTGGTTTTGGTGGCTTCTCCATAATCGGCATATCCACCTTCAACATCGTCTTTTGCTTTTTGCCAACACTGTCAGAGATTCTAGCTATTTGCGTCTTAAGCGTAGCCAGACTTTCTTGGAGCATTGGAACCAAATCTCGTTGGATTTCTACTGAAATCGCATTGCAGATGTGCTGACTTAGAACCATCCTTGGAGGTGAGTCAAGCCGAAACCACAGTTCCCTCTTCATCTCGTTCTAGCTTTGGAAATATTCACACCGGTGAAGCCACTCGTATGCGTCCCCTTCCATGAGAGCTTGAGAGAGGTTCACTTTGTTATCATCTGTAAAATGGTGAAACACAAAGTAATGTTCGAGCCAATCGATCCATGATTCAAGATTGCTTCCGGTGAAAACTGGAAACCCACGTAAATCCATTGCGTTAAATTCGACGTTGCTCGCGACGCACCAGTTGTTAAGCTCCTAGGTAAGCCTTAATGGATTCTCTTCTCAAATGCTCTCTTTGATCCCTGTAAATCTCTCTTTAACCTTAACAAACCTCTATACCTCCAATGGAATAAAGAAAGTACCAAACTTGATTAATAGAAAACGATTACACAAACGTTCCAAGTGACTATCCACTAATTTCTCACGAGAACTAAGAACATAGAAACTTAAAAAAACAGAAAGATAAATCAATGAGATCCTTCTCGGATCCTCATTGCCCTCTAACCGAATGGTTAGCCAAATCCACTCACAAAAAGCCTAATTCTCTCAATCCTCTCTTCTTCTCTTAAATAGGCAAAGACACATAAACACTACTCACATCTAACGACTTACGAAATCTTCAAATATTTTAATAATACCCTCAACTGATCTTCTACAACCGTCAATAAAAAACCATCAAATCATCTGCAAAACAGAGGTGTGTAATGCCAATATTTTGACACTTAGGGTGGTATCCCAAGTGGCCATTTGCTGCGGCATGATCAATCATATTAGACAAGACATTCATGCAAATGACAAAGAGATATGGAGATAAGGGGCAGCCTTGACGGAGGCCCCTTTTACTACCAAAATAACCTCCCAGCTCCCCATTTACTTGAACCGAGAAAGAATCCGTAGTAATACAAAACCGTATCCAATGTATATATTTCTCCAGAAAATGTAATACCTTCAACGTTTCAATAAGAAATCTCATTGAACTGAGTCAAAAGCTTTGGAAATATCAATTTTCACCGCACATCTTGGAGCCACTGATTCCTTATGGTAGTCTGATAAAGAAAACTGACTCGGTTGAGTTAAAGAAGGTTGAAGAAGGGATTATGACATCTCTGCACAAAGTAGTCGTGATCTGGAGCCGATCCCTTGATGAGTCTAAGACAGGACAAAATTTTCTATGAGACGAAGGCTGGCTCGACAATTGTGGATATTGTCGACCGCCATATGGTCTTCCAGAAAAAGTTGTGACATGTGGTATGCGTCCAGCGCCAGAATTGAGTAGACGAGAGCTTCATTAGGTGGCGACAATAGTTGAGGGCGAAATAGTAAGTGCTGACCCGAGCAAGTCGCATGACGGGTTCAGTGTAAGCGCCTCAAGAGGGATAGCAAGGAGCTGAGTCCTCTAATGTAGGACAAGATTTTCCCAAAATGACACAATATACGATTTTGAGAAATATCTCTGTGCATGAGGACGTGAACATTACTAGAGGAATAACAAAACCGTTTTACGGCGAAAAATCGGAGAATTGTGCTCTTTGTTTTTGGCAAAAAATATACATTGACTCACGTTTTTGGTTTAAAAAAATTGCAGAATCATGTTTTAAACAATAAGAAATGAAGAATTACGTTTTTAGCAGAAAATTTTGGAATTGTGTTTTTGGCGGATATTAGTAAAAACGTAATAACATTATTAAATATACAATTGAAGTACTAATACATTAAACTGAATGTAAACTATAAAATTAAAAAATAAATACTTTATTGGAGAACAATTATAGCTTTTTAGTGCAACTGGAGTTATGTAAATTTGTAAAAAACAAATAGCATTCTAATTGTTGATTAATCGCATCATTATCAATGTAGTAAATTATTATTCTATGAAATTGTATGGAGTAAAGAATCGGAGAAAAATATATTGTAGGGTCGAATAATATGATTTAAAGATTTTAATATTTTATTTACGCTATGGCGTGTACACAGTATGGCGTCTCTAATAGTTAGATAGTTTGACTAAATCAACTCAAGGCCACTAATTCATTCTACTAAACTAGAAAATTAACTTATCAAATCGTACAATGATTTCACAGAAGTCATAACCAAACTCATAAACGATAAACTGGCCTCGTATAAAAAGGTAAACTAATATTCAAAAAGGAGTTGACGTACAAAACCATTAATCTTGTGTATTCATCTTTTTTCTTTCTTTTTTTGACATTTAAATATACAAATACAAAATTGTTCACCGGAAACAACAAAACATAATCTAAATATTTTTACAAAAACATTTATCTTTTATTCTATTTGGGTTTCAACTTTTAAACTCAAAAAACAAGTTAGAATGGAAATGCCTTGACCAAATAAACTCCTGGGAAGAGATAAATCTACCGTCAACTCTACGATTATTATGAAAAGGAGCTAACCGGACTACTATAAAAACCGTACGAAAATCACTGAAGTAACATAGCTTGGTTTATTTATCTAGATTGCATTCATTTTAGATGGATGACAACATTTGGACCGCTCACTTGGCGCATTGGACAAGAACATATCACATCTCGAAAAGCAAAATGGCTTAAACATCAATGAAGGCGGTATAGAGATCTCCAAACATACATCAATCCAAAATTTGTTTGAATTTGGATAACTTCTTCCTCATATCACCCTTATAGAGGTGACTTTTAAGAGGAAGTCCAACAGTACAATGGTCAACAATAAAGTTTCGTAGATCACCAGCAAAGTTGTCAAGAAGAAGGTCGGCAAGCAATTATCTCAGCTTTCGCTCTCTGAGGGCGCACGCAATCAAGTTAGTCCAATCTCAAAAGGTGTCAAAAACAGTTTTGGACAAGCTCTGTAAATTACTTTAAGATCAAGATCAGATTAAACAAAGACACGTTCTTAGTTTCTGAAAACCTCACTTCAATTACTCAAACAAAAGAGTATTTAAATAGACTTTTACAAGCTAAAAACAAATCTCCTATTCTACTGCAACTAAAACCAGCAACTAAAACCTGCAACTGACCACGTCTCATCTCCTACAAACAAGGATGACTTGACTTATTCACATTGAAACAATCAAATTAAACAAACTCATCAAACGACACAGTTTTATTCTTCAATCCCTCCCTGAGACTGAAACATTTCCATTTCAGTTTAATCATCTTTCATGCACATTCCTATTCCTTCTCTAAGCTTCTCAAATGTTTCAAACTTGACCGCCTTTGTCATGATGTCTGATAGCTGATTGTGTGTTGAACAATACTCAAGTTTGATGATCCCTTCATTCATAAGCTCCCGTAAAAAATGAAACTTCACATCTATGTGCTTACTTCTTCCATGTAGCACTGGATTTTTTGACAATTTAATCGTAGAGCTATTATCACAATATAGAAGAATACCTTCCTGTTGACTTGAATCAAGCTCTTTCAGCACATTTCTCATCCAAACCGCGTGGCATGCTCCATATGCAGCAGCCACAAACTCTGCTTTAGTTGTGGAAAGTGTTACTATTGGTTGTTTCTTTGAAGCCCACGAAACTGCTCCTCCTCCCAGCATAAACACATAACCAGATGTGCTTTTCCTATCATCCACATCCCCTGAATAATCACTATCAACAAACCCAACCAATTCTTGTCCTCCTCCTTGTTTATAACGAATTCCATACCCGATTGTTCCCTGAACATACTCAGAATCCTTTTCGCTGCAAGCATATGCTGTTCACTCGGATTCTCCATATATCTACTGACAAGATTGACTGAGTAAATTAAATCTAGCCTTGTTACAGTTAAGTACCTTAAGCTGCTTAAAACTTGTTGAGTTCACTGCTTCTCCTGCTCCCATCTTTGTCAATCTTTGACCTGGAACTATCGGAATTCTTACGGCATTGCATCCTTCCATTCCATATTTCTTCAGCGTCTCCTCTGCATATTTCTGCTGATTTATGAAGATTGCTTTGTTATCCTGTATCACTTCAACTCCCAAGAAAAACTTCATTTTTCCCAAGTCTGTCATTGAGAATTCCTTCATCATAGAGCCTTTGAATTCTGTCATCAAATCTTCTGAATTTCCTGTGTAGATTAGATCATCTACATAGATGCTCACCAACATGATATCTTCGTTTCTCTTCTTTATAAATAGGGTGTACTCTTTGCTTAGTCCAAACATCACACATTTAGTGCTCTTCTCATCAAGCTTGATTCTCTTCTCATACGACACCAAAGCATATGCTACACATCCGAAGACTCTGAGATGTTGTACATTTGGTTTGTTATTACTCCATCTTTCTTGTGGTGTCACGTCTCCTAATGCAGCGGATGGACTTCTGTTTAAAATATGCACTGCATAATGAACAACTTCTGGCCAAAACTTTCTAGGCACTGACATCTCCACAATCATGCATCTTATCATATTCATAATGCTTCGGTTCTTTCTCTGCAATCCGTTTTGCGTGTATGCAGCCAACTCTTTATACCATTCTCTCTGCGGTAATCATCAAAGGATTTGGAATTGTATTCTCTTCCACGATCAGATCTCAAGCATACCAAGCTCTGTCCTAGTTCTTTTTCTGCTGCAACTCGGAATTCTTTAAAAATGCTGAGAGCTTCTGATTTTTCAGTGAGGAAGAAGGTCCAACATTTTTTGTTATAGTCATCAATGAAATTGATTATATACCTTTTTCCACTTTCTGAAATTGGAGCAATAGGACCACATATATCACTGTGAACTAATTGCAGTCCATGTGAGGCTCTCTACAGACTTTTCTTAGGAATGTTGCTCCGGTTTTGCTTGCTTTTCATGCACACCTCGCACACAACTACTTCATCATCTCCTTGATTTATGTTTGGTAATCCATTTACCATCTTTTTCTCTGCCAAAGATCTCAGTCCACTGTGACTTAGGTGACCATACCTGTTGTGCCACAGCTCATCCGTTTTCTCCATAACTTGCAGACACTGAACCTCTGAAACATCTTTTTTAGACTCCTTTGCACTTCTCACTTTCGCCAATATGAAAAATATTATATTCTTTGACATAGTTGTGTGCATTGTCATCTTCTTCAACTTCTTGTTCCATACTTCACAAACATCATCTTCTATAACAATTCTCAAACCTTTTTGCTGAAGTTGTCCCACACTAAAGAGATTATTTTTCAGACCTGGGACATAGTAAGCAAATGTGATTACTGAGATCACTCCACTAATCTCTAAGCGCAGGTTCCCTTTTCCTTCCACCAGCATTCTCCTGTCATCACCAAGTTTCACATTTTGACGAAAAGAGCTGTCGAATTCAATGAACCAATCTTTGTTCCCGCACATATGATTACTGCATCCAGAATCTAGATACCAGACATGCTCTTCTTCTTCTTTGATCATGTCCACATGTGCCATTAATAACATGTCTTCCTCTGCTTCAGCATAGTTTGCCTCTTTCTCCCATTCTCGACACTCGAATTTGTAGTGTCCTTTTTTGTGGTATTTGTAACACTCCACATGTTCTTTATTGTAGCTTGTGCTACCACGTCCACATCCTTGATAACTTCCTCTTCCACGAGATGAGGATCTTCCTCTTCCACGAGATGAGGATCTTCCTCTTCCTCGGCCTCTTTCGCTCTCTGGTCTCCACTGACCTTCGACTTTCAAGGCATGTCCCTCCACAGAATACCTACTTAAGTTCTGCTCATGAACCATCAAGGAGCTTTGCAACCCGTCCACCGTCAATTCCTTGATGTCGTTTGATTATTCAATGGCACATATAATGTATGTGAATTTTTCAACCAAGGTTCTCAATATTTTCTCCACCACCTTTGAGTTTGGCATGTCTTCTCCCAAATTACGCATGTCATTGGTAACCTCCATTACCCTTGAGAAGTAGTCTGTGATAGTTTCTCCTATCTTCATCTCCAAGACTTCAAAGTTTCTCCTCAATCTTTGCAGCTGAGCACTCTGTACTTCCTCTTCATTGACTCCCACAAATCCTTTGACGTATCTTTCTTCAATATTGTCTTCAGGATCGTCTTGTCAATGGAGGCAAACAGATAATTCTTCTCCTTGTGATCTTTAACTGTCAACTCCGCCAATTCCGTTCTTTGTGCTCCAGTCAGGATCACGTTTCTTTCTGGCCGTGTGATCCCTGTTTCTATGAGATCCCACCATTCCTTGGATCTAAGCAGGTTCTCCATGAGCATCGCCTAGTTCTTGTAATCTCCGTCAAACTTTGATATCACCAATGCGTCTCTTTCACTCATCTCTTCTCTCTTATTTCTTCTTTGTACCAGGTTCTTACAAGCTCTGATACCACTTGTAAATTACTTTAAGATCAAGAACAGAGTAAACAAAGACACTTTCTTAGTTTCTGAAAACCTCACTTCAATGACTGAAACAAAAGAGTATTTAAATAGACTTTTACAAACTAAAAACAAATCTCCTATTCTACTGCAACTAAAACCTGCAACTGACCACGTGTCATCTCCTATAAACAAGGATGACTTGACTTATTCAAATTGAAACAATCAAATTAAACAAACTCATCAAGCGACACAGTTTTATTCTTCAACCTCTACCAATCAGTAAGTAAATTTTCTCTATCTCGGTGAGTTAACTAGTTTCTCATTATTAAATTTTACTGTTATAGTTTTCTGCAAAAGAGCATTTCGGTGAAAAAGGACGTCGGAAGGGCTTATACTTCATTTCGAGTCTATTTAGGAATTTTTCAGATTGCGGATACCGGAATAGTTGATTTAGATTCCTATTTATTATGTCCATATATCGTTCTTGTATACTTTTTATCTTTTAATTATTATATGTTATTTTTAACTGAATATTTAAATTTTGTTATTAAATTTTCATATATTTTTTAATTACATAATTCAAATTATATCATTGGGCTAAATAGCCCTTGTGTGGACATACTCTTGCTGGAGGTGAGGTTCAAGCGTACTCAAATGGAACTCCAAGACACTATGGAGCATTCAGAGGAATGAGACATTAAGTATCTTACGTGGGAGTCACTTGCAAACGGATTGAACCGTTGGAGAATAATGGCACTTTTTTTCTTGTAATAGGTTATGTAGTTTGGTTTACTGTTCAACCAGAGCTTCCTCTCCATCACGGGGATAGATATTGAAACTCACCATTGTTGTACTTTGTAAGCTGGGGGTAGGCATTCAGTTTTTCGATTTTATTTCGGTTCGGTTTATGCGCTTTTTACGGTTTTACAATTTTTGGGTTTATAATAATTAAAACATATAAAACCATCTATTATTCGGTTTAGTTTTTCTTTCGGTTTCGGTTTGGTTTATGTTTAAAAACAACTAAAAATATTAAAAAAATAGTGATTTATTTGATATTATATTTATTTATATATTTTTTGATACATATGAATAATTAAAAATTTAAATTCTAATAAATTTTGATTTATTCGGTTTGGTTAAAAAAAAGGGTTTCAGTTCGTTTTTTTGGATTTCAGAATAATATAACCATATGGTCAATAAATTTATGTCTATTCGGTTTTGGTTTAAATATTTCGATTTGGTTTGGTTGCGGTTACTGTCCCTAATTTTGATGAATATCAATATCATCTGGGAGTAGGGTGCTGGTTGGTTTCCTCCAAAACGTGGATCAACACACTACAAGAAAACAAAGGATTTGCGATGGACGTATACGCATCTCCTAATCGGTATTGCGACATCGTTGCGGCACAAAAATCGCTAATTGCTGGTCGCATTCGAAAAGCATCGCGTGTTGCAGATTTTGCGCGACATAGCGTAACTAATGTACATGGCGCCGCATGAAATACCTCGCAATCCAGCTACGGATTCGCGGGAAAGAACTGCACTCGCAAAGGTAACGCCGCAAAATTGTAGCAAATTTTGCGATGGACTTGCGATGAGCTTAACAATGGTCATCGCAAGTGCATCGCAAAAGTGCGATGGACTTGCGATGGATTGTGAAAATATTAATAATTAAAAAAAAGTGAAATTAAAATATAATTAAAATAAATTTAAAATTAAAATCTAAATAAAATTAAATTTCATAATATTAAAATTAATATAAACTACAATTTTAGTTTTCTACCAAAAAAAATAACTAAAAAATTGTGGATGGTCCTGGTTCCGCTTCAAGAACGGGATCATCTCGAATGTCCTGAAGAAGCCGTGCCAACTCCATCCTTTGTGCCCAAGTAGTTAAAAATCTTACCAAACTTGGACATTTGCGACACGAGCTTTGATGATGTTCGCGGATGATACTCGAAGAGCTTATGAATCGCTCGATTGAGATGAAGACGAAGCAGAAGAAGTCAAGTCAATCTTCGATTGCGAGAGCAAACAAAAAATTCTCCCTCGGGAGCAACCTGAAAAAGAAAAATATATTTGATTGTAATTTATAATAAACATAATTACAAACATTTACAACAATTTAAAGACATACCTTAGTAAAATTTTGTTTTCTTCATGGCGGAGAGCGGATTCGTGCTCTGGGATCATCACCATCAGGCCAGAGTCAGCTTGCATCCAAGTGACGTCATGGTAGAGCTTCTCGTTCGACCAAGCGATCTCCTCGTTTGTCTCTTCCAACAGCAGCAATCCGGAATCGCATCGCTCCACGGTCTCAACCTAAGTATATATAAATAATTACTACCATATTTAATTAAAAAATTTAATAACTTTAAAAAAAAACTTACAATCTTCCGTGCTCGTGCTTTAAACGAAATGTCGGGCGATGCTTATGATACCGCCCATCAGGATCAGAGAATCGGGCCGCTCGAGCATTCCCGCTCTTAGTCTCACTCGCCGGATCAGACCAATACGCCACGAGGCCTTTCCAGACCTCAGGATCCAGCCACCTAGGCATCGCATTGTCACCCTCTTTTTCACTTCTCTCTGCAGTCGCGGTCACGCGCCTTCAGCTTGTCCTCAAATTCTTTGCGAACGATGTTATCACCGAATCCGTGATAAGATTGCTCAAAAAAAAAAAGAGTTATGATGATAAAAATAATAGTAAAGATTTTAAAATAAATAAAATTTGTTTAACTTACATAAATGTCTCAAACCACGGTGAGACACATATTTAGTCGTGTCCAATTAGCATGAGGTTCTTTGAAATCTCTTTCAAAGATCGATCTCACCTTAACCATCCGTCATCTTTAAACCTGAAATATTTTTTAAAAAAAAGAATTAAAAATAAATATATTTGTAAACAACTTTAAATTAAAAAATTTATAAAATTAAAAGAAATTACCATAAAGTCCCTTGAGGACGGTCTGGATGAAGGTGTGGTAAATGATCATGACCGGCGATCAAGCGCTATGACCGATCATGCTCCGCGTCAGTCATCGTGTACTGTGACGATGGAAGTGGTGGCGGTTGTGCTGTCGGTGGGTCCTGAGAAACTATAGGTGGAAGTGTATCGTGGTGATGAGTCTCGGGAATATGTGACCGAGCGAGAAAAGCTCCGATAGGCGCCTCGAAAAGAAAACGAGTGTAATCGTTAGAAAAGCGGACATCGTCTACGAAACTTGTTATTAATTACATTTTCAAATTATAAATTCTATTTTAAAATTAAAAAAAAAAACAAAAATAGTTAAGTTTGTAAATTCATGAAAAAATCCTATTAAAATCCTAAAATCTAAAATCCTAAAACTCATGAATCAATTATAATAATTCTCAAATTAATGGACATAATATTATATAAACATTTGTTATATATAGTTTTAATAATATTTATTAAAAAGTTTTTAACTAACATAAAATTAATTAAATAAAAAACCTAAAAACTATTTTGAAATTTAAAAATTCTCAAATTCTAAATTTTTTAAAATCATGAAAAATTTATATTAAAATCCTAAAATCTAAAATCCTAAAACTCATGAATAAATATTAATAATTCTCAAATTCATGAAAAAAAAAATCATTTTCAAATCCTAAAATCTAAAATAGTAAAATTTTCAAATTAAATCCTAATCAATAAAACATAATTTAACAAATTAAAACTCCAATCAAAAATATAATTCTAAAAAACATCCAAAACCTAATCAAATATAACACTTAATTTAACAAATTAATTCCAATCAATAACAATTAATTTAAGAAATAAATCTAAAATTATAACAAATTCATCAAATATAATTTACCAAATTATAAAACCTAATCTACAAAATCTAACAAATTTATATAAAATTCAACCTAATCTAACAATAAAATGCAACCTAATCTAACAATAAAATTGAACCTAATTTATTAATAAAATTCAACCTAGTCTAACAATTTGATTAATGTAAAATTGAAATCCATCAAACAACTAATCTAACAAAATCCATCATTCAATTAGTGTTACCTTAGGAAGAGGAATCGACTGGTGAGAGACACGGCCGGCTGGGGGGGAGAGGAGGGCAGCGGCGTTGGAGAGGAGGGCGCGGCAGTCGGCGCGACAGTTTGTTTTTTTTTATATTTCGTTGTCGAGTTCCGAATGAGGAAGAAGAAGGGTAATTAAAATACCCTTCCCTCGCAAATCCATCGCGAAAATAGGGTTTTCGGTTCCCAATTTGCGAGAGAATTGTGAGGGATCCCTCGAAAATCCCTCGCCATCTTCGTTCCAAATAATTAAAAATTATGTTACCGCGAAACCAAAAAATTATATATTTGCGAGGCACTGAGGATCCTCGTTCCTCAAAACTCATAAAAATACTTTTTAATGAATTTGCGAGGAACTGAGATCCAATCCAAATCGTATATTTTTAATGAATTTGCGAGGATCCTCGCGTTCCTCGAAATCGAAAAAATATATTTTTTAAATTAATTTGCGAGGGATCTGCGAGGGATCTTTTAAAAAAAATATATATATTTTTTATTCTACACATATTACACATGAAAGACCTACAATATACAAACAGTTAATCATATTCATTTTCAGATATATAGGAGTTTTCACTTTCGCCATCGGTTTCTTCTTTGTCATCTGTCTCCTCGAACTCATCACATTCGGATCGTTACCGTTTCATCCATGATCATCTCTTCTACTTCTCGTTTGTGGATCAATATGTAAGATATCTTCTTGATTACGCTGCGAGGCGTCTGCGATCTTTCTGTTGCAGCGACATCATCAATTTCTCCGACTATTCGACCTCTCGGATTGACTTTTATAACAGATAACCACGTCTCTCGTCTTTCCCTTATCCGGGGATATGGAATGAAACACACTTGTTCTTGACATGCTAAGATGAGCAAATTTAGGAAATTTTTGTTGGCATTGACATCAGTTACCCCTAACGAGTTTGTGCGAATGCCTCGACCGACCGTTGGATCATACCAATGACATTTSAACAAAATGCATTTCAACCCGATAATTCCTGGATATGATACTTCCATAATTTCGTGACAAATACCGTAGAAGTCATTTTCACCTGGCACGTGAATTCCATAATTTGCGGTTGACCTCTTGGAGCCATGCTCGTATGTGTGAAAAGTATAACCGCGAGTGAAGTACATTGGGGCAGTAGTGATCTTTGCAATTGGTTCTTGAACAATCTCGTGTAACCAGAGAGGCAAGGGATGGTTTGCACATCCACTCATCACCTACACCATGTTTAAGAAATTATGTAATTTGATTTTGAAAAAAACTAAATATATTTGTAGTTCTTATAGTATTTTAACCAAAAATCACGTTCTTTGTACGTCTCATACTCTTTTTCTTCTAAATCGGGGAAGGCTTCTCGCATTTGCCTGTCGAATTCACTATAGAAATTGTTTTTGTTACCAAAAACATATATCTCTAATTAGATTTATATTAAAATATGAAATAAATGAAATTATACCTACGGTGCATCTCACATTTCGCAAGATATAATTATGAGCCGGACGAGAATATTTGTAGTCTTCCCACCAGACTTCGTCAACTTCCACCAAGTCTGCCTATTTGAAGATATCTGGGACCTCAACGTTATATGTTGGTGCAACCTCCATCGTCATATCTGTCGGGTTTTTTGTTAATTTAAAGTAGTATGACGTGAAGTGAGTGGTTTCCTCGGTCAAACTTCCGCATCGATCCTTCCACTTTTGCAAGATTTTTGCCTTCCTTTTAGATGTCCCATAAATCGCAGTACTGGGACCACCAACACGTGGTGGATCGGAAGATGTTCCATCACATCAACGATGGTGGAAATATTTTTCTAAGTTACATAACTGGGATATTATTGTGTAATTGTATTATGCCCTCCTCATGAGTGTTCGTGTGCATAGATCTCGAAAAATGCTCCTATGCCTGAAAATCGATGTATGGTGTATTAGTATTAAAAACATATATAATTAATTATGGAGAAAAGATCACTAATGAAAACTTTACTATTTTACCCAATTGATTATGGGCAGTGTCGATAAGAGCTCAATGTCTGCGGTAATAGTGCTGCATGAATACATGACAATCATGGCTCTTCATACCGGCAATTTTTTTCCTTGCTCATACATCTTGAGAATTTAGAACATACCCATCAGGAAATTTCACTTCGAAGCCGTCAAACAACGTTTGTTTTGCATTCGGATAAGCGAAAGATCGGAATGGTAATTTTCCATCTCTTGTAATATGCAACTCTTCTTCGCATATTTCGGCCAGGTCCAACCTTGATTTGAAATTGTCTTTATTCTTGTCCGTGCCACATTCAAAATCGTATTCATGATGTTATCGAAAATTTTTTCGATGTGCATCACATCAAGGTTGCGTAATAGGTGATCTTTCCAGTATGGAAGCTCCCGGAAGATACTCTTTTGAGCCAATTGTGACAACTCCCATAGTCGGCATGTTTGCCGTGTGCCAATTGCCCCCACGTGTACATGTTTCCTGCGCCATAATAATCAATCATCTCCAACAAATCTTTTCGACATATACAGGGGAGCGCGCTTTGTTCTTCTTGAATAGTTTTTTGTTCTTTCGGTAAGAATGATGCGAAAGAAAGCGGCGATGACAATCAAACCAGCATGGTTTCCTTCCATGCTTTAGTTGAAAAGCTCGATCGTCCATACAATATGGACAAGATAACCTTCCATGTGGTCGCCCGATAACATTCTGCGCGGAAGTCACTAATTGTCCACATTAATACTGCCCGCATTTTGAAATTTCGTTGTCGTGAATAATCGAAAGTCCGTACCCCTGTAAACCACAACTGTTTCAACTCGTCAATCAAAGGTTGCAGAAATATATCAAGAGATCGCTTTTGGATGCTTCGGACCACTAGAGTACTCATAAACAAGAATTCTCTTTGCATGCACATTTCGGTGGAAGATTGTATGGCGTCAAAATGACAGCCATAGAGAATATTGTCTCCCAGACAAACTAAATGGGCTGAAACCATCAGTGCATAAGCCAAGATAGACATTCCTACACTCGTTAGCAAAGTCAGAATATACCGTCTGAAAGTGTTTCCACGCCTTTGCATCTGACGGATGCCTAACCTCCCCATCCTCTGTTGTATGTTCTGCATGCCATCTCATTGCCGCCGATGTCCTTTCTGATTGGTATAATCGTTTCAATCTATCAGTGATTGGCAAGTACCACATACGTTGGTATGGGACACGGATCCTTCTAGTAGTTGGTTGATATCTCGGCTTCCCACAAAATCGACATTCCTGCAACTTATCGTCGTCTTTCCAAAAAATCATACAATTATCATCACACATCAATCATTTCTGATGGTAACCCAAGACCCATAATTTCGTATTTCGTAGTAACTCTCGGCGGAAAGATTATCTTCGGCAAATACTCTTTAAATAATTCAGCCCATCATCCATGCAATTCTCGTTAGTTATTATCACTTTTAATGTCATCATCCTAGATGCCGTGACAGTTTAGATAATCCCTCTCTACACCACTCATGATGGTTGATTTGCAGTCTAACATATCATAAAACGTTGTGCTTTAACGTTAGGTTCTTCCCTATTTTCATCAACAACGCAGGAATGTATCATGAAATGCATCTGTGACCATATCATGATACCTATTTTCGAATGAGACTCTTCATAATTTTCAAACATGTTTTCCGTAGTTATATAAGCAAGATAACCTAGCGATCAACACCATCACCCGTACTACTTCCCCGCACCAAGACTAAACCCTTCCATGTGAAACCGTATTACCGCATAAATCCTCTATTATATCGACGCTTTCACAATATCAATTTCCAAATATTGATTTCTCGCACGCTCTACAAGCATGACCGCATCACACGCCGATATGGGGTTAAGTGGCTAGGAATGCTCAACCCGACACGATACTCCTTCACTTCCCTGCCTCCGGATCTTTTCTATTATACATCCACTTTCAGAATGCATAAATTTCGCGATACTTACACATTGTTACTCACACACTCTGATCCTGTTTTTTTTCTCTCGAATGTAGAATATGTTCAATTGTTGTAAAACTCACAAACACGCCTAGCATTTATGTAGATTTGAAAAATTCATGAGGGAATGCAATGGAAAACCTGATGGAATTGCTACAAACAATTTCATGGATTTGCTACAACATTGCTACGATTAAGATATTTCATGACGAAAGCTAGCCGCAAATTGTTATAGTCATTTAAAACGTGTCCACCTACTTACAAAATCGCATCGCAAATCCATAGTTTTGCTATGGATTGCGAGGGAAAATGACGCCATCGCTGATTCGTCGCAGATGCATCGCAAATATCTCGCAAAATTGCGATATCGGCTGAACGTCGCAATGACATCGCAATTTTGCGACGTCCGTTGTTGTCATCGCAGATTCATCGCAAATTTATCGCAGCATCCTCGCAAATTTCTGCGATATTCGACGCCGCAAATTTCGCAGGATATATTTGCCGCAGTCTCGCTATATCTTTCGCACGCACTATAGCCATCGCAAATTGCCATCGCAAATCGTTAGTTTTCTTGTAGTGGCAGAAAAGGTAATTATAATCGTATAATTCTTTGTATTTTTTTTTTTTTTGCGGATTAGTTTTTTTTCCTTAGTTCTTCCGCCGGAAAAATCGAGCGCAAAGAAGGGTATGTTTAACTTTATTCTAGTTCTTGATCAATTTCAATTCCGTATTATTCGAACATACATAGAATAAGGCCTAATAAACTCAGATAAACATAAAAATCGAACATGAAGAACAAAATCCAAGATAATTTACAATACCGACAAGTTAATATATTTTTGTTTTGAGTGGCAAGCTGGGCAGTGGTTAATGGCTGATTTATATTCGAAGAACTTTCGCAAATATTCGAGGGGGAAAAAAAAGACATTGATACATACATGCAAAACTACAAAAGTGAACAAAAATATGAACAACTTGCACATTCCATCCATATAATCCTTCAAAAGTACAAGGGATTTTATAACTTTTGATATAATTTGAAGTACAAAATACAAGACATTATTTGGACATAAAATTTAAGTTACCACTTTGCTACGGACCATGACCTCTACGTGATTCTGAAGGTGGTGTACGGATTCGTGACACAACCGGGGACGGACCATTTGACATTGTCCCCCGATTAGAAGAAGAAAGAGAAAAACGCAAAATAAAAGATGAGCAACGAGTGATCTCATCGTAACCATTATTGTATTGCCTTCAAAATATCGACTAGCTAAGGATATATATATTGAAAGTAGAGAGGATTAATACAGAAAGTGAAGACCTTTTAAAGCCTTTTAAATTGGGTTAACAAGATCTATATAATTGAGACTGAAACTCTGGAAGATATTACGAGGTATTAACATATTAAATATCAACCATGGTTGTCCTGGCTAATGTTTAAAAACATGTTTTCCCCACCACCATTTAATTTTATGTCATTTTTTCTAACAATTTACCTTTAGTGGTTATTGACCTAATTTACCTAATTTGGCGGTCCTCTATTCATTTTAAGTCTTGATAAACTTCTATTCATACTTCATTTAGATCTACTTCGATTTGTCGGAAATATACGAATATCCGTCATAATTTAAAACAGAGTAAATATTTGAATATTGTATTTCTTTAAAACGAAGCAAATTACGAATGCCAGTTTTAGAAAGGTTTGACAACGGCTTCAGTCTATAGGTTGCATATATACATATTTATGCTTCTTGTATCCTTTTAGTAAAATAAAAGTGTTAAAGAAAAAATATGCATAGTTTTAAAAAGATTTAGAAACTTTATATTTATTTACAAAATATATAAAATGTTAGAGAAGATGAGATATCAGCGATATTAGAAACATTTTCTGGAGCAAAAGATCACATATACTCTTTTTTTCTCCAAAATATATGGCCCGTGTCCTATCTTACTTCATCGCGGGTACATACCCCTTTCCTATGTTTTTAAATTTCATAAAATTTATATAGAAAAAGGTCACCAAATGATAAACTCGTGGGGTCTAGCTTTTAGATATTATTTTGGGTCCGGCCCTAAATTTTATATAACTTTTTGCGATGATTAGTACAGATAACGGACCCAAGAAATATTCTGCCCTTTTGGTGAGCAATAAAAAAGGATTTTTCAGCCAGTTAACTCGTGTAGTTGACTCGGTCTTTCGGGATCCTCACACATGTGAAAGAGACAAAATGATTTTAAATTCAAATATGTTGACGTGAGTTTGTTTATAAGATATATATTTTTTTTAAAGTATACACGTCACCATTGAAGTTCCCTAGGGTTTATTGGGATCCACTGTAACGCCCCAACCGCCCTCTCTATGGTCCCACGCCCACAAACCCCATGTTCATCCACCGACCGGTTCGTTATTTCTAGATGTTTTAAAGGTTTGTTTACCGATCCTACAAATCACCACGTGATCTTTTTTCGTGTTTTGTCCTCACTAACACGATACCAGAAATCACTTTCCGATAGGTCACCCATCTTTAAATTGTTCGGCTCAAGCACGCTTAATTCTGGAGTTCGCTCGGGATGATTAATCGAAAAGATTAGTGCACACATAGGTTGCCAAATCAATTATTTTACACTCTTCTCATGCACTACCAAATTTTCAGATTCCGGGGCATTACAATCACCCCCACTAACAGATCGCAACGTCCTCGTTGCGTACCAAAACCGTCACCCCCGATAGCGTGAGTCCTCTTGAATCCACATTTGTCTGGATTCGGCTTTGATACCAAATGTAACGCCCCAACCGTCCCCGTCTGTGGTCCCATGCCCACGGATCCCATGCTCATCCGACGGCCGGTTCGTTACTTCTGGAGGCTTTAAAGGCTTGTTTACCGACACTAAAAATCACCACGTAATCTTTTTCCTTGTTTTGTCCTCACTCACACGGTACCAGAAATCACTTTCCGATAGGTCACCCATCCTTAAATTGCTCTAGCTCAAGCACTCTTAACTCTGGAGTTCTCTCGAGATGGTTAACCAAAAAGATAAGTGTACTTTGGTGACATAGGTAGCCAAATCAATTATTTTAAGCTCTTCTCATGCACCACCAAATTTTCAAATACCGGGGTGTTACTTTTGTAATGCCGATGAAAACGCTCCACAAAAACCTTTTGGTTTGTATCCGAATGCACATTTTGAGATGGCTATTGTACAATGGGGCTCAATGGAATCTGTTGTTACTCGAGTAGAGCTTTTTTATGGCTTCATTGGAAATCATGAGGACGAAATGGCGGCAGCACAATGAGGGTTCTTCTTTTTTAGATCACTGGGAAGACCGGTTGATGCTTTCCCTAAAGGCGTGAATTATCTTTAGTGTGGCACGGGGAAGGAAAGGTTCTCGGCATCGGGTTGGGTGGTGAGAGTTTCGTTTGTTCTTGTCATTACTTCAGTGTATTGAAGTAAAAGAAAATGGCATATATTGAGAGGAAAAAACGAGAACTCGAACTTAGTCTAGAAGAGATTAGATTTGGATTCGGATCTGTATCCTTTTCTCATAAAAAGAAATTCTTTTTATATACTTACCTACCCATGCTAATATACAAGGCGGTCGGGTCGGGTTAATCGATCGATTCACATATGACACCTGCTTTCTTTGTTATGATGTGACAGCTGGCCTAGAGCGATGATCACGATGCATGCGAGAATGAGGATGGCCATATGCATCGTTCATACATCCTTTCGAGCTCTCCGAGCTCCCTCAGCTTAAGTTTTTCTAATCTTTCCAATGAAATGGTGCAGCTGGTTCAGTCTTTCTAGTTCTTGACACTTGCAAAGCGACATAGTGAGTTTGATTTCAAATGTTCGCACATTGGTAACTTTAATAAGATACTATCTCTGTTTAAAAAAAACTGATGTTTAGGAGTTTTCACACAAATTAAAAAACATTGATTACTATCTATAAATACATTATTTTCTCTCACCAAAAAAATTATTATTTAATTATAAACCAATAACAGTTCATAGATTCAAATATTTTCATTGATTATTTCTTAAAACTTACAAATTATTAACATTAATTAATTCAATGTGTATAAGAAATTAATTTTTGTAGAAAAAATTTTAAAAAATCATTTTTTTTAGGAAGAGAGGTAAGTATTTAATAGGGATCGAACCAGAGGTGTGGTTTGATGACTATTGCATGTTAGACCACCGTACGTGTTAGGCATGTTATACTAGAATATGGGTTTTAGAAAAGGTGGCATTTGCCTTATGAATTGCTATGTTTCTCCAGCTTGACCATGAGGCTGCTTAATCATGTTATACTTAAGAGTATGGGATTAATCCGTTGATTGCTACCTGTTTTAGAATATATTGCTTAGACGTGTTATACCTTAGAGAATGAGCCTAAGACATCCGTGCATTTATTTGCATTTCTTGTTAGAGCTAACACAAAGTCAAACCAATACTTCATCAATCCAGTATAAAATGTTTAAGTTAATCGGTAGCGTTAAGAGATTCATATAATCTAAATTACACGTGATACTTAGAGATTCGCCTAAATTAAGAGACGATATATAAACTACAACATATATTTTGATATATGGTGCATAATAAAGTGAATACTAACCATAAAATATATATTATTTATATTTACGTTAATATATTAGGTGTAATTGGTCGGAGCTTTAAACTTTTTTAAAGTCACATTTTGGTCTGAATATCTAAATTGAAAGCAATCATGCTTTATAAATATTTAAATTGAAAGCAATCATGATTTATAAATATTTTTCAAAGCCAAAGCCACTTTTAAAAACCTACAGCCACTTTTATGGTTTTTTTTTTCCTTTTTCTGGAATAAAAGTTTAAAGTCATAAATTTTGAGCTTTGTAAAATTTTCTTTGACTTTTCATTGATACATGTCGTGCATTTGATAAAAAAATAGGAAATTTTCATTATTTTTTAAAGAAATTTTACTTAAAACAAATTGATAAATCATATATATATATATATACATAATTGTCGTGTGGTCACTAGAAAAAAAATTTCATTATTTTTTAAAGAAATTTTACTTACAACAAATTTATAAATCCTATTTATATATACATGATTGTCGTGTTTGCAATTTTAGTATTTAAATTTATTATTTATTTTAGTTAAATGAAATTTTAATAAATTTATTTTTTACTTATTAATGCATAGAAAAAATATTAATATATAATAGACACTAATATTCACAAAATGTTTTGATATTTTAAAAGTCACAACCATGTTTACCAATCATTTTTTATTTAATTATACAGCTCCAACAGATAAACCTACAGGTCCAACAGATAAACCTAAAACTAAAATCCAAAATTTTATAGCCAAAATTCTACAGCCATAATCTTATAGCCAAAATTCAACAGCCATAATCTTAAAGGTACAGCAGAAAAATCTGCAGGCATAATCTTAAAACCAAAATCTTAAATCTACAAGCACAACCAATCAGGTCCATTGTATACGTACATGTAATCGTTGAATTTCATTAAACTCATTCATATAATCTCGCGCTGAGTTGGCCTAAATATGCAAGTTTTTGTTTTTTAATTAACAATATGAAAAATCAAAATAGAGATTTATTTTGCAAATCTTTTTCATTAAATGAAATAAGAAAGATATTCATGAACAAAATGATGTTAAAAATATTCATGAATAAATTGATCTTATGTTATATGTATATATGCATTTCATTAAACTCATTAATGTAATCTCGCGCTGAGCTGGCCTAAGCAAGTTTTTTTTTTAATTAACAATATGAAAATTCAAAATATTTATTTTGCAAAAAAATTTCGTTAAATGAAATAATAAAGATATTCATGAACTAAAATGATATTAAAAATATTCATGAATAAATTGATAATTTAAAAGTAAATGTTTGTTTTAAGAGTCATTTAGGTGCATACCAATAAATTTGAAAATAATTAATGATGTATTAATGAGTTTTGAAAATTTATGATTATTAATGATGTACAACCTCGAATGAATAAATTTGCAGAGTAAGAGAGAGAAATTGTTGAAAACTTTATATTTGGACGAAAATATCTTTGAAATTTGGGCGGGAAAAACTAATATAGGGGACAAGTTCTCTAAGCAAGTGGGGCCATCATTTAAGTATTATTATCTATACAGAATGAGCTCATATGACATGTCATTTGTTTTAATACTATCACTAGCATATATCCCGTATTATAATACGGACAAATTACAATTATAAAAAAATATCC
This sequence comes from Boechera stricta, assembly GCA_018361395.1. NCBI lineage: Eukaryota > Viridiplantae > Streptophyta > Magnoliopsida > Brassicales > Brassicaceae > Boechera > Boechera stricta. Next base: position 16,549,854 of record CM031539.1, on the reverse strand, counting down.
AAAATTTATAAAATCAGAATATTAGAAAATTGTAATTCTTCCAAAACTTCACAAAAATTATAATATCAGTTTTATAATATCGAATCTTTGTAATATCTGCGTAAATATTTTGTAATCAAAAATATAAAACCAATCTTTCATACTCGACGATATTGGAAATTTTCTGATGGAAAAATTATATATAAAATCAGGATTTTTTTTATTTAACCGAAGGAACAAGTAATGTTTTGGAAGATTGCAATATTCTAAGATATTAATTAAGATTTTTTAGAAAATATTAACCCAGGATATTCTAAGTTGATTTCGTAAAATATATTTTTCCGTTGAAAGATAATATATCTATTAACGATATTGGATATTGCGATATATTTTTCCCAGCAGAAAATTTCTGAATATTTTTTATTTGAATTTTAATTATATCTGTTTTAATAACCAAATTTTATAATATAGATTTGAAAATTAAATTATAATGTTACATTGTTATGTTAAATTGTACACCATGTTAAACTAAATCAGATATGAACTAATATTTTAAAATCTACTAAAAATCTATTAATATATTCGATATTATAAAGAGAAACTAACATTAACATTAACATTCTAAAAAAAATCGCTATCTACATCAAATTTTTTATTTTTGGAAAACCAAATCAACACTTAATTTAATTTAATTCGTGTCTTTAATTAAATCAACAAAATCTTCACAAAATCTATTTTTAACTAATTTTCAAAAAAAAATTAATTAATTAAAACAAAAATTATAATCTATAAAGAAGTAAAAAAAATTGACAATCTACATAAATTCTTCTTTAAAAGTTTCCAAAAAAATCGCAATCTACCTAAAATCTCTTATTTTGAAAATTAAATCAACAAAAGCTTCGTAAAATCTATTTTTAACTACTTTTAAAAAAAAAAAAAAAAATTAATTAATTAAAACAAAAATTATAATTAAATAATTCATTAATAAAATGATTACATAATAACTAATGACTAAAATTTGTTCTTTGAAGTAATGGCAATGTGATGTAAATATTAATACTTTTTAATATTTATTTATAAATGTACTCCCTAAATAATATATAGGGGATTATCGCATGATATATAAATATATAACATGATATAACAGTATATAACAAAATATATTAACATATAGCCTGATATGTTAATGTATATCATTTTATATAAAAATATATAACATGATATATTAATACATAACATAACATATAAATATAAAGTGGAATATAATGTAGAACGTGATATATTATGTAATGTGATGTATTAATTATGTAATTATTGATGTTATTTTTAGCTATAACATAACATGTGAATAAATAGCGTGGCATATAAATATGTAACACGATAAATAGATATATAGCGAGTTTATTTATGTTAATGTCATGATATAAATAGTGTGCACGATATTAATTTATCAAATCATATTCTTCTTTCATCCACTCTTCTCATTTTCTTCTGCTTTTCTTCATCTTCTATGTCAGATATAATAATCCAAGAGATTGTAATCTTCAGAATCGACCTAGAGAGAAATTTACGTAGATGCGGAGGCACTAAGCATAAGATTTTTAAGACCAAAAAAAAAAAAAATGAAATGCACCACAATTACTCTTGTTTTAAAACTTTTGTCTCTAATTTCTTAGATAATATATAGAAGATCCATGATAAAATCTAAAAGTTGAGATGCTTAAAGCAAGAAAAAACAATTATGGCCCCATTTTTTTTTTTTTTACGTTTTGAAGTTATATATATAGTAAATTGAATTGACTTCAGAAATTGAGACGTAAAATAAAATATAAACAAGGTAATTCTTTTCTCGATTGATTTATGGGTTTTAACAAAACTCAAAAAGTGGATATAGAAATTTATGAATGCATTTCAATAAGTATTACCTAGAATAATCTATAGAAAATGTATCATTATAGAATAAACTATTACTTATAAACTTTGTACAACGCTCCCATACACAGTTATCGAGAAAGTTTCACAGTCCATACTCTCCGACGTCGGGAAGCCTCCACCTTTCTTCTTTTCGTGCTCGTTTTTGTTCTGTTTGTCTCTGGTTCTCGTTTAAAGTTTATGCTCGCCAACCATGGTGTAAGAACGATGTGTTATGCCGGTGGTGTTTTAGTCTGTCTCAGATGGAAGCTCTCCTCCGACAAGCCCACATCCGCATTTCTTTCTCGTGAGTCAAAACCAATCTCGGTTTCAAGCTGAAGACCATGCTTCCGCACCTCCAATTATGACGCCTCCATCTCCGACAGATCTGGCTGTCGTAAACTCTCCGGCTCTTTAATTGAAGAAATACTCGGCGAGTTCAACTCAGCCACACAAACCAAGCCCCTCATATCCCACACATTGACCGACGAACATAGACCGGTCTGCCTCCTTGCCGCCGCCGCCACCTCCATTTTGGCTCTTCTCACTGATCTAGGATTCTACCCAAATGAACCTTTCGCTGGGTGCTGTTGCGGTCGAGGACACCGCTCCACCATCGACAAGGAGCAGCTAGGGCGAACACTCCCGAGTTGTGACCACGAAGGTCTCCGCATCAACTCGTCCAGTTTACTTTGTGGAGCCGCCATGACGATTTGCCGTTCTGAGCTCCCCACCATCAAGAGCCTCTGTGCTCCTCTTTCGACCGCTCCCACCTCAGATGTTGGATCGAGTCAATTCCTTGGTGAAAACCCAGAGATCTTTTGTCGCCGTTGCTGCCGAACCGATGACGCCACCGACAAGGGTCATACACTAGGGCGAACTCGAGCTTCAACCATGGGCTTGGGCCCAATTATACTTCATCGTTAAAATTTTGGGCGAGCTTTACAAGTGGGCTTCACCTTTTACCTCAGACCCAGCAACCACTACTTTCACTTGGTTTGGATCAAAACCACTGATCCGTTAATATGGTGCACATCTCTTTCCTCTTTATTAAATTGGGTAACCCTTTTAATAAAAGAGAATTCTGGCGTAGTTCATCTTTCGTGTGCTAGTGTGCTTTCGATTTCTTCGAAATTGTCTAGACACTTTTGCGATGGTATTCACCCCTACACTCCGGTACGGATCTCTTCCGTTCTACGGTTCTTGCATCATGCTTCTTGTCAAGCTTTTGTGTTTAAAACATCAAATAAGAGAGCTTTGATTGGACTTTTCGATGTTGTATCGTTTTGGTATTCCTTCGGAAAATGCGAAACTACCGTCAAGCATTTGGACCCCATAGAAGATGATTTTCTTGGTGTTTATCAACGAAATTCTATGCTCTCCGACCAACTATCATTTTCCGTTATGCTTTCTACTTTAGTTATGCATGTAATGTTGAATTTTTCTTTTGAGGACTTGAAAGAGTTTTTTCCCCACACTTGTAACGAAAAGTAATTTTAATGAAATGAATTTGTGTGACAAAAAAAAAATCTATAGAAAATGTTGGAGATGAATAAGAAGACTGTTATGACTGTTAAAAAAACATATGGACGTTGAAAATTATAGTTGTTAAAATTGATTCTTAAAAGAAAATAAACACAACTCTATCATTATATTGTGTGAGGGATTGAACTGGCATTGTAACCTTATTAGTAGTGATATGATTTGCCAGCGTAAGGCTAGGCCGGTCCTGAGAAGATTCAACAAACCCGATTAGTCATTTGAAGAAATCAGTTTGTCAGTTGACAAAAGAAAAAGAAAAAAAAAGAAACCAGTTTGTCAATAAAAATAATTCGTGTATAGTATTTGACTTTCTCTATCATAATACGTTTGCCAAACCTTCGTGTATAATCTTCTTAGATATTTCTCTATTATATATTAGATATAAAATCTAAAGTCAACTTTCTTTTTTACCACATATAATAAAGTACGGAACCAATAAAATTAACGTTTACGAGTACTTTTTATGTATTTATTATATTACCTTGTATTTCAAATAACATATTACAATAGGAAAGATCTAACATAAATAGATGCCTAATTTTATTGTGGAAAAGTATTAAAACTAAACAATAAATCAGAAATAAGGCAAACAAAAATAACAAACAGGAAAATCTAAACAGAATTAAATAAAACTCTCATGATGGTCGAGTATAGTAATTGTAAGTGAAAATAAACTACAAAAATTTCAGAAACCTTATATATATATCATACCAGAGCTTGATGGTTGATATTGTGATAAGTTACGTGTAAGGGCAAGTAGGACATTTTTCTAATGTTGGGTGCCAGAGTATATTGTTTTCAATTCAACAATATAGTGTGAAAGCAAGTTGGGTTGGTGGATATTTTTAACTATAAAGATGGATTAGACAAGGTAGAAAAATTATAGGCTTTTTAGATAGGAAGAGATCCAATGACAGCAAAGGCACCATTCTTCGTCATTTTCGTCTTAGCTTTGCTCCTTTTGTCTCCTCTCTTCTTCGGACAGTTAGAAGCAACATCGACCAAACAACCAAAGCATCGGAAGCTCGGTAAGTCGAAAGAGATATTAGTTAGATCATACAATCGGATGTAAAAATGCCTAGTTTCTTTATATATATGAAAGTTCCATAACTCTTTCGTGCTTTTGTTTTTCTTTCTCAAAATCACAAATTAGGGAATAGAGAAGGAGAGGGAAATTGGAGGAATGAAATTGTTTTCCAGATAAAAGCGAGAGTGAAGCGGAGCAAGTCAAGAAAGGGACCCCAAAAAAAGGAACCATATAAGAAGCCACCTTGCAAGCCCCCAACTCATCCAGCATAACGCATCCTTAGGCTATTGCTCCTTTTTTTTTTTTTTTAACAACCAAATTCCTATATCACGAAATTTCAACCCCGAAAATTTTTTTTTTTTCCTTTTTAAATGTCTATGAAAATGTCTATTCTTATTTTTGTATTCATTAAACGTAGGAATCACAAGTTTGATAAGAGATCTTACAGAATCACAAAGTTCTAGGTTTATATTTATTATTGTTTAGAAAGTTTCACTAAAACCTAATCAATTGTGATTCTCAATTTATCAAAGCTCGTATAGCAATTTGATATCTATAGGGAGAAATCTCAAACAAAACCCTATTGATGATAAAATTTGCTAATGTGAATCATAACTTAACATATCTTAAGCTTATCCTAACTCGATAATACTAAAGTCTAAAACACCCTTGATCCTAATCCTTAACTCGATTAAAACCTTGTGCTCCAAGTTAGTCGATTAACTAACATTCTCCCCCATAATCTTCAAATTTGGATTATGAAGGTCTTCAACGCCGATCTTGTCTCGCATTTCTCTGAATTTTATGCGTGTAAGTGCTTTGGTTAGTACGTCAGCTCGATGCTCTGCTCCGGGGACGTGCTCGACTCCAACTTGCTCATTTTCAACACACTCTCGAATGAAGTGGTAGTGTGAGAGTATGTGTTTGCTTCTTCCGTGGAACATCAGGTTCTTTGTGAGCGCTATTGTCGACTTGTTGTCAATCCGAATCACCACTCTCTTGCTTTTAGCTCCGATTACTTCTCCAAGTAGCTCTTGGAGCCAAATCGCTTAACATGCTGTAGCTGTAGCAACCATGAACTCAGCCTCACAAGATGATAATGCCACGGTAGGAAGCTTCTGAGAACACCAAACTATCGGCGACAAACCAAAGTAAAACATATGTCCTCCCGTGCTTTTCCCATCATCGGTGTCGGTGTTGTGACTACTGTCACTGTAACCGACAATTATCTCGTCTCCGTCTCGCTTGAATCTCATTCCGAAGCTCGTCGTTCCTCTCACATATCGTAACACTTGTTTGATGGCTTGTCCGTGTGATTCCTTCGGGTTATGCATGTAGCGGCTATGCGCACCTACCGCATAAGCTAAATCTGTCCAAGTGTGGAGTAAAAACCTCAAGCATCCTATAGTTCTTTGATATCATGTGGCGTCAACCTATGTTTAGATATAAGTAACTAAAGTTAATTTGGGCTCAATCTACTCAACTTTTAGTTTGGTAAAAACTGTTTGGCAAAATGTTTTTGCAATTCATAAAGTCATAGCGCGTTCTGACAAAAAAAAGAAAGTCAAAGCGCTTTTAATGCAATTCATAAAGTCAAAAGCGTTCTGACAAAAAATAAGTCAAAGCGCGTTAAATGGAAATGTCTAGGCTTTAGACGGTAGGCCCAGACGCCCAGTACTACATTTAGTATCAAATGATGCTATGTAAATAGGTCTTGTAATGGAGTTTTGAGAGAGTGGTAAACGTAGCTTAACTAATGACTACAAAGACACCAAATTTCGTTTCTCTTCTTCTGTCTTTGTTTATTCTGCTCTTATTTGTCTCATCTCAAGTGGAAGTCGCAGAGGCCAAACGTCTCCCACGTAAGTGTTTACACGCATAAGGTCTCTTGCATTTTTTTTTAAACTCTCAGTACCATGTCTGTATTTACTATTTAGGACTGAAAGTTTTTGAGATTACAATAGAAACTTTTGTGGGAAGATTAAAAGTATTACCTAAAATTCTATAACCATAGTGTTCAACGATAATTCTAAATTTATTTTCGAAGTTTATATTTCCATTCTTTTTCCTAGTTTTGCAATATGAATGTCAATACGATCATGTATATATATATGTGTGTGTTGTATGTATTGCGTACAAATCGATAAATCTTAGACCACTGATGCATGCAGTTTTAAAAAAATTAAAGTGGTTTTGGTTTTTAGATATTAGGTTTTGGCTTTAATTAGTTTTTGATGAAGGATTAAAATCTAAATAAGATAGTTTTTAATTTTTGTAGAGAATTAGTGAAGGATTAAATTTTGATGATGGATTAAAGTAAAAAAAAATAATTAGTTTTTAGGAGAACTAAAAAATCTAAAATTTGAATGGGAAATTAAAAAAAAAAAGTAAAAAAAAAAAAGATTCTAAAAACAAAACACTCTTTTAAAACGACATTACTTGCTTTGAACACCTTATACATAATAGTTTTATTGAATCCTGTCTCTTTTTGTTGCGAAATCCTACCATCTATGTATAGCAATATAACTGGCGATCTCATGCATACTTATTGATACATTGTATTTGTAATCACATTTATTGTTTGAATAAACTAATCATCTGTATTGTTAATAGGGAACACATTGCGCTTGGATTACGTGTATCTTCTTCCTCCTCCTCCTCCTAGCCCTGACCCTCACGAATCTTATATGCCCCCCTCTAGATCAGATAGAGGAAAAGGCCCATAAGCCAAAGTCGTCTCCAGAAGTAATGGATAAGAGGTCAAAAAAGTGTGTAAAGAAGAACGGTCAAGAATATATATGTTCAAACCAAAAAACAAAGGTAAAGACAGTCTTATAGCAGCTGGCCTTTAGATAATATTGGATTTTTAAATCATGTATAAGTATTTGGTTACAAATAAAACTATGTTGTACGTTATATAATAAATTTTTTCAAATCGATTATTTTGTTTTTCTTATCTTCGTCTAGAACATACAAATTCACTACCAAATTTGAACAGGGATTATAATACGACCGGCGACACTTGTACAGACTATTTGGCTATAAGCGTGGTCATTTAGGTTTTTTGTGTGTTTTGTTTACATATGTAAAATAATTGCGTTTGTATATTTTATGTATTCATAGTATTTTTTTATTTTTATTTTCTTTTTGTCAAACCAATCTTTAGGTCAGGCACAAAGTTGTGTCTTTTACAGCAAAGAAATCAGAAATACATTGGTTAGTTACTGAATCCGCAGAAGCATTAGTCGAGCGAGGGATAAAGTTGAACAAGATAGACTCGAACTGATTTGAAAAGTGGTGGATATATCATGTAGACCAAAATGATTCCAAATAATCCACGGATACGGTGAAGTGATATTCAGTCCATACGGAGGCAGACTTATCAATCTTTGGTGAGTTGTGAAAGCAGATTCCAGTTGATTTGATGCAGGAGCACTGTTTGCCATCAGAGGCGACTTCCAATTCATTAGTTCCCAGACCTGATTTGCAAAAACACATTCAAATAAGATATGATACGCTGATTCAGATTCACTGGAACGTTTGCACACATGAAATCCATGCAATTCCCTTCTAATGCAGTTCTCTCCTGTAGGCAAGGCATCATTTATAGCTTTCCACATGAAGGTTTTGATTTTCGGGACACATGATAGCTTACATATTTACATGTTTTCCTTGCATGCATTTAGCTTAGTTTTATACGTTATAAAGTGCATTTATGATATTTTTAGTGCATTTGCATGTGTTTATGTATTTATAGATACTTGGAGCAAAACCAACGTGTTTGGAGTGTTTTGGAGTCTTAAGAAGCCATGAGAACTTTGAAGTCACTTGTTCGGACCATGAACATCACGGAGAGCTTCCCTAGAAACTTCACAAAGAGAGCATCACCCACACCAGGTTGATGCAAAGTCAGAGAACAAGTACCAGCCAAAACACATCGACCATGCTAGATCGATGTCGAGCTGAAGACGAAGAGCATCGATGCATCGATCAGGCTTGGTCGATGCAGTTTCTGGAGCCTTAGCATTGAGCCATAGCATCGACCATACGTAGTCGATGCTGATGTTCCGAGAAAAAAACAGGAAACTTCTGATTCTACGCGATAAAGATAAGGCAACTTGGCATTCTCGTTTCTGAGACTTTAAGAGGACGATTTGGGTTGCTCTAGAGCCCTAATACTATATATACACTTGTTCATTCACAAAGAAGTTTTGAAAATTTCATACCCTTTGCATCTAATAAAAGAGTTCTTCTTCTAGGTTTATTTCTCTCTTATGCTTTTGTTTATTCTTATGCTTTGATTCTCTGTTCTTAATTTAATTTAGTTTATTGTTTATTATTTTCTTTTCCTAATTCCTATCTCTTTTGTAACCTCGCAAAGAGATAAGGGAGTAGATCCTTTAGACCACGAGGGTGGTGGTCGATGATGGGATCTACTTTATAAGATTTATTATGTTTGTTTGTTCTTAATCGATCTAGCTAATCTATTATGCAATCTTAATGCTAAGTTATATCCTATAGGAGATGCTTAAGTGTATAACCGAATCCAGTAGGTGTGGTTATACGATTAGAAGCTCTTAGCATCACGAGAGTGGGTTAAAACTTTAGATCTCCATATTAGAGAGTATTAGCTATGGTCGAGGTTGTTGTTTGATAGATTTAATCATTGATCTAGCTCAGACCAAGTTAAATTAAGATCTCAGAAATACACCACCACAAGAGTGGGCTGTGTTTTGGAAATAGATGTATCACTCACTTTGTATTACCAAAAACACAAGGCCGTTTGGTTACGTGATAGTCCAAACGAAAATTTAGGAATACTTAATAATCGATGATGGGATTGTATGTAATGGGTGAAAGTCGTCACAAGAGTGGGTTTGACATAGTGACTAGCATACCATGAGAGTGGACTAATCCATAATCGATATCCCTAGATTAAAAAACTCTCACACTTAAAGGTAGAACATGAATCCGAGAATTTAGATTCCCCATAAATCGACTATCATCCAATTCTTTGTGAGTATTTATTTATGTTATTTTATTTAAGTTATTTATTTTAGTTTATTTATTTATGTTATTTATTTTATGCAATTTAATCTATGTTAGTTATTTATGCTATTTAATTTAGTTATTTAATTATGCAATTTCAATTATGTTTTAGTTTATTTAATTTATTGCTTTAGTAGTTTAGTTTATTTATTTACCTTATTTTATTTTATGTTGTTTATTGTTTTTATTTATTTATTTTTATGCATATTAGTTTAAGACACAACCCCCTCTTTAATTATCCCGCCTAGATTAGATCTGCATTTGCATTCTTTGTGCGTTATTCAATTATCTATGTGGATCGATCCCGATTATACTACACTTGCATTAACCGTGCACTTGCAGTTTCATCGGGTTAAACTCTTGAGATTACCCCATAGATAGTGCTCGGGTGAAACCTGAGAAGGAGATAACAACCAACAATCTCCTCGTGATCAACACCTGAATATTCCAGATTTGCTTGTACCAACTGAAGTTAGGAGAGATAGAGACTCTAGTGGTTAAGGGGTTTGCTCCTTCGGCGGCACTGTAATACCCTGATTTGGTAGTATAGTGGCCCGACTTAGTTGCTTTCCAGTGGTAAGTATCCTCTGTTTCCGTTAGAGGGATCCATATAAGGAGGATTTCCTGCAAGAGGTGAGGGAATAACTCATTTATTTTTTCCTTATCCTAGTCTCTATGATTAGCACTAAGAAAATAAAAAACTTTCAAGTGTTGAGCTGATTGTGTTGGGGGCCAACTGATTTATAGGCAGGGATGTTTGGGATCCCAGTTTCCCTCCAAATATTTGTTTTCTTGCCATTCCCAATGGTTTTGATCAGATTAGGCAGTAGGAAATCTCATCCCAATAGGATACCTCTCCAACCATGAGAGGGATTAGAAGGTGCTCTGGTTTCCAGGAAAAGGTTTTTCTCGGCAATACTTATTGAGTAGTTGTTTACCAAGCATGGAGTTAGGATTTTTTCAGTATCCTCCAACTGAGTTTTGCCAACAATGGATCATTGAAGTTCTGTATCTCCTTGTATCCGAGACCTCACCTTGCCTTTGGTGTTGCCATTTTCCCTCATGATATCCATGCAAATTTTCTTTTGTTTTAATTGTTATCCCACAAGAATCTATTGAGTAATGATTGGATCCTTTTGTAGAGGTTTCCAGGAAGTTTGAAACACGACATAGCATAGCTTGGTATTGATGCGAGTACTGCCTTGAGGAGAGTGACCTTTCCAGTATGGGAGAGAAAACGGGTAGACCAACCCTTTATTTTAGTTGCAACTTCTCTAGAATTGAAGTAAATAAATCCTTCTTCTTTTATCCAAACGATTTTGGGAGGCCAAGATATTTGCCTATTCCCCCTTCTTTCTCTATGCCAAGAATATGTTTCAGTACGGTTTTGAGTGTACCTGGCATTTTAGAGGAGAAGTAAATAAAGGATTTTGTTGTGTTTATCTTCTGACCTGAAGCTTTTTTCGTACTTTTACAGGATTTGGAGAAGTTTTTGGTTGTTCTTCTTGTCAGCTCGACAGAAGAGGTGGTTTACCCATGGGCAATGCCTCGCAATTCTAACACCCTTAAGTTTTCTGGATCCTTCTGCTTTCTGACACAGGCCGAAGATTACCTCACTGCATAGGGTAAAGATGTAGGGTGAAAGAGGATCTCCCTGATGGATACCTCGGGTTGGAACAACTTTTCCTCGTGCTTCACCATAAATGAGGTAAGAATATGAGACTAATGATATACACTGGATCATCCAAGCTATCTAGGTTTGATGGAATCCAAAGCCTTCCAAAACTCTACGAATAAATGACCACTCAAGCCTATCATAAGCTTTACTCATGTCAGTTTTGACTGCAATATAACAATATTTTTTTTGCTCCTGAGTGTTTCAGGAAGTGAAGCACTTCATGAGTAATCAATACATTGTCTGATATCGCTCTGCCTAGGAAAAATACATAATTAGTTTTAGAAATGATGTCTCTGAGGATAGATTGCAGCCTGTTTGCTAGGATTTTTGCTATGAACTTATACATGACATTGCATAGTGCAATTGGTCTGTTTTGGAATTAGTCGGACATAAATGTGGTTGAGACTTTGAGTCAGTGGTGTACCTCAGAAGAAATCTTAGATCTCTTTGATCAGATCATTAGCCACTGTTTCCCAATTTGTAGTGAAAAAGCCTGCAGGGAAACCATCCGGTTTTAGGGCTTTTTCCGAGTAAGTAGAGAAGATTGCTTGTTTCACTTCCTCGGACGTGGGAATGGTTATCAGTTTGGCATTAGTTTCCGTGGAGATTGATGGTTTAATAGCCTTTTTGATGATATATATGGCGGATGTTTCCTCATATGAGAAAGGTTGTTGATAGTACTCAGTGATAATTTTAGCAAAGCCATTTTCCTCATAGGCTATATATCTTTCTTCATCTTATAAAAGTGAGAACTTATTTATTGTTGCTCTCGTATTTGTGGCAGCATGAAAATAACTTGAATTTTTGTCTTTTAGAACCATCCACATCTGTCGGCTTCTATGTTTCCAAAAAGCCTTTTCACTCTCATAAGATGCATTCAGGGCAGTGGTTATGTCGAGTATTTTGTTCCCTTGTGGTTCTTTATCCACCATAGCCGCTTCTAACTCAAATATTGATATCTCATTATTTTCTTGATTGTTGGTTTGTTTCTTTTTACTCCATCGAGAAATGGTCGTTCTGCATTTAGAAGTTCTAACTTCAACTGAAAGATGATTAAAATCTAACCAAATCTTCTTCACTAAATTTTGAATTTCAGGGTTGGATTGCAATCTTCTATTAAACTTGAAGATGCCCTTACCTTTCCGCTTATTTATGTATAGAATAGTGATAATAGGTTTGTGGTCCGAGACCTCAAACCTGAGGTATTCATAGATCCTAGTCGAGAAGTCTTCAGACTAACTGCTGTTAGCCATGGCTCTGTCCAGTCTAGAATGGATCATATGAGTGGCCCTCTTGCTTCTCCAAGACAAGGAATTACCCGTATGGCTGATGTCAAAGAGATCATTTTGAGCCAGGAATGTCCAGAAACTTGTAAATGAGCTTTCAGGTCTTTGGAGACCTCCTGATTTTTTCAGAGTTATTTATGATCTCATTAAGGTCTCATGTCACAAACCAAGCCCCATCCCTTTGAAGGGCCATCTCTGCCATGGTTTTCCAGAAGTTTGCTCTATTTGGAATTTCAGGAAGGCCATAAACAAAGGAGAAGTAGAAAGTCTTGTCTTTGTAGTTGATAGTAGTGTCAATACAGTTAGAAGACGATGAGTTCACAACAAGGTTAGTGTCTTTCTTCCACAAAAGAGCTAGACCACCACCTTCGACACCATGTGGAGGGAACAGAAAAGTAGATTCAAAGCCTAAGGAACTTGTTTTTTCTCTAGCAAAGTTGTCATGATTTTTTGCCTCCATGAGGAAAATTATGTCTGGATGTACTCTTCTTTGCAGGTTTAGTAGATGATGAACTGTCACGGGATTCTCTAGCCCAAAACAATTCCTGCTTATGATTCTTAAAGAAGAGGAGGCAGCAGTTTTTGAAAATCCGTCTTTGACTTAAAAATAGCTGGAATGATAGCAATGGTTGGTCCTTGTTGGGGGTCATCTAAATCTTTCTCCTCTGTTCTTTGATCTTTTGTGTTGTTTTTGAACTTTTCCTAGTCTGTTGTTTCTTGAGGCGGAGTTACTACCAATTGACTTGGATGGTGAGGGTCTTGTTCTGGAGAGGGAGATTATTGGTACTCTTACTGCCTGTTTAACCCTTCTTTCCCTTGCAGTTGTTTCAGTGGTAGCCTTAGGACTGTCAAAGGTTAACCTGCTTGCTATTGGAGGGCGTCCTTGCTTTCTCTTAGGAGGAACTACATAAGTGTCTAGAGCTCTTACAGTTGCAGTCGGAGAAGGATTAGTCACTGTGTTAATCTAAGCTTCAGTGATATCTATCCTTGATGATGAGGCTCTGTTTGCTTTAGTCGCAACAATCAATTCTGATATTTCTTGCATGAGGCCTTTTGCTTCACTCTGCAAAACTCGTCTTTTTCGTGCTACGCTCTTTGTTGGATCGCCACAGGAAATATATTTGATGTTGGTTTCTCTTAACTCCTCAAGGATCTCCTTTGTTGACTTTGGAGGTGGGGGTGGAGCAGCAATAAAACTCTGTTCTCTTTCAAGGGGTGGCCTTTTAGGGCGAGATTGAGATGACTCCTCAGGGATCACTTGTTCTGAGGTAGGATTTTTCCTACTTCATTTAGAGTTGGTAGTTCTATTGTTTCTGGAATCCCTGCCTTCATTGACATTTAGTGAAGGAGTAATCTGAAGGTTAACTTCTCTCCATTTTGAGCCAGCTTTATCTCTTGAGTAGGGTCTGTTTTATTATTTCTTTACCCGGGAAGACAACTGATAACACTCATATTTACATGCTTTCATGCAATCATATAGGTTAGTTTCATAGGTTTTTACTAGCATTTAGGACTATTTTATTTCATTTGCATATGTTTATGTGTTTATAGGTATTTGGAGGAAATCATGCACTTTTAGAGTATTTTGGAGCCACATGAAGCCATAGGGACTTTGGAGCTACTTGCTTGGGCCAAGAACTCATGGAGGAACATCACAAGAGCCTCACAAAGGAAGCAGCGGCTCTAGCATTGACCAGGAGTGGTCGATGCCCATCCCGAGCATACCATCGATAGGCAGCATCGACCACACACGGTCGATACTGACGTTTTAAATCAAAAAAAGGAAAGTTTCTCACTTGGCGATTCATGAGTGGACAACTTCATTTTCGTCCAGCACTCTCCAGAGACCTAAAGGCACGACTTAGCCTCCTCCTAAAGCCCTAATACTATATAAACACATGTTCCCTCATTGTAAACCTCTCTCTCTCGTGGCCCCTTCTTGGCCACTTTTGAGAGCTACTACTTATGTTTTTATGAAAGTTCTTTAGTTCTTCTTCTTCTTCTTCTTATTACTGCTTTATTTTATTTACTGCCTTTGTTTATTGTTTATCATGTCTTCCTACTCATATCCTGCCGTCACCCTTGGAGGTATGAGTGAGTAGATCCTTTAGATCTCTAGGGTAGAGATCGATGATGGGATCTATGTTATAGGATTTCATATGTTTGTTGTTCTTGACCGATCTACCTACTCTAATATTTACTCTTAATGCTAAGTTATTTCCTATGGGATGTGCTTAAGGTTACAACTGAACCAGTAGGAGAGGTTATACGAATAGAATCCCTTAGCATCACGAGAGTGGGCTAAAACTTCAGATCTGAATATTAGAGAGTATTAGCTATGGTCGAGTTTGTTGTCTAGTAGAGTTAATCATTGATCTAGCCCTAGCTAAGTTAAATTAAAATCTTAGAAGCACTTCACCACGAGAGTGGGTTGCGTTTTGGAAATAGATTTATCAATCACTTCGTATTACTGAAAACACATGGCCGTTTGATTGACAGTCCGACGGAAGTTTAAGAATACTTAGTAATCGATGATGGGGTTGTGCGCAATGCGTAAAAGTCGCCACGAGAGTGGGTCAGACACAGTGACTAGCATACCTTGAGAGTGGACTGGTCTATAATTGATATCCCTAGATTGACAAACATAAACATAATTGGTAAAAACATAAATCCTAAATATAGATTCCCTGAAATTGTTCTCATTCACCCTAGAGATCAATTGTTAATTTATTATTTAAGTTATTTAAATTAAGTTATTTTATATTTATGTTATTTAGTTTATATCATTTATTTTCTGTTATTTATTTTCTGCATTATAATTTCTGTAATTTACATTTCCGCACTTTATATTTCTGCAATTTATTTTCTGCAATTTATTTTCTGCAATTTAATTTCCGCACTTTAATTTATGCACTTTACTTTCAGTATTTTATTTTATGCAATTTAATTCAGTAATTTATTTATGCAATTTATTTTATGTTATTTAAATTACGCAATTTACTTTATGCAATATAATTTAGTTATTTAATTATTTTACGCACTTTAGATAGTAGAATTAAAACCCCAGAACAATTATAATTCACCTAGATTAGATTCATTCCTGCAATCTCTGTGTGTTATTCTCAGTCTCTGTAGATCGATCTCGATTATACTACAATTGTATTTAACCGTACACTTGCAGTCACATCGGGTTAAACTCTCGAGGAAACTCGGGTGAAACCTGGTGATAGAGGAGAGCATAACAACTCCCTCACCATTAAGTTTTTGGCGCCATTTCCGGGGAGAATATGCAATAGCCATAGAGTTTTGATGTGAATCTGAGACTAGGCATTTACGTTTTACTAACATACTTATTTTTCGAACCTTAGGTGTATGAACACGAGAAGAAGCAGTAAAAACATTCCTGCCGATTCCATTTGTGAGATCAGAGAAGTCGAGAAAAGAGTTAGAAAAAAAAAGAAAGAAGAGAGAGCATGATAATACATGCCTAGAAACATCAAGGAGAACTCGATCCAAAACTCAAACGGCCAAGAGAGCAAACAGATGGAAAAAGGATGCGGAAAGGGGCAGAAATGGTGGACGGGGTGTGATGATCATAGTGAAGCAACCAGTGGATAGTGAAGGTACCACAAAGGGGATGGATCTCCATTTGATACAGCCACTCCCAAAGGTAGATGACCAACCTCAATACCTAAGAGAAATCCTAGCCTCCAAGACTAGCAACAAAGTTGTTAACTTTTGAGTGAAAGATTGCTTGATTATTAATGAAGAGATTTTGCCCTTTTATAGGCTACAAGTAGGGATATTTAGGGTTAAAAGGGGCCTCAGCCATTAGGAAACAAGCATGATATCTAGACCCATAAACAAATAAACCGAAAAGCAAGATAAAGCCTTCAAAGTAACTCTCACAAAAAGTCTTAAAAAAAAGGCAAAATAACTAAGTAAAACAAGGAAGCTTTTGTAATGGCTTCTCTTAGATAGGATTAACTCTCTTGGATGTTTATACTTGTCATAAGAGTGTTTTAAGCAAAACATCCAATGGAACCAAGAGGTAATACCTTAGACTTTTTTTGCCTCATTAAAACCCTTTTCTAGAAACCCGATGTGGTAAAACTAGAAGTAGGAAAAGAGTACAATACTTCATCCAAGGTCTTTAAGTGTGTACTCACTAATGATGAGTGAGGACACAAGAATCTTTGTTCCCAAAGCTAAGTGTCCGCGAGCTCTCGGTCCAAAGTGCACGTCTCGGATCCAATCCGAGCTTATCTCGATCTTGAGTCTCTTGAACCTCGGGGTTTGACTCGATCATGTAGAATGTCTCTCTAGGATCTCCATTCATGCTCCACTTGCCTTTCTTATCATCCTTAAGTGGCTCGATCAACTTCATTCCAAGCTTTGCTCCTTCTTGCTCCATAGCGGGAATGTAGTTCGATGTGAGGATCACATCATCCCCTCCCCCTTGAAAAGGTTTGGACCTCCAAACAACCATATTGCCTACACCACAAGAGACCAACTCAGACTCATAGAAGGTAGAAAGAGAATGAGACTTACCATGAAGCCTTTTGATGGCCTTGAATGGAAATCCAAAATCGGGTGGCTCCTCTTTCTATTGGTAAGTGTGTGGGGCTCCTCTAGTCTTGGTGAACCCTCCCATTGTGCCTGCAATTACTTTGATACTCTTGACAAGATACAAGTGTGTTATGGTAGTCATGAAAGCACCTAAAACCGATACAACAAAGGCATGTGGATTCACTCCTCTTAGAAGATAGAAAACAATTTCAGTTTTTCTCTTTTCATGCCTTGTAACCTCTAAACATTTCTCAACTAATCCTAGACATAGTAGTTCTTCTAGCACAACCCTAGGATCATAAGAGGTGAGATAAGTTAGGGTGCTACTTACCTGGTCCAGTTCCTTATGAGTAGATAAGAGTTCAGCCCATTGATGATAACGATCGAACCGACGGTTAAAAACAAGCCATTTCATTATAGACTTTGAGACATGGTGGCTCCAAGTTGGTTCTGAAGATGGGGGCTTTGGTGAAGTCCATCCTGGGCAAAAAGGAAATCCTTGGAGGCTCCTAGATGGCTTCCTAGTCATAGCTCCTCGGCGCACTAGTTTGCCCTTGAATGCTTTACCAACTAAGCACCGGTGAGAAGAGTTGAAATGGAATTGAACCCACTTGATCTTTGTTTGGTCACGGGGCATGGGAGCACTCACGCAAGTTCCCTTTAGTGGTTGACATGCTCCTGGACGCCACACATAAATTTGAAAGACACCCAAACTGAAAATCTCTCAATAAGGCCCAATCAGCAACCTTTGGCTTGAAAAATCCACAACTCCCAAATCAGAACTCCTCTTGACCTGAGTACAGCTTCCCAAGAATACTTGATAAGTTAGGATTCTAGAGAAATTTACCTCATAACTTAACTCCCTCAGGTCTGGCAGGAATCCTCCATTAAGCGCGCACATGTCCAAACCGGTTAAATCGATGTTCTTCTTTCTTGTAAAAACCATAACTCGCTCATGAGAGCTGATCTCTGGCTGATTCTTTTTCTAGTGGCTCCCTAAGTGAATTAAGAACATGATCCAAGTGGTTGAGAATCTGAACACATTGATCTTAGGCTCCACCATCAAACGTAGCCCATATGCGCTCTCGACTAGGGTTTGGTGGCATTCTCGGGGCTGGATTGAGTGGGTGCGTTGTGGCGCCGTTGATGACTCTTCCTTTAGCTGGGATATGTCTTGGATACTCTCAAGATCACCCATACCAAGATCACTCAGCTTCAATTTCATGGCCCCATTGATGTGGTTTTGGCTCAAAAACTTCTTCTTCTCCGAAGCTTTTCCTTCTTTCGTGTTGGCCTCTTGACTTCCTCTTTGAGTGGATTCTTCTTCTTTCTCCTCAAAAGTCTCCACTGATCTGGAATCCTCTCCAATATCCTCTAAACTCATCAAGGGCATCTCCATAGTCTTCGAATAGTTGGAACTTGAAGGAGATTTTTTGGTTTGTATCACCCGAGCAATAAGATCTTGAATTAGCGA
Source organism: Boechera stricta (assembly GCA_018361395.1). Classification (NCBI taxonomy): domain Eukaryota; kingdom Viridiplantae; phylum Streptophyta; class Magnoliopsida; order Brassicales; family Brassicaceae; genus Boechera; species Boechera stricta. Next base: position 16,531,339 of record CM031539.1, on the reverse strand, counting down.
GCTGATGCGTGTCAATGTCTGAACCATGACAAACTTGTCATCAGCTTGTTCTCCTTGAGACATCCTGAATGATTCGGCTCTTGATGTATGTGTTGGAGTTGTCGCTTGTCGAGATCTCCTTTCTATTCGTGGCTTCACCAAATCACTTATGAGCTCCTTCTTAGAGAGGTTAGCGTGTCTATGATCAGCTTTGGGGCTCGCCTTTGTGACTTGGTGCTTCTTTGCAAACTCTCTATACATTCTGAATTTGAGAGCTCCCCAATCAAGGATGGGCTTGGATGTATAGTAAGTAGAAGCATGCTCTCTTTTCCACCAAGTGTATGCTTCTCCTCTAAGCATAGTAACGGCATAGTCTAACTTTTCCTCTCTTGGTATGTTGTAAGAACGGAACCAATGCTTCATTTTGGCCTCCCACCTCAAGTAGGTCTCTGGATCCTTGCTTGTTCCCGTGAAAATCAAAGAGCTAGTTGCATACCCACACCTTTTCTTAGTTGGCTCCTTCGGCTCTGTGGGTGTAGTTTGCTTTGGTACCCAGTAGGATGTCATTATATAGGAGTGGGAATTATGTTCCTGAGTGTTTATGACCCTATATGGTCTCCCATAAGAGCGGACATGAGAGCATTCTCCCTCGACTTCATCGTCATAACCCATTTCCGACTCAATATCATCAAACCAGGTTTCTTCTTCAGTTGTGTCTTCTCCGCAATCAGACTCAGTTTCTTCTCCACCCCAATCTACCTCTGATGGGCTGAAGTCACTCTCAGCTTCTACGTAGCCCATAGCAGCAAGACCTCACAAAATAATTCACAAGAGAAACCGGCTTAGAAATCAAGACAAAAACTGGAACTTAAATTTAATTCAATTTAAGTCTGAAACCGGTTCAGATTTTAGTAAATAAATCAGCACGTTTCAAGTGAGATATAACGGTCACAAGAGTTTTAAAATAAACACACGTCAAAGCAAAAATGATACCACACTCAGCTGGCGCAATTTCAAGCAAATGACCACACAAATATAATATAAATTCAGCGTGTAATGCAAATGTTGGACCACAAAATTTAAATTTAATTGATGCACGTTTTGGATAAGTAGCAAGGCTCATAAATTTTAAAAAATCAAGCACATATACATCAAAGCAGGACCACATTCAGCTGTCACACATTCATGCTTAGTCATCACAAAAAGCGAAAGCAAAAGGTGAGAAAAGCAAGAGTACAACACAAACTTTCCAATTTTAGCAATTTCACCCCTTTCTTCAACCTAAGAAAGATCGAACTCAAGTTTTATGATGACAATGGCGGCTGGACACTCTAACACAAGATTCAGACTCACTCTTATCTTGCAAAGACCCACAAACAAGCAAGATCAATGAGGAAAACAATAAAACAGCAAAAACGGACCAACAAGACAACTTTTTCAAGCTTCCTTTATGATCTGAACAAACGACGAGCAAACAAAAGAGAAAAACAACCTAACACATTCCAGAACTAACCTAGATACACTACACAAGCATGACACAAAGCAGAAAACTCAAACAAGACAAAACAGCACCGAAACAACACAAACTAGACTAGATGCAAATGAAAACAACCCAACGGATGCAAGATTCAAGTTTTAATATGATGCTCAACGAAACTAAACTTAAGTAGACAGCAAGATGCAAACTTTAAACACATAAGCAACGAAACAAATCACACAAAACAGAACTAAACCCAAACAATCAATAAAACACCCAAATCGGACCCAAAATGGAAACTTTGTCAAGTTTCTTCCTCTAGATCCAACAAGAGCAAACACAAGAGAAGAGATGATGAAAAGACACAACTTTTAGGAGCTTTTAGGCTCTGATACCAGATGATACACGCCTAGAAACACCAAGGAGAACTCGATCCACAACTCAAACGGCCAAGAGAGCAAACGGATGGAAAAAGGATGCGGGATGGGGCGGAAATGGTGGACAAGGGTTTGATGATGACAGTGAAGCAACCGGTGGATAATGAAGGCAACACAAAGGGGATGGATCTCCCTTTGATACAGCCACTCCCAGAGGTAGAGGACCAACCTTAATACCTAAGAGAAATCCTAGCCTCCAAGATTAGCAACAAAGTTGTAAATTTTTGAGTGAAAGACTGTTTGATTATTAATGAAGAGAGTTTGCCTTTTTACAGGATACAAATAGGGATACTTAGGGTTAGAAAGGGCCTAAGCCATTAGGAAACAAGCATGATACCTAGGCACATAAACAAATAAACCCAAAAGCAAGATAAAGCCTTAAAAGTAACTCTCACACAAAGTCTTAAAAAAAAGGCAAAATAACTAAGTAAAAGAAGGAAGCTTTTGTAATGGCTTCTCTTAGATAGGATTACCTCTCTTGGATGTTTATACTTGTCATAAGAGTGCTTCCAAGCAAAACATCCAATGGAACCAAGAGGTAATGCCTTAGACTTTTCTTGCCTCATTAAAACCCTTTTCTAGAAACCCGATGTGGTAAAACTAGAATTAGGGAAAGAGTACAATACTTCATCTAAGGTCTTGAAGTGTGTCCTCACTAATGATGAGTGAGGACACAAGAAACTTTTTTCCCAAAGCTAAGTTTCTGCGAACTCTCGGTTTAAAGTGCACTTCTCGGATCCAATCCGAGCTTATCTCGATCTTGAGTCTCTTGAACCTTAGGGTTTGACTCGATCATATAGAATGTCTCTCTAGGATCTCCATTCATGCTCCACTTTTCCTTCTTAGCATCCTTAAGTGGCTCGATCATCTTCATTCCAAGCTTTGGTCCTTCGTGCTCCATAGCGGGAATGTAGTTCGATGTGAGGATCACATCAGAGGATGGAGTAGCAAAGAAACGAACGACCTACTGATAACGTTGAGGACGTTGATGGTCTGCCACGTCGGACGGCTGGCCACCAACATCGAGCTGCAATCGGTACGATTGATGAGCCTACCACAACGGCTCAAAGATCTGGTATTCTTCCCCCATCGGTGGAGAATAACAATTTTGAGATCAAGTCAAGCTTGATCAACATGGTGCAAGGCAACAAGTTCCATGGACTGCCTATAGAGAATCCACTTGATCACTTAGATCAATTCAACAAGTTATGCGGGACCTTGAAGATTAACGGAGTTTCGGAGGACGCTCTAAAGTTACGTTTATTCCCATTGTCCTTGGGTGACAAAGCAAAACAGTGGGAGAAGAGTCTACCAGCTGGGTCGATTCTTACATGGGAACAATGCAAGAAGATGTTCCTCGCAAAATTTTTCTTAAGCTCCCGAACCGCTCGTTTAAGAAACAAGATATCAAGCTTCGTGCAGAAAGGATCCGAAAGTTTTGGAGAAACATGGGAAAGATTCAAGAGTTACACCATATAGTGCCCACACCATGGCTTTAGTGAGGAGTCGCTACTAAGTACTCTTTACAGAGGAGCCCTGCCCAAATACCATATGCTTCTCGACACCGGAAGCAATGGTAACTTTTTGGGACAAGATGCTGAACACGGAATGAGATTGGTAGAAAATTTGGCTCATAGTGATGCCAATTTCGGAGAAGATTATGACCGTAGAGATCGAAGTGCGGATGAAGTAGATGAGAGAACGCGTTTGGACATCAAGTCGTTGAACGATAAGCTTGACAAAGTGCTACAAGTCTCGAAAGGACAAGTTTATTTTGTTGATGAGTTGGATGCCACAAGGGGATATGCCGAGGAAGACACAAGAGAAGAGAACGAGTGTGAGTCAAATTTGTTGGTGGCTATAGACAAAGTGGTGATTTCAACTCTTTTCGAAATCACCCAAATCTCTCATATCGGAGCAACAATGTGGAGAACCCACAAGATCATACATACCCACCCATGAGAGCTCCCGCCCAGCCATCCCAGCAAGGAGGTTTTCAACAAACATCTCAGTTTCGTCAACCGTTCTACTCTCAACAACAAAATCAAGGCCAAAGAGGACAAAGTTTCCAACCAAAGGAGGAGAAGTACGAAAGAATGCTTCAACGAATTCTCTAGGGGCAAGCTAAGGCTTATGTGGAGATATCTGAAGGTTTCAAAAACGTCCATAGAAGGTGCAATGAGCTGAACAGCAAGTTCGACGGACTTGCTTCGAGCATTAATGTGTTGGAGACACAACCGCTCAAGTCGCATCTTCAGTTCAAAGACCCCAAGGAATGCTCCCAGGGAAGCCTATAATGAACCCTAAAGAGTATGTCAATGTCATCACAATCAGAAGTAACAAGACGGTGGAAAAAAGGTACCAGCTGAGCTATGATGGAGAGCATCGACTACCACCATCGACCACATGTGGTCGATGGTCTCAGAAGCAGACAAAAGTATCGATCGGCCAGGGTTGATGCTAGATTTGAATGGAGACCCATCAGACAACCACTCTGACCCTACTTGGTCGATGCCAACTAAATGCACAAACTTGTTAGACAACATCATCGACCAGGAAAGGTCGATGGTCCCTCAGAAGTAACCACCGGACCACTACTTTGAGCAGGCGAGGTCGATAGTTTCACTGGAGCAGCTGACCCACGCGACCCGTAGCGATTGACGGTCTGGCTCATGCGGCCTTCATCGACCTCATTAGGTCGATGCCAAGCTGAACCCGGCATTGCGGAAGATTGCGATACAAGGAGACCCGATGAAGAAAGCGATTCAGCTACGAAGCGGAAGGAGATTCCAAGTCAGTATTTCCATCGGGAGAACATTGCTTTCGAGGCATGGAAGCGGTATCCTTTGAGAGACTTATTGAGGGCAGCGTGAAGCGATTCAAGACATAGAACAACGTTTCCGAGGAACTCGTTTCTCGAAATTCTCAGTTAGGCCGACCACTGACAGCAGGCATATGACACGACTTGGTTCTTTAGGCGAGTAAGCGAGGAGAAGTTAGAGCAAGCGTCTTGTCAAATCACTTCCGATAAACATCACTTTCGGGCATGCTCTCCTCATGTACAACTTCGATCTCTTCTTCACGGACACCAAGGAAACCGTAGAGGACATATGTGACCTTTACATGGAGACACGACTTAAAAGAGCAGTCATCACTCTCCCTAAGCGAGAAGATTCTGGACTTTACAAGGTATGTTGCTCTATACTAGGTCGTGAATTTGGTGATGCTCTATGTGATTCCGGTGCCACCACAAACGTGATGTCCATGGAGAGAGCAAAGGCATTAGGACTCCGATTTAAAGAGGTCAAACGTTTGCATCCGCTTAGCAAATGCCGAGGTTATGAAATCATACGGAGTAGCCGAAGACGTGATACTGTGGATTGGGAACTGTCGTATCCCCACCGATTTCCATGTGATCGACATGAGGAAAGATGATAACACTCCACTCATCCTTGGTGGACCATTTCTTACAACAGTTGGAGTAGTCATCGATTCGACGAAGAAAAGAATTATGTTCACATATGTGAACCGAGATGTGTTCTACAAAGCCACACCGGCGGATCAAACGCCACCGCCATCTCCATCTATCACCCATTCCGTAAGCCCGTCGAGAAAACAATGTTAAAAAACATTCTATCTTTGTAAATACATTTTAATTTAAGTTTTCATTTTTCCCAATTCTTTTCCGAATTCAGTTATCAGTTTTCATTTTTAAGATACTTTTAGTTTGATTTTGTTTTTGTTGTCTTTCTTTTTTGTGTTTTAAATTGCAGTTGGTTCTTCGCCATAAAAAAATAATAAACCAAGGACTTGAAACAGCGGGAGCTGCCAACCCACACACCCGAGAAGAGAATTACGGTAAAATTATCTCCCTTTTACCTCTTTTACAGTTTTCGTTACAACGGGACGTTGAGATTTAAGTGTGGGGGGGGTCTTGCAATCTATGGAGGTAATTATTTTTCATTGACATCTTTTGATGAAAGTTTTACCATAAGTTTTTCGCATTTTGAGAGATTGTTACACTCTTTTCCTCGTTCATAGGTTCAATAACATGTGAAAATGTATTTAATGAGGTAGTAATAGAACTTGTTAAATTGTGTTATTTGTGCTAATGTTTGGATGCTTTATTGGATAGTGTGTGATCTTTACTAGAAAATATGAAAAATCCATGAGTGGATCAATAAACCCCAAAAGGATCATTCTTCTGGAAACTTAGATGATTCGGAGTTGACTTCTCACCTTAATGAACTTTAATTTTCTCGATTTGGGGCTTGAGATACATTGGATGTGATACCTCTATGAGACACTGCAAGACACGTCTATGTAAGTGTGATTCCCCTCTTCCTTCCCTTCGATTATATAAGAAAAGAAAAGAAAAGAAAAAAAAAAGGAGAAAGGAAAGAAAAAGGATATAGAAGCGAACTGGGCATTGGAAGCAACCACTTTCAATGTTCGCGTCTCAAGAAAACTTATCAAAGTAAAGAGCTGAAAAGAAAAAGATGATCTATAAAAAAATAAAATGATACCCTAGAAAAGTAGGGAAAAATCGATTGATCTTAAAGTGAGAAAAAAAGGGGAAAGGAATTTCACCAAGATGGTCTTGAGCTTACAGAAATCTGAAAGAGTAAGTATTCATATCCTTTGATCGATATTCCCAAGTTGAGAACCCATGCTTAGAATAAAAAGAGGAGTCAACAATGAAGAGTCAAGGATCAAAGGAGAAGCGGTTTAAACTAAGGTGAGTTGCTATGCTCATGGCGAAGTACATAAGTACGGTAGAGATCATTCCACTTCCACAAGGTCGAAAAGCGCGAAGCACAACAATGTCACAAGGTACAAGTTCACTCTCCTTATCTTTACTGTTTTTAGCATTTCTTCACCATGTTGAGCTTTTGTTTGCTTGAGGACAAGCAAAAAGGTAAGTGTGGGGGAGTCGATAGCATCGTATTTTACATGTTTTCTTGCATACATTTAGCTTAGTTTTATATGTTTCTAACTTGCATTTAGGATAGTTTTAGTGCATTTGCATTTGTTTATGTGTTTATAGGTACTTGGAGGAAATAATACACTTTCAGAGCATTTTGGGACCCTTAGAAGCTATAGGGATTTTGGAGCTACTTGCTTAGGCCAAGAACATCATGGAGAAACATCTCAAGAGACTCACAAAGGAAGCAGCGGCCCTAGCATCGACCAGGAGTGGTCGATGTCCATCCCGAGCATACCATCGACAGGCAGCATCGACCACACACAGTCGATGCTCTGCCTTGGACCCAAACTTGAAGCCGAAGTAGAAGACCATCAACGTAAGCATCGACCAAGAGTGGTTGATGCTCATCCTGGAGAAGCCCATCGACCACAAGCATCGACCCAGGGCTGTCGATGCTGAATCACTGTGCAGAAAAGGAAACTTCGGTTAATGCAAACTTGCAAGCTATGGAAGCTTACGATCTCGAATTATGACCTTTCAGAAGCTTCTAAGGACGCTCTAGACTCCCCCAAGCCACCTAAACTCTATATAAACTCATGTATTCTCACTAGACACAAGCTTAGACTCTCTAGCCACTTTTTGTCTCATTTTCAATAAAGAGTTCTTCTTTTATGTTTACTTATTTCTTATGCTTCTGTTTATGCTTATGCTTCGATTTTGATTTTCTGTTCTTGTTCTTTAGTTTCTTATTTACTGTTTTATGAACATATTCCTTGTCTTTCCCGTCATCCTTGGAAAAGCAAGAGAGTAAATTCTTTAGACCACCAGGGTGGTGGTAAATGATGGGATCGAAGATTTAGGATTCAATATGTGCAACTGTGCTTAATTGATCTAGATACTCTAATATTCATTCTTAATGCTAAGCTATGTCCTAAGGGATGTGCTTAAGATCATAATCGATCCAGTAGGCAAGGTTATGCGAATAGAAGCCCTTAGCACAACGAGAATGGGTTAAAACTTCAGATTTGAATATTAGAGAGTTTGTTGTTTGATAGAGTATCTTAATGCTTGTCTAACTGTGGCCAAAGTTAGATAATGATCTCAGGAATACATCATCACGAGAATGGGATTGTGTTCTAGAAAAAGATCTGTCATTCACTCTTCGTTTTAGACACACTTCTAACGCAAGCTAAACACTTGGTTAATCGGTTGGTAGTGTGACAACACCAATCGATGTGTCTCTCACACATAAGAGTAATCGATGATGGGATTATACGCAATGCGTTAAAGTCGCCACGAAAGTGAGTCGGACACAGTGACTAGCAGACCACGAGATTGGACTGGTCTATAACAAAAAATTCCTAGATTGACAAACACAAATTAAAGACATAAAACATGAATCATATAATCTGAAATCCCTCATAAATCGACTATCACCCAATTAACTGTAAATAATTAATTTAGTATTTTATTTATGTTATTTTATTTATGTTATTTTATTTATGTTATTATATTTCTGTAATTTAATTTTTGCAATTTAATATTGCACTTTAAATTTCTGCAATTTACTTTTTCGCACTTTAATTTCCGCAATTTAATTTCCGCACTTTAATATCTGTAATTTACTTTTCCGCACTTTAGTTTATGCAATTTAGTTTATGCACTTTATTTTCAATAATTTAATTTATGCAATTTAATTTCAGTACTTTATCTTTATGCAATTTAATTATGTTATTTATTTTAAGTATTTTATTTATGCAATTTAAATTATGCAATTTAATTTATGTTATTTAATTTAAGTAATTTATTTTAATCGCACCATATAGTTTAGGACACAACCTCCCTGCTTTATTATTCCTCCTAGATTAGATTTGCATTTGCATTCTCTGTGTAGTTATTCTATTCTCTCTGTGGATCGATCTCGCACGCATTTACAATGCATGACTGCACTTGCGGTCCATGTTAAACTTTCTTTGAGACTACTTTAAGAAGACTCGGGTGAAACCCGTGAGTGAAATAACAAGTGGTGAAAACCACACGGTTTCCTTGCCGACCAATTTTTTTTTTTTGGGACTTAAGATTAAAAGGATGCTAGGAATGGAAAAGTTGCTGGAATGGATGGATGAGAAATGGATGCATGGGACAAAGCCTGTCGAGCAAAAGCATCGACCGTACTAGGTCGACGCTCTGCCCGTCGACCCTCCCCACCGAGCACAAGTTGACGGCATTCTCCTAAAGACAAGTCAAGAAGCTATGCATCGACCAGCCCTGGTCGATGCTAAGCTTGACAATCGAAACTGTCGACTTGACCATCGATCAAGCCTGATCGATGCCCATCTAGAAGTGACATTCGAACTTTCAGAAGGGATCGATGAACTCTCAGAAGTCGCCATTGATCGCTTGCATGGACCATACCAAGTCGATACGCTGAACTGTTGAGACGGCTCGTGTTTCAAACATCTACATCCTTGGAGGTTCACTCCTTATCACGATGAGAGCGGTGATCAAAAGACCTAAATGAGATGTCTCGTTCACATTCGTGAGTAAAGACGTGTTCTATAATGCAATCCCAACTGATAGACCTCCACCAAAACCCCCGCCAGAACCAATTTATTCCGTGAGATCGTCGAGTTCACGACGCTAAAAAAACAATTCTGCCTTTTTGATACTTATTTTTCAATTTTCAATTTTTATTTTAAGTTTTTCAATTTCGTCATTCTCGTTTTCTTTCATCGTTTTTCTGTTCTCCGTTTTCAGGATATTCGCACCGTTAAGAAAAATAAAAATAAACAAGGACTTGCATCTGTGGGAGTTGACAACCCATTCGGTAACATCGTCGAGCTCGACGACATTAAACGAGCGCACTTGAGAGGCATTCTCATGTTATCTTAGTAGAACAAACACTGACACTTCTTCCTTCTTGCATATTTTTAGTCTTGTAATGTCTTACAGATAAGTCTAGGGCCAAAACGAAGAATTTCGAGGAAGAAACGAGGGGCGTCGACGTGATCGTCGACCGAGAGTGGTCGACGCAGCTCCAAAACGTGACGACCCAACACGAATGTTGACCCAGAGCCCTCGATGCTCAACGAAAAACAGAGCATCGACCGTACGGGGTCGATGCTCCTCGGTTTAAGGTCAAAATCAATTTTCTTCGGTTCAATCCGGTTAAAATAAATAATTTGAGCCGGTTTAGTCCTTTATAAACACAAAAAATCGACCCACCCTTCTTACTCCTCAAAATCAATTTTTATACTCCATTAAAGCTCTTTCACTCCCCCTTTGCCCCTACCACTCAATCTTGATTTATTTGTGAAGATAAGCTAATTTCTACTCTAGATTACTCTCTTACCACTCCCTTAATCTCCTCTTCTACTCAAAGTATAATCTCTAAACTCTCACATTTTCCATAGTTGTAAAAGCTTGGTTTTATGAGGAATTATAGTTGGATTAGCTTAAAAATCATGGGCTTTGCAAGATTATGATAGAGAAGTTGGAATTAGAAGTCAATTTTAGTATAAGTTTAGGAATTTAGGTTGATTGGTAGTTAGGGTTATTAATTGGGATTAAGAAATTAATTTTGGGGAAAATAAAAATTAATAATTTTAATGATAAATTGAAATTGGTATTTTCTCATTGGGAAAATTAGATTAGTAATTAAGTAGACAAATTTTTAGTTCTATTTTTTTCTAAAATAAATGTCATTTATTGTTAAAATAATTGTGTTTTTACTTTAATGGGAGTTTTTGAATATGATTAATTTATTGGATGTAGTATCATGGTATTAAGCAATTTAGGTATTAGAAGATAATTTATTTAAATTTAGTTTTTCTTATTATCATGGGCCACATAATGGTGATTTGAGTATTTAGTTTATTAATTTTGCAGATATTAAATGAGGAAATGAAAACCTCCACCACCTAGCTCACCACCACCACAACGCCGAACAACACGTTCTCAGTCTATGAGAGAGCCTAGAGAAAAGGCTAAAGGAAAAAGGATAGCTAGCAGCTCACGAGCTCGCAACGAACCAATTAACGATGAAGGCTCACCAATACTTGATCAAAATAAAAAACAAAGGAAGAAGCTGCGCTCTCTGAAGTTCACACAGACTCGGTTTCCAGATTTCGAGTTACTCGGAGAGTTGGGAGAACACGATGGCGACTCGTTTGGGTTTTATGACAATGTGGAATTGATATTTCAGAACATGGGGCTAGGTAACTTCTCCAAGATGAGAAACGTGGCCTATAGGGAGCAGACATGTGATTTATTGGCCACAGCGAGGGTTGAGTTGGGAGAACAGAAGCTCACATTTGGAGAAATATATCACATTTGAGGAGCTGAATGACTTGTATGGTTTTCCAGCGGGGGACAAAACAGAAGCTCGATTGTCTCAGAGACAAGCAAATGCAGTTTGGAACACCATAACGAGCGGCTAGTTTAGATTGGGAGAGTCTAAGGTGTCATTGATCAGAAATCCTGCTATTCGCTATGCACAGAAGGTGTTATCACACACATTTTTCCCTAGAGCTGAAACGGGGAATATGCAGAGGGAGGAGTTAGCTTTACTCACTCAGGGGATTAGAGACTTGATAGTAGCATACAACAATGGGACTTATCCAGAAGGGATTCCTGAGCAGCTTTGTCTTGCCACTGTTTTTGCCCAAAGCTTGGTCAGCTATGGAGAGGTGGCGCGACGGAAAAGGATGCCTAACTTCACAGTAAGTATCGGTGGAGTGATTACACCCATTTTACTACATTGCGAGGTCCCTAGTGGTGACATAGACGAGCCGATACTGAGCTTAGATGCAGGTTATCTCTCTGATAGCAAGATATTGATGGGTCGGGTTGAAGATAAGTTCATCTACAGGTTCCGCGAATCCGTCATCAGAGGATCAGAATGCAAGGTCCTGCTAACAAATTGAGACATCACCACAGTTGACTATCCAGCTGCTCACCCTCCTGTTTACACCACCTCCACACGCCCTCCCACCACAAGAGCAGGTAGCAGTCGCAATACATCAGACACTTATGGGAGTGAGAGATACTATTTTGAGGCTTATGACGGACCTATCTCTTCCAACGCATGTCGCCACTCTCATGAGAACATTCGCTTCCTCCAAAGATGGAACAAATGGCAAGACAAGACGATTCGTAAACTAGTGGATGGGATGAAGAGTATGAAGTTTGAGATTAAGAATCTCAAGAAGAAGATCGCTAGATCGAGTAGCCACACCGAAGAAGAGGAGTCACGTATTTGACTGCATTTGGGACATGTCAAGAAGACAAGCATCGCCACTCCATCCATGACGTGCCTAGTTCTTCTCGGGCCCCTCTGGACGCACCACGAGCATCATCATATGAAGCACATCGATGAGACAAACGCCGTGCCACATGTTCCCCTTCAGCTAGCTCGAGCAATCCTCCCATGTCATTCAGCACCTCCGAATCTACTGATTTTTAGTAAGACATATATTTTATCTTTCTTTTATTTTCATTTTATTTCCCTTTTAATGTATTGTTTATGATGTTTTTCCTTTTGATTTTTTTCCACTGAGACGGTGAAAAATAAATCTGGGGGAGGCATCGTAAACTTCTAACCTTTTTATGTTTTCTTTTAATTTTATTTCGATGTATTTTTTCTTTTCTATGCATTTAGGAACTAAAAAAATTGCTGTACTCTTTTTTCCCTTAGTCACGGTTCAATAACTCGTTGCAAAGTTTTTAATGAGGCAACAATTATTGAACTTTACTACTATGTTATCTATACTAATATTTTTATGCTTTTCTGAGAATTAGCAAATAGCTTCAAGCAGGAAAATTGGAAAACTCATAAGTGGATCAACAAACCCCAAAAGGACCATTCCCTCGGAGACTTCGACGACTCAAAGTTGACTTCTCACCCTAATGAACCTTAATTTTCTCGATTTGGGGCTTGAGATACATTGGATGTGATACGTCTATGAGACACTGCAAGACACGTCTAAGTAAGTGCAATTCCCCTCTTCCTTCCCTTCAATAATTAGATAAAAGGATATAGGTATTAAGGAAGTGAGCCGGGTATTGCAAGCTACCACTTTTAACATTCGCGTCTCATGGAAACCTGTCCTACGGGAAGAAACGAAAAGGATATAGGTATTAAAGAAGTGAACCGGGTGTTGGAAGCTACCACTTTTAACATTCGCGTCTCATGGAAACTTGTCCTAAGGAAAGTAAAACAGCTGGAAAAAAAAAGGCGATCGATAAAATAATAATGATACCCTAGAAAAGTAGGGAAAAATCGATTGACCTTGAAGTGAGAAAAAGAAGAGGAAAGGGATTGTACTAAGACGGTCTTGAGCTTACAAAAATCCGAAAGAGTAAGTTTTCATGTCTTTTGATCAACGGTTCCAAGTCGAGATATCACGCTTAAACTAAATAAGGGGAGTCAACAAAGAGAAGTCTAAGCTCGAAGAAGGATGTGGCTCCGAATTAAGGTAACTTGTTATACTTATGGTGAAGTACATGTAGTACGTTTAGAGCTACTTCTATCACGGTTCCAAGTCAAAGGATATTAACATGATAAGTTAATGTAAGATATTGTTCAAAATTAGATATTGTGTAACTTCTTCACTAATTTAGCTTTGTTTGTTTGCTTGAGGACAAGCAAAAAGATAAATCTAGGGGAGTTTATAACACTCATATTTACATACTTTCATGCAATCATATAGGTTAGTTTCATAGGTTTTAACTAGTATTTAGGATTATTTTATTGCATTTGCATATGTTTATGTGTTTATAGGTACTTGGAGGAGATCATGCACTTTTAGAGTATTTTGGAGCCACATGGAGCCATAGGGACTTTGGAGCTACTTGCTTGGGCCAAGAACTCATGGAGGAACATCACAAGAGCCTCACAAAGGAAGCAGCGGCCCTAGCATTGACCAGGAGTGGTCGATGCCCATCCCGAGCATACCATCGACAGGGAACATCGACCACACACGGTCGATGCTTTGCCTCGGACCCGAGCTTGAAGCCAAAGACGAAGACAGCCGACGCAAGCGTCGACCAGGAGTGGTCAATGCAGTCCTTGGAGCCAGAACATCAACACAGAGCATCGACCCTAGCTGGTCGATGCTGACGTTTCAAAACAAAAAAGGAAAGTTTCTGACTTGGCGATTCATGAGTAGATAACTTTATTTTCGTCCAGCACTCTCCAGAGACCTAAAGGCATGACTTAGCCTCCTCCTAAAGCCCTAATACTATATAAACACATGTTCCCTCATTGTAAACCTCTCTCTTGGCCCCTTCTTGGCCACTTTTGAGAGCTACTACTTATGTTTTTATGAAAGTTCTTTAGTTCTTCTTCTTCTTCATCTTCTTATTACTGCTTTATTTTATTTACTGCTTTTTTATTGTTTATCATGTCTTCCTACTCATATCCTGTCGTGGCCGTTGGAGGTATGAGTGAGTAGATCCTTTAGATCTCTGGGGTAGATGATGATCTACGTTATAGGATTTCATATGTTTGTTGTTCAATGACACCTACTCTAATATTTACTCTTAATGCTAAGTTATGTCCTATGGGATGTGCTTAAGGTTATAACTGAACCAGTAGGAGAGGTTATACGAATAGAATCCCTTAGCACCACGAGAGTGGGTTAAAACTTCAGATCTGAATATTTGAGAGTATTAGCTATGGTCGAGTTTGTTGTCTGGTAGAGTTAATCATTGATCTAGCCCTAGCTAAGTTAGATTAAAATCTTAGAAGCACTTCACCACGAGAGTGGGTTGTGTTTCGGAAATAGATTTATCAATTACTTCGTATTACTGAAAACACAAGGCCGTTTGATTGACAGTCCGACGAAAGTTTAAGAATACTTAGTAATCGATGATGGGATTGTGCGCAATGCGTGAAAGTCGCCACGAGTGTGGGTCAGACATAGTGACTAGCATACCACGAGAGTGGACTGATCTATAATCGATATCCCTAGATTGACAAACACAAACTTAATTGGTAAAAACATAAATCCTAAATATAGACTCCCTGAAATCTTTCTCATTCACCCTAGAGATAAATTGTTAATTTATTATTTAAGTTATCTAAATTAAGTTATTTTATATTTGTGTTATTTTATTTATATCATTTATTTTCTGTTATTTATTTTTTGCATTGTAATTTCTGCAATTTACATTTCCACACTTTTTATTTCTGTAATTTATTTTCTGCAATTTAATTTCCGCACTTTAATTTATGTACTTTTATTTTATGCACTTTATTTTCAGCTATTTATTTTATGCAATTTAATTCAGTAATTTATTTATGCAATTTACTTTATGTTATTTAAATTAATGATTTACTTATCTGATATAATTTAGTTATTTAATTATTGTTTAATTATTTTACGCACTTTATATAGTAGAATTAAAACCCCAAAACAATTATAATTAACCTAGATTAGATTCATTCCTGAAATCTCTGTGTGTTATTCTCAGTCTCTGTGGATCGATCCCGATTATGCTACAATTGCATTTAACCGTGCACTTGCGGTCACATCGGGTTAAACTCTCGAGGAAACTCGGATGAAACCTAGTGATAGAGGAGAGCATAACAACTCCCTCTCAATGATATCTATCCTTAATGATAAGGCTCTGTTTGCTTTAGTTGCAGCAATCAATTCTGATATTTCTTGCATGAGGCATTTTGCTTCACTCTGCAAAACTCGTCTCTTTCGTGCTGCGCTCTCTGTTGGATCGCCACAGGAAATATATTGAATGGTGGTTTCTCTTAACTCCTCAAGGATCTCCTTTGTTGACTTTGGAGGTGGGGTGGATTGAGATGACTCCTCAGGGATCACTTGTTCTGAGGTAGGATTTTTCCTTCTTCATTCAGAGTTGGTAGTTCTATGGTTTCTGGAATCCCTGCATTCATTGACATTTACTGAAGGAGTAATCTGAAGGTTAACTTTTCTCCATTTTGAGCCAGCTCTATCTCTTGAGTAGGATCTGTTTTATTATTTCTTTACCTCGGAAGGCAACCTGTAAAATGAAGTTCCCTGATATGAGGAGTGGGGTTTCTCTCTACCAGTATTGTAGTTCTTTGACCTCGTGGTGATCTGTAAGAGTGTTGAGAGACTTGTTGTTGTCTTTCAGAAGACCTATGAGGGCTTTGCTGGTCTTTGTACCTATAGATTTCCTTAGAGGTTCGCAGGTTCTTTGAGTGGTGTGAGCCATAGGGAGATTGGTGGTTATTTGTTATGTGTTCGGAGCGAAGGCAGATTACAACCAATGTCTTTATAAACCTTCTCTTACTGGTTTGGTTCTTACATCCTTTGAGTGGACAGTTTTTCCTGAGTGTCTTGTTTCCTTTTGGTGGGGCAGCTTTTGACATCATGCGAGAGTTTACTGTAGATTATACAATGATTCTTCAATCTCTCATACTCCAACAAGATTGTTGTTTCAGCTCCATTATCAAACTCTATGACGGTTTCCTTGATCAAGGATTCAAGACTGTTGATTGCTACTTTAACCTTTGCAAAGGAAGGAGTAAGTTCACTGTCTTCAATTTTTCCAATGGCCCTCCCGATTATCCTATTCATTTCCTCCTTCCAGTAATGTAGAGGGAGCCCCTTAATCCGGATCCAAAAAGGTATCTCAGATGGGAATGAGTCCGATATGATAGGCCCCCACATTTGAATAATGATCATATATTTAGCAAAATGGTAAGGGTGATTCCTTAGCACCTTTTGTATGTCATCACCATTCTCAAATAGAAATTAGAAGCAGTTGTTGCCTAGATCAGATCCCATGGCTTTACCCTTTAGTTCTCAAGTCTTGGAGAGAAAAGGGATAAGGGACCAGAGCCTTTGAGTGAAAGGGTTGGTGAGTCTTCCAATTAGGGTGAGAGCATTGTCACTAATAAGGTCTGAGGCTGTGGCGGATGCAAGGTGAAGGGTGTGAGGGCACGGGTCCCACACTGTTTTTTTTCCCTTTTAGTTTTTTAAAATATGGAAACTATACAACATAAAAAAGACACGTGCCCCACCCTTACCGTTTCCTTAGGCCCACAATCTTTTTTCTTTTTTTAGTTTTTTAAAATATGGAAATTAGACCCAAAAAAAAAACATGTGTCCCACCCTTATCTTTTCCTTTAAATGAAAAACCTACGATTGATTATGGGTTAATTTTAGATCAAGTTTCTCGCCGCCAAAAAAAAAAGTACTATCAAGTTTCTTTGTGTGTTACGATTTTCATTTCTTTTATTCAATGCTTTAGAATTACAAAGGTAAATTCGATTATTTTAATTAGAATTTTTGTATCTTACATCATGTTTTTATGATTCTTACGATTGTGTATTTTCTATTTTTTTCTATGCTAATGATTTAGAAAAACCGTGTGATGTTTAAAAAATCAATCTAGATGGAGATCACATTTTGAATGTTGTACTGTGAGTCATCCACCATGCAAGCAGGGATAAGGGATGAGATTCTTTACTTAGAAGTTTCTTCATTTGCTGAAAACATGACACTTGCTGATCCAGGAGCTAAGCATTACCAGATCAGGAATGCTACATCGCATATTCAGGAGTTTCGTGATCGATGAACATGACAGTTTTTGCTTATGATTCATTTCATGATTTGATCAAAGTTTGTTATTTGAGTTTTATACGTCGGAGCGGATATGAGCACCAACTTGGTATTTACATCGACAATATCCGACGAGATGAAAGATTTGCTAATTTAAAGAGTCAAAACTAACTTCAAAAGTCGATGTAAATACCAAGTTGGTGCTCAAGAGATATCCGCTCCACAAGACTAAAATCTTTTGTATAAAACTCAGATAACCTTAAAACTTTCAACTGATCAAAGTCATGAAATGAATCAATAGGGCTCAAAGAAGCAACACAACCAAGTAATTCAGTGTTTACCTCATCAAAACAATCATTAAAATCCTGAATCTACATATCTAATACAGTGTAAAAGCATTCCACTTGATAATGATGCAAGTTGGTAATGTTGCTTTTTTTCTTGGCTTCCTTGGATCAACAAATTCTTCTTCCATAATAACCAACTTGGTGTCATGTTTCTCACAAAATGAAGATCCATTATCCCTTAGCTTACATAATTGATGCTTGGTGGAACTCACTAGTGACATAGCATTCAAAATGTCTTGATCTTTTCTTTGCAGAGCCATTGATAAAGTATTCGTGAGTCCAAGAAGAATCAACATCAATTGTAAGTAAAACACAAAGTCAAAAGTGTTAAAGTACTTGAGAAGACCATTAGCTTGTCGTCTTTTGGTACTATCAGTCCATGTAACTTTCGATATACTCAAGCATTTTAATGATAGATGATAGAGCTCATATTTACATATTTTCATGCATTATATAGGTTAGTTTTATAATTTTTAGTTAGCATATAGAGTTATTTTAGTGCATTTGCATATGTGTATATATTTATAGGTACTTGGAGCAAAACCAGTGTTTTCAGAGTGTTTTGGAGCTTTAAGAAGCCATGGAGACTTGGGAGCTACTTACTCGGGCCGAGAGCATCACGAAAAGCCACCCAAAGGAAGCAGCGGTCATAGCATTGATATTTAAATTTCGTAATTTATTTTACGCACTTTATTTTCTGCTATTTATATTTCCGCAATTTATTTTCTACAATTTAATTTCTGCATTTTAATTTATGCACTTTTATTTTATGCACTTTATTTTCAGCTATTTATTTTATGCAATTTAATTCAGTAATTTAATTATTGTTTATTTAATTATTGCTTATTTATTTTTATGCACTATAGATAATTAAAACTAAAAACTCAAACAATTATAATTTGCATAGATTAGTTTCACATATGTACTCTCTGTGTAGTTATTTTCAGTCCCTGCGAATCAATCCCGAACATACTACGATTGCATTTAACCGTGTACTTGCGGTAAGATCCGGTTAAACTCTCGAGACTACTTTCTAGTAGTGCTCGGGTGAAATCTGAGACGAGGTGAAACAAATCCTTTTATCAATAGAATAAAAAAGATCAACCAACCTCAATAATGTTTTGTAGTGAGAACCCCAACGAGTATTTCCAGCTCTCATTGGTTCGATCTCTTGATTTAATCCTTTTCCTGTCTTGATTTCACCATGGCTAATTGCTTCTTCGACTCTTTTTCGATGCTCTTCTCGAATCATATATTTTCTCTTATAAGAATCTCCAACCACATTTAACAAGACATAAATCATATCAAAAAAATCTCCGACTTCAAAAAAAATTTTTAGCAACTGCAACGACAACCAACTGAAGTTGATGAGCAAAACAGTGGACATAATATGCAGAATTATTTTCTCTCAAAATAAGAGATCTCAATCCATTAAATTCACCCTTCATATTACTTGCTCCGTCATAGCCTTGTCCTCTTAACTTCTTCATTCTCAATCCATGTTTAGCAAAGAATGAATCAAGACTACATTTCAAAGATGCAGAAGATGTTTCTTTAACATGAATAACACCAATAAATCTTTCATTGACTATTTCATGTTTATCAACAAAACGAAAAACCACAGCCATTTGCTCTTTATCAGAAACATCTGCAGATTCATCCACCAATAAGCAAAATACATCATGGTCAACTTCTTCAATAATAGATTCAATACCTTCCTCTGCAAAGCAATGCACTATATCTTTCTGAATTTTAGGAGACACCATTTGATTATCTTTCGGAGCATTCTCCAACACAACCTTACTTACATGCTCATTTTGATCTGATGTAAATTTCACAAGCTCTAAGAAATTTCCCCTACTAGCTGATTCCACCGATTCATCGTGACCTCGAAAAGGTAATCCTTATCGTAGCAAATATCTACAACAATCAATTGAAGCATTCAATCTAATCTTGTATTCATTTTTTATTGCGTCATTCTGCTTATAAAAAGCATGAACGATGGACTAACCTTGCCTCATCAAAGAATCAGCCCTTTTTAAAGCAATATTGTGAAAACTATTCACCAATCCTACATGACCACGTAATCTCTCTGGATTTTTCCAACTATCAAAACCTATTGTCACAAAAGCATCACTTCCACCTTTATTTTCAGTGTAGTCTCTAAATAAGTAGCAAAATAAACAATAAGCTTTATTTTTTGTCACACTGTATTCCAACCAACTACCATAATGATCAAACCAATCTGGTTTGAATCGTCTTAATTTTTTTCCCGATAGTGTTTTAGGAAAATCATGACCGCGAGGTTGACAAGGACCTTTAATTAGATATTTGTGTCTGACCTGATCTCTTTCATTGGGATGATATTCCAATATTTGTTTCCTATCTGCGGGATCCCAAAGCAAATCTTCAGAGTCTTTTTCAGACGTTGTTTCAAATTTTCTTTTGAAGTATTTTTCCATCTGCAAGATTCAAATTTTTTTAAACATCAGACGGTTTTTCTAAATCAGGTGCATAGAAAAAAATAGAAAATACACAATCGTAAGAATCATAAAAACATGATGTAAAATACAAAAACTCTAATTAAAATAATCGAATTTACCTTTGTAATCTAAACCCTTGAAAAAAGAAATGAAAATCGTAACACACAGAGAAACTTGATAATACTTTTTTTTTGGGCAGCGAGAAACTTGATCTAAAATTAATCCAGAATCAATCGTAGATTTTTCATTTAAAGGAAAAGTTAAAGGTGGGGCACATGTCATTTTTTTGGGTATAATTTCCATATTTTAAAAAACTAAAAAAAGAAAAAAGATTGTGGATCTAAGGAAAAGGTAAAGATGGGACACATGTCTTTTTTATGTTGTATAGTTTCCATATTTTTAAAAACTAAAAGGAAAAAAAAACAGTGTGGGGCCCGTGCCCTCACACCTTTCACCTTGCATCTGCCACTGTCTTGATGGTTGATATTGTGATAAGTTACGCGTGAGGGCAAGTAGGACATTTTTCGCATGTTCGGTGCCGGCGTATATTGCTTTCAACAATATTGTTGGAATCTAAACTTGAGTTAGCTTATTAACCGAGTGATCCTAAACCGAGTTGTGGTTTAAAGTCATAGATGGTTAAATAAATTAGATAAGTTTAGGAGATTTAGGCTATATCTTAGGAGATGTAGGAGTATCTAGATCTAAGTAGGATAAATTTGATGAGATTCAATCTAGGAGATTATGAGTTATCTAAGATCTTAGAAGATAGACTTTGGTGAGATGTACCAAATCTATAATTAAAGAGCTTATGGAGAGTTGTTCTATAAGACTCAATAATAAAAGATAAAGAGATTAGTTTTGAGAGAGTTCTAAACATTAATCAGAAAAGATGTTCTTATATTTCTTTGAGTCACATAGAAATTACAAGAATTGGTATCAGAACCTCGTGGAGATCAATGCTCAAACTGTGTCCGTTTGATCACAAGAAGAAGACGTAACATAAACAAGGTGTGGTGATCGTTACGAACGAAGGTGATCATCGGCTGTTGATCAAAAAAGGCCAAAAGTGTGGTTCTGATCGATAGCTAAAAGAGAACATGGAAGGAGTTATAACTGAGATGCGAAGACTCATCAGAGTAGAAGCAATTCAAGTGCCCCAAGTTCAAGTTGGAATTAGGGGAGAAATTGTTGGATAAGTTCAACATAACTTGGTGCCCGATGCCACTAAACCGAGTCATGGTTAAGGTGGATAAGATAGGCTAAGATTTAGGAGATAATTTAGGAATAAGATTAAGATATAGTGATATATTAATGAGGTTTGATGTTATCTTCCTAGTAGGATTAGGATGTTGCCTAACCTATAAATAAGAGGTCATTGATTTAGTTTTGTGTAGTTTCTAAATCATAATAAAGAAAAGTGTTTTTTATATCTCTTTTGAGTTTAGAAATATAGTGTGAAAGCAAGTTGGGTTGGTTGATATTTTTAACTACAAAGATTAAGATTAGACAAGGTAGAAAAATTATAGGCTTGTGCTTTTAGACAGCAAGAGATCCAATGATAGGAAAGGCACCATTCTTCGTCATTTTCGTCGTAGCTTTGCTTCTTTTGTCTCCTCTCTTCTTCGGACAGTTAGAAGCAACATCGACCAAACAACCAAAGCATCGGAAGCTCGGTAAGTCGAAAGAGATGTTAGTTAGATCATACAATCATACAATCGGATTTGCATGATGACAGCGTGTTGGCGCATTACTGCATGACAGTCGCGTGATGGTTGTGGAAAAGTCGCATGACAGGCCGTGGGGAAAGAAAGAGATAAGATGTGATTGATAAAGGAAGAACTTTATCAGTCAACATATCTCTCAAGCTGGAGCTTGGTTGTAGAGACAGAAAAGTTTCAGAGACAGCTGAAATTTTTTTTTTCCAGGACTTTGTTTTTTATTTGTTCGAAGTGTTACGTTTTTCGTCAGTTTATATTTTTCTCCGCATTATCTGGGAGCCCATATATGAAGTGTTCCCGCAAGTTTCGTCATAATTATTAATTAATTAATTAATAATGTACTTAATTAGAGTTTGATTGAATTTTAAAAGGAAACAATAATAACTACGGTGTGCTTCGATTTAAACAGCGTTGTTTTATCAACGTTTGTCCATTTAAACGTCCTCGTTTCTGTGGTCTCAACCTCAATCCATTCGACGATTTTCTTTCCCCAGTCTAAACAAAACAACTAATTGTTAAGAATAATTATGCACTACTATTATATTATATTTATATTGTGATGAATATTTTATTAGAATATTAGAATATTAGAATAATTTAGTAAAAAGAAAAGGATTTTATTTTTGTTGAAGATTTTGATGTGGGAAAAGGWGAGAATTTTCTTATTCTTATTGATTATYGTTATCTCAACAAATGAAGCATACAACTCCTATTTATAGAAGATCAAACCGACATACAAGGTCGGTTAAACAAATAAAATATTAGTTAGTTACTAAATATTTAGCATGTGAATATTAAGTAAAATATTAATTAATTACTAGATATTTAACACTCCCCCTTAATTAATTAATATGTACTGCCTCGTTAAAAACCTAGTCATGGAAAAACCCAGTGGGATAAAAACCACGACGAKGGAAAAAGAGTACAGTAAYATATTCTTCCCCTGAAAAATATTTTCTTCATAAGTCTCGTAGTCGACGCATTCCAATATTATGAACATGCTTTTTGAACATTGTAGTGGGTAGCGCCTTTGTAAGGAGGTCTGCTGAATTATCACAGGAGCGAACGTATTCAATATTAACTTCACCAGTTTTCTCGAGTTCWTGAGTGTAAGAGAAAAATCTTGGTGGAATATGTTTCGTTCTGTCGCTCTTGATATAACCTTCTTTGACTTGTGAGACACATGCAGAATTATCTTCGAATATGGTAGTGGGCTCTTTATTCACAATTATGTCACTTGCTTCTTGAATATGCTTGATCATAGACCTGAGCCACACACATTCTCTACAAGGTTCATGGAGTGCGATAATCTTTGCATAATTGGATGAAGTAGCGACCAGTGTTTGTTTCTGAGATCGCCATGAGATTGCAGTTCCTCCTATTGTGAATATATACRCTGTTTGAGATCTTGCCTTATGTGGATCTGATAAATAACCCATCCAAAAACCAACAGGATTTTTGAATTTCTAGGATAATATAATCCTAAGTCAATTGTACCTTGGAGATAACGGAAAATATGTTTTATTCCGTTCCAATGTCTTCGTGTTGGGGACGAGTTATATCTTGCAAGTAGATTAGTAGCAAATGCTATATCTGGTGTGCAATTTAGATATATAAGATAATAAGCTTCATATAGACTTCGGACCCAATATTTCTTCGATATCCTCAACAGTCTAAATGGATCTTTTTCAACAGTTGTCATTAACCATTGGAGTACTCAAAGGAGTTGCTTTATCCATATTAAAGCGTTTAAGGAGTTTTCTGGTATAATTTGATTGATGCACGAATATCCCACCTTGGAGGTGCTCTATCTGGAGCCCAAGACAAAACTTTGTCTTTCCAAGATCTTTCATTTCAAATTCTTCTTTCATATGATTTCGTGCTTCCTCAATCTCCTTATGAGTCCCGATTATGTTCAAGTCGTCAACATAAACAGCGATAATCACAAATCCGTTTAAAGATTTCTTTATAAAAACGCATGGACATATTGTATTATTCACGTAACCCTTCTTTACAAGGTATTCGCTTAAACGATTGTACCACATGCGCCCGGATTGTTTTAATCTGTAAAGTGATCGCTGTAATTTGACTGAACATATATCCGTAGATTTTGAGCTCAATGCTTCAGGCATTTTCATCCCTTCTGGGATTTTCATATATATTTCATTATCAAGTGATCCATATAGATACGCTGTCACTACATCCATAAGATACATTTCTAAATTTTGGGATGCTGTCAAACTCATTAAATATCTGAACGTAATTGCATCCATTACCGGGGAATATGTTTCTTCATAATCAATTCCCGGTCTTTGAGAAAAACCTTGGGCAACAAGTCGGGCTTTATATCTTGTGACTTCATTATTTTCATTTCGTTTTCTCACGAATACCCACTTGCATCCTACAGGTTTCACACCTTTTGGTGTAGTGACCACGGGTCCAAAAACACTTCTTTTATTAAGGGAGATTAATTCATTTTGCATGGCCATCCTCCATTTCTCCCAGTCAGATCTTTTCCGACATTCTGATATGGACCTCGGTTCTGGATCATCATTTTCATTATCAATTTCTTTGGATACAGAAAATGAGAAAATTCCATTATTATCATCAATATCATTTCTTACCCATACTTCTTCATTTTGAGCATAGTTTATGGAAATCTCATATTTTCCTGTCTCATGTCCCTCTTCAGAGATATTTTCTTTTGGTAGTTCTTCGGAAACTACTTCATTTAAGTCTTCTGTACTTTTCTCATTTTGAGTTTCTTCGGGAACCTCTTTATGTGAATTTAACTTTTCCATAGCCTTTTTCTTCCGGGGAGTTTTGTCTTTAGAACCCATAGGTCTCCCCCTCTTTAACTGAACTTTAGGCTCATTTATTTTATTAGCATCAATTTGTTCCTGTGGGACTTCAATTCTTGATGGAACATTTGCAGCCGGTATATATGATTTTGTCACCTTTTTTGTATCCACAAACCCGTCTGGTAACTCGTTTGCCATATTCTGTAAGTGCACAATTTTCTGCACTTCGAGTTCACGTTGTTTCGTAGGAGGATCCAGAGATATCAACGATGGTGTATACCATGCAATATCCCTTGGAATTTCTTGAATTCCTCCCCCTAACGATGGGAACTCGTTTTCATTAAAATGACAATCAGCAAAACGAGCTGTAAACAAGTCACCAGTTTGTGGCTCAAGATAACGAATTATAMTTGGTGACGTAAAACCAACATAAATATCCAATCTCCGTTGGGGTCCCATTTTTGTACGTTGGGGAGGTGCAATAGGTACATATACTGCACATCCAAAAATACGGAGATGCRATATATTTGGCTGCTGACCAGATGCTAATTGTAATGGGGAATATTTATTATATGCGCTTGGTCGAATTTGGATCAACGCTGCAGCATGTAAGATAGCATGTCCCCATACTGAAATTGGGAGTTTTGTTCTCATTATTAGCGGTCTAGCAATTAATTGCAACCGTTTAATCAAAGATTCGGCCAAGCCATTTTGTGTATGAACATGGGGTACTGGATGTTCAACATCTCATGCTATAATCATTAAATGCTTATGAAGTAAATTCACCAGCGTTATCAAGTCTTACTTTCTTGATAGTATAATTAGGAAATTGTACTCTTAACCTGATTATTTGGGAAATAAATCTGGCAAATGCCATATTTCGTGTCGTCAAAAGACCCACATGAGACCATCTACTTGATGCATCAATTAATACCATAAATTATTGAAATGATATCTATTTCTTCTAATATATATTTTCTCTCCGAAATCATTTTTGTAATGAAAAGATATTCAATGCCATTTTTATTCTTGGTTTCCACATGATATCCATTTCTTCGGATATCTTTGAAACTTAACAAATTTCTATAAGACTTGGGGGAATATAATGCATCATTTATTTCAAACTTTGTTCCCCTTGGCATTGAGAATCGGGCTCTTCCGGAGCCCATAATAATTTTTGCATTTCCCGATATAGTATTCACTCCAGTTTCTCTTAATTTAAGATCGAAGAAATATTTTTTATCCTTTAATATCGTATGTGATCTATCTACTGATATATCTTCATCTTCATTCACAAATTTTGACATCTTCTGGGTCAAAATAAGAACAGATACATTAAAAACATGTTTAAAATATCAAAACAATATTTATTATATTTATACAAAAATGTTGATAAAAATTTGAAAATTTTTTATCCGAAACTGTTAAAATTCAACTGATCATATAAAATTTCARATCGATTTTTAATACATCACCAACGGTCAGATTTGTGACCAACGGCTATGATGAATTTTATTTTTATTTTTTCAAAAATTTCTACTTTTCAAACGGCTAGTAATAGTATTTTTCAATCTATAAATACATTCTTTCATTCATTCATTTATTCACACAAAAATCTCATCCTTTCTCATTCAATTAGTTTTTAGTTTTGAAGATGTTTAGATTTTGTTTAATGTTTTGTTTTGTTTTAATTATTGTTTGTATTTATGGTCTCTTCGTTGGGGAGTATACCCACGGAGAGTTTATTGTTAATGTCGTTTTATTATTTTATGTAATAATTCTCCTTGTAATCGCTTSTATTATTAATAAAAATGGTTCATTTTAATTATAATATTAAACATTATATTAATAYATTATACATTAAACTTTTTATTTTATAGTCTTCTTCAGGAAGACATTATTTTACATCGACCTTAGACAATATATTACATTATATTACATTGTCCTACTCATCTTATTACTCGTTAACATCACTCGGTTCAACGAGAAAATCCGCCATATCTAGATGAGTATTATCATAGGAAGATTCAGGCTCATCAGAGACGAAATTGGTTTCGCCATTTTTCTCTTTTGCCTTTCGGGATTCTTGATACAGATCGGCGAGATGTTTAGGTGTAGCAATGCGCCGGCCTTTCATTCATCGCATAACATATATTTTCTTTTTGAGTAGTTACCGCGATTGCGTTATCGTTTTTCTTGTTATTTTTGTTGGCCTTTCCCRCGTTGTAACTATTATTGTTGAATCCCCTTCCTTGTCCACCTCTGCCTCCACGTCCGCGACCGCGACCACGGTTTCTACCTCGTCCATGTCCTTGCCAATTATCACGTCTGGATGAGGTTGCAACATTCGCTTCAGGGAATGTTGCTGATCCGACAGGACGAGTCTTATAATTCAACATCACGAGTTCATTATTTTGCTCGGCAACTAGGAGTGTATTCATTAACTCCGAATACCGAGTATAACCTTTTGTCCGGTATTGTTGTTGTAGTGATACATTCACAGGATGAAATGTTTGGAGAGTCTTCTCGATCATATCATTATCGGTTATTTTTTCTCCACATCATCACGGAAGTAATTCGAGCGAATTATAATCACTTACACTTTTATAGTCCATAAACCGGAGATTTAACCACTCATGTCTAGCCTTTGGTAAGATCACATATTTTTGGTGATCAAACCTATCTTTGAGTGATTGCCAAAGATCCCCAGGATCTTCTTTCGTGATGTATTCAATTTTTAAATTGTCATGGAGGTGGTGACGTAAAAATATCATGGCCTTCGCCTTTTTATCTTCCGGGACCGTTTTTGTCAGGTCAATGGCATCCAGAAGCCCGTTCGCTTTTAGATGCATCTTTGCATCTAATGCCCATGTCATATAATTATTTCCAGATATATCAAGGGCAGCGATATCGAGCTTTGCCAAATTTGACATGATATCTACAAATATATAATAACATATAAATTTATGTAAATAACAAAATAATTTAAACCGTAAATTATATAATAAAATAATTTAAATCATAAATTATAAGATATAAAATAATCAATTTAGGAGGCATAGCCTTCCATATGAGTGAGGAGGCAGAGCCTACCATATACTTGAGGAGGCATAGCCTTCCATAATAATTAAAAGGTAGAACCTTCCATATAAATAATAATTTATGAATTRAAATGATTTAATAATAATAAATTAAATCATACCTTAGGTCGTTACCTTTAGATCGGAGAAAAATYGGTTCGAATTTAGATTGGAGCGGTTCGTGYTGATAACGTGTTAAGAATAATTATGCACTACTATTATATTATATTTATATTGTGATGAATATTTTATTAGAATATTAGAATAATTTAGTAAAAAGAAAACGATTTTATTTTTGTTGAAGATTTTGATGTGGAAAAGGAGAGAATTTTCTTATTCTTATTGATTATTGTTATCTCAACAAATGAAGCATACAACTCCTATTTATAGAAGATCAAACCGACATACAAGGTCGGTTAAACAAATAAAATATTAGTTAGTTACTAAATATTTAGCATGTGAATATTAAGTAAAATATTAATTAATTACTAGATATTTAACACTAATAAATTAAAGGCTGATTAGTCTATATTTGAATTCTTTTTGGCATTTGAATCTTTGACCTTCCAACCAGAATTTTGAATGTTTAACTAAAAAAAGAAGAGTAAACAGTGAGGCATATAATGTTTGTTTAAGGGAAGAGATTACTATTTTGGAACATTTTGCAATAATCAAAACTGAAGATAAATCTTCATTTGTATACATTCCATATGCTGGTTGAAGGCAGTTACGTTGGCAAATATATCGGCAATTCTTAGCAATAAAACAAGTCATGATATGAGGAGACAAAATAAAACAAGTTATGATTATTTTGAATTGAAATGACTAGTTTGCATAGAAGTTAATATTTATCATTTTTATGCTCTGTGTTCTGGTTGAAGATAGAAATTTTAAAGATAAAAGAACATTTTAATTTGAAAATATTACACCCAGTGCCACAAATATTTGGGAGACTTCGACATATGCCACCGAAGGTTGTTGACCTCTTCATATGCCAAAAATATACTGCAGCTTTAAAGTGTAAATACCGAAATACCCCCTTCTCAAATTGTCTACCGTGGCTTGTATCACAGTGGCGCGATTTTTTCTTTTGAATTTTAAATTAATTGACCACTGTTGATAATTAGGGTTTATTATGTTGTTTATCTGCAACTATAAATTAATGGAGAACATAAGTATTTTGTTGGGTAGACCTATTGTGTTTTTCACTATTTTACCCTTGTTTTCTATCTGAGATAAATCTGTGATAAGTAATGTTTGTTTTTCTTTACCAATACATACTACCTTTCTTTCTTTTTTTCGTTAAACAACTGAAGTTCTCTGCTGCATCCCTTTGCGTTGTGGTGAGGCTTCGACGTGATCTAAAAAATTGATTCCTGATTTTTTGTATTCTTCTTCAAAATGGCAGATCGCCTTGTAGCTCACACGGAAATTGAGGTCGCAAATCATATTGGGGAGCTGGGTTAGATAACATTTAAGTCGAAGTGACAGCTTTATAATGATGGCTAGGTGGGAAAGTGTTGCCCTCACTGTTCGGAAAAGAAAAATACTGCCTAGGGTAAAAATATATGCACATGTGGTGCAAGGGATAACACGTGCCTAGGCTATGCTACATGCCCTGGGGAACCCTAAAAAACTTGAAAATTATCATTTCTACGTCAGCTGTATCCAATTGGGAGTGTTCACAGGACAACCTACCTCTTCAATACCCTCGTGTATCCATGCACCCATCAGCAAGATCAAACCTGAAAGCAAACAAAGTAAAAAAGGGATGAGCCCAATCAGTTATAGTGAGCCATCGTCTTCCTCCAACGACTCAGATAAAGTACGGGCAATGGTTGATGCAGAGTTTGGCTTCCTTTCTCGTTGTTCTTGTGGTAGCCCTATGAACCTTACAGCTTCCCCATCCGGTCCTAACATGGGTAGGCGAATGTACGTTTGCCAAAACGCAAAGGTAAGTTTCTATTACTTCTTTACATCAAGGAATTCATGTGCTTGTATACAGCCCGCGTTTGGGACCAAACTGTTGCATCGTTCAACCGTGACAGGCTTTTGGCAGTCATGTTCAAAAATGGTGGGACGAGGCGGTGGCCGAGGAGATTCTGGGTATGCGTCACGCTTTGGGAGAGATGGAGGAGCGATTAGCGGTTTTAGGCAGGACGCCTGACGTTGTTCGCGAAGACATCCCGATTCTGTGGACCCARCTCGCGGAGCACACTCAAGAGCTAAGGCGCATCAGCCAGAAGTTGGACGAAATTGACAAAGGGCATTGCACTCTTGCTGAGTGGGTGAGATCTGCGGTAAAAGCTCTTTCTTCCCCCTAAAAGAATCAACCAATTTCCATGTGTGGATGTCACTCCTAATAAGCGCATTTGCCTTAGTCTTGGCTGCCTCAAAGTRATAGGTTTRTCTGTATGGTCGATAGTAGTAAGGSCATAKGTGTTATAAGTYCGTTGGTTTTGTAGCATGTTTACCGTTGATCTATCTTTCTTTCAAAACTTTTCAACTGTTTCGTATCRGCTCTAAAAAMTATGTTTCTTGTTTCCCTATCRGCTGTATAAACTATGTCGATGATGTCAATGATGTCTTTCTGTAAAACCCCAGCAAAATGTGAGCTGCTATCCCAACCAGTTATTTATTGACKCACATAAACAGTCGTTAGTTTTTGTCTATTTTTTWAAATTGTTCTGTTTAGTCTTATCTGCTTATTACATTGTTTATGATGGACATATGGTGTGTCATRTCTATGTTTTGTGGGCATGGTTCAGGACGGACACGAGGATTATGAGAATCAGTTATGTCTTTCTGTTGTGCACTTGGAACATGATGGACATATGGTAAGGTCGGAATCAGTTATGTCTAYCTGTTGTGGTCATTGCGKTTGATGGACATAGTGTATGTTGTGAATCTGTTATGTCTATGTTTTATTGACTTAGSGTATTATGTCCATAATAAATAGGGCTTATGTCCATATGCATAGCGTTTGTATATGTCTTGTGTTCATTGTTTGTGATGGGCATAGAGTGTTTTTGTGAATCAGTTATGTCTATGTGTTATGGACATAATGTATGATGGACATTGAGTATGTGTTGACCGTTCCAAGGTTTATCTTTATTTAAGTCCACTCCAAAGCGCGAAATGACTATGTTTTGTGGACATTGTATTTTGTGGACATTGTATGTGATGGTCGTWGGGTTTTTGCGAGTCTRTTATGTCTATGGATTATGGACATTGTCTATGATGGACATGATGTATGGTGGACGGATCARCATGTTCTGAATCCTTATGTCTATTGGTAGTCGACTTATGGTATKTTTGGAATCATTTTTGGCTATCGGTGGACATGATGTATGATGGCCATGATGTATGGTGGACGGACCTGCATGATCCGA
Organism: Boechera stricta; assembly: GCA_018361395.1. Classification (NCBI taxonomy): domain Eukaryota; kingdom Viridiplantae; phylum Streptophyta; class Magnoliopsida; order Brassicales; family Brassicaceae; genus Boechera; species Boechera stricta. The sequence goes on along the minus strand of CM031539.1, from coordinate 16,500,130 downwards.
ATCATTATGTCTATACGTGAKGGACATACGGTATGTTGAGAAATAGTTATGTCTATGTGTTATGGACATATTGTATGATGGACATTGAGTGTGTTGACGGTTCCAAGGTTTATATTTATTTAAGTCCACCGCAAAAYGCGTAATGTCTATCTTTTGTGGACATGRTATGTGATGGACGTTGAGTTTTACCGAGTCTATTATGTCTATCGATTATGGACATTGTTTATGATGGACATGATTTATGGTGGTGTTGATGTATGGTGGACGGACCTGYATGATCTGAATCATYATGTCTMTACGTGATGGACATACGGTATGTTGAGAAATAGTTATGTCTATGGGTTATGGACATATTGTATGATGGACAYTGAGTGTGTTGACAGYTCCAAGGTTTATATTTATTTATGTCTACCGCAAAGCGCGTAATGTCTATCTTTTGTGGACATGGTATGTGATGGACGTTGAGTTTTAGCGAGTCTGTTATGTCTATCGATTATGGACATTGTTTATGATGGACATGATTTATGGTGGACGRATCAGCATGATCTGAATCATTATGTCTAYTGGTTGTGGACATACTGTATGTTTGGAATCATTTCTGGMTARGTCAGCTTCGCCTATGTCCATCGGTGGAGATGGTGTATGATGGAGATATTTATGTAAATGTACTGAGTCTATGTGTTACATGCATTCTCTAATTTCATATTTCAGTCAGATCTGGCCGTACCTGTTATTTGAATGTYATAAAATAAACTTCAATCATTTATAAGTTTCAACTGAACTTCAATTATTCATAAAGTTTCAATTACATAGGGCCAATTAATTCCTCTACCACTCCAATGGCATACTCCATCCTAAGTTCGTCGACATTTCTATCTGTTAGGGCATCCATTCCTATCCCATGGGCATGCATCTCAATGAATTTTACTGTTAGTGGTCCACAATCACCTGTCCTATGGTTCTGATAAATGTTGCCAACTCGCCTATACTCAAATTTAGCAGGCGACTTGTAGCTTGCCTCCTCCAACTTGGCCATATCTGTTAGTAACTTTGGCAAAATCTCCACAACCACTACAAGAAAACTGACGATTTGCGATGGTAATTTGCGATGGCTACAAGCTTCGAAAGTGCATACATAGCGAACTAGAAGACAACGGAACTAAATCTCTCGCAAAATTGCGAGGGAAAACTAACGTCGCAAATTTGTGAGGGATCTACGATAAACTTTGCGATGAATCTGTAATGACATCAGCGTACGTCGCAAAATTGCGATGTCGTTGCGACTTCCAGATGACATCGCAAATTTGCGACATATTCGCGATGCATCTGCGACGAGTTAGCGATGACACCATATTCTCTCGCAAATCCATAGCAAAATTGCGATGAGATTGCGATAGTATAGCGATTTTGCAAGTAGGTGGGCACGTTTTAAATGACAAGTACCTAACAATTTGCGAGAAACTAGCTTTCCATCGCAAATATCTCGCAAATCCATAGCATTGTTGTAGCATATCCGCCGCAAAAATTTATCCGTAGCAATTTCATCGCAGTTTTCCGTAGCAATTCCCTCGCAAAATTTTCAAATCTCTATAAATAGCCGAGGTTTTTTTACAACAATTCAAACACATATTCTACATTCGAGAGAGAAAAAAAAATAKAATCTGAGTGTGTGAGTAACAATATGTCGTCTCAGCACGAAGTTTATGCATTACGAAAGTGGATGTATAATAGAAAAGATCCGGASACGAGGGAAGTGACGGGAGTATCGTCGGGTCAGCGAGCATTCATCCACCGTGCCACTAACAACCCATATGCAAAGCGCGGATTTAACATATTATGTCCTGTAACGCAAGAACAATCAATATTTGAAATTATTGTGAAGACGCATCCGTATAGAGGATTTATGCCGAACTATTATTTCGGTTTTCACATGGAGAGGGTTTTAGTCAGTGTGAAGTAGTAGAGGTGATGGTGTGATCAACCAGGTTATACTGCTAATTAATAACTACTACCAAAACATGTTTGAAAATTATGAAGAGTCTCATCCAGAAAATAAGTATCATGATATGGTCACAGATGCATTTCATGAATCTATTCCTGCATTTGTTGATGAAAATAGGAAGAACCTAACGTTGAAGCACAATAGTTTTATGATATGTTGACTGCAAATCAACCTATCTATGGGTGTAGAGAGGATTATCTAAACTGTCACTGGTATCTAGGATGATGACAATTAAAAGTGATAATAACCTAACTGAGAATTGCATGGATGAATGGGCTGAATTATTTAAAGAGTATTTGCCAGAAGATAATATTTCCACTGAGAGTTACTACGAAATACAGAAATTAGTCAGGGTCTTGTTACCATCAGAAATGATTTATGTGTGCATTGATAATTGTATGATTTTTGGAAAGATATAAGCTGCAGGAATGTCGATTTTGTGGGAAACCGAGATATCAACCAACTACTAGAAGGACCTGTGTCCCATACCAGCGTATGTGGTACTTGCCAATCACTGATAGATTGAAACGGTTATACCAATCAGAAAGGACATCGGTGGCAATGAGATGGCATGCACAACATACAACAGAGGATGGGGAGGTTAGGCATCCGTCAGATGCAAAGGCGTGGAAACACTTTCAGACGGTACATTCTGACTTTGCTAACGAGTGTAGGAATGTCTATCTTGTCTTATGCACTGATGGTTTTATTTCATTTGTGGTTGACAATATCTCTATGGCTCGTCATTTTAACGCCATACAATCTTCCACCGAAATGTGCATGCAAAGAGAATTTTGTTTATGAGTATTCTAGTGCCAGTCCGAAGCATCCAAAGCGATCTTGATGTATTTCTGCAACTTTGATTCACGAGTTGAAAGTCATGGGTTTATAGGGTACTGACTTTCGATTATTCACGACAACAAATTTCAAAATGCGGTAGTAATGTGGACAATTAGCTGACTTTCCCGTAGAATGTTATCGGGTTGGACCACACATGGAAGGTTATTTGTCCATATCAGATGGACAGACAGATGCTTTTCAACTAAAGCATGGAAGCGAAACCATGCTGGTTTCGATTGTCATCGCCGCTTCTTCCCTTGCATCATTCTTACCGAAAGAACAAAAAACTATTCAAGAAGAATGCCAGTGTATATGTCCGAAAAGATTTTGAGATGATGATTATTGCGCAGAAACATGTACGTAAGCATGGCACACTCCGCAAACATGCCTGATGGATATGGGAGTTGTCACAATTACAAAAAGAGTATCTTCCGAGCTTCCATACCGAAAGATCACCTATTACATCTTGATGTGATGCACATCGAGAAAATTTTTTCGATAACATCATGAATACGATTTTGAATGTGGAACGGCAAGAGTAAAGACAATTTCAAATCAAGGTGACCTGGTCGAAATATGCGGAAGAAGCGAAGTTGCATATTACAAGGGATGGAAAATTACCTATTCGATCTTTCGCTTGTCCGAATGCAAAACAAACGTTGTCACGGTTGCTTCGTAAGTAAAATTTCTGATGGGTATGTGTCTAAATTCTCAAGATGTATAGCAAGGAAAAAAAATGCCGGTATGAAGAGCCACGATTGTCATGTATTCATACAGACTATTACCGTTTGCATTACTTGAGCTCTTACCGACACTGCCCACAAGCAATCATGGGTAAAATAGCAGTGAAGTTTTAATTAGTGATCTGTCCTTAATTAATTATATATATGTTTAATACTAATAAACCATACATCGATTTTCAGGCATTGGAGCATTTTTCGAGATCTATGCACACGAACACTCACGTAGGAGCATAATGCAATTACACAATAATATCCCAGTGTTATTGTGTAACTTAGAAAAAATATTTCCACCATCGTTTTTGATGTGATGGAACATCTTCCGATCCACCTACCACATGAAGCAGCTCTTGGAGGTCCCGTGCAATTTCGATGGATGTACCTGCTCGACGATTTATGGGACATCTAAAAAGAAAGGCAAAAAATCTTGCAAAAGTGGAAGGATCGATCATGCAGGAAGTTTGACCGAGGAAACTCACTTCACGCCATACTACTTTTTCAACAGCCGTAACAAAAAAAACCCGTGAACGATATGACGATGGAGGGCACTACAAGAAAATGGCATATGGTAGTAGTGCATTGTAGCTAATTCATCAATCTACTAAAAGTGAAAAATTCGGTTTCCAACTTTTTCGTAGCATTAAATTAGTGCTGGGAAAAGATTTCAATAAGCGGGAACCTAAAAATGAGTACTATAGCCGAAAACTTAGTTTGGAGGCAAAACACTTAACCATTTTTTCGTTTTTCCGCCATTGATACTGTCGAGCATGCAATCCTCATTTGGGCAAAATTTCAGTTTTCACCAAATCTTTTTCTCTCTCGAAGACCACCACGAAACCCATTTCCCCCTTTTAATTTCAGTACTTTCAATTCCTCAAATTTCCGCTGTAATCTGTGTGTAGAAGTAGATCTGAAATGAAATTCAGCTCTCTTCTTGCCTGAGCTCGTGTCGTCTCCGCCGCTCTCGTCCATCGTCGATATTTCAGGTGAAACCCAGCTACGGTTCTGTAGTTATGAACCCTAGATTTAGTTCCTCATTCAAAGTGCCTTCGATTTCTCTGATTAAATTCAATTACCTCTCACTGTAGCAAGATTCGAACCCCTAAAGCTCTATTTGAGGATCTAACACATTTGAGGATAAGCAAGAGAAAACTCAGGTTATACATTTTCGATTTATGGTTCTTATTCGCTTCAAATTGAGTTATTTTTTCGCATTATGAATGAGTAGATTCACGTTATTGCTTTTCAGGTTGGATATTGTTGCAACATTTGGAGTTTTCAAGGTTTCTTTTTGGGGTGAAGACGACTTAAACTCTTAAAACCAATCTGCAAGCGCTTATAGAGGTTATTCTTCTCATCCAAATATAAGTTTTTTTCTTGGTTCAGTATGTCTTGTTTGTGTTTTTGATTGTTCGACTTTTAAGTCGATTGATTTAATAGATGAGTGTTTATTGCTGCAAATGTGATTGACAATGTGTTTGTTTGGTGTTTGAGATCCTTATGGGTTTGTTTTGTTTTGCTTATGGGTTAACATAAAAATGGTTGAAAAGTCATGGGTTCATCTTAAAGTAAGTGAAAACTTTTAAAAAATTAAGGGTTTAATTGGGGATTAATAGAGTTTAAGGTTTGTAATTGTTTTTTATTTCATTTGAATTCACCAAGAGCTGATCCTGGTTATGAGAAAGGTGCGTGGGACTTTGTGAGGTCTGTTGGTTCGTTGGAGAAAATGAGATGATCATTTGCCCATGCATTGATCGTAACGTAGTTCGTCAATCAGCCGGTGTTGTGTTGATCATCTTGTAATAAGGGGAATGGATTGGAGTTACAAGATGCGGGAGGATTGGTATCATCATGGAGAATTGATATCGGACTGAGTGCAAGAAATGCAAGAAAGTGGAAAGAAGAGATTTTAGGCTATCGAAGCGTTGATAAGAAAGTTAGGTGATGACTTAAGTGAGACTGTGGTGAGGATAAGCAAGAAGATGATTTTCTTGCAAAGTTAGCTGATGCAGAAACACCCCTATACCCAAGTTGTGAAAGCCACAGAAGCCTCCGCCATTGTTTCACTCTTCAAAGCAAAGACAGAGTGGGGTCCGACAAGCTTCGATCTTCTCGCTTACATTGTCACAAATGCTACCAAAGGATAATGTCCTTACACATCCTCGAGGTTAAGAGGTTTCGAGATCATTTGATATGGGTTATGAGAAGATAGACGCAGTGAACGACGCTGTCTATTCGTAAAGCAATTCGAAGCTAGATAGTTGTCCAAAATGCAACGCTTCACGCTGGAAGATTAACACGCGCACTGGTGATGTCAAGAAAGGTATTCCACATAAAGTTCTTAGGTATTTTCCTATTATTCCACTCAAGAGGATGTTTAGGTCAGAGGAGATGGCCAAGGACTTAAGGTGGCATTTTACTAACAAGAGTAGCGATGGAAAAAGCAGACATCCGATAGATTCTGTGACGTGGGATCAAATTAATGACAAATACCCGTCATTTGCAGCTGAAGAAAGGAACATTAGGCTTGGACTCTCCACTGATGGTTTTAATCCCTTTAACATGACGAATGTTAATTCATGCTGCTTGGCTTTGCTAGTCACATAACATGTCACCGACACAAATGAAGGAGGAGAACATCATGTTGTCATTGCTGATTCGGTCCAACCCAACCTGAAACAATATAGATGTGTACTTAGAACCACTTATAGAGGATCTAAACCATCTGTGGGAGAAAGGAGAGTTAACGTATGACTCTTACAGTCACACTACTTTCATGTTAAGAGCAATGCTTCTCTGGACCATTCAGGATTTTCCTGCGATGGAAATCTTCAGCGTCAGAAAGTCAAGGGAACAATGGGTGTCCTGTGTGGGAAACACACAGAAGTATTGGTGATTCGAGAAAGCATGTATATATGTCCCATCGAAAAGGTCTGCCTCCCACACATGCTTATAGAGGAAAGAAAGCATGGTTTGATGGTAAAGCGAGCATGGGAGAAGAAGTGATTCTCAGGTCATAACATACACCAATTACTCAAAAATTACAAGAATGATTTTGGAAAGGTGAAAGTATCTGGAAGGAAGAGGAAGATGAAAGATTGTGGGATCGACTCAATACCGATGATGAATCCAGTGAGTCGAGGAAGAGGAAGAACCAAGAGAGAGGAGCTCTAGATGGAAGAAGTCAATCTTTTTCAATTTGCCTTATTGGGAGGTATGTTTTTCTAATTATATTTTACATCATCTTTTCAGTATGAATCTATTTTAGCTTTCTTAACATTCTTTCATCTTATTTGTGTTTGTATTGTCCAGGAGCTTCCGGTTAGACATAATTTAGACGTGATGCATGTGGAGAGAAATGTTGCTGCAAGTCTTGTAGCTACACTGTTGCATTGTGGAAAATCAAAAGATGGTCTTAACGCTCGAAAAGATCTGGAACTACTTGGCATTGGAAGGATTTACATCCTCAACCGTGAAAAAGAACATACCTTCCTCTAGCTCCTTGGTCTCAAGCATGTAGAAGAAACTATTCTGTAAGCGTCTATTGGACTTCAGAGGTCCGGATGGCTACTGCTCAAATATATCCAGGTGTGTAAAGATAGAAGAATGTAAGGTTAAAGGAATGAAATCACATGATTACCATGTCTCATGCGCACATCCCCTGTCGAATTAGAGTATCACCTGAATTCTTTTAACTTTGTATGTTACAACATTAGATGTCCTTTTTTGATATCTAGTGCTTTATTTCACTTCAGGTTTATTACCTAAAGGTGTTAGGATAGCTATTGGACGCCTATGTGCATTTTTTAATCATCTGTGTCAGCGAGTTATTGATAGACAATTTGATGGAAACTGAAATGGAGACTCTCGCATGCTCGAGAGGTTCTTTCCTCCGAGTTTTTTCGATATAATGGTGCATTTGACAGTTCATCTAGGCAGGGAAGCTCGGTTATGTGGACCAGTCCATTTTCGTTGGATGTACCCATTTGAGAGGTACAACTTATAACTTTTTAGTTTATATCTTACACACTCAATAATCTTGCTGTTAATCTTCAATGATTTGTATCTGCAGGTACATGAAAGTTCTGAAAGACTTTGTCAGAAACCCTGCAAGACCAGAGGGTTGTATTGCTGAAGCTTATCTCGCCGAGGAATGCATGCGATTCTGCAGTCAGTTCTTGAAAAAGTCAACAAGCGTTGAGGAGAAACCTCAAAGAAATACTGAGTATGAGAGCAGCTCCATACTAGAGGGTCGGCCAATATCTGCAGGCACTTCATGTACTCTTACTGAGAAGGAGAAGAACATTGCCCATCTTGTTGTGATTCAGAATATGGCAATGGTAGAACCTTATGTGGAGTAAGTTCTTGACATTCTATTTTTTTTATTATTTTTGTATTCCTGGTTATCTTGCTATATACAGTTGCTAATACTTTGTTATATTTCGATTTAAGCATGCACCTACAACATCTTCAAGACACTAGTGAAAGATGTAGACGTGATGGGCCAACGTTATGGAGTGATATTCAGAAATTTGCTTGGTTAAAAAGAACAAGCAAGTTCTTATTTAGTTTTATTGTTTTGTTGAATACAGCTTGTCTTCAATATGTATTGACATGTTACATTTTTTAATAGATACCTCTCAGTTCAGAAAAACATGAAGAAACACTTAAGTGGTTACGGTCCTCGTGTTAGCACAAGGTCTTACACGGGTTACATAATTAATGGTCTCGGTTTCACACAAATGCATGACAGCAACTGAACAAGGTGTTGTATGATGGCAATGTGGGCTGCAAAGACACTTCTCGATGGTTGATTTAATATCATACTATGGCAGTGGTTGAGATTTTACTGCTTGATTACAATACCTTCTACGCTTATATTCATCAATGGGCAAACAGAGGTAATGGAGAAGGTGAAGATGGATTCACACTTGTCAATCTCAACCAAAGTCAAGTGTCATTTGAAGAGATCCATACATACATTTCTCTCAAGCAAAGCAAATATTTTATTCAAGGGTAGATGAGAATTCTAGTTGGTATGTAGCTGAGGTCCCACAAGAAGATACATGATGAAGATGCTGAAAATGGAAATGCAGATTATTTTTTCAGTAGTTGACATGGATAATGATGACTTGTTGATGAAGCTAGAAATACCGAAGTGACTGTGAAGGAATTTTTGTGTGACTTGTTTATGCGTGTTGTTGCTTTGGTTTCTTTGATGTGTATGTCTCTTTGTGTGCGATTTCAATTATGAACTGTAATTTAACAACTTTTAATTTGTTTGTGAAGTCAAAGATGAAAACAAATCCAACAAACAAACTGTTGAGTCAAAAAAGAAACAGTTGGATGAGGAGATTCAGAACAGTTGGAAGAAGAGATACCGATCAAACAGTTGGAAGAAGAGATGTAACAAACAGTTTGAAGAGAGAGACATGAAGATAATAGAAGTAGAAGAACCAAAGCAAGATGTACTGAATGGAGAAGGTGTGGTAATTGAAGAAGATGAAAGAACAATTGAATGAAACCTTAGATGAGGAAGTGCAACCTCAGAGATACATAAGAACCAAAGCGTAAAAGAATTCGAGGACCAACTAGGATGAAACATATTGCCAAGGATCCACATGAACGGGAACATGTTGACTTTACTGATTTGGGTGAACCCTGTGGTCCAGGGTCAGTGGTTTTATCATCCTACTTAGGTATGTTAGTACGTGAACATGTTCCAGTCGTTATCGATAATTGGAAAAAAATTAGTGAAGATATCAGAAATGTTCTGTGGAAATCTATTCTGGTAATCTTTTCTTCTCTTTTACATATGTTAAGTTTAACTTGTATTTGGTTGTCTTTCAATCTTAATTGGTATTTTTTATTTGAAACTAAATGCAGGCAAGGTTTGACGTGGATGAAGCGTTCAAAAAGGCTGCTGTGTTTAAGCAGATGGGATGTCTGTTTTGAGCATCTAAATCACGCCTGGTGACCAAAGTGAGGGAAGCTACAACATTAAAAGAAAGGATGAGTCTGCGACCTGCTAATGTGCTTACAACCGAATGGCGTAAATTTGTGAGAGAAGACTAGTACCTTTAAGGTATTAACTTATTTTCTTTGTTTATTGTCATATGGAATAGAACATTTAAGTTTTTCATTCTTCTCTAGGTTGTCAGTGATTCATACAAGGAAAGAAGAAGGAAGCAGATACCTCACACTATGGGCGTAAAGGAATGGTCGAGTGAGAAGATTTGGTAAAAACTAGCCAGAACCATCTAGTGTGAGGCTAAGAGTTTGGGTCAAGTCTCGTAAAAAGGATGGTACCCTGAACGATACTGCATGAAATGATTGTAAGTTCTGTTAATTTTATTCAAAGAATCAGAAATTGGTTGTGATGGTTGGTGGTTCTATGAATTGGAATTGTGTTTCCAGAGACAGCATCGACATGGATACCCTCATGATTCAGCAACAACGAATCCAAAGGAAGATATGCTAACCCAGATTTTGGGACCTGATAATCCTGGGAGATTGAGGGCAATGGGTAGAGGCATGAGCTTGACCAAATTTGTTTGTTTCCAAGTCAAGAACGACAGATGGCTGCTATGAAGAAAAGCAATTTCAATCAAACAAAGTCGAGAGTTTACTTCAAAATTAATAACCAGGTTAGCATATTCTCTTCACATTGGTCTACTGATTATTATTTACTCAGTTTTATCAAGATAATGATATATGGCCATGGCCATTGCTTCTCATATGACGAACACTCAGGCTGATGTTGGTGAAAGCTTCGATTTATAGGGGCATTGACATCCTATAGCTAATGACTTTTATTTAGCTGATATCTCATTCTTTATTTTCCATATTAGAGTGTAAACACCAAATCACTTCCCAAGTGTTATTTGGCCGTCTTGATCTGATGAATTGGTGAATGGAATTCCAATAGGTCCTGACCATGTGAAGGTTTTGATTGAATCTGCTATCAAACCAGATGCATTTCTATGGAGGCCTGCAGCTGAGATGTTTACTATTGAGGATGCACTTGGAAATGGTTGCATGAAATACTGCATTATTCAACAAAAGGTTTCATGTCGGAGGACATTTACGGTTAAGTTTCTTAACTTTGGTTATGTATGTGTTGCTCTTCATCTTTAGCTCTTTGTTATTGCTAACCTGTTTTTGAAATTTGTTCTGAGCCCTAGTTGAAATAACATGGCTCAGAGGATTATATCAAAATGATGAAGTGGTCTGTAGGCCGATGGCAGACGCGAGAACCTAAAGCTTTGGTGAATGGACTACCTCTTGGTCCAAATGCAATTAAAGTCTATGTTGACGATGTAGTCAAACCAACTGCATTTATATGGAGGCCTACTGCTGACATGAGAACTGTGGAGCAGTCTTTGAAACAGTTTGTAGCATGGCCTGCAAATAGAGTTATCTTTGAGACAACAAATCCAACTTCTTCTGAACTACAACCTGAAAGTTCTAATGCAGCAAGTCCAGATTCTCAAATTGAGAAGTCTCCAATAACTCCTACAGCACCTCTAAAGAAACTTCCATCCAGTAAGAAAGCTTCTACGAAGAGAAGTCTCCATTATCTCGCATCACCTGATCGCAGAGAGGTATATTTTTTTATGAGTTACAAATGTTAGCTGGACTGTATATTTGATTAGTTGTAGTTTGCTGCTTGAATTTTGTTTATGTTTGTTGCTGGTTGTTCATGTAGCGTACCAAATTCAAGGAAACTCAAAAATGCAAGCTCATGGATCTGTCCGGAAAGAAGGTTGTTGTTGCTGAGGGACGTTGGTCAACGAATAATCCTGAGCATCGTGTCCACTTTGTACCTTTGGGCCCTGGTGCATGTCGAGTCTTGGTGGATGTTGTGAAGGTTAAAGATGCTGCAGTATGGAGAACTAATGATGAGATCCAGTATATAGAAGATGCACTTGGAAGCTCTATTGCTTGGCCTGAGGATAAAGTGGTTATGGTAAGTTTTTTCACCATTTGGTCTTTCTTTGGTTTTACTAAAGCGGAAAAATATGTCAAACTAATCCAAGCTAACTTTTGTTTTCAGTTCTGAAGTGAAAACCAACAGGACTTCCCAATGGCATTTGTAATCTACTACTATAGATTATCTTACGACAAAAACGTCATTTAAAAATATTCAATGGCATTTGTAATCTCCTACTATAGATTATATTATAGCACGAAAAAACGCCATTAAAAATTATTCAATGCCATTTATAATATTCTACTATATATTATCTTACAGCACGAAAACAACGCCATCAAAAATATTCAATGGCGTTTTATAATTTCCACTAAAACAAATTACAGCACTAAACATACGATATGGAAAACCTAAGGATAACATGGATATGGCGCTAGGTAATTCATTTAGATAGCATTTGATTCGGGCTATCAAAGGTCAGACTAACGTAGCATTTAAAAAACGCTACGATAGGGGGGGGTCTATTGTAGCTACGGCGAACCTAGCGTTGTAAAATACGCTACCAAAGGATACGGTAGCATTTTTTCCGCGCTACCAACGTGCCTTTTTCTTGTAGTGGGGGTTGCACCAACATATAATGTTGAGGTCCCAGATATCTTCGCCCAAATAGGCAGACTTGGTGGGAAGTTGAAAGAAGTTTGGTGGGAAGACCACAAATATTCTCGTGCGGCTCACAATTATATATTGCGAAATTGTGAGGGAGTACAGCCGTTTGAGAGGTATAATTTCATTTATTTCATATTTTAATATTAATCTAATAAGAGATATATGGTTTTGGTTACAAAAAAAATTTCTATAGTGAATTCGACAGGCAAATGCGAGAAGCCTTCCCCGATTTAGAAGAAAAAGAGTACGAGACGTACAAAGAACGTGATTTTGCAGGATGGTTAAAATACTATGTAAGTTTTGAACTACAAATAAATATATTTAGTTTTTTTCAAACTTAAATAACATAATTTCTTAAACATCGTATAGGTAATGAATGGATGTGCAAACCATCCCTTGCCTCTCTGGTTACACGAAATTGTTCAAGAACCAATTGCAAAGATCATTACTGCCCCAATGTACTTCACTCGCGGTTATACTTTTCACACATACGAGCATGGCTCCAAGAGGTCAACCGCAAATTATGGAATTCACGTGCCAGGTGAAAATGACTTCTACGGTATTTTGCACGAAATTATGGAAGTATCATATCCAGGAATTATCGGGTTGAAAAGCATTTTGTTCAAATGTCATTGGTATGATCCAACGGTCGGTCGAGGCATTCGGACAAACTCGTTAGGGATAACTGATGTCAATGCCAGCAAAAAATTTCCTAAATTTGAACCGTTCATTTTAGTATGTCAAGCAGAACAAGTGTGTTTCATTCCATATCCCCGGATAAGGGAAAGACGAGAGACGTGGTTATCTGTGATAAAAGTCAATCCGAGAGGTCGAATAGTCGGAGAAGTTGATGATGTGGCTTTGCAACAAGAAAGATCAGCAGAAGTCTCCGTAGCTATCGAATCAACAGAAGATATCTTACATATTGATCCACGAAACAGAGAAGTAGAAGAGATGATCATGGATGAGACGGGTAACGATCCGGAATGTGATGAGTTCGAGGAGACAGATGACGGAGAAGAAACCGATGGCGATAGTGAAAACTCCTATGTATCTGAAAATGAATCTGATTAAATATTTGTATGTTGTAGGTCTTTCATGTGTAATATGTAGATTACGATATTTTTTTTTCTTTTTTTTTTAAAAGATTTTGCGAGGGAATTGCGAGGGAGACCTCGTAGATCCCTCGCAAAGTCGTAAAAAATTTTTTTTTTAATAATTTTGCGAGGGAACTGCTACGGATCCCTCGCAGTTCCCTCGCAAAGTGGTAAAAATGTTTTGTTATCGTTGTTTTTTTCTGTTTTATAAAGAATTTGAGAGGAAACTGCGAGGGATCCGTAGCAGTTCCCTCGCAAAATCATTAAAAAGATATTTTTTTTACGACTTTGCGAGGGATCTGCGAGGGCTCCCTCACAATTCCCTCGCAAAATCTTTTGAAAAAATATTCTTTTACGATTTTGCGAGGGATCCCTCGCAGTTCCCTAGCAAAGTTATAATTTTTTGGTTTCGTGGTTACAAAATTTTTAATTATTTGGAAAGAATATAGYGAGGGAATTGCGAGGGATCCTTCGCAATTCCCTCGCAAAATGGAAACCGAAAACCCTATTTCCGCGATGGATTCGCGATGGACTTGCGAGGGAATGGTATTTTAATTACCCTTCTTCTTCCTCAGTCGAAACAGCAAAATCAAAACAGAAAAATCAAAACGTTCGCCTTTTTTCTTTTCCACGTCGCCGTCTCTTCTCTCCAACGTCGCCGTCCCTCCTCTCCAACGTCGCCGGCTCTCCTCTCCCCAGCCGCCGTCTCCTCGCCCCAGCCGCCGTCTCTCCTCGCCCCAGCCGCCGTGTCTCCTCGGTCCAGCCGCCGTCTCTCCTCTTCCTAAGGTTAGACTTTTCTGAATCCTTCAATGATCTTCAATGATGGATTTCAATTTCAATTAGTAATGGATTTCAATTAGTGATGGATTTCGTTAGTGATGGATTTTGTTAGATTAGTTGTTTCGTTAGTGATGGATTTCAATTTTACATTAATCAAATTGTTAGCTTAGGTTGAATTTTATTGTTAGATTAGGTTGAATTTTATTGTTAGATTAGGTTGAATTTTATATAAATTTGTTAGATTTTTAGATTAGGTTTTATAATTTGTTAAATTATATTTGATTAATTTTGTTATAATTTTAGATTTATTTCTTAAATTAAGTGTTATTGATTGGAATTAATTTGTTAAATTAAGTGTTATATTTGATTAGGTTTTGGATTTGTTATATTAATAAATTTTTGATTGGAGTTTTAATTTGTTAAATTATGTTTTATTGATTAGGATTTAATTTGAAAATTTTAGGATTTCAGATTTTAGAATTTGAAAATGATTTTTTTCATGAATTTGAGAATTTTAGATTTTAGGATTTTAATATAACTTTTTCATGATTTTAAAAATTTTAGAATTTGAGAATTTGAGAATTTCTAAATTTCAAAATAGTTTTTAGGTTTTTTGATTTAGGTAATTTTATGTTTGTTAAAACCTTTTTTAATAAATATTATTAAAACTATAATTAACAAATGTTTATATAATTTTGTAAGAATGAAAAAACGTTTTTGTATATTTTTTTAGATTTTACAATTTCAAAATTATTTATTTCAATTTAGGATTTGAATTTAGGATTTCAATTTACTAATAATTTATGATCAATAGTTTTTATGTCAGATTTCAATTATGATATTATGTGCATTAATTTGCGAATTATTATAATTGATTCATGAGTTTTAGGATTTTAATAGGATTTTTTCATGAGTTTAAAAATTTTACAATTTTCGTTTTTTAAATTTTAAAATATATTTTAGGATTTGAAAATGTAATTAATAACAAGTTTCGTTTTTTTTTTTTTGCAGATGTCTGGATTTTCGAACGATTATACTCGCTATCTTTCGAGAGGCGGATCGCTGCTTCCCGAGTTTTACTTCAGATGTGACACATATTCCCGACTCATCATCATTCACCTCCCGCCGTAATTTCTCCGACACCATCTCCATCTACACAACCCACAATGACTGACGCTGAGCATGATCGGATCATAGCGGCGCTTCTTGATCAGCCCGGTAATGATCATCTACCACACCTTCATCGAGACCGTCCTCAAGGGACTTTATGGTAATTTCTTTTACTTTTTAAAAAAAAATTTAATTTAAAGTTGTTTAAAAGTATATTTATTTTTAATTCTTTTTTTAAAAAATATTTCAGGTTTAAAGATGACGGATGTGTAGCTGCTAAGGTGAGATCGATCTTTGAAAGAGATTTCAAAGAACCTCATGCTAATTGGACACAGACTCCAAAATATGTGTCTCACCGGTGGTTTGAGACATTTGCGATAAGTTTTAAAATTTTATTTATTTTAAAATTTTTATTATTATTTTTTATCATCATAACTCTTTTTTTTTTGGTAGCAATCTTATCACTGGGATTCAGTGATAACATCTTTGGTTCGCAAAGAATTTGAGGACAAGCTGAAGGCACGCATGTGTGACCAGGTGGGACGATGGAAGAGGAAGTGGAAAAAAGAAGGTGACAATGCGATGCCTGGGTGGCTGGATCCTGAGGTCTGGAAAGGTCTCGTGCATTGGCTGATCCGTGAGTGAGACTAAGAGCGGGAATGCTCGAGGGCGCCTCTCGATCCTGATGGAGCGGTATCATAAGAATCGCTTTCGCTTAAATTCGAGCACGGAAGATTGTAAGTTTTTTTAAAGCTATTAAATTTTTTAATTAAATATGATAGTAATTATTTATATATACTTAGTGAGACCTGGAGACGATGCGATTCGGATTTGCTCGTTTAAGACAAACAACCGGATGGATCGTTTGTCCGGAAATCGGAGAAGCTCTACCATGACGTCACTAGGATGCAGGAGCGACTCAGCTTGATGGTGATGATCCCGAGAGCACCGCATCCGTCTCTCCGCCATGAAGAACAAAATTTTTACTGAGGTATGTCTTTTAAATTGTTGTAAATTGTTGTAAATCTTCGGTTCTCTGCAATCGAAGATTGACTCTTGCACTTCTTCTGCTTCGTCTTCATCTCTATCCCGACGATTTAAGCTTTCAGTATCATCCACAGCGAACATCATCGAAGCTCGACTCAGCAAATGTCCAAGTTTGGTAAGATTTTTAACTACTTGGGCACAAAGGATGCGAGTTCACGCTTCTTCGGATCACGAGACAGTTCTTGTATGAGTGGAACGGGGGACCGGACCATCACAATCTTTTTAGTTATTTTTTTTTTGTTGTAAAAACTAATATTGTAGTTTATATTAATTTTAATATTATGAATTTTAATTTTATTTAGATTTTAATTTTAAATTTATTTTAATTATATTTTAATTTCACTTTTATTTTTAATTAAAAGTAATTCTATATTAAATTATTAATTACTACATCCGTCAAGTCCATCGCACTTTTGCGAGGTTTGCGATAACGTTTAATGTTCATCCGAATTCCGTCGCGGCGTGCGAATTGCGATAATCTCCAGACTTCGCAAATCCATCGCACAAGTTGCTACAATTTTGCGACATTCCATTTGCGAGTGCAGTTCTCTATCACGAAACTGTCGCTGACTTGCGACAGATTTGCGATATATTTTTGCGATTGGAAAGGTTACACGCTAATTCGTCGCTATTTTGCGACGTATTTGCGAGGTGTTGTTTGCGACGGATTAGCTACGTTTCTGTTCCATCGCAAAAGTTGCGACGACACTGCGATGATTCTCGATTTGCGACCAGCGATTAGCGACGATTTGTTGTGCCTCGCAAAGATGTCGCAACTGTGTTATTGCGAGGGATTTGCGATGCATTTTGCCATCGCAAATCCTTTGTTTTCTTGTAGTGAACTGGTTTCATTAGCTTTGTCACTTGTCTTGTACTGGTTAGTGATGTGAGCGCGTCTAGAATTTCCATGTTCCCATCCTTAAGATTTATAACCACTGCTACCCAGTGGCCTGTGCCCCAATGCATGGGTGTGTACACGAAATCCACGTCCCTTGTCCACCTGAGTTTCCCTGGTCTGTTTGGAACATCCCCTTGGATGTACTGTTGTATTACATTGTTCCAGGTGAAATTTCCTTTCACTGTCGCCTTCGTATACCGTTCATGCTCACAGCGCAAACCATGCATAAACCATGTGTCTAATATTGCAATCCTCCTTGATTCTCCACAGCCACTGAGCCTCTTCCATACAAGGTGTAGCATTGCCTCCATGTGCTGTATATACAAGAATGTATGTTATGTCGTTGCAATTTAAAAGTTCATTCAAAGTGTTTTTCTTACCTGGCTGTTAAGATGTCCTTTTGGTGCGTATATCTGTTTGAAGAATGTCGTTGTCACCTTCAACCCGCAAACTTTGAACTCGCTGTTTGAACACAAAATAACCAACTATTATTTTTCATCTAGATGCTTCAACTCTAACCCATTCGTGCGCTAAGTCATACTTGTCTCGATTTGCAGCTAGAAATTCCATGAACTTTGTGATCTTCTCAGTTGCCACATAACCCAGCAGCTTTGTTGCCTTCTCAACTGTGGCGGTTGACTTTGTTGTCTCCTCTTTTTCTTCTGTGTAACCAAACCTGTTAGGATTCTGACGAGGACGCTTGCTTCTCCGGTAAACATTTTTAATGCCCTATTGTTCCATCTGGTGTTTCCCTAGTATCTCTTCTGCTTAAAATGTACATTAGTTTGTGTGGAATTATTTTTTCCAAATTATTCTGTTGAATCCTATGCTGTTAAGGCGTATCGTACCTCACTCTCAGCTCCCTGTATGTCAGTTTCCACGCCTTGTGTCTCCCAGTCCCCTCCCGTATCCCGTGCTGTTTCTGGGTTACCCTGGCAATATTCAACAACGAGGTCTCTGCATAGATGACCCAAACAGTGTCGGTTCGCTAAATGAATGACATGATGTACCTTCGTTTCAATGTGGCAACTTTGCTTTTCTCCTGAGTCTTCGTCATTTTGGTGGGTCTCTTTTTCATCCGCCTTCCTTGTTGTTCTCCCAGTACTCTTTCCATGGCCATCCCTATCCTTATCATCTCCACCTTCTCCCAAATTGTGTCCCTGGTTATAGCATATTCAAAATTTAGTCATTATGTATTACCTTGTCTTTCTGAATCATGGCGCAGTTACTATAATATAATATCGTTCGTTTGGATGATTGATGTAGCAGAACATTTGAAATAGTATAGGTTCGTAACCACTGTTACCTCATCCGCAATAACTCCCTCTGCCCTTCCAATTATGTTGCCTTCCCATCCCTCCCTAATTTGTATGCCCCCACTGTCCTCAATACCATTTCCTTCACCACTGCTTGCCATATCAAACATCTCACTCTCCCAAGTTGCCTGATATGGGAAAATACGCAACTTAAATCGAAATTGCCATTTTATCTATATACGTTTCATATTGTTTTACCTTACCATTTCGTCATTCGTTCCAGTAGATGGTGATGCTTGGTCTGCATTCTCGTCATCCCTTCTCTCGGTCTCCCCCCTGTTTTCATTTGCACTGCTATCTTCAACCCAAAAGTTTGAGAGTCTCTTACTTTTGGCCTCTAAACTTGACATAACATTTTTCACGATTCCTTCGACATCCACCTCTCTGTCATTCCCGACCTTTTCTGCCTTTCCTGAACCCTCCCCTCGGTTGGCAGAAGCTGGGTCTGCTAGCGGTTCAGTAGTTACTAACTCCTTCCGAAGAGCTCGCAGTAGACTATCATACAACTCATCACGGAGTAGGTTTTTCTCTATCTCAAACATTTGCATTCAACCTCTCTACTTTCGCTTCCACTGTTTCATCGCCCTTCATATTCTCTCCCGTTTCCTGCCTAGTACATCCTCGTATTCGTCTCTCCAATATCCGCTCAGTAGCCCGTTTCTTTCCCTTAGGCTTTGTCCTCGCCCCATCGTTAACTTGACTTACGTCATTTGTTTTTTCCATCACCACCACCTTTGTTAGTAGTGGCTGGTCATTTCTTCCCCCCCCCACCACTCGTCTCTTCTAAATGCTGGCCCATTTTCGATTCGCTGGCAGATGTTGTCAACTCGAAAATCTTCGGCCTCATTAGGCCAACTGACATCATTGTTCTCCAGCGGGTAGCCTTCCTGCAATATTGGCACAACTTGGAGCTGTGGCCACGGTAAACAAAAATCAGCCATTGGGTATTCACACTTATTTTCGTATATCAAATACCTGTATTTATAATTTAGCTTACATCTACATGCTGTTCTGCTTCAACTATGTTTGCATTATGGAAAGTCCTTAGCTTCTTCAGCTTATTCACAGACCGCGTCTCAAAGGTGGCGTCTTTATTTGCCTGAGGCAGCCAACTTTCTAGTTTAGGTATACTGTTAAGGATTAGTAGCTCCGTGCTAGAGTAAATCCATGTGTGGTGAAGTGGGATTGGCAAAGTTTGGAGGTTAACACTGATGTAGACATAATCTTTGATCCCACCTTTGCCACTTCAATCATTCGTTCAAACGATCTGCGCCCCCAAGGATATTTTACAAAGGTGTCTAGGTCTTCAAACATAGCCACAACTTCTCTGCTCGCCCTCACATGTGACGAATTGCATGTCAGAATTCCATTAACCAACACTATCAGTGCCAAGCGTATTCGTCTGCCCCCGGTCATTCTTTGGGTTGCTGGCAACCTTTTGTCTAATTTCAGCATATCCATGATCTCATCAATCTCGTAGTTCTGCTTTGGGCCTAACAGTACATGCCAGTAATCCTCTTCCTCCTCCACAGTGTACTATATTTTCTTCCCTAAATCTTTCCTCGGGTAAGGATTACAATTCAACCCTGTGAGAAGTGCAAATTCTCGAAGCGAGAAGCGCATAGGGTATCCCCCAAAAACAAACCACAGCTCGTGTTTCTTATGCGTCCTCAAGCTTCTGCTTATAAACTGGTGCACTAGCTTCCCTGAGAGGTTGCTCTTATTGATTGGTAACTCCAATAATCTTCCAAAGCAGCTACGCTTCAGCCAGTCATACTCTGATGTTTCATCCAGTACTTTCACTATGTCTAGCAGGTATTCAGGGTTTGAGTACGAGTTGACCCTGCTCTGGCTTGGGTACCGGTCAGATGCAAAGAGTCTGGGAGGGAGACTCTCGTTTACCTGTGCAGGCACACTGTTTTCGCCTTTACCCTCCTTCACTCTGTGTGACTCTGTAGGCTCCAAGGACAAACTGTAATTGAAGAAATTAAATATTAGAAATGTAATGGATACATAACAAACTATCTTCATGTCCCTAGTGCTTGTTGGCAACTACGTATTCCAGGTTTTTGTTATTAATGCCTATTTGTGGTCAGCGACAAATGGGCATGCTTTGTCCACACGTTGTCCTTTACAAGATTGTCTAATAGCATATAGGTGGACCACGGAATTAAGGAGACATCTCCCCCAACTTTTTTTTTTCCCAACACATCTCCCAGCTCAACTACGTTTAGACTGCCACCTATCAAGTCTTATTTTCAGTATTCGCCTATATTAGTTTCCCCGAAAGCCTACCTGTCAACCATGGCTGCGAACAAAGTTTTCTCGCTGGGACTTGCTGAATTTCGTTTGCCATCTCCCTCCCCCATTCCTTCAACGCTCTCGCCCATCCTGTTTTAAATTTTTCCCTGATTAATTACTTTCCCAATTTCGAAATTTCTTCACGACTGTAGAAGGATTTCAATAGATTCTAAGATAGAAACCCTAAAACTCACCGGCTAAATTCATCCACCATGGCTATTATTCCTCTGCCGTTCTTCAACTCTCGATCCCTAGGTTGTTGGAAGATTCCAGAATCCTGCTTCTCCGCAATTTCATCATCGGGTTCATGCCCTCCACTGTCTATACTCTTCTTCCGCATCTCTCTAACCCTACACTCTAGTCTGAAAACCTGTTTTCCCAAATCGATCTTGATTGTCTTCTGTAATCCGGCGACTCTTTGCTCTCCCTTCCCTTTGATTGCTGGGTTCGCTAAATCCCGCTGCCTTAGTTCTTTGGATTTTCTTTTTTAGACGAAGGCAGATATGTCATTTTAAATTTAGCCAAAGTACTTTTTGCATATCTCAAACTAGTTTTTAATTTTGGCATTTTCCGAATTTTATAATTCTCTTTTGGCATTCTCTTTTAATTTTATAATTCTATTTTCAAGATAGAATGTTCAAAGGTTAACCATTATCAAATAACTCTCTTTTCTCTCTTTAAACCTAGATCTGAGTAGCTTGCTGCTACCTCCGGCCTTGGGTGGCGGCGACCACCGCCGGCATCGCCCTAGGCACCGCCCTAGGCTCCGCCTCGTGCTGCTTCTGCTTCTACTGCTCCTGTTCCTGCTCGTCTCACGTTCATTCTCCCCTCAAGGTCCCGGCCGTGGCTTTTATTCAACTTCCGGAAGAAGATCTTCGCTCCACCACTTTCCTTCTCCTCGCCCTGGCTCGGGTGGTACGCAGCCAGTTATTAGAGTCGCCGTTCTCCACTCTCCCCACTTGTCGCAGCTGTGTGCCGCCGATTATTCAACCTTTACTGTGATGCGCTCCTTTGCTTGCATGCCTCAAATTCTTCTCAGATCTCTGTCGGTGTCGGTGACCGCATATCTCATCGCTCCGAGTCTCCCCGAACACAGTTTAAGGTATATTTCACGAGATCTCTTTCTTCGATTTTCACATCCTCTATTTCAGAGATTGGTTCAAAACTTCCCAGTATCGTGAGTCGGAGAACACCGCGGTGTTACACCGCCAAAGCCGCTGCGTCTAGTCTAGCTAACCGTTCTGGATCTAGATCCGAGAACTTTCCCGAGCATCCCACCGCTTCGCCGCCGTTTCGTCGCCGGACAAGGACACCGCGCGCCACCGCCGCGCGAAGCCTAAGGCAAACTCGATGTTTCAACGGGCCTTGGGCCCTAACTCTTTGCATGCTGAACGTTGGGCCAACGAGTTGGACCCTCTTCTGTTTTGTTTCAAGTCTCTGAACTGGGCTTCGGCCTTCTCTCTTTAATGCTTTGTCTGCTTGCTTTGTAATCAAACAGGACTTCGAGCCTTTTCATTTATAATGGATTGAAGAATTTGGTGACCAAAAAAAAAAGATAGAATGTTCATAGTTGAAATTTCATTCTCTCACATTGTTTGCACATATTTCAGCTCTCAAAGCCGTTGATGATCATAACTTATGATCATGCAACCGTTCCATTTTTTGCTCAAGGTTTTAAGGGTTGTGGAGAAACTTCATGTGATTCGCTATTCGCAGCACGGGTACTAGGGTATTTGTTAGGCATCCTCTCACCTGGTTTAACCGGCATTAGTCAGAAACTACACAAAGTTTTTGATGAAGAGAATTGATGACAACTTCTTGATTCAAGAACTTGACAAAACGAAAAAAGTAGTTTTACCTTAACTCTTTCTCGGTGTGTGAAATAGCATTTCCTTCACTGGAATTCATGTTTACTACCTTAGAATCACAATATTCGTTTTCGCCAGATTTAGAGAGATATGAGTTACTAGTATTGGCCAAAAAAAGTATGGCCAACAAATGTCTTCGTTTATTTATAATTGATAACTTTTCATAAAGCAAAACATATCTCCTTTATATATTAATTGAGAATCATTTTATGTGCAATGCTGCGAATATCTCCTTTATATTCATAAAGCAACAAATGTCTACATCTCATCCAATTTCAAAAAAATATAAAAAAGTTTCGTTTATTAGAAAAATTACATTATACTGCCATTAAAGATTATTTGACATATTTGGCCACCAATTGTTTTAAAAAAAATTATTACATCTTTTTAGACAACATATATATATATATATGGTGTAACTAAACATTACTATTACTAATTTAAAAAGAAGGATTACAATATAAAAAATATACATAATCTTTAAATCTTATAGTATATCTAATTAAAAGAATATAGATTTATACTTAAAAACACATTTTAAATCTCACACATGACATGAGTACATCACCTAACCCTATTTTACTTTATTTGATAAATAGATTTATTTTCACATAACATATCCAATTATTAAATGGGTTTCCAAACCCAAATTAATATCTCTAGTCGTGGGCTTTTAATTAACAAAATTTTAATGAAGTAATTTTTTGAAAAAGAAATGTTAATGAAGTTTGAATGTGATCTTTTTAATACTACAATTAGTTGTGATTTTTATAATATATGAAGAATATGTTTCTTTTTATTTGCATAGAACATTTGAAAGTATTGGACCGGCTTGATCACATCCTCTTTGCCCTCTATGGAAGAACCTTATAACAAGCCAAACAATAGCAATGTTCACGGCAACATACCAACATTCTTTTGGAAAAAAAAACAAAGAATTTCTCTTTATTCGAGGGAGATATGAGAGATATTTTATTCTACCACAGGGAATTTTGTGATTCTTCTATTTGAAAATCTGACTTTTCTAGGATTTAATGATTTCTAATAGCGGATTCCTATTTTGAATTTTATTTTTTGTTGTTTGCTGTAGTCATTTGATTTGGTAATTTGTTAACAATCCCACCTTGCAAAGTAATTTATTTATTGACTTCGCAACCTATATATCAAACACATGAGATAACAGAAACCACGTGATGTTTATAGGCCTGGGCAAAAACCGAAGAACCGAATCGAAAAATGAGAACCGAATCGAACTCGGAACTGACAAAATACCCGAACGGTAAACGTTTATATCCCAAAAATCCGAACCGAACCAAGAACCAAATGGGTACCCGAAATATTCGAAATATAATTATATACCCAAAATATTAATTATATTTAGATTTCATCTAACTCAATTACCCAAAATTACAACTATAAACTCAAAAATTTTCAGTTAGTTTTAGACAAAATAACCAAAATATTCAAAATAACCAAAATATCCGAAAATTCTTAGTTATATTTGTCAAAATTTAACCAAATTTTATTTACATTTAACATTTTTAATTTTTCCCCAATATTTCGGGTACCCAGAGTCGAACCGAAAATACTCAGAACCAAACCGAAATTTTAAAATATCCGAATGGGTACTAAATCCTTCTACCTGAAATATCCAGAACCGAACCGAATATCCGAATGCCCAGGCCTAATCCAATTCGTCACTATTCATATCTATACCCCGAAATGTTAAAAGACCCAATGTAAGAAGTTGCTCATATTTTTAGTGCCTCTTCGATCCTCCTAAAAGAGAGCCCAATGTAAGAAGTTGCACATATTGTAGTGCCTCTTCGATCCTCCTAAAAGAGGTTCTTTTCTCCCAAATCCGGAGTCCTAACGCGATTTTGTCACCGAGAGAAATAATCAAGAGAAACACGCTACACCTCTCCTCAACAATAAAAAAATATTTCACTGTGCCATTCTCTACAGTTAAATTAGAGTATATGTTGCACTCTTTGTCAATGAATAACGTGGAGAGTTAGAAAATAACAAGCTCATTACATTGTCCATCGAGCAAGAGTGAATTTCGACCAATTTAAACGACTTTACCCTTTTCATATAACAATTACAGGACAAATGAGTTTTTTAGTTTTTAATTAAATTTTATTAAATAGAGGTTTTACGCATTTTTACTCTTCATTTAAATATTGTGAAACACATGAATTTTCCTCATACCAAATTATTTTGTATGTGGACATCTCATTTATCAATATCTAAACGTTTGATATATAATATTAAAGTTAAATATTATTATATAGCACGGTAAATATTATTATATTCATGTAGGAGAATATCAAAAATTAATTCTCCCAATTATTGTTTACCTAAATAATATTTCATTTCCTGTCATTTACCTAATTCATTCACAAACATATAGTATTTCTAATGGTAAATTTATGAGATAATGACCAACGTGGAGTTGTGCTAGTGGTTAAATCCAGATAAGCGGAAAACATAGACACTTAGAAAAACACGAGTTTGATTTTGGTTAAAAAAGATAATTTATTAAAAAAATTATCCTGATTCTGGCAGATATGTAGATCTAAATACGAAATTTTCAGATTTAAAAAAAATATATATATACTATGAGATAATGTAGATATTCAGTCATGTCATTTTATTCGTATTAAACGTAAGATATAAGATTTAATTAAGTTTAGTAAACTCTACTTATTTATTTTTGTTAAAGTAACTCTATTTATATAACACAAACAAAAGGTTCACGCGAGATATGACGTAGATATCTTTCCTGCAAATTAGATTCCCAGGCCACATTGTCTTCTACAATACTTCTCTTTTTTAATGTTCAAAATTTAATGTCCCGTCACTAATGTATTTTACTTCTCCTGAGTCCTAAGTACATCTATATTGTCTTTCCTCTCCCATGTGTCGGACCAAAATATGAAGTATGGCCACTTTGTCCAATTCTTTTTATTGCAAACGTTGTGATAGTGGGTCTTGGTCCATTCAAAGCTCTAGAAAGTGTTAGATTCTGATCAGATAACGGATAAGCATCTCAATCGTTTAGTTGTTTAGTTGCCGCCTAGTGCCATTTAGCTTAGTGGAAAAAAAATCATCAACTATCACCCGATTCACTTTAAAACTTTCAACTAAAAATTAATGAAACTAATTCTTCATCTACAAAAACTAACCCTCTGTTTTTTGGCGAATTTTCTTCGACCCTCTACATTTCGTATTGTTTTTAGTTAAAGGTCATGCTGTTTATTAGAGAGAACAAATTTCATGTCAATTATATCACAAAAGAACGACAATGTGTTACATTTAACGGAAACCATTTAGGGGTTTAACATTATTGTTGATGGAGGGTCAATTTCATTAACGGATCTTAATGGGAGTTTTTTCATTAAACGATAGTTAAGTGTTTGTTTCACTATATTTTTCTATATTATTTATTTGGCTATATAATATTTATCTTTTTCATGTTTGATATATTATGGGTTATGATATTTTCACGTTTGCTTTATTACGGATTAGGATGGGCACCGTGAAACATTTTGGTTTTGAAAAGTTTATAAAATTGGATCTTCCTATACTGTATGTCTTATGAATGTACTTTTATTTTCAATGCATTTAGTGATAGGTTTTAGTTGATGCGTACGACGTAGATGCACATAACTAAATGCATGCTGACTTTTAAGATATACAGGCTCTATTTATATTTTGTGGAAATAAACATAAGTAAATGTTTGCCTGCATATATGCAGGATTAAACATAATTGAAAAAATGTTAGATAAATAAAAAAAATTGCCGACAAAAATATATATATATATATATATATATTATTTGATTTAAATCGTTTTTAAAATGGAATATAGCATTATTATTTTAGATTAGTCGTTTATGGCATCTATTTTCACATTTCTCTTAATTATTTGTACTAATTATAAATATTTGTCAATACTATCTATTGGAGATCCTATATCTAAAAATAAATAAAAAATCGTATGGTCGAGGAGTTATAAAACAAAAGAAGCGCACGGGCTATTATGGCCTCGAGTAAAGATAATGAGGTAAAAAGAGTAAAAGAAAATGAAGGAAAAGAAAAAATAAAAGAAAGTGAAGATGCATCTAAGAACTTCGAACCCTTTAGACTAAGTAAGGAAGAGGTAATCAAACCATCTAATCCAAGTTTATCAGCAGAACTATAAGCACAAAACTAGTTTATAAGATTTATGAGGTGTCATGTGACCTAGTAAGCTTGAATGTGGGTTCGCCCTTTAAAGAATACATGTCATGTGCATCCAGAGCTGGCCCTCAGATTTTGGTGGCTCCAAACAGAAAAAAAAAAATTTGGGCTGGTTTTTCCTTTATTAAAAAAAATATAAAAAAAAATAAAAAATAACTCTTTTGGGGTACAACCAACGAACCCTTTCCTAAGTTTAGGGTAAGTTTCCACCAGAACTAATGACTTCTAACAGAAAATTGTGGGCAGATTAAATACATATATTTTTGAGGGCCGCAAGCACCAGCTTGGCTTGCTTGTACCCATGGCCGCCTCTGTGTGCATTTCCCGAGGAGAATGTACTCAAATCAATACTACATCTACTGAATCAAATACATTATCCACATTAATGCAACACGCATGTTGAAATTATTCTTAGTTCAGATATCGTAAACACTAGTCCTTTCGTACCCACAACAGTTGTAGTTATGCAATCAAAGGCTGTAAGAAGAAATCAAGAGATCATCGAGAATGATTCGGACCAGAATGGTTAGTAAAAGAAATTTCCACTTCATATAAAGAGTAGGTGAGAGATTGTAAAGGGTGACGGTCACCGGCCAGAGAGAATATTTTCTGTTTGACTTCCCAAACGAATTCAAACCGTCTGTGCATAATCCTAGATATACATTTCTTGTCTCATTTGCAAAATCTGGATATAGTGAACAAAAATATTTTCATGCTCCTGCATCAAAAAGATGGGAAATTTCCCCGTAAATGCATGTCCTGTCACTCTGTATGTCATCTCATCGTCACTGCTATCCTCTCTGACTGATAGAACCTTTTTAGTATATCACCTAAAGACAAATACCACAAACGCTGCTATCCTCTCCCACTCGTAACATGAAATTTTTCAGTTCCACAAAAATGACATTGTAACAAATTTGCAGTTTTTCTCCACAATATCATGCAGTTCTATCTACAATCTATCATCTAAAATGATAAGTCAAGACTAGATACTAATTTTTGTATAGTGTTGTACAAAGCAGATGTTAAATTATCTTTTCGTAGTTAATATTTTATAAAATTATTCCACGTATCTATGCAATCTTCACTTAAGTTGTAGCCTGTTTTTATGTTCATCATTCTTGTTACAGCTGATAACGGCGAATGATGTTCTTTGCATCCTGAATAAATTGGTTTCTTTGTAACATCTAACTTTTCAAAAAACCGTCTTGCTTCTATGTTGGGTTCCTCAACAACATTACTATTATATATCGTCACCCGAAACTCATCTATAACCATCAGCGATACATTATCTTGTTCCCTATGGTAGGGCTACCACCATCTCCAATACCATAATTTTCATGTCTTCTCTATTCACCCTTTCTATCATGACTACTACTCAATTCATTTCTAGAATCTTCCTCATGCGAAAACTATATATCATACTTTGGTGTAAACCATATCCAATACAAGTGATTCTAAACTACATCCTTGTTAGAAAGCTCTTATTATCACATTTGACACAAGGACAAGACATAATACCTTGTTCACGTATGATCTATTGATTAGTTGCAAAATGCATGAACTCCATTAATACTTTCTTGTATTCTTTTCGAATATCTCTCATATCTTCATTCAAGCATTTGTACATCCATTCTCTAACTTTATATATGAAATCATATGATATTTGTTTACTTAAATTTCTTGTCGAGCATCTAGAAGAGGACGTGAGTATATATAGGTAAATTTTCGACGATCCAGTTTGTCAGAAATTTAAAGGAACGTAGAGTGACACCTTCACGTGCAATGGTCAAATTTTTCAGACTAAATTTCGATAAAATTATGTCTAAAACAGTGGTCGGAAATAACCCATATAGGATACGTGTAACGTTCATTGTTTTCTGACTGTATTCCAACTAAATTCTGTCCAAAACAATGGTCGTAAATTCGTTGAAAAGATCCCATATAGGACACGTGTTACGTCAAGTTTCCAACGATTTTGCTCCACTTTTTCTACCAGCTTCCGAAAATCATAAAAAAAATTATTCAAGTTTTGGAAATTTTGGATGAATATCCGAGTAAATTTTCCGACAAATATCCAACTATTTATTCTTTTTAAAATTTATAAAAATTCTGACGCATTTTCAGAGTTTAGTTGGAACTTTGTCGAAAAGTTTCCAACATTTTTCGTCAAAAAGGTCGTCGGAATATCATGTGTAAAAGGAAAACTCGTTTTGTCAATCTGAGTGCAGATGTACTCATAAAAAAACCCATAAGTTTTTTTTAAAACAAATATTACCCTAAAGACCATTTAATTAGAATTTAAACCCTCATTTCTAAAGCTTTCTAACCAATATTATAGAGAAAACATATACCCAAATATCTAAAATACTTAAACTAAGAGCTCCCACATACTTTTTTACATGTTTGCTATACATATTTTTTATTTTATGAGTTCTTCATTTTTAAATTTTGGAAGCGGAATGCTGTTTTGAACGAATTTGACTATTTCCTGGTGCAAGTTCATCTACTCGCCATCAGTCGATTTA
This sequence comes from Boechera stricta, assembly GCA_018361395.1. Lineage (NCBI taxonomy): Eukaryota > Viridiplantae > Streptophyta > Magnoliopsida > Brassicales > Brassicaceae > Boechera > Boechera stricta. Next base: position 16,470,760 of record CM031539.1, on the reverse strand, counting down.
ACTCTGAAGACTTCAGTAGCTTTGACCAAAATTTTGCACCAAAGAATTTAAGAATTTATTGATTAAATATATCACCAAAATAAAAGAGTTATATAAAACCTAAATAAAAGTTAGGGGAGACCAAAATACCCGAACCCGAAAACTCAATCCGAAACATCTGAACCGAACCCGAACACGTTATTAAAAAATACTCGAATGGGACTAGAGGCTTAAATCCGAAGATCCGAAAACCCAAAAAGTCCGAATCGAACCCAAAAAATTCGAATAAGATTGACTAGTTATGGTTATAATCGGTTCAAAAAATATATTAACTTCGAACCAAATTTGAACCCGAACCCGAACCGAACTCGAACAGAATATGTAAAATACTCGAATGAGATTTCTACTTAAAAACCAAAAATCTCAAAATCCAAAAAATCCGAACGGAACCCGAATACCCAAACCTACGAAAAATTGCAAATTAAATTTGGTCGATTTGATACTTTTAGAATGAATATATACTTGGAAGTGATTTTTGGTACACATTACAAATACAACTACGAAAAAAAGCGCAAACACAATTTGTGATGATTAAATGGTCAACGAAAAATCCTACGAAATATCTGAGCATATTCCTGTCAAACGTAAAATTATCATCGATAACCAATAGTCAACTAAATTTTTAGGGACCACTAACAAAAGTAGTCGAGGCGTTACATTCGCCACTATTGAAGTGGACATAACATGCACGAGGAGTGTAACAATTGGTTTGACAAGACTGTCCGAATGATGCTAAAAAGTAAAAACCTAAAATAGTGGACCAATTGTTTTTGTTGGTTACTGACATAGTGACATATTATATTCATAGTACTGTCACAAACGAATGATCAAGTCCCAAGAGGTGGAACACGTGCACCAATGGAGTTACAATCAATCTTTCTTTATGACAATATTCTCTTATACCATTTTGTCTTCACAATTTTTTTAAATTAAATTTAATATAAATTTAAGTAAAGATAATTGACATTAAAATTATTCAAATAAAAAAAACTTAAAACCAATAGACCATCAGTATTGGCATATTGTATCTAAGACATTGTCTTCCCCAAAACAATGTCTCTTTCCTATTCACTAATTTTTATTCTTTTAAAATTAAAAGACACATGTTTGTGTCTCCAATGCTAATGCTCTTATCTCTCTTTTCCAAAGAAAATCACCTCTCCTTTGTTTCTTTCTTTTGTTGAAAGACTCCTATTGCTTTTTTATCTCCAAATAACTTTGCTTTATATATCTAGATACTTTCAGTTTTTTTTGGAAAGCTAAGTCTTCACCTCTTGCTATTTCTGTTTTAGATAAGCATGGATGTTTACAAGCATAAGATTATTGTATGGCTGATGTTTTCTTTCAAACGTTTCTTGAAAAAATATAATTCATTTGATTTTAAGAAATTTAATATTGGTATCAAAATAAAAGATAAATTATCAGAAAAAATAAAATCAAAATAAAAGATGTATCGGTTGAATGCACACTAATTAAAAAAATTATTCTAATACTTATACACTATAATTGGTAGTTTATATAGTATTAATGAATATTTGCATTTGTTGAATGTACACTAATTAACTTTCTCCGCCGGAGTTTGACTCCATGTAACTGCGTATTTGTATTTGTTGACAAAAAAAATATAGTATTAATGAATTGTATGAGTAAATGAGGAAAATAAATTTGCTTATGCAATAACTTATAAATTTATTTAATACTTCTTATTATTATTAGTGATCTAAATAGTATTAACGCATTGTATGGGTACAACCAATTGCATCCATAGATGTAATGCATCGTGGATGATATATTCTTGTGTATGAACAAGAGCCAAACAGAGCCATGTATTTCCTAGCAAAGATGGTTCATATAATTTTTTGACAATATTTTTTCTACGAATGTTTATATATCATGTATAAACTATTTATTCTATCGTGATTATATCACAATTTAGTAGTCAACAAAATTTACGTTCACAAAGAAAACCAAAATGGTCATTTTATCTCTAAAGTTTAGAAGAAGAGCGTCATGCTCATGGAATGAATATGTTTTTTAAAACATTTTGATAAATGGTTTTCGTAGAATGAATGATGGTGTAAAAATTTACACTTAAAAAAAAAAGTTTTTCCTTCTATTTTAGAATTTCACACATATTTTTTGGATAAAATATTTACACGTTTTTTCCTTGGTAAATAATTTATGTTGTTTAGTTGATTGGACTTAATTGTTTCTCGTCAACTTTATTTGTTTATACCTTCTAAAGCTTTTTTTATAATGGTTTGATCCTAGGATTTAATCTCGCACAAATGTATCTATGTGTTTTTTCATACTTAACCCCATAAAACTTGTAATTATATTAGTGTTCCTCCTTTTTTGGTTATGTATATTATTGCAAAGTGTGTAGTTTGAATGATATATATGTTAATTGTTTCAGGTAGATATGTTTGTGTTTGCATTTAATTAGTTTTTAATTTAATTAATACATTACTTCCTCTGTTTCATATTATATGCTGTTTAAGATTGTTTCACATATATTAAGAAAAAAATGAAAATTTTATTTTTATCCTTCCCTAATATATAATATCAATTTTTTTATTGGTTGATATATTTACAAAATATGAATAAAACGGGAAATTTTAACAAACATCTATATTAAAAATATATAACGACATTTATTCTGAAATAAAATTTAAGCTGTAAAAGGACACTTAATTTTGAATAGAGGGAGTAATATTTGAACAAAATACAACAATTTGATTTCTAGATTTTTGGAATAACATCTATTGATTCCAAGCCCATACTACTCATATCTTGATTTAGAAACAAAATATATATTTTCCAACTTTATATATAATCATATATAAATATGATGATGGGCTACATAAAACGTATATTATGGGATCATCATGATGAACTCAATTGTAGAACAAAAAGCAATTTCCAATATTGCTGCCTGTTTTTCTAGGTCTCTCTTCTCCAAATGTTAACAAACCATTGCATCAAAAATAAATGAAATACACGTAATGTCTAAAATATAACACTTAATATCATGTAGAATAATATAAAATATCGCATCACACACCATATAAGTAAAAGACACTCATTTTCCTTCCCCTCTCATTTATTACATACATTTTAAATTACTATGGTCCTCACCAGCTTTTGTTACTCGTATCATAAAATGGTTATTAATTATAAAATACTATAGATGCATTAATCTCATCAGAGTATGCAATATCAATCGATTATAAAGGAAGAAGCCATCTAATTTCTTCTTCCTCCGCAGCCACTCTCCCTCTGACAATTGAAGAAAACCGCAGCCACAGGAAGGCCGAGATTGTAGATCTCAGCAAACTCGCGAGTGTTGAAGTTCTGGCGCCACCCTGGTGCATACACTGTTTGCCTCCCAAGCTGTCGAAACAATATCATCACGACACGGTGAATTCCCGCATAGGGACTTGGATTTTCGTAACACACAATCTCATTGCCTGAAAAAAAAAAAAATCATCAAAAACATTAGAATTTTTCACCTAGTAAAGTAATTAATTAAGTTTTTCTTATTATATAACTCTTTCTATATTTGTACTGCCTAGCGACTATAGAGTGAAACTCACCAAAGTTTGTTCCAGTTGTAGCAGGGATATCAGTCACCAACCTGTAATGAGAGTATTCATACACATTTATAAGCCATTGCACCGCCACATAATTAAAATACAACAAAAACTTAAAGTTAATATAAAAATAAGAAAGTGCGTCAACATTTAAATAGAGTCTTTGAAAGTTTCATTTGGTGCATGCATATATTTAAAGTGAGACTAAGAAAAGAGATGTGATTTGACCCAAAAAAATAAAAAGAGATGTGTTGGAAACCTACAAACCTAGTGCTGCTCACTTCAAGTCACAAAGACACGTCATCATGCTATTTCAAGGCCAAGGATATTCCGTACAAACACCAGTTTAAAGTGGAATACCAAACCTTAGTACAAGTCATGTCCTATATATACTTTAATAGAATCTATCTGTGGTTCAGTAAAATACACACAGATATATATATATATATATATATATATTACTCTGAAGTTCTATAATTTAAAAACAAAATGATAAATTGCTCTCGTGAAATTGATTTTATATGTGTTGAGTGCATATATATCTATGTTTGAGGCTATAACTTAAAAAGTGAATGGAAGAGGTGAATTAGTACACAAACCAGTGGAGATATTCTCGGAGGTGAGGGTTGCTAGGACTTGGAACATCTGGATCCACCATAACCTTCATTAAACAAATAAGCCAGAGAATAAGAAGATATGATATCATTCTCAAAGCGATCGAGAATATAGTAGCTTTTTGTAATATAGAGAATATAGTAGCTTTTTTTTTTTGTCAATCAACTTGTTCATTCAATCTTAAAAATTAACAAGGATCTCCTTATCAAGGAGAAAGTTTTTAAGCGATTCCTTCTTTAAAACATTCGCAGAAGAATTAAAGGTTCTCGAAATAAACACGAAGGAAATAGAAACAAAAGATAGGGAGAGATCAAATATATCACAAAGAATTCCATGGATCTCTCGGTGATTCGAATGGACGTTGATCACATCAATGCATGTCTTCGAATCGGATAGGATGTGCACGTGAGAGTAGCCTAAGGCTAGAGATCGGTGCATTGCTTCAAGGATGCCAAGACACTCCCCGATTATATTCTCTAGAGCTATATTCTCCCCGATTTAGAGAATATAGTAGCTAAAATGTCTATATATAGTAGATTTTCGTAATATATATATATATATAGTAGCTTTTCGTATTGTGTTTGTTTTGCTTGAATATCCTTATTCAAAGAGTCATCAAATAATTGTTTATTATATATATTTGCATATTCGAACCCCAGATGTTTTTGCCTTTTAAAAAGTATCGTATAAATTTAAAAGAAAAAAATAAAAAGCCAAACGAATACAAATTAAATTATTGGGAGAAACATAGTAAAATCCCAAGATTCTTACCCAAAATGAAAAACAATTATGCAAGAAGTCGGTTAGGAAAAGATCTGGGATTTAAATGAGAAGCCAAGAAGAGAATTGTGGTAGATTATAGAATTATATATATGAGGATTGGATGAAATATTTAATGGGTCCATCTTCATTGAAAAAAAAAAGAAATTAAAACAAAAAGATTTACTTTTTTTTCATTTAGGTATCAAAATGTAAAACCAAATAAATCATAAGAAAACAGAGAAAAGGAAAGAGTGGGGGCATTTAACTAAGGTCTTTTGCATGCCCAAGATATTTTCAGTTTAACCCAAGAAAAAAATATATTTAAAAAAAAAAGAAGATTTACGAAGCATCGAAGAAATTAAAGAAGAAAGGAGACGAAGGAATTTAAGTGAAAGCACCAAAGTGTAGAAGTTCCTGAGGTCTGTTCCACCAATCTCAACTCTTGGCTTGTTCTGAACTTGAGAAGGCCTTAGATCCAAGCCATTAGTCACCTCTCTTTGGCCATAAGTAACCCTTAGAGAGATCGATCTCGTGAATGGATCAAGAACGTCTCCAACAACTCTGCTTACTATAAGAGGGTCTCTCACGTTTATAGACATCTTTGATTTTAAACAAACAGGTGGTTTCTGTGTTAGTTGTTTCTGTTTCTGTTTTACTTTGTTTTTGTTTCTGCTCGTAGGCAGGAACCCTCTACATAAATTTATACTGTTTCGGGATTTGCATTAACTCGGGTCGGTGAACTCATCACCACAATCTTTTTCTTGTCTATTGATGTACTAGAATCTAAAACCGATTCTACGTACAATCACAACACTGTCGTCTTATTTTATATTTCTTTCTTTTTTATTTCTGTTTGTGGTATTCCAAACCTACCACATTATTACACTGATAATATTCCAGATTATATCTCCCACTTGGTAGCCAATAATATTTGATTTATTTCCTTTAATCGAATACCTCTCTCGACAATATACCTTTTACCTTTTTTTTTGTTGTCAACTATACCTTTTACCTTTGATACAAAGTTATTATTAATTAAAATATTAGTGATCCCGCTAGAAAGAATTAGAAAACAGAAGAAAAAGATTATCGTGAGTTCTTGACGTCGAATTTGTTCCAGGTTTAGAAAAAATAAATTCGAAACGTTATTTTCATTTTTAGAGCTACTCTCCGGTGAAAAAAAAAAGAGAGAAGGAAATGCTTGTTTTCAGAAATATCAAAGCGAGACTATAGCAAAACACTCACGCTCTAAGGGGAGAACCAGCAACAAAGAAACAATAGCAAAATTTTCGTAAGAACAAGCTTGAAGAAAATGACGTTATTTTATGATTAGGACAAAAAGTATAGAAGGCTGCAGGGATCCTTATAAAAGGTTTCGACAGTTAGTGGCGGAGTCAAAAATATTTTTGACGGGGTCATAATTTGAAATATATTATAAAAAAACAAAATATAATTTATATATTTATATGTAGTTTTAAAATGTTTAATTTTCACATAAAACGTACCAATATTTGTATGTAGCTTTTAAAATGCTTAATTTCTGTTTTATGTTAAAAGTTGTTAAAAATATGTGTAAAACAGTTTTAAAAAGAAGGTGGAACCAAGAAAAATTGAAACAAAGATTTGTCCAAAAAAAGAAAAAAAATAATATTTAGGAAGAGCCAAACAAAAAAAACATATGTAGCATATATGAGAAAATTAGATACTTTTAGTCATTTAGGGGAAAAAAACTAAATAAATATGTAAATGTTAAGAAGGTTAAATTGAGAAAACGAATTTAAGGGGGGCAAAAGAAAGAATCGTACACATGTGAATGGGGTCAATATGGAAGCTTTCAACCAAAACATCTAGAAACCACTGTGAAATTATGCTAGCAACTAAAATATTATAAATTTTATGGGGTCAAGTGACCCCTCTAGTAGCGGACCAACTAAAATATTATAAATTTTATGGGGGTCAAGTGACCCCTCTCCCTCTGTAGTAGCTCCGCTTAGACCTTCTAGGATTGACGAAACAACTCAAATAAGGAAAAAAAACACATGCATACAAAAAGATGGCAAAAATTGTAAACACTTTCGGGGACAAAAATAGAAAAATACATAACAGGAGAGTTCTGAATTCGAAAAATTAAGACTCTCTAACTTAAGCGGAGGCTTCCATTGTACCTGCAAAAATTATAAATAAAGAACTTACCTGACCTTGACGCATTGTTGTCCATTGATGATCCGCACGGGCTGAATTAAAGCCTTCACATCCATCTTCAAATTGGAATCGTTGGTGAAGTGTTTTGACCCGATGTTGAGCTTATGAATAGATGACTTGCTGATAAATCTTGAGCCTCAATTCAGTTTCACGAGTAGAGTCATCTAGAAGCAAGTCGAGTGGCTCACTAACGGTGCCGAGTGAGATGTCAAATGAGACCGTTGATGGGTATATTTTTCTTGATCATTCTTTTTAGAATATCCAAGTTTTCGATGAATTTTCAATCCCTCCTCAAATCGACGCATAGATTTTTTTATTGACGGGTTAACTTGAAAATTAATGGTCCGGAACATGCCATCATCGTTGGTTTGGTTTTTACACTCGTTGATCTTCAAATGTGCTTCGATGGCTCTCCATAAAATGGGCACATTATCGTTGAATCTCGAATCCTCGATCAAATTGACTCGTGGATTCTTCGATTTACTAGAGAGCTAGTCGATCTTGTCGTACGGTGCCGTTAGTCGAGCTGATTGCCAATCAGATGAGATCTTTTGCTAAGTCATCGACCTCTCTAGTGTTAAAGAGTGTTTGCACAACCTTATTGAACTTCTCAAGTAGTCTCCTAGATCTAGATCTTGTCAATGTTCCTTCTCTATGATGGGTATCATGATCCGATGGGATGTTGTAAAATCCCTATCCCGACGGGGTGCCACAGATGTCCTCATCAAAGTGTCAACCCGTTAAACTTTCATAGAGAGTATGCGTCCTCTTTTTTTTTATCGTGCATGCGCCCATCGTTCTGTTGCTATATATTGTCTAGACATAAGTGGAGCCAAAAAAAAGCATATATCGATCTTCAATTATGGACACTGATCCAAACTTGTCCTATTTTTGTCCCAATATGAAAGTGTTGGGAGACGATCTTTACCTTCAACATTGAAATTGCTTTGCTTGCTTGTTATGCCACATCCTAAGAGACAACTTGCATCAAAACATATAACATTTTTACTATAGTTAAAAAAGTGAGAACGAGTATTTTGAGAACGAGCTTTTTGTCCGTTCCCCCTCTTTCATCGGCCCTTTTCCTTCACAAACCCTCCAACTTTCTTTGCGCCGCATTCCTGATAGAAGACAATTCTTAGGTTATTTTTTTACTATTTGGTTAACATAGATCCTTTGCATAGTTTTCTAAAGCATTCTTTCACAAAGTATTCAACTATTGTGTTCGCTTTAAAATCATCTTTTCTTCTTGTGTAGCTACTCCATAGGGATTTGGCGCAAGTTAACTCAATGACTACTTGTAGGCTCTTACACCTCAGATTGGGATCAACTTTCTCAGCTTTTGCAATCAATTCGGCCGAACAAGAAAAGCTTCTTGCTGAGATACACTTTTCATACTTCTCTTTATCATATTAGGCGTGAACGGAATTCCAGAAGACATGGTGAGAAACCTAAATCAGCGATTTTGTTGACAAAGTTTAGTGACAAGGATATTCGAAATCGTTTGAGCTCGTTGAAAGAGATGGGCGATAAGAAATATCTTTATGGACTTCAGATTTGGTTCTCCACACGCTGATACGGATCCACTCCCCTTCATTGGTGTTTGATTTTTTTCCATCTTTCTTTTATGGCTCTTAATGAACAGGTTGTACTTTTTCTGCAGCCAAGAAGATAAGTTTCAATTCTCATTGTTGTGTTTATGTCAATTACATGAGCTAAAATCAATGAATGTTGAATTAACTCAATGATATGAATTCACTTTGTATGATATGCCTTAGCTCGTCAATGATAACGATGTATTTAAGTGGGTTGACGAGGCTTCGTTTAACAAGATAGAAAATGTGGCATCCAAAACAATGAGACTCGAACAAGAGGTGAAAGATGCAAAACATCAAACATAGCTTTGATTTCAAAGGTAAACCCAAAAAGACTATGAAAAGAGAGATAAAGGAAGAAAAAGAGAGAGACTACACCATGAAAGGTTAGAGTGGATGCAATACTGAAGATGATGAAGTCGATCGACCGATTTCCAAATGGACGAAACCCTAAATCGTCGAGCTTGGGTCTCGTCTTCTTCAACTTGATTTCGTTGATTTATTTTCAATTTTGAAAGCTTTGTTTCAAATAGAGGGTTTTGGTTTTGAATGTATCTTTTGGTAAGTTTTTATTTGTCGGGTATTGATTACAAGTTCATTTACTTTTATTTTAAGTTTATATCGCGTTTTGTGATCTAACCTTCGTCTAACGACTGTTAACCACTCCCTAACATTATAAAACATTAATTAATACTCCTACAAATCAACAAGAGATTTTTTTTTCTTGTTACTCACGCAATACCTAAAATCAACGTTGAGTAGATCATTCATGAAATTGGTTCAATTTAAATACGCTTAACTATGAACTTTTCTCACATTAAATCACCAAAAAAAAAAAAACAATAAATCACAAAAAACAAAAAACAAAAAACATTTTGGTGATATATGTGGTCAATTTTTTTTTTTTGGCATTTCCTCATAGACACCACCATATTCTAGGTATCATATTATTACAATCACCTTCACTCAGTAAATATAACGTCTTCATTTGAAACCAAATTCGCTATCCTCGATGGTGTGGACGCAAAATGTTCTACACTTGTAACGTCTCGACCGTCTCGCTTATCAAACAAACTAGACTTGTTAATTATCCCTATAATCACCATGGCATTATTCAACGTGTTTTTGTCTGGGTCATATACAATACTACATATTACTTTCAGTAGACATCATAAAGTATGTTCAAACATGCTTAAATATGAAATAAAAAAATATGTGCATTTGATCATACATATAGTTAAATGATTTTTTTATTGTTATTTTGGTCAACAAGCTCCAACCCATACCCAAATTTATAGAACGTAGGATAATATAATTGATTGGAGTCAATGAAAAAAATTGCTAAACCATTTGACTAAATTCACCTTTTTTTTCATATACCGCCAATATATGAGTATTATAATTGTGATAGTAACACGTAATGAAACAATTATATATATATATATATATATCCTTGCAACAATAGACATGTAATATATATTTATAAATCATAACAGTATAGTGAAATATTAAACTATTAAAATTAAACTTTGAGAAAATTTGATATTAATTTGTTTGTAAAAATATCAACCATCCATTTGCACGCACAAGGATAATACGTTGGTATACATACTTATGCGTCTATAAATAGATTTGCTAATTTGGGAGATCTCTTTTTTGACCTTGCATCAATATATATAGATATAACTACCATGGCCACTAATTAGAGCATTTCTTAACTTCATCCATTGAGAGAATTATAACCATAGCCTAATAATTGAGAGAATTATTCTCCTTTTTGTTTTCGATAGTACTATTTTATTCTCCTTTTTCTAACTGGTAAATTATATGAACTGATCGATTCGGTTGTCCAAAACGGAGATTGAAGGAATTATTGAATGAAATATTAATTTTTTTTTTCAGTTCTAATTATACCTTTCCCGTTTTACTAAGACTTAATCCATTTATGGCCACTGCTCCATACGCCCGAAGCTTATTATTATTTTTCTTACTAACTTTAGTTTATTTTATAACTAGGGTATAATCTGAATTTTTACCATCCGACTAATCGCTATAGCTAGTGAGTATAACCGTGGAGTAGCCCACTCACCTGATTTTCTAATAGACGTAAAGATTTTTTAATAAACGTAAAGCATCATATTATTTTGTTTGTCCCAGTGGGAATGATTTAGATAATTTCATGCAGAATTGATCCCTAAAAACTTAATAAACATATAAAACAATTTCTCCTCAAGTGAGAACTACTAGACCATAACTGCTTGGTTCTTATTAACCTTAGGTAAGTATGTATTTGCAGAATGCGACAAGAGAGTTAAGTATTAGAACTGAAATTTTCATTCAATGCATGTTAATGTACATAAGAAACATAACGTAATGTAGACAAAATATAGGTCGCAGTAGCAGACAAGATTAATTGTTCGCTACAATGAGATAGATAGATTGTTCGCCACTTGTGTTTCATTTTTCTTAGTGTTTTAGTTTTACTTTATCCGATATAGATTCTTTCTTTTTTTTTTTTGGCTATTTTCTTTAACCTCAACTAGTTTCTTCTTATTCTTTTACTTATCTTCCTTTTGTCTTTAACTTTCATAAAGTATTTACGATACCTTGTAAGTTATAGTTATAAAAATTAGACATGGCTAAAGTCTCCTCCTCGTCAGTCTTTTTTCTAGAATCTCATACTTTTGAAAACTAATGTAGCAACATTGAAATTAATCTCATTGTAAGTTTTAAATTTTTAAGGTAGCAATGAGATTAAAAAGAAAATGATATTTTCTATTAGCTGGTTATGATGTTTACATTGAAATAAGTAAAATCTATTAGCTGGTTATGATGTTTTTGTTTTAATTTTTTTTTGTTTCAGAGCTGTGTGTGATGTTCTAACATATGATCAAGCTGCTATTTTCATGTTCTTTTTTTTTTATCATATAGCTTTCAACTCCACAAATCGTTCAAACAGGCGTATATTTTGATTGATATTAAGTTATAACAAACATAGGTCGAATAATTAAGATCAAGGTTGTGTTTTGTTCGCAACCTTTTACTAAATAATCAAAAGGAACCGATTAATTAGATTTGTCTGTCGTTTAAACAAATTTCTTCCATTGGATTTCGCATTTTCCTTACGAAGCTACACATTCTGCATCACAGAATATATTCAAAGTTTCCTATTAAAAAGTTGCAACCAGATTAATTGTACTCTATATTTTAGTTAATTAGACGCATGCATATGTTATAGTTCATAAAATTTAAGAAGGTTTCGACAGTGAAACTTTTTTAAAAAATAGATTAAATCTTTTTTACAAAAAGAATATACAACATTTTAATAATGTATTTCTAAACTGAAAGCATTTTGTTTGTTCAAAATTTTTATGATTATTTAATTAATCAAATAGTTCTTTTATAAATTTAGTGAGTATTTAATAATAAAAGATAAATAAACATAATTGTTTTGAAAGATATTTTTCTTATTTCTAAAAATATTGCAATATATAAATCTTATATAAACATATATTCAAATCAATCAAAATCAATTTAAACATATATTTATAATATTTAAAACATTATTTTTCCTTTGATTATATTATTTTCATTTATAAACCATATGATTGGGTAGGAACTCCATGAATTTTTTTTTCAGAATTTGTTTACTTCTAGAAATTCATAAGTAATATAACACGAAAACCAACATAATTTTTTCAATATTTGCTTAAAAATATTTGATTTGATTATATTTTAATTGTATCCTGCAACTAAATTATGTGAATGATTAGTTTAATAATGATATTTTCTGTACATAAGTACTAAAATCGTCAAGTTCTTTTGTGCTTTAGATCATATAGTTTCAGACTATATCATCGACGAAATTGAATTCTTTGGCGAATGATGATATTTCAGACTATATCATCGACAAAGGAAGGTCGTTTTAACTGATCAGAGCAACTGAATATAACAAGTTTTTTCTTGGGAAATCATAATCTTACTTTCCATTATTTTAAGTTATTTTCTATATTTTCACAATTTCAGTCGTCTTGTTCGCTTTTTGGCTAAACTCGGACCTCAACTTTTTATTTCCGCTTTTTTTTTTCCCGTATGGAACAAGTCAACATCCTTTTTTCATATAATAATTCTACTACGAGACTCCGAGATAGCAACATATCTACTTGTGGAGAATTTATTTTTTTACTGTCCATGCATAACGTGTCAGTGCGGTAAATTACATCCATATCAAAAAATATGTTGTGTAAATGGATGGCTATACCTCTTAACGTTTAAATAACATGTAATTTTCTTATTACATGTATGATGTCCATAAGTAGAATGTTATGTTAAATGTGGTTTGTTTGTTAAATATGGTTTGTTAATAAAAAAAAATCAGAAGTACAACAAAAAAATAGCATGTTACTTAACTGTGTGTCAGTGTGTGCATATCTGCTATATGAGCATGCTATTAGTTAATTATGCGCATAATTTATAAATAAGATGTTATATTATAATGTGGCGAGCTGGCAAAAAAAAACAAAATAATATATAAATAATTAACATGCAAAAGAAAAAAATAAATAAATATATATATATATATACAGTAAAATCTCTATAAATTAATATTCAATAAAATAATAATCACTATAAATAAATAAAATTTTCTGATTCCGAGTTAGTGTAGTGTAATAATTAAAACAACTCGATAAGATAATAAGATAATAATTAGTTTCAAAACCTCATGTTAATATATGGTCTGTCAATATCATAAATTAATAAATTTATATTGAAGAAAAATAAATATGACTCTAGTGCTGTTTGCTTTTTCTTGGATTTGCATTCTTGTTAGAGCTTATCTCTACTCTTCCGTGTTGTATCAAAAAACTCTTTCGTGCTGCATCAAAAAAAATTTGATGTTGTCTTCTCGAATTTCATCTAAAAATTATGAAAAGTTATAGACACGATAATTGTTTTCTTATGTATAACTGATTATAGAATAATATAGATTATAATGAATTTTTAAAAGAAAAATTATGAAATTAGAAATATATCTCTATAAATTAATAAAATATCATAGTCCTGTCATTATTATTTTATAAAGGTTTTACTGTATTAACATGCTAATAACGAAATGGCGGCTAAGAAGTATTTTCCTCCGTTTAAAGCAAAAATATTTAAAAAAAAATTGCAAGGTCGATTTTCTAATTTTGTTAGAGCTGTGGAGACAAATGTGAATGTTGGTTTTCTGATTAGAAAAAGAGTGGTCATCGGTTTTGCAATCAGAAAGAAAAAAGAGGAAGAAAATTTTGAGTGTGTTATAAACGTAAAAGAGAGTTAAGCACCATAATTAGGTGGAACCCATTATTACTATGCATGTACAGTAAACTCAATTCATTTGCCTATATAAGGAGATGTTTCGATGTAAAGAAATTCATTCATAATAATACAATATCATAACAATTTTCATATAATAAAATCCCTTCTCTCCCTCTCTCATAAATATACCCGGAATCTGCAGGTAGGATAAAATTTATTTCGGTAATATAACTATATATAAACACCGTATTTATAACACGTTATCAGCACGATCACTCTGATCGTTATATTACCACTGGTTACTATTCACGATGGGAGTTACCGTCTACGTCAGAATTTACTATTCACGACAAAATCACTATTCACACCAAAAACTACTGTTACCACCGTGCGACGCTATTCACATCGAGAGTATTGTTCATCACCAGAATCACTGTTCACCATTGGAATTACTGTTCACTACCAGAATTACTGTTCACCACTGATTTCATCAAATCAAACGGTAAGATATCCGGTTAATACCGGGGGTAAGTCACCTTGTTCAATGAAATAAAATAAATTGTAGGCGAATTGGCGCCTCTGAAATTTAATACTGACAAGTGGTTGTTTAACGCACCACTATTTATTCTAAAGGGCGGCTAAGACGCATTTCGCTCTATTTAACAATATGGGCGGCTATGCCACCAGAAAATTTATTCAATATTATCAATCGGCCGAGCCACCAAATAATTTATTTTCTAGTTCACCGTGGATGACTTTTGTCACCATAATATCAGGACGGCCAAGCCGCCACATAATTTATTTTATGTTTCACTGATTAATATCATTGGATGGCTAAGCCTCCTTATAATCTTCATAATTGTTTTAATCATGCCATCACAATTAATCATAACCCGTTTATCTAAATCTGGTAAATTAATTGAACGCATGTTAGAAAATTTTTGATCGATTTTTTCAAAATCTCCAACGGTCAAATGCTTTTTCAACGGCTAGGAATAGTATTTTTTTCAATCTATAAATACACCCACTCATTCACTCATTTATTCACATCTCATCTCATTCATATAAGAGATTTGCTTAGATTTAATTTGTAATATGATTCGCATATCTTTAATGTTTTGTTTAGTTTTAATTATTGTGGGTATTTATGGCCTCTTCGTTGGGGCATTTACCCGCGGAGATTTTGCCTTCTACATGGGTTTAGTTTTTTATGCGGTATCCCTCTTTGTAATCGCTTTGTTTGTTTAATATGTAATCGATTTAATAATCATTCTAATAAAATTATATTCGGTTTATGTTTTTAGATAAAAATCAAATGGCCAATATTGAGAAGCTTCGTTTTCCCGCTCTTAAAATAACTGGTGCGAACTACATCCCATGGACCACCGATATGGAGCTATATCTTGGGTCGGAAAAACTGTCCGATACCATAAAAGTGCAAAATGCTTCACCTCCTGATGTTCTTAAGGAAATATTTAGATAAAAATCTAATTCACGATTATGCACAAATAAAAGATCCAGCAGAGTTATGGAAAGCTCTTAAAGAAAAGTTTGATAATTAGAAGGCGATAACTCTACCACATGCTTTGGATGAATGGACAAACCTGAGATTTCAGGATTTTGAAAAGGTGGAGACATTTAATTCTGCTATGTTGAGGATAGCAGCGCAATTGAAATATTGTGGTAAACCTCTCTCGGATGAAAAATGTTCGAAAAGACATATCTCACCCTTCATAAAAGCCATTATATCCTGCAAGAACAATACATAAACCGCGGATATAAAAAGTTTTCCGAGTTGATTGTGGCTCTTATGATAGCTGAGAATAATAATGAACTTCTCATAAAGAACCACAATGCTCGGCCCACTGGAACCAAAACATTCCCTGAAGTGAATGCAATGGAAATAAAACATCCAGAGCAGGGATATCAAACAAATCGAGTCGGTGGTGGTGGTGGGCGTGGGCGTGGTAGATTCACTCCTCCCAGAAAAAGTCCTTTCAATGGATCTGACTGAACAATCTCCCAAAGGGAAAGATATTGTGAATACCACCCGAGCGTGAAGGCATCACGCGATGCGGATCCAAAGGACATTGGTCTCGAATGTGTTGTACACCTCCACATCTTTGTAAATTATAAAAAGAATCACTCAAAGGCAAAGAAAAGGAAATAAATCTCGCTGAAAATGTTGAGGGAACAACGTACCTCGATTCTTCAGACTTTGCTAATGAGCTTGATTAGACCATTCCTAAGAATATGTAAAACGATTGTAGTGAAACTGCTGAACAGTTTCCAGTAATGCCATAAATAATTATGTATTTTTGTTGTTTGAACAATAATGTTAGTTTCAACATAATGTATAATTATTGTGTGTTTTATTAATAATAATTGTTATGTGTTTTTATAATTGTTTATTACAGAAATGGATCACAACACAGAGGAAACAATATCAAATGAAATGGTAAGAGAAATTTGCATACCAGATAGTGGAACAACACACACTATTCTGAGAAACAAGAGATATTTCTCTGATTTAAAATAAAAAAATATCATTGTCAACACAATATCAGGTCCTGCAGACGTGATAGAAGGAACTGGTAAAGCCAGATTTTCGTTGGCAAATGGAACGAAATTTTCCATTGACAATGCCATGTATGCTCCAAATTCAAAAAAGAATTTGTTGAGTTTTAAAGATATCTACCTTCAAGGGTATGATATCCAGTATGAGATTGAAAATGAAAAGAAGGTTATGTATATAACTTCTGATAAAAATGGTAAAAAGGTTATCTTAGAAAAATTACCAAAACTTCCGCCTGGATTGCATCAAACATATATAAATGCAATAGAATCACATCTTGTGGTGAAAAATAATCCAGAAGATTTCATATTATGGCATGACCGTTTAGGCCACTCAGGCACCACAATGATGCGAAGAATAAAACAGAACTCTCATGGTCATTCCCTAAAAATCCAGGAGATTCATATGAGAAATAAAACGACATGTGTTGCATGTTCTCTTAAAAATCCTATCATAAGGCCATCACCACTCAAGGTTGATAAAGAATCACCTTAGTTCCTTGAAAGAATTCAAGGCGATATTTGTGGACCCATACACCCACCATGTGGACTATTTTATTATTTTATGGTCCTGATTGACGCATCTAGCAGATGGTCACATGTTTGTCTATTATCATCTCGCAATATAGCATTTGCGAGATTTCTAACTCAGATAATCAAACTAAGGGCACAGTTTTCAGATTATCCCATAAAAAGAGTTAGACTAGACAATGCTGGTGAATTCACATCCCAAACATTTAATGATTATTGTATGGTAATGGGAATTGAAGTTGAACATCCTGCAATCCATGTTCATATGCAAAATGGGTTGGCTGAATCATTGATTAAACGGCTGCAATTAATTGCAAGACCATTGATAATGAAATCAAAACTCCCAACATATGTATGGAGACATGTTATTTTACATGCAGAAGCACTAATTCGTATAAGACCGAGTGCATACCATAAATATTTCCCATTACAGTTAACATTTGGTCAAAAACCAAATATTTCTCATCGAAATTTTTTTGGATGTGCGGTATATGTGCATGTAGCACCACCACAACGTACAAAGATGGGAACACAAAGAAGGTTGGGAATATATATTGGTTGTGATTCTCCATCAGTTATACGATACCTAGAACCACATACATGAGATGTTTTTACGGCAGGTTTTGCCGATTGTCTATTTGACGAGAAAACATTCTCGGTTCTAGGGGAGAAAATAAACAAGTAGGGAAGGATATCAAATAGTGTGTACCATCATTGGTACACCTTGATCCACCTACCAAACAATCAGAACTGGAAGTTCAACGGATTATAAATTTGCAGAACATTACAAATCAGCTACCTGATGCATTTGCAGATACCAAAACGGTAATTAAATCACACATACCAGCTGCAAATGTTTCTGCTCGAATTGAAATACACGTAAAGGTAGAAGAGCAGATGATACACGTGAGTCTAAAGTACGCCTGAAGCGTGATAGACCTATTGGTTGTAAGGATAAAAATCATAGAGAAAAAAAGGAAGCTGAAAAACATAATGATCCCAAAATAATAAAATGTATTTTGGAAGAAACAAACCATGAGACTAGTGATAACATGAAAACTCATAATCCTGAAGATAATCATGAGATTTCCATCAATTATGCCATTAATGGGGAAACAAGGAATCGACATGAAGTTGATAGCATCGATGACGTTTTCATATACCTTATTGCAAAGGAAATATGTGATGAAAAC
Source organism: Boechera stricta (assembly GCA_018361395.1). Lineage (NCBI taxonomy): Eukaryota > Viridiplantae > Streptophyta > Magnoliopsida > Brassicales > Brassicaceae > Boechera > Boechera stricta. Next base: position 16,452,358 of record CM031539.1, on the reverse strand, counting down.
GATGATTTGGAGCCAAAGTCTGTATATGAATGTCAGAAAAGACATGACTGGCCAAAATGAAAGGATGCTATACAAGTCGAACTTGATTCATAAACGAAAAATTGGACTGCTCACTAAAGATGTGAGACCGGTCGGATATAAATGGGTATTCGTTCGAAAACGAAATGAGAATAACGAGATTATGATATATAAAGCTCGCCTCGTGGCTCAAGATTTTTCTCAAATACCGAAATTGATTACGAAGAAATATATTCTCCCGTTATAGATGCAATAACGTTTAGGTTCCTGATGAATCTAGCAGCTAAAGAGAATTAAGAATGACAGAAGCATTAAGTTCTAAACCCAAAGAGTTATGTGCAATAAAATTGCAAAGATCATTATATGGATTAAAACAGTCTGGGCGTATGTGGTATAATCGCCTCAGAGAACACTTGCTGAAAGAAGGATATGTAAATAATCCTATATGCCCATGTGTTTTCATCAAGAAGACAACATCCAGATTTGTATTAATCGCGGTATATGTTGATGATCTGAATATGATTGGAACTCAAAAGGAAATACAAGAAGCATCAAATTACTTGAAAGGAGAATTTGAGATGAAAGATCACGGGCAGACAAAGTATTGTCTTGGCCTACAAATTGAGAGATCTCAAAAGGGTATATTTGTGCATCCATCCACATATACCAAAAGAGTGTTAAAAAGATTTAACATGGATAAGGCTACTCCTCTTAGCACCCCTATGATCGTTAGAACACTGAATGTTGATAACGATCTATTCCGACCATCTGAGAAAAATGAAGAGATAATTGGCCCAGAAGTGTCATACCTAAGTGCGATTGGAGCCCTTATGTATCTGGCAAATTTTACTAGACCAGATATATCATTTGCTATTAATCTTTTAGCAATGTATAGTTCATCCCCTACTCGAAGACATTGGAATGGGATTAATCATGTCATTCGATATCTTCAAGGGTCGATTGACTTAGGGTTATTTTATCCTAACAATTCAAATGGTCAAATGATTGTTTTTGCAGATGCAGGATATTTATCGGATCCTCACAAAGCCCGATCACAGACAGGATATGTATTTACGATTGGAGGCACCGCTATATCATGGCGTTCGCAGAAAYAGACGCTTGTAGCTACTTCTTCAAATCATGCCCAGATTATCGCACTTCATGAAGCAAGTAGAGAATGTGTATGGTTGAGATCGATCAGGCAACACATTCTATTAAGCAGCGGAATTCACGTAAACAAGGAGCCAACGATTCTTTATGAAGATAATGCTGCATGTGTCGTTCAGACGAAAGAAAGGTATATCAAAAGTGATAGAACCAAACATATCCCTCCGAAGTTTTTCACATACACTCAAGAGCTTGAGAAGAATAAGGACATTGAAGTAAGATATGTCAGATCATGTGACAACGCTGTAGATCTCTTCACAAAGTCACTACCCACCTCGATGTTCAAGAAACATGTCCAAAACATTGGTATGCGTCATCAACGAAACATATGAGATGACGTAACCTTCATTCGAGGGAGAGCTTGCGTGTTGCACTCTTTTTACCTTATTAGGTTTTATCCCACTGGGTTTTCCTATAAAGATTTTTAACGAGGCAACAAAGGCGCTAAGCAGAAAATGCAACGCATGTGACATCGGTCTCCAAGGGGGAGTGTTATAAACATCAAAGAGAGTTAGGCACCGTATGCCAAATAATTCTTCCGTCTTTCATCACTCATGATGTAATTAGGTGGATCCCACTGTCACTATGCGTGCACAGTAAACTCAATTCATTTGCTTATATAAGGAGATATTTCGATGTAAGGAAATTCATTCATAATAATACAATATCACAATAATTTTCATATAATAAAATCCCTTCTCTCCCTCTCTCATAAATATACCCAGGATCTGCGGGTACGATAAAATTTCTTTCGGTAATATAACTATATATAAACACCGTATTTATAACAGAGTGCTTTTTGAGTGGTCACTCATTTTGAAGTAAAAAAAAGAAAAAAAAAGAATTGTTGTCTTTGTTGAAAAAAAAAATAAATAATTGTTGTCTTCTAACAGGATTAGTCATTCGGCCAGAACACAGAAAATATGAAGAAAGTTTTATTAAGGGTATTTTGGATATTTTAGGTATATGCTTGTTTGCCCTAAGGATTTCCTTTCTATGTATTTTTCCACTTTATCAGAGATAGAGAACGGTAGAGCAAGATATTGAGAGAACTTGTAGCTCTCAAATTTTTTGATCTTAGTGGAATCTGTTGCGGCATAAAGTGGAGGTAGCTCTCTGGTTGAGGGTGAATCACTATAAAGCGTGTGTTTTTATTCTTGCTTTAATTCGCGTTCTTGAGGTTCGCATTGGAATCTAGAATTCCTAACAACTAGTATCAGAGCAGAAGTTTGTGTTGTAGTTCAAGAAATGATGGAAAGTGAAGATGGTTCAATACACGGTATTGGCAAGTTCGATGGGACATATTATTCATTCTAGAGGATGCAAATCAAAGACTATCTGTATGAAAAAAGAGCTTCATCTACGGGTCAAGAAGCCTGAGGCGATGAGTCAGGATGATTGGAATTTTTGATAGAAAAGTTTTGGGTATTATTAGGTTAACATTATCGAAAAAAATTTCGCACAACGTTGCGAAAGATAAATCTACAGAGGGGTTGATGAAAGTTTTCTCAGATATATTTGAGATATCTTCGGCCAACAATAAGGTATTTCTCATGAAGAAACTCTTCCAACTGAAGATGGAAGATGGTAGTCATGTTGCGGCGCACGTTAATGAATTCAACATGATTGTCAACCAATTGTCATCGATTGAAATCAAGTTTGATGATGAGGTGCGTACTTTCATTTTGATGGCATCTCTTTCAAATAGTTGGGAGCCTATAAGGTCAGTAGTTAGTAACTCTGTTGGTAATCAGAAGCTTAAATTTATTGATGTTTTAGATCGAATCCTTGGCAAGGAAGTTCGAAGGATAGATACAAGAGAAGCTTCGATGAGATATGCTTTCATCGTAGAAAGCAAAGGTAGAAATCAAGATAGAACAACCCGGAATTAGGGCAGAGAAAATTCGAGCAATGGATGGGGTCACTCCAAGATAAGACAGCCTCCAGAGTGCTGGAATTATGGTAAGAAATGCCACATTAAGAAAAATTGTTGGGCAGCACCAAAGAAGGTAGACAACAGAGGAGCTGGAGCCAATGTAATCACACAAGTAATGGTTGATGCGTTGGTAGTTTCTGCTGATTTTCCAAAAAAAAGTGAAGCTTATGTTGTGGTTATTAACACCAAAGAAACATCGATCTCTTCAGCTGATAGTCAGATCTATTTTTAAGTTCTTGATTGAAGAGCATCTTTCTACACCACTACACACTAGAGCATAATGGAGAACTATGTTGCTGGGAACTATGGGAAAGTATATCTAACAAATGGATTACCTTTGGATATTATTGATGTTGAAAACATCAACCTGAAGATGTCAAATGGGCGTGTGTGGAAGATCACAAAGGTTAGACATGTGCCAAAGTTGATGAAAAATCTGATTTCTATAAAACAACCTGATGATATAAGACATGATATCGATTTTTGAGGTGGAACTTGGAGTGTGACAAAGGATTCTATGCTGGTTGCAAAAGGTCATTAAAAGAGGCACCATTTATATGACGACAACTTATGAAGATACAGTTGATGTATTGAGAATGCCAGGGAAACTGGGTTGTGCCGTTGTAGATTAGAGCATATGAGAGAGAAAGGCGTGAAAATCAAGGTAACGAATGGTGCACTCCCAGATTTGAAGATGGTGGATCACCATATGTGTGAGAGTTGCATCTTTGGAAAACAAAAACGGGTTAAATGTTTGAATAATGATAGAAAGTTAAAATTTGAAAAGTTAGAGTTGGTACACATTGACGCATGGAGACTTGCTTTTGTTGCATCGATGTGAGGATCACACTACTATGTGACCTTCATTCATGATTCCATAAGGAAGGTATGGGTTTACTTCGTGAAGAACAAGTATGAGGTGTTTTCGGTTTTCATGAGATGGAAAGCCATGGTTGAGAATGAGACAAATCTTAAGTTGATGTTCCTTATGTCTGATAATGGTGGAGAGTATAGTAGCGGCGAGTTTAGAAAGTATTACGCTGATAATGGAATTAAGATGGAGAAGACTATTCTTGGAACACTCCAACAAAATGGAATTGCAAAGAGGATGAATAGGACTCTGAATAAGCGTGCAAGGAGCATGCGAATCCACTCTGCATTGTATTAAATGTTTTGAGACAGAAGACCGTTTTCCGTTGGGATTAAAGATTCCTAAAGAAATTTGAAGCGGTAAAAAGGTAAATCTTTATTTTCTGGTAGTGTTTGGGTTCTTAGTTTATGTTCATATTAATGATGATGCGAGAAGTAAACTTGATGCAAAAATGTTATAAGTGCTACTTTATTGGTTATGGTGACACCAAGATTGGTTATTGGTTCTAGGATGACCAATATTGAAAGATCATTTACAGTAAGAATTTTGTATTCAACGGAGAAGCATTATACAAGTATAAGCTAAAGGTTAGCTCAAACAGTAAAAAATCTAGAGGTGTTTATTTGGGAGATATACGACCGCCAGAGGTACAAGATACTGCATCAGCAGAAGAGCAAGGAGCTCAAGAGAGGATATTGAGGTAGATGGGAAGGATGGGACAATAGTCATCCCACATACATCTTTTATAGTGTTACGACGGACGACAAGATTCAATAAATCGACTGTAAGGTATTCCCTTTCTCTCCACTACGTGTTACTCACAAATAGAGGTGAGCCTGAATGATATAAATAAAAATTGCAAGATAAAGAGTCGATTAAGTGGGAGCTAGCAATGGAAAATAAAATGGACTCACATATGTCCAATCATACATGGGATTTGACCGAGCTATTTATTAAAATTTAAATAAAGAAGCCAATTGACTCAAATTTCCAATTGATTTACTGAATAAAAACTTTTTTAAATAGGTATTGGGGTTTTAATTCAATTAAGATCTTTTTTTTTTCTGAGTTAGTTAAAATTATTTCAATTCACTTTTTCTTTATATAAAGTTTTAAACTTCTCTCTCATTGAATATTATTTAAAGATATGAAAAAGGGAATTGTAAGAAATCCACGAAAATATTTGAAATAGAGTTCTTAAGGAGAATGAGCTCGGGAAAGGTAGAATAAAAATTAGTATTATAAAAAAAGTCGTAAAAACAACCAATTATGGGTATAAGAATAGAGATTGAAAGAAATACCTCTCGGGGTCCAGAATCAAAAAAAGAAAAGTTTTTTACATTGATTAACTTGTATCCATAGAATATTAGGCGTTTAATAGAATTAATCATTAACTACATCTATATCGTAATATAAGCTTTTTTAGTCCTTTTATTCGCGAGGAGCTGGATGAGAAGAAACTCTCATGTTCAGTTCTGTAGTAGAGATGGAATTTCTAATTTAGAAAAAACCCATCAACTATAACCCAAAAAGAACCAGATTTCGTAAACAACATCGAGGAAGACTTAAAGGAATATCTTCTCGTGGGAATCGTATTTGTTTTGGCAAGGAGAAAATGGCATTGCATAATAAGTGGATCTACCGGATAAAAGAAGAACATGATAGAAGTAAACGGTATAAAGCGAGCTGGTTGTGAAGGGATTCCAACAGAAAGAAGTCTTTGACTACACATAAATCTTATCCTCTATAGTCAAGCTAGTGACAATTAATTGTTCTTAGGTTGGTACCAAAGAAAGATATGTATCTTCAACAAATGGATGTAAAAACGACATTCTTTCATGGTTAGTTGGAGGAAGAGATTTACATGATGCAATCGAAAGGCTTTGAGGTCAAAGGAAAAGATAAGCCGGTATGCAAGTTACCGATAAGTTTGTACGAGTTGAAACAAGCTCCAAGACAGTGGTACAAGAAGTCCGATAGCTTTATGAAGAAAGATGATTTCTTGAGGTGTGAAGCTGAGTTCTTGAGGTGTGAGGCTGACCACTGTTGTTATTTTAAGAGGTTTAAGGAGTCCTACTTGATATTGCTGTTGTATGTTGATGACATACTGATAGCGGGAGTACACTTGTAGGAGATTGAAAATCTAAAGACAACACTCTCAGAAGAGTTTACGATAAAAGACCTGATAGAAGCAAAACAGATTCTTGGGATTATAATCAGTAACAACAAAGAAGGTCTTAAGTTATCACAAAAGGACTATGTGAAGAAAATCATCAAGAGGTTTAACATGGATGATGCGAAGTTGGTTAATACTCCTCTGGCGAATCATTTTCGGTTATTCAAAGATCAGTCACCTGTGACTGAAGATGAGATGGCATATATGGATAAGGTTCCATATGTTATAGGTAGGTTAATGTACGCGATGGTATGTATAAGGCCAACCATTGCACATGCAGTGGGAGTCGTTAGCAGGTTTATGAGAAATTTGGACAGAGAACATTGCAATGTTGTTAAGTGGACTCTAAGGTATTTGAAAGAGAATCCGAGTTTAGAGTTGTGTTTCAGGAAATCTAAGATGGGATTGCAGGGATATGTTGATGCTGACAATGGTTTGACAGTATGAAGAGCATATTCGAGTATGTTTACACTTTTGGTGGTACTGCAATTTGTTGGACATCAAAGTTGCAGAAGATCGTAGCTCTATCAAGCTATGAAGTTGTGTATGTTGATGTGACAGAGGCGATAAAGGAGATAATGTGGTTACAATTATTTCTGTTAAAGTTAGATCAGAACCACGAGGGAAGTGTGCTATATTGTGATAGCAAGAGTGCCATTGATTTGGCAAATAACTCGGTGTACTATGCTCCAACGAAGAACATAAAACAAAAGTACACTTCAAAAGATTAGTTTTAGAAGATTGAGTGTTGTTGCTTGAGAAAATCCCTGGAAGTCAGAATCCGGCAGATATGTTGATGAAAGTTGCGTCGTATGATAAGATGAGGTTGTGTGCAACCTCAATTGGTCTTCTAAATTGAGGATAGAAGGCCCCGCTGTAGATGGAGACTGAAGATGCATGATTAGTCTCCAAGTGGGAGATTGTTGAGTTATGAAGACAAATCTCAATGTTAAACTTTTTAGTAGAAAATGAGTGGTCATGAGTTTTGCAATCAGGAAAAAGGAAAAAGAACATTTGGAGTATGTTTTGAGTGGTCACTCATTTGAAGTCAGAACAATGGAAAGAGGAAGAATTGTTGTGTTTAACGAGAGTGGTCACTCGGCCAGAAAAAAAAAAAATGAAAGACGTTTTATTAAAGGTATTTCGGGTATTTTATGTATATGATTTTTTGTCCTAGGATTTTTCTTTATATGTATTCTTTGTAGCCATCTTTATAATTATTAGAGATAGAGAGCGGTAGAACAAGAGATTGAGAGAACTTGTAGCTTCCAAATTTTTTTGATCTTAATGACATCTTCAGCGGCAAAAAATGAATATAATTTTCGCGTTGAGGATGAACTACTATAAATCATATCTATTTTTTTTTTAATTCGTGTTCTTGAGATTCGAATTGGAATCTAGAATTCCTAACAAATTTCTCATTTGATTATTTTTCAATCTCATTTTCTAAGTTTTCTTTTTTAAGTAGACAAAATGAGAAGAGAGCGGTGAAACTTGAGATAAAGAAAAACTAAAGAAGAAAAAGAAGAAATGAGAATTGGGTGGAGGAGAAATTAAAAAAAAATATATAGAAATAGGAAGTAATGAAAAAATTTGAATATGAAAATAGAAAAAAAAAAAAAACGCAACCAAGACGTCCCTATATTTTGCTCTCATCCAATCCTTTATGGAATCTTCTTCTAACGTTGGCCCAGATGCCTCACTACACTATCATCAACGTATCTATCTTCATACTATCTCTCTCTCATTTGTTTATTTTGTGAAAGATCTCATTATTCTTGATAAACTTCAAACTCATCATCTTTTATTAGGACCTTTCAAAAAATATCATAAACATAAGTTCATTCGAACTGATTCCGATTGTTTTTTTTTGTTGATGTTGTGGGTTGTCATCACTTTGTATAAATGATTGTATACAGAATAAAGAAATGATTGGCTATTACTTAATGCAACTCTTGTGATCACAAGAATCTAATTTTAAGGAGCTGTTGATTTAATTATTATCTATCACCAATTTAAGGGTATAAAAAGAATATAATTTCTAGTGAGTTAATAAGACTATATAGAATTAGTTTTTTTTTTTTTAAATTTTTGGATGAAATGCTTAGAAATAGTTTAAGAATAGACTTTGATTGTTGGAAGCATGTCGGACATTTGTTGTTTCTATCCTTAGTCTATGTTTGCCATTGTCGATGTAGTTTTTTCTTTTCGGATTACCCAAATGTTAAGTCAGCAACACTTTCAAAAGCAAGAAATTACGGTATTTAACTCATAATATTCTGAAACCAAAAATAAGAACAAATTATATTCTCTCTGTTACACAACATAAGATGATTAATAGATGTTGTACAAATTTCTATGCAGATTTAAATGTTATTTCATACTTTTGACTTTTTGAATTTTATAGTCTTTTTATGATTAGCTAAGTTATTTTTTTTTAACTAATCATTGAATGATGTTTTGTTTTAATAATTTTTTTTCATTTTAACGTTTTTATCTAAAACATCTTATATTTTAGAACGAAGGAAATATTATTTTTCTTATCATCGTTGAGATTTGTGTTTGCGACTTTGAAGAGGTTTTCATTTTTAGAAAATTTTATGTTACACTAATTAAGTCGCTGATATTCAATTTATGATATTTTTCAACAAAAGGATGTCTAATGTGTTTATAAGTGTCCAACTGTACCATTTTCATATGCTACCATGAACGGCGTAAGGATCAATCGTTAAGCCTAGTTGTGAAATTGATATCTAAAATTTTTGTGGTATTTGTAATTATTTATGCTCCGCTCGAATCGGATTTTTTTTTAATTTTGTTTGTATATTCTCTATAACTAATCAAGTTTCTGGTGTTTGGATATCCACTAAATTTGAATAATTTGGCCGAAAATCCGATTTTCCTTTATAGGATTTTAAAAGAATTAAAAATCAAAATTCAATCAGAAGAGGAATTTGTGTTATATTATATAATATTATTGCAGGATTAGGGAAGCAATCATACAAGGCAAATGACATATAGAATATGAAGGGTCGTTTACTTAAATAGCACACAAACAGGATATAATGATTCAGATAGTACAAATCTTTTTTTAATTACTGTAATGTTTATTTATGAATACTTATAATCATTTAATAACAAAAGCGTAATAACAAAATCACTTTTTTTCCACATCGAAAATCACGCGATGGCATCATGCACGCGTGTATTATGAAACTTCGGCGCATAATTTTTCGTTGTAGTTACGGCTGAGTTATAAGGCAATGCCGAAACTGACGATTTATTAGTTAAATCGGCCGGAAATCGACCTTAACTCCGACCGATTTATGAAATATCGTGATTTAATTATGCGACATGTGACTTTCTCACATGATTTATGAAAACTTTGGCTTATTCTATGGCGTGGTGACTTAGATTTCGACAGATTTATCGAAACCCAGCTGAATTATGTGGAATTTATTGTGTAGCGACTCACTTATGCGAGCATGGTGGATGATTTGTCATAAATCGGTATGTGCGATTAACGATAAGTCGATTAGTTATGGCTGATTAAGTAATTAACTAGTAATTACTTGTAGTATTCTTTGACTGGTTTATGCAATATAGCTGACTTAAGTTTTTACGATTTAATTGTTTTGATGGCGATTTCATAAACTTTTATAATTACTTAAATAGTTTTCTGTTACTAAGTTATCATTCGTTTGTGTGATTTCCATGGCTGATTTATGAGTTCCTTTGGTGGCATGGTTCCATGTCAGCAAAAAACCTCATCAGCTCGAATGGATCGCATAATTAGGTTAAGTCGCAAAAATCGTCCGCGTCTTGAACCTTGTTCATCTTCTTTCGTCGTCTATTCTTCTCTTTCCTCCCATTTACAAGATCTGAACACCTTCGATTGAATGGATCTGAACACCTTCGATTGAATGGATCCCGTAATAATTGTTTCCTGCAACTGGGTTAAAAAAGATCGAGAAAGTGCCATGCGTACATGCAATCGCAGCAGCCGAGCATAGGTCAGTCATACCACAAATTGATTTTTAATAAGTACCCCAAATCCGAGATTAATAAGTCGGCCGTAACCCTATAATCTCATTTGTAATGTTWACATTTTGTACACTTTGTTTWATACATTATAASTACCATCGTTTTTCTGATCCGTATCCTYCACGCCAGCCACCTTCTTGACTTCTTTGTTGACATCCGTGTTCTTCTTCTTCTCTTGCTTTTTCTTTCATTTATCTTTCTGTACCACCAAATCTTGAAGAACAAACCCGAAGTCTATATCGTCCACATTCAAAGTCGGACGCTGGATATTGATCTGTAAGCAAGGAAAAAAAAAATTCAAAATAACTCAACCATAAAAAAAAATATAGATAACTCAGCCGTAACAGATTAATAACTTAGCCATAATAAGATAGATAACTCAGCCATAATAAGATAGATAACTCAGCCGTAATAAGATAGATAACTCAGCCGTAACAGATTAATAAATCAGCCATAATAAGCTAGATAACTCAGCCGTAACAGATTAATAATTCAGCCATGTAAGCTAACTCACCGTCAGTTAATAACTCACCTTCTCACCATCAAACTCATATCTCAACCATCATTAACTCATAACTCAGCCATCATTAACTCATAACTCACCCATCATTAACTCATAACTCAGCCATTAATAATCATAACTCAGCCATCATATACTAGAAACTCAGCCATAAGTGAGTCATCAAAAACTCAAAACCAATAAGTGAGCCATCGAAAACTCATAACTCAGCCGTTAAAAAAAATAGATAACTCAGCCATAATAAGCTAGATAACTCAGCCGTAACAGATTAATAACTCAGTAAGTAGCATTAATAACTCGCCTCAAAACTCATTACTCGGCCATCAAATTTCACAAAAATCCACCCTTTGTTTGAATACTACGGAAAATCATCGATCAGAGAAAATTAAGAAATTTCCGTGAAGCGTGTGGAGAACTTCAGTAGAAAGAGTAAATATCTGCGAAATTTGAACCCGTCTTCAGCGAAGCGCGGAAGATGAAGCGAGCGGCAGCGGAAACGGAAGCGAGCGATGGCGGGCGACGGCGATGGCGAAGCGGAAGCGGCAGCTCAATCGTCGGAATTGAGAGATTTTGCTAGAATAGACATATGAAAAAAAGCAACGTTTCGCTTTTGGTTTGAAAATAGAAACACAATTTCTTTTTTTTTTAATAAAAAGAAAAACGTTAATTGTAATTAAAAATTTTAAATGGCATTTTCGTTTTAATTTTAGATTTAAATCATGTGTTAATGGACGTTTAAAAGGGTTAAGTATTATCTGAAGTAATATTGAAAAAATGTTGTATTATTAGTCGTATATGATAAATATGTGTTATTTAAGTTTTTGTCCTGACGTGGCATGTCAGTTGAAAGCATCAATATAAGGTTGCGTGAGCCGTGAGGGTGAGATCGTGGGAAAGATACAAAAGCATATAATGCCCACCAAGTCAAATTGCATCACCCCTTTTTGGATATTTGATTCTATCTTATTTACATTTTGTTTCATAAATTCTTTTTCTGATTCCTATTATGAAGAACATCCAATCAATGATTTTTTTCATTTTTGAAAGATAAAGTCGTCTTCTTTCAGATAGTACCTTTTTTTATTTATGAACAGAAAAAGTTTTAAGGGATTTTTCTATAATTTGAAAAATACCCTATGAAATAATTTGAAAAATACTCTATGTTTGAAAACTAACTTATTTTTGTTGTATAATAACATTTATGTCCTTATTGAAAATTTAAATTATGTATCTACTAGAGTTCTAAGAGTTGTGACAATCATTATTAATTCTCTACTAAACTTTTGTAAGAGTTGAGATGATAGATATTCTTGCTAGATAGAAATCATAGTTCTTTGGTGAAGTAATTATTTTGAGCCACAATTAATTATTTCAGGTTCCAATGAATTGGTAACAGAGCAACAAAAATATATGTTCATAAAACTATTTAATTATTTTATATTTCAATCCTATTGATAATATGATCGAATTCGATATTAGAATATGATCGACGTATGATTCCCTATCCCTAGATAATGACATTATCTTCAGTTTCGTTTAAAAAAAAAAAAAGATAATTCAATTATTTTCAGGAGAAACTTTGGAAAATGTTAATCAATTGATCATTATGTTTGCCGCATCGAAGCGCCATGCATTGAGTAACAATGCCGTATTCGGTTAAGCTTTCTTTATCCATAGGCCTGAAGTGGAATTAAAAGTTTTTATGCAACAAAAACATGTTAAAGATTAATGTTTATTAATAATCTAACCATAGAGCTCGTTTGTAACACAACAGCTTGGAAATATGGTGAAGGTTTAAAGAATTGATTTGCGACCTATGTCATCAAAATGCACTTATTTTTTCAGTCAAACACCCTGATAAAACTCCAGAATTAAGCGTGCTTGAGCTAGAGCAGTTTCAGGATGGGTGACCTACCGAAAAATGATTTTCGGTACCGTGTGAGTGAGGACAAAATACAAAAAAAAATAACACGTGGTGATTTATAGGGTCGGTAAAAAAGTATTTACAACTCCAAGAGTAATGCACCGACTGTCGGCCGAGGGTGGGATCCACGGACTGGGCCCATGGACGGTGGCGGTCGGGGCGTTACATTGTAGTTCTTCTTTTAAGAGAGCAAATATAGTATGAATTGTAGAGCTCGTAGTTACACGAAAATTTGTATTATTTAAATAAACTTATTTTAGGTATTGCACGAATTATTAACTTTCAATAAGGATAATTCAGTAAATTAGTTTAGAAAAAAATTACTTTATGAAAGATAGAAAAGTGTATTTTTCAAAAATTAACTGAATTTTAGGGTATTTTTATAAAATTATAAAAGGTGAGGTGTTGTCACTAGAAATATTAAAGAGTGAATTTGTGGTGCTGTGATATTTAAGGATGTTAATACGAACCAAAAAATTTAGGGTTAATCCGACCAGTTTAAAAATAAAAAATAAGCCACGGCTCTGATTTTTTTAAAAAAACTATTGAAGGGCTAATGGGCTGGGCACAAAATTATAAACTAATTTTGAAAAACCCTGAAACTCTTCATTTCTTTGCAATTTGTTACTTACCAAGCTTCATTTGATCAAAGAACACAAAAATCGATCTAAAAAAAACTTGTGTCTGGTAATATAGTTCCGAAGGTGAAGCTGCAGGAGGAATTGGGGATTTGTGCAATCTTTGCAGCAATCAAAGTTTACTTACAAGTTGAAATCGATCTTTGTGTCCTTCGTCGCCGACGATCTCACCTACTTCGGCATCATCACCTTCTTCGGCATCTATGTGTCCAATCAACTCATGTAAATGGTATATCCAAAGGGAGATGACGATGAAAGACGTAAGAAGCATGACGAGGGATGTTGAGACGTGAGGGTAGCCTCGTGGGAATGAATAAAAAAGCTAACACATAAGCATTTAATGGCCACAAAAATTTATCACCTTTTTTAGATTTTGGATTTTTTAAATTTTTCTATAAATTCATTTCTATAAAATCTTTATCTCATTTCTATAACTGAAAATTGAATAAAACGTCTATTCAATGATTGCTGTTAAATTATATTTTGTGATTGTTGTTTAGGCAATGATTTCCATCATGGATCTGTATAACACTGGCCTGGTTTTGGTTCTTTCGGTTTTTATCTTTAGGATTTATATAGAAACCAAAAAAAATCGGTTCGATTCCAGTCTGGGCACTATTTGGTTCGGGTAGTTTCAGATAATTGATTGGAAACCAAAATATTTCGGATTTTTTAAAGTATTTTAGATATTTTTAGGTATTTTTCAGTATTTCGAATATTTATATATATTTATTTTGGTTATTTCAATTCATATTCATTCGGTTCCGGTTCTTTTCAATTACTCAGATATTTTGAAGTTATTCGGAATAAAAATAACTAATATTTTTGGATATATAATTGTACCTAGAATATTTCGGGTACCCGAATATTTTGGTTCGGATCTGGTTCGGTTTTGATTCTTTCAGTTCTAGAGTTTAGAATCCATTCAGATATTTATGTCTTCTGGTTCAGTTTGGTTCCTCTTTTTTTTGTTTTGTTCCGGTTCTGTACTTTCGATTCGGATATTGCCCAGACTATATAATATTTATGTAAACTCGCGTTGAAGTCAATATATTATGTTATTCTCTATGTTGCACAAAAAATATCATTTTAAGATTTTGTTTTAGCTTCATGGAAAATGTCGCTTTGTATTTACAAAAGTAGTTTTTAAAACTAAATATCTTTTTTTATTTCTTTTATTTTGTTTATTAATTAGACAGAAAAGATTTAATATATTTATGAAAGATATACATAGTTTTTTTAATTTGTTTGAAACATGTTACAATAACATTTTTTGGTAAGATAATGTATATTAAAAAACGTCAGTTCAGTAATTTTCCTAGTTTAAAATATAAAATCAACATTTTTCTTTCATTTGTTACCATGCGGCAAATAAACAACATAGTATAGTTACTCACGGTGTTAAAAAAAAAAAATAGTATAGTTACTCACTTTTTTTTGTCTTGTACATAGTGCCAACAAAAGTTTTATATAAAAGGGTGGGCACTAAAATAAAAAATAAAGAGTGAATTGTTGGGTATTGGGTAGCTATATTTTAGTTAAAAATGTAATGTGTGACACATATATAAAATAAGTAGCTACGAATATAAATATAAACTAAGTTTTTCTCTTTCTCGTGCACTAGAAAATTTGTTGCCTCCTCTCATATTTGTTTTTTGCTTTAATCTATTCAAAAACAATTGATTTAATCTCGCAATTCTATAAAAAAAATTACACATAAAGTTTTGTATGTTTCATGGTTTAAATTGCAAAATATAAACAAAAAGTGTCGAAAATGGATATGTGATTTTACAGCCAAGGTAATTCACAACACAATTTCATCTAATATGTCACCATTATGGAAAGATTGGCAACATAAGCCTAATCCTACGCTATTTTAGGTGTATTTGAACTTTTCTTTCAAACTTTTGCAACTTTACATTTTATCTCCAAAAATACAGGTTAATCTCGTGAAATCAAAAATAATATGTAATATAACCCGTTTTTGTTACCGTCAAATTTGTTAAATTTTGATAAATAATATATCAAATCGAAACCCTCGCGACGAGAAGTTCAAATCTACCTATAGAATTTTTAAAATATAATGTATATGACATTATAAACATGAAGAGGATACGTATAAGTATTATATTGTGTATTATTTTTGACTTCGTAGATTAATCTTCATTTTATTGAGATAGAAGGTAAAATTGCAAAAACAGATGAGTTAGAGGGTTTTTGTTTTTTTTCAGAAAACCAAAGAAAAAAAATATTTGTAGTGGTTAAATTTCAGGTTCAACCATTTAAATTAGTAAATTCTAGTTTCTATCAAAAATTTTAAATCATTCACTAGATTTTATTTATATATATGATTATATGTCCAACTATTACTAAATCATACCTGAAAAGAGAGGCCCAATTTCCTATCTTGATGGGCTGAATGAAACAAAATTAGGCCCATATATAAATGGGCTTCCAATCTCTAAAACACAAGTGGCGCCAAACCGTAAAAAATTGCATTTCTGTCAGTTGGAGGCAAATCCATCCGTCAAATCCTTGGCGGGAAAATCAATGACTTTTTTTTTTGTCAAAACCATTCATCTTCTCTCTATTCTTCTTCTTCTTCTCTCAAAGCCTGAGAACTGAGAGAAAACAAAAAAAAAAACCAAAATCCAAAATCAAACACAAATCTTCTCTCTCAGCTATCGATTTCTCAGATTCTAGATCTTGTTTCAGTTTTCCTGGGTTTATAGATTCCCAAATTTCTAGGGTTTCGACGATGGATGAAATTGAGAATCGGAAGACGATGATTGAGCCGAAGAAGTTGAATAAGAGGAAGAGAGAATCTGCAGCGATTGAGAATCTAAGTTCTGAGGAGAAAGAAGCACAGATCTCGTCGTTGAATCAAGAGATGAAAGGGCTTTTTGAGTATTTTCGAGAAGTAATGGATCAGAGTAAGAGAACAGATCTGTTTTCTAGGTTTAGTGACTGTTCGTCTGTGAATTCTATGGTTGCTTTGTTGATGGAGGAGATGAGTTTGCCGTTGTCGAAGCTTGTGGATGAGATTTTCGTGAGATTGAAGGAGAAGATTGAAAGTGTTACTTTGGTAGCTGTGAAGAGTGCTGTTGTTTCTCTGGGTCAGAGAGTGAGTTACGGTTTACCTAACGCAGATGCTGATGTTTTGGAGGATGATTCTGAATCTTGTCTCTGGTGCTGGGAGGTAATTTCTTCTCCAGTTGGTGCTTATCTCCCAATAATCGTATTGTTTTTGATCTTTGAATCTTGATAGAAATAGTAATTTTGGTGTGATTTATACTCTTTGGTGATATCATTTGATGTAATAGACGAGAGATCTGAAAATGATGCCGAAATCTGTTCGTGGATTGCTAAAAGTTCGCCGGACTTGTCGGAAGAAGATTAATGAAAGGATTACAGCGGTTTCTGGTAAATGTTTCTCTGTTGATGATTCTTATTGATTGTTTATAAGATGTGAGGGCTTATGATTTATGTTGTATTTCAGCAATGTTAGCTGCATTACAAAGAGAAGAAACTGAAAAGTCGGGTAGATCTGATCTGAGCAAAGGTGCAGAAAAGCTTGGTAAAATACTGAGTGAGGTGGATATTCGATCATTCATGGATAACATGTTGCAGAAGAACAGCACAGAGATGTAAGCATCTTCAATTAGTACTATTGTTTTATATTTATCTCTTGTTTTTTTAATTCTTACTCAGTTATTGTATTGATTGTTAAGGGCTGAGAAAGACTCAAAGCGAGAAGAGAAGCTGCTTCTTAAACAATTGGAGAAAAGTAGATGTGAAGCTGAGAAGGAAAAGAAGAGAATGGAACGTCAAGTATTGAAAGAGAGATTGCAACAAGTAAGCAGATATTTTTTCTGGAATTCTTGGTGCTGCTTATTCTCTCTTGGTCATCTTGGATGTGTTATTTGTTTCCAAATTCTGACTTCTGACTGAGCATTTGTTGGCCGTGTCAGGAAAAAGAGCAGAAGCTACTGCAGAAGGCAATTACTGATGAAAATAATAAAGAAAAGGAAGAGACTGAGTCAAGAAAACGGATAAAGAAACAGCAAGATGAGTCAGAGAGGGAGCAGAAGCGTAAAGAGAGGGAACAAGCCGAGCTAAAGAAGCAACTTCAAGTACAGAAACAAGCTTCAATCATGGAGCGGTTTCTTAAAAAAAGAAAAGACAGTTCATTGACCCAACCCAAACTTCCTTCCAGTGAAGTAACTGCTCAGGAGCCATCATGTACAAAACATGAGATTGAAAGTGGAACAATTATTCAGGCCATCGACAACGCTTTTTCAACAACTTGTGAAGCTACAGTTGATGATATTCGCAGGTATAACATTGGTTCTCCCTTTTGATTGATTCTGTAAGGTGTCACTTTGGGTATTGTGATCTGAGTTGTATTTATTTGTAGGGAACATTTTGCTTCCTGGCGTCAGTTGGGTCATTCGCTCTCAAGTTCGAAAAAACATTGGGGGATGCGTAGGCAGCCTAAGAGTGAACTGTTTCCAAAACTAAAACTTTCTACAAATAGGGGAGTAACATCTGACGGTGAACCTAACATGGAGAAAGGGGATGGATGCGAAGAGAAAAACTTGGTTGATGTATCTTACATTAGGCAGTCTGAGTCTTCCTTATCTGATCATAAGAAGTCCAGAAGGGCCAAGCAGTTGTTACAATTTGATAAGAGCTGCAGACCAGGCTTTTATGGTATCTGGCCTAGCCAAAGGTTAGTACTTATTTTGGGAAACCTTCATTTTCAGCAGCAAGCTAAGATAATATAGATTATTGGTTTGTTTGATACTACTTTTTCATATTATCTATGTTGCACAACATTTTTCTCTGCAAGAGTCATGAAGTTTTTCGAAGCTGCTTATGTGACTAAAGCATGATACAGAACCTCTGAAGAAAACATACTCCTGCACTAGGTTACCCTTTTATGTTCCTTTGTAGAGGCTAAACTTAAAATTAAGTAACCATAAATGTTAGATGTGTGGTTCTTATCATCTTATGCAAATCTATTTTGATTGAACAATCATTGTAACTACTTTGTAATGTAGAGAACACATTCAGAATACCATGTCATACTCTGATATACATCTGGTCATCCAATTTAAAAGAGAAGATAACCAGTGTTCACTTTCTAAGTTTGCTTAGAGTGTTTCATTGAGGGTTCTTCTGTTCAACATGTGCAGTCAAGTTGTAGGGCCACGTCGTCCTCTGAAAAAGGATCCGGAATTTGATTATGACGTTGATAGCGATGAAGAGTGGGAAGAGGTAGTTTTATAATTAAAGTACTTGCTTTTGGAATCATTGTGATACAAACCGAAAACTTGACAAGAGATCACTTGGTAATAAGATGCTGGTTGTTTACAGGAAGAAGCTGGTGAAAGCCTCTCAGATTGTGAGAAAGATGAAGAGGAAAGTTTAGAAGAAGGATGTTCGAAAGCTGATGATTTAGATGATAGTGAAGATGACTTTATGGTACCTGATGGGTACCTCTCAGAAGATGAGGTAACAAAAGCAATTTTTAATAAACTCGTCACAGATTCTTCTAAAAAATCTAGGTTGACAATCTAGGAATCTATATAGCAAAATTTGCATTTCTCTGGAGCATCCAATTTATTGCCCAATTCAACTCATATTTCTCATTCATGTAATAGTTGATACCTAGTTTTCTCCAAAGCATGTGCCGTTTTTGTGAGGGGGAGGGGGGTTTGTTAACTATAGGCAGCTACGCTTTTTAAAACAAATGTAAAGTTTCTTATGTTAAACTTTGTGATTGTTTCTTTCAGGGGGTCCAAGTAGACAGAATGGACATTGATCCGTCTGAGCAGGATGCAAGTACGCCATCATCTAAGCAAGATCAAGAAAGTCAAGAGTTTTGCGCATTACTCCAACAACAAAAACATCTGCAAAGTTTGACTGACCATGCTCTGAAGAAAACGCAGCCACTAATTATATGTAACCTAACGCATGAGAAGGTCCCTCTCTTAGCTGCTAAAGATCTAGAAGGGACACAAAAAGTGGAACAGATATGTCTGCGAGCTCTCATGCTGCGAGCATTCCCGTGGACTTCTCCCATCGAGATATCGATTAATGACATGCAAGATGAGGATCAGGAAACTGGCAAGTCATCTTGTAGCCAGAGCACACCTCCTTCTAATTCAAGAGCAAAATCCATACCAGAATCGGATTTAATTACAGTTGTGAGTAGATTTCTCCATATAAACAACGTGTATTTTTACATATTGCTACTTAGCTCTAACGATAATTTGGCGTCCAGGTATCAACTATTCAATCATGCTCTCAAGGTATCAATAGAGTGGTTGAAACATTACAGCAGAAGTTCCCTGATGTTCCAAAGACCAAACTAAGACAAAAAGTGCGTGAGATATCAGATTTCGAGGATAGCCGTTGGCAGGTTAGTTCTATTTCTACATTATACTTTGATCTTCTCTTCAACAATTTTCAACCATGTCTTGAGGCAGAGTTGCTTATCAGTATTCCTGTGATCCTTTGTTCAAATAAACAGGTAAAGAAAGAAGTATTGACAAAGCTTGGATTATCGCCGTCACCAGATAAAGGCGGTAAGAGGCCAAAAACGATATCTACATTCTTCTCAAAACGCTGTTTACCTCCATCCACAAAGCCACAACCTGCCGCAGTCGAAGAGCCACAGAGATTGGAAAACGAGAATGCTTAGGTCTCCTCACAGTTTCCATCTTTTTTTGGTTACATCCCTCAACTTAGCTATATCCTTTTTTTGCTTCTTGTGGATACAAATGTATGATGCATTAACATTGGAAAGTATTTTAGTTGAGGGAATGATAAATGGTTAAAATGATAAATGGTTACGAGGCAACCTGAGATGTTTTGTTCAGGTAAAAGTCTATAAATCTTTTTTACTTATTTCCATTTCCAATCCCTCTTACATCTTTGGAGATTAGAGATTGTACAAATACCTCGTGTACTTTCTTCTTTTTTTTTTTGGTCAGCACTTGTGTGCTTTCATTACAACGTTTTAATACTTAGGAAAAGTAGCAGCAAAGTACATAGGTTGTCTTAAATTTCACTTTTCAACCGTATTATTAAATATCATACTGTGTTTTTGATAATCGTGAAGTAGTAAAGCAATAGCAATGCAAAGTGAAGCCATGAAATCAGCAGAGAGTATCTTCAAACCAGTGCTGAAACTTGGTCATCTCCTTAGAAGGCAAAGCAGCCAAGACATAAACACCTTTACTATCTCCATCGATGTCTGGAAACAGCAAAACTATGTCTTTCCGATGATAAACAACGGGACAGCTATACTTAGGCTTTCCCCATGGATATTTAACCTCTGCGAATCCGAGTTTCCACCACGAAGAAACCAAAACTTCCCCATGCGGAAACCCTTTGTACAACTCTCCCCAGTCTATAGCAGACCGCGCGTACTCATCTGTTATCCTCTTCGCCCCTTCTCCTACAATTTCCACAATTTTCCCAAACGGCTCTTCAAGCAATGCCTTGCATTTAGCTTTTGCATAAGCCGTTAAGACCGCATTTCCAGTGTAAGAAGGTGGAAGCTCAGGATTCAACCTCCCTCTAATGTCCACTGCGTAAAGAATCGTTGATTCTCTTTCAAGATTAGCTTCTTCTTCTTCTTCTGCTGTTACAGAGAGTGCCTTACACCTCCAGACCAAAGCAGTTACGACATTGAAACCCGTTACGCGAACATCATAACCACTACTAGTCTCCGAGGCTCTCTCCTTGAGCTTCTTGATTTGATCAGAGGATAGCTTGAAGATTTTGAAGTCTAAGTGCTGTGAAGTTGCTTCGAAGACTGTTGTCGTCTCGCAGTCTTGGAACTTAACAAGCTCGTGGTGTGGGAATGTGACACTTGGCGGCGTACGAGCCTTGAGAAGAGTACGGTCGTTGCATGGAGGTGTTGATAAGGGCTTTTCACCCAGTAGAGAGGCTAAGTTTTCGAGGAATGTTTTGAAACTAAGTCCATCGAACGTTGTATGGTTTGTTGAGATTCCCATTGCAAATCCACCGCACTTGAATGATGTTATCTGCCCAAATTTAAATTTTAAGTACATACATCTCCATGACATGATGATAAACTCAACTACAAGGACCAAACTTGAGAAAACTTATTTTGAATCACTTATTCTCTAGTTATTTATTATACATTCGTACATTATGAGTATATTTTGTTTTCGTTAATTTTAGATAAAGTTTATGTACTGTCTAAAAAAAGATTATAACATACGTTAATTTTAAAAACTTACAAAAAATTGTAAACAACAAAAATGTTGCCCAGAATACTTATGAAAATTTTGATTATTTTTTAAAGTTGATTTTAAACGTATCAAAACATTAAAGTCCTTTAAGAAATATACTTTTTTTTTTCTTAAAATATGATATTACAGTAACACCTATACAGGAATAATGACAACCGGTTTGATTTAGCCAATATCTATTAAAAAAAAAAAAGTTAGGATTTCTTTTCATACATATCCAAGAAATTACAAATTTTACGAACATGTACATCTTCTGAGGTAGGGCACCAGAGAACATAAAAAAATACCCTTACGAATTTTGCATATATGCCGAATTATAGCAGACAAGAGTAATACAGAACAACGATATATAACATTTCGTACACGGTATGTATACATACTACGACACGTACATTTAAAAGATGTAGACAATGACTAGTTACTACCTTATATGTTCATTAACTATCGGTAATATATGGTTTATATAATTTTCTATACAAAATGATTACATTATTTGGCAGTATATATCAAACAGAGTTATGTCACATTAATTTAGATTGCTTTATGTTGGTAGGATTCAATAAATGAGCAACAAAAAAAAACCAGCGTTTCAATTACTTCACGCGGAACAAGTAGATTTATGTTACAATCATATATTATAAAGTTTAATTAATACTAACAACTAACTATATTCAAATTTGATGTCAAATTTTTTTTTTTTTTTGGAAATAATGAACATTTTTCACTTGCTTCGATAGTTTGATAATTTTACAATGCTAATTTGTAGATTGAAAATGTATGTCTTGTTTTTATAAAACTAATAAATAATAAATAACAAGCAAATATATATATATATATATATATATATATGTCAGTATTGTACATTGGAAGAATCTCAAACTGATTTGGCATATTATATATCTGCAGGCGAAACTGGAACATATCCGAGTATATATATTGATATACATATCACATGTTACTTTGTGATTACATGTTTCGTTATACTTGAAGTTATTATATATATAGAGTCTGAGTAGAGTGGGTGATTTAGTTAAAGAATTCTTACGAATGTTTTATTTGAGTCAATGTCCCAAATATATACGTTTCGTTTGTGGTTTATTACAAACAAAATAAACTAAAAATTCACAATATTTATTGTGATCCAAAAATTTTAGATTCTAAGAAAGTTTATTTGTGTTTATATTATATGAAGTACACTCAAAACTTTTGTTTTTTTTGCTTCCCTATCAAAAAAAACTTGTGATTTGTTAATTAGATTTAGGATCATTTTGAAACAAAAAGTTGGGAAGCAATGGATGGTGGTTACCTGAAAGGCAAACAAGGGTTGATCATCTTTGGGCAAACTCTGAAGCTGACTTGTAACCAATTGGGAAAAAGCTGGATTTGGATAAACCAAATCTCCAAGTTCCTCCAACGTGTACTCACTCGCGGCCGTCACAAAGCCAGCTCCGGCACCGTTACAGTCAACATCCAGCCGTCCAGAGCTAGGATCCACGCGGAGTCTCCCTGCCAAGAACTCGTAAGCGTCCATGACTTTTACCAACGCCTTTCTCAGCTTCTCCGACACCATCTCCGGAGGAAAATCTTTGTTTGGTCGGAAGAAATGAACTGTTTGGACATCAAAGTTGAGAATTTGGTCGACGTTGGACAAGAACATGGATTTTCTTTCACTGGTTTCTTCAGATGGGAAAATGAGTGTTGATTCTTTGATCGTCACCTTGAGATCTTGAAGAAGCAATGGTGGTGATTCTTGGTACAAATGACCCATTTTGCACAATGTCTCTCTCTCCCCCTCCCCTTTCTCTAATCTAATTATGTTTTGAGTGAAGTTTGTGATTTGGGTTTAAGACTTAATCTATACTATATAGACTAACACATAATGAAAGACGTTATTTATATTAGCTTTATGAGTATGTACGTGTATATTATAGTACGAAATAATCCTTGGAGAGTAACATTGATTCCATAAGAAATGTGATTTTTTTCAATAAAAAAAGATATGGGACACAGTTCAAGAACAAAGAAGCAAAGCAATGTGACGGTTTTTTTTTTTTTTGATCTTTGCTTTATGATCATTTACGTGTAAATTTATAGAATGAAATAATCCATAGAAAGTAATATTGATCCCACAATAAATGTGACCTTCTAACAAAAAAAGGTATGGTATTACAAGAACAAACAAAGCAGTGTCGTGCTACGTCGACGTCGTTTTTAATTATCCAATCACATGAAAACGTTTTTATCCAGTCATTGTCACTGTTGTATTATTGTGTTGTGTTTATAGATATGGGAGAAGTGATGCGCTGCTTTGGTGGGTGTGAGTAGGGTTGGTGATTTATTTTAAGGGATAGGAGAGGTTTGATATGTCGGTGTTAGCTACATAATTGCATGTGATCAGCCTTTTTGAGTCAATTGATATTTGCCAAACTTTGACTTCTCCATTTGTGGTTTATGGAATAATATGATTTTTTTACCCATTTGCAGCATCTCATTACGGTTACAGTCTACAGTTAATTAGTGTATTCCTTTAGTTTCTAACTTTTTTTAATTAAAAGGCCTGAAACTCAAACTAAATACTAGTACAAGAAAACAGGTGATTGATTACATACGGCCGAATCCATAATCACCAATATTCCGTTTTTAATAAGTATCGATGGTTTAGCGACAAGAAAAAGTTTTGTCATGTATATGATCGCTGGTTATATAAATACGTCGGTAATTTGTAGAATATTTTCGACTCATTTCTCGTTGTTGTAAGTAACGTGTCGGAAACTTTCATCTAGTCTTGCATGGCTATGAAAATCGATGGAGGTGTATATATACGAGGAAACCACAATGACTTTAACGGTGGATCTAAGGCCGTACGTAAAGCCACCATCTCGTCAGCTTGACTTTCTAATAAAAGACTAAGAGTTAGATATTTTAAACTTTTTCATTTTTTATAAAAGTGTAATTTTTTTTAGTATGAATGTTAAATTATATTCAAAACAACATAAATCGATTGACAAACAATTAAGGAAAGCCAACTATGAAATGAATGAATACTTTGGCGTTGAGAAAGAAAATCAAACCGCCTTATGCCAAGTCACGTTTTGATGTCCAATTGATATAGATCAATTTCTTACTGCACTATCATGTCATTATAGTACAGAAAGGTATCAATCCAAATGGGTGCGATATTAGCCAGAAAGGATGAAATCTAATCAGTTTCAGTCAAGCCAATCAGTATAGGATGTGAAACTAAAAAGCAATCAAAAGATAAAAACTAACAACAAAAACTAACAGAGGATAACAGAGCGATAGTTACTAACATAGACTAGCAAAAGCAGTAAAACAGAAATCAATCAAGCAAGAAAAGCTCCTAAGGATGGGGTTATTGACTTGGTGTATCCTCTTAATCTACCTTGGTGGTTTAACAAAACTCAAGCAGAGCTAATCCCTAGACAATAAACTCATAAGCAGTTAAGTCCATTCCCATGATAAGTAACCTCAAGCTAATCCAGTTCCAGACCTAAATCCCTTTAGCGAAATCTTAGAGACATTAAGATTCAGCTTATTAAAGTCAATAAACACCCTAGACAACTAATCCCTTGCTAAGTAATGTAAATCTCGAAATTAGTTCACAGCATTTCATCAAACACCTTCTGCGTGTGGAAATACCTAGGTTCTAATTCTAATTGATCAGAGAGTAATTAGCATTAAGAACACTAATCCAGAAGGGAAATCAAGCAATCTACACTTAAACCACCTAGTAGACTAAGATTCCACACCTAATATATCCCATCCTTAAGAACCCTAATGACTACTCAGAACCCATGAAGAACATCAAAATCATAAACCTAGAAATCAATAAAAATTGCATAATCAGAAAGATAAAGAAGAGAAAAGATAGAATAGAAAGATTCAAGCAAAAATAACAAGTAGATTCAAGGTTATAGGATCCAGGAAGCAGGAACAGATGAAAAAAAACTTAAAAATGAGTTCTCCCTAATCTGAGATTAATACAGAGTATATATAGTCTTAGGGATCACAAAAAGACAAAATAATCAAGACTGACCAGGGGCTCGAGTGCCTTGGTCGAGCTAGAAAACTTCAAGACGCTTTTTATTTTCCAGCTCGAGGTCGACCTCCTTTGATCGAGCGGGTCCAAAACTTCAAGATAGCTCTTTATCTGGCTCGACGTATAGCTCGGTGGTCGATTTAGCGAGAAAACTTCAAGATGGCATTTTATGGTGGACTCGATCGGGCTCGACTGTCGCTGAGCTGGGCTCAAAGTGCGCATGTCACTGCACTCGAGCTGCCGCAGTCAGTCTCCATTCGAAGTTTCGGTCGAGTTGAGCTCTCTTTTTTCTCCATTTGACTTCAAAATCTCCAATATCCCTTGAATGCACCTGAAACAGCTCAAAAAATGCAATATGCATGCAATCCTAATGCAAAACACTTTAAATATGCAAAACTGGAAACAAATGTCAAGAATATGCTATTAGACAAGGCCAAATGGATGATAAATGCATGCTCAAACCATGTAAAATATAGACATATCAACTCCCCCAAACTTAGTCTTTGCTTGCCCTCAAGCAAACAGACAAGAATAAGATGGAGGAGAGGTTTGAAAATGGGGATTCAGAACCAAAGCATGCTGATATAATAGATGATCTCAATGTCCAAGTTAGTTCTGTAATGCAAAGTATATGAACTCTACTTAAAAACTTTAATACTCTTCACAATTTCAATTAAGTCTCAATCTAGACATGCATTCAAATCTACCATTCCTTTAACATTCAATTAAGCAGAAACCATGAATCAAGCTATGCACATTCAATGAACTCATTTGGCTAAGTAAGGTTGAGATGGTCCCTTTCACATGGTTTGACGTTCAAGGATCTCTCAAGAAAAGGAATGACAAGAATGCTAAAGGTAAGAACCAACCTATGCATACAAGAATAGACTCATCTACCCAATCATACACAAGTGTTCTTAACCCCAGTTCTAAACCCGAAAGTTGTCTTAATTCTACCCTTAACACTTAGGCAATTTGCCTTGAACTTTTCTTGGATCGACTCATTTTTTCTTTTTTTCTTTCTAGAGAGGTTTTTATACTTCTTGATTTTTTTGGTTTTCACTACCAGAGGCGTTTTATATATATATATTTCAGACTCAAGTTTGCATTTTTCTTTTCTTATTCTTAGACACCCCCAAATCCTTTACTAGATTAACACATTTCAGATCATTCCTCTCCTAAGAACTCTTAACCTTTTTCTTTCATCTTTCTCCACATTTTCTTTCTTTCTTTTCACAGAACCAAACCCTATAATACCCAATGATCAAGATCCCACCTAGTCCTATCTGATTAGAAAATTGCAAACCAGAACTATATGAGATTCTATCTCTTTCTCAAACCTAACACTTTCTACCAAGCTCATTCAGAAATAGGCCTCACACACTCAATAAAGTAATAACATGGCTTGAAAGAAGGCTAGGCTAAGGGCATGGTAAAACTGTTTTAATGATGAGAACAGCTACTTGGATTAGCAAGAGTGGTAAACATGTGAAAGAAAATCCAAGTATGTATATGGTATCCATTAGTTAAAATGCAGTGCATAGACATGATAATTATAAGTCAAGTTCAGGTTCAAATAGCTAGGGAATGATATCAAATCACAGCATGCTTCAATTGAGATATAATCTAGTTGTGCATTCAAAGTATGGTGCAGTCTTACTTCAAGTTCATTAACAATGCATAAGATAACTAGAAACGAGGGCATTGAGATTATCATATTAAATCAGCAAGCTTCCAAGGTTATAATCATCATAGTCCCCTATGCATATGCAAAAGCCCTATATGAAAATAATCTAGACTCAATCCTAAAATGTAAATGCAACTACATGAACACTCTGTTTTTTTTTCAAATTTTTCAAATTTTTCAAATTTTTTTTGGTTTTTCTATGCCATAGATGTATGTACACTCAAATATGCACAAAATAAAAATAAGAACACAGAAAACAACACAGAGAACAGATCAAACACATCTTAACCCTTCCCCCAAACTTAAATTACACAGTCCCTTGTGTAATAAAAATTTAGAAAGAAAGTTTAAGAAACAACAAAAAGCAAGAAAGAAATGCAAATGATATATACAAGAATGGATAAAACAGGTACCTCAAGGGTTGGAGAAGAAAGAGGAGATTGAATCCTCCATGCTTTCTCTGGGGTAATCAGCGTGGGAGCTTGGCTCGACCACTAACTCTACCACCCTGGTCGAACTGGCTGGTCGCGCCTGTCGCAGAGAGATGGCTGGCTCGATCACCTTGATCGAGCTAGTTGGTCGAGTCAGACCAATTCTGCTCGTTTTCTCATTTTCTTCATGATTCAACGCTCATACTCTCCTGAAAACACACCAGCAAGCCAAAAACACGAAATTAGCATACCTAAACGACGGTTTAAAAAGAAAACTAAAGCAATATATACAGGGATAAACATGGGGCTTCCTCCCAAGTGAGCTTGTTTAAAGTCTCTAAGCTTGACTTCCTTTTTCTTAGGTCTATGGTGGTTCATGGAGGGGAACTGAAATCTCCTCTGCAATGATCTGACCATGTATGAATGGTTTGACCCATTGCTCATTCATTGTGCTCTCAGCTCCATCTTTTCTTTCCAGAGACTTCCCTTTCTCTTTATAAACCTTTGGGGGTGGAGCTTCATTCGACCTTCAATACCAATGTACATTGCTTCCTCATCACGGTAGCCATCATCTTTGATAGTGATCGTCACATACTTGGAAGAAGCTATCAAGTAGAGACCTTGTCATTCACATTCATAAGAACTACCCTTTGCTCAAGTCCATGTTTGCACCAGAAGTGTGAGGAAGGGGTTCCAAGGAGAGTGGGAGCTTGTCGGCCTTCTTCATTTCCATAACAACGAAGTCTGTTGGGACTATACAATCAACTTTAAGTGGTAATCTTCAAGAAGAACAAGTGGCTTTCGTGAATGAGCCGCCTAAAAGTGATGGGTGATGGGTGATGAATGATGCTTCTATCCCTGACTCTTTAACATCTCATCGACATGACATTCACACTTGAACCGAGTCGCATAGAGCATCCTCAATTTTCAAATCACCAAGAAAACAAGTTATGGAGAACATACCAGATTCCCAAGCTTGGGAGAGATTGGGCTCAATCCTGTCGTGTGCTTGGTGAATCAATGCAATCAACACTACTTGTATTCAACCATGGTTACGCCCTTATCTTTCTTGAATCTTCCTGGGAATGAGTTTGGGCTTGTATGGAGGCAGTAAGCAAAGGGTGATTTTCTTTCCAAGAAACTGATTTTTCAGCAGTAGGTGTCATCCTCGTCTCGCTCGCAGAGTCGGGCCTCCAAGTTTCGGTCTTTGCAATTCAAATCTTCCCCATCTCCGACTTCATCGCATTCTTCTGCACTCACCATACCTTGAATCTCCTTGGCTTTCTCATTCACTCGCATCCTTCAAGAATTTTTGATATGCAGAATACTTAAGACATCGATGGAGGCATCCTAATCTCGCTTCCTCATGTGCTTGTCGCTCTATACTTCTCCATTAAGTTTTTTGAATCTTCCTGGGAAAGGCAGTTTAGGTTTGTAAGAGGAGGATAAAGGGTTCTTTCTTTCCTCCTCGACAACTGCTTTTTAAATAGAGGCCGGCTCGACTACTGCTCGACTGGTAGATCGACTTCTGAAGTTTTTGATCTTCTTTACAATTCAAATCCTCCCATCTTCAACTTCATGCCAGTGACTGAGTAGGCTTTACTTGCTGGCGATCAGCAGGGAGATTCAACCATAAAGATAAACTCAATTTGCTAACGCAATCAGGATCAGCAATGGGACTTGATTCCATTGAAAATATGGCATTGCAATACTCCTTTGGGGTCTGGATTGCTTTTCCTGGAAGCTGTCCAAGAGGCATTGGGAAGAAGTGGATGCAGTTCTTCTCCATGTATTTAATTTTGGAGTTCAATGTCTCAATCTTCCGCTGAGATCATGTAGTGTACCATCTCGGTTTTGAGTTCACCAAATTTCTTAGCTGTTCTGCACCAGCTGCCTGTCCTGAAGAAGTTGCTGCATGTTCGTCATTTGTTGATCCGAGCCAGGAGGAGAGGTGAGGTGTAAAAAAACAGATACGCCTGCAAGGTCGCTTAAGTAAAAACTCGATGATTGTGCAGCAAAGGCTCGACTGATTCTGTTGTCGAGGCGGGTAGACTTGATCCTGAGGGTTACAACGCATGCTCCTATATAGTTGGGGTTGGTCTTGTAGTGATGAAACCGTTGTTGTAGCCTCCCGATTATGAATATAGACCTCTTCCATACTACATTCTCCCCATTTGGAATCTGAAAGATAGTATCCTCACTAGTAAAGTGAACGTGCTTCTGCTGGTGGAGGAATTGATCCAATTTAGCATTCAAAGCCTTGATTTCCTTCCTATGCCTTTCTTGAATCAACACCGCTTCATACTTCGTCATATTCAGCATTAGTTACCATCTGATCGAGCAAGGTTTTCCACAAGTTCAGCCTTCATCAACATCCTTGTTGAGGAAGTCGCCATTGCAAGTGTATCAAGAAGCATTCTGACCTTTGGTTGAACTCCTCTGTAAAGGGTGCTTAGGAGGGACTCATTGTTGAAACCATGGTGAGGACATTGAATAGTGTAGCCATTGAAACGCTCCCAGCATTCACGTACCCCATCTTTTCCGGAAAATCCGGATATCTCATTCCGGAGAGCTGCTTCAAGATTGGAGAAGAACTCAAGGAAAGCTTTCTCATCCCATGAAGTGATGAGCCATGGGGTAGATTCTTCTCTCGAGATGGCTTTGTCACCAAGAGAAAAGAAAGAGCCGCACTGAAACCATCTTCATCGACTCCATTAATCTTGTAAGGTCATAGCCTATCAAACTCATCCAAGTGATCAAGAGGATCTTCCATAGTCCATGGAACATGTGCTTTGCACCATAGCTATCAAGCAACTCGATCTCAAAGTTGTTGTTCTGACTGTGAGGTACAATCCCTTCGCCTATCGGTGTGAGTGTTGGGAGCATCTCGCACCAATCGACGTGTCCTCCTGACGAGCACATGTTGAGGTTGTGGTGGTGGATTATCATCAGCCATTTGTGGATCCTGTGATATACTCTAAGATGTTCTCTGCTCTCTCAAGTGTAGCTGGTATTGTCGAGGTAGATGAAGTTCGTTTTTGATCTTGTTTGCATGCGTGGAGGAGGACCATGGTCGACTGCTAGGGAGGTCGAGCTGCGTGGTCGAGTCAAGATAGACCTAAAATGCAAAGACAAAGAAAGAAAACGGTGAGCAAGAACAAAAGAACTTGATCTGAAACGATTTGAAATCCTAAATGTAACAAACAACGCCCAAATGGCAACGACACCAAATTGATGTAGATCAATTTCTTACTGCACCATCATGTCATTGTAGTAGAAAGGTATCAATAAACGTGCGATATTAGCCAAAGGATGTAATCTAATCAGCTCAAGCAAGATAGGATGTGAAACTAACAACCTAAGAAAGCAATAATCAAAAGCATAACAGAAACTAACAACAGAAACTAACAGAGGATAACAGAGCGATAGTTACTAACATAGACTAGCAAAAGCAGTAAAACAGAAATTAATCAAGCAAGAAAAGCTCCTAAGGATGGGGCTATTGACTTGGTGTATCCTATTAATCTACCTTGGTGGTTTAACAAAACTCAAGCAGAGCTAATCCCTAGACAATAAACTCATAAGCAGTTAAGTCCATTCCCATGATAAGTAACCTCAAGCTAATCTTCTACACCTAAATCCTTTTGAAATCTAGCCTAGCGCACATAAGCATTCAGCTTATTAAAGTCAATAAACACCCTAGACAACTAATCCCTTAAAGCTAGAATGTAAATCTCAAATTAGTTCAGACATTTCATCAAACACCTTCTGGTGTAGAAATACCAGGTTCTAATTCCAATGATCGAGAGTACTAAGATTAAGAACACTAATCTGTAGGAAATCAAGCAATCTACACTTAAACCACCTAGAGACTAAGATTCCACACCTAATCTATCCCATCCTTAAGAACCCTAATGACTACTCGAACCCATGAAGAACATCAAAATCATAAACCCAGAAATTCATAAAAATTCAGACAATCGTAAAGATAAAGAAGAGAAAAGATAGAATAGAAAGATTCAAGCAAAAATAACAAGTAGATTCAAGTTATAGGATCCAGAAGCAGGAAGATGAAAAAATCTTAAAACGAAGTTCTCCTAATCTGAGATTAATACAGTATATATACCTTAGGGATCACAAAAAGACAAAATACTAATTTCGCACTTCGACTGTGGGGCTCGAGTGCCTTGGTCGAGTGATATAGGTCAATTTCCCTATTGAACTATCATGTCATTGTAGTACAATAAGGTATCAATCCAAATGGGTGCGATATTAACCAAGAAGGATGCAATCAAACAGTTTAAGTCAAGTCAAAGCAACAAGATGTGTGAAACTATCAACTTAAGCAGAAACTAAGAACAAAGACTAGCAGAAACTAGCAAAGGCAATGAAACAGAAATCAATCAAACAAGAGAAGCTCCTAAGGATGGGGTAATTGACTTGGTGTATCCTCTTAATCTACTTACATGGTTTAACAAACTCAATCAAGCTATTCCCTAGACATTAAACTCATACAAGTTCATT
The DNA here is from genome assembly GCA_018361395.1 of Boechera stricta. Classification (NCBI taxonomy): domain Eukaryota; kingdom Viridiplantae; phylum Streptophyta; class Magnoliopsida; order Brassicales; family Brassicaceae; genus Boechera; species Boechera stricta. The sequence continues at coordinate 16,420,071 of CM031539.1, read as the reverse complement.
CCCATGATAAATAACCTGCGCTAATCTAGTTTCACCTAATCCCTAGCGAAATCTAGCTTAGCAGGCATTAAGAATCAGTTTAATAAAGTCAATAAACACCCAGACAACCAATCCCTTTAGCTAGAATGTAAATCTCAATTAGTTCTTCGCTGATATTTCATCAAACACCTTCAAGTGAAATATTTAAGTTCTAATTCCACCGATCAGAGAGAAATTAGCATTAAGAACACTAATCCAGAAGGGAAATCAAACAATAAACACTTAAACCACCTAGAGACTAAGATTCCACACCTAATCTATCCCATCCTTAAGAACCCTAATGACTACTCAGAACACGAAGAATAAAGAAGGACACAAACCTAGAAATCATAAAAACTTGCATAATTGAAAGATTAAGAGAATAGATAGATTAGAAGAGAATAGATAGATTAAAGATTCAAACAAAAATAACAAGTAGATTCAAAGTCACAAGATCAAGAAAGCAAAGCAATGATGAACAAAGCTTAAGAAAATCGAGATTATTTAAGTTGTTATTATAGTGGTATTTATACTAGAGATAGAAACCCTAAATCACAAAAAGACAAAATAGGCTAATTTTTGGGGGCACTCGACCATAGGTGGTCGAGTGCTATGGTCGAGCTGGCTCCAAAAAACTTCAAGACTCCATTTTTATGATGGGCTCGACGTATACCTCAACCATGGGCGGTCGGGCTTCAAAACTTCAAGATTGTACCGCGGACTCGATCGATGGGCTCGAGCTGACTTGGTCGAGCTGGCCTTCGACTTCAAGATGGTATTTTTCTGAGAGCCTCGACCTGAGCTCGAGCATGTGTGGTCGAGTCGACACTCTCCTTCTCCATTTGACTCAAAGTCCCATTATCCTTTGATCAATCAAGTCCAAAAAAAAATGCATGCAAACCTAATGCAAAACACTCTAAGTATGCAAAACTAGAGATAAATGCTAAGAATATGCTATTAAACAAGGGTAAATGGGTGATAAATGCATGCTAAAACCATGTAAAATATAGACATATCATCGAGCTAGGCAAAAACTTCAATACTACTCTTTTATTTTCCAGCTCGAGGTGCCAGCTCGACCTCCTTTGGTCGAGCTGGGTCCAAAACTTCAAGACGGCTCTTTTATCTTGGCTCGACGTGGTAGCTCGACCAGGGGTGGTCGAGCTAGGCGAGAAAACTTCAAGATGGCGTTTTTATGGTGGACTCGATCAGGGGGCTCAACCTGCCTGCTAGAGCTGGGCTCAAAGTGCAGTTTTTGGTACAGAATGCACTGGCTCGACCTGCTGACTCGAGCTGCTTGCTAGAGTCAGTCTCCATTCGAGTTTCTGGTCGAGTTGAGCTCTCCTTTTTCTCCATTTGACTTCAAAATCTCCAATATCCCTTAAATGCACCTGAAACAGCTCAAAAATGCAATATGCATGCAATCCTAATGCAAAACACTCTAAGTATGCAAAACTGGAAACAAATGTCAAGAATATGCTATTAGACAAGGCTAAATGGATGATAAATGCATGCTCAAACCATGTAAAATATAGACATTTCACCAATACGGAATTGTTCCCAAGTATTTTTGGTGGACAATAATGGCTTGAACTTAAATATTTTAAAATTTAAATCGTAGTAGATCGCATCAATCTAGGTATGCGTGAGTTCGTGAGACCGGACGGAGCTCTCCACGTTGCCTTCACCCTGAGAAAACTAAGAGAGACGTTGTGTCTTGATGGCGTTGATAGCCGGAAAAATCTGTTCCGGCTTATTATTTACAATCACATAATCACTCTTCCACTTATGTGGCTTCCTCTTGCTCTTCTTAACCGATATGGGGTCCTCCCAAAAGGTCACAAAACTTTTTGTCACCGGGCTTACCCTTATCATATCATTTTTCCATAGCTCCCTCAAGATGTTGCCGCCACGTCACTCAAATTCTTTGCAGAAGATTTTGGTACGCTCTTATTGTCTAGTTTTAGGGGCTCATTGGTTTAGAGTTTAGATTGTTACTGTAATCTGGATTTTAAAATTTTTGACTGTAACTTTTTATTTATTTTGGTAAAGCTATGACTTTTAAAAGAAATAAAAGTCTCACTACTAAAAAAAACTGCATATAGCCACGAAAATTTTAGTGGCCAAGGGGATATTTTCGTGGCTATACGTCTAAATAACCACAGAAAACCACGAAAAAATTTCATGGCTAGAATAGCCACGAAATACACATGAAATATTTTGTGGCTCTGTCAATGTAGCCATAAATATTTCCGTAGCTAATTCGTGGCAACTATTTAAAAAAAAAAATTAATTTTTTTTTATATTTACAATTTTTAGTTTTTTTTTTTAATTTTTAATTAAAAAAAATATCGAGCCACTCCGGCGATATCCTCCGGTGACGGTCGTCCTCCCGGAATCCTCCCAGCTTGTCCTCTTCTTCCCGTTCTCCTGATCTGAGCCACCACCGCCGCTTCTGCTTCACCATCACCGCCGCTTCTGCAACATCATTAGCTCCGGCGTCTCCGATTAAGGTGAAGAATCACCAACCGTCGTGAATGTTGCAAATTGCAGCAATGATTTTCTTGCAATCAAACTCCATCGTCTTCATCGAGTTCTCAAAATCTCCAATTTCCTATCAAATCAAAGCACCAAAACACACACACACATAACCATCATGAACAAAACAAACAAACAAAGAAGACGAAATGAGATTTAAGTCAAGGGCTGATTCGAAGAGACAAAGTCGACGGTGTCTACGGCGAAACAAACATAGAAAACGCAAGTCAGGGGCTGATTCGAAGAGAAGAAGTCGCCGGTAGGAGGTTTCGAAGAGACAAAATCGACGGTGTCTCCGGCGAATCTTTAGAAATTATCTCCGGCACTTTGTCTCGATGCAAGCTTAAGGATTTGCAGCTACAAGAAATATGAACGAAGAATGAGAAAACTAAAGGCAGCCAATCGTGACCGTTGGATTAAATCCATCAACGGTGGATAGTGTTATCCTTGTGTATATTGATTAGCCAATGACAATTCAGGATTTAATTTAGAGTTTAGGATTAGGAATTAGGGGTTTTTGATTTTAAAAATGATTAGATTTGATTTAGAGTTTAGGATTAGGAATTAGGGGTTTTTTATTTTAAAAATGATTAGATTTGATTTTGATTTAAAAATATTTAGACTAAGGTTTAAAAATAATTAGATTTATTTTAGTTTATTATAATGATTATAATTTTGGTTTAAGGTTAAAAATTGATTAGATTTGAAATATTTGGATTTTTAAAATAATTTTATAAAATATAGATTTAAACATGATAGATATGATAAATATACAACGGAAAACCGACGCGGTATCCGTCGATTTTGAATCCTGACGGATATGACCGTCGGTAAATAAAAACCGACGGATGACCGATGTTATACCGACGAATTTTGGTTGGAGATGTTTTATAAATTATACCGACGAATTTTGGTTAGAGATGTTTTAAAAATTATTTTGTAATTTGAGATGTATTATAAATTATTTTGTGTTGCAAACGAATAAATAAATAGAAATTGCAAAATTAAAATTAACCTTATTATTTTTATAACTATTTTTTAAAAAGTTTTGTATTAAAACAAAAAACAAGATAAAGTAATATTAAATAAAATTTAAAATAAAATAAAAAAGTAAAAAGTAAAAAAACAATAGTTTATGCGTCCCGGATCCTCTTCAGAAGATCCATACACTGCTTGTGAAGCTGCGCCTGCTTGTCCCGAAATTCATTTATCCGTTTCGTTACACGATCTTCAATCTCACCAAGTTTGGTCATAAGCTCGTCAACAGTATCTATGACTTCCTGAGCCGTAGTCGGGTCACGGACAGGAGAAGGACACGAACTCAACAGTATATATGACTTCCTGAGATTAGCAAATTATTTGCACTAGCAACAATAATTAATGTTCATCGAGAGATAATAGGAAATTATTGTTGCTAGTGCAATTCTTTTCCAGGAAATAAACTATCAGAATTTTTTAGATGAATTCACTTGTTAGAATGATATTCACGGATTTGAGTTTAGGCTTAATGATCTAATTATTGCAAAAATTGTTGTCAATATTGGACTATTTTAACGAAAATGATATGTACTTAAAAATTTAGAAATTAAAAAAAACTTTTGTAATTATTCTTAATGATGTTGGTGATGTTAAAGATGATACTACAATGCCTCCAAAAAAGGATGACAATAGCTTAGGTCGAAAAAAAAAAAAATTTATGCAATTTGTTTGGTGTATTTCATTAAGTTATGAATAATCTAATAATTGATCAATTAAGATATTTTTTTCTAAGTAATAAATAAATTGTAAAAAGGACATTAATACAAAGAAAATACAAAGATTTTGTACGAGTCTCGGACATAAAGAAACATGTGTAGTATCAACTATCAAAGAATCATATTATTAAGAAAACCAAACACCGCATCTTGAATCGCTTTAGAAAGCACTGCTCCTCTATGCCTCTTTAATAACCTCTCATACTCAATCCGATCCTTTCATTTTTCAAGATTTTGATGCAATAAATGTATTGGAGGAGACATTAGTTATACGAAGAAATTGAAGAATTCTTTTGCATGATGAAAAAGAAGTCCAAGAACTTATTTTCAGAAAATCAAGACATATATGCATCTTCGAGATATGGATTTCGAAATTGAGTGCATAGTTTTTAGAATCCAAGGACTAAAATTTAATCCTCAAAGATATGGGCTATGATCCGAATAATGGTAAAGAATTCTAAAATAGTGATAAAACCTCCATAAATTAATATTATTTAGAATTTAATATTTTATTACTTCTTGTAAATGGATATTAATGTATATAAATATTTGCCTTAAAATCAAGTATTAGCTGGACAATATCACTTAAAAAAAAAACAGCTAGTTTGACAATTACTTCTCAACAGTAGCTAACATGGGAGCTCAAAACGACTCCAGAGAAAGAACTTTATATATGTGGTTTCTTTTTTCTTTTTCGCTCGAACATAAAAATAAAAATAAATTGTAAGTAAAGTTTCTTTTATTTCTTTTTCATGAAAAAAGCTATTACTATTAGTACTTCTTTTACATTAAAGCTATTAATATGTAGCTGGAAACAAAATTTAAACAATAATCTAATACCTGAAAATATCATTTCCGCTACGATAATGTTGGAAACACTCATCTCACAATTGTACGTGAAAATGCAAACTTGACGCGTCTTTATGTAGGTTTATATATATATTTGTAAATTACGTTGATTCTGAGATTAAATAATTTAGTTATGTTTTGTTGATCATAACTTCTCCTTCAACGAGGCGCTAACGCAAACGCACGAGACATATCCAGATGTACAAACTTTTATTGGGCTTGGATGATGTTTAATGGGTCTTTACTTTCGGGTTAGCTCCACAAAATAATATTTTTCTAAGAAATTTTAGAAAGACATAACTAAGAGAATTTGATTTACATAAGATTAATGAGTTTGATGATATCAATATTGTAGTCTCAGCTTGGACAATTAGAGAGTACCTGAAGAGAGTTTACAAAGCTACGAAGAGGAGAAACTTAGCCTCGCCTTAAATTCCGAACCGAACTAGCCGAACTGGGTAAGAGAATTTCGGAATTTGCCGGTTAAGGCGAACCTACCGATCGATGTTGAACTAAATTTATTTTGAACTGTGTTTATTTTCGGTTCGGCGCCGATAACCGATTAAACAGAGCTAAAACAGATTCATATCTAACCCTAATAATTTTCTAGGTATCTCACACGCTCCTCATTTCTCATTTTCATATTTCGGCAAACACTCATTGGCGATTCTGGAGGCTCTCCGATTCCGACCGAGAAGAGCGAAGGTATTCTCATGAATCTCTTTAATCAATTTCTTTGTCTCCTCTTAAATCTCTTTAATCGATTTCAAACTCTAAATTGATTTGTTTAATCGATTTCTTTAGTCTTTATCTCCTCTTGAATCTCTTGAATCGATTCCAAACCCAAATCCCCAAATCAATTTCTTTAACTTCAAACCTTAAATCGATTCCAAACCTTTAATCGATTTGTTTAATCAATATCTTTAACCTCAAACCCTAAATCGATTTCTTTCACCTCAAACCCTAAATCGAATTATTCTAACTTTAACCCTAAATCAATTTTTAATATTTCATATTTTAATGTTTCTGTAGATGGTGAATGATGGAGAGGACGAAGAAGCTAATCAAAATCAACCACCTCATCTACCATCGAGTTTGTGTAACCTTCTTTGTTCTTTTATAGATCCTCGGAAAAATGATGAGTCTCAGGCACAACATTGAAGAAGTTTGTGTAACCTTCTTTGTTCTTTTGTAGATGTTGGAACTTTAAACTTTGAACTTTGATTTGAAGTGTAAAGTTCCAATATTAAATTTTGATTTGCCTTAAACTCAGTTTGACTATTATGTTTACTTCGAACATTGTGTTGCTTCAGTTTGAACATTGTTTCAGTTTGTTTCATTTAGTTTGTTTGCTTTAGTTTGAATATTGTTTCAGATTGTTTCAGGTTTGATTTTGTTTTACAACAGGTTTTCAGGTTATTTAGAAGGTTTTTATGTTTCGGTTTAATCGGTTAACCAAAAAACCGATTAAACCGATGATGATTGAATTTTCGGTTTTTATCGATTTATTTAATTTTTAGAAAACCGAACCAAATAAAAAATTGCCGAACCGACCAAACCGATTTCATTACTCGGTTTAATTCAGCTATCTTTGACAAATTCTGAAAAACCGAATACCGATTACGCCGATCCGAACCGAACCGTTGTTTCCGAAAGCCCAGGGCTAGGAAAAACACAATTAGAAGGGTTTAGGGGATTTAGGAGTCACCAACTTTTTAATTTCTAAAAAAAAAACCCTTGTGTTCTTACAATTTCAAGGTTTTTATCCTAAATTAATTGTTTACAATTTTTGGGCATTTATAAATTTAAGTTGATGCCAATATTAAATTATTTGAGTGAAAATGATATGTATTTTAAAGTTTAGAGCTTAGAATAATTTTTTGTTACGATTCTTTATGTTATTTATGAAGTTGAAAATGATACTATAATACCTTATTTCAAAAACATAACACCAAGAAAGTTTGTTAATTAAGCTAGGAAAACAATCAATCTAAGGCATAACATCCATTTATCATTGATTTTGGCGCTTTCGTCGAGATGTATGTATGTGGTTTAACACACAATATGACTTGCTAGATGCTCTATAGACATGAGAGCGTTTCAGAAACATCCCGATTTTACTTCAATGACACGGAAGCCACAAAATAACTTATAACTCAAATAATTTCATATTTAACCAGAAATAACCAACAAAATCCAATAATTCAACTTAAACGTCTTTCATCCTCAACACTTAACGTCATTACGAAACTGAATAACGAAAATCCAATAAATTCAATAGCGAATAAATAATTGGAATCTCTAACTCCAACACCAACTGACCACGTCCAGCAACTACTCCTCAGGGTTACCTGCAAGAGAAAGAGAGAGGTGAGCAATCTAGGATTACTCAGCAAGAGATTGCTCACAGAGGGTAAGGCTTACGGCTCACGAATTCTCCATACACAAACACATTTAGAAAGCCACAAAGTCTAAACCTAAAACAAGCAGACAATCACGTGTCAATGACACACACCCATCAAACAAATAGAAACACGTTCCATAAACGCCAAAACGCGCCCTGGATATCACGTGCTGCGCACGCTATCCCTCGTGCCACGCACTTCTTCCCTGCACCTTTCACTCATGCCTACCGGATCCCTCGTGCCGCTCACTTCTTCCCAGCATAGTGAAAACTCGTCGGCTTGTCAGCCATCCTAACCTACCCGTATTCCCGCGTCCATAGGCCAACACACAAATACAAGAATACTTCTTTGTAGATATCACTGCGGCTTAATCGCAACTACTCACACAACAATTATTTTACCACAAAATAACATGCATTTCACACAATCACGCAACACACATTAATATATTCATTTTAATTTCTATCTCTACTAGTTTTTTTTCTTTATACTTTAGATAAAATATATTTATATATTTATAAATACTAATACACACAACAATCAAATACGGTTACTCATATAATATGTAACTAACTAAATATATCGGTATACGAAAAAGACACGAACTTGTCCTCACATTTGCCACGGTTGCTGAAGACCTTTATGTATCTGGAACTACTACTTAAGAATTGCTATTTTTGGAATTTTTATAAAATAGAACTTTCCCAAATTAGTAACTTTTTAAAAATAACAACTTTCCTAAAATAGGAACCTTATAGAAATGGAAACCTTCCTAAAATATAAAGTCGGGTCAATGGAGACGGTTTTGTGCTTAGCCTGCAAACGTCCTCAGGTGAGTGCATAAACTCGGTTCAACTGTTATCCAAAAAGACCATTTTACCCCTGCAGATTAAACACTCAGTTCTGGCCAAACGGTGTTGAATCTGACAAAACATCCAGCAAACCTTCCGACGGCGATTTTGGGCGCGTCCGCCGACATATGGATGAGCGGTTGGCGGCGTTCGCTTCGTCTCGGTGAAATCTTTCCAACAAGCCAACGCATGTCACTATTGGAGGTCGGACGGTGGAGCTCCAGCGACTTTTCCGGTGACGGCATGGTGATTCCGACAGTGGATGGTGGCGGTCTGGCGATAGGTTCAGCGGTGCGAGTGACTCTACGGTTTGACACAGCTTCGCCAAGGCTTTTTGGTGTGGGAGCATATGAAGCCTTACCTCTTCTTTTATAAGTGGTTGCCTATACGACTCGAGGTTTCCATCCTCTTTTAGGCGACATCTAAACACAAGAACATGCGAATCAACCTACTTCCTTAGGACTGTCTCCCGGGTGAAAATCGGTTTGACATAACCTAGAGCTCTAATACCAAATTGAAACACCCCGATTTTACTTCAACGACACAGAAGCCACAAAATAACTTATAACTCAAGTAATTTCATACTTAACCGAAAATAAACAATAAAATCCAATAATTTAACTTAAACGTCTTTCATCCTCAACACTTAACGTCATTACGGAACTGAATAACTGATAACACCATATTTTACCTATTTTTATGTTTTCATTTAGTGTAGTTTTATATGTTATAACTAATATTTAGGATAGTTTTAGTGCATTTGCATGTTTAGAATGTTTAGTGCATTTGCATTTTTTATAGGTACTTGAAGGAAATCATACATTTTTAGAATGTTTTGGCGTCCTAAGATGCCACACGGACTTTGGAGCTAGTTGTTCGGGCCAAGAACATCATGAAGAGACATCTCAAGAGCCTCCCGAATGAAGCAACAGCCCTAGCATCGAACCAGGGCCATCGACGCTCCTCCTGAGCAGGACCGTCGACCCACTCCGTCGAACCAGGGCCATCGACGCTCTCCATGGACCGGACTTGAAGCTGACGATGAAGACCGTCGACACAAGCGTCGACCGTGTGTAGTAGACGCCACACCTGAAGATTCACGTCGACCAAGGACGTCGAGTGTGGCCCATCGATGCTGGCCCATCTATGCTGCCCCTGACGGAAGAAACTCGAAATTCGACGTTTTGACATATCGGCACTGTTCGGAGGCTTACAGTCGAATGAGAAGGAATTAAGATAAAAAATAAGTTGCTATGGAATCTTGATTAAAAATGGAAGCTTTGAGAGTTGGAATCAAGTCAAGAGCTGCTCAGAATCAGAAGATATGATTTTTACAAGTCAGGTGACTCTGAACTCACCCGGTTTGGACCTACGTGCACTGTTTCGAACGTTGCGATCGAACCAGAAGGAATTTGGCTACAAACCAACTTGACATGCAATACTGATTCAAAACGGAAGCTCCACGAATTGGAGTCATACCAAACCGAGATCAGATGCAAAAGTTATTCAAGTTCTAATCCAGAAGATCCTACACTTGTCTTATTTGGCACCCTGCAAGTTTAATTCGCAAAAGATCTTTCCCCAACCTCCTTGGGCATGACCTAGCCTCCTCCAAGTCCCCTATATACTATATAAACACATGAAATGCTCATTAGAAAGGGTTCCCACGTTTTGCACAACTTTATAGCCACCACTTAGAGAGAAAAGTCTCAAAAACATTCTTTTGTTCTTAAGTTTTATTATGCAAGTTCTTTAGTTCTTCTTCTTGTTCTTCTATTGCTTTATTTACAGCTTTTTTTTATTGTTTATCATGTCTTCTATCTCATATACTTCCGTCACCCTCGGTGTTATGAGCGAATAGATCCTTTAGATCTCTGTAGTGGAGATCGATGATGGGATCTACGGATTAGAGATTGATGTTTTATTTTCTTAACCAATTAGCTACCTTGTATGTGTTCCTAAAGCTAGATTTACTCCCTTGGGAGTTGGCTAAGAGCTCGGCCGAAAATCACATGTGTGGCTGAGTGTTTCGGGAATTCCCTACGCCACGAGAGTAGGTAGAGGAGTTTCGGATATACATACTTGGGATTCTAATTAATCGATAAACCTAATTTTGACTTGTGAGCTTATCTAAATTAGCTTTGATCAAGTTAGTTTAGCACCTTATGGTCTTGATGCCGCGAGAGTGGATTAAGATCTCGGAACTAAACATGTTGAAAGCTTGACTACGCTGTAGAGATGCAGTGGATAGTTAGGCCGGTCAATGACGAGATCGTTCTCGATGCTTGTAAGGACACCACGAGACTGGGTTTTTACAGAGAGATTAGCATACCATGAGAGTGGACTAATCTGTATACGAAATCTTTAGACCAAAAGATATCAACAAAAGGGTTAAAGAACATCAATTCTCGAATTAGAAGATTTCCGGATTCGTTCTCATTCACCCTTGGGATCGTTTTCTTCATTATTGTTTAATCGTTATTTAATTTAAAGTTATTTAATATATGTATTTTATTTTACGCACTTTTATTTATGCAATTTAATTTATGCAATTTACTTTATGCAATTTAATTTAAGTACTTTTATTTATACAATTTAATTTATGCTATTTAATTTCTGCACTTTAATTTATGCACTTTATTTTCCGCTATTTAATTTACGCAATTTATTTTCTGTTATTTAATTTACGCAATTTACTTTACGCTATTTAAATTCCGCAATTTATTTTACGCACTTAATTTCTCGCTATTTAATTTACGCACGTAATTTATTTTCTACTATTTAAATTCTGTAATTTTATTTTATGCAATTTATTTTACGTAATTTAATTCAGTAATTTAATTATTGTTTATTTAGTTATTGCCTATTTATTTTATGCACTTTAAATAATTAAACCTAAAACCCCCAAAATCTATAATTAAACCTAAAACCTAAACATGATTAGATTTATCCCTAAAATCTCTGTGTAGTTATTCTCAGTCTTTGCGGATCGATCCCGAACATACTACGATTGCATTTAACCGTGCACTTGCGGTAATATCAGGTTAAACTCTTAAGACTACTTTCTAGTAGAGCTCGGATGAAATCTGAGACGAGGTGAAACAAAACCTCCTATCAAGTTTTTGCGCCTTGCGGATCAGAAGAATAATGTTGGTTGAATATGAATAGGTCTTCTTATTTTTCTATTTAGTTTAATTTTTGTTTTTGATTTTTCAGGTTAATAAATTCGAAAAGCAAAAAAAATGAACCAGTTGTTGGACAGTGGAGAAGAGAACGTGGTGCGTAGGCAAAAAGTGGTACGATCAACAGGTATGACCGACGAGCCAACAAGCCAAAATCGACGCACGGGAATCTGGCCACCACTGGTTGTCGGAGTTGAATTCGAAATCAAGTAAAGCTTGATTAACATGGTTCAGGGTTATAAGTTTCACGGATTATCAACAGAGAACCCTATCGATCATTTGTATCAATTCGACAAGCTGTGTGAGATGGTGAAAATAGACGGTCTCTCTGAAGATGCACTAAAATTTTGTTTATTCCCAGTTTCACTTGGGGGTAAAGCACAAGAGTGGGAGAAGTACATTCCATCTGAGATCGTTACAACGTGGAGTCAATGCCGGAAAGCATTCCTAAAAAGGTTCTTCTCAAACGCTATAACAGCCCATTGGAGAAACAAGATATCAAGCTTCACGCCACAAAACACTGAGAGTTTCGGAGAAGCATGGGAGAGGATTGCAGAATACACCAAGCAATGCCCTCATCACGGATTTGGAGACGAATACCTGCTGGGCACATTTTACAGACGAATCACTCCCAGGTATCGTATGTTACTAGATGTGGGGAGCTGCGGAACTTTCTAAGAGGAAGATGCATATCACGGGAGAACACTAGTCGAGAACCTAACTGAGAGTGACACAAATTATAAAGAAGACTATGATCTAATAAACAAACACGCTGACGACCGTGAAGATGAGGAGAAGCTAACTATAAGGGCGATAAATGAGAAAATGGACATGATTCTGAATTCAACACAACCCTACGTTTTTTCAAAGCAACATGAAAGACAACACCATCGACCAGGAGGGGTCGATGGTCTCTCAAGGAAAACAACCGGACAACATTATCGACTGTGTGTTGTCGATGCAACCGCAGAAACAAGCATCGCAAACCAGCATCGACTGCAACATCGACCCCACCTGGTCGATGTCGACTTCTCAGCGAAGCACATCGAGCAACACCATCGACCTGGAGTGGCTGATGGTGTCCGCCGGATCGAAGCAGGGATAGAACATCGAACCGAGCATCGACCGTACACCATCGATGCTATGTCAGGGGGGACCACCGATCAAGCCCATCGACCAGAGGAGATCGATGCTCCTCGTGGAGACGACGAAGAGATGAGCTCTTTAACAACCGGGACAAGTGAACTTGAAGAGGTGATTCAGAACATTCTAGATGGGGAATCGAGACAAAGTGCAAAGATCCGTAGAAAATTTACGAACATGGATCGATAATGGAACAAGCTAGATGAGAAATTCGAAGGCTTGGTTTCTAAGGTCTAAAACATAGAAACTCGAACGAAGGAGGAAACATCAACAATCAAAACAATAACTTTGAAGAGTGGAAAGGAGCTTAGACCAATTCTACCTAAGCAACCAACAAACAAGAAGACTGAATAGACTAACATCGAGAAAAAGATGATCCTATCACACCCGAGAAAGAAGAACCAATCATCGAGAAAGAAAATCCTATAATAACCGAGAAAGAACCAGAAGTCGAGGAAATCATTACGGAGAAGCCAGACGAGGATAAGGAACCCGAGACTTGTATAAGGAGACAAGTGACACTCGACATGCGCAATTATCAACCAAAATTCCTTTTCCCGGGAGGATCAAAGGGAGAATAGCGGAGAGAATGAGGAATGCATTTGAACAACAAATGAAAGGTGTAATCATCACTATGCCGATACTAGAAGCTTTGACGATGATTCCCAACACTAGCAAATTCCTCAAAGATCTCGTGACTAAGAAGAAGAAGGAACTCACCGAGATGGCATTCCTAACGCACGAGTACAGCACCGTCATTCTCGACAAAAAGATTCCAAGGAAGTTAAACGATCCGGGTAATTTCACTCTCTTATGCACTCTCTGTCAAATAACATTCGGGAGGTCTTTGTGCGATCTTGGAGCTAGTGTGAACCTCATTCCCCTATCCATTGCACAAAATTTGGTACTTACTCGATTCAAGGAGTGTAAGATGTCATTAGTTCTCGCTGATCGTTTGGTAAAAACGTCGGTAGGATTACTTGCAGACATTCTGGTGATGATTGGTGACTACTAAATTCCGACCGACTTTGTGGTACTCAAGATGGATCATGAGCCCAAAGATCCACTCATCCTTGGGAGACCATTCCTAACAACCGTGGGAGGCATAATTCATGTCAAAAACGGAAAAATTGATCTTCATTTAAACAACGAAGTCATGCAGTTTAGCATTGACGAAGTGATGAAGAAACCCGAGGAACGAGACCACATCTTCTACACAGACAATCTTGACTTGTTGGCTGATGGTGTGTTGGACGAAGTTGAGCTCGAAAACGAAGAACTAAGTGAAGAATTCCAAACGATACAAAATGGAGACGTCGGGGACATGCTACCTCGTGAGATGGCATACGCGAGTCTAATCGAAGGTGACGAAGAAGAAGAAGCCACGGTGGAAGCAAGCGATGGTAAGACTTGCGATGAAGATGATTGGAGTGAACTCAAGGCACCGAAGGTGGAGTTGAAACCACTTCCGAAAGGGCTAAGGTACGCATTTCTCGGTCCTAATTCAACATATCCTTTCATAGTAAGTGATGAACTTAAGGATGATGAAATTTCTCTTTTACTTAATGAATTGATAAAATATAGAAAAGCAATATGATATTCTCTAGATGATATCAAGGGCATATCTCCATCCTTATGCATGCATATAATACATTTAGAAGATGAGTCTAAGAATTCCATTGAACCTTAGAGGCGCTTAAACCTAAATTTACATGATGTCGTAAGAAACGAAATTCTTAAACTTCTAGATGCAGGAATTATTTATCCTATATCTGATAGTAATTGGGTATCACCTATTCATGTAATTCTTAAAATGGGTGGTATCACTGTGGTAAAAAATGAAAATGACGAATTAATTCCTACTAGAACTATCACATGACATAGGATGTGTATTGATTTTAGAAAATTAAATGCTGCCACTAGAAAAGATCATTTTCCTCTTCGGTTTATTGATCAAATGTTAGAACGATTAGCAAATCACTCTCACTATTGCTTTTTAAATGGGTTCTCGAGATTCTTTCAAATCCCGATACATCCTCAAGATCAAGAAAAAATGACATTTACATGTCCTTACGGTACCTTTGCCTATCGAAGAATGTCGTTTTGACTATGTAATGCACCTGCAACCTTTCAAAGGTGTATGATGTCGATATTTTTAGATTTAATTGAATCAGTAGTTGAGGTGTTTATGGATGATTACTCTGTGTATGGTTCTTCGCAGGTTGTCATTCATGCAAGGTACTAAAACGTTGCTAAGAGACGAACCTCGTACTTAATTTGGAGAAGTGTCATTTCATGGTGAGAGAAGGAATCGTTCTTGGGTATAAGATATCGAAAAGAGAGATTGAAGTCGACAAGGCCAAGATCGATGTGATGACAAGTCTAGGGCCTCCAAAAACGGTGAAAGAAATACGAAGTTTCCTTGGTCATGCTAATTTTTATCGAAGATTCATCAAAGATTTTTCTAAGATAGCAAGACCACTCACCAGCCTGCTATGCAAGGATGTCGAGTTCAACTTCGATGATGCATGTTCCGAGGCATTCCGATCAATCAAGAAAGAGCTAGTGAATGCACTGATAATACAACCGTCAGATTGGGAATTGCCGTTCGAGATTATGTGTGATGCTAGTGACTATGTCGTAGGAGCTGTACTTGGACAACGCAAGGACAAGAAGCTGAATGTCATCTATTATGCAAGTAGGACGCTAGACGAAGCGCAAATGAATTATGCCACTACGGAGAAAGAGCTTATAGCGATCGTCTTTGGTTTTGAGAAGTTTCGCCAATACTTAGTCGGTTCTAAAGTCATCGTGCATACAGATCATGCGGCACTAAGGTATCTACTTGCAAAGAAAGACGTGAAACCAAGGTTACTCTGCTGGATACTACTTCAAGAGTTTGATTTGGAGATAAAAGACAAGAGAGGAATAGAAAACGGAGTAGCTTACCATCTTTCTCGGATGAGAATCGAAGACGAGATACCTATTGACGATTCACTACCTAAGGAGCAAGTCTACGCTATTAGAGTAATTATCGGCGAGCACTACCTCAACAAAGAGCTAAAAAGCATCAACGCCATCAAGGATAAGTCACCATGGTATGTTGATATCGTAAACTATCTCGCTTGTGGAGAGAAACCGCCTGATCTCGTTGGATATCATAAGAAAAAGTTTTTTAAGGAGATAAACCGGTATTATTGGGATGCCCCGAACCTCTACACGCTGTGTAATGATAAAATATATAGAAGATGTGTTTCGGAACACGAGGTTCACAGGATTTTGACGGGATGCCATATATCCACATACGGAGGACATTTCGCTACATTCAAAACGATGGCTAAAGTTTTACAAGCTTGATTTTGGTGGCCGACTTTGTTTAGAGACGCTCACCGATTCATCCTAGCTTGTGATGCATGTCAAAAAAGAGAAAACATAAGTCGAAAGAACGAGATGCCTCAAAACCCGAATGGAGGTTTGACGTGGGGCATCGATTTCATGGGACCTTTCCCGAACTCTCATGGTAACGCTTACATCTTAGTGCGATTATGTATCTAAATGGGTAAAAGCTGTGGCGTGTCCAACAAATGCGAAGGTAGTTCTGAAACTTTTAAGAGCATCATTTTCCGTGCCGGAGTTCATGAGCGACGATGAGGAACACTTCATTAACAAAACTTTCGATAAACTCCTAAGGAAGTTCAGCACACAAGGTGGCAACATCATATTATCTTCAAACAAGCGGACAAGTGGAGGTTTCAAACCGGGAAATCAAAGCAATCCTGGAAAAGACGGTGAATATTTCACGAAAAGACTGGTCACTTAAGCTAGACGATGCTTTGTGGGCTTATCGAACAGCTTTCAAGACCCCCATCGGTACAACTCCATTCAACCTTCTCTATGGAAAGTCTTGTCATTTGCCGGTTGAGCTAGAATACAAAGCTATGTGGACTGTCAAGATGCTGAACTACGACATAAAAACCGCTGCGAAGAATCGCCTAATGCAACTGAACGAGCTAGACGAGATTCCCCGAGACGCTTATGAGAATGCTCGGATATACAAGGAGAAGACTAAGGCATTCCATAACAAGAGAATACTTCGAAGAGAGTTTCGGGAAAACGATCAAGTTCTACTATTCAACTCTTGTTTGAAGCTCTTTCCGGGAAAGCTCCGATCTCGTTGGTCCGGACCCTTCAAGTTAAAGTCTGTAACGCCTTACGGGGCTATAGAGCTATGGGGCAACAGTGGAGAGAGTTTCAAGGTGAACAGACAACGATTAAAGCCGTATATTAGTTCTGAAATCATTGGCGGATGGGAGATCATAGAGTTGGAAGATCCACCCGACCTTCTGGAAGAGTCGCAGGATCAGTGAAACGGTAACATCATCGAGCTCACAACGTTAATTAAGCATTCTATCTTTGTATATACGTTTTTCAGTTTCAGTTTATTTTTCAGTTTTTCGTATTTTTCATTTTTTGTTTTTCTGTCTTCTGATTTAATTTTCAGGTTATTTTCAACATAATAAAAAAAAACTATATAAATCAAGGACTTGAAAAATGTGGGAGCTGCAAACCCACGAACCTGATAAGAGAATTACGGTATGAATTCTCTTGCTTTTTACCCCTTTATGGTTTTATGTCACAACGCGGATGTTGTGATTTTAGTGTGGGGGAAGTCTTACGATCTATGGAGGTAATTCTTTTTTCTTGACATCTTTTGATGGAAGTTTTACCATAAGTTTTTCGTATTTTGAGAGATTGTTACACTCTTTTTCTCGTTCATAAGTTCAATAACATGTAAAAAGGTTTTTATTGAGGTAGCGATAGAAATTGTTAATTGTGTTATTTGTGTTTATGTTTGGATGCTTTGTTAGATAGTGTGTGATCTTTACTAGGAAATTTGGAAAATCCATGAGTGGATCAATAAACCCCAAAAGGATAATTCTTCCGGAGACTTAGACGATTCGGAGTTGACTTCTCACCTTAATGAACTTCAATTTTCTCGACTTGGGGCTTGAGATACATTGGATGTGATACCTCTATGAGACACTGCAAGACACGTATAAGTAAGTGTGATTCCCCTTTTCCTTCCCTTCACTTAGATAAGAAAAGAAAAGAAAAGAAAATAAAGAGAAGAGAAATGAAAAAAAAGGATATAGAAGCGAATCGGGCATTGGAAGCAACCACTTTCAAAGTTCGCGTCTCAAGAAAACTTATCCTAGAAAAGAGCTTAAGAAAAAAGGTGATCGACAAAAAAAAAAAATTATACTCTAGAAAAGTAGGAAAAAATCGATTGATCTTGAAGTGAGAAAAAGAAAATGAATTGCCAAGGCGTCTTTGTGAGAAAGAGAGTAAGTGTTCATATCCTTTGATCGATATTTCCAAGTTGAGAACCCATGTTTAGATTAAAAAGAGAACAATGAGGTCAGGATCAAAGGAGGAGCGGTTCAAACTAAGGTGAGTTCTTGTATGCTTATGGCAAGAAACATAAAATGCGGTAGAAATCATTCTACTTCCGCAAGGTTGAAAAGCATTAAGCACAACAATGTCACAAGGTACAAGTTCACTCTCTTTATTTTTACTGTTTTTAGCATTTTTTTCACAATGCTTAGCTTTCGTTTGCTTGAGGACAAGCAAAAAGGTAAGTGTGGGGGACTTGATAACACCATATTTTACCTATTTTTATGTTTTCATTTAGTGTAGTTTTATATGTTATAACTAATATTTAGGATAGTTTTAGTGCATTTGCATGTGTTTGTGTGTTTCTAGGTACTTGAAGAAAATCATACACTTTTAGAGTGTTTTGGAGTCCTAAGAAGCCACACAAACTTTGGAGCTAGTTGTTCGGGCCAAGAACATCATGAAGAGACATCTCAAGAGCCTCCCGAAGGAAGGAGCGGCCATAGCATCGAACCAGGGCCATCGACGCTCCTCCTGAGCAGGACCATCGATCTACTTCGTCGAACCAGGGCCATCGACGCTCTCCACGGACCGGACTTGAAGCTGACGACGAAGACCATCGATATAAGCGTCGACCGTGCGTAGTAAACGCCACACTTGAAGATTCACGTCGACCAAACCAAGATCAGATGCGAAAGTTATTCAAGTTATAATCCAGAAGATCTTACACTTGCCTTATTTGGCACCCTGCAAGTTTAATTCGCAAAAGTTCTTTTCCCAACCTCCTTGGGCATGACCTAGCCTCCTCCAAGTCTCCTAAATACTATATAAACACATGAAATGCTCATTAGAAAGGGTTCCCACTTTTTGCACAATTTTATAGCCACCACTTAGAGAGAAAAGTCTCAAAAACATTCTTTTGTTCTTGAGTTTTATTATGCAAGTTCTTTAGTTCTTCTTCTTGTTCTTCTATTACTTTATTTACAGTTTTTGTTTATTGTTTATCATGTCTTCTATCTCATATACTTCCGTCACCCTAGGAGTTATGAGCGAGTAGATCCTTTAGATATTTGGAGTGAAGATCGATGATGGGATCTACGGATTAGAGATTGATGTTTTCAGTTCTTAACCGATTAGCTACCTTGTATGTGTTTCTAAAGCTAGACTTACTCCCTTGGGAGTTGTCTAAGAGATCGGCCGAAAATCACATGTGTGGCTGAGTGTTTCGGGAATTCCCTACGTCACGAGCGTGGGTAGAGGGGTTTCGGATATACATACTTGGGATTCTAGTTAATCGATAAACCTATTTTCGACTTGGGAGCTTATCTAAATTAGCTTTGGTTTAGCACCTTAGAGTTTTGATGCCGCGAGAGTGGATTAAGATCTCGGAACTAAATATGTTGAAAGCTTGACTACGCTGTAGAGATGCAGTGGATAGTTAGGCCGGTCAATGACGAGATCGTTCTCAATGCTTGTAAGGGCATCACGAGAGTGGGCTTTTACAAAGAGATTAGTATACCATGAGAGTGGACTAATCTTTATACCAAATTTCTAGACCGATAGATATCAACAAAAGGGTTAAAAAACATCCATTCTCGGATTAGAAGATTTCCGAATTCGTTCTCATTCACCCTTGAGATCGTTTTATTCATTATTGTTTAATCGTTATTTAATTTAAAGTTATTTAATTTATGCATTTTATTTTACGTAATTTTATTTATGCAATTTAATTTAAGTACTTTTATTTATCATTTAATTTATCTTTATTTAATTTACTTGACAATTTCTGCGCTTTATTTTTATTTATTTAATTTCTGTGATTTTCATTATTTAATTTACGCGATTTCTTTACACTATTTAAATTCCATGATTTATTTGCTTACTTTTTTTTATTTAATTTCACGTAATTTTTTTCTCTTAAATTTAAATTGATTTTATTTTTGCGATTTATTTTCACGTAATTTAATTATTGTTTATTTATTTTTGCATTTTAAATAATTAAACCTAAAAGCCAAACTATAATTCACTAGATTAGATTTATTCTAAAATCTACGTATGAGTATTCTCGATCTCTGGATCGATCTTGAACATACTATGATTGCATTTAGCAGATGCGACTTGCAGATTAGATTAAGCCTCGAGGCTAACTAGTAGGGCTTGGGTGAAACTTGAGGCGAGGTGAAACAAAACCTCATCATAACAAAAATCCAATAAATCCAATAACGAATAAATAAAGGTTTTACAAAAACCCAGCCCGATTTTGCGATTTTGCCTTCCTCCCAGAAAATGCGATTTTACCCCTCCACCAGATAATCTTGATATAAACCTTATGCGTATTTTCTAAACGTTTTTGGATGTATACGATTAGATTTTTCAAATTATAAAGGTAGATTTGAATCACTGAGGGTTTCGATTTGATATATTATTTATCAACATTTTACAAACTTGAGTAGATATAAGGGTTATATTGCGTATTATCTTTGAGGTGGAGAATTTTAAGTAAATTAAATGGCGTGGAGGGCTAAAGCATCTACACCTCCCAGCTGACCCGTCCGGCTACCTCGGGTTACTGCAGAGAGAGTGGGGTGAGCAATCTATTACTTAGCGCGGGTAAGTCTTGGGTTCACAATTCTCCATACACAAAATATTTAGAAGGCGCGAAAGTCAAGCTAAGCAGAGCGATCGCGTGTAGCGATACATCCATCAAACAAATGGAAACAAGTTCATAACCGCCAAAATCTGCCGGATATCATGTGTATTGCGCTGTATCCCGTGCCACGCCACTGCTTCCTGCGCTTTCACTGCATGCCTACTGGATCCCGTGCCGCCAACTTCTTCCCATAGTGAATACTGCAAACTCGTCGCCGTCACGACCTACCCATTCGCGTACCAACACCTGGCTGAACTTCCTTCTAGATATCTGCGCAACATGATTCTTTCATGCAACAATTAGTTCCACGAAATACTTCCACATTTAAACATGGCATTAAAATATTCATTTTAATTTCTATCTCTACTAGTTCTTTTTCTTTACACTTTAGATAAAATATATTTATATATTTATAAATATTAATACACATTCAATACGATTCTTTATATAATATGTAGCTCATGGATATCTTTAAACTTAACTAAAATAAATAATAATATATCGGTATATGAAGAAGACACGAACTTGTCCTCACCTTTGCTACAGTTGCTGAAGACCTTTCTATATCTAGAACTTCTATTTAAGAACTATTATTTTTAGAACTTTCCTAAAATAGAACTTTTCTATAGTAATCTTCCTAAAATAGCAACTTCCCTAAAATAGGAACCTTACATAAACGGAAACCTTCCTAAAATAGAAAGTCGGGTCAATGGAGGCGGTTTTGTGCTTAGATTGCAGGAAAACAACACATAGACGTCTTCAGGTCAATGCATAAACTCGGTTCAACTATCCAAAAGACGTTTTACCCACGATTAAACACGATGGCCGAATGGTGGTGTTGAATCGAAAACTAATCCCAAAAATGAATAGATCGGAGCAAGATGAACCACATATCAAAAAATCAGATTCAACGGTCACCGTAAAATTTTCGGACGGCGATTTAGTGTCGTAAAAGTGCTTGGTCGATGGCATTCGCTTCGTCTCGGTGATCGGCGGCATGGTGCGATTGGATGGTGGATCGGCGATGCTTGTGATGCGGGGCGACTCTCGGTTTGACGGGGTTTCAGAACTTTTAGGTGTGGGAGCATAGAAAACCTTACCTCTCTTTTATAAGTGATTAGAGGAGAAATCCTAGGATTTTTGGGGAAGTGGACCTTTTGTGGGTTTGGACATGATCTCACGGAAAGATTCGGTTTGTTACGGTTTACCTTTGGGTTTTGATTTGTTCTATTTTATAATGAGTTTTATAGTATTTCATGTGGGTTGTATTTTCTTTTCCGTGAATTGTGAATTCTTTTTCTTTCTTATTGTTTAGTTGAAATCAATTGAGAAAAAAAAACGTGTATCAGTTTAAAAAACCTCCTTGTTTTAACTTTATATTTTACAACAAAAAAATTACTAAATTCATTTGGTGTGCAATTATATAAGTGCTTACTACACACAACAAATACTTCTATCAACTTTTTTTTAATACAAGTTGATTACTACTACAAGATGTCATTTCTCAAATTCTATATTTGGTATAAATGTTTATTTAAATATTTTCCACTCTAATTATAAGATAATTTGAATAAATTTTGTTTTTTTAGTTTAATTTTTGCTCTTTCAATTTTATTTTAGAAAATATATATATATATATATATATATTTTAGGAAATATAATTAAAATGGATTATTAAAAAAAAAACAAAATCATTTGTAAAAACGCAAAGAAAAAATTGAGACAAATCTCAGTATAAACTTGAATTCTCATCACCCTTCTCCGCTTCTTCTTCGTTGTTGAGTTCTTCGTTTCAGGTCGCCTTTGGCTTCTGAATAAATCACACTGGTTAGCCTCTACCTTTACCAACTCTTCTTCTTCTTCTTCTTCCTTATGCTTCCTCTGGGTTCGGTTTTCGAAGAACCCCAGAAATCACGAGAACCTTCTTCCCCCTTTCTCTTCGCAAAATCAGAATCATAGTTTCACCCATCTCTACGTTTTTTCAGTTTTCAGGGCTTGTTTCATCGTTATCGCACTTTTAATTTGTTGAAATAAACATGCCGAGGAACGCAATCTCTGACGATGAAGGTACCTATGTCGCTTTGCCCAAACCCTAATTTTTCTCTGTGAAACGCCGTAATTTCACTAGGGTTTTGTTTTTTTTTCTTCTGATTTGTCTTAAAGTTTGAATATTTTTCTCCTCCGCGCAGAGGATCATGAGCTTGAGGATGAGGACGGAGAGCCAGTTCATGGAGATCCAGTGGAGCACGGTGATGACGATGATGAAGAAGATGATGATGACGGTACACGTTTTGCCCTTGATTTTGACTTCTCCGAGTGAGAAAATGGGTGTTCATTTTGATATTTACTCAGTTTCTTTTTACTTTTCCTGTCTATCGTTTTTGCTTACCATCCTAAATCTGAAAGCTTTAGAGTCTGATTGCATTGAAAGAAATGAGTGGTATGGCTTGTTTAGTACAGAAGTGCATGCAGTTCATTTTCTTAAAATTGATTAATTTGGAGAAACTCTGCTGTATTTGCTCCATTAGGAGATACGGTGTCTGCATTTGGCAACACAAAAAACAGTTAGGAAATCAGTGTTGAATGGGTCGAAAGAAACAAAGTGATTGCACATATGTGTGTGTTCTTAGATGTTTTTTGCTTATCATCCTATAACTTAAAGCCGTAGAGTCTTATTGCATTGAAGGAGATTAGTGGTATTGCTTGGCTAAGTACAGAAGTGCATGCAGTTCATTGTCTTAAAATTGATGCATTTCCATCAAAGGATACAGTATGTGCATTTGGCAGCACAAAAAGGAAGGAAATCATTGTTGGATGGGTCGAAAGAATCAAAGTGAATGAACAGACGTTTGTGTTCTTAGATGTTTATATACTTCTACCATTTCTTGTTTATATCTTTGCTGTCTCATGTAGATCCTTGATTTATACGTGGCAATATTTCCTTGTTATGTTCCTTTAGACTTCATGGTCTCTGTATATTAAGCTTTGAGTTCCACACTTTCACTTTGGGTTTGAGTCAGTGCGGTATTTTTCTAGTCTTTTGCACTTAGATTCAGGCTATTTTTGTTCCATGATGTGAGATCCGTATATTTGTTTTGTAGTTGGGGATGAGTATGAGAATGATGGGTTCATAGTGGGTGATGAAGAAGAGGAAGAAGAACAAGAAGAGGACGAAGAAAGGCAAAATAGCGATGAGGAAAGGCAGAAAAAGAAAAAGAGGCG
Organism: Boechera stricta; assembly: GCA_018361395.1. NCBI lineage: Eukaryota > Viridiplantae > Streptophyta > Magnoliopsida > Brassicales > Brassicaceae > Boechera > Boechera stricta. The sequence goes on along the minus strand of CM031539.1, from coordinate 16,396,065 downwards.
AAGAAAAAAGTGAATATTATATCCCTACTTGTTCTCTTAAATTTTATCCTTTTCTAATCTATGAAAAACTTAATGCTAGTGTTGAAATGATGATACACGATAGATTGTTGCAGGATGCAGTTGATAAAATGTTCCCATAATTCTCAGCAGTTCCTTATGATTAGTATATAATTTACCGCGAAATGAACTATAGCAGGTCTGTTCTCTAACTGATTAACACGTATGATGATTTTAATAGGGACGAAGATCTTGATGAAGATGATTATCTGCTTCTCCAAGATAACAACGTCAATATCCAAAAGGTTTGTCATATTTGTGTATAACTATATCAAGATTTTGTACATACACTAAAACTATATGTGCAGCACTAATATATATTGATTTTTTTTCTTGAACCATGACAGAGGAAGTATAAGCGGTTGAAGAAAGCTCAAAGGGAAAGGGAAAATGGTCAGGGGGGATCATCTGATGATGAGTTTGCTGGGAGTGGTGGTGCTAGAAGAAGTGCTGAGGATAAGATCAAAGACAGGCTGTTTGATGATGTTGATGTTGATGGTAGGATCTCTTGTGCCTTCTGATACACCCCAGGGAAAATTACACCTCGACCTGCCTTGGTTCTTATTTTGACCATTGGCACATAGTTGACTATGTACTTTTTGTGTCTAGTAGATCCACCTGATGATGTAGGCGATGAGGAAGACTTAGTTGTGGAAGAAGATGTAGTTGGGAGCGAGGATGAAATGGCAGATTTTATTGTAGATGAAGATGATGGGCTTGGTCCTCCTAAGAGGTATTGTTTTTGTCTGTCCTTTATCTCTCTTGTGATTTAATATATCTCTTATGCCACGTATATTTTCTGATTCTAAATAACTTATTTTTCAGGGGAAACTCAAAGAAAAAGAAATTTAGGCAGGGATCAGATATTAATGCTATGCGAGATGCTAATGAAATATTTGGTGATGTTGATGAATTATTGACTATTCGCAAAAAGGGTTTGGCATCTAGTGAAAGGATGGAAAGAAGGCTCGAAGATGAGTTTGAACCAACTGTTCTTTCTGAGAAGTACATGACAGGGAAAGATGATGAAATCCGCCAGCTTGATATTCCTGAGAGAATGCAGGTGCATTATCTGCATTTAGTTTCTCTATGCATGCTTGTGGTCTATATTTTTTTATAGTGTTCATGGGTATATGTAAAGATATTTTGTCAACTTTGACAGATATCTGAAGAAAGCACTGGAAGCCCTCCTGTAGATGAAATTAGCATTGAGGAAGAGAGCAATTGGATATATGCTCAACTTACTTCTCAAATTAAAGAATCTGATGGACAAGGACTTCATAGTTTTGTTGGGCGAGGTTTCTCGGTTAACAAGGATGACATTGCAAAATTTTTGGAGCTACATCATGTGCAGAAATTAGAGGTTTCTGGATTCATTCTATTGTTAGATTTTTTTTTCCTTGATTCATTGATTAGTATGCTAATGTTTTCTGTCTCCTCTAGATACCGTTTATAGCCATGTACCGAAAGGAGCAATGCCGGAGCTTGTTGGACACTGCTGATGTTGATGGCGCCAATCAAGACAAGAAACCTGAGACCAAGTGGCATAAGGTAAGCAGTTTTCTTGGAGAAACAACGAGTACTCAGGTTAACATTTATTGTCCGAGGAAATTTGGTGGATTAATGTTAAGTATTTGCCAATGTAGGTCTTCTGGATGATTCAGGACTTGGATAAGAAGTGGCTCCTTCTTCGAAAAAGGAAAATGGCGTTGCATGGTTACTATACAAAACGTTACGAAGAAGAGTCGAGGAGGGTCTATGACGAAACTAGGCTTAATCTAAATCAGTATCTATTTGAATCAGTCATTAAGTCTCTTAAAGTTGCAGAAACAGAAAGAGAAGTTGACGATGTAGATTCCAAGTTCAACTTGCATTTTCCTCCAGGTGAAATAGGTGTTGATGAAGGGCAGTACAAGAGACCGAAAAGGAAATCCCAATATAGCATCTGCAGCAAAGCGGGGCTCTGGGAGGTTGCAAACAAATTTGGGTATAGTGCTGAGCAATTGGGACTTGCATTGTCCCTAGAAAAATTGGTCAGTATGATTTTATATTGTTTTATCCGCATGTTGTACTGGAATGACAGTTCTGACGCTGCTTGAGTTGCAGGTTGATGAGCTTGAGGACGCAAAGGAAACACCAGAGGAGATGGCAATGAACTTTGTGTGCGCAATGTTTGAAGATCCTCAAGCTGTTCTGAAGGGTGCACGGCATATGGTATACTTTGCAATAAAACTATTCTTATGAACTGTTTTGCTGGATTTAATGTCCTAAGAACTTCTCCTATCATTGATGCTGAGATATCTGAATTTTCCTTGTTAGGCTGCAGTTGAGATAAGTTGCGAGCCATCAGTCAAAAAGTATGTCCGTGGCATTTATATGGAGAATGCTGTAGTCTCAACAAGTCCAACAGCAGATGGAAATATAGTAATAGATTCATTCCATCAGTTTTCTGGAATCAAGTGGTTACGTGAAAAGCCATTGAGCAAGTTTGAGGGTGCACAATGGCTTCTCATTCAGAAGGCAGAAGAGGAGAAACTTCTTCAAGTAACCTTCAAGCTGCCTGAGAATTACATGAATAGGCTAATTAGCGACTGCAATGAACATTATCTGAGTGTCGGTGTTAGTAAGTATGCTCAACTCTGGAATGAGCAAAGAAAGTTGATACTGGAGGATGCACTTCATGCTTCTCTTTTGCCATCAATGGAGAAAGAAGCAAGATCCTTGCTGACTAGCAGAGCGAAGAGTCGGTTGCTTTCAGAGTATGGACAGGCTTTGTGGAACAAGGTTTCTGCTGGGCCATATCAAAAGAAAGAAATGGACATTAGCTCAGATGAGGAAGCTGCACCGAGGGTCATGGCATGTTGTTGGGGACCTGGAAAGCCACCAAATACGTTTGTGATGCTGGATTCATCGGGAGAGGTGCTTGATGTGCTCTATGCTGGATCTCTCACATTGCGATCTCAAAATGTCAACGACCAGCAACGTAAAAAGAATGACCAGGATCGTGTTTTAAAGTTTATGATGGACCACCAACCGCATGTTGTGGCTTTAGGAGCTGTCAATTTGTCTTGTACTCGTCTGAAGGATGATATTTATGAGGTAAGGATTCATGAAACACAATGGAACTATGTTCTTTGACTCATGCTTATGCAATGTACATGTTCTGTGTTTAATGTTATATTATAGGACTTATATTCATATGGCTCTGGATTTTTAGTCTGTAGAGGCCTGAATTTGTGTTTTATCATCAGTATTTTCAAACTGATATACCTTTTTGAGTTTGACGGCTTTCCCAAAATTGATGATGTTATATCTGATGAAGTAAGCTTGAGTTACTGCCTTTGTAGCTCACCTTGTGGAAATTATCTGGCTGTGTCTCAGTTTGCATTGTTGTTTTTCTTGCTTAGTAAAGTTGGTCATGTTTTATTTTATATATCAGGTCATATTCCAGATGGTGGAGGAAAAGCCTAGAGATGTTGGACATGGAATGGATGATTTAAGCATTGTTTATGTGGACGAATCGCTTCCTAGGCTATATGAAAATTCTCGAATCTCGGGTGAACAGCTACCTCAGCAGTCAGGGATCGTGAAACGTGCAGTTGCTCTTGGACGCTATCTCCAAAATCCACTAGCAATGGTCGCCACTTTATGCGGTCCAGGTAGGGAAATTTTGTCTTGGAAGCTTCATCCCTTGGAGCATTTTCTTCAGGTAGACGAGAAGTATGGAATGGTTGAGCAGGTTATGGTTGACATAACAAACCAGGTTGGAATCGACATTAATTTGGCAGCTAGCCATGAGTGGTTTTTTTCGCCTTTACAGTTCATTTCTGGACTTGGGCCTAGGAAAGCTGCATCCTTGCAGAGGTCGCTTGTAAGAGCTGGTTCAATATTTGTTCGCAAGGACCTGATAATGCATGGGCTTGGTAAAAAGGTTTTTGTAAATGCAGCCGGTTTCTTGCGCATCCGCAGGAGTGGGCTGGCTGCTAGTAGCAGTCAATTTATCGACTTATTGGATGACACCAGAATACATCCTGAGTCATATAGTCTTGCCCAAGAATTGGCTAAAGATATTTATGATCAGGATGTCAGAGGTGATTCAAATGATGATGAAGATGCGATAGAGATGGCAATAGAGCATGTGAGAGATCGGCCAGGCTCTTTGAGAAAAGTGGTCCTTGATGAGTATCTTGCCAGCAAGAAAAGGGAGAATAAGAAGGAAACCTATAGTAATATCATGAGAGAATTAAGCTGTGGTTTCCAGGATTGGCGGATACCATTTAAAGATCCAAGTCCAGATGAAGAATTTTATATGATTTCAGGTGAAACTGAAGACACCATAGCTGAGGGCAGAATTGTGCAGGCTAGTGTTCGGAGATTACAGAGTGGAAGAGCCATATGTGTATTAGATTCTGGGTTAACTGGGATGCTTATGAAGGATGATTTCTCAGATGATGGGAGAGATATTGTTGAGTTGTCGGACCGACTGAAAGAAGGCGACATCCTGACATGCAAGATCAAATCGATTCAAAAGGCGAGGTATCAGGTGTTCCTTATTTGCAAAGAAAGTGAAATGAGAAACAACAGACACCAGCATAACCAAAATGTGGATGCTTATTACCATGAGGATAGAAACAGTCTCCAGCTTGTAAAAGAGAAAGCTAGAAAGGAAAAAGATCTAGTGAGGAAGCATTTTAAGTCTCGGATGATTGTCCATCCCCGCTTTCAGAATATCACTGCTGACCAAGCAACAGAGGTATACAAAACATTTCCTCTCCGTTTGTACTTATTAATTCTTGATGAATGCATTTGTTATATATTTAAAGAAATCTCTGAGTTTATTTGTTGGTGCCATGTACAGTATTTGTCTGACAAAGACTTTGGAGAAAGCATTGTTCGTCCAAGTTCTCGAGGACTCAATTATTTAACTTTGACGCTCAAGATTTATGATGGAGTTTACGCTCACAAGGAGATAGTTGAAGGTGGGAAAGAAAACAAGGACATCACAAGCCTACAGTGTATTGGGAAAACCCTGAAAATTGGAGAAGACACCTTCGAGGATCTAGATGAGGTTCGTCGATTTATATATCTAATTGTACTATCAATGAACAAACTTATTTGATTCTTGAACATCCTTAAGCTTTTTAAGATTCCTCCGACCTTTGCAAGCTTCTTTTGGATCTAATATGGTGCGTCTTTAAATAATGTTAACCACACCATCTCATAACTGCAGGTCATGGATCGATATGTTGATCCTTTGGTATCTCATCTTAAGACCATGCTCAACTATCGGAAATTCCGAAAGGGGACCAAATCAGAAGTAGATGATCTTCTTAGGATCGAGAAGGGCGAAAATCCTTCAAGAATAGTTTACTGCTTTGGGATTTCTCACGAACATCCAGGCACCTTTATACTTTCTTACATAAGGAGCACAAATCCACATCATGAGTATATAGGCCTATATCCTAAGGGATTTAAGTTTAGGAAAAGGATGTTTGAGGACATTGATAGGCTTGTGGCATACTTCCAGAGGCACATTGATGACCCATTGCAGGAGTCAGTGCCATCGATCAGGTCTGTTGCTGCCATGGTACCGATGAGAAGCCCAGCAGACCGTGGCTCGTCTGGAGGAAGTGGTTGGCGTAGTTCTCAGAATGAAGGAGGCTGGAAAGGAAACTCAGATCGCTCAGGCTCAGGTAACGCATTTCAAAGTTGGCTTGTAATTTGCATAGAACTGTAGAAGGGCTTGTGTGGTCATCGTTTGACTTCTCGGGGTTTGTTTTAATTCAAATTCTGGTAATCTGGATTTTGGTTGCAGAGAAGCATTTATATATTAATAATATTTCTGTTGTCTTGACTATGATTCTGCACGAAATTGTGCAAATGTATTGTAGGGAGGGGTGGTGATTACAGAAATGGTGGTGGACGCGATGGGCATCCAAGTGGAGCGCCAAGGCCATATGGTGGTCGCGGTCATGGTCGAGGCAGAGGACGAAGGGATGATATGAACGGTGATAGACAAGACGGAAATGGAGATTGGGGTAATAATGATACCGGAACTGGAGATGGAGGTTGGGGAAGTAGTGGTGGTGGTTGGGGAAGCGAATCTGCTGGTAAAAAGAGCGGCGGTGCAGGTGGCTGGGGTAATGAGTCTGGTGGCGGTGGTGGTGGTGGCAGCACTGGTAGTTGGGGAAGCGAGTCTGCTGGCAAAAAGAGTGATGGTGCTGGTGGCTGGGGTAGTGGGTCTGGCGGTGGCGGTAGCAGTAGCGGAGGTTGGGGAAACGAATCTGGCGGTAAAAAGAACAGCGAGGATGGTGGTTGGGGAAGTGGTTCTGGCGGTGGCGGTAGCGGTTGGGGAAATGAATCTGGTGGTAAAAAGAGCAGTGGAGATGGCGGTTGGGGAAACGAGTCTGGTGGTAAAAAGAGCGATGGAGACAGCGGTTGGGGGAATGATTCCAGCAGTCGAAAGAGCGGTGGCGGCAGTGGTGGTGGATGGTGAAGAAACACAACCGGGGCTACAGCAATGTTGGTTGGGTAATTAAATTGCAAAGGCGAAGACAAGACATAAAACACATTAGTAATTAGCTTCTGTATCTCTCCCTAAATGCCTTATCTACTTAATGCTCTGCTTTTTTGTCTTAACTTTACGGTATTAGTATCCGGTATGTATTGTCCGACTGTTAACTTTCCAAGAATGTCTTTCAAGCGATGCTTACATTATATTAAAACAACCTCGACATCTTTCTTAATTAATTAAAAAATTACCTTATTAATTTTTTTTTCCATTTCAATTCAAATATAAACAGTAACAATTTAACAATTTTCTTATTTGTTTCATTTTCTTTGTCATTTACCATTAATTCTTTATGCTTAATAGTTCTAGTCATTTAGTAAGATTTTATATTACATTAAACTAGACGTGGTTTCAGTTTTGGTTACATATGTATGTTTTAGGCTTCTAAATTTATATTACCGGTTTTGCACATATCTTATGCAATCGAACACGTTCAATTTTATAATAAGATCTAGGTAATGTATCTACGTCGTTCGTGTGATTTAAATTATGTTATTAAGTATAAATCTATATTTTTTTATTAGATATACTATAAGAATTAAAGATTATGTATATTTTTTATATTGTAAACCTTTCTTTTTAAATTAGTAATAATAATGTTTAGTTATACTATATATATGTTGCCTAAAAATATGTAATAAATTTTTTTAAAAAATTGAGTAACCAAGTATAAAAAATAATCTATAATGTGTAATTTCTCTAGTAAAAGAAACATTTTTTTTTCCTGAAACTTAATGAGATGTTGACACGTCAACATGATAGTGTTGTAATATTTCATATAAACATAAATGTTATTTTGCTAAAATGATTCTTAAGTAATATATAGAGGAATTACGAACAAGTCATAGTGTATCTTAACAACTTACCATTTTGGTATGAAACTTAACTATCCAAGTTGGGTTGTTTCTTTTTTTTTGGCTTCCATTTGACCTTAAATTACATTATGAAACTCATTAAAAAAAAAATGAACCTTACCAAAGTAATATAGGGGTGGACATTCGATTATTCGGTTCAGTTCAGTTTATTCGGATTTCAAGTTTTTCGAATTTAAAAAAAAATTCCATTCGGGATCGAATTTTGGTTTGGTTTGGTAGTAATCCAATATGGTACCATCGTGACTTTTCTAAAATCAACATTAGTGACCCCCCTCACCAAAAAATTGAATCAGTGTTTTGTTCCAATCGTGCCATGGGATAAAATTGGAAGGATACTATTTATTCCAATTCTATTAACACAAATTAAATTTATGATTTTAAGCATTTAAGAATGATTTTATTGGCTGAGCTTAATTTACCCTTTTGCCATTCTTCCTTTTTCGATTAAAGCGTCTTATGGAAAGAGTATCTAAAATTTAAGCTTCGGGTTTGAAATCGAGAGAAGAAGAAATCTCAATGGATGCTGATGACGATTTCTATAGCGGCACCGAAAACTACTCCGATTACGCCGACAGCGACGCCGAAGACGCCGACTACGAGTTCGTCGAAGACGACGCTGATGATTCCGATGACCTCATTTTCCGCCGCCGCCAGGTTTCTCCCTCCCTCCCATCTTTATCGATCTACATCTAATTTTAAGGTTTCTAATAGGGAGATGCAATTTTGTATTCAAGTTTTTGTTGCTCAAAAACTCGCAGGACCTTTTTGTAATGTTGATGATGATTTGAATTGAATTGAGCAATTTATAGATTTAAAGCTCTCATGAAATCGATATTTTCAGGTAATTTATATAATCGCAATGGCTCACGAAAATCTTTAACTTTCTTTTTTTGGTTTGTAGCAAAATTATAGTGTGTTAAGCGAGGCAGATATTTGTAAGCTTCAAGAAGATGATATTTCAAGGATTTCTACTGTTTTGTCAATTTCGAGAAATTCATCTGCGATCCTTCTTCGTCACTACAATTGGTGTGATTCCCAAATTCCGTAATTCAGACATAGCAACTTTTTTTTTTTTGTGCGCTTACAAGTGCTTAGACGAGCTTCGTTTGTGAAAATGTTTAGGTGTGTGAGCAGAGTTCATGATGAATGGTTTGCTGATGAAGAAAAGGTTCGAGATGCTGTTGGCTTGTTGGAGAAACCTGTTGTTGATTTCCCAACTGATGGAGAAGTATGCTTCCCATAGTTTATGTCCATTGTGTTTAACATTGTTAATTTATCTTTCAGAATTCAGTTGTGCCTCTCGTTTATACTTTTTTTTTGTTTCTCATCTTGGCAGCTTGAATGTGGAATTTGTTTCGAGTCTTTCCTTTCAGACAAATTGCATGCTGCTGCTTGTGGTCACCCGTTCTGCGAGTCATGCTGGGAAGGTTTGTTTTGCTGTTATCTTGATTATATTGAGACCCATTTCCAAATTTAATGTTTCGATTTAACTTGCAATCTACTGTTCTTTTTCGTCGATGTCAATTAATGATGGTTCATTATTGTTGGGTTATCTATCTGACCATTCCCCTATCTGTAGGCTATATCACCACCGCGATTAATGATGGTCCAGGGTGTCTTACGTTACGATGTCCAGATCCTTCTTGCAGAGCTGCTGTTGGTCAGGATATGATCAATTTGTTAGCTCCTGATAAAGATAGGCAGAAGTACACATCTTATTTTGTCAGATCATACGTTGAAGACAATAGAAGGGTAAGTTAGCAATTTCAGTTTGATCATAGGTTAGACATGTGCATGATGCTTATTTCTCTTATCTTAACCTTCAAATGAAAAGCAGTGCATAATTTTAGTGTTCTTTATTCGTCCATATTATGTGCTCACCGAGGTAGTAATGTATCTTTTATTCTGTAGACCAAGTGGTGTCCCGCTCCTGGCTGTGACTACGCTGTAAACTTTGTTGTTGGGAGTGGTAATTATAATGTGAACTGTCGCTGTTGTTACAGTTTCTGCTGGAATGTAAGTTGCTCTATCAGTTAGAATCAGAGTAATTTCATCTTTCCATTGTGTAGAACTATTGACACAACCATACCATGTGACTCGATCGTCATGGTCTGCAGTGTGCTGAAGAAGCTCACCGTCCTGTTGATTGTGACACCGTTTCTAAGTGGATATTGAAGAATAGCGCTGAGTCTGAGAATATGAATTGGTACGTTGATTTATGAGATATAGTTGCGATATGTAGATGCTTAAGATGTTTGGGATGTTGTTGACGTTAAAGGGTGCTTAGAGTTTTTTAAAATATTTGGGTTCTTAATAAATATATGGGTTCTTTACTTCTTTATATTGTATTGGTAGTGATGGCTACCATTTTGTATAGCCAAAGGAAGCCAAAATGGTGGATACGTATGCATTTTTAACTGTTAGAAGAAACTCAAATTGGTTTCTTCTCTTCCATCTCCTAGCATTAGGGTGCATGATGCTTCACATTATGTATTGTTGCTGCTAATTTCCATATTGACTTTCAGGATTTTGGCAAATTCCAAGCCCTGTCCAAAATGCAAACGGCCAATAGAGAAAAACCAGGGTTGTATGCATATTACGTGCACTCCGCCATGTAAATTTGAGTTCTGCTGGTAAGTTGATAAAGTGGTTGATTGTACAGAATGCCATCATGCATAAGTTATGCTTCTATTCTCTCTATACTTCCTGGACTCCAACTCTGAATTGAATTTTTATGTTTTCAACTCTGAAGCGAAATAAAAAATAAGTGGATTATTTTATTTTAGGTTTTGTCAGTGTTTAAAAATCTTCTGCGTATCTTCTTTCTGTAGTTTTCTGTATCTTGTAATCTGGTCGTCATGTAAATCTGGTTGTGTAAGATTCTTTGTTGCTCACAAAGAAATATCATTATAAGTAGTTGTATTGTATAAATGTAGGCTTTGCCTTGGAGCGTGGACAGAGCATGGTGAGAAGACAGGTGGCTTTTATGCTTGTAACCGTTATGAAGCAGCGAAGCAAGATGGAATTGTATGAGTTCTCTGTACATTGTTTCTTTTCCTGACTGACAACTAATGTCTATTTTATCTTTGAACACATTTTATGTCTTCCGTAATCTTTCTGTGCAGTATGATGAGACTGAAAAACGCCGAGAGATGGCAAAGAACTCTCTTGAGAGATATACCCACTACTATGAAAGATGGGCAACCAATCAATCGGTATGTAAATATTTATTCATTTAATTTTCACATGTTTTATTTAACTCCTCTTAAAGAGGAAATTAAAAAAAGAGTTTTTTTGCTGCCAAATTCAAATCCCTTGCTATGGAATAGAAAATCTCTTCATGTACCTAGAAAAGTTGATGAACTATTTCACAATTTGATGTTTAATGACTAATCTAAAGTTTTTACATTTTTATTTTTTCCGAATTAGAGTACTAAAAGATATGAAAATCTATATTTTGGTTGAGAACTTTGAATAATTAAGGAAGTGAAGCTGACTGATTTGAAAAAATTAAAGAGACTATGAAACTTTGAGGTACATGTAGTGCCTGTGATGTATTTTCCATAGAAGGAACTGTTCTTCCTCCAGTTATGGGAATTCTACCAGTTCATTTATATATCTGTTGGCTATGTTCGTTGGGGGGCTTAGGTATTTTGATTTGTGACAAATTTTTATTGGATCAAAGTACTGTCGTAAAAGTCTATTTCATATTAAGCATATCAATGAAATTAGGCTTAGGAAGGATCATAATAATCCTTGACATTTGTCTTATCCATATCATCTGCCTGAAGTTTCATGTTTCCTTTTTGGTGAAATGTATTCTTTATTAAATGATGAACCCAAAGAAAAATAAGTTTTGTATATACAAAAAGCACATTGGCGTTTATTCTTAAAACAATTACAAGTTTTTTCACTGCTTGCTGCAGTCTAGGCAAAAGGCGCTGGCGGATCTTGAGAAGATGCAAACAGATGATGTGAGCTTACAGTGCAACACTTGCTGATGTAAATAAGAATCACCAAATATTGCTTGATGACAAAAATGTGTGAAATATCTAAAATAATCATTGCTTGTTTTCATACCAATCCGTGATTCCAGATTTTATCCAGTTAAAGTTCAGGAAGTTTGGTTAAGTTATCATGATGATCTTTTACAAGAGATACCATATATTCCCTTATTGATTATTTGTCTATTTTGGCATGAGACTTCTAACTTTCGATGAATTTTCTTGCTTTTTATATTGTTGGGTTTGGCTAAAGCATTTTTTATGGGCTTCACAGATTGAGAAGCTCAGTGACATACAGTGTCAGCCTGAATCACAACTGAAGTTCATTATAGAAGCATGGTTACAGGTAAAATCCGTTCCTCCCGTGGCCTTTCTGAGACTTTTGGATTTTGCTCACTAATTTGCTCTACAATCATAGATAGTCGAATGCAGACGAGTTCTAAAATGGACATATGCCTATGGTTTTTACATACCTGACCACGAGGATGGAAAAAGAGTGTTTTTTGAGTACTTACAAGGTAACTTGATTTAGCTCTCACATTTGAAATTAACTTTGCTTTCAAAAATTGGGTATTGATTCCTTGAGTGAATTACTTTGTCCGTGTTTTTATTTTGCTGTTATTGGTCTTCTCCAAGCGTAAAAAGTTGAACAGAAGTTGAATAAGAGATTAAACATTAATGTTTGGTCTTTTCCAATTTTTGGATATTATATGGAGGGAGAGTATTTAGTGATGGTTAGATCCATCAGTAATTCTTACGTGCATTGATGGATCTTTTCGTGATTTTATAGAACATCATGTAGTCTTAGTAAAATATAGAATGGTTTAGGATTTTCCCTATGTGAGATAATATGGACTATATAGTCAAGCGTCACTCATAAGAAATTGGTCAAGCTCCTTAATCCAAATCTTAACCAATTTGGTCAGGGTTCAGTTCCATCTTTGTCCCGCTAATTTCAATTTGTTAATAGGTATCAGCCCTTTTGTTTGTAACAGGCTTTATTATGCAAGAATTTATTATTTTGTTTCTTGTCTTATTTTATCATACATTTAGGCGAAGCTGAGTCGGGCCTTGAACGACTTCATCAATGTGCTGAAAAAGAGCTGCAACCGTACTTAGATGCCAAAGGTCCATGTGAAGATTTTAATGAGTTCCGCACAAAACTGGCAGGTTTAACAAGGTACTTTCCAAACCTACAGAAAGCTGATAAGCTTAATAAGTGACATGGCATGTTTATATGCTCCTGACAAGTCTAAATTTTAGTAGCTGAAACTGTTTCAAGGACATTTAGTTATGACTGACTCGCTAACCGAAACTTAGTGCTGAGTAAAAGAGTTTAGAGAAAACATAAGGAAGTTTTTATTCAATTTAGTTGGCTCTGCGTGATGAAAGAAGCTAAATAACATTTTATTACTGGGAATTTACAGTGTCACCAAAAACTATTTTGAGAACTTAGTTCGAGCGCTGGAGAATGGGCTATCGGATGTGAGCTCACATGGTGCATATGATCGAACCTCAAGTTCAAAGAGCTTAGGGGGGAAGACTAAGGGATCCACTTCTAAAGCCAGCAGCTCAGATTCAACACAATGGTCTTGTGAATATTGCACTTATGTAAATCCAAGGTCGACCACGATTTGCCAAATGTGTGAACATGGCCGGTGAAATGCCAGCAAATAAAAATCTGCCTATCGGCAGTAAAGACTGTAATAGTAATGTTTGGTCGCATTTGGTCATAAATATGATCAAGTGAAGTGTCTTGTAACTTTATATGTTTTTTTGTATTGGAATAAAAGGATCCAATAAATTAGGTATATTGGCCATTATTGATTTGCCAATGATGAAAAAGCGGAAACATGAGAGCTGAATTATGTAAGTTGTTACAAGATAATTGTAAAAAATCTGTGTTTGCATTACTATTTTCTAAACCATTTTCCAGATCATCTATTTTTGTTCCAGTCGGGGTTGAGCAAAGGTCGTGTACAAATTTCGGGTTAAAATTTATGCTAGTTCAGGAGCAAGGTCAGCTAGTTGAACCCTACTTAGAGACCATAGTTTCACCACTAATGTTGATCATTCGTTCTAAAACACTTGAATTAGAAGCGAAACCTGATGAAATTCTCGAAATTAGTATATAAGCCAATAAGCATCATTATCTATGTTTTAATTATTGTCTGTGGGTACAAAGCTGTTATCAAGTTCTTTCCGCAAGAAAGCACTGGAGAAATGGAGGTTAAATGTGTTACTCTTTTGTGGCTTTATATCCTTGTGTTCGTCCCGTTTGATATTTGTTCTGATGATACAAGCATTGCAAACGACAATAGCTTCGGTGTAGATGACAATCTGAGTAAAAATACGCTGCTATGTACCAAGGTATAGACTGAAGTGACCAGTTAACACTTAAGACAGATATTTATTTCTTGGATGCTATAAATATTTGTATGCCACATGAAACTCTCAGCTGCCAACCAGAAAGTCTCACATGTTACTAGTATTTGCAAGCTTTTTCCTTTCGATTTTTTTCACTATTTTCTGAACTGTGTAGGACACCGTGGTTCATTGGTCTGCTGCAAAGGGTATAGGTCGTGTAACTTCACGACTAACATCTTTTCTTTCTGGAGAAGTGCTGTCATTTGTATGACTGATTGGAACTGTTTTCACCAGGAGAGGTACTCAAAATGAATGGATATATGGCTGCATGACTTGCATGCTCTAAAATCCTACTAAAACAAGCACTGTTTAGCTGACAGTTATTGTGATTTTCATTATATTCAGGGAGATGGCTCATGGCATGGGGGTTGGTTGTTTGGCTTTAGCTGAACTGTCTCGTAGAGGGTTACTGTTGCTTAGAAGTTTCAAAAAAGTCGTCCCAGTTATTGTGAAGGTCATACTCTTTCCGGGTTACTTATTTCTCTAGTCATCGCATTTCGCATACGAAGCAATGCCATCAATCACCCAAGTTATGCAGAAGCTGTATGGATTTACAAGAGAATGTTGGAAGGCAAGGAAATTACCCTCACGGGATTGAACTTCGGATAACAATGACTCATGATTGTTTTTTTTTTTCTTATTGTAGGTTTTATATTACTTAATTGGCTCAATTAATTTAATTAGATTGGTTGACAAATGAAAAAAACATTCTAAAGGTTTTGAGAATTTGTAAGAGTTTCAAATAATTTGTGGAATTTCCAACCTTTTTTAAAAAATGTTTGATAATTTCAACCAAGAAACCCTATGGTGGTATAATTGTCCCCCAAAAATTGAATTTCAGACAACATAAAAGAAAGAATTGGAGTAAAAAGTCTTTTCAACTGGATTTACTGAAAAACGTCAATGCCTTTTGTCATTATTGTTCGTCATCACTGAAATCTCACTCATCTTCTCCAATCTCCATTGATTCTTTAAATCCAAGCTTCTTGCATTCTCCTCTTGGACCAATCTGGTGATTTCACATTCCTTGTGGATATGATCGGCTAAGCTTTGTTTTGCGTCTAGTAGATCGCTGTGACGTAATAAAAAAAAACCCCTAAATCTCAGAAAACTCGAGACTGGTTCTAATGGCATGTCAAATTCAAGCTTCACGCGTCTTCCCAATTCTGGAAATTGATAAAGGTCTCTCCTTTATGATAAATTTCTTCAATAGGAGAAGAAGAGCCTCTTCGTCCATTACTCTTACTTCATTTCCTTATCCCATGAAAAGGTAGCGTTTTGTGTTTGCGTTTGCGTTTGATTTTGTGCATAATCATCATTGGTTCAACATTGAAAATTTTGAATTTGTATTGAATTTGAGCGTAATCATTGGTTTGCTCATTCAATTTGGGCGTTTGCTTATTGAATTTGGGTGTATTCATTGGTTTGATTATTGAAAAGTCTCTTCATTTTCTCCAATAGTTTTCAGATGAGAAGACCAAACCGGAAAATAGCGTTTGCCTTAGACACAGGTTCTTCAGTTCCTGGAGACAATGGAGGAGAAGGACAAGAGATGAATGGAGACAGAAGCGGTCTCGGTAGCACTCGATTGGGTCGAATTGCGATTGCAGGAGGCAAACAGTTACTTGGAAAGATAAACTCTGCAAGAAAAAACTTCCCAATGAAGATATTTTTGCTGCTTCTTGGTTTCTACACTGCCAATGCACTAGCTACTATTCTTGGACAGACTGGTGATTGGGATGTGCTTGTTGCGGGAATTGTCGTGGCTGCGATTGAAGGAATCGGTATGCTTATGTATAAGAAACCGTCTTCTTCAATGTTTTCTGGGAAGTTGCAATCTTTTGTTGTGTTTATGAATTTCTGGAAAGCTGGTGTTTGCTTAGGTCTCTTTGTTGATGCTTTCAAGTTGGGCAGTTGAATAAAGGATCTTTTTCTTCTACTAGATGAGTAATGTTTGTGTATATTGTTAAAGTTTCAATTTTGTTGGAATATGTATGAGAATGCAAGTCTTGTTCTTGGTACATAAACCCGATTCTCATTTATGCATTATAATGAAATCTCACAACTTACAATGCTTTCCTGATATATGCTTCTAAGATAAAAGAGTGTTTACAAGTAGGCTAAGCTTTGTTTCGGAAGAACTGAAGTATCTTGTGAACTAATTGCTCTCAGACAGTTTCTTTGAAATCTTAAGGGGAGCCAGAGGTATATATATTTGCCAGAATCCAGACAATGTATTGATATGCTGTGTCTCAACCACGCCTCTGCCATTTCTTCAATCTCAGATTGTCTTGGTTTGTGTCCCCTAGTATCTGATTGGTCCGTCGAGGCTGCCTGTAGCAAACTGAGAGATACAAAAATAAAATGAATGGCTCAAACTGCATCCAAGTACATCTATGTTGAAATTAGATGTCAACATGTGAAAAGAAGGGACCTGTTGAACTATTGGATTAGTTGAGGTTGTAAATTCATGTGTCATTCCTTGCCAAACGATCTTTCCTTCATACAGAAACAATAACCTGAATAGAAGAAACACAACTTTCTAAAGGGATGAAGCAAAAGCTACAAAAACCATTCTTGTAATATGGACTGAAATCAGAACCTGTCTACAGCTCTTTGAATGGTGCTATGTTGATGGGTAACAACCAGATAAGACGCAATTTTTCCAGGTTTTCCAACTGCATCCTCGTCCGTCATGTGAACAGACCGAATAAGATCTTCAACTACAGTTGATGCAATTGGATCGAGTCCAGCAGTTGGCTCATCGTACAAGAGCACCTAAGAAAAGGCAGCGCATGATGAAACTAACTTCAAAACCCATAAATGAATTCTTAATTTTTGCCAAATGAATTCTTAATTTTCGCCACATAATAAGTTAAACTTCCATCATGAACTATGCAGATGCAGGAGTCGAGTCTCTAAAGAAGAAACAACATTCATGAACTTGAGTAGATCTTCAGATTACCTCTGGCTCTATGACCTCTTTTGTTGTATCAAAAATTAGTGAACGAGCTAAAGCAACCCTTTTCTTCATTCCACCTGATAGCTCAGAAGGTAATCGATTCTCAACCCCCTGATCTTATTAGAAACAAAAACATTAATAAGCTGGATGTGGACTATTCACTAGGTACTTAACTAGCCTATGTTATGAAAGTTTTACTGAATTAAGATACCTTCAAACCAACAGCTGCCAAGGTTTGTGTCACAAGCTCAGATATTTGATTCTCCGACATTTTTGATTTTTCATAACTGTGATCAGTTACCATAGAAAAGTTTAATCAATATGAAAGAGCGTCAGCAATCTTTTGGCTAGAAATGAGGTTATTTAGGACGTTAGAGAATAACATCTTACAGTAGAAAACCAACATTTTCACGAACTGATAGAGAATCAAAGAGAGCTGCACTCTGAAATACCTGTGAGATAGAACCATGCCATTTAGATACAAACTCAAAAAAAAAAAAAAAAAAAAAAATCCACCACTCATGAGAATTGTATCTCAGAACGGCACTTACCAGGCCAATACGAAGTCCTGATATTTCCTCATCACTTATCAAACCAGCTCGTTTTTTTCCTCGTATATAAACTTCTCCCTGCATACCAAGCATCAGAGACCATCCATAATATGAAGGTTGTGATCTGCCAGATAGAGTAGAGACAGTTGCAGACCTTGTCTGGAGCTAAGAGACCAGCCATGATCTTTAAAATGGTTGATTTCCCAGTGCCAGAAGGACCGATCACCCCAACAGCTTCGCCATGTCTAATCTGTATACAAAATAATTGGTAAGAATAAGGTGTGTTTGTGTGACTTTCAAAATCTGAAGGCTATGCATAATCTGAAGATCCAATTCAATCTGAGAAAAGATAACATTGTAGGATCTCATCAAATTCTAAGGGTTTAATAGGAGAAAAGAAAGGCATACAATATGAAAAAAATATCCACTACTGTGATGAGAACTGAAAAAAAAATCTTAGAAATATACACTAGAATTCTTTGCAGTGTCCAGGATTTCAAGGGGTCAAAATATGATAAAACAGCTATTTATCATTTCCATGCTACAAATACCCAAAGCAGTACACTGTTATGGCAAGAGGTTTGTCAAAAAGATCCTTAGAGCAAAAGAGTAGCAAATAAAACCGCTAAGATAGTGACTGATGACAAAACGTGCAGAAGCCTAAAGCTAACGCCTTGCAAGATCAGTAACACCATTCTTATACATTAGATTTACGAAAGGGTAGTATGCTCAATGTAAAATGACAAAACAAAATACCTTAAAGCTAACACCTTTCAAGATATGTTTTTCCCCAAACGATTTGTAGACATCTCGACATTCTATAAGAACATCAGAATCATTCTCAAGCTCTCGTTGTTTACGCATACCTCCTGACTTGGAGAGACTCTGCAGATATAATCACAGTATCAATATTAGACACCACCCAAGTTCCAACCAAAAATTCAGAACATTTGATATAAAATTACAAGGACCGCTAAACTATAACACCGATATCAATACAGTATTTAAGGCAGATTCCACCATGATATATGAAATTACTTTGGAACAGCTAAAAAGACTTAACAATGGATAGCAGATAGTGAAATTATTACATCGAATTGAGTGGCATCCTTGTCCAAATTCTGAGATGGGGCTATGCAACAGCAAGACACTTTCCGACCAAACGAGATAACACTCCTTCTTGGTACAACGACGGACCGACCAGAAGAACCATGGCAGTGTAAACTCGGACGAATCAACTTAGAAGAAGATGATGAAAATAACGAAAGCATGATTCTTCTGGGTTGAGATCCTGAAGAAATCGAATCTAAGATGGACAAATTTGATACCAATTTGGATGATTTAGGAGAAACCCAGAGTTAAAACCGATCAAAGGTGCGGACTTTGCGGCGAAATTAGGCTTTTCTTCACCGACTAAAGCGAGTTACTATTGAGTGAGAAAATTACATTGCCATATTTTTTTTCTCACGAAATTGACATGAAGAATGAATACTTAGCATTTTGCAAATGTTGTTGTTGATCATTTCTCCGAATATTCACGGATAACCCGAATTTAACTGGATAGTGGATACCAAGTTGGAAAATTCGATAGAATTGTCCTTCTTCTAATAAGTCTGAATGTTTCACTTTAAAAGTTAAGGCTGTAAAATGTTTATTAGAAAAAATTAGGGAATATATTTTGTTCGAAAATTTATATACCAATAATTACATATATTCATTTGTAGACGGATTTCTCGTCCTTTGTTGAGCATTTTCCATCTAATAACAGTTCACTTTTAAATAATTACTCGTCCGAAATGTTTATTGTAGTCTAATGGGGTAGGGAATAAGCTGGCATACCCGCATTTTCCGTATTTTCCGTTTGGGTAGTCAATTTTTACAAAATTAATAGAAATTGTCCAATTTTTTTTTCATAATTTTGAAAAATATTGTAGATTTTTTCAAAAATATCCGAACTTTCCATAATATCCATTCCAAAGTGGATCCTTAGTTCCTTACACATCCCAAAGTCGATCCTTACCCAAATTAGTGAGAATTTAGGAATTAAATTTAGCTATCTGAATTTCTCGATCCCGTCCTGTTACACAAAATTTTTGTCCCGTATTTTATTGGAAATCAGCTAGTGTTTTTTACTACCCCTTTTACTCGTTTCCGTACAATACCTGCTATTTCTTATCCCGATACCCATTGGCAACAAGATTAAATTTCTCAAATCTTTATACGCTTAGTATATTTTAATAATCTGTTAAATTACCGCAAAAATAGTAATTTAAAAAAAAATTCATTTTTATGTAGACAACGTCGAAAAAATAAAACCTAGAAACTTACTGTCTCTTTGGTTTTTATAAATACTTTGATTAGGTGTTCATATCATCTTACGTCGATCTCATCCGTTTCACAATAGCACAACAATTTCAGAAGAAAAAGAATGGTTTTCACGTACAATAGCTAGTTAATCAAGTTTATGTGAGTTGTGTTATAATGTTTAAAATCGAAAAGGCAAAACGTGGGGTAAAAATCAGAGGTTTTTTATTCACAATAACATTGTTTTCCTACGAGTCCACATCTTCAAATATATATATATATATATATATAAATCGAATTTAAAGATTACTTATTAATTCAATAATCCATAGCATAACAATAAAAAAATCACTAAAACAATAAGATAAAAAAAGATCAACCGAGCGCCGGAATCTTATTATCTTCAAAATCATTGTTCCTGTCCACAACGACAAAAAAAAAACAAAAAAAAATATTATAAAACATATAATAAGAAAAACGTAAAACTTATTATAAAAAAAAAAAGATATTGGTTACCTTAATCCACCGAAATAGTCAAGTAGCATTTTCATCCTCGCGTTTTAGACATTTTCGAATCCATCCAAAATAGCACGCAGCAAAGACCAACAATGCGATGGGGGTAAGAACGACGACAACCACATTGATCCAAGGGATCATATTGTCCAATACAACACAACAATTTTGTTTAGTAAAATAGTAAAATTTGGGTTCAACTTTTGTTTATGGTCGTCTTCTTCATCGATAAGTAATTATGTTTATATATATATATATATATACATTCGTTCATATGTTAAATAAGGAAATATCTATATTTTATATTTTCATAATTGTAAAGTATAGTCTTATATTCTTCTATAAATAAGTTAAAATTTACATTTTACGACAAAAGAAGTTAAAATTTATATTCTTCTATATATTTTATATTTTCATAATTGTAAAGTATAGTCTTATATTCTTCTAGCGGTTTTAGAAAAATAATGAGAAGGAATGTGATATTTTTTTTTATTCCTCAATTTTTTTTTATCATTTAAGAGTAATATTTGTTCCACATCATTCCTCTACATCCCCTATATATTAATTGAGAATCATTTTAACAAAATAACTTTATGTTTACGTGGAATATTACATCAGTGTCATGCTTACGTGTCGTCGCTAGAGTGATTCTCAGAAAATATATTTTATAAGACAATAATTATTAGACTAATTACATAATATGTCATTAGATCAATCATATATATACTGCTTTTATTTTAAAAATTATAATCTTACCTAAATTAGCTGTATTTATTTATGAAAAATCGAATAAGTAAATATTCTATAAAATTATAGCTGATTTTATTGTTTCCTAAATTTGATTAAATTGAGTAAGTAAATATTTCATAAAATTATAGCTGATTTTATTGTTTCTTAAATTTGGTTTTTAAATTTTATTTTTAAAAATATTATTTTAACTAAATAATTAATTAGTAACTAAATATGTAAAAACCTTAATTTTAAATTTCAATTATTTATACAATAATATACTATTAAAATATTTAGAAATATTTATTTAATTTATTAATTTTAAAAATAAATTATAAATATCTTATCCCGTATATATCGCAGGAATCATCTAGTTCCTCATTAAATGAAAAACAATAGAACAAAAATGTTTCTGTCCAAAATTGATGAGGAACAAAATGGAACAAAAAAGAACAAATATTGAAATTCGTTTTTTTTATTTTAAAATAAATAGAAAATAATTTTTACTAATAAAATTTTTATTTTAATATAAATTAATTTTCATTGCTTCACAATATATTTATAGAAAAATTATTTTTGATAAGAATTTCATGTTAACTTAATCTTTAAACTTTATTTGAAATTTATATGGATAGTAAAATTAATTTAAGATGTGTATATTGAAAAAAGTATATATATATATATATTTATTTAAATTACTTTTATAATTTTATTTTATGTTAATATTAATAATTAATATTTAGCATGAAATATATATATATATATATATTTAATTCACGAATTTTAGTCTAAAATCAAATGTAAAATTAATTAAATATAATATTAATTTTAGTATTTTTCATTGAAATTTGATTTATTAAATATTTAATATATAGTTTTAAAGATACTACTATTGTTTGGTACCATTTATCGTAATGATATATTGTATTCTATCTCCGTATCTTTTCTTTTTTATTCCTCAAAAATTGTTTGTTCCATTCTTTCTTGTTGATTTTGTTCTTTTTCTTTTTGTTATTTTAGTCACCAGTTGAAGCCTAACTTTACATTTACGGATGATTACTAGATAACCAATCAAGCCCTTAATTAATAGTGATATTGGTACTTACTCAATGTCTTATATCACGACACATATCTTCGTTATGAACCTAACTTCTTTCTCTCTTCTTCGTTGAAAAACCGACAAGTCCTAAACGACACATCTTTTGATAACAAACGAGATTCAGCATTGCTATCTGATGTTTAACAAGATGCTTTGCTTAAGTCCTGGCTTAGTCCAATACCCAAATTATCCGTTCCCGATCATTGCCCACTATTTTCCGTCCTAATCTCAGAAATGCCTACTGGCTGACTGAGTTTTGAAAGAAAAGTTTGTTTAGATAGTACTATTGGATTATTCAGTCAAATCCCTTCTTGAATCACAAACAGTTCATGTATATGTAAACCAGTCAAACTATATACACAAGTAACATAACATTTGGGAGATAAAACTGAGATTTTAGTTTAAAAGCGAGCATTTCCACTTCGACATGACAGAAGAATATACCAACACTCAGAAATAAAATATAATAAACGCGCTCAAGCAGAATATCCAAATCGATATCGGTCCTTCTACCAACTCGTTTTGATATATTTCCTCCTGTGATGCATCAATATTTGCCGGGTCACACTTGCTTCCAGAAGATTCTACACACAGTTCAGGATTTCCGGCCAAAGCGCCTGGAAACTTCCCGAGCCCTTCTTTCTCGGTAATGATTCCAGAGAAACAGTTGTGAGATAGGTTCAGAAGTGTGAGTCCTGGAGGAGCCGAGATGTTTCCAGTGACTTGACCTGACAGAGAATTGTGTGAGAGATCTAAGGCCTTTAACCTAGGCAGCTTCTCTAGATGAGGAAGCTGGCCTTCAAGGAAGTTGTAGGACAAGTTCAAGTACTCAATATTCTTCTGTCTGAACAAAGCTTCTGGGATCTCTCCGTGTAATAGATTGTCAGAAAGATCAATCCCAACCATGGATAATAGATTGTAGCTGAAGCTTAGTTCGTCTCTGGCAACCACAGCTGCTGATATTTTGATCTCTACTTTTCCTGGTGGCTCTGCAGATCCTTCTTCTCCAGCGGTCTGAAAATATTTGAAGGGTGTGCTGTTTAAGTTATCATCCGGTATGAACCAGGAGAATCTATTGCTGGAGTAATCGATCATTTGGATTTTGTCAAACTTGAACAGCCAAGAAGGAAGGGTTCCACTGAATTTGTTCCGGGCAAGTGAGAGATACTTGAGATTGGACCATTTGGTAATGGCTTCATTCAGGTTTCCTGAGAGGTTGTTGGAACTGATATCCACAATCTCAAGCGACTTCAGGCCAGCCAAAGTAAGCGGGATCTCACCTGAAATCTGATTGTTACTTATGTCGAGTATCTTCAGACTGTCCAAAGCATCAAGCTCGGGTTGTATGTCGCCAGAGAGATTGTTGTTACTAATCATCAGAGCAAGCAACTGAAAGCAACCAACAATGTTGAGAGGTATTGAGCCAGTTAATGCGTTGTGGGAAAGATCAATGACCTGGAGATATGTCAGATTCCCAATCCTAGCTGGGATATCTCCGGTTAAATGATTGTGAGAGAGACGCAATGCTTGTAAACTCTTCAACTCGGTGATCCTCAACGGTATATCACCAGAAAACCTATTATGAGAGAGGTCAAGAAGAATCAGACCCAATTTCTCAGTTGTTTCCGAGATTCTACTAGGAAGACGACCTGAAAACCCGTTGTGACTCAAGTCCAGCATCACAAGCTTCTCTGAAAACACAAGCCTTGGAGCTATCTCGTAGTTAAAGCCATTGAAGGATAGATTCAAATGACTCAGCTCTACTAAGGAGCTCAAACAAGAAGGTAATCCACCAACCAGAGAGTTCTCAGCCAGATTCAGAACATTAAGAGTCGGGCGAGAGGCGTAGAAACAAGGCAATGTACCGGAAAACCGATTTGAAGCAAGATTAAGAGCCACCAATGGCTGCTGAAAATCTCTAAGTGTACCAGTCAAGTTATTGCTCTCAAGATTCAAGTACTTGAGAGACTTCAAATATAGTAAACTCTCAGGTACTTCCCCAAGAAATGAGCAGAAACTTAGATCAATTTTCTCAAGATTCATCGAGAAATCCCCAAACCAGTGAGGAATCACACCACCCAGATCTCTATTCTCACTTAGAACAACTTCTCTAAGCTCCTTAAGACTCACGAATGTGGTAGGAACCGAACCAACGAATCTGTTTCGACTAAGATTGAGTGTCCTAAGATTACGCAAGGAACCGAAGCAAGAAGGAACGTTTCCAGAGAAATTGTTCCGAGAAAGGTCCAAGCTTTGAAGAGAAGTGAGCTTACAGAGAGATGGGTGAAGCTCACCGGAGAGATTCAGACCGGATAAAGTAAGAGAGAGAACTTTTCCGGTCGGATTGTGACAAGCTAGACCTGTCCAGTTAGAACATGATGAGCCGTACCATGTCGATAAGCTTCGATTTAGGTCGTGAATCGAAACTCTGAATATCAATAAAGAGGCTTTATCATGTGGGTCGATATCAGGAAGCTGAGATTGAGTTAGAAGCAACGAGGGAGAGGAGACGAAGAAGAGGAAGAAGAGTGTGAAATCAGCAATCTTTATCATAGCTCAACGGTGATGATGAAGTTTAGGTATTGTGGCAGTAGAAGTAAGTTGAGAAGGTTTCAGGGTGAATAAATCGCAGCGACGTCTTTTCCAAATTGCAATGGAGAGTGAAGCGGAACAATGGCTGGAATGACCTTCCCCGTCATTCCGCCCCGTCATTCCTCTTGCTCAAATAACTGTGTATTAAAAAAGAATTTAGTTTATTTTTTTTTAAAGATAAAAACAAGAAAATTACCAAGAAACCATGCTCTTTCTTCAAAATTACAGATCCAACCTATACATCCGATCCGAAACATTAAAATCCGACCCGATCCAACAAAATTACCCTAATGTCGATTTCCAAATAGAAAAAGTTACTGCGTTCTAAAACCCAAAACCGACGTTGAGCCCTTCGTCCTCTTCATCTCCAATTTGTCATCGTAAGTCCTCCAATTTCTTCTCCTATTATTAGTTTGTGGCTTAGCTTTTGAAAATCGGCGATTTTGGTTTTGAAATTCGAGCTTTCAGATTGTTAAACCACCAAATTATCTCTAATTTATTAATTTGATTTATTCATGTTTATCGACTTGGATTCTATAAAGTAGAATGATTTTTTTATAGCGTTTAGTTTATGAAAATTGGGCTTGATTTTTCAGGTTTTCCTGAGAATGTCTCCTCGCACAAGGAATCTACGACGAAGTCTGGCGGATCCGCAGCCATTAGAAGAGGCTGAGACATCTTCATCCTCATCGGAGGTATGTTTTGTTTAGGGACAACTAGTTAAACTCGTTAAACTATATTGTATTTAGGAACAAAACTGGGTGTATTGTGTTTAAGAACGTATATGATGCTTAGGAAGAGGATAGTAAATTTATTGACGTAGTTTAACTAGTTGAATTACTTTAACCGGTTTAACTAGTTAAACTAGTTATTTACTAGATAATTATAATATGATTTAGTGGAATTGGGTAAAACTTTAAAAGTAGTTTAACTAGTTTAATGTTTACGAATATGGTAGGTTAAATTTATTAACGTAGTTTAACTAGTTTAACCAGTCTAACAAATAATGTTTTGATTGCAGGTGCCTGAACCAGTAAAGCCTATGAAATTCTTCTTCGAGGCAAGTGAATATATTAAGTACCCGAAATCGGTACGAGATGTGATGTGCACACATGCGTTGATTACATTAAGAATCTCGATGGAGGAACAAGTAGGGAGCTGTGATGGTTTTTACATCATCGCCAGTTCCGACACTTATTTCACATGCATCTCCATAGCAAAAGGAAGTTGATGGGGCTGTGGACTTTATTTCTTCGGATGGTACAAACAGGGAAGAAGGAGGAGTTGTGGTTTGTGGTCAACGGAATCCCTATTCGTTGCTCGATTAGGGAGCATGGCCTCATGTGCGGGTTGGACTGCAATCCATACCCAAGAAACTATGAGAATCTGGGTGGCACTGAATCTGTGACCAAATATTTTGGTGAAGGTGTTATCCCATGGCATGAGCATATCAAAGAGCAGCTGGATTCGATGGAGGAGTCATCAAATAGGTTGAGGATGTGTATTCTCTGGTTCCTGGCGACAATGATCAGAGCAAAGTCGAAAACGAAAGGCTCGATAGACAAGTTCTTGGTAAGGGTCGTGGATGATATAGATTGAGTGAGTCGTTCCCGTGGGGACGACTCACATTTGATGATTCGATACATACCATCCGAACCATCCAGAAGACGATGACGAATGGTGTGAAACCTAACATAACGTTTCCTGGATTCATATTGCCTTTAGAGGTAATTTTTTAATTCTCTTCTTTTCGCATAGTTTAACCAGTTTGACTAGTTTAACCGGTTTAAAGCAGTTTAACATATTTTAATTGCATGTGCAACTTTTTCCATTTGAAGCTATTGGTGTCCTTAAGAGCACGTACAGAGAGACGATCGTCCGTAATGACTTGTGCCCTAAGATATGTAAGAGAAAGTTCATAGAAACCAACACCAAAGGTTTCGGATTGGAGGAAATCTCTAATGTTCTAGGAAATTCGAATGTAAGTATTTCAACAAGTTTAACCAGTTGCAGCAGTTTTATATAGTTCAACAAGTTTAACATAGTTTAACTAGTTTAACTTTTATTGTCTTTATACTTGCAGGATATCAAGAGTATCTTACCTGAAGAAGGAAGTGATGAGATTAGGATGATGGCTAGAATCATGGGAGATGATGATGAGGATGTCTATGATTTCATTGTTGAGGGTTGGAAAAACATTTTAAAGGGAGGTGGGAAAATATTCAGGGAGGATCTTCAGGAGAAAGATTATGCAGTTCGACGAGATGGTGATGATGCTGCTCCTCCTGCTTTTCTTGGTGCTGCCGCTCTTGCTGCTCCTCCTGCTCATCCTCATGCTGTTTCGTCTTCTACGAACGAGCTGATGAAGATAGTTCATGATGGATTCCGACAAATGAATGAAAAGTTTGAGCAGATGGTTGAGGAGATGAAGCTTCTGAACAAAAGACTTGAAAACCATGAGAAGAAGGATCATAATACCCATGGAGATTCTCCTCTTTATAACATGGATTCTCCTTGTCATCCTCCCACTACTCATGAGGATGTTCCTACTGGAGGTGCTGCTGAGGAGGATGATGCTGCTGCTGCTAAATATTTTGCTGCTGAAGATGATGACGTTGGTGAGTAGTTTAACTGTTTTTATGTAGAGTTTAACTGTATTTTATGTGGAGTTTAACTTTATGTTTATGTGTAGTTATAGTGGATGATGTTGATGGTGATGGTGGTAATGTTGATGATGTTATAGAGTGTGCTGTTGATGATCATGTTCGTAATGATGATGAGGATGTTATAGTGGATGATGTTGATGATGACGCTGGTAAGTAGTTTAAACAGTTTAATTGTATGTTTACCTGTAGTTTAACTTGTTTAACTGTATTTTCTGTGTAGTTATAGTAGATATTGTTGATGGTGACGTTGGTAATGTTAATGTGGATCTGGCTACTGCCATGGTTTTATGGGTGCCGACGGTTGCATCTTCGTCTTCTATTCCGGTGCCGACGGTTGCTGCTTCGTCTTCTACTCCGGTGCCGACGGTTGCTGCTTCGTCTTCTACTCTGGTGCCGACGGTGGAACTGGTTGGTAATGTTGATGAGGATGATAATGCAGGAAAGAAGAAGATGCAGATTTCGAAGTTGAAGCACATCAGCACCCTATATACAAGAGGGAGAGGAGGTGGAAAAGGTGGGGGAAGAAAAGGTGGAAAAAGTGGGAGAAGATGAGGTGGCAAAAGTGGAAGAAGAGGAGGATGCCCTAAGATTAGGGTTGATTGATAGTCTTGTCTGGTTTTATGAATTTATGAACTTAGGATGTTTTTGTGTATTTATGAATTTAACTAGTTTAACTAGTTTGCCTAATTTAACCACATCAGGATGTTTTTGTGTATTTGCCAATTTAGTTTTATAAAGTTAACTAGTTTAACCAGTTTATCTAGTTTAGCTAGTTTAACTCAAAGTTTAACTAGTTTAACAAGTTTATCTAGTTTAACCGGTTTCATCCCTTTACCAAAATCATAGTTCTCGATTTCGTGTGCCACGTGGCACCATGAATGATTGTCACGTGGCACCAGATGGCAACTCTGTCATTTTATTACACATAGTTGAACTAGTATTATAGTTTAACAACTTATAACATAGTTTAACTTTCACGGCTAAACCAATTTAACTAATTTAACCATATTTAAAAAAAATGTTAATTAGTTTAACTTATGAAAATAATGGTTTATCAAATATTTAACAACTTATTATAACGTAATATATGATAAAAGACATGTTTATCTGATTTACATAGTTATTTGGTTAACATTAGTAAGTGACCATAAAGATATAAGGAAGATAAGGGGAGGTGTAAAGATTCATGTAATAATCACTTAAATATTATAAATTGTCTTTTTTTTGCCAAAATTTATTGAAGTACGTACGTAATCCTTACGTTTCTAAATACAATAACATAATAACTAGTTTAACCAGTTTAACCATCTTCACATAGTTTAACTATTTTAACTAGTTTAACATAGCTGGATAAATTTTCACATAGTTTCTCCAGTTTAACTAGTGTAACCAGTTATATCCAAATTTAAAGCGAAAACAATCCAATTTAAACGCAACATAGTTGTACACGGTGAAATAAACAAACATACAACAACAAAACATAAGACAATTAGCGAGTTTTAGTCATTCGTCTCTTTTCTCCAGCCGATGGAAACCTAACCTCTTGGTTTCTTCCCTTTTTCTTGCCATAATCCGGAGGTAAGACACACATATTATCAACATACTCGGGAACATTCCACTCAGATTTATGGGGTACCGGATAAATGGTCTGATAGTACGCTAATGCACATTGCTCCATAAAATAATAAGACGAGCAGAACCCATGCAGATCGACATCATCCGCCACCGTTTCTGCGTGTGTAGAAGCTGTTGCAATTGCATGTTCACATGGATATTGTCTATCTCAAAATGCTTACAGCTACAAATTTTATTTGTCAAATCAACTAGATATTCTTTGCAATCACTTCTCATCACAATGTATTCCAGCGTAAAGCTATTTAGCTCAGATACCTTTAACTTTTTCGCATCCTTACATCTCTTGTGCAACAAACCAGCAATAGAAGGTACCAGCTTTTGTGTAGGTGAACTTCTGCGGCAGCCTTCCTATATTTGTTAAACTAGTAGTTTAACTTCCCAACAAATCGCATCAAGCATTGGTAACAACGAGTACTTCTTTTCATCTTTCAAAGCGTTAGTCATAGATTCACAAGCATTTGTCGTCATAATGTTGTATCTTTCACCTGGAAAATAACACCTTGCCCATTTACCTAGCACAAGACGATTCTTATGAATATCATCCAAATACCTCCCAGCTTTTGGATACCTTATCTTAAAAGCTATAAAAAGTACGGTGAATTCAGCCTCTGAATAAGCCTGAGCGCATTCCATAAATTACTCTGCAACCAACTCTTTGTTAACTTTATGAACTTTATTTAAGACATTATGAGACAAATACCACATACAATGCCCATGCTTAGAGTTGGGGTACACCTCTTCTACAATCTTGATGATGCTCGAATGTCTGTCAGAAATAATCACATGTCCTGGATCATCTTGCAATACTATTTTCAATGTTTGGAGAAACCACCTCCAACTTGCATCCTTCTCACCATCACCTACCCCAAAAGCAAGAGGATAATGGTGGTGTTCAGGATCTTGAGCAGTAGCTACAAAAAGAACTCCACCATATACATTCTTCAGATGAGTCCCATCAATAACAATCACTTTACGCATGGCTTTAAACCCTTCAATGCAAGCTCCCAACGTAAAGAATAAGTACTTGAACTTATTTTTCTCATTACATTCCAGCCGTGTTACTGTAACAGGATTCACTGTCTCCAATATGTGCAAATAAAAAGGCAACATGTTGTAACAATCTGCTCGACTACCGCGCACGTCACTAACGGCTAGTTTTTTTTCCTCTCAAAGCGGTAGAGTATGAAAGCTTAAACAACAAGTCTTGATTGAACCAAATCTACGAGATTTTTTGTGGATGGAGTGTCGAACTTACCTGGATAATCTTGATGAATCACAGATGCAACTAATCGCTGTGTTTCCCTTTTTCTTTTCTTGGATGTACTCGCAGTTACCCGAGAACATGTATGCATCTTATTGTAAGTTCTAATTAAAAAAATGATTCGAGTCCTTATCTTTCGCAGCTCGTACAGACTATTTGCAACCTTTGCCACGATATTTCGCCATAAACAACGTAGTTGTTGACTTGTCTGTAATATATTCAAAACAGTTTTGATGTACAACTATGTCAATTAAATCTTGGACTTCCCGCTTACTCAAAAATTCTTGCTGTACAACCATATCAATGTCATCATCCCATTCAACATTCACAACCTGATTTTCTTCTACATCACGTGTATCTTCATGGTCACCATCACCGATATTAAAGTTTTCACCAGCTGAGCTATAAGGTACAATCTCCAATTCTGCATCATACTCTAGAGGTTCAGATTTTGTGTTATGAATAACTATTCCATCTTCATTAACTCTAGCATCACTCGCAAGCTCGTCAAAACTTACACGAGGTCTACTTGATTCACCTCTACTTGCTTCATCCTCTCTTAATAATTGGGAACCATCCAGGTTTTCTTCTACATCTTCCACTACCTCCACGTGCAAACTAGATATAGACGCATCCTTTTTACATGCCATAATATATCCTACGGTATCTTTGTCATCCTCGATATAAGATATCATCTTCGGTTTCACCCATTGACGTTGATAACAACTTATCTTCAGCAACTTCGATTCATTTACCTTCACCTTTCTGCATATTTTACCAACCAAAGATGTATAACTCATTTGTTTCCAATTTCTATCCATATATATGGTATAACACCGATGTTCTCTTGGATTCCATTGTATATCATCTCCGTAATGTGAGTAATATCCCCCGTAATTAAAAGATATGTCAATCATCCCTACATGAAAAAAAAAACGACATCAGTATATAGTAATTGCACATAGTTTAACTAGTTTAACTTTATGTACATAGTTTAAGTAGTTGTACTATCTAGTTATACTCAGATTCTAGTTATACCGAGATTATGATCTTCGCTTCTCAATTCAAACTCATAATCCACAATAACATATAACCTTCAATCGACACAAGAGTAGGAAGCACAAGAATCGACAATCAAAATCAAACCAAATCAAATCGGATTTTTTTACCGATTCAAAGATGGCGACAACAAGTGGCTCACATGCGAGCGGCGATAGCAAGCGGCCACAGGCGAGCGGCGACAACGAGAGGTGGCGGAGGTGGACCGGCGACAGCGACGGCGGATCTAAAGCGGCGACAGATCGAACTCTCTTTTTTTCACGATGGAGGAAGAGAGAGAGAGAGGAAAAGAGAAGTGAGAGAATTTTGTTTATTTAATTTTTTAATTATTGTATAAAGGGTAAAATAAAAATTGTATGTTTCTTTGTTTAATGAAAATTAGATAGCCATAAGTAAGGTTAGATAGCCTTGAGTTTCTCCATTACAGCATTTCACTCGAGGGAAGCAACGCGACCTGAAAGTGGAAGTGTGAGTGGAAAATAAAGACAGTGAGAACATTCTTTAAGACGGTAGAATAAGAAAATACACAGACTAACCATTTTTTTTTTTGGTTGGCAAACTTACTTCTTCATTAACTTAAGAGTTCTTACCCAGTATCTAATTGCTCAATAAGAGGTAAACATACATCAACAGAATCTACCAAAGCTTTCTTAGCTAGCGCATCTGCCTCTCGATTCTCAGATTGGGGTATGTGGATGAAATCAATTTTTGGGAAATCTAAAGAGAGACTTAGGATGTCTGCCATGATTCCATAGATTCCTCGGGTCTCTTCCTTAGATTTGATTGCTGAAATCAGGCATTGAGAATCTGATAGTACCTGGATCGAGGAAATGCTTTTCTGAATCGCCATCTGCAACCCATCTTTGATCACCACCGCTTCCGCAGTTAAAGGGTCGGCGATGAATTTAACTTTTCTGGAGCCTCGGGAATTATTTTCTTCCTCTGGTCCGTTGAAGATCCAAGCGATTCCAGCTTCCAAGGTTGATTCACTCCATGCAGCATCTGTATTTAGATGACATAAACCTGGAATTCTCTGCTGATTGGTTTATTGAGGTAGTAAAGCTTTTTTTGCAATTGATTTAGAGCTTTGGGCTTTTTCCCATTCTAATGCTTCCTTTGTTGCCTTTGAATTTTCTATTTTGGAAAACCAATTGGTTCCGAGCAGTCCAAAGAGTCCAACAAAGCCACTGTAG
The DNA here is from genome assembly GCA_018361395.1 of Boechera stricta. Taxonomy (NCBI): domain Eukaryota; kingdom Viridiplantae; phylum Streptophyta; class Magnoliopsida; order Brassicales; family Brassicaceae; genus Boechera; species Boechera stricta. The sequence continues at coordinate 16,363,567 of CM031539.1, read as the reverse complement.
CAGCTGTCCCAATCCCACACCAGTTGGTGGTAGAGGTGTCAGTTTAGATCCCTGCATCAAAATTTGCTCAAACGAATCATTGTCTGTGAATTGCAGGTGTCTACTAAAAGGAGATTTTTCCCAAAGGAATTTTGCAAAAGGACACTCAAAGAATACGTGTTTTGCAGTCTCCAACTGTTTACATCTGATGCAATTAGCATTCTGAATCATTCCTCTTGAACGTATGTTTTCTCCGATTGGTAACGCCTTGTGAATTATTTTCCAGATGAAGATCTTCAATTTTGGGGAGTATGCATGTGACCATACATCTTTAATCCAATTCAGCGGTTGACTTGTTCTTGGTAAACTGGGTGGGTTTTTCTCATGGCTGGCCTTGATGTAATAGCCAGATTTGGAGCTATATAATCCAGAGTTACTGTGTAACCAATGGTAACTATCCTTTGCTCCCCTAACACTAGGGTGAAGACAAAGTATCTCATTCTTCATTTCAGGGCAGGTTTGGTAGATTTTTTCAATATCCCATTCTCTGGTGCCTTCCATAAAAAGATCTGAAATTGTATACTACGTAGTCTATTTTGTGGCTGGTCCTATCAAGGTCATGTTAGTAGCTTTAGGGATCCATTTATCTCTCCAGATGGAAATAGTCTTCCCGTCCCCAATGGCTTTGACTACATGTGGTGCAATGAGATAACGACCTACTAGGATTCTTTACCACCCATGGGATGAATTGTTTGCTGGCTTGACCTCCATAAATGGTGAGTTGTTACATTATTTCTCAGTTAGAACTTTACTCAGTAGACAATGTGGGCTGTTTAATAGCCTCCAGCTGAGTTTTCCTAACAAAGCTTCATTGAAATCCTTGATTTCTCTAAATCCAAGGCCTCCCATTTTCTTTGGCTTTGCCAGGAGAGTCGCATATTTTTTTCTTCTCTGCATTGGAGTCCCACCAGAACCTAGTGAGTGCCAACTGGATGTGTTTGCACAGGCTTTACGGTATTTGGAAGCAAGACATAGTATTAGTAGGTATTGCTGTTAAAACCGCCTGGAACATAGTGTATTTTCCTGCTCCGTACAGAAATCTTGTTGACCAAGAGATTGTCTTCTGTTTGATCCTGTCCACAATTGCAGAGAATATGTACTTCTTTTTTCTGCCAAAAAGCTCAGGCAATCCCATGTACTTCCCTATACTTCCTTCTTTATTGATGTTTATAATGTTTTTTGCTTTCTCTTTGATGTGATGAGGCGTTTTGGAGGAGAAAGTTATTGTTGACTTTTCTGTGTTGATTTTCTGTCCAAATGTGCTCTCATATATGGAAATAATATCTTTCAGTGCATTGCAGCTCCTTTCATTTGCCTTATAGAAAAACATTGTGTCATCCGCAAAGAGAATGTGATTGACTCTCAGGCTCTTCTTTGCCACTCTTATTCCTTGTAAGGATTCATTCACTTGAGCATTGGCACATAAACCTGATAAAACTTCACTATACAGGATGAAGATATAAGGAGATAAAGGGTCTCCTTGACGTAATCCACGCTTAGGTAATACTTTTCCTTGTGTGTAACCATTGACTAGAAAATAATAAGATACCATTGAGATACATTGGTGTATCCAGTTTCTCCAAGTCGGATGAAAACCATATTGTTTTAGGACTGCCTCCAAGAAATTCCACTATATTTTGTCATAGGTTTTGCTCATATCCGTCTTCACGGCCATTGCACAATGCTTTTTGGCTTTTGAGATTTTCAGGAAATGAAGTGTCTCATGTGTGATGAGGATATTATCTGAGATTGCACGTCCAGGAACAAATGCTGATTGGTTCTCTGAGATTAGACAACCTAGGATCGGTTGGAGTCTTCTTGTATCTTTGCAATCACCTTGTACAAGACATTACACAATGCTATAGGTCTGTACAGTGGCGGATCCAGAATAAAATTTAATCCGGGGCACTATATAAAATAATTTTATTCAAAATAATATAGTATTAATATAAAAGTAAGTTTTATGACAAAAGAAAATTTTTAAACATTATACTACGTTACTCTATATTTCAGAACCTTTGCATCATGCTTCATTTATCACTTTATCAAACAATTCCCTTTCAACAAAACAAACTAGACAATCGTTTAGAAACTCGTCACCTATTCGGTTGCGTTTTACCTATGTGATTCTAAACGTATTCAAATTTGAAGCTTTTGTATTATTCTAGTAATGGTAATTATGCCCTTCAATAAAAGAAATCAAAATTGTGGGTTTCCTGTTCTTAAAGAAATCTGAGAATAGTCTTCTCTAATTAATAAAAATCAATCTTGTCTTTTACAAAATATCAAGCCATGAAATCTAACTTAAAAAAATAAATTGAAAATTAACTTATGAATTTTTTTGTGTGTAAGTTTTCAATTTAAAAAAAAAAGAGTGTGGGGCCATATCCTCTTATATTATGTATAACTTCCATATTGTAAACTATATATATATAAAAAAAAGAGTGTGGGACCTGTGCCCTCACA